>CM046342.1:15006518-17748057 GCA_025403435.1 Artocarpus heterophyllus
TTATCCTTTGGGGATATGCACTACAAACCGCATGTTATCTTTTGAACAATGTGCCTTCAAAATCGGTCCCTAAAACTCCTCACGAGTTGTGGACAAGACGGAAGACATCCTTAAACCATATTCGCATATGGGGATGTCCAGCTCATGTCCTGTTTAAGGATCCGAATAAGTTGGAAGCACGTTCAGAAGTTTGCGTGTTTGTAGGATATCCAAAAGGGACTAAAGGGGGTTATTTTTATAACCCAAAGGAAAATAAAGTCGTGGTTTCAACTAATGCAACTTTCCTTGAGGAGAGTTACATGAACGACTTTAAACCTCAAAGCAAAGTGGTGCTTGAGGAGTTGAGGGGTAATCCGTTTACTCCGGAGGTTCCGAACGAAACCATTCCGATCGGTGTAGAAAAACCAAACAAACCTGAACAACAACCTCAGGGGCTTCGGCGTAGTGGGAGGATCGGGCGTCAACCTGAGAGGTATATGTTCAATGGGGAGGTCTTTTTGGCTGAACCGGATGAACATGACAGGGATCCTTATACTTACGCAGAAGCTATGGAGGATGTTGATTCAAGACTCTGGACAGAGGCCATGAACATTGAGATGAAGTCTATGGAGACTAATCGGGTCTGGGAGCTTGTGGATCTTCCCGAAGGGGTAAAACCCATAGGGTGTAAGTGGATCTACAAGAGGAAAAGAGGAGTGGATGGAAAGGTCGAAACCTTTAAGGCTAGACTGGTAGCTAAGGGTTATACGCAAAAGGAAGGAATCGATTATGAGGAAACCTTTTCGCCTGTAGCCATGCTTAAGTCCATCCGGATTCTCTTGTCCATAGCTGCCGCTCTCGACTACGAGATTTGGCAGATGGATGTCAAGACGGCTTTTCTGAATGGCTATCTTGATGAGTCCATTTATATGGAACAACCAGACGGGTTCAAGGTGCGGGTCAAGAGGGTAAGGTTTGTAAGTTGCTAAAGTCTATTTATGGACTTAAGCAGGCTTCTCGTTCTTGGAACATAAGATTTGATCAAGTGATCAAGACTTATGGGTTCTCACAAAATGTGGATGAACCATGTTTACAAACACATTAAGAATGGAAGGTGGTTTTTCTACTACTCTATGTAGATGACATTCTGCTAATTGGCAATGACGTTGGGGCACTGTCATCGGTCAAATTATGGTTTGACCAAGCAGTTTGACATGAAGGACTTAGGTGAGGCAAATTTTGTTCTCGGTATCCAGATCTTTCGGGATAGGAAGAACAAAATGATAGCTTTGTCACAGGCCAGCTACATAGATAAAATTCTTAGGAGGTTTTGCAATGCAGGATTCCAAGAAAGGTGGGCAACCATCTAGGTCTGGAATTACTCTTTCTAAGAAAGACTCTCCAAAGTCTTATGAGGAAAGAGAATACATAAAGAAGGTGCCTTATGCTTTGGCAGTGGGTAGTCTCATGTATGCCATGCTTTGCACTCGACCGGATATTAGCTATGCGTTCGGGATTGTGAGTCGATTTAGGCGGATCCAGGATCGAACCATTGGGTTGCGGTAAAGCATATTTCAAGTACCTGAGAAGGACTCGAGGGTATATGCTTGTGTATTCGGGTGAGGACTTGACTCATCTAGGATACACTGATTTGGATTTCAATCCTGTCTGGATTCTAGGAAATCGACTTCGGGGTTTGTGTTACTCTAGGTGGCGGTGCCATCAGTTGGAGAAGTGCGAAGCAAGATTGCACTTCGGATTCAACGATGGAGGCCGAGTATGTGGCGGCTAGTGATGCTTCGAAAGAAGCAGTGTGGCTCCGCAAGTTCCTGGGGATCTTGAGGTAGTTCCTGGTATGGATAAGGCGGTAATCACTGTACTGTGATAATAGTGCGGTGGTAGCTAATGCTAAGGAACCAAGATTTCACAAGAAGAGTAAGCATATTGATCGAAAGTATCATGTGATAAGGACTTCGTTGAGACGTGGGCATGTCACGGTGTGCAAGATCGCGTCAGAGGAAAATTTAGCTGATCCATTTACGAAGACACTTACTGGGAGAGTCTTTGAAAGGCATGTGGAAGCTATAGGGGATGCGAAATTTGCAGTATTTACTCAACTTAGTGCAAGTGGGAGATTGTTAGACATGTATGCTCTAAGGAGTAAAAATGTAATACGTTTTTGGAGACATTTTTATCAATAAAGAATTTATTCATTTATATATACCAAATATTGTCCTTTTTACGTTCATATTCGTTGAATGTATGATAAGCAAACAGTAGTCTGAGACTATCAGTCTAAACCTTAAGAGTTGGGCATATGATGGGATGATTATGCGGTAGACACGATTCTTAAGGTGATGGTCTAAAATATATGATCCGCAATCGAGGGAATAAAGTTGGGCGCTTTATTCATGTAAAGATTGTTATGTTCTTTATATCCCTTTTGGGAGATGGTTTGTCTTGGCCATCGGAGTTGGACTCCATGAATAGAAACATTGGCACGTTGTCATAGGTGACGATGTGTTGGATCGGGACATAAAGTGAATTGATTTGGATTAATAATTCTGTCTTGGCAAATCGATTCACTTTAGACAATCATTTGTATTGTATCTTAATCCTGAGATGAATAATGGGCCCGTTGTCTCGACTTGTGTCTTTTGACTACCAATGGGTGACTCCCCACATCTCTATAGTGGCATGCATGCCGGTACGTTGGAGGCACGACTCTTGATAGCGTAGACTTGTTATTCATAGATATGGAATCCATAGCTCCTCTTTAGGAGTAAGTGATATCCTCTTATATGCGTTGTCCTGTAATTGGAAAACTGGATGTGCTCAATCATTTGGATACATAGGTGTAACCGAATGGTTATACTATCTTTGGGATGGTAAGTTTTCTAATGGTGAGACAATGGAACGTAAGATAAAAATAATCGAGGAAGGTAAGACAGAACTTGTCCTTAAGCCGATATGGATGATCATATGGGGATGCGATACACTATGATATATCATGGAGACTAAGCTACACGAGCTTCGTAATTCCATAAAGTTTGAGAGTGCAGCTCCAAGCTTTTAGTGGAGTAGCGTTGGAGTTGATAATTTGAAATGTATATCTGGGATATTGGGTTTCATAATTATCATGAGCTTGAACTTTATAGGTCCATTTTGGTCCCCTTTGCTAGCTCACAAAATCCTGTAACGACACGGCGTGCTTTTCCAATAATTGGTGACTTATGTCAGATTTATCAGATTGGTTTAAAATTGTAAGAATTAAATAATTCGTGACTGTTTATCTGTTGAATTAATTTTGTGAGAAATTAGTTCAAGATAAACTTGTTGAATTATTGTGATCAGATAATTCTTGTCTGTTTATCGGTTGATTTAATTTTGGATTAAATTGGATCAAGATAAACTTGTAGAATTTATTGTGAATTAATTTATTTTCTTAGAGATTATCTTGATAAAGTTTGTTTTGATCAGATATCTTTTCTATTGGGCCTATTTGAATCAAACTGAGACTTTATCCTTTAGAATCTCGGGTGGGAAAATAAAAGATTCACGGAGATTTTTCTCGGCAGTTCGGCCTGCCGGATGACGTGTTCAGCCTGCCTATCAGGCACAGTTCGGCCTGCCTATCAGCGCACATAAGATTACGCGTTTTTCACGCGTATCTTATCAGATATTGATCCAAACTGATTCTGTTTCGATTTTTTTGAGACCAAATATGATATGGACTGACCCTAGGACCAATAGGTATAAAAAGGGAGTGAGTCTAATGATTACTCAGATCAATTTGAGAGATTAAGAGTGATACTCTTCTAGTGAGCATCTGAAAACTCCCTGAGAGCTTTTGTTCACAAATCACGAACACTAGCTTTGGGTTCTCTCTATTGGTTGGAAGGAGAGTCACCGGTGGAAGAGCTGTACGTGTGAGCCCACACTCACTCCGGTTCTGGATAGAGAATAGCAAAGAAGACCAGTTGGTTGAGGTTCTTCTGGAACGTTACTTCTCTACATAGGTCGCAGAGGTTCTTCGACACACTGAGGTTAGTAAGATCTGTTTAATTTAAACATATAACATGTCAAACTTGTATTTTGGAAAATACTCTGATGAAAAATTTTTAAAAATTCCGCTGCGCACTTTGTTTCCAACAGAAGGTCCTTTAAAAGAGCTAAAACTTAGTTTTCTACCAGTTTATGAATCTTGTCTTGAAGGTAAAATGACTAAGAGGCCTTTCTCTGCAAAAGGCGAAAGGGCCAAGGAACCACTTGAGCTAATACATTCGGACATCTGCGGTCGATTGAATGTACAAGCACGCGGTGGTTATGAACATTTTGTCACATTTATTGACGATTATTCAAAGTATGATTACATATACCTAATGCAAAGGAAATTTGAAACTTTTGGAAAGTTCAAAGAATTCCAAGTGAAAGCTGAAAAGCAATTAGGAAAGACAGTGAAGATTCTTCGATCTGATCGAGGAGGGGAATGCCTTGATACTGAATTCAAGGACTATATGATAGAACATGGTTATTCTATCACAACTCACCGCACTTGGAACACCACAACAAAATGGTGTTGTAGAGAGAAGAAATCGGACGTTGTTAGATGGTAACGCCCAAGAAATGTTTATTCTTTGTAATAATAAACGGCGGACGTATATAGTATAGAAAGATTATCGTATCCACAGGGAGGTGAAAATTTGTAACTCGATAGATTGATAAAAATAAACGGTCAAAGAGGCAAGCAATTTTTGAAAGCAAAGAAATATTTTTGTGGTTTTTATTTTATTTAATTCAAAATTTAAAGCGTAAAATTAAAACTGTGAAGCTTTGAGAATCCCTTGTGTGTTTCGCAACTGATATGGAATTTTAACTCTAAATAATAATTATCTAAAGCATTTGATTTATTATATCTTTTTCTCATTAATTGCAAGCACATTTTACTAATTATATAGGTCAACCTAAATCGACAATATAGCAAGCCATAATGCAGTAGGGTTTTCCTATAAAAACTAGCAAAATAATCATCTGTCACTAATGATTTGGTGCACTAATTATGAAAATTATAACCGCTGTCACTCAATTATAATTAACATAATATAAGATAGAAAAGAAATAACAAATCAAAATTAATATATTTTTATGGAATAAATTATTGCGTTAATTTCAGCAGCATCTCAACTTATTAAATGGTTTAAGAATACACTATGTCATCCTCTGTCTACAATAAATCAAGAATTACCAAGCATTTACTGGTGCCAGTCTATGTCTATAATGCAGCAGAAACTCAACTTAATAAATGAGCATGACTTTAGTATTATTAATATTAATTATGCAACACAATTAAATTACATAAAGAAAGAATGACTGAATTTATGTAAAATTGGCAGGCATAACAACATCAACAATAATTATTGAAAAGATATAATTTATTCCATAAAATATAAGCATTACCACACAGATATAGAGTTAAAATCCATACCAAGATACTATGCATACAAGATCATCTCTTTGCCTCACCAGACACTCTACTCTAATTTAAGTATTATTTATATTATTTACTATTATTATTATTATTTTAACCTAAAAGAGTTACTGCTAAGTCTAACTCAGCAGTAAAGAAAAGAAGAAAAAAGGGCCAAAGGCCCGAAGGAGATGTTTTGAATGAGGCAAATACCTCAGTATTTATAGGCCTTAATAATCACTATTGAGGGATTCTCTCAATTATTTATACTGTTTAAGCGTTGAAATTCCTTTCTTCTTCGCGCTGCAGCCGGCCCCCCTTGCACTGAGAACACGAGATTTCTAAAAATTTCTTCCTTTCCTTCATGCTGATCCGCGTTCTTTGATATGCATTTCTTAGTTTAGGATCTAGTGCTTCGCGGCTCACAGTGGAACTAAAACGGCACGATCTGCTCCGTTAATTGCACGATCGAACGGCTACAAGAGATGGCATAATTGAGCCCAGGTGGGACCAGTGGGACAACAATTTTGGACCGCCACATTGGTCTCGGTTATCGCCTCGAACGGCTGGAAGAACAGCTACACGTGGACTCACCCACACGCGAGCAGACACGGCCTGCGACTCCCCTCTGACCCGTCTGCAGCTTGTCGACGCGTGAATCACACGCGCCAATCGTTCTTCGACACGTGGACTGTACCTGAGATTCCGCTGACGCACCGGATGACGCGTTGACACGCATCTCTTCCTCGGACGGCTGAGATTGATTTGGCAGGTGATCGAACGGTTAGAAACTCGCCACGTGTCCCATTTAATATAAATTCGAATTTCCTTTATCTTTTTGATGCATTTGATGTCCGAATTTTGTCCGTTTTGGTGTCGTTTTTTTCTCCGTTTTCCTCCAGATTTCAAATATGAAAATCACAAACACACTAAAATTAATTATTTATAAAAATAATATTTACAAAAATATTAAAAATATTTATTTTATATTAAAACACACAAAAATAAATAAAAACTCCTAAAATTTTCAGTCTCTTACGGTCTGGCACAGATATAATTTTTATGACTTGAAATATTTTTAGAAATTACTAAAAATATAATAAAACATATTTACAAACTCAAAACACACTATTAAACACTCTAAAACTCAAAATAAAATAACCGCATTACTTTTACGGTTTTGACTATTTACAAACTAGACACTTATTTAACACACCAAAATGATTCTAAAAATTACTAAAAATTCTATTAAACATAAAAACACACTAAAAACACATTTTTGAAACATATTTACACACTAAGACACTGAAAATACTTATTAACACAAAATTGCTATTAATTAGAGAATTTAATGAGAAATAAAAGCGTAAATAAATGATTTAAGCCTTAGAAAATGTACACTTTTACAGTCTCATCATTAGATATGGTGAGATCCATGCTCAGCTACTCATCATTGCCCACTTCGTTTTGGGGATATGCACTACAAACTATAATATATCTTTTAAACATAGTTCCATCTAAGTCTATTCCAAAACACCTTTAGAGTTATGGAATGGTCGCAAACCTAGTATGCGACATATTCGTATATGGGAGTGTCCAACACATGTGCTGAAAGGAAAGACCGGGAAGCTGGAACCACGTTTTGAAGTATGCTTATTTGTGGGATACCCAAAGGGAACGAGGGGAGGTTTGTTTTATAGTCCACAGGAAAAAAAAAAGTACTTGTATCGACAAATGCCACTTTTTTCGAGAATGATTATATGACAAACTATAAACCTCATAGTAAAGTTTTACTTGAAGAGTTACTTTCTGATCAGATCAGATAACAACAGACAATTGTTGTCGAAGGACAAAATGAGGAGGACTACATCTCCCAATCAGAATGTCATACCACCTCGATGTAGTGGGAGGGTTGTGAGACCACCTGACTCGCTATATGGAACTTAGAGAAGCAAATATTGCTATCTCTTGATAATGGTGAGGATGATCCATTGACATATCATGATGCAATGAAAGTTTCTGAGAAGGAAAAATAGCTAGAGGCTATGAACCTTGAAATAGAGTCCATGTACTCTAATTCAGTCTGGGATCTTGTAGACCTACCTGAAGGGATAAAACCCATAGGGTGCAAATGGATTTACAAGAAGAAAAGAGGAGTGGATGGGTAAGTTGAGACTTTCAAAGCTAGGCTTGTGGCAAAGGGTTATACCCAAAAGGAGGGAGTTGACTATGAAGAAACTTTCTCACCTGTAGCTATGGCTTAAATCCATTCGGACTCTTTTATCCATTGCTGCTTGTCTTGATTATAAGATATGACAAATGGATGTCAAGACTGCCTTTTTGAATAGCTATCTTGAGGAAAGCATCTATATGGTGCAACCAGAAAAGTTTGTAGTCAAAGGTTAAGAGCAAAAAGTTTGCAAGTTGCAGAGGTCCATCTATGGACTTAAGCAAGCTTCAAGATCTTGGAACTTGAGGTTTGATGAAGCAATCAAATCTTATGGTTTCGATCAAAATATTGATGAACCTTGTGTTTACAAGTACATCAAAGATAAGAAGGTGGTCTTCTTGGTTCTTTATGTAGATGATATCCTACTCATTAGGGAATGATGTAGGCGTATTATCTAATGTAAAGAAATGGCTCGCCAAACATTTTCAAATGAAAGATTTAGGAGAGGCAAGTTATGTTCTTGGAATCCAACTCATAAGAGATTGCAAGAACAAACTGTTAGCGCTATCTTAGGCATCGTATATCAATAAGGTGCTTATAAGATTTTCGATGCAAAACTCCAAGAATGTAATTTATCTACATGTCATGGAGTTTATCTTTTAAAAGAGTAGTGTCCTAAGACACCTTAAGAGGAAGAAAACATGAGATGGGTACCTTATGCATCTACAGTGGGAAGTCTAAGGTATGCCATGTTGTATACAAGACCTGGCATTTGCTATACGGTGGGTATAGTTAGTTGGTATCAATCTAACCCAGGATTAGATCATTGGGTAGCAGCTAAACATATTCTCAAGTATATTAGGAGAACGAGAAACTATATGTTGGTATATTCTGGTGAAAATTTAATTCCCATTGGATACACTAATTCTGATTTTCAATTAGACAAAAACACACGTAAATCTATGTTTGGATCAGTGTTTACTTTTGGTGGTGGAGCCATAGTTTGGAGAAGCATCAAACAATCTTGTATTGCTGATTCAACTATGGAAGCTGAATATGTGGATGCTTGTGAAGCAGCTAAAGAAGATGTTTGGCTCTGTAAGTCTTAAATGATTTGGAAGTAGTTCTAGACATGGATAAACCACTCACACTGTATTGTGATAACAGTGATGCAGTGGCAAATTCAAGAGAACCTAGAAGCCACAAAAGAGGAAAGCATATAGAGAGAAAATATCATTTGATCAAAGAGATAGTACATCGAGATGATGTGGAAGTTGTGAAAGATAGTGTCGAAAAACAACCTTACTGACCCTTTCACCAAGACGTTACCTGCAAAAGCTTTGAGGGACACTTGGAAGGCTTAGGTTTTAGAGACATGTCTCACCCGCTTTAGGGCAAGTGGGAGATTGTTGGGTTTGGTGCCTTATAAGCTGTGACATTATACATATTGTTAATAAATAAATAAAGTGTCATTTATAATTATTTTGGTTGCTTACATGTATTATGAATACATTTATGAACATCAAGAAAATTCCATGATTATTTATGTAACTATAAATTTAGCATTTAAGTGTTATATGCTTAGGGATAAAATTTATAGATAATAATCTAAATAGTCCATAATAATTAATTAAAATTTGGGTTTTTAATTAGATATTACAAGTACGGTCCAATCTCATTTAGAATGAAATAGTCATTATCTTGGCTATTAATGTAGAGACATTGAATTGGAGGTACTTTATATAATGAGATTATATAGGACTGAACGAGATACATTATGAATCTTAATAATCATCCGTTACAAATAGAGTATTTAAATTTATTACTATGATGATCATATATTTGGCAGTCTTAATCCTGAGTATTTATTAGACTCATATTTATGACATTATGTTTTTGACTTGTTTGGTAAGATTTGTCTAAGCACAGATCATAACTTAGTATCTTGAAAACATAATGTAACAAATGGCTGGAAATAATATTATACAGATATAGAATCCATTCCTTCCCTATGAAAGTTAGAAAAATAGTTCTCTTGAGTGATAATTCGAGGTTTGAATAGTAGAGCGTTCGTTCATAATAAGATTATGAATTATTTGTTCATTAGAGAATTATTGGAACTCAAGGATAAAGATGTAATCAGAGAGGTGAACGGAAATTGAACCTAACTCTTATTATGAACTATTATGGATGACTGACTTATATGTAATGTTATATCAATGGACTACTCGCTAATTTTCTTTGAGTAATTTTACTACAACCTTAAGAGTTTAGTTTCAGGTTTTAGTGGAGTTAGACTGAAACTAATAAATTTGTCATATTAATTGAAGAGTTTAAGTAATTATCAAATTTATTGAAGCTTGGGTTATAGGTCCTCAGGTCCCCAATACCACCTCTATAACATTATATTAGATTTATGCATAGAATAAATTATACATATTTAGTTTAGAATTATTGAATTCTGAATTAATTATTTCACACTTGAATTATTAATGTGACACAGAAAAATGTTCTCTATGACATATAATGTAGTGTGATAAATGTTGTCACATTTAACTGAGCATTAGTTAATTAATTAATTGATTATTTTTTTAAATCTATTCTTAAATAAGTGTGATTTATTTTTGAATTTAGATTTAGATATATATATATATATATAGTTTTGAACCAAATCTTATATATATATATATATATAGGATTTTATAATATATTAATATATATATATATATTAAAAAAAGGAGACATAAAAGTAAAAGTTACGGGTCTTACGTTTTTGTTTCCTTTAATATATATATATATATATATATATATATATATATATTAAACCGAATGTGATTCGGTCAAAATCAAAAAAAAAAGAAAGGAAAGTTTACTTTACGTAAACTTAAAGTAAACTTTACGTATATATATATATATATATATATATATATATATATATAATATATATGTATGTGTGTGTGTGTGAGATACGAATCACATAGTGATTCGGGAAAGAAAAAAAAAGGAAAAAAAAAAGAAGGGAAAGTAAAAGGGTTACTATCATGTAAAATATATACTTTTCCTATACATGTGATATGGTGATTATTTTAAATTTGAAATTAATTGACTAATTACTATTGGCTCAGATATAAAAGGAAGAGATAACAGTTATCTCAAGAATTATTATTATTCACGTAACTTTTGCAAAATACTCAGAGAGAAAACTGAGAGTGCTTCTCTGAAAAAAAAATCTGTTATCTCATGTGTTAAGTACATAGTAGATTCAGAAAAGTGTGAGGAAAATTCATTATTGTAGTTTGATGCCCACTCGTCTTTCTATTAGTATAGAGGCCTGATTTGGAAGATCGTGGTGTCAAAGAGGAAAGCTAGGATACCTTGATAGTCTTCAAAAGGTTAGTAAAATTCCCAAAGCTTTTTATTATTAATTAAAATTATATAGTTATTTCTAATTAACAAAGTTTTCAGAAAATTTTTGTTTGTCAATGATCTGTTCCTTCCGTTGCGTTTCATATTTAATTCCAACAAATGACATCAGAGCGGGTTATAGCATATTTTAATTTCGATGCAAATTGACATGATTACCAAAAACCAACATGGCTCCAACAAAGTCCTGTGATTGGTGGCTCGATTTCAGTGCCACAACTCATATTTGCAATGATAAGAGTATGTTCTTATTATATGCAGTGGAGAAAGAAGGACAAACGGTTCTCATAAGGAATCATGATGCAACAGTGGTTGCTAGGAAAGGAATAATAGAGATCAACTTTACTTTCGAGAAGAAAGTGACCTTAAACAATGTCTTCCATGTTCCAGATATTAGGAAGAATCTTGTGTCTGCTAGTCTTATGTGTAAGAATGGTCTAAATATTGTATTTGAGGGCAATACATGTATTATATCTAAGAATGAGTCATTTGTAGGAAAAAGGTATTCTTGTGATGGCATGCACAAGCTTCGCATTGATGATAATAAAGTTATAAGTTATGGTTATATGATTGATTCTTTTGATGTTTAGTATGCACATTTAGCACATTTAAACTTTAGATCTTTGAAATACATGTCTAAACATGCTTTAATTAATTGCAAAAATGAAAAACATGATAAGTGTGAGATTTGTATACAAGCAAAATGACTAAGAAACCCTTTCCTAAAGCTAAAATAAATACTCAAATATTAGATTTGATTCATACTGATATTTTTGAGTATAATAGAATTTTAACAAGAGGAAGAAGATACTTTATCACTTTCATTGATGATTGTTCTAGATACATTTATGTGTACTTAATTAGAACAAAAGATGAAGCCTAAGATAAGTTCAAACTTTTCAAGGCTAAAGTCAAGAACCAAAGGATAAGAAAATTTAAATGGTTCAAAGTGATAGAGGTAGTGAATACTTTTCCAATGATTTTGATGCCTTTTGTGAAGAGCATGGTATTATTCTCTAAATTCAGCCCCCTTTACTCCTTAACAAAATAGTTTGATTGAAAGAAAGAATAAGATATTCACCGATATGATTAACTCTATGCTTCCTAATGTAAAATTGCCTAATAATTTGTGGGGGAAGCCTTACTCACTATATGACATGTTCATAATAGAATTACATTCATGAGAACACATGTCTCTCCATATGAAATATAGAAAGACAAGAAACCAAACTTGATGTATTTAGGGGTGTGGGGTTGTTTAGCTTTCTATAGATTGCACGGGCCTAAATCATCAAAGTTAAGTGCAAGATGTATTAAAAAGTGTTTTTGTCGGATATCTTGAAAATTCCAAGGCATATAGATTGTTAAGTCTAGATTCTAATGTGATAGTGAAATCAAGAGATGTGGAATTAATTGAAAATAAATTTGTATTAATTCTACCACTGAAACAGAATCTAATGTTGATCTATCATGTGACTATACTCCCAATACCTCCACAAATAAAAGGAAAGAGTCTATGACATCTTTCGAACCGAGAAAAGTCAACATGAAAGAAAAGAAAGCAGCAGATCGCTTGGCCTTCTTAGTTGAAGGAGATAGAAATGATGTACTTAATAAAATACCATTATTTCTAAATGTTGAGAATGATCAAAGACATTTAGTGAAGCCATGTCATCTAGAGATGCTTCCTTTGGAGAGAGGCTTGTAAATGATAACATGGATTTGATAATGTCTAATGGAACTTGGATTTGGTTGATTTTCCTCTGGGATCAAAATTAATAAGCAACAAATGGGCGTTTAGAAGAAAGTATAACATCAATGGGCCTATACAAAGGTTCAAGATTGGCAGCTAAGGACTTTAAACAAAAGCATGGTATAGACAACATTGATATGTATGCTCTAGTAACTAGATTGACATCTATTATAGTGCTATTTGCAATTACTTTAATATACAATTGTATGTGCACCAAATAGATGTTAAAACAGCTTTTCTAATTGGTGATCTTGATGAGGAAATCTATATGGTGCAACCCTAGGGGTTTATCTCGCCTGGAATTAAAATAAAGTTTGCAAGTTAGTCAGATCGCTTTATGAGTTAAAGCATGCGCCAAAACAGTGGATGAGAAACTTGATTTAATTATCTTGTCTCATGGTTTTAAGCATAATAATGCAGATAATGCATATATTCTAGATTTACAAATGATTTTAGTGTGCTTATATTTTGTATGTTGATGACTTGCTTATTTTTGGAACAACATGCAAGAAGTGAACGATACTAAGAGGTATCCAAATTCACAATTTAAGATGAAAGATCTTGGTAAGGTACATACTATCTTGATGTGAAAGTGAGGAAGCATAGTGGAGGTTACTCATTGTGTCAATCTCATTAGATTAAGAACGTGCTTATTAAATTCAATCATTTGAAGTTTAAAGAAGCGAATACGCCATATGATTTTAGCATTAAATTGCTAGAAAATGATGGCCAAGCAGTAGCGCAGCTTGAGTATGCTAGTGCGATCGATAGTTTAATGTATGCTATGTATTGTACTAGGTCGGACATTGCATTTGCGGCATGCAAAGTGTCAAGATTTACAAGTGATCATTAGAATGCAATTGGTAGGATACTTGGTTATCTTAAAAAGACTATTAATTTGGGTTTGTTTTATAATGATTATCCCGCAGTACTAGAAGGGTACTCGAATGCTAGTTGGATAACTAATACAAGTGATAATAAATCCACATCCGATTGGATTTTCACAATTGTAGAAGAGTCGTGTCTTGAGCTTCTAAGAAACAAACGTGCATAACTCACTCAACGATGAAAAGTGAGTTTATAGCACTTGCAGCAGTGGGCAAAGAAGCAGAATGGCTGAGAAATTAATTGTTTAATATAGAGTTCTTGCCACAAACCGATGCCATCTATTTCTTGTACTGCAATAGTGAAGTTACATTGTCTAAAGCTTATAACAAAGTTTGTAATGGAAAGTCTAGACACATTAGCTTGAGACATGAATATGCAAAACAACTAACAACCGATGGCATTATTAATGTTGTTTATGTTAAGAGTAATAAGAACCCAGCGAATCCTTTGACAAAAGGTCTTTCAAGAGACTTAGTCAAGGACATATCAATGGAATGAGACTGAAACCTGTTATGTAAGAGTCACCTATGATGGTAACCCAACCATGTAATAGTTATACCGCTATTCCATAGCTAAATGTGGTAATAACAAGTCATTGTTATGTGACCAGGTAAGCATTGAAAAAATTTATTTGTCCCTTCCAGGATGTTCGATGAAAGTAGCTACATAGTTGAGGTTAAGTATTTACTCTTAATGAAGTTTAAGTCTCAAAGTAGCTAGAGACATGTTTTGAAACTTGACCTAAGTGAACATAAGGAATGGTGCTGTTTCTAACAAGACTATGGTTTAGTTTTGTAAATGTTCATCAATCCAAGATAGTGCACATGGCCAAAATAGTGCAAAATAATTGGAACATAATTTGAATTCTATGATATCTTATATGTGATGTATTTTCGGTATTTTGCTTAAGAGGCAAGTTCAATGCAAAGCACACTATTGTCTTATGAATATTTTGAAATATATTCACAAATTGAAGGTTAAAATCAAAAGTTACCTTCTTGTATGTATGAGTTTATCATTGTTTGAATCTAGAGAAATATTACAATCTAGTAAGAGATTGTTTGAGAGATTGTTATACTCTAACATGTTTAAGATCAAAAGAACACGTTAAAATGAGTTAAAAACAAATTTTTAATGCGTCTCTTAGTCAATTTGAATTGCCGCGACACTCAAAAGTTGAAGCCTCGATGCTAAAATATACAATTAGCACACGAAAAGGTAGAGAGCTTACTGACACAACGCTGGGTTTTGGGTGCCGCGGTGCCCAGTTGCTCTTTTAAGCAATTTGGTGCTGTGTACCTAGCGCTGTAGCACCAAAAAGTTGGCGCTACAACGCTCTCATAGCTGATATGTGATAATATTTTATGTCTTTTGAGTTGTTCCGAGCTAGTGTATTCATTAGTCATATATTTCTATACGAACCTAAACATCAATTAGCAACAGATACATCTATTGTAATAGATGTATAGATACACGAATAGACACCTTTACGAACGACGAGATACCTTTCATGTACCTTTTATAAAGATTGTATGAATTAATTCGGTTGTGACCATTCCTCAAATGGCACCCCTATCTTTTATTAAAAAAAATACAAAAATAAAAAGAATCATATCTTGTTTTGAAACACCATATTATTGTTAAATATAGTGTTCAAGTGTTTGTTATATTTTGGAGGTAATTTGCCACAAAACTCTCTGACAAACTTGATTAAGTGAGGACAAAATAAAACCTTTAAGAAAAGTATTTTCTACACGTCAAACGCATTTTCTTTTCAGAAAATTGAAGCCTCTATTCTCTCATCTTACTCACAAATTTTCCAACAACAGCAAATACTAATGTCTAAACACCTTTGAGTGCCCAATACCACGGAAAATTCAACTTTGTGAATTTATTGTTTCGTGTTAGGTCGATATTTTTAATTTTTTTTTTCTTAATTGTATGATGTAAGCGAGATTATCAGTGTTACTGTGTCTTTGTCGTTTTTTGTCTGTAGTGGAAATTTTGGGGATCACCGGAAGATTTTTTTTTTTTTTTTTAAGGAACAAAATGAAGAATCTAATTATTTGTACTTAATACTAGCAAGTGGTGATCGTTATATTCAGTGAAGATTAAAATTGGTTCTCTTTCTGCTTTTCTACCTAATTGGCACTCCTTAAAAACAAACCGAACTTTCTTGGAAAATTGTAGGTCTTTATATCCAGTAGTAGCGCCAAGACAATTACTATTATGAAAACAGTTTTCTTTTTTATTTTTATATTCTATTTTTTGAGGTTATTTAAAAGTCACACCTTTTATTTTAGATTTCATTTCATATGTTTAGATTTTGAATTTTTGCAAATCTCTTACAGTTTTTTCGCAATTTTGACAACAAAAAAGACTAAACATACTCCCTTAAGAAACAAAGAAATTACTAAAAAATACAAAATTTAAAATGTGAAGGTCATTTAGGTCTTTTTCAGAGTCAAAATCAACCTTTAATTATCGGAAAAGGACGAGAATGTAACAATATGAACTTGAAATGCAAAGCTATTAATACGATTCAAAATACAGGATATACTCTTAGTAAGTTCAAAATGTAAAGTACAAAAACAAAAAGGGAAAAAATATGAAAATGGAATTTTTTACTGTCGATATATCCTATCTTAGTAAATGTTTCTATATTAAGTTTTGTCAAAATCACATCAAAACAAGGAAAAAAAAAAGTGAAAGTTACATGCTCTCCTATTGCAAATCTAATGTTGATTACTTATAGTGTATTTTCTTCAATACCCCACGTGAAAATCTCATATGAAAATTCTACAATAGGTTAGAAAAGATACTTTATCAATAAAGAGCTTAAACCATCAAATCCGTTTCCTATTGTTGTGTTTTACATATTTTATTTACTACTGGATTTATTTTTAGTGCCAGTTATGAAAATACTCTATCAATAAAGTATTGTTGTTGTTGAATCAATTTTAATAGTGTAGCTTGTGGGTCACTGGATATATCCATCTCAGTTTACTTTAAGGGCATGTTTATCAAATCGTAGAGGAATATAAAGGAAAATGTAATAAATTGAAAATTAAAATAAAGTAATAGTAATAGCGATCATTCATTCCTTTTTATAGTGTTTACTTATCTATTTGATGGTGTAATGAGAAATAATCGCATTCCCTTTCTAGCATTTACTTACTAAAGATGTTATTCAATGTAATTGTTAAAATATCATTTTTTCATAAGTAATAATCATTAAATAATAACATTTGAATTTAGACGTCTAAATAAATATGACATTTATTCCCTCTAATAGAGAATCAATACTAAAAGATATAAGAAAGAATTTCACATTCTTTATATTATATGAGATCCATAATACTCTTATTACTAATTTTATAAATAAGCACGTTTTTTCAACACTTCTTGCCTTAAGCATGCCCTCAGAGTCATGTTTTCTTACATGTTATTGATGTCACAACCATTGGCTTCGTTTCAAAATAAGAATGTTTCTGACATGCACGTCAGTGTACTTTCTTATTGTCAGTTTTCTGCTAAACGGCAAGTGTAAATTTGTCCCGGCATGTCTGATATATAGCAGTACGTGATCTCCCGTACATCGCTATATATATGTGAGTATATATATATATACACACACACATATGGATAAATAACATTAATGTGTCTACCCACTACCATCTTACTAGTCACTACAAGAAAAATTACATTTAACGACATATTATTTACGACATGTAGTTTTTAAATATCATTGAAAAGTACATACAACGACATCTCCAACAAAGATGTCATTAATGACATTTGAAATAATAATTAACGACATCTATATAGATGCCGTATTAAAGCTCTCCTTTTAATGACAATAGTTTAGTATCGTTAAATTATTTCACGACAAGTAGGAGATGTCGTCAAAGCCTTGGAGATTCTACGACACCTCTTATAGACAATATTGATCAAGATGTCGTCTATAAGGGGTGTTGTAAAATCTTCAAGGCTTTGACGACATCTCTTACTTGTTGTTAAATTATTTAACGATACTAAACTATTATCCTTAAAAAGAAACCTTTAGTTTGGCATCTATATAGATGTCGTTAATTATTGTTTCAAATGTCATTAATGATATGTTTGTTGTAGATATCGTTATATGTATTTTTCAACGACATTCACAAACTACATGTCGTAAATAATATGTCGTTAAATGTAGTTTTCTTGTAGTGAGTTACAAATACTTTTAAGAATAATTTTGTGGTAGGATGACATAGTTTATAATATTAAAATTCTATTAGATTAAAAAAAAAGTTTTTATCATTTTAATACTCTATATTTTAAGAGAATATCACATTGGTACCATGCTGTTAACGAACTATAAGTTATTTTGTTAAAAATATAAAAATAAATAAATACAAACAACATTAAAAAAAAAACTAATATATCTACGTGTATGATTTTTTATGAGTTCTAAGTGATCTCTTATTTTGATTTTGTAATCTAATTTTTCAAAATTAATTTGGGTTCATTAGTAAAGGATAAAAAGGAATTTCAGATCAAAAAACCTGAATTTGGTATCAAAATTATATTTTTGAAAACTATATGGTATTATTTTAATATTTTTCAAACAAAGTATCAATTAGATATTTGTCTAAAACACAGATATCAAAATGATAATAACTCAAAAAAATAAGAGTTTTTTAATATTATTACCTCTAAACTTATCACACATTTACAATTTATACTCATAACTTTTAATTTTAACGAGTTACACCTTGAATTTACAAAAACCTATAGCAAATCACCTCATCAACGATAATGTTATTTTTTTTTTTATTGAAACTGGCATGTAACTTACATGCACATATATATAGTTAATTGATGATATGAATGATCATTTCTATAAATTTTAACTCAAATTTATTGTGTTAATATTTTTAATTGTTTTATCAAATGTAAAATGTTAAATTGAACTTTGTTTATATATAAATTTAGGTTTCAGTCATAAGGATAACATTACTATCAATGGAGTTGATTTGCTATAAATTTGTAAGTTAAAAATACAATCTATCAAACTTGAAAATTCAAGGAGCAAGTTCTAAAAGTGTGATTAGTTTCAGGAGCTAGCAACAGTGCTTAAACAAATATTAATGTAACAAATGTTGGTGAAACTATAACAGTTAATAACTATGTGATCTAATGATGAAAACTATGTCCTTTTATAGAGTTCTTTTCATATACTAACAAAGAAGTGCCGAAAGGGAGAGCCATCCCACCTTAACTTTTTTTTTTCTTTTAAATTTATTTATAAAATTTTATAAAACTTGTATTTCACAACCTCCCTCCTTTTTTATTGCTTGAAATTGTATTTTGTCCCTCTAAAATTATATTTTGTCCTTCCTCATTAATTCTGTCACACTTCTATCTACTGACTAACTTTTTTGGCTTCCAAAGTGTCAATCTTTTGAACTTAAAAAATAAATGAAAAAAGAATGCCACCATTCATGCACGTAAGGTCTTGTTACAAAAAACTATATATATATTTATCCTAATTATCTCATCACCTTGTGTACATCTACCGAGTATAATTATCAAGAAACGATATACAACAAAGGAATATGTATGCTATAATATTTTCCACATTTACGAAATAATAGTAGCCGTTACTTTCTTTCTTTCCTTCTTCCTTCTCCTCCTCCTCCTGCTGCTGCTGCTGCTTTGGGAATTAATAGTCGATCACACTTTTATGTTGTTAACCTAAGTGTAGATCTAAAGGCCTGGCGCGTGGCTAATATTGATTTGAATTTTCACTAAACCATGACAACTTAAAGGGAAATCCAAAATTATTTTATTCTAAATGTAAGTTTTTTTAGATTAAGTTTTTTTTTTAAAATTACAGAATATTTGATACAGTTCTAAAAATTCAAAGAAGACAGGAGATTTTTGCTGTAAGAGCACTTTGTGGGTTGTGCAGCCCACACGAAGTTAAATAAATCACCATATTTACTTAATATTTTATTTTAATATACTACTATGATATGATTTAATTAGTTAAAAGCACACACCGCCTATGAGTATTCCCTAAGCAAAATCTTTCCTTTTTAGACTTTTTTCATGCAATTCTCAGTTAGGGAAGGAAAAAGAGAAACTTTTATTGACATGCCCAATAAAGATTTAGCAATGCACCGACTTTGAAAGCGAAATGTGTATCATTTTACCAATATTACTAGTTAACCGTTAGCCAGCCAGCTAACTAGCTGAATCATAGCCATTTTTTGTATCGCCAATTCTTACATTCTCCAAGAATAAGTTTAGCTAATAATTAATACGTACAAAAAAAAAATTATCCACGATGAAAACCGTAATGCTCATAAAACAGTAACCTCCCTTTACTATTTATTAGATTAAAATCCACTGTTTTATGAGCAGTGAAATTTTACCCCATACAGTTGTATAGGGGTGCTCCGTACAAAATCTCGCAAGGATTTGGAACTATTCTCTAAGGGCCCGTTTGTTTCGATACTCGAATTAAGGTTCGAATCATTTTGCTACAGTATTTTCTTTCACAAAAATTTAAGTCTTCATTTAAATACTCGAACCAAACGGGCCTTAAGTGATTGAACAATAGTAGTAATTTTTTTGTGTGTGTCTATATATATATATATATATATCACCCTATTGCACATTATGTGTATATGTAAGCATTGGACTAGCACCATATCAATTAATGACGATAAAGTTCTTAATTTTTAGATTAATATATGGTAAAATTAACTAAATCCATGTTACTGAGGTTACTTCAATGGTACAATAATAGCCCAAGTGCAGTAGTTTACAAAAGAACCCGTTGCCACCTTGAACCGGCATTTGAACGTTCACACAACCTTTGTGTATGCAAAGCTAATTAGCTCAGAGACATGGAATTAAAAGGGGGTCGCTTATATGATAGCTACACATCAAATATAAAATGTACAAATAATGAACAGAGACTTTATGATATTGGAGAGAAAAGTTTGAAAGTGAAATTATTTGTTTGGTAGGGAAATATGGATACAAGGGATAGGGTTACAGGTCTTGTTGGATTGGGACAAAGGAAAAGGCTGTGGCTCAATTTTGCGTTGCAATAATTGAAAGGAAGTGAAACTTGAAGGTGACGCCAACCCTCAAGACCACAAAAAATCTTTCTCCTCAAAATTTATAAAGGAGCTTTCTAGTACTTATCCGTTGTTTATTTCTTCGTTAGTTTAATTATTAAATTTTCCAAAAACTTAAATGGTTAAAAGATGAAGCCCATAATAGTATTATATTCGAACACCCTACTTCATGTTTTTTATTATAATATTTTAGAATATTAGATCTAATTAATATTACATCAAAATATAAAATGTTTCAAGGGGATTAAAACCTATTAATATGCAATAATTTTTATGCCCTATTGTAAAATTCTCATTTTTGAAAAAATAAGAAGTTGCGTTGGCAAAGTATCTTGGTTCCAAATGTAATGACCCGAAGTCAAATCTCATCTTCATTCCAATTAAGAGGAACTATAGTCCAGGAAGAGGTTACTTTCCCATATCTGAAAATTAAAGAAGAAAATAAAAGGAATAAGAGAATACAAAAACATAATCTGGTTTATATCCGCAAACTAAAAGAAGAGAGAAAATTCAGTAGGAAAAAACAATATCCATGACCTCTTTATAAAATTAAAAAAGTTTACAATTACAAAATCGGATTAATTATTTAATATTATCAAATCCTTTAAGATCGACGAATTTCTCAATTTGAAAATAAATATAAAAAAAGTTTAAAACTATTAATAGAAGTAACTATTTAAAAATGTTAAATTTCTTTTAAATTTCTTTAATAATGCTCCTGCGAGATGGAATTCCGAACATAAATTTCAACCTTGGACTGTAATAGAAGGAACCAATATGACTAATGAAAAGATGAATTTGAGAGGGGCTTGAACAGTGACATTATAAATAGAGATAAGGACCGGCGAAGTAGCATATGGATGACAATCATCAATGTTGCCACAAGGATGCAATTTTTGAGATATTGGGGGTGTTGCTCATCGGAAGCAATAAAGCTATGGAGAATTATTTTGGAGAAGGGGGAGCGTTGGTGTGCCTTTTTTTTTTTTTTTCTTGAGAGTCATTGTTGCTCTTTATTCGAACAATAAAGCTCATGCCATATTAAAAATTAAAGAAGAAATAAAAAAAAAGTGCATAAAAATTCAATGTAGTTTGGCAATGTGATTATATCCGAATTTAGTTTGGCAATGTGATTATATCCACAAACTAGTAGAAGAGATCAAAAAAATCATTCTAATAACGAGAACTGTTAACGAATTCCATGTAAATGTAAATTACAAATTACAAATTTTCAGTAAGTAACCAATGCTGCCAAATCTTCTAAAATCAAAAGATTTCCTAATTTTTATAGTGATGTATACAAATTCATACTTTCTCTTCTACTAAGTATCACAAAGGATGAGACTTTATTTTCTTTTCATTTTTTCATGTGAGTTTTAACTTTGCTCTTCCTTACGTTATCCGTACATCTAAACAAAATAAAGTTGAAGAAAAAATTGTATTGCGCTGCTTCTTTTCGAATCAGAATTCTCTAGTAAAGTACAAAAAAATTATTATACTTAGTAGAAGTGAATATTTTTGAATGCTTTGGTTTTCATGTATTAAGTTATTTCTGAACCAACAGGTATGAATTTTTTTCCCCTTGTTTCTAAGGATTCAATTCAAGACGAAACAAAACTAATTTATTTCTTCTTGTATTAAAACAAAGAAAAAGTCTGGAATGTGGGCTATGAATAAATCTTCTTATTAAACTATAAAAATATTATTTAACAGTTAAAATCATATCAAAATTAAAAAATAATAATAATAATTCAACGTAATTTCGTGAAAATTTGACCTACAAAATAATTCTCCAAAAACAAAGGTGTAAGAGAAAGAGATAAGATAACAAGTAAGAATAGGTTGTTATCAATCACGTCATTGAAGCGCAGACTACAATGCAAGAGTAATGACGGTCACTAAACAGAAAATGACACCTCTTTTTTTTTTTTTTTTTTTTCAATCGTTTGGTCATGCAGGATTAGAGTTGGGACAAATTTTGTGAGATGGAGACCTAGCAACAACCATGTTACATTTCAAGCACCCACCCTATGAATGCCGGTTGCCATTGCCATATGAATAGGGTTGAGACCCCACACATAGCACAAGAAAAGCAGTTTTGCCTCTACCTTTTCATGAACACTTGGTATTACACACTCATAATTTCAACGACCATATGATAAAAAAGATCAATTATGAAAAAGTTATCTATTACTATTGATAACAATATGCTTTCTCTTTTCTTATTCTTTTATCAGATTATGTTAAATTAGGATATTTCTTGGTAAGAACCCCATTAGTAACGTATATTTTTAAATAGTTAGATTTAAATAAAATCACTTTTTTTTAACCTTTAACGGTTGAAAAAATTAATACATATTAATAGATTATTTTTTGAGTATCCATGGAAGAAATTCTTGTTAGATTTATAGTACATCTAAAAAAAACTGATGTATTATATCATAATTTTAGACAATTTTAGACAATTTTTTTAATATGTATTGAAAAAATAAACTATTAATATGTATATATTTTGTAACCATTAAATCTATAAAAATATAATTTTAATTAAATTTAACCGTTTGAAAATATATATTATTTGTAGAATGCACAGAAAAAGACCCCATTATTTTATTCCCTGGCTTTTTTGCTTGAGACACTGATACACTATTATTGTGTTACTGTATGACTTATTTAAAAACACGTGATGCTCTCGTCGCCGACACACCAGTACTTTGGTGGTGGAAAGACACAAAAACAATATGAGGAGTGCAATCAACACAACCCGAAGTCTTGCATTTGCACAAAAACATTGAAAAGTGACCAAAGAAAAAGTACCAAAAGCAACCAAACACATTGTCCTTTATTGCTGTCAAGCTCAAGTTTCGAGAGAGCACCAGGCACGCTGTGAGGTTGTTTTGGACTTCCTCGCTTCTTTATTTTTTGATTTGAATTGTGTTACTTTTAAATTTTTTATTTGAATTAAAAAATTTAAATTATATTTTGAACTGATTTTAGATGTTTTGTTGAAGTATAAATCCAAACCAAAAGAAAAATTTTAATTTATGTTTGAACAGGTGCATAGAGTAAAGTAAGTGAGCTAATTTTGTTATTCAAAAATAGTTTAAACTGAGGTGGAGGTAAACTCTAAATTGAGCAACTCAAACTAAATTCAAAACAGTTTGCGTTGTCCAAAACAGTCTAGATTATTGATTGACCAAACGTCGGTTCAAGTTTCGCTCATCGTTTGAATTGAATTAAACCATACAAATTGATGAACCAAACGGCAGATAATACTTAGGCCTCGGTTTGATACGAGTAATAAATCGAGCTCTTTGTACTCATATCATGACTATAATTATTATTAAGCTTCTGCTACTGTGAGCTTGAATTAAGCACTTCTTTTTAACCTTTTAATTTGGTCTTTTTGTGTCGAGCTTATTGCCTGCAAATTTGATGGGCCTAAAGCTGTAAAGTACACCAAAATATGAGCATGTACTAGAGAAAGAGCTGATGTCCCAGACCAGTTCATCCCCTTTTGAGTGGAGCCTATAGGATGTTTTTGTTTGTTAAGGAGAAATAACACTATAAAAAGAGATCGTCGTTTATATGTGAAAGGTAAAAAATGAGGGTACCTCCAGTACCATATCTATCGTTTTTTTTTTTAATTCTTTCTATCAAATAATTGTGTAAAATTAGGCAAAAAAAAGAAGAAGAAGATAATCAGTTGGGTTGAGACTTGAGTAGGACTTACACGTGTTTTACAAAACGACAAATGGAAACAAGTTGGCACAAGCACAATCCATATATTTGATGAGCCCAGCTACTGTTTATTGAGGGGGTTGTGTTGGGTGTATTTTTTAAGATTGTAGCGCGTTAAGACCATGGACACGGGACAACAAGAGGTACAGCCACTAAAAAGTATATTTAGAAGAGAAGTGCTAGCTGTGTTATCTTTTTCACTTTTTTTTTACATTGATTTTATTCAATGTATGCACTTTATTATCTTATTTTTTTGTTTGAATAATAATTTATAATATTATTGGATTTTACGTATCAAGCAATAGTTAAGATTAGTGTAAAAAAAAGTAAGAAATAAAATGTTATTAGTACTCCTCATAGTGACAAACACAACAACAACATGGATTTATCCAATAATAATAAGGATTAATTACAAAATTCTCTCTTAAATTATAACCCTTGTAACATTTTGCCCCCATTTTAAAACACAACATTTGTTCCTGTTAGCAAATTTGTTGTATTGTTAGTCATATAATTTAGCCTGTTTTGTAGCAAGTTTGTTAGTCCCTATTTGTTAGGAAGTTAGGTAGACTATCTTGTTCAATTATTTATTATAAAAGATGTACGTAGTGATGTAATAGTACAGTTTTTTTTTTTAATTTTAAGCAGTGATTAAACTATTTTTCTCCTTCTGTTAGCTTTTATGGTATCAGAGCTTTAAAGGCTAATTGTAAAACTGAGAATAACAAACAACTAGAATTAGCAGAAGTAATGACTCAGAGGTTGCCATAGGCACCTCACTGACTCCCTCTACAATTGTTCCCACTGCTGTGATTGAAAACTCATCCATGTCCCTATAAATCACCATCTATAAGTCAAATGGGAAGAACTTTCTTCAATGGTCTCGTTCAACACAAATGGTGATTAGAGGCAAAGGTAAAATCGGATATTTGGATGGTACAATTCCTAAACTCGAGCCTATTGATCCCTTGTACTCAACTTGGGACACTTAAAACTCAATGGTGATGGCATGGTTGATCCACTCCATGGAAGGCAACATTGGAGACATATATCTGTTTTATCCTACAGTAAAGAAAATATGAGATGTTGTCACTTTAGCCTACTAAGACCTTGAAAACTCTTCTCAAATGTCTGAACTGCATAATAAAGCTTAGAATCTCATACAAGGAGATCATGAGGTTACTCAATACTTCAATTCACTAAAGAAATTATGGTAGGAATTAGATCTTTTTAATACTTGCCAATGGAAGGATCCAGCTGATGCCATTTTGTAATACCCGAAAAAATCTAAGTAATTAATAAATATAACTAATTAAGGATTTTTTCATAATTATACGATTAAGTTCGTAAGAAGCACAAATTTAGAGCTTATGAGAAGATGTTCAGTAGTATATAATACAGTTATGCGTCAAGAAATGCTCAAAAGTTATGTTGGAATTTAAATGATGATATTGGAATTTTTCAGGAAATATCATGTCTGATCCTTATGATTGAACGATTTAGGGAATTAATAAAAATTTCCAAAATTCTATAGTAAATATTAAAGTTAAATTTCTTTTTATGACCAAATAATTTGGTTGATAATTTCCACCGCGATTAAAGGCGGAAGAAATTTACATTTGTAAAGAACTTAAGAATTTAAATTGTAAGAATTTTCAAGTATAGTATAGGGTTAGTAATGTACCAAGAAATACTCTAACACATCGTAAATCCTTATTTGCCTACTAGTTAAGAATCAGAGTTACACAAGTAGTATTTTTGGTAAAAAAAAAAAGTTATTCAAGTTTGCAATTAATAGACACTGTCAAGAATGTGTTAATATCGAGGCTAAATAGAGAAAATATTGAAATTATATTCATGAAGTCTAGGAATAGATTTAAAATTAAAAACAATTTAGTTTTTACATTATTTAAGATTTATACCAGTATTTGACTTATACCGATATTGGTCTTAGATTGCATTGAGCAAATCTGTCAGTACCAAAATTTTCTGCCAGCTAGTTAGTCTTTCTCATCCAAATGAAGTTTTATCTGCTTGGAAGAAACTTGGAGACAAAGTTCTAAGAGTCAACAAAGTTCCACAAAAAGTGGATCTTATTCCCACAAAAAGTGGATCTTATTCCCAACACTTTGCAATATTCATTAAAGTTGGATATGACATAAACTAATGAGGAAAATTTTCTCTTCCTTCTCCACTGGTGAAGGCACCAACATTAAGGGGGAATAAAGCAAAATTTTGTCCCACTTAAGTGTACTTGAAATACTTTAAAATAGGTTTAGAAGTTAAGTAGAAGAGTAACCAAGTTTAAGAAATTGTTTCTAAATGGACTTCTCCATAACTAGAGCTCATTTTTGGCTTTCTTTTCTATCTATTTCCTTTAAAAAGAAAAATTTCTCCTTTCTTTTTTCTCTCTAAAAGCTGGCTCTTTCTCTACATATTCTTTCAAAATTTTTTCTCCCACCCATTAGAAATCACTAACCAAAAGTTTACATAAATGAGGAAACTTGGTGGAGCCCTTCAAGGATAGATCTTTAAGTATATAAATCTCAACTTTTGCTCATTTTAAGATTAAGTAATGATTTATGGTTCTGTTTTAGAAAAGTTGGCATGTAATAATTTTTATTAATGTTTATGCTATGGTTTTAGTAAGTTTCTATAGATGTAGTTTTAATATTATGCATGTTGAGCATGAAAAAAAGTTAGATCTAAGTTATGTTTTGTATTTAAAAGAATTTTTTTTTTTTTTACTCTCTAACTTCAAAAACAAAACTTTAAAGATCGTTTTTGAAGTATTTTAAATATGGGATGTTTGAGTTACAACAACATAAAAGACTATGTATAAGATGTTAAAAACTAGAATCTTGACTCCAAAACAACATTTCTAGTGTTTGTTTTTAAGTTGCCCAACGAGGCTTCAACAAGATTGTAAAGGAAATTACGACTTAGTTTGTAACTTTGGCAGTAAAAGGCTTATATCTTTTGTTTATATTTGTCTTTTTCTCTTTCAAAGCTTGGAACATCATGTAACACCCGCCCATCTTATGTAACGGATTATGTTATATTAGAGATGGCGTTTAGTAATTCTAATAATTTATGATATTCTTGGCACTGACTATTTTTTTATTTTAAGTGTTATGACAGGTGACGATCACATGGAATTGATGTGCTCAAGTGTTCATGTTATTTATATTGTATGTTTTATGATGATTCATTAATGATTTAAATGCTATGATGTATTCTTGTATATAAGGACAGTTCGACAGGCCGAATTGTCCCTCAAGCATCGGCAAGCCGATGGAAATCATCAGCAGGCCGGACTTAGGAGAATCGACAGGCCGAAGTGAGGAATCGACAGACTGATGACAGTTGACGAGCAGTCAACAGAAATCTCTTAAAATTGTGATGATGATGATTGGATGTGATTGGATAATGATTATTGATTGATTGGCATAATTTAGGATTAATTTCCTCATTTAAGGAAATAAAACCTTTGACTTTTGATTGATTGGATTTAATTGATGAAGTTTCCTCCTTTGAAAAGGTAAAATATGGTAAGTAAAGAATGATTAGTTGACTTTCCCCATATCCCTCTCCTTTCCCCATGATTCTAGTTAGGAATTTTCTGATAATGGTAGAGAATAAGGGATTTCTTTTTTACGTTACCTGCATTTCACGTAAACTATCTCTATCACACTCTTTCTCTAAAAAATTTTCTCTCAGATATCTTTCTTTCTTTCTTTTCTTTTTACACGTCCTTCTCCACCCTTTTTCCCCCTCAATTCTTCTGCAATATTTGGATGAAATATTAAGTTTACTTTGGGTGAATTCGAAGGAATTTGAGAAGAATCGTTTTGAGGTAAGAGTTTGTTCTCGGTTTAATTTTGAAATGAAATCCTTCTTAATATCCGACTGCTATATCTTTCTCTACAAAATTCCTTTCTACTCTAAATTTTTAATATGTTATTCATGTATGATTTATGTGATGTTTCTCCAAATTTCAAGTTAATTGGATTTTTCTATGATAAGTTATGAATTTTCTTCTCCCTATCAATCACAGTAAATTATTGCTGTTTGGTTGTGTTGCACAAAAATATAGGTTTTGTTCTTAATACAAATGAGTGTTGTTTTGTACAAAATTTGGAAAATATTTTTATGAATATGTCTATTTGTGAATTGGAAAGTCTCATGATAATATGACAAATAATTTATGTGTTATAGAATTTTTATGAAAGATAGGTTTTTAGACTGTTTTTATCGATAAATTGTTAAACTCTTATTGTGTGATGCTTTTGTATGAATAAATGATTTTATTTGGTGATGAGAGTTTTTGTAGTATTGTATTTGTATGTTAATAAGTTGTTATTAAAATTTTGGAGGCTAAGTGATTTTATTTTAATTATTTGAAAATTTTTCCCATAGAATACTCACTGCCTATCAAACCTGAAGTTAGTTTCACCACTGATTTTCCAATGCATGTTTTGGTTATATCCTAATTTTATTTGAGGCCCAATTTTGAATATGTTATAGTTCTAGGTGTCTATTACATGCAGGATTTTTGTGGTAATATTTTAGGATGTGGGTAATTTATTTATGAATGTAAATTGGACTGCTCATTGTTTTACTATTACTGGTAGATTTTGTGTGTACAATGTATGACTTGTTTTTAGATACTAAATGGAATTTTTATGACCATAGAAAAATCATGAAAATATGTTTATGTAATAACTTTGTCCCTGCCAAGTTTGGTGCCTAAATTATGTGTGAATGTTGAGTTATTAAGTTTTTAATTCATGCAGGTCAAAAATATATTTATGTTGATAGTTTTGATGATTATGAATTATGTTTGCAAGCGGTGAATGTATGTGTGATTTTATATGGAATGGATGATTTATTCAATGAAAATAAATATTAATTTTCATTTTGTTTCTGTAAATGAATGAATGGCATGAACACACTAAGGAATAAGCACATCGAGACCGCAGCGTCGTCACCGACATAATTAAGATTAAGTAAGCTAGCTAAAAGGTAAGTACATTCTCATCTGCAACATGATATGTTTTATAAGGTTTGAAATTATGTTCATAATGATTTTTATTCTATGATGGATTTTATGATGGTTTCTTTTAAAGATTTCTCATGAAATATTTATATGTTCATAAAGTTATGCATGTATGATGATGACATATTTCAAAGCATGAAAGTTTATATATGTATATATATGTATCACCTAAATAAGTGTTGCACACCAATATTATGATATATTATGATGTCATGTTTGGTTTAGGATTAGCTACCATTCTCCTCTCATGACGGCGCGCCTACGATGATGATTATGGTGCAACACTTGGGCCCTTAAGATAAAATGAATTAAGTTTTAATATGGTCAAAGTAATGAAAGATATGTTCCTTATGAAATTTGTGCCTAGTACACTATTATGTTGTTGATGACGATGATGTTCATAAAAATGTTTTAAGTTGTGAGATATGAAATGTACTTACTAATTTTTGGCTTATTCAGTTTATATCATGTTGCAGATAAGGGTAAGAAGGTTATGAACTAGGAGGAGGGTGTACAAAAGGCGTGTGAGCTAAGCAAGATAAATTGTAATCAGAAAAACGCCAAGGAGGAAAGTTTTCAATGATTAAACCAAATTTTATAATTTTAAACATGTTTATTTGATGAGTTTTTAAAGAATTCATGAACTATGTTTTATTATTCTATCTTATCATTTAACGTATATGGTCTTCCGCATATTGAAGTATTGATTCTCGTTTTAAAATTAATTTTCTCATTTTATTAAAGTCGGTCGGCCTGCTGAACAATCATGATCGGCCTGCCGAACCTAACAAAAGTTTAAAACCTTGTTTTTGCAGAGCCTCGGGTGGCCTGCCGGTGGATGTTTTCCGGCCTGCCGAAGTCTCAAGTTTGGCCTGTCGAATAGTGAGAGCTGATTGTTTAAAAATGTGTGACGTTTCATTTTAAATTATGATTTTATCATTTGGTATATTTAAATTATTAAAGAATGTTTATGATCAATTAAATATTTAATAGTACTATTATTATTATGGATTAAGTTATTGAATGTTGTAAAATAAATAAATAAATAAGCATGGCTTCTGGGTATGATTTCTTAGTCATATTTTCAATTTAGTTTTGTTCAAATGGTTTATCCTAAAATAAAAGTATGTAATATATGAATGTAACGACATCTGTAACGTCCGTAAGAGAGCGCTATACATCATGTTTTAATTGATTAATTATTTAATAAGACTTTCGTAGCAATTGTGGTACAATCAATAGTTGTTATCAACACTTTTTCATTAAGTGTTGTATGTGAAGTGACGAGTTGGGTTGTGACCTCATGTGTGTGGAGTGCGTTTTATTTAAAAATCTATTTTTTTTTCACTTATGAGACTTGAAACTACTTAGTTTATCATGTAGATTGATTCTGTAAAGACTGTAAATGAAATCAATGGTGATTTTTGAAAATTGTCATTGGTCATACATGGTGTTGCAACAAGAGTTACAACGTCGATAATACAGATTTCAGAATCGGCCAAGTTTTAAGTTTTAGAAGTTAAGACACTTAGTTTATTGCCTCCTTAAGCCCCTATAGCAACTACAGAACAAATCACAGTTATTTCAACATTATTTCGTTGGATGTTGTACACGATGTTGCAACACAAGTTCCGACTTACTTATGACACCAATAGTGTGAGTCTCATTTCTGCTCGGTTTTGTTTTCCTAAAGTTAAAATGTTCCATTTATATTAAGTCAAAGTAGTTTAAGTGTTTAGTGCAATTTAGGTTTGATTCCCAAACTATTGACTCTGGTGTTTCATGAGGTGCTACAATATTATTGCATCCTCAATAGTGTAGTTTACGTTTTTGGGTACATCGACCCTCAAAAAAGTCTAAATCACAATTTTCGCAAAACACAAAAGTCTTAGGTCTTGGCGAGATGAAGAACTTTCATGAAGAAAATTTTCGAGAATTCTGCACTTAAAGGAACCTTTAAATAGATTAATAAAAAATGGTCTAATCGGTAAAGTTTACAATATCACTACAAATGGTAATGCTAAAGACAGAAAATGAACTTTTGAAAAATATGGAAGTTCTAGGCCTCGTCAAAACAAGGAACTTTCATAAAAGAAACTTCTATCAAAACTATCTTTGACGTTTGGTTATGGTGACTTTTAAAACTAACAAACGTACTTTCCATAAATGATTTCAAAATAAAACGTCTGTTTAGTAGCATAATCAGTATTTATGAATAACAAATGAATTGTAGCATTTAGAGTCTACAATTCACAATTTTATCAAAGTTCGGACTTCAAATTTAAGATATGGTTTTCAATTAAATTTTACATATTAGGTTTTTAATGGATTTCAAAGAAATGAGAGATCGTAGGAAATATAAGTTGTTAAATGCTACAATAGCAATTACAGGTCTAACACATGCACACGTTTAGGAGCCAATTATCAGGTTCCAATCTTTGCTACTTAGTGCTCAAATATCATAGAAAGCTTTTAGTTTCAGGAGGCCATATCGGCCCTGATGAATTCAATAGTAAATAGACATGGGCTTATGGGTCTAATGGTATTATTTATATTCAAATGGACCTATTAGTATAATAATGAGCGCAATATAAGTAATGAGAGAGATTAATAAGTCAAGCTATAAGAAGAACATAATTATTTAATTACCAAAGTAATTAATTGATTATCAATGTTAGCATGATTTAATTAAAGGTAATTAAGTAAAATAAATTAGACAAGAATTATAAGTTATGAGGATTTGAATTTAATTAGTCCTTTTAACTACCCAAATAGTCAGTTAGCTAATAAACAAAAGTTTCTAAGAAAAAAATTAATCTCTTTTTTACGAAATGCTAAATTAATTAGCATAAAATAAGTTAAGCTCACACCCTTCCTAGGTTTTTTTTCCCTTAAACTTTAGGAATAGTAAATAAGTACATGGCAAGTTTGCAGATTCTAGCTCCAGAAATTAGGTAAGTAGGAATATCGCCTGTAGCATGAAAACTATGGTTTTCAATTTAAAGTGTTTATATGTTTTATGAAACTATGAAAATGCATGATTAGAATTACGCCATGTTATGACATGTTAGGACAAGTCATAGTTATTGTTATGTAGTGTATTGTATGTGATGTATGCTATAAAAATTTATATTGCATATTCACCTTATGTTAAAAACAATTATGATTTATGTTATGTGATGATATGTAGTAACATGCAATACTGCATACACACAATAAGACAATTGTAATAATATAAGATAAGTTAAGTTAAGAGTGTCATACCAATCTCTCGACTCACAGGGAGAATTCATGGCCTTTCGACCTAAAGAGAGATATACAAAATTCAGTTCAGTTTATGATTTAGGATTGTTGAGGACCTCACGAACCCTAACTTTCGATGATCACACGTAGTATGTATGTACACATAAGAGCCCATTAAGCAAGACAAATTAGGTATAAAGAAATGTTCATAATGAAGCATAATGTCATGCATCATTTAATGAATGTTTTAAGCTTGTTTTACAAATAAATGTTTCTTACTTACTGAGCAAAACTCACTCAGATATGTTCAAGTTGTAGGCAAGTAACCTATCAGCAAACTTGTGATAGACAGTGGCGAGCAGCGGACAGATAATAGAGATGGGTATAGATACCGCTTATAAAAGTATCTTCCTCAATAATTTTAAAATGAATATATATGTATAAATAGTTTTATACAAGTGTGGTTTAAAAGAAGGATTGTAATTGTACAGTCTCAGTCTAGGTTATATACCTATATCAAAAGTTTAAATAAGGTAATTATAATGATAAATAGTTTTAGAAATGTTTAAAAGTTATTTTAATCAAGGCATTATTTTAAGAAAATTAATTTAAGTAATTATTATTATGTTTAAAAAATTGTTCTACAAATTCAGTATCTTATGATAAATTAAGATTAAGAATACGATTACATAGTTAAGTAACGACTACATAAGTAGGGTCATTATACATTCTCTTTTAGAAGATACTTGAAAAGGATAGTGTTTATGACTTCTTAGCTAGCCTAAACAAATAAATTGATGAAGTTAGAGGCCGAATTCTCAAGATGCGACCATTGCCACATATTGATGAAATTTTTTCGAGGTTCGTCATGAGGAATCTCAAAAACAAGTGATGCTTGGAGAAACACCAACTCCTGGTGCTAAAAATTCTGCCATGATAACACAAGGACCAAACAAAAAAGGGAGTTCTCAATCCTCCACAAAGAAAAGGCAAGCTTGGTGTGATCACTGTTAAAAACCTTACCACACAAAGGACACATGCTAGGAGCTACACCGTAAACTAGAAAATTGGGTTCCTAATAGGCATAGCAATTGAGATAGAAAAGGGCTCGAAGCAACATAAGACACAGAGCAAAATAAAACTGCTGGAAACATCATCTTCTCCAAAGAATAGTTGGAACAGCTTCATAATCTTCTATCTGGAAACAAACCTTCCAGCACCTCCCTTGTGGCACAAAAAGGGAGACCATTGGTGGTATTACAACAGCAGGTGAGCCTTGGGTTATTGACTCAGGGGCTACTGATCATGTGACTGGATGTCAATGCTTATTTCATTCTTATGTTCCGAGTCCAGGAAATCAGAAAGTTAAAATTGCTGATGGCTCGTACGCAGTGGTTGCAGGCATAGGGTCTATTAAAATTAGTCCCAATATCATTCTAAATTAGGTCCTACATGTGCTAATTTTTTTCTTGCAATCTTTTTTCTATTAGCAAAATAACAAAAGAATTGAATTGCATAGTTAATTTTTCTTCCTTTGTTTGTGTCTTTCAGGACTTGACTTTAAGGAGGAAGATTGGTAGTGTTAAAGAAGTTGATGGTCTTTACTATTTTGCGAATAATTCATCTGTGAATGGTCAAGTTCATACAACAGTGGACAACTTATATGTTTCAAGAAAACAACGAATTATATTGTTACATTGTAGGTTAGGACATCCAAGTTTTTTGTACATGAAGTACTTGTTCCCCTTAGTTTGAAATGAGCTATTTTAATGTGAGATCTATCAATTAGCAAAACATAAGCATGTGTTTTTTACCACCTCAACCATGTCGTGCATTTAAACCCTTTATATTAATCCACAATGATCTTTGGGGTCCATCTCGCATACTTAGTCTCACAAATAACAAATGGTTTATTATCTTCATCGACAATCATTCACGTGTTTGTTGGAGGTATTTGTTAAAAGATAAATCAGATGTAGAGCAAACTTTTAAATTTTTTTATTCCATGATCCAAACTCAATTTGATGAAAAATTAAAATGCTTTATACTGACAATGGTACCAAGTATTTTAACTCTATTCTTGGAACTTTTTTTAACAGAAAAGGAATAATTCATCAAAGCTCTTGCAGTAATACACCTAAACAAAACAAAATTGCCGCAAGGAAAAATCGACCTTTGTTAGAAGTAGCTTGGTCTCTTTTGTTCATAGCCAATGTTCCCAAAAAATTCTGGAGAGATGCAGTTCTTTCTGCGTGCTACTTGGTAAATCGATTACCATCTAAGGTCTTAGAATATCAAACTTCATTAGACTCTCTTAAAAAAACTTATCATGAAGCTAGGTTATTCTCGAGTCTAAATTCTAAGGTTTTTGGCTGTATAGCCTTTATACATATTCCAAGTTAAAGTCAGTCAAAACTTGATCCACAGTCATATAATTGTATTTTTCCAGACTATTTTGCTACCAAAAAGGGTTACCATTGTTATTCCCCTGAAAAAAGAAAATACTTCACTTTCGCTAATGTTACTTTAAAAAAAAAATTCAAAAAATTTATCTTTAGGGGGAGAATTTAAATGAAGATATTTTCTAGGAGAATTTAAACTGCAATCAATGTATGGCGGAATAAATATGATCTCAAATTTAAATTCAAATTCTGATCTTTAGGAATATTTTGGGAATCTCGACCACAAATAGAATCTCATTCAAATCTTCAATCAACTATAAAATCTAACTTTTGTGATTCGGATACTCATAAACGGATGAGTCCATCTTACGTTCAAAATACAAATTCCCTAAATATGATTGCTCCTAATATTCTATCTCAATCAAAAAATCAAACTCAAACCTGCCTGCTATTTCAGCTTAGCCTGAAATTCAAATCCCAACCGAAAATCCAGAGGTTTAGGAAAATTCAAAAAAATCCAACTTCTAAAAAACTAGGGGCTTAGAAAAAACCAAAAAAAAAAAAAAGAAACTACCTATAATCTAGGAAAAGAATCAAATTGAGAAAAGAGGGCTATAGCCATTTAACTTGACTTACAAATTGAGAAAAGTGGGCTATAGCCATTTGACTTGACTTACTCATGAAAAAATTGGTCAGAAAGAACAAAAGATCTAGATACTTCTCATTGCCAAGGCTTTGACTTGAATTCAGGTACTAACACAAATGAATCTGATCTTGAAATTCCTACTGCTATGAGAAAGGAACAAGAAAGTGTACAAGGCATCCTATTTCAGAGTTTGTTGAATATGAACATCTATCTACTTTACTCAATCCCCTTGTCAGTAATCTAATCGAAGTTGAAGTTCTAAAGATCGTACAAGAAGCAATGGAAAAGAAGTTTGGAGAAAGACTATAGTGGAGGAAATCTGTACTCTAGAGAAAAAACAATATATGGCAGTAAAATGAAAGACAAAGTTTTTGTTAGATGTATATGGTCTTCATAGTTAAGCATAACTTAGACGGATCATATCGAACACTACAAAGCAAGATTAGTAGCCAAATGTTATACTCAAATGTATGGTATTGATTACTAAGAAACTTTAACTCTAGTGGCAAAAATTAATACTGTTCGGGTATTACTTTCCTTAGCAAACAATCTTAAATGGCCATTTCAGTAACTTAACATTAAGAATGTATTCTTAAACAGAGATCTAAAAGAGAAGGTGTTCATGGAATTACCATCGGGATTTGATGGAGAGGGCAAGAATGGGAAGATATGCAAATTGAAAAAGTCCTCGTATAGTTTAAAGCAATCATCGAAAGCTTGGTTCAACCGCTTCACTAAAGCCATTCGACAACAAGGGTATGTTCAAGCACAGGTAGATCATTCACTATTTTATGAACATAGAAATGGAAAAATCACCATTCTTATTGTTTATGTGGAAGATATCATTTTTACTGCTGATGATATAGATGAAATTATGAGTCTAAAAAGGGACTAGCTTTAGAGTTTGAGATAAAAGATCTTGGCAACCTAAGGTATTTTTTAGGCATGGAAATTACTAGAAGCAAATCAAGTGTCTTAGTGTTATAGAAGAAGTATGTTCTTGACTTGTTAAACGAAACTAAAATGTTGGGATGTAAACATGTTGATGCTCTAATTGATCCTAGCAAGAAACTAGGGACATAGAATTTGGGTAGTCCATTGGATAGGAGGAGACTCCAGAGTTTGGTTAGTAAACTAATTTACCTTGCTCATACTCGACCTGATATTAGCTTTGCAGTGAGTTGCTTAAGCCAACTTATGCATGACCCGACTAAAAAACACATGGAATCTGTCTATCAGGTTATGAGATGTTTGAAAGGAACCCCAGGTAGAGTACTATTTTTCTCAAAGAATGGATCAAGAAGTATAAAAGCCTTCATAGATGCAAATTGAGCGAGATCTGTTAATGATAGGAGGTCTATATCAGGGCATTGCTCATTTGTTTGGCGGAAACTAGTAACCTGAAGAAATAAGAAACATGCGGTTGTGGCTAGAAGTAGCATTAGAGCGAAATCACAGTCACTAGCACATGGTATGTGTGAACTTTAGTGGCTTAAAAATCTCCTAAGAGAGCTAAAGTTGGATGTTCAGGTACCATTGAAGCTTTATTGTGATTACAAAGTTGCGATTAGTATCTCCCATAACCTTGTACATTACGATAGAACTAAACATGTTGAAGTGGATCGGCACTTCATTAAGGAGAAGATTAAGGATGGAACTATTTGCATCACCTATGTCCGTAATTTAGAGCACACTACAAATCTTCTATTTAAAGGTCTTGTTAGACCAATGTTTGAAAAATTAGTTGACAAGCTTGGAATGTACAATCTATGCTATCAAGCTTAAGGGGTAGTGTTAGCAAATCTATTGTATTGGTAGCTGTGTAATGTAGCCTATTTTGTAGGAAGTTTATTAGTTCCTATTTGTTAGAAAGTTAGGTAGATTATCTTGTCCAGTTACTTACTATAAAAGTTGTACGTAGTGATGTAATTAGTAGAGTTTTTTCTTTTTAAATTTCAAGCAGTAATTAAACTATTTTTCTCATTCTGTTAGCTTTTAGTTCCCCTTGATGTATGAAACATTAACAAAAATAGTCCTTCTGTCAGAATTTTAATAGAAAATTAACAAATAATTTTACAATTAAGGGTATTTTGGTAATCCTATTAATAAATGAAACAAAAAGTCAAAGCTATAATAAAAATAGCCTTTATTGATAACTAAAACAAAAAAAAAAATCAATTAAGAACACAATACTATCTAAATCCTCCTTTTTTTGACATATCAAAATTTTATTTAAAATTTTATTAATGTTTTTACACCTAAAAAGTAATTTGAAATTTTAAAAGTTATAAATACTAAAAATTCAAAAATATGAAAAAGTTTTTATTAATATTATTAGATTTTTTTTCTCTTTGAAAGTTTTGTGTTATTTTTTGTTATATTTGTTATCCCAAGAATAACTACCCAAGGGGGGGGGGGGTGAATTGGGTTTTCGAAACTTTTACAATTATTGGAAATTTTCTAAAGTAAAATGCTTAAGAAGTAAATATGAGAACGAGATAATACGAGCACAACCAAGCAACAATTAAGCAGCAATAAAGTGAAGAGTAAGGAGAAGAAATGCAAACGCTATTTATAGTGGTTCGGCCAATATGCCTACGTCCACTGTCGCCAAGCTAAACTCCTTTGCTTGACCTCTTGTACTAATAGACCGTCTTTTCAGCACGATCACTCCTTTATACAACCGGTGACTTGCTCAACCCGAGGCTCACCACACCTTCTTACAAAGTGACAATTTTCCCGAAGATTGTCTAACCAAGAATTCCCCAAATTTACAAGGCTTTGGAAACCAACAATGAAAATAATGTAGTTGTAATTTTGGTACACTCACAAGATATACACTTCAAAACAGAAAGAGATGAAAATACAAATATGGTGTGTGTTTGGAGGTGTGAGTAATTCTCAATTAGAGTATGAAACAATTTTGGCTCAAGAGAAAGTGTGTGTAATGAATGCTTGAGAAGAACAATGTAGAATAATGTCAAATTTCACTTCTATTCCTTCATCATTTATTGCACATTGAATGGATAGGTATATATAGCCTCCTAGTGCTTAGAAACATCTGAATAAATCAATTTTGAGTCAAACTAGCCGTTACAAATGGATCTCCAACGGTCAGAAAACTAGCCGTTACAAATAGTTTGGCAGGCCGGAAATAAAGATCGACAGGCCGAAGAATGAGGCGCTAAAAATCAATTTCTCAACAGTCACCAGATCGGCAGGCCGGTTCACAGTTCGACAGGCCAAACTTTGAACCATCGGCAAGCCGAAAGTTGAGTTCGGCAGGCCGCTAAAGCTTCTGCAAAAAGAAGGTTTTGAAAACCCTCAGATCGGCAGGCCGAAGCAGGGAGTTCGGCAGGCCGATTTCCATAACTTCGGCAGGCCGGCAGAGCCTTTGCAGCGAGGGGTTAAAAAAATCCCCAAATCGGCAGAACGAAGCAGGATTTTCGATAGGCCGACCAAAGGCCGATCTGCCTGAGGCCAAAATGCCTATGTGACCTGATTTTGAAACCTGTTTTATATCAACATATTTAAGCACTTCTAAAACAGTTTAAATCATAATTTTCACATGCAATATGAATTCAAAAATAACATTAAATGCAAGTATACAATGTGAGTGTGTGCTCTTGAGCTTTCTTTTGATCATTCAATTTGAGAATTGCTCACTTACAATTCTGGACTATAGAATAAAACTTGTAATCTTCAAGTCCTTGTGAGTTCCCTTTCAAAAGAATTTTTCCACAAGCTTTCTTGAACTGTCTTCACTTGATATCTTGAAAAGTAAGCTTAAAGACACTCAAGATAATTATTTGTTTAAAAGAATATTTTGCACATATAATAAAAATTATATTTTTTATCATCAAAATAGCTTTGTGAAACCTTGGAGCCAACAATATTAACTATATTGTCTTATATTTTTTGTCATTTCACTAGTATCTATAACTTTTAAAATTTCAAAATACTTTTTAAGTGTGAAAAAAAGTAATAAAATTTTAAAGAAAATTTAGTATGTCAAAAAAAAAAAGATCCAAATGGTATCATGGTTTTGATTAATATATATATATATATATATTTGCTTTGAAACATCAATAAAGACTTTTTATTATATTATTAATTTTGTAGTTATTTTCATAAACACGATTATTAAAATACTCCTAATTTTTTTAATTATATGTCAATTTTTTGTTAAAATTCTAACAGAATAATCATTTTTGTCAATGATTCATATTTTAAAGGGAACGAATGTTACGTTTTGAAATTTGATGGCAAAATATTACAAAGACTATAATTCAAGGGGAATTTTTGTAATTAATCCTAATAATAATAATAATAATGAATAAATGTGTACATATATAGGGTCTGATTGGTTCGAGTATTTGAATAGAGTATTTGAATGAAGATTTAAATTTTTGTGAGAGAAAATATTGTAGCAAAATGATTCAAACATTGATTTGAATATTCAACCAAACATACCCTATAGTTTTTTGGTTTGGAAAAGAACTCAAACTTTTGTGTGGAAATTGCACTAAATAACACAAATTCACTTCTTAATGTAAACAAATAGCATACTTTTAAAAATATTTAAGTATATAGCATTTTTAAAATCACGTGCTCTTTTTAAACACTTGAATTTTTAATTTTGCCTCTTCTTTTTTTTCTTTTTCTTCTTCTCTTTCTTTTCCTTTTTGTTTTTATTATCTCGTTGTTTCATGTTTTTTATATGTCATTTTATGCCCAAAAAAACTTTGTTTTAATATAAGTGGGTTATTTACTAAACATTGTTATATTTTGGTCTATTTATTTTTATTTCTAATAAATGATGGTCTAATTCCCTTTTGCTCTCAATTTGTGTTGTGAAGAAAAGTCTAAATAATAGTAACAATAACAATGATAATCGGTTTTTTGCTAATTTTTTCTAATCTATTTTAGACTTATTATTGTACCCGTTTGATCTTATGAAAATTTTACCTCATGTGGTAATGTGCCTTTGAAAGCTAAACCGTACTTCGTTTGGTTAAAAATTGATGTTGAATTGTGTCTAATACTTTTTTTTTCTTATTTGTTTTCAGACTATCTCTTGGGAACCACAAGAGGTGTGAATTGGACACAAAGTAAGCGCAGTCAGGCATAATCATGACTCAAAAATTAAGGAGTAATGGGTTTTCTGATGCCAAAAATCCCTAACCAACCCTGCTAGGCCCAGCAATATCTTCCATTCCGTGTTCCAACAATGACAAAATTATCCAATGTGTTTTGCAAATCACATGAATTCCTCGGAACTTGTTGACCAACAACACATTTACTATTAACATGATATATCCAAACCATCCTTGAACCTTTTAACAGTGTGTTTAGCGTGCTCAGTTTTAACCAAAACTTTTAGTTGTTTCAGTACAAACCTCTCACATTTTACAGTACCAAAATAAATAAATTACGATATAAAACTTTTATATGCTATAGTAATTTTAACCAAAATTAGTTGAAACCAATAGTTTGAAATGATGCTTCCAAACATGCTATAAGATTTATTTCTCACTTTGTCATTTCAAAGATTTTTTTCCCAATTAAAACAATTTTTCTTCTTTGTTTTAGATTTGAATTTTTCAGGAAAAGAGGATTTACTAAATGGAAATCCATTCTAGTTGTGTACTTGCAACAGGGAAAAGAGAGGTTTTAAGCCGATTACTAAAAGCATCACTTCAGTGAATGGGATAGTTGTGTACTTGGTGTCTTTTCAAATGGTAAACTTTGAGTCTTTTTTAAAAACAGGGGAAGTGTTTTGTTTTGTTTTGTCTTGCTTTTTGTTTGATTTTACAAATACAAATATACTCTCTCTCTTTTTTTTTTCTGTTGAATGATACAAAGATACTCTTCTTTGTATGGGAATAATACAAGGGTAGAATTTCACATTTAGATAATATACAAGGATAGCCTCTTTTTATTAGTAATTCCTTGCCAACAAAACGAATGAAAAGAGATCACATGTCACTAATCCTCCTCGATTTATTATTTTTTTTTACTGTTTGAACTTTGAAACTAAATGATACCACCCTTTTGACTACGACAACTAACAAGAGAGTGGCATGTCGTTTCTCGTAGAATCTTTGCCATGTTTTACGAGAAAAACAAGATGTTGATTGTCGTTAATGTGCTGAAATGATACGTCGTTTGGTGGCACGCACATCTTTGTTGTTTGCCACAGAACATGTTTTTATGTTGTAAATTTATTGGAAATTTTGATATCTGCCAAAAGTGACGCCCACTTGTCGTTTGAACAAAGGCAATCTATGTGTAAAATTTTGAGTGTTTGAGAACTAATTTCAACACAAAAATTTCAATATAAACCTCTCAAATATTTCACTCTTTTATTGTAAACACAAATTCTGTGTCGTTTGTTATGGTGAATAACGACACATCGAACCTACAACTGAAACCGCCATCGTTTGTGAAGAAACTAGTTTATTGTCGTTTAATGGTTTTATGCTCTGTTTTCCTCTCGCAACATATTAAAAATAAAAATAATAATAATAAAAAATTACAAACACGCATTCTAAAATCCATCGCTAGCGTACCGCCTTTTGATTAGTTGTATCTAAGATTATTATCATGCATCTATGACCACAAAGACCAAGATTTCTACATTTCATTCTGAGGTTCCTTTTGCTGGAGAACCTCATCTGGTTCTTTACTTCTAAATAGAAGAAAAAACATTTCAAAAAAAAAAGGAAGAAATGAGAGTGCAACAAAAATTATATAGAATTTAAACTCTAATCCCAACTGAATAACTGATAGTCTGATACCATTGGAAACTTAACACAAAATTGTATGTTTCAATGGGAACAAGATAGCATATGTCTAACAAAAACAAGTAAAGCAAATATCCCAGGAACAGACATAGCAAAGTAAACATAAAACCAAAAGTTGAATCTAAAACAAGGAAGTTCCCTTTCCCTTCTTGTCTCCACCAATCTCAAAGTGTTTGCACCTCTGCATAATCAGCAAGAATAAACCAGCAATCAGTGATAATGCCGAAATAGAAACCAAAACAGAAATAAACAAAGAGACTTCCAAACCGACCGACCTTAATTGGATGTTGCGACACATGCTTGCAGGCTTGGCATTGAAGCCTCAGAACAATCTTCTTGGTGGTTTTAGCCTGTTGAGAGGTTATGAGTTTGTCAGGAACATAATCTTCTAATTAATACAAGTTTGGATGATTCATTTTGTTTCCATGCAAGACACAAGGAATAATACAATTTTCCTTTTTTTTTTTTACCTTCTTGTGAAAGACGGGCTTGGTCTGACCTCCATAACCGGATTGTTTGCGGTCATAACGGCGCTTACCCTGAGCAGCAAGGCTATCCTTGCCCTTCTTGTACTGAGTCACCTTGTGCAGGGTGTGCTTCTTGCATTCCTTATTCTTGCAGTAAGTCTTCTTCGTCTTGGGAACGTTCACCTGCAAGACACAAGCCATTCATTCATTTGCAAAGAGCGCTTCCCCTCTCGCAACTCAGCTCACCCGCAAAGGTGGTTTTCTAATTTGTAAAAGGTCTTGCAATAAAAATGAAAGAGCCGGCATAACATTATGCGGTCGTAAAACAACACAAATTATTCATCATTATGGAATCGAATTGCTTTCGACGCAGTGTCAACCTTGATTTTTCATGAAGTGAGTTCTACAGAAAACAAACCACAATCATTCATAACATAAATGGTTTACAAATTTGAAAGTAATATATCCAAGTTCCTAGGCATCTTGTTCCAAAATTTGGAATTTATAATCTAATGGGTTAACTTTTTATATTACATGAAAAAATGAATAATTTTATACATAGCACTAATTTTAATAATTTTCTTTGCATCATTGTCATCTTAGTGATCAATTCACGTCATTATTGTGACTACCTATAGCCATCATAGAATGGATGATCATGGCTTGTAATAATCACCATAATTACTGTGATAATCTGACATGGTAGTAACACAAGCAAAATAATCAAAAACCGAGTAAATTGCATGGTTGCACTCTAAACTATTCATTGTTTGCATAAGACACCCCGAACTTTCAATAGCATAAATACGCTCTGAACTTTGAAATTGTCAACAATTGAGATCCAATAGCTATTATTAATTTTCATTAAATACTTTTTCACGTGTTGAACTTTAATTTTTTCTTAAAATGACGAGCTTTTTCCTTAAAAAAAAACTCATGTGTGAATTTCGTAACCAAAATTGTCCATACTTTTTAACATTTGTTAGCTATTGGATATCAATTGCCATTGGTTTCAAAATTTGGGACGTATTTTGTCAAGATTGAAAGTTCAAAGTGTATTACACAAAAAGCGAATAACTTAGGGAGCAACGGTGCAATTTCCTCATCAAAACCCTGTTGCTCATGAAGAACCTAAATTTCTAATGTGATATAAGCAATTAACACTAAACTAATTTCTAGACATCCTTGAAATAATCCAAACAACCTAAAATCCTTTATAGATTCAAGTCCAAGATATTTCCACTCTGACTAAAAAAACAAAAAAAAAAAAAAAAACGCTTGAAAAATCACATAAACCATAAGAAAATCCCTCTAAAGTTAGACAAGAAGTAAATCATAGATCGCTTCGTGATAGAAAGCAACAATATTTAAAAAAATTATTACAATAATAAAATAAAATTTGTGAAAAGGAACAACGAACTAATTATTTATACTAAAAATCTCCAAAACAAAAAGTTTTAAGTGCAAAACAAGATACCTTACGAAATTGAATTCGGATAAACCCTAGATATGGGAAAATCCTAAAACCCTAAAATAGGGAAAACTTAAAATTTAGGAAATTGAATTCGGCAACATTTTGAGAGGGAATTTCAGAAGCTCTCGAGATAATAATACAAACAATAAGCTCGAAGTGATATCAGATAAATAAAAAAAAATAAAAAAAGGGAGCACAGAAAGGAAGAAAGAGGAGTTACCATGACTGACTGCTACGTCTGAGCTCTGTGAAGCTTGGGGTTGAGGGAAACCAGAGGTGAACAAAGAGCAAAGGGCAAAAATGAAATGCTCTGAATTGTGGGCCGCAAGACAGATACAAGGGCTGAGTTCTTTGGGCTCTTTACACGTTTGCATCTAGAGATGCAACAATGGACTGGGGCCTGTGAGCCAGCTTGGGCCCGTTCTGTTGTAGTAATAGGGTACTGGCCTAGTACTGTTCAAGGTATGACCCGTCCCATAAATACTGATAGGCTGGACTGGGTCAACATATGTCGGCCCATGGCACAACCCATGAAAAATCATAGGACGGGCTGGGCCTAGGTTAGGTCGGCCCGTCAAGGCCCATAATAGGCCGGCCCATGTAAGGCCCATACAGGCCTACAATGGGCCAGCCCACCGAAAGCCCATTGTAGACTAGTTTTACATATATATATATATTTAGATATGTTTTTCCATCTTCATTCACAGATGAACATGGTTGAGTATGACCTTTTCTAGTAAAAAGCCTCACACATCACATCATAGCATGGTTTTTTTTTTTTTTTTTTGTGCTTGTAGGCATACGTTGCCTCTTCTAAGAAGCAAAGCTGAGACAAGGCCTCACATATCACGTTACAATAGCCCTAGCAAGCTCTTTTTCTTTTCTTTTCTTTTCATTTTTTTATTTTTTTCTTCTAGGCATACTTTGCTTTTGAAAAACAAAAGCAAGGTTTTGTCCCATTAGATTTTCCTTGAAAGGTTTTTAATGAAGCAATCGTAAATAAAATATCCCTTTTTATATTTTCATTGACTATTCAAACTTTTATATTTGTTAACTTGTTTAAAAATTTAAAAATAAAAATATTAAAAATTACATGCTTAGATGGACTAATCCATCTAAACCGATGATGGGCCAAGATGGGTCAGTCCATTCAAGGTCCACGACACGGCCCAACACAGCCCGAGACGGTCCACGTAAAATTAGCCAGCGGGCCTAGCCGGGCCAAAGTAATTCTAATATGAGCCGACCCGACCTGGCCCATAAAATTCATGGGCTGTGCCAGGCTGTTCTTGTATCACTAAATGCCTCAAAAGTAAGAGTGAGAAAATTACACATTATGTTACATTTTGAAAATTTTGTTTATTTATGCTATATCTAAAAAAATTATTTCATATTATTATTTATATTACACATAAGAATTTTTATAAATGTTATCTTTCAAGAGTTACCTTTGATAAATCCAATACTTATTTATTTGTGGCACAACTTAACATATAATATGAATGATATTATAACACAATTTTTTTTAAGTATGTTATAAATAAACATAACTTTTAAAAATATGGCATAACATATAATTTTCTCTATTATATATTTAAGTTGTACCATACTAAAATATTTGAATTATTTATAAAAAGTAAGTTTCAAATGATGACATTCATAAAAATTCCCTCAATAGTAAAAATTGAGTTGATTTATGCCACACCAAAAAAAAAAAAAAAAAATTGTAGCTAATCCATCAAATAAAAAACACCACAAACCACCAGAAAACCTCCTTCTCCATTTAGTCAGCACCAGGCCAAAGAGAAGCTAGAGAGAGGGAAGAAGAACGGGAGCCACCGTTGAGAAAAGAAAGGGAGAGGGAAAGAAGGAAGACAGATATGTTTGTCGATGAAAGTGAACCTAAAATGAGGACAAAATAGTCAAATTAAATTTATTATAGTTTAATTGAGGCGTTAAATGAAAAAAGTTTTCATACTGTGGCAAATATCGATCCACTCCCTTATTTGGCAGCACTTAATATAAATAGTCCGAGTCTTTTGGAGAGTAAACTAGGGTGACCTTTCGATCAATGACCTCCCTTTGAAACGCCTTCCAAAACAGGGTGCTTTAGCTAAATGCCTCTAAACTTAAAAGCTTTAGTTTCATACCCTTAAAACTTAAAACTTTTGTTGCCTGCCTTTGGTTTAATGAATTTAATATAAGTGTCCAAGTTTACACTTCTTTAAAATAATAAATACTAAAAATAAATTTCTCTATTAAAAACTAAATACAAAAGAAACCCAAAAAAAAACAAAAAACAAAAAAACAAAAAACAAAAAAAGAAAAACAAAAAACGTGAAACGTGAGGAAGGGAGAGGGAGAGTCTACTCACCCAATCTCTAGTTTAATATTTGAAGGTTTTTATGAAGTTTCTTTCTTTTTTGATCAGTTTCACCACAAAACCTAATTAAATTCCATATATTTTGTTTGTTTCAAAGAGCTTGACATTTTAAATCAAAATATTTCAGCTAGGGATTTGAAAGTATATTGGTTTCTTAAATAATTTAGTATTTTGCTTTAAATTTTGTCTAAATCATAGTTGTTGTAGGTTAATTTATCATTCTTCATAGTTTATATCAAAGGAATTGAGCGATGTTTGCATTTTGGCGATGAAATTCACGTTTTTAAAGCTTCAAATTAATCAAACGTTGAAGATGATGTAGTGATGTCTACTATTTTACAGTAGAGTTTGCTATTGTGTAGTAGAGACACGATACAACAGAGATTTACTGCTTCTGGTAGAGAAAATTGAAGCATAGTGAAGATGCACTATGAAAAGGAAAAGTAGAGATTCTACTTGAAAAACAAAAGTCGAGCTTAAAAGAGCAATAGGATTTTACTATGAAAGATATAATAAAACATTATTGATAGTGATCTTGATTAACTTGCATATTGGGTTCACAAATTGCACCTAAAGCTTGGAGTAGACCAAAGTAAGACCATTAGAAGTCAAGTTATTCGCTCACAATAACACCTTCAGAAGTGAGTACAGTAAATGTTGGCATGACCTAAGCCAAAACGCGAAGGCTAAAAAGGATACGCCTATTGATTCACAATAACCTTTAATTTATTTATTTTTTTACTCAAACATCGTGTTATACTTTGTGAATATCATTTGTATTTTACTACTAATGTGTATTTAGTTTTATATTTCAGAACATAGTGTTATAGGGAAAAGATGCTTTAAAAAGATCAAAGTGATAAATTGAAACGGTAGTAGAGAAGCTCTACCTAGTCATAGGGGTCCACATTTACTCCACTATGAAGTAGAGATGCTCTACCAAATAGTAGAGGTCAATGTGACTTCATTTCTTTTTTGAGAAAATATCAACATAATTCTTTAAGTTATAAAATTTCAGGTGTTTTGATAAAAAAATTATTTTGACAAAGTTTACCAAGTTATGAAATTAAAAATGAAATACAAAATTAAATTACTCTACATCACAATATAGATTCTCTATTCTTCTGTAGAGAACTTTAATTTTTAGCTCTACCGTCAAAAGAATGTCTCTGCTCGGAAATAAAGATTATTTAAAATTTAATTAAAGAAAGTTCTTAGCTTAGAAAAAATGTTTTTAACCTTAATGATCGATGCTTTAATAAAAAAAATTAAAAAAGTTTAATAACTTAGAAAAGTCAGTCATCTTACTAATCAATTTTGTTTGGTAAAATTCACTATGTAAAAATCATCAACAAGGCTCCTCATATACTTGTCTTTTGTTTCATATTCTTAGCCTAAAAAATCAACAGGACATAAAATTTCAAGTGTTTTGATGAAAATTTTGATTTAACAAAATTTTCAAAGACAAAAAAATAATAAAAAAAAAGGACATATAAAAGTAAATTACACTACTGCATAGTAAAGCTCTCCACTCAATGGAAATCTTTAATTTTCAACTCTATCATCGTTAGAGTGTCTCTGTTGGGCAGTTGAAATTATTTAAAATTTAATTAAACAAGGTGATCAACTTAGGAAAAATGTTTTTAACCTCAATTATTGATGTTTTAATTAAAAAAAAAAGTTTAGTAAGTTAAAAAGTCCATCGTCTTATTTATTTGTTTTGTTTGACGAAGTTCACTATGTAAGAAACATCAATGAGGCACCTTACACACTACTGCTTTGAGTATTCTATATTTCTAGCAAGAAAAATCAACAAGACATAAAATTTCAAGTGTTTTGATGAAAATTTTTATTTAACAAAGTTTACCAAAAAACTCATCGATTGAACCATGGCTACAGAAATAGCATGGCAATTATAGCAATGGATTTCTTCCCGTGCAAGAGATAAAATCCACAATAATCAAAACTCTTTCTTATGGCACATTACACTAGGAGTACGAGTAGACAGTGCAAACTTGCCTCTAAGTACACAAGAAGGATTATTTAAGAATCTATCTAATTCTTTGAACAAGGGAACAATGCAACCTCAACCTTAAGCCAAGTAAAAAAGCAGAAATTGATTTGAGGACAATGCACAAACAGCTTAAAAGTTGGGATTCTCTAGATTATAGCCACCGTCACGTCCACCAAAGATACAAGCACCACCAAAAGTTTTAGGACCGCCGCGTTCATATGCGTATCTTACATGGACTTTCCGCCCTTGTAGTTCCTGAAATTCAGCATGTTCACAAATATCGTATGGTAATGGAAATGAACGAGGTCAACAATTATCCTAATCTTGTTGCGTGCACTAGTAATGTAACACCTATAACATCTCCCATGTTAGGGTCAATATTAAATCATGTGTATCAGTTTGACCTCATGAGTAACGACACAAATATCACTTTAAAGATTTAAGGTTCACCTGACGATCCATGGAAGACACTGCTGAGGAGGCAGAATTTAGGTTGTTAAAAGTAACAAAACCGAAACCTTTCGACTTCCCAGTGACTTCATTGCACGCGACCTTTGCTGCAGGCAAGAACTCCCACTGAGAATGCAATACACGAAAGCCACAAGGCATCTAGCTATGGAAAAATACGGGGGCAATTGAACAACAAAGAACCAAACCCACACAGGGAGAAAAATGAAAGGAAAATAAAGGAGCAAAGAGAAGCATAAATTTTGCAAGCAAACTTGTTCTCAACAAAGCATAAAACTCAAACTCTTTAAAAGGTGCACCCTGGCAATGATTAAGGCATAAGCGCCTCTAGGCACGCGAAGAATAATCGCAGAAAATCTTACCAAGTAGAAAACAGATACAACATTGACCTACAAACAAATAGGTTTCATGCCACAAGCGTCGGTCAGAAATAAAGAATCCTATATGCCAAAATGCTAATAAAGTGGAGTATCGCATCAATGTGAGTAAAAAGTTTCACTTACACGGGCACCATAAAATAGGAACTGATTTAAAAGGCTACAGACAACTAATAACAACTGAAAGGATATCACACAAATTCGGCAAAACAAGCGGAAAACAAACATAATGGTAGGGATTAGTCATAATTTGCAAGTTAATCCATGTAGCAAATTATTGGGATTTCCAACATTTTGGTGTGTATAACACAGAAATATAGCTCTTTCAGCAGCAGATAAAAAGAAACTGATGAAGACAGATAAAATCACTGTCAATTGTTGCATCTAAGTTGGTGATGCATGCACATCATACACAGATATGCAGCATGATCATGGCTTTAGCTATACTATAACTATGCTGCTTTGTTGTTTCTTTTGACAACAAATATTAGAAGTATGCATGCGATGATTTTTCTCACAAAGCCAGACTTCACTATTGCGTGACAGCAATCACACATTTAAGTCCTTCTTTTCTTTTTCCCCTTTTCATGATAAACTAAAATTTGTGGGAACATGATTCTGGAAAGTAGCATCTGTAGCTGGGAAAGTTAAAAAAGTAAACTCACCTTCAATTACATCACCGTATCCAGAAAACGCATCTCTAAGAGACAGGTCATCAGTCCCATACGAAAGGCCTAAAACCACATGTTCAAAGAAATTAAGTTTCAAGGGCAGACATAAAATAAATCAATATTCCACACTACCCAAAAAAGGTTTATTGATAATACCTCCCACAAAAATCTTGGATGATATGCAGCGAACGGAATGAAGCATAGATGTCACCGGTGATTGTATGTTCTTAGAAATGCTCTGCCTCAATGCACCAACACTTTTACTACAGAAAGCCATTTCTTATATGCTGTTGTCTCCAAAAACTCTGCAAGCAAAGATAGCAGTAATGACAAGTGCACGGCGGTAGGTATGGGCGGTTTGAACAGTTCTTTTATTTTTAAATTTGGGAAGATATCAACCTAAACTAACATAAGATGGGTTGGGGTAGTATTTTCTTGAAAAAGCTTTCAGGCGGCTTTCAGTTACTCACCTTTATAAATTGAAACATATCAAAACATGATAAAAATCTTGATACTCCAAGTTATAATCTCATAAAATCTCAATACGGAAATTCAAACAAAACAACCCAGAAACCAGCTAATACAACAGCCTTTTAAGAAATAATTCAAGGCCAAAGAAGCTCAATTTAAGACCTGCCCAATTTCTCCCAGCTCAACAGGAACTTCCAACAAATAAGACCTTGTACAGTATTTCATAATTGAATGTGTATTCATTGAACAAAAAGATGATTTCTTATTAAAATAAATAAATAAATCATACTTGAACATAGATTTGATTACGAACATATAACATCTCAACAAGCACTCAAATTGCTTGATGCTATCTATGAACATCAAATTATCACCCAAAACAAATCTAAAAATAAAAAACCCAGTTCAGATCAGCATTGAATTAAGAGGATAATACCGAGAAGGAGAGGAGAGGAGGGGAAGCCGACTCGGCCAGGTAGTGGGAGACTGATATCGAAAGGGTCAGCCTCAGCTTTTCTTTTGTTTTTCAGAGGCCTAATTTCAAAATAAACCCCTATCATACAATTGGAAGAAGAAGAAGATTATTCAAACCGTGTGATCGAAGGGTATCCCCGACTGTATCGGGTCACAGTTGCTGACGTGTACGGCTGTACTTTTGTGATCAGATGTGCTGGGTTGCACCAAATCTAAGCCCATTCCATATTATTTTCTCTTTCAAAAAAAAAACATTTTTTGCGTTTTCCCTCCCACATGCTTGATCGTTTGTTCTCGAGAAGAAAATGTAGAAACTTCTATCGAAATCGATCTCTTCTCTAATAACATTTCGCAATCTAATTAAAAAAAAAATCTGAAAAAAATTGAGAACGATGAGTTTATCTGATAATAACTGATTTCATCTAACCAAACCACCGAGCACCAAAGTGGAAGGCCGTGAACGTTTTCTTCTAACCGTTTGTGAATAAATGGTTTCGGTTTCAATTTCATATTGATTATAAGAATTTATAACCATTGCAATATTATGGTCTTGTATTTATTTCTTTTATTAAACTACAATTAAACATTTTCTTAGTAACTTATTTTTAGAACCTGTATAAAAATCCTTGATGGAAAGATTTCATGTACGGAGAAAACTTTTGTTCATGTGTTGAACTTTTTTTTTTTATTGGTCCTTATCACCTCTCTCTCTTTATCGAGTACATACATCATCATATTGAGTATTTGAGTGATAGAAGCATCTAAACTAGTGGAACAACTGACGATAGCAGCAACCCAAGGCTTGAATTTCACAGTCAACGCAATGGCCAGAGGTATGTCAAACTTTTACGCTTTCCATTCATGATCATTATATGCATAATGTTTTTAGCATATTAGGATCGTATTATTGCTTTCATTTGGCATCAAAGCGAGAATATACCTCTATCTTGCATTTTGAAAATCTGTAAAAACACAGCATATTGAAACTCATAGTTAATTTTTTTTTAGTTTTTAGGTTTTTGAATTTAGCGTTTCTTAATTGAAACTAAGGCTAGAAATCATTAAGACATTATATTTGTAAGTTTTCTGCAATTTGAAATGCCAAAAATGGTGTCCGGATGGTTGAAAAAGAACCAGGTCTAAAACCGGGTCGTAAAACCGATCAACTGGGTCAAGAAGACCCGGTTTTAAGATTGAAGACGATGCCAAACGACATGTCATTTTAGCACCCTCTACTATGCAAAACGACATGTCATTTTCGAGTGAAAGGAATCGTTTTTGCCCTGTGGGGGCAAAACAACATGTCGTCTCTGGCTAAAGAGGTGCCACTTCAAGTATGACATGACACGTTTTTAGGTTTAATGCCAAAAACGACATGTCGTTTCTAGTGGGTAGAAAATTAAAAAAAACCTAAAAATTAAAAAAATTAATTATTTTGATATTTTCACAGATTTCATAAAGTGATGTTTTTGAGAAAATTTTCATAAAATTTTTAGAATTTATAATTTTATGAAATTTTCATGATATCCAGAATTTGATATTTTATGAAATTTTGAGGAAAAATTCATAATTTTGATATTCATATTTTTGGTATTTGTTATAAATATTATACAGTTTTAGTGTGGATATAATTTTTGTACATTTATGTGTATATAATGTTCATTATGTATAATTTGTGATTTAAATTATGAATGCAATATTAAGTTAAATAATTTAGTACATTTAAATTTTTGTATAATAATGTGGTAAATTATGTTTTTGAATGTATAATTTTTAATTTATGCATAATGAAAATTGATACATAAATTATTGGTTTTTTGTTCATATTTATTTATATTGCTTTAAGTAAATGCAATTTATTCATGAGTAAAATTTTAAAATAAATGTCTAATGATGTATATAATTTTGAATAATTAGAGAGTAGCCACAGCATCTTTGATTATACAAAATAATAATAAGTGTTTGAATCACATATGGTAAAAGGACATTAAATTGTGATTAATCATATGTAATATAACAAATTTTATCTCACAGGAATTTTTATTTTATTTAATATGATTAGTTAGGATGATGTATCAAATCATTTTTTCTTAATTTACCCACAAGAATTAAGATAAAGGAATATAATTGATAGCGTCGTCATAAAGATATATCTATCTGTTTGAATTAAATATTTAACCCACAGGCAATTTTTAATGTCGTTTGATACATATTTTTATTGCATGTATTTATATTGGTAAAACATGACATATAGCATTATAGCCACAATTTAGTAACACAAGCATGTATGTTTAATTATACAGCAATACAAACTATAAACTACTTTGATTTTAAATGTGATATTCCTAAACTTAAGGGTGATAATTATAAGGTGTGGAAGGAAAGTATTCTTCTTCATTTGGACTGGATGGACATTGATTATGCTATCCATAAAGATGAACCACCTGTCATTATGAAAACCAGCCAACCAGATGATGTTGTTAAATATGAGAAATGAGAACGATCTAATTGTCTCTGTGTCATGTTTACTAAAACTAAAATTTCGGCTGGCATTCGCGGTTCATTTGAACAATATGACAATGTGCAAGCTTTAATGAAGACAATTGATGACCAATTTGCATCATCAAACAAAGCTTTAGCAAGCACCTTAATAATGAAATTTTCATCTATGAAGCTCACCGAAATTCGTGGTGTGTGCGAGCACACCATGCATATGAGAGATATAGCGGCTTAGTTAAAAAATCTAGAGGTTAAGATGTCTAAGTCTTTCCTTATGCTCTACATCTTGAACACTCTTCTACAACAATATGGACCTTTCAAAATATCCTACAACACTCATAAGGATAAGTGGTTCATCAACGAGTTGATGACCATGTGTGTTCAGGAAGAAGAAAGACTTATTATAGAGGCAAGAGAGAAAGTGCATATGGCAACTCACCGGAAGAATAAGGGACAAGCCAAGAACAAGGGAAAAGGCAAATTATCTACATAGGCTGATATCAAAAAAGAATCGAGGTGCTTCTTTTGTAAAAAGAAGGGGCACATAAAGAAGGATTATCCTAAATATTAGAAATGGCTTGAGAAGAAAAGTACTCGATTCTCACTTGTTTGTTTTGAATCTAATATGGTTGATGTTGGTCATAACACATGGTGGATTGATTCTGGTTCTACAATCTTTGTCACTAATTCCTTGCAAGGGTTGCAAAACCTAAGGTAGCCACTGGGTAGTGAGCAGTTTATCTACTCAGGCAATAAGAAACACTCACATGTGGAGGTAGTCGAAACATGCAAATTAATTTTAAGTAGTGGTTTTGTTTTAGAATTGAAAAAGACATTTTACATTCCAAGTTTTTTAAGGAATTTAATTTATGTTTCAAGGCTTGTATTATTAAGTTTTTCCTTTAATTTTTTAGATACTATATTCTGTTTATATTATAGATCTGTACTTATTGGAATGGTACAATGTCTAATGGTCTTTTTAAAATTAATTTACAAAATGAAACTTCTTATACTTCTATGCATGTTCATGGTAATGCTAACATTAAGAGATGTGTTATGAATGAAGAATCCTCAATGTTATGGCATTATAGATTAGGTCATATCTCTATTGAGAGAATAAAGAGATTAGTAAATGATAAGGTACCTAGTACTCTTAATTTTACTAACTTTGACACTTGTGTAGACTGCATAAATGGTAAGTAGACCAATAAGTCAAAGAAATGTGTCAAAAGGAGTTTAGACATATTAGAGATTATACATACATACATTTGTTGTCCGTACATGGATACGTATGGTCAAAAGCATTTCATTACTTTTATTGACGATTACTCATGATATATGTATCTCTATTTGCTTTATAATAAGAATGAAGCTTTAGATGCCTTCAAAGTGTTTAAGGCAGAAGTAGAGAAACAACGCGATAAGCAAATAAAGATAGTGTGGTCTAATAGAGGTGGTGAATACTATGGTAGATACATTGAAGATGGACAAGCACCTGGTCCATGTGCTAAGTTTCTTTAAGAACATGAGATTGTTGCCTAGTACACTATGCCTGGTGTTGCAGACCAGAATGATGTGGCAGAAAGAAAAAACCAAACATTGCTAGATATGGTGCGGAGTATGCTTAGCAACTCCAAGCTTCCTAAGTTTTTATGGACTGAGGCTCTCAAGACGGCTGCGTATATATTTAACCGAGTTCCAACTAGGGCTGTCTCAAAGACACCATTCGAGTTATGGAAAGGTTGGAAACCAAGTTTGCGACATGTACATTTTTAGGGATGCTTGTCTAAAGTAAGAGTTTATAATCCACAAGAAAAGAACCTAGACCTAAGGACTATAAGTGGATACTTTGTAAGTTATGCTGAACGGTCCAAGGGGTATAGATTTTATTATCCATCATACTACTTGGTTTGTGGAATCAAGGAATACAAAATTTCTTGAGAATGACTTGATCAGTGGGAGCGATCGATCTAGGAACACTATTTTTGAGAAAGATCATGTTGATGCACAACCCTCCACATCATGTGATAGAGTGATTGTTGTACACAATAGGCCTATAATTCAAATGTGTAATGAACAACAACCAGTCGTTCAAATTCCACAGACCACTGATTAGGAAATAGTAGATCCAAAGGAACAATAGATACAAGAACCTGTTGAACATCCTATTGAACAACATGCTTCTCAGAAGAATGTTGAACAAACATTAAGGAGATCTACTAGAGTAAGGAGATCAACGATTCCAAGTGATTATGTTGTGTATCTACAAGAGTCTAAATGCAACATTGGAGCCGAAAATGATCCAGAAACGTTTTCACAAGCCATGAGTTGTAAGGAATCTAACTTGTGGTATGATGCCATGAAAGAGGAAATGAACTCTATATCATTTAATGGAGTCTGGGATCTTGTCAAGTTGCCTAAAGATGTAAAAGCCATTGGATGTAAATAGGTCTTCAAAACAAAGAAAGACTCTTTAGGCAACATTGAAAGATATAAGGCAAGACTTGTTGCTAAAGGGTTCACTCAGAGAAAGGGTATAGATTACACGAAGACCTTTTCTCCTATATTTAAGAAGGATTCCCTTCTTGTGATTATGGCATTAGTTGCCCATTTTGATTTTGAGTTACATCAAATGGATGTGAAAACGACATTCCTCAATGGTGATCTAAAGGAAGAGGTTTTATATGAAACAACCTAAAGGATTCTCCTTTAGTGATGGTGAGCAATTGATCTGCAAACTTAAGAAATCCATGTATGGATTGAAACAAGCCTCCCGTTAGTGGTATTTAAAATTTGATGATGTTATCACTTTATTTGGTTTTGAAGAAAATATCATGGATTAATGTATATACCAGAAGGCCAGTGGGAGCAAAATCTGTTTTCTTGTATTATATGTGGATGATATCCTCCTTGCAACTAACGATAAAGGATTATTATATGAGGTGAAACAATTTCTTTCCAAGAATTTTGAAATGAAAGACATAGGTGAGGCATCTTATGTTATTGGCATTAAGATCCATACAGATAAATCTCGGTGTATTTTGGGACTGTCACAAAAAACCTATATAAATAAAGTTTTGGAAAGATTTAGGATGAAAAATTGTTCATCTAGTATAGCACCAATTGTAAAGGGTGATAAATTTAGTCTAAACCAATGCCCACAGAATGATTTAGAGAAAAATCAGATGAGCAATATTCCTTATGCTTCAGCTGTTGGAAGCCTTAAGTATGCTCAGGTCTGTACAAGACTTGACATTGCATTTGTTGTAGGAATGTTGGGTAGATATTAGAGTAATCCAAGTATTGACCACTGGAGGGCTATAAAGAAGGTGATGAGGTACCTTCAAGGTACAAAAGATTACATGCTTATACATAGACGAATCAACAATCTGAAAGTGATTAGCTACTCTGATTCAGACTATGCTGGCTGTATTGATTCAAGGAAATTAACGTCTGGTTATATCTTTATGCTAGTTGGAGGAGCTATATCCTAGAGGAGTGGCAAGCAAACATTAGTTGCTACCTCTACTATGGAGGTATAGTTCGTTTCATGTTTTGAGGCTACTTCGTATGGTGTATGGTTGAAGAGTTTCATGTCAAGTTTTAAAATTGCAGATTCTGTGTCTAGGCCATTAAGAATATATTGTGACAATTTAGCTGTTATCTTTATGGTTAAGAATAATAAGAGTAGCAGTCGACGTAAACACATCGACATTAAGTACTTAGCCATAACAAAGGGGTCATAGAGAACATAAGCACTGAATTAATAGTAGCAGATCCTTTGACAAAAGGAATGCCACCAAAGTCATTTAAGGATCATGTAGTTCAGATGGGACTTGGTTCCATAATGTAATTTTTTTGTACATACAATTTACAGTCTTAATGAAACTCTTATTCAGTTGTGGGGTTTATTCATAAAGTTAAGTTACCATGTAAAGAACAAAGTCTGAGAAATAATACATAGTAATACATAGAAGATAATACTCACATTTAGAGAAACTATCATCATGATTCATGTATTTATTTCTTGAAAGTTTGGGTTTAATGGATATTAGGTTAAATATGGAGACCAAGTGAGAGAATGAACATTTTCTTCTAATCGTTTGTGAATAAATAGTTTCAGTTTTAATTTCATATTGATTATAAGAATTTGTAACAATTGCAACATTATGGTCTCATTTTTTTTTCCATTAAACCACAATAAAACCTTTTTCTTGGTAACTCATTTTTGGAACCTGTATAAAAATCCTTGATGGAAGGATTTCATGTACAGGGAAAACTTTTGTTCATGTGTTGAACTTTTTTTTTTTTTTTTGGATTGGTCCCTATCATCTCTCTCTCTATCTAGTACATACACCATCGTATTGAGTGTTTGAGTGATAGAAGCATCCAAACTAGTGGAACAACCGACGATAGCACCAACCTAAGGCTTGAATTTCACAGTCGACGCAATGGCTGGAGGTATATCAAATTTTTACGCTTCCGTTCGTAATCTTTATATGCATAATGTTTTTAGCATATTAGGATCGTATTATTGCTTTCAGGCCGGCCACCACCTCACCACTGCCAACGAGCGACATGAAAGGGAGCAACAAACGACGATCACGGTGGAGGACGGCTGTGGGCAATGAGAATGGATCTGGATTTATTATTTTAGTTCTAATATTTTTCTTAGATTTTATATTTTTTTTAAACTTTCAATAAGTACTTTTTGTAAAGAATTTATTAAGCATAAACTTTACTAACAAGGGCAAAGAAACTGGTCAGAGAAAAAACAAAAGGATTTCTCATCGGAATTCGTTTGAAAAGTTTTCATTGCTAGAAGAGTGGACTTTGAAGTCGATGAAGAACAGCAGAAAGAATTTCTGCATATTATGGTTGTGTACATTTATTGCATTGTGCACTTGGTCCATCTTTCACCGTCCAATGGGCTGGGCACTATCCATAGTGCATCTTAGTCACTGCTACAGTTTCTTCCCCTACAATTAAGTAAATTAGGTGCTTTATACTTTTTTACACCACTATTTTCAATCCTTTTTTTTCTTTTTGAAAAAAGCTGAAAAAAAAAGGCCAAGGTATTTTTATATACCATATGTTTGTCTACTCTTAACTTAAAAAACTTATAATAAATTATGTTTTTGTACTTTTTGATATAAATATATGTCAAACTTTCTCACAGAAATGTTAAAGTTGAAAAATAATGCCACAGTTATCAAATTAAACCATTGCATTATGTTCCAAAATGGCCCAAACGACCTTCTGTGATGTTAGTTCGAATTGAAAAAAAAATGTATAAATTTTAATTTCGTGTGAGAAAATACTGATTCACATAGGAACTTTTTATAGTAGAATGAATCAACCAAACAAATTTTTAGGTTTAAGAACTTTACATTCTAAAATTATTTAATTTTAGGCGGGGTAAATTAGAGTAATATAACATTAAGAAAATCGGGATTTTTTTAGAAGGGAAGAGAATTGGAATTCTAATGTCAAACTTTTCTTGGAAATTTAAGTTCAATTAACACATCAAAAAGATATAATGTGATGCCAGTTAGATGATTTGTGGTTAAACATGTATTTTACACGTCCTTATTTAAATGCAAATTGTAACAGCATTTTTAGGGTACAAAAATCTATTATTGAACTAATGAAAACTGATACAATGAAAAAAAAAAAAAAAAAACCAATAGTAAGAAAATGTCATTGTCAAATTTTGCAAAATTTTTAGAAATTTTATAATAATTTCTTCTTTGTATTTCTCTAACATTTCTTAAAAATTCGTGAAAATTGACCGAGAACTTATTGTAGTGTTGTGATCCACATTTTGTCTCGTAATAATTTGAGCATGAGAACTTTTTTCTTGAATTAAAAAAATAAGAATAATTATGAAAACAGAAAATACAAAAAAAGCAAAATATATTTTGTAAGAAATATATATTATTTTATTTGAAAACCAAAAAAATATTTAAAAAGAAAAAAGATTAAAAAAATGATAAAACGGACATATAGACTACAATTTCAAAAGCGAAACATACATCTAAGTTTTTTTTTAAGCCATTTCATACATAAAAATTATTTTCATCCCTATAGAATTACAACCTCATTACTTATAAAAGCTTGAGGTTGCTTACAAAAGCACAAACTCTAGCCTAGCATGTAATGTGTTAGTCACAAAACCATAGACCCCTATCTAGTATATATAATATTTTTTAAATTAAATTATACTATTTTGTAGTTATAATCCCACATAATTAAATAAGATTGCCCTTCCAAACAGATGGCAGGTGACCGTTTCTAAGGCTTTCTAAGGAGGCTTTTGAACAACAAAGTCCTTGTATTATTAATTTCATTGCAGTGTTGATCCATACAATAAAAAACATCCCTCAAATTCGACAAAATTCAGGAACTAATCCTGCCAATTCAACACACCAATTATAAAAACTCAATTTTATGCACACGTTTAAAATTCATTGAAATTCTTTCAAACATGCGTTTATCTTGCTGTAGACCTCGAAACAATTCAAAAAATGATAATGATAATGATAATGATAATAATAAATAGCAAAACAATCCTTCATTAATTGAAACATAGCTGTAGAGATTACCCAACAGTAATAGCAATACATTGCTCTTTGTGCGCAAAATGAACTTCTCTATGATCATAACTTACACCATTGGGTAAGGACATGTATATCGGAGAAAAAAAGGTGCTAAATTGCACCAATAACAAGTAATCATGCAAATCTAAGCAATCCTTAATTCTAAACAATTAATGAAGCCAGAAACCAATCACCAAGACATGGCTGGTTTAAAACCTCTCTCCATCATAGCCGCCACCACGACCACCACCATAACCACCGCCGCCGTAACCACCACCACCACCACCAGCACTGCGAGGGGGACGTTCATTAGCATAGCTCACGCGAATAGCTCGTCCTTGCAAATCCTGAAATTCAGGAGGGTCAGTTACAAAGTAGGGATCAAGTTTTGATAATTCTCAAAGGACCTAATTATGTACATTAACTTTGTTGCATTCACTTGCAACATTGAAGCCCATAATTTAATCATGAACACTTTTGTTCACCGTGGCTTTATTGGGTTGCTTGGCAAGTTTCATTTTGCTTTGATTTAACACAGAAAAAAGCAAGCAAGCAAGCAAGGGCATAAGTCAATCAAAAATAAATCTGGCAAGTATCCAAAGTCAAAGAAAAACACATACACACACACACACATGTATATATGTTTAGCTCGTGCAAACAATGTTAATTGATCTGAGTAAACATATTGACGAGTGTGAGAACATGCGCGCCCTCAGCAGTATTGCATAAAAGTTACTCTCTCACCTGACCATCCATGGTAGACATTGCGGATTCAGCAGACTCTGTAGTAGCAAAGCTAACAAAACCGAAACCCCTTGACCTCCCAGTGTCCCTATCAAATATAACCTTAGCTGCAGACGATAAACACCCACTGAGAATAAACTAACATGAAAACCACCAGATGAATTAGAGGGAACAGAGGTAACGAGCAGACGTTAAAGGAACATACACAACACCACAGTGCACTGAGAAAGTTAAAGGGAAAAGAAAAAAAGAAACACAAAATTAAAAACGAACTCCAAATACAAGGATATATTTTTTCCTTATAGATTTATCCAACACTATCGACTCATAACGACAGCAAATAGCCCTTTGAAGAATAAACTGTAGAAGATGCCTCTTAACATGAGAACCATTGGAGAAAACCTTAAGACATGAAAATTTGATTTTAAAACATTAAGTTTTAACGCCACATACCTTGGACCCAGATAAGGAATCCTATATGCCAAAATGCCAAATAAAGTCAATATAGTGGATCCAGTGGCCCAAAAAATTTATCCATATGAGGACCATAACAAAGGCCTTGATTAAGAAGGCCAGAGACACCAAATAGCTACAAAATTCCTAGCACACAAGGTTTAAAATGAGCCCAAAATGGCCAAAACCAGAGGCAAACAAACATAAAGGCAATAATTAATTATAATGATAGCAAATTATTCTAAAATGTAAAAGAATTCAAAGTGATTATGGATTTACATAGTAGAAACATGGCTTCTCAAGTTTAGCATAAGAAAAGCCAACTGATTAAGACGAATAAAATCATTATCACCATGGATCTAAAATTAACGTCTCACATACATCATACACAGAAATGTAATATGCATGCATACCTGGAATACATTCAAATTTGGACAGCCATATTTTCTGGTCTTTTAGAATAAGACAATAAAGGACAGATTTTTCTATTGACTACTTACCACTATATTGGAAAGTAAAATATGTGAATAACATCAAGCCCCTAGCACAGTAGATTTAAAAAACACCGTGAAACGCAACAGATCAATTCTACTAGCACAAAACCCCTATGAGAGGGTAAAATAATTGCACTTACACATAGAATCCGGTCTGCAAGAAAATCCCTTTTTAAACTAAACACAAACTTGGGAGAGAAAGTTTTCAGAATATAACATTTGTAACCGCAAAAAAATAATAATATACTCACCATCAACAACCTCACCAAAGCCCGAAAACGCATCTCTAAGTGATTGGTCATCAGTCCCAAATGAAAGGCCTAAAAAGAAGAGAGTTTTAAAGACGAAAGTTAAAGGGCAGAAATAGGATAAATCAACAATTCATATACACTCCAAACACCCCTCATTAATACCTCCCACAAAAAGCTTGGAAGTTGACATGGAGCGTATAGTATTAAGCATAGATGGTGTCGGTAATTGTATATTCTGAGCAACGCTCTGCCTCAAAACACCACCAATTTTACTAAACAAAACCATTTCTTATAGTCCGAACCTGAAAAACGTCTGCAAGAAATAAGCATCGGTTAAAAATTTGAATGTCAAAATACCCTTCATAGACAAAATTACTAAGATTCACAAGTCCTTGCTTATCATCAGCAAACCATACTTAAGGTCACTCAGCCGTTATGACACACTTGATACGCCACAGGGAATTTTCACAATCAACAAATAGAGAGTAGATTAAACACCCTCACATATTACTTCCCATCAGCAAAAAGGACCTAAGATTTGGAAGACTCCATACCAACTGACAAGCAGCCGAAATAAGTACTAAAATACGCTTCAGAAAAAAATAGCAAAACAAAATCTTTATGCTTTCACTCTTTAAGGTTTTAGCTCGAGAAACAGAATACTCAAACAAATGTTCCTCAAATAGAATATACAACAAAACATCTGGCCAACCTTTTCATGTCCATTTAAATAGTTCTTTAAAAACAAAATGAATTTTAGACAGAATAATAAGAAAATGTACATGTCCTTTGCAATCTTATATTCTCTTAAAGTAATCAGTAACACCCAAGAGACTTGAAATTACTTCCTTATTAAAAAAAGAAGAAATGAGAATCATAACAGAGCAAAAATTGTAATTTTATTTTTTTTATTAAAAGTAAAAATAAAAACAAAAAATCAGAGATAAAGGGACCATTTGGTATTGTTTTCAAAATAGATGAAAGTATTTTTGTTTTAAAAATTCAGAATTTTTTAGAAATCTTGTTGAAAGTGTTTTTAGGGTATGTTTATTTCATGCATTTTTTGAACTCAATAGATTCAAGTTTGGATTCGAGTATCAAGAATCTTTCAGACGTGTTTGTTTCCCCAAAATCAGAATCATTTGAGTGTTAAGAATCCAAGTTTTTAAAAGTCTTATCCCTTTAAACTTTTGATACTCGGATATTTTTGTTACAGTAAAAACTAAAATTTTTTCATATATTTGAGAAAAAATATCATAACTTCTTCATTTGATATCCAATTTAAAGATTATTTTTTTATTATATTCCTAATGAAGAAATGAATAAACTAAGATTCATATTGCATATTTTTAAAGATCATTAACATTAAAAGTTTATTAGATTTATTAATAAATCAAAAACTATATTCACTACCTCTCCAAACACAAATTTCAATTTTATTTCATACTCAAATTAACACTTAAATATATATACAAACGTCAATTTGAATAATAATTCAAATCACTAACTCAAACCCTAATTCAAATCACACTAATTCAAATCTATTTACCAAACAGACCCTTAAAATTTTTATCACAAAAAACATACGAAAATATCATCAAAATCTAAAAATTTTGAGGACAAAAACAATCAACGTCAAAACAACTCAACACAGAGAAGAACACAAAAAATGGGACGCTACACACAAATCGTCTACTTTTCGTAGCTTTTCGATGAAAAACACTAAGAAAATAAATATAAAATTTAAAAGTTATATAAAAAAAAATAGACAGAGAAGAAAACCATCATTTCACAAGCGTAGTAACGTAAAGCAAAACGAAAATCACAAAAACATCATATGAGAAACGAAACACTAAAGATATCCGACATTAGAAACCATAAACGAAATACAGGAAAAAAAAGATAACTGGTTAGGGTTTAGGAGAGGCTTTACCTCGAAGAAGAAAAGGGAAGGGATTTAGAGTGAAGTGAGAAATGTAAGACGCGACAATGAAGCGGCTAGGGTTTAAGCTTATATACACCTCCCTCTGCCCGAACACCAAAAATATCTCCGGGGAAGCAATTATCCTCTGTAAGCACTTTATTTGAAACCGTGTAATATAAGCTGTTTATAGTTGTACTTTTTTGAGACAGAAAGGTTGTCTAAACCTGTCATAATAAGGCCAAAGTTGGAATTTGATACAGCTGGATTGCTGTCGATTTGGTTGATGTGCATTATATTTGCTTCAGTTGTTTTGTTTGAATAACCGTTATAATTTATATTAGTGTGTGGTAAAATAGTTTAATTCGAACTAATGGGTTGTTTGATTGAATGGTAAAAATTATGGTTCTCAATTTTTATTATAAACTCAGTTATTAACAGTATAAAGCTCTCACATATAATAATAACAATAAAAAAAATTGTCACAATATAAAGCTTTCACATGCTACAATAAAGTGGTTCTAACTAACAGTTCCTATCATATTTCTAAACACCACATAAATTGATAGTTTAAATTAAGCTGAATTGTTTAACTTAAAATTCAAATCTCCTTCTATTTTAACGTTTTAAACCAAAATTAAACAATGATTTTACTCCTTCTATTATTTTATATTTTTTAATTAAATAATTTTTTTACATATTTTATATTTATTCTTTAATTAAATATTTTTTTATGCTTCAAACTGAAGTTTTTAATACTCATCCAAACATAAATTCATATTGGATATCATGTTCAAATTAATATTTTAACTATACATTCAAAAGCTAGATCGGATTATTATTTAAACTACACAGTTCAGATTTTTTAGTTTAAACTATAAAAGTTTAAACTAACACAATTTGAACCAATGAGCCAAATGGGCAATAATGTAGGTGATAAAAATTCTTGTACTTTTACACGCTGTTTTATTTATTTCTTATATTTCTTTTTTTTTTTGTTTTGCTGGATTTATGATGTTTTACGTTTTAGGTTTTTTTTTTTTTTTTTTTACTTTTGTTTCCCTTTTTATTATAAAGTTATTAAAATTATACCTTATATTTAAGACTAGATTAAATTTATATTTCATATTTTTTACATTAATCTTTACTTTTGTTGGGTCAAAGGTTATTTTTAACTATGAAATCGATCTATATACCCTTCATTTTTAAATTTTGATTTTTTCTTATTTCTTTTCTTCTTTATTACGGTGTTTGGGTCTTTTTCATTGTCATAATTAATCATTGACTCAGAAATGTATAAATTTGCACAAATTCAAAATCCAAATGTATAAATTTGATCTAATTCGTAATATAAAGTTGGTTTTTTGATACCTGAAATATATACGTTGTTTATTAGATTAAATTCAATGCACAAATTTATATCTCATTTTGATCAACAATTTATATGCACAAATCTATATCTTATCTTTAGGGGCATGGGGACATCTATTTTAAATAATCTTTTGTGCATTTATTTTTCTTAAAAATATCCTTAAGAAAAATAAATACACAAAATATTACTTAAAATAGATGTCCATAAGCCCCCAAAATATATATATATATACGCCCTCGATTACCCTCTTCAATGTTAGGATAGATGCCCATAAAGTATAAAATGTTTTGAAGTGGACATATTTATAAATAAATAAGGTGAATTTATTCATTATATTTGTTAGACTTGGTGCCATAAGGATTAAATAATGTAATAGTTTTTGGAGACATTTAAATAATAAAGAGGTTATGATTATTTTCATATAGAAAATATTGTCCTCTTTATATTCATTTATGTTGAATATATGATAAGTAAACAAAAGTCTAAGAGTATCGGTCTAAACCTTTAAGATCGTGCATATGACGGACGGATTATACGAAAGACATGAATCTTAAAAGTGATTCTAAATAGTAACATCCGCAATCGAGAAAATAAAGTTTGGTGCTTTGCTCATGCTAAGATTGTTATGTTATCTACATCCCTAACGAGAGTTGACTTGTCTTGATCACTCCACAAGTAGAAACATTGGTATATTGTCATAGGTGACGATATATTAGATCGCGACAAAAAGTTGAATTAATTGATTAATAATTCTACTTGTTTAAATCAATTCACATTAGACAATCATATATGTTATATCTTAACTCTGAAATGAATTAACGGGCCCATATTCTTGACTTGTGTCTTTGGATGTACTAAAATGTGATATCCTGAACTAGATGATGGTACGCATATGGGTACATTAGAGACATGACTTTTGATTGATGTAAACTTGTTATTCATAGATATAAAATCTATAGCTCTTTTATAGAGTTAATAATATTCTCTTAGAGACATTATCCTACAAGTGAAAAACTGAAGCACTTAACCATTTAGATACATAAGTGTAGACAAATAGTATATCATTTATGGTAACTAAATATTCTAATCGTAAGATATAGAACATAAGATAACAATAATCAGAAAAGTAAAATTGAATTTATCCTTAAGCCGATTATGAATATCCTATGGGGAGCCACACAATATGATATGTCATAGATTATTAGCTTATTGAAGCTTTGTAATTTTATATAGTTTGAGAGTATAGCTCTAAGCTTTTACTGGAATGATATTAGAGTTGTTAATTATAAAATATATTTATTTGGGATATGTTATTTCATAATTATAGGAGCTTGGTCTATATATGTCCATCAAGTCTCCTTTGTTAACTCATAATAATTCCTGTAATGATATGGCATATTATTCCTATATACTGGTGACTTATGTTAATTATTAGATTAGCTAAAATTTGATAGATTGGATTTAATAATTCATGTTGGTTTATTAGTTAAATTAATTTTGTAAATTAATTCAAGATAAATATTTTGAATTATTTGGATAATATTTTATTTTGATATAAGATAATCTGTACATGACTGTTATTTATAACAACCAAAATAAAAAAAGGGAAGTGAATCAAACGGAATATTACCTCCAGCCATTGATGCGATTTTCGGCCCAACTGCAACAACGATTTTCACAGTATGTTTTTGGAATTTTTCTAAGCACTCTCAAATCTCCCTTAGATAGTGTAACGTGTTAGAATTGTGTGACCAGGGACCAAAACATAAGCCTCCCTTTTAAATAACCGTGGCTCATCACACGGTTATTCACAGTTGAGAGCAATTTTTTTTTTGTCCAAAAACTGAACCCTCCATTTTACGGTTGATGGCAGTTATGTTCAAATTTGAACATCTCATATGGGCCACCAGCTTGAGGGCATGTTTAACATTCCCCCACTTGGCTCATACATCCGATTAACTATTACAATAAGAAATAAAATACATAAATCATGGCGATAGGTCCTCTAAATGACGAGTATTATCTTTCATGTGTTATAATATATCTTGTCGCTCAAGATTTTCTCATGTAACTTAATGAACAAACTCAATGTTTATTCTAGGTCCAAACTTTAATGATATTTCTTAGAAATAAATTTGTGCACTTAACTGAAGACGAAATGAGAAATCATCATAAATATAGAGTTCACTAAAAAGGTACAACAAATTACATAAGGGAAACAAGTCTCATTCTATCCACATGATCCCTAAATTTTACTAGTGGCATGCCTTTAGTCAAGGGATCGGCAATTATCAATTTAGTGCCAATGTGCTCAATGACCACTACGTTATACTTAACATGTTCCCCTATGGCTAGATACTTAATATCGATGTGTTTCCTTCGACTACTGTTCCTATTGTTTTTAGCCATAAAACAGCAGCTGAATTATCACAAAATATTCTCAATGGCCTAGAGATAGAATCCACAATCCTAAACCCAGAAATGAAACTCTTGATCCATACACCATGCGAGGTAGCCTTAAAACAAGACACAAATTCGGCCTCCATAATGGAAGTAGCAGTCAAAGTTTGCTTGGCACTCCTCCATGAAACAGCTCCACCAGCTAGCATGAAAATGTATCCGGAAGTTGATTTTTGTGAATCAATACAGCCAGCAAAGTCAGAGTCAGAGTAGCCAATGACCTCCAAGTTATCAGTCTATCTATACATAAGCATATAGTCTTTGGTTCCTTGTAGGTACCTCATCACCTTTTTTGCAGCCTTCTAGTGGTCTTGTCCTGGATTACTCTGATATCTACTCAACATTCCTACAATGAATGCAATGTCAAGTCTTGTGCAAACCTGAGCATACATAAGGCTTCCAACAGCTGAAGCATATGGAATGTTGCGCATCTGTTCTCTTTTAAGGCCATTTTTTGGACATTGATTCAAATTGAATTTGTCACCCTTCACAATGGGAGCTATACTTAGTAAACAATTTTTTATCCAAAATCTCTCCAAAAATTTATTAATAGAGGTCTCTTAAGACAGACCCAAAATGCCTTTATATCTATGTTTATGTATCTTAATACCTATAACGAAGGATGCATCACCCATATCCTTCATGTCAAAGTTTTTAGAAAGAAATTGTTTCACCTCCTGTAGCATACCCTTATAATTGGTTGCAAGTAGAATGTCATCCACATAAAGGATAAGAAAACAAATTTTACACTCACTAACCTTCTGGTATATACATTGATCCATGATATTCTCTACGAATCGAAATGAAGAGATCATGTCATGAAATTTTAAATACCACTTATGGGAGGCTTGTTTCAACATATTTATGGATTTCTTAAGCTTACACACCAATTGCTCACCATTACTAGAGGGGAATCCTTCTGGTTGTTTCATATAAACTTCTTCCTCTAGTTCACCCTTGAGAAATGTTGTTTTTATATCCATTTGTTGCAACTCTAAGTCAAAATGAGTAACAAGTGCCAAGATGATGTGGAGAGAATCTTTCTTAGATACAGGAGAAAAAGTCTCCTTGTAGTTGATTCCTTCTTTCTAAGTGAACCCTTTGGCGACGAGTCTTGCTTTATATCTTTCGATGTTGCCCAATGAGTCCTTCTTGGTTTTATAGACCCATTTGCACCCTATGACTTTTGCACCATCAAGCAACTTGACAAGATTCTAGACCCAATTAGATGCCATAGAATCCATCTCATCCTTCATAGCATCATACCAACGTTTCGATTCTTGGCAACTCATGGCTTGTGAAAACATTTCGAGATTATTTTTGGCTCCAATGTTATAGTTTGATTCTTGTAGATATGCACATAATCACTAGAAATTGTCGATTTTCTCTCTCTAGTAGATCTCCTTAATGTTGATTCAACATTTTCTTGGAGAATCTGTTGCTCAACTATTTTCGGTGGTTCTTGAGCAACTTAACCTTCTAGATTATTATCAACAATTTGTGGAACTTCAACGATTGGTTGCATAACACTCGGCTGAACTATAGGAGTGTTATAAATAATAATCAACCTATCACTTGATATAGACGATTGAGCTTCAGTATGATCCTTTTGAGAAACTATGTTTCAAAATTGATCGCTCCCACTAATCAAGTCATTCTCAAGAAACTTGGCGCTCCTTGATTCCACAAATCTAGTGCCGTGAGTTAGTAGAATCTATATCCTTTGGACCTTTCGGCATATCCAACGAGATACCCGCTAATGGTCCTTGGATCTAGCTTCTTCTCTGATGGGTTATACACTCTTACTTCAGATGGACATCCCCAAACGCGTATATGTCACAAACTCGGTTTCCAACCCTTCCATAACTCAAATGGCGTCTTTGGAACAGCCTTGGTCAGAACTCAGTTTAATATATACACAGTCGTCTTAAGAGTTTCAGTCCACAAGGACTTAGGAAGATTGGAGCTATTCTGCTTACTCCTAACCATATCCATTAGCGTTCGGTTTCTTCTCTCTGCCACACCATTTTGATTCGGGGAACCAGGCATGGTGTATTGGACAACTATCCCATGCTCTTGAAGAAACTTCACAAATGGACATTGAGCTTCTCCATCCTCAGTGAATCTACCATAATATTCTCCACCTCTATCTGTCCTCATGATCTTAATTTGCTTTCGGCATTGTTTCTTTACTTTAGCCTTGAGAATCTTAAAGGAGTCGAATGCTTCATCCTTTGTATGAAGCAAATAGAGGTACATGTACCACGAGTAATCATCTATGAAAGAGATGAAGTATTTCGGACCATATGAGTCCATGTCTAGACTACAAATATCTTAATGTATGATCTCTAATATTTTTGAACTCCTCTTGGCACCTTTCTTAGACTTGTTGGTTAGCTTTCCCTTAATGCAACTAACACAAGTCTTAAAGTCAGCAAAATCCAAAGTATTGAGTACTCCATCATTTACTAACCTTTTGATTCTCTCAATGGAGATATGTTCTAATCTCCAATGCTACAACATAGAGGAATTCTCATTTTTAACACAGCGCTTAGTGCCAGATTAAACATGCATAGCAATATATGTTGGTTCATTTTGCAAATTAATTGAGAAAAGACCATCAGACAAGATAACATTCCCAACAAGATCATATTTATAAAATAAACTGAAGGAATTTTTTAAAAAAGTAAAGGAATATCCCAAAGGTACAAGTCTTGATGCAGAAATTAAGTTCCTAGAAAAGTTTAGAACATAAAATGTCTTATCCAATTCTAAAGTAAAACCACCGCCTAAAACTAAAGTGCATGTTCCTACGGCTTCCACATGTGAACGCATCTTGTTTCCTGAGGAGATGCTTAGCTCACTTCCTACTAGCTTCCTTAGGTTTCGCATACCTTGCAAGGTATTTGCAATATGGATTGTAGATTCGGAATCAATCTACCATGTGTTATAAACAACATCAACCATATTAGATCCATAACAAACAAATGAGACTGGATTACCTTTCTTCTCAAGCCAACTTTGAAATTTGCCACAATCCTTCTTCATGTGTCCCTTTCTTCTATAGAAGAAACACTTGGATTCCTTCTTAATGACAGCTTTGGAAGGTATTTTACCATTCCCCTTATCTTTGGCTTGATTCTGGTCCTGATTCTGATTCTTTCCTTTGGTCTTTGTCAGTACAGTTTCACCCATTTCCATTATAAGCCGCCCTTCTTCTTGAGTACACATGGTCAACAGTTCATTAATTGACTATTTGTTTTTATGTGTGTTGTAAGAAATTTTAAAGGGCCCATATGGCTTTAGAAGGGTGTTCAGAATGTAGTGCACCAGAAAAGTCTCAAACATATCCACCTCAAGATTCTTAAGTTGAGCTGCTATGTCCCTCATCTCTATGATATGCTCACGTATACCTCTCATACTGGTGAGCCTCAAGAATGAGAACCTCATGATTAGGGTGCTAGCAAGTGCCTTATTTGAAGTGTCAAACTGCTCATCAATGGCCTTCAATAATGCCCGGACCTTGTCATACTATTCAATGGAACCACATATGCCAGTAGAGATTTTGGTCTTTATGAACATGACACTAAAGCGATTAGATCGCTCCCAACATCCATAAAGAGCAATCTCATCCTAAGTATTGGTTTTAGTGATTACGGGCTCGTCTTTTCTTGTAGCATAATCAATGTCCATCCACCCCAAGTAAAGGAGAATTCTCTGCTTTCAGACCTTATAGTTATCTCCTTTCAGTTCAGGGATATCATATTGAACATCAAAGAAATTCACAGGTTGTATGACTGTATAATTAAAACAAACATGCTTATGATGCAAAATATTGAGACTAATAGACATAAATCATGCTTTACCAATGTAAATCATGCATAAAATCATGAATCTATGACATAAAACTTGCTTTTGGGCTAAAGTTCTAATTTAATTAGATTCATTTTACTATATGATAAACTTATCAAATTATGTTCCCTTTTTCTAATTCTTGTGGGTAAATTAGAAAATATAATATGATATTTTATCCCAATTAGTCATATCAATATAATAAAAATTCTTGTGGGATAAAGTTTATTATATTAAGTATAATTAATTACAATAAATGTACTTTAACTAAATGTGATCCTTGACCAATTGATATATAATTTTGCACAATTAGAGGTGCTGTGGCTAAACTCTAATTATTCAAAATCACAGGGATCACTAAGACATTTAATTTTATTCATAAAAAATATTCATGTAAAAATTGCATATTCCATAGGCAATATAAAAAAACTTATGAACAAAATCTGAATTTGTGCTTAACTTAACTTAATAATATGTATAATAAAACATAGATTATACATATAATAATAATTAGCACATTAATTATGCATAACATATTTGCAAAATTATTTCACAACGACAACAACAAAATTGTGCACAAAAATATAAATACTTAGCACATAATAAATAAAATTAATTTCCCACAAAATTATTGCAAATTAAAATCCCCCCCTCCCCCCCCCCCCCCCACCTTTTTTTTTAATTTCTGGCACCCATGAAATGACATGTCGTTTTTCCTCAAAATGGAAAAACAACATGTCATTTTTACTGTGTCGGGGACACCCCTCCCTAGACCAAACAACGTGTCGTGTACCTGTCTGAAATGGCAAAACAACATGTCGTTTGAGTCGTCTTCTACCTCCAGTTGGGTCGTCTGACCTGGTTGCGATCCAGTTTCGACTCAAACAGAAATCCAATGATTTCCAACGATTTTGACTTTGCATTCAGCCATTTCAAATTGCAAAATGCTCAAAAATTAATAATTTGATGATTTTTGAATTTAATACACATAATCTATAACGACCGAAAAAATCCAAAAATTAATAAGTACGATTATTTGAGGTTTTTTCATCATTACTCAGCTAAGTACTTAAAAAAGTACAAGATTTAAGTTTATTAATACACAAATTTGAAGGTCTTAATAGATGTAAGACCTTAGAAATAAATAATATTGTGAATGTACGTATTTATGCGCTTTATTTATGAAACATGTAATAATGTAATGTATGATAGTGCATTGAAATAAATGTTTAATGCGCTAAATTAAAAAGTTTATAATTCATTAATTTCATGCATGAGCTAAAAAAAAAAAAGATGATGTTATCTAGCAAAAAAAAAAAGGAATTTCCAACTTACTATGATGATGTAGAAAATTCCTATATGATATTAGCTCAATAAAAGAAACCCAGATCAATAGTGACCATGAGCTCTATACCATGATTCATAAAATGGTGAGCACAAAGTTCAAGTATGCAAGAAATCTAATGTTTTGAATATGTATAGTTAATTATTATACACATTAATAATTACGTAAGTTTTATTATTATTATTGTCGTAATAATAATGACAATGATAATAGTATTAGTTGTTAAAATAACAGTGAATAAGAAGAAGGAAAGAAAGAGTCCATAAACGCTGATCTATTGGTAAAAAGTGGATCCATAAATAACTCTTTACGAGGAACAGTTCGGGTTGCACCGTAAAGCTTGAAATAATGCTAAGTTCATAATTTGAATTAAATCGACTTGCAGATAGTCAATTTAATTTATTAAATTATTTTAAATTAAGACTATTATTTTTGTGACATAATTTGAAGCTAAAATATGAAAATTTTTAAAAAAATATATGTTTTAGATTGTAATTTTTTTAAGTTTAAAAAGTAAATATATAAGTATATATATTTATGTTGAGCAAAACTCTAAACACATAATATCTTGCGTAGAATTCATATACATATATATATATATATGTATACAGTTGCAAAAATAGCTAATCACCCATTTTGAAAACAAATGTATCAAAGTTATTGTTTAAAATAAGACCAAGAAATCAAATTTTAAGTTTTGATCCAAATTCTTAAATACAAAATATTATTTTTTGGCAAATGAATACATATCTAGTGAAACTAGTGAATCAACGATTTTAAAAACAATATTGTCCATGTCTATGGTGTCAAAATAATCTATACAATATAAATAAACTTTATGAAGATGATTTTATGACAGTATGGAGATATTTATATGGCAATGATACAACAAGAAAATTTGAATTTATGCAAATATTTTTAAAGAACGAGAAAGTTACATTTTTAAAAGTACAGCTACATTTATGAAAATTTTAGGTTTATGGATCAAATTTGATCAACCCGACACAACAAGTATTTGACTGTGTGGACCATAAGACGGCCTATCAATACATGACACAACAAAAAAAAAATCAGCCAATCAAATCAGCTCATTTTTCTCTCTCTATTTTTTCTCTCTCCTCAAACTTAGTCCAAGATTCGGCCTCCATTTTCGACACCTCCCATATCATCAGAAAGCTCTTGTCGAGCTAGTTTCGACGACATGCTGTGTCAACCATGACTCTGCTGAAGCAGCTTGTATGCAATAGTTGAAGCCACAAAAGCACATCATCTTTTCGACATGATTTCTTCGCCGTCCGACCACCATTTGACATGATCTTGGTGTCAACAGACTCAGATCGAAGAGACGAAGAGAATGGCACCGATATTATGGTATAATTTCTGCCAGAAGAGCCTCGACAGAGTTCCCCCATTTTTGTCATCAGGCCATCGTCGAAACTACCTTCTCCGATGACGGTATGGTACACCGCCGGTACCAAAGCACTCAGAGTGAGGCAAGGATCAAAATGCCTCTGTCAATTTCATGCCACAACTACTACTGGTCGAAGAATGGAAGACACCCACCGCTGCCACTGTGAGAGATGTCAAACCTGTCCTTGCGGCCACCATCAAGCCCAATCGACGTGGCCATCACCTTCAGACCAATGAGGGGAGGAAAAGCCCTAGATCCATCAATTACGAGAAAATCTCACTGCCAGTTGGAGTTTCATGAATGCCACCATGAGCCACCATGGGATTGTCAAGCCCACCCACTTAGCCATCGTTGCATGAAATTGGAAAGACCATCAGGTTCAAAGGAGTGCAAGAGAGCTTTTCCCCCTCTTAATTTCACGGTAGTGCCGTCGTTCACCAGAGAATGAAGTTACCATCACCGCTCATAATCTGCCACCACAATCTCGACGTTTGCGATGGTGTTGAGTAGCTCCACCTTAGGGGAAACGCTCAGAAACCTATGGGGATCGAAATGCCCACGTAAATTTTAAGGTAGCTTCACCGGAGGGAGATGATTAGAGTCTCCATTTTTTCTACCAACGTTGAGCTTCCATCTGCCATGTTAGAGGTTGAATTAGATAAAATTGACAACACCATTGGACTCAGAAGGGTCAATTAGGGGGGGTAGGCTCGAGCTCAGTCGTCAATGGAGTCCGGTCAACGGCTACTTTAGGTTTTTATGATCCGGACCTTCAATTGATGATCCGAGACTGTCACCCGACTCATTTTGACACTCTGAATGCGATGGTGACCTCTGTTTGAGCTAATTCTACTCTAATAAAAATCGTCTGGTACCGACTACATGCAAATCGAGACAACTAAAATTGTAGTAACAGAGTCTAGAATGATGTTTTCAGCAGTAATAAATCTCTATGGAGCATTCTTACCCATCCATAGCTACTTGAGGAGCACTACTAAGGATACTACATAGACTATGGATATAGCAGGATGTAACTGGACCTGCTTATCTCAGAGTCTAGATAAGTAGGAATCTCGCCTATAGTATGAATAGTTTTAAAAATAAAATGATTTAAATATTTTCATAAAATTTACGAAAATGCATGATCAGTAATTTGTTACACTATTTTATATTATGATGTGATATATTATCTTATGACATGATGTGATATGCTATGATGCTGATGTTGTGATTAATGACTGATGTATGCAATATTTACATTATATTGTTAAATCACCTTCAAGTTAAGTATGATTATGACTTAGGATTCATGAATTACGAAATTGTGATGTCAAGTAATGATAAGTCATACTACATACACACAATCAGACAAGTGAAACTTGTAAGATAAGTTATGAGTGTCGTACCAACCTCTCCACCCACGGGGAGGCTCCATGTTAAAGTAATAAATGATCCTGGTATTGTTGGGACCTCGCAAACCCTAACTTCCTAAGAATTGCATGCAACTGGTATGATCAATCGGGCCCAAGGTAAGAAGATAAGATATAGCTTAAATAATTAAGTATTAATCAGGTTAATAAGCAAACATAAAATGCTCATGCATATTTTTATTAAAATGATTTTTAATTATGTTTTGCAAGACTAATTTCCTACTTGCTGAACAAAAGCTTATTTAAGTATGTTCATACACAAGTAAGAAACTTGTCAGCGGTATGTTAAGTAAAAAAAAATTTATTCTGAAATTTCTATACTTTATTCGTAAGTATGTTGAAGTTCATGGACATGTTTAAGTTAAGTGATGGCCATATAGGGAGGGTCGTCACAGTTGGTATCAGAGCCGGTGTCCTGCCATCCTACTTCACGTCGTCACGGCTTCGCCATAGTCCAAGTAAGTTATGTTAATTAAATGTTAAGATAAGTTACATTACATGATAAGTGTCGATTTTTCATGTAATGGCAATCAAGTTATTTGCATGCAAGCATGATTTTAGATGTCCTCTCATAGTCCAATGTCAAGCTTAGCCATCAAGGCGCCTCAAATCACAAGAAGCGATATTAGGTACCAACTTCCTAAGCAAGCAGGACAACTTCTAGAATCAGGTGAATGCTAGAACCGACACTTTGAGATAATCGACACTCAGAGTGCAAATTTAGGCAAGAATATTTAAAGTTACAACCACAAAAGAGGTAGATTGACGAGTCGACAGAGGATCCAAAGGTTTTATGAACTTTTTCAGATTTCAAAAATGATTAATAAATTTCACCAAATTTAACGTAAACTTTTCAATTATTATATTACCAAAAAAAATTTTTAATAATAACAACATAGTCATTTTCTAAACTAGAAAATTCTACCTGTCGGTCGTATGAATCTGACTTGCCAAACTAGAAAATTTTAGAATTTTTCAAAACCCAAGTCTCGGCCTACCGAGCTCAATTCTCAATGTCAACTTGTTTTTCTCAATTCCCAAGCATGAAAAACACTCATGGATGATAGAAAAGCATAATAAAACATTTCTAAACGGGTTTAAACAAGATCTGCATAAAAAAAATCCAATAAAATCCAAAAATAGAAAAATGAAGGAAAAATAAAAAATCTTAATTCAAATTTGTTTTTCTTCAAACTAAGCTTAGATTCTAGTTATTTTAAGTTTCTCTAACTTAGATTAAAGTTTTTCTAAGCTTAAACGAACTTAGATTTCAAAATACAAAAAAAATTAAAAAATTAAAAAAGTTTTAAAATTTGAAAACTAACCTTGGATTTAAGCTTTAAATCATGTTTTTGGTTGCTCAATCATGTTCCCGAGCCTCCAATCCACTAAACCGAAGCTTGGGCTTGATTTTTGATTCAAAAAATTTAGAGAAGGAAGGAGAGAGAAAGTAAGGCAGTAAGAGAGAGAGAGATGGGAGAGTGAGGAGAGAAAGAGAGAGAATGAGCATGGGAGGGAGAAAGAAGAAGGAAGGGGGAAATAAATAGAGAGATGAAGAGGCGGTTTTGCTGCAAGAAAACCGTGTACAACACACTGTTTTCAAATGGGATATATTTGGTATTTATCAAATTGTTTTGTTTAAAAGTTCAAAATAACAAATAAAAATAATTAAAGATAGTTAAGAGTCATTAAAATAATTAAAAATAACATTAATATAGAAATTTTACAAAATGATCAAATTAAGTTTAAAACATTCATCATAGCACACTATGTAACACACGCTTATTTTTTGTAACGGATTATGTTATATTAGAAATGACATTAAGTAATTCTAATGATTTATGATATAATACTACTAGCCATTTTATTTTAAGTGTTATGACAGGTAACGATCACATGGAATTGATGTGCTCAAGTGTTCATGTTATTTATATTGTATGTTTTATGATGATCCATTAATGATTTAAATGCTATGATGTATTCTAGTATGTAAGGACAATTTGGCAAGCCGAACCTTCAAGTTCGGCAGGCAGAATTGTCGCTCAAGCATCGACAAGCCGATGGAAATCATCGGCAGGCCAGACTTAGTGGAATCGGCAGGCCGAAGTGAGGAATCGGCAAGCCGATTACAGCTGACGAACAATCAGCAAAAGTCTTTCCAAATTTGTGACTGAGATAATTACGATGATTGGATGGTTTAATGTGATTGATTGGAATATTTTAGGATTAATTTTCTCATTTAAGGAAATAAAATAATTGACTTTTGATTGATTGGAATTGTTTTAAATGGTTTCCTATTTTTAGAGGGCAAAATATGTTAAGTGAAGCTAATCAATTTGACTTTCCCCCAATCCTCTCCTTTCTCCACGCCAATTAGCCAACTTTTAATCAGAAAAATTTCTGATAATAATGGAAAAGACAAGCATCCTTATGTACGTTACTCTCATTTTACCTTTTCACGATAATTTTGTTCTCTCTCTTTATTTTTCTTAGACGTTTCCTCTCTCTCTCACTCTCTCTCCTCTTCACGTTTTCTTCCTTGTCTCCCTCTCAAATTTCACTGTTAATTATTTGTAAGAAATATTGACATTTCTTTGGTTGAATTCGAAGGAGTTTGAGAAATATAATACTACTGCCATAACTTTTTCTAGGAATTTTATTTTGCTCTGAAATTTTAGTATGATGTTCATATATGTGTTATATAATGTTTCTCCAAGTTTCTCGTTATTTTGATATTTCTACATTAAGATATGAATTTTCTTTTCTCTGCCCCTCACAGTGAAATGTTGTTGTTTGATTATATTGCACAAAATGTGGCTTTTAGTTCAAGGGAAATTTGTGCTTTAATTTTTATGAAATTGGCAAATATGTTCATGTATATGTCATGTTATGGACTGGAAAGTTTGGTGATGATTTTATGAATATTTTATGTGATAAGGAATTTTCATTAAGACTAGGTTATGAGACTGCTTTTTCAGTAAATTGTTGGACTCCTTTCTTTGTGATGTTTTTGTGTGATTGAATAATTTTATTTAGTGACAAGAATTTATGTGGCACTGTAACTATATGTTACAAAGTTGTCATTTGAATTTTAGGGTCATAATAATTTTATTTTAAATTATTGGAATATGATGATTGCATATAACTCACTGCCAGAATTGTTTATGGTTGTTTTGTCTTTGAATTCAAACATACGTTTTGGATTGTATGGAATTTATTTAAAGGTGATTTTTGGATATGTCATCGTTTTATGTGTTAATTTTCATGGATTTTTTACAGTTTTAATAATGTGTTAAACGAGCCCGTTTATTGTGTTGTTCACTATTTTGTTTTGATTGGCAGATTTTTATGTCATGAAATTATGACTTGTTTTAAACGTTAAATGAAATATGTTATAATCTATGTTTCAAGAGATGAATGTATGTGAGATGATATATGGTAATGGATGTTATGTTGCGGTGATTAATTTATTGAAAATATAAGTTAATTGTCATTTTTTTTTATTTATGAATATATGAGATGAACACAATATGAAGTGAGCACATCAAAATCGCGGCATCGTCACCTACAAAATTAAGGTTAAGTAGGCTAGCTAAAAAGGTAAGTACATTCTCACTTGCAATATGATGTAATTTATGAAAAGTATGAAATCTATGTTTTTGATGGTTTTATAATGATTTCCACGATGGTTATTCATGATGTTATTACGCATGTTTTGATGATGATGTTTTCTAAAGTATAGAAGTATATATTATTGTCTATATATATGTATCACCTAAATAAGTGTTACATACCCATGTTTATGTTATGTTATGATGTCATGTTTGGTTTAGGATTAGCTACCCTTCTCCTCTCATGACAGCGCGCCTATGATAATGATTATGGTGCAACACTTGGGCCCTTAAGATAAAATGAATTAAGTTTTAATATGGACAATGTAATGAAAGATATGTTCCTATGAAAATGTGCCTAGTGCACTATTATGATGATGTTGATAATGAGTATGATGTACATAAAATGTTTTAAGTTGTGAGATAATAATGTACTTACTAAGCTTTCGCTTATTTAATTTTATATCATGTTGCAGACAAGGGTAAGAAGGTTATGAACTAGGCAGAGGGCGTGGAAAGGCGTGTGACAAAGCAAAATAAATTGTAATTGGAAGAACGCCAAGGAAGAAAGTTTTTAATGATTAAATCAAGTTTTATAATTTGAACATGTTTATTTGATAAGTTTTAAAGAATTCATGAACTATGTTTATTATTTTATCTTATAATTTTAAGTATATGGTCTTCTGCATATTGAAGTATTGATTCTCGTTTTAAAATTAATTTTCTAATTTTTCTTAGTTGGTCGGCCTGCTGAACATTGATAATCGGTCTGCTGAATCTAGCAAAAGATTAAAACCCTGTTTTTGCAGAGCCTCGGGTGGCCCACCGGTGGATGTTTTTCGACCTGTCGGAGTCTCAAGTTCGGCCTGTCGAATAGTGAGAGCTGATTGTTTTAAAATGTTTAGATGTTTCTTTTTAAATTATGATTTTATAATTTGGAATGTTTAACTAATTGAAGAATGTTTATGATCAAGTAAATTATTATTATTATTGTTGTTGTTGTTGTTGCTGTTGTTGTTGTTGCTGTTGTTGTTGTTGTTGTTGTTATGGATTAAATTATTGAATGTTGTAAAAAAAAATGCATGCATAGATCCTGGGTATGATTTCTTAATTATGTTTCCAATTAAGTTTTGTTCAAATGGTTTATCTTAAATCATATAACTTCTCCATTGGGTTATTTGAATTAAAACTGAGGCTCCATCTAATATTCCTTTGTAAAATAAGATATTTTAAGATTTCTGAATTATCATTCGGTCGGCAGGCCGATGGCCGAGTTTTGTAAGCCGATGCACATGTTCGGCATGCCAATCGTTCGATAATCTTGATACGTGTTTTTCATGCGTGTTTGGTCACAAATTGATCCAGACTCGAATTTTGAAGCCTAATCTGATTAGGATTAACCCTAAATTTGACCACTATATAAAGGGAACTATTTTTCATTATTCCTTATATCATTTGAGAAGTATATAGAGAGTATTCTAGTGAGAGAAAGCCTGAATCTCCTAGAGGGCATTGTTCAACATCTAGAACCTTAGCTCTTAGTCTTCTCAAGTGGTTGGAATAGGAGATCACCAGAGGAAAAATTGTACGACGTGCAACCACCCGCGTTCTAATCTTGGAAAGAGAATAATAAGGAAGATTAGTTGGTTGAGACTCTTCTAAGGCATTCTTTTCTAGTTGCAGTTTCTACAGTTTTCAATCGACTAAAGAGGTACGTATGATCTTTTATTAATTTATATACTTAGTATGTCAAATTTGTTATTTAGAAAAGACTTTGATTTAAAAATTTAAAAATTCCGCTACATTAACGTTCTCCAACAATATTTACATGCATGTATTTTAAATGCTTTAAGAATATCATTAAAATTCCCTAATTATATATATGACTTTAAAAATTGTATATAAGCATTATATACAAGAGGATAATATTTAAGGATGATAATTAAAATGATCTATAACACCCGTTGTTTTCTTTAACTAATGATATGTAATGTTAAAAGATTTTATGCGACAATTTGAATAAAAATTATGACTTAGAAGCACATTTTGTGTGATATTTCTAGTATGATATTTGTGATAATGAAATTTATTATGAACTAACGACTCTTGCAATGGATGGACCAGGGGAATTCCAACAACATATAGCACCTAATGTATAATTATTGTGATTTCTTGCTTGAAAGATTTTCTATTTTGGTGATATACTTGGATTTTTATTTGTTTGGATGTGATTTTTTAATCTTTTGAATTTTTGGGAGATTTATTTTAATTTTAGACATTATTTGACTTTAGAAATCATTTTTATTTAATTTTTAGAAATTATTTCATTTATAAAAAATTTGGATTTTTATTTTAAAAAAACCTCCCAAAAGACATGTCGTTTGGGAGGTGCCCCCTTGAGAACGAGAAAAAATTACTAAACGACATGTCGTTTGGTCCATCTTCCTCGCACGTCCAACAAAATTTTAGAGAGCTTGATTTGGTTCCAAATTCATTTCTAATTATTTTTCTTCAATCCTTTACATCTAAAACTCCTCTTAATCACTTTTAAACTCATATAGAGCATTGTTTATAACATAGGAGAATTTTTTAAAAAAGAAAAAAACATTAATGTGGTTGCCATGATCATACTCCATCCACCCCGACAACTCCCACACACGCACGCTCCCCTCCATCACCCTCATTGTTGTCCTTATTCTCTTTACAACAAGGAAATATGCAAGGCCATGATGCACTGGCCACAAACAATACACATGAACATTTTTTCCCCTCCTTCTCCCATGTTCTTCTCTTGACACCCTCACCACCCCCCATGTTTTTGTCATCATTCCACGTTATATGCTTTTGGCTGCATCCAACCAACCTTGCCATATGAGATCATATAGGCTACCCAAGACCCCAAAGATTCAAAACACTCTCTTCCTCTCATTTCCCTCTTTCTTATGTTTCCTTCAGACACGCACACATACAAGACACACCCACGGCCACATACCCACGGATCACAACTAAGGGACTTCAAGCCTTAAAACTTTCCCCTCAACACTCATAAACATTTCCCAAGTCAACAACAAAGCTTCTCTTCAAAACCAAAATCTAAACGAACAAGTTAGGGTGTGTTCGTCGAAATCGTCATTGGAGTCGGAACATTTCGAGGTTGGTATTATCTAATATATTTTTATACCAAATTTTTACTATGAAATTATAGTATATGTAGGAATGATTTCATGTGGTTTAATATTTGATTTTATTTAGGAAACCATTTTTTTTTTGGTGAATTATAGTCTTAATCCCATTTTTAGGCCAAAAACCCATACTATAGGATTTTTTAGGAAGAATATACATAAGATTTTTAGAAATTTCCTTTTTGGATATTGTTCATATATATGTTAAATATCTCCTATGAAAATTTCGGGTTCAAATATACTATGATTGATTTATTTGAGAATTTATACTAAACATTATTTCTTACAATCCTTAAACTGCCTTCAAATTGATAATTTATTGATGATGTTATGACACGTTTTTAATGCTGAAAAAATTTATAAACGCTTATTTATATGTACAGCTGTTTGCTTGAAATTTTTTTGTTTTATACGAATGTTAAAAATGAAGTTAAAAATCTTGGAAAGAACATTGCTCATTGTTTCAGCATTTTTCTAGCAACTTTTTTGTAAAAACTAAAATATTAAAATATATATATATAAAGTGATCCAAACATAATAAAAATAGATTTGGTACTATATATATATATGTTAAGAATGTTGTGTTAAAATTTTAGATCAATTAGAATTTTGTATAATTTTAGAAAATTCCTTGATCACTAACTGCTTATAGGTTGTTTACAGTGGTAGATTATTTTTTTGAATTTTAAAACATAAATAAAAGATTTATAATAGCTTAAACTTGATGAAATTAAATTTGAGGTATATTTGGATGTCTAGTACATATTGTTAAAATTTCAAAGCCATTAGAATTTTAATAGTCTTTATAAAATTTGTTCATTATATATTGCCTAAACCATATTTTTAGCAATAGTGTTATAAATTTTAAAACATAAAATAATAGCTTACAATGATCCAATTATGACGAAATTAAACCTAATAATATTTTTAGATGATTAAAATACATGGTAAAAATTTTTGATTGTTTTGAATTTTGTATGATTTTTAAAAATTTATGGAATACTAGTTGGTTGTGTTGTTTTTCCAGAAACAATATAGTGTCTTGAAAAATATGAAAATAGTATTTAAAATAATCGAATAGTTATGAAGTTTAATCTAGTGACATATATGGATGTTAGAAATGTTGTATTAAAATTTTAGAATCATTAAAATTTTGTATGATGTTTGAAAAATTGTGGAGTGAGGACTATTGAATTGAAATTGTGAATCTGTCTAAAATGTGGCAGTTGTATAAGTCATTCTAAGTGATTAAGTATGGAATTGCTTATTATCATAATGCTGAATGTGATGTTTTGAGTATTTTTTTATATCAAGAATATTTCTTTTCTCACTATGTTATATTATTAAAGATGATTGAGGCATGTAAGTCGTTGGAAGTAGAGAGGAACCATCCACTTGCAAGAAGTCAAATAAATGTGCTATAATTAAGTAAGTATATTCTCACCTGCAACATGATCAAGAATTATGAAAAGTTTTTAGAAATGTTATGTGTTATTATATTATTAATGTTTATGTATTTCGCACTTAAAAAATTCCTTTTACCATGGTTTTGAAGAACGTCTTTTTACAGATGTTTTCAATGTTCATTTTATGATGCATAAGACGTTTTAAAAATATATATTTATATACATGTATCGCATAATCAAGGCATTGCATACCCAATAATGTAAACTGTCTTGCAAGGTGGACTTGTCACGTTTGATTTGGGATTAATTATCCCTCTCCTCTCATGACGGTGCACCATAATAATATTAATGGTGTAACGCTAAGGCCCTAAATGATAATGGCTTTTAATATAGAAAAAGAAAAAGGAAAGATATGCTCTTATAAAGTATGCTTTATGTACCATAATGATTATGTTAAGGATTCAATGACTTGTATTATGATTAAAGTTTTATAATGTTTTGTGAGCACATAATGTACTTACCAAGCTTAATGCTTACTTAAGTTATATTATGTGTTTGATAAGGGTAAGGCTACAGGTATAGATGGAGGATGAATGACAGATGCATGTGCAAGGGATGTGGTGTTAGATCACGAAGTTACAATATGAAATGAGATAATAATAATGCTAGATTAAATTTATTTTTGCACATTATGAGACATTTTTAATTGTCAGACTCTGGTTTGTAATAATTTATGCATTGTAATTTAATTTCACGTTATATATTTATTATGTCAAGACTAACTACTTCTACAGGTAGTCAGTTAGCCGAATACTTGAATATTGTTAGACATGCATACCCTAAGAAGTAAAAATGTAAGATGTTTTTATAGACATTTTTATCAATAAAAAATTTATTTATTATTTATATACCAAAACTTGTCCTCTTTACCTTCATATTTGTTGAATTTATGTTAAGCAAACAAAAGTCTGAGACTATTGGTCTAAACCTTTAAGAATTGGGCATATGATGGACAAATTATGCAGAAGACACGATTCTTAAGGTAACGGTCTAAATTATAATATACACAATTAAGGGAATAAATTTGGGTATTTTATTTATGTAAAGATTGTTATATTGCCTATATCCCTATTGGGAGATGGTTTGTCTTGACCATCAGAGGTAGACTCTACGAATAGAAACATTGGCACATTGTCATAGGTGACGATGTGTTAGATGGGGACATAAAGTGAATTGATTTGGATTAATAATTTTGTCTCGGCAAATCGATTCACTTTAGATAATCATTTGTATTGTATCTTAATCCTGAGATGAATAGTGGATACGTTATCTTGACTTGCGTCTTTTAATATACCAAAGGGTGACATCCATAATTTTAATAGTGGTATCTATGCCAGTACATTAGAGGCATGACTCTTGATAGCGTAGACTTGTTATTCATAAATATGGAATCTACAGCTCCTCTTAAGAGTAGTGATATCCTCTTATACGCGTTATCTTATAATTAGAAAACTAAAGCGCTCAACCATTTTGATACATAGGTGTAAACGAATGGTATATCGTCTTTGGATGGTAAGTTTTTCGATGGTGAGATAATGAAACGTTAGATAAAAATAATCAAGAAAGTAAGACAGAACTTGTCCTTAAGCTAATTATGGATAATCCTATAAGGATACGATACACTATGATATGTCATAGAGACTTAGCTATACAGGCTTCGTAATTCTATGTAGTTCGAGAGTGTAGCTCTAAGCTTTTAGTGGAATAGCGTTAGAGTTGATAATTATGAAATATATATATGGGATATTGGGTTTCATAATTATCGAGAGCTTGAACTATATAGGTTCATCACGTCCCCTTTGCTAGCTCACAAAAATCTTGTAACGATACGGCGTGTTTTTCCAATAATTGGTGACTTATGTCAGATTTATCAAATTGGCTGAAATTTGGAAGAATCAAATAATTCATGACTGTTTATCGATTGAATTAATTTTGTGACAAAGTTAATTCAAGATAAACTTATTGAATTATTAGGATTGGATAATTCTTATCTGTTTATCAGTTAATTTAATTTTGAATAAATTAAATCAAGATAAACTTGTAGAATTATTAGGAATTTATTTATTTTCCTAGAGATTATTTAGATAAAGTTGTTTTAATTAGATAACTTCTCTATTGGGTTATTTAAATTAAAACTGAGACTTTATCCTATAGAATCTCAGGTGAAAAATAAAAGATTCACTGAGATTTTTATCGTAGGTTCGGCCTGCCGATGATCGGCATGCCGATGGAGCAAGTTCGGCATGTTGGTTAGACAGATCCACATGTCGACCGCGCGATAAAAAGATCACTCGTTTTCATGTAGATTTCATCATTTATTGATCCGAATTTGATTCTGATTCGAGTTTTTCAGGCCTTATCTGATAAGGACCGACTCTTGGGCCCAACCTCTATAAAAGGGGAATGAGTGTCATTATTATTTAGATCAATTGAGAAATTAAGAGTGATCCTGTGTTGGTGATATTCTAAAAACTCCCTGAAAGCTCTTGTTCACAAATCATGAACACTAGCTTTAAGTTCTCTCAATTGGTTGGAAGGAGAGTCGCTTGGTGGAAGAGCTGTACATGTGAGCCTACGCTTACTCCGATCGTGGATAGAGAATAGCAAAGAAGGCCAATTAGTTAAGGTTCTTCTAGAACGTTACTTCTTTTCACTGATTGAAGAGGCTTTTCAGCATTTATAAGGTTAGTAAGATCTGGTTAATTTATGTATATAGTATGTCAAACTTGTGTTTTGAAAAATACTCTGATATAAAAGTTTTTAAAATTCTACTACGTACTATTTTTCTAACAAGTATTTATACATAAATACTTGTTAAGGTGTTCTATAAGAGCTGTACATGTGAGCCCACGCTTACTCCGATCGTGGATAGAGAATAGCAAAGAAGGCCAAAATTTAAGGTTCTTCTAGAACGTTACTTCTCTTCACTGATTAAAGAAGCTTTTCAGCATTTATAAGGTTAGTAAGATCTGATTAATTTATGTATATAGTATGTCAAACTTGTGTTTTGGAAAATACTCTGATATAAAAGTTTTTAAAATTCTACTGCGTACTATTTTTCTAACAAGTATTCGATCGGGCTAACTGAGGAAGAAAACCATTTAAGGTAAGACAGGATTGATTCTACTTGCAAGTTGTGATCCCGTGAAATGCTACTAAAATATATTTAGAAATAATCTAATTTTAAATTAAAGTTTTAATTCTTATGTCCATATAGGAATATAAAATGAAAAAATTAAACCAAAAATTATGGGAATGCTTACAAGCTTGGGTCTTCTTATCAAATAATTAAGAGATAATGATGAAAGTTAACGACTCCTGTGATGTCCATAAAGGGGCCTTACATGAGCAATTACATATAATTAATTGTTCTGATTAATTATTCAATCAAAGTATGGAATTTTTAATTGAGCTACTAGTGTATGTCATTTATATTAAGAATGAAGTGATCTTATCCGAACCATTAACATAGTGAGTCATTAAATAAGTACACTGCGCATAATGAGATTATATAGAACTAGGACGTGAGAGATATGATCAACTAATAATTTTGGTTAAATATAGTAGGTTCTAATCACATCGACTGATAGTCATATATAAGATGATCTTAATCTTGAATTATTAGCAGACTTCTATTTATGGATTCATATCTTTTGATTTACTCAATAGATTTGAGAATCAAATCTTATTTCTTGTATTTTAGAGGTATGATGAAGTAAGTAGTGGGAAATGTTAATATTACAAGATGCAATCCATTCCTTCTCTAACAAGAAGCAGATAAATAATTCTCTTAAATAATAATTCAAAACTTGAATAATAAGAGTGCTTAATTTATGATTAAGCTCATGAATTTATTATTCATTAGAGAATCAGTAGCACTCAAGAATAAAGAAATAATCACAGAGGTTAATGAATATTATCTAGCTTTAATTATGAATTATTTATAGATGATCAATTTATATGTAATCACTATGTCAAATGGATGACTCTAGGAAATGAATAAATTAAATATCTATAATGTCAAGAGTGCAATTCTAAGTATTTAGTGGAGTTCCTTTGAATTAATAAAAGAGTAATATATTAATTAAAAAATTTAATAATATATTAGTTTTATTGGAGCTTAAAATTATGGGTCCCTTAGTCCCATGTTATCCTTGTAAATACTATTTAGATAAGTGAAATTATTGTTTAAATAATTAATTTAGAATTATAAAATTCTAAATTAAATATCACTTAAAATAAATTAATTATGAATTGATTTATATTTATTAAATAATTATATCATTTTAATGAATAAAATAAAATAAGTAATTTTAGAAGTCACAAAGTGGGTGGGTCTCATTGTGTATGGCGCCCAAGCACAAAGTGGAAAATCCTCTTGTGCACATCAAAGCGTGTTTTTAAAGTTTTCATATTTAATATTTTTAATTTTAAATAAATATGATTTAATTCAAATATAGAAAGTTTAATGTGGAGACAAATGAGATTAGATAACAAGCATATTCTCTCTCATCCTTCTCCTTGAATTGATGCCACACACAAATACACATAGATAGAGCATTTAAGTGTGTGGTGCATGTGGCAGTGCAGGAATGAGAAACTTAAGTCTTTTATTTTAATTAAATATTTGATATTAAAATTAAAATAAAAAGACTTTCTAAATTGACGAGCTCTCTTGTTCTTTATCAATAGAGGCCTCATCTATTCACTTAGAACATACTTGTGAGTCTTGGAGATACTAAGAGCACTCTGCAAAAAAAAAAAAAAAAAAAAAAAAAAAAAAAAAAAACTCACATAGGCGTGTAGAAAGAGAGAAAGAAAAAGAAAAAGAGTTCTTCTATTTCGTGACTTAAATTAATTGAGTAATCATTAGAAACCATATTTCTTCTACGCCCACATGTACATCCATCCAATACCAAAGACTAAGCAAGGAAAATGTTGGTTTTATAAATACAGAACGTCCTTTGTAATCCTTATTCCGGTTCATCTTCATCTCTCTACCGTTAAGCAAAGTAGTTACATATTTATTTATGCGTGAAATTTATATAATCTATAGCGTTGTACAAAAATTTTAAGAAATTTTTTTCTATACATGATCCATATTATTATCATGTTTCTGCTATATTTTATGAAAAATGTTTTCTAAAACCAATATTCAACCAATAACTACTACCCTAGTATAGTACCACCTACATGCTTCTTCACCCCTCGTGCTTCGTTTTGTGCACCTCTATGCTCCATCATCGTGCCACCTCTCCTTATAGTGAGACTAGGCGATCTAACTTCACCACCCTTCCACACCCAGCCCCCTTCTTAGGTAGTGGCTCGTTCCCCTTAATCTTACTCTGCGAGATCGCAGACAGCGCCTTATCTACCACAAACACTCATGGAAACTTTTCGCTCAACTTCCTCTTGAAGCTTGTGTTCTTGCTACTAGTTTTCGGCAATTGCAACCATAACCTAGACATTAAGATTAAGGCATAATGGTGCAAAGGGGTATGGGTGGATAATTATACAATTATCACATGATAGCTTTGGATAATTATACAATTATCACATGATAGCTTTAATGTAACTATATACAAGAGAGAACATTTTCAACCAAAACATGGTCATTTTAGTTTGAAAAAAGAGAATAGCCAGGTGATCACCTTTTTTTTTCTTGTTATTCTTTTTTTTCGTTTCTTTTCAATTTTTTTTAGCTCTTCTTTCAATGTCAAACATGTCATATCACTCCTTTATTTTCTTTTTCTTCTTTTATGGTAGATGATAAAAATTTTGTCTACTTTTCATTTATTTTAATCATTTCCCCTTTTTTTTAGAACTTCTCAAGCGAAAACTTTATTGAGAAAAACTTTATTAGTGATTTACGTTTTAAAACCACTAAGTCGAATCCAAATTATTCCTTTTTTTTAGAACTTTTCAAGCGAAAAACTTTATTAGTGATATGCGTCTTAAAACCACTAGATTTAATCCAAATTATTTTTTTTGGGCAGATCTGTCTATTAAAAAATAAATACTCACTTGTAGGTTTTTTTTTTCAATCAGCAAAATTACTTCTTTTTTTTTTTTTTCCATTCTTTAGTCCTCTCTTCCTATTTTTACCACTTCTTTTTTACTTCTTGTTATTTCCCCTACCATTTTATATATTTTATCCAAAATTTAATTTTTATATATTAAATAGTTGTTTTAATAATGTGTTGTAACGCCCCTATATGGGGGTTAACAATTTTTAATGAGATAAAATAAAAATAAATAATAAAAGTAAAACCTTAAAAATAAAATTTGCCCGGGACTTAAATGAAAACTCTCAACTCAAAAATAAAAATATAAACGACAAATAAACCACAGTTTTAATGTAGCACCTTAAATTTAATAATATAAACTGTTGTCATCATCATTTTAACCCTCAACACATTGTAATACAGTCACAGAAAGTAACAATTGATGCTTACATTATCATGAAGAACATTCTCAACAATTGAAGCAGTCCCAATGTAATATAGCTACATCACTTCCTCAACTATATTTCTCGTAGCCACCTCACACTTAGTGAGTCCTGAAAAGATAAAAATATAAGGGAATGAGCGACACTATGCTCAGTAGAGAAAGCCATTACTCACCTTTAGGTTTTTATTATTACCACATTAAAACCTGCATGGTTAGTAAGTTACATCATATTCCAGATTATGAGGTTTATTATGATCACATCTTATGGATACCGTAGTTAATCATTACCAAGTGTCATAATTACACATTTATACAAATATTACCAATCATCATTGTTCCTAGGTATCCATGTTAAATAGAGTATCACTCAACTCATCGAAACCCAAATGGGCGCACTTGATCACCCTATAAACATTCCAAGGGTGTTCCGGTGAGGGGACATCAAGCCCCGAGTCCTCACCAAATCGATTCCTGTACAGTGTGTTCTGGGACTTTCAACCCAAGGAAGCGTCATTACCTTCCCCCTATTTTACCTTTTAGGGTATTCATGCCCAAGGACGTAATTGTCGCCCTCTTCATGTCTCACCATTTCTCTATATTAAATCATTATTAATAGAGTCAGTTTTCCTAACCATGCTTCTCAATTTATAACATGTGTCAATTCATTATGTTCCTCGCCGTACAATACAAGACGAGTCCATGTCATAGTTTCATATGTGATACTCATATAATATCAGTTCAACATAGATATATATATATTGCGGCAAAACAATCAATTTTAATTCTATAAAAACCTCACAAAAGATGAATAATAGAATCCCTACCTTTCAAGCTTATCAACAATCTTTTAATCCTGGAATCAGTTAACGTTAGCTCCATACTCCCTTGATCCTAAGGCGCGCATAAGGATAATTAAAACTAAAGCACAACATACAACTACATTCATAAATAAATCATGTGTAAACCTATCTTACTAGTATGCCATTAAAGCTTTTATATAAATCTCTTTTGAATACCACAGTAAACAATTTTTGTCTTAACACAATATAAAATGTGAACAAGTAATCTATATGTTTTAGTCCCTAATAAGATTCATCAATCACTTAGGATAATATTGGAAAGGTTGCAAGACATTAAAGAATTAGGTGGTGAGCAAAGATGGGTTCTTGGTTCAGGTTAGTAGTTGGTATACCATAACAAACTGGCAGATTTACTAGTTTCCAATACAAAAATTGAATAATTCTTAGAAAATAAAATACAACTCCGATTTAGGTTTATGATAGCTCGTTAGAAAGCCTAGGATGCTACTTTTCAAATATGCAAACCAATTCATAAAATTCATTTTAATTTAATCTTAGAATTTCAAGAAATAGCCACTGCCCATAGAGGTATTACAAAGTTTAACAATATAAATTTTTTGTCTAGGGCATATACACTTAGACTTCATACATATGCTCCAAAATAGCAACAAACATATACTTAGGTTTAAGAACGCAAATTTGAATAATCCTTTAGTATAAAAGAAAATTTATAAATGAAAGACTAAATTTGTTCATAAGATTCTAACCTCGGATTATGGTTAGTTGGAAGCTTGAAATGGCTTCAAAACAGGTTCCTTTACTTCGGTATGACTGAAATTCTTGCTCAAATGGAGGTGATGGTGGCTGATTTTTATGGCTGCCTTGAAGAAGTTCTCTAAGTATTTTGCTTCAGCAAAGAAATAAGAAGAAGAGTGTGGGAACCGTGGAAGAGAAAGGAAGAAAAGATGAAGTCTTTGAAGAGAAGTGATAGAAACAATTATGGAGGAGACATGTTGAAGCATGTCACGGAGGAAATAAAGAAAATGAGGGTCAAGAGTAGTTGGAAAAGATATCCTTATGTCTCATCTAGAGACTTTAACACACATAATGCCAATATGACATTTTTGAGATTTATTAGAAGTTCTAAGACTTTTTAGTAAACATACTAAATAAATATAGGAGAATTTTAAAAAATTTTAAAAATAGATAAAAATAAATATTGTAAAATAAATTTAAATGAAGCAATTTTTTTATACACTAAAAATTAATTTAATTACCTCAATACCCGTTAGGAGAATAACGGGTGTCACATGTGTTCCCACTTAATATTTTCTCTCTTACACCACTCAGCTTTTATATTATTCGTATGAGCCTCTAATTTAATATCCTATATTGTTTGCACACTAAATTTATTTTTCTCAAATATACTCTACTTGCCTATATTCACCCAGAGCAGACTATTCAATCATAACGTCCATTTCAACCCTTTTTAATATATATACATATGTATGTATGTGTGTATATATATATATATTTATATTTATATTTTTGAGTGCACACTATTGATTTTCTGTTCCAATTCTCTCTACTGAAATAACTTTTCTCAAACTTTACCCCTACTTAAATAGCTTTTCTCATAGTCCTCTTAAATTATAATTTTTTTTTCATGTGACCCTTTTAATTACTTTTTCTTTCCTAAATCAAAAACTGATACTGTTAAATACTATGTCAATTCTGAGATAAGTATAGAAAAACTTAAGTTTAAGTACTATGCAGTCAAGGTATAGCTTTATATTAATAATTGTCCAACCTTAGTACGCAATTTGAAAATTAAATCATTACTGATAAATTCGAAAGTTGTCTTAGACTGTATTATGCAAAGACAAATGACCCAAGAGGAATCAAATTCTCTAGCCAGCTAACGAGTTTCCCAACTGGTTAAAAAAAAAAAAAAACCTAATTGGAAAAACTTGGAGAGAAAGCTTCCATAAGTCAAAAAGCTTCTTTTAAAATGTCGATCTTGTCTATTAAAGGGATACCACTTTATACTATTCACTAAAGATGGAAATGACCCATGAAATGATAAAATATTTCCCCTAGCTATTTCCTTAACAATGGCTCCATTTTTAGTGCCATTTAAGCATTATTGTGCTTCCTTAAAGCTCATTTAGAAGTTCAAGAAATCTAGTTGAGAAAGATAAGCTTAATTAGCCTTAAGCCTATATGAGTACCTTATGTTTCTAAGAGCCTATTTTTGCTCTAAAAAGAAAATTTCCTCCCTTGTTTTCTCTAAGAAAACCGTGGCCTTTCCTCCCTTATTCTCTCAAAATTTTCCACTCCTCACACTCAAAACGTATTACCCAAAATCAAGAAGAAGAAAAGGAAAAGGCTATGAGGATTTATCAAGAGTTGTCTACAAATGTAAATCCTAAACTTTTCTATTTTCTTATTCTCTAAGTTTGAGTTAGTTTTGTTTATTTGAAATTAAGACATTTAATGAGGTTTTAAGAGTGTGTGTATGGTAATTCCATATGATTGTGATATGCTAAGGGATGTATAATTATGGTGTAGAGCATGTATATAAAAGCTTAGAAACAGTTTTATTAGGAGATTATTTATAGCAAACTTTACTCAGAGAGCGGGCCCTATAGAGGTCGAATCCCAAATATTGCTCAACAAGAAACTTATAGATCTCAACCGTTTGAACAACTTTATGTGAAACGTTTAAAGTCAAAATTTCAACTCTAAGATAGTATTTCAGCGTATTGAGATGAAGTTTTTTATTTCAGAAGCTGAGATGCTTAGTTTATTGTTTCCTTAAGCCTTTGAAGCAACTTCTAAACAAATCCATGGTTGTTTCAACATTATTTCATTAGTTGTTTTACTCGATGTTGTAACATTAGTTCGGTAGTGTGATTTTATTTCTGCTCAGTTTTGATTTTCAAAAGTTAAGATGTTCAGTTTATTGTATGTCAAAATTGTTTTAGAAATTTTAGTGCAGTTTGTGATTGATTTTGAAATTGTTTTTGTTAAGCGTTTCACGAGATGTAGCAACAGTGGTTGCGACATCTATAATATAGTTTATGTTTTTTGGGTGACACAATCCTCAAAAAATCCAAATCATGATTTTGTAAAACATTAAAGTTTTGTATCTCAATGAGACAAAGAACTTCTGTGAAAAAAATTTGAAAATTGTGCCTCTAAAGTGGACTTTAAAATAGATTTAAAAAAAACATTCTAACTAGTAAAGTTTACAAAATCATTACAAACTGAGATGTTAACTAGAAAACAAACTTTTGGAAAACACAGAAGTTTTAATCCTCATCAGAATAAAGAACTTTTGTAAAGAAAACTTTATTAAAACTGTCCCTGACATACAACTTATGTGGCTTTTAAAACTAACAAAAAGAAACTTTTTCGATGTTAGTTTTAAAACAAAATACTTGTTTAGTGGCAAAATCACTATTTACGCCCAACAAAGGAATTGTAGCACTTGAAAAGCTATATGAGTCTACAGTTCATAGTTTTATTAAATTCATACCTTAATTTAAGATATGGTTTGCAGTGAAACTTTAAACATAAAGTTTTTAAGGGATTTTAAAAACAAGTAATCGTAGAAGCCAAGTTGTTGGCTGTTATGTTACGATACCAATTATAAGTCCAATGTCCATACTAGTTTTGGAGCCAATTCTCATATCTAAATTTTTTAGTTAGTGCTCAAATATCATAGAATGCTCTTAGTGTGAGAGGACCATATTAAGCCTAATGAAATGAAAATGAACAGTAACTAGACATGAGCTTATGGGCCCAATTACACTACTCATATTCAATGGATCTTTGTATGAAATGAGCCTAACATAGGTAATATAAGAAATTATTAAGCTAAATAATAAAAAAAGATAAATAAATAATTACAAATTAATTAATTAATTATCCAATGTTAAGTATGAGCAATTAAAGGCAATTAAGGAAAATAATTAGATAAGAAATATAAGTTATAAGGATCTAAGTTTAATTAATTCTTTTAACCACTCAAGTGGCCAGTTAATTAATAAACGGAAATTTTTAAGAAAAGATTTTTTTTTTTTTTTATAATATGCTAAACTAATTAGCATAAAACAAGTTAAACTCACACTCTTATTGGGTTTTTTTTTTCCATATAATCTAAGAACAAGTGGATAAGTACATGACGAGTTAGCATATCCTATTTTTAAAAACCAGGTAGTAGGAATCTTACTTCTAACATAAAAACTATGGTTTTCAAATTAAAGTGTTTTTACACGTTTTATGAAAATCATGAAAATGCATTATTAGAGTTATGCCTTTTTATGGCATGTTATGTCATGTTATGATAAGTTATGCTATGTTATGTCATGTAATGCTACGATAAGTTATGCCATTTTATGCCATGTTGTGTCACGTTATAATAAGCTATGTCATGTTAGGATAAGATATGATATGCTTACATTGTGTTGTATGCTATATATGATGATCTGTAGTAACATGCTATTCTGCATACATATATTAAGACAAGTGAAATGAATAAGACAAGTTAAACTAAGAATGTCGACTAACCTCTCGACCTATAAGAAGGTATTCAAATTTAGTTTAGTTCATGGTTTAGGGTTGTTAGGGACCTTTGCCAACCTTAACTTCCCGATGATTGCACGCGATTAGTATGAACACTAGGACCTATTAAGTATGATAGGTTAGATTTATAAGACATATCATAATGAAACATTATCAGCTCATGCATGTTTTACGAGTATATGTTTTTACTTGCTGAGTGAAAACTCACTCAGATATGTTCATGTTGTAGGTAAGAAACCTTCCAACAACACTTGATGGGCAGTGGTGAGCAATGAATAGATAGGGGAGATAGGTATAGATACCACTTACAAAAGATTTCTAAATATTTCTTCTACAATAAATTTAAATAAATTATGGATGTATGTATAAGTAGTTTTATACGTGTATGGTTTGAAATTGAGGTTGTAACTATACAGCTTTTGTCTAGATTATTTAATACTATTATATTGCAACAGATACTACAACATATATATATATATATATGAAGATTTCAAATAAGATAAATATAATGATACTTAGTTTTAGAAATGTTTTAAAAGAAAATGTTTTAAAAATTATTATTATGATTTAAAAAAAAAAGAAAATAGTTTTGAAAATTCAATATTTACGATAAGTTATGATTAAGTATATGATTATGTAACTAAGTAATGACCATGGAGGCAGTGTCGTTACATCTTGTGCTCCAAAGTGATGTATTTATATGTTAAGTTTGGGTGTAAAGGGAAAGTATGAAACCCTTTTAGATGAAAATTCAGAGTAAAAGTCATCAACACATGCAAGGATGCCATTTGACTTGTGCTGGGGGATGAAAACTCTTGAATTAGCACTTTGGGCCTATCTAGGCACTGGGGTGCTAGTCCTTACTAGCAGCACTAAGGCTCCTCTTTACTAGTCCATTTGCAAGGTCTCACCTATGCTTTAAGTTACTAAGCCCAAAACGCATCCAAATCATGGTTTTTGACTCTAAAACACTTTTCTGTTTGGTAGGAGAGACAAAGAGTAGAAAGGATATAAAGAGTTAGATAAATAAGGAATGTAAAAGATGAAGATGATTATAATCAAGTTGTTTTAGTAGGAGGGAGAGACAGTTGAAAGAATGTTTGATAATTGTTTTAATCTAATTACTATATTGCTCATTTTTACTATTTATTTAATAACTTTTACAAAGGTAAAATAGTCTTTTAAATCTAAATATGATGGATTTAATGGACCCTTCTGTCATTGAAGGGAGTATTTTTGGTGGGCCTAAGAGGAGAGGTCATCCCTCCAACTCTCATCTTCTTCCTTTCTTCCCTCCAACCAAACAACGGATTGGGTCTTTCCTTCCTCCCCTCTCCCTCTTATCAAACACACGTTTAGCACTCAAAACACCTACAAAACATAAAAACACAAATAAAACATAAGAAACCAAAAAAAAAAAATAGAAAACATAAGGAAAAATGAAAAAAATGTGACAAATTAAGCATTTATCATATATGACAAAACTTTTCATAAAAATTTTGAGCGCAATGCTACAGCTTGTATTAATTTTAATACTAAATAAATATATTTATATATAAATGTTATTTACTTGATTGATGTGATTTGGTCGAAAACTTCTATTAGCAATAAACTCTATGATATCAAAGTCTTCCTCACCTAGCCCTCGTCATGGTTTAGACAAACATGTAGGCATAAAAGGGAATTTAGCTTTCTTTGGATCACCCTTCTAATTTGTCTCCTATTAATCTTGACATATGAGCAAATCAGGATGGGAAATTGGAAGAACTTTCTTCTCTTTTTCTCTCTATAAAATTTGGCTACTACTAAGTAAGGGTATTCACAGAATCTACCAATCAGTTCAATCTATTCAATCTAGTCCAATTGGCCAGATTAGATTAGATTATAACAAATATGGATTGGTTTTAGATTGAGATTTTTTCTACTCTGATAGGTACAGATTGGATTATAGATTAAATATCTCCCAATTCGTGTAATCCGTGAATCCGAACTATATGTTATATAAATTGTATATGTATAAATATATATAAAATTTTTTTAATAAATATATAAACTTACGCACTTATGATATTGTGTCTAAAGTTTATATGCTTAAAAAAAAAGAGCTTAGCCCAATTATAAAGCCCAACATCATTTACTCATATTTAAAGTTTATTTAAGTTTGTTTGTAGTAATGTTTTGTAATGCTATAATTCAGTTCATCATCAAAGACTTGAATTCGATTGAGTTGTAATATGTTTGGATTTTGTTGAATTATGTTATGTTATGCTATGTTAATTGTAATTTTTAGTTTTTTAGCAAATTTAAAGACTCAATTCCTAAATTTGTGGAATCCAATATGCAAAATCTATTATTTTTGAATTAGATTGGATTGGATTGAAGGTCTTTATGAATTGATTGTGAATCGGGATTTTTCTAATCTGATATTGACAGATTGGATTACAGCTTGACCTCTAATCCATGCAATTCGATCAGTGAACACCTATATTACTAGGGGTTTTAGTAGAATTTTTGCAACACAGAATATGACTCAAAGAACAACATGTAAACCACAACATAGCCTCTTACTTATAGAGTGACATAGCTAATTAATTCTAGAAGCTTCCTCTATGTTTAAAATTAAATATCACATATTTAAAATTAAAACAAACTATTTCCTTTTCCTTCATATGGCTATTTATAGATGAGATACCCAATTAATTCTAGATTTTGACCTGGTTCCTCAAATGTTTAAAACTACAACCCATAAAAGAAAAATTAATTGAAATTTACTAACTAAGCTTCTTGACTTCTTGGGTCTTCGTATAATCCACTTCACTTGGTCCCTGTATGTTTCTTTAAAAGAAATAGAATAACGGGGAAAAAAAAGAGCAAAAACCTTTGGACTAGACAACAACCTCAGGGTCATGGCTTAAGGCAGAATTTTCCCAGCCCATTGCTTAGGCCGCAACACAAGTCACTGGCTTTAAGAGCAGCGACGTGTAGGCCATCTGGGCTTTGCTCTGTTGTTACCAATCATCTCAATTATTAACTTTGTTGACCATATAATGGCATGTAGTTCCAAATTCTTTGGGTCTTTCTTGATCTTGAAATCTTTATAATTTTTTAGTCTTCAATATTGTAATAATACTTAGGAACGACACATAGATTGCAAAAATTCCTATACCTAAAATTACAAGCGTGCATAATTCTAATAATAAATTAAAAATTTATGAATATACAAAAAATCTAAGGAAAAATATAATTAACGACCAAAATTCACTATCTATACATTCATCATATAAATTAATATAAACATCTACAATATGGCAATATGCTTACCCATCATATGCATACATCATAAATAACATATATATTTAAAATTGACGATTACATAATCAATGCTTTAAATTAATATATTCTATAGCCGACTCTAATACTAATTGATGGTCTTTAAAACGATTTTAGACTAGCAATAGCAAAAATATGGTGAGCGATCGATCGTATATAACAAAATTTTTCAAAAAACTTTTAAGCACAATGTCATATATTATATTGATTTAATGCTAAATATATCGATATATTATTTATTGATTAGTGCGATTAGGTTGAAAACTTCAATAGGCAACAAACTTTATGATACCAAAGTCTTCCTCTCCTAGTCTTTGTCACTAGTTAAACGAACATGTAGGCGTAGAAGGGAATTTAGTTTTCTCCAAATCGTTTTTCTAATTTGTCTCCTACAAATCTCAATACAAGTGCCAAGTGGAAATATGGTGAGTGAAAATGTAATGAGCGATCGATTGTATATAACAAAATTTTTCATAAAACTTTTAAGCGCAACATCATAGATTATATTAATTTAATGCTAAATATATAAATATATTATTTATCGATTGATGCGATTAGGTTGAAAACTTCAATAGGCAACAAACTCTATGATACCAAAGTCTTCCTCTCCTAGTCTTTGTCACTAGTTAGACGAACATGTGGGCGTAGAAGGGAATTTAGTTTTCTCCGAATTGCTTTTTTAATTTGTCTCTCACCAATCTCAACACATGAGCAAAATGAAATTGAAAATTGAATAACTTTTCTTATATTATTCTCCCTCTAAAAGTTGGCTACTACTAGGGGTTTTAGCAGCATTTTGTAGCAAAAAAATATTACTCAAAGAATAACACATAAACCATAAAATAAGATATTCAAATAATTGTAAAAGTTTTTTTTGTTAAAATTTAAATATCATCCTTCCCTGTGTATATGGTATTGGAAAATGATCTGCAGCAGAATTTTAAAAATTTTAAATCAAAGTCTTTTCTAAATATCAAGTTTAGTATGCTAAGTACATAAATTAAGAAAAGGCCTTACATACCTCTTCAGTAGACCGAAGACTATAGAAACACCGACTAGAGAAGAACATCCCAGAAGAGCCTCAAGCAACTGGTCTTCCTTGCTATTCTTTTTATATGATCAGAATTTAGATTGTCGCACATCGTACAGTTTTTCTTCTAGTGACTCTCCTTCCAACCACTTGAGAAAACCAAGAGTTAAGTTTCCAGATGTTGAACAATAACTCTCTGAGAGTTCAAGAGTTTCTTTCACAAGCAAACTCACTCTATACTTCTCAAATGATCTAAGGAACAATGAAAAATAGTTTCCTTTATATAGTGGTCAAATTTGGGGTCAATCCTTATTAGATTAGGCTTCAAAATTCAAGTGTGGATTAAGTTCTGATAAAAAATGCGCTAAAAACACAGAATAGGATTATCGCACGGTTGACCTACTGATCTTTGCAATTGACATGTCGAACTGGCTCCACTAGCCTGTCATTCAAGAAAATCCAAAAATCTCAGAATATCTTTTTCACGAGGGAATCTTAGATAAAGTCTCAGTTTTAATTCAAATAACCCAATAGAAAAGTTATTTGATTAAAACAGTCATATACAAATAATCTCATATCAAATAAAATATTATCCAAATAGTTCAACATGTTTATCTTGATTAATTCAACCAATAAATCAATATGAATCATTAAATCCAATATATCAAATTTTAGCCAATTTAATAATTAACATAAGTCACCAATGTATATGAACAACATGCCATAATGTTATAAAAATTATTATGAGCTAGCAAAAGGGACCTGATGGACATATATAGAGCAAACTCTTATAATTATAAAATAACATATCCTAGATACATATATTTTATAATTATCAACTCTAACGCCACTCTACTAAAAGTTTAGAGCTGCACTCTCGAACTATATAAAATTACGAAGCTCTAATAATCTAATCGTCTATGACATATCATAATTTGTAACATTCCCCATAGGATACTCATAATCGGCTTAAGGATAAACTCTGTTTTATCTTCCTGATTATTTTTATCTTATGTTCCATTATCTAATCATTGGAATACCTACTATTTATAAATAGTATACTATTTGATTACACATATGTATCCAAACAGTTGAGCATTCTAGTTTTTCAATTACAAAATAATACCTATAACAGAATATCATTAACTCTACAAAAGAACTATGGATTTCATATCTATGAATAACGAGTCTATGTCAATTAAGAGTCATATCTCCAACGTACTGGTATGTATACCATTTTAAAATTAGGATAGCACCATTTTGTATATCAAAAGACATAAGCCAATAATACAGGTCATTACTTCATTTCAAGATTAAGACATAGCACATATAATTGTCTAAAGTGAATTGATATGAACAAACAGAATTATTAATTAAATCAATTTAACTTTGATCCTGATCTAATATATCGTGACCTTGACAATATACTAATGTTTACACTCGTGGAGTCTCACTCTGATGGCCAAAGCAAGCCATCTCCCATTAGGGATGTAGACAATATAACAATCTTAACATGAATGAAGTGTCTAACTTTACTCACTTGATTATGGATCTTATCATTTAGGCTGTCACATTTAATATTAATGCCTTCCTCATAATATGTTCATCATATGCACGATCTTAAAGGTTTAGACTGACAATCTCAGATTTTAGTTTGCTTACTATATATTCAACAGAAATGAACATAAAGAGGACAACATTTGATATATAAATAAGAAATACTCTTTATTGATTAATTGTCTCCAAAAACTTATTACATCATTTAATCCTCAAGACACCTAGTCTAACATATGGCGCCAATCTTTATAAGGCAGGGAGAGAATATGACTTATTACCTAATTTTGTTTTTGTCTTCGAAATTCGGATACCCAATTTAGAAAAATCTCATTTTCAAAACTTAGAGACATTTGACTATTCAAAGCCTGAAACTTGAAGAGTAAGCTAGCATTATACAGGGAAGCCTTCCTTGTGTTAGGCGTGCATGGCACAGTGTCATGGGACTACATGTGTCATCTAAAATTAATTATTAATTAAATAATCTGATTATTTAATATTTCTAAATTAATTTATAATTAATTTATTTTGAGTGATTTAATTAAAATTCCATAATTTTAAATTAATTAATGAAACTCAATAATTTACTTGTCTAAATAGTATTTGTAAGGATGGTGGAAAACTAATGTACCCATAATTTTAAGCTTAATAAAATCACTATATTAATTAAACTCTTTAATTAATATATTACTTTTTTATCAATTTTAAAGTTACTCGACTATAAACTTCGAATTGCACTCTTAAAATTACATATATATAATTACTCATAAATAGAATTGTCCATTTGATATAGACATTGTATATAAATTGATCCTCCATTAATAATTCGTAAGTAGAGGTAGGTAGAAATCCATCAACCTCTTTTCTTACAATTTTATTTTTAAGTGGCCTCGATCTTCTAATGAATAATAAATTGATGAACTTAATCGCAAATTTGAGCACTCATATTATTCAAGTCTTCAATCAATACTTAGGGTCGTTTCATTGGACATGACCAACACTATTGATGCTCAATTAAAGATTCTATATTTTAATTGAATAATTAATTGTATATTATTGACTATTTAAATATCATCCTTAAATATTACACTCTTGTATATAACACTTACATATTATATTAAAGGTCACATAGATAATTATAGCATTTTAACGACATTGATAAAGTATTGATAAAATATCCACACAAATATAATAAAAAATTAATTTATTTCTTTCTAAATAATCTTCAATACAAAGCATCACATGCTTTAAGGGTATCTATCCCAACAAAGATACATAATTTAAGGAGCACATACAAAATTATTTCTAACAAAAATGCCATTATAATTTTTTTGTTTCAAAATACTATGTTTGACTTTGTACTCCCAGGAATATGTCACACCCGTCCCTGCATTTTATAATTCATGTTAACCTCTATTTCACTAAGAAGTATTTTAGCCTAAAACCAAAACAAGTCTTTTATAACATTAAAAATACATTACCTAAAATGATGTGATGCACAAAAATCAATACCTTCTTGAGAAAAAAAATCTATTAATTTACCAGCTTTTAATGTTGCTGTTTGTTATACCTGGTGTTATTCTTATAAGGGTATAGTATTTTTTAATATGAATATTATGAAGAATTGACTATACAATTGAATGGGAGTTCAATACATGCTTGATAATTCACTTATGTACATCAAAAAAAGACGTCTGTAATTACTTTAATAACAATTAAGAATGGCAATAGTCCCAGTATTAGAGGGGCCCTGTAAATACCCACTTTGAATGGTGCAGAGATGGAGGATAATATTCGGGGATGAGGGTGGGGACATGGACAAGGTCTTGTCCCTGAGTCGGAAGCAGTGTAGGGATGGGAAAGCATGTATATATTTTTTGAAGATACTTATTTTTGAAAAAATATATTTATTACTTTGAATATTGATTTGTTCTCAATTACTCTAAAAAAAATGTATATATTGTTAAAGTTTGGTTTGTTTTGTTAAAAACATTGAATTTAGATTGAATTTCAACTAACTTTTTTGTTTATTATTATTGAAATTTCATCAATTATAAAATATCATTATGAGGTTTGTGGTGAGCATGGGAAAAGCTTCCCATGTGGAAATTCCTAAAATTCGTCCCCTCTTTTCCTTAGCAAGATGAGGGTAAGAACATGGATAGATTTGGGAAGTAAGTATGGGGATCAAAAGCATTGCTCTTGCACCTCTCTTCCCCCAGGTTGCCATCCCTATTAATAAAGCTACCATGCAACATTTTAAAGATATGAAACTTGTCAAGGACAATCGTAGTATGTAATAATTATTAATGTGATTGATATTTATTATAATTATTAGAACCCCTCACAAAAAATCGTGACACGATATTGGTGCTCACCATACTGATACTAGGGTTATTGATACTCTTGTTGTGCTCAATGTTTACTATTCTCCTTCTGATGGTGTCCTTTTTCTAAATCCTATTTTGTATTGTATAATTGTTATAAGTTTGGCACACCTAACATTTATACATTCATATATTGCACATCTGGTTTAGATCATTAGTGAGTTTGTTATTTCTCATATTAAAGTTCATTGGGTTGTTGTTCTTTGTATTCCATGTTATCTCTGGTGCATCCTATTTTAAAGTCTTACTTCCATCGACTTTATAGTTAGAGTTGTTTGGTTTCTTTGATGTTGATCGAGCCAATGTTACTATCCATGGCATATGCACGTTATTGGACACTTTTTATCATTCTATCATTTCTAGATCTTCCACAAAAGCTGAGTATCACGCAAGGGCATTTACTGCCACTAAAATCATATGAGTACGTCGGTTACTTGTAATATGAAAAATGGTTGTTTCTCTTTCTTATCCCAAACCCATGTATAGTTGTATAGTGACAACAAGAGTGATATTCATACTGCTTAAAATTAAGTCTTTCTTGAGTGAAACAAACATATCAACATTAATCGTAATATCATATAATAGTGTGTTTGACAAATTTGTTTTCGAGCAAAATTTTTGATTGCTACTATATAAATTCTCACATACTATTGTGTTAAATAAGGGGTCTATAATGTACAGCTTTCACATGTCATAGTACTTTAAATTTAACTAAAATTGATTAAAACCACACTTTTTCAAAAACCTTGTTATTATTATTATTATTATGGCACTATTACAGCGCCTTTTGTTTCCTAGTGTAGGTTGTAAATTTCTTCAGAGGAAGAATTAGAGTTATTTATATTATTTTATTAGTAAGGGCAGTAAAGTATTCTTTTTCTAAGTCTATAATAATAATAATAATAACAACGACGACGACAACTTACCCTTTTCTCAATTCTCTATTTTGTATTGTGTAACGATTAACCTTACAGTATAAACAAGCGAACATCAACTAATTACAACATCAAACATAACAAATTACTCATGAATCGGTTGACTTGGTAGTCATGGTTTTGAAACATGGGGAAGAAAATATTTAAAAAAAACAAAAAACAAGAAGACCGGGGCAACCAATTTCAATTATATCCTCTTTAGGTTTTGCTTGAGCAATTAGTCCCTCAACCTTTAAATTCAAGGATAGTTAACAATTTGATAAATTTTACATTTTCTCTAACTTTTAAAGCCACTTTGAAACAAAAGTTTGTCTTTAAAACAGTGTACCAAGTCAAATTTTGCCGGAAAAAAAACTCTAATAAAACTGATTTGAATAAAAACTTTTTGTTTTAAACAAGTTCTCAAAACAGGCTCTTTGTCTTGCAATGATGTGCTCCAAATTTTAACATAATATATGTTTCTTTTACACTCAAGCTAAAATAAATTTAATCATCCACTTGCTGTGGTCAAGTGATAAATCTAGTGAAATGATAAATTTATCCTAACTCTAAGATTTATAGACTAATTAAAGAATAAAGGCCCTAATTTGAGTTTAAAAATCTAGTGGTTATAAAAAAATAATACTAATTTAAACAAAAAGTGAAAGCATTAACAAATTTTCACCAAAAAAACGCCAATAATAATTTAAACAAAAAAGTGAAAACATTAGCAATTTTATACAAATATATATATATATATATATTCTCACTCATCTCCCATCTCTTTCTTGTTTAAAATTTTATGGTTTCATGGAAGGCAGAGGAAACTTAGCGCCAGGCAAAGAGTTCTTCATATTGCAGGGGGATTTTACGAGAGGAGGATCAAAATAGTTAACATTGCTGGGGTGAGGGTGGGGAGACTACAAGAATTTTATAAGCATCTTTTTTTTCAAAAAATTTCCTTGTTTTTGTCACGTCCCATTAGTCAATTTTTGTCCAAAAGTTGATAGAAGGACTGAAAATTTAATAAGGTTTCAGAACCTAGAAGGAAGAAATATTACGTTTTAAAATTTGAGTCGCAAATCAAAGATTGAGTTAAAAAACATATTCCAAAACTTATTGATACAGCCATCAACGCAAATAAGAAGTAGGCAAAATAAAAGGCAAAAGCTTTAACGATTAAAAATATATAAAAAAAATTATAATATAATAATAAAAATGGAGTAATGGTAAGGATGAATCCTAATTTTTTGAAAATGAAACTTCGCTTACACTAGAGATAGTACAAGCGAAGTTGCAAATAGCCACCCATTAAGAGCACAATTGATCCAGGAGAAAGATTAGATCCACCGATAGAAAAACAAATGCAGCATTTGGATAACAGATGACTAGAGACCCATAGTAAAAAGCCACTCGACACCTGCAATAGAGTTCATCAATGACTTGTGATAAGATATCATTACTATCGATGGACGACACCAATCAACCAAAATCAAATTTACCCTAGTGAGGGCATATGCAACCTGACATAAAACTATATCTAGCCAGCAAACACTACACACAATATTGCTGGCCAGCGGGTGTGAGATCCAAATAACTAGACACAAAAGAAACACAAACAAAATGGAAACATCATCACCTTTTTTGACAAAACAAAATACATTGAAAAGAAAAACAATAAAAACAAAGAACAACTTCAACCATTGGAGAGTCCAATAGGCTACAAGACAACCACCATCAGGCCTAGAGGTCGGATGAGAGCATCATAGGAAAACCAATTCACCTTCTGCTACAAAATGAAACGTTAAAACCCACAAAAGGGAACAACACCAGGGAACAAATCTTTTGCGCCACCGTCTTCCACCCTCCTCCCACCCCTTACTTTGTCCGTCTCCACCAAGCCTCCCTCTCCAATATCAATAACGGCCTAATCCACCTCCCACCACCTAGATCTAAACCTCCTTAAGGGCCAAAATCCTAGGTAGCTTATCACCCAACAAATGTCATAACCAAAGCCATCCTCTAGGCTCTTGGGCCCACCAATCTAGCAACTCACTCATCATGAGCTTCCCTGCCTTGCCAAATAGCCACACACCACCATTGAACCCCTCCTAACCAAATCCCTCCATAATCGAAATGCCCCTAGTTGTTGTTCCCTCCCCAAGACTAGAGCATTGGTGGCCAACCGAAGGCCTTCATTAGGCTGTAGCTCAAGGGATGAAAAGGGGGGCTTTAATGAAACCCCAGAAAAACCTAGAGAGAGAAAAAAGAGCACTATAATCACAATTTTTTTACCAACTCATGAGTTATCATTAATTCATTGATAGATGCAATAATTTTGTAAACACTTGTTAAGAAAAACATGACAACTCTTAAATTGATATACAAGTTAACATTTGAGTTAGTATCCTTTAACATTTTTCATAAGAATATACTCACTAAGCTAACATAAGTCTAAACAATCACTCCCTTTAAAAAATCTTAGCCGTCATAATTTTATTAATTTCATTAAATTCTAGTTTTTAGAATAAAAAGGTATTTCTTTCATACCCCATCACCTAGCATACATCTATGTCTGCAATTTTTCAAAATTAGTTATTTAGTCGATTTTTTTTACTCAAGTTTTTGGGTCTTCCAAATTTATTCCTTACTTTATTCCACATTAAGGAGTCTTCTTCACTCAGCTTTAACACCAATTCTCTCACTCACGTTAGCTCTTTCTTCCCCATGAAAACAATTCATAACTTACCACAAACGGAGCCATTTTGAGAAAGAACTGTAGAAAGAGAGAGATGGAAATAGAGATAGGACTTGCCATAAACGCAGAGAGGACGACTAACAGAAAGTCAGTTGTTCAGGCAAAGAGAGAGAGAGAGAGAGATGGAGAACAAAGAGTGAGTAAGAAATAGAAGAGAAGGAGTAATGGCTCTAGGCACATCGGCGCGTCTCTAGCAAGGACGACGGTGATTGAGCTGTTGTGGATTTAGAGCCACGATTCTCCCACTGCTAGCTCGTTAAAGTGTAGAGGATGATCATGACGAGCTGATGAAAACTCAGAGATCGTCGTTGCCCTCTTCGACATTAGTTCGCACCAAAGTTAGAGAATCGATCACCGACGATCTACACACTACTTCGTTTATGCAAAGATATCAGGCGGTATATTTGGTGCTGGCCAAGGCAAAGACGGCCAAACTTAGTGCAGAGGCAAGCAACGTGGCGTGGGTGCAATGTTGGTCAACGACAACAGCAGGGAGGAGGGAGAGAGAATGTGAGGGATTGCGTTTTTGTTTCTTGTTAGTGTTTGTGCTTATCACTAATATATTAAGGTTTATTAATGATGTACTAAACTTCATTACTGATATATTAGGCTTTTTATCACTGATATATTATGGTTAATTATTGATATACTCGGTGGTGTACTATAGTATATCATTGATGTACTAGACTTTATCATTGATGTAGCTAGAGTATATCATTTATGAGGAAGGGTCATTTTTTAATTTAAAAAAATATAGTTGTTCATTTTAAAGAGGCTATAATAAAGGGCCCATATGAGATAGCTTGCACTTTTACTTTTAAGCAATAGAAGAAAAGAAACATAAGCTAAGGCTTTTTAATTAGTGTTTGGATAGCACATGAAAAAGTACTTTTTTATTTCAAAAGAGCTTTTAAACCTGTTTAGTTAAATAAGTCAAAAGCCCTTATTGATATACAAAGTAATGTAATTTAAGAATATATATGAAATTCTTAATTTATTATTTTTAAATACAAGGTCAAAAATATAAAGAAAAAAGGTTTTTATGCTTTTATAAGTGTTTTTTTATAAGCCCATTAATTTGACTTGTTCAATAAGTGTTTATAAAAGCCATAAGCATTTTTTCATGAGACATTTAAACTGGTTTATAAGTAGCTTTTGGACAAAATAAACCAAATATCTAAAATAAGCTTTTCCAAGAGGCTCTTAAAAGCTCTTATTTATGCTTCTCTTTTTCTTTTTTTAATGTTTAAAAGTAAAAACATAGGTTATCTTAGGCGGGCCAAATGCCATTTACCTCTATACTTTATTTACATATTTAATTCGGAAGGTAACAACAATATTTTGGATTTCCGCATTGTTGGATTTCCGAGATAGGCAGGCAAACCAAAACCAACATGCGCTTCACATGGAATAGTCAATGTTGCCTTGAGAGGGTATGATAGCGGCACACGTCGGTGGACAGATTGGTGGTGTGATAGGCTTCGGTGGTGCCACCTGGAGATGCAACACCAATGGATGGTAAGGGAACAAACCCACATGCGTTTTCCAAAATGGGTTTCTCAGATTGAAACTCCTTTGGATGACCATTGTTTCTCCCACGCGCAGGTATAGATCGTGATTCTTCTTCTTCTTCCTCTTTCTTTTTTTTTTTCTTCTTTATCTCGGGACGCCAAAAGTTTTTTTTTTTTTTGGTCCATTTCATGTGCAAATCCTACTGATAATACACTATTTTTTGTTGAATTCAGTTAAATTATTTTTTTCTCAAATTTGACAAGTGAAAAACAATACTATCGATAGGGATAAATTTTTTAATAAACTAAGCATATATGTTTATGTAATACATCCGTCCAATAAATAATTTAACATTTTAACTATTTGTTAATGTCATCAATCTAGTCATTTTTCTCTCCTAGCAAGTTGTATATTAGTTGCTTGGTTACAAGTGTAATAAATACTCTACAAATTAATTTTTAAAATTTGACGAGTGAAAGACGATATTATTATATAGAGAGAAATTTTTTGGTAGACTGGATATATGTGTTTATGTAATAAATCCGTTCAATAAATAATTAACATTTGAATTATTTGTCAATGTCATCAATTTAGTCATTTTTCTCTTGTTTAGTAAGTTGTACATTAATTACATGGTCATAGGTGTCATAAATACTCTATAAATCAACTAATTTTAACTTTAAAAATTGACATATGATATATTATCAACATCAATTCTATCCCATCATCTCTCTCTCATTTTACATTTGTTATTTAATTACAATTGCCATAATAATACTTCCGCTGTTTAATTTTCACTTTTTTTTTTAGAAACTGAAAGCCAAATATGCTACCACTTGATGTAAATGTCTTGCCATACTTCTTTTTTTATTTCGCTTTTAAAATGTATTGCAGAACATGTTTAAACACACTTACAGTAACTTTTTTTTTTAATTTTGGGCTTTCAAAATATATAACTTAATCTATAATTTTTGTGAATAAATATTAGATATTTACAATTATTTATATATTTTGGAAATAAATACTTTTTACAAAAAAAAAATGAAGAAAATAAACACTTGCACCAAGAAAAGTTTTTCCCCATCAATCACTATAAAAAAGGGCGAAAGTTCTTCTTTTTCGCAGATATATCTGAACATAGTAATATATAAACAATGAGAAATTTAGTTTTTAAGTTTTTAATTTAGTTTCTAAATTGATAAAGTATAAAAAGTTATATATTTTTTTTAAATATCTGATAGAGCATTAATGATTTAGTGTGATTTGTGAACGTCAATCACCATCTTTTTTGAAAAGGCTGCAATTATCTTCGTGTATCTCTCCATTATTTTCATACAAATTTAACAAAAATATTCGTCGTTGGAGGAAAAATATTAAAGTGACATTTCTTTGATGTTTTGGGAGTCACTTAAGTCATTAGTCAGCTTCGGACAATTGTATGGTCCATTTGAAGATGATCTCCATGAACGCTCAAAAAAAAAAAAAAATCCATACAAATTTGTTATTGGTTGTGAGATGCAATCGTTTTATATGTACACTTTTATATATTAACGATTGTGGCCTTGAAACTTTAGTTGATCAATCTACTACTGTACGTCAAATTCTACTTTGGCATGCAAAGAGATGTAAAAGAGAAGATTTACCTTCCGTTGCAATCATTACTTCACAAAAAATTAAAAAAAAAAACCCCCTTACTTGTTTTAGAGGAAAAAAAACCCTTATCACTTCAAGATAAAAATAAAATAAACTACTGTTTGACTGAGTGGTGGGAACTAAACTCAGTTATAAATAGTGTAAAGCTCTTACATGCTTACAGTAATAATAAAAAAAATTGCTACAGTATAAAGCTCTCACATGCTATAGTAAAAATAGTTCTAACCAACGGTTCCTACCACACTTTCAAACACCCTCTAAAATAATATACTATGTATTTATCCTTCATTATTTTGCACTGTTGAATGGTGAAATTCTCTGTCCTTTTCTAATTGGCTCATATACATATTCTTAGAAATAGATTCCACAAGATTTTTAATGAGGATATTTTGATAAAATATGAAAAGATGTCTTATCAATAGTATTGAATTTTAATTTTAATTTTGATATTTTAAGAGCGAATTATATAATTCTACTTTCCCTTCAAAAAGGTTATATAGCTATACTTCTTAATTGTAATTATTTCTTAATACATTTTATTTTTAGAAAGTATAAAAGTATTGTTTAAATTTGAAAAACTTATTTAAATTTCAACCCTTATAAACCATTTAAGGGTATATTATTATATTGTTTTGTCTAAATTTTTTCTATTTGTAAAGTAGGAAATTGGAATTAGTTATTAAAATTAAAAAATAATTTAAAAAACAAATAGATAAAAATAAAAAAAAGGTACATAAAGACTACGTGATATATTTATGTAATTAACCTATAATTTTTTTTGCATCAATTGACTCATGATTTTAATCGGATAAGATTTTGAAACATGCACTATTTAATGAATTGAGTATAGTTGTAAAAAAATATCTACTTGTAATTTCGATAACAAAAATTGAAGTGTAATTGAAGTATATTGTAGTGAGGGGGAGCAAAATCAACGCTAGTTAATTTATTTACAAGAAAATACAATTATTTCCAACAAAAAGTGCAATTAATTCATGGATGGAAATAGGGCTGCAACATAGGGTGGTTTTGATACATTTTGGTAATTTTCAACCAACCCAAACCACTTTGGATAAGTTGAGAAAAATTAAACCTATTAAATCAATTCAAAAATGAAGTTAACCGATCCAAATAATTAGATTAGATGGGTTCAATAAGTCAACTTCAAATAAGAGATATAAGAATATTCATGCACATTATTCATATCAATAGGGGTTGATATTCATATCGGCTGGTCGTATTCGTACGTAATTGAGGCACAGACATGTATAAAATAGCTCAATACTAATACGACTCGTGATACAAATAGGTTGGAAATCTTGACACTAACACGATCTGCCTTGACATAGGTTGGCACAAATACGACTGTCCTAACCCGTGACATAGGTAACATGTAACCCTTAATCAACCCACAACTCAAAATTAACATATAATATTTTATAACTTTAAATTTATAATATATGCACTAAAATCACATAAAAGCAACACAAAACACATATTTCTGAAAATTAAATCACTTCCATACTACAAACATATTTAATTGAGTATCAATTTATTGATACTAATATATACTAAGGCAAAATATTTATATAAAAATAATAAACTAATAAGCTATAGGTTAAATTAGTGTCACTAAATAAATTGACATAAACACAACCATTTTTTAGACTGGTCAGTGTTTAGTTGATACACAAAAGATCCATAGCTTAGTTTTTTTAGACTAATTCACAAAAAATCGTGTCGTTATATCATAATTCATATTGCCGGTCCTAGATACCAAGTTTAAAAATATAAAGCTAGCTTTATTTTTTAAGAATTACAATAAAGCAAATATAAAAATAAAAGATACCCATGCAAATTCAAATAAATAAGTCATAGACCATAAAACAACTAAAATATATTTTTAAATTATTTTAAAAAACATATTAAATTTTATTGGGTGGGTTGAGTTCCTAGTAGGCTGCTAGCGAATGAATTCAAACCACTTAATGCAAAATTTAGGTTTGATAGATTATCCTAATCTTGAGGTCGAGTTATATCAAATCAGGTTAAATTAAATTAGCTTGGATAGGTAAATGAGGTCATGATTGATTTTTCTGTATGTAGTCCCCAAACTTTTTGACCTTTGGCACTTAAGTCCCCAATTTAAAAAATTTGACAATTGGATCTCTAAACTCTTATTTTCTTGATACTTGGGTCCTTATTTTGAAAAATTGACAACTAATTCCTTAAATTCCTATAAGCTTATTGTCTTTCGTATTAATTATTATATCATCTTTTTGTTGCAAGTTATGATGATAATTTAATTATGAATAATTACAGCAACAATTTAATAATCAGTCATGAAGATCATGTCTTAGAATAATTAGTCACGAAGGTCATGTTTACCATAGACCCTTTGCTCTAATGGCATGAGGAGGAGGGCTGTGAAGGTTCTGGTTTCACAATAAGGTGCTTTTAAAGCAATTAATATAAATCATATTTCAATTATTTGACATTAATCTAAATGAAGTTTGAGTATTATATTTATAATTCATAGGACAAATTATTTATTGTTATATTTTGAGTGAAACCTGATAAGGATCTAATACTATTCAATGTTTTTAACTGTGTATATGAAGTGTTCATATACAAAGGATATAATTAAAGTACTTTATATTAGTTCAATATAATTGCTTGAAATCAAGTTGGGCACTTTAATTTCTGATAAGGTCATGGTGTTGTTTATTACCAAATTAGGTAAATGATATATCTGGATTGCTGTAATCTTGATTAAAGTATAGAGACGCGTGTATATTGAGAAAACGTTGAACAAGATCACAATAGAAATTAGTTCTTTAATTAAATCCATTTAAACGCAAAAAACTTAAAAACTGTTATTTTAGATGATTAATTTTTAGATTGAGCATTTTAGATGATTAATTTTTGGATAGACCTCAATCTTGAGTAAATGGTGGACTTACATCTATGTATTATGTTTTTGATTTGCCAATAGGTGAGATTTATTTATAAATCAATACTTTGTCTATTTTAAATACATAATATTATGAATAGGAAGGAAAGTCGCTTCATGGATACAAAATTCATAACTTCATTATACGAAAATTAAGGATATTCACATGATATGTTAATTCAGAAACTTGATTGTAATAGCGCTCTTAGCATATTTAATGTTAGAAATCGAATTAATAATCTAAATTTTTATATATTATTTGTTCATATATAAGTCATGTATTGGAGAATTAGTGAAACTTATGGATAAAGATACAATTAGAGGAGTATTAGAAAATTTTTATCTAACTCTAATTATGAATATTCACAATTGATGGGTCACATCAATAGGTAAGCAGCTATATCCTATGGACAAAGCTATTTTGGATGATTAATTTCTCATAAATATATGAGTAAAATTTTAGAGTGCAACTTTTGTCTTCGACTGTGACATAAACCAAAGTTAATAAAAATATTTAACTGATTAAGAGTTAAATCAAATTAAATATCATAGGTTGTTGAATATGCGATTATGTAGGTTCATTTGGTCCCTAACGCTAGTTCTATAAATTCTCTGGAATTAATAAAATTTTCTTGATAGTTTATAGTTTTTCGAGATTGTATGAAAGGCGACTGTTAGATGGTCTAGATTGGGCAGGCGTCAATAACTAATGCCGCGCACATCGAAAAGGAGCACTTCCATGTGATATTGATATATTCGTCACAAATTTATTTTGCGCGACGATATTGAATCCCGTTTCAAGTAAAATGTTTATTCTAATTATTAAATAAATGTTATGCGATAATTATTTGTTTTAATTTTTGATATAAATAAACATGATAAATATGTATTAATATTTATTACAAGTGCCTTGAAATACATACATATATATATTTCAATTTTAATTCCAAAATAATTTTTTGGCTGTACAAATGTTGGGTTATAATTGGAAAGTGCATTATATTATGACTAAGTGACTATTTGGTTGAATGGTAGGAACCACGGTTTTCACCGTAAACTCAGTTATGAATAATGTAAAGCTCTTACATGCTACAGTAAAAGTGGTTCCAACCAACGATTGCCATTATCCTTTCAAACACCACATGACAAGTGGTAGGCTTCCAACTGCATACGCCAAACCCACAGGGGAGCGGGCATTCACAACTTAAAGTAAGGGCTAGGAGTGTAATTTTTTGGCTCCACCTTGTAGCATAAATAAGCATCTAATGACCTCTTTTGAGATGGATTCTTTTTGGTTTCCATCACTAGTTTTCCTTTCTCACCTGAGAAAATGAAATCACAACCAAGAAGAATTGGAAGGAAAATAGAGGAAGAGAATTTGTCGGTACCCACACATTTGTTGATTCTAAGGGAAGGAATCATAGTAAGAAAGATTGAAAGATCAAGAAGCTGTGAAGCACCTAGTAGATTGTATAGTCAAATAGGTATGAATAAATATGGTCGATCAATTTATATAAAAATATGAGCTGCAGCTGGCGTTCATAAAAATATTAAAACCTAATTCTGCAACGTTTAAACCTGTTTTCAAACATTTGGGTGGGGGTTTGGGGTTGTGGATTTGATTTCATTTTATGAAGCCTTTTATCTCTTACTTAAGAATTGTACAAGTTATAAGATGTGTGATTTTTCTTAAGTCTTTAAGTTCATGTTTTATAAGAAAGACAAAAAAAAAAAAAAAAGAATACAAAAAATAGATAAACAAATTCAGTAATGACATGGAGAATGAATTATTAATTTTTGACATAGGAGGATGGACAGAAAACTAAAACCATAATTTTTAATTTGTTAAAATCAACGGCATCAAAATTAATTAGAATTTTATATGTAATAGAAGAATTTGAATCTCTTAAAATCCATATTTTTTTAATTAATCCACCCTATCAAATAAGTATAAAATAATCGAAAATACAAGCCTTATTACTTAAAATCTTCACTTTAATTTTATTACTTTTATTTACATTCAAAGAAAATATGAAAGGTGCAAACTAAATTAGATTTATATCAAACTAAACTAATAATAATAAAATCACTATTTTATAAGAGTTTTAACCTATTAAAGTTTTATAGATATTGGTCACGAGTGAGAATATGTTCTTGAGTTTAATGATATTTATAAATTTGATTTTTGTTATGAGAATTTGAGACCCAATTGTCAAAATCTTTGAAACAAAGACTCCAGCCCAAGAAAATGAGAGTTTGGAGACTTAGTCTAAATTTTTAATATGGAGACTTAAGTATCAAGAAAATAAGAGTAGCTTTTATTATATTAGTATCATGTACTTTAGACAAAATCACATTGATATTGTGTTGTTTTAAAAAATATCACAATAGTATACTCTTTTTTTTTTTTCAAAAATACCATTTTGATATCTTGAATTCATGTTTTGTGGTGTGAAATTTTCAACTTATTCTTTTATTAAAGAATCGTAAATTATTTTTGTTAAAACTGTAAACAAAAATAAATACAAATAATACCAAAAAACAAATAAATCTACATATACAATTTTCTTTGATGAATTTTGTTTGATATTTTGTTTTAATTTTCTATTGTAGGCTTACAAAATTAAATTGGATCTCTTACTTAAAGGGTAAAAAGGAAATTTTACGTCAAAAAACACAAACTTATGGTACTAAAATAATATTTTTATAAACTACAACGTATTATTTGGATTTTTTTTTCTAAACAACAAGGTACAAATGTGATGTTTTCTTAAAATAAAAGGTACCAAAATAATAAAAAACCAAATAAGAATTTGGATTCTAATTGTCGAGATTTTTAATATGAAAATCTAAGTGTTAAAAACTAATAGGATGTTTGGGAAGTGTAGTTTGAACCAATTTTTGTATTTTTGCTAAAAACACCATAACATATGAGAGCTTTGTATTATAGTTCAATTTTTCCTTACACTATTGTTAGACTTGTATGTCATAAGAAGTAAATATGTAATAAGTTTTTGAAGACATTTTTATCAATAAAGAATTTATTCATTATTTATATACCAAATATTGTCCTCTTTACGTTCATATTTGTTGAATGTATGTTAAGCAAACAATAGTCTGAGACTGTCGGTCTAAATCATAAGAATTGGGCATATGATGGACGGATTATGCGGAAGATACGATTCTTAAGGTGATGGTCTAAATTATACGATCCACAATCGAGGAAAAAAAGATGAGCACTTTATTCATAGGTGATGGTTTGTCTTGGCCATCGGAGTTGGACTCCGTGAATAGAAACATTGGCACGTTGTCATAGGTGACGATGTGTTGGATCGAGACATAAAGTGAATTGATTTGGATTAATAATTTTGTCTCGGCAAATCGATTCACTTTAGACAGTCATTTGTATTGTATCTTAATCCTGAGATGAATAGTAGGCCCGTTGTCTCGACTTGTATCTTTTGATATACCAAAGGATGACACCCACATCTTAATAGTGGTATGCATGCCGATACGTTGGAGGCATAACTCTTGATAGCGTAGACCTGTTATTCATAGATATGAAATATATAGCTCATCTTTAGGAGTAATGATATCTTCTTATATGCGTTATCCTGTAATTGAAAAACTGAAGCACTCAACCATTTGGATACATAGGTGTAACCAAATGGTACACTGTCGTTGGATAGTAAGTTTTCTGATGGTGAAATAATAGAACGTAAGATAAAAATAATTGGGAAGGTAAGACAGAACTTGTCCTTAAGTCGATTATGGATTATCATATAGGGATACGATACACTATGATATGTCATGGAGACTTAGCTATACGAGCTTCGTAATTCTATGTAGTTCAAGAGTGCAGCTCCAAGCTTTTAGTGGAGTAGCGTTAGAGTTGATAATTATGAAATGTATATATGAGATATTAGGTTTCATAATTATCGGGAGCTTGAACTATATAGGTCCATTTGGTCCCTTTTGCTAGCTCACAACATCCTGTAACGACACGGCGTGCTTTTCCAATAATTGATGACTTATGTCGGATTTATTAGATTGGTTGAAATTTGGAAGAATCAAATAATTCATGTCTGTTTATCGGTTGAATTAATTTTGTGATAAAAAATTAATTCAAGATAAACTTGTTGAATTATAAGGATCGGATAATTCTTGTTTGTTTATCGGTTGATTTAATCTTAGATAACTTAGATCAAGATAAACTTGTAGAATTATTGGGAATTGATTTATTTTCTTAGAGATTATCTAGATAAAGTTGTTTTGATCAGATGACTTCTTTATTGGGTTATTTGAATTAAAACTGAGAATTTATCCTATATAATCTCGGGTGGAAAATAAAAGATTTATGAGATTTTTTATTCGGTAGTTCGGCCTATCGATGGACGTGTTCGGCCTGTCGATGGGACCTGTTCGGCCTGCCGATTAGGTGGTTCGACCTGTCGATCAGTGAAGGATAAGATCACGTGTTTCTACGCGGATTTTATCAGATATTGATCCAAACTTGATTCTATCCCCATGACCAATCTCTATATAAAGGGAGTAAGTCTTAAGAGTTACTCAGATTAGTTGAAAGATTAAGAGTGATACTCTATTGGTGAGAATCTGAAAAACTCCCTGAGAGCTTTTGTTCACAAATCACTAACACTTGCTTTGGGTTCTCTTGATTGGTTGGAAGGAGTGTCACCTAGTGGAATAGCTATACGTGTGAAACCACACTCAATCTGGTCGTGGAAAGAGAATAACAAAGAAGACCAGTTGGTTGAGGCTCTTTTGGAATGTTACTTCTTTTCACGTTTTGCGAGGGTTCTTCGGCACATAAAGGTTAGTAAGATCTGGTTAATTTATGCATATAGCATGTCAAACTTGTGTTTTTGAAAATACTTTGATGTAAAATTTTTAAAATTCTGCTGCGCACTCTTTTTCCAACAACTATAGCATGTGAAAACTTTACATTGTGGTAGCTAAAAGTTTTAGTTGAAACTAAGATTACCAAACACACTATAAAAGGTTTGGGAATTCCATGTGTAAAACTCTTTTCTTTTGTTTTTATTTTGTTAGTATTGTTAATACTAATAGCCCCTGAACGTCATAGTTTCTTTCATTTTGCTCTTTGTACTATAAAAATCACCACTTCACTACTTCAAACTTTAAATCTTCCCACTTTATCCTTTTAGTCCAATTTTTCGTTAAAAGTGACGGAAATAAACCTATATGAGATGCATTTGGAGATTATTGAAAGTATGTTTAGCTTGACAATGCCTTTCTTGCCCCAAAAATAGCAAAATCTATTAAAATCCCATAATTATTATTTTTCCAACTTTTTAAATGAGAATGAAAATAATAATTCTCACTTGGGACAAATAAAATGTCGTTTTTACCTTTATAGGCCAGCCACATATGACTTATGTTGGTGTATTTTCGTCAATTTTGATATAAAATTAGATGGAAGGGACAAATTAATGTGGTGTTTGGCAAAAGTGGTTTAAACCATTTTTTCAGTTACAAACAATATAAAACTCTCACATATTATAGTAACAATAAAAAAATCACTAGTGTAAAACTTTTATATGTTATAATAAAAACATTTTTAACTAACAGTTTTAATCATCTTATCAAGCATTTTATAAGAAAATCAAAAAGTTTAAAGTAATAGGTGAGAATTTTTAAAGTTTAAAAGATAAAACAAAAAAACCTAAAAATCAAAGTTATTAGTGTAAATATCCATTTTTTTAACCTTTTACAATTGCGGGGAGTGGACAAGGGGAGTAGTCAAAACAAGCGGCCATTAGGTGCCACACGATCTTTAAGCGCGTGGCACTCATTTTCTTGGGAGCTTCTCTCTCTTGTCTATTTTCCCCTCTTGCTCTCTTCATATGCAAACCTCCTCAAAAGACCCCCTTCTTTTATGACACATTTTCATATAATTTATTTATTTCCATTCTCGCGTGTAACTTCCGAACCAACACAAAAGGGAAAGAAAAATAAATATAAAAAAATATAAATAACCTAATATATAAGCTGAGAAAGAGAACAGAGGAGAGGAGAAGAGAACCTCTCTTTCTTTCTTTTTCTCTCAAACGAGTACTTATACTAAAAAAAAAAAAAAAAAGAACTAAGAGACTCTCACAGAGACCAGACCACCACTATAAAAAACAGAAAAAAAAACCAAATCAATCGACAACGAAGTACTCTTCTACTCGAGAAGAAAATCACAGACACACACAGAGGCAGACTCAGCTTTGTAGATTTTTCTAATATTTACCCCTTTCTTCTCTTGTTCTTTCTTTTTCGTCCTTCTTCTTCTTCTTCTTCTTCTTCTTCTTCTTCGGTTGATGAAGAACTAGAGAGATCTCTCTTGTCCTTCTACAATGCCCACTTTGTAGCGGACAAGGTAATCTCGGGACCTGAAAACTTTTTTTTTCAATTTGAAAAATAAAAAAAATCTGCAAACAGTTTCTGAATCTAATCTTTTTTTTTTTTTTGGGTATTTTCTGTTCTCGATCGATAATCGAAATAAAGAACGGAGATTCTGAGAATGAAATCGGATTTCGTTTATGTTGTTATCTGATTTGTGTGATTTTAATAGGAGAAGTGAGAGCTCAAGCTTTTGTTGTTTTTTGTTGTTGTGTTTTTTGTGTTGGTGATTCTTCTAGGGTTTCGTCGGATCACGAACTTGGACTTGGGGTATTCTTGGAATTTTCGCCATTTTGGGACGATTAGGGTTTGATCGAGCTTGTGGATGCTTGGAATTAGTCAGCTCGGGAATGGGCATGAGGTCTCGATCTCTTCAAGCTGCGATTTCGACAGTGGTGATTCTGAGCTTTTTGAGCTAATTGAGAATGCGTGAAATGAGGACAAAACATTGTTGTTACGAGGATTGGAAGGGATTTCATATGCGAGAATAGAAACTGGGATAGAAGAAGAGCGATCAAAAGGGTTCTTTTATTTTTTTCGTTTTTGAGATTGCTGTGGATATAAGGAGGAGCTGGTGATTATTTATTGGCCCAGATGAAGTTGGGGATCAGATTATAGTGGACCATTTTTGTTTCTGGAGAAACTCTTTGGGTAAACATAGTTGGACAGACAGAGTTCTTGACCAGAGAAGAGAAGCTTTGACAAGTTATTTTAACTTTTATTTGGATTTTGAGTATTTTTGTGGTAGTTCAGTAGAGCGTTGTATTTGGTATTATCAAGTGGTTGCTTTCCTGTGATTTAAGTCTTGGAAGTGAATTTCAGAAGTGTCTGCTACCGCCCTTGTGCAGATTTTTGGGTGCAAGGGGACCAATTGGGCGGTTTTTTACCTTTGGAGTTTGTGTTCTTTTGGAGTGACTCAGAAGTTCATGGAGGAATATTGATGCTGGAAATGAACACGGGGACATGGTGCATGGACAGGAGCATAGTTGTTGGTTCGTTCCCTTTTTGGAACAGTGCTGCTGGAAAGTAAGATCAACATTTGCTTCTGTGGAAGGCGCTCGTGTTGTGTGTTGTGGAATTGTGTGCAATGTCGCGCTGCTTTCCGTTTCCGCCACCAGGATATGAAAGGAAGGCTAGGAATGATGACGAGGATTTACTAGAGAAGGTTTCCATCTACTTTCTTATGTTGACTCATTTTCCATGATTGGCATACATTCTTTAGAGGCGTGGAGATAATATGATTCTAACTTCTGCAGCATTGGAATGAGACAATTTCATTAAGCAATTTACCTGGAACACATAATATTCACTTAGAAATTTTGCAATCTCGTCATAACTGAAAATTTCGTTTGAGAATTGCAATTAAAGATGTCATATAGATTTTCTGTTTAAGATGTGATGATTTGATTTCCTGGACATATAAAATGACTAATTAGTTTAGATATTTGAGGTTGACATTTAAGTGCTAGTGAGATAACAGAAGGCTGAAATGGTATTCCCATTCTATTTTGGATGCTAATTGATAGTGCCTTTTTGTGTTTTAGCTTTGTCATATGTTGCTAAGCTGTGCTTTCAGGCATTGCCTGGCATTGATAATTACAAGGCAATTGTTCTAGTAGCATGGCCATCTGTGAGAAACCATGAATAGCCAATTTCATTTGATGTACAAAAGCGATTGCTGAATATTGTATGTTAAATGTTTTCTTTCCCATTGCATATTATAGATTAGGCCTTTAGGCATTCCAAATTTTTCCGACAAAGTTCTTAGCTAATCACTTCTGACTCTAGATATGAGATGCCTGCTCATTACATCAAGTACCCCTGCTTTTGTTGTTGGAGTTTTTTGCCTCTTGAGACCAACATGTCATATCTGATGTTGTCATCAACATTTTTGTCTATTGTGGACTAAACTAGCAGAAATTCAAGTGCAGCTTTCTACATGGATTGTTGTATTTGCTGTAGGTATTCCTATGTCAAATTACTCTATGTTGGGTTATTATAAGTGATAACATGACAACTTGACATGTGATCAAGAAAAGAAAACATAGCAAAATTCATGGCTCAATGTGACTTGAATATATTCAATATTGCTTGAAACTAGGATGAAGACGATAATTTCCCACTTTAAGATAGAATCTTTGCCAGGTACATATTTAAAAGTTTTTTGAGATTGAAGGGTTTTTAAGGAGTGTTTTGAAAATACTTATGGAAGAACTTTCCTTACAACATACGACTTATGACATTCTTGGATGCTTAAGATTTGTCAAACTTTGATTCAAGTTTGTTCATGCTGTGGGTATTGTGTTTGGGTTTTAGCAAGCTTGGGAATTAGATTCTCTAGATACTTCGATATGCAACTTGTTAGAGACTTGAGACCATAAAACACATTTGGGACTTCTAAGAATTTAAGTCTTTAAGAAGATTTTGTAATTTAACATTAAGTTGGCTTAAGTCTAAACACTATAACTATACTCTCCAAGTTTCACTTATTCTTGGGTTCTTTAATATGGATTGGGTTTCTTGTTAAATGATCCTGTTTGGCTTGTCCAATTATATGTTACATGCACTGGTGTCTATTTAAATAAGTCTAGATCTTAAGTGCAGAGTATGAAGGCCAATTTAGTCTCATCTCTTTAGAACTTTAGGTTTTAGAAAGGGTCGACAATTGACATAGAACCAGTGTATGAAGTAGTTCAATAATTTTGTAGTTCAATATTTTTCTTTAAAATGTTGGTTGCATGGGGATCCATATGTTTTTATTCCTTCCCATAAATTCTCCCTAACTTTGGTAAATGCGAATATCTGTTGTCCTTGGTACAACATGAAAGGTTTTAGCAATGGTACCAATTAATACCTTCTGTTGGATGTAATCTTATTTTGGTTGTTCGTTACTCATCTGTTTACTAGGGTCTCAAAATTGGAAAAATTTGAGGAATTTTCCATGTAGTGTGTTGGAGGTAGGGCCCTGCTCGGGTGGGGATGGAGGGAACTAAATGGGGGCTGGGATGTGGGCAATTAGCAACCCCCAAATTGAGGTTGAGGCAGGGACGGGAATCACTTCCTACCTACACTGTACCCTGATTTACTAATTTCATCTAAAACAATATAGATGTCGATATATATTCTAACTTTTGAAGTCTAGATTAGTTTTTATTATTAAAACTTGGATTCGATTTGTTGAAATTAGATGTGTTTCGCGGACCTTTGAATTTGAATTAATTTCCTAATAAATTTTTGTTTTTGAATAGTTGATTTGATTTATTATTATTATTATTATTTGTCCGGAGTGGCATGGTGGGGATATGTATGGGGGAGATCCAAGATCTCGCAACCTAGGCCTCACTTCTCATTAGACGGGTGTTCTAGGCTTTTTGAGGGCTGGGGAACCTTCCCTAGTAGGGGTGCAGACATTGTTAAATTTAGGGATGACAACAGGGTGGAAGAGGGCCAGGAAATACTTCCTCGTTTCTTTCGTCCCCACCCAGGCGGGTGCGGAGTTGGGGAATCCTCGTTGGGGGGTTTTCCCCAACTCGCATCCGTACCGTCTTGTTTTTTCTGCCTTGACAATACCTTGTTAGTCTCATTTCTTATACGCTGAAGGCCAAAACCTTTGAACCTTATGGTAACTTGACATGCATGGCATGGATCCTTATTTATTTGTTGACCTGCTACTTACATTGAGAAAGAGTTTTCAAATGTAATTTCTGTTTCAAATCACCTTAAGATTCTGTTCTTCAAGTTATAATGAACATCATCAGCTCAAATGAGTTCACATCTTCTGTACATGTAATCCTTGAGCTGTTTGTTGTCTGCGGTATATACCCTGAAATTGGTAATTAATGATTGGTTTTCAGGCAAAGGTCTTTGTAGAGTTACGTAACTACAATATTGTAATTTGGGGATGCAATGTCAATTTGTCTTTTCTTTCCTTGTGTGTTTTTGTTATTATTATTGCTATTGTTGTTGTTGTTGTTGTTATTTAATGGGCTGAGGGAGGAGAGTGAGGTAACAGAGAACATCTTAAGTATGATTTATTGCGAGGGAGATGAAATTCTTGTGATTTATTTTATCGATGGAAGATGTTTTCTGTAGATGGAGGGGTAGAAGAATGTGATTAGCCAACTTTGTTGAAGTCATAAAAAGAGAAGGGAGGACGTGAACCAAAAAGTGGAAATCCAAAAGACAAGCCAAGTTTCTGGAGAGTCGAATTTTTATTGATTTTGAGGATTGGCTTAGATGTTTTGGGGCTTGTATTTGGGACCATCTTCTTGCTTATTATTCGTCTATGGACTAAGAGCTTGAACCAAACCCAAGGATAGCCTTAACACAACATATCTCTTTCTCATTAACTTCTTGCTTATTCTTTGTCTAAGCACTGAGAACTTAAACTAAAGACTCAAGGATAGCTTTCTACAGTTTGGCACTTCCGCATATCTTTCTATTTTAATTGTTGCTTTCTACAGTATGGCACTTCTGCATATCTTTCTATTTTAATTGTTGCATTTGTGTCCCAGTCAATGTCAATTTTGTACTAAGCCGTGAGGTGTCTACAAATGCCAGCTTTGTAGTTTGAAACTTAATATCCCTAAAAAAAGGGAAAAAAAAGTTTCTGTTTTATAAGCTGCTAATCTGTAGCAACTTATTCTAAATTTGAGGGTTTTTTTTTTTTCCCAAAAAAAGAGAGTTGGTTGGATTCATCTTTTAAATTTTAACTTGACGTATACGGTTAGGATCTGATTACACCATCTAATCACCTCTTTCTGTTGCATTTGGGTTATCTATCTTTATATTTCCACATTGGGTGGTGCTTATATTTCTATGTTTTGAATTTTTTGTGATAATGTGGACTGCTATTCCTATTATTGGTTAATGTGGAAGGAGTTTATGCTCATGAACATTGCCTCTGAAAACCTTTCTAACAGGTGTGAAACGTCTAGCAAAAGGTGACAAGGGTAATTCTGTTGTAGAATCCATGTATTTTACTGCTTATATGCTGGATTTTATCAAATAAAATTGGATGATTCACTTGGGAAGAATGAAAGATTTTGAAGCTTTATATCTGTGATTTTGACAATATGATTAAATCTGCTGGCTTAGATGTGAAGAAAATTATGTTGACTGTTAACGATCACTGGGGTTCTCTTTTTACCAAAGTTTAGATAAGTTGAGTATGATCTTGGATGGAGTGTAAAAGGGGGAGTTTCTGGTATTCCTTTTACTGAAGTATGCTCAGTTCTGTTTGCCTTCGATTACTTGCAGTTCATCTTGGGATCTTCTCCTGTTAAAGTTCATAATTTGTATGTATAGGTCTATTTATATATGTGTGTATGTGTGCGTGTGTGTGTGTGTGTGTGTATATATATGTATATTTGGTGTTCATAGGATTTCATCGTCAACTGTAAACAATATCTGTTGAGTTGAATTTACACCCACATATGCACACAAGAAAGAGCGCGCATGCATAAGATAATAAAAGCATGCTGTATTGGATGATATATATATATATATATTTCCCGTTTTCCAAAGCCGTTATCAAAATCTCACTTTACTATTTGTCATCTGTGGCGTTCAGGAGAAGCACCGAGAAAAGCACAAAAAGGAGAAAAAGGATAAAGAGAAGAAAGAAGGTAAGGAAAAAAGAGAGAAGGATAGAAGTGATGGAAAGCATAGGGAAAAGAAAGACACAAAAGAAAAACACAAGGACAAGGACAAGAAGAAGGATAAGGAGAAGGGCGAAAATAAATCTAAAGATAAAAGTAAGGCATTGGATGAGAAGAGACTGTCAGGGCAATCCGAATCTCATGTTGGAGAGAAACACGTTCAGAAAGAGGTCAAACAGAAGGAGAATAGTGCTGACAAGAAATTGTCTGGGCAAATTGGAGGTCATAAAGCAGAGAAGCTGGGTCAGAATAGTAGTCTGGATGATGAATCTAAATATGTTAAGGAGTTTGGTAGGAGGATTAAAGATCAGACAACAGGAACTGGGAGTCAGTTGGAAAATGTTTCTGGTGCAGACCGGAGAAAAGATGAGGGGATGCTTCGATTGGTGGCCAAGGGTGCTAGCAATTTGGCTGCAGACAAGGAGAAGGACAGGAGAACTGAAGATAGAACCGCAGATGGGCAAAGTACCAGGGATGGCACAAAAGTTGGTGGAAATGCAATGGTTCAGAATACCACTGCAGTTGCTCAAACAAAATTTGAAGCATTGCCTAGACTGTTGGATAACAATGTTGATAGGAAGATGGAGGGAAATGAAAAAACTAAAGATAAAGAGAGTGATGATAAACGAGGGGTTAAAAGTAAGGACAGAGATAAAGAGAAAAAGAGCCATGGGAAGGACAAGGACAGGGATAAAGAGAAGAAAAAGGAGGATAAAGAGAAGCGAAGGGAAGAGAAACAGAAGAAAAAGGAGGAGAAACAGAAGAAGAAGGAGGAGAAACAGAAGAAAAAGGAGGAGAGAGCGAAGGAGAAAATTCAACCTAAAGACACGGAACTGGATAAATTAAGAGCAAGCAACATGCATGACATGGTTGACAACCGTGCAATCAGAACCCCCCAACTTCCCAAGGACAGCAATAACAGTGCTACCAATGATGTAAATCTGAAGAAGAGGAAGGCCATTGAGACAAATGGAGTTCTACATGGTGAGTTCTCTTGCATGACAAGATAATTACTATTGCAGGAAGTCTTCCTTGCACAACATGTTAGTTTTATGGGTGTACTATTTGTCCCAATAGCTGATGCCATTACCATTAAGATGTTACATAATTTCATATCTCTTGATTGGTAATGTTCTTGAATCAGTTTTGTTAATCAGTTCTGAACTTTGACTAACTTTTTTGGTAGCTGACAGATATTGCTTCCTTTTTGAATTTCCTTACAGCCCATAATATTTTGCCCAGTAAAGTGGCAAGAACTACACCATCTTCTCATGCTTCGGTGCAAAATGGAAGGATACTGGAACCCTGCCAGGCTTCTGTCCCTGCATCAGATATGAAGGGAGCCACCAGTAATCTCAAGACGGACAATAAGGAACGCAAGATAAATGGCATAATAGAAGCTCAGCCATCTACCGTCTTTCCTATGAAGCCTAAGTCTGCAACAGCAGTAGCTGATCCAATTGCTAAAGCGTCTGCAAGGCCGCCCCATCCAGACTCCAAGTACCTTAGCCAGATTTATTCGGTACCGAAAATGGAGGTATGGTCTGACCTACGATGACCAAGAATGGCTGTTTAGCAGCAATGCTTCCCAACCAATGAAGTCCAAGGTGGAAGCCTCAGCAGTTGAGGAGACTCCGCTTGTGTGGGCGGAAGCTCGGCAGATAGGATCAGCTGATATCTGTGCTTTGCCGTATGTTGTTCCTTATTGAGTCGTTATTCAAATGGGCATGCTTCACATCCTAGAGTCCTAACACATTATCTTACACGGGCAACGACCCTCCATGGAACTGCTTGAAGGTATACTTGCATCAAGCCCTTGAGATGGATTTTCTCGATTCCATTCTGCATTCTTTTGTTACCGCACTCTGTTGCAGTGAGCATGGTGTGACAGATTGTTATCAGGCTCTCTTAAATTGAAATTTTCATCACACGTCATCTAGCATTCTCGGGCATCACTGCAGGGCTAGATTCGGAGTCGGAGGGCGCGGATTTTCCTGTGGTGGTATTGAAAACCACTAATTCATTCAACATGGAAACTTTCATAAAGGCAACCTAGTGAGAGTTGCTTACGCGAGAGATGTATAAGCTTGGACAATTCAATTTCATTTTCGTAGAGCTGAGCTCGTTCTAATTGAGAATATACGAGAAACTAGATGTGGTCTTTGCAACTCCACCACAATTTTGATTTGTAACATAGAACTCTTATCTACAAGAAATGTAAGATAGAGGGAAAGGAAAAGTAGTGGCATTCATTTATTCACCTCTTGTAATTGTTGTTGATAGTCCATTATGGTCCTATAGCAGTTTATAAAAACATGCTTAATTTGCATCTTTACCACGTTGCCTAGTATTTCACGTTTTCTGGGTGATATTTGTGCGGGGAAAACTAGATTGGTCGGGTCTGCCTTGTTCCTGTCAGCTTAATTTGGATAGGGAGACGGAAGTAGTTAGAAGGGGGGGTTTTCTAGTAATTAGGGAAAGACGTTATTGGATTTAATTGATTCATTTGACCTTGGTGTCAACTTCAGAATCTACAAGAGTTTTGATGCTGTTCTCTTTGCGAAGGATTAGTTTTGTATTTTATTTGGATTTTGTTTGAAAAAGATCATGACGGTGGGTTATTTAATTATTTATTTTATTGCCTTTACACAACACAGAAAAGGTTGGTCTTTATTTTTTTTTTAATTTTTTACAGAATTTTCTTTATATATATATATATTATATAAGCGCGCGCGCAATGTAGAGAAAAAACTATAATGAGGGTCGCGTGTGTGTGCATCGTGGCTTGCATTGGAAATCAGGACCCTGTTGAGAGGCGTCACTACCACCATGGTTCACAACAAGACCGCGACATGGTCACGACCAAAGGCCACCGTCGCTATTCATGTTGGAAGTCGCAAGGCCGAGGGGTTGTAGTGGAAGTGAGACCCATCGTAGGTCATGAAGGTCCATCGCAATCTTGTTGCAAGGCGGAGGGATCGATTCAGAATCGTGTCCTCTTCTGCAAATTCTAAAGGTCTCCGTTGCTGTGATGGATTTTGGCTGTACCAGTTCACACTGTGATGTAATAAATCACACCCTAGCTTATTTAACTTGTACAATTTTGGTCCTTTCGTTTTTAAATTTGTTAAATAGTGACAAAATTGAGCCAATAATTTCACTTTTGGCCATTCAACTATGTAACTTGTCTCATTTTAACTATTGAATTTCAAACTATAACTAATCACACCCCTATAGTATGAAATTTGCCCTATTTTGGCCATTTTATTATTAAATGTGTAACAAATTGATGGATTGAAATAAATAACTATTTTGACCTTTTGGCTCTATATATATTTTCAACATATATTTTGAAAGTAAAATGCCTAAATTTTTTCTTCATTATATAATTTATTATTTTTTTCTTCTTTTTTTATAATTTTTTTGGTAAAAGTTTTACTATTTTTTCTCAAGAAGTTCTATCAAAATTTTCCATCATATGACTTATGTTGAGTTTGTATTATTGTGAATTTAAATGAAAAAAATATGAACAAATAAAAAAAATTGGGCATATGGGTATGCTTACAAAATAATAAAAACGATACATAAAGACTACAATATAACTTGTCATTTTTATGACTAAATTTTGGGGCTAAATTTATGCATATGACCTATAAATGTAACGATTCGGCTTTTTGAGCCGTTACTTAATGCACTTTTCTTACACTTAATCTTAATCTTGCTTGTAAAATGCAATATATATATATATATATATATATATATTTTAAACTTACTTATATTACTTAACGATCACATAATTATGTTTAAAACACGTGCTTGTTCTAGCTTACTACCAGACTGTAACATATTATATAAAATAAACAATTTTTCAAAAACTAGAATTTGAACTTGCATTAGTATCCATAGCTCGATCATCGTATTTGTCCCACCGCTGTACCCAACTCATCATCTTTTCATACCAATCTCTTGGCAATATTTCCTACAGTATGAAGGACCTAGATGAGCTTTCGCTCAGCAAGTCCAAACATATCTCACAAAACAGTCATGTAGAATTACTAGCAGTAATACAATGCATGATTCTATTTATGCTTATTTATGAACATCTTATTATCATTCTTAACTTATTCTCAATTATGGACCTAAGTGTTCTAACCAAGTGCACGTGATCATCAAACACCGAAATCGTATCTTAACTTGTTGCTCTCCTTGGGTGTCGAGAGACTTGTAATCCTCACCTAAGTGGAGTTGGTACAATACTTAATTATCTTAACTTACTTAATGTCATGACTTGCTACAAAGGCAATACGCATATTTGCAACTATAAAAACATACATGAATGATGTATATAAAATTCATTTTCTTCATGCCATAGGTGAGATTTGAAACTTACTTGAACCTTACGCTACTGTATCTTCTTAAATCCTATTTGTTGTTTAGTCGACTTTGTGTTATGTTTATGCGACACCCAACTATTAATTTGTGTCTAAGTTATCAATCTAATTTTACACCATTTGACTTAAGTAGCTAAGGCCAATTAACGTCTTATTTTACAGCTTTGAACTTTGTTTGACGAGATTTATTGTTTGTATTAAAACGTTGGGCATAATTGGTAAGCTCGAGTCCGTTTTGATATTTTTTTGTAAAAGTAACGAATTTGCTCTCAACAGGTCTTGAAAAATTTTCAAATACTTTGAGATAAAAGTTGTGATTGCTTGCTACCCAAAATAGTGTAGAAAATCTTCCTATGCAGTAAAAACAGAGTTTTTATTAGTTTTACGGTTTTGGCCCGAAACATGAAAATCTTGACATTTTTGCCCCCGACACCAAAGTAAAACTATTTGGCATTGTAATGTTAAAACTCTCCAAAGATTCTTGGACAGATTCAATCATTTTATTTTTTTTTTTCTATTTTTACCGTTTTAAAAGTTTCGCGATAAAATCTTGTACAATTTATAACTCCAAAGCCATGTAGAATTGATGGGAATATTATTTCACGAAAGTCGATAGTTTTGACGAGGTTTACAAATTTTGTGTTTAAGGTTTTTCAAAATCAATCATTTCGGGATACTTTTGGCTAAATTTTCAAATAGGTAGATTTGAAAAATGGCTTTTTCGGGTTGACCTGGTGAGAATTTAAGAAAATTTTTCCTTCACAGTACAACACATAAATAAATCATGCTATAATAAGTCTTTTGCATGTCAAATTCTATAATGATTATTTACAATCCATAAAAATTAAAAATACAAACTTTACATAAAACTTTAAGGTTGTAGAATTTATATCTATTTCCTTGGTGAATATGGCCTCTAATACTCCTTATCCTCAAGACCAAAGCATAAAAAATCAATATCCATATAAACACTAAACTTTGACAAAAACCCATTTTAAAAAGTTTAATGCTTTGTTTGGAAAGCAAGTTAGAAAAACAAGTTCAGTTTGCTATAATATAAAGCTCTCACCTGCTATAGTAGTTTTGCTACAATGTAAAGCTCTCACATGCTCAGTGTTTAAGTTCCAACAAGTTCTAACTAATTTCCCAATGAACCCTAGATTTTTACCTTTATACCCTTTTGGATCAACACCAAACTTCTTAATTTTGCTTCTAATGATGATGTTGAGGCTTGGATTAACAAAGTATTGAGATAAAATTAGCTAGAGGGGGACGACTTTGGAGAGGGAGAATCGAGAGAAATTTTACTTTATGAAACGAACTTGAAGAGAGAAAAAAATAGATTTGTCAAAATGCCTTATGTATTTATAAAGCTTGATTCTAAGGACTAAAATGCAAGAAAACTTTTTTTAAAACCCCCCATTATCGGATTTCATAGGGAATTTTTGAGAAAATTTTGCACAAAATTTGAGGTCCACTATGGATAAAATCAAGTAGCAGTCTAATTTTCACCAGAAGTGTATTTTACTTGTTTTGATAGTATGGTTTGGAGGAGATATTTTCTTTATTACTATAAAAATATCCCAGTACACTGTGTACCCATACTGTTTAATTTTCTTCAAGAGTAGTTCATCTAATATGTGTGGAAATTAATTCTGTATAATTCTATTGTGTTGTTAATTTGGCTACGCTAAGTGTCTTTGTATACTAAATACTATCACTAGGTGGCTTGCTAACATAAATATCTATACCAGTTTAACTGTCTGGTATATTGTCAATATGAATATTGTTTAGGACTTTGACATGATATTTTAATCTTATTTTCCCATATTTACTTCATGGATTTTTTTGTCACATAATTGGATTTTATCATAATCCAAAGGACATTAAATTTACCTCTTAAGACACTTAATAATTTTTATACTATTTTAATAAATTTTATAGTATTTTGACTCATAAAATTTGTACATATAAAATTCATCTTAATTCACCAAAAATTGCACACAAAATATACATGAAATTTTATTATATTTTAGTCATATAATTTCAAAATTATAAATATGAAATTTTGCTAGCGAAATTCATTCTTTAAATATTAATTAATTCTAGATTTAAACTAATGAATTTTCTAGATATTAATAATGGCTACGTTGTTTCATCATACTCAATATTCACTATAGAGACCTCAAAATTCTTATTAATTTTAAGTCAACAAAATTATACATTTGTCTATGAAACCTGCCTATTATAGGCTTGAGATGTGTGGAATTCGATTACAAAATATTCAATCTCAACATTGATTTATAGTCAGTTGATGGTGTCCATGTATATGTGGCTTAATCTATCAAATATTTAAATAATTCGGTAACGAAAGGGCCAAAATAGGACAAGTTTCGTAGTTTAAAAGTGTAATTTGTTATAGTTTGAAGCATAGTGGCCAAAATAGGACAAGTTGCATAGTATAAGGGTTAAAAGTGAAATTATTGACTCAATTCCATCAATATTTAATGGAGTAAGTAGTGGAAGGACCAAATATGACAAGTTGAATAGTTTAGGGATGTGATTAGTTACATTTTAAGTTCATAGGCGAAAATATTATATACTTATAAATAGATATTATTGAGTATTGACCTGAGTTTTTAAACGTATGAAATTTTGTGAGCAAAAGATATTTCTTAATAGGAAAATTGCACTGAATATCATAGTTTCAATTCTAATTGTAAGAAAATAGCACACTTTTAAATATATTGAAATTAATAACATTTTTAGAATATTTGTAATCTTTTTAAATACTTAAATTTTCACTTTTACCTCCTACTTTTTCTTTTTTTCTTCTTCTTCTATTTCTTTTCCTTTTTTTTGGTTATCTTGCTACTGTTTCATATTTCTTTCTACGTCATTCTATATAAAAATAAATTTTATTTTAATCTAAATAAATTATTTACTAAACACTATTATATTTTCGTCTTTTTATTTTTATTTCCAATTAATGTTAGGCTAATTCCTTCTTCTCCCTTCTTAATATTGGTTGCATCTTTCGGCTATTAAATTAGTTTTAGGCTGATGAGTCATGAGTTTTGCTTAACTTCTTTTGGAATTGAACCGAGAAAAATGTTAAAGTTGATTATGGAGAAGCGTCAAGGAGACTATAGGTTTGACATGCAATAAAGATTTTGTATTTACATAGATTATGGCTATATACCAATTGTTATTTCCTATGTATAATTTTTAGTATTTGGAGTTCCTATTAAAGTTACGGTACAACAAGAACAATCCATGAGATTCATTTGCAACACGTGGTCAAATATACAGATTATCTCGTATTATTAGGTAATTGATCAACAATTAGAATTTCTACCAAATGTGCATGCATAATCCTCAGATACACATAAATATACCTACTAATGTTGCTATTTTTTCGCCTCTAGTTTATATGCCTCTAGGAATGGCAAGCGTCAAATAAGAAAAGTGTATAAGAAAATAATGTTTGAAAATTAAAAGTAAAATTAAAATTGTTTGAAGTAAAATAACTAAGAAAAGAGATTTAAGTGGAATAATAATAGTAGATTTGACTCTACAATTTATGCAATGCATATTAGGAAAGAGAAACCTAATTATAAAAAGCTGTCAAAATTAAAAGTTTAAATGTCAAATTTTTATTAGCATGATGTACCGAATAAGCAAAATGACATGGTATATCAAGTTTGGTGAATAATGCCCCAACACTAAATCATAATAAAACGTAAAAGATGAAGAAACTTATAACATGATGTTAACGTGTCCTTCTTGGATTTGTTTTATGCTTCTCAAATATCCTTTAAGTCTAATATTTGATACACCTTTTGGCCATGTACGCGGGGGTTTGAGACAGGTGTTGTTGGCTTCGGAAAATGATTTTCATAAAATGTATCGAAAATGAGGTTGCGGTGTAGATTGTGTATAACACAAATTTTCTCAAAACTTTTGTAAAACACTATAGATTATATTAATTTAACACATAAACAAATATATAATACTTTGTTTACTGGAATGAATGGATATGAACTGAAAATTAGTGGCTTGCAAAGGATGTTCTCTTAAAGACGAAACCACCCCTTTTTTTGCCTAGTTCTCGATACCGAGATGGACATATGTACGGGCATAGAAGGAATATGGTTTCTAAATGGATCACTCGACTAACTTTTATTCATCCGTAAATCTCAACACATGAGCAGAATGGGTCATGGGATGAAGAATTTTTCTTCACTCTATATTCTTTCTCTTATATGCCTATGAGGGGAGGATTTTGTTGAGGGGAGGATTTTGTAGAGTATTCTCAGTCTCTCCAAGACTAACAAGTAAGTTTCTACTGAATAGAGAAGGCCTTAATTTATAGAGAATAAGAGAGCTAATTAATTTTAGAAAGTTTACTTATTTTGAGTTAATATCAAATATTTAATTAAAATAAAAGACAAGTTTTTCTTTTTTGTACTGTGATAGACGTGTTGGAAACAAAGTGCGCAGCTGAATTTTTTAAGATTTTTCATCAGAGTAATTTTCAAAACACAAGTTTGACATGTTATATGTATGAATTATGTAGATCTTACTAACCTCAGTGTGTCGAAGAACCTCCGCAACCTGTGTAGAGAAGTAACGTTCCAGAAGAGCCTCAACCAACTGGTCTTCTTTGCTATTCTCTATCCACAACCGGAGTGAGTGTGGGCTCACACGTACAGCTCTTCCACCAGTGACTCTCCTTCCAACCAATAGAGAGAACCCAAAGCTAGTGCTCGTGATTTGTGAACAAAAGCTCTCAGGGAGTTTTTAGATACTCACTAGAAGAGTATCACTCTTAATCTCTCAAGTTGATCTCTATTGATCTGAGTAAATAATTAGACTCACTCCCTTTATATAGCCCTTGGTCCAGGGGTCAGTCCTTATCAGATTAGGTCTCAAAAACTCGAAAACAGAATCAAGTTTGGATCAATCTCTGATAAGATCCGCGTGAAAACGCGTGATCTTATCTCTCGCTGATCGGCAGGCCGAACAGGCCAGTTCGGCAGGCCGAACACGTCATCCGGCAGGCCGAACTCCCGAGAAAAAATCTCTGCGAATCTTTTATTTTTCACTCGAGATTCTAAAGGATAAAGTCTCAGTTTTGATTCAAATAACCCAATAGAGAAGTTATCTGATCAAAACAAACTTTATCAAGATAATCTCTAAGAAAATAAATCAATTCACAATAATTTTACAAGTTTAACTTGATCTAATTTAGTCAAAATTAAATCAACCGATAAACATACAAGAATTATTTGATCGCAATAATTCAACAAGTTTATCTTAAACTAATTTCTTACAAAATTAATTCAACCGATAAATAGACATGAATAATTTGATTCTTACAAATTTTAAACCAATCTGATAAATCTGACATAAGTCACCAATTATTGGAAAAGCACGCCATGTCATTACAGGATTTTGTGAGCTAGCAAAGGGGACCAAAATGGACCTATAAAGTTCAAGCTCATGATAATTTTGAAACCCAATATCCCAGATATACATTTCACAATTATCAACTCCAACGCTACTCCACTAAAAGTTTGGAGCTGCACTCTCAAAATTTATAGAATTACGAAGCTCATGCAGCTAAGTCTCCATGACATATCATAGTGTATTGTATCCCCATATGATCATCCATAATGGGCTTAAGGACAAGTTCTGTCTTACCTTCCCGATTATTTTTATCTTACGTTCTATTGTCTCACCATTAGAAAACTTACCATCCAAAGATAGTATACCATTCGGTTACACCTATGTATCCAAATGGTTGAGCGCTCCAGTTTTCCAATTGCAGGATAACGCATATAAGAGGATATCATTACTCCTAAAGAGGAGCTATGGATTCGATATCTATGAATAACAAGTCTACGCTATCGAGAGTCATGCCTCTAACGTACCGGCATGCATATCACTATAGAGATGTGGGAGTCACCCATTGGTACATCAAAAGACACAAGTCAAGACAACGGGCCCATTATTCATCTCAGTATTAAGATACAATACAAATGACTGTCTAAAGTGAATCGATTTGCCGAGACAGAATTATTAATCCAAATCAATTCACTTTATGTCCCGATCTAACACATCGTCACCTATGACAACGTGCCAATGTTTCTATTCACGGAGTCCAACTCCGATGGTCAAGACAAACCATCTCCCATAAGGGATATAGACAACATAACAATCTTTACATGAATAAAGCACTCAACTTTATTCCCTCGATTGCGGATCATATGTTTTAGACCATCACCTTAAGAATCGTGTCTTCCGCATAATCATCTCATCATATGCCCAATTCTTAAGGTTTAGACTGACAGTCTCAGACTACTGTTTGCTTATCATACATTCAACAAATATGAACGTAAAGAGGACATGATTTGGTATATATAAATGAATAAATTCTTTATTGATAAAAAATGTCTCCAAAAACGTATTATATTTTTACTCCTTAGGGCATACATGTCTAACAATCTCCCACTTGCACTAAGTGAGTAAATACAGCAAATTTCGCATCCCCATAGCTTCCACATGCCTCTCGAAGACTCTCCCAGTAAGTGTCTTCGTAAATGGATCAGCTAAATTGTCCTCTGACGCGATCTTGCACACCGTGACATGCCCGCCCTCAACGAAGTCCTTTATCACATGATACTTCCGATCAATATGCTTACTCTTCTTGTGAAATCTTGGTTCCTTAGCATTAGCTACCGCCGCACTGTTATCACAGTACAGTAATACCGCCTTATCCATACCAGGAACTACCTCAAGATCCCCAAGAAACACTCGGAGCCACACTGCTTCTTTCGAAGCATCACTAGCTGCCACATACTCGGCCTCCATCGTTGAATCCGAAGTGCAATCTTGTTTCGCACTTCTCCAACTGATGGCACTGCCGCCCAGAGTAAACACAAACCCTGAAGTCAATTTCCTAGAATCCAGACAGGATTGAAAATCCAAATCAGTGTATCCTAGAGGAGTCAAGTCCTCACCCGAATACATAAGCATATACCCACGAGTCCTTCTCAGGTACTTGAAAATATGCTTTACCGCAACCCAATGGTTCGGTCCTAGATCCGCCTGAAATCGACTCACAATCCCGACCGCATAGCTAATATCCGGTCGAGTGCAAAGCATGGCATACATGAGACTACCCATTGCCGAAGCATAAGGCACCTTCTTCATGTATTCTCTTTCTTCATAAGACTTTGGATAGTCTTTCTTAGAAAGAGTAATTCCAGACCTAGATGGTTGCCCACCTTTCTTGGAATCCTGCATTGCAAACCTCCTGAGAATTTTATCTATGTAGCCAGCCTGAGACAAAGCTATCATTTTGTTCTTCCTATCCCGAAAGATCTGGATACCGAGAACAAAATTAGCCTCACCTAAGTCCTTCATGTCAAACTGCTTGGTCAACCATAATTTGACCGATGACAACGCCCCAACGTCATTGCCAATTAGCAGAATGTCATCTACATAGAGCAGTAGAAAAACCACATTCCCATCCTTAATGTGTTTGTAAACACATGGTTCATCCACGTTTTGTGAGAACCCATAAGTCTTGATCACTTGATCAAATCTTATGTTCCAAGAACGAGAAGCCTGCTTAAGTCCATAAATTGACTTTAGCAGCTTACAAACTTTACCCTCTTGACCCGCGACCTTGAACCCGTCTGGTTGTTCCATATAAATAGACTCATCAAGATAGCCATTCAGAAAAGTCGTCTTGACATCCATCTGTCAAATCTCGTAGTCAAGAGTTGCAGCTATGGACAAGAGAATCCGGATGGACTTAAGCATGGCTATAGGCGAAAAGGTTTCCTCATAATCAATTCCTTCCTTTTGTGTATAACCCTTAGCTACCAGTCTAGCCTTAAAGGTTTTGACTTTTCCATCCACTCCTCTTTTCCTCTTGTAGATCCACTTACACCCTATGGGTTTTACCCCTTTGGGAAGATCCACAAGCTCCCAGACCTGATTAGTCTCCATAGACTTCATCTCTATGTTCATGGCCTTTATCCAAAGTCTTGAATCAACATCCTCCATAGCTTCTACGTAAGTATAAGGATCCCTGTCATGTTCATCCGGTTCAGCCAAAAAGACCTCCCCATTGAACATATACCTCTTAGGTTGACGCCTGATCCTCCCACTACGCCGAAGCCCCTGAGGTTATTGTTCAGGTTTGTTTGGTTTTTCTACACCAATCGGAATGGTTTCGTTCGGAACCTCCAGAGTAAACGGATCACCCCTTAACTCCTCAAGCACCACTTTGCTTCGAGGTTTAAAGTCGTCTATGTAACTCTCCTCAAGGAAAGTTGCATTAGTTGAAACCACGACTTTATTTTCTTTTGGGTTATAAAAATAACCCCCTTTAGTCCCTTTTGGATATCCTACAAACACGCAAACTTCTGAACGTGCTTCCAACTTATTTGGATCCTTAAACAGGACATGAGCCGGACATCCCCATATGCGAATATGGTTTAAGGATGTCTTCCATCTTGTCCACAACTCATGAGGAGTTTTAGGGACCGATTTTGAAGGCACATTGTTCAAAAGATAACATGCGGTTTGTAGTGCATATCCCCAAAAGGATAAAGGCAATGACGAATAACTCATCATGGACCTAATCATGTCCAACAAAGTCCTATTCCTTCTCTCCGCTACGCCATTTTGCTGTGGAGTGCCTGGCGCAGTCAAATGGGATAAAATCCCATTCTATAACAAGTGTCCCAAGAACTCATCAGAAAGGTATTCCCCACCTCGATCAGATCGAAGTGCCTTTATGGGTCTACCCAATTGCTTTTCCACTTCAGCCCGAAACTCCCTGAACTTATCATAAGTCTCGCTTTTGTGGTGCATTAGGTATACATACCCATATCTTGAGTGATCGTCAATAAAAGTGACAAAGTACTCATACCCTCTTCGTGCCCGGATATTCATCGGCCCACAAACATCATTATGCACAAGTTCTAGAACCCCTTTGGCCCTATTGCCTTTAGACCCGTATGGTCTTTTGGTCATTTTACCCTCCAAACAAGATTCACACTGAGGTATAGATTCCACCTTTAAGTTACTTAAAGGTCCATCCCTTACCAACCTTTGAATCCTATTCAGGTTAATATGGCCAAAGCGCAAATGCCAAAGATAAGTCTTATTAGAGTGAGAAGTTTTAAGTCTTTTTGAGTCATTATCATTTATCTCAGCATTAAGCAATAAGTCCATCTTAGGTTTGATAAAATATAGATTATTTTGCATCCATCTAGAACAGATAAAAGATTTGTTTTTACGAATCACCACTTTTTCATTAAAAGATACCACGTAGGAGTCTTTAAATAAAGAAGATACAGAAATTAAATTCCTTTTAAATTTAGGAACATAAAAACAATCTCGCAAAATTAAATTCCTATAATTATCAAAATAAAGATGGACATCTCCCACTGCTTCCGCTGAGACCAAGGATCCATCGCCCATCCAAAGCGTTAAGTCTTCACGAAGTAGACTTCTCGTTTCTTTGAATCCCTGCAGAGAAACCCAAACATGATTAGTTGCACCGGAATCTATGACCCAGATGTCACTGGATTCCTCAACCAAACAAGTTTCTAAGTATAGAAGATCACACCTACCTCCCTTGGAAAGGAAGTCCTTGCAATGCTTCTTTATATGCCCAACCTTACCACAGAAGAAGCACTTAAGCTTCTTTGGGTTCTTCTTCTTCTTCTTCTTCTTGCTCTTAGTTGCAGCAGGAATAGAAGACTTTCCACTCTTGGCTCATTGCTTCTTTCCATTCCCAGAGTTAGGATTGGAACCAAAAGCAGCTACCATATTGGCCTCACCACCAGCAGGAGACTCCCTGATCAGCAGTTCAAACTCCTGTAATTGTTTCATCAGTTCTGTCAAGGTCATATCCCGTCTATTACTTAAATTAAAAGTAGCTCTAAACGGAATAAATTCCTTAGACAGAGTCTCAAAGACCATAGTCATCTGAGTTTCAGCATCGATGTCGGCTCCATTGGTTTGAGCCTCAGCGAGGTAACCCATGACCAACATCATGTGCTCCTTTACAGATGTCCCTAGCCTCTGTCTACAGTTTAAGAGTTTCTGAAGTGCCCCTTGCCGCTTCGTTATGGCTTGGCCTCCGAACATATCATCAAGATTATCCAAGATCTGCTTCACAGTCTCATAATCCTGATGTTGAGCCTGCAGCACGTTGTTCATGTTAGCCATAACATAGCAGTGGGCCTGATCATTAGCATCTTTCTAATGGTCATACGCTTGGAATTGCTCATTACTTGAGTCTCCCGTAGGCTCGGGAGGACAAGGAGTTGTCAGAACATATTTCAGTTTCTCAAAGGCAAGGACGCTGTCCAGGTTCCGTTTCCAATCGTTATAATTCTCACCGATTAATTGGTTTTTGTCAAGTATCGATGATAAAGCGTTTTTAGACATTTTGAATCTACAATAAAGAATCATATACCAAACATAAGCAAGCATATATAATAATTTAGTAAGATAACACAATCATGTAAAGTCATACAAATGTGTTTATGTGTCAAAACCTTGAAAATATCACAACCTTACAACAATAATTCCCAACTCAGAATTCAACAAGCTCCTAGGGGAGTCATGCCAAATTCAATCAGGAACACGGATCCCCTCCTGATTAATATATGCCATCCAGGACCCGCATGATCCAACATATACTAATAATCGTTTCTTTGGCCATTAATTTTATTAACAGAGCTCCTAAGGGAGGTTAATAATAAAATTAACGTGAGTGTATAACCACCGTTTCAATATTTTTATCCATGATTTATAATCACCACCTAGGGGTGTGCAACCATAAATCATACTGAAATACCTTATCCTTTCAGAGATCCAATCTGATACATGATAGAAATCCCTTCCTAGGGGTCGGGACCACCATGTTCTTCCTATGGACCAACGATGGAGGCCTTAGGTCCTCTCTTCGAAAACCTTCTCCCACTCAATCTTTTAAAGTCAAGGTTTTATTTTAAAATCATGCATGAACAATTTTAAATATGAGCGGCACTCCCTATTCTATATGACATGTTATCAAAATACATGGTAAATCATATTATAATGCAGACAAGCAAAGCAATTAAGCAAAGCTACAAGCAGAATAATAATAACCGTAATATTATGGTTCCACCCTAGAGAATAGAAAACTAAGATTACAAGAGAATAATCGAGACATTTATCGATTCTTCATCCTTGAATCTTCAAGCTGTATCCTTCTTCATGTAATGTCTATCTTCAAGTCTTCAATCCCATATGAATCGAATACTTCATATTTCCGGTCATATCCAAATTTAATGTTTCTCAGAATCGTCCCAAAAATAAAATTAAAACTGCATCAAAAAATTGCACCTTTTCTGGACACCCGACAGCTCTCGATCGGTAGCCTGATCTGGGTGATCGACCTGCCGATCATGTAGGTTCGGCCTGCCGACAAAGCACCAATATTTCTGCCCCACTGTCGGCTTGCCGGACCACACGTCCGGCCTGCCAATCTGTGACCTTTGGCCTGCCGAACTGTGAGGTTCGGCATGCCGACCGAGCAGAAAAAAAAAAACTCAATCCAGAAAATACAATTCTAATGCAATTCATCAATTTTATTTTCAACAATTCAAAAACATAAAATTAGAGACTCAGGAAATACCTGGAGGCGCCATCATCAATCTTTAAGATCCGACTTCCTGATCCGTCTTCTCTGAATAATTATTTAATTACAAAATTCTTACAAATTAAAATTAAATAACAATTCCTAGACGGAGATGATAGTCCGCCATCTAATTACATGAAAAACCTAGATACACATTCTAACCTCTAAGGAACCATAACCGGTATGAATTGATTAATAAATAATTAAATAATAATTTAATAAACCATAATTAATTAATAAACATTCACCACATAATCCATGACAACATATATATTATATAGAAACCTAGAGTGCCATCTCTCTATAAAATTCAATTCAAGCATATGAGAGATTAAGATCACAAAATTTATGCATATAACATGATCACAAACTTGCAAATTTATGTAAAAACCTCGACTCTGATACCAATTGTTGGAAACAAAGTGCGCAACGGAATTTTTTAAGATTTTTCATCAGAGTAATTTCTAAAACACAAGTTTGACATGTTATATGTATAAATTAGATAGATCTTACTAACCTCAGTGTGTCGAAGGACCTCCGCAACCTGTGTAGAGAAGTAACGTTCCAGAAGAGCCTCAACCAACTGGTCTTCTTTCCTATTCTCTATCCACAACCGGAGTGAGTATGGGCTCACACGTACAGCTCTTCCACCGGTGACTCTCCTTCCAACCAATAGAGAGAACCCAAAGCTAGTGCTCGTGATTTGTGAACAAAAGCTCTCAGGGAGTTTTTAGATGCTCACTAGAAGAGTATCACTCTTAATCTCTCAAATTGATCTTTATTGATCTGAGCAAATCATTAGACTCACTCCCTTTATATAGCCTTTGGTCCAGGGGTCAGTCCTTATCAGATTAGGTCTCAAAAACTCGAAAACAGAATCAAGTTCGGATCAATCTCTAATAAGATCCGCGTGAAAATACATGATCTTATCTCCTGCTGATCGGCAGGCCGAACAGGCCAGTTCGGTAGGCCGAACACGTCATCCGACAGGCCGAACTCCCGAGAAAAAATCTCCGCGAATCTTTTATTTTCCACCCGAGATTCTAAAGGATAAAGTCTCAGTTTGATTCAAATAACCCAATAGAGAAGTTATCTGATCAAAACAAACTTTATCAAGATAATCTTTAAGAAAATAAATCAATTCACAATAATTCTACAAGTTTATCTTGATCTAATTTATTCAAAATTAAATCAACCGATAAACAGACAAGAATTATTTGATCGCAATAATTCAACAAGTTTATCTTGAACTAATTTCTTACAAAATTAATTCAACCGATAAACAGACATGAATAATTTGATTCTTACAAATTTTAAACCAATCTGATAAATCCGACATAAGTCACCAATTATTGGAAAAGCACGCCGTGTCGTTACAGGATTTTGTGAGCTAGCAAAGGGGACCAAAATGGACCTATAAAGTTCAAGCTCATGATAATTATGAAACCCAATATCCCAGATATAGATTTCACAATTATCAACTCCAACGCTACTCCACTAAAAGCTTGGAGCTGCACTCTCGAACTTTATAGAATTACGAAGCTCATGCAGCTAAGTCTCCATGACATATCATAGTGTATTGTATCCCCATATGATCATCCATAATGGGCTTAAGGACAAGTTCTGTCTTACCTTCCCGATTATTTTTATCTTACGTTCCATTGTCTCACCATTAGAAAACTTACCATCCAAAGATAGTATACTATTCGGTTACACCTATGTATCCAAATGGTTGAGCGCTTCAGTTTTTCAATTGCAAGACAACGCATATAAGAGGATATCATTACTCCTAAAGAGGAGCTATGGATTCCATATCTATGAATAACAAGTCTACGCTATCGAGAGTCATGCCTCCAACGTACCGGCATGCATATCACTATAGAGATGTGGGAGTCACCCATTGGTACATAAAAAGACACAAGTCAAGACAACGGGCCCACTATTCATCTCAGAATTAAGATACGATACAAATGACTGTCTAAAGTGAATCAATTTGCCGAGACAGAATTATTAATCCAAATCAATTCACTTTATGTCCCGATCTAACACATCGTCACCTATGACAACGTGCCAATGTTTCTATTCACGGAGTCCAACTCCGATGGTCAAGACAAACCATCTCCCATAAGGGATATAGACAACATAACAATCTTTACATGAATAAAGCACTCAACTTTATTCCCTCGATTGCGGATCATATGTTTTAGACCATCACCTTAAGAATCGTGTCTTCCGCATAATCATCTCATCATATGCCCAATTCTTAAGGTTTAGACTGACAGTCTCAGACTACTGTTTGCTTATCATACATTCAACAAATATGAACGTAAAGAGGACATGATTTGGTATATATAAATGAATAAATTCTTTATTGATAAAAAAATGTCTCCAAAAACGTATTACATTCTTACTCCTTAGGGCATACATGTCTAAAAAGACGCCACATACGGAGACATTCTCGATACATGTGGCACTATTCCCATAACAGTGCAAGTGAGAATATTGCTTGTTATCCAATCGCATTTCTCTCCAAATTTAACTTTTCATATTTGAATTAAATCACATTTATTCGGAATACTAAATATGAAAACTTTGTAAAGAGGCTTTGATGCATACAAGAGACTTTCTCTTGACATCATAGGCACCACACACAGTAGGACCCACCCACCGTGTGTCTTACAAAATTAATTATTTTATTTTATTGATTAAATGATCTAATTATTTATAAATATAAATTAATTCATAATTAATATATTTTGAGTGATATTTAATTTAAAATTTTATAATTTTAAATTAATTATTTAAACCAATAATTCTATTTGCCTAAACAGTGTTTATAAGGTTAGGGGGACTAATGAGCCCATAATTTCAAGCTCTAATAAAACAAATATAGTAGGATTATTTATACTAATGGCCCCTAAACTTTAGGGTCTGTCTTGCTTTACCCCTTTGAACTTTCAAAGCTATTCACTTTGCCCTATGAATTTTTAAAAGCATAATTTTGCCTTTGAAATTTTTATAGTTCTTACTTTGTCTCCTAAATTTTCTATTTTCCGTTCATATAGACAAAATTAAGCCCATATAATTCGTACTTTGGTCACCTAAAGGCAAATGAGATTTTATCACTCCTAAATTTTGTTTCATGTTTACACTCTCACTTAACGCTTTTGTTTTTTAATCTGAACTCTCATTTAGGAAGGGTCTGTTAATATATTTTTTTCTCATTTTTAATGTGTAAGTCATCAATAAGTCAATATTGTTTGCAGATATCTAAATTTGAATACTGAATAAGATGAGTTGCATATTCAAAATGAGGAGATATCGGCGAGTAATATCGAGAACAAATGTGCATACAGACCTTTCTTAAATGAGAGTAGATAAAAAAACGTTGAATAAGAAAATAAACATGAAACAGAACTTGAGAACATTCTATTTTTAATGGAAATGACATGCACTAGTAATACTCAATTAAAGAATCCATACTTTAATTGAATAATAATTAATTATATGTTACTAACTATTTTAATTATCATCCATAAGTATTATCCTCTTGTATATAACACTTATATATAATATTTAAGGTCATATAGATAATTATGAAATTTTAATGATATTCATAAAGTATTCAAAATACATACACGCATATAATGAATAAATTCATTTTATTTATTTATAAATATGTCCTTTATAAAACATCATATGCTTTACGGGTATCAATCCTAACAATCTCTCACTTGTTCTAAAGCAGATTAGACATGTCTCTTAATCCATAACCCTCCAGATGCTTCTTGAAAACTTTGATTGAAAAGGTCTTTGTCAACAGATCTGTGAGGTTGTCTTCGGACATGATCGTCAACACTGTCATGACACCTCTGTGGTTTATATATCCTAAACTAGAGAATACCTCCTCTTTACATGTCTCCTGCCTCTGTTGTTTCTTAATTCTTTAATGTTTGCGATTACTGCACTGTTGTCACAGTACACTCTAATTAGCTTATCCATATCTAGAACAACTTTTAGATCCGTCAAGAATTTCTGGAACCAGACTGCTTTCGTGGATGCTTTATAAGCAGCCATGTATTGAGCCTCCATTGTCCAGTTAGAAAAACACTGTTGTTTCACACTCCTCTTGACAATGGCTCTATGATAACTCTATGAAATAAAGTTAGTTTACCAATTTTTGTGTAATTAAATTGGCTAAGTTCTCGAGATTTTGATTAATTTTAGTTTAATTTTATGTATTTTTAATTTATTTTATTTTAGTATAATTTCCTTTCAATTTATTTTGTTTTAGTGTAATTTTATTTAGTTTGATAGTAAATTTATTTTGTGTTTATTTAGTTTACCTTCAAACTATTAAATTTTTTTTTTCATTTGTGTATTTAATATAGGTGAAAAGGGTAATTTTTCTATTTACAATTAATTTGGGGGAAAAAATTGTCAAAAGAAAGGAGTGAAATTTGACTTTGAAGCATCCATGAGAAAATACTACATGTGAGAGTAGAGAAATGCAAAACCCGCCATTTCAGCCGTACCATCAACAATACAACAAACCTGATGTGCGCGTGTATGATATCCGACAGAAGCACGTGGAGTTTGGGCGAGCAGCCACCAAGCACGAATTCAAAGGCGCCATGTGTTGCGCCTGTCTCTCAGTACTTTAGCACCTACCACTCCAGTGCCACGCGCTCCACAGAAGCCCCATGTGCCTTCCTTACTTGTCCACTAATGTTGTGACACTTGTCCCCGGGAATCCCAACATCGAATCAAAAGACGCCACGTCTCCCGCTCTCAAGCCCTATTGCATGGAATTTTCTGTCACATTTGGTGTTGAATCAGTTAGAAAAAGGAGGCTAAAGCTTGCCACATAAAAAGGGGGACGAGCTCCATTACGAAGGATAGCACCCATTTTAGCACTAAGCCTGGGAAGGCAAAACCTCCATTTTTTGGGGGATTTTTGAGAGCAGCTCCCAAGAAAAGAAATAAAGAAAAAGAAAAGAAAAAAAAAATTAGTTTGGCTTTTATTTTAGTTTCAGGATTTATTTTTATTTTTATTTTTATTTTTATTTTTAGTTTTAGATTTTATTTTTCTTTTGAGACCCCATTGAAGGATGTTTTGGAGCTACAAAGAGGAGGAGGAAGAACATTTGGGGAAAGAGTTTTGGAGTTTGTGACACGTTCATTTGGTGATTTCTTTCCTATTTTTATTTGCTAAATCTTTGTATAATCTAAAAATTCTTGATTAGTGGTGTTGTTTAATTTTATTTTTTCTTATGGTTTGATTTTTTTTGTTCTAGGGATTTCAATTTAGCTTATTCATGTTTCTTTGATTTTCTATTTGCTCAAATTAATCTTGTTTCTCTAAACTATGTTGGATAATTATTCTATATGGTGTTAATACTTCTAGTTGAGTGATCACCAATTGGTCGATTAGGAAGCTGTGAATTACTACTAGGAGGGGAACTTACACGCTAAGCCAATCTTAGAGTAACATAGTTTTAGCAGTATAGGAATATACATACTATGATTTTGTAGCCATTAACAAAATCCAAGAGACTAATAAATTCTAATAAATTAGTAGACATAGGACCATTTAATATAGGATATTTCCAAATGACTACTAGATAGGGCTTCTAGAGAGTTTGGGTGATTTTGTCTTTTATTCAACTAGACAACACAACTTACGCGGTTAATGGATGCTTAGTGATATGATTAAGTAATATTGAATTCCTAGAGCATTTTCTTTCATTTTATTTTATTTCATTGATTTCATTTAGCTTATTTAAACTTCGTTAAATTAGTTTTACTTTATTTTTCTTTTTAATTGATTATTCAAATAATCTTAGAGTTAAGACAATTTTGATAATTAATGAAAGTTAAACACAATCTCGATGGGAACAATATCCGTACTCTTAATATACTTTATTATTTGTATGATTTTGTGCACTTACAGATTCCAATGAACACTCTAATAGCAAGAGTGAACACGCATCCTGAGATCAACCTTCGATCATCCTTGTCTAATTAAAAATTAGAAACGATGTAACCGTCGAGAGATAAATCTCCACTGGAATACATAAGCATATAGTTTCTTATTCTTTGAAGATAATTGAGAGTGCACTTCACAGGCATCCAGTGATCAAATTCTAGATTTGACTAAAACTTACCAACTATCCCTACCGCATAGCAGACATCAAGCCTGGTACAATGCATAGCATACATCAGGCTTTCGACTACCGACGCATAAGGGAAACGTCTCATATCTTCTTTCTCCTAAGGAGTCTTATGACGCTGATCTTTAGAGAGATGAATGCCATGCCTAGAAGGCAAATTCCTTATCTTAGAGTTATGCATCCCATACTTGAGAAGTGGTGTGTAACGCCCCAAAATGATTTTCTTAAACGGCAGACGTATGTAGTATAGAAAGGTTGTCGTATCCATAGGAAGGTGGGTTTTTGAAAGATTGAAAATTTTTCGGTTTAAAGTGGCAAAGGATTTTTCAAAACACAACTTAAAAGAAAATAAATATTTTGGAGAATTTTAAAATAAGATATTAAAACATAAATTTAAAAGGTGAAGCTTTGAGAATCCCTTGTATGTTTCGTATACTGACATGGAATTTCAACTCTCAATAGATAATTATCTAAAGTATTTGATTTATTAAATCTTTTCTCATTAATTGCAAATACATTTTACTAATTGTATAGGTCAACCGAGAGCGACATTAATATAGCAAGCCATAATGCAGTAAGGGTTTTCCTATAAAAATTAGCAAAATAATCATCTCTTACTAATGATTTTGTGCACTAATTATGAAAATTATAGCCGCTGTCACTACAATTATAATTAGCATAATTTTAAGATAGAAAAGATAATAACAAATCAAAATTATTATTTTTTATAGAATAAATTATTGCATTAATTCCAGCAGCACCCTATCTTATTAATTGGTTTAAAAATACACTATGCCATCCTCTGTTTACACTAAATCAAGAATTACCAAGTATTTACTGTGTCAGTCGATATCTATAATGCAACAAAAACTCAACTTACGAGCTTGAATTCATTATTATTAATATTAATTATGCAACACAATTAAATTACATAAAAAAAGTATGACTGAATTTATGCAAGAATTGAGCAGCATAACAACATTAACAATAATTATTAAAAACATAAGGATATAATTTATTCTACAAAATATAAGCATAACAACACAGATATAGAGTTAAAATTCATGCAAGAGTACTAAACATACAAAATCATCTCTCTATCTCACCAGACTTCTTACACTAATTTAAGCATTATTTTATTATTTTTATCTAAGGGATGCTGCTGAGCAGAAGGCTCAACAGAAGAAAGGAACGAAGAAAGAAAGAAGGCCAAAGGCCTTAAGGGGGTGTGAAGAACTGAGGCCGAAGGCCTCAGTATTTATAGTGCAATAAAAGCACTATTTATAAAATTTTTAAATATTTTTTTTACTGTTCAAATTTAGAAAACACGGATTCTTTAGATCCGTTTTTCATCTCTTTTTTCTACTTAGGGACCTTTCTTCAGATTCTGAATTATAACTTGTGATTTAGTGATGCACGAAGGCTGATGGCATGGGAATGATGCGATCATAGGTGTTGATCTTGCGATCCAACAAACAAGAAAAGAGGAAGCTAGTAGGGTTAACTAGGACCAGATGGGGCCAGAGTAAGGACCGTTGATCGGTCTTGACAAGTTCATCGATGGCTAACAGAGCAAGAACATGTGAGACGACCGCGCTAGATTGGAGAGAACCCAAAATGCGCATGGGGCCCATTGACGGGCCAGTGCTGACGCGTGGCATGACACAGGCTGACGCGAGCAAAAATCCAACGATTATGATTGCTTTGGCAGCACATCCAACGGTCTAAATCTTGCCACGTGTTCTATTGATTTTAAAATTCAAATTTTTATCCCTTTTTGATGCATTTGATGTCCGATTTTGTCTGTTTTTACGTCGTTTTGCTCCGTTTTTTCTCCAGATTTCAAATCTAAAATTTACAAACATAATAAAATTAATTATTTTACAAACAAAATATTTACAAAAATATTAAACGTATTTATTTTACATTAAAAAACATGACAATAATTGCAAACTTTTAGAATTTCTAATCTTTTTTCGGTTTGATACATATATGAATTTTAAGACTTGAAAATATTTTTAAAAATTACTAAAAATATAATAGAACATATTTGCAAACTCAAAACACACTATCAAACACATTAAAACTCAAAATAAAGTAACCGTTTATTATTTTTATTGTTTTAACTATTTACAAATCAAACATATATTTAACACACCGAAATGACTCTAAAAATTATAAAAAATATTATTAAACATAAAAGCACACTAAAAACACATTTTTAAACACATTTTGACATTAAGACACAAAATATATATTAACACAAAGATGCTTTTAATTAGAGGATTTAATGAGATATAAAAGTATAAATAAATGATTTTAGCCTTGTAAAATATATAGTTTTACATTCTCATCAAGAGGCACCTTGTCTATGTATGTACGTCGAGATAATACCAAAAGTTTCTTCTTGCGAACTTGGATGAGCTGGATCTCAAGAACATAGTTTGCCTCTCTCAAATCTTTCATTTGAAATTGGCTAGCCAACCATTCATGTACTTGTGACATTGATTCCTTGTCATTCCCAATGAGCAAGATGTCATTAACATAAAATACTAAAAAGACCACTTTCTTTTCTCTTATGTACTTGTAAATACATGGTTGTCCCCGGTTCTATTTAAAGCCATAAGACATAATAGCCTCGTTAAACCTGATGTTCCATGATCTGAGAAGCCTGATTAAGTCCATAGATAGACCTTTGCAGGTTGTAGACTTTTTACTCTTGGCGTTCAGCTATGAAACCACCCTTGCACCATATTAGATGCTTTCCTCAAGGTAGCCGTTCATACATGACGTCTTGACATCCATCTGCTAAATCTTGTAATTGAAATGTGCATTAATGGATAAGAGTGTTTGAATCGATTTTTAGCTTAGCAACTGGGGAGAAAGACTTGTCATAGTCAATTCCCTCCTTGTAAGTGTTACCCTTGGCAACTAGCTTTGTCTTGAACGTCTCTACTTTCTCGTTCACTCTTCTCTTTCTCTTTTTGATTCATTTGTACTCATTGGGTTTTACCTCTTTAGGAAAATCAACAAGTTCCTAGATCGAGTTAGAATACATGTAATCAATCTCGAGTTTTATGGTTTCTAGCCACTTCTTTTTGTCAAAATCTTCTATTACTGACTTATAAGTCAATGGATCTTCCTCACCATCACTTACTAGATATGCTTCTCCTTGATAACAAATAGGTAATCTAATTTCTGTCCAATACTATGAAGCACCAGAGGTATTTGTCTAGATGTTGTGCCCTATTTGGTTTGCCGTTTGACAACTCTTGCTAGCTCGTTAACAACTCTTGTGAACTGTTGCCCGATCTGACCGGCAAGTAACTCATTCAAAATTATTTTGCTCTTTCATTTAAAATCTTTCATGTAGTTATGTTCAAGAAAAGTGGCATATGTCAATACAAATACTTTTGTATCTTGAGGACTATAGAACAAACCTCCTCGTGTACCTTGAGGATATCTTACAAAGATGTAGACTTCTGAACAAGGTTCCAACTTCTCAGTCTTAGCCTTAAACAATGGACACTCCCATATGCGGATGCGCCTTAGACTAGTTTTTCGGCCATTCCATAACTCTCTTAGGTATAGACTTAGATGGAACCAAGTTTAGAATATAAATTACAGTTCTTGAGGCATATCTCTAGAAGGATATATGCAAATGAATGACTCAACATTGATCTTATCATGTCGAGTAACGTTCGATTTCTTCTTTCGACAATACCATTTTGTTGCAGTGCTCTAGGTCAAGTGAGTTGCGAATCTATTCTGCTTTTCATCAAATGGTCGGTGAACTTTGTGTTTAGATTCATGTTATTTTTCCATTTGGCATAGTTCTTGCTAGTAAGTTGTTCAAGTGAAAGTAGGGGACACTTTCCATGCCTAGGCTTTGCTTATTTAAGGAGGTCGATTTGTGACTTTCGATTTAGAGCTTCAAAGTAAGAGAAAACTCAAGTGAAAAATCTTAGTGTTTTAAACTTGAATACATTGCTCTTATTCCTCTATTGCCATAGCACATTTGTTTCAATCTTGAAGGTCCTAGGAGGATTGCTCGTGGGCTAAAGATTCACAGTACGTCAGTTGAACATAAGGCATGCGAAGATGGCTTGGTGTAGGATGAGGAGTCTAAAGGAGAGCAAGCCGCAAAAGAAGTATCGTGGGTTCAAAATTGGTATAGATTCTAGGCATTATTGTAAAGTTTGTAATCGTAATTCGATATAGTGGATCCTTTTATCTCTAATGTAAGTAGCACCCAAAGTTTTTTCTCATATGACCATGCGAAAGAACTATATCACTATGTTCATCTTTTTAATTTCCACACTTTCAATTTACACAGTGTTTATGTCCGGTTATTGAATGCACAGGGTGCCATTAACGTGTTTTTAAGCACAAAACAATGTTTGTTTTGTCCATCAGGTCTCACAATACCTAGGCCAATATCAATCCTGACGTCTTGCGAAGTGAATCCGGCCTATGAGCTGTCTTCCTTGATAAAATATTACATTAAGATGTTAGAATGCTTCGAATCTTGAGACTGTAACAATTCAACGAGATAAGAGCAGTACAGAATGCAACAAAGCAATATCAATGTTTTGGGGATTTCTAGAAGAGCATGAAAGATTGTGTGTTATGCTTGTATAACAATATAGGGACTTGAGGAGGACGTAGAAAGTGCGGGAAAGTGTATAAAAGCATGTAGGGTTGAGACAATGTCCTCTCTTTTATAGGAAAGGCTTGCTCCAGACTAGCTACCTGAATCTAATGCGGTTTTTAAATTATAGCTTTTGAAAATTACTCTCTATCTTGAATCTTGTCAACTTTCTTTGTAGAATTCATTGCCACAACCAAGAAGGTTTGAACTTAAATTAGGCATGTAGCTTATTTCCCAGATAGGAAGCCTTTAGGAATTTTCAGAATATCGAATCTTTGTTTTACAGCCGATGCAGATAGATTCATGGGAGTTGATTTTTTGAAGGGATTTACTCAAATTTTTGGAGGTGATTTTCTTGAGGAGTCACCCCGAATAATTGATTCCTCTAGTCGTAGTTTTCTCATCCATGGTTAGAATTCTAACCTCTCTTGCCACTGCAAAAGAAAATCCAAAGGGACGCGACGCCCACGAAGAGGACGACCAACCTTGTGGTGCGGACGATTGTCGCAAATCCTCACGAGGCCATGACGGGAACCATCCAGATGGTTAGTCGCGAAGGAGATCGCCGCCACAAGAGGGGGTCTGAGCTTGCGATTTCCTAAGTTGTTTCGTCTTTGACTCGACAGACGAAGTCGCGGCAGACTCCTGATCTCCTGAGTTGTTTCATCTTCAACAATGACAAACGAAGTCGCGACGCGGCCGGAGGAAACGCTTCTACTGCTGCGGAGGTGGAATACTGGCTCTCACTCTCCTGAGTCTCCGTCTCAGTTGACTTTGCCATGGGTTCTCTTTTTTTTTTCTTTTTTTAATTGGGAGCAAAGGAAAGGCTTCGACAGAATTGAAGGAGAAGAAGAGGATGGTGACTGATCGGAACTCGCCAATCGTTGCCGTGCCGTCATTGGATAGAGAGAAGAAGGGAGGAGACAGACGGTTTTCTAATTTGTGGTTAGAATTAGGGTTAGGGTTAGGTTTAAGGTTAGGGTTTTTTAATTTGGGGCTAAATAAATTCAATATAAAATTGAAAAGCTACATACCTAAAATTAAAAAATAAATTCTCAAAAAAATTAAAAAAAAATGTTATTTATTATCAAGTTAATTAATTATGCTATTTATTTCTATTAGCTTTAAAAATTTGTTATTTCATATAATGTATCTTTTAGATAATATGCAAGCTCACATCTCACGTTCCATCTCTAATTCTCTTATCTTTAGAGAAAGAGAAACAATAGACTAGAAGGATTGAAATACGTCTATTAATTCAAAAAAGGAAACTAAGTGATTATTTTGTCTATCAATATAAGCCCAATCCTGTATGTCCCAGAAAAATTTTAAAGATCCTTTCTTTTGTGTTAAATATTTGTAAAAGTTACATAATCTATCTCTTTTTTAAAGAGTGAATTGATATCTATCTTTGTTATGTGAATATCACTTATATGTCTCTTTTTAAAACTTTCATAATTTGGAAACCCTAAAATACCCTTTAACTACATATTATCATGTATTTAAATTTTTATAACAAATTTTCTTATTTTTTGAATAGTTAAATTAGGAAAAAAATACACGTATTTTTTTTATTAAGTTAATGAGTTGTTTTACCGCCCAATTTTTAAATTTTGAAATTTTAAGTAGTCTATTTATATCTCAGATGTATTAATGTAAAAAGTTCACGGTGTTATTAAATTTTATAAGATATTACTCCTTAGAAGATTCAGGTAAGATTTTTCTATCTTTTCAATTCCTCTCTCTTTTTTTTTTTTTTGTATTTTGATTTTTATACATCATATGATCAAAAAGTCAAATTCATATTATCTTTTCACCATATCTTTTTTTTTTTTTACCTAACAATATACATAATTCGCAGGAATATCAAAATAACCTAATGACTACCCAGAATGAATGTCACAAGCAAGACCACGATTTGCACTTGCTTCTATGATAAGGTTTGAAACTAGTTTGGCTGCAATTGATTCACGCCCTTAGGTCTGAGAGAGAAAAAAAATAATCCAAATTGTGCAGAGAATTCATTGTTTCTTTCTTTTGATTTCCTTCTCATCTCCACGTTTGTTTCTTTTTTCTTTTTTCTTTTTTTGGTTTCCTTCATGGAATTTGAATGATGATTATAAAGGTTTCACATTCATTGTATTTGAAGATTATAGTGTGAAGTTCAAATTTTAAATAGATTTATTGGGGTTATAATATATATATATCTTGCTTTTTAATTGTATTTGTTTTTTTAATCAGAAAACATGTTAATTTCTTTTAAAAAAACATTAATTTATTCTGTACCAAAAAATATTAATTTTTTTATTGCTAGTATATTAATTATAGTGCTAGTATTTTAACAATATGTAGTAATTAGGCATAAGGTCATTACGTCATGATCATTTTATTACACGTTTATTATTAATATAATGATTTTTTATTTTAATATGTTTTAACATTCAACTTTTTAATTGCTTTGACAATCTGTGGGATTAACTTCTCATTTTTATAATAATTATAAAAACAACATTTTTTTTCAACAGAGTGACCAGATTGATGTTCAACGCTTCATTGTCACTGATAGTGACTTTCAGTTTATAGTTGACTTGGCGGCAAAGACCTGCACTTGCAAGGAGTGGCAAACAGATCTTTTCCCTTGTTCTCATGCTTGCATAGTTATCACAAGATCTAACCTCTCGCTATACAATTATGTGGGGGATTTTTATTTAACAACTCAACTTGTTGCAACATATGCAGGGAGGGTGGAGCCTCTCGGTAATAAACAAGATTGGGAGGTACCTTTATCTGTTAAAGAGATTAAAGTAATGCCGCCGGCTACAAGACGACCAATTGGGAGGCCAAAAATGGAACGTATTCCTTCAAAAGGAGAATTCAAGAAGAAAATGTCGCTGTGGTCAGATTGGTCACAACAAAAAGTCGTGTCAAAATCCCATCCAAGCAAATGCAGTTCGAGCAACATATAAGAAGCAATAGATGTATACGATGGGATGAACTTTGACCTTTTTTTTTTTTTTTTTTTTGCAATTACTTGTTTTCATCTTAGACTTCATCGTATCTACATTCAAGCATTTTTAATATGTTCTACGCACAATAAAATTGGGTGACGTTGTTGAAAACTATCAGTATATACTCAAATTGAGTTTTGACCTTGGTTATTTTTATCTCTTTTGGTTTGTGCATGGTTAGTACTTATTAAACGTTTATGATTTATATCATATTAAAACTATGCAAGGTCCTCACAATTTACAATTCTTTTTATGATATATTATACTTTTAACATAATCTTGCTCTTACATTAACTTATATTAAATTAAACGTTGATGACATAACCCAAAAAAGGAAAATCATTAATTTAATGACATAACGCAGAAATGTCATTAAATTAATGTGACATAATTAAATTAAAAAAGTCAATAATTTCATTAAATTAAAAAAAAACAATAAATAAAGATGCCTGATTATATATAGTTACCTTACAAATAGCAAAATAGCAAAATAGCATAGAAAATTCACCACAAAATGGAACGCTAGAACATAATGAAAAGATAAATTGAAAAAATTAGCATAAATGCCCATTTCTTATGTCAGTATTTTTAAATAAAATGAAAAAAAAACAAAAAACCATAAACCTTAATCACAATCATGATGGTACTTTGGATAATAACAAAAAACTAATGCTAAAGATAAATGAGGACTTTTAATAAGTTACTTCAACTTCACTTCTCTTGTGTACATTAACTCATAAGATCGAAATTGGCACTTCAGCATTAGCTCGTCTTCTCTTAGCTTCTTCCCTGTTAACACATACGCCTGTTATATGTGGGCTTCCCAATTTGCTACTAATTTAATCTCTCTCTTACTTTGTCGGAGAACCAATGCGGTGTTTAAAGAGATTGCTACATTTTCTTTATGTCTTGCATACTTTTTTTATGGCTGCAATATCATTATATTATCATTAAAATAATGAGTTTGTAATTATACAGTACAAAATTTAATATCATTAAAATAATTACTCTGTCATGAACAATACTCTAAAGATATTCTAAATGTCATTAAAAAAAGGTTAATTATTAAATTATAAATATAAATTAAAAAATTGACAAACAATTACCTCTTTGGAGACTTGCTTTTGATCTTCATTACTACCTTTGGGGATTACAGTCCTTCCCACATCAGTTGGAATTTTTGAAGAATCCTGTACATCGTTTTTTAAGTAATACTATCAAATATATTATTATAATGATTTCATATCATTAAATATAAAACAGGAAAAAAAAATTAAACATCTACCACAGCACAAGTTTTTTTCCCTTGATCAGCAAGCACAAGACGATGTATTTCTTGCTACTATACATATATAAATCTTGTTTCATTAGCTTGGAAAGAGGGATTTTTTTTGTTGTTTACTCGTAATTTGCCTTGTTTATGGTTTTCCTTTGCTGCAATGAACTTTCTATTTCTACATGTCTCTTTTTTATGTAGTGTTCGCTAAGTGCCTTATTTGCTCTGTTTTTTCAAGGTAAAAATATTGGGCATTTTGCAATTAATCGGGGTGATGAAGAAGCTTGGTCTTAATTACCTTTTGTATGATTCAACAGGAATTTAGACCAAATTTAGGTCTTTTATTTTCGATATACATACTGGCTTAAAATAATGACTATGTAATTATACTGTATAAAATTTGATATTATTAAAATAATTACTACGTCCTTAAGAACATTTTAAAGATATTCTAAATATCATTAAAAAACGTTAATTATTAAATCATAATTATAAATTAAAAAATTACCTCTTTGGAGACTTGCTTTTGATCTTCATTACTTACTTTGGGAATTATAGTCCTTCCCACATCCGTCGGAATATTTAAAGAATCCTGCAAATCGTTTTTAAGTAATACAATCAAATCTATTATTATAATGATTTTATATCATCAAATATAAAACAAGAAAAAAAAAAACAAAAAACTTAAACATCTACCATATCATTATTCCTCCTTGTCCTATTCTCATGATCGACGCTACTTTCAGATTCATATTCTTGTTCCTAAAAAATTAAAAAAAAAAAAGAAAAAAAAAACTCAAACACGCTTGTTGAAGGAATAATGAAACTCACACCTATTACTGCAACAAGAAATTCATAAAAATTAAAAAAAGAAAGAAAAAAACAAAAAGCAACTTAAGGAATAATAAAACTTACACACATTATTTTAATGGCAAATCCATAAAAAAAAAAGGAACAAAAAGGACACAAACTTGTACGTATATACCAGATCATCCATTTTCTTGTTCCTGTTCTCATGATCAATGTTATTACCCTATAAAAATATGAAAACCAATCACGCATATCACATAAATAATAATGACACCATCACATATATTGCTTTAATGACAAATTCATTAAAAATGAATAGAAGTTGAAATACCTGGTTATCATTATTTATTTTACAAGGTTGTTTAGACAACTCCGTGAACATTTGTGTGTCTATTGTTGCTAGGATACGGTCAAGACTATCAACAGAATGTGTGTCACCCTCGTGGTTTGCAGATGGTAAACATGGTTTCTCATGGTTTGCAGATGGTGCAGATGGTACATGTGGTTTTACCACTATCGTATAGTGTATTTCCTTTGCCATGGTAAATAAATTATCTAATTTAACACTAATTGCATTTTGAGCCTTTTCAATCTTCACAATTCTATCACTTTTGTCAACCCCGAAGTACCGGAGGTGATGTGGCGAGTTTAATTAAGTTAATCAAATGAAAATTTAGTTAAAACACAAGTTAAAAAATTTAATTATTTAAGAAAAATGTGATAATTTAAAAACCTTTTTAGACAAACATTTATAATATTTAAACAAACAAGACGAACAGAAAGAAATAAAATAAAATAATAAAGAAAGAGAAAATACGTGTTGGGTCCCACCGATCTACAACTTATGCACACATATAGTATTAACAATATTAAATTACAACCACAATCTAAAATAAAATAAAGAGTGAGAGTTAAAGTAATACATGCCTTGATTTTATAATTCAAATAACCTACTTGGCTCTTTTACTGCTCGTAGGTCCGGTCAACGGACTCTTCTCCGATCCTAACCTATATTCCACCTAGGGGAAAAAGGGTTTGAAATACAAGAAAAATGTGAACGAAAGGCTCAGTAGGACTATGCTTTAAAAACAAATAAAATAGTTTAAATATAAAAGTTACCTTTCAAGGTAATAAATTAGAAACAAAGTTAAGTAAATAAATTCATTTGAATAAATCTTATTGAAAACAGTTCGTCCAAAAAGTACTTTTTTCTTTTTTGGGCAAACCATAATATTCATCACCGAAGTGGCTCAGCTGGGTTTCAGGACCTGTCCCCAAGGTCACACGCTACACGATCCGATCTTTGATATGGCATCATGCCCGTTTATATATTTCTATTAAGTATTAAATCTCTTTTTACTAAGTATTTCCATTTACATTCATTATGAGATTCGCTATGAAAATTACCTCAATCTACTGTGTATGAAAACAATTAATAAAAATTCTTTTTCAACCAATCACTGAAAACATTTTGTTAAAATCCTTTTGAGGCCAAAATCTTTTAAAATTTAGGCTACCAAGGAAATGATAGAAGTCTTACCTCAACACTCGTGCTGGTGTCCCACACCGTAATCTCGGTCTACTATACGTTAGCTCCGCGGATCCACAAACAACCTTAAATAAAAACTAGGTCTATCAGTATCTAGGTTAAGATCTCCTATGTTGCTAAGCTATCTCATGGTCTCCTAGTATGCCATTTGTTTTTATAAAATCATATTGTACCGTTAAAATCTCAATCGAGGTTCAAAACAGTAAAAACGGGTAAAAAATAACAAAATTTCACTATGTCCGATCGACCTACCAGTCTCTCTGGTTTGGCTTGCCGGCAAACCAGGTCTGGTCGGCCGAACTTTTCTAGGTTTGGCATGCCGGTCGTATGAATCCGGCCTACCGAACTCATGAATCCGGCCTGCCGAACTCATGAATCCGGCCTGCCAAACACGAAGTCCGGCCTACCAAATTGGAAAATTTTAGAATTTTCTAAGCATGGGTTTCAGCCTCTGAGAGCCCAAATCCTCATTTCAACCTATTTTTCTCAGTTCTTAAGCATGGAAAACATCTATAGATCATGGAAAAACATTATAAAACACTTTTGTACTAAATTAAACAATATTTGCACAAAGATTTTGAAAAATTCCAAAAATGGAGAAAAATAGAAAATCTTGATTCAAATATGTTTTTCTTCAAACTAAGCTTAGATTCTAGTTATTTTAAGTTCTTCTATCTTAGATTAAAGGTTTTCTAAGCTTAAATGAACTTGGATTTCAAAATACTAAGAAAATTGAAAAATCTAGAAAAAGTTCAGAGTTTGAAATCTAACCTTGAATTTAAGCTTTGATTTGAAGTTGTGGTTGCTCAAACGTGTTTCCTGAGCTTCTAATCCATTGAAAACTGAAGTTTGGGCTAGATTTTTGAAGCAAAAATTGAGAGAGGAAGAGAGGGAAAGAGAGGCAGTGAGGGAAAGAGGGAGAGAGACGCGAGAGACAGAGAGAGAGAGAGAAGTGAGTGAGAAAGAGAGAGAGGTGAGTTTAAATAAAGGAAACAGTGGGCGGTTTCACTGTGTGAAAATCATGTGCCGCCCACGGTTTTGTAAAACAAGATATGTTTGGCGTTTGACAAATTGTTTTGTTTTTAAAGATTAAAAATGAAAATTGAAAATAATTAGAAGTAATTAAAAATCATTAGAATAATCAAAGATAACATTAATTTGGAAATTCCACAAAATAATCAAATTAAATTTAAAACATTCATTATGGCACACTAACCCATCATTTTACACACTAATATCACTTAATTAATTTCGGGGCGTTACAACTTTGCTCCTGATTCAAAGTTGGCGTCTCTTCAATGTTTAAGCCATTGTGATTCATGATCGTTTCATTCAAATTTCCTTTACTAACGGATATATATTCATCAATAACACCTTCAAAAATAGCCATATACGGTGCCCCCAACTTAGAGCTTGATGCAACTAAAGTATTTACCACAACCTGAATTGAAAAAAAAATATATATATATATATATATATGTGTATATGTTATAAACATGAAAGTCCAACAATGCTGAAACGAAAACCACACTACTAAGGTTAACGTTCAAAGCCTACTAAATTTAATAAGCATAAGTAAATTAATGATAGTGCATAATAAATAACATATACAATGCTACTAAATATTTTAACATCTAAAAAACATCAATTCTTCTAGTAAAAAATTAAAAAATAAAAACAGGTACCTTGCCTGAGAAGATATGCATATTTAATTCACGAGAATCTGGTTGGTTGTCTGAACTCCACAGTAGGATTCGTGGGAGTATATTATCATTCCACTTATGTGTAAAACCTATTTTCTGAAACGCTGCAATTATTTCATACGCCCAAACTACAACTGCAAGTGGGAATCCATAAATTCCATAACTATTAACAGTATTCCAAGAGTTAGTTGCTTTCTTGATGCTCTTTATGTTCCTTGTGAATGCTTCCTTGCCCCATGGATGCTTGTTAGATAAGTCGTCTCCATCAAACATTCTCCAATGCTCGTAAGGAACAACTTGAATTTTTTGGTTTCCAAGGATTAGTGCCTGAAGGCAAAATACAAATTCCACAAATTAACGATATCCTCCATTGCTCTCAAGATTGCCATCCCTTAAAGAGCTTAATTCTATTTGTTGGACTGCAGATCGCATTGGAAAATATTTTTCCTTCAATGTAGATTTTATATCTGTAGATGTATAAGTTTCTGACGTACCACAATTCAATCCAGTAATAAGAGCAAAATCTTTATGCCAAATGTTCGATATTCACCATCAATGTCAAAACATATATAGCTCATCAACTCTATTGTGAGCACATTGTCTTAGTATAAGTTGATGAAGAATTTGTGTAATCCTCATGTCCAACAAGTGACCAAAACACCCTCTTCTGAATAGTAATTTTTGTGCGTCATTAAGTTTAGACTTTAAGTGTTGCAATTACTTCTATTTTTTAATACATATTTATTCGTTTTGACTTCCGTTGCTCAATCAGTAAAAGTAAATTATGACTCTAAAAAAAATGAAAAATATAATTATTGCATAAGAATAAATTATTACATTATTCACTGTAAATATTAATATCAATAAATTACTTGGATGACAAAAAGCAAAAAATGAATAGAAAAAATACTATTAATTTAATTATATATAATCACATTAATAAAACATAAAGTATGTCAATAAATTATTTACAACACAAGAAACAGAAACCCAAAAAAAAGAATATCATTAATTTAATGAAATAATAAAGGAATGACAATAAATTAATGAGACAAATTGCATTAAAAAAAGTTAAAATCGATAACTTGATGAAATTACAAAAGAATTAAAAGATATCATGTCGTTAACATAATGAAATATTAACTACATTACAATTTCAAACATTGACAATATTAAAAACAACAAAAAAGAATAACATGCACAATAGTAAATTAATTGTAAACGAAATGAAGACAATTCGCAACAATCCGAAGACTTTCTATTACAACCATGATTTCAAGCAATTAGTAAGCAAATGAAAGGTCAATATATGCATACAATAAATTCCAAAAACCTGAAACGTTGAACAAAGAATGTAATAATATCACATATTTACATACCGTAAAGACAAGAATGCTATATAAATAAATTACAAAAAAATTAGAACAATCAAACCATTACAAAAAATCTTGCACATTTGTGAATTTAATACCAATTGTGGATGAATTCTTTCTGGCATATGAACACCCATTGAGGATTTCAGATTGTTAATGGATGATTCAGTCTTTTTTTTTATACCATGCTTCCAATAGGAGAGAAATACGAGTCGAGTTTCCAATTTGTCGATAAAAAATCGTTGCTTTCAATTTAATGAATCTTAGTGCTTTTTTCTTGAAGAGACTTTGAAATTTATATTCAGGTATTTGAGATGATCAACAAAGATTTGGTAAAAATTGAAATTGATATTTAAGAATAACGATGACTTAATTCCAAAATCTTAAATTTTAAACTCCTTAATTTAGTAACAATTTTAATTTGAAGCTTAATTAGAGAGATATTTTTTAAAATTAAATGATATACATATATGGATATGAATTTGAATTGATATACGGATATGTGAATTTAAAATCACAAATTTTAAATTTCTTATTTTGGATAACAATTTGAATTTAAGCAACAACCACCTTAATTATAGGGATTTTTTTAATTTAATGATATCATAATCTGTTCAAAATATTAAATACGTATATTATTGTCACTTAAAAAAAACAAACAATATCATTATTAAGGCTATTAGTGTCTTTATATTTATGCATTGAGACATATAAAGAATATACATAAACTGGAAACATTTTTTAACACCACAAATAAAAAAGGGACAGATGTCTTATTACCCCTAAATATTTTTCACTTTTTCTAAAATCCCTGTAAAAGGCCTAAATTTTGTTTTGAAAAGTTTAGTATTTAATGGAGTCTAAGGGTTAAGGTCATTTTTAGTGTATGAACCATAAACCAAATCTTATGTTGGTCTAGAGTTTTGAACTTTCTTACAACCATTGTCCTGTCTATCAAATTCAACTAAATTAGTCCTATTTATTTGATTGTCAAAATTTTAAGAAACAAGACATGTTAGGCCCTGTTTGGTTTTATTTTGAGAATTTTTGAAAATGTTTTTATATTTTTTTGAGGAAAAAATTTTAAAAACACTCTCAGCACAATTTTTAAAAAATTCTCATTTTTTAAAATAAAACCATTTTCACTTATTTTGAAAACACTACCAAATCTTATGTTAGGACTATGTGCAATTTAGTGAGAATTTATTATTTGTTGTTTGTTTTTGTCTCAAAAAAATCTGAAATTAAATTTACGACCCCCATAGAATAGTGTAAAAGTTTCTAGAGTTGTATGGCCTCAAATTGGACTTGTGAGAGCGTGACGAATCTATTTAATAAGAAACAAGCTCTACCACCCCCTTCGGTTAGAGCATGACTATAAGAAAGTCAACTTTTTGATTGGAATATTAAGAATCAAATGGATGAAATGGATTTGACTATAATTGAGGGCTAGAAATATGTTTTATCCACCATCTAATAAAGTATCTAATATGACACAAAGGTAAATAACCTATTATATGAGAATTATACAATATAACATAATGTAATACAATATGATGCAATAATATGAGAGGTAAAGCTAGCCCATTTGTGAGTAGATTCAGAGCCCGTTTGATTCGAGTATTTGAATGAAGATTTAAATTTTTATGAAAGAAAATACTGTAGCAAAATGATTTGAATCGTGATTCGAACCATAAAACAAACGCACACTCAGCTTCTCTACAATGGTAGAGTCAACTAGTTTTTGACGGAGCACTGTAATTATTTTTAAATAAGAATATATGTATATATTTTAATTATTTTTGAGGATATAATAATAATTATGTTTTAATAACATATATGTAGAAATTAAAATTTCAACTTTTGAGTTGCTAATTACGATGCGGCTACGCGACTACTTATATACAAGTATCACTATTTAAAAAAAAAAAAAAAAAAAAAAAAAACTTGAAACGAGTGTTAATTTATCACTATAAAATGCTTACAAATTTACAATCCATTTGGCTAGTTCTAACACTCTAAAAATAAGATTTTGACATAAATATATCTATCAAACGGTTACCAAACTCATTATTAAAGAGAACGTCTGTGTGAAGACACATACCCATATTTAACGTTGAAAAAATTGCTTAAAATAAGGAGATATTTGATTGCTCGGGTCACACCTTACATCCCCCTTTGCAGAATCTCTCTCTCTCTCTCTCTCTCCCTCCTTTCTTTTTAAATAATCAATGCAGAAGACTGGCCAGCTTTGGGGAGACCTATTTAACAAAGCCATTGATTTAGTTGTAAGTCAAAAATAACATATATTTAATTTGTTTCTCAATTTGATGAGGGTGCACAAATATTTGGGTTGGACGTCAATGACCACTAAATCAAGTGCAATATACAAGAATAAGGTTTAGCAGGCCTTGAGTTTGAAAATGGACACCTTTGACCCTGCACTGTTGTATAAAAAAATGTACCCATACATCAATTAAATGCATACTTACTTCTTCAGCAATAATTATGAGAATAATAAATGAAAATACAAGTAATCTTCTTATTGTTATTTATGTTAAATCTCAAAATTTGGCTCCATTTTTCAGTCATCAGTGACAAGGATCGTTAAAAAAAAAAAAAAAAGAGAGAAAAGTGTTGCAAGAGTTTATCAATTAACTGGTTGATGAATTCTATGCCTCTCTTGTTAATTAAGGTTTTTTTTTTTTTTTTCAGAAGACAGAGTCGAACTTGTAACCTCTCCTCAAATCCCCACCACACTTATCTTAATCTCGATGCCACTAGAACAAACAATCTTAGAGCATCTACGATATAATATTAAATTTTGGTCGAGAGTAAAAAAATACTTTCTAGTCCAATGTCAATATTCTTTTATTGTCTACATGTACTTCAAGTCCACAAAACTTATCATCCAAAGAAAAAAATACAAATGTTTCAAATATTAATATCTTATACCAATGCTCTTGACGAAGTTAAACTAAACTTTATCAAGTTTTCTAAGGATGTTAAAAAACAAGCGGGTCTTGCTTTGTGAAAGAATCCAACTCAATCCTATTAAGGTTGAATAGGACTTTCAACAACATACCAACTAGTGGCTACAATTCATGGCGATGTGATTGAAGTGAATATTTATCCAACATCAATTTATACCGATACGTACAACGGTTTAGAGGGTGTTTGAAAGGGTGATGGAAACCGTTAGTTAGAACCATTTTTACTATAACATGTGAAAGCTTTACACTGTAGCAATCTTTTTATTTGTTACTGTAGCATGTGAGAGCTTTACATTGTTCATAACTGAGTTTGTACGGTTACCACCACTCAGCCAAACAGCTACTAAAATTATGCCTGCCAATATTTATTTATTTATTTCCAAAAGCACCCTTCGATACATTGACAATGTTCGCACACTATTCTTAGCTACTAGATTTTGTCCAAACTCGTACAAGTATAAAACAAATTCCCTTGCTTGGACTTTGGATATAGATCTAGAAATAATATGACTATTTTTTTTATTAGGTAGGTGGACTTTTAATGCAAGATCGGTTGTCTAACTGTTTTTAGTACACTCATAAATTGTATACTCACAAGTAGTAAAGTCCCATTTATATTTCCCACCGGCCCATCAAACGTCGGCACACACTTGATGAGCGCCAAAACAGAGACTTTCCCTTTATATAACACAAGCCACTTTTGTTGCAGCAGAATATGCACTAATATCTTCTACAAAAAACTACACTTTTTCTTCCTCGTATACACAAAAGTTTCACATCACCATGGTTTTGCCAAGTGATGTTCAAGAAAGTGGTGCCTTGGTCTATGGCCACAAGCTCTCCTCGGTTGGGCCGGGCCGGTCCAGCGGTTCGGATGTGGTCCACAACCCGGAAGCCATGGACTTGGCCATGAAACTCCACTACCTTAGAGGGGTGTACTTTTTTAGTAGCCAAGCAATTGAGGAGCTACCCAACATGAAGATGAAGGAGACCATGTTTTATTGGCTTAATGAGTACTTCCACACCTGTGGCCGGTTCCGGAGGTCGGACTCCGGCCGGCCTTTCGTCAAGTGCAATGACTGCGGGGCGAGGTTCATTGAGGCCCATTGTGACAAGACGATTGTGGAGTGGCTGGAGATGGAGGATTGGCCTTCCCTTCAGAAGCTGCTTGTTTCTCAGCAAGTCATAGGGCCTGAACTCCCTTTCTCTCCACCACTTCTATTCCAGGTATGCATTCTATGCAGCAAAGGGAAAATTAGGCATTTCATAAGCCGTGCCGGGGGTGCACCACCAGGCCTGCATCCCAGTCAGGTTATCTTGTACGACACCCTCTATGTTTATAACCTTTTTTTTCCTTAGGAAAATAAAAATAAAATAAAAATTAAGCGAGTAAGGTTATAATATGTAGGGAAAACACACACAAACAATAATACCAAAACTTTATATTTGGTAGAGGCATATTCTTTACTTCAGAATTTGCTGCCTAAGATAACTGCTTTTGCTAGTCATGTCAGTTTTCTGTTATTTTCTGTTAAAATTTAACATGGCAAGAGATCTATTAGATTAGTTAAAAGGACATGTACGTTAGTCAGTTCATAAGGAATGGGAACCAATATAGTAAATTAAGGAAATGACTTGAAATTATGGAAAAAAAAACATATATATATATCAGAATCTGTCCATTCATAGTGCTTAAATTAATTTTACAAAAATGAATATCCTAATGATCAGATTAATTAGGGCACGTTTTGTTTTATTTATTCTTTCTTATTGTAAAAACATAAGTTGAATTTTGTAACTCAACATTGGGAAGGCAAATATATTCGGATTTTTTTTTTGTTTTGTTTTTTTTTTTAAGATATATTTATAGGGTGTTTGGAAGGGTGGTGAGAACCAGTGGTGGGAACTACTTTTACTGTAGCATGTGAGAGTTTTATACTGTAACATATTTTTTTATTTTTACTCTAACATATGAGAGCTTTATACTGTTCATAACTAAGATTGTGGTGGAAACTGAATGGTTTCCACCACTGTCAAACACCTCCTTAGGGTTTTTTACGTTAAGAAAAATATCTTTAATTTCTTTTAATGGAAGGGAATTTGAAACGTCCTTCATTTCTTCGAAGTATGCGGGACATCCCCCATTTTTAAAACAAAACAAGACTACCACAAATGCTTTGTTTATATATATATATATATAATCTTTTTAACAATTTTCAGGCGAAACATTACTTATATGACATTGTTATATATGATGGATCGACTATCTTGACTCATAAATTGGCTATATGTTATCAACCAAAAAAGGCCGTGTGATGTCTGTCAATTACAACTTAGAAGGTGAATGAGAAGAATAAAAATTTATAGCATAAAATTTGAGGTATAGAAATTAATAACATATTTTACACGAAAAAATTCAAAAATCTCCAAAACGGCCCCGCGCATCTTCTCCTTTCAGAATTGTCCCCCTCTCGCTCTCACTATTCCCTCTCTTCTCTTTGTAACAAATTCCATGTGCTGCAAATAATTTGAAACCCCTGAAATATATTACAATTTTTTTTATCACACTTATTTAAAGCCGCTATTTACCCCCACCACACAAAAGAAGAAAAAATCCATACATATGCCAGTTCCATCTTTAAGATCTATATACACACACTAAAGGGAGATCTATATTTTTTGAAGTTGGAAAAGGTAATTTGAATTACAAACTTAATATTAGATGCCAAAAAAAAAAAACTCGATACTAAAAAATGTATAAAGTTGTAATCACACCAAAAATCCATCTTTAATTTTTACAGGAAAAAGTCCAAAACTCACAATCACACCTCAAAAAAAAAAAAAAAAGGTTAATGAGTTTAGGGAAAATGCCAAAATATCCCTTCAAAAAAATACATAAAAAATATTCGCCAATCCTGTAAAATTTTCATTTTTTTTGACATGCTAAAAGCTCCCTGAGGTTTTTAAAAGAGTTAAAAAAAAAAAATCCTTTCATATGTCCAACTTTAAAAAATTCGCAATAGCACAAACAAAGTAGTCTTAAAAATTAACAAAATAAATTAAAGACTTCAAAAACTTAAAAAAAGATCTCTATCTCTCCTTCCTCAAGAAGGGCAACATAGAGTCAATGCATGGTCTGCTCATCTCGGACACTAGGCCCCTCACAAGTTCTCCTCGTCGGATGCACCTCTAGTCATTCTCCAAGTATTTAATCCGGGTTCTTTGATCGATATAGGCGGTTTGGTTCACAAATTTAAATTGATTTTAAATTTTTATAAGAGAAATACTGTAACAAAATAATTTAAACTATGATTTAAATTTATTAAAAAAAATTAAAATTGTTATAAAATAAAATTCCGACTGTGATTCCAATCTAAATAAACAAGCTAGTTGTTATTCATCATTTTTGACCTATTAGTTACAATTAATAGACAGTAAAAGAGACAAAAAGAAGTCTGAAATTTTCTTCCTGTTTTGATAGGTACTTTTAAACTACATTTATGCCCATTTATTGATTTTGCTCTTTGAAAGACAATAATGGCAGAAATAATAATAATAAAAAAAATTATGAGCCCGCTTGGCCCCATGACTTAAGTGTAACAGTTATACAGGGCCGCCCCCCTAATGAGATGTCCAGACTCAAGTGAGAGAAGATGAATGGCATCTTCTAATCCTAAAAAAGCAATGCTAGGACTACTAATTTTAATCTCAATTTTTATATTAATTTATAAGTTGCAATTGTTTCAATGTTTAAAAAATGTCACATCAATTAACAAAAAGAAAAAGTTTTTTTTGTAAGGATTAGTCGTGTTATAGGCTAAGAACTATTTTCTTCTTCAGTTGGGATTACTTTTTAGAAATAAAACCACTAAAATTTTTGAATTCTTATAGTCATACATACAGCTCACGCACTTAACCACCGGAGCTAGCCTTGAGTGGCCATAAATTAAAAACTATTTTTAATTATGTTTATACCAATTAAAAATTAAACTATGACGAAAATATGATTGAATTAACTTTTAGTGCTTTATTATTATTATTTTTTTCCAAATAAATGGATCCCAACAATATGGGCATTCACTATAAGCAATTCAAATAAGGCCACACTCCAATTTATTAGAAAGGTAACAGAAAAATAAAGAAGTTAATAATGAAGCCATAAATGCAAATTAAACTAAAGAAAAATATATTAAGCAACAAACCTACAAAAAAAGGCAAACAAAAACAATTGGAATTAACACTATAGTTTTATCGACACAACTTAAAGCCATTTTCCTTTGAAACACAAAAAGTATAAGCATTTTTTTTTTTTTTAATTAGGAATCATATGTTTTGGTAGGTTATTGAGTTTCGGGTATTAGTGTTAATTTTTAAGCAAGGGCATAAGTGTTAATTTTCTCTCATAACTTGCTATTCGTGACATTCTCACACCTCCAGGGTCATTGCTGATTATTAGCAGAATTGCATTATTCTCTCAACAAATTAAAAGAAAAAGCAGTTTATGAACAGTTTAAATTTGAGTTTATAACCACTACAAATGGCACATTTTTTTGGTCTTCGGTTGACCAATTTCTCTGCAGGTAACACATTTCAGATGTGGAGGAATATCACTGGGCCTTAGCTGGGCCCATGTCTTGGGAGATGCCTTCTCAGCTGCAGATTTCATGAACAAATGGGCTAAAGTGGTGGCTGATTATCAGTCCAATGGCCCACCCAAGCCCACAGCGCTACCATTGCCACGCCCAAGGCTAGGAGACTTTGAAACCCCAACATTGCCCACCAAAGATTTACCACTTTCCCTAAACCGGGTCGACCCGGTTGGGGACCATTGGATCACTACCAACAACACCCAAATGGAAACATTTTCCTTCCCCGTTTCTCCTTCCCAAATTGCCAACTTGAAAATCAAGATTTTGGGCCCATTTTTTGACTCTCTTTGTGCCATAATTTGGCAATCCATAGCCAAAATCAGGAAAGAAAATGAGCCGAAAACCGTGACAATTTGCAAGCACAATCCCAAAAGAACCAAAGGGGTCCTAACCAACAGTCAAATTATAAGCACAGTCAAGGCAGATTTCTCAATAATGGAGGCAGATCCAAAGAAATTGGTCACATTCCTTGCCAACCAAGCAACTGAGGAAACAGCCAAAATTGAGGAAGCAATAGAGAAAGACCAAGGCGTATCCGATGTCATTGTTTACGGAGCAAATTTGACGTTTGTGGACTGGCAAGAGGCTAATTTCTACGGACTTGAATTGCAAGGACACAGACCGGACTTTGTGTCATATAGTATTCAAGGAATTGGTGACAATGGGGCTGTCTTGGTGCTTCCGGGGTCCAACCATTTTGGCAAAGGTTGGGAAAAGGGCAGGTTGGTGACCGTCATTCTGCCAGAAAATGAAGTTTCCGTGCTGAAATCGGAGTTGAAGAAGAATGATTTGTTGCTGGAAAGTAGTATTGAGTGAAAATAATAATAATAATAAATAAAAAAATAACAAGTTATGTCATGAAGGTTGTTGGCAGTGTGAGTTATTTCTTTTTTGTTTTTTGTCTTTCACTTTCTTTAATGGCGAGAATGGCGTTGCAACTGCTCAGTTGTCTACTTGGGGACAACGTTGTCGGTCGAGTGAGTTGTATTGGGTAGAGCCTAGTATGTTTAATAGATGAGCAATCCTATTTAATTTCATAAGGTTATAACTTTATTATTAATAAATTTGTGAGACTTAATCTAAAAATACACTATATTTTAGATTGGAGGCTATAGTTTTAAAAATAACGGGGTTATAACTTTACGGTAATGAAAAGAATTTTTTTTAATAATTTGTAGTTTGCTGATTTTGGTTTCTTTTGCTTAAGCGTATTTGGACCGTATAATTTCAATGCAATAAAATAATTTGATATGATGAAGTACAAAACAATGTAATATGAGGGAGCCATACAAAATATTTTGTTTTTTTTTTTCTTTTTCCGCCTTTTATCTTTAAAGGAAAAAATTACAATTACTCTCTTTGAAGACATTGAGGGCCTGTTTGTTTCGTGAACTCTTTGGATTTTTTAGACTCAAATTTATATTCGAGTATTAAGCATTTTTTGAATACGTGTTTGTTTCTCCCAAAATCCGAATCATTTTAAGTATCAAGAATCCAAGTCTTTCGAGTTCTGATTCCCCCTTAAACTTTTGATACTCGGATATTTCTGCTACAGTAAAAACTGAAACTCTTTTTCTTATAATTGAGAAAAAAAATCATAACTTCTTGATTTGTTATCCAATTAAAATGATTATTTTTTCATTATGTTCCTAGTAAAAATAAGAATAAATTAAGATCGATATTGCATATTTTTTAGAATCATTAAAATTAAGATTTTATTAGATTTGTTGATAAATCAAAAACTATTTTCACTATCTTTCTAAATAAAAATTTCAATTTTATTCCATATTCAGATTAAAACTTAAATGCACATCCAAACATCAATTCAGATAACAATTCAAATCACTAACTCAAATCCTAATTTAAATCACATTAACTCAAATCAAATCACTAATTTGAATCCATTTATCAAACAGGCCCTGAATATTCTTTAGATTAAAAAAAAAATAGCAATCAAGCTTTCTAGAAAGAAATAAAAGTCCCTTCCACTTTGCTTTGGTAAGGCCTCAGCCCTCATGTTAAATTTGTTGGAATAATCGCAAGTCTTTGTCAATATTTCTCATAATAATTTTTTGAAGCCTTCAATTTCTCACATGACATTTTTACAAAATGTAAAACTTCTAGACATTTTTACAATATTTCCACCTCTTTTTTCGTTTCATCTCTATTTCACATATCGTATGCAAATACTCATAACTACATAATTCTGGTCGCTGGAAAGAAGTACTGAGTGAAAGGGCGAAAAAAGTTACGTCATGAAGGTAAATTCTTGTTTTCATTTTTATTTTTACTTTTTGTTTTTCACTTTCTTTAATGGCCAGGACAATGTTGTAACTGCTCAGTTGCCTACTTGCGGACAACGCTGTCACTAGAGCGAGTTGTATTTGGTGGAGCCTAGCACATTCAATAAATTGTAGTTTTCACATTTTACCTCATTGTAATAAGGTATATTTGGATTCTATAATTAATTTGATACGATGCATTCACAAGTTTCAACTACACTTCACACTATTTTTTATAGTGTTTTGTTTAAATAAAAATTTACATTTTAATTCAAAATTTTCTGTTCAAATTTGTGCACCAAAAGTGCCAAAAATATTTTGTTCTTTTCTTTTCTTGTTATAACTTTGAAGACAAAATTAAAATTACGCACTTTGAAGACTTAATAAATATTCTTTGGATTCACAACCCAAAAAAAAAAAATTGTTTCAATTCTCAACTCATCAACCTAGGGCCCTTTGTTTTAGGTATTGGGCAAACTACGTGGACTCAGAGTCCATATAGTAAGACAAATACTCGTTTAGTGCCTTAATAATCCAAATACAATTTATCAAATTTGAGATATCCCAATCCTCTTTTTCGGAGTTCACCCCTTTATTTTCTAATAACTCAAGTCGTATTGCTACAGTAAAAGCTGGTCATTATTCAGATTCCCTGAGAATTGCTACAGTTGGGATTCTCTCCCTTTTCTCAAGATTTTTTTACCATTGAAGGGTAATTGCTACTACAATAAATCCCCCAACTTCCACCGGGCCATGCAGGTATCCCATTAATCGCCCTCGCTCTCCGCCTGTGGTGGAAACCTAATTATCCTCCCCCTCTTTCTCAAAACGGTGACTATTGGTTCTGCTGGTGATAAATCGGTCCCTCAACTCTCTCTTTTGTTTTGTCAACATAGATCTGGCCACCATAATGCACATCTGTGCTACTGTGTGTGGTTGACCTATTCTCCTTGTCGGCGTCGCTACACGTGATCGAAGTCCTTGTTGCGATTTGCTTAGGTTCAGCCGGAATTTATAGATTCGTCAGTTGGCTCGAACACGGTAGGTATTTTGGTTTCAATTCCTTTTTTTCTAAGTTTAATTTATTCCTTGATTTTTTTTTAACCATGAGAAGTGCTTATCTAGCCTCTATGCATGTCGGCTTTCCTAAAACCCTATCCCCACCATAGGTTAGACACTGTTATGGCCCTTCCTCATTTGTTATCTTTGAAGTCGTTTTGGCCATTCCTACCCCTGTGGGCTGTTGTTTTGACCCTCCCAACCCTCTGTTAGTTGTTATTTTGGCCCTTCCCTATGTGTTATGTTCAATGTCATTTTGGCCATTCCCTACCCCTACGAGTTGTCATTTTGGCCTTCTCCACCCTCTATTACTTGTTGTTTTGGCCCTTCCTTATGTATAATGTTTGATGTCGTTTTGACCATTCCTCACCCTTATAAGCTGTCATTTTGGCCCTCCCCACCGTCAGTTACCTGTCGTTGTAGCGCTTCCCCATGTGTTATGTTTGATGTTGTTTTGGCCCTCCCCCCCTATGAGCTGTCGTTTTGTTCCTCCTTATCGTTGTTAGATGTCGTATGTGCCCTTTCCCAACCTTTATTTTGATTTCCTTTGTGAAATTCTTTTTTTTCTTTTAAAATGTTGTATAATGCTATCATAAACTGATTTTTTCATTAGTTTTTTTATTTTACTACCATTTTGGATGTGGCATTATGAATCGGTTTTGAGCTCTAAAGTTTAATATCATGATAAAAAGAGAAAAAAACAGTCGTTGGTGCAACTATGAACTGTTTTAAGTTTATTCTTCTTCTCAAGTACATATATTTGAGATTAATAATTGATTTGCACATTTGCTAGCAGATGAGTGTTTTGGTGTTAATAGAAATTAAACATGATAAGTTTGTTAATGCTACATTTAAACTAAGAAGTGGTTTTGACTATGATGAAACTGTTTATGCTCTTTCATGTTTGTTGAAGCGTTTTTATTGTGGATTATGGCACCTATTATGCCAGTGTGCTCTAGGTTAATTATGTACCTGTTGTTTCTTGCGTGTTTGTTATTGTTTTGCATGTTCCCCACCCTCTGTTAGCTTTCATTTTGGCCCTTCCCTGTGTGTATTGACCGCTTGTACTAGTGCGATGGATGTTTAGGTGCCAATCCATAGTAATTATGCTCCTCATGTGAAATAAAAGAAAACAATAGTTTTGAGCCAGATTTATATCAATATTGTTGTGAATTTTTTTATGTCGTTTTTATTCCATCATATGCATCTATATTGGTGCTTGCTTACTTGGTGATTCATGTGTGAAAATGGAGAAGACGGGGAAGAAAAAGAACGATGATGAGGCAACAATTAATTAGAGCAAGCAAAATGATAGGGCATTGTTGTTACATTTGGTGGAGCATCAAACAACCGCTATTGGTAGACATCCTTCAGTGGCTTTTGGAGATTTTCAGCCCAGGTGTTCCTAGTGAACGTTGTAAACAAAAGCGAAACTAGTTAAGAAAGACTTTTCATATGTACTTTATCCTCATGAATTCTATTGGACTTGGTTTGGATCCTAAATCCAAGGCGGTTCATTGCGAAAAGGAGTATTTAGATGATTTTTTAGTGGTATGTTCTCAGTTTTTGCCTTTACTAACTCTTGGTTTTATAGTTGAATTTGCATTTTTTTTATCTTAATACTTTCTTATTTATCATCTAGAGAACCTCTCATGCGAAGGAATTGCTTGGTAAGGCAGTGAACAATTGGAATTTGATAGCACAGGTTTTCCATAAAGAGTCTATCGTCGGGAATCATGTCGTGGCTTTCGGTTCTACATGCCTAAATGAACCTCCTAATCCATAGAGAAGCCTAGAGGAGCAAGACAGAATATCAAAGCAATTGGGCAAGGAAGATGGTTACAACAATGCTAAGGACCGGGCTTACATTTTTAATTTGGCAGGGTTGACGATTGTAGATCTGGTAGACGTGCCACTAATATTGCTTCCACCTCCAAGACAATTAGAAAGAGGTTAGTGCAAAGAAAGAGTCTATTTTACTCACACGTTGCTTCAACTATATTGTAGAGTATTATCGAGTCCCTTTCTTGTCGTGGTACCAGTAAAGGCACTGGTGGAACAAGTTCTGCAAATCAACTCAACCTAGACGATGCCGAATGGAAACAATGCTTAAACTTCATGAATATGATGAACCTAGGCATAGAGAGGTATTGGGACTTTATAGACTTCCTGTCGAACAACCCAAATTCTAAACAGCATTCCTTATAGCAAAGAAGGAGTATCGATTGGCCGTGGTGTAAAGGGGGGTTGAGAAAGTTCATTCTCGGTAGCAGAACACAACATATCACCCACCTCCATCACCGGGGCCATCTCAAGTACCACCTCCGCTTTCTTCCCATTGCCATCATATTATCTACACGATACCCTTTATTACCGATGTCCACCTTATGGTAGACATGATCCATTTTAGTACTGACCTTCCTGTATGCATGTTATATTTTTTTAGTTCTCTCTTCTTCTTTTTTTCAAAATCCATGGAAAATCAGTTCATGTTGCATTATATTTGGTTTTATGATTATTTGTTACATCTCTATTATTTATTGGTCCAATTTTTTCATTTCTTGTTGAGGACCATGAACTTGATTGTTATTTGCATTTGAGGCAATGAACTTTGTTTCCATTTCTTTATCCACTTTTTTTAATTGTGTTATTAATATTGCCTTCAATTTGAATCCATTTGTTTATGTTCAAAATATGATCATTTGAGATAAAGTTTTGTAATGTTGATGGAATATAATTAATTGAAGGGATTTTATGGCGGATTTTAGTGATTCAAGTTCTGGAAATAATATTTGGGACGATAATGATGCTATCTTCAATATTGCAGTAGCCTTCACTACGTTATACGCATCGGTATTTATGCAGCCCCGCTAACTAAGGAACACAGTTGGGATGCCTGGGCATGTGACAGTTGATAATTTACTTCAAGGTAATTATAGGAGAATATACAACAGGATTCGGATGGGTCCCGATACTTTTATGATACTGAGTGCAATAGTTCAAAATAAGGATGCGCTTAGACCGACCTATAACATGAATGTTGATGAACAATTGATGATATTTTTCAACATCATATCCCAAAGCTAAACAAATCAAAAAATGCGGGATTATTGGTAGAATTCATGAGAAACCATTTCTCATTACTTCACACAGGCGCTCCACGCAATAGTTGAATTGAGGCATGAATTTATTCTACCTTCCAAGTGGAATGAGCTCTTGATGCTTGTGTGAAAGCATAGTAACATGTATCTACCTTGGTTCAAGGTAACTACAAAAATCTTATTGAAATTATCTATATACTTTCATGAAACATTTGCCAAAAATATGATCATTTTGGTTATATATGATTGTATAGGCGTTATTGGCTATACCCTTATACCATGTATTCTACCTAGCAAAGATGCAAAAAGGCACATTATCAGAAAAGGATTTTACTCCCAAAATGTCATAGGCTTCTGCGACTTTGACATGAAATTCATATTCATCTTAACTAGAAGGGAGGGACCAGCCCATGATGTGTGAGTGTTGTTAAAATGCTATCTTCGATTTAGAAAAACACTTCCAAGACCACCGCTAGGTACAAAAAAATAATATCACCCCTTTTTCAATTAACCAATTAATTGTTGTACTGTCGGAATATACACTGACACCATTTGTGATTTTTTTTGGTGAAACTCCATTTAGCAGATTCTAGCTATGCGAATACAACTTATTTCCTCTCTCCATATTGAGGAGTTATGTTTCACTTGCAGGAGTATAAAGAGCAATGCCAAGGTCCTCATTCTCTGAAGGAATTGTTCAGCTACACCTACTCCTCTATTCGCAACTGTATTGAGAGGACCTTTGGTGTGTGGAAGGCAAGGTTCCCAATTTTGAAGAGCATAATGCCCTTTCCATTCTACAAACATTAATTCCTATTGCTTGCACTGTCGTTCACAACTTCATATGCATGTGGCAAAGCAATGATGAGATCCTTAAGTAGTACTACGATACAATTCCAATGGCGGAGATAGAAGGTGAAAATTATACATGAGAAGAAGAGGTGCAAGACGATGATGGGGTTGACAATTACCCATTGATTCAAAATAAGGCCGACAATGGCAACATGAATGCACATAGGGATGCAATGGCGATGGAAATATAAGAAGCTTATGTCCAACACCCTTGGTACACCTCTAGGCATTATTATTTCTGTAAACCTCTTGGTTGGATTGCCTATACACTTATTGATTTAAAATAGTTCAATTGTTAGAATATTGCTGTGATACGTTTTTTGCCCATAGTACTTTGCCTTTACAAATTTGTTGCCATAAAGAGCTGTTTCTAACAAAAAAAAAAGTTCTTTTCAAAAACAAAATGAGGATTTTTATTAATATTTTTAAATTATAGTTTAACAGAATGTAAACTAGTATTTTTTACTATATATTTAATATCTTAAAAAATAAGCACAAATATCCAAATCCAAATTTGTGATATACTTAACACAAATTCATAACTCAAATCAGGATTTCAAACACTTACCAAACACAAATTTAGATTTTGTTCCTAACTCGAATTTTTAACAACTCTCTCAACCAAACACTAACTAAGATTGTAATTCAAACCATATAATTCAAATCACAACACTCAAATCAAAAGAATCTAAATCAACACAATTAGAATCCATTTACGAAACAAACCCTAGCTTTTTTTTTTTTTTTTAGAAGTGCGTCAACCTAGCTTTCTAGAAACAAATAAAAGTTGCTTCCACTTTGATAGGGCCTTCATATTCCGAAATTTCTTGGCAATTGAATAATTGCAATTTTCTGTCATTATAAGTCTCATAATAATTACCAAAATGACGCTTCAATTACCCATCGGACATAAGCAAAATTCAAAGTTGCTTTGTAAGTTTGTAACATTTCCACCTCTCTTTCGTTTTATCTCCATTTCACCTATCATATGTGAATGCGAATTCTTGTTGGCTTTGGTTGAAAGCTCAAAAATCTCAACTGTGATTCAATGCAGGGTATTGACTCCTTGACTCTCTATCTCTCTCTCCCCCCTTTTCTGGAAGCCCCTTTTGGCAAATGAAACAATGAGAATAATTTTGCAAAAGACTAAGTAGTAACATAATAGGATATCTTATGGAAATATATGATATGTAATTTGGAGGGTGGCCAAAGTTTAAAAGTGTATCTGGGAAAAAAGTCCTTTGGGCCCCCTAGTCAAAAAAAGGCGTTCACCATTTGGTTTGGGTTTATTAATAAGAGGACTTTAAGAACCAAGTCTTGCGTTTGTGTGGCTTTGTTGTTGTTTTCTTTTCATTTGTTGAAAGTTCTAAGTTTTTTTCTATAGTCAAAACTAGAAAGAGACCATTTTTCCGGGAGTTGATACAATTGTGTCATGTTTATGTCCTACGTACTTTCTAATATTCAAAAAGCACAAGCAAAATACTTAAGACCCTTCGTTTCAATTTAAGATTATTAACATTAATGACTCTTTAAACCTTATGATCTTTCTTATTTTACCCTTTAAATTTAAAAAATCACCACTTTACCCTCTGAACTTTCAAAACTCCTCACTTTCCCTCCCCCCCCCCCCGAATCATAAAAATCACTATTTTACTCTTGTTTCAAAACTTCTCATTTTGTCTTATATTTTCCAATTTTTCATTTAAATAAATATAATTAAACCCACATGATTCACATATTGGTCACCTATAAGAGCAAAAAAGAGATTTTATCACTCTTGGGTTTTGTTTTACACTCTCGTTTAACTTTTTTTATCTATTTTTATTTAAGAAGGGTTTGCATACACATTTCTTATCGATATTGTTCGTCGATATCTCCTTATATTTAATGTATAACTCATCTTCTTTAGTATTTAAATTCAAATATCAGTGAATAATATTAACTTATTAAATGAATTACGCATTAAAAATGAGAATAAATATGTAGGTTGACCCTTCATAAATAAGAATTCAGATGAAAAACAAAAGCAATAAATGACAGTGTAAACGTGAAACAAAACTTAAGAGTGATAAAATCTCATATTTGTCTTTGTAGGTGACCAATGAACAATCCATGTGGGTTCAATTCCGTCTATTTGAACGAACCATTAGAGGAGACAAAGTGAGAAGATTCAAAAGTTTAGGGCAAAATGGTGATTTTTAAAATTCAAGGGGCAAAATGAGAAGTTTTGAAACCTAAAAGGGTAAAATGGTGATTTTCAAAGTTTAGGGGGCAAAGTGAGAAAAACCCTAAAATTTAAGAGTTATTAGTATTAATAACCTTTCAATGTATATGAATCGACAAAATTTGTAAGACTAGCATTTAAAAACTTGAATTTAGTACCCTTTGTTTTCAATTGATTTGCATCAAAACCTAAACCATATTTTTAAACCTTCTATTTCAAACCATAGAATTTCAAATCACCATAATTCAAACCAACAAGGCAACCTAAAAATAGAGCCAAAACACCAAAGCAGATTCATTTGCTTAAATTGTTTGTTAGAGCATTTTCAAATGCAATACCGAATTCTTATGCTAATGTCAAAAATTAACATTCAAGTAATAAAACCATTATCCAATGTTATATTATGTTTAGTGTCAAATTGAGCAATAATTATAATATATATTAAAATGTAACATTTGCTGATAATTGGTTCATATGTCAATTTTTTTACTTGATAGTTACTAAATCATCATTTTCAACATTTCAAACTAAAAACGTTTCCTCTTATAAATTCCAAAGTTTAAACTTCATTAGAAGAAATAAATATAGCTTTTTCAATAGTATTATGCATTGAAGAACAATATATCAAATGTGATACATTCATTTTTTTTAATAAATAATGTTAGTGTCGATACTTTTTTACTACATAGATACATATATACATGCATCACACACACAAATAAGAATATATATTGGAATTTAAATTAGAAATAGTATTTTATATAATAAAGCGTCTAAATTTGTTGATCTTTTAATGGAAAAGGGAGGTAAATAGCGTTTTTAATAAAAATAATTTTTTGTCCTTTCCCTTGAACAAATTTCCAAATTGTATGATAAATCCTACATTTACGCCATGATTAAATTGATAAATATTTAAATTTATACCATAAATCATGGATTTATCTATGATAAAATTTAATAAATTTGAAATTTACTTTATTTAGAATTCTAAATTATACACTTTTTATTAATATTTACCAAGTTTTCTGTATGCATAATATTTATTAAAATTTAACTAATAAACTTATTTTTTACCTAATCAAATCTTTAATTAGAATCCTAAATGTTCTTTATTGATGGCTGTAGGAAAGATGCTATTTATATTATAAAGATTTAAAGGGTAAATTGCCACATTAATCGTTAACCTTTCACAAAAGTGTGATTTTGGTCCCCCAACCTTTTATTTTTTATTTATCAATCCTCAATCTTTCATTTTTAGTTGCTTAAGGACCAATTAAATGGTTTAACCGTTAATTTTGGAGATCAATTTGTCACCTTTTTTTATAAATTTGGGGACTAGTTTGTCACATTTTTGAAAACTTTGAAGACCAATTTGTCACATTTTTCCATCAAAAATTAACTACTTAATCATTAAATTAGTCCTTCAACAACTAATATCAAAGGTTGGGGACTAATAAATCCAAAATAAAATGTTGGGGGGTCAAATGTTCACTTTTGTAAAAAGTTGGGGACTACTAAAGCAATTTACCCACATTAAAAACTAAGCTACTAGCTTCAGCTTCCTTTTTATAAGCAATCCCAACATCTTACTTATAAGCTTAGCTTAAAAGGGATTGAAGAACAATTTATTTCTTTCTCATCCTAATCTTAAGAAGTACTAATTGCCCTACTGTTAAGATAGTTGCCCATAAAGCGTGTGATGTTTTGTAATGGACATATTTATAAATAAATAAAGTGAATTTATTTATTATATTTGTGTGTATGTATTTTGAATACTTTATGAATATCATTAAATTCTATAACTATCTATCTGACCTTAAATATTGTATACAAATGCTATATACAAGAGAATGATATTTAAGAATGATAATTAAAATTGTCAGTAACATATAATTAATCATTCAATTAAAGTAAGGAATCATTAATTGATCATTACTAGTGCAAGTCATTGACATTAAGAATGAAACGATCTTATCTGAACTGTTAATATAGCGAATCATTAAATGAGTGCATTAAGCATAATGAGATTATATAGGACCAGGACATGATAAGATATGAACAACTAATAATTTCCATTAAATATAGCAAGCTTTAATCATAACAACTAATGAAGTAAATCAAAAGATGGAAATATTAATATTACAAGATGGAATCCATTCTTCTCTAGCAAGAAGCTGATAAATAATTCTCTTGAGTATTGATTCGGGGCTTGAATAATAAGAGTGCTCAATTCATGAGTAAGTTCATGAACTTATTATTCATTAGAGGATCAATGCACTCAAGGATGAAAAAAATTAATTAGAGAGGTTAACGGATATTACCTAGCTCTAATTATATATTATTTATGGAGGATCAACTTATATGAAATGATTATATCAAATGGACGACTCTAAGAAATAAGTAATAAAAATATCTATAATTTTAAGAGCTCAATTCTAAGTATTTAGTGGAGTTACATTTGAATTAATAAAAGAGTAATATATTAATTAAACAGTTTAATTAATATATTGGTTCTATTGAAGCTTGAAATTATAGGTCTATTTATCCCGCTATCCTTGTAAATACTGTTTAAACCAGTAAATTATTGGTTTTAAATAATTAATTTAGAATTATAGAATTTTAAATTAAATATCACTCAAAATAAATTAATTATAAATTAATTTATATTTATCAAATAATTAGATTATTCAACAAGTAAAATAAAATAATTAATTTTAGAAGATACATAGTGGGTGGGTCCCACTGTGTGGGTGGCACGCTCAGTGGGAGGTTTTCATTGTTTATGGCACCTATGCTATCAAGAAAAAGTCCCATGTGCACATCAAAACTTGTTTACAAAGTTTCCATATTTAGTATTTTCAATTTTAAATAAATGTGATTTAATTTCAAATATGGAAAGTTGAATACAGAGACAAATGAGCTTGGGTAACAAGTAGTATTCTCACATGCACGGTTATGAAGTGTTAGACTAAGTGCCCTAAGAATTTAATAATATAATAGTTTTTTGAGACATTTAATCAATAAAGAGTTTATTATTTATTTTCATATATGAAATGTTGTCCTCTTTATGTTCATTTATGTTGAATATATGATAAACAAACAAAAGTCTGAGATTGTTAGTCTAAACCTTTAAGGTCGTGCATATGGTGGACAGATTATGTAGAAGACATGAATTTTAAAGGTGATAGTAAGGTCCGCAATCAAGGGAATAAAGTTGAGGCTTTATTCATGTTAAGATTATTATTTTGTCTGTATCTCTAATGAGAGATGACTTGTCTTCGTCATCGGACTTAGACTTCGCGAGTAGAAACATTGTTATATTATTATAGGTGACGATATATTGGATTAAGACAAAAGTTGAATTGATTTGATTAATAATTCCGTTTGTTTAAATCAATTCATTTTAGACAATCAAATGTGTCATATCTTAAATATGAAATAAATTAATTGACCCATTTTCTTGACTTGTATCTTTTGATGTACCAAAAGGTTACATCCTGAATTAGATGATGGTACGCATACCGGTACATTGGAGACATGACTATTGATTAACTTAGACTTGTTATTTATAGATATAGAATCCATAACTCTTTAGTAGAGTTAATGATATTCTCTTATAGGCATTATCCTGTAATTAGAAACTAGAGCGCTCAAGCGTTTGGATATATAGGTGTAACCAAACGGTATACTATTTATGAATAGTAATAATTCTAATAGTGAGATAATGGAACATAAGATATAAATAATCAGGAAATAAAAGTAGAATTTTTCCTTAAGCCGATTATAAATATCCTCTGAGGATGTTACATATTATGATATGTCATGGACTATAAACTTATTGGATTTTCATAATTTCATATAGTTCGAGAGTATAGCTCTAAGCTTTTAGTAGAATAGCTTAAGAGTTAATAATTATAAAATGAACGTGTCAGGGACGTGTTATTTTATAACTATAGAGCTTGATCTATCTGTAACGATAAAGCGTATTTTTCCTATATATTGATGACCTATGTTAATTCTTAGATTAGTTTAAATTCAGTTGATTGGATGTAATAATTTATGTTAGTTTATTGGTTGAATTAACTCAAGATAAACATGTTGAATTATTTGAAAATATCTTTTATTTGACATGGGATTATCTATATATAACTGTTTTAATTAGATAACTTCTCTAATGAATTATTTGAATTAAAACTGAGGCTTTATTTAAGATTCCCATGTAAAACAAGATATAGAAACATTCATAACTAGGAGGACCAGCAGGTTGGTGCCTTCGTCTGTCTGATGGATGGAGCGTAACTTAGCTACAAAACAGTTTGATGCTGATTTTGATCCAGTTTTGAATTTAGAAGCCTTACCTAAGTAGAATTGACTCCTTACCCACCACTATAAATAGAATACTTGTTTTTATTGTTATTTAGATCACTAGAGAAATTTAGAGGGAGTATTCTAGAGAGAAAAGTTGAAACTCCCATAGGGATATTATTCAACATCCCGAATCTTAGCCTTGTTTTTCCCTTGAAGTTAGAAGGAGACGTTAGGAAGTGGAGAATTAAACGACATGTACCCACTTATACTCCGGTAATGGAAAAGAGAATAGCAAAGAAAATTAGTTGGTTGAAGCTCTTCTAAATGCAATCATCAGTAGCAGTTCTATTGAATTTTTTTCTTGTTAGAAGTACAGTTTCAAATCTAAGAGATATGTAAGATCTTAATTAATTTATATACATAGTATGTTTAACTTGTTATTTGGAAAAAGACTTTGATTTAAAATTTTAAAACTACATTGCACTCAAGTTTTCCTAGCATGGAGATGGTGCCACATGCACGAAGAATCTCTCTATGTGCAGCGCCTATCATAGTACTGAGAAAGGAAAACTTGTATCTTTTATTTTGTTAAATATTTGATATCAAATTAAAATAAGAAAACATTCTAAAATTAATTAGCTCTCTTTTTCTCTATAAATAGAAGCATCTTCTATTAATTAGAGATACACATGTGAATCTTGGAGAGACTGAAAGAACTCTATCAAATTCTGCCCTCTAGAGGGCGTGTAAGAGAGTTAGAGAGAGTGAGGAATTCATCACACGACCCGTTCTTCTCATGTGCTGAGGTTTATAGGTGACATAAATTAGTTGAGTCTTTAAGAAACCATATTCCTTCAACGCCCACCCGTTCGTCTATCTGGTGCCGAGAACTAGGTGAATAAGACGGTGGTTGCAATCTTGAAGATAACCTCATTTACCTTTTGTTTCATCTCCAATCATATTCCAATAAGTAAAGCTTTGTTATATATTTATTTATGTGTACAGTTAATACAATCTATAGTGTTATACAAAATTTTTGAGAAAATTTTTGTTATATACGATTCATACCATTACTACATTTCAGTTATATTTTGTGAAAAATGTTTTCCAAAACCAACACCTACCCATGTAGAAGTCTTCGTCTTCGTGATGATCTTTACAATGACAAACCACAAATCATTGTCTTTCCTCTCTTAAGTCTACGGGTTTGGTTGTGTATGAACTTGTCGGAGTAGATAAGCTTCAAAGAGAAAAGGACATGACAATATACAAAGGGCCCAAATCTCAGAAGAGTTGAAAACTGTTGTTTTCCTCTAACAAATTACAATGCCAATCTGTTATTGAAGTGGGGCCTTCTTAATTCAACTTGGCTTAGCCCTTGTAGATCTGAAATTGATTGCACCTCTAAAGCTGGTTTCACAACTTGAGATTTCTTGTCTGCTCTTTTTCTGCTGTTTTTAGTTGTCAATCGTACATGTTTAAAGAGTTTTCTACAGTAAAATACCTTTATTGTAATGCGTGTTTTCACGTATTAAACCTAGTCAAAATCACGTTATGAAAAATATACACACAAATCAACCTATTAAAAATATGACGATTTACATCCGAATTTTCAAGTAGAATATTGTCTCATAATTTATCAAAAAATTCCAAAAGAAAGAAATCTTTTGATACATGCGTTGATTGTGTCCTGCTTTATTAGATTAACATGTCATTCAAGGGCGACAAGGGGGGACAACTAATCCTATCAGCACTATTTTGTGATTCCCTTGCACAATTCTTACAAATCGGTATTTGTACTACCAATATGGCTCGATTATTACTCAATTTTACTCTTAGTTCAAATTGATGATTCATTTTAAGATTTAGAGTTATTAGCACCAACAGTCCTTAAAGTTTACAGTCTTTCTTACTTTGTCTTTAGACTTTAAAAATCATCACTTTATCCTTTGAATTTTTAAAACTTCTCACTTGGCTTTCTAAAGTTTAAAATTCATCACTTTACCCTTGAACCTTCAAAACTTCTCACTTTGCCCCTCTAAACCTCCGTTTTTCTGTTTAAATAGATAAAATCAAACCTACGTGATTCACACATAGAACACCTATAAGGAAAAAAATAAGATTTTATCACGCTCAAATCATTTCCAAATGAAAGTTCAAATTAAAAAAAAAGGGCCTTAAGTGCAAGTGTAAACGTGAAACAAAACTTGAGAGTGATAAAATATCATTTTTACCCTTACAAATGACCTATGTGCAAATCGTATGAGTTTAATTCTATCTATTTAAAGAAAAAAAAATCCAAAGCTCAAAAGAAAAAGTGAATTTTTAAAAATTTAAGAAACAAAGTAATAAATTTTAAAGTCTATGTGGCAAAATAAGAAGATTTAAAAATTTATAAGATAAAATAATAATTCTCAAAGTTTATGGGCCAAAATATTGAAGACCTTAAAATTTACATATCGTTAAGGTTTATAAAGATAGATAGTCCCGTAACACACGGCCTAATCCGGGTCCCGTTTCTCTTTTTGTCTTAAATTAATGAATCCAATAATCCCCAACCTTTGTTAAAAGAGATTATCTGATCCTTTTTTTATTATTCTTATTTTATTAGGACAAACCTTTGTTTTTAGGTTAAAAAGACGATTTTAACCCTTTTATTTTTCTTGTCTTTTCTTTATTTTTATTTTTTGAAATTGTCGTTATGGGATAATCATACTTGAAAAAAAAAAAAAAAGAAGGTGCCGTCCATAAATTACTAGCAATCCATTTCGTATACTCAAGTTTGAACAACTTTTTCCTTGCTTTCCAGAGAATTGGACAATAGCATGTTGTTCAGTGATTTGAAGACTCTTATAAAATATATATACAAAGAGAGAATATTTAGAGGAGTTATTATTTTAGAATTATAGCTAATCAGATAAATCTTCCCTCCGCCGGCGCATTCTTGCTCCCCATGACATGTTTCCTCTTTCATCCTTGTTCAAGCTTCTCCTTTTAAGCTCTGATAGCTGAGATTGCCAACGAATTTTCCACTCATTTTTCAATTCCATTCCCTGAACCAAACACAGAAGTACAAAAAAAGATTACGCCAAGCCAACACTTTGTTTAAAATTAAAAGTTAAAAACATTTTGGATTTTGCCCATTTGGAAAAAAAAGAAGTAAAGTATACGAGTAATGCATATAAAAGGAGAGTTGACCAAAGCATGTAAACTCATTCAGCAAACAGCAATGTCTGAGTCACGAGGGAGTTCATTTCTTTGCGGGGGACAAAAAAGAATACATGCCCCCACAAAAAAGAATACATGAAAAATCTTTTTCATCTTGATAATCTCGTTACTTATAAGACTGATATATAGTGTATTTTTTAAGCTCGTTACTTACAAAACTGATATCTAGTGTATTTTTAGGCTATGATCCAATGTTTTGTTAATAACAGTTGAATAGATTGTAGCATCACCAAAGCCAAGGGAATTCTTCTACTAGAGAAGGCAATTTTGTTGACTGGTAGAACACGGACGTCCATGTAAACAGTCTTCAAATCATGTCGCCGATTGCTTTCTCCTATCTTTTTTTTCCCCGAAAACAACAAGTGATATTGAAATGATTAAAGAAGGTTCTTTCACTGAATTGACTGAAAAATATTTTTTTGAAAAATTCTTTTTCTTCTTACGGGCTATAATTCTACCCCTCGTATAACTGTAAGCTTCAATCTAATATATAGTATATTTTGTAAACTCAGTTTTTGCGTAAGGAGGTTAAATAAGATTGTCTGTTTGTTTGAAGCTCTTCAAGATTGTCTGTTTGTTTGAAGCTCTTCTAATCTTCAAGTATTTCAGGTTGAACGACATGGTGGAGAAAGTAAAAATTTAAAAAAAGGGCCAAAAAAATTTTTCAATTAAGAAAATAGCTTTTTTTTCCACTAAAAAACAGATTTTTTTAACAGAAAAACTGCTTCAATTTTTTTTTAAAAAAATTATAATAAAAAAAAAACCTCGACAAAATAAAAAAAAAATTTGAGTAATTTTTTTACACAAAAAACTTATTTTTTAATGTAAAAAAAAAAGGACCATTTACTTAAAACAAAAAAAGCTTTTTCTTAAATCATTTGTCAAAATCACTGATTTCCAAGCATTGAGTTCTTTTAATAATATTTTATTATAAATGGAGCCAACCGTTAAGCTTTTACTGCTACTGTTCCTACTATTATTATTATTAAATACATCCACCTTCACAAAGTTGTTTCGATATTATCATTATTAAAAGGCAAAACCACTGACTCAGAAAATTTACGCTAGACGCATTTAATATTCAGGCGAAACAAGCAAAAGGAGAAGAGTAAAAAAATAAATAAATTGAAATAAATATTAAAGACAAGACGGCCACCCACCCATGGAACCAATTTTTAAATGCAACAATAATCCAAGAAGACAACATTTCTCAAGAAAAACATAAAATACTGAAGTATGGAAAAAAAATCAAAATCAAAATACCAAATTGAATAGAGCAGAAACAGAACAAGGAACAAAACTACCCAAATCTTAAATGAGACCAAAGTCCCAAATCTTAGAAAATTTTTATCTCAATTATTTAGTAAAAAAAGGAAAGAAATTTATCTCAACGTACCATTTGTCAAGTTTTCTGCGACATTTTTTTCAACTTATTTGCTAGAAGATGAAAAATTTGACCACAAACGTACTTGATTTTCCAAAAAGCAGAAACAAAGAACCCCATATCAACACAATCAAAGAAATTAAACAAGTCCAAAATGAAAAATTCTATTAATTCCCCCAAACTTTCAAGATTGTAACAATATGCACCGAACTTTTGTGCATATCATCCGTTTTCCCCAAACTTTGATAGTGTATCAAATTACTCCCATTTTTGTCTTGAAATTTTCAATCCTTTTTTTTTTAATTTTTAATCACAACCTTCAATTTGCGAACCCACAAGCCCAATCCCTCGAAAATATTGACGAGACAGAATTAAAAACTCTCAAAATCGGAAAACAAAACAAAATAAAGAAAGGAAGAAATGAAAATACCTCATTGGATTGGTATCTTCTGCGGGCGGAGAAAGCCATGTGAAGTCCATTGGCCATGTCGCGGTCGTAGATGGCTCGGCGGCTCGGATCGGAGAGGGTCTCGTAGGCCTCCTGGACCCGAAGGAATCTCCGGGTGTACTCCTCGACCCGATCCGGCGGCGAGACGTCCGGGTGGTACTTCCGCGCTAGCTGCTTGTAGGCCTGCTTTATCTCCCACAGCGATCCCGACTCCGGGATCCCCAGCAACTCGTAGAAGCTCGCCTCCTCCTCCTCCTCCTCCTCCTCCACCGCTACCGCCGCAGCCCCATCGCCGAATGCCGCCGCGTTCGATTTCGATTTCGACCGAATCCGGGACGGGAAAATGGATTGGGCAAGGAACCGAACCGTGGAATTAGGGTTTCTGGTGGTGATGGTGGCGATGGAGGCCGAATTCGAAGGGCAGAAGAAGCGAGATTCGCTTCCTGGAATCGTTAACCCATTGCATTGCATCTCTTCTCTCTCTTCTCTTTCTCTCACTAGGATTCTCTGGTCTTCTATTAGTTGGCGGTATTTTTTTGGGTTTATTATTAATTTATTTTTTATTTCTGGAGGAGATTAGAGAGATTTTTTTTTTTTTTTGTGGTGATTTTTAAAAAGTGGAAATGGGAAAATTTGAGTTTGAAGAAGTCTTAGGGAGAAGGGAACACTTGTGGCGTGGCTTTGAGGATAGGCACTAAGCTTGCTTATATAGGGACGTTTCTTTATTATTTATTTTTTTATAATATTTTGTTTTTGCTTTTGTTTTTCTGAAGTAGATGAGACGGCGGTGAAGGGTGGGTCCCATGTATGGGTATTTTGGTGGGGAAGAAAAAAACATGACGATCACCTTCTATTCTTCTCTTTGGAAAGAAAACAAAAGTTGAGAGAATTACGTCTGTTTGAAACAACTACAGCGACAGACAAAAGCTGCTACAATGTAAATATAAAAGTATTGTTTGTTATAGTTTTAAAAATAATATATTTATTTTTAATTATTTTTTATATATTATATTATATTTTTAAAAAATATATTTATTTATATTATATTTAAAAAATTATATTATATTATTATTTATATTATATATTTAAGTTATACCACACTTAATATATATATCATTTATAAAAACAAGTTTCAAAAAATAGTATTTATAAAAATTTTCTAATAAGTTGATATTTTGTTGGGCTTTTATTTAGGATAGCTTGTGCTTTTGTTATTACACAGTAAAAGAATAAAGGGGTAGATTATGATTTTCAATTATTGTTTACATAGTGCCTAAAAAAAGCTTTCTGATTTTAAAGAGTTTTCAAGCTTGTTTAGTTAAATATGTCTGAAGCTCTTATTATTATAGAAAGTAAAATAATATAAAAATATGAACTGAATTTTTAGTCCTTTATTTACAAATATATGTCAAAAGTATAAAAGCCTAATTAGAATGGCTTAAAAAAAGTTATTTTTGGTTTATGTACTTAAAAATTATTTTTTGATATATCTAAATAGATATATAAAAGTCCTTTTAGTTTCTATAAGTACTTTGGAGAGAACTCAACCATTTAGTGCTTGTGAAAAAATTGCTTATGCAAAACTTTTTTATTTACATTTTGACCCTTTTATTTAAAAATAATAAATTAAGATCAATATCCTTGAATTAGACTACTTTTTATATCAATAAAACCTTTTGACTTATTTAACCAAACAATTTAAAACGTCTTTTGAAAAAAAAAATTATACACTATCCAAACACTAATTAAAAAGCTTTAACTTATGTTTCTTTCCTTTTTCTACCTGTTAAAAGTAAAACCATAAGCTATTCAAATGAGCTCTAAATAAAAAATAATAATAATAAAAAATTCCATAAACTCTTTTTCAACGAGCACCAAAAAGGTGATTTGTTTTTATCAGATGTCCCTGAAGGGGCACAAAAAAAAATGATTTGCTTCTAATGAATTTATAAAAACCAAAAACCTAATTAGTGTGCTAAGCAAAATCCAAAAAGAATTTTTAGACTAAATAAGCCAAAAGTAACTTATCTTATTTTGAACGGCATCTTGAAGACCACAATGTCCAATTTTTTGCGATTTGAAGCGATGTGTTTTCTTCGTTTGTGTTAATAATGTTATTTTGCAGAATAAAAATCAAGAGTGGCACACTTTTTTATATTAAAAAGAAAAAAAAAGTTGCTCAAATGAAATATACCAATATACACATTTTAGTCGTCAAATTCGATGTTTTCAACTTAATAACGTTAGGGTTAATTTGAGAAATATTACTTTTGTTTTTTTAATCTTACCTTTTTTTTGAGAAATTTTGAAACATATTTTCTTTATATAAAGACATAATTAATTACAAGAATTTTGAGTTAGGATAAGCCGATAAGATAAATAAGTGTTATTTAAGGGTATTTCGACCTTTTTGACTAAAAGAAATGATATGAATCAAATGAAGAAAAATTAATTGTAAAACATAATAGCTATAATAAAAAAGTAGTATAACCTCTTATATATTCTTTGAATTTTGAAGTGTATGTTCTTAATGTTATTTTGTAGAAAGAAAATAGATAAGAGTGCTCTTTCAAGGTTTTAAAAAAGGTTGCATAAAGAAAATACTCAAAGCATATGCATCAAAAATTTCTCCAATAATGTGCCAAAAAAGTATTTATGATTCTTGTCAAATTTTATTTGGGCATCAAGATATGCACATATTTATAACTATTAGCAAGTTGACAATATTCTAACTCTAAAAATGTCCTTTTTTTTTCTTTTCTATTTTAGTTTTAAAGCAATACGTGTGCTTCTTAATAGGGCTGAAACTACTTCAGAACTATATTAGTATCCCCAACCCTGATGTTTCTTTAAACTTTTTCTCTCAATTTTATTTTTGTTGCAAATTTTTTTTGTTAAAATCTGTTCCTTGTGAAAATTTTCAATTCATAGTTTTTACACAAATTTTAAAATTTCAACCCAAGAATTCCTTATTTATTTATTTTGTTTTCGCTTTAGTTGTTTTTTTTTTTTTTCTTTTCTTTTCTTTTTGAAATAGATAAGATGGTAGTGAAGGGAGAGTCCCATGTTAACATGATAATGACCTCATGTTAACATCATTGCTAACCCTGAAATGTTCAATTTTTAAATGATATTTAGTCAAACTTTTAATTGCATTTTGAGATATTAACATCTGAACAACTATTAGAAAATGAACAAAATTACCAACTCTAATAAGTGGTGCTCCAGTTTTTGGGTTTTGATGCCACATGTTCCCTATATCTTTCTTTCTTTTTCTTTTTTCTTTTTGAATTTAATGTAGAAGGATTAGAATTCTTCACGTTTTGCTTGAGTGGGTACGGATTGATAACCCTATACAATTACCTTTTTTCTTTTTCATTTTTTAAGGGTCTGTTTTCCCTTTTTAAGAAAGACAGAGCTACCTTGGACCAAACAGCATCCCCAACCCAAGAGTTCCTTTCAACATTTGCTCTAGTTTATTATTATATTTTTTTTAACAATATGTTTTAATCTTTTCCTTCTAATATTTTTAACAATTTTCTATAGAACTTCTTCAAAAGTTTTATGTTTTTCCTTAAATTTCAACTTTAAAGTGTATTCATATTTCATAATTTTCTAAAATTTTTCAATATACTCTAAAATTTGATTCTTAAAATACTCATATTTCAAATAAAAACTCTTAAATAAAACAGAAATCAAGTACACTGTTATATGAAGTCATAATTTTGTAGAGTTTTAATTTCAAATAGTGGATTGAACTTGATTGTAGGCTTGATTCATATGAAAAAAGAGCACATAGATACAAATGCATAGAAAAAAAAGGAAAAAAAAAAAGAAGAGAGAGATTCAAAAAGTAAAAATAATAAATGAAAATAGTTCTTATGTTAGTTTGATTTAAAATGCTAGCTCTATGCATGCTTCTAGAAAATAAAAAATCTTACCTCACGAATTACTATTGGTAAAAATGTTTTCTTATAAATTCAAAATAAAGAGGATTGCTCAAAGAAAATCATCAAAGCATTTGTCTCTGAAAATTCTTGAATAATATACCAAAAATAAAACTGTGTTTCATGTTTGATTTATTGGTTTAGTCCAGCTCGGTCTAGTCATATGGGCGTAATATGTGAATTGGTGTTTGGTAAGGCATTTGTTTCGAACTAAATTAATAGTTTAAACTGAACTGAACGCCCCAACGTGGAAATTAATATCTCTCTTATTTCAACACTTTGAACCAATATTGAGCCATGATTTCAGTTCCCTATATTTGTGTTTATAATTTAGAACTACTATTTCATATTTATTTTAATAGTTAATTACATAATTATACCTCATAGTTTTAACTATGTCACAATTTATCCTTTTTGTTTTTAAAAATTACGAAATTATCCTTTGAATTTGAAAAACTTATTTCAATTTCATTCTTATGAAGTAGAAAAAATTGGATAAAATAACATAACTACTTATAAACAATTATAAAAATATTTTATACATTTAAAAACATAAAAATCTTAAAACACAACATCAAGTTTCAAAAAAAAATCTTAAGCCTTATGGCATTTTGAAATTTTTTTAAAATTTTTCTTAAAAAGAAAAATATAATTCGAAAAAAAATCTGGTATAATTAATAATATCTTTGTTTTATTGCCATTTTTCTATCCAAAAATTCTATGACGGATAAAAATGGTGTTTGGTAAAATCAACTCTAACTAAAAACTTTTAGTTGCTACAGTGTAAAACTCTCACATGCTACAGTGATAAGAAAAAGTAAGCTATAGTGTAAAACTCTCACATGTTGTAGTTTTCAATTCAAAAGTTTAAATTCTAACTACACTTCCCAAACACCTTAAAAATTGAAACTAGTTTTTTAAATTCAAATGATACTATTGTATAGCATGTTTGGAAAAGTAGTTCAAACTAATAGTTTGAACTATAAACAATATAAAGATCTCAAAAGCTACACAAAAAAGCTACAGTATAAGTTATCACATGCTATAATTCTCAAACCTAAACTAATAGGTTAAACTACTCTCCCAAACACCCTAGTAGTTTCTAAAAAAGAGGAATAAATTGAGAAATGATTAAAAATAGGAAGTATGATTATGCAATTAAAAAAATTTATGTTTGAATATAGTTTTCGATACTTAGACACTATTTTAGTTTGGATTTCCTATTCATGTTAAGACTTTAATTACAGATCCATAAAGCTAGTTCGGATTGCAGTCTCTACTCGGTTTGATAAACTGGTTTGAACCAAAAACAGTATAAGAGTGTAAAACAAAAAATCTTTAATTTTTAACTAATTTTGTTCAATTTAAGCCTTTACTGAACATTATATTAAATTAGTTGTTTGGATTTTCTTGTTCAAACCACAAAGTTTATATCATTCCTATTTGAACTAACAAACCAATTAGGGTACATAATTCCTACTTGTCAAATTTTCATTTTGACGGAAAATTGAATTCGGAGGTTCGCTGCATGTTTAAAGACTACAGGTGAGTTCCATGTAAGGAACGTATTTCCAACCGAACGTCTACGATTCAATGGCAAACGGGTGGGACAGCTAATTAATCTCAACCTCCTCTAGCTACCGGGGAAAGAAAGTCAACTTCCATCAACCTAGATTAGGAGAACGTCATGTGAACCGTTCGATTTTATCATTTTGTACGGGGAATTCTAGAATTAGATCATTCATTACCCAGGACAATCCAGCCTTTCTAGAAGAAAATAAAACAAAATAGAAAAAAGATGGAAAAGGTGACGAGTGTATTGAACCCAAAGTTAAACCCACAACAAAAGGTGTTCAAAATAACCGTCAAACTTTGAAAACTGTAAAACGGAATCATACCACTAATATTTTGAAAAGGAAAAAAAAAGAATTAGGTTATTATTATTAATTAAAAATAAAAATAAATAGATCAAAATATAACAGTGTTTAGTAAATAAACTACTTAGATTAAATAAAATTTATTTTTGTATAGAATGATGTAGAGAGAAACATGAAGGAGCAGATATATAACAAAAAAAAAAAAGAAAAGAAGAGAAGAAAAAAAAGAAGAAAAAAGAGGAGGTAAAATTAGAAATTTAAGTGTTTAAAAATAACAAGTAATTTCAAAAATGTTATGTACTTAAATATTTTTAAAAGTATGCTATTTGCTTCTTAAGAATTAAAATTGTGTTATTTGGTGCAATTTCCCTTAAAAAATTAATATGAAATAAATTGTTTGTTTGTTGCATGTCAATTTTTTTTCAAAAATAATTCTCTAAACCGACCAAACCAATAATAAGTGATTTATACTTCATTTGGAAAAACAGTTGAAAATGTTGGTTTGAAAACTATAGCATGTGAGAGCTTTATAACGTATTAACTTTTTAATTTTTATTATAACATATGAGAGCTTTATAGTGTTCACGGTTCTAATTGATGACTCTAACCGTTTTTTCAAACTGCCTATAAATGGACCAAACCGCTAAAAACAACAGTAATTCTAACTCCCAAACTAATCAAATCGAGGATTTAAACCCACATTACAAATGACTCTCCATATTTTTTTTTCTTTTTCCCTTTCTTTTTTGTTTTTTTCATACCTATTATTATTACTTGCTAAGGTTGTGAATTTTAATTGGTTAAGACTTGAACGTGTCTTGAATTTTGGAGTTGATGGGTATGCATGTTTTGGCATGTTTTTGAAATGAATTTGGTCTTAGATATTACAAGGGAGAAGAAGAATGTGCGCTAGAACAATATCTAAGCGAGGGGTTTGTTTTACAAAGCTAGTTGCAAGAGGAGAAAAAATGAAGAAAGAAAAAGGAAATTGAAGGGGTATTTGCAACGGAAGTGAAGTGAAAGCTAGTCTGGCCGAAAGAATTCTCATTCTTATTATTCTTTTCTTATCAGAATATGCAACTATATCCAAATAGATGCCATTTTAAAACATAAAAACAGCCCCTCTGATCTAGCAACAAAACGTGTTATATATATATATAGTTTGTCCCTTTCAAACAAGAAAGAGCCATGACTTTACATTTACTCTAACTTTTCTTCCATTTTCATTGTCCCTTACAAAACACATCTTGATTTATAGTTTACGTTGAGTATGAGTTTCACTCTGATAATTCTATTTCTTTTATCTATATGCCGTGACAGGGCTGCACTGATTGATATGAGACGCTTTAGCTTCCTCGAGTTATCTCGTTGCATCATCCTCTATTTTGTAACTCTTTTATCTTTAAAAAAAAACAATTCCCATATTTTTTTAAGTATTAAAAGCTAGGAGATCATAATTGCCGGCTAGCTAGGATAATGTATGAATAATAATATTGTAGTAGATATTGTTCTGATTTAGTACCACCTTTAATTAGTGAGGGATCAAGGCCCATGTAACTGCTTAATTTTAAGAATAACATATCAAAAAGCTTGAGACAAAATCCAGTCATAATCTTTAATAGTTTCATCCACTAGCATATGTGCAACAATTTTATTCAATACTTTTAATTAATTAGTCAAAATAGATTACCTCGTTATATCTGATCATCCATGTTTGTGAAGGAAAAGTACAATTCCGAAACAATTGTTTATAACACTCTTTAAAATAAAATAATAATAATAAACAAAATCTTTACAATTGGGATAGTAACTTGAGGACTATTTTATACAAAATGTATAATTTTTTTTTACAACCATAAGTTTAATTAAAGAAATATCTGCAATCCTGCCTTTTTGTGCTTGTGAAAGGCCAAAGATCATGAGTACTAGTTAATTAGATTTTTTTTTAAAAAAAAACAAGTTAATTGGATTTTAGTTTGTCATTAGTTGTTGTTTATTGGTTGAGAAAATCGGTCAATCAAATCTTCGTAACCACATTAGAATTTGTCCCCTCTCTTTCTCATAACCCTAATTTGTTTTTTGGTTTTTGGTTTTTCTTTTTTCTTTTCGGCCCCAGAGAAACTGCATGACCATTCCAGCTGGACCAGAATAACTTTTTTTATACATATAATTAAACTCCAGGTTTGTTTAGGGTAGATAAGCGAGTTAGCTAGCACAGTTGATGGTTTAAGCTCATCTATTGGTTGGTTAGTGAAACCTTTTGTAAAGTACACGTGTAATGATTTAGTTGGTTGATTGATTGATTGTAGCTAGTTGGTCGAGGAAATACAATTAATCTGTCTAGAAGGCAGCAGCAACTTGGACTACACGGCGACGGCGGCGATGGCAAAAGGTGGGCCAATTCACGTTTCCACGTATTTTGATATTCTATGCTCATGGTCTATTGCATATTAGATCGTTATTGACAACAAAGCGAAAAACATTATCTTTACTTCGAATATTTGCAGTCTGTGAAAACATACACATAAATTTTTTCAATGTTTTTGGGTCATTGAATTTAGAGTTTTTTGATTGAAATTAAGGTTAGAAATCATTAAGATATTTGATTTCTAAGTTTTCTCTAATTTAAAAAGTCAAAATGGTATATAAACCATGAAAAAGAGCCTGATTTGAAACTGGGTCAAAATTCAGGCCAACCAAGTCAAAAAGACCCACATTAGAGGTTGAAGACGACTGAAAAACATATCGTTTGGCATTTTGGCCAGTCAAACGACATGTTGTTTGGACTAGCTGAGAATCGTTTTTCAAACAAGAAAATGACATGCGTTTTGGGCTTTAATGCCCAAAATGACATGTCATTTGGACAAAGGGAGGGGGCATTTTTCAGGCAAAAAAATTACGGGTCTTTTTGGGCCTTAATGCCTAAAATGGCATGTCGTTTCTTACGAGCAGAAAATTTAAAAAAATCCAAAATTAATAAAAAATTGGGTATTTTCCAGGTTTAATAAATTGAATATTTTTGGAAAAATTTTCATAAAATTTTAATATTTTATGAAATTTTCATAATATCCACAATTTTTATATGAATTTTTATATTTTAGTTTAATTTATAAAAAGATTCATAATTTTTGGTATTTGTTATGAATATTATACATTTGTGTGGATATAATTTTATTTATTTATATGCATATAATATTCATTATGTATGATTTATAATTTTAATTATGCATGCAATATTAAGTTGAATAATTTAGTACATTAAAATTTTGTATAATCATGTGCTAGATTATGTTATTTTATGTATAATTTTAATTTATGCATTAAGAATATTAGTACATAAATTATTGATTTTTGTTCATATTTTTTTATATTGCTTTAAGATAAATGCAATGTAATTTATTTATTAACATGATTTTAAAATAAATGTCTAGTGATCCATATAATTTTAATTAATTAGAGTTTAGTCTAACAGCTTTAATTATATAAAATTATATATTTAGTGATTTAGGATCACATTTAGAAAATGACATTAGTTGTAATTAATCATAATTGATATAATAAAATTCATCCCATAGGAATTTTTATTATATTATATGGTTAATTAGGATAGAATATCAAATTATATTTCTTAATTTACCCGCATGAATTGAGAAAAGGAACATAATTTGATAGTTTTATCATAAAGTTCAATGAATCTAATTGAATTATAACTTTAGCCCACAAGTAAGTTTTATGGCATTAGATTCATAATTTTACAACATGATTTATATTGGTAAAACATGATATAAGTTTATTAGCCTTGAAAATTGTATAATGCAAGCATGTAATTTTTATGCAACTTTGAAATCTGCAAATTACTCTGATATTAAATGTAAAATTCTTAAACTTAGAGGGGACAATTATAAAATATGGAAGGAGAGAGTTTTTCTTCATCTTGGGTGGATGGACATAAACTATGCTATTAAGAAAGACGAACTTGTTATTACTAACACTAGTATTGCATATGAAAAGGATCTTTATGAATATTAGGAGTGATCTAATCGTCTCAGTATGATGTTCATAAATAATCATATTCTTGCTGGTATTAGAGGTTTTGTTGAGCAGCACAAGAATGTCAAGGCATTGTTGAAGGTCATTGATGAGCAGTTTGAAACATCAACTAAAGCACTTACTAGCACCCTAATAATTAAATTTTCATCCTTAAGGCTCACCGGTATTAGAGGTGTGTGTGAACTTATCATGAAAATGAGGGACACAACGGCTTAATAAAAAACACTTGAGGTTGATATATCTGATCTTTTCTTGTGCACTATATATTAAACTCTCTTCCGCAACAATATGGATCTTTTAAAATATCCTACAACACTAATAAGGATAAATGGTCAATTAATAAATTCATGACCATGTGCGCTCAGGAACAAGGGAGGCTGACAATGGAAATGGGTGAAAGTACATTAATAGTAACATAATAAAAGAATAAAAAACAAGCCAAACAAGAAGAAAGGTAAAATACCTATTCAAGGTGAAATAAGAAAGGAATCCAAGTGTTTCTTCTGTAAAAAGAAGGGACACATGAAGAAGGATTGCACTAAATTCCAGAACTGGCTTGAAAAGGAAGGTAATTCAATTTCATTTGTTTGTTATGAATCTAATATGGTTGATCTTAATTATAACACATGGTGGATTGATTCTGGTTTTGCAATTGTGGAGGTAGTTGGAACATGCACTTTAATTTTAAGTAATGGTTTTATTTTGAATTTGGAAAAGACTTTTTATATTCCTAGTTTCTTTAGGAATTAATTTTAGTTTCAAGGCTTATACCTTTGGGATATTCCTTCAGTTTTTCTAAGACTTATTCAATTTGTTTCATAAATCTGATCCTGTTGGAAATAGTACATTGTCTGATGATCTTTTCTCTATTAACTTGCAAAATAATACTACTCATAATGCTATTCATGTTCACACAGGTATAAAAAGTTGCATTATGAAGGAAGATTCCTTTATATTATGGCACCAGAGATAGGGACATATCTCCATAAAAAGAATTAAGGGATTAGTAAATGATGGAGTACTTAATACTTTAGATTTTACTAATTTTAACACTTGTATGTGTTGCCTTAAGGAAAAGCAGACCAACAAGTCTAAGAAATGTACAAAGAGGAGTACAGACATATTAGAATTATACATTTAGACGTTTGTTGTCCAGACATGGACTTGTATGGTCTAAAATACTTCATCTTTTTCATAGATGATTACTCATGATATATGTATCTCTACTTGTTTCATAATAAGAATGAAGCATTAGATACTTTTAAGATTTTTAAAGTTGAAGTAGAGAAACAATGCAAAAAACAAATTAAAATTTTGAGAACAGATAGAGGCGGGGAATATTATCGTAGATACACTAAGAATGGACAAGCACCTAGCCCATTTGCGAATTTTTTTCATGAACATGGGATAGTTACCAAATGCACTATGCCCGGTTCTCCAGACCAAAATGGTGTAGCAAAAAAAAGAAACCAAACTTTAATGGATAAGGAGTATGCATAGTCACTCCAAACTACTTGAATCCTTGTGGACTGAAGCTCTTAAAATGGCTGTGTATATATTAAACCGAGTTCTAACAAAGGTTATTCCAAAGATGCCATTTGAATTATGAAAAGGTTTGAAACCAAATTTACAACATATACACGTTTGGGGATGCTGGTCTGAAGTAAGAGTTTACAGCCCACAAGAAAAGAAATTGGATCCAATGACCATTAGTGGATATTTCATTGGATATGCCAAAAAGTCTAAAGGATACATATTTTATTGTCCACCTCATAGCATTAAGATTGTGGAATCAAGAAATACAAAATTTTTTGGGAATGACTTGATCAGTATGAGCGATCTATCACAAAACAATTGGGTCATTTGGTATTGTTTTCAAAATAGGTGAAAATGTTTTTGTTTTAAAAAATCAAAATTTTTTAGGAACTATGCTGAGAGTGTTTTTAAAATTTTTTCCTCAGAAAATGTACAAAAAACATTTCTAAAAATTTTGGGAATGAAACGAAATAGGGCCATTGTTTTTGAGAAAAATCATTTTGGTACTCAACCTTCCCACTTAAGTGACAAATTAATTGTTGTCAACAACATTCTTCAAGTTCAAACAAGTGTTGGACAACCAATCATTGAAATTCTGCAGACTAATTATAATAATCTAATAGATCAAATTGTTCAAGAAATGGCTGAAATTGTTGAACAACCAGTTGAACAACATGTTCCTTAGGAAAATGTTGATGCAACTTTAAGAGGATCTATTAGAATAAATAAATCAGCGATTCGTAGTGATTATGTTGTGTATCTGCAAGAGTCAAACTACAACATTAGAGTCGAAAACAATCCAAAACGTTTTCACAAGCCATGAGTTGTAAAGAATCAAATTTGTGGTTCAACACCATGCAAGATGAGATGAATTCTATGGCATCAAATGGAGTTTGGGATCTTGTGGAGTTAGCCAATGGTGTAAAAGCCATAGGTTATAAATAGGTCTATAAGACGAAGCTTGTAGAACTAAGTCTCCATGACATATCATAGTATATAGTATCCCTATAGGATTATCCATAATCGGCTTAAGGACAAGTTCTATCTTACCTTTCCGATTATTTTTATCTTACGTTCCATTATATCACCATCAGAAAACTTACTATCCAAAGGCGGTATACCATTCAGTTACACCTATATATCTAAATGGTTAAACACTCCAGTTTTTTAATTACAGGATAATGCATATAAGAGAATATGACTACTCCTAAAGAGGAGTTATAGATTCCATATCTATGAATAACAGGTCTACGCTATCATGAGCCATGCCTCCAACATACTGATGTGCATACCACTATTAAAATATAGGTGTCACCCTTTGGTACATCAAAAGACATAAGTCAAGACAACGAGCCCACTATTCATCTTAGGCTTAAGATACAACACAAATGATTGTCTAAAGTGAATCGATTTGCTGAGACAGAATTATTAATCTAAATCAATTCACTTTATGTCCCAATCCAACACATCGCCACCTATAACAATGTGCCAATGTTTCTATTTGAGGAGTCCACCTCCGATGGCCAAGACAAACCATCTCCTAATAGGGATATAGATAATATAACAATCTTTACATGAATAAAGCGTTCAACTTTATTCCCTCGATTGCAGATTTTATGATTTAGACCATCACCTTAAGAATCGTGTCTTTCACATAATATGTCCATTACATGCCTAATTCTTAAAGATTTAGACTAACAGTCTCAGACTATTATTTGCTTAACATACATTTAACAAATATGAACGTAAAGATGACAAGATTTGGTATATAAATAATAAATAAATTCTTTATTAATAAAAATGTCTCTACAAGTATATTACATTTTTACTCCTTAGGGCATACACATCTAACATCTAGACTATGACGACGCAGTCGACTACGATATACATAGTCTAGTCGACCGAAACACAGCAGGAAGCCCCGTTTTCTATTATTTTTGTGAGGTTTTTCTTTTGTGGAACAATTTTGAGAAAGATAATCGAGATTTTATGATAACCAAAGAATAAAATTCGATCTATATTAGATTGAAATTAAAGATGGACATTATGCGAAGAAGTATACTACAAGAAGATACAAGATGAAGAATCAATAAAATGTTTCTATTAATTTTTGTAATCTTTATTTTCTTTTCTCAAGGGTGGAATCATAATCTTACGGTTATTTATTATGTTGCTTGTAGCTTTGCTTGTTGTGTTGCTTGTTTGCATTAAAATATGTTTTGCCATGTATATTGATAACATGTCATATAGAATAGGCAGTGCCACTCATTAAAAATTGTTCATACATGATAATATAAAACCTTGATTTCTAAAATATTGAATGGGAGAAGATTTTTGAAAAGAAAACCTAAGGCCTCTATCGTTGTTCCCTAGGTAACACATAGTGGTTCCGATCCCTTAGAAGGGATACATCATGTACAGGGTTTGATCTCTGAGAGGATAATTTGCTTTAGCATGTTTTATCATTGTTCATTTCTAAGTGTCGATTATAAGCCATGGATAAAGTAGTTGAAACTATGGTTAAACACTCAAGACCAATTTTATTATTAACATCTCTTAGGAACTTTGTTGATAAAGTTAATGGCCAAAGAAAGCGATTATTAATATATGCTAGATCGGACGGGTCTTGGATGCATATACTAATCAGAGGGGATCCGTGTTCCTAATTGAATTTGACAAGTCTCCCCTAGGCGGTTTGTTTAATTTTGAGTTAGGAATTGTCCTTGTAAGGTTATGATTTTTTTCACGGTTTTGACACATAAACACATTGTATGCCTACTTGTTTATGTTATATTACTAAATTGTTATTGAATATTTACTTTTGTTTGATATATGAGTCTTTATTATAGGTCAAAGTGTCTAAAAACACTTCATCTTTGATACTTGATAAAAACACTTTAACTGACGAGAATTATAATGATTGAAAACAAAACCTAAATATTGTCGTATCCTTTAAGAAATTAAAATTTGTGCTAACTACGTTGTGTCCTCCTACACCTATCGGCACCACTAATGAACAAATCCAAGCGTATGTTAGCTAAAAGGATGCTAATGATCAGGCCCGCTGCAATATTATGGCTAGCATGAATAACGTACTACAGGCTCAACATGAAGATCATTAAACTACTTGGTAAATCATGAATAATCTTGAGGACATGTTTAGAGGCCAAGCCTTGACAATGGGGCAAGGGGCTTTTTAGAAGCTTCTCAACTACCAGAGATTCCTGAGAAGGAGCATATGATGTTGGCCATGGGCTACCTCGTTGAGGCTCAAAAACCATGGAGCCAACATTGATGTGGAGTCACAGATGATTGTAGTTTTTGAGACTCTTTCTAAGGAGTTTGTCCCGTTTAGAGCTTTATATAACTTGAGCAATAGACAGGGTATAACCTTAACTGAGTTAATGAAGCAGTTGCAGGAGTTCAAAAACTTAATTAGGGAAGCTCTAGCTGGTGGCAAGGCAAAGGTAGTTAAATCTAGTTTCAATTCCAATTCTAGGAATGGAAAGAAGCAAAGGGCCAAGAACAAGAAGTCTTCTATTTTGAAAAAGGGCAAGAATAAGAAGAAAAAGAAGAGGAACCCAAAAACTAAAGTGTTTCTTCTACGGGAAGGTTGGGCATATAAAGAACAATTGTAAGGACTTACAAGCTAAAGGAGGTAAGTGCAAACTTCTGGTTATTGAGACTTGTTTAGTTGAACAATCAAGTGACACTTGGGTCATAGATTCTAGGGCGACTAATCATGTTTGTATTTCTTAGCAGGGTTTAAGGAAACGAGAGGTCTACTACATGAGCACTTCATGTAATAGATTGGCGATAGATCCTTAGTGCTGGCTAAAGCAGTCAGAGACGGCCATCTTTATTTTGATAGTTATAAGAGTTTAGTTTTGAGATATTGCTTTTATGTCAATAAACTTAAAAGGAATTTAATTTCTGACACTTGTTTATTTAAAGATTCTTATTCAGTTTCTTTTAATAATGAAGTTATGATTCATAAAAACAAATCTTTTATATGTAGTGGATGGATGCAAAACAACCTATATTTTATCAAACTTAAGATGGACTCATTGCTAAACACTGAGGTTAGCGATGACTTTAAAAGACTTAAAACTTCTCACTCCAATAAGACTTATATGTGACACTTGCGATTAGGTCATATTAGCTTGAATAGGATTCAAAGTTAAGCAAGGGGTAGACCTTTAAGTCATTTAGGCGTGGAATCTATACCACAATGTGAGTCTTGTTTGAAGGGCCAAATGACCAAAAGACCATTCTGTGGTCCCATGAACATCAAGGCACAATGAGGGTGTAAGTATTTTGTTACTTTTATTGATAATTATTCAAGATATGGATATGTCTACCTAATGCATCATAAGAGCGAAACTTTTGACATGTTCAAGGACTTTTGAGCTGAAGTAGAAAAGTAATTAGGTAAACCCATAAAAACCCTTCGATCTGATCAAGGTGGAGAGCTCTTCAATGAGTTCTTAGGACACTTAGTAGAGAATAGGATTTTATCCCATTTGACTGCATCCGGTACTCGTAGTAGAATGGCATGGCTGACAGAAAGAACAAGACTTTGTTAGACATGGTTAGGTCCATGATGAGTTATTCGACATTGCCTTTATCTTTTTGGGGACATACACTACAAACCACATGTTATCTTTTGAACAATGTGCCTTCGAAATTAGTTCTTAAAACTCCTCATTAGTTATGAATGGATAGGAAAATATCCTTAAATTTTATTCGCATATGGGGATACCCTGCTCATGTCTTGGACAAGGAAGCGAATAATTTAGAAGCACATTTAGAATATATGTATTTGTATAATATCCAAAAGGGACAAAAGGAGGTTATTTTTATAACCCAAAAGAAAATAAAGTCATGGTTTCAATGAATGCGACTTTTTTTAAGGAAAATTACATGAACGACTTTTAGCCTCATTGTAAAGTGGTATATTGAGGAGATGGTGAGTGATTCGATCACTTTAGGGATTCCATCTGAAACCAATCTAATTAATGTAGAAAAACCAACCGAACAACAACCTAGGGAGCTTCGACATAGTGGGAGGATCGGGCGTTAACTCAAAAGGTATATGTTCAATGGTGAAGCTTCCTTGGCTAAACTAGTTGATCATGATAGGGATTCATATACTTATAAAGCCTGAGATGAACTTTATGAAGACTAATCAAGTCTAGGAGCTTGTGGACCTTCCCAAAAGGGTAAAACCCATATGGTGTAAATGGGTCAATAAGAGGAAGAGAGGTGCAGATGGGAAAGTCGAAACCAATAAGGCTAAACTGGTAGCAAAGGGATACACACAAAAGGAAAGAATCAATTAAGAGGTAACCTTTAAACCTAGAGCCATGCTTAAGTCCATCTACATTCTCTTGTCTATTGCTACCGCTCTCGATTACAAGATTTGACTATGTATATCAAGATGGCTTTTTTGCAGGCTATCTTAATATGACCATATATATGGTATTGCTAGACGTGGTTCAATGCTAAGGTTCAATAGAATAAGGTCTATAAGCTACTAAAGTATATTTATGGACTCAAGTAAGCTTCCCATTTTTAGAACATAAGATTTGATCAAGTGATCAAGACTTATGGGTTCGAACAAAATGTAGACAAACTATGTGTTTACAAAAACATTAAGGATAAGAAGGTGGTTTTTCTACTGCTCTAGTAGATGATATTCTACTTGTTGGCAAAAACGTTGGGGTGTTGTCATCGGTCAAATTATGGTTAACTAAGCAGTTTGACATAAAAGACTTGGGTGAAGCTAATTATGTTATAGGTATCCAAATCTTTAGAGATAGGAAGAACAAAATGATAGCTTTATCTCAAGCTACCTACATAGACAAGATTCTCAATAAGTATGCAATGCATAATTTCAAGAAAGGTGGGCAACCATCTTGGTTTGGCTTACTCTTTTCAAAATAGATGGTCCAAAGACCGATGAGGAAAAAGAATACATAAAGAAGATGCCTTGTGCTTTGACAGTAGGTAATCTCATGCTATGCTTTGCACATGACCTGATATATATTATGCGGTCAAGATAGTGAGTCGATTTCAATCGGATCTAGAATCATTGGGTTACAGTCAAACATATTTTCAAGCACCTGAGAAGGATTAGAGGTTATATACTAGTGTATTCTGGTAAGGATCTAACATCTCTTGAATACATTGATTTAGATTTTCAATCCTATTTGGATTCAAGGAGATCGACTTTAGGATCTGTGTTTACTTTGGAAGAATGCACCATTTTTTGGAGAAGTATCAAGCAAGATTACATTTTAGATTCAACGATGGAGGTTAAGTATGTGGCAACTAGTGAAGCTTTGAAAGAAGCTGTGTGACTCCATAAGTTCCTTAAAGATCTTGAGATAGTTCCTAGCATGGCTAAGCCGATAATGCTGTACTGTGATAACACTGCAGTGATAGCTAATGCTAAAGAACTAAGACTTTACAAGAGGAGTAAACATATATGTCGAAAATATCATGTGATGAAGGACTTTATAGACAATGTACTGTTGCAATATGCAAGATTGCATCAGAGGATAATATAGCTTATCCTTTCACAAAGACATTGCCAATGAGGGCTTTCAAGAAGTGTCACATTTATTTACCTAGGGCAAGTGGGAGATTGCTAGACTAGGTGTCCTAAGAATTAAATGATGTAATAGTTTTTAGAGACATTTAATCAATAAAAGAGTTTATTATTGATTTTCAAATATCAAATGTTGTCCTCTTTATGTTCATTTATGTTGAATATATGATAAGCAAACAAAAGTCTGAGTCTGTCAGTCTAAACCTTTAAGATCGTGCATATGATGGACAGATTATGTGGAAGACATAAATCTTAAACGTAATAGTCTAAATGATATGGTCAGTAATCGAAGGAATAAAGTTGAGTGCTTTATTCATGTTAAGATTGTTATGTTGTCTATATCTCTAACGAAAGATGACTTGTCTTAGTCATTGGAATTGGACCATGTGAGCAGAAACATTGATATATTGCATAGGTAATGATATTTTTGATCCAGACTAAAGATGAATTGATTTCATTAAACATTTCATTTGTTTAAATCAATACAATCATATGTATCATATCTTAATCCAAAAATGAATTAATGGGCCTGTATTCTTGACTTGTGTCTTTTGATGTGCCAAAAGGTGACATCTTAAATTAGATGAAGGTACATATGCTGGTACGTTAGAGACATGACTCTTGATTGACGTAGACTCATTATTCATAGATATGTAATCCATAGCTCTTTTGTAGAGAATAATATTCTCTTATAGGCATTATCCTATAATTGGAAACTAGAGCGCTTAACTATTTAGATACATATGTGTAACCAAGTGGTATACTATTTATTGTTGATTATGAATAGTAGCCCCGTTTGGTTTTGTTTTGAGAATTTTTGAAAATATTTTTATACATTTTTTGTAGTAAAAATTTCAAAAACACTCTTAGCATAATCCTTAAAAATTCTCATTTTTTAAAACAAAACTATTTTCACATATTTTGAAAACAGTACCAAACAGACCCTAAGTATTCCAATGATGATATAATGGAATATAAGATAAAAATAATCAAGAAGGTAAAGTAGAATTTTATTTTTAAGTCGATTACGAATATCCTATAGGGATATTACACATTATGATATGTCATGGACAATAAACTTATTGAAGTTTCGTAATTTTATATAGTTCAAGAGCGCAACTTAAAGCTTTTAGTAGAATAGCTTTAGAGATTATAATTATAAAATATACGTATCGGGGATATGTTATTTTATAATTATAAGATTTTGATCTATATATGTCCATCACGTCTCCTTTGCTAGCTTAATTCCTATAACAATATGACATATTTTTTCCTACCGATTGATAACATGTGTTATTTATTAGATTGAATTAAATTTGATAGATTGGATCTAATAATTCATGTTGGTTTATTGGTTGAATTAATTCAAGATAAACATGTTGAATTATTTAAAATAGATTTTATTTATATGGGATTATATGTATATAACTGTTTTAATCAGATAATTTTTCTATTGGATTATTTAAATTAAAATTGAGGCTTTATAATGGATACCACATAATGGATACCATGGTCAAATAAAGTAGGATTTATCCATTAGGCTTAGTTTGAATTAGTGGGATAAATCTTAAGTGCTAAAAACGCATCATAAGAGTGTTGCCACGACGGATCGGTTGACCAGACCCAGTGTGGACAGGCCACGTCAACAATCCATTTGCTTTACTCGTTTTACTTAGAAAGTTGATCCAAAATCGAATTTTGAGGCCAAATCTAATAAGGACTAACCCCTAATTCAACCTTTATATAAAGGGAACTATTTTCTATTATTTTTTAGATCTCTTGATAAGTTTAGAGTGAGTATTCTAATGAGAGAAACTATGAAACTCTCACAGAGCTATAGTTTAACCTCTAAAAACTTAACCCTTAGTTTTCTTAAGTGGTTAGAAGAAGAGGTCACTTGAGGAGCAACTGAATGACGTGCAACCACCTGCATTCTGATTGTGGAAAGAGAATAGCAAGGAAGACTAGTTGATTAAGGCTCTTTCGGTAGATTTCTCTCATTGTAATTCCTACAATTTTCTAGTCTACTAAGTGGTATGAAAGATCTTTTATTAATTTATATACATAGCATGTCTAACTTGTTATTTGGAAAAAAGGCTTTGATTTAAAATTTTAAAATCCGTTGCGTATTTGTTTTTCCAACACCTATTACAATAGGTAAGAGATTAGTTGGATATGGTAGTTAGCTTGCTGAAAATCATAAGTAATATTGAAGTATTGTAAGGGCTTTACAGTATGTTACTATCACTAGACTAGATTTAGCCTTTTGTGCCAATAGAGTATGTCAGTTTATGTAAAGTCCCTTAGAAGTGCAATGGAAAGCTATCTACCATATGAGGTATTTGTCAGGAACGCTTGACTTTGGACTTCACAGCCCAAGCACTTTATAGGCACGGCCTATTAATAAATAGGTCATGAGCTAAGCTTGACGTCACAAAAATCAACTGGGTCGGGCACAACACGCCATGATAAATAAAAGCAAGCCTAGGCATGATACTAGGCATGCCTGGGCCTTAAATTTAATGGGCTGGGCTGGGCCGAGCCAGCCCATTTGACATCTGTCAATGATGATATCAACTAATCCAGTTCCACATGGAAAAAAAAAAAAAAACCATGAAAGCCACCTAGCCAAACAAGCCCCCAACTAGCCCCTACCCACCAACCCTTGCAACCCCCCACCTCTTGGCCTCCCTCCGATTGTCTGTTTGCCCCTACATATCTAGCCGCCACTAGCTTGTAGGTTGCCCTCAACCTGTTGTGAAGCCTGTCGTTCGGTTACCCCTCCCTCCTCTACCCATTCCCTTGAAGCCTGTCGCTAGCTCGTGCAGCCATAAAGCCCGTTGCCCACCCTCTACCAACCCCTTCGCCTCAATCACCCATTGTTGTAAGCCCACCCTCATCGTCAGCCCACCACCCTTAGCATCTTGCCCTCTCCTTGGCGTCCCCCACCTATGTTAGCATCAACAAGAGAGAGAGAGAATTTTTTTCATTTTCTTAATACTTTTTTAAATTTTATATCCATTATTTATCCAAATAATATATGTTTTTTATTAGTGTTTATAATTTTAAAATTTTATAAAAAAATAAACTATTTTTTTAATAATTGATTTATGTTTTGTTGGAGTTGTTAGTTTTAGTTTCATGGGAATTAATTTGTTTTAGTTTTGTTAAGATTGATATATGATTTTGATTAGAATTAAAAATGTACATTGGGATGTAATATATATGAGTAATTAATTGTGGACTTTTTCATACTACATAATTTTAATCTTTGTATTTTATCTTATTTTTGACATATTTGTTATCTTTGGAGAAAGAAAAAAGGAAAGAAAAATAACATTTTTTTATTAGTGTGAGATTTATAGTTACAAGTGTATACAAATTATTTGAACTTATTTTTCATGTCAAAGAAAGGTAAAATCGTTATTTCCTGCCATATAAATAAATAAAAATGTTTTTTAATGGTTGGAGGAGCATTTTTGGTATTTTGAACAAAATTAAAGGTCAGCTCACAGTCAACTAACAGAAAGGGTCTCTCTGTAATTTTTTTGAACAGTTAGGAGGTATCAATATGATTAGTTTTAGCCAAAAGTTGTCTTTGTAATTTGGGTAAAATATAGATGATGTCAGTATAATTTATCTTTTAATTAAAGATTTTCCACCAACTACCTAGATCCATGCTTTTGCAACACATTTTCATGTTGGTAAGAACATTTACCTACACTTCAGAAATCTGCAGCCACACTTTTGGATGTCCCATTACTAAAAACCAAATTTCCAGGAATGTCATATGTGCACATGCAACAACAAATCTATGTGTACTTGGGTGGTAATTTGTATCGCAAGTTGTGTTTGTGCTAATCCGTTTATATAATTACATCATAACACATCAATCCAACTATTGTGTTACAAAATGTTACTCCAAACATGACCCACAACCAGCATAACCCTTTTAAATTAATATAATGAATAAATAATTAGTACAACTATAACTTATTTAAGATAATTATGGTGCAACTAACAGGTGTATGAGTTAATTTATCATTACTTTTTTAAAAAAAGTAAAATTTACCTAGAGATTTAAAAATTCATAGTCTGTTAGTTAGTTCCTATTTGATATATCATATTATATCATGTAATATAATTAGATTGTAAATATATTGTAAATAACACATTTTTAATTGTGTTTGTTTGTAACAATTGAGGTCAAGTTAGTCAAGTTAAGATTTAAAAAAAAAAAAAAAGAAGGTTAATAGGGCGTTTGGCAATTGTCGTTAGAACTATTTTTATGGTCCAAAACAGTATAGCATGTGAGAGCTTTACATTATAGCAACTTTTTGCTTTTTACCATAGTATGTAAGAGTGTTACATTATTTAGTAATCATTTTTATGGTTCTAATTATAGTTGCCAAACACCTTATAAGTAAGGCAACTTGACCCGCTTATTGATTGAGTTAAGTGTGTTAATCTGATATTGACCCAAATCCACTTATGATAAATCCAAACTTCATTTAGATTTTGTGTCATGTTGTGTTATAATAACTCAAAATTCCACCCTCCCAATTTTCTGAATGTACGTAATGTTAGGTAATGCCGCTAGGGCGGTCGATCAACTTATAAATTAAATCTAGTCCAATATCTGAAAACCCTAAACCCTTCAAATAAAAAAGTAAAGAACACAAGATGTTTTTTTCTAAAATGGATTGCTACCTTTCTACAGAACCTTCCAAGCATTATATAAGTGGGTCCCTCGACACTTCTAGTTTTGTTTTTTAAATAAAAAACAAACTAGAGGAGAAGAGATCAAAATTGGACACGCAAACAGTAAGATTACACTTTATGTTCAATTTTCCCCCACTCCTATTTTACGATTACACTTTATGCAGCCACTTGTTTTCTTGTTGACCAAACACGTGCTAGAGACATTTCGAAGGGTGCTTTCGCAAACAACTTGTCACCAACCGCTAGCCGCTTGCAAGTTTGCTCGCTTACTTGCAATTATACGAACATCTACGGTATATAGAAAAAAAAAAATAACGTGATGCGACAATAGTTCTAATAATAACGTGTCATTAAATCCAAACCTTATTTCAATAGTACTAGAAGGTCAACAATTTTAGGCAAGACACAAGACACAGTGACAAGATTCAAAAAATTGAATATAGTAGGATTAGACTGCACATTTATTATTAATCAACTTCCAAGAATGCTGCACAATCTTATTAAAAATACTTTTCAACAAATCACTTATTAAAACTGTCCCTTTATTTAAAATTAAGGATTATTAAAAGACCGAGTTACCCTTCCTCCTTAAATAAAACCTGCCAAATTTTGTCCCAAAACCCACTGGAACCCGCTAAGTTCCGTCGTAGAACCCATTAGGTTCCGCTGTGGAACCCGCCTCCGGTTGTCGAAACGAGGGATAGATTGTAACATGCCAGGTTTCAACTTGAAACCTACCAGATTTCAACTTAATTTTTTTTAAACAAAGAAGCACCAACCGCCTTCGATTGCCAACGCCGGTTTCAGGTTATAACCTACTAGGTTTCAACTTAAAACCTACTAGATTCTAATATGTTTTTCAACCTACCAACTTCTGTCACAAACCCTCTAGATTCTATCTTCAAACTAACCTAAATTCGTCAGATTCTGTCCCCAAACTACCCAGAACTCATCAGATTCCATCCAAAAAACACCAGAACCACCAAATTCCATCCCAAAACCGTTAGTTCTGTCTCGTAAGCTCTCAGATTTTGTCTTAAAATCTGTCAGGTTTCAAGTTAAAAAAAGAAAAAAAAAAGCAAAAAATATAAATCAAAAATCTAATTCCAAACTCAAACCATATCATATAATCCGTTGATGATGCATCAAATTGATCCAACAAAATCGAAATGCACCAAATTCATATCCAAGTCGAAAATTGTAACTTTGTTGTAAACCATTCACTCCAATACACCATTCTACTCAACAGAAGAAAATAACTACACCATTTTGATCGCTGTGCAACTTAAAATCATCATTTTCTCCTACAAAATAGAGAAAAAACATAAAGCAACAAACGCATCATACTTTCCTATCATGATCAATCTCTTTTTGACAATTTGTCAAACACTTCATGCGAATCAAAGTAGAATACAAAACAACTCCTTAGTTTGAAGAAACAATTCTGAACAACATGATTACAGCAAAAGAGAAAAAGGCAAAAATAGACTACACAAATTCCATACAAACTCGGAACAACTCCAACATACTGCCCAAATGTGCATGTTCACCTCAACATATAAAAAGCAACATAAATCCAAAACCAGAAAATTCAAATCTTTGACACAAAACTCTCGATTTACATAATCAATAATACAAGATATATATATATATATATATATATAAACAAAATCAAAAGAAGAAAAAATTCATACAAAGAGGCAAGGAGCTGATCTGATATAATGCAGGCTTAGCAATTCAACATTAAGAAGACAAACTCAGTATTCTCGAAGTCCAATGACATATTTCATAAATGTAACTAACATAATGCAGAAGATATATTATAAGCTACAACTATATGAAATTGATCTAATATATAAAGCATATTAATACCATATTAACATTACTAATAAATGTATCAACAATAGGAGATAAAAAACTCAACCTGAAAGTACAGATTAAACATGAACTACAGTGGGTTCAATTTTCTTTCTTTTTTGAAGGAAAAAAATTAATAAAAAAAACGAACTACAAAAGTCAAAAAACAAAAACAAACCAACCTTTTCCTTCTCGTCAATCGTTGAATGATTTGATGTTGCACAGTTGCTGGCTGTTGGAACTAAATCCGATATGTATGGGCTAATATATTAAATAAATATAAATTAAAGATTATCAGATGAGGTTGTATAATTAAAAGTGATCAATTTTGGTTTTGAGCTTTTAATGTTTTATTAAGTGTCGGCCTCCTATGTGTAGAAACCAAAATATAATTACTAATTCTATAATAGGCTAAATTAATAATTAAGGATAACTGTTAGGGTTTAACAGTTATATAAATGAGTTGTGGTTCCAAGTCAATGCGTACATTGTTTTTCTATTTCTCATCCACAGAGAAATTATAGAGGCATAGTATGAAGGAAGACTTACGTACTAGACTTGGAAGATCCTCAACCTACAGACTCAGCAATCACATCACATTTATGGATTCAAGTTAGCTTCCGCATCTTATTAATATTCTTGATGATTTGACATGAATAATCGTGGGTGATGATGGTTTTTATCACAATTTTGTTCCTACAAGTGGTATTTAGAACCTCTTTATGTTAAATCATTAGAAATCAATAATTTTCTAGATGTGATTCTTGTAGGAACATTCTCAAATTTAGCAATCTATGGCTCTTTAATAAGGTTAAATTTGAAAATATTTGTTTGAAAAAATTTTGGTTGAATTATTGATGAAATACAGTATTCATATATATACAATATGTATGAATACATTCATGTATCTTCGGTTCTTTTTTCTTTCTTTTTTTTAACTACAGATGCTTTTTTTTTATATGTGTATATATGTTAGTCTAGTTATAAATTGTTGGTTTTGGTTTTATACAGTTCATATATATATATATATAACAACTAGATTCAGCCGACGGCGACACCTTTACCCCCGCCGACCAAGGAATCTGAGCACGGCCGTGAGGCCGGGTTGGAAAGACGAAACTACGGCCTTTGGTCGTGTTGGAGGAAGGAAAGCGGCAGCCTTTGGCAACCACTTTAGGAGAGAATAAAATAAAAGGAGACTTTAAGGACTCGCAAGTGGTTGGCCCTGCCACCGCCGACGTCAGGCTCGGCCGCACCGAAAAGTAGCAGTTGCGGCCTCTAGCCGCGACAGCCCAGGGAAAGAGGCGGCCTAAAACCACCACATAAAGAAGAAAATAAAAAAAAGAGGCGTTTTGCCAGCGGCAGGCCCTTCCACTGCCTGCGTCGACCCCTTCTAGCGACTGCCACTAAAGCACCGATCGGTGAAGCAACTACGACTAGACGGTGGCAGTCGTCAGGCCACCTGATTTCTTCCTCTGGGGTCGAAAGACCCTAGGGTACCAGGGTTGTTCCAGGCTTCAGCCTAGAACAAGTGCAACCGGGCCCGTGACCCGTAATAACCCAAGGGTTGAACCCCTGGGTTACCATATAATTAAAAAAAAAAAAAGGAACTAAGGGGGACATGGGCCACTTGGGCCTGTGACTGGATAAGGAAGAAGACATACACGGGTTGGGCCCATGACTAGACAGTCACCAAGGGTTCAACCCCTAGGTGACCTGAGTATTAAAAAAATAATAATAAAATAAAGAAATAAAAGGGGGCTGGGTTAGGATCCGGGTTAGGTCCACCTAACCCGATCCAGCCTCGACCCAGTCAGGGTTGACTAGGCAAGTTGATCGGTTGACCTTGACTCGTTGACTCTGATTATTGACTTTGACCAAGTTGACTTTTGACCAAAATTTTTATTTTTTTATTTTTTATTTTAAGTTTGGTCATTTTTGGTGTAATTTTAAATTTAAATATTGGTATTTATATATTTTTTAAGATGAATTAATTAAAGCAATATGTCACCAAAGTGGCATTTCTTGTAGAAATTAATTTGTTTTGGAATACAAACAGTTGTGTCTGTGAAACTTATGTAAATATTGATTAGCCCAAAGGAAGGCAATATTTGACAGAATTGCATGTACACCTATGATGATAAACACGTGATGATTTTCCGGTTTACATGTAAATCGGCCTAAAAGAAGATTTATTATTTTACATATTCTTATTATCAGTGTTTGATTACTACACTAAGATATCACTTACAAGTTAATATTTCTGTCCAAAGACTAAATATTAATGGAGCACTTGATATCTTGAGATGGGGTTACCTTTATTTGGATTTATTATTGTTATTTTGGATTCTTATATGAGCTTGTTTTAGGTTTGTTTGTTTTGTTCTCTATTTTAGCTACTAGTTCTGCCTCTAACATTACTGCCAACATCAATTCTATTCCTATATTGAATGGTAGCAACTTTAAGTCATGGCCAAAGAACCACCTTATAGTTCTCGGAGTCATGAATCTCGACCTTGCGTTAAGGGTTCCTTCTCCTGCACCTTCCTTTGATGAAAAGAGGGACATGGAAAGATGGGAGAAGTCTAATTGTGTAACGCCCCTATATGGGGGTTAACAGTTTTTAATGAGATAAAATAAAAATAAATAGTAAAAGTAAAACCTTAAAAATAAAATTTGCCCGGGACTTAAATGAAAACTCTCAACTCAAAAATAAAAATATAAACGATAAATAAACCACAGTTTTAATGTAGCACCTTAAATTTAATAATATAAACTGTTGTCATCATCATTTTATCCCTCAACACATTGTAATACAGTCACAGAAAGTAACAATTGATGCTTACATTATCATGAAGAACATTCTCAACAATTGAAGCAGTCCCAATGTAATATAGCTACATCACTTCCTCAACTATATTTCTCGTAGCCACCTCACACTTAGTGAGTCCTGAAAAGATATAAACATAAGGGAATGAGCAACACTATGCTCAGTAGAGAAAGCCATTACTCACCTCTATCATTACCACATTAAAATCTGCATGGTTAGTAAGTTACATCATATTCCAGATTATGAGGTTTATTATGATCACATCTTATGGATACCGTAGTTAATCATTACCAAGTGTCATAATTACACATTTATACAAATATTACCAATCATCATTGTTCCTAGGTATCCATGTTAAATTGAGTATCACTCAACTCATCGAAACCCAAATGGGCGCACTTGATCACCCTATAAACATTCCAAGGGTGTTCCGGTGAGGGGACATCAAGCCCCGAGTCCTCACCAAATCGATTCCTGTACAGTGTGTTCTGGGACTTTCAACCCAAGGAAGCGTCATCGCCTTCCCCCTACTTTACCTTTTAGGGTATTCATGCCCAAGGACGTAACCGTCGCCCTTTTCATGTCTCACAATTTCTCTATATTAAATCATTATTAATAGAGTTAATTTTCCTAACCATGCTTCTCAATTTATAACATGTGTCAATTCATTATGTTCCTCGCCGTACAATACAAGACGAGTCCATGTCATAGTTTCATATGTGATACACATATAATATCAGTTCAACATAGATATATATATATTGCGGCAAAACAATCAATTTTAATTCTATAAAAACCTCACAAAAGATGAGTAATAGAATCCCTACCTTTCAAGCTTATCAACAATCTTTTAATCCTGGAATCAGTTAACGTTAGCTCCATACTCCCTTGATCCTAAGGCGTGCATAAGGACAATTAAAACTAAAGCACAACATACAACTACATTCATAAAATTCATTTTAATTTAATCTTATAATTTCAAGAAATAACCACTGCCTATAGAGGTATTACAAAGTTTAACAATATAAATTTTCTGTCTAGGGCATATACACTTAGACTTCATACATATGCTCCAAAATAGCAACAAACATATACTTAGGTTTAAGAACGCAAATTTGAATAATCCTTTAGTATAAAAGAAAATTTATAAATGAAAGACTAAATTTGTTCATAAGATTCTAACCTCGGATTATGGTTAGTTGGAAGCTTGAAATGGTTTCAAAACAGGTTCCTTTACTTCGGTATGACTGAAATTCTTGCTCAAATGGAGGTGATGGTGGCTGATTTTTATGGCTGCCTTGAAGAAGTTCTCTAAGTATTTTGCTTCAGCAAAGAAATGAGAAGAAGAGTGTGGGAACCGTGGAAGAGAAAGGAAGAAAAGATGAAGTCTTTGAAAAGAAGTGATAGAAACAATTATAGAGGAGACATGTTGAAGCATGTCATGGAGGAAATAAAGAAAATGAGGGTCAAGAGTAGTTGGAAAAGATATCCTTATGTCTCATCTAAAGACTTTAACACACATAATGCCAATATGACATTTTTGAGATTTATTAGAAGTTCTAAGGCTTTTTAGTAATCATACTAAATAAATATACGAGAATTTTAGAAAATTTAAAAATAGATAAAAATAAATATTATAAAATAAATTTAAATGAAGCAATTTTTTTTTTATACATTAAAAATTAATTTAATTACCTCAATACCCGTTAGGAGAATAACGGGTGTCACAAATTGCATGTGTATGATGATCATCAAGAAGACCATTTCGGAAACATTCAGGGGCACTATATCAAAAACGATAAAGACAACCAAAGAGTTCCTCAAGGACATTGAGAAGAGATTTGCCAAAAATGAAAAGGCTGAAACAAGTACACTTTTGGCAAGCCTCATCTCAATGAGATACAGAGGTAAGGGGAACATTAGGGAGTACATCATGGAGATGTCTCATTTTGCTTCAAAATTGAGAGCACTTAGGCTTGACCTTTCTAAGGACTTGCTACTGCATTTGGTTCTTATATCTCTTCCTATACAATTTAGTCAGTTTAAGGTGAGCTATAACTGCCAAAGCAGACTTGGTCTCTTAATGAGCTCATCTCACGTTGTATGCAAAAAGAGGAAAGGTTGAAGCAGGAAAAGACAGAAAGTGCTCACTTGGCCAATACTTCTAAAGACAAAAGGAAGAAAAGAAAGAAGGATAAAGAAGCTACAGTTACAACACCTCAAAAGAAACAACAAAAGAGACTGGATAATCTGGAAGGTACAGGTTGTTTCTTCTATGGAGCTGTAGGACATAAGAAGAAGTATTGTACCAATTATCACGCTTGGCATGCTAGGAAAGGTATGCTTCTTAATTTGATTTGTTCTGAGATTAATTTAACTTTGGTACCTAAACATACTTGGTGGATAGATTCTAGTGCAACCACTCACATCAGTGTGTCTATATAGGGTTGCCTCAGATGCCAAAAGTCAAATGATAGTGAAAGATGCATCTACGTAAGTGATGACAAGAAAGTTAAAGTTGAAGCAATAGAAAAATTTAGATTATTGTTAAAGACTAGATTTTATTTGGATCTTGATGAGACATTTATTGTACCATCTTTTAGACGAAATTTGATTTCTATTTCTGCTTTGGACAAATTTGGTTATACTTGTTCATTTGGAAATCAAAAATTTAGTTTGTTTCATGATTCAAAATTGGTTGGTTTTGATTCTTTATTAGGTTATGATAATTTTTATTTACTTGATACAATTGCTTCACTTAATGAATCCCTGCAATTAAGTACTTGAGGTATAAAGAGAAAATTAACCAATAAGAATTCAGCTATGTTATGGCACAAGAGATTGGGTCATATCTCTAGAAGGAGAATAGAAAGACTTGTGTCATATGAAATTCTCGACCCCTTAGGCTTTACAGATTTTGATATTTATGTTAACTATATTAAGGGGAAACAAACCAATAAAGGAGATTTAAAGCCACTAGGACTTTGGATGTCTTAAAACTTATATATACAGATATTTATGGGAGCTTCTTGGAATGGTCAACAATATATTATAACATTCATAGACAATTTTTCTAAATATGGCTGCATATATCTCAATCATGAAAAGTTACAGTCTCTAGTTGTATAAAAGCATCAGATTTGATCGTGGTGGTGAGTATTATGGTAGATATGATAGTTCAGGTAAATAACATCCAGGACCGTTTGCTAAGTTCCTAGAGGAAAGAAGTATCGTCCCATAGTACATTATGCCAGATTCATCCACTATGCATGGTGTTGCTGAAAGACAAAATAAGACGCTTAAGGACATGGTGAGGAGTATGATTTCTTATTCTACCTTACTAGAATCACTTTGGGAGAAGCACTTAAGATTGCAACATATATCCTTAACAAGGTTCCAACTAAAGCAATTGTGAAGACCCATTACGAACTTTCGACGGGCAAGAAACCTAATTTAAAGCATTTGCATGTTCGGGGATGTCTAACTGAAGTAAGGCCTTATAGGCCTAATAAAAAGAAACTGCACTCAAGGACTGTGAGTTGTTATTTTATTGGATACTCTAAAAGATCTAAGGGGTACAAGTTTTATGATCCCACGTCTAAGTTGATTTTTGAGACGGGAAATACCCGGTTCTTTGAGGATGTCAAGTTCGCGAGGGTAGATAAGGATAGGGACTTTATCTTTGAAGAGGAATATGTTGATGTTCCCATAGCTGTTATTGACATTAATCAGGTTCCTATTTCTGACATTGTTCAAGAAGCATATCCAAATCAAAACAATGTCGGAGAACCTCCCATTCCAGAAATTGTTCTAGAAATGCAAACTCAGCCACCTCAAGAACCTATGCCATTAAGGAGATTCACTAGAGAAAGGAGAAGTACGGTACCAGATGATTACATTGTATTTCTCTAAGAACATGAGTTTGACATTGGTGTGATGGAAAATGATCCAATCAACTTCCGCCAAGCCATGGAAAGTTCTAGATTTCAATAGTGGATTGATGCCATAAATTAGGGGTGGTAAAACGGGTTGGCGGGTCGAGTTAGTGTCAGGTTAGAGTTAATTTTTACAAAAATTAGGTCGACACTAACCCGACCCGTGACATGAACAAGTTGAGAATTCTCAACCCTAACACGACCTGTTTTGATACGGGTTGATACGAACACGACCAATGTCAACCTGTTCCTTATGCACAGTGTTAAAAAATAATGACCCGCGACCCGTTTTTGACCCGTAACTCAATTGTGACTCGTAACCCGCCTATGACCCACCTACATTAATATATATAATATTAAAAAAAACATAAAGTCAGAAGAGTTTCATACCACTTCAACAAAAGGATGAGTGATAAGAGAGGTAAGGTTTGATCTTTTAAGGGCTTATATTATATATGAAATAGTATTAATTTTTTAAAATTTAATTACTTAAATACGGGTCAAAAATGGGTCATTTTAGTGTCAGAAGGGTTGACCCGAACACGACCTTTTTTTGACGGGTGAGTTTCTGGTCGACACTAAAATGACTCGTGGTCAAATTTTTCGACACTAACCCGCAAAAAAACGTGTTGAATTCGTGTCGTATCGTCGTGTCGCAACCCGTTTTGTCGGCCTTACCATAAATTAGGAGATAAAGTTTATGAAGGACAATGACATTTAGGATCTTGTCCCATTGCCTGAAAGAGCAAAACACATTAGTTGCAAATGGATATTTAAAATAAAGAGGGATTCGAAAGGCAATGTGGAGAGATATAAAGCTTGTCTTGTCGCTAAAGGCTTTACATAGAAAGAATGCATCGGCTATAAAGAAACTTTCTCTCCAGTTTCTTCGAAAGACTCTTTCATGATTATAATGCATTAGTGGTGCATTTTGATCTTGAGTTTCATCATATGGATGTTAAGACTGCGTTTCTTAATGGCGACATTGATGAAACAATCTATATGGTGCAACCAAAAAACTTTGTGTCAGGAGATGCAAAGAAAATGGTTTGCAAATTAAAGAAATCCATCTATGGGCTTAAGCAAGCTTCTCGTTAGTAGTATTACAAATTTCATCAGGTTATCATCTCGTTCGGTTTTGAGATGAATGTGGTTAATGATTGTATATACCACAAGTTCAGTGGGAGTAAGTATGTTTTTCTCGTTTTATATGTCAATTACATTTTGCTTGCCAACAACGATATAGGCTTATTGCATGCAACCAAGAGGTTTCTATCAAAGAAGTTTAAGATGAAGGATCTTGGTGATGCCTCTTTTGTGTTGGATATATAGATACACCGGGATCACTCTCGGGGTATTCTTGGACTATCACAAAAGGACTATATCAAAAAAATTCTCAAGAGATATGGCATGCAGGATTGTAAAACAAGTGATACCCTTATAGCTAAGGGAGATAAGTTTAGTTTCAATCAGTGCCTTAAGAATTATTTGAGGTTAAGGAAATGTAGAAGATTTTTTATGCGTCAGCAATAGGGAGTCTAATGTATGCTAAGGTTTGTACGCGTCTGAATATTGTGTACGTTACAAGGATGTTGGGCAAATACTTAAGCAATCCTAGAAAGGATCACTCGATAGCAGCCAAACGAGTTTTAAGGTATTTACAGAGAACAAAAGACTATATGCTCACGTATTGGAGGTCGAAACAACTTGAGATCTTGGGTATACTGACTCTGATTATGCTAGATGCCAAAATAGTATGAAATCTACATCGGGCTATGTCTATCTTTTGGCTGGAGGTGCTATCTCTTGGAAGAGTGCTAAATAGTCTTGTTGGAAAAATAGTACGCAACGAAATTTTAAAAAATTTTATATCAAAGTATTTTCCAAAATACAAGTTTGACACGCTATATGCATAAATTAACCAGATCTCACTAACCACTGTGTGCTGAAAAGCTCCTGCAATCAGTGACGAGAAGTAACATTCCAAAAGAGCCTCACCAGTAGAGTATCACTCTTAATCTCTCAATTGATATAAATAACTTATGAGACTCACTTCCTATTTATAGAGGTTGGGTTTAAAAGTCAGTCCTTCTCAGATAATGCCTCAAAATTTGAATCAGAATCAAATTCGGATAAATATCTGATGAAATTCGCGTGAAAACACGTGATCTTTTTTCACGCATAGGCAGACCGATCTGTCTAATAGGCAGGCCGAACTTAAGGATCAGCATGCCGAATTGCCAAAAAAAAATCTCAACAAATCTTTTATTTTCTACTCGAGATTCTATAGGATAAAGTCTCAGTTTTAATTCAAATAACCCAATAAAAAAGTTATCTAATTAAAACAACTTTATCTAGATAATATATAGGAAAATAAATGAATTCCTAATAATTCTACAAGTTTATTTTGATTTTATTTATTCAAAAATGAATCAACTGATAAACAGACAAGAATTATCCGATCCTAATAATTCAACAAGTTAATTTTCTCACAAAATTAATTCAACTGATAAACAGACATGAATTATTTGATCCTTTCAAATTTTAACCAATCTAATAAATTTGATATAAGTCATCAATTATTCGAAAAGCATGCTGTATCGTTACAGAATTTTGTGAGCTAGCAAAGGGGACCAAATGGACCTATATAGTTCAAGCTCCCGATACTTTTGAAACCCAATATCCCAGATATACATTTTATAATTATCAACTCCAATACTACTCTACTAAAAGCTTGGAGCTGTACTCTCGAGCTATATAGAATTATGAAGCCTATATAGCTAAGTCTCTATGACATATCATAGTGTATCGTATCCTCATAGGATTATCCATAATCAGCTTAAGGACAAGTTTTGTCTTACCTTCCTAATTATTTTTATCTTACGTTCCATTATCTCACCATTGGAAAACTTACCATCCAAAGACTATATAGCATTCGGTTACATCTATGCATCCAAAGGGTTGAGTGCTTTAGTGTTTCAATTACAGGATAACGCATATAAGAGGACTCTTAAAAAGAAGCTATGGATTCCATATCTATGAATAACAAGTCTACGCTATCAAGAGTCATGCTTCCAACGTACCGGCATGCATACCACTATTAGAATGTAGGTGTCCCTTTTGTACATCAAAAGACACGAGTCAAGACAAAAGGCCCACTATTCATCTCAGAATTAAGATACAATACAAATAATTGTCTAAAGTGAATCGATTTGTCGAGACAGAATTATTAATCCAAATCAATTCATTTTATGTCCCGATCCAACACATCGTCACCTATGACAATGTGCCAATGTTTCTATTCATGGAGTCCACCTCCGATGGTCAAGACAAACCATCTCCCAATAGGGATATAGACAACATAATAATCTTTACATAAATAAAGTGCCCAACTTTATTCCCTCAATTGCAGATCTTATGATTTAGACCGTCACCTTAAGAATCGCGTCTTTCATATAATCTGTCCATCATATGCCTGATTCTTAAAGGTTTACACTGACAGTCTCAGAGACTATTGTTTGCTTAACATACATTCTACAAATATGAATGTAAAGAGGACAAGATTTGGTATATTAATAATAAATAAATTCTTTATTGATAAAAATGTCTCTAAAAACATATTATATTTTTACTCCTTAGGGTATACATGTCTAACAAGTCTCTTATAGCATCTTCTACTATGGCGGCAGAGTTCATAACATGTTATGAAATGTCCAATAATGGAATATGGCTACAGAATTTTGTCATGGGGTTACGCATAGTGGACAGTATTGAAAGACCACTCAAGTTATTTTGAGACAATAAGTTAGCAATTTTATATTCCAACAACAACAGGAGCTCGACGCAGTCAAAGTATACAGAGATCAAGTTCCTGATTGTGAAAGAAAGAGTTTAGAGTGGACATTTATCTATAAAGTATATCGGTACAAACTCCATGATTGTAGATACCAAGGGATTGCCACCCAAAATGTTGCATGAGCGCACTACTCATATAGGTGTCATATCATTTCAGAATATTCAATTTTAGTAGGAGTTTGTAATTTTAAATGCTTTTATGATATAGACATATTTTCAATTATTTCAGTTTATGGATATTTTAAGGTTAGTTTCTGCAGAAATAAAGTTTTTGGTTTATTCACACTCTGATTTTGGTATGGTTTGATCTCACTAAAGTTTTCAGGTAGACCAGTTGGAAATAGACATGTTAAGATCACATTGCATGAAATTTTCATGCTACACATCCATGCTTGATCTTGTCATTAGTTGCATTGGTATATGTGATCATTGATGGGTCTAGTTACGATATGTAACGAAGGTCGCTTTGGTCTTATATTGATATGGTTAATGGACAAGATTGTTGAGATGCATAAAATTTTTGATAGCAAACCTACCATGGTCTATTTAAGAAATGTGTTTGCATGCCATGTCGTGTTACTTGTATCATATGTGTGTTGTGTTCGTGTTTGGGTTCCTGGCACACTTATTAATCATGTTGTGTTCGTATTTATATTATATTTTGTACTATAACCGCATTAGAGCAAATACAACACGTGAACACGAATTGTTAATCCTACTTTACATCATGGACGGTTCATACTCATGAGTTTGAACTCCTCCTAAACACAAGGGAAAAAATAAAACCCTAAAAATGCAAATGAAAAAGTATGAAAAAGGAAGAGGACAAAAAATAGGGAAACTTTTCATTTTAGTATCCTATGCTATATTGAAATTTGAGTTTGGTACCCTCTATTTTAGAAAATTTCATGCCAGTACCTCAACCTTTTAGAAAATCTTTTTTTATTACCTTAGAGCTTTTTTTGGGACATAAAAAAACAAAATTACCTTTTTTAGTTTTAGAAAATTTCATGCCAGTACCTCAACTTTTTAGAAAATCTTTTTTTAATACCTCATAGCCTTTTTTGGGACATAAAAAAACAAAATTACTTTTTTTCATAAAATATAAACAGTTGACCAAAATTTTGAATAAAAAATTTGTTATGCCTGCAACCAAACACCTAAATACTCAAACCCCAACTAAACGGCCTTTTTAAAAATTTTTTCTCACTCAAAATTTCAGTCAATTGATTATATTTTATAAAAAGGTATTTTTGTGTCCCAAAAAAAGGCTCGGCGGTACTAAAAAAAGATTTTCTAAAAAGTTGGGGTACTGGCATGAAATTTTCAAAAACAAAGGGTATCAAACTCATATTTCGATACAACACAAGGTACTAAAATAAAATTTTTCCAAAAAAGATAAGGTTGAAAAAGTGGGAAAATGTGAAGAATCAAAAAAAAGGATGTGAAAAAGGAAAAAAGAGAAGGAATGGAAAAAATGTGAACAAAAGGAAAAAAAAAACGAAAAAAGGTTAAAAAGGAAAAAAATATGTAAAACATCCCTTGTGTTTTGCTTAAATACTACTTTAGCCACTCTTATTGTTAAAATTCTCAAAACACCCCACATAATTTCTCTAAATATCACTCTTGCCCTTCTAATTATTAAAATACCTAAAACTCCTCATGTGTTTTCAAAATCATACTCAAAATACCCACTCAAGCAATTAATACTTTAAAACTTCCAATATTATCCCTCCCAATATATATTAAATTGAAATTTATGTATATATGTGTTTTTGTTTCCGATAAGTTTTTTTATTTTTTATTAATATTTTTAACAAGCTAAAATTATCCTTTTATTATTTACTAAATACAATTTAAAACATTATTATATCAAAATACTGAATAAAAACAATCTTAAGAAGTTAGAAACTCTCAAGATAATTGAAATATTTACTTAATTAAAATATTTATTTGAACATTTTAAATTACGTTTTTTTTAATTTTTAAATCAAGTTATATTTAAAATGACATTTAATATATATTAGGAATCATAATCTTAGAATTTTAAAAAAATTAATTCCTTAAAGGGATACGTTGAGTATGATTTGAAAAACACAGGTGGTATATTAGGTATTTTAATAATAAGATGGATAGAAGTAATATTTTGATAAAACATATTAGATATTTTAGGTATTTTAATTAAAAAAAAAAGATAAAAATAATATTTAAACAAAACAGATATTTAAACAAAATACTTGGAGCGTTTTGGGAATTAACCTAAAGGGGAAGCTTGGGGATGTGTTTCCCACGAAAAAAAATAAAAAAACCCACGTGTCAGCAGATGTTAGAGGCCTTGGCCTTGGATATAGTAGAGATTGACTTCAAAAAAAAGTCACGGACATCTAAACAACAACGCATTTGCTTACGCCTTTTAAGATCGAAATCATAAAACAAAAAAAATAAATAAATGTGTTACAGAATCTTTGAAAATATTGTTGCTTTTCAACCACATGCTACTTTCTAGTAATCACCCGGCTTCACAACTAATACAACTAACGTGTCAAATCAACACCCTCACACAACCACAGACCATCCAGACCAATGTCAGCGGTAGAGAGACATTGATGTTAAAAAGCTCCAAATAGTGCATGATGCACCAAAGAAAGGCAATTCATGGGGTTTATTTGCTAAATAAATTTAAATTAATAATTTGATTTAAATTGTATGATTTAAATCAGTAATTTAAATTGTTATCTAAATAAATATTTGGATGTGTATTTAAGTTTTAATCTAAATATGTAATAAAATTAAAAATTATGTTTAGAGAGATAATAAAAATAGTTTTTGATTTATTAATAAATCTAATAAAATCTTAATTTATTAATAAATTTTAATTCTGTCTATTTGAACGAAAAATCAGAGATTTATAGACCAAGGTGAGGATATTTGAAATTGTAGAGACAAAATGATGATTTTTAAGGCCCCATTTGGTATTGTTTTGAGTTTTTTTTAAGAAATTTTTTTCATGTTTTTTGAGACAAAAATTATAAAAATACTCTCAACATAATTTTCAAAAATTTTTATTTTCTAAAATAAAATTATTTTTATCTATTTTAAAAATACTACTAAATGAGCCTAAAGTTTAATGGTATGTTAAAAATTTTTGAATGTTTTAAAAAATATTGGTGATTTTTAAAATTTATAATACAAAATAAATGGGGCCCGAAAGTTTAGTTTAGTGCTCCTTAGCTTTGATAATCTTTAAAAAATGATTAAGGGTCTGTTTGGTAAATAGATTTAAATTAGTGATTTGATTTGAGTTAGTCTAATTTAAATTAGGATTTGAGTTAATGATTTGAATTGTTATCTAAACTAGTATTTGGATGTGCATTTAGGTATTAATCTGAGTATACAACAAAATTGAAATTTATGTTTGAAGATGTAGTGAAAATAGTTTTAAATTTATTAACAAATCTAATAAAATCTTAATGTTAATGATCTTAAAAAATATGTAATATGATCTTAATTTATTTTTCTCTTCACTAAAAACACAATAAAAAAAGAATCATCTTAATTAGATATCAAATGAAAAAGTTATGATTTTTTTTAAATGTAACAAAAAAAATTATAATTTTTTCTATAAAAAAATATCTAAAAATATCTAAATATCAAAAATTGTAAAAAATAAAAACTCTAAAAATTTAGATTTTTAATATTTAAAAATTTAAATTGAAAAAAAAAAAAAACAAAACATACATCCAAAAAAAATTTTAATATTTAAATTTTTATTGAGTTGAAACAAAAGGGGAGCCTAGTCATTTTATTTTATCCCTTGCTGTGTCGTAGACGAGTTAAGCGGGAAGGAACTGGGTGGGACTGAGAAAGTTCTCACTTTTCTAGAGCTAAAAACCCCCGCCAGAACAACAAGCCGAAGCTTTAAGCCCAAGTTCTGTTTCACTTTGCTCCTTCTTCCATGGTTGGTTTTCTGTTTGTAATTTGGTTTGTTTGTTTGTTTATTTCGTAATTTATGTTGGTAAGTTTTGTTTGAAGTTGGGATTTTGTGGTGGAGAAACCAGGTCTTGTCTTTAACTTGAGGAGGAGATGTGAACGTTTCTGTTATAGTCGTTCCTTTTCCCTTTGCTTGCTACTTCTATGATTGGATGGGAATTCCCTCGTAGATTTTAAAAATCATGAAGTGGGTTGTTTGGGAATGTAAATATTAGCTCATTCGTTGATTAATAGTGGTTATGGTAGGGTTTAGCCATTTGGGTTATCATGTGATTGTTATAATTTGCAAAATGGGTTTTTCTTGTGAAGATGAGATTGACATTGAGGAGTGGAAACAAACAATGGAGATAAATAATAAACAGGCCCTTTTGTATTTGGGGAAAACAGAAAACAGTAGAGTGACGAGGAGAAGGATATGTTCTTTAAGGTTACACCCAAGCTTGCGGATTTTGACTATAAGAATGAAAAGAGCTTCAGTTGCGTTTGTTATTTTTGTTTGATGGTGTGGTTGGGTTTATAGATTATTGAAGTTTGTGTGTTTGATTTTTTTTTTTTTTTAAATTTTCCTTTGCATGTGTTTTGTTTGCTTGTTATGTGGATTCTAATTTCTTCTTGATGTAATGGGATTGAGACTATGGTTCTACAGATATGTTAAATTAGGTGCAAGAAAATAGAGTAGAAATGCTCGATTGTTGTTGTAATCCTTCCCTTGCAAGGTCCCATCTTTTAGGCACCAACTTCTCTCAGCAACTCAATAATCTAAGGCTTCCTCATCAGGTAAATTCCATTTTTGGTATGGCTTACATTTGTTAAAATAAATTTTAAGTGAATTTTTCTCCTGATATCCTTTTCTAACTAGCGAAAATCTTTGCGCTTACAATCTTTTATTGGTTTGTACTTATGTTTAATATAAATCCAGAATCTTAGATTTAAAGAGAAAAATACATCCATTCTTTGTCGATATGTAATATATTGAGTCATGTGTGCTTTACAATTTTCATATTTAAGTATTTTAGTATTTCATAATGAATGCAAAAGTTAACGCAATCACCTGCAGGACTAAATTTTTTAGGCGCAACAAAATCTCCATATGACTTCTACGATGTACCGAAAGAGTCATAGCAATATTTAACCCAAAATATTGAATAAAAAAATAGCTGCTCATCAAATACTGCTCCTATTGGCCCTAAAATACGCTCTTGTTCCCTTTCTTGTTTTTCACATATGAGATTGACCAAAAAAGCAAAGACTTTAATGCACTTACTTTAAAATAGTTTTCTGTTATTGCTCTTTAATTTCAATTATTCTGTTTAGTGAGACTTACATTAAATTTTTGTTTATATTGATTTCTTGATGATATTTTTGGCATGACATTGTTTTCAAAATTTGGCAATCAATTGCTGCATGCTGAGTGGTGCAGAAAAGATGGCCTGTTGGGTTCCATAGAGCTTCCAAAATTTATGCTTACCATGGTCTGAAGACACCGCCTTATAAACTCGTAAGTATCTAGTTACCTGCATCGCTTGGGGGTTGGGGGTGGTAGGGTGGATGGGGTGGGGTGGGGTGGGTTGGGGGTCTCTCACTAACTTCTAGTGTCCAATCCCTTCCTAAGAACGCAAGTCAAGAAAACAACTTGAATCTTGCCATTTATCAAGGATAAACGCTAATCTGCTTATATAATCTGTTTATAGGAGCATTATGTCGTTTCATTAAAATCAGCTTCTACTTTGTACTGCCAAAATAGGTGTTCAAGAGAGAGATGCGTTTTTCGAGGATAAGAAGCTACTTTATAGGCATTTTTGAAAAGGCTAAATTCTCTGCTTCTTTGTGGGCTTTGAAATCGTTTCCTTTCTGTTCTTGGCTGGAAGGATGTTATTGGGCATTGGGACTAGTTAATGGAAATTTTGATTCAAGCTGGTTGTAGTTAGGGGTTGTTTGTACTTGTTAGTGTTTCTGTATAATTTTGAAGTTTGGCTTTTTTATTTCTGCCCTTAGGATACCTTATCCTTTGTTCTCGTTTTCATTATTCTTATTTGATTACTACATCAAGAAAAGACATTTTCCTTATCAAAAAGGAAAAAAAAAAAAAACAAAAGACCTTGTGACACATTTTGGCAAATTCCATTTCGTGGCTTTTGGAAATCCTCAGTAAGCCTAATTGATATTTTCATTGCTTGACAACTGTATTTTCATTTGTAGGACGCTTTAGAACCCTATATGAGCAAAAAGACACTGGAGATGCATTGGGGCGGGCATCATCGTAATTATGTGGAAGGTTTGAATAAACAGCTGGGGAAGAATGACATACTATATGGCTATACTTTGGATGAACTTGTCAAAGCAGCATATAATAACGGGAATCCTTTACCCGAATTCAACAATGCTGCCCAGGTATTACAATGGCTGCTTGCTCATTCATATACTCTCTTGACTGGGATTTGGATGTTGTTTGTTAGTGGAATTCTCATGGTGGATAATCGTAGAGACCATATACGAATTGACTAGGGGGCCAGAAACAAAAAAAACTTTAAATACTGGGAAAAAATCATGTTCCTTTGAAACACAAATTTGCATCAACATCATATCCTTGGTACCTCAAGGGACAATGATTTTTAGTATTACAGCCAAATCAGGGGGAAAAAAACAAAGGAAAACAAAAAAAATATAAAAAAGAGAGAAAAGAAAGGAAGGATTTTCTGTTCAAATCAGGGGGAAAAAAAAAAGGAAAACAAAAAAATATAAAAAAGAGAGAAAAGAAAGGAAGGATTTTCTGTTCCCTTGGAAACAGACACCTTTTAGTTTTCCTTACCCTTTATAGCTAGCTGTATGGTAAATGCAACATGCTGTCCTTTTTAAAACTGTGCAGCTTCTTAGATAAACCATCGTGTCATAAACTCCGATCATCAAATTTTAGGGCTTAACAAAGTTCATACAATTTGTTCCAAGTATTGTGAATTCAGCTAATATATTTATTTAAACATAGCATGCATTTGCTGTTTATGCACATATTTCTATGAAATACGAGAAGTAGATAAATCCATGTAAAATAACTGTTATGCAAAAATTCTATAGCTCCAAATGATTTTTGATACTGCATTGTTAGGTTTGGAATCATGACTTCTTTTGGGAATCCATGCAACCTGGAGGAGGGGACATTCCCAAGCTCGGTTTACTTGAGCAAATAGAAAAGGATTTTGGTTCCTTTGCAAATTTAAGAGACAAGTTCAAAGAAGCAGCATTAACGCTCTTTGGCTCTGGTTGGGTTTGGCTTGTTTGTAAGTCCTTTACTGAGTTATTCTTTAAATGATTTGATATAATGCATTTGGAATTTCTGACAAATGCTCATTACTTTGCTTGATTAGGTAATTTTTTTCGCTTATTTAATGTAGAGATAGAATTAGTATTAGTTAAATATGTTATCATGGACAGGACAAGAAACAAAGAAATCTCATTTTTCCATTACATCTCGCAAATCCTTTTACAATCTATGGGACCTGACAAGAAGACTAAGATGGCCTACATACATAATTTGATCTCAAACTTGATAGATTTCTCGGAAATCAACTTCGTTTTAGAACATCATCATCGGGCAAAGTTGGATAGGAAAATGAATCACATATTGTTTCTATCTACTACTTGCTCATGTACGAGATGTGTGATTCAAGCATAACCTTGCCTGGCCTGCTAGCTAATAAGATGGGCGCCCTTCTTTACCTTTTTCTTTTATTGCTTTTTTTTTTCTGCGCTTTCTTTTTTCCTCTTAAATTTGTGAGGTATCTTATAAGTTGCCCTTTCATTGGAAACACCAAGATCAGTGTAGCAAATTTTACTCATGGGATGGTCCTACCTATTGAGGTCCGACAAAACGCATTTATTATGACATTGAAACCTAACGATGTGATCGTTTTATGCTGCTACTCATCTTTTTCGTTAATAGCATCTCCTTGTTTATTTGACTATTTTAGTGAAAAGGAAAGAGAAACGACTCGAGATACTCAAAACAGCTAATGCAATAACCCCGATTGTCTGGGATGATATAGTAAGTCATGATTTTCTCTGGATAGTTTCCTTCTAGGTTCATGATTGAGCTGAAAATTGATCACATTTTCATCTTTTCTTTGTAGCCTATAATCAGTTTGGATATGTGGGAGGTACTCTCTCGCTCTCTCCCTCCCTTCTCCTCCCCCCCCCCACCCCCCCCCACAATGTGTGTGTATTTTACTCTTAACATTTTTGGAAGTCTTAACAAGATCTCGTTTCTGCATGCAGCACGCATATTATCTGGATTACAAGGTAATAAAACCGTTATGATCAGGCCTAACCTTCTTTTACTAGCATGATTTTTCTGTGTGGTGATCCTCTTCTGCGTCTTCCTAGCAGAATGACAAAGGGAAGTACGTGAATGCGTTCATGAACCACCTTGTGTCTTGGAATATGGCGTTGGCTCGCTTGGGCCGTGCCGAGGCCTTTGTGAATTTAGGCCAACCTAAAATACCTATTGCTTAGCTAAGGAAATGCTTTTGACACCAGAAGGTCCTCATATAGTCCTCATCATGAAGCTTTGCAGGTCATTTATTTCATCTGGTTTCTGTCAAAGGGTGCAATTTTGTCTCTCTGTTTGTGTTTTTGCTACCCTTTTTCTGTGCAAAAACTTCAGCGGTGGTATCTGTAGGTGTGTCCTGAGTGGCCCTATTATAACGGAGTTGGTGCAATGCACGAGAGAGAGCTTGCAATTGCATTCTAGTTTATAGTGTAATCTCAAACTTTTTTCTGTTACCAGTGTATCTCAATTGTCATTTTTTTTTTTTTAATTTCTCCTTGTTTCTTAATCGTCAATTTTTCCTTAGATCTGCATGAATATGCCTTATATATGCATGTGTGTGTGTGTGTATGTATGTAATTTAATCTGGGTGGACTGCTTCTTTTTGTTCAATATAAACATAAAATGCCATAGCAAGTCATATAAAACACCACATCATCAAATATAATTAAGGCGTGCGCTTATTTGATCGGTAACCACGGATTCAAAAATATAAGCACTAAAATCTTTTGTATTTATGTTTGTAATCATATATACATACATATATATATATATATGTATATGTATTTATAGGAATCGTCTCCAGTCAAATACTTGGTCTAGTTAGACACTTGTAACATTTTGTGTATGCAATTGTGACATCTTTCTTACAATTGTGTAATGCTCTACTTGTTTTCGTGTAAGACTTATAATTGTAGTCCAATGCTTGTGTTATCAATTGTTACACTTAAACAAATTAAATTTTACACAAACGTAAAAGTGATGTTGCAAAGGTGAAGAAAAAATATTACAAGTGTCTGGTTGATCAAAGTGTTGGATTTGAGACTTTGCCGATGGGCAAGTTTTTTGACCATAAGAGAGCTCATAGCTAAATGAAACAGAACAGCAAAATAAATAGTTTTGATTTTGAAAACATTCACATTATTGCATTAAATTTAAAAGGAATGACATTCTAAAACACGATAAAAGGTTTAATAATGGCCGAATATCACAATATCAAATGAAGGCGATGAAGAAAAATAGGGATTACAGATTCTCAGTTCTACCAATTGGCCACAGGATCCTTTACATTGTATATGGATTTGTATTTGTAATAAATTTAACACTATGGTGACAAAATGGATACCAGCTGATCTGGGTCTAACAACCCTATGAACCTTCATCTAAAATCTAAAGAGAAAATTACATATAACGCACATTTTGGCGAATAATATCAATTTATTAAGTACGTTATGCATTAAAGATGAAAAGAAATATGTAGACAAAATCTTTCTAATTGAGAGTTTAGAAAAATAAAAAAAAAGCCTTAAGTAAGAGTGTAAATGTGAAACAAAACTTATGAGTAAAAATCTTTTTTTTTTCTCTCATAGGTGACTTATGTGTTAATCACGTAGACTTAATTTTGTCTATTTGAACAGAAACTAAGGAAACGTGAGAAGTTTCGAAAGTTAAGGGGATAAAGTGATGAGTTTTGAGAGTTCAAGGAGTAAAATGGTGATTTTTATTTTTTAAAATTCAAGGGTAAAATGGGAGAGACTTTAATGTTTAGGATCATTAGTATTAATAACCCTAGATTTTTCTATTTAACTAATTCAAATAGACAAGCCTAACACTCTCTCTTTGGAATGTCCCGAAAAAAAAAATCAAGAAATTAATAAGTACGATTAATTAAGGATTTCTCTGTAACTATGCCCTTAAGAACATGAGAAAGTATAAGTTTAGAATTTATAATTGCAAATTTTTGTAAGAATTACAAGGAATGCTTATGAGAGAGCACGAAGATTTAAGAAAATGGTTGACTTTAGACGAGTTAATTCATCCTTAATTAACAGTTTGAGTAGACCAGTCACTTGATCGATTACACCGAAAAGAATTCACGTAATTGAATCAATGTTTACTTAGAAACCCAAGCAATTATTTATGGGTTAAGATTTGTGGACTCACAGTTTAAATTCCAAGGTTCTAGAACTAAATTAAATTCGGTAATATATAGTACCGTTACGTGTTATGAGAAGCTGTAAAAATTCAGTTCAAAATTAGAAACCTTCCTCTATGCTTAGAAAATTCACAAGTTTGAATCACGATTTATAATTATAAATTTTCCTAATTAACACGCATTTCAAAAGTCTTAACAACTATGAGACTTTAGAAATACATAATGTTATAAATACACAATTTTATGTGCTCTTTGTATGAAAACATAGTAAAATGTGATATTGTGATAGCACACTTGTTTGATTAAAAATAATTATTTAATGTGCTAAATTAAGACTTTATGATTCAAAGAATCTCATGTGCAAGTCAAAGTAATGACCTTTATAAGAATCTCAATAAGAATATTTAAATTGAGACTAATTAATAAAAAGGAATTTCTAACTTAATATAATTATATGGAATTCCTACCTGAGGTCAGTTTAGTAAGATTATCTAGATCAATAATCATCAACAGTTTGACACTATGATTTAAACATGGTGAATATAAAGTTCATAAATGCAATATTGATCTTAGAATTTTATGAAGATCGTGAGGCTTGATAAGATTTTCTAAGCCATAAGGATGATTGAAAATTTAAGAATTTACAATATCCTAAATATCTTATATGTACACAGTTAGTTATTTATATGCGTTAGTAATTATGTAAAGTATATTATTATCATCACCATAGTAGTAGTAGTAGTAGTGATGATGATGATGATGATCATGATGATGATCATAATAGTAGTAATAATAATAATAATAATAATAATAATAATAATAATATTATTATTATTATTATTATTATTAAGCATTAATGGAGTCCACAAGTATTGCACGAGCCTTTAAGGCAATGCAATATTACAAATAGATTAACTTTAATTCCATATTGTAAGTTATAAAAAAAAGTTTAAAGGCACTCATAAATTGGACGTGGACACATAAACAACTTTTTACTATGAACAGTTTGACTTATACTCATAAAGCATGAATTGTGTTAAGTTTTGAATTTGATTTAAATTGTCTTATAGGTAGTCAATTTAAAATACAAAAATGTTTAATGAATTATGACCATTATTTATATGAAATAAATAGAAGTTTATGTTTTAGATGGTGTAGGAAATTTTAAAATACCAATATATTTTAATATTAAATATGTTTACATATTAAGTATGAAAGTATAGCGAATAAAAGAAGAAAATTATAGTGAAAAATATGTGTTTTATTTATTAAATAGCATTTTAAAATCTTAAAATTTATGAAAGATTATTTTGATCAAAGAAATCAAATTTTAAAATTTAATCAAAATTTTAAATACAAACTATTATTCTAAATGTGTGTGCGCGCGTGTGTGTGTGTGTGTATATATATATAAAGTGGTGAAAATAGTTAACCGTCAATTTTGGAGACAAAGCGTCAAGGTTTTACATTTTTGAATGAAAGCATGAAATTCGGGAAATAAGTTTAAAACCATGAAAATGATTTTATGATAGTATAGAGATATTAGCAAGACGATAATATAGTTAGAATTTATTTACTTATTTTTAGAAAAACACAGAGTATTACAGTTTTAGAAATACGGGTACGTATATAAAAATTTCAATGTTTACAAATCAAATTTGATCAAACCACCCACGACAAGGTTTAAACTGTGAGGACCACAACAGTATCCATAAATACATGTACAAAAAAAATTCCGACCAATCAAAATCAACCCACTTTCTCTCTCTACCTTCTCTCTCTCCTTGAACTTCAGTTAAGATTCTAGCATAGATTTTCTACACCTCCCGCACCATCGAATAGATCGGGGCGAGCTAAGTCTAATGACATACTGTGCCAACCATGATGCCACCAGAGTAACCCACAATCGCCAAAAAAAGAAGTGGAGAAACCATTTTTTTCATCATAATTACTTCATTTTTCGAGCACCAATTGATATGGTTCTTGTGTTTAAAAAATTCAAAAGAACAAGAGGAAGAAAATGGCACCAGTTTCGCATGTCGATTTTAGCAGGAGAAGCCCATCAAAAATGCTCCATTTCTGCTATCGGGTTGCTGTCAATCCCGCCATTCTAGGCGATGGTTGTGGGCACCTCTGGTGCCAAAATGTTCAAACGAGGTCAATGATGAAAATGCCTCACACAACTTGGCCCTTACACAGTCACTGTTGAAGAATGAAGAGCCCCTACTGTTGCCACCGTGAGTGATGTTGATCATGGCATTTCCAGTGATGTCTTACCAAATTAAAGGCACAAAACATTCAGAGGACTATGGAGAATGTTTTCCTCCTCCCAATTTCTTGAAACCACCATTGGAAGCAAAGAACGGCCTCCATTGTCGTGCGCCACTATGGTAGGCTTGGGTCTACCATTCTACATGGTGTTGAGGTGCACCGCCACCGCTAGCACACTCAGAGAGCAATGGGGATCAAAACCCCCATCTCAATTTGATGATTTTATTGTAGGAGCACCACTGGCCTTGCTGCCCCTTTTGGTCATGTTTTGCAATCCTGATATGATACAATGGAGACCAAATTGAGCTAAATTGACCATGCCAATCTACTTAGAAGTTTGAAAATTGGTAGGAATCAAAATTTTAGCCCCAACCAATGACTGGAGCCACCAAACACGCCACCACATGCTGTTGCGAGCGGCCAAACTACGACAACCTTGGGTTTTATGATCCTGAACCCTGATTGTTGATCTGAGACCATCGACTAACTCATTTTGTCGTTCTAAGCACAACGGTGCCCTCAGTTATAACTAGAACAGCTGAGCTTGGAATCTAGATAAATAGGAATCTCGTCTATAGCATAAATGGTTTTGAAATAAAATATTTACATGTTTTCATAAAAAATTAAGAAATGCATAATCAGTGATATGTTATGCCATGCTACATATGATATGTTGAATTATGTTAAATCATGACATGGCATACCATGTTATACCATGTCATGTATGTCACATCATGTACTACGTTGTGTTATATTATGAGGATTTGTTCAGTTTAAGTTACGCTATGTATTGTTATGTTATGATTATATCATGTGCAGTAAGTGAGGTATATTGTATTTAATTATACTACATATCCACTGTTGAGGGAAATCTTCATGATGAGAAAATCATCTGAAGTTCATACCCTCTTAAAACCGAGCACCCGAACAGTTTGGTTGAAATGATCAATCCGATCAGGACAGGATCTGCCCGACCAGGGACATGTCTGACCAGGTGCCTGTTCGACCAAGGACCTGTCCGACTAGGGACCCGTCTGACCAGGACCTGTCTGACCAGGGACCTGTTCGACCAGAATCTGTCCGACCAAGGACCTGTTCGACTAGGGACCCGTCCAACCAGGACCTGTCCGACCAGGATCTGCCCGACCAGGGACCTGTCCGACTAGGACCCGTCCGATCAGGATCTACCCGACCAGGGACATGTCCGACTAGAGACCTGTCCGACCGGGACCTGTCCAACCAAGGACCTGTCCGACCAGGATCTGTCTGACTTACCCAAAGACCACCACGTGGCACCATCTCAACCCTCCGTTGGGCAATCCTCCCTCTCTGGAGATCGTGACACCTGTCGCTGGACACCTGGGTTACGGGCCAAACCGGTCCATACCCGGATCCAAGCTAAACTCTATAAATAGGAGCAACAACTCCACCACAAAGGGACGAGCATTCTTCCCTCGCCTACTCTACCTTTCCTTAGCTCTTCCCAGTCAGAACACTGACTTGAGCGTCGGAGCGCCCTTGGCAGACACCAAACCGGTGTCCCCATACTCCGAGGCCTTCTCTCCTCTTGCAGATCCACTAGACTAGGCCGAGCCGGGCAGAACAGGGAACCCGACCATCGTGCATCCCCGTACGCGGTGTTGTGCCGAAATCAGGCATCAACATCCACCTTCAGTTAAACATGTTTATAATTTATGATTTATGAATTTGTGATGCTATATAGTAACATGTCATATTGCATACATACAATAAAATAAGTGAAACAAATAAGACAAGTTAAATGTGTCATACCAACTTCTCAACTTACAAGGAAGCTTTGACTCAGTTCAGTACAATTTACAATCTCGATGTCATTAGGGACCTCGTGAATCCTAACTTCTCGAGGATCGCACGTAACCGGTACAATCGCTTGGATGCAATTAGTAAAATAAGTTAAAGCTTAAATAATTAAACATAAAACCAGTCGATAAACAAGTATAAAATATTCATGCATGTTTAAATGTTTTTCAAATATGTTTTGCAAGTCTAATTTCCTACTTGTGAAGCAAAAGATCATTTAGTTATATTCATGCTACAGGTAAGAAACCCATCACTAATACTTAATGGGCAGTGATAAGCGGCAAACGATTGGGAGGGATAGGAATGTATACCGTTTACACAGATGTAATATTTTCGAATTTTTATTTTACAAAGTTATGCGCATTTTTATTTTGCAAACATTATGTATGTATAAATAAGTAAATGAAATTACATAAGTATGTCTTGAAAACCAAAATTATAATCATTCAACCTCACTCTAGAGAATTTTAAGATTCAAAAATGTTGCAACAAAATATACAACAAACATACGTAAATTTTTAACTAAGAAAATTATAATGTTGTTTGAAATTAGAAATGTTTATAGAGGTTTTACGTTAAATTAAAAAAGGATCTTAAAGAATATGTTTTATGAAATTATTATTATGTCAGTTTTTAAAAAATTATGTTTTGAGAAATTAGTATGTTAGTTTTAAGAGAATAAGTTATAAGAAATTATTATTAAGTAAAGTATTGAAAGAATATGTTTTAATTAATCATTATTATATTAGTTTTAAAAGGATTAATTTTAAAAAATTACTTTACATGTAAAATAAATCAACATAAAAGTTCCGTTTAAAAAAAAAATTATTCTACAATTTATATTCTTTATGTTAAAAAAAATTGTTTAAGCTTAAAACTATATAGTTAAACAACAACTACGTAAGTAGGATCATTACACTCTCATCTGTCATAATTTTTCTTTTAGTGGCATAAGTTCAAAAAACATTTATGAAAATTCTACAAATCTAGAATCATTCTTAGGAAGGGCTTTAATCCTCTATAGTCCATACAATAAATTAAAGGGGGGCATTAGTTCCCCCAAAAACACGATAATTTCAATATCTGGTACGCGCATGTTTGGAGTCCATGCACTGTTGTAATTACGTGCCTCTTAATTAATCATTTGTTTTCTATATTAAAGAAGTTAAAATATGGAACGCTTCTATTGAAGGCTTTCAAATAATAACTTTATTTGTGGAATTAAGTATCGCTTTTCATCCTTCAACTTCCCTCTGGTCTAGCCCAGATACCTCCCATGACAATTTCTTTTCATAGTGTTCCGACGACAATGTGTGTTTCTTTCTTAAAAATTTGCACTGTTAGTCCTTTAACTGTTTAATATGTGACATTTTGATCTCTTTTTAAAAAAAAAAAAATTTGACAAAACAATCCTTAAACCATATAAATTTGATAATTAAACCCTTTCCCTTCGATGACTCATTCCTTTGGCATCTTCCTCTCACTCCGGGGAGGAAACAATAAAGCTAGCTTCAACTTTCGACGGCAGAAAGAAGTAGAAAAAATTACAATACGTGACTAAATTATTAGTATACAATTGAAATTCAAAAGTATTAAGCCTCTGAAGGTTAGTTCTCGATTTGGTGTTTGACCAAGTTTTGTACCCAAAGATCTGCAAAATTAGTGTTGCAAGTATGGATGTATCTTGCCTGTTTGTTCTTCAGTTTTGTAAGTTGAATCGCAACATAAGATAAAACAGGAGGCTGAGCAATTTCGACTGTGGAAGACCTCTTGCGAAAAGAAATTGTTCTTTCGTTTTCTATTTCCCCATTTTTAAATACGAAGCTATGCAAAGAATTACAATTCCCTACATGTATCACCAAAATTGTGATACATAAAACTAGGATTTTTATATCATCAGAAAAAGTTGCATTTTTTTAAGATTCATAAGATAAATCAGTAAGAAATGAATTTTCAAGAAATTAAAAAATGTGAAAGAACGTTTTGACAAAATGAAACTTCATATATTTGATATTTTTTTCTTTGGATGAGATCTCAATTCCAATGACGGTTTCATTTGATATCTTACAACTAGAATAATTTCACTTACAAAATTGATTAAAAAGAGAATATTACTGATCGAACCAGTTTGTTTGTCTACGAATAAATGAAGGACAATTTATTATGTATCAAACTATAGGTATTTTGTTGGTTCTATATTTTTTTATTTGAAAAAAATATTTAAAAAGTTATGACACATGAATATGTTATTTTACCGACATACCCTTGAATATTGAAGCCCGACTTGTGCCTGACGTATTGTGTCAAGGGAAATGAACAAGAAGGGCTTAATTGTCAAGGTTTAAAGAATAGGAGTTTTTTGTCACAATAAAATGAAGAATGAATATAGTAAACTTGCGTTGATGATGACTCTCAGTTATTTTCTGGTTGTATCCTTTCGACGGGAATTCCAAACAAAATGCAAGTCATATGGAATGGAAGTAAGAACAAAAGGGGATTAGTGTCGCTCTTTTTGGTGACCAAGAAAATTACAGATCCAATTTCCCCCCTAATTAGTAGTTACCCTATTTATGATGTTTAATGTTTACATACATGTATATGTATATATTAATTCTCTCTTTTTTAAAGCTCACAATAGGTTTGAGCCGATGCGTCATTGAGATGTTTTGTTTTATAGGGCCTTTGAAGTATGAAATATAGTCATGATGAATAATGATTGGAAAATCTAGTTTTGTGTGTGTGAGAGTGGAAAGTCTTTGTTTTTAATGAAAATCGTTAATGTTATGATGGTAATACTTTGTGCAGCTTCACTATGTGTGGTCAAAACAACAGTGTTTTTTTTCGAGGAATGTGTCACTATACCATTGTGTGTGTGTTTTCTAATCCAAATGGGAGTTTTTTTTATTTTTTTATTTTTTTACATATTATGTTTGGCTGTTATGTGGATTCTTATTTCTTTTCTTGATTTAATTACATTGAGACTATATGATTTTACAGATATGTTGACTTGGGTGCAAGAGGAAAAGAGTAGAAATGGGCTATTCTTGTTATAATTCTTCTCTTGCAAGTTTCCATATTTTAGTCACCAACTTTTCTCAGCAACTAAAGAGTGTAAAGCTTCTTCAGCAGGTAAATTCCATTAAATTTCTATGGCTTTCATTCTATTATTTTCGTAAGATTTATTTGAAGTGATTTTTCTCCTGAGATCCTTTTCTAATTAGCAAGAAATTTTTGGGCTTGCAATGTTGCCTTCATTTGTACTTATGTTGCTTGCAAATCCAGCATTTGTTTTTAGAGTGGAAAAACACATCCATTTTTTGTGGATATGCGAACTTGAGTGCTAAGAGGTCTAATTATTTCTATGAACAAACCTTTCCAGTTTGGTTCAATCATCAAGCACCATTTTCATCTCCATTGCTTGGAATCCAACTCTCGATGCTCTAATTACCTAGTAAGGAAAGACCCAGTTTCCATTGCCAATGCTCTTTCAATTGCTGAGAGTTCAAACTCATATTGTGTTGGTACCCAGATTCATGCCCATGTCATCAAGTTTGGACTGGTGGATGACGTTTACACACGGAATAATTTGATGAAGATGTATACCAAATGCGGGGTTTTTCATGATGGGCTCAAGTTGTTTGATGAAATGTCTAGCAGAAATGTTGTTTCTTGGACTTTAATGATCTCTGGCTCAGTTCAAAATGGAGAGCATGAAATGGGTTTGGAATTTTATTTGGGATTGGTGAGAAGTGGGTTCAGGCCAAATGAATTTGGCCTAGGGAGTGTCTTAAAGGCTTGTGTAAATGTGGGAGCATATGAATTTGGTTCGGCTATTCATTCCTTTGCTTTGAAGATGGGGATAGTAGTGAACTTATATGTGGGCACTTCTATTTTGAACATGTATGCTAAGTTGGAGGACATTGAATCTGCCGAAAGGGTGTTTAAGTCCATGTCCAATCTTGATGTTGGTTGTTGGAATGCTATGATTGGAGCATACATGCAATGCGGATGTGGAATTGAGGCCTTGAAAATTGTCTCTTTAATGCTGCATAGAGGCATGAATATGGACTGCTTAACTTTTGTTAATGCTCTAAAAGGTTGTTTTGGTGTGGAAAATCTGGAATTTGGAAAACAGCTTCATGGGCTGATCATCAAAGGTGATTTTGGATTTAACACGTCACTGATGAATTGTTTGATGGATATGTACTCTAGGAATGGTATGAAGGACTCCGTTATGAAGGTTTTTCATAGGATACCAAACAAAGATGTTATATCATGGAACACTTTATTTTCATCCCTCCCAGGAGGTAAGGATGGAACAGAAATTGCTAGCTTGTTCCGTGATTTTTTGCTCGAAGGAATGAAGCCAAACCATATCACTTTTGCAATTCTATTTAGACTATGTGGAGAGACACTTGGCCTTGAGCTTGGACTTCAATTTTGTGGTCTTGCTGTCCAGTTTGGGCTCCATGATGAAGTTAATGTGACAAACTCGCTCATCAATATGTTCGCCAGATGCAAAGCGATGAACAAAGCACGTTTATTATTTGAGACAATGTGCTGTAAGGACATAACTATTTGGAACCAGTTGATCTGTGGGTATAACTTAAATCACTGTTGCGTGGAAAGCCTCAAGATTTTTGTTAGATTATGGGGATTAGGAATCAAATCAAATGAGTATACCCTTTCGAGCATATTGGAAGCTTGTTCTCAAATTGAGAACCATCAAATTCTTAGGCATATTCATGGTCTTATTGTTAAAAACGGTTTCTCTTCTAATGGTTATATCTGTAGTTTACTAATTAACGGCTATGTTAATTTTGGGCTATTAGATGAGTCCTTTCAATTCTTTGATGGCTTTGATAGGTTGGATTTGGTGTCTTGGGGGACTATGATTTCTGCGTTGGTGCACCGAGGACATATTTATGAAGCCAGCGGACTCCTGAACACGCTGATGGAAGCTGGTGGAAAGCCTGATGAGTTTATTTTCGGAAGCATTTTGAATTATTGTGCAGGTACCTCTGGTTATCAACTAACCAAAATTATTCATTCTCTTGTGCTCAAAATGGGACTTGAAACACAAGTGTTTGTTACAAGTGCCCTAATAGATGCATATGCAAAGTGTGGAGATATTGACAGTGCCAGGATGGCCTACAGTTGGTCACGTGGATCCTATGATGTGGTTATATTCAACACCCTGATCATGGCTTATGCTCATCATGGTCTTATAACAGGAGCTATGGAAATCTTTAAGACAATGAAGTCGGCCAATCTACAGCCTAGCCAAGCCACATTTGTGTCAGTTATATCTGCTTGCAGCCACATGGGTCTTGTTGATGAAGGCAGTCTTTTGTTCGAGTCAATGAGTGTAGATTACAAGATGGAACCATGCAAAGACGTATACGGTTGTTTAGTCGATATGCTTTCAAGAAATGGACGCCTTGAAAATGCTAGACAGATAATTGAAAAAATGCCCTATGCTCCTTGGCCTGCAATATTGAAATCCTTGCTTAGTGGCTGTAGAATACATGGGAACAGGGAGCTGGGAGAATGGGCTGCTGACAAGTTACTGTGGTTGGTACCGGAGGACGATACGACTTATATACTATTGTCCAAGGTTTATTCTGAAAGGGGCGATTGGGAAGATGCTGGCAACATACAGAGAGGCATGCTAGAAAGAGGTGTTTTGAAAGACACGGGATATAGTCGGATTGAGGTGTAGCAAGAATATTCAACTTAACGTCGGTATAACTTAAAACAGTGTTTCTAATGGCTGCGTTTGAGCTACCGATCGATATCTATACCGTATAAGATGTGCATGTTCTCTGACTTGGCATTTCCTAGTGCTACCCTGAAAGACCATTCTTTATTAAAGTGTAGAAACACGTGTAGTTTCTGCACAAAAGGGAAAACAGCGTACAGGTAAAATAAATCAATAATTTAACATTTTGGCATAAAGCAAGACTGGCCATTTCGTCTTCTCCTCTGTTGTAGCTTTATATATATATATATAACTGTTCTATGTTGTTGTCCAGTTAAGCGGAAAATTGAAGCTCTCAATTTTTGGAGTTGAAAGTACCACCAGAGTTATAAAGCCATTCGAATGAGGGTAATTCTCTCTTCTTTCTTGGTTTAATCATTTCACTTTTATTTCTGCATATTGTTATTGTTGTTTTTGCCTCTTTTTTCGTCTTTTATTGCTATTGAGGACCCGTTATTCTCTTTTCCTGATAATTCTCTTAAAAGGAAAGTTTTTTCTTATTAAAAGAAATTCCACTTTTGTATTTCCTAATTTTCTCCTTTAGATGGGGATTGCAAACAAAGTGGGAATCTTATGGATTTGAGTTTTGACTACTAATTTTGAAAGGAAAAAAAGAAGGCAAGATCAAAAAACTTTGCAATGTGTGGTCAAACGATACAATTTTTTTTTTCTTTCTTCCTTTCTTTTTCTCTTTGAGGAATGTATTATTATTATTTTTTTTGAAATTTAGATGAAAGAGAGTGTTATTTTTATGTGCTATGTTTGCCTATTGTATAGATTCACATTTCATCTTTGATCCAATGGGATTGAGACTCTGGCTGTACAAATATGTTGAATTAGGTGCAAGAGGAACATAATAGAAATGGGCTGTTGTTGTTATAAAAGTCTTGCAAGTTCTCATCTTTTATTCTCCAATTTTCTCAATGACTCAAGAGTATCTAAAGCTTCTCCATGAGTTAAATTCCATTATTCTTACGGCTTTCAAAATAAGTTTTTCGTTAAATTTATTTCAAGTGATTTTTTCTCCTGATATCCTTATCATAACAAGCAAGAAAACTTTGCACTCGTGAGTCGTGACACTTTATTGATTTTTACTTGAGGAGGAAAATATTGGAATATGTGGAAATATTGATACTTTAATTTTGCAAAAATATATAGAGAAATATTGATACGGGTTGAAATTAACGTCAAAAACAAAAACTTCACTCTATAAACTGAATTTTTAAATAGTACTTCTAGAGTGCAAGGCGAAGGATGGAGCATATGAGTGAACAGTCTTCTCTCCAACGTCACCTTTAGTACTTGCTTTCTCTAATGTCAAGACCACTTCATCCAAGTAGCATCATAGATTAGGCATAATTTTTTTTTCACAATTACTTAAACACATAAAATCTTACAATTTTGAAACATTTATTTTTTAAATACAAAAGCTGTTATAATAGACTTCTGGTATGTGGCTAAAGGCGTCTGGATATTGTTTCCAATTAGTTATTTTCATTTTTCTTCTTTCGTCTTCTCCTGATCAACTCTATCTCTCTCTCTCTCTCTCTCTCTGCAGTGAATACTGAACAGTAGAGTTTGACAGACCTAGCAAGTTACCGGAGTTCTTCACTGGATTGCAGATTGACTTCGCTGCAAGGGATTTGCCGAGTTTCTTTGGCTGGTTGGTGATCGACTTAATGGCAAGACCAACTTCATGGTAAGAGAACTCTTTCAGGATTGCAGATTGACTTCACAAGGAGACAAATTTTAGACATTTTTTACTAAAGATTTCCCTCCTAGAGGCATGCTTCTGCAGTACACGTTTTTGTTGCTAACAACTTTTAGCTACACTTAAAGAAATTTTTAGGCAGATTTTGGTCACATCTTTGTAGACCAAATTTCCTAGTGTCACATGTATGAATGCTACAACAAATCTATGTTGGGTAATGTAACTACAAACTAACCATAGCTATAGCCCTATGATTTCCATATGTAGTAATTTTTTTAATGGCATTAAACAGGTCGATCAAATGATAAATTAAATCTTGGTACTTTTATTTTAATCCCAACCCCTTGAAATCGGAAAGTAAGGAACGCATAAATATTCCAAAATGGATTTTTAACAATTGAACACCAAAGGCTTTAGGGATTAGGCTTACCATAATCCCATACCCTCAACTCAACAAAAGGAAGAACAAAAGGGAGTGCATAGAAGAGAGCAAAAAAGGTTATGAGATTGAAGGAAATATCCATAGCAAGTTCTTTTAATAACTTTATTTTTTATTCTTCTTTTATCTTTTCGCTTCCTTTTTCTCATAAACTTGAGGGTTTGCATCTTTATAATTAAAACCAAACCGAACTTCAATTGTGACTTAGGATAGTATTTTGGTGTTAATTATTATTATATGGTGAGTTTTAATGATAGAGTAACATGATTTGATTATCATGTTCGCATGAAAAATAAAGTTTAAGGACTTCCTTGTTTAGTTTAAAGGTGAAGACTGTATTTTACCTGTTATGAATTTGAGTGAAAACATTTTTTATATCTAGACATCCTAAGCTTTGTTTTCATATATGAACTGTTTAAAACGGTCATTTGCAGCTTAACATATAAATTTTTAAAATTATACATTGTTGCTCGAATTTTTGCAAAACAAAATTTTTAGAATGTTCTAAGAAGTGTTATGAAGACCAATTACGGGGAAAAAAATAAAGCAGGACAAGTCAAATGAAATGGCATTCAAGATTTAATTTTGTTGGCCAAGAATTTAAGAGGACTTTGACTGTATTGACCCCGGAGTTGTGACTTCTTCAAAATAAACTTGACCAAAAGTATGGGCTGAAGTGAAGGAAGCTCCAAATGATTAATTTCCTTTTTCCCAAAAAGAAATAATCAATAATGATAATAATAAAATTAAAAAATGAATTATACTGGCTAAAACATATGTCGTTCATATCCTAAACACTCCTCATTTATGTCCTAAATGGTCACAAAATTTGAACCAAAAGTTAATAGCGGGTTTTAGTCCTATGGAGATGAAAATGATTTTTTTAACCCTTGTCCTATTTTCTCCCTTCGTTGAGGGGGCGATGATAAACAAATGTCAATTCTAATGCGCGGAAAAGAAAATATATATAAATACACACAACGTGAAGCGTTCCACATTGACGGTGGAAGATCATAATCTCTTGTTAGCTCAAAGCAAATAGGTCTAACCCTTACTAGCTAAATAAATTTATCTCTTTCAAATGCCGAGTCTTCAAAAGAGAAATAAAAAGGTGTAGCAACGAATGGTGCTAGCATTTTTCAGAAGGGAAACACATTGCATTACTTTTAGCTATGAAGAATCAACCACCACTGCACTCCGCACAGGAGACGGGACAGCAGCCAAAGCATAACAAGCTCCTCAAGACTCGAGTAGCGAGGACGATGAAGCTAACATTAGAATTTAAAGGCGATAATGTCGGCCTAAATGCCAAAAACTGTATAAAAAATGACGACTATGCAAATGGAAACTACCCAAAATCATAGCCAACTCAAAGGAACTTGCCACTAGAAAGTAAATCGGGAATGAGACTAGGACGAAGAACACATTCAGTAGAAACTTCAAACTTACGCCCAAAGTTGAGAACCAAAGGCTGCCATCTCTCAAGTCATCAACACCCTAATAAGAAGAAAGTAAAGATAAAAGAAAAAAAGGGGAGGGGGGGAGCGAGAGAGAGAGAGAGAGGAAGAGAAGAGAAGAGAGAAGAAGAGAGGTTTAGAGAAAAACTACGTCAAGCATTTTATATTCTTACTGGGGAAAGAAAAATTTAAGACTAACAAGCATGTTTGCAGGTTATCTAGCTATAAAAAAAAAAAAAAAAGGTTGCACGACGTAAAAATAAACTAGGTGCTGACATTTCCCTCATCCCAAGCACACACACACACACAAAGGAGAGAGAACACAATTTTAAACTACCATTAATACTCTTCAAATTGAAACAAGACTACAGAAACATCGATTATTTGAGTATGCAGATTACAAATTCATACTAAAATAGTTATGTCAAGCAGAAACGTTCGTGGATCTGCCTAGAGACTACATTATTAAACAGACATGGTGAAAAAAGCCTTCATTTTAAATGGCAAGCAACCAGACCAATACCATTTAATAATTAGACATCCATACAATCATCGTTTATATCACGAAATGGAACTCAACTCAGTAGTTGAGGAAAATTACCTGTTTAAAATCATCAACAATTCACTGTGTATTCAAGTAAAAGAATAAAAAGTGAATGACCCCGTCTTCTCAAACTCATCACGATGAATATTGATGCAATTCCTCCAAGCAAAATCTGAGTTTCACTTGACTTTACACGTAGCATTACCTAACCAAGACAAGTATTTGGGAAAGGAGGAAAACAAAAGGAAAACCAAAAAAAAAAAAAGGAAAAAGACAAAGATGGTGGAAGAATTAAGGCACAATATCTATAACATATTGGCATAAGTTACTAATGTCTATTTGAACATATGACAACCAACACGCCCAAAAACCTTTTAAGACCTGGACGTAAACTTTATAGCATTAACATACGCTCTCCATGCAGAACTATGAAATCTGCGACTGCATACCTTCATTTACATCACACAAAAAAAAACCAACTCCGCCAAAATGAATCTCACAAAGCTCCAAAGGAATCGGAATCACCATGCAAAGAACCCTGCACGTGTTTGGCACATAACAGGCCCACCATTCCATTAATTGAAAATAAAAGTGGACCTAAGATCAACCATATCAAGAAAGACCAGGAGCGTATGCTTCAAATACTCACCTAAAACAAGAGGAGGGGGGGAAGGGGGGGGTGGTGGGGGTGGGGGGTGTGGTGTGGGAAGGAAAAGAAAAATGCTAAAAAGGAAATGTAGATATTAGACACAACAGACAAAGGAAATCAATTAATAACAAAACCCAGATTGAGGTTCATCTTCTTAAAACATGAAGAATGCTTATCTCCAAGTTTGAGAAAACATTTACACCCAATCAAACACTCTTCATGCGTCAAGCACTTTTTTAATTTCCTAAAGGTCATACTTAAGCCAAAAGTAAATAAAATCATCCATCCAAGGAATAAAATTTAGCATCCTTTAATCTCACTTCAATTAACTAGCCAAATTGATAAAGGTAATGATCCAACATACATAATATTGGAAAAGAAGCTCACTACAAACAACGCATGGGTTGATTGCAGATGAAAGCAGAAGACCCTTGAAATACATAAACCATATCCAGCTCAGAGACATTTATCCAGTCTGTTCCACAATCCTGCAAAAGATAAAACAAACACAGAGCAAAATTCATGAAGAGCCATGCGCCAATAGAAAAATTAAGCAGTCTTCCAAAAACACCGCCATTCTAGTAAGTTAGATTAAGTTCAATTATCAGAATCTTGAAGTCTTGATAGGTGTCGTCTATCAGCAGAATCCCCCTAGTCGGCATTGTTTGGAGCAGAAAATCTCGAATTCAAGCAGCCCTGCTGCCATCCATATTCGTATCTTCTGCACTGTTGTCAGCTGAAATGTCTGGATCATTTTCCACATGCCTTGACTTTTCCCAGCCATTTTCATCCTCCAGTTCTGGAAAAGGCCACAAAAAAAGGTAAGATATTGCATCATTTATAATCCAAAGAATCAGTTCTCCATTCTCTTACTCAGGGAAGGGAAGCGGAGAGGGGTTGCTTCAATACCAGCTCTGTCAATCTCTAAATGTTCAGTGATAGGTACTTCATGCTTGCTACGCCTCCCTGCATTAGAAGAAATTCTATTAGTTTGCAATCATCAAAGCCCCTTAAATTTTTTATGCATGTTTCTCCAAATTTCAAACAACTGTCAACTACTAATATTTTCCCCAAGTTCCTTAAAGAGAATATTTGAAACGGACACATATGAACACTCATTCTCATCATATTATTCATCTTAAACCATGTTCCACCTTGTTTTCATTATGAGCCTTACCTTCAGAATCTGACTCAGACTGCCTTATGTTTTTTGACTCGGACTCATCCAAACTACTTTGAGATCCGGTACTTCCTCTGCGGAGCTTACATTCAGGCGAACTTGACCTGGATCGTCTTCTCCTTCGACTCTTTGATTTATCGTCTCTGGTTTCATTAAATTTGTCTTTAAAGCAGTTCTTCCCATCAGGTGACTTGGACCTGGAACGCCTGCCATGTTTCAATTTGTTCTCACCAGAACTCCTTGAGGATGATCTACTCCTTCTATGATGCTTAGCCTCAACAGATACTGACCTCGACCGCCTTCTACGATGATGCTTTGATCTTTTATCCCTGCCATCATCCACTTTCTCCTTCAATTTATGATCGCTTTCAACAGATCTTGACCTGGAATGCCTCCTAGCATGATCCTTTGATTTTTCAAGTCTGTCTCCTTTCATGTTATCATCAGAGTGAAGCCTATCTTCCAAAGACTCTGACCTTGACCTTGACCTTGACCGCCTCCTGTCATCATGTTTTGAATCCTCATTTCTGGTTTCTTTCACTTTCCCATCCGAGAGATGCTTACTTTCCAAAGATTTTGACCTGGAGCGCCTTCTACCACGATGCTCTGATTTGTCATCTCTGTTACCATCCTTCTCAACAGACCGGTGCTTACCTTCCATAGATTTTGACCTGGACCGCCTTCTATGTTTAGATTTATTTTCATCTGCACTTCTTGCAGATGACCTTCTATGATGCTTACCTTCCAAAGAGATTGACCTGGACCGTTTTCTGTCATGGTGCTTTGTTCTTTCATTGCGGGTTTCTTCTCTTCTGCCATTTGAGTGATACTTCCCATCTGGAGATATCGACCTCGAACGTTTTCTGTGCTTTAGCTTGTGCTCATCATCAATTGTTGGAGATGACCTATTTCCTTTATTATAGCTTGGTGATCTTGAACCAGCACGAGTTGCTCTGCGTGGAGTACTTTCTCGATGACGTTTTGGTGACACAGAATCAACCCTATATGACCTTCGTGTTCCAAGACTAACACTTCTACTCCTATGTTTTCTTGAAGAGGATGAATGATGATCTCGCAATCTACCTAAATCCCTTCGTCTATATCGGTCACCACTGTCCCTAATCTCTCTATATGACCGCCGTTCATGGTCATAGCTAGAATAATGGCGAGGCCTTAACGGTGACCTGGATCGACGATCTCTAGTGCGGCGGGAAGGAGGAGAGTAAGAAGGGGATCTCCGCCTTCTATGATAATTGATTGGTGATCTTGATTTCTTCCGAGAAGGTGAAGGTGACCTATAAATGAAGTAATTAGACAACAAGAACTACTAAAACTAAAAAAAAAAAAAAAAGGAAAAAAAAAAGAGGAGAAAAAGAGTAAAGGTAGAAAAGAGAACCTCAGTCCTCTAAAAGACAAAAGTAATACATTCCCCAAAAGGAAGGTGTTGATATATTCTCCAGAATATATATATATATATATATATATAATTAACACACATACATATATATAGAAATGGACTTAATATTTAAGAGAGATAGAGAGAGGTGTTTAGACATGAAACTAAGATAAGTATGTTAGTGCATAACCATAAAGCATAAAGAAATGCTCATACAAAACACGAGAAAGAATACTTCCTAGGTTAGGCACGGGATCTTCTTAAAGAAAATTCCTCATCAATTTCAAAAAGTGACAGCCCCAATAGCAAGGCAATGATAACATGCGGTAGTTATCTAAACAACAACATATCACGCTCAAATGCACCATGCAACTCAAAGGCTTTTCAAGTTCTTAAATCCCCGAGTATTCCATCTCAGGCACCCCAAGATTCAGATTCATGATACAAACAAGAACTTGCATAAATTTGTCAAATGACTGCTAGGTTAGATTGAGACATTCCTTAGGCAATCAAGACTTGTCCTGGATCTTTTACTTATTTAGTTTGGTATATTGTATACTCTTTGTGAAGCTTTCTTCAATAATTATAACTGTGAGAGAGAGAGAGAGAGAGAGAGAGAGAGAGAACCAAATCTACTAATTATCTTATTACAGAAATCAGCAGAAGACGTACTTAGATTTTGGCCTTGCTTCCTTCTCTTCCTTTTCTTCACTCACAAGTCCATCAGCCTTCAATTTCTTACTTATTTCTGCCGCTCTTGCAGCAGCCAATTCTGTGGCAGACTTCATGGTTGCTGCTCGGCTAGCTGCTTGTTGTGCTGTCATAGTTTGCTGCATAAGCAAAGCCTGTTGGAATTGCATCTGTTGCATGGCAACAGCCTGTTGCATCATCAAGGGTAACGATGAAGAAGCCAGTTGGGAATTTAGTATAGCTGGTTTCTGAGGTAGTGATTTTGCCATTTCAACATTCAAGGGGCGACCTCCAACATCCATATTATTCAATGCTAACGCAGCTGTTGCTTCTTCAGGTTTAGAATATTCTATGTACGCAAAATGCTTTGAATCAGTGATGGTACATTCAACAACCGTTCCAGAAAAGCCAAAAAGTTGTTTTAGCTGTTCGACAGTGAGAAGTGGACTAAGATTGCTAACTTGAAGTGTTTTTTTCAATGCATCATCCTTTCCAGCTTTTTCAGGCAAAGCTGATTAGAAGAGCAACCAAAATGTGTCAAGACCATTAGATAATAATAAATTGAACAGTAATGCTTGACATAATCAAAAGAATATTGTCCTGACTTAGACGTAAAAGCGAAAGAATGAGAGACGAACGAAACTAGCAACTTGGAGCAATATAAAGATCATGCAGTAACCAGACAGAATCATACCCAATGAGTCTTTTCCTAACTTAGCTTGTGCTTGCACCTGTGCGGCATGGGCTTGAAGGGCTTGCGCAGCAACAATTGCCTGAGCAGCAGCCATGGCAGCAGCAGAAGGTGCCATTGGCACTTGACTTACAGTACCCATGTTAGTTGTTGCCGCTAAAGCTGTCATTAGAAGGTTGTGAGGAGGATGATTCAACTTGCAATCACTTTTGGCACAGCGACCATTAAGATATTCTCGACAAACTTCACCAAGAGATACTCCAACTCCAGGCAAAATAGCCCCGCCTGAAGCACCAGGAATGATGCCAGGAATCATTCCCAACAGTCCAGGAAATGCCCCTGAAACAGACCCTGAATAATTTGGCATGTTAGGCATGGTTTGGTTGACTAGATTTGGAAATGTAGGCGCAGGAGCCAAACCCAGAAGCCCTCCACTAGTAGTGGTAGTTGCACCTGATCGAGAAAAGAACAATTTTATCAAATTAGTCATCACAGAGATAATTACTGATGCATACAAATTAGTGTTCCAATCATGAAATAAACCATAAAGCAATCCTTCTCGCAAAGAAATCAGCAAAAACAATCTCCTCATCCAAAATTACTACCACCCAAAGGTCTCCTAATACAGTTAGCAAGAAAAATTAGAATTTCTAGTTATAAGAACAAGCAAGACTAGAATTAAAATCAGGCAACAAATCACATTCACCTAAGTTGTCCACAATAATACAGGGCCACGAACAATTAGTAATCAAAGTAAACGGCAGGCAACAAAGAAGCACCATTTCGAGAATAATGAAGAAACACAAAATGAACTGAAGAAACACTTTCAAAGGTCTCACCCACTATGGTTCCCAATTATACTTGCCATTCCCCGCATAATACTTAAGTACTTACAAGTTACAACACAGTAACAAAACAGACCAAGTTCAGGAGCATTCTGAGGGTTGTTCTCATTGAAAACAGCTCGCAAGCAACATAAGACAACACATTAACAAGACATGTAGGTTGTCATTCTTTTATTGGCAGGTGTTCTTGTCAATTTAATATAAAAAATAAAAAAAAATGCATCTAACAGTGAAAAAATAAGACTTGGTATTAACAATTTGGTATAAAAGTTGAGATCTGTTACACTACTCTTAGCACTAAATTAAGTTAACCACCATTTAAAAAACAAGTTCATAACCAAAAAAAAAAATGAAAACACTAAAGATGAATTACCTGCACTGAAGAAAACAGGGAATGGGCTGCCCATGATGGGTTTCTCATTACACTCAACATTGACCATATAATTCCCTCTCTTTGGCACCACGTAAGTAACTGTGTAAGTCCCATCAGCCATATCCTTAACCACCCCTTCTTGCTCCGCCCCTCCCACTCCCACCCCGGGAGACACCTTGACCTTGATCTGGGCGCCCCCATTGGGGCACTTCCTCCCGTCGGCGTCCTTGGTAGTCACCACGAACGACGACGGAGCACAGGCCGTCCCACCCGCGATGCCGACCCCGGCCGCCGTGCACTTTGCGGGGTCCGCCGGGCCAATAGGCTTCCTCGACAAGTCCTCCTCGCTCTCCTCATCGCTATCGCTGTCCGACGAAGACGACGCAGCCGCGCCGCCCTTCTCGCGGCTGCTGTCGACGTCCTTGAATGTGGCTTCGAAAGCTGCTTTGGCGGCCGCCGCTGTCTCGGCCTCGCTCTTAAGCTTCGCCTCCTCGGCTTGCTTCATCCATATCGGCTTCGCCACGGCTGAGCTTCGATCGGCCATCAGAAACCAAACCTTAGTTCCCCAAATCAACAAAAAATTACAAGCCCTAGATAGATGCTTAAAGTAGTTCTATGAATCAACGTCTATTGAAAGTTTCCCACGTTCAGTCAGCAAAAAACCTCGTTTTCAGCACGGCGCTTCGAATCAACGATAGTCCAAACCCTAGAATCGAAGAAAACGAAGCACGATTAGACCTTAGCTAGACAATAATTGGTAGTTTCCTTTTTTTTTTTCTTTTTCTGCTTTTCGATTTCGTCGATTGAAAAAAAAAAAATAGAATGGACAAAGAAATAGGAAAGAAAATTGATAAGACCTTTTCGATTTCTTTTTTCTTTTCCAATTTTCGCGGCTGGCAATTAAGAAAAAGAAGATATTTTCGGGGAGGGTTTTCGCAATTGGTTTGGAAGACTTTGAGACAGAAGAGAAGGGACGGATTTGTTGCTTATATCAGGATTCTTTTTCTTTTATTCGCTTATCTAATTAAGGGGAATGCGACGATTCTTAGGGCCGTTGTAGTAAGATTTTAATCTGTTTGATAAAATTAGTTTTAATTAATTTTTTAGTTAAAAATAATAAAAAAAATTTATATGTTATAATAGAAATAAAAAAAATTGCTCTAATATAAAGTTCTCAAATGTTATAATGTTTACAATTTTAACCAATGATTCTTACTGCCATGTCAAATAAGCTATAAAATTAAAGAAGTTTACTATTAGTAAAATGATCAAAAATTAAAAAATTTAAAAATAAAAAAATCTCATAAAAAAAAACCAAAAAACGATTTGGTTTAAAAATACACGTCCATATGAATAAAAATAGACACAACCATATATAATCCTAACTTTAAAAACAGAAAATAATTAAAAAAAATCTAAGAAAATAAAACAAAAACAAAAACATTTGCGCCATCCATGCGGGTAACGGAGGAGGCAGAGGGGGAGTGGGTGGGAGTGCTTAATGGCGATTGCGATGGTGTAGCAGCGAGGTCGTGAAAACCGATTGAAGAAATCACAACCTTAGTTCGCGATTTAAGCTTTGACAATCTTCAATGGTGGACTTGTCAATCAGGGGGTCAAGAGGCGACAAGGGTAAACGGTTGAGGGGTCATAACCAATGGATGTCTCGAAAGATTTATGACCCACAAAGGTGGATTGTGACGGAATAGTATTAGAGTCACCCACAAACTCACAACCCTCAGCGAGATGGCAAACTTTGCCTCCGCCCACTAAACCATCACATAGAATGGCGACCTTCGTCTTGCGACCGCAACGCACTTCATGCCCCACGATGGTCCCTCGTGTGGGTGGCGGTCATCAAAGATAGAGCGATGGCGGCGAGACCCTCCTTCGACGAGATCCAACAGCCTTGTTTGTTTTTGTTCTCAGAAGTTTTAGATTTCGCACATTTTTTGAGGCAACAATTTTAAAAATAATCTCAGCACAATTCTCAAAAAATTCTTATTTTCTAAAACAAAAATATTTTCACTTATTTTAAAACAATATCAAATGGCCCTAACCCGTTTGGTATTGTTTTGTCGTTTGATATTGTTTTGAAAATTTTTGGAAATATTTTTGTACCTTTTTGAGGCAAAAATTTTAAAAATATTCTTAGCATAATTCCCTAAAAATTCTCATTTCTCAAAACAAAATTATTTTTACCCATTTTGAAAAAAAAAAACTCATTAAAAAAGAAAAGAGTTTTATTAATAAGACCTTTTAGGGTTCTTATTGAAGTTTTTTCCCCTAAATAAATAATAATAAGTAAATGGGAAATGCTACAATAAGACCTTCTAAAAGGTCTTATTGATAAGAATTGTTTTCTCAATCGTTAGATGATAAATAAGTGGTGCAAAATCATAAGCAAAAATAAACACACACATTTGACGAAGAAAAGGACCGGTAGATCCATCAACGGCCATTGGAGGGCAGCCTCCAAGTAGCAGAGCCACCTAGACTATCGTTGTTTTGCCTGGTCATCAACACCTACCCTTCCTTCTTCATCCTCCCATCTTTTACCAACAACTCTGTTCTCGATCCCTTCAATGGCCAACGAAAAATGACGCCACAAGTGAAAGTTGAAGGCCAAGTCCTCTTCCCCGACCAAGTCTTCTTCATCATCATCACCAACTCCATCTGCCACACCACCTATGTTGAACTCCCCAATTGTGTTTACCTCAACAATGGCTCTAGCCTAAAGGCCGATTTCGCCTCCTTCTCGACTAGTTTTGTCAATTGATAGCTATGATGAGTTCAGGTCAATCGTACATTTCGCACTTCCGCCATCGAATTTCTCCTCTGTCGCAGCTGTGGAATTGTGTTGGCGTGGAGATTACTGGCCTCCCTCCCCGGCTATGGCCAATCAGGCGGTGAATGTAATGATCGAAAAAAATCCAGAAATTAATAAGTATGATTAATTGAGTATTTTTTCATCATTACTAAGCTAAGTACTTGAGAAAGTACAAGTTGAGCATTTATTAACACGCAAATTTGAAGGTTTTACTAGCCATAAGACCTTAGAAATAAATAATATGGGAATGCACAAATTTATGTGCTTTATTTATGAAACATGTACCAATGTAATGTTATGATAGTACATTAAAATAATTAAAAATAATTATTTAATGTGCTAAATTAAAAGTTTATGATTTATTGATTTCATGTACGAGCCAAAGAAGTGATTGTTATAAGAATCTCAATTAGAATGTTTAAATGGGATTACTTGACAACAAGTGGAATTTTCAACTTACTATGATGATGTGAAAAATTCCTATATGATGTCAGTTCAGTAAAAGAAACCTAGATCAAAAGTGATCATGAGCTCTATACCATAAATTGAAAATGGTGAGCACCAAGTTCAAGTATACAAGATTTATGACATGTTTTACTATAATCAATCTCGAAATTTAAGAAGATCATAAAGATAAGAATTTCAAGCAAGTTATGTGAATCAGTAGAAATTCAAGAATTCCAATATTTTGAGTGTATAGTTAATTATTATACACATTAATAATTACGTAAAGTTTATTATTATTGTTGTAATGACAATAATAATAGTAGTAGTTGTCAAAGTAATAGTAAAAGAAGAAGAAGGGCGTTGATTGGAGCCATAAATGTTAATCTATTGCTAAGTTGTGGAACCATAAATAGCTCTTTACAAGAAATAGTTCAAGTTATATCCATAAAGCACGAAATTATGCTAAGTTAGGAATTTTAAATTAAATTGACTTTTAGATAGTCAATTTAATTTACAAAACTTTTAAAAAATTACAACTATTGTTTTCATAATGAAATTTGAAGTTTACAATATGAAAATTTTTAGTGAGAAATATATGTTATTACATTTTAAAGTTTTAAAAAGTTAAAAATAATAAAAATACTTATATTGAGCAAAGTTTTAAATATATAACATTTCTTAGAATACATACATATGTATATATACACATGTATAAATATGGATACAGTTGTGAAAATAGCTAATCATCGGTTTTGAAGACAAATGTTCCAAAGTTTACGGTTCCAAAATTTAAATCACAAAATCCATATAGTATGGATAAATCTTATGAAAATGATTTTATGACAGTATGAAGATGTTTATACGGCAATGATACAACAAGAAAATTAGAATTTATGTAATATTTTAAAGAATGAGAATATTACAATTTAAAAAAAAATACAGTTATGTCTATGAAATTTCAAGTTTACGGATAAAATTTGATCTACCATAGTACTGCACGGTTTAGACTGTATAGACCATGAAATGGTCTATAAATACTTGACACAAAAAAAGAGCCAATCAGATCAGCTCATCTCTCTCTCTACTTTCTCTCTCTACTCTCTCTCTCCTCAAACTCAGTCCAAGATCCGACCTCCATTTTCGACACCTCCCACACCAATAGGAAGCTCTCGTCGAGCTGAGTTCAACGATGTGCCGTGCCGACCAAAACACTTGCCGGAGGAGGCCACACGTGCCGGTTGAAGTCCGCAAAAACATAATACTTTTTCGATGTGATTTCTCCTCCGTCCGACCTCCGATTGACATGATCTTGGTGTCAACGAACTCAGATCGAAGAGACGAAGAGAATGGCACCAATATTACAGTACAATTCTCACCAAAAAAGCCTCGCTAGAGCTGCCCTCGTCTTTCGCCGTGCCACCACTCGATGTCCGCCGTTCACGGTGGCGTTGAGGTACACCGCCGCTACCATTCCGCTCAGAGGGCAACGGGGAGTAAAACCCCTCGCTCAATTTCACGACCGAGCAGCCGTTCATCAGAGTTCGGAGATCCTCGCCGTTGCTGCCGTGGGTGAGATCGGGTTGGTCGTTTCAGGGCATTTTCGTGCCAAATTGAAGGCAAAAATACCTTCAGAGGCTCGAGAAGCAACCCTCAATTGCTCCAAACGACAGTTGAAAAAGCACGAACGGCCCCCGTAGTCGTGCGTCGCCGTGGTGGATTCGGAGCCACCATTCCACGGCATGTTGAGCCATGCCACTAAGGGGGAAACACTCAGAGGATGTGGGGGAAGGAAATGCCCAACTCAATTTCACGGTAGCACCGCCAGAGATAGGAGATCGGAGTCTCCACTTTTGCCGCCGACTTGGAGCTTCGATTAGCATAGTTTGAGGCCGAATTGGGTGAAATTGACACCACCATTGGACTCAGAAGGGTCGACTTAGGGGGGGTAGGCTTAAGCCCAGCCACCAACGGAGGCGGTCAACATTGGTCAAATGTCGGTCAACGACCGGTCAACGGTCACTTTGGGTTTTTATGATTCCGACCTCTAATCGACGATCTGAGACCGCCTCCCGACTCGTTTCGACGCTCTAAACGTGATGGTGGTCTCCGTTCGAGCTAATTCTACTCCGACAAAAATCATCCGGTACCAACTGCACATGGATCGAGGCGACTCGGACTGCAGTAACGAAGTCTAGAATGATTTTTTCAACAATAATAAATCTCCATGGATCATTCCTAGCCATCCATAGTAGTCCGAGGAGCACTGTTGAGGATGCAGCGTAGACTGTGGATACAGCGAGATGCAACTGGACCTGCATAGCTAGGAGTCCAGGTAAGTAGGAATCTCGCCTACAATATGAATAGTTTTAAAATAGATTAATTTTAAATATTTTCATAAAATTTATGAAAATGCATGATCAGTGATTTATTACACTGTTATAAGTTATGATGTGATATGTTATGTGATGACATGATGTGAAATGCTATGATGACGATGATGATGATGATGATGATATGATTAATGTGTGATGTATGCAATATATGAATTATATTGTTTAATCACCTTCAAGTCAAGTATGATTATGATTTACGATTCATGTATGATTATGATTTACGATTCATGAGTTACGAAATTGTGATGTCATGTCGTATTAAGTCATGTTGCATACACACAATAAGACAAGTGAAACTTATGAGACAAGTTAAGGGTGCCATACCAACCTCTCGACCCACGGGGAGGCTCCATGTTAAAGAAATGAATGATCTTGGTGTCGTTGGGACCTCGCGAGCCCTAACTTTCCAAGACTCGCGCGCAACCGGTACGATCACTCGGGCCCAAAGTAAGAAGATAAGATACAGTTTAAATAATTAAGCATAAATCAAGTTGATAAGCAAGCATAAAATGCTCATGCATATTTTTATTAAAATGATTTTCAATTATGCTTTGCGATGCTAATTTCCTACTTGCTGAGCGAAAGCTCATTTAAGTATGTTCATGTTGTAGGTAAGAAAAACCTATCAGCGGCACTTGATGGGCAGTGGTGAGCGGCGGGACGAATGGTGAAGATGAGAATAGATACCGCTCACTGCAATGTAATATTTTTGCATTATTATTTTACGAATTTATGCATGTTTTATTTTACGAAATTTCGTATGCTTACACCTTACGAAAATTATGTGCATATGAATAAATAAATAATTTACGTAATTATGTTTTAAAAACTGAGCTTGTGATTACGCAACCTTGGTCCAGAAGATTTTAAAGTTTAAAAAGGTTGCAATAGACAATGCAACAAATGCACGAAATATTTAAGAAAGAAAATTATAAGTTTATTTGGAATTACAAAGGATTATGAGGGTTTTACGTTATGTTAAGAAATGAATTTTATGAATATGTTTTTATGAAGTTATTATGAAAGTCTAAAAGAAAAGCTTTAAGAAATTAGTATCTTAAACTTAAAAGTTTAAGTTATAAGAAACTATATTTTGTTTAGTTTAAGAAGGTTTACCTTTAAGAAAATAATATGTTATTTTTAAGACGTTAAAATTTTAAGCAAAAATATGTAATAATTGCTAAGAAAGTTTTAGAGAGCATTTAAATGGGATTTTATTTTAATATTTAATTTAAAATCTGTCTTGAAAATAATTTTATCTAAATTGAGAAATGTCTTTAAAGTAATACTTGTTAAATAATTACTCTTATGTTTAAAAAGGAAAGTTCAAGAAAATTACTATGGTTATGTTTCAAGAAATTAATGTTATGAATTATGTAAAGGATCATACTTTTAGGAATTATAACTATGTTAAGACGAAATGTTTATTATTACGTTATTATCACATTTCAGAATTTTATGTATTACGTTAGGTTTACGCAATGTAGTTTTGAGAAATGATTATTATGTCTTTTAAGGATTATATGTTAAGAATTCTTTATTAATAAGAATTCGTTTGTTATTAAGATTTGAAAAATAGTTATTACTTCCTCTAATGTTTCATGTTAAGGATTCCTCAGTAAGAATCCATCAAAAAAAAAATATCACGAATTTCTCTACCTTATTTGTAAGTAAGTTTAAGTTTATGAGTATAGTAACGGCCACGTAAGGGCGGGTCATTATAGATGGTATCAGAGCCGGTATCCTGTCATTTTACTTCACATCGTCACGTGCCTGCTTCACCATAGTCCAAGTAAGCTATGTTAATTAAATGTTAAGATAAGTTACATTAACTGATAGGTGCCGATTTTTTATGTAATGGCAATTAAGCTATCGGCATACAAGTACGATTTTAAATGTCCTCTCATGGTCCAACGCCAAGCTTAGCCATCATGATGCCTCAAATCACGGGAAGCGATATTGGATGCCACCTTTCTAAGCAAGCAGGACAACTCCTAGAATCACGTGAACGCTTGAACCGACGCTTAGAGATGCTCGACACTCAAAGTGCAATACAAGCGAGAATATTTGGAGTTACAACCACAAAATTGGTAGATTGACGAGTCGATAGAGGATCTAAAGGTTCTACGGAATCTTCTCCAGATTTCAAAAAAAATGATTAATAAATCTCACTAATTTTAATGTAACGTTTTCAACTATTATATTAAAAAAAAATTAAAAATAAATGATAACAAAATAGACATTTTTTAAACTTCTTTCCTCTTTTTCTCAAGACTTGCTTTTATTTGTATTTTATCCCTCACTCCACAATATTAAATATGGAGCTACGATCAAGGTGGTTATGCCTCATAAAAGAAAGGAAGCCGCAAGTTCTTCACAGCTTAATTACCAACCCATGACCAAAGCCGCCCCTCATGCAGCATACAAGCAAATCTTCATAAAAGCCGATTCTATAAGCGGATGGACAATACATTACACTTTACCACGAGAATAAAGGAAGTCACAAATAGGACACACAAGGGATGCAAGAACGCAGCATTCCTCAAAGAATTACCACCAAAGGCGAGGATGTCAAGACATTTCTTCGAAGCACGAACAAGTACTTAGTCAGAAAGAAATTTCCAGCTTGGACCATTAACAAGGACATCGATATCTAAATCAGAGATGACGTAAAAGAATAAATAGGCGTAGTACTACTACGGGGTTAGTAGTGAGACACGCCATACAATTGATTAAGTATACGTATAGTATATAAAATAAGATTTATGTATGAACAATAGAAGTTTTTGATAAGAAGAACTTCATGTTATATGACCCACTAGAGGCGAGTCAAGTCTCGATCTCAACAACGGTCTATGATATGCAAAGATTGCTGACAAAGAAAGGGTTTAGCAATTTCATGATATGAAAGTAATGATTGACACATGTATGAATGTTACGAACTATGATTGTTGTATGTATTATAAACGCAATATGACCCATGAATATGATATGAAATAGTTGCTAACAAAAAATGAAATGTATAGCAACTCCATGATATGCAAGTATGAACGTTATGCATATGTATGATAAGAATATACATGACATGAGTATGAATAAAATGTGAAAGTATGACATGTGAAAGTATGATATGAATGACATATATATGTATGATATGTTTATGAATATGATGTGTATGTATGATTTATGTATGAAAGTTATAATTGATGTTTCTTATTGGATTATAAACATAATATTGTTTATAAGTACCACAAAATGCATAATAAATATGCATGATTAAGCCCATAAGGAACCCATTAAGGACTTAATGTCTTAGATTACAATAAAATAATAGATTCCATAGAATCATCACTTCAGTAAGGATAGATACACAGATCCTTATAAGAAATGGGATATAAGCAGAAGTTCAAGATATAAGAGAAGAACTTCCCAGAGGTCACAGACTGTCTATAGGTGGTTACTTCTAAACTAGTATCCGACCAAACAGACCCTACAATAGTGATCTCAGGATGAGACGATTTCCTCCCCAACCCACAGATAATATATATATATTGGAAAAAGAATAAACAATAAATAAGTTATGTGGATCGGTCGAACGCCATCCTATAAGAAGTTAAGATCATGATAGGAAGAGATTAAAGAAGCAAAGTTGCTTCCACATACCCAAGAGATGTAAGTAACATCAAAAGGATATTAGAAAAGAATAAGAATGACAAAGTACAGTCATTCATATATCGGGTTAAGAAATAAGAGAGGAAAAGACTACAGGATGGTTCAAAATCTGAACCCATATAATAGAGCTACAAAACTCCGATGGAGTAACCATGACAAAAAGAAACCAATAGGAATTTCTAAACAAGAGAATACAGTCCATCATATGACTCGATGACATCTACTCATCAATAACCATAAAACCCAATTTAAGATAAGCAGGTATATATGTTGTTTCAAGAACACAGTCTACCATGTCGGTAAATGACCTTTAGTCATCAACAGGTAGCGAACCAATTTAAGACAAGTAGATAGAGATGTCTGCTTAAGATAGCAAATATAAGATTCTTAACTAGAGCTAGTAAACTTACAAATCCAGGCTACTAAGCTAAGAAGGCCATCTCAAGTCAAAGTGGTCCCCCTCTAGTTAACGAAGTCGTTAGATAAGACAAGATTCTTGGAATAAGCAAGATCAAAGACTTTAGAGTCAAACACCGAACCTTCACTAGAACCAAATGCTATGGAATACAGGCATAGGGATAATAATAAAAAAAAAACCCATTGACTAACTAAGACATGCCATATTGAGGAGAAATCCTCTAGAATTAGGTGGTAGAGCAAACTAATGAGAGTATTGCTCAACCTTTTAAGAAAAACTCAGTTATGTAGCCAATGGTCGGAGTAATCCTAAGTTACTTTCATAAAATATATATATATAAGTATATATATATATATATATATATAAGTGTGCTTAGCACGTAAAATAAGCCCAACCATGACGTCAGCCTAATAGTAAAATTTTTGGGACTCGTAGCAGAAGACTTCCAAAGCTGAGACTACGAAGTTGTAGCAAGTCCCTCAAGAAAATGATAGGCATAACAGAGTGGTTCCTTCGAGAGCATCGATGCGACCTCCTTGATAAGAGTATAGATAGTAAGAATAAAAAAACTGAGGATGTCTGGACAATATGATTAGTAAGTTTAAGAGTACGATGTCGAGGCTTGGGACATAGCGGCGGTTTAAGGGCCATTTATACACCCCTCTTGACGCCAAATAAAAAGGTGCGCTAATAGTAAGATTAGAGATAGTATGCGGGGAGGATGACACATATAGTGTCTACCAAGTAAAGTTACGCATCTGAGGATAGTTTTATAGGCACGTCTCAACATTAGGAATTACAGAGTAGACAAGTAAGGCTTATCGCCCTTCCAATCACGATGGAACCGACAGATTTGCCATTTGATGAGTTAGAATATATATTGCTAATGTGTGTATATATATATATAGTTATATTAACCAAACCCAAGATTAGAGTGATACGGTTAACACGTTAGAATTATTATGACACAGTAAGACACATACCTCGAGTAAGGTCATAAGAATACGTGTCCAGCCCAAATTGCTCATCTAGAAGATAGATGAACATAAAAAAAAATGATGGATTTCTTCCCGATATAATATTGTAGCCATCAAAACTAATGACCTATAAGTATACCCTTCATCACATCACATGAACGTAGTATATTTTAAAAGGATGTTTTTCGTTAATTTGATGTAAAATTTACAACTTACATTTTTTTTTCCAATGAATACACTTACTACAAGCCATTTTTATAATTTTCATGAGTATAATATGAACTCTCTTGTTGTCATGAACCAATCAAGTTAAAGAATATAATGGTCAAATCCTTTAGGAAGAAGTAAGTTCCAAGATAGGGACCATCCATGTTAAGTTAAGGGTTCTGACAGCTTGAGATCAATATTATACTAAAAGTACCTATGGATTAAGTAGGACCTATAAGTAGCTTTTTCTTTTATTATAAACATGTTTGGGTCCTTACTCATGAAGTACAAAATTTTGTCAAGTTTAAAATTTGATTTAAATTGTCAAAAAAAAAAGTGTTTAACAAATTATTATTACTATTTTCAACAAGTAAATAGAAGTTTATGAAATGTTTTGTTGAGACAAAAAAAATGATTTTTTTTAAAATGAAAATGACTGTTGTATTCTAGAAAGTTATAAGTAATATATATATATATACACACACACGGAGAGACTTTTATAGAAACAGTAAGGAAGCATTAGAACGATATAGGACACTAAAGTGGCCTAAAAAGAAGGAACACATAGTCAACTATAGACACGAAATTCACATGTAGAGAAAGTTAAGACACATCGTGAATGTTTCCGCAGCGAAAACAAGGTTGATTAGAACCCCAAATAAGAGGTAAGCTTTACGAATTTCAAAATACAGTAAGATGACACACATATGATTATGCCATTGAACAGTATGAGACAGTTAAGGCTAGAATGATACGATTTTCTTATGAAAATAGGTGCTCAAAAGAGTAGAATTTCAATCCTAAGGTGGGTAGAACATATACTAGACTCTCATGAAACTTTTTATAGGTTAAAGGAGACAATATAGCTTTGCTCCTTTGGAAGAGCATACCCCACTCAGTAGCATAAGATTTAGACCGAAAATGATTTCTTACCCATAAATGGGCCTTGAAAACCGTAAAACTACCTAAGTTTTTACGATATGCTACAATAGCATGCCTTAGATTCTAAAGTAAATACAAGTAAAGGGAATCGATAGTACGATCTCCATAGGTTCGGGGATGTAATGTGCCCCATTATATAGTATCACCATGAGATTTTCTATTGGCAGAAAGATAAAATCTCCAATTTGCCCTTAAGAGATTAGAAGAAATTGCTAAAAGACACTAGTTTTGATTAGAAATCATGAGAACGATTTAAATAATCAAGTATAACCTAGAAATTTCCCATGACCAATATAAAGGTCACGTGAGCAAAACCAAGAGAAAGCCTATGAATATGAAAAATGGGAATGAATTTCCTTTTTCTCGCACCTCGAGGAAAGGCAAGACAAGTTCAAGAGAGATATGAAAGGATAAGCGTAAATGTTATAAACCCTTAGAAGTTTTAAGACAAGTAGATAAACATATTCCAGACAGTCATTATCACTAGTCTGGATGACTAGATGATAAAGACCTATAGATTAAGCAATAAGAAGAGAAACTTACTGGCCAGTTTCAATGTACCAGATCATGATCTGGAGGCAGATATGCAACCTGAGATGCGAAATAGAATAAGTATAAGTTCGTGAAACAAGAGAAAGAATAGTTTCAAGGAAGCAAGGAGAAATTTCCATATCTAGATTTTGAGGCAAAGTTGCCAAAAGAAAGAAAAAACCCCATGGGATTAGGATACAAAGCCATAGGATACCCCTAGATTATCTCAATTTTCGAGGACAAAAATTTTATAAGGTGGGTAGATTATAATGACCGAAAAAAAATCCATAAATTATTAAGTATGATTAATTGAGAATTTTTCCAGTCGTTACTAAGCTAAGTACTTGAGAAAGTACAAGTTGAGCATTTATTAGCACGCAAATTTGAAGGTTTTACTAGCCATAAGACCTTAGAAATAAATAATGTTGGGAATGCACAAATTTATGTACTTTATTTATGAAACATGTACCAATGTAATGTTATGATAGTACATTAAAATAATTAAAAATAATTATTTAATGTGCTAAATTAAAAGTTTATGATTTATTGATTTCATGTACGAGCCAAAGAAGTGATTGTTATAAGAATCTCAATTAGAATGTTTAAATTGGGATTACTTGACAACAAGTCAAAATTTCCAACTTACTATGATGATATGAAAAATTCCTATATGATGTCAGTTCAGTAAAAGAAACCTAGATCAAAAGTGATCATGAGCTCTATACCATAAATTGAAAATGGTGAGCACCAAGTTCAAGCATGCAAGATTTATGACATGTTTTACTATAATCGATCTCGAAATTTAAGAAGATCATAAAGATAAGAATTTCAAGCAAGTTATGTGAATCATTAGAAATTAAAGAATTCCAATATTTTGAGTGTGTATAGTTAATTATTATACACATTAATAATTACGTAAAGTTTATTATTATTGTTGTAATGACAATAATAATAATAGTTGTTGTCATAGTAATAGTAAAAGAAGAAGAAGGACGTTGATTGGATCCATAAATGTTAATTTATTGCTAAGTTGTGGAACCATAAATAGCTCTTTACTAGAAATAGTTCAAGTTATATCCGTAAAGCACGAAATTGTGCTAAGTTGGGAATTTTAAATTAAATTGACTTTTAGATAGTCAATTTAATTTACAAAACTTTTAAAAAATTACAACTATTGTTTTCATAATGAAATTTGAAGTTTAAAATATGAAAATTTTTAGTGAGAAATATATGTTATTACATTTTAAAGTTTTAAAAAGTTAAAAATAATAAAAATACTTATATTGAGCAAAGTTTTAAATATATAACATTTCTTAGAATACATACATATGTATATATACACATGTATAAATATGGATACAGTTGTGAAAATAGCTAATCATCGGTTTTGAAGACAAATGTTCTAAAGTTTACGGTTCCAAAATTTAAATCACAAAATCCATATAGTATGGATAAATCTTATGAAAATGATTTTATGACAGTATGAAGATGTTTATACTGCAATGATACAACAAGAAAATTAGAATTTATGTAATATTTTAAAGAATGAGAATATTACAATTTAAAAAAAATACAGTTATGTCTATGAAATTTTAAGTTTACGGATCAAATTTGATCTACCCTAGTACTGCACGGTTTAGACTGTATAGACCATGAAATGGTCTATAAATACTTGACACAAAAAAAGAGCCAATCACATCAGCTCATCTCTCTCTCTACTTTCTCTCTCCTCAAACTCAGTCCAAGATCCGACCTCCATTTTCGACACCTCCCACACCAATAGGAAGCTCTCGTCGAGCTGAGTTCAACAATGTGCTGTGCCGACCAAAACACTGCCGGAGGAGGCCACACGTTCCGGTTGAAGCCGCGAAAACACAATACTTTTTTGACGTGATTTCTCCTTCGTCCAACCTCCGATTAACACGATCTTGGTGTCAACGGACTCAGATCGAAGACGAAGAGAATGGCACCGATATTACAGTACAATTCTTGCCAAAAAAGCCTCGTCAGGAGCTGCCTCGTCTCCACCGTCGTGCCACCACTCAATGCCACCGTTCACGGTGGCATTGAGGTACACCGCCGCTGCCATTCCGCTCAGACGGGCGACGGGGATGTAAAACCCCTCGCTCAATTTCACGACCGAGCAACTGTTCGTCAGAGTTCGAAGATCCTCTCCATCGCTCAGATCGGGTTGGTCATTTCAGGGCATTTCGTGCCAAATTGAAGGCACAAATACCTTCAGAGGCTCGAGAAGAGCGAGAAGCAACCCTCAATTGCTCCAAACGACAGTCGAAAAAGCACGAACGGCCCCCGCCATCATGCGTCGTCGTGGTGGATTCGGAGCCACCATTCCATGACATGTTGAGCCATGCCACTAAGGGGGAAACACTCAGAGGATGTGGGGGAAGGAAATGCCCAACTCAATTTCACGGTAGCACCGCTAGAGATAGGAGATCGGAGTCTCCACTTTTGCCGCCGACTTGGAGCTTCGATTAGCATAGTTTGAGGCCGAATTGGGTGAAATTGACACCACCATTGGACTCAGAAGGGTCGACTTAGGAGGGGTAGGCTCAAGCCCAGCCACCAACGGAGCCCAACGGTGGCGGTCAACCGTCGGTCAACGATCGATCAACGGCCACTTTGGGTTTTTGTGATTCTGACCTCCGATCGATGATCTGAGATCCGCCTCCTGACTCGTTTCGATGCTCTGAGCGCGATGGTGGTCTCCGTTCTAGCTAATTCTACTTCGATAAAAATCATCCAGTATCGACTACACGTGGATCGAGGCGACTCAGGACTATAGTAACGGAGTCTAGAATGATGTTTTCAACAATAATAAATCTCATGGATTATTCCTAGCCATCACAGTGGTCCGAGGAGCACTGCTGAGGATGCAGCGTAGACTATGGATACAGCGAGATGCAACTAGGACCCGCACAGTTCGGAGTCCAGGTAAGTAGGAATCTCGCCTACAGTATGAATAGTTTTAAAATAGATTAATTTTAAATATTTTCATAAAATTTATGAAAATACATTATCAGTGATTTATTACACTGTTATAAGTTATGATGCGATATGTTATGTTATGACATGATGTGAAATCCTATGATGATGATGATCTGATTAATGTGTGATGTATGCAATATATGAATTATATTGTTTAATCATCTTCAAGTCAAGTATGATTATGATTTACGATTCATGAGTTATGAAATTGTGATGTCATGTAGTATTAAGTCATGCTACATACACACAATAAGACAAGTGAAACTTATGAGACAAGTTAAGGGTGTCGTACCAACCTCCCGACCCACGGGGAGGCTCCATGTTAAAGAAATGAATGATCTTGGTGTCATTGGGACCTCGCGAACCCTAACTTCCCAAGACTCGCGCGCAACCGGTACGATCACTCGGGCCCAAAGTAAGAAGATAAGATACAGTTTAAATAATTAAGCATAAATCAAGTTGATAAGCAAGCATAAAATGCTCATGCATATTTTTATTAAAATGATTTTCAATTATGTTTTGCGAGGCTAATTTCCTACTTGCTGAGCAAAAGCTCATTTAAGTATGTTCATGCTGTATGTAAGAAAAACCTGTCAGCGACACTTGATGGGCAGTGGTGAGCGGCGGACAAATGGTGAAGATGGGAATGGATACCGCTCACACAATGTAATATTTTCGCATTATTATTTTATGAATTTATGCATGTTTTATTTTACGAAATTTCGTATGCTTACACCTTACGAAAATTATGTGCATATGAATAAATAAATAATTTACGTAATTATGTTTTAAAAACTGAGCTTGTGATTACGCAACCTTGGTCCAGAAGATTTTAAAGTTTAAAAAGGTTGCAATAGACAATGCAACAAATGCACGAAATTTTTAATAAAGAAAATTATAAGTTTATTTGGAATTACAAAGGATTATGAGGGTTTTACGTTATGTTAAGAAATGAATTTTATGAATATGTTTTTATGAAGTTATTATGAAAGTCTAAAAGAAAAGCTTTAAGAAATTAGTATCTTAAACTTAAAAGTTTAAGTTATAAGAAACAATATTTTGTTTAGTTTAAGAAGGTTTACCTTTAAGAAAATAATATGTTATTTTTAAGACGTTAAAATTTTAAGCAAAAATATGTAATAATTGCTAAGAAAGTTTTAGAGAGCACTTAAATGGGGTTTTATTTTAATATTTAATTTAAAATCTGTCTTGAAAATAGTTTTATCTAAATTGAGAAATGTCTTTAAAGTAATACTTGCTAAATAATTACTCTTATGTTTAAAAAGGAAAGTTCAAGAAAATTACTATGGTTATGTTTCAAGAAATTAATGTTATGAATTATGTAAAGGATCATGCTTTTAGGAATTATAACTATGTTAAGATGAAATGCTTATTATTACGTTATTATCACGTTTCAGAATTTTATGTATTACGTTAGGTTTACGCAATGTAGTTTTGAGAAATGATTATTATGTCTTTTAAGGTTATATGTTAAGAATTCTTTATTAATAAGAATTCGTTTGTTATTAAGATTTGAAAAATAGTTATTACTTCCTCTTAGGTTTCATGTTAAGGATTCCACGGTGTGAATCCATCTAAAAAAAAAAAATATCACGAATTTCTCTACCTTATTTGTAAGTAAGTTTAAGTTTATGAGCATGTTTAAGTTAAGTAACGGCCACGTAAGGGCAGGTCGTTACAGTGAATTTGTGGGTCAAGCTAGTTTATGAGGCAACCATTGATGGGGATACCATGGTTGTATTCGTTAAGAGATTGAACCTCAAGTACCATAGTATAAATCCACTCCCTCTGTCTTAACTCACAGCTCCCTCCACCCATGATCTTTGAGATCTGGGGTTGAGGGCAATCCCCACCTATCGAGATGGGGTTGCCGGCGATCCTTTCAACTTTTTCTTTTTTCTGATTAGATCATATCAAATTTCTTTTTCAGCTTTTGGATTTTTTTTTAAATAATTAAGTGTGTTTGAACTCATTAAGTATTGGTGAGCTCATTAGTCTAATGATAGAAAAAAGTTCTTATCGATAAGACCTTTTGAACGATCTTATCATATTTGACGAAAGCAAGTCTGATAGGTTCTTATTGATAAGACTCTCATATTTTAGTAATAAGGTCTTTTTTTTAGTCGTTAGATTCAAAATTAAGGTTATAAAATCAAATTCAAATAAAAGTAAAAATTGACCCAACCACACTTAATAACAACCTTTTCTTAATCAAATAGTTACCAAAAAATTGAAAAATACTCAAAAAAATTAAAAAAGTTTTATTGAAAAAATTAAAAATAAAACAAGAAAAAGAATTAAAAAATAAAAGAAATCCCTTTCATCACATAGTGACCCTTGCTTCTGAAATCAGTCGTTGCTGTGTGACCGACGGTGGTCGTGATCATGGCGACAGACCTTCACAACCTTGGCGATGGACCTCCAGGACCTTTACAAGTAGGTTCATGATGGAATGGTTACAACGAGCCCCCAAATTTCTTGTGTAATCCAACGGTGGTTTCCATAGCAAGCAAGGTTGGGTTGGTGGGTCAATCGTGAGCAAGGCTGTCATCGTAATGCGATCCCTCAAGGGCAATGCCATAACGAGCAAGATCGTAAGGTTCATGATGAAATCACAACCCCCCATCATTGCCTTGGTGGTCACCATCGCGAGCCTTTCGAATCGTGACCCATGACGTCACATCGTAATAGGTCGATACCACACCATCACCAGAGAAGAAAGGAGTAGATCTACCCTTTGGGTTTTTTTTTTTTAAGAATTTTAAGTTTGAAGTTTTAAGTTTTTTTTTTCATTTTTTATATTTGTGTTTTTTGTGATAGACTTGGTGTGGATGGCCTCGTTTAATTAAAGATGAGCTTTCTTGTTTTAGACCATTAGATTTAAATCTGATAGAACAAAAAGGTTCTTATCAATAAGAGAAAATAGAGGGTCTTATTGTAGAAATTTTCTTAAAGTAATAGTAAAACAAATTAGGCTATTAACAATTTAAGAGACACCTTTGAGGAAATAGTTTTGGATAGGGCTGCAAGAAAAAGATGTTTAAGAAAATGCTAATTTCATAAATGACCCTTGAAGTTTACCCTTAGTCCTAGTTTAGTCTTTAATATTTCAAAAGTCCCATTTTATTCTTAATATTTCATTTTGTTTTAGATTTTAGTCCCTCTGTCAATTTGGTATTAAATTTTTAACAGAATATTCTTAAAATCTTCTACTTTGGTTTCTAATCTATTACTTTATTTCACTTTTAGTTCTCAATTTATTACTTTGTTTCACATTTAATAACTAATCCAATACATATATGCTAGTATTAAAAATTCTTATCATTTTCTATATTAAGATTCATCTTACTAGCACTATGATAAAGTTGTTTTTTTTAATGCATCAAAATAATTATATTTAATTTTTCACTTTAGATTTTTCAATTTTAGTCCCTAATAATTCTTAATTATTACAGAGGGACCAAAAATAAAACAAAATAATAGTTAGGTAAAAGTGAAACAAAAAAATAGGTTGGGGAATAAAGTGGGGCATTATAAAAGTTTTTGGTTGAATATTCAACATCTAACTAAGGGAAGGAACAAAATCAAAACCAACTAATAGATCATAGACCAAAGTAAGACTTTTGAAATGTCATGGACTAAAATGGGACTTAATGTAAACTTTAGGGATCATTTGTAAAATTAACCCTTAAGCAAATATTTGAGGAAAATTATTTAGAGTTAAAAAAATTTATAAGAGCCCATATTTCAAAAAAGAAATATTATAAGAAGACTAAAATATATTTCATTATGAGCACACTTGAAGGAGTAATTTTTAATTGGCAAATTTACAAAGGAAAATTAATAAGTTACATTTACAAATATAAGTTTTTATTTAAAAAAAAAAAAGCGAATGAATTGAAGTGTATGTAATATTTAGCATGATGATGAGACTGTAAAAGTGTACATTTTCTAGGGCTTAAATCATTTATTTATGCTTTTATTTCTCATTAAATCCTCTAATTAATAGCATTTGTGAGATAATAAGTGTTTTTGTGTCTTAGTGTGTAAATATGTTTAAAAATGTGTTTTTATGTTTAATAGAATTGTTAGTAATTTTTAGAGTCATTTTGGTGTATTAGATAAGTGTCTAGTCTGTAAATAGTCAAAGTCGTAAAAATAATGCGGTTATTTTATTTTGAGTCTTAATGTATTTGATAGTGTGTTTTAAGTTTGTAAATATGTTCTATTATATTTTTAGTAATTTCTAAAAATATTTCCAAGTCATAAAAATTATATCTGTGTCAAACCGTAAGAGACTAGAAATTTTAGGAGTTTTTATTTATTTTTGTGTGTTTTAATGTAAAATAAATAATTTTAATATTTTTGTAAATATTATGTTTGTAAAATAATTAATATTAGTGTGTTTGTGATTTTTAGATTTGAAATCTGGAGGAAAAACGGAGCAAAATGACACCAAAACGGATAAAATCAGACATTAAATGCATCAAGGAGATAAATAAAATTCGAATTTGAAATTTAAGGGACACGTGGCACATTTTCAGCCTTCGGATCAGCTGCTAATTGAATCTCGCCCGTTGGATCACTACAGTAGTCAGGCCACGCGTCAGCGGAGGAGAAGCGTCAGCGCTGACGCATGTCGGAGAAGCTGCTTGCTCAGTCACGGATTCCATGTGTCAACCTTTGATTGGCGCGTGCATCACACGCGTCGACAAGCTGCACAGAGAGTCAGAGGGAATCTCGGCCAGCGTGGAATCTGGTGCGGTCATGTCCACGTGCAGCCACTTTCTCAGCCATTCGATGGGAATACCTAGACTGATCTAACGGTCCTAAAGTCTCAGTCCCACTGGTCCTACCTGGGCCCATTCTCACGCTGTGTTTGAAGCCATTAGATCGTGAAATTAACGGTCCAGATCAGCCCGATTTGGTGCCTTCTCATGCCGCAAAGCACAGGATTTTGAAGCTTAAAATGCACATTCAAGAGGCGAATCTCAGCGTGAAAAAAAAAGAAGGGAAAAAAGATCACATCACCCGAATTTGTCAACTTTCAACAGGGAAAAATGATGATTACATATGATATACAGTAACTTTTCAAGGCTATAAATAGCCTTGCATTGCCCCATGAAAAGATCATCCCTTTGGGCCTTTGGCCCTCTTCTCCCCTTCCTTTCCTTACCGCTGAGTTAGACTCAGCAATATCTTCTTAGGTGATAAATAATAATAAAATAATGCTTAAATTAGAGTAGAGTGTCTGGTGAGGCAGAGAGATGATCTTGTATGCATAGTATCTTGGTATGGATTTTAACTCTATATCTGTGTGGTAATGTTTGTATTTTTGTGGAATAAATTATATCTTTATGTTTCCAATAATTATTGTTACTGTTATTATGCTGCCAATTTTTACATAAATTCAGTCATGCTTTCTTTATGTAATTTAATTGTGTTGCATAGTTAATATTAATAATAATGAAATAATGCTTAATTTTACGGAATGTCTTTTACTGCAGTATGACTTGTTATATTGTCGATTCTAGATATTTCATAAGACGAAGTGCTGCCGGAGTTAATGTAAAAATTTATTCCACTAAAATATATTAATTTTGATTTGTTATTATCTTTTCTATTCTATAGTTATGTTAATTATAATTGAGTGACAGCTGTTATAATTTTCATAATTAGTGCACTAATAATTATTTTGCTAGTTCTTATAGGAAGACCCTTACTGCATTATGGCTTGCTATATTGTCGATTTAGGTTGACCTATATAATTAGTAAAGTGTGCTTGCAATTAATGAGATAAGATATAATAAATCAAATACTTTAGATAATTATTAATTAGAGTTAAAATTCCATATCAGTTGCAAAACATACAAGGGATTCTCCAAGCTTCACCGTTTTAATTTCATTTCTTTTGAATTAAAATTTTGAATAAAAACCACAAAAATATTTCTTTCATTTTAAACTTAGCTCTGAAAAACCGCTTGCCTTTTTGACCGTTTATTTTTATCAATTTGTCGAGGTACAAATTTTCATCTCCCTGTGGATACGACAACTTTTTTATACTACAAACGTCCGCCGTTTAAAGAAGAAACATATTTTGGGCGTGACCATCACATGACAACTAATAAAGAAAAATATTCAAAAGAGCTACGTTCAATAAGAAAATGTAAGACATAATGGAGAACTAAAAATAAGGGATAAAAGGGAGGAGGGACTTAAAAAGAAAAGAAAAGGCAATGAAGGGTTTTAAAAAAATTTTCTAACCAAAACAGTCGTTTTGGTTGAGAGAAGAAGAGTCCTTATTACAATTATATATATAGTTAGATTACAGCTAGTATATGTTTTTAACACTATTTATTTATTTAGGATATGTAAGAATTTTTTTCTTCTTTTTTTCCTTTTTAACTTGACACCAGAATTTGAATTCTACATTTTGTTGGGGGCTCTTTCCGAGTAGGTTTGTCTACATAGAGGGTGCGAGTTTCATGGCCTCTTTTGAATAGATCGAATGGTCTATATGTTAGGAGCCGAGTGGCAGCACGTTGGGTGATAGCAGCCTTCCAATATGTGGAAGTGGTTCTAGCATTGGGAATGGCCAAAACACGTTTCTTCACTCACAACAAGTAAGGCTCTAAAACGAAAATGACTTTTCACGATACAAGATTTACGAAAATTTTTGAGAAATGTCATTAAATTGCTTTTAAAACGATATTTTTGGGCCAGGTATTGTCTAATATAATATTTTATGACATTCATAAAAAAATGTCGTAATTTTTTTATTGGTAATAAAATAAGATAAAATTCAGAGTGCTATAATATTTTAGATAAGCTTTTCCTTACCTTTAAAGTTAAAATCAAATATATAATTAAATGTGTATTGTCAAAACAGACTATTATAGTCTTAAATATCATCTCTATAACAACAAAGGACCAGTCATCATTCATCACATAAAAATAAAACACTCAAATATGTAAAAATTCTCATTTGATTATTACACTAAAATACCCCCACATTCCTCCCTCACATAAGATTCATCATCATCCACATTGTTGTCATTGAGTTTAGATACATCTCGTGGTGTATAAACACTATAAGCACTTTCATCAAATGCATCAGAATCATGAAACCCTCTTGGCGGTGCCTTCATCACAATATGCTAACTCGATTCATCATTTTCTTTGGAATAAAAGACTTGTTTTGCTTGTGATTCTAAAATGAATGGATTTCATTCAAATTGACTTATTCCTTCATGAAGGTTGATTAATATGAAGCCTTCTTATTCTTTTACATTACTCACAATATTAGGCCAAGTGCAAATGGAATATAGGCAATCAGAATATATGAAAATCAAGCAATCTATTATCGTCTATAATTCCACATAAGAGACATTTGCAACAACTCGTGCTGTGTCTCGTGCACTAGCTCTACAAACAATCTCTACCTCTATAAATCTTGTGTTGATCTTTCAATCCTAATAAGACGATAATGTTTGTTATTAATTATTATATAACTAGAATGTGACATGCAATAGTGTCTAGGTTCCTGTGCAAAATATTTTAATCTCTTTGACGTTGAAATTATCCTAGGATGATTTGTATCCTGTAAAAAAAGATAAACATACATGTAAAGATATATATACATATATATATATATATATATATAGTTTCATATTACATATATAACATCATATATCTAAATAATATAAAAGACATGGAACAAATTTAACATAATAAATCTTACAATTTTATCTTATAATCATGAAGGAAATGTCTTTGAATGTTTCTTTTGTAGCAAATTACTATCTCTAACTAAATGTCTATCTTGCAACAGATTACTATCTCTAACCAAATGTCTATCTTTCTTTTTGAGGTCATCCATATGCTGTCTATATTAAAAATGAAAATAAGAAAATAATCATGTAAATGTTAAAATAGTTATTGATAGCTTGAAAATAAACAATAGAATGTTGTCACTTATTGAAAACATGACTCAACTTCTACAACGTTAAACAATACACATCAATGAAGAATCTTCAACACTTCATCGGTCATTACTTTTGGGCATCCATTATAGGACGTCCTTTTAATATTGTCTCATATTCAATTTCTTCACTATGAGAGCGTTTATCATCTATGGTGATATTTTGTTTCATGTATCTAGTACAAAATCTCACACACTCATCGACAAGGTAGTATTCTGCTATGCATCCTTCTGATCGTGCACGATTCCTCACATAACCATCGAGTACCTTCATAAACCTGATTACAAAATACACACTTTTATTAATTTAGAAACAAAATAACAAAATAATGCATGAAAATGGCATTTCTCTAGTCACAATAGCTCTTAAAAGGGTATATCTATCGATATTATGCTGGTCCATATAGTCAAACTTCTCATCGTAGATGAATTGCCAAATGAGTCATGATATCAAAGAAACTACGAGAAAAGTATTTCACTAACATGCACAATATTTCAACAATTTCGTCCTCCAATTTCTTAATTTTATTTTTATAAACCACATGTTTGTATATTTTGTTAAAAAAATGAGCACAATCAAAAGATTGTACTTCATACTCTATTCGAGAGAAGTCTTCTAATAGTCACTGATAGCAATTATTGCATAAGAATATGATGGTCATGAGATTTGACACTTCGTAAGCTTGCATTGTTCTAAGTTTATGTACTTTCTAATGTTTGAGCCATAACAATCAAACAACCTTTCACAAAATATCTGTTTTTCGATCTTCGACAACGAATGGGATGCTACTGGAAGGTACAATCGATTACCTTTTTCTTGGTGATGTAATTCATTTTTTATACTTGTGTGTTCTAAATCTCTACTGGCGTCTGTTTAGTTGGATATTTGAATAACTATTTGAATCATTTTGCTACTAGTATTTTCTCTCCTAAAAATATAAATCTTCATTCAAATACTCTACTCAAATACTCGAACCAAACGGGTCCTACAAGATTCAAGTCCATCTTTTGATTTTCTGTTTATATCTTATAGAGTTCCAATGAGACTGTTACAAATATTTTTCTCAGCTTATATAACATCCAAGTTATGACGCAAATCTAACTCATGTAGTCAAGCAATAAGAAAAATATCATAAGTTCTGTACTAACTAAAAAATAATAAATTATTAATTGATTCTATTAAATAGAAACTGATAAGAACTTACCTCCAATATGATAGGTTAAAAAACAATGACTTTTTTATTCCACATTTTCATTGGACCAACTTGCTTTTTTTTTTTTTTTTTTGCTCAGTATTGTCTCTTCTCAACACTTTTTGCTCATCTTCTTCTTTTGGTTTGGCAACCTCTTTTTTCCTTCTATTTGGATCTTTTCCTTAATTGTTGCCTACCTTCTTCTATGTCAACGAGATTTCTTTATAACTTAAAGGATTTTGGAGGCCGACGCATTTCTTTGATTCTATCAAATCATTTAGTTTTATTACGCCATTTGTGGTGTCGGAGAAAGTATCATTTATGACCCGTGTAAACTGTTTTTCTACCATGCGGTTAATATGTTGAGCAAATATTGGGTCCATATGGAGGACAAGCAAATTCACCCTTTGTAGTACATCCTGCCAGCTTACCATATGGTGGGAAATTATTCATTGTTTACATTAGAATAGGTCTCATTTTTACCTTTCGTTAGTCAACCGTTAGACATCTTCACTCCAATATCCCATAAATCTTTTAGATCATCAAGAAGCAGGTGTAAATATATGTCTATATCATTTTTAGGTTGATGTGGCCCTAGTATAAGTAAGGTTAACAACAAATTTTCATGAGACATACAAATATTTGGTGGCAAACTGTATACAGCTAAAACCACTAGTCAAACGGCCATATTTATAGGGTGTTTGGAAGGGTGGTGGGAACCAGTGGTGGGAACCACTTTTTCTGTAGCATGTGAGAGTTTTAAACTGTAACATATTTTTTTATTGTTGCTGTAGCATATGAGAGCTTTACACTATTCATAACTGAGATTGTGGTGGAAACTAAGTGGTTCCCACCACTGCCAAACACCCCCTTAGAAGCCTAAAAAGAAAAAAAAAACATTTTAAAAAACCTAAAAAAACATTTCAACTCAAAAAAACCTAAAACCGAAATGTTTGGAGTTTCTAATTTCGAATGTCCTTAGATCACCACGTGAAACTCATTCCCCTTTATATTTATGTCAAAGACCAGTTGAAGCTCAACGCAGAAAAGCTACAATTTTTTTGCAAATGAAGATTCATCGACATACAAGGAGTTCAAGATTTATCGACATACAACGCAGAAAAGCTACAATCTTTACAAACACCCCCTTAGAGCTATGATTCTGATATGGATTGAACCCATTTGTTGTAAGTCTAAGCCTAAGATTTCTTGTTTCAGAAGCAAAATCTAGCCATTTCTTATTGATAGTATCCCATGCAAATGAATCAACTGGATGTCTTTTTTCTATTGTGACTAATATGAGCATGATGGCACCTCAATTGCTCTGCCTTTTCTGGAACATTCATTGAAATCTTGGTTTTATTGGAAAGTAACGCAATGCCTTTGTAGGAACCCCTTTTTCTAGATCTTTGGAAGTGAGAATTACTTTGCCAACGTGAAGCTTTACATGTGGGACATTCTTCCAAGTGCTCGTATTCCTTTCTAAACAAGCAAGAATTATTTATACAAGCATACTTTCTTATACCCAAAATTAAACTCTTTTAGAAAGTTTTTAACTGCGCATAACGAACCTGGAAGACTATTATAATCCAGTAGCATATCTTTAAAAAATGTTCAAGCATCTCATTAAAATCCTTGTCCGTCATACTATTTGTAGCTATATGATTGTACTAGCTGATAACTTTATATATTTTGTGCAGATTAGATACAAAGGAGCTTCAGCCTTGGTAAATTTTTCAACAAAATCATCTTGTACATTTACTTTGATAGTATACTCTGAACCAATATCATTAACAACAAACATGTCTTGAAAAATTCTGTATGTATCTAACATTTGATTGGTCATTGATACCTAATTTTTCCCCATGAAAAACCCAAATCTTGTACAATAGATCAAAACTATTAAAAACCAAGTGCTCAAAAAGATCATGATTAATTTTTAAAGAAAGATTCTTGGCACTTAACACTAGGACATATAATCATATATAGATTTTTTGGGTGTTTCTTAAAATTTTCAATGAAGTCCCTCACTCATTTTTGCGTACTTTTTGCTACATGTACAAGTAAAATCATCAATATATCATACTTAATTTTTGCAGACAATGTTTTATAAGGACAATATAACAAAAGCTTTGAAAACTACCTAAAAATACAGTTTCTAAACAAATAACAATTTATGCTCTAAGAAGAAGAAAAAAGCGACAAACACAAAACCACAAAACAAGAACAAGAAAACTTGGCTAGGAATTTTAATTATTATATGATTCTGTTTCAGGAATTACAAAACAATTTTTCCATCTAAGGAAACCATCTCATGTAATAAAATCAACGATCAAGATCTTAATATTTCAAAAAAAAAAAAAAAGCACCAGCACAAAACATTTAAAACAAAAAGACTTGAGAGCCCAAGACAAGATTATGAACTAAACCTTTAACATTTAGAAGATGATACTAAATTCTCTCTTTAGTTTGTAACTAGTGGAAAGCACACGTGTGTGCACAATCAATTTAATGAGTTTGGTGGATGTAAAGATAATCTTTAAAAATGGGATATTATGAGAGAATATGAAAAAGAAACATTTTTATTTTCTTTTTTAAATGAATTTATAATTTATTTGGCGAGTGCAAACGCTGATGCATATCTTAGTATATGATGCACTTGTTCTGATTTTATAGCTCGCCTGGCAAAGTTCTGATATGCTCTCACGGAGCTAGAGACGGACGAGCTCAAATTTTTTATTTTTAAAAATTTTATATAAGAAAATGATTGTTATATAATATTAGTATATAATATCTCCATTAAAAATTTAAAATTTTCTCCAAAATTTCAATAGACATGAAAATCTATTATAGACAATTGTAATATAGTAATAAATATTTATTTTGATTAGATTTTTGCTTTCGTTATTAGCCCCCCACTCGGAAAAAATTCAGGCTCCGATAAGGCTAATATGTGAACCAGATGCAGTCAAATTCTACAATTTGATTCGAAAACTCCGTCCAACTTGGTGAAGAACAGTCAAACAGAGAATACAAGAGGGCCTGTACAAGACAATTTGTAATCCCATGAAAAAGAAGGCCAATAACCATAGAAAAAAACAGCTTTAAGAGCAGGCTTTTAAGATGCAGCAGGTAAATCTAACCTATAATTCACCATTGTAAGTTATGTCAAATACCGACAATTGGGAATAAAAAACTATGTAGAAGTTGTCTCTTTTTTTTCTTTGATCAAGGATGTAGAAGGATGGCATGAGTCTGTAAAAAAAAAAAAAAAAGCAAGCACCAAGTTCCTAGAACAGTTCATGTAGATTTTCAGGGGGCATTTTGAAAAGTAGCTTTAAGAAAAAATGATTTTGGGTAAATGATTTTTTTTTGTAGTTTTTTGACACAAAAAAAACTTGTTTTTTGACACAAAAAAAACTTGTTTTTTGAATATGAAAACGGCTCTAGTTTTTTTTTTTTTTTCTTTTCACTCTGTTGAGGTTCCTTTCCTCGTTACAGTTATTTTCGTCTTTTTTCTGAAAAAAAACCGAAACAGTTTACCTGCATAAAAAAGTGTGTTTTTTTTGTGCAAAAAAAAAAGATCATTTCCTTAATTAAGGTTTTTTTTTGCCCTTTTGTCAAATTCTTCCAGATTTTCAGACAAAAAGAATGGTCCATGAAATTGAAAATTTCAAAAATAATGCCAGTATTCACATTTCATCTTTTGGGTGAACTGAGGGTTACATGAGGAACATCCAAATAAAACTTACAATTTATTGCAATGATAATCCGAGACAATTACAATTTTAACTGACAATTTAAAACAGTTTGAATAGAAAATTCAATTTTACTCAAAGGCAGCATCAAGAACTGTTCTGTGGAATAAATAAGACCCCTGGAAGAAGTGGAGAGGCATAAAGAACTTTTCAACTCTTTATTTATAGTCATTCTCAGCTCCATAATTGTAAAGTACAACAAAAGTACCCAACTAAATGAGCATAGTTGGCAGCACAAATTGTTTTAAGTTCAAGAAATAAATGACAGAAATATTATCAAGAGAAGAGAAAGCAAAACTGCTGTGTTGATCCTTCTGTTGTTAAAAAAAAAGATTGAGGGTATGTTTGACACACTGTATTATATTTTATTGTATTGTATACAAAAATAACTAAACTTCAAATTCTGCAGAAAACTCAGAACATTGTCCGGAGTTTACGCGTCATTAACAAATGTATTCATTCAGATTATGTTCCCTCAAAATTTTTACTTCTAATGCGCTTTTAAAATGATTTATATATCATAAAACGAAACAAAATGCCATTTTTTAATGATGGTTTTTTCTTTTCTTTTTTTCTTTTTTAACAACCGCTCTTAAATTATTTGAAGACAAAGATCATGACTAATTTTGATATAATCTCACATCAGGAATGGAATTTATGAGAGATTATATTATTTTCAAAACGCAAGGACTTCAACCCACGAGAGAATTTTGTAATTGTTTGTGTTATATCAAAGTGAAATTCCTAAACCATTCCCCGAGGACCAACCAGAACAATTTTATTCGTCGACTTAGTTTTTTTTCGTTTTTTGAAGGTAAATTGTATTCCAAATCAAAGAAGTACACAAATTAATGCATATTTAAATGACCTTATAATACAAAAAAACTAAATCTCAATCAGTTCTACCAGTAAATTCTGATGACACATACCGAGATTAAATGTACATATGGTTTCAAAAGTGAAAAATCAAGAAGGCGCACCAGATAATTGAGTACACAAATGGTTCTTTCAACATTACTTCTAAGACCGATGGAATGCTCCGAGCAATCAAGAGTAAGAGACCTAGATTACAGACATCACCATTAATACCACAAAGAAAGAACTCTTGCCGATGAGATATACAATAGAAACCAAAAGATAAAGAGACCATCTTTATTATTTCAAAACAAATAAACAAAAAACAACACCTGACAGAAATATCAACATCATCATTGAGAGCAAACACAACAAAAAGGACAAGTTGCCCACCACGGCGAGGAGGACAGGACAACCAGATCCGAGGACAGTGGCCCTAAGCCGACTACATATAAAAACGGTCGACTAGGTTTTTCAGACTATAGATATATAACGGTAAGATCATGTACTACACAGTGGATCACTGTATGATTTTTTTTTTTAAGCATATACGTGATGAATTAAATGTTAAATCACACGGCTTATGAGAAAAACTTTTGGATGGTATATTATTGGGTGAATTGAAATTGAACGATGAGCTATGCGTCTTTAAAAAAAATATTTAGCCTATAGAGTTTCAAAAAAATGACTTGTCCTTTAGTATATTAAAGTTTTAAGGAGATTAAAGAAACGCCTCAGAAAACACTTTGAATTCCTTCTTACACAACTTTAAAGTAATTTCATTTAATGCCACCTTTCGCCAAAAAAAAAGAAATCTCAATATACATAAGCAACGATGGAAGCTGTTATTGTTATTGTTTTTTTTGGTTGTCAGTCCCCGTTAATAATTTATGGACTAATTTGTCATATATTTTTCGTACAAAAGTAACTATTTAATCTTTAAGTTAATTTCTTAGCAATTTAATTCAAAAATTAAAAGACTGATAAACTAAAAAATTAAAAATTAAAACCAAATATTCACCTCGGTGAAAAGTTGGACTATTGACGTTGGCACTATTCAAGCGATTAACACTTGCGTTTAAACAGTGCAGGACCGACGTATGAATGAGGAAGAAAACAGCGACCGAGCAAGGGGAGAGAGAGAGAGAGAAGGAAGATGGGGAGGAGGCTCGGAGGAGCAGGCGGCGGCGGCGGCGTTATGGTGCGAAAACTCCGGCATTGTATCGAATCTTGCGAGCACCTCCATTACTCCACCCCCGAAGAAATCGCTCAATACCTCAAGTCCACCTATGGAGATTTCAGCCGCCACAAGCTCAACGTCCTCGTCAGGTTAGTACGACAAACCCTGAATTCCTCTTACCCTTCCCCTTCCCGAAAACCCAACCCTAAGAAGCAATCTCGATCTCCGTCGTCGTTCTTGATCGACGACGGCGACGAAAACGACGGCGGAGGTCGGTGTGGTTCTCGGAAGAAGGCGAAGAGGTCCGTTGATGATGACGGGGAAGAGAGGTTGCAGTGGATGGAGAAGGTTCATCACCAGAGGATTCAGCGGAGCGATCGGGAGCGCCCGTCTACGTCGGAGGAGTCCACGTCCGACGAGGCAGAGGAAGAGGAAGACTCCGATGATGGAGACGGAGCGGTTTCGACGTCGGAGGATGCGGTTTACGGAGAGAAGCTTGAGCCGAAATTCGACCTAATGAAGTCGAATCTGCGAAATTCTTACAGAGATGCTGCTGCGAAATTGAAGGAGAAGGAGAAGGAGAAGAATTTGGAGCTGGAGCTTCCCGGCCGCGAGAAGGATCCTATGGTGAGCGTCATCGGCGGCGGAGGAGGAGGGCAAAGGATGCCAGTTGAGTCGAGGAGGGAAGCCAAGGGTTTGAGCTCGGTGGCCGATGTGGAGGTGGAAGGGGAATAGTGAAGGGCCCAGGTTTAGGGATTTGGGAGGGATGAAGAAGGTGCTGGAGGAGCTGGAGACGGAGGTGCTTTTGCCGCTTTACCACCCTCAGATACTGCGGCAGCTCGGAGTTCGGCCGATTTCGGGGATCCTCTTGCACGGCCCTCCTGGCTGTGGCAAGACCAAGTTGGCTCACGCCATTGCCAATGAGACTGGGGTGCCGTTTTACAAGATTTCCGCCACTGAGGTTGTCTCTGGGGTGTCAGGTTAGAATACTGTGTAAATTATTCAACTTTGTGGCAGTTTACTTTCTCTGCTTATGCTTGTGATGTGAAGCTTGTTTGGATGAATAAGCTTTGGGTTTATGTCCGAATATAACATAACATCTGAATACACACACACACACACACACACACACAAGTGAGAAACATAAGAATGTGTTTCTGATACTAGTGTGGAATTGTGTGACTATTTCTGAAGTATTTCTTATATATCAAATTGGTAAGGTGTAAATGTAGCTATGAATCAAAACCAGGAGAATAGTCAAGTGCTTGCTAAGCTGTTTTAATCTTTGGTGCTAGTAATGAATAGCTAACTTTAAGTAGTCTATCGATGATCATTGATCATTGTGTTTTTTCCTTCCAAGCTTGAATTATCAGGTTTCTCCCCAAAAAGCTGATTCTGCGGGATGGAGAAATTCCTGATCATGTCTTTTCTTGTGATTCATATTTTAATGATTACCTTTCCATGGGCGCTTATTTAGGTGCATCTGAAGAAAATATACGGGAGCTTTTCTTAAAAGCGCAGAGGACCGCCCCTTCAATAGTGTTTATTGACGAAATTGATGCTATTGCTTCAAAAAGAGAAAATTTACAAAGAGAGATGGAGCGACGGATTGTAACACAATTGATGACGTGTATGGATGAATCTCATAGGCTTGTAAAACCAAAGGATGTAAATTCAGAATCAAAATCTCCTGATAGTACACCTGGTTATGTTCTTGTCATTGGAGCCACTAATAGACCTGACGCTGTTGATTCCGCACTAAGGAGACCCGGGCGCTTTGATCGTGAGATTGCTTTAAGTGTGCCAGATGAGAGTGCAAGAGCAGAAATCCTTTCTGTTCGTATTGCGAACTACGGAATGAGACTTGAAGGTTCTTTTGATATTCTAAAAATAGCCAGGTCTACGCCTGGTTTTGTTGGAGCTGATTTGGTTGCCTTGGCTAACAAAGCTGGTAACCTTGCCATGAAGAGGATTTCAGATGAAAAAAGGTCTAAGGCATCTAAAGATTGTAAAGACTGAGGAACATAATAAAGAGTGGTGGAAGGAACCCTGGTCTTCTGAAGAAATGGAGAAGCTTACCATTACTATGGCAGATTTTGAGGTGATTTTTAAATTCTGTTCTTTTTATCTCCCCCAACTATGGTTTCCAACTTTTCAAAATTGATAATGTTCCTGGAGTTAATAGAAGTAGTAAATTGTTATTAGAGACGAGTTTCAAAATGTATTATATACAACTCTGTGCTAGACAAAAGTATCCTGAATGCATGCTGAAAAGTATTATGAAGGGAATTCAGCATATGAAATTTAATTAATCAGTTAAAATAGTAGCCATCATAAGTACACGTCTTGTTACATTTTGGGACAATGTTGCAAAACATCTCTCTATTTAACAAAAAAATTACCGTGTTTGTTTGTTTAGAAGATTGTGAAAACAAATCAGTTAGTTTTCTGCCTTAAGTGACTCCTGAACATAAATATGTTGATTAACTATTGTGATATCTTGCAGGAAGCAGTGAAATTGGTTCAACCCTCTTCTAAAAGAGAAGGATTCTCTGACATTCCGAGCATAAAATGGGAAGATGTTGGTGGGCTAGATCTTTTGAGGCAGGAATTTGATCGATATATAGTTAGGCGTATTAAATATCCTGATGAATATGAGGTACTTTTTAACATGATACTAAAGAAGAGAACCAATTCATCAGCATTTGATTTTATCTTCGCGTGTTAGCAAGCTTAGCCTTTATTTTGATGTATATCTCTTGGTCCTTCAGATTTTAAAACAGTTCAACTGAGGTTACATCATCATAACACCAGTCTGGAGTGTGTAAAAAGATAGATCTTTTGGAAAATGAAATGAAATTTCTTCAGACAGTATTTTTTTAATTTTGAACTTGGGGGTGGGGGATTCGAACTCTTCACCTTTATGTAGGAGTCGGGTATGGTTTTATTGCTAGGCTGTGCTTGCAACCACAGACAGTTATTTTATTTACCTTTATGTTGTTGCAATAGTTGAATGATTCGATTAGTTATTTATCTTATTTAGTGAAGACATGCTGCAACCATGTGTTAAATTGTTCCTTTTGAAGCATTGTTGGTGAAGTCAAAATGGCTGCTTATGAATCTTAAAACAAATTTTGTCTAGGGATTCGGAGTAAATTTAGAGACCGGATTTTTACTATATGGGCCTCCAGGATGTGGTAAGACATTGATAGCAAAAGCTGTTGCCAATGAAGCAGGTGCTAATTTTATTCATATTAAGGTCAGTCCCTTCACCTTCATGGAAAAGAAACCTTTGAAAACTCTGTCATTTGAAAGTTATTTTTCCATAAGTTGTGAAAATTACATTCGTGTGTTCTCTAATTTTGGACAGGGTCCTGAACTTCTGAATAAATATGTTGGAGAGAGTGAGCTGGCAGTCCGAACCTTATTTAGTCGTGCAAGGACGTGTTCACCATGCATACTTTTCTTTGATGAGGTTTGTGGTTGTGTCTCACTGTCATATGTAAAACCGGAAGCTAACAAGAAGAGGTTGCCCTGCTTTGTCGATGAGGCTTGTTGAATAATTGACTGATGGGCTTGCGTGCGGTCTACATGAGACTTTGGAAAGAGCAAACGAAAGCATTTAATTTTGTGTCCTCTCTTATTTCTTGACTCTCATTTCTGCTTCCCCTTGGAATTATTAACACTGTCGAGTACTAATTAACTATTGGATATTGAATTATTCCTTTTTTAAAAATATATGGCTGGATTACTTAGGATCATAGTGGGCAAGGGGGTCGAATATGTGGCAGTTTACATTATAGCTGTATATTAAATTTCTTCTAAGCTTGTTATATGCTACACTTGGAGCCCCTAAAGGATAACGTAGCATGTTCCAGTAACTGGTCTTTGAAACTTGGCAGAAGCTATCTGCTGCTTGCTGACTTTATTGCATTTTCACTTTGAATTTTATTCTTCTTCTTTTCTTTCATTCTAGGTGGATGCCTTAACAACAAAGCGGGGAAAAGAAGGGGGATGGGTTGTCGAGCGGCTACTGAACCAGGTCAAATAAATTGCGAAGCCGTCTTGATTTGCAAGTGAATTCATTTGCTTATTTCAGAAATTCCATACCATCACACGAAAATAAATTCATTCGCTTACTCATTGCAGTTACTCATAGAGTTAGATGGTGCAGATCAACGGCGTGGAGTATTTGTAATTGGCGCCACAAATAGGCAAGAGACATTGTTTGTTCTCTAGTTTGTTAGAACTTCATAATTCGTCTCTTACATTTGTGCGTGTTTATGCAGACCTGAGATGATGGACAATGCTCTTCTGCGACCGGGTAGGTTTGGTAAACTTCTGTATGTACCATTGCCAAGTGCAGAAGAACGTGGCTTAATCTTAAAAGCTCTGGCAAGGAAGAAGCCTGTAGATCCAAGCGTGGATTTGAATATCATTGCACAGATGGAGGCTTGTGAGAATTTTAGTGGAGCTGACCTATCTGCGCTGGTTTGTCATCTCTCGATTATTATTTATGTTTTTCATGTGATGTTGCTTTATTCTGAGTATGCAAGTGAAAGGTTTGAGGGTGAAAAGGGCTTTTAGAGCTTATATGACGTATAAATGTGGCAGGTCAATGAAGCTGCTATGGCTGCTCTTGAAGAGAAACTGACGTCGACGAATAGCAATTTAGATGGAACGCCACGGATCATCAAAACAACTCACTTCAAGCTAGCAGCGACTAAAATAACTCCATCTGTGACTATCCAGGTATTACTTCCCCCAATTCTTGTCGACTTTCAAGGTATTAGTCAGCTTTTTATAATCTCCTCTCACTGCTTGTCTGTGACGTTTGGGAAGCAGCAAAAACGGTACTACCAGACTTTGTCAGAGAAATTCAAAGCAGTATGACGCAGAGCAAAAGCCAACTTTTCATGTCCTTTGGCAAGGGCTGTGAATATTCATAGTTCATCCCCACAAAAAGAGATAAATTAAGACGGGAAAGGCCGATAATTTTACAAAACAGTGATTTCTCTATTTATTTTCATTTTGGTGTTGAATTTCTGATTTTTTGTTCATTTAATATAAAAAGGGTCACTTGTACATCCTCCGAATGGGAGAAAAATTTTGTGGTGTGGGTAAACTCAAGAGTTAAATAACATAAAGTTTTGGGGCAGGCTCTCACATGAGAAAATGCTTGGTAAAAGGGACAATGACACGTATGTAAAGGTTTTGTCCCCTCTTAGGCGGATAGTAAAGGGGAAAAATGTGGCAGAAAATCTTATAATTTTTAAATAAGGGCACAAATATTTGGAAGAGATTTTGCCAATATCACTAAAATTGATGCAATCGAATGTTTGAATTGTCATCTACTCCAATTTGTTTTTGGCAGATCATAGGGGAAGATAGGTCCCCGTTCCATGGGTTTTCCATAAAATGTATATTCCAAGTTCTATTATGTCATTTGAAAACATAGTTCAGAAAAAGAGTTTACATTAAGGTTAATTTGAAATTTAATTTTATAAGGAAAAACATTAGCAAAATTGGTTCAAACCATAAATTTGTGGTTCGAACTATTTTCATAAACGTTCTATAAATTTATAATTAATTTGTAGGTTATTAACATTAATGATCCTTAAATTTTAAAGTATTATTCACTTTGTTTTTTGAACTTTTAAAATTATCACTTTATCTCATCATTTTATTTCTTGAACTTTAAAAATCAACGCTTTGTCTCTTAAACTTTTGATGAATCTCATTTTGCCATTTGAACTTTTGATTTTATGTTCAAATATAAAGATTTAAGCCTACATGATTCTCACATGTTGACTTGTAAGGGCAAAAATAAGATTTCATTACTTTCAAGTTTTGTTTCACGTTTACACCATCACTTAAGACTTTATTTATTTATTTTTAATCCGAACTCTAATTTAGGAAGAGTTTGCTTGCGTATTTCTTCTTATCTTTAATGTGTAACTTTTAAATAAGTTGTTATTGTTCATCGATATCTGAATTTGAATAATAAAGAATGTGAGTTATGTATTAAAGATGAGAAGATATTGATAAACAGTACCAACTTATTAAATGAAAACTACCTTAAAATAAGAAAAAATGTGCACACAAGCTATTCCTAAATAAGAGTTCAGATAAAAAAAAAAAAAAGAAGCCCTAAGCGAGAGTATAAATGTAAAACAAAACTTGAAATGATAAAATCTTTTTTGTATCCTTACAAGCGACTTATGTGTGAATCACGTAGGTTTAATTCCTTCTATTTGAATAGAAAATCAGAGTTCAAAAGATAAAATAAGGAGTTTTGAAAGTTCAGAGAACAAGGTGATAATTTTTGAAGTTCAGACAAAAAATGAAGAGTTTTGAAAATTCAAAAGGTAAAGTGTTGATTTTTAAAATTAATAAAAGATACCCTAAAATTAAGAGTCATCAGCATTAATAACCCTTAATTTGTATACACCTACGGTTTTATTTACCGTGGCATGGACCATAGTGCTCCATTTGTTGTATGTCCAAGTTTTGTACAAGTAACGCAATTCAAATTTTCAATGTGTATACTTAAGCCAACTGAGCCTTGATCGGCAGGTATACAGCGAGCGTCGTTTTCAATGATAGAATCTTAAGTTCTGTTTTTAACCGTCACCGACAGCTATACGGCGTCGATTCCAGAGTCGTCATAGGGACGCTAATTATGAAACAGTCGTCAAAATGCTTGGAGAACGCAGGAGAGAGAAACGAGCAACACATTTAATGACAGTTTGCTGAGAAAACTACGTGGTTGAAATATTTATGTAAGTCTCCATCAATCATATTTTGGAGGAAAAATCCATAGAAGAGAAACCAAGGTGGACGAATATATGAATGGACAAGGGAAAAATTAGAGGGGCTTGGAAGATTCCAGGCATGCAGACATCTTCAAGCAAGTCAAGCTCCGAAAAAAGCCATGAAAGTGGGAGTTCTTGGAGTACAGGCAGCCACAAGTCAACTTCCACCAAACACAGCATTTTTTTTTTCAATTATTCCAATACAACGAAAATTAGTAAGTAATTTTTAATTTTTTTTTCATACCAAATTCATCAATTTCTTGCAATAATTAGGTGTGTAGCATTCATCCTTGCAAGATAATGCGACACTAGCTGAATTTTTCTCGAAAATGTCTTCAATTAGAGTAGCAACCAAGAGTTCCCCTCAAATCATGAAGGAGAGAGACATACCAGCAGCCTAATGGGTATGGGTTTTGTCACGCCCTGGAGTACGGGAGATGATGTGACGGATTATTTAACTTAATTAAAATAAAATTTAATTAAAAATTAAGAGTTTAAGGGTTTGAGTTAAATATAAAATGTGAAAATTTAAAGAAAGCCATAGCATGAATAATTAATATTAAAGAGTAAACATCGCAAATATGGGTCCCACAGGCCCACAACTTGTACACACACATGGTACTGACAATATCATAAATACAATCACAGTCCAAGTACAAATAAAGTTAAGATCTTACATGCCTTGATTTAAATAATACAAATAAATTTACTAGTCTCTCTATTGCTCCTGGGTTCGGTCGGTTGAATCCTCTCCAAACCTAAATGGAAAACCACCTAGAAGGGGAAAAATTGAAAACAAATAAAACGTGAGCGAAAGGCTCAGTAGGACTATATTTGTTTTATAAAACAACTTAATTTAAAGAAACATTTCATTATTCGGGGATTATTTAAAAGAAACCTTAAATAAATAAATAAATAAATAAATTTGAGTAAAACCGTTCTTACCCAGAACAGTTTAGTCGTATAACTAGAAATATCATTTTCCTTTCCTAGGCAAACCATAAGAATATCACCACCGTAGTGGCCCAGCTGGGTTTCGGGACCTGTCCCTAAGGTCGATCGCTACACGACCCGATCTCTGATATGGCATCATGCCTATATGTTTATTTTCATCATCATTCAAAACCCAATTACCGAGTATTGTCATTTACATTTATTATGAAGTCTATTTCAGTTCACGGTATACTAAAATATAACCGATAAATTCATTTTCAAACAACTGTTGAAAACATTTTAATAGAAATCCTTTTCAAAGCCAAATCATTTTGAAACTAGGCTATCAAGGAATAGGGTAGAAGTCTTACCTCAATACTCGTGCCGGTGCCCCACACCGTAATCTTGGTCCCCTATACGTTAGCTCCGTGGAACCACGAACGATCCTAGATACACACTAAGTCGATCAATATCTAGTTCGAGACATTCTATGTTACTAAACCATTTCATGATGTTCTAGTGTGCTATTTATATCTTTAAAATCATTCTATAAGGTTGGAATTTAAATCGGGTTTCAAAACAGTGAAAACGGGTGAAAAATCATAAAATTTTCCATACTTGGTCGGCCTGCCGGACTCCCTGCTTCGGCCGGCCGAACTGTGCTGGAAACCAAATCCAGTCGGCCGGTCATTCCCCAGGTTTGGCTGCCGGACAGATGAAAACCGGCCTGTCGATCCCTTGATCCGGCCTGTCGAACACGTAGTTCGGCCTGCCGAACTGGAAAAACCCAGAAATTCCAGCCATGGGTTTTTCGATCCCCAAAATCTAAATCTTGATTTTAACTTGTTTTTCTCAAATCCCAGGCATGGAAAACAATTATAGTTGATAGAAAAACATACTAGAACACATTTAAACTCATTTAAACAAGATTTAAACTCAAAAATCTCAAAAGTCTGAAAATGAGAAAATGAGGAAAAAAATAAAAAATCTTAAATCCAATCCTTTTTTCTTCAATCTAAGCTTAGATTCTAGTTGTTCTAAGTTGATTTAACTCAAATCAAAGGTTTTCTAAGTCCAAGCAAACCTAGATTTCAAAAATGCACAAAATTAAAAATTTTGGAAAAAGTTTAGAAATTTCAAAATTAACCTTGAATCGAAGCTTCAATCCGCGTTCTCGGTTGCCAAATCACGTTCCCGAGCTTCCTCCTTGCTAACCCGAACCTTGGATCGAATTTGATTAAAAAATTTGAGAGAGAATGAGAGAAACCAAGAGGGAGAGAGTGAGAGAGCTCACAGCAAGAGAGGAGAGAGAGAGAGACCTGGGAGAGTGAGGAGAGAGGAGGAAGGGAGAGAATAAATAGAGAGAAACAGTTGATGGTTTTACTGTGCGAAAACTAAATGCCACCAACGGTTTTGTAAAACGAGATATTTTTAATATTTTACAAATTGTTGTGTTTTAAAACTCAAAACATCATTTTAAAGCAATAAGAAATCATTTGAATTCATCAAATTAACAAAACAACCAAAAATTCAAAATCCAACCAAGTAATCAAATTAATGTTGAAACATTAATTATGGCACATTAATTCATCATTTATATTACAATAACATTAAATAAATTCTGGGGCGTTACAGGTTTTTTCATAGCAATTTTTACTTGGACCAAACCACCATGTAACTACGAGAGTGTTTAGGAATCAAGTTGGCACTTTAAGTTAGAACTTAAATACTTTAACATATGAAAGTTTTACACTGTAACATATTTTTACTTTACACTGTGATATTTGAGAGCTTTACAATATAGTTGTTGAAATTTTGGTATTAAAATTTAGTTCTTAAACACTATTTGTTTTGTTCTAGCACGTGAAATTACAAAATATTTGAGTTCAATTGCACATGACAGTTGTGTGCACAATTCAGCCTTTTCTTTTTTTTTTTTTTTTTTTATTTTTTTTATTTTAAAAGCGGTCATATGCAGGAGCGACTTAGGACAGGTTAGTAGAGGGACATGATCTGAAATGTTTTTTGAGTACAAACCAATATATGATTTTATTTATATAGTTTGGGGCACAAAGTTTTAGAATCTTTCTTTCTTTTTGAATTTAGAGTGGGGGTTCGAACTCTTCATCTTTTTGCAGAGGCAAGTGTGGATTTAGCACTAGATTATGCCTACAACTATTATCTCTTTTTGAATGTTCTAAAAGTGATTTTAGAAACATAGAGCTTTAGCATGTTTAATCCAAATTATATGAAGTGCCATTAGCTACCCAAGTACATCTCTTTTTTCATCATTTTTTTAATTCTTATTTTTGAATTTAAGATGAAAAGATTCAAACTCTATATTATATAATAAGGTCAAGTGTAAAATTATCGTTATATTATGTCTGTAACTACTTTTGAAATTATTTCACGAATAATGTTTTTTCTCAATTGTTTGTTGCCTATTTTTACACTTTGCTTGGTTATCTGAAGTGAAGTAGATCGAGGGCAGGGATGGTTTTTTTGGTTGCATGTTCCAATACTATAGATACAAACATACATGTTATAAGTATTCACTTATGTTCGAGCCATTGTTATACATATGAAGTTATGAACAGTGAACCTTTTTTTTTTTTCTTTTTTTTTTAATGGACAATGAACCCTTGGACGTACGTTACAATCTACAAGGAAGGGAATAAAATATGACCAAAATCATCCTAAAAAATTTAGGATCATTTAATCTTCGGCATATATTGTTATAAAAAAGGAATCGCTTTCAACTTTTATAATTTATATATCGAAATGGGCAACGAATATTTCTTGGCAAACCTGAAATTGTACAACTGAAATTGTAATAAATGATCATGATGGAACGAAGATAAATCTTTTGTAAACCACATTTATAGATATAATATAAGAGATTTCAAGGAAAAGGATGTAAGATCAAGAAATTTAAAAAAGGTAGAAATTAAAATCTGGGAGGAAAAAATGAAGAAAACAAAAGAATGGAAATTGTAAGAAATGCACTTGTTAAAAACTAATTGTAATAAATAACAAGTTTTGAAAATATTTATAACAAGTGTCAAATTTATAATGTAAATAATTTATTGTCTAAAAAAAAAAATGAGAGAGTTATTTTCATAAATACTCCTAAAATATGTACCCTAATTCAAAATAATTCAAAATAATTCAAAATCATTCACAAGACCTCTGAACTATGCAAAACCATTTAAAATACCCCTCCATCCACAGTGGGTTGTTTTTTTTGTCTCTTGCATTCTTTTGTATGTCGCCGGTGGGTGCAAGGGGTTCACCATATAGGAGGAGGGACTGTTGTTAGTTGGAGCTGGTGTCGAGGCTGGGGAGGTGCGGGGACTTGGGGTGTGGGGAGTTTCCGAATGAAGGTTTTTTTTTTTTTTTAATAAAGAACTTTACATGACGAATTTCTTAATTTGAAGTATTTTTATTATTTTTTTATATTTAATAAATTTATATATTTAATTAAAACTTAATGACTTTAATTTATTTATAATGGATGCCATATTGACAAATTATAAATAGAATTAGATGGACGGAGAATTTTGAACGGTTTTATATAACCTAGGAGGTGTTTTGAAAGTTTTAGAAAATTAAGGGGGTGTTTGGCAGTAGTAGGAACCACTCAGTTCTCACAACAATCTCAGTTATAAATAGTATAAAGCTCTCATATGCTACAGTAATAATAAAAAAATATGCTACAGTATAAAACTCTCATATGCTACAATAAAAGTGGTTCCTACCACTGGTTCTCACCACCTTTCTAAACACCCTATAAGAGAATTTTGAAGTAGGGCATATATTTCAGGGTTATTTATGAAAATAATCTTGACTAAAGTAAACTGGGGAAGTTATGAGAATATACAAAAGTGTAGGGAGTTTACGAAAAGCATGATCGAACGAGGCATTTAAACGAGAACGCGCGATTCGGAGGCCATGATAAATTGTGGTTGCACTTTCTATTCTTTTGTCTCTCTCGTTTCTATTTTTTTTCCCTTTTTTTTCTTTTCTCATTCCATTCCGTTCAGGTGTTTTTTTTTTTTTTTTCAATACACGTTTCTCTCTCTCTTCTTTCTCTTTCTCTCTCATTCTGCACCAATGGTTCCTCCCAAATCAATGGACAAAAACCCCAGACACCCATAGAAACAAAATTGCCAAAACGTATCACGACGTTATGGAATTGGGATTTTAGCTAGGTCCCACAAGGCTCATTTGTTGCAGTGTGCCAAGAAACATAAGGTCATCTCTCTCTCTCTCTCTCTCTTCATATATATTCTCTTCCACCCTAATTTACTTTGTATATATGTGTGTTACATATGCATATATATATATATACACACACATAAGTGTATTTGTGAAATTTCTAGTCTAATTTGGTATTTTGGGATCGGATGTGTATGTGTAGGAATCTGGAATCGGATATAATCCGAATAAAGCTTGGCCCTGCAAGAGCTATCATTTTTGAATATATATCTCTATTTTTCTTTATTTCTAGTACGTGTCTCTATACATATATACATACATATATATATTTGTGAGAATTAATCAAATGGGGATGTCATCGGACAACATTCATGGACTTGTTCTCGCGGTCTCTTCAAGCATTTTTATTGGCTCCAGCTTTATCATCAAGAAAAAAGGTCTAATCAAGGCTGGGAATGCAGGAATTAGAGCAGGTTTGTTTGCTATATATGTATTTGATTTTTTTTTTTAAGTTTTTATATTTTGTATGCGAATAAGAACTCTAAACTAATAATTTTTTTTTGTTTTTGCCGTCGTCTTGTTTGATATTGACCACATAGTGAACGTGTACCATAAAAAAATGCCAAATATCACTATTTATAACAAAAAAGTAAGAAAATTTTCTTGTGAAACTGAATATGAAATAAGTTAAATACAAATAATGCATATAAATGATCGACGTCTCGGAGCCTGGCTCTTCGACGTCTCGGTGCCCAGCTCTGCTCTGTCTCATGGGATGGGATGGGTCCCACTACCACTGAGTGTCGTGAGGTCAATGGGGCCCACACACCTTCATAATTTGTCCCGATCGGTAGTCCGGTCCTCTCATAGTAGTGGGTCCCACCAAGTGGGTCCCATAAGGCTCACCTGATGGGGTCCACTGTCCTCTCATAACAGTAGATTTCATTGGGTGAGTTTTACTGTAGGACCCACCTAATAGGACCAGTCCGATCGGGAGAAATTTTTTTTTTCTAATTTGTGTGTTTAATGGAGGCTGGCGAGCTCTTTTACTCGTAGAAGCCGGGCCCCGCCCAGCTTTTGAGTATCAATATCAATATGTTGGGGCTCGCTGGTCTCCAAAGCATTTTTGTTCCCATGGTGTAATCGTCTGTGTATGTCACTAGTCATGATGTACAGTTAATTTATGTAAATTTTAAGAGATTTTGTTTTTATTTTTTTATTGTCTGCTTTTCGTTTGTCATTGATTGTGTGGCTATAACGTAATCAGGATCAGGAGGATTTTCGTACTTGCATGAGCCTTTGTGGTGGATTGGCATGGCAGCTAGTAAGTTCTATCGATCAGTCATTTTCTTTCTGGAAACCTCCTAGAAAATACTATTTTGCTCTTTATTTCTTTCTTCATTTTCCTTTCTGTCTTGTCTTAGGCTATAGTGAAAATCTCGTGATATTTTTATTTGTATAGCTTTTTAAGACTGAAAATTAATTTACCATTTTTTGTTTTATATGAAGTCTACAAAACTCTACTAAAGCATATTTTTTTTCTTCAATTTGTGCATAGATGTACAAGTGCATATACATTATACATGTGACGTTACTCACACATGAGCACAAATTCACATACACATGCACGTCTGCAATGAGTAAGGCTACAATACATCCATTTACTTTGAATGCATGTGCAACCTAAATATCAGCTACTGGAGAGACATAAAAATGATCTCATCCGCTGAACTCTTTCCGGCTTTTATCAGGTAGCAGCTGATAGCTTTTTTTTTAATAATTCAACTTTTTTTTTTTCGATAATGGCTGAAAATGAGATATTATATATGTATTTATTATACTTTTACCGGAATGTAATGTAGGTCCAGTAGAAAAAGGCCACGGCAATATCTTCAACATGGATTAAAAAAAAAAATTACGATCCACTTCTGTTACTTAGGTGCTAATGATTCTTATTAAGATCCATTTTGACTACATTATTATTGGGTTGCAAAAAATCAACTATTCACATATTATTTGTACATGTGGGGATCTTTTCCAGGTCTAGATTGACACTAATTAAGATTATGTTCTTTTGTAGTGGTTGTTGGGGAGATAGCCAATTTTGCCGCTTATGCATATGCTCCTGCAATTCTTGTAACTCCTTTGGGAGCTTTGAGTATTATTTTCAGGTATGCAACAATATTTTGGCATCTTATTCACAATAATAATCCCTGAGAATCTTCTTTCAGCCCTTTTTTCATCAAGTTTAAGTAAGTTAATTTCGTCAAAGTTGATTATCCCACACCAGCATTTCCGTGCAATGACTCTACCAAGAGCAATCCTATTGCAGGATTCCCTTCCGGTACAACTGTTACAATTTCATGCCTGAGACAGCACAAAATTTCAGCCTTTTTTTAACATGCTTGCACAAACACATATAATTTGGCCTTTAGAAGTGTTTTTTTAAGTGCTATATATGCCTCGGATCTTGTGTTCAAGTAATTATACGTAGATCTTGTTATGCAGTGCAGTGCTTGCTCATTTCATTTTGAAGGAAAAATTGCATATCTTTGGCATGCTCGGTTGTATTCTCTGCATGGTCGGCTCAACGAGCATTGTTTTGCATGCTCCACAGGAGAAGGCTATAAATTCAGTAAAGCAAGTGTGGCATCTTGCTACAGAGCCAGGTGCATTTTTGCCTGGTTTCAGCCATCCGTTTGATCCAATGTATTTTGTTTATTTGTATTTTTCAAGTTTGAAATTAAGTAGCTTCTAATTTATTGAATATGCTAAAGGGGATTTGTGGTCATTTAACACTTTATTAATGTTTCTAAAGTTGATAGAATTGCATTTACCAATGCTTAATGATTTATTGTTGTTTATCTGTTATTAACTTATTTTTCATAGGACACGCGAGTTTAATAGAACAATTTCTTTTCATTAAAAAGAAAGCGCATGATATAACATGTGCCATTCTGTTAATAAGAAATAAAGATTACAAGTTGGATTAAATCCCACCCAGCACCCAAAGCCCTCCCCGACTCTCCTTTCCATGCCATTAGACCAAAGGAGTTGGTTTATTAATAGAACATTTGTCTAGTTCTACAAAGTACAAATTAAAATGTTATAAGCCGTTTTCCATTTACATAATAATAAGGACAATATTATTAAGATTCCAACTTAAGTTTAAACAATTTCCTGTTTTCTGTCAACAGGTTTCCTTGTCTACATCGCTATTGTTTTGGCAGTGGTTTCTGTGCTAATCTTCCGGTATGTTCCGCGATATGGGAAAACACATATGGTGGTGTATGTCGGAATTTGTTCTCTCATGGGCTCTCTTACGGTCTGTTATTCTTTACTCTCTCTCTCTCTCTCTCTCACTCTCTTCATTGTTGATGTTTTCCATTTTAGTCCTAACATTGCTCACTATTCTATCTGAAGGTAATGAGCGTAAAAGCATTAGGAATTGCTTTGAAGCTGACATTTGAAGGATCAAATCAGTTTATTTATTTCCAAACATGGATTTTTACAGTAATAGTGGCAGTCTGTTGTCTTTTGCAGATTAACTACTTAAACAAGGTATTAGTTCTCTCTTTGGTTTTATTTTTCTGCTATATATAAGGATTGTCAATCTGCCATGCTAGTATGCATTCTTATAAGGCGTTTTTTTTTTTTAGAAAATATGACTTTTCATTATGTGTTCAGTATCATTTGGCTTGCTAGCATTAGTGAAAATTATGTTCTTGCTATCCAAGGGATGTTTTTTGGAATGGTTATGCCTATGTTTTGCTCCCACGAGGTCTAAGGTTCAAATCTCTTCATGGGCACGTATATGACAAAGGTCATAATTTTCTGTCTTTCAAAGATTGTAGGGTTCATCGGAAGAAAAATTTTCAAAAAAAATTATGTTTGCGCTATCTCTTTATTTGGGGACAAGTTTTGGGGACGCTCAATTGAATTCTTTTTTCTACTTTAGAAGAAAATTTCTTCCCAAGTTTTCCTATCAGGGGAATATTTACAAATTATGACAATTGGATGCATCTTTTCAGGCCTTGGATACCTTTAATACGGCAGTTATATCTCCGGTGTACTACGTTATGTTTACAACATTCACCATCCTTGCGAGCATGATCATGTTTAAGGTGATTTTGATAATTAAGCTTTCTTAAGTTACAATTTAGAATGCCTTCATTGTTTGTCAGTGGGGATGAATGTTATAATTGCTCTAGCTTTTGTAAAATAAATTTGAATTAACTAATTCGTTGTTTTGTAACCAAAAAGCCCTGCTATATGTGATTAAAAGGCACTTGAAGGTACAATTTTATAGTCCCAGAGAAAAATTATAATCATAATCAATACAATTACAGAAGACTAAATCTGACCATTTCATAAGCCATGCCGCTTGTGCTTGAAGTTTCTATTTTCTTGATGGCTCCATTTTTTATAATAACAATTCACTACACAATTTTGAAATCCTGCAAGGCGTGTTTACGGGTTATTTTTCTTCTTCCTCTGTTAAGCAGCTGTATTTTCTATTTCTTAATTATTGATTTTATAATGGTTTTACACTAGCCTAGTTAGTATTCTTAATCTCCTTTAGCTTCTCTAATTTGATTTTCAATCAATCAAAGTGAGGAGCATGGTGTGGGACGGCTTTTCTAGAAAATTCCAACTTAGTTTGGATCCAATGCAAGTTTCTTTCTCTATTTTCTTTAAAAAAAAAATAAAAAATGAAAAAGGATATTCATGCTATGTCAACATTGCTTTTTGTATATTTGATTCACCAACATGTCATGTCTATACATGGAGTTAAATCGCCTATCTAACTTTTGATGTCCGAAATAATACCTAACCAGCCACATTGTGCCACATTATTTGATAAACCTTTAAATGTTTAAACGTAGATGAGAAAGCATTTTAAATTTTTATAATGATGTCACGTAATATGATTCGCTAGACACAACTTAAAGATACCAAAATCAGACAGATAATTTAAGTTACGTTGTTACACGTAAAGTTAATTCATTGCTATGATAATTGATTTAACCAAAACTCAACTAACCCTAGTTTATGCATAAATCCACTCATTCTCCTGAAAATACCAATGCAGTGTAGGTTCTCTCTACTACGTTGGTGTCAAAATAAGTCCTTGCTAACAATTTTGTTTTGTTTTCAGCATTGTTTTTATTTTATGCTCTATCTTTACTCTTTTTTCCTTCGGTGGAATTTCTTTTATTACCAACTAACTACAGGACTGGGATTCGCAAAATGGAGCACAGATTGTTACCCAACTGTGTGGTTTTGTAACAATTCTAGCTGGCACCTTTCTCCTTCACAAAACCAAGGATATGGGAAACACTACACCTGCGGAGTCCCCAGTGTTTCAGAGTCCGAGCCATTCTTGCGAACGGCGAAGTCCTGGATAGCACCTGATATCGAAAATTTAGCAGCATTGTTCAAGTCTAATCTCTTCTCTCCCGAGCATGTAACACCTTAATGTTTGTTAGTCATGAAAGGAAGGGTAGAAACTAGAAAGAAACAGGTTTTTGGGTGAAAGTTTATTCTTTATTCTTAACAAGCAACAAAAGTGTTGGGAATAGGATTTGCCTAAATTAATCTCAAGATTTGTCATTTGATGATGATTGTTTAGTAGTGATTCCATAATTCCTAGCCTTTTTTTCCCTTAAATCTTGAACTCATTGTATGTCGATGGATCTTCATTTGCAAAAGATTGTAGCTTTTCTACGTTGAGCTTCTGCTAGTCTTTGACATAAATATAAAGGGAGAATGAGTTTCGCGTGGCGATTTAAGAGTATTCGATATTAGAAATTTGAAACATTTCGTTCTTTTCTTTTGGTCGAAACTTTTTTGTTTGGGTTTTTTGAAATGTTTTTGTTCTTTTTAGGCTTCTAAAACATTTTTTTTTTAACTTTTTACTTTTTATATTTTTTGTTAACATGCTTAATATGCACTTTTTGACTAGCAATGAAAAAAAAGGGAGAATTTAAAATATAATAGATCCTTAAAAATATGACTATAAAATTCTGCTTCATTTTTTTTTTCCTTTTACCAGATTTTCTATTACAAATTGGCCAAGCTCCATGTCCCACAAACAAACTTTGGTTATATGCATCCACCTTCAAGACCCAAGACTAATTTAACAAACATATAAAGCAGATAACTATAAAGGACATATATATATATATATATATTTGTTTTGGAATGATAAAAGTGCTTATATTTTCAAAGATTTGCAACTTTTTTAATGTTGACTAGTACACAATAAAATTCGATTTTGAGGTGTTCTTAATTTGACATGTCATTTTTCTAGAAGTCATATATGTTCGTAGTTTATTAAACCCACTCATAATCAATTTTTCTAAATTGTCATTGCCAACAATATATGGTTTTATTCTAAAAAAACAGAAATTACACGAGGTTTTCCCCTAAATAAAAGCAACTTTTCAAACCACAAAAGATATCTGTTTTTGTCAAAATGACAATGAAATATAAATGTTTAATATTGTTTTTTGAAATTAGGAAATGAACACTATCATTTTTTATTTTTTATTTTTGGTTTGAACAAGCAGTATCAAGCTATTACGCACACCTTTCGAAATGTTTAAATTGATGCAATGTGGTTATTCCAAGGAAAAATGTTAAAAGGATAAATAGGATTTTTTTTTATATATTACTTGGTAACGTAAGTTGATTAACTAATATAGGGCTAAATCAAGGAAGAGGTTCAAATGGTGCTAATTACAGAGGAGGCAGGTCAAGAGGAATAGGTGGAAGAACGAGCAACAACAACAACAACAAACCAACTTGCCAAGCGTGCGGCAAGTTTGGCCACTCAGCTATTGTGTGCTACCATTGTTTTGACAACAACTACATCGGGACATTACCTGACCAGTCTAAGAACAACTCTCACCCTGCTTACTTTGCTACTCCTGGAACTGCTGGAGATCTGTAACGCCCCTATGTGGGGGTTAACAGTTTTTAATGAGATAAAATAAAAATAAATAATAAAAGTAAAACCTTAAAAATAAAATTTGCCCGGGACTTAAATGAAAACTCTCAACTCAAAAATAAAAATATAAACGACAAATAAACCACAGTTTAATGTAGCACCTTAAATTTAATAATATAAACTGTTGTCATCATCATTTTATCCCTCAACACATTGTAATACAGTCACAGAAAGTAACAATTGATGCTTACATTATCATGAAGAACATTCTCAACGATTGAAGCAGTCCCAATGTAATATAGCTACATCACTTCATCAACTATATTTCTCGTAGCCACCTCACACTTAGTGAGTCCTGAAAAGATATAAACAAAAGGGTATGAGCAACACTATGCTCAGTAGAGAAAGCCATTACTCACCTTCAGGTTTTTATCATTACCACATTAAAATCTGCATGGTTAGTAAGTCACATCATATTCCAGATTATGAGGTTTATTATGATCACATCTTATGGATACCGTAGTTAATCATTACCAAGTGTCATAATTACACATTTATACAAATATTACCAATCATCATTGTTCCTAGGTATCCATGTTAAATTGAGTATCACTCAACTCATCGAAACCCAAATGGGCGCACTTGATCACCCTATAAACATTCCAAGGGTGTTCCGGTGAGGGGACATCAAGCCCCGAGTCCTCACCAAATCAATTCCTGTACAGTGTGTTCTGGGACTTTCAACCCAAGGAAGCGTCATCACCTTCCCCCTATTTTACCTTTTAGGGTATTCATGCCCAAGGACGTAACCGTCGCCCTTTTCATGTCTCACAATTTCTCTATATTAAATCATTATTAATAGAGTTAATTTTCCTAACCATGCTTCTCAATTTATAACATGTGTCAATTCATTATGTTCCTCGCCGTACAATACAAGACGAGTCCATGTCACAGTTTCATATGTGATACACATATAATATCAGTTCAACATAGATATATATATATATTGCGGCAAAACAATCAATTTTAATTCTATAAAAACCTCACAAAAGATGAGTAATAGAATCCCTACCTTTCAAGCTTATCAACAGTCTCTTAATCCTGGAATCAATTAACGTTAGCTCCATACTCCCTTGATCCTAAGGCGTGCATAAGGACAATTAAAACTAAAGCACAACATACAACTACATTCATAAAATTTATTTTAATTTAATCTGAGAATTTCAAGAAATAACCACTGCCCATAGAGGTATTATAAAGTTTAACAATATAAATTTTCTGTCTAGGGCATATACACTTAGACTTCATACATATGCTCCAAAATAGCAACAAACATATACTTAGGTTTAAGAACGCAAATTTGAATAATCCTTTAGTATAAAAGAAAATTTATAAATGAAAGACTAAATTTGTTCATAAGATTCTAACCTCGGATTATGGTTAGTTGGAAGCTTGAAATGGCTTCAAAACAGGTTCCTTTACTTCGGTATGACTGAAATTCTTGCTCAAATGGAGGTGATGGTGGCTGATTTTTATGGCTGTCTTGAAGAAGTTCTCTAAGTATTTTGCTTCAGCAAAGAAATGAGAAGAAGAGTGTGGGAACCGTGGAAGAGAAAGGAAGAAAAGATGAAGTCTTTGAAGAGAAGTGATAGAAACAATTACAGAGGAGACATGTTGAAGCATGTCACGGAGGAAATAAAGAAAATGAGGGTCAAGAGTAGTTGGAAAAGATATCCTTATGTCTCATCTAAAGACTTTAACACACATAATGCCAATATGACATTTTTGAGATTTATTAGAAGTTCTAAGGCTTTTTAGTAATCATACTAAATAAATATAGGAGAATTTTAGAAAATTTAAAAATAGATAAAAATAAATATTATAAAATAAATTTAAATGAAGCAATTTTTTTTTTATACATTAAAAATTAATTTAATTACCTCAATACCCGTTAGGAGAATAACGGGTGTCACAGCTCTACCCCCCTTAAAGAAATTTCGTCCTCGAAATTTCAATTCTAGCAATACTAGTAAAAATTTTGATTCCATTATGATTCCAATTCCGAGTCTAAACCGTTAATGTTGTTTATCTTCCAAAATTAAGTTATCGTATCTCCACTTATTTACTTGCATAATAAATCTTACTCCTAAATCCCTCAATGAGAGTATTTCTGACAAGTTTCAACTTATAACACCGTATAATAGTCTAAGAATCTGATCAGGCATACATATTGACCATACCATGATTCCAGTCCTTCATTGTCCATGGACTGTGATTTACAATCACATTTAAGGAGATTGCCAGAGAAATTTTATATACTTCATCTTTAGGTTCCTTTTCCTTTTGAGTAAGGAAAAGTCAAATATATTTGATTTCATACCTCAACTAATAAACTAAAACATAATCATAAAACATATATCACAAACGCTTTTATTCAAAACTATACATTAAACTTACTCATAGAGATATTAAACGGAATCTCAGAGTTGCAGACAAACCCGACATATTTTTCATTAAACAGCTATTCTCATGACACAAACATTCAATCCAAATAATATACTCATATTTCATATGGAATATCCTCATAACTGACTCTGGTACTTCCACATAATATTAACAGAATATTACACATTACAAACATAATACGGATACGTTTCGAGAGTACAAGGCACTCCGTATACCAGCTATCCATATCATGCATGCTTAGAGGATACAAAAACATCGATAAACAAAAGATCGGACCTTAAGAAGGATGCGTTTCGATCAAGTACTCCGTATCCAGCCATCCCGGCATTAGGCTCAATGAATATAAAAGATTTAACAACGACGTACCACAAGAAACACAGAATACAAGGCAAACGGTTATTCGTAACACACAAAATACGGACACACATGCCTACATGCCAAAGATAAAACAAAAAGATTACAGATGGAGATTCAAATCAATTGGCCGCTCCCGGCTTTCCCTTTCCCATTCAAGCTTGGATGTTGCAGTGTCGGATTCTGGATGTATGATTTGCATTTTATCTATCAATTCCTCAGCTGTTGAAGCAGTGACAAAGATTTGTCTCTCCGATTCTGTAGTGATGTTTTCTTCCACAGCGTAATCTAGAAATTTTAAAAGACCGTCATAAAAACCCTTTACGTTCAGCAGTCCCAAAGGTTTGGAATAAAAGCCCAACAATTGCCCACAAGCAACTATAAATATTTCCTCAAGAGTACCTAGACCACCAGGTAATGCTATAAAAGCATCAGAATTATAGATTATGTCTTTAAAATTTTTAGGGATACTCCTGACTCCTTCTCCCTTACCTATGGCTTCCTTACAAAGGTTTCCTTCAACTGGAATATGAGGCCAAATTCTTACATCAGTAGCGTCGCTAGACCTAGCTGCTAGTGCCATATTTACCATCATTTTTATACTACCACCCCCATAGATTATGTTAATCTTCTTGTGTGCTAGGACTTGCCCTAAGTGATTTGCAGCTTCTAAATAAGCTTTATCTTTTCCAAGGCTGGAACCACAAAAGACACAGACATTCTTTATTTTCTTCGTGGACTGGGAGGTAGACATATTTGGTTTATAGAAGTGGTTGCTTAATGTCTGCTCCACTTAGACTTCGGGTTCTACATGAGATTTTAAAGATGAGAAATATACAAAAAGGGCTAAAGAGATAGACGAGTAGGTAATGAAAAGGTAATCCAAAGATTTAAACAAAATCTTGTGCGGATAAGAAAGTAAGATAAGGTGATTGATAGTTTACAGAAAATCTGATTCACTTTTTGAAAAAGATTAGACTCTAATTGTATAACTTTTGACAATTGAGAACAATTCGACAAAAGACCCTCTTGACACAACTGTAGACTTTTTGACAAATATACACCAAGTCTAGAAATTTAATATAAACGACAAATACTGTAGAACTTTTGAAATTTGAGACACAAATCTTGAAATATCTGGATAAGCTTTTCAAAATTCAAACATATTACTGTACCGTATGTAACGTGTCTGATAAGATAATATATTTTATTATATATATATTTAAGAAAATCATAAATTAAATAAGATATTAACACTTACTGTATCAATCTAATAATCACAATTATTTCAAACACAAAAGCAAATATTCTGAGTAAAAGAAAAACACAAACTGTTGAACATCAGCTAAAACTGCTTCAAATAAGTAAAGACTAAATAACCTTTATAGAGCGATGACTTATTCCCCATCCAGTTTTCTTATGGCTTGACAAACAGGATCTAGAAATACCATATTCCTGAGGCGTTGTCTTTCTGTATAAAATTTAGGCCAGAGTTTAAAAATAGCTCCTTGAACATATCCACTAGGGTGACCGTGGATAGGAGGATGGATGCTATCCAAGTTCTCCTTTGAAAGTCCATCCCTACAAAACCTTATTTTATCCTCTCTATTCGTAGACATATAACCAGGTGAAGTACATTTACCGTTACAATTTTGTCTTCCACATTTGTTACAAGTGACCACGATGGCACGAGCTCTTCTTTTCATTGCACTACGACTGGTACCTGTTCCTGGTAAACCGACATCTTGACTAAAGTCACTCGGACGGATTTTCCCCTCTATCAACATTCTCACATCACAAGGGATGCCAAAATGCATAAGAATCCACAACCGAGTAATTCTAGCCTTGTATTTCTTTCTGAGAATCTTTTGGGAGAGTGATGGGAAATACTTTCTCAGGTGTTGGTACTTTGGGTCCATGATGAGATGAAAGAAGAGTAAATAGAAAGGAAAAATTAAGATAGTAAATTACAGAATCCTAGAATTCCTTCTTCTTTTAGAGGAAAAGAAGAATTTCTAATGAAAAAGAAGAGGATTTGCGATTTAGAGAGAAAATAACAAATTAAGAGAGAAAAAGTGAACTCGGAGAAATAAGCTCCTATGCACAGTAAACGTATATGTAAACAATGATTAAACCACTGTATATGACACGTATAGAGATCACGTGAGAGAGACAGTGTGAATCAAACTGATTTAAGATTTGAACTAGGCCCAAATGTTCTTAGTTGAAAATGGTCAGGTTGTTTCGGCCTTAACACATTTAGAACGAGTTAAATAACAAACATAAAATTGAAAACCAATTCGTATGAATCTTAAACCCAATTCAAAGTCACTATAGATAAGTTAACTATAAACAACAAATCTAATTTAACGACAACAAGGATCTTCTTGAATGATCCAGCAACTCAAATAATTTTGTTTTAATCAAAACCTTATTGAACAATACATACACCTATATGTTATTCATAATACTTAACATCTATCAATGGATTCATCATCATTACTACCAAGGGTTTAGAATGCGACTAACCTTGAAATCAATACGATTTACGTCTTCCAACGTAGACCATATCAATGAACAAAGACACTTGATGTTACTACTTAAGAACATCTACAATCCCCACAATTCTACTTATACAATATATAATTTCCTCATATAACAAAATCTTAGGTAACCAAAAGATTCACTGATACACTTAAATACAATGTACGTAACGAAATATTCCAATTTTGAGATTCATGCATTCTAGACTTTACACAGTCTCAACAGACCAAAAGTCTAACATTTATCTCTCTCAAGATTCAATACCATGATTCCCAACTTATATCATATTCCTCAAATAAATAGAACTTTCAAGAAAAGATATTGACACTTATGTGTTCCATCGAATCCACACATAATCATTACTTAGGTTTGAATCAATTACGAAAAATTTGGCATATCTATGTCAAACTTTAAAATCAATAAATCAAGCCTTATATTTCTTATTGTTTTTCACGAGACAAAAGGCTTTTAAATCCTCGTATCTATACGAATTTCTCATCGTTTATACGAATTAGATATGCTTATAGATCCAAATATTATGCGAATCTCTCATAAGCATTCTACTTATAAACTCATTCCATATAATTATCATTCCCTCGTAAATATTAATACTTTCCTTCTATATAATTATTGTACTCATATAACTATTAATATTTTCATTCTATGGCCTTTCCATGTTACATCCTTCTAGACTGTATAAATCAATGTGAAGGTTCATTTTGATGATGACAATAAAAATTCAGCTTCAAAACCATCTCAAAAATATATTTTTTTAAAGTGGTGCTACACTCCCTAGGTTAACCGAACCTAGGCTCTGATACCAAAAATTCTGTAACGCCCCTATGTGGGGGTTAACAGTTTTTAATGAGATAAAATAAAAATAAATAATAAAAGTAAAACCTTAAAAATAAAATTTGCCCGGGACTTAAATGAAAACTCTCAACTCAAAAATAAAAATATAAACGACAAATAAACCACAGTTTAATGTAGCACCTTAAATTTAATAATATAAACTGTTGTCATCATCATTTTATCCCTCAACACATTGTAATACAGTCACAGAAAGTAACAATTGATGCTTACATTATCATGAAGAACATTCTCAACGATTGAAGCAGTCCCAATGTAATATAGCTACATCACTTCATCAACTATATTTCTCGTAGCCACCTCACACTTAGTGAGTCCTGAAAAGATATAAACAAAAGGGTATGAGCAACACTATGCTCAGTAGAGAAAGCCATTACTCACCTTCAGGTTTTTATCATTACCACATTAAAATCTGCATGGTTAGTAAGTCACATCATATTCCAGATTATGAGGTTTATTATGATCACATCTTATGGATACCGTAGTTAATCATTACCAAGTGTCATAATTACACATTTATACAAATATTACCAATCATCATTGTTCCTAGGTATCCATGTTAAATTGAGTATCACTCAACTCATCGAAACCCAAATGGGCGCACTTGATCACCCTATAAACATTCCAAGGGTGTTCCGGTGAGGGGACATCAAGCCCCGAGTCCTCACCAAATCAATTCCTGTACAGTGTGTTCTGGGACTTTCAACCCAAGGAAGCGTCATCACCTTCCCCCTATTTTACCTTTTAGGGTATTCATGCCCAAGGACGTAACCGTCGCCCTTTTCATGTCTCACAATTTCTCTATATTAAATCATTATTAATAGAGTTAATTTTCCTAACCATGCTTCTCAATTTATAACATGTGTCAATTCATTATGTTCCTCGCCGTACAATACAAGACGAGTCCATGTCACAGTTTCATATGTGATACACATATAATATCAGTTCAACATAGATATATATATATATTGCGGCAAAACAATCAATTTTAATTCTATAAAAACCTCACAAAAGATGAGTAATAGAATCCCTACCTTTCAAGCTTATCAACAGTCTCTTAATCCTGGAATCAATTAACGTTAGCTCCATACTCCCTTGATCCTAAGGCGTGCATAAGGACAATTAAAACTAAAGCACAACATACAACTACATTCATAAAATTTATTTTAATTTAATCTGAGAATTTCAAGAAATAACCACTGCCCATAGAGGTATTATAAAGTTTAACAATATAAATTTTCTGTCTAGGGCATATACACTTAGACTTCATACATATGCTCCAAAATAGCAACAAACATATACTTAGGTTTAAGAACGCAAATTTGAATAATCCTTTAGTATAAAAGAAAATTTATAAATGAAAGACTAAATTTGTTCATAAGATTCTAACCTCGGATTATGGTTAGTTGGAAGCTTGAAATGGCTTCAAAACAGGTTCCTTTACTTCGGTATGACTGAAATTCTTGCTCAAATGGAGGTGATGGTGGCTGATTTTTATGGCTGTCTTGAAGAAGTTCTCTAAGTATTTTGCTTCAGCAAAGAAATGAGAAGAAGAGTGTGGGAACCGTGGAAGAGAAAGGAAGAAAAGATGAAGTCTTTGAAGAGAAGTGATAGAAACAATTACAGAGGAGACATGTTGAAGCATGTCACGGAGGAAATAAAGAAAATGAGGGTCAAGAGTAGTTGGAAAAGATATCCTTATGTCTCATCTAAAGACTTTAACACACATAATGCCAATATGACATTTTTGAGATTTATTAGAAGTTCTAAGGCTTTTTAGTAATCATACTAAATAAATATAGGAGAATTTTAGAAAATTTAAAAATAGATAAAAATAAATATTATAAAATAAATTTAAATGAAGCAATTTTTTTTTTATACATTAAAAATTAATTTAATTACCTCAATACCCGTTAGGAGAATAACGGGTGTCACAAGATCCCACTTGGTATGTGGACAGTGGAGCAAGCAATCATGTGACTGGTAACTCAACCAATTTCGCTAAAAAGACGGAATATGTCGGTAAGGACTCTCTTAATGTTGGCAATGGTAGTAATTTACAAATTGCTCATAGTGGCAGTTTGAGATTAGATACCACAGCAGAAAGGCCACTTCTGTTGAAAAATATCTTGCATGCCCTTAATATTACTAAGAACTTGCTTAGTGTTTCACAACTTAATGCTTGTAATTAATGATATATATGTTGAGTTTCACTCTAATGGTTGTGTTGTGAAGGACAAGCAAATAGGAATGGTGGTGCTACAAGGGAAGCTTAGAGATGGTCTTTATCAGATGGAACTACCTATTTCACCTTAGCCCAGCAAAGAGTTTAAAAGAATCTTTCTACCAAACAGTCTTTAGTCTGCACAGTTGAGTCTTTAAATTCCAAAAGAATAGTGGGGCATATGAGATTAGGTCACCCCTCAAATTGAGTGTTGTCCCAAGCTCTGAAAAATTGTAAACAAACAACAGCCTTGAATGAAGAGCATGAATTCTGTGATTCTTGTCAATTTGGAAAATCTCATCTTCTTCCTTTTACTTCATCTGTGCCTTGAATGTATAGATCCAGCTCACACAGATTTGTGGGGCCCCTCACCAGTTATGTCTAGTTCTGGTTTTAGTTTCTATATCCACTTTATTGACGATTTCAACAGGTTCACTTGGATATATCCCCTTATAAACACAAGTCTGAGGCCTTATATACCTTCATTCAGTTCAAGAACCTTGTTGAGAACAAGTTTGATAGAAAAACAAAAACCATTTAATTGGCCATGGGAGGAGAATATAAGAGTTTTGACGATCTTGTTAAAATTTATGGGATAGAACTGAGAAACTCCTGCCCTCATGCCTCGGCACAAAATGGTAGAGCTGAGAGAAAACGCGGACACAAGTTAAAATTGGTACGAAGCTTTCCAAACAACAGTCTTTCTGATAAATAAACTACCACACTTGTCGTAAAAGGCCTTTCACCTGCACAAAAACTGTTTGGAAAGAGTCCAAACTAACTTTCCTTGAAACTATTTGGGTCTGCCTATTTCCCTTGCCTTAGACCCTATCAAAACCATAAGTTTCAATTCTACAGACAGGATTAATATATCAAGGCATGTAGTATTTAATGAACAAGATTTTCCCTTCAAAAATGGCTTCCTAAATACCAGACTACCTGAAAATCAAACTGCCAATGTTGATAAGAAAGTTAAAGAACCAACTTTTATTCAGGAAGCTCTTCAGAACAACAATTGGAAAGAGGCAGCAGAGGGGGAGTATAGAGCCTTGGTGAGAAATGGCACCTGGTCTTTTGTCCATATTCTTCTAACTACAATGTAGTTGGAAACAAATGGGTGTTTAAAACTAAATACAATTCGGATAGCATGTTTTGGAGATGTCTATCATTGTAAGAAACTACACTTTTAACAATGACAAAAGTTGTCGCTAAAAGTCCGACATCATCAATGACTTTTAGCAACGATTTTTTTGAAATTATCGTCACTAAAAGTTTTTGAATTTTTGAAAATTTTTAAATTTTGATGATATGTCATTGCTAAAGTTTTGTGTATAAGTTTTTAGCGGCAACTAATAACTTTATCTTAAAAAATTAAAATATATATTATAGTGCAATTAAATATTTAATTTTGTTTTGATTTTATTTTAAATTTATTTTTTGAAAAATATTTTTTAATTTTGTAAAATTCAATAATAATTCAAAATGAATAAAATGCAAAATAATTAATAATATTATACAAAATATGACATGCAGTTTATAAAATAAAATAAAACACACTATATATAGTCCAATAAATGTAAAAAATAAAAATAATACAACTCCAAGAATATACAAAATGTCTAATCACCTAAGTTTACATTTTCTTCATCTTCTTCCCCTTCCTCTTCTTCGTTACCCTAATTACCTAAGTTAGGAATCTCATTTGGAGTTCAAAATTTGAGGGTAGCTTAATTGATTTATTGGCTAAATACCCTAAAACAATTTTGGAAAATTGTTTGTTGTTTGGGAGTTAGGGCCATGATATTAAGGTTGGTTTTTGGAAGTGCAAAAGTTGAGAATTTGGTGTTTCGTGATGATTTTGTGATTTAAAAGTTATGATTGGAATATTAAATTATTTTCAAAGAATTCATTAGTTAATTAAGCTTTGGGTAAGCTAAAATTAAAGCGGAAATGTTGTCAAAATTTATAGGAAAGTGAGTTCCTTAATACTTTATTGTTAATGATTGCTTAAGTTACAATAATGTAGTTAAAATGCTTGATATTATAGAGGTGTTGACCACTAGATCTCCTAAGAGGAAGCCGAAGGATTCATTGCACATTACCAAAGAGCAAGGTAAGTAGAATTTCACCTGTATCGCCATAACATCTTGCATATGTTTTGTATATCAATGAATGTGATAATTGTGCATATGATTTACATGCTATTTCTTCTGAATATAAGCATACATGCATGACATGATGAAACGAGTGTGCCAAAGATATTGTTATGAAGTAAATGAGTATGAAATTATCTCTAAAAGATATTTTAATGACTTGTGTCATGTTTAATGATATGTAATGATGAAAAGGGTCTCGACAGAGACATCCAGACCTTTATGTCTCGATGGAGACTAACTTAATAGAGACTTACGATATGGGATGCTTCCTTGATGATCACAAGGAAGAAGATGAGACGGTTAATATATTATTGCCCCACATGACGATATTTGATATAACTGATTATTGATGTAGTCGCGAGGTCTGATAAGGTATCTATGTTAGACATGTATGCCCTAAGGAGTAAAAATGTAATAAGTTTTTGGAGACATTTTTATCAATAAAGAATTTATTTATTATTTATATGCCAAATCTTGTCCTCTTTACGTTCATACTTATTGAACGTATGTTAAGCAAATAATAATCTGAGATTGTCGGTCTAAACCTTAAGAATTAGGCATATGATGGACGGATTATGCGAAAGACATGATTTTTAAGGTGATGGTCTAAATCATAAGATGCACAATCGAGGGAATAAAGTTGGGCGCTTTATTTATGCAAAGATTGTTATGTTGTCTATATCCCTTTTGGGAGACGCTTTGTCTTGAACATCAGAGGTGGATTCCGTGAATAAAAATATTGACACGTTGTCATAGGTGACGATGTGTTGGATCAGGACATAAAGTGAATTGATTTGGATTAATAATTTTTTCTCAACAAACTAATTCACTTTAGACAATCAATTGTATTGTATCTTAATCCTGAAATGAATAGTGGGACCATTGTCTTGGCTTGTGTCTTTTGATGTACCAAAGGGTGACACTCATATCTAAATAGTGGTATGCATGCCGGTACGTTAGAGGCATGACTCTTGATAGCGTAGACCTGTTATTCATAGATATGGAATCCATAGCTCCTTTTTAGGAGTAATGATATCTTCTTATATGCATTATCTTATAATTGAAAAACTAGAGCGCTCAACCATTTGGATACATAGGTGTAACCAAATGGTATACTGTCATTGGATAATAAGTTTTCTGATGGTGAGATAATGGAACGTAAGATAAAAATAATCGACAAGGTAAGACAGAACTAGTCCTTAAGTCGATTATGGATTATCATATGGGGATACGATATACTATGATATGTCATGGAGACTTAGCTATACGAGCTTCGTAATTCTATGTAGTTCGAGAGTGCAGCTCGAAGCTTTTAGTGGAGTAGCGTTGGAGTTGATAATTATGAAATGTATATCTAAGATATTGGGTTTCATAATTATCGGAAGCTTAAACTATATAGGTCCATTTGGTCCCATTTGCTAGCTCACAACATCCTGTAATGACACAACGTGCTTTTTCAATAATTGGTAACTTATGTCGGATTTATTAGATTGGTTGAAATTTGAAAGAATCAAGTAATTCATGTCTGTTTATCAGTTGTATTAATTTTGTGATTAAAATTAATTCAACATAAACTTGTTGAATTGTAAGAATCGGATAATTCTTGTCTGTTTATCGGTTGATTTAACTTTTAGATAAATTAAATCAAGATAAACTTGTAGAATTATTAGGAATTCATTTATTTTCTTAGAGATTATCTAGATAAAGTTATTTTAATTAGATAACTTTTCTATTGAGTTATTTGAATTAAAACTGAGACTTTATCCTATATAATCTCAGGTGAAAAATGAAAGATTCGCCAGATTTTTATTTGGTAGTTTGGCCTATCGATGGACGTGTTCGGCATGCCGATGGGGCCTGTTCGGCCTATCGATCATGTGGTTTGGCCTGCCGATCAGCGAAGGATAAGATCACGCGTTTCCACGCGGATCTTATCAGATATTGTTCCAAACTTGATTCTATTTTGAGTTTTTGAGACCTAATCTGATAAGGACTGCCCCAGGACCAATCTCTATATAAAGGGAGTAAGTCTTAAGAGTTACCAAGATCAATTGAGAGATTCAGAGTAATACTTTGCTGGTGAGAATCTGAAAACTCCCTGAGAGCTTTTGTTCACAAATCACAAACACTTGCTTTGGGTTCTCTTGATTGGTTGGAAGGAGAGTCACCTAGTGGAAGAGCTGTACGTGTGAGCCCACATTCACTCTGGTCGTGGAAAGAGAATAGCAAAGAAGACCAGTTGGTTGAAGCTCTTCTCGAACGTTACTTATCTTCACGTTTTGCTAGGGTTCTTCGGCACACAAAGGTTAGTAAGATCTGGTTAATTTATGCATATAGCATGTCAAACTTGTGTTTTTGGAAATTACTTTGATGTAAAATTTTTAAAATTCCGTTGCGTACTATTTTTCCAACAATTACCATTAGAGCCAGGTTTTTACATAAATTTACGAGTTTGTGATCATGTTATATGTATAAATTTTATGATCTTAATCTCTCCTATGCTTGAATTTAATTTTATAGAGAGCTAACACTTTAGGTTTCTATATAATTTTATGTTGTCATGGATTATGTATTGAATGTTTATTAATTAATTATGGTTGATTAAATTCTTATTTAATTATTTATTAATTAATTAATACCGGTTATGGTTCCTTAGAGGTTAGAATATGTATCTAGGTTTTTCATGTAATTAGATGGTGGACTATCATCTTCATCTAGGAATTGTTATTTAATTTTAAAATTTGTAAGAATTTTGTAATTAAATAATTATTCGGAGAAGACAGATCTAGAAGATTGATGATGATGCTCCCAGGTATTTTCTGAGTCTCTAATTTTTGTTTTTGAATTGTTGAAAATAAAATTGATGAATTGCATTAAAAATTATATTTTTTGGAATGGAGATTTTTGCTTAGTTGGCATGCCAAACCTCACAGTTCGGTAGGCCGAAGGTCGTAGATCGGTAGGCAGGACTTGTGGTTTGGTAGGCCGTTAGTGGGGCAGAAATCAGGTGGCTCTGGCAGCAGGCCGAACTTCCAGTTTGGTAGACCGAACTTTCATAGATCAGTAGGCCGATCACCTAGATCGGCCTGTCGACCAAGAGCTAGAAAATTTTCAAAAAAGGTGCATTTTTTCAATGCAGTTTTAATTTTATTTTTGGGACAATTCTGAGAAACATTAAATTTGGATATGACCGAAAATATGAAGTATTCAATTCACACAGGATTGAAGACTTGAGATAGGAATTACATGAAGAAGGATACAACTTAAGGATTCAAGGATGAAGAATCGATAATATGTCTCGATTATTCTCTTACAATCTTAGTTTTCTATTCTCTAGGGTGGAGCCATAATATTATGGTTATTTATTATTTTTCTTGTAGCTTTGCTTGATTGCTTTGTTTGTCTGCATTATAATATCATTTGCCATGTATATTGATAACATGTCATATAGAATAGAGAGTGCCGCTCATATTAAAATTGTTCATGCATATTCTTAAAATAAAACCTTGATTTCAAAAGATTGAGTGGGAGAAGGTTTTCGAAGAGAGAACCTAAGGCCTCCATCATTGGTCTATAGGCAGAACATGGTAGTCCCGACCCTTAGCAAGGGATTTCTATCATGTATCAGATTGGATCTTTGAGAAGGTAAGGTATTTTAGCATGATTTATGGTTGCACACCCCTAGGTGGTGATTATAAATCATGGATAAAATATTAAAACGATGGTTATAGACTCACGTTAATTTTATTATTAACCTCTCCTAGGAGCTCTGCTAATAAAATTAATAGCCAAAGAAACAATTATTAATATATGCTGGATCATACGAGTCCTGGATGGCATATATTATCCGTGTTCCTAATTGAATTTGGCATGGCTCCCCTAGGAGCTTGTTGAATTCTGAGTTGGGAATTATCGTTGTAAGGTTGTGATATTTTTAAGGTTTTGATACATAAACACATTTGTATTTTTTTACATGATTATGTTATTTTACTAAATTATTATTATATGTTTGCTTATGTTTGGTATATGATTCTTTATTGTAGATTAAAAATGTCTAAAAATGCTTTATCATCGATACTTGACAAAAACCTATTAACTGGAGAGAATTATAATGATTGGAAACAGAACCTGGATATCGTCTTGTCCTTTGAGAAACTAAAATATGTATTGACAACCCCTTGTCCTCCCAAGCCTATGGGAGACTCAACTAATGAGTAATTCCAAGCATTTGATCGCTGAAAAGATGCTAATGATCAGGTCCGTTGTAATGTTATGGCTAGCATGAATAACGTGCTGTAGGCTCAACATCAGGATTATGAGACTACGAAGCAGATCTTGGATAATCTTGAGGATATGTTTGGAGGCCAGGCCATAACAAAGAGCCAAGGGGTGCTTCGAAAACTTCTAAACTGTAGACAAAGGCTGGAGACATCTGTAAAGGAGCATATGATGTTAGTCATAGGTTACCTCGCTGAGGCTTAAATCAATGGAGCCGACATCGATATTGAAACTCAGATGACTATGGTCTTTGAGACTCTATCTAAGGAATTTATTCCATTTAGAGCTACATTTAATTTAAGCAATAAACGGGATATGACCTTAACAAAACTGATGAAACAGTTACAGGAGTTTGAACTACTGATCAGGGAGTCTTCTACTGGTGGTGAGGCCAACATGGTAGTTGCTTCTGGTTCCAATCCTAACTCTGGGAATGGAAAGAAGCAACAGGCCAAGAATGAGAAGTCTTCTATTCCTGTTACTACCAAGAGCAAGAAGAAGAAGAAGAAGAACCCAAAGAAGCTTAAGTACTTCTTCTGTGGGAAGGTCGGGCATATCAAGAAGCATTGCAATGACTTCCTTTCCAAAAGAGGTAGGTATGATCTTCTGTATTTAGAAACTTGTTTGGTTAAGGAATCAAGTGACATTTAGGTCATAGATTCTGGTGCAACTAATTATGCTTGTATTTCTCTATAGGGGTTCAAAGAAACGAGAAGTCTACTACATGAGGACTTCACGCTCCAGATGGGCGATGGATCCTTGGTCTCAGCGGAAGCAGTGGGAGACATCCATCTTTATTTTGATAATTATAGGAATTTATTTTTGCAAGATTGTTTTTATGTTCCTAAATTTAAAAGGAATTTAATTTCTGTAGCTTATTTATTTAAAGACTCCTACTTGATTTCTTTTAATGATAAAGTGGTGATTTGTAAAAATAAATCTTTTATCTGTTCTGGATGGATGCAAAATAATCTATATTTTATCAAACCTAAGATGGACTTATTGCTTAATGCTGAGATGAATGATAATAACTCTAAAAGACTTAAAACTTCTCACTCTAATAAAACTTATCTTTGGCATTTACGCCTTGGTCATATTAACCTAAACAGGATTCAAAGGTTGGTAAGGGATGGACCTTTAAGTCACTTAAAGGTAGAATCTATACCTCAATGTGAATCTTGTTTGGAGGGTAAAATGACCAAAAGACCATTCGGGTCTAAGGGCAATAGGGCCGAAGGGGTTCTAGAACTTATGCATAGTGATGTTTATGGACCGATGAACATCCGAGCATGAGGAGGGTATGAGTACTTTGTCACTTTTATTGACGATTAGTCAAAATATGGGTATGTGTACCTGATGCACCACAAAAGCGAAACTTTTGACAAGTTCAGGGAGTTTTGGGCTAAAGTAGAAAAGCAATTTAGTAGACCTATAAAGGCACTTCGATTGGATCAAGGTGGGGAATGCCTTTCTAATGAGTTCTTGGAACACTTATTAGAGAATGGGATTTTATCCCATTTGACTACACCGGGCACTCCGCAGCAGAATGGCGTTGCGGAGAGAAGAAATATGACTTTGTTGGACATGATTAGGTCCATGATGAGTTATTCATCATTACCTTTATCCTTTTGGAGATATGCACTGCAAACCGCATGTTATCTTTTGAACAATGTGCCTTCAAAATCGGTCCCTAAAACTCCTCATGAGTTGTGGACGGGTAGGAAGACATCTCTAAACCATATTCGCATATAGGGATGCCCGGCTCATATCTTGTTTAAGGATCCGAATGAGTTGAAAGCACGTTCGAAAGTTTGTGTGTTTGTAGGATATCCAAAAGGGACTAAAGGGGGTTATTTTTATAACCCAAAGTAAAATACAGTCGTGGTTTCAACTAATGCAACTTTCCTTGAGGAGAGTTACATGTTAGACATGTATGCTCTAAGGAGTAAAAATGTAATACGTTTTTGGAGACATTTTTATCAATAAAGAATTTATTCATTTATATATACCAAATATTGTCCTCTTTACGTTCATATTTGTTGAATGTATGATAAGCAAACAGTAGTCTGAGACTGTCAGTCTAAACCTTAAGAGTTGGGCATATGATGGGATGATTATGCGGTAGACACGACTCTTAAGGTGATGGTCTAAAATATATGATCCGCAATCGAGGGAATAAAGTTGGGCGCTTTATTCATGTAAAGATTGTTATGTTGTCTATATCCCTTTTGGGAGATGGTTTGTCTTTGCCATCAGAGTTGGACTCCGTGAATAGAAACATTGGCGCGTTGTCATAGGTGACGATGTGTTGGATCGGGACATAAAGTGAATTGATTTGGATTAATAATTCTGTCTTGGCAAATCGATTCACTTTAGACAATCATTTGTATTGTATCTTAATCCTGAGATGAATAATGGGCCCGTTGTCTCGATTTGTGTCTTTTGATGTACCAATGGGTGACTCCCACATCTCTATAGTGGCATGCATGCCGGTACGTTGGAGGCATGACTCTTGGTAGCGTAGACTTGTTATTCATAGATATGGAATCCATAGCTCCTCTTTAGGAGTAATGATATCCTCTTATATGCGTTGTCCTGTAATTGGAAAACTGGAGCGCTCAACCATTTGGATACATGGGTGTAACCGAATGGTATACTATCTTTGGATGGTAAGTTTTCTAATGGTGAGACAATGGAACGTAAGATAAAAATAATCGGGAAGGTAAGACAGAACTTGTCCTTAAGCCGATTATGGATGATCATATGGGGATGCGATACACTATGATATGTCATGGAGACTTAGCTACACGAGCTTCGTAATTCTATAAAGTTCGAGAGTGCAGCTCCAAGCTTTTAGTGGAGTAGCGTTGGAGTTGATAATTGTGAAATGTATATCTGGGATATTGGGTTTCATAATTATCATGAGCTTGAACTTTATAGGTCCATTTTGGTCCCCTTTGCTAGCTCACAAAATCCTGTAACGACACGGTGTGCTTTTCCAATAATTGGTGACTTATGTCGGATTTATCAGATTGGTTTAAAATTTATAAGAATCAAATAATTCATGTCTGTTTATCGGTTGAATTAATTATGTAAGAAATTAGTTCAAGATGAACTTGTTGAATTATGGCGTTCGGATAATTCTTGTCTGTTTATCGGTTGTTTTAATTTTGGACAATTAGAACAAGATAAACTTGTAGAATTATTGTGAATTGATTTATTTTCTTAGAGATTATCTTGATAAAGTTTGTTTTGATCAGATATCTTTTCTATTGGGCTATTTGAATCAAAACTGAGACTTTATCCTTTAGAATATCGGGTGGAAAATAAAAGATTCGCGGAGATTTTTTCTCGGCAGTTCGGCATGCCGGATGATGTGTTCGGCCTGCCGAACTGGCCAGTTCGGCCTGCCTATCTCACAGTTCGGCATGCCGACCGCGACAGTTAAGATTACGCGTTTTTCACGCGTATCTTATCAGATATTGATCCGAACTTGATTCTGTTTCAATTTTTGAGACCTAATCTGATATGGACTGACCCCAAGGACCAATAGGTATAAAAAGGGAGTGAGTCTAATGATTTACTCAGATCAATTTGAGAGATTAAGAGTGATACTCTTCTAGTGAGCATCTGAAAACTCCCTGAGAGCTTTTGTTCACAAATTACGAACACTAGCTTTGGGTTCTCTCTATTGGTTGGAAGGAGAGTCACCGGTGGAAGAGCTGTACGTGTGAGCCCACACTCACTCCGGTTGTGGATAGAGAATAGCAAAGAAGACCAGTTGGTTGAGGCTCTTCTGGAACGTTACTTCTCTACACAGGTCGCGGAGGTTCTTCGGCACACTGAGGTTAGTAAGATCTGTTTAATTTATACATATAACATGTCAAACTTGTGTTTTGGAAAATACTCTGATGAAAAATTTTTAAAATTCCGCTGCGCACTTTGTTTCCAACATTACATGGATGACTTTAAACCTCGAAGCAAAGTGGTGTTTGGGGAGTTAAGGAGTGATGCAATCACTCTGGAGGTTCGGAATGAAACCGTTATGATTAGTGTAGAAAAACCAAACAAACCTGAACAATAACCTCAGGGGCTTCGGCATAGTGGGAGGATCGGGCGTCAACCTGAGAGGCATATGTTCAATGGTGAAGTCTTTTTGGCTGAACCGAATGAACATGATAGGGATCCCTATACTTACGCAGAAGCTATGGAGGATATTGATTCAAAACTCTAGATAGAGGCCATGAACACAGAGATGAAGTCCATGGAGACTAATAAGGTCTGGGAGCTTGTGGATCTTCCCGAAGGGGTAAAACCCATATGGTGTAAGTGGATCTACAAGAGGAAAAAAGGAGTGGATGGAAAGGTCGAAACCTTTAAGGCTAGACTGGTAGCTAAGGGTTATACGAAAATGGAAGGAATCGATTATGAGGAAACCTTTTCGCCTGCAGCCATGCTTAAGTCCATTCAGATTCTTTTGTCCATAGCTACCATTCTCGACTACGAGATTGATAAACGGATGTCAAGATGTCTTTTCTAAATGGCTATCTTGATGAGTCCATTTATATGGAAGAACCATACGGGTTCAAGGTCATGGGTCAAGAGGGTATGGTTTGTAAGCTGTTGAAGTCAATTTATGGACTTAAGCAGGCTTCTCGTTCTTAAAACATAAGATTTGATCAAGTGATCAAGACTTATGGCTTCTCACAAAATGTGGATGAGCCATGTGTTTACAAACACATTAAGGATGAAAAAGTGGTTTTTCTACTGCTCTATGTAGATGACATTCTGCTAATTGGCAATGACGTTAGGGCATTGGCATCGGTCAAATTATGGTTGACTAAGCAGTTTGACATTAAAGATTTAGGTGAGGCTAATTTTGTTCTCGGTATCTAGATCTTTCGGGATAGAAAGAACAAAATGATGGCTTTGTCCCAAGCTGGCTACATAGATAAAATTCTCGGGAGGTTTGCAATGCAAGATTCCAAGAAAGGTGGGCAACCATCTAGATCTAGAATTACTCTTTCTAAGAAAGACTCTCCAAAGTCTTATGAAGAAAGAGAATACATGAAGAAGGTGCCTTATGCTTCGGCAGTGGGTAGTCTCATATATACCATGCTTTGCACACGACCGGATATTAGTTATGCAGTTGGGATTGTAAGTCTATTTCAGGCAGATTCAGGGCTAAACCATTGGGTTGTGGCAAAGCATATTTTCAAGTACCTGAGAAGGATTTGAGAGTATATGTTTGTATATTCGGGTGAGGACCTGACTCCTATAGGATATACTGACTCAGATTTTCAATCCTGTCTAGATTCGAGGAAATCTACTTCGGGTTTTGTGTTTACTCTAGGCAGCAGTGCCATCAGTTGGAGAAGTGCTAAGCAAGATTGCACTTCGATTCAACGATGGAGGCCGAGTATGTGGCAGCTAGTGATGCTTCGAAAGAAGCAATATGGCTCTGCAAGTTCCTTGGGGATCTTGAGGTAGTTCCTGGTATGGATAAGACGGTATCACTGTACTGTGATAACAGTGTGGCAGTAGCTAATGCTAAGAAACCAAGATTTCACAAGAAGAGTAAGCATATTTATAAGAAGTATCATGTGATAAAGGACTTCATTGAGGGCGGGCATGTCATGTGTGCAAGTTCGCTTCAGAGGACAATTTAGTTGATTCATTTACGAAGACACTTACTGGAAGAGTCTTCGAGAGGCATGTGGAAGCTATAGGGATGCGAGATTTGTCATATTTACTCACTTAGTGTAAGTGGGAGATTGTTAGACATGTATGTCCTAAGGAGTAAAAATATAATAAGTTTTTGGAGGCATTTTTATCAAGAAAGAATTTATTTATTATTTATATACCAAATCTTGTCCTCTTTACGTTTATATTTGTTAAATATATGTTAAACAAACAAAAGTCTGAGACTGTCGGTCTAAACCTTAAGAATTGGGCATGTGATGGACGAATTATGCGGAAGACACGATTCTTAAGGTGATGGTCTAAATCATAAGATCCGCAATCAAGGGAATAAAGTTGGGTACTTTATTCGTGCAAAGATTATTATGTTGTCTATATCCCTTTTGGGAGATAGTTTGTCTTGACCATCGGAGGTGGACTCTGTGAATAGAAACATTGGCACGTTGTCATAAGTGACGATGTGTTAGATCAGGACATAAAGTAAATTGATTTGGATTAATAATTCTATCTGGTAAATTGATTCACTTTAGACAATCATTTGTATTATATCTTAATCCTGAAATGAATAGTGAGCCCGTTGTCTTGGCTTGTATCTTTTGATGTACCAAAGGGTGACACCTACATCTTAATAGTGGTATGCATGCCAATACATTGGAGGCATGACTCTTGATAGCGTAGACCTGTTATTCACAGATATGGAATCCATAGCTCCTCTTTAGGAGTAATGATATCCTCTTATATACGTTATCTTGTAATTGAAAAACTAGAGCGCTCAACCATTTGGATACATAGGTGTAACCAAATGGCATACTGTCATTGGATAGTAAGTTTTCTGATGGTGAGATAATGGAACGTAAGAAAAAAAATAATTGAAAAGGTAAGACAGAACTAGTCCTTAAGCCGATTATGGATTATCATATGGGGATACGATACACTATGATATGTCATGGAGACTTAGCTATACGAGCTTTGTAATTCTATGTAGTTAGAGAGTGCAGCTCCAAGCTTGTAGTGGAGTAGTGTTGGAGTTGATAATTATGAAATATATATCTAGGATATTGGGTTTCATAATTATCGAGAGCTTAAACTATATAGGTCCATTTGGTCCCCTTTGCTAGCTCATAACATCCTGTAACGACACGACGTGCTTTTCCAATAATTGGTAACTTATGTCGGATTTATTAGATTGGTTGAAATTTAAAGAATCAAATAATTCATGTCTATTTATCGGTTGAATTAATTTTGTGATAAAAATTAATTCAAGATAAACTTGTTGAATTGTAATGATCGGATAATTCTTGTCTGTTTATCGGTTGATTTAATTTTTGGATAAATTAGATCAAGATAAACTTGTAGAATTATTGAGAATTCATTTATTTTCTTAGAGATTATTTAGATATAGTTGTTTTCATTAGATAACTTTTCTGTTGGGTTATTTGAATTAAAACTAAGACTTTATCCTATAGAATCTCGATTGGAAAATGAAAGATTTGCCATATTTTTATTCAGCAGTTCGGCCTGCCAATGAGGCCTGTTCGGCTGCCGATTAGGTGGTACGGCCTGCCGATCAATGAAAGATAAGATCACGCGTTTTTACGCAGATCTTATCAGATATTGATCCGAACTTGATTCTATTTTGAGTTTTTGAGACCTAATATGATAAGGACTGACCTCAGGACCAATCTCTATATAAAGGGAGTAAGTCTTAAGAGTTACTAAGATCAATTGAGAGATTAAGAGTGATACTCTGCTAGTGAGAATCTAAAAACTCCCTGAGAGCTTTTGTTCACAAATCACAAACACTTGCTTTGGGTTCTCTCGAATGGTTAGAAGGAGAGTCACCTAGTTGAAGAGCTGTACGTGTGAGTCCATACTCACTCCGGTCGTGGAAAGAGAATAGCAAAGAAAACCAGTTGGTTGAGGCTCTTCTGGAACGTTACTTCTCTTCACGTTTTGCAAGGGTTCTTCGGCATACAAAGGTTAGTAAGATCTGGTTAATTTTTGCATATAGCATGTCAAACTTGTGTTTTAGAAATTACTTAGATGTAAAATTTTAAAATTCCACTGCGTACTATTTTTTCAACAATCTAGGATACCCACCCATCAAGGAAACCCTAAATACACGCATAAGATAATGAAGAGAATATGAAGTGAAATAAATGGGATAAATGAAGATTTAAGTCATGAAGTCATGCATGTTTACAATATCATTATGTTAAGAATTTATTCAACTTACTAGGCTTTAGCTCACTCATTTACTAGGCTTTAGCTGTGGATTTAGATGGTTAGTTGGCATACTTTTGGTATTCACGACTTGTGTATAAGGACTAGCTGACCTGTCATTTTAAGGCCCTAATATTTGTATAGTTTTGAGAGCCTGTAGTGTCTATATTTGGTACTTAGTTGTGTCCCTTTTGAGAAATGTATTATATTATATACATTTGTCAGCCATATGGGTTTTTGTGAGATAAATTTTAATTTCATCCTCTAGTTAGTCTTTAAAAGTTCAAATTTGGTCTGATTTTTATTATTAAGTGATATACTTTATTAAGAATGATATAAGGTAAAGGTAAAAGTAGCACTACTTAATATGACCAGATGGCTATTTTACAGTCATATTAGGTGGGTGTTACAGTATCTCACTTAGAGCGGATACATTGAATACTTGCTTAGGAAGACAAAAATAGAGAACAACAAGCCAGGTCCTACAACTACAATTGTCAGGAGATATTTGACAAATGTAGATAGTGAACTCGCCTTTCAATACCTAACCAACACTAGACTAGAATAGCCTTTGTTGTAAGGCTAAGTCAATTCCTAAAAAGTGTAAGAACAACACTGGCAAGTTGTTGAAAGAGTCTTGAGATATCTGAAGGGCACCTTTAGTTATAGTCTACACATCAAATACAGTGAAAATCTGGCACTATTTTTTAGATGTTGATTGGGCGTGTTGCCCCAATGATAGATGCTCGACTGCTTGATGTTGTGTTTACTTTGGGGATACATTAGTTTCTTGGGCCTCAAAGAAGCAAGCTATGGTTGCTAGGTCCAATACTGAATTAGAGTAGAAGTCCTTGACCTTAGTATCTTATAACCTGGCTTAGATTCAGCTACTGCTTCAGAAGCTGTCATTGCCTCTTCCATCTGCACTAGTGACATGGTGTGATTATATGAGTGCAAGTGCCCTTGCTACAAATCTTGTGTACCATGCTCGTACCAAGCAAATAAACATTGATGTCGACATTGTTGGAGGTCAATCTTTGTAAGACAACTTGAAGTTTGCTATGTTCCTTTCCATGATCGATTTGCTGATTGTTTGACCAAGGCTCTTTCTCATTCACGCTTCCACTTCCTTTATGACAAACTCGAAGTGGCCTTGAAACCTCACTCCCCCCTTCTTATTTTCCAGGGGGGGATGGGGGTGTGTGTTTTGTTAAAATAGAGAAATTTCTAAACAATAGTTAATACAGTGTCATTTTTCATTTGTATTCTTTGTATGATCCTAAGTTGATTCTTTTGTGTAATATTTGAGCCACTTGGCATTGTATGATTTGTTCCTAAATTAAGGCCACCTGTTGATTCTTTTGTGTAATTTCTAAGCCACTTGGCATTGTATGATTTGTTTGCAAATTAGGGTACACCTGTACATTCATGATATAAGTAGAAAAATCCCATAGTCTCAATTTTGGAGCTAAGCTTTGTAGCAGACACTTTTCTTCCCAAAATTCTCACTCGCAAGGTACCAGACAAAGTAGTCTGTTCTTGCTAGGTGTATTAGTGATGTAGCCAAAGAGATGGTTGAGATGTAGAAACGATGATAGCAAGACGTCCAATAGGGGTGAGGTCAATTAGTCACATGAGAGATTAAGAAAGGATAGCTTACGAGACCTCTCTTGTTGCCAAACAACCACAATAATACGATTAAACAAGAGAACAATCAAAAGCGACAAATATGGTGAAAGAATGGTGGGAGGAGCAAAACCGATTCTAGTAGATTTGAAGGGTGTTTGGATCATCAGTTTGAAATGTCAGTTCGAATTGAGCATATTGTAGTAATTCAAATTTTACCAGAGAAAACATCATAGCAAAATCTCAGGAAACCTAACATGCTTTTAATGTAGCTGGTTGGCTTTCCTAAGGCTTGGTGGAAAGGCTAGTTCTTAGCTATATTGTCGAGTTTTTTTTTTTGAAGATAACCGAGTCTTGGCCATTTTGGTTATTTCTAGAAAACAACCTAGACATGAAGATCTATCAATGGTGATGAAGCTTATGAAGAATTGGATAATTTCTAAATTTTGAGTTTGAGGAAAGTATTTCAAGGTTTTGCCTCGATTGTTTTTGAGAAAAACAAGTCTCACATGTTGGAAAAGATGGAACAATGGTCTTCTTATGTTATGATAGGGCTCGATTTATAGGGCATGATTAGATCTTTTTGGTGGACATTCTAAAGAGACAACTTTTGAACACTCCAAAGAGAAACTTTTGGGCTCTAGAAGGTAGTTGCAATATTCATTCCATTTCTAGTTTTTACGTCTTTGGTGATTTTCATGTGCTCTATTGGAAAATCGGCTCGGCAATGCAACGAAATATTAAAATTTTGATAAAACATCTAGGAAGCTAACTCATGATGCTATAAACAATAAATAAAATCAAATTTACTGTACTAGTTGGAGACCAAAAAAAACATTTCTAACTGAAGAATTCTTCAAGAATGAATCTCTACCCTCAGATCTTTAATGTTATTATCTTCCTTCAGATCATTGTGTGTGTGGGCATAACTCAATAAATCGCTACCAAAGCTACACTCCTTCCAACTACTAAAGTGCTTAAGAACTAGGATTACTAAAGATGAGTAATCCAAGCTCTTCTCTCTAATTTGAACTTTGGCAGTCTAAGAATAAATAAAAAGCAAAGCTCTTTATTTATAGAAGTAGTAGAAGGAGTTTATCAGAACAAGGAGATAATTCTCTCTCCTTTATCTGTAGTTGGCGCCATCATTAAGGAGACTTATCTCCAAAATTCAACAAATTGTAATGTAGGGATTTGTGATTATCTATATCGTTCAAGATAACTCCAGTTCAAAAAATTCAATTTAAATTAGATTCCATTATTTAAAATAATTATCTAATTTAAATAATTGAGAATAATTATCCATTATACATAATTCAAATTCAACTAAAATTTAAATTAATTATTCAAATAATTAATTATCCAAAATTGCAATCACTAGTTTGAATAATTTCTTTCTAATTTAATTAAATAATTAATGTTTCTTGAAAATATAAATATAGGTGCCATTCCTTAAGGGGCCTGCACCTATTAGCAGTTCAATTGAATTGAGGCCCACACGTCCCATAAGGCCCAATGGCCCAACTTGTGTACACTTCTGTATTACTCATAATGATTTATATTTGCCCAATTTGTCATAAAGGAATTCATGAGCTAGCATTGGACCCCATGGATATATATTATCAAGCTCCAATAATAACAAATAAATTAATCCCCAATTAATTATTTGGTTTAATTATTAACTTTAATGTTACTCCACTATAGACTCGAATCCGCATTCTTGATAATATACAGTATTATGAGACTCTTGAAATATAAGTCTTGTTCATGACCTCTTATATTATGTGTATCCAAATAAGTTATCTATAATTAAATGAAGGACTTAGTTCCGTTTTCCCTTTCGATTATTTTATCCCAAAGTTTTATTATTTCACAATAAAAAAACTCATTCCTTTTATAACACATACAAAAATAATATCATCCAGTTATCATATGTATCCAAACAACCGAGGCCTCTATATTTTCTAATACTAGAATAATGTCTTTGAAATGATAACATTGACTCTTTATTAGAGACCTATGGATTCCGTGTCTATAAATTATGCTCTCATTAAATATAGGTTGCATCTTCAACATACCGAAAAGGGAGCCTTCGTTCATCGGAACTCCTGCCTTTGGCATATCAAAAGATACAAGCTATAAACCAGAGTCATGAATTCACTTCAGGATTAAGATAACACATAAATGATTATCAAAGAGAATTGATTTAAGTTTAATGGAATTATTATTAAATCAATTCAACTTTAGGCCTAGTATAGTGTGCAACTATCATTAGGTCTGCCACACTAATGTGTCTACCATGGAGTCATATCCACTCCGACGACCAAGATAAGCAACCTCTCTATTTGGACATAGATCCCTATTACAGCCTTATCATATATAAATTGCCTAGCTTGTATAAACTCTATATATGCCTAATTCCAAGATTTAGTTCTAATCGTCATGAATCACATATTTACTAATATACTATCATCAATATATAGTAATATGTGGACCATTATTAATACATGTAATATTTGTATTATTATTTATTTCACAAAAATGTCATAAATACAATTAAAGTATTTATTCCTTAGTGCATTGATCCTAACATGCACAACTTAAAAAATCAAAAATTGGTGTCAAAAAGCTAACAATAAACTTAATTCTAACTAAACTCATGTTTTTCTAAGGTTTTAAAGGCTCTAGGAGCTATTTGACCAAGCAAAATGTCTTTGGCTTATTATTTCTAGACTCAAGGGTCTAAGCAACACTAGACTTATTATTAAGAGATTGCTATCTTTTTTCTTTTTTTTTTCTTTGAAAGGTGGCTCCAAAGCCAAATATAGAAGCCTACCATTGTAGAGAAAAGTCTAAATTAGGATTTTGACATCTTTTACTCCTTTATGTAATCACGGTAGCATAAGGGAAGGTTTTAGAGTTTAGGCCCTCGAATGGCCAAAAGAGTTTTGGGCTTATTTTGCTTCTTTTACCACACTATCTTATTATTGTCTTAATGTGCAAGTCAATATGGCGCTTTCTTTCATTTTTTTTCTTTTTTTTAATCATCCTTTCTTTGTCTATTTGCATCTTTAGTCCTTCATTTTTGTGTTTTTTTACCCGTTCTCTTGTTATCTTATATATTTTTAAATTTATTTTATTAAATTATTTTTGGATTATTTTAATAAATCCCCTCCCCTCATTCCTCACACTTATGTACCGTTTTTCACTCTACATCTTGATTTTTTAAAACCAGTTAAAGCACCCCCACCAAACTTTAGAAAACTAATCAAATTGCTCCCTTCATCCAATTATGTCAATAAATCTAACAAAATTGTTGACATTGCATATTATCAAAGACAAAAAATATATAAAATTTGAATTAAATATATAAGAATAATTAAAATACTAAAATTAAAAAACTCTTTATTTTTTCTAATTATTTTTCTCTCACTTTTTTTTCTCGATCTCTCTCTCCCTCATCTTTTCATCTTTTCTCTTTCTTGATCTCAATCTAGATGGTGACAGAGAGTGCTATGGAGCGACGGGATTGGTGGACAAATAGGGTAGGGTGGTGCGAGGAGTGGAAAGTAGGGATAGGTTGGTAGGGTGGAGGGATATGTGATAGGGAGGGTGGATGAACAAGGTTGTGCGACAGACTGGCTGATGGGTTTATACGACAGGAAGGGTGGGTGAACAAGGTAAGAGGTAGGAAGGGGATGGTGGCGAGGTGGCAACAGGGTTTGGGTTCACATTTGCCATTGTTGGGTCGCACATAGAGGGTGTGTCAGTGTGTATATATAGGGGGGATGTGGTACATGGTGGTGGCAAGGTTGCTGAAGGGGGTTTTGGGTTGTTTATTTGAAATGTTTGATACTTTGAATTTTGTTTTTGTAGGGATTGATGCTTTAATTTACAATGGAGAGATAAGGAAAGAGGAAGTTAGAGAAAAGCGAAGGACAAAGAAAAAAATAGAAAAAGAAATTTAAGGATTTTTATTATATTTTGATATTTAATTATTTTTATAGACTTAATTCAAATTTTAATATATTTTTTTATCTCTAATGATATGCCACATCAACAATGTTGTTACGTTTATAAATAGAATTAGATGATGGGGCATTTTGACTGGTTTTCTATGATTCGAGGGTGCTTTGACTGATTTTTAAAAATCAAATCGCAAAGTGAAATAGGGTATATAAGTCATGGGGGATTTATAAAAATAGTCTATGGTTTTTTATGTCTATCATCAAAATAAACTTTTACTTCTGATTTGTTCTTATCACATATTCTTTCACAACGTGTTACATCAACAGTTTGCTCCTTTTTTATTTTTTTATTTTAACTTTTGATGCTTTTGTCATTTTATTTTTCAAATATTCTCCTATTTACATATCATTAAAGAATATAAAGAATGCACACACAAAACATGTGTTTCTAACTTCATAATATAGAACTCTCAAAGTGATAAAAAAACCAACTATGTAAAGATGAATGGAGTTATGTAACTACCTATAACTCACCAAACCATGGCCTATGAGGGTTATGGATTAAATGTATCTCTAATACTTTAAGATATGATAAACATTAAAAAGAAACATAAATAAACATGATTTGCATAATAAACTCCTTAATTTTAGATCTGTCAATACAAAAAAAAGTTCTATGTGACTCAAATATGGTTAGGATTCCATTTTGATTCAAACAATATTGATGCCATAACATATTATTTGAGCAGTGTTGAATATTGTTATGAATATACCACATATAGATTTGACTTCTTCCCAATGCATTTCCAGAGATAGGTTTTGTAAATTCTTCCAATTGTTTACCTGAGATAATAGTGGCATGCTCGAATTCTGATGACCAGCTTTTTCAGGTAGTCACTTAACTTTCTTAAACATTGTTTCTTAAATATTAATCTTACTTACTTAGTAAGCAAAATACTAATTTTTTTTCTTTTTTAAATCCTTTAAAACATTCTAAAAAGCTGTTGCAACTTCTATCGTAATTTAAGTTGAGTCACCACTCAACACTTGATTTTAAAACCATTTCAAGTCATTTCTTAAAGCTTAATAAGAAACATAAACTGAATTGTAACTTAAAACTTATTTTTATTATTGTATAAAATATTTCGTAAAATACATATCTTAAAACTTTGAAAACATTTTATAAAACTCTGATTTTCTTAAAACTTTGAAAACATTATATTAAATAGTAGAAAACTTTTTCTATGAGTAGCAGAAGCAAACTGTGATGGTATCTATAACCAAATCTTCACATCTATTATCCGCAGCACTCAGCTTTTCTAACAAGTCCTACTGGTCACCCATAGGACTACCTACAGGATGAAAAAACTTTTAATGAGCTTTAACTCAGTAAGTTCAAACATAATCTCACAAATCTTTTAAACATACTTTAAAAACTTTTCTCATAAAAACCTTTCTCTTAAAACATTTTTCATAAATGTTTTTCATAAACATTTTTTTGAAAACATTTTTCATAAATGTTTTTCATGAACATTTTTAAAAACATTTTTCATAAAGCATTTCTTGAATGTTTTTTATAAAACGTCATTCATAAACCTTTTCTTGTAAATATGAAAATGTTTTTCATAAATACTTAACATAAAACATTCCTCAGAATGTTTTTCATAACATAAAAATATTTCATAACAAGGAAAACAAGCAACATCAAAATGCATATTTCCATTTATTCTCAATCATGAACTTTCAATTATGAGCATCTTATGAACTTTTTTTTTTTTTTTACTTTAACTTTCTATCTTTGTTCCTTATCTTTCCTTATCTTATTTTAGTGTTTCTACTAACATCATCAATCATGAGATCATAAATATATTGCTTCCCTTGTGGAAGACTTGAGACCATCAAACATCGAGGTAATGTACCTCACATCAAGGGGGTCAAACTTTAACTTTACTTGTGTACCTCACCTCAAGGAGGCTAGCACAACACTTTCCTTTTATCTTTACTTTACATTCTTATTAACTTTAGTAAGCATATCAAATGCAATCACACTATATACAAACACATTTGCAAATCATAATTGTTTTCCTTGAGACTTATTGCTGAACAATTGCAACATAAAACTAATTACTTGAACTATAAAACATTATGTATTAACAAAATGCAAAACATACTTTAAACATAATTTTTGAAAATACATTGCAAACTTTTACTTAATCTTTCAAAACTTTATGCACATCCAATGCAATAATACTTTAACATAATAGTTGCAAATATATTGCAAATCTTGATTTAAAATGTAAAACTTTTTGCAAAACAAATACAAACATACTTTTAAAAACAACTTGTATAATAATTGCAAACACATTTGCAAACATATATATATATATATATATATATATATATATAAACATTTAAAAACTATTTACTTCATGTTGTAGATAAGGTCTAGAATTTACCTGGACTTAGCTCTAACGGTCTCTATTCTGTTCATTTTCTTTTCATTAGTTGGCTTCTGTGTCCTAACCAAATGACAACCGACTTATTAGTTAACCTTTTTTTTTTTTATCAATCTACTCGATTGATAATAAAACGTAAACATTAACCATTTTTTCCTTTTAACTTAACTTGGTACCCTATCGGTTTACCCTTCTCTTTACTTAATTTTGTAACCTACTGGGTTAACTTTCCTTTTGCTTAATTATATAACTACCAGGTTATCATTCTTTCTACTTAGCTCTATAACCCACCAAGTTACCTCTTTCTTTACATGACTTTGTAACCTATTGGGTTACCTTTGTTCTTAAACGTCCCTTAGTTAAATTTCCCATCTCTCTAGCGGTTTCGTTACTTAAAGTATTATAGAACATTTTCTATCTAAGAACATTTTGCTAGTTCAAAGTGTTTGACTCTGTTTTAGTCGTTTTCTTAAAAATAACGTTTTTACCCTTAATGGGTTTTTCTTCAATTTTGTAACCTAATAAAACTCATTGTTTAACTTTACCATTCCATTGCCTACATATTACGAAAAAATTCTCACTAAGGAATGTTTCCCGACATCGGGCGTTTTGGGTCCATTTTGGCCATGTTCATAAAATGACCATTTTGCCCTTAATGTTTTTCTTTCATTTTTTTCTTTGACTAAACTTTGAATCCTTTAAAAAACATAATCCTTATGATTACTTACTACCCACAGAAATGTGGGAACCAAATGTTCCTTGGTGAAAACTTGGTTTCACATGATTTTACGATTTTGGCCTAAAACACAAAAATCTTTGCATTTTTTACCCTAGAACCAAAAGCTACCACTTTATACCAAAACGTCTAATTTTTCATAAGGAATAAAACTTACAAAAGCACCGTGGTTGAATTCAATACATCTCATAATTTTTCATGTCATGAAATTTTATGCTTAAAATTTTGTGAAATTTATAACTGCTTAATCGAGCAGAATTTTGAAAAACTGTCCATATTGTTCTAACAGTTTTGCTGATTTTTATAACTTTTGTGCTTTGACTTTCCTCAAATTCTAACTTTTAGATGGACTTTTTGTAATGGCCAGGAAAATTTATTAATAAAACCTAGTATTTAATTAGGTTTAATTAATAAATTTACTCTTAAAAATTATAATTTTTGTAAAATTACAATAATATAAATAAAAAGCCGTATTAAATGGAAATTTCACTGTAATGTGATGCAATGTTGGATATTTCTAATATAGATTTTATGAGTTTAATTACTCAAAAATTTATTAATAATATCCATAAAATGAATTTTATATCATAATTAATTGTAAAATTGTGATACAAATACAGGGGTACTTAGAATACAAATATGATATAGAGTCCACTGAGACCTAACCCAGTATAAGAAAGAGACCGATGCAGTATAAGTATACTACTAAGTAAAAACGCAGATATGAAAAAAGTTACGTTTGGCCTCTAAAAGTGAACTGACGGTAAGGAAAATAGTTTACACAGTCTAAGGATATGAGATGGCACTGATTTGACCATGGAAGTATGGGAAAAATACCGTGTGATAAAAAATTACATGGTATAAATTTTTAACTCCACAAAATGGACACTCCTTGGTTTTCTATTGGGCCACATGTGTAGAAAGGTGGCCCAATCACCTTGTGCCACCTAGGCGTATACTCATGGATTACCATGAGTCATCAAAGAGAGATTAGGAAGCATTTAATGTGATTTTATCCAAAAATCTTTTCCTTCTTCTTCCTTTAGCTTTGGCAGCCATTAGAAAAGGCTCTCAAAATTTTTCTCAAGCCCAAAACTTTGCAAAAACAACCCCACTTAAGTTCAAGAGGCAACATTCAAGGAAATTTTACAAGTTTTAAGGTAAACACCTAAACTTTTTAAGGGTTTTTAAGGTTTTTCTTGGGGAAAAAGAGAGGGAGCTAATCTATGGTGTTTTTACATGAAAAATAGTGTTTAAGAAGGAGTTTTAAAGTGCTTTGGAAAGTTAGAAATCAAAAAAAGCTATTTGAGGTAAGTTTTAAAAAAAATTGTGATTTTTGCTTTGATTTTTTTCCCTTTTAAAGTGCACGGGTCTTGAACTTATATTTGGTGGAATATCATGGATACTTGATGTATGGTATGTTGATATGGTAAAATTAGGGTTTAAATGTTGAAAAGCAGTATTTTATGTAAAAAGCGGTGTTTTTACAATTTTAGAGTTAGTTTTTCAAAAATGATGTTTAGACATGAGAATGATTCAAACAAAGGTTAGAATTATCTATGTAGGGGTAGATTTACAGTTTCAAAACAGGTTTTTACAAAAGTATCTTAAGAACTAAATTGAAAGAAAAAGTTTTCCCTCAGCAAATTTAAAAAAGCCCAAAAACACCCATGTATAGTGAGATTTTTGAAAAAGTTAAAACACAAAAGTTATAGATCTCGAAGAAACCATTAGGTATCACGAACGGTTCGTCGAGAATCTCAACCATTTATGAGATATTAATTTTTGAAGAATTTGTTAAAAGTGAAAAAAATGTTAAAATGGAAAAAACGTCATTTTCAAAATGATTTAAGGAATGGTGCTTTGAGTAAAAATGTTCCTTTTGAAAAATAGATGGGGAATAAATGAGAAATAAGGAGATTTGACCCATTTTGGTGTTATTTTAAAATTAGCATGTGGGTTATATGGGACTTACTGGGCATAAGCTCATTAAGTATTTCATGTTGTAGGTATTTTGACTAAAAGGTCAGATTAATTCTATTGATGAGCTAGTGGAGGGATGATCAATATGCAGACTGGATATGGATTCCGTCGCAGTATGTTTTTGCTGTATTGTATCTTAAGATATTTTGAAAGTAATGTTTGATAAACTATATTGCAAAGGAAATGTGATTTGTAAATACAAGTATATGTTTGTATTTCAAAAATTGTTAGACCGGTATATGTAAAGTATTTATTTAAAAGAAAAAAAAAATTTCCTAAATTTTTGCCTATTAGCAAGTAAGAAAAATGTTTATCATAACCCAAAAAAAGCAGGTTGTGACACTTTTAGGTTGATTTTCAAATTTGCTGAGCCTTTGTAAAACTTTACAATGTAGTCCTTTTGGAATTTTATAAAACTTTGTTCACAAACATTGTTTCTCTCACCGTGTTGGCAAATCCTATGCCATGTTTAGAACATAAGTTGGCCTCTAAGGCCCTCAAGACCTCATTCCTTTGAAACTAGTTAAACTTTGTATTAAATTGCAAAGTTTTAACAATTTTTTTCATTTTTTTATGAAAAACCCCTACTTCCTTTCTTTCTATCATCATCAACATCATCATAAAGCATAAACCAATCATGCCATAATGTCTATTTACATACCATAAACTAAAACATTTCATCAAACACTTGGTATGTATATAAATTTCAAGTAAAAGTTTAGAGATTTACCTAAACTTCACTAAGCCTTTTAATCCTCCTTTGAAATGCTTAAAAACCTTCTCAAAACCCTTGACAATATTCATAGCAACCCCATAAAAATTTCAACCAAATCATAAATAAAAACTCTTAAGCACAATGAGTAAAACTTGGATTTTTACCTTGAACCTCTTAAATCTCCCTCCATACCTTTAACTTTTGTTTCAAAACATGATTTTGGAGGTTTGTGCTTGAAAAATTATTGAGAGAATACTCATGGGAGGGTTGTTCTGGTGGAGGAAAATAGAGCATTTTTTTGTCTTTTTTCTTTCTTTCTTTCTTTCTTTCCTTTTTCACGTGCATCATGGAGACCAATTTTTTTGGTCTCTTATTTCCTTGGTTTCTTAGTGTCCAAGTTCAATGAATATGAGAATGTTTTATTTTTATAAAAAATAATGAATCATCACCCTAATTATGATTAGGGGTAAGTTGGCCTTTTATGGTTGGGCCACATTAGAAAATATGGTGGCCCAATCAAAAATCTCAAGTTGTCCCCTTGGTGGGTCCTATAAAACTTTTTACATAATCCAAGTTTATACTGACAGTATTTTTCCTATACTGTTTATGAGGTCCCATAACCTCCTATACTTATTTACATCCATCACATAATATAATTCCAATATTATCTAACTTTGTACAGTCTAAATTTATATTGATAGTATTTCTTTTATACTGTCGGTACATTTTCTATACTGTTACAGCATTTCTTATTCATCCATATTCTTCAAACAGTATTATTACTATGCTACTTTAACTTAAACAGTCTAATTTTTGTACTGCTAAATAGTCTAATTTTTATAGTGCTTAACCTTAAATAGTCTAATTCCTACATTGCATTACTTTTGCAGTGTAATTTTCATACTACATAACTTCATCAATGTACTTCCTTACACTATATTATTTTAACACTGTATAATTTTTTATATTATTATACGATATTTTTCTTAAACTGTATTTTTGTCTTAATATTTGTTGCAATACATTTTGCAACAATTGAACTTTTCAATTTGTTTTCCATATCATTCGTTTCTTTATTTAAAACTATGGCATGATTTTTACTCTTAGAAATCTCATTTTTTTGCTTTTATGGACTTTATCATATAAACTAGATTAAACAATAATATGTAAATTATTACATTTTTAATGTGCTTAAGATACTCGGGTGTTACATGAATAAGTATAATCGAAAATTCTACAATCATCATAATTTACAAAGTCTTGATTACAAGGATAATTAATATGAGGAGCCTCATTGAAAAAGCTGCTATAATTGGATCCCAAATTTATAAACTGTAAACTCATAGAAATATTATCTTCATCCAATAATGTAGCACCCATGGATTTTAAATGAAATTAATTACATTAATGCAATGTAATTAGTGTGTCAATTTTAAATAATTATCATTAGCATTTAATTTAATTCCCATGACATTTATTTTCATCATTTTAATTTTAAAATCAATTAAAATTTTGGTCACTTTTAGTTTAAATATTTATTATGTCCATGTTTATTTATCTATTATTTTGCCACTACTTTTCCACTTTATTACCAAAATACCACTCAACCGTTTTTCTGCATATCATATGAAATACCTAGACGTTTTTCCCTTAGTTTGCATAATTCACATAACCAAGAAACTGATAAAAGGCCTTCCATTCATCAGAAATGGGTCCCTATTTAACTTTCTTTTTGTATTTTAAAAGCCAACCAACTCAGACAAACTTTGCCCTCACACTCTTTCTCTTTTCCACTCTCACACCCTGTCACGCCACAGAGTACAGGAGGTGACGTGGCGAAATATTCAGATTAATTAAACAAGAAATAAAAATTGAGAGTTTGAGAGTCAAATCAAATAAAAATTAAGAAGATTTTCCACCATATTTTATAAAAGAATTTATAAATATTAAGCAAGTAATAAAAATTAAATAAAAACCGCGAACATGGGTTCCACAACCCATAACTTGTGCACACACATGGTACTGCATAAATACAATTACAGTCCAAGTACAAATAAAGTTAAGTCTTACATGCCTTAATTAATAGTACAGAATATACATAAATTCTCCTATTGCTCCTGAGTTCGGTCCGAAGAATCTTCTCCAAACCTAAATGGGAAACCACCTAGAAGGGGGGGGGGGGGAATTTAAAACAATAAAACGTGAGCGAAAGGCTCAGTAGGACTATGTTTTATAAAACAATTTAATGCAAGGGAACATAGCATTATTAGAAGTTATTCAAAAGGAAACTTAAATAAATAAATAATTTAAGTAGAACCGTCCTGGCACAGAACAGTCTACTCATCAAATCAAAACACTATTTTACTTTTACCTAGGCAAACCATGATATCACCACCGTAGTGGCCCAGCTGGGTTTCGGGACCTGCCCCCAAGGTCGATCGCTACACGACCCGATCTCTGATATGGCATCATGCCTATGTGTTTATTATCATTATCATTCAAAACCCAATTACCGAGTGTTGTCAATTACATTCATTATGAAATTCATTTCATAATCACGGTATATTAAGATATAACCGATAAAACCATTTTCAAACACCGTTGAAAACACTTTAATAGAAATCCTCTTTAAAGCCAAATCATTTCAAAACCAGGCTACCAAAGAAATAGGATAGAAGTCCTACCTCAATACTCGTGCCGGTGCCCCACACTGTAATCCCGGCCCGCTATACGTTAGCTCCGCGGAACCACGAACGATCCTAGATACAAACTAAGTCGATCAATATCTAGTTTGAGACACTCTATGCTACTAAATCATTTCATGATGTCCTAGTGTGCCATTTGTACCTTTAAAATCATTCTATAAGGTTGGGATTTAAATCTGGGTTCAAAACAGTGAAAACAGGTAAAAATCATAAAATTTTCCATGCCTCGGTCGGCCTGCCGGACGCCCTGCTTCGGCCTGCCGGACGCCCTGCTTCGGCCTGCCGGAAGCAAGGTTTGGTCGGCCGAACATTTTCCCAGATTCGGCCTGCCGGTCGGAAGAACACCGGCCTGCCGATCATCACTCCGGCCTGCCGAACACGAACTTTGGCCTACCGAACTAGGAAAACCCAGAAATTTCCAGCCACGGGTTTCGATTCCCCAAAACCCAAATCTGGATTCCAACATGTTTTTCTCAATTCCCAGGCATGAAAAACAATTATACTTGATAGAAAAACATATTAAAACATGTTTGGACTCATTTAAACAAGATTTGAACTCGAAATCTTCAAAAATCCAAAAATGAGAAAATGAGGGGAAAAATGAAAAATCTTGAATTCAATCCATTTTTCTTCAATCTAAGCTTAGATTCTAGTTGTTCTAAGTTCATTTAACACAAATCCACGGTTTTCTAAGCTTAAACAAACCTAGATTTCAAAAATGCACAAAATTAGAAATTTTGTAAAAAGTTTAGAAATTTCAAATCTAACCTCGAATCGAAGCTTCAATCCGCGTTCTCGGTTGCCGAATCACGTCCCCGAGCCTTCTACTTGCTATCCCAAAGCTTGGATTCGAATTTGTTTTAAAAATTTTTGAGAGAGATTGAGAGAGAGGGAGATTGCCGAGAGAGATGAGAGAAGAGAGAGGGAGAGATGCGTGAGAGTGAGGAGAGAGAGAGGAAAGAGGGAAATAAATAGAGAAAATCGGTGGGCGGTTTCACTGTACGAAAACCATGTGTCGCCCACGGTTTTGTAAAACGGAGTATTTTTAACATTATTTCAAATTGTTGTGTTTTAAAACTCAAAACATCATTTTAAAACAATAAGAAATCATTTAAATGCATTGATTTAACAAAACAACCAAAAATTCAAAATCCAACCAAATAATCTAATTAATGTTAAAACATTAATTATGGCACACTAATTCACCATTTACATTACATTAACTTTAAATACATTTCGGGGTGTTACAGCTCTCCACCCCTAAAAAGAAATTTCGCCCTCGAAATTTACAACTCATTTCAGAAACAAAACAAATGCGGATACAATTCCCGCATACTCGACTCTAACTCCCAAGTGGCTTCATCAACCCCATGATGCTGCCACACGACCTTTACCAACGGGATCTCACGACGACGCAAGCTAATCACTTTTTGGTCGATAATCTGAATCGGAAACTTCTTCGTACGTCGTATCTTCCTGAACCTGCACATCGCGAAACGAAACTATCTTATTCTGCCCAGGCGGACATTTCCTAAGCATCGACACATGAAATACATCATGAACGTGAGAAAGTTCGGGCGGAAGATCAAGCCGATAAGCGACCACACCAACACGCTGAGTGATCTCGAATGGCCCAATATACCTCAGCGCGAGCTTCCCACTCACCCCGAACCACATAGTTCCCTTACGAGGTGACACCCTCAAGAGAACAAAATCTCCAACAGTGAACTCTAAGGGTCTACGTCTTCTATCCGCGTAGCTCTTCTGCCGACTATGAGCTGCCCTCAATCGATCTCGAATCACTGCGACTTTCTCGTTGCTGTCACGAATCTCATCCGGCCCAAGAATAACTCTATCTTCCGGCTCGGCCCAACACACAGGTGACCGACATGGTCGCCCATACAGTGCCTCAAACGGTGCCATACCGATACTCGCCTGATAACTATTGTTGTACGCGAACTCTGCCAAATGCAAACATTGCTTCCAATTTCCGCCGAAGTCCAACGCACAAGCACGCAACATATCCTCGAGAACCTGAATAACTCACTCAGACTGCCCATCAGTCTGAAGATGAAACGCCGTACTGAAGTTCAAATCCGTACCCAAAGCCTCCTGAAAACTCCTCCAGTACTTAGCATTAAACCTGGTGTCTCGATCAGAGGTGATGGACAAAGGAACTCCATGCAACCTCACTATATTCTGCATATACAACTCCCCGAGAACCTTCCTAGAACACGTCGACCTAAACGGAATGAAATGCGCCGATTTCGTCAACCTGTCGACCACAACCCAAACTGCATCGTGCCGTTGCTCCGTCCTCGGCAAACCTATGAGGAAATCCATCGTCATATGCTCCCATTTCCATCATGGAATAGGAAGCGGCTGAAGCTGACCTGCAGGCTTCTGATGCTCAGCTTTCACCTGAAGACACGTCGAACACTTGGCCACGTACTCGCGAACATCTTTCTTCATGCCTCTCCACCAATACTGCCTCTTCAAATCACGATACATCTTGGTGCTCCCTGGATGAATAGCGAACTGAGACCTATGGGCTTCGTCTAGAATTGCTTTCGTCACCTCGGCGATAACTGAAACTACAAGACGCTCCCGGAAGTACAACGATCCATCTGCATGCACGCTCCATTCTTCAAACTGCTCCCCGTTCTGAATCTGCGACCAAATCCCTTGCAAATGCCGATCCTGCCACTGACTTTGCTTCACCATCCGAACAAGAGCTGGAGTCGCTTCCACATGATATAATGAAACTCGATCACCGTCTTCATGATACAGTAGCCGATACTCACTCACTGTCGCATCCCTGCTCCAGTCCTCAAAAATCAAACAAGTGAGAATCCCAGAAGACTTCCTGCTAAGCGCGTCCGCGACCACATTAGCTTTCCCGGGATGATACTGCAAAGCGAAATCATAATCCTCCATGTACTCTACCCATCTGCGCTGCCTCAGATTAAGATCCCTCTGAGTGAACAGATACCTCAAACTCTTGTGATCGGAGAAGACCTGAAACGACGCTCCATACAAGTAACATCTCCAAATCTTCAGCGCGTAGATCACCGCTGCAAGCTCTAAATCGTGAGTAGAATAATTTCGCTCGTGAGGTCATAGCTGTCTCGATCCGTACGCAACCACACGTCCATGCTGCATCGACACGCATCCAAGTCCGCGCCCTGAAGCATCCGCATAAACCTCATACGGCTCGTCACTGTTAGGAATAACCAACACTGGAGCTGAAGTCAACCGGTTCTTCAATTCCTGAAAAGCAGACTCACAATCTTCATCCCACTCAAACCTAGCATTTTTCTTGATCAATCTCGTCAACGGAGCTGCAATCTTTGAAAAATCCTTTACAAATTTCCTGTAATATCCAGCAAGACCTAAGAAGCTGTGAATCTCCGCTACATTCCTTGGTCGTTCCCACTCCAATATAGCTTCAATCTTGGATGGATCCACTGAAATACCATGCTCCGAGATGATATGACCCATAAACTTGACTTCAGTCAACTAGAACTCACACTTTTTCCTCTTAACATACAACTGGTGCTCCCGCAGAGTCTGAAGTACGATCTGAAGATGCTGCTCATGCTCCTCCCATGTCTTTGAATACACAAGAATGTCATCGATGAACACGATCACGAACTAGTCTAGATATGGCCTAAATACCCTGTTCATCAGATCCATAAAAGCTGCCGGAGCATTCGTCAACCCAAAAGACATAACCAGGAACTCAAAGTGCCCATACCGAGTCCTAAAAGCTGTCTTAGGGATATCCTCTTCCTTGATCCTGAGCTGATGATAACCTGAACGCAAATCAATTTTCGAGAAGTATCGCGAACCTCCCAACTGATCAAATAGCTCATCAATCCTAGGCAAGGGATACTTGTTCTTTACCGTAACACGATTTAGCTGCCGATAATCCACACATAACCTGAGAGTCCCATCGTGCTTCTTAGCAAACAAAACCGGTGCTCCCCACGGAGATGTGCTATTCCGAATGTATCCTTTATCAGCAAGCTCCTGAAGTTGCTTCCTCAATTCTTTCATCTCTACCGGCGCCATGCGATAAGGTGCCATAGAAATCGGTGCTGTCCCTGGAAACAACTCAATACCAAACTCAATCTCCCGATGCGGTGGTAATCCTGGCAACTCATCGGGGAAAACATCCTCGAACTCATCAACCACCGGAATCGCTACACTGCCACTCGAAACATAGGGCTCGCAATCTAGATTGGCAAGAAAAGCAAAACAATCTAGATTCCTTCGCACTCCTAAACACGACTTCATGAGACGCTCGCTCATTAGCCAATCACCACCACCCTGGTTAGTGATCATCGTCCCCCTATCAGACACTAGGGTCACTTTTCTAAGTTGGCAGTCCACAACTGCACTATACCTGGACAACCAGTCCATCCTTAGAATTACATCATAAGAGCTCATGGGGAGTATAATCAAATCACTTTTCAAAATCTCATCCCCAATCTTTATTTTACATGATTTACACATACAATTCACACACACCCGCCCCAAGGGAGAAGTTATAACTAGGGGTTCATTAAACTCTTCTATTTCTAATCCCAAGGCATGTATAAAAGAACTCGAAATGAGAGAATGAGAGGCACCGATATCGAGTAAAGCACGAGCTAAAGATCTGGAAACAAAAATCATACCGTCGACAACCGCATTGCCAGTCTGAGAATCTGACCCTCCAGATGACATTGCATGAACCTGCACTGGCGCTTTTCCTTTTCCTCTACCGACATTACTGGGTCCTGGATTACTCGGCCGATGCTGCTGAGATGGAGACGACTGCACACTACCTGTACTCGGCGCTCGATACTGAGGAACACTACGCTGAAAATACTGCGGTTGCTGCCCCCGTGCCGGATATGAGAATTGCTGAGGAGAAAGCTACGGATACTGCAACTGCGGGTACTGCGGAGGCAGAGGTAGGGTCTGAGGCTGAGGCTGAGATGAATGACTGGCATCCTCCCCGGTCTGCGATCCAAGACGAGCACTCTTGATCGAGCAATTTTTCTTGATGTATCCGGGCTACTGACAGAAATGACAATGAAAGGTGTAGGGATTGCTGCGCCCGCTGCCAGACGAACTGCTGCTACTATTGGTCGCACCGCCTTGCTTGCCTTTCCCTAGAGCTGGACGACTACTGGTGCTCTTCCTGCCACTCCTCTGCGATCCTCCTGAAGCCTTGGCTCGGTCCTCACAATACTGCACATAATCATTCTCCACTGAGATCGCCGACGACACAAGCTCTCCGAAACTCCTAAGCCGTAGAGCAACCAACTGTCGCCGAATAGGAGCCTTGAGCCCTTCCTGGAACTTGATACATTTTTCACGCTCCGATGCCACCGCTGATGGAGCAAACCTAGCCAACTCGTTAAACTTTGCCTCATACTCTCGAACTGACATATCACCCTGCTGCAGTCTATAAAACTCAGCTGCCTTCTGGTCTCTATATCCCTGCGGAAAATACCGATCATAGAACAGCTCCTCGAACTTGTCCCAAATTGATATCACCACCGCGCTCCAGACGTTTAGTCTGTTTCCACCAGGTGTTAGCGCCACCCTCGAGCTTATACGCCGCGAATTCCACATGATACTCCTCAGGCACACCAAGAGTATCCAGATGCTTCAAGATCGAATCCAGCCAATATTCAGCTAACTGCGGGTTCCCATTACCATCAAAAGTCGGAATAGACGCCCGCCAAAATTCCTTAAAGAAAGCATGCCGACTACCAACACTAGAGTCTTCTGGTCTAGCCCTGGCTGCCATCTGTCGGAAAGCCGCAAACATAGACCTCATCAGGCTCTCATCATTTCCAAACTCGACGTCAGCAGTCGAACGACGTCTAGGTGCCATTCTCTCACTTCTGAAAACAAAATTTGGACTGTTAGAGGTATTTCATTGTCACACCTATGTGTGCACAATTCCCAAGGTTCATAACCTAGCTTTGATACCATTCTGTCACGCCCTAGAGTACGGGAGGTGATGTGGAGGAATATTCAGATTAATTAAACAAGAATGTAAATAAAAATTGAGAGTATGAGAGTCAAATTAAATAAAAATTAAGAAGATTTTCCACCACATTTTATAAAAGAATTTATAAATATTAAGCAAGTAATAAAAATTAAATAAAAACCGTGAACATGGGTTCCACAACCCATAACTTGTGCACACACATGGTACTGACAATATCATAAATACAATTACATTCCAAGTACAAATAAAGTTAAGTCTTACATGCCTTGATTAATAGTACAGAATATACATAAATTCTCCAATTGCTCCTGAGTTCGGTTCGAAGAATCTTCTCCAAACCTAAATGGGAAACCACCTAGAAGGGGGGGGAATTTAAAACAATAAAACGTGAGCGAAAGGCTCAGTAGGACTATGTTTTATAAAACAATTTAATGCAAGGGAACATAGCATTATTAGAAGTTATTCAAAAGGAAACTTAAATAAATAAATAAATAAATAAATAATTTGAGTAGAACCGTCCTGGCACAGAACAGTCTACTCGTCAAATCAAAACACCATTTTACTTTTACCTAGGCAAACCATGATAACACCACCGTAGTGGCCCAGCTGGGTTTCGGGACCTGCCCCCAAGGTCGATCGCTACACGACCCGATCTCTGATATGGCATCATGCCTATGTGTTTATTATCATTATCATTCAAAACCCAATTACCGAGTGTTGTCAATTACATTCATTATGAAATTCATTTCATAATCACGGTATATTAAGATATAACCAATAAAACCTTTTTCAAACACCGTTGAAAACACTTTAATAGAAATCCTCTTTAAAGCCAAATCATTTCAAAACCAGGCTACCAAAGAAATAGGATAGAAGTCCTACCTCAATACTCGTGCCGGTGCCCCACACTGTAATCCCGGCCCGTTATACGTTAGCTCTGCGGAACCACGAACGATCCTAGATACAAACTAAGTCGATCAATATCTAGTTTGAGACACTCTATGTTACTAAATCATTTCATGATGTCCTAGTGTGCCATTTGGACCTTTAAAATCATTCTATAAGGTTGGGATTTAAATCTGGGTTCAAAACAGTGAAAACGGGTAAAAATCATAAAATTTTCCATGCCTCGGTCGGCCTGCCGGACGCCCTGCTTCGGCCTGTCGAACTGCACAGTTTGGCCTGCCGGAAGCAAGGTTCGGTCGGCCGAACATTTTCCCAGATTCGGCCTACCGGTCGGAAGAACACCGGCCTACCGATCATCACTCCGGCTTGCTGAACTGGGAAAACCCAGAAATTTCCAGCCATGGGTTTCGATTCCCCAAAACCCAAATATGGATTCCAACCTGTTTTTCTCAATTCCCAAGCATGAAAAACAATTATACTTGATAGAAAAACATACTAAAACATGTTTGGACTCATTTAAACAAGATTTGAACTCGAAATCCTCAAAAATCCGAAAATGAGAGAATGAGGGGAAAAATGAAAAATCTTGAATTCAATCCATTTTTCTTCAATCTAAGCTTAGATTCTAGTTGTTCTAAGTTCATTTAACACAAATCCACGGTTTTCTAAGCTTAAATAAACCTAGATTTCAAAAATGCACAAAATTAGAAATTTTGTAAAAAGTTTAGAAATTTCGAATCTAAACTCGAATCGAAGCTTCAATCCGCGTTCTTGGTTGCCGAATCACGTCCCCGAGCCTCCTACTTGCTATCTCAAAGCTTGGATTCGAGTTTGTTTTAAAAATTTTTGAGAGAGATTGAGAGAGAGGGAGATTGCCGAGAGAGATGAGAGAAGAGAGAGGGAGAGATGCGTGAGAGTGAGGAGAGAGAGAGGAAAGAGGGAAATAAATAGAGAAAATCGGTGGGCGGTTTCACTGTGCGAAAACCATGTGTCGCCCACGGTTTTGCAAAACGGAGTATTTTTAACATTATTTCAAATTGTTGTGTTTTAAAACTCAAAACATCATTTAAAACAATAAGAAATCATTTAAATGCATTGATTTAACGAAACAACCAAAAATTCAAAATCCAACCAAATAATCTAATTAATGTTAAAACATTAATTATGACACACTAATTCACCATTTACATTACATTAACTTTAAATACATTTCGGGGCGTTACACACCCACTCTCTCTCTCTAAAAAATCACAACACCAAAACACTTAAGAAAAACAGAATCCCCTATTTTGGTTACAAACCATCATCTAAAACTAGGATTTAGGTTGTTCAAGTCGAAGCCTTATGATTTATAAAGTTTCAAAGTTAGTAAAACAATATAGAAACATGATTTTTCGTGCCCTTTTTCTCTAATCCGAGATTACAAAAAAACTTTGGTTTATTTTCATAGTTTGAATCTAGTTATGCATCATATATTGGCCTGCCTTTTTTTTTTTATAAGATTTTTATGTATTTTGATGAATTAGGGTGGTTGTGAAATAGTGAATGTTAGGATTATGTTTTAAATTCATTGTTGATGATCTAGTTATGATCTAAACCATGCATGCACGTTGAATTTAAATGAAATTTGAAGGTTCAAACTCGGATTAGAAGCTAGGCATTTTGCATCTTCAAAGTTTTGATTCAAAGCTTAAATTTGTGAATTTGTGTTTAAAATTTAAGGGTTTTGTTTCTAAAAGGTTCATAATTGTATTTCTATGTTTTCCACTCGACTTCTTTAATGTTTGGAAGTGTCAAAACATGTCAGAATCAAGTTGGGCTTAATTTGGGCTCGCAGGATGAGTTGGAAATTTTTCCAGCTCCTTCAAACCAATAGGCAATGGGTTGAATCTGGTAGGTAGATAATGAGCATCAGGAGGTCGGTCTAGACAATTCACCACATGGCTTTGCCAAGTGTTTCGGTTGGCTGGCCTTGTACCGACAAGTTAGAAAACTTGGCAGATTGTGTAATTTTGTGTATTATTGTTCTATTTTCAAGGTGATATTTTTAAACTATTTAACATCAATCAAAAGACCATAATACATTTTGAAATCTATTTTTAACATGCATCATTAAATTTTACAAGTTATTTCATATTTTTTTGTTAAATTTAGAAATTCACACTGAGGAATCAAATGATGTAATTTATATCAGTAGCGTGTCTCAATTAGATAAATATGTAATTTTGGAATGATAATTAAGGTTGTAGGACGTAATGGAGTACACATTAGACTAGGACCATGTTTGGAGCATACAATATCAAAGTGCACATACCAAGATAGGGTTTGGTTAACCTTCTCTTTGAGAGCCTTGTTTTTAAATATGTTGCCCTCGTATACTTGTTCTTAAATTGGTATTAAGAATTTTTCTCAAATTAATATACTTTGATTGTAATAATTAGTTTTGAAAAGATTGTGAAAAACTATGTGAACCTCGATACTTGTCTACATTGAGCTTGTGTTAATTATTTATGCTAGCTTTGAAATTAAGATTTCAAAACCATGGCTCTTATCCACTGAGTGTATAGCTAGAGCCTTTAAAGTTCAGGTCGTGCAGAGAGAGACCTAGGAGGCAAGTCCCAAATCCCCGATTGGGGAATTACGATGGTGTTATATCAATGCTCTAATGTAAGTTTAACGATTCCATTTATGATTTGCGATAAATTATATGTTTTTGTTTTTGGTAAGCTTGTTTACAAGCTATTCTTATTATTCATTTCAATATGTTTTATTGAATAGTTATTATTACTTTTCGAAAATGTAACCCTATTAAGCCTTTCGCTCATAGTTTTGCGTTTTGTTTGTTTTTCTTTTAACCCCTCCTTTGTGCTGCTATATGCCGAGTCAGCAGAACGATTGAGGGTTGCGCTCACTAGTAATCTATTAGAGTGTGCATTTGTACACTTGCATTCGTTATTGGCTAGGGTCTCTTATCAGTACGTACCATTTAGCTTCTCACCTAAATTGTGGATTGTATGCTATTTTGTTTAAACAGTGTCCCATCTTTGTTGTTTTAATTAAACTGTAAAATTCAAAAGACTATTATGCAATTTACATATTATTATTATTATTTTAATTTTGAGACTCTAGAACATTTATGTTAATTATAAATTTTTGTTGAGTCCACTTATTTGATTCAAATATTATGGTTTTTTATTTGATTTTAACTTAATTTTGGTGTTTTAATAAATAATATAAATTTAATTATTTTAACAAAATTGCCACATCACTAGTCGTAGTTAAGGTCGTGACAAATATTATCATTTTTTATGTTCTTCACTCTCTCTATGTAAACTCATAGGATGAATATTTATTTATTGAAAGTATAATATACCGACAGATTATTTAAAGGGAAAAAATTCTTTAAATTTTGTAATTTTCAATATTACCAAAATTTTGTTGAAATTCCACCAATATGTATCAAAATTTTGTACAAAATACACTACGGATTCTTCGATATCAAACTTTTTTTTACAAATTTATCAATATTTTTGAAAATTTTTCAATATTTTGTCGAAATTAGTAATACAATGAAAATATATTTTTATGCTTCGAAATTTCTAAAATTTTCACTAAAATTTTCATCTTTTGTTCCAATCCTCGACTTGTTATTGTGGATGCATGATGCAATATTTATTGTGATGGTGCATTGTGATCCACAAGTGAGATGATCATTAATTTTTTTCAATTCGTTTACTATTTTTATTTTTTAAGAATTTGTTAATAAGTGTAACTGTGTCTTTTTACTTTTTTTATTCTACTAAATTTTACCATAGGTAACAGTTTCTATTATATATGCAAGAAACTTTGATAGAAAAAAATACTTAAAACACCTTACGTATATTATCCAAATTTAACTTTTACCTGTTTAATTATGTAAATGTTCAAAATATTTTTTGTGTTTGCAAAATTATACTTAAAAAATCTTTCAAGAAATAAAATTTTCAACAGACTAAGATTAATTTCCTAATTATATTAAATGTTATCTTGATATTTAAAAAAAATTAATCAAGATGCTTTTAAGGATTTGCATGGAAAACATAGCCTTCAACTAATCATCGAGGCATAGTCTTTTCTTTGAAACGTTAACGACGTATAGTATTATTCCATCTAAAAATGGAAATTACATGTGTTTTTTTAAAAAGTAAATTACATAGTGTTTTTCCTAATAGAAGTCAATTTTTCACATCACAAAAGATACGTTTCTTTTCCATTAAGATGATACCGAAATTAATTTTGTTTAATGTTATTTATCATTGGTTCCTTTAATATATAAAAAGTAACGAAAAAACTCCTTATATGATGACTTTTAGCTGAAATAACATATATCATAGAAAATTAATAGTTTGTTAAACAAAAAGATTAATTTCACAAATGGTCCTTGAGGTTTACTCCCAGTCTAGTATAATCCCTAACATTTAAAAAGTCTTATTTTGATTTCTAATTTATTACTTTGTTTTAATTTTTGATCCCTCCGTTCATTGATGTTAAATATTTAATAAAAAACTTTTAAAATGTCTCACTTTAGTATCTAATCTATCAATTTGTTTCAATTAAGAATTATTAGCAACTGAAATTTAAAAAATCTAAAGTGAAAAACTAAATATAACAATTTTTTTGCATATAATTTGAAAAAACATTTTATCATATTGTTAGTAAGATAAATTTTAGTTTGGGAAAAGATAAGTTGAATTTTAATGTCTTTATATAAGTATTAAAAAATCACGCGTTTTAAATATCAAGCGACATTAAATATTCAGCTTTACTTTTTTTAAAAAAAAGAAACTCATCTAAAGAACAATATGGTAAATTGTTTTTTTTTTAGTTATATAAATTAAAATCTTTGTATTTAGTTTTTCATTTTATTTTATTTATTTATTGATCTTTTATAGTATATTGCTAACACAATGATCAAAAGTGAAACAAAAGTAATAGATTATGGACTAAAAATGAAAAAAAAGGAATAGATTAGGGATCAAAGTAGAACATTTTATAAATATTCTATTTAAGTTTTAACAGTCAACTGATGGAGGGACCAAAACTGAAATAAAGTAAAAGATTAGAGACCAAAATAAAACTTTTTAAACGTTAGGAACTAAACTGAGACTGAAGGAAATTTTTGAAAGTAATAAAATTTTAAATATTAAAAGACTAAACGTTGTTTTCCGATTCTTGAACGGCAATAATGTTTCAAGAAACTATAATTTTTTTGATCGGTCTGACAAACAACAAGTTGTTGTGATGAAAAATAGCAAACGTTAAGAGTGTTTCGTAACATAAATGGAACTGAAGCATTGTAGCCTGTGAAAACTTTATACTGTAGCAAATTTTTACTTTACATGATAGTATATGAAAACTAGTGTCATAGTTGGAACTAATAGAGTGTTTAGAATGATAGTTTATACCATTTGTTTAGATTTGAGAACTATATTATGAAAAAGGTTTAACTATAATTTTTTGTTATAACATATGTAAATTTTATACTATTCATAATTCAAATAAATAGTTTGAACCGTCCTTTCAAACACTCTTTTTGAAAGTTTCGGGTAGCCCTCGCTAAAGGAAGCCTAGTTTACATGACAGGATGGGACAAGTAAGCCTTTTTCATAGGGGCCAAATTTTTTTCACCGAAAGTCTACCACTGTGCAGCACTAAGCCACTTGACCTAGTCAGCCTACCCAAGTGTTTACCCACAATGATCCGATAACCAAACACACAAAACCAACTTACAAAAACCACTTTCCAACCTTTTATTAATTCACAAAAGGAATACAAGTTTTGCCTCACACGGATCACCACAACACTCACTTAGTCACTCGTGAGTTGGTGTCTCGGGGCCACACTATTTATAGACAGAATTTACAACGTGTGGCTGACACCCCCAACCACTAAGGATCAACTTCGGGACACTGTGCATGCTAATAGCCACATTGCAACAACTTGTACAATTCTCGGGCGGAGACTTGGCCCTCTACACGCCACATGTAGCCTGTTAACTTCCAGTCGCCTCCTGATGCGCGAACATGGGCCACGTGGGAAGCAGTCATGGTCTAGCCGTTGGCTGGGCAACTCTCTAGTCATTCCATGTTCGCCCACGACTTAGGCCCACGTGCCTTCAGAATCTAGTCGTTGTGGCCACGTTTCAGAGATAGCCGTTGAGGCCACCTGCTTCCACGGATCGTGTGCGCACCACTCGCACATGTGGGCTAAGAGTTTGCTCGCTCTCCCAACAGCCCACGTACATCTGCACATTCCCTTTTCTGTGGGGCCTTGTCTGAACCGAGACTTTAACCCATGCTCAAACCTTGTCCACCTGCCTGTGTCTTTGCTTACTGGCTTCACCCAAGTTTCTCGCACGCTTGTCCACAAGCCCACGCGCATGTCTCATTACCTGTCCGAATTCCTCGTGTGCCTATTCTAATGGCCACGCATGCGCACCCACCTATGTGCACACATTTTTTTTGCCTGACCCACATGCATGACCAAGGCCACCTTGTGCCTGCATGCTGATCCTTTGGGTCTTTGTCCGAACCATATAAAAGAGATTATCGTGTGCCCCCTTGCCTTGGACATGGGCCACCCATGCCCAAGATTTGCCACCACTGACTTAGTTCGAAGTTTGGGGGTCTAACAAACCACCCCCACCGGATGAAGCCGATGCCCTTGTTGGTATAGGCTCGAGGTATTCCTGCACTTCTTTCTCAAATTGCCACAAGGTAACATCCCATTCCCAGGTAGCATTGCTCTCATCTTCACCCTTCCATTTCACAAGAAAATCAGTCTGTCGATTCTTCTTGCTCATGGCCATTGTTCGATGGTCAAGGATCTTTTCCACCATTTTGTCAAATTGCTTTCTGATAATGGGAGGAGCCCTCTTCGCCTATTGCCTTTCGTTCAACAAGTCCTCCTTGTAAGGCTTCAGAAAACTCACGTGGAACGTTGGGTGCACCTTTAGTCGAGGTGGTAGCTTTAATCTGTAAGCAACATTCCCAACTTTCTTAATAATCTCAAAGGGACCATCATACCTTGGAAGAAGTCCATGATGCACTGTTTTGCTGCTTGTCTTCTTCCAAATCTACGGAGTCAATTTCAGCAACACCATGTCACCAACATTGAACTCGACTTGGCGCCTATGCTGATCAACATACTTCTTCATGCGCCTGGCTGCTTTCATCAAACTGTCTCAGGCCTGTAGTATCAACTCCTACTTCTCTTTCGTAAAGCGATAGGCTGCTGGACAGCTAACTCGCCCTTTGGAACGTGCCACCTCCAATGGGGTCAGGGGCTGATGTCTGAGTGCAAGCTTTGCTGGACTCATCCCGGTTGCAGAACTCCGATGTAAGTTATAGGAGAATTGGGCCACATCAAGTAAATCTAGCCAATTCTTTTGACTTGCCAAGACATAATGCCTTAGAAATTCTTCCAATAGAGCCTTAATATGCTCTGTTTGGCCGTCAGTCTATGGATGATTAGCCGTAGAAAACTTTAACTCAGAACCTATCAAGTTAAAGAGAGCCATCCAAAACTTACCAGTGAACCATGAATCACGATCATTGACTATGTCTTTAGGCACACCGAAATATTTCACCACATTGTTGAAAAAGAGCTCTGCCTCCATGATAGCTGAGCACTCATGTAGGGCTGCAATGAACACTGCGTACTTTGAAAATCGATCTACCACGACTAACACTAACAGCATACCTTGGATTGAAGGGAACCCCGTAATGAAATCCATAGATACTGATTTCCATGGCTTTTTTGGCACCGGGAGTAGCTGTAATAGCCCAGCTGCCTTCCTTCTTTCCGTCTTGTCTTGTTGGCATACCAAACAAGTCTTGACATATAGCTCAACATCCTCCTCCATGTTGGGCCAATAATAGCTGTGGGTTAGGAGTGCTATCATCCGTTCTCTCCCCGGATGTCTCACCCATTGAGGGTCATGCGTCTCTCGTAAAAGTTCCTGTCTCAAGCCACCCAAGTTAGGAATAAATAATCGATTAACTTTCGCATAAAGGAGTCTGTCATCTTCCCAATAACGCCTCACTACTCCTCACTTCCTTCTTGAGATGAACATAGGCCTGGTCCACCTCAGCTTGCTGTTTCACTCGATCAAGAAAAGTTGACTGCATTGCCATCAACGCAGCCACATAGTCCTGTACCTCCTTGCGACTCAAGGCGTCAGCGACTTGGTTTTGCTTGCCTGGTTTGTGTTCCCACACAAAGTCAAATTCTGCCAGGAATTCCTGCCATCGGGCCTGTTTTGGGGTCAACTTCTTCTGGGTCCTAAAATAAGTGTTCACCACATTGTCTGTCAGCACTTTAAACTTTGTTCCCAGCAAGTAATGCCTCCAAGTGTCAAGGCAGTGCACCACTGCTGTCATTTCCTTCTCATGGGCTGAGTACCGCTGCTCAGCATCCTTAAGCTTCCTACTTTTGTAAGCCACGGGGTGGCCATCCTGGATGAGCACTCCACCAAGAGCTCGGTCTGATGCATCCATGTGTACCTCAAAATGGAAGCTCAAAATTCAACAATCTCAAGACTGGTTTTGAGGCAACTGCTGCCTTTAGCTTCTCAAAGGCTTCTTGGCATGCGTCTGCCCACGCCTACTTTTGCTCTTTTCTCAACAAGTCTGTCAAAGGGCTTGCCTTCTTTGAGTACCCTTTGATGAATCGTCGATAGTAATTTGCCAAACCAAGAAAAGAACGCAAATCCAGCACCTTCATTGGTGCAGGCCAATCAATGATTGCCTTCACCTTGTCCTCATCCATCCGAATATTGCCTTTGGAAATCCAATGGCCCAAGAATTTGATTTCTTGCCTGCAAAACTCACATTTTTCTTTCTTCACAAATAACTTGTATTCTCTAAGCCGCGAGAATACTTACCGTAAGTGATTAACATGATCCACCAGGGATCCTGAGCAAACAACAATATCATCCAAATAAACAACCACAAACCGATCAAGAAATTCATAAAGTACCTCGTTCATTAAGTTGTAAAACGTGGCAGGGGCATTCGTTAATCCAAAAGGCATCACCAAAAACTCAAATGAACCATATCTTGTCACACAAGCCGTCTTGGGCTCATCCCCCTCAGCTATCCGCACCTGCCAATAGCCTGACCGTAGGTCCAGCTTTGTGAAGTATAACGCGCCTGCCAATCGGTCGAACAAATTCGCAGCATTGGGGACCATGTACTTATTCTTGACAGTCACCTTATTAAGGGCCCGATAGTCTATGCACATCCACAATGAGCCATCCTACTTCCTCTGAAATAAAACAGGGGCACCATAAGGGGCTTTTGAGGGTTGTATGAAACTGGCATTCAGCAACTCGTTAAGCTGACTCCTCAGCTCGACCAACTCTGATGGGGCCATCCGATAAGGGGCTTGGGCTAGCGACCTGGCACCTAACTCCAACTCGATCTTGTGGTCCACCGCTCGCCTCGGTGGTAATTCCTTTGGCAGCTCTGGGGGCATCACGTCTAAGAACTGCTCCAACACTGTTGCAACTTCGTCAAGCACCTCCGCAACCTGATCCAGTTTGATTTCCACGAGGGCTGCAACGTAAGTAATCTCGCCCTTTTTCACCCCACTTTTGAATTGCTTAACTGACTGCATCTCTAACTTACTCTCGACCTATCCAGAGAAGTTAGCGTGAATAAAACAAGGATTTTGTTCCTCACTTACCAACATACCCGATAGAGGAGGCATGATTGTTGCCTTGGCTTGAACGAAGAAGTCAATCCCTAAGATCAACTCAAAATCATCCAAGGCTGCGACGGTAAGGTTAATCTGTCCCTCCCAAGCGCCAACTTTTAGGGTCATAGTGGCCACACCTTGGACTGGAGTAGCACCCGAGTTTACCGCCTTGATCTTGCATGGACTCTGGTTTACCACTAAACCCAACTTGTCCACCATTCTATTGGAAAGGAAGTTGCTGGTCGCTCCCGTGTCTAGTAAAGCTCTTACGATCTTCCGATTTAATTGCATCACTGCATACAAAAGACCCCTATTTGGGGCTGACTTAATCGTTGAAACCGTATTAAGTAGTTGGAGAGGGTTTACCCGTGAAGTGCTAGATCCACTTGCACTCTCCTTTCCTTCGGACTCTTGAATAGCATTCAATCTTTCTCGCTTTGGGTATTTCTTGGCCATATGTGGTCCCCCACAAATAAAACAGCCTGCTTCCTTCTTGCCTCCCTTGGACTCGCCTTTCTCGGTCATCTTTTTACCCTTCTCTTTGGACTTCTTAAAATCCTTAGAGGCGCCTTTACCCTTTTTGTCTTCCTAACCCTTCTTCTTGTCACCACTCGAGGCAGTTGGGGTGGGTCTAAAGTCGACTAAGCCCTCAGCAGCAGCAATGGCCGAAGGAAGGTCCTTTACGCCTTGTCTCCGTAACTTGACATGTGCCCATGCTTGCAAGCCTGACAGAAAGTTGAACAGCTTGTCTGCATCCGACATATCTTTGATGTCCAACATCAAAGAACTGAACTCTCGCACATACTCTCAAACAAAAGCTGTCTGTCGTAGCTTCTTGAGTGCTTCTCATGCAATCCATGCTGTGTTGCACGGGAGAAACTGGTCCTTTAGTTCCTTCTTTAACGTTTCTCAATCCTCGATCGGAGGTTTACCAGCCCTTGTCTCTCCCGACATCTGGGTCCGCCACCATAATTTAGCATCACCCGATAAATACATGCTAGTTATGGTTATCTTTTCACGATCTGGGATATGAGAGGCCTTGAAATACTGCTCCATATCCCACAAGAAATTCTCCAGCTCTTTAGCATTACAGCCACCGTTGAACGCCTTAGGTTCTGGGACTTTGATATTTGAAGGGGCCTCATCCACGGCCTGAGGGGTCGCCACGGCCCTCTTGAGGATACTTATCTCATCCTCTAGTCTCTTCGAGTTTTCCTTCTCTAGGTCAATCATGGTGAGGAAGTCCTGCATCATGGAGGAGAACCGCTCTTCCATGTCTCGCAACGTGTCAGACCGAACAGTGTTCAAGGCTGCCATCTGCTCGGCCTGACGTGCCACCTGCACCGCAAGACTTACCACATCGTCGCTTTGAGGATTCCCGACGAAGTCCTCCAAGCGACTAACCCTTTCACACAACTCATTCATCGTAACGGTTCCAATAACGTACGCCGTCCTCGGCTCTGAAACCAGTTGTCACAGGGGCCAAATTTTTTTCATCGAAAGTCTGCCACTGTGCTGCACTAAGCCACCCGACCTAGTCAACCTACCCAAGTGTTTACCCACAATGATCCGATAACCAAACACACAAAACCAACTTACGGAAACCACTTTCCAACCTTTTATTAATTCACAAAAGGAATACAAGTTTTGCCTCACACAGATCACCACAATACTCACTTAGTCACTCGTGAGTTGGTGTCTCAGGGCCTCACTATTTATAGACAGAATTTACAACATGTGGCTGACACCCTCAGCCACAAAGGATCAACTTCGGGACACTGTGCGTGCTAACAACCACGTTGCAACAACTTGCACAATTCTCAGGCGGAGACTTGGCCCTCTGCACGCCACGTGCAGCCTGTTAACTTCCATGTGGGAAGCAGTCATGGTCTAGCCATTGGCTGGGCAACTCTTTGGTCGTTCCATGTTCGCCCACGACTTGCGCCCACGTGCCTTCAGAATCTAGTCGTTGTGGCCACGTTTCAGAGACAGCCGTTGAGGCCACCTGCTTCGGCAGATCGTGTGCGCACCACTCGCACACGTGGGCTGAGAGTTTGCTCTCTCACCCAACAGCCCACGTATATCTGCACTTTCCCTTTTCTATGGGGCCTTGTCTGAACCGGGACTTTAACCCACGCTCAAACCTTGTCCGCCTGCCTGTGTCTTTGCTCACTGGCTTCACCCAAGTTTCTTGCACGCTTGTCCGCATGCCCACGCGCATGTCTCATTGCCTGTCCGAATTCCTCGTGCGCCTGTCCGAATGGCAACTCATGTGCACCCACCTACGTGCACACATTTTTTTTTTTGCCTGACCCACATGCATTACCAAGGCCACCTTATGCCTACATGCTGATCCTTTGGATCTTTGTCCGAACCATATAAAAGAGGTTACCGTGTGCCCCCTTGCCTTGGACATGGGCCACCCATGCCCAAGATTTGCCACCACTGACTTAGTTCGAAGTTTGGGGGTCTAACGGCCTTCATGTGAAAACGACATCAAACTATTGATGAATAAACGACATGCCGTTTACAATTAAACTTTTTGGGTTTTCGTTATTTTTGGGCATTCCGTATGGAAATTTTGGGGACTTGGACAAGCTGACAGTACAAGTCCTATTGTCGTCTTCCCCTATATTTTCTCTGGTGGATTCCGCACAAAAATTTCCACTCCCAACTCCAAAGCCGAAAAATTAAAATAAGAAAAAAAACCTTTTAGTTCTAACATCTAACTACTCTGGAAGTTTCACTCTTAACTCAGTTTGGATCGTTACTTTTTCTTACAGTTCCCGTCCATCCGTCTTCACTCCAAAATTTTCCCGAGAAAATCGTCCTCTGGAACTTTTCAATTCTCGAACTCAAAGGTAAGGAATTGCCAAATTGTGCTCTTTTCTGATCAGTTCTAATGTTTTTCCCATCTGGGTATGTCCGATTTTAGGTGCTTTAGGCTTTAGGCTTTTTATTTGATGCAAGACAATCTGGTCTATTAGAAGATAGGGATTGTTTGTTTAGTAAAAAAAAAAAAAAACAGTTTGTAGTTTAGTTCCAAATGATGCCCGGAAGAAGAAAGAAATGGACGGAGGCTGAGGAGAGAACTTTGATTGATAAGTATGGTGAGATGGTCTCAGATGGGACTCTTGCCAAAATGAAAACCCGAGAGAAGAAGTTCAAACCGATCGCCTCTTATGTGAATTCTGTGCATCATGTTCAGGACCCTATTGCCTACCCTTGGCAATGGTCTTGGAAGGACGTTTCCACAAAAGTCCAGAACATGAGGCACCAGTATTTGCTGGTCAAGCAGAAGATCAAGAAACAACCGCAGGAGAGTCATTCGGGTGGTGGGGCCAGCGGTGGTGGTGGGGAGTGTGTTGTAGAGGAGTTTGATTGGGTTGAGGGTCTTACACATTGGTCGAACTTCTTGAGATATAAGGAGGTTTTTGGGGACTTTGGAGTTGTGGCTAGTAATGGTAATGATTTAATGAGTGTTGCTAATGGAGATGGTGGCGATGGCGGTGGATTTATTGGTGGGGGTGGTCTGGGGATGGAGATTGTGGAGTTTGGGCAAATGGGTCATTCTGGGGATGCCGATTTTGGGGGAGGGATTGATGGGGTTGAGAATGGGGTGATGGGTTTAGGGTTTGATTATGATGGGGAGGAGGCAGAGGAGAATTACAATGATAACGGTCGGGTCAGGGATGATGGAGATGATGGTTTTGTGTATGAAGAAGTTGAGACGAACGGATCCAATTTGAACAGAAAGAAGAAGAGGAAGAAGGTGCTGAAGGGGTTGGGGAAAAAGGCATGGGGGTTTCTAGGAAGCCGGTTGGGGAAGCTGAGGGAAACCGAGGTGCGGTTTGAGCAACGCGAGGCGGAAAGAGAACGAGAAAGGCAAAGGAGGGAGAGTCTTAGGATGGAGCGTGAGCGAGAGTGGGAGCGAAGATGGGAGGAGAGGGAGAAGGAAAGGGAGGAGAGGGAGAAGTCTGGGGAGAAGTTGAGGATGCAAAGGATGCAAGAGTGGGAAGCTTTGGAAAAGGAGAGCGAAGATCAGGAAAGAAGAAGAAGAGAAGAAGAGTTGATTCATGAGAGGGAATGGGAAGAGAGGATGCACAGGAGGAGATTAGAATCGAAGAAGAGGATTGATGATATGTTGAGTCAGCATCGGGCAGAAATGGGTGAGATGCAGACTCGCATTCTTCATGAGCAACAAAATCTTACCAACCAGTTACTCGGGATTGTGTCTCAGTGGACCGCTCATCCAGCTGCGCTTTCTGATCACACCAGCGCTAGCAATCATTATCTGTCACAAATGATGCAGAATTTACACCATGTGAACAGTTTGGTTGAGGGAGAAAATCATGATGACCAGTTCATTGTTGATGGATGATGTGTTCACCTCCAACAATAATATCTGCTTGGATATGCAAGAGTGTTTGCATTGGAGAAATGTAAAGGTTAGCTTGTTGTTAAATGCGGTTTATATCTATGTATTTTCTTCAACTAGGTATTTTTGTACTCTGATATGTGTAGTTTGGATAAGGACTATAGATTTCTCTACTTGATTTTTATTGTAAACTATGTTGTTTACTCTGAATAAAGTTTTCTTTCCACCAATAGAATCACAGAGTTTTCAGATTAGATTCTTACTGACCTTTAGCAATGATTGAAGCATTGGATTCCTTTTCCTTTTAAATTGATTTATTTTCTTAAAAAAAAGCCTCAAATTAGCCAAAAGAAAACAACATGACCATAAGCCTTTTATTCCGCCTCCAGCCATGAAAAATTCCTTGCCTCACTCCAGGCATAACCCTTTATACTCCAAACAACAATAAATTATCCTCCATGCTTAAGTAGCCAGCACAGATTCTGTGTGAAGAATGTCCAACTGATTTTGCATCCCTCTACACTAACAACACCAGTTTACCAGCTTAGGTAATTGCTCTCTGAAGTTGTTAATACTAGAATCCTCATCATGTAAATTGTCAAAGTCCATGGAGAAAAGAAAAGCTTCTTTCTTAGAATTTTAGCTTTCCAAACTTTCTCTGGTAGAAACTTTAGAACAATTAAATGGAAGAAACAAAGAATGAAAGGGAGAAAAAAAAATTGTGTTAAATCAAAAAACAAAACTTAAAAATATAATGCACGTGGTTGTGCGTACAATTTGCATTTAGAGGTGTCTCTTTGTCTAAACAGCATTTCTGAGTTCCTGCCTCTCTGGCTTTGGAGTTGATGAGTGACTATATTCAAGAGAACTAAATGAAATGTTTAAAAATTCGAACTTTGCATTTCGATAGTTAGGTTTGAGTGGAAAGGCCGCAAAGGATCTTGAAGCATATCCGTATGCGAATTGTACTTTGTGCTAAAGTGCAACTGGTCAGGGGCTGAACATCAAGAGAATTTATATTATTTCTGATGTTTATTGTGTGTACGTTAAATAACAGATTCATCTAGTAGCAACTAGAACGTAAAATAATTTTGCCAACTTGTGCATTTTGTATGTGCATCTTGTTAGTGATTCAAGAATCAAGCCTGATAAGATTCAAAATCTAAAGAGATAAACTGAGATTGTATTGATAATTTGATAAGGAAAATACAGATGGATTGGAAGTATTCAAGAGACTTGCACTCTCCCAATGAGCAAAGGTCACTAACAGACACGCACTAAATGCCTACTCTTCTCCTCTTCTCTTACTTTCATATCTGATATCAAATAGACTAATTAACTTGCAAAATTTACCACTATATCACATAGACTAAGTAACAGAATTCACCTCTATAATAGCAAACACAATAGCAACTAACAATGGGATCCTATCAAAGCCTTGAGTTGTTGCACTTGCACCAAGTGATTGTAGCATAAAGTAGTCAGAAATTTCCTCTCTTGGTTATGCTTTTGTTGTTGTCAAGTTATGCAGAAGTAAATTGGGTTATGTGTTGCTATGTGTTTGGGTTTCATCTTTCTTTTGCTGCAGTTTTCCTGAAACTTTCTTCTTCTTTTTTTAATTTTTATAATTGTTGGCCAGAGGGGAGAATGGGGAGAATAACGTATATTTTGACATGGGATTTAATTTTTATACGCTTTTTTCAATCTCACTGGAACTTTTGTTCCTTGGATTATCGCATAACTATGCTGCCTGTTTATCAAGACTTAGAAAGTTACCCGTTTTCTTGTTGGCAAAAGTACTTCGCATCCTCGAGTTTCTAGGGATAGAGAATTACTTATTTTTTGCAGATATTTTTCATTTAAATATTTATTAAAGAATGCATATTTAATAAGCTTCGTGCTTGCTATTTCCTAAAAAATTCCTCTACCCGTTAGAAAAAGTTTTCTTTCTATGCTTGTTTACTCCATGGTTCCTCCTAATGCAAGCACCCCTCTCTGCTTTTTGATGTAGAGCATTGCTGAACTCAACTTGTGTGTCCTATCGTCGTGGTTAGTGTTGTGTGTGGGGATTGAATTGTTAAATCTGTGAGTACCATGCTTGATAAATTGTCTTCATTCTACGTGAACAAAAAAGGAAACAGAGAGAGAGAGAGAGAGATAGAGAGAGAGAGGAGATTCTTCTCACTTAAGCGTCTTCAACTTCAAGGTCTTGCCCGCTTTACCCCTTCAGCTTTTAAAACTCTTAGCTTTACTCCCGGAATTCTGAATTAGTCCCACTTAACTCCTTTGTTTGAAATTCTGTTAGAAACAAATGAAAAGGAGGGGGTTGAATAAGGTCAAGTGGTGGTCTATCTTTGTCTGTTTTCATAAATCCTAATAGTGGAGATTAAGTGAGGTTAATTTCTCCCAATTCTATCATTTTTTATGAAAATTCTAATGCAAAAGCTTCAATTGGACTAATTCAAAATTCAAGGGTAAAGGTATACAGTTTTGAAAATTTAAAGGGCAAAGTCAGAATGATTTAAAATTCAAGAGTCGTCGGAGAGATTGATCAAAAAAGAAATTGTCTACATGTTGGTTTGGATAAAATTTTAGAGAGAGAGAGAGATTACTCCTTGTTATGTAGCTTGTAAAATAAAGCACTTGCTCTTTCGACCTATGTTAAACTCATATAAAAATTATAAACAATTTCAAATCAAAATTTTCTTCTATTAGTTTCACTGTCATCTGCAATTATTAATTTCTCACCTTCCTCTGCTATCCATTCCTCGTACCTCATGATTGTCCCTATGATAAAGAAATAAAATATAGCATTGTATAAGTAGTACTGTGCCGAGCTTTAAGGTGTCTTTATTGAAGAATTAGGTTATTGAAATTATTAGTTCCTGAAATATATTATTATGTCACCTAGGTTTGTAAACTTTTATTTGGAAAATTACTCATCGAACTTGTTATTGGAAATTTCCGATCCCTACTCATGATAATATTGATGATGAGTTTACCAAAATTTAACAAAGGTAATCATGTGTCCGTTGCTTGATAACGGAATTAATTTAATTAAGTAAAAAATGTTCTTTGCAAAGAAGCAAAAAAACCCATTGAAATTTAGAATATTTTGCACTTAACTGCAACTATTTTTGTAAGATTTCCAGTTACTAAGCCACACTCAGTGCTTAGCTTTGTTAATTTTTTTAATTGACAGTCAACTTTACCATTGGGTAACAAAACTGCAACTGAATAAAGTTTAAAGATTAAAGGCCAAAATGACCTAACATTGTGAATAACCCTGCAGACTAATAATTCAAGGATTAGCATCGTTGATAACCCTAAAGAATTTTCCCAAAAAAACAATACAGTATGATTAAAAAAATGAGAAAAAAAAATCCTTACAAGTTACAACTAAATCTTTTTATTTTTCATCGGTTGCACCAAATCTTGAGTCTATGCATCTTCAATTCTGTACACGTTTGGCTCAAGATCCTTTATCTTTGCAATATCTTGAGGCTGTTCATCCATCATGGAGTTTCCCATGCTCCCAAGGAATATTGTAGAAATTTGGATTTTGCTTGTACTGCAATCGAAGAAGTGCCCTCATCAATTGACCATCTCTCTCATCTTGGAACATTTTATTTGGATATGTGCAGAAACCTTGAATTCCTTCCTTGAAGCATCTCTAGTTTGAAATCTCTCAAACAGCTAACCATCTGCTATTGTACGAAGCTCGAGTATTCACCGGAGCTCCCATTGTACCTAGAAAATTTGAATGCAAAAGGCTGCACATCACCGGAGACACTGTCAAGATCAAAAATTGCTTTCGCACAAGGTCAGGATGATTATTTCTTTCAACATTCTATTGGAAGATATGATTTTTTAAATTGCTTAAAGCTAGATCGGAATACACAAGTTAATACACTAGATGAAGCACAACTTAGACTCTTGAAAATGGCAACTTCATCATTGAAAGATAAAAAGGTACATATCTTTCTTTATAAATCTACAGCTGAATGCATCAGTTCTTGGAGCATCTGCTAACTTTCTAGGAGTTAATAATGTTCTTTGTACATTAATGATGTCCATGATTGGCATTTATGATACTGCAGGGACGAGTGTTTAGAGGCTAAAATCTTTTAAAAAATCAATCACCAAAAGTTTAGAAGAAAAAACTCTCTAAACTCCACTGCCGTCACGCGCTTCTTACATCCCTCCAAGTGCAGCCTGCGACCAAAGCATGTCCTCCTATACCGACCACTCCACCACACTCGGAATTTGACAATCTAGAAAACCACAACGATGATGGACACTAATGACAGACATTAATGCGGCGTTTTCTAGACTTGACATCATCTCTACAAATTGAGGCTTTCTCGTTCTTACTGAGATTCGCATCACCAACATTCATACTAAGAAAAAATGGGCCATTCATCTTCGACATTCGTCCTCACCGAGCTTCATGACACTAATGCCAATGGTGGTGCTTCAAGATCACGATCAATATGTGGACAATCTTTGCAAGCCGATTATGATGATGCTGTTAGAAATCTTTAATTCTAAACATTTTTTATTCTGTAGAAACCTAAATATCAATATCATCATCCTAGGATCATACTATGCTAGATTATCAAGAAACTGAATTACGCAATAAATACATGTATCAATAGAAGCAACTATCAGCTATTCTATTGAATTAGTATCATGATAGATGATGGGCTCTTGTCTTCCTCAATCAAATCACCTTTGTTCTTCAATGGGTTCTTTTTCTTCTTGATGGGGAGAGAAGAAAGCTAAAAGAATGATTTTTGTCTTGAGGATCATAACTTATGATGCCTTTATATACTTTTCTACTAGGAACCTTATAAAATCTAGTTGGGTCAGTTTTGAGTATCAACTCATTAAACCTATACCTGGTTAGTAGCCTATGGGCTTTCCATAAATAGATCACTTAAAAAAGCCCATTATAATTAAATAGTCATAATATAATTGTTATATTTAATATGTCGCCTATAACCTTATGGGAAACTTAAAATTTTTCAACAATCTCCCACTTGGGCTATATATAATTTCTGAAATAATTATATCATAAGTTCTTTAAGCACACAACTTTATGCTATTTATCTTAGACTATACTTTAGTTTCAATATGGTTCAACTCCTATATTAGTATGGAATCAAAGTGGCTTTCGTCACATAAAATTGTATCTAAACCTTTAATGGTCACCATAACAACATATTCAATGACATAGATCAAGTAGCGGGGAAATTACTTGCAATGTGATCTCGAACATGCTTATTTCCAGTTGGTGATACTTTATTCTTTAGTGAGATCAATCCGAAGTCTTTAAACATAATGCCAATAACCGCATATAGAAAATAAACAAATTCAGATACAAATCATAAACTATCTACTTTATTTTGCTAAAAATAAAAAATAAACATATAAATGTTTAAATAAAACATAGAATGTCTAAAGTTAAATCCCACTAAACCAAAGTATTATCAAATAAACCAACACCCATTTGAGCAGTGTGCTCATGAAAGACCTTTGGTGGTAGATCCTTGATTAGCGGATCTACTAGCATAAAGTTTATCCCTACATGTTCTATGGAAACCTAATCACTCTGAACTCTCTTCTTTAACAACCAAAAACTTAATGTCAATACACCTTGACTTTGTAGAGCCTCTGTTATTGTTAGAATAAAGCACTGCCAATTTATTGTCACAATATGTCTTTAATAGCCTTTCAACGTCACCTACCACACGCAGCCTAGTGATAAAGTTCTACAACCATGGTTAAAGAAGCTATGATTATCTGCTTAGCACTTTTCTAGAAAATAACTCCTCTAGCCAACATATAAACATAGCTCGACATAGAATGCTTACTGTCTTAGCATCCAATATAATCAAAATTAGAATACCCATGATCTCCAAACTATGTGATCTCTGATAGGAGAGTACAAAGTCTTTTGTTCTCTGCAAGTAACGCATAAGCCATCAGGCTGCTATTTAATATTCCATTCCTGGTTTATTCAAATATCTGCACAATACTCCCACTATAATTGCTATATATAGACATATACAAACTTGAGCATACATAGACTTCCTACAGCTGACGCATGAGGAATCTTTTACATTTCTCTCCTTTCAAGGTCATTCTTGGGGCATTGACCAAGACTAAACTTGTCCCCTTTAGCTACAGGCATATCTTTTAATGAACAATGCTTCATGCCGAATCTACTTAAAATCTTTTCGATGTAGTGCTTTTGTGATAACCCAAGGATATCTCAAGAGTGATCTTGTAGTATCTTTATTCTTAATACAAAAGAGGTGTCATAAGATCTTTTATCTCAAAATTCTTTATCTGAAATCTCTTAGTTTCTCACAATAAGCCTACATCACTACTTCCTAATAGAATATCATTGACATTTAAAGTCAAGAAGCTATATTTATTTCCACTAAACTTGTGATATACACAGTCATCAACTACATTTTTCTCAAAACCATGCGAGATAATTACTTGATGAAACTTGTGATACTATTGACAAGAAGTCTGTTTGAGACCATAGATGATTTCTTTAAGTTGTAGACCATAGACTTTAGATCTCTAGATACAAAGTTTTCTAGTTGGACCATATCAATCATCTAATCAATGCCTCTATTTAGAAATGTTGTCTTAACATCTATCTGATATAGTTCTGAATCAAAATGAGCCATAAGTGCCATTAAAAAGGTCTTTTGATGAAACTAGAGAGAAAGTCTCTTTATAATCTATGCCCTCTTTTTGAGCGAAACCTTTAGCAACTAGACAAGCTTTATATCTTTTGACATTGCCTTTTGAATCCCTCTTGGTTTTAAATATCCATTTGCAACCATTAGGCTTTGCATCCTAGGCAACTCTACAAGATCACAACCATCATTGTCTTTCATGGATTTCATCTTGTCTTGCATGGCATCAATCCATTTTTGAGAGTTTAAACTTTGCAAAGCTTGTTGAAAGTTGATTGGATCATCTTTCGCTAAGCCTGCATCAACTTCATGCTCTTGGAGAAAGACGATATAATCATTTGGAATTGCACTTCTCCTTTCTCTAGTAGACCTTCTTAATTGCACTTCTTGAGGTTGTTGAGTTAGCTCTATTAGTGCATTAGAAAGAACCTCATTGTTGTCTTGTTCTAGAGCAATGTCAGGAATAGAAGCCTGACCATTTGTTGTCATGTGTTGGAGTTGTATCTTGAACAATGGTAGGAATTAGAGCCTAATCATTGTCAATAGCAATTTCTTTTTCAAAGACAACATTCCTTACTTTATCTTCACTACCAAACTCAACATTCTCAAGGAATCTCGAATTTCTGGTCTCAAAGAAGGACTTGGTAGTGGGATCATAAAACTTAAAGCCTCGAGAGCTCTCAATGTATTCAACAAAGTAGCAACTAAATGTTCTTTAGATCAGTTTCTTTTCATTTGGACTGTAAGGCCTTGCCATAGCTGGACAACCCCAAATGTATAAATGCCTTATCCTAGGCTTCTTACTTGCCCATAACTCATAAGGAGTTTTGGTTATCATTTTGCTTGGAACCTTGTTTCTTTTCTCAACAGCATCGTTCATGCTAGGTTTGCTCATCATTGTGTGTGAGATGATTCCACATTCCTTTAGAAAGAGGACAAAGAGTCCTGGACGTGGTTCTCCTAATCTGTCATATTGACCATAGTATTCATTACCACTGTCGGATTTGACAGCTTTAATTTTCTTGCCAAGTTAAAGTTCAACTACTTGAAAACATCCATGGATCGAGATCTCTTATGTATTAAATATAGGTAACCATATCCTGAGTACTTGTTTATGAACGTAATAAAATACTATTGACTATTCTAAGAAGCTGTTGGGAATGGACCATAGATATTAGTATATATGAGTTCTAAGACGTCTTTATATTTGTCAGCACCTAATTTCCTTATATTTGGCTGTTTCCCCTCGATGGACTCAATGAAAACTTGCAAGTCTATCAAATCTAAGGGTTAAAAAATTCCATCAGACACAAGTCTTTGAATTTTTTTTTTTTAGAGACATGACCTAAAAGCTTATACCATAAGAATGCCGAATCCTCATTTAATTTATGCTTTGTACCTTGTATACCGATATGCAATATTTCATTATAGGAATTAACATTATCAAGTATATAAAGATTATAAATTAAAGAACTAGTACCAATAAGATTTGAATTTTGAAGAAGACTAACTTTATTATTTCTAAAGGAATAAGAATAGCCAGATTTGTTCAAGCTATAGAAGTTACTTTCGTCTAAAAGTCGGTGCAACATAAATCTCATTCAAATCCAAATAAAATTCAAACTTTAACAATAATCTAAAAGTTCCTATCGCTTCAATTGTAGCTTTATTGCCATCGCCCACAATGACGAATCTTTTAGTATCACTTGGTGGTCGGCTCTACAAACAACCTTGCATAGACATACTTATATAAGTGGTAGCACCAGATTCTACCCACTAAGTATCTTTAGGTACAGAAGCTAAATTAACTTCAGAACGAAGTAAAGCAAGAAATTTACCTTTTTGTACGCCAAGCGGCGTATTTGGAACAGTCTTTCTTCATGTGTCCTCCCTTCTTATAAAAGTAGTAGGTAAATTCTCCATCCTACTTTTTTAGTTGATTCTGCTAAGGTGTTCCTTCTGTAGCATCCTTTTGATGCTAAGTGAGCACTTTCAGTCTTATCTTGTCAAAGTCTTTCTTCTTCTTACACACAGTGATATATGAGCTCATTAAGAGTCCAATTATCCTTTTGGGTGTTATAGCTCACTTTAAATTGTTCGTATTGTATAGGAAAAGAAATCAAAACTAACTGCATGAGAAAGTCTTCATACAACTCTAACTTTATAACTTAAGTTTTGAAGCAAGATGAGACATCTTTATGATGTACACCCTTATGTTCTCTTTTCCTTTGTACTTCATGGAAATGAGTTTAGCCAAAAGGTTACTTGTTTCTGACTTTTTATTCTTAGAAAAATATTGCTCTATTTCCTCAAGGAGCTTCTTAGTATTACTACTCTCAATAATAGAGCCCTAAAATGCCTTCGGAATGGAGTATTTCATAATCATTAGAACGATACTCACTCCTCAATTTTAGTTTTCATTTGGCTTCTTTGTAGTGGGGTCGCTCTTCCCTTAGTGCAAGATCTAAATCCATACATCTAAGAACGATTTCCACGATCTCTTTGTAGACCTTAAAATTTGTCCTATTTAGTGTTGGGATATTATTGACTTGAGAAGAAACATTTGTAGCAATAGCAATATAAACTGAATAAAGAGCAAAATAAAACAACATACTCACAATAAAAAAACATGCCATAATAAAGCAAACAAATGACATAATAAAAAAAAAAATTGGGGAACTATCTCAAGATACCTAGCACAACATTAATAACTAGTCTTTGGATAGAGACATCAATTGTAAGTGATAATCTCAATACAGTAATCAAATAAAGGCAATAAGTCTTGTCAAACAATAGCCTTTCTTTAGACCAACTATTGTTCAAATAGAAAGCTTTATAATTGTCACATATTTATTATCATAGATGTGTCCGCTATTTGACTAAATGGTAACCTTCCTTTGGGCCAGTCACAATTCGCATAAACAACAAACGCACAAATATCTTTATATTTCTAATTAAATTCATCTACGCAATAGAGGTTACTTTGGCAACATGTTCTTTCAATCAATTTAATCAAAATATAAGATATAAAGTGTGCAAATTATAATCTTTAAATTGCAAGTGCTACGACGTCGTGCCACGGGCATTGCAACGCTATGAAATGAGTTGAATTGAACTTGCTCGAAGCATTGTAGCTCGCCCTAATAGGTGTCGTGGTGCTCTAGTTCTTGCCTTTATGTGTGGGGCGTGCTATGGCACTACAATTTTCGTAGTTGCTCACCCGCAACGCTACAGTGCCATGATTTTTGGCACTCTATTGCGATTTTGCGACTAATATTCAGTCTAAAAAATCGAAAAAAGTGCCAAAAAATTGATTTTTCTCATTGCAATTCAATTCTTTGATTCTGAATAATCCACAATAACACCATGGATCATTCATGACAACAATTCTCAACAAAAAATCATGCAAGAATCACAATTTATACAAAAAATCCAAAATTTCAAAATAGAGAAAGAATAGAAAACAATTTATATGAAACAATCTTAATAATCTAACATGATAATCTCTTTAATGCCACTTCTTAAAAATCTTTAATCGGGATCATAGCAAGCCAGATTATCAAGAAATTGAATTAAGAAATAAATACTTGCATCCATAAAAGTAACTATCAATTCTTGTACAGAATTAGTAGGATGATAGATGAACAAGCTATTGTCTTCCTCAATGAAATCACTTCTGTTCTTCAATAGGTTCTTTTTCTTCTTGATGGGGAGAGGAGAAAGCTAACAAAATGATTTGATATCACGAGGACTATAACTTATGATGCCTTTATAGACTTTTCCATTAGGATCTCATAAAACATAATTGGGTTAGTGTTAGCTATCCACTCACTAAACAAATATCAGATTAGTAGCCTATAGGCTTTCCATAAGTAGATTATTTAAAAGAGCCCACTATAATTAAATAGCAATAATAATAATTGTTATATTTGATATGTTACTCACAACCTTATAGGAAACTTAAAATTTCCCAACAAATGTTACATGTAACGCCCCGAAATTAATTTAATGATGTTATAGTGTAAAATGATAGGATTAGTGTGCTATAATGAATATTTTAAACATAATTTGATCATTTAATGAAATTTTAGGTTTAAAGTTGTTTTGGTCATCTTAATGACTTCTAGTTGTTTTTAATTATTTTAAATGTTATTTTGAACCTTTGGGACACAAAAATTTGTAAAATATCAAATATATTCTGTTTTACAAAACCGTGGGCGGCACATAGTTTTCACACAGTAAAATCATCCATTATTTTTCTCTATTTATTCTCTCTCCTCTCTCTCTCTGGTTCACTCTCTCTCTCCCCCATGAGTCTCTCTCTCTCGCTCTCTCTCGCTCTCTCTCTTCCTCTCTCATTGTGTTATCGCCCCATACAATGACATTTTATATGTATTTTCTTTGTTGCCACAAGGTCTGATGAGGTATCGAGGATAGCACCCCATTTGAGAAACCCTACTTGAGCATAAAATCAAGCTTAAGCTTCGGGTTTTGGTGGATTAGAAGCTCGGGAGCTCGATTGAACAACCAAAAACGTGAATTGAAGCTTGGATTTGAGGTTAGTTTTGAAATTTCTAAATTTTTTTCAAACTTTCAATTTTTCATACATTTTTGAAATCTAAGTTTGTTTGAGCTTAGAAAACCCTTGATTTGAGTTAAAGGAACTTAGAACAAGTAGAATCTAAGCCTTGTTTGAAGAAAAACGGATTCAATTCAAGATTTTTTATTTTTTTCTCATTTTCTTTATTTTCAGATTTTCAGATTTTGTGTTTAAATCTTGTTTAAATGAGTTTAAAAGTGTTCTATTATATTTTTCTATCATCTATGATTGTTTTCTATGCCTAGGATTTGAGAAAATAGGTTAAAATGAAGATTTGAGTTTTGGGAGACCCAAAACCCGTGCCTGAGATTTATGGAAATTTTTCAATTCGGTAGGCCGAACTTCGTGTTCGGCAGGCCAAATTCATCTATTCGGCAGGCCGAACCTAGGAATGTTTGGCCAACTGGGCATGGTCCTTCGGCAAGCCGAGCTAGTGCAGTTCAGCAGGCCGAACCAGGGGACCGGCAAGCCGATCGAACTAGGGCAAGTTTTATGACTTTCATCCATCTTCACTGTTTTGAACTCCGATTGAAATCCCAACTTTATAAAATGATTTTAAAGATACAAACGGCATACTAGGACATCATGAAATGGTTTAGTAATGTAGGGTATATTAAACTAGATATTGATCGACCTAGTTTGTATTTAGGATCGTTCGTGGTTCCGTAGAGCTAACGTATAGCGGACCGGGATTACGGTGTGGTGCACCGACACGAGTATCGAGATAAGATTTCTATCCCTTTCTTTGGTAGCCTAATTTTAAATGATTTGACCGTGAAAAGGGTTTCCATAAAAATATTTTCAACGATTGATTGAAAATGAAATTTATCGGTTATGTTTTTTTTTTTTTTATAAACCGTGATCTGAGATGAACTTCATAATGAACTTCATAATAAATGATAATGATAACATCTGGTAAATGGATTTGAATAATGTTAGAAATGGATATAAGGGCATGATGTAATAACAGAGATCGGGTCGTGTAGGGATCAACCTTGGGGGCAGGTCCGAAACCCAGCTGGGCCACCACGATGGTGATATTCATATGGTTTGCCTAGAAAAAGAAAATGATGATGTTTTTGGTCGACCAAATAAACTGTTTTGGGTAAAAACAGTTTTAATTAAATTTATTTACTTAAGTCTTCTCTTAAATAATCTCTTGAGTAACGATATTTCTTTTAAATTAAATGTTTTCTTAAAAATATAATCCTATTGAGCCTTTCGCTCACATTTTACTTGTTTTCAAACTTCCCCCTCTATGTGGATTTCCTCTTAGGTTCAAAGAGGATTCAACGGACAGAACTCAGGAGCTGTAGGAGAATCCATAGACTATTTAAGTTATTAAACAAAGTAATGTAACATATTTATTTTCCCTTATTTGGACTGTGTATGTAATGGAATATTGTCAGTACTATGCGTGTGCACAAGATGTGAGTCCGTGGGATCCATCCTCGTTCATCCTATTTAATTGTTGTTTCTTATTACTTGTTTAATGAACATATTTGTTTAAATTATCGAAAATGCTTGTTTAAAAAGGTTCTAGATTTTCCACCTTTTATATATTTAATTTAGCCCATAAACTCATGTTTTTAACTAAATTCTTATTTAATTAATTCAAATAAACTGCCACATCACCTCCTGTACCCCGGGACATGACAGAATAGTATTAGAGCTCAAGGTTATGAACCTTGGGAATTGTGCATACATATATATGACAATGAAATACCTCTGACAGTCCAAATTTTATTTTCAGAAGTGAGAGAATGACACCAAGACTGTAACACCTGATATTTTTAATGCATTAAAAATGCATTAAGTTAAGGATTAATTAAGATAAAAAGTACAGTTTAATAAAAAATACTGTATAATAACATGAAAAATTATACAGTATTAAAGCAATGCAGTATAAGAATTGGATTGTGTGAACCACAATTTCTTTTTATACTTTTATAAAAAGAAAAGAAAAAAAAAGGAAAAAAAATCTCTCAAAATTTGACACACTCTCTCTCTACTTTCTCTCTCCTCAAATCTCGTTTGAGATTCTGGCGTTATTTTTCGACACCTCCCGCACTAGTGGGAAGCTCTTGTTGAGCTGAGTCCAACGAGGTATCGTGCCACCCAAATAGCCACCGGAGGGAGGCTCACGCGCCGCCCAAAGTGGCGGTGAAACCCATTTCTTCCCGACGTCATTTCTCCGTCGTCCGACCACCAATCGACGTGATCTTGGTGTCTATGGGCTCAGCGTGAGGAGAGGAACAAGATGGTACCAATTTTTCAGCTCAATTTTGGCTAGAAAAGCTTCGCTGGAGGAGCTCCGTCACCGCCGTGGAGCCACCGCCGGACCCACCCTCTCCGCCGGCGGTGTGGCACACCGCCGGTGCCAAAATGATCAGAGGGAGACGGCGAGCAAGACCCCTCGGTCAATTGCTCCGTTCCGCCGCCCCTCGTCGGAGATCGTGGATGTCCGCCACCGTCGCCGTGGGTGTGATTGGGTTGGCTGTTTTAGGCCGTTTTGTGCCAAATTGAAGGCACAAATACCTTTAGAGGCTCGAGAAGAGCGTGAAGCAACCCTCAATTGCACGAAATGATGGTCGGTCGTCGGAGAACGGCATCTCCGTCGTGCACCGCCGTGGGGCTAAGTGGAGCCGCCGTTCCACGGCATGTTGAGCTACTCCACCATAGGGGAAATACTCAGAGGGCCACAGGGAAGAAAATGCCCAGCTCAATTTCACGGTATCTCTGCCGGAGATAGGAGATCGGAGCCGCCAGTGTTAGCCAAGAATTTCGTCTTCGATTAGCATAGATAGAGGCTAAATTGGATGAAATTGACCCCACCAATCGACTCAAGAGCGTCAAATTAAGGGGGGTAGGCTCGAGCTCAGCCCTCGTTGGAGCCAACCGCCGCCGGTCAACGTCGGTCAAAGGCTGGTCACCGTCAAATTGAGATTTTGTGATCCGGACCTCCGATCGAAGATTCGAGACCGCCTCTCGACTCGTTTCGACACTCTAAACGCAATGGTGACCTCCGTTCAAGCTAATTCTACTCCGGTGAAAATCATCCGATACCGACTGTACGCGGATCGAGGCTATTCAAATAGTAGTATCGGAGTCCAGAATGACAGTTTCAAGAATGTATGATCTCTAGGAAGCATTCCTAGCCATTCATGGTCGCTCGAGGAGCACTGTAGAGGATGCTTCGCATACTGTAGATGCAGCGAGATACAACTGGATCTGCTTAGCTTGGAGTTCAAGTAAGTAGGAATCTCGCTTACAGTATGAACTGTTTTAGAATAAATTGTTTTAGATGCTTTCATAAAAAGTTATGAAATGCATGATTAGTGATTGTTACACTATTTTATGTAAGAATGAGTTTTATAACGTTACAAGGTGACGAAAAAACCCGTTAAGGGTAAAATCGTCATTATTAAGGAAACGGCTAGAACGGAGTCGAACACTCCGATTTAGCATAACGTTATTAGACGGAAAATGTTTCGTAATACGTTAAGTAACGTAACAGGTCATGTGAGACCAGAGATTTAATAAGAGATGTTTTAAGTAAACGAGAGGTAAACCGATGGGTTACGAAGTTAAAAGGAATGAATAGTTAATATTTGTGTTTTATTATCAATCAAATGGATTGATAATAAAGAAAGTTAATTAATGAGTCGACTGTCGTATGATCAGGACACAAAAGCCGACCAATGGAAGGAAAAAGGAACGAGAAAGGAACAGAATAGAGAACGCTAGGGCATAGTCCGAGTAAGTTCAGATTTCACCTACAGCATGAAGTAAATAGTTTTTAATGCATCCATATGCATTTGTAAATGAGTTTGCAATGGTTATGCAAGTTGTTTTTAAAGTATATTTGCATTTATTATGCAAAAAAGTTCTAAAGTACAAAATAAGGTTTGCAATAAATTTGCAACCGTTATGTTTGAAGCCTATTTGCATATTGATATGCATGAACGTTATGAACTATGATTGGTGTGTGTATTATACATGTGACATGACTTAAAGTATTATATGGATATAATATGAAATAGTTGCTATTCAAAGAAGAAAAATGTATAGCAACTCCACGATATGAAAGTATGAACGACAAATGGATGTATGATATGAATGACATGAGTATGAATAATATGTGAAAGCATGAAATGTGAAAGTATGATATGAACGACATGAATATGAGTAATATATGAAAGCATGAAATGTGGAAGTATGGTATGAATGACATGTATATGTATGATATGTTTATGAATATGATATGCAAGTATAATACTTATACGAGCAAATAATATGGATAAGAATGTTATGATTAATGCTTGTTATCTATAGTGTAACAAGATATAGTATATAAGTACAATACCATATAGTGCATAATGGATATGCACAATAAGGTCCATAAGAAATCCATTAAGGATATAATCTTCAAGTTGCCTATAGGAAACTAGAAAAATTACTATAAGACACCCTAGGTTCAATTAGAAATTGTGAGAACGATTTAGATAATCAAATAAAATTTAGAAATTTCTCATGACCGACAGCGAGGTCACAAGAGCAGAGTCAAGACAGAGACTTTATGAATACAAAAAAAAAAAAAAAAAAGAAGATAAAAGCTAGTTTTTCCTTTTATTGCACCCCCAGGAAAGGCTAGACATGTTCAAGAGAGATATAGAAAGTTAAGCGCTGTTATGACCCTTAGAAGTTTTCAGACAGGTACGTAAACATGTTTTAAATCAACATTGTTACTAGTCTAGAACGACTAGATGATAAAAGGGCTATAGACTAAACAATAAAAAGATGAACTTACTGACCAGTTTTTATGTACCAAATTATGATCTAGATGCAGATGTGCAACATAGATACAAAATAGGATTAGTATAAATCCTGCATTTCGACAATGCATAATGTGTTATAATGTAAGTTATAAGTTTTATGAAGCATTGCTACGTAATATATTGCATTTGTATGCAATATATTTTAGGATAAAAGTTATGATATGCAATATGTGATTGCGTAATATATTACATTTGTATGCAATATGTTTTAGGATAAAACTTATGATATGTAATATGTGATTGCGTAATATATTGCATTTGTATGCAATATGTTTTAGGATAAAAGTTATGATATGCAATATGTGATTGCGTAAAATATTGCATTTGTAGTTATGATATGCAATATGTGATTGCGTAAAATATTGCATTTGTATGCAATATATTTTAGGATAAAAGTTATGATATGCAATATGTGATTGCGTAATATATTGCATTTGTATGCAATATATTTTAGGATAAAACTTATGATATGCAATATGTGATTGCGATATATATTGCATTTGTATGCAATATGTTTTAGGATAAAAGTTATAATATGCAATATGTGATTGTGATATATTACATTATATGCAATATGTTTCAAAGAAGAATTATAATTTGCAAAATGTGATTGCGTTATATGATGCATTTGTTATACAATAAGATGCATTTATTATGCAATAAGTTTCAGAATAAAAGTTATGATTTGCAAAATGTGATTGCGTTATATGATGCATTTGTTATGCAAAATGTTGCATTTGTTATGCAATAAGTTTCAGAATAAAAGTTATGATTCGTAAAATGTGATTGCGTTATATGATGCATTTGTTATGCAATAAGTTTCAGAATAAAAGTTATGATTCGCAAAATGTGATTGCGTTATATGATGCATTTGTTATGCAATATGTTGCATTTGTTATGCAATAAGTTTCAGAATAAAAGTTATGATTCACAAAATGTGATTGCGTTATATGATGCATTTGTTATGCAATATGTTGCATTTGTTATGCAATAAGTTTCAGAATAAAAGTTATGATTCGCAAAATGTGATTGCGTTATATGATACATTTGTTATGCAATATGTTGCATTTGTCATGCAATAAGTTTCAGAATAAAAGTTATGATTCGCAAAATGTGATTACGTTATATGATGCATTTGTTATGCAATAAGTTGCATTTGTTATGCAATAAGTTTTAGAGTACAAATTATGATTATCAAAATGTGTTTGCATTTTAAGTTGCATTTGTTATGCAATAGATTTTATAGTACAAGCAATGATTTATAAGTGTATTTGCATATGATGTGGTTGCATTTGATGTGCTCACTAAGGTTAATAAGAAGGTAACATAAAGTTGAAAAGAAAGTGTCGTACCAGCCTCCTCGTTGTGAGGTAATAAAAGTATAGTTAAAGTTTGACCTCCCAGATGTGAGGTATACGACCTCGATGTTCGATGGTCTTAAGTCTTCCACAAGGGAAGCATCACGTTTATGATCTCATGATTAAAGATGTTGGTACGAACACTAAAAGTTATAAGATAAAGAAAGTTAAGGAACAAAAGGTAGAAAGTTAAAGTGTAAGATAAGAAAATAAAAGGAACAAGGATAGAAAGTCAAAGTAAGAAAGAATGGTCATAAGATGCTCATAATCGAAAGTTCATAATTGAGCATAAATTAAAACATGCATTGTGATTGTATTTGATTTGTTCATTGTGAAACATTTATATGCTATCAAAAACATTCTGAGGAATGTTTTGTATTAAATATTTATGAAAACATGAATGACGTTATGAAGAGCAATCTGAGGATTATTTTATGTTAGATATTTTGTGAAAAACGTTTATAAGAAACGTTATAGCAATTGCTTTAGGAAAACATTTATGGGAAATGTTCTAGAAAGGTTTTTTTTAAAGCATGTTTAAATGCTTTGTGAGATTTTGTTTGAACTTACTGAGCGAAAGCTCATAAAAAGTTTCTTCATGTTGTAGGTAGTTTTATGGATGACCAATAGGACCCGTTAAAAGAGCTGGGTGCTACGGAGGACAGATGCGAAGATTTGGGTATGGATACCATCACTGTTTGCTTCCGCTATGTAAAGAAAAAGTTTTTCATTGTTTAATGTTGTGTTTTCAAAGTTTAAAGAAAATCAGAGTTTTAAGGAATGTATTCAAAGTTTTAAGCTATGATTTAATAATGGTCTCTTATTAAGTTTTAAGAAACGATTTGAAATGATTTTAAGGACAAGTGTTGAGCGATGTCTCAACTTGATTGGCGACAGAGGTCGCATCAGTTTTAAAGAACGTTTAAAGAAAAAAAATTTATTTCAGTATTTTTCTTACTAAGTAAGTAAGATTATTGTTTACGAAACGATGTTTAAGTAAGTAAAGTGACTGCCCGAAAAGGTGGGTCGTCACATAGACGTCGTTTGACAGCTGACGTCGAGTTCAAAAACGATGAGGGTATGATGAGATCGATGTTTGCGGCATTCCAACAGATGGCAGCTAGGGCCAGACCGGAGGATTCTGATGTCAGTCGTCGATATACATATTTTAAGGAATTTCGGTGCGCGTCTATTTTGACTTTTAATGGTAATGGGGATCCGCAGTTGGCAAAATATTGGCTAGATTCGATTGTGAAGCATTTGGATAGCCTTGGTGTGCCTGACGAGTACCGTGTGGAATTTGTTGCATATAAGCTCGAGGGTGGTGCTAATACTTGGTGGAAGCAAGCTAAGCGTCTGGAACGCGGTGGCAATATCAGTTGGGACAGGTTCGAGGAGCTGTTCTATGACTGGTATTTTTTGTAGGGGTATAGAGATCAGAAGGCAGTTGAGTTCTACAGGTTGTAGCAGGGTGATTTGTCAGTTCGGGAATATGAGGCAAGATTCAATGAGTTGGCCAGGTTTGCTCCATCAGCAGTGGCTTCAGAACATGAGAGATGCATTAAGTTTTAGGAAGGGCTTAAGGCTCCTATTCAACGACAGGTGGTTGCTCTGTGACTTAGAAATTTTGGAGAGCTTGTGTCATCAGCAATATCAGTAGAAATGATTATGCGCAGTATTGTGAGGATCGAGCAAAAGCATCAGGAGGGTCTTAGAGGAGCGGTAGGAAGAGCACTAGTAGCCGTCCAACTCCAGGAAAGAGTAAGCAGGGTGGTGCGAACAGTGGTAGCAGCGGTTCATCTGGTAGTGGGCGCAGCAATCCCTACAGCTTCCATTGTCATTTTTGTCAGCAGCCAGGACACATCAAGTGGAATTGCCCGATCAAGAGTGTCCATCTTGGATCTCAGACCAGAGAAGTTGCTAGTCATCAACCTCAGCCTCAGACCCTAGGTTCGCCTCAGCAGTTTTTGCAGTTGCAATTTCCTCAGTTCTCTCCTCAGCAATTGGCATATCCAACATAAGGGCAGCAGCCGCAGCATTTCCAGCGCAGCGTCCCTCAGTATCGAGCATCGAGTGCAGCTAGTGTGCAGTAGTCTCCGTCTCAGCAGTATCGACAGAATAATCCAGGACCTAGCAATGTAGGTAGAGGGAAAGGAAAGGCACCAGTGCAGGTTCATGCAATGGCATCAGGAGGTTCAGATGTTCAAACCAGTAATGCGGTAGTCGATGGTACGATCTTAGTTTCCCAATCCTTAGCTCACGTTTTATTTGATACAGGTGCCACTCATTCTCTCATTTCTAGTTCTTTTGTATATGCCTTGAGATTAGAGATAGAAGAGTTTAATGAACCCCTAGCTATAGCTTCTCCCTTGGGGCGGATGTGTGTGAATTGTGTATGTAAAGCTTGTAAAATAAAGGTTGGGGATGAGATTTTGAAAAGTGATTTGATTGTACTCCCCATGAGTTCATATGATGTAATTTTAGGAATGGATTGGTTGTCCAGGTATAATACAGTTGTAGACTGCCAACTTAGAAAGGTGACCCTAGTGTCTGATAGGGGGATGAGGATCACTTACCAAAGTGGTGGTGATCGGCTAATGAGTGAGCGTCTCATGAAGTCATGTCTTGGGGGGACGAAGGAATCTGGTTTGTCATCTTTTTCTTGCAAATCTGGAGTGCGAGCCCTATGCCTTGAGAGGGAATACGGTGATTTCAGTGATTGAGGAGCACGAGAATGTCTTCCCCGATGAGTTGCCAGGATTACCACCACATCGTGAAATCGAGTTTGGTATTGAGTTGTTTCCGGGGACAGCACTGATTTCAGTAGCACCTTATCGGATGGCACCGGCAGAAATGAAAGAATTGAGAAAGCAACTTCAAGAGTTTGCTGATAAATGGTATATTCAGAATAGTACATCTCCATGGGGAGCACCGGTTTTGTTTGCTAAGAAACATAATGGGACTCTCAGATTGTGTATAGACTACCGGTAGCTGAATCGTGTTACAGTGAAGAATAAGTATCCCTTGCCTAGGATCGATGAGTTGTTTGATCAGTTGGGAGGTTTGCGGTACTTCTCAAAGATTGATTTGTGCTCAGGGTACCATGAGCTCAGGATTAAGGAGGAAGATATCTCTAAGACAGCTTTCAGAACCCGATATGGACATTTTGAGTTTCTGGTGATGCCATTTGGATTGACGAATGCTCCGGCAGCTTTCATGGATTTGATGAATAGAATATTCAGGCCGTATCTAGATCAGTTCGTGATCGTGTTCATCGATGATATTTTAGTGTATTTTATGACTTGGAAGGAGCATAAGCAGCATCTTCGGATCGTACTTTAGACTCTGTGGGAGCACCAGTTGTATGCCAAGAGAGAAAAGTGTTAGTTTTGGTTAACCGAGGTAAAATTTCTGGGTCATGTCATCTCCGAGCATGATATTTCTGTGGATCCGTCTAAGATTGAAGCCATAGTGGATTAGGAACGGCCAAGGAATGTAGCAGAAATTCGCAGGTCTTACTGGTTATTACAAGAAATTTGTAAAGGATTTCTCAAAGATTACAAGGTCCATTGACGAGGTTGGTCAGGAAAAACTGTCAGGTTTGAGTGGGATGAAGATTGTGAGCTTACTTTTCAGGAATTGAAGAACTAGTTGACTTCAACACCAGTGTTGGTTATTCCTAGCAGTGACGAGTCGTATGAGGTTTACGCAGATGCTGTAGGGCGCAGACTTGGATGTGTGTTAATGCAGCAGGGACGCATGGTTGTGTACGGATCGAGACAGCTACGACCTCACGAGTGGAATTATCTTACTCATGACTTGGAGCTCACGACAGTGATTCACCCGTTGAAGATTTACAGATGTTATTTGTATGGGGCGACATGTTAGGTCTTCTCTGATCATAAGAGTTTGAGGTATCTGTTCACTCAGAGGGATCTTAATTTGAGGCAGTGAAGATGGATGGAGTATATGGAGGATTATGATTTCGCGTTGCAGTATCATCCCAAGAAAGCTAATGTAGTCGCAGATGCACTTAGCAGGAAGTCTTCAGGGATTCTCGCTTGTTTGGCTCTTGAGGACTAGGGCAAGGATGCGACAGTGAGCGAATATGGACTACGGTATCATAAAGACTATGATCGAGTTTTGGTATATCATATGGAGGCGACCCCAACTCTTGTTCAGATGGTGAAGCAAATCAGCGGCAGGACCAGCATTTGCATGATATTTGGATGCGAATTTAGAACGGAGAACGGTTTGAAGAATGGAGAGCTCGTGTAGACGGATCGTTATATTTTCAAGAGCGTCTTACAGTTCTAGCTATCATAGAGGTGACGAAAGTCGTTATGGATGAAGCCCATAGGTCTCAGTTCGCTATCCATCCGGGGAGCACGAAGATGTATCGCGATTTAAAGAGGCAATATTGGTGGAGATGCATGACGAAAGATGTTCGTGAGTACATGGCCAAGTGTACGACGTGTCTTCAGGTGAAAGCCGAGCATAGGAAGCCTGCAGGTCAGCTTCAGCCGCTTCCTATTTCAGGGTGCAAAATGGGAGCATGTGACGATGGATTTTTTCACAGGTTTGTCGAGGATGGAGCAGCGGCATGATGCAGTTTGGGTCAGTAGTCGACAGGTTAACGAAATCAACACATTTCATTCATTCAGGTCGACATGTTCGAGGAGGATTCTCGGGGATTTGTATCTACAGAACATAGTGAGATTGCATGGAGTTCCTTTGTCCATCACTTCTGATCGAGACACTAGGTTTAATGCTAAGTACTAGAGGAGTTTTCAGAAGGCTTTGGGTACAGGTTTGAACTTTAGTATAGCATTTTATCCTCAGACAGATGGACAGGTCTAAGCGGATTATTCAGATTCTTGAGGATATGTTGCATGCCTGTGCGTTAGATTTCGACGGGAATTCGAATAGATGTTTGCATCTAGCAGAATTCGCGTACAACAATAGCTATCAGGCAAGTATTGGTATGGCACCATTTGAGGCGTTGTATGGGCGACCGTGTCGGTCACCGGTGTGTTGATCAGAGCCAGAGGACAGGGTTATTCTTGGGCCGGATGAGATCCGTGATAGCAATGAGAAGGTCGCTGTAATTCGAGATAGATTGAGGGCAGCTCAGAGTCAACAGGAGAGTTGCGCGGATAGGAGACGTCGACCCTTGGAATTTACGGTAGGAGATTTCGTTCTTCTGAGGGTATCAGCCTCGTAAAGGTGTTATGCGGTTCGGAGTGAGTAGAAAGCTTGCACCGAGATATAATGGACTGTTCGTGATCACTCAGTGTGTCGGTATGGTCGCTTAGTCGGCTCGACCTTCCACTGAAACTTTCTCATGTTCATGATGTGTTCCATGTGTCGATGCTCAGGAAGTGTCCGCCTGAGCAAGGGTATGATAGTTTCATTTTGTGATGTGTAGGTTCGGGAAGATACGACGTACGAGGAAGTGCCGATTCAGATCATCGATCGAAAAGTGATCAGTTTGCGTCGTCATGAGATATTGTTGGTAAGGGTCGTGTGGCAGCATCACGGGGTTGATGAAGCCACTTAGGAACTAGAGTCGAGTATGCGAGAATCGTATCCGCATCTGTTTTGTTTCTAGATTGATTTGTAAATTTCGAGGGTGAAATTTCTTTTAGGGGTAGAGAGTTGTAACGCCCCAAAATTATTTAATGATGTTATAGTGTAAAATGATAGATTAGTGTGCCATAATGAATATTTTAAACCTAATTTGATCATTTAATGAAATTTTGGGTTTAAAGTTGTTTTGGTTATCTTAATGACTTCTAGCTGTTTTTAATTATTTTGAACCTTTGGGACACAAAAATTTGTAAAATGTCAAATATATTTCATTTTACAAAACCGTGGGGGGCACATAGTTTTCACACAGTAAAACCGTCCATTGTTTTTCTCTATTTATTCTCTCTCCTCTCTCTCTTTGGTTCACTCTCTCTCTCTCCTTTCTCTCTCTCCCTGTGAGTCTCCATCTCTCGCTCTCTCTCAGTCTCTCTCTTCCTCTCTCATTTTCCTCAAAATTTTGAATCAAATCAAGCTCAAGCTTAGGGTTTTGGTGGATTGGAAGCTCGGGAGCTCGATTGAACAACCAAAAACGTGAATTGAAACTTGGATTTGAGGTTAGTTTTGAAATTTCTAAATTTTTTTCAAACTTTCAATTTTTCATACATTTTTGAAATCTAAGTTTGTTTGAGCTTAGAAAACCCTTGATTTGAGTTAAAGGAACTTAGAACAATTAGAATCTGAGCATTGTTTGAAGAAAAATGGATTCGATTCAAGATATTTCATTTTTTTCTCATTTTTTTTTATTTTCAGACTTTTGGGATTTTGTGTTTAAATCTTGTTTAAATGAGTTCAAAAGTGTTCTATTATGTTTTTCTATCATCTATGATTGTTTTCTATGCCTAGGATTTGAGAAAAACAAGTTAAAACGAAGAATTGAGTTTTGGGAGACCTAAAACCCGTGCTTGAGATTTCTAAAAATTTTCTAGTTCGACAGGCCGGATTCATCCGTTCGACAGGTCAAACCTGGGAATGTTCGGCCGACCGAGCATGGTCCTCCGGTAGGCCGAGCTGTGCAGTTCAGTAGGCCGAACCAAGGGACCGGCAGGCCGACCGAACTAGGGCAAGTTTTGTGACTTTCATCCGTCTTCACTGTTTTGAACTCCGATTGAAATCCTAACTTTATAAAATGATTTTAAAGATACAAACGACACACTAGGACATCATGAAATGGTTTAGTAATGGTAGGGTATCTTAAACTAGATATTGATCGACCTAGTTTGTATTTAGGATCATTCCTAGTTCCGCGGAGCTAACGTATAGTGGACCAGGATTACGGTGTGGTGCATCAACACGAGTATCAAGGTAGGATTTCTATCCCTTTCTTTGGTAGCCTAATTTTAAATGACTTGGCTGTGAAAAGGGTTTCCATAAAAATGTTTTCAACGGTTGATTGAAAATGAAATTTATCGGTTATGTTTTTTTTTTTTTATAAACTGTGATCTGAGATGAACTTCATAATGAACTTCATAATAAATGATAATGAAAACATCTGGTAAATGGATTTGAATAATGTTAGAAATGGATATAAGGGCATGATGTCATAACAGAGATCGGGTCGTGTAGCGATCGACCTTGGGGGCAAGTCCCAAAACCCAGCTGGGCCACCACGGTGGTGATATTAATATGGTTTGCCTAGAAAAAGAAAATGATGATGTTTCTAGTCGACCAAATAAACTGTTTTGGGTAAGAACAGTTTTAATTAAATTTATTTACTTAAGCCTTCTCTTAAATATTCTCTTGAGTAACGATATTTCTTTTAAATTAAATATTTTCTTAAAATATAATTCTATTGAGCCTTTCGCTCACATTTTACTTGTTTTCAAACTTCCCCCTCTATGTGGATTTCCTCTTAGGTTCAGAGAGGACTCAACGGACAGAACTCAGGAGCTGTAAGAGAATCCATAGACTGTTTAAGTTATTAAACAAAGGCATGTAACATATTTATTTTCCCTTATTTGGACTGTGTATGTAATGGAATATTGTCAGTACTATGTGTGTGCACAAGATGTGGGTCCGTGAGATCCATCATCGTTCATCCTATTTAATTGTTGTTTCTTATTACTTGTTTAATGAGCATATTTGTTTAAATTATCGAAAATGCTTGTTTAAAAAGGTTCTAGATTTTTCACCTTTTATGTATTTAATTTAGCCCCTAAACTCATGTTTTTAACTAAATTCTTATTTAATTAATTCAAATAAACCGTCACATCACCTCCTGTATCCCGAGGACGTGACATTACATGGGGAGATCTCTTCGTTGTTTCGCCTTCTCAGGCACAAATTTGACTGATGGTATTGACGGATTTTGACATGCCATCACTTTTGGGCTCAGTGAAGGGAGGTTGGGGGAGAGATTGAGAGTAGAAGGGAAAAGATTCAAAATAGAGAAAGTAAAACAAGAAAGGGACAAAATTGACATTTTGATTTTTTTTTTTTTTTTTGAGAAGAAAATATTATTTCCTTTTATTGCCAAAACCTTATCTTATATACTTCCATAAGTTTCAAATAATTGCAAGTATTTGCACTTTCTCATATAGGGATGTATTTTATCCAGCAGAGTTGGGTTGAGAGGAGGGAGGCGGCGGTACTTAAGAAAATTCAATATCAAATTTAAATTTATAACCTACCTACATCATATCACCATATTTTTTCCATGTTTAAATAGTGTCCCTACAAGACGGACCATATGCCCTCTTCACCCTAAACTTTGCAATCTAGGGTGGACATTATTCTTTGACTCAAAATCCTCCTATTATCTTTTAGAGGAAAAAAAAGAAAAATTCAGCTCTCATTAAGGAAGTCAACTTAAAACGAATTACCGTACCATTTGATTAGTTCATAATCGTCGCGCTTCAAAAAGGTTAAAGTCATAATCCCCGCCGCCACACTCGGTAAAAAAAAGTGCTGTGTTCTGTTATACTTCGTACCTGTTCCCTATGGATACGCAGAAGACCGACATCATGTGACGGCTCCAAGGCTTTTTACTTTTGTTAATGTCATCCAAGGTTTTGGTTTTATATAAATAACTATCAAAAAAAGCAAAAACAAAGAAACAAGTTTTCACTCTAAAGCGCAGCCTACAAAAGATGAAGAGGGAGACTCACAAACCAGCTTTGGTCACTCCATTGATCCAAGCTTGTGAAGAAAATGGGCTTAACAATGGAAGGGGCAGAGCTGAGGAGGGTATTGAGAGAAAGCAAATTCTTGAAGAAGTAAAAAGTCAGTTATGGTTAGCAGGGCCTCTAATAGCTGTGAGTCTGTTACAGTATTGCTTACAGATGATTTCTGTGATGTTCGTTGGTCACCTTGGCGAGTTATCTCTCTCTGGTGCTTCCATGGCCACTTCCTTTGCAGCGGTTACTGGTTTCAGCTTTTTGGTGAGTTGGATGTGGGCTTTTCTTCTTTTTTTTTAAACCAATTCTCAAAAACATCATTAGATATTTGATTACATTTCAGATAGTAGTTTTGAGTTGACTTTTTAAGCTCTGATTATTGACTGAATAGATGGGAATGGCAAGTGCTTTGGAGACCTTATCTGGGCAGTCATATGGAGCAAAGCAATATCATATGTTGGGAATACATACACAAAGATCCATGTTTGTTCTTTTACTCGTGAGCATACCTCTTGCAGTTATCTGGGCAAACACAGAGCCTCTTCTAATTGCAGTAGGACAGGATACGGATATAGCAGCAGAAGCCGGACGATATGCCCGTTTCATGATCCCGAGCATATTTGCCTATGGTCTTCTTCAGTGTCTTGTCAAGTTCTTACAAACACAAAACATTGTTTTCCCAATGATGATTTCCTCTGGGATTGCAACTTTGCTTCATATCCTTTTATGTTGGGTTCTGGTATTCAAATCTGGACTTGGAAGCAGAGGAGCTGCCTTGGCAAATTCCATATCTTATTGGATCAATGTGTTGTTGTTAGCTCTTTATGTCAAGTTCTCTTCCTCGTGTGCAAAAACTTGGACAGGTTATTCCAAGGAAGCCTTTCAAAACACTCTCACGTTTGTTAGACTAGCCATACCATCGGCTGTGATGGTCTGGTAATTTCTCTTTCTATGTTTAATGTGGTGTGTTTTGGTATGATGATATTACTCTTTCGGTTTCAATTCTCTATCTGGAATCTTCAGTTGTGTATAAGGAGCAGAAAAAGTTCTTTGGCTTAGGTGATGCTATAGCTATTAACGATGACATTTTGCAACATTTTGTACAGCTTAGAAATTTGGTCATTTGAAATGGTGGTTCTTTTATCAGGCCTTCTTCCAAATCCAGAGCTAGAAACCTCTGTTCTCTCTATTAGGTTTGTCATGACAAATGTTTTCTTTGTGTTGAACAATGGCAAAGTTTTGGCTACAAGTTTTTGATTCTCAAATTTTAATTGCATACCTTCTGTGCATTACCAGCCTAAACACAGCTTCAACTGTATGGATGATCCCTTTTGGACTCAGTGGTGCGGTGAGGTAAGATTAAAAGCAAAGAACATGTTATCTAAGTAAGCTTTAATTCCATTTTTTATGCTAGCTTACAACTTTTTTCACTATTTGCAACCTGATCAGTGCTTCTATAGAATGTTGGTATAATTCACCCTTGCTTCTAGTTTTCGGTATTTACATAAACTTTGAAACTTCTTGAACATGTCTAAAGGTCTGATTTTGGTACCATTGGTAAGGGTTTAATGATTGAGTTGAAAATGGATCATGACCCCAACTACCTTCAGTTCAAATTTGAAATCTGATTAGCGCTGCTAAAGAATGTTGTTAGTATAAACTTTGCAACTTCTTGCGTATGTTGAAAGGTTTCATTTTGATACTATTGGTAAGGGTTTAATGATGGAGTTGAAAATGGATCATGACCCAACTTCCTCAGTTCGTAACTTATTGGTTTTCCTTTTATTTATGATTAACAGCACTCGGGTCTCAAATGAACTAGGGGCAGGACGCCCAGGAGCTGCTCGTTTGGCAGTGTGGGTTGCGGTAGTCATGACATTTAGTGAGGCATTACTTGTGGGATTAGTTCTTATTCTGATACGTAATATCTGGGGTTATGCTTATAGCAATGAAGTAGAAGTGGTTAAATACGTCGCAGAGATGATGCCAATACTTGCAGTATCCCACTTTCTAGAAGGATTGCAGTGTGTTCTTTCAGGTTTTTAACCTTTTTTTTCTTTCCTTATACTTTGTACAAGGAAAATCATCTTAAAATTTTTGTTTTAGGCTCTTGAAGAATAGGAAAATCTGAGGAAGAATATGATATTAGTGCCTCGTGTACATCAGGAAATGCCCGCGGATGTGGTTGGCAGAAGATTGGAGCATATGTGAATCTTGGATCATATTATATAGTGGGAATTCCATCAGCTATTTTATTTGCTTTTGTCTTGCACATTGGTGGAAAGGTCTTCTCTTCATTCCTCTTATCACATTACATATTTTAGTTTTGCTATCAAGAATGTAATTTTTCTTAAACTTTCTTCTTTTTCTGAATAGGGTCTTTGGTTGGGGATAATATGTGCACTTATTGTGCAATCTTTATCCCTTCTTTTGATCACTATAAACACAAACTGGGCGCAACAAGTAATATTTCTCTCCCTTTTTCTACTTTGAAGCTATTTGTTTTCTCCAGAATCTAACTTAATCGATCAAATTTTTTTTTTTTTTTTGTTTTTGTTTTTTGGCTTAATTCTCGTTTAGGCCAACAAGGCTAAAGAAAGAGTTTACAACTCCGTAGTTCCTGTAGACGTGGTCTCATGAAGGTTAAGTGTGGCTGAGATATAGAGTTATCATGGCCTAATTGGTGGAGGAACACAGGCTTAGAAAATCATGAAAATTATAGAAGTAGATTCACAAGGAATTTTCATATGCTTGTATGAGATGATTATCAGTCATTGCTGCAGATGAATAAAGGGGCAATCTAAGTTGTCACCATGTATTGACTATGGAATATACTTAAAATGGAAAGTGTATCACAAATAAAGTTTGTCTTGGTTTCTTGTAGCTGTTCAGATCTTTTGGTATTTAAGCCATTGTTGTTAGTTCGCGGAATTTGTAAGTTTAAGCAAGATGTTTTTCCCCGTCTTATTATATGAGCTAGTTACACTGGTTTTGTGTTGTTTTTTAAAAGGGAAACACATACAGAGCCAACTCCAAGTACACAAGAAAATTTTGTTCTCATACGACGCCATAGAGCTTAAAATACTTCACAACTGAATTACGGGTGTGTTTGGGACGTAGTTCAAACCATAAAATTGTTATTCAAATCAATTTTAATATATATCTATAAAATTTAAATTTCAAACTAACTTTGATTTAAACTTTTATCTTGAATTACGTTCCAAACGGGTCATTGTACTACATGATATAAAAGTATGGGTATCATACTATATGATTCAGTGCTGTAGTTTCATAGAAAGTTGGACCTCATATAGTGTAGTAGTAAACCTCTAGTAGTGGACAAGGGAAACTCTTACAATAAAATGTGCAAGTAATTGGATTGTGCATCATTGGCATGCCAACCAAAATTCTATACCAATTCTATAATTTGGCATAAGAGACTGACTCCAATGCAATAAATATAATTTAGATATATGGATATATATATATATATATATATATTTATTCATTTATGCACGTGTATACATTGACAAAGGTTTTCCATCTCCATTTAATTATTATTAACTATTGCTCGTAATTGAGAATTGATAATTGAATAAATGGCTTCAACAGTTTCTTTGGCATGCTTAATAAATGTATACATAAAGCGGAAAGATAATTCATTTTTCATTAGAAGAATGAGAAAAGAAAAAAATATAAAAAAAAAAATTAATATTGCTTATTGTGCTTTTTCTCTCCCTCAAAAAGTGCACGTTAAACATTCTTCACGATTAAATTATTATTGTAAACGGACTAGCCAAGGTAGAAACTAATGGGTCAAATTTTGACCTACATAGACGGAATTGACCTTTTTCCCGCAGGTTAAGCCACAAAACTAAAGCTTATTTTAAACATATAGACCTGTCGTTGTTTGAAATTAACATCTTATTCATGAAATCTCTAGTTTATATGAGAGAACATCTTTTAAAAGCTTCACCAAAAGGCAAGTTGGCACTATTAAAAGTGTTCGAATAGATTCCCGTAAAATATGTGATGTTTTAGGACATATTTATAACTATATAAAGTGAATTTTACAATATATTTGTATACATGTATTTTGAATATTTTATAAATATCATTAAAATTCTATAATTATATATATGATCTTAAATATTGTATATATATAAATGTTATATAAAAAGATAATAATTAAAATGGTTAGTAATATGTAATTAATTTTTATTAATTATTCAATTAAAATATAGAATCTTTAATTGAGCATTACTACTTCAGGTCTTTGTAAACAAGAACGGTTTTATTCGAACTGTTAATGTAATGAGTCATTAAATGAGTTTACTGTGCATATATAATGAGATTTTATAAAACTGGAGAATATGATATGAACAACTAGATAATTTTTGTTAAAATGTAGCAATTTCTAATCACATCGATCTATAGTCATATATAAGATGATCTTAATCCTCAGTTATTAACAAGCTCTTATTTATAGAATTGTGCCTTTTAGTTTACTTAGAATGAATTCATGATTTTAATCCCACCTCATGCATTTTAAAGACATAATGAAGTACGTAATCGAGAATATTAATATTACAAGATGGATTTCATTCATTCTTTAAAGGGAAGTAGATAAATAATTTTCTTAAGTATTGATTCGGGTCTTGAATAATATGAGTGCTCAATTAGTAATTAAGTTCATGAATTATTATTCATTAAAAATTAATAGCCCTCAAAAATAAAGAGGTAATTAGAGAGGTTAATGGACTTTGCCTAGTTCTAATTATGAATTATTTATGGAAGATAAATTTATATGTAACTATATTAAATGGACGACTTTAAAACGTGAGTAATCATATTTATAATTTTAAGAGTGCAATTTCAAGTTTTTAGTAGAGTAATATGAGAATTAACAAAATAGTAATATATTAATTAAAGAGTTTAACTTATATATTGGTTTTACTAAAGTTTGAAATTATAGGACCATTAGTCCCCCGCCATCTTTGTAAACATTGTTTGGATAAGTAAAATTATTAGAGTAATATGAGAATTAACAAAAGAGTAATATATTAATTTCAAAAGAGTAATTTCAACTTTTAAGAGTGCAATTTTAAGTATTTAGTAGAGTAATATAAGAATTAACAAAAGAGTAATATATTAATTAAAGAGTTTAACTTATATATTGGTTTTACTAAAGTTTGAAATTATTGGACCATTAGTTCTCGCCATCCTTGTAAATATTGTTTGGATAAGTAAAATTATTGGTTTAGCTAATATTTAATTTAAAATTTGAATTTTAAATTAAATCTGACTCAAAATAAATTAATTATAAATTAATTATAATTATTAAGTAATAAGAATACTTAATAATAATAATTAATTTTGTAAGTCACATATAGTGGGTCCCACCACTATATAGGCGTGTAACAGGCACAAGGATTGGTTCTCTGTACAGTCTAGTACTTGAATACCAAGTTTCCTAAAAAAGTAAGAAGAGCTTCATCCTTTGTGTTGAGCAAGTATAACCAAGTAAACCAAGAACAATCATCAATAAAGAGCACAAAATACCTAACACCAGAAATAGATTCAACCCGGGAAGCCCACCACAAATTAGAGTGTACAAGCTTAAAGGGTTTAGAAGCCCTAGAATTAGACAAAGTCAAAGGTAACTTATGGCTCTTAGCCATTTGACAAGAGGCACAAAATTCCAAATGAGCGTTAAGACACTCTTTGTTTACATAATTGAAGAACTTTAAAAACTATCCCAGAGGCTGGATGCCCCAACCCGTTATGCCAAAGTTTGTGTCTTGATTAAGGCAAGGAAAACATGTATAGGCTGAGAAGAAGAGGTGGAATGACTCGGTGTGTTGTCTAACATGAAGGTGGTAGGATGACTTAAGAGTTTGTATAAGCTGTGCTCAAGATGACCTTGAAGGATAGGGGTCTTCGAGATTTTGTCCTTCATTAAGAAAAATGTAGGGTGAAATTCAACAATTACATTATTGTCAAAACATAATTTGGCAACAGTGACTAAAATTTTTTAAAATCTTTGGTGTGTATAGCACATAGGTTCGACAGTAATGGTCTAGTATGAGCGTGCAAAGAACAGTTTTTAGTATTTACAATACAAATTGTCTTACTATCATCGACCATGACCTGCTCAGTGCCTTGAAAAGGTGTCATGGATTGAAGACGAGAGGCACCGGTGTGTAGACGGCGGGATGCTCCTGAATCCATATACCATGAGATATCGGAAACAGTTTCTGGTGTTGCTATTGCTGAGGCAAAGTGAGCTGCAACAGGGTTAGGTCTTAGCTTGGAAACTTGTACCAAGTTGGTCCTGTTGTAGCACTTAGAAGCTGTGCGCCCAAATTTCAACTAGATTTGTCACTGTGGTTTGGTGTCATTTCCAGAGCTGGGTGATCTTGGTGCCCAATTATGCTGTGCAGCAGATGATTAGGGTTCTCCAAGAATTCACGGTTGATTAGGATTGAAGTAGAATTGAGGTACAGTATTTAGAGAGTAGTGATTTGTGGGTTTGGAGAAGGAATTTGGTAGGAAGTTGGAGTATGATTTTTGACTGGGATTCTTCCTAGCAGCGTGAAAATTGGTTAGGTTGGCTTGAACATTAAAACCACTAGGAGTTAAGGGTGGCAGGCCAAGTTGATCAATTGCATTTTGTCTCCGTAAACGTAACTTACAGCTGAATAACAAACTATGGATCTGCTCAACACTCGGTTGGTCAATTCTACCATTAATAATGTCTGCGAATGAACTATATTGTGGATTAACCCTTGAAGAAGTAAATGATCTAGTCATTGTGGGTCATTTATTCACCCATGAAAGCGAGCTTATCAATAAGACATACTCGTCTACAGTTAAGCTGTCCTTCTTAGTGTTCTGTAGCTCCGTCTTAAGCTCAATAATTTTGGACCTATTTGTTGAAGCATAAGTCCTCTCCAAGGTGTTCAGGTCTCATATGTTGAATTGAAGCTAACAATTTGCGTGACTCTATTCTCGACGAGTGATGAATATAGCCAGTTCATGATCAAACAGGTAGTGCGCTATCAAGTGGCGTGCTCAAGATTAAGTTGCCGCGTTTGAGGATCGAGAAACTTCGGGAGGACATGAGTGAGTCCCGTCAATAAATTCCTCAAGCCCATTAGTAATTATCATATTCAGAAGTTGGTATTTTCAAAAAAGGTAATTATCCTCGTCAAGTTTGATGGTTAGGGTTTGAGTCAGATTGAGTAAAATGGCTTCAAAGAATTGAGCTGGAGTTGGAGTGTTTGGATCTTGGGTATTTCAGTTTTGGGTATTGGCGGAAGAGGGAGTACTTAGGCCTGCGTTATGCCTTGTAGACTCCACTGGGATTAAAGAGACCTCTGGTTTCAAGGCTCTGACACCAAAATGGGGTGGGTTTATAGGTTTCCAGAGACGAGGATAAGAAGAAAAAGAAGAGGAGGCAGTGAAATAATGTTCAGTCCACTAAGGATTTCATTGATAACAATGCTTATATACAAGAGACAAATCAGAAACACATCATCAGCTAATACACGTGTCTAAAATCAGTCAGCCCTACTGTACAAAATGGAAATATATTGTACAAACTAAGAAAGGAGAAAAATAACCAACTATCTCATGAGGGAAAAGCTAGGCTACGGCGCTGTACAGGAAAAGGACTGTGCACCCTCGTTATTTGTTGTAACAGAAAAGAATGAACAGGGATTAGCACAAGACCCTTTGCGTCCGCTTAAGTTAAATGGGTAAGCAGCCAATTTGTTAAATCTCCTATGCCACCAATAATGGATACCACTTTTCAAAAAAAATAAAATAAAATCATAAAACATCTCTCAATGATAGTAAGCTAGCTTATTCGTAGAAGAGTTCTTACTCCCAACGCACATTTAACAACTTGTAAGCCATGTGCTTATCTTCTAGGACTCGGGACATTGATCCAATTTTTCCACATAGCCTATTGAATACATTAAAAGATAGCTGCAATTTTAATGCCTTAAATACTAATGAATGTGTAACTAAGCACCAGTTACATAGATAAAACCTTTTCACCACGCTTGTGTTCTTATATTAACACCAATTAATGATGAGGGTTCTCTGTTTTGGTGCACAGCTAAGCTTCAAGAGATTGCAGCAACGGGAACTATGGAATCATAGACTCTCTGTGTTGCCCAATTTGCCTATACAAAATAAAATTAGTCAGATGAAGAGAATAAATAGAAAGAAAAACAAAGTAGAGAGAGAAATGTTACCTCTTGCTCCCAGTTGGTTTTTATGGTGATAGTCAGAAGAGATAAAACTTGCACAATGAGCGCGCATATTATCCCCAACCACAGACCCTATTCAGAAACAAGTGATTTACTAAACATAATATCTCACAAAATCACATTCTTTGCTTCTCAAAATACAAGCGTGTAATATGAGAAAAGGCACGAGGAGGAAACCTTTCCACCAACGTGCAGGACAAAAGCCAATGCGAGGGCTGAAGGAATTCCAACTAAATAGTATGATCCGAGATTCACAAATGCTCCAATCTTTTGCCAACCACACCCTCTAGCATTACCTGAAACGAATTTTCACTATTTAGTCGCATTAAGCACCTAGGAACGTGTGATGCAGCATGTATTGGCCACAAGTATATTGGTAACCCGTGTTTTGTCTAAAATTATAGAAAAATCCAATTTGGCTAAAATCTTTTACACCCACAAGCTAACAACTGTTTCAATTTTTGATGTAAAATGATCAAAATACCCAAAACAATCAAGTCCATAATCTATTTGTACGGGTCGCAAGGTCTCTCTTTGTCTACCAATAGAGTGCAACTTATAGCTGTGAGAGTGCAAGGATCACTTAACCTTATTTTTGTTGGTTAAATGATGGAAATAATATCATTTTTGGTCCCATATAAAAATAGATCCTTTTTTTCTCAAGGGATTTCTTTCTTCTTCTTTTTTTCCTTATTTAGAAATGTTGAGAGATACGGGTTTATTGCCTTTTTTGATATTCCTTGATTTGTGTAATGTAATCCGTATAAGAAATATGCACTAAAAGATAGGGATGTGATTAGGAGAAAGTCAAGGATCATAACATTTAGTTTTTTTTTTTTTCTTTTTTCAGCTAGTTTCTTAGTTTAGTCCCCGCAGGCCCTTGTATATAATCTGACCATAACCATGTAATGAAATGAGACTGTGTAATACAAAAATCGTCTCTTCTTCTCAGAATTAATTTCTTACTTGTTTTTCAACAAGAAAGAACTTGACGGCACTCTTTCATCATGTTTGACTAAGGGGGATAGAGTTTGTAAGGATTCTGAGAAGTTCAGGGGTGTTGACAAAATAATTCTATGGTTATGGTGGTATCTTTTTTAATTTAGATAAAATTCAGGGGTGATAATCTAAAAGGTACTATTTACTAATTATTGTAGTCCACTGTTTTCCGTTTGAGCTTGTAAACATTGTTTAGTCCGAATCCCATAACAAGGAGTTTATCTCCGTTTTCACTCATTGTGATTGTGAGGCTAAAAGAAAATTTCCAAAAAGATTTGATTTATGAAGAGTGAGAAAGTAGATAAACCTGAAAGAACACATTGCAGTCCATCTAGAAAGTTGGATACAGCAAGAATTGGCATCATTATTGCCACATATTTCACCACTTCTATTTCATTGCTGTAAGCGTAGCCCCAGATGTTGCGTATTAGTACAAGGACTAACCCCACCAACACACCCTCAACAACAGCCATGGCCATGACAACACAAACAGCTAAACGAGCTGCTTCTGGACGCCCTGCTCCTAATTCATTCGAGACCCGAGTGCTGTTAAACAGAAAGGGGAAAAAAATTGCTAAGTCATGGACTGAAGGATGTAATTCCATTGTTTAGCATCAACTTCCATCGAAATCAAACTTCAAGTTAAAATATCGCAGCATGTTTAAATCCCAAAAACTCCTAGCAAAGGTACGTTATGCACACATTCTAGACATTGCTTGTAACGTAATTATTAACTTAGTACGAGAAATTTGATAAATTAACTATAAAGAAAGGATATTTTGTATATCATAGCTCACCTCACTGCACAACTGAGTCCAAAAGGGACCATCCACACGGTCGCAGCTGTATTTAAGCTGGAAACAAATTTGGACTCTGTGAGTACAAATTGAAGATTCATGATCCTAAAAAGAACGCAGTGACTTCAATTACTGAATTGCGTCACTTCAATATCACAGCTGAGAACTAACCTAATGGAAAGGACAGAGGTTTCTAATTCTGGATTGGGGAGTAGTCCAGATAAAAGAACCATCATTTCGAAAGACCACATTTCCAAGCTGATCAATATCATTTGAAAAAAGTGTTAGGAAGGTCGAGCATAAAACGAATGCCTTAAAACACAAATTTTCCGAGAAATTTTCTGTTTCTTTCACACTGTTACACGGCAAGACACAGAAAATGCAATTTACCAGACCATTACAGCTGAAGGAATGGCAAGTCTTAGAAAAGTGAGAATGTTTTGGAAGGCCTCCCGGGAGAATCCAGTCCATGTTTTTGCACATGAAGAAGAGAACTTCACATAAACAGCTAACAATAGAACATTCATCCAATATGATATGGAGTTCGCCAAGGCAGCACCTTTGCTTCCAAGTCCAGACTTGAATACCAGAACCCAACAAAAAAGTAAATGAAGCAAAGTTGCAATTCCAGAGCAAATTACCATTGGGAAGACAATGTTTTGTGTTTGTAAGAACTTGACAAGGCATTGAAGAAGCCCATAGGCAAAAAGGCTTGGGATCATGACACGAGCATATCGACCAGCTTCTGCGGCTATGTGAGCATCTTGACCAACAGCAATTAGAATGGGTTCCGTGTTTGCCCAAATAACAGCAAGAGGTATGCTGACAATTAGAAGAACAAACATGGCTCGCTGCATATGTATGCCCATCATATGGTACTGCTTTGCCCCATAAGACTGCCCAGATAAGGTCTCCAACGCACTGGCCATTCCCATCTGCTTAGACAAGCAAAAAATAAAATTTGAAAAAAAAAATGAAAATCACTTGGAGTTAACAAACAAATTAGGAAATTCTCTTATTAAATCAGTGGCTACTATATCAAACACAGAGAACTAATTCCAAGTCGGACCCTTTTCTATATGATTAAACTATCCTTCTTGAACATATGACTAGAAAAGTAGAGTCTTTAATATAGATGAACGGAAGCTTCATTTTTGAAGATCAATATCTATGACGAAGGGATCCCAACTTACCAACAAGCTGAAACCGGTGACTGATGCAAAGGAAGTGGCCATGGAGGCACCAGAGAGAGACAATTCACCAAGATGACCAACAAACATTATCGATATCATCTGCAAGCAATACTGCAACAGACTCACTGATATCATAGGTCCTGCTAGCCATAACTGCTTCTTTACTTCTTCAAGAATTTTTTTTTCCTTAATACCCTTTTCATGAACTCTGTCCCTTCCTTTGTTGAGCCCATTTTCTTCACAAATTTGAATCAATGGAGTTCTTAACGTTGATTGATGATCCTCCGTTTCCATTTTATTCTTCAGACGTAGAGGGAAGCAGCGGAAAGAGTAGAGGATATCTTCGTTTGAAATGTATATGTCGGCGTGCGTCTGCAGGTTGAAGCCAAAAGTTGTGGAAGGTCTAATTTGTTGACGTTGTGAGTTTGTGGATATTGCTTAGAATTAAGTGAGACACAAACGTCGAAAACATGGTTTTATACTAGGATCGGTGGAAATATGGTTTTATAAAAATTTTGTGAAAAATATTAATATAAGTGAAAATTAAAAACTACGTGTTCACTGTAAGACGATGAGACAAGAAAAGGGCCTTCATCGGACCCCATGAGTTTCGCGTGGCCTAAAATTAAGGCTTGTTTTATAGTCTGAATCACAATTTAAATTATTTTACTATAATATTTTTTTTATAAAAATTTAAATCTTCATTCAAATATTTTATTCAAATATTCGAACTAAATGGGCTCTTAATCTACTAAGATTGGTGGAAATATGGTTTTATAAAAATTTTAGGAATAATTAATATAGGTGAAAATTTTAATAAAATAATAAAAATTATAAAAAAATTATATTTAATTTGGATTTGTTTGGTTTTTTTTGTTTTTTAAATAGAAAAATAAATATTTTTCTCTTGTTTTTATTTTTTCTTTTGTAAAAAAAAAAAATATGTTTAATAATTCCTATTTGTTTTCTATTTAAAAAATAAAAAACAAAAGAGCCTTTCTCTCTTCTTCAAAATTGTCAATAAAAAAAATCTCCCCTCCTCCTTCCTCGGCCTCCTCAAGCTCATCCCATGGCATCGTTCCGATCTCGACTTCAAGATGTAGGACACCGATGGTGGTTCGTGATCATCACCAATGCCTCTAACAGATCTCGTCGCAAATGGCATTACAAAAATGCACACTTCTTAGTGTTCAAGTTGAGTACCTTGTTTACAAATAATAAACCTGAGGAATCTGAGTTTGTTTGCAGCCAACTCACACTTCTTAATGTTCACATAGAGCTTATTGTCACGTCCCAAAAGAGCTCTTGTTGAGAGGTGGGCAGCCCAGGATTTAAGTACTGCTTTTCGGTCCTTTACCTAGCCGATGTGGGACTTTTTTTTTGGATGTTACACCCTCCTCCACCCAATCACGTGACGCCCCCGTCACGGATCGGCTCCCCTGAGGGTCCCACTGGACCATGGAGAATCCACACAACAGGCAGGCAGTACCCCGCTCTGATACCAACTGTCACGAGCTTACTTTCTTCAAACTACTCGTGCGGCCTTAGCAATGCCTCGATGCTAAGTCAGCCTAACTCACTCACGCTCTTGCCTAGAACACAAGGGAACAAGAGAGAACAAGGAGAACTTTGGAAAGGCTTTTCTTGGATTTCCTTGGATGATTTACAAATGAAGGGGATGGTCCTATTTATAGCCATCCTCCCAACTAATGGACGGTCTAGATTACATTGATCTTTACAACGATCTAACGGCTACTATTTACTATCTAGAATGTTCTAGCATAGTGTGGAAGATATTTACAAATAAAATATTCTAGAGAGTTCTAGAGCAGTCTTGAGTCTTCCAGGATCTGCTAGATTCATCAGGATGATTCTGGACTGTGCTGGAACCTCCTGGAATGCTGCAGAACATTGTAGAACAGTCTGGACCCTTCTAGAATCTCACTTGGGCTATGCTCTCCCCCAAAAACGCCCAAGACAAGTGTGTGGCCTCCTTGTGGCTTGGTGGGGCGTGACATTATGCTCACGTAAGACATCACGGACAACCTTCAAATGCTCCATATGAGAATCAAAATCCTGACTAAAAATAAGAATATCATCAAGATAGGCTATACCACCATTTTTCCAATGAAAGTCTTTAAAACTTGGTTCATGAGCCTTGTGAAGGTGAGTCATCACAAACCACTTGTAGAGACCCTCATGCATCTTACACGCCGGGCCAAATCCAAATTTGGTAATAGCCACTTTTGACTCAATTTCATTAATATTTATGGAATTATTGTTGGAAGAGTGAAAATAAGGTAAGTTAAATAATTTAAAAGTATAATTTGTTATGTTTTAAAATTTATTGCCTAAAATATAATAAATTGTATAGTTTAAGAGTCACATGAATTTAACTCTAATAAATTAAAAAAAAAAAAAGAAGCAACATTCTGAAAAGTCACGTATCAACATGATTGAATCCTGACTTAAAATGTGACTTTTTCAAATACCCTACAGGGAATGACAAGTTTAGAGTTGGGATACAAGTCAATGCTCTTTCTTTTTACTCTCCCCTTAATTAAATTATCAAGAGCAAGTCATGCATCTACTAAACACTAATTAAAGCTTGCTTCAATTAGTAGAAGTTTCAACTCAAAAATATATTATTATTTGTGGGGTACAAGTCATGCTACAACCAAGCAAGTACAGTACAGGGAAGAAGAGGACAATTGTTTGGGTAAAATGAGTTGAATAGACAAGACACTGACTAAGAGCCAGCAATGATACATCATGATGTCATTGTCACGCCGCCTGTATCATTGATAGCAACAGCCCGCCTAGAAAAATAGGAGTTTTATGGCTATCTTATTTCGATACTTAAAATACGATTTAAATTATTTTATTATAAGTATTTTTTTATAAAAATTTAAATTTTTATTTAAATATTTTATTTAAGGAGGTTTTGGTAATGGTGAATAACTCAATTTTCATCATAATTTTAGTTATAAACAGCGTAAAACTCTCATATGTTACAGTAACAATAAAAAAATATGTTACAATATAAAACTCTCATATGTAACAATAAAAGTAGTTCTCATCACTAATTTTCATCACCTTTTTAAACACCTTATAAATACTTTAATTAAACAAGCCCTACATATATTGTCCGGTTCTCTAGATAGATGGGACCACCTGGTGAGGCCTACAGTTACTTACGAAAGAACCAGGCTAAAAAAAGGTTTTTCAGAAAAATAAGGTCCGCATGTTTTGTTGTAGGTTGGTTTATTGGATTCGGAGGATGGATACATAATAGTCTGGATGTAGGATCAAATGAACATGAATTTGAGTTCATTTTTTAAAGTTACTTTTCTCTTTTAACTTCTTTTAATTTGGATCAATATTTTATAATAAAAATTATTTTTTTATATTTAAAAAATTATTATAATTTTTTGTTTAATATTTGATTAAAATAATTTTTTTATTATATTTTTAATAAAATAAATAAATTAAAATCTATATTGTATATTTTTAATATAATAAATATTAAAAATTTTATTTATTTAAATATAAATTTTAATTTTATTTACTATTCAGATTAGTATTTTAAATATAAATCAAAACGTTAATTTAAATAACCATTTAAATCATATAATTTATATCAAAATAATATAAATTAATATAATTTAAATTTATTTATCAAACAAACCCAAGAAATCAAAATCCTTTTTTTTATATATTTATACTTTCTCGAGCATGCATATCTGGAAATGCACAAATATTTTTGGAAAAGAATCTACTGTGCATCCTGGCGCACCACTCGCAGTGCACGTTTGACAGCCGTTTAAAATGAACCGAACGGTAAAATATGTAGGAGATGCACATATTCACCTGCGTGCATGCTTATAGTATATCGAACGTTCAAATGTATTTTTTTATATATAACAAAAAATGCTATCTACTTTTAAATGAAAACGGTGGAGGAGAAAGAACGGAAGAAGAACCAGAAAATTTCTTCCAAGAGTTTTTTTTTTAACCAAATGGAAGAATTTCAACATCAAATTTTGGGAAAAGTTTTGGTGGAGATATAAAAACCTTCCAGCGATGGAAAAGGAATTGTCAACCGTTGGATTATTTTTTGATAGCTTGTAATGATGGAGTCTATCGATACATTCTTAACTTAAAATGCACATGATTTACAAAAAAAAAAAAAAAAAATCTGGAACTTTCTTCTCCATCTTGCTTGAAGATTGACAAAAAAAAAAAAAAAGGTCTGATTGAAACCAAACGGCGATAAACTTACCCACTGGCTCAGGCGACCGTCATTGTCGTCGTCCTTACACTATCATGAAGGTTTGAGATTTTGATTTGGGACTTCTTTTGTTATTTTAGTTTATAATTATTTGAGAATTTGATTTAGGATTATTCTTTTTTCTTTTTGTGTTGTCAAATTGAGGAAAGGAGAGAATCGCACGCACAACAAGAAAGCAACACTGGTCATCGGAGTTTCTTTATATCCTTCATTCCCCCACCGCAAATGCCATTGTGACCTCCGTCATTCTCTCTCTCTCTCTCCTTCTCTTTCTCTCTCTAGGGTTTGGCGGATCTCGTTCCATTTCTTCCCGAATTATCAGCCTCTCTTTATCTCCCTCTGATTTCATTTTTGTTTGAATTTTTTGATCAAAAACAAAAAATCTTTACCATCTGCGATTCGTTCCTTTGTTGTTTGTAGTCTCGGAGCTCGGAGCAGTTTCAGTTTCAGCGTAAAGATATTGGTTTTAAAGCTCTTGATTATGATGAATTTTTCTTTTTTCTGATTTTTTTGTTTTTGTTTTTTTTTTCTTTTTGAATTTGGAATGGAAAATGAAGGAAAACGTCGCAATATATTTGGATTTGAAATCTTTAATCCAGATTCTTAAATTGTGACAAAAACCATTTGATACCTAAACTTGAAATTTCCAAACTTTTTCCCCTTTTCCCAAAGCACCAAACCAAAAAAAATTTCGTCGACCACCTTGATCTCGCAAGGACAAGGGGACCCTATGTCGATGGTAATGGGGGTCAGGAGGGTCGAGACTTGAGTGATCAGGTGGCTCGATGAGAGATGCGACAAAGTTCGCCAAGAATACCGGAGGTGACGAACGAGTCATCGGAGCTGGGGGGGAGTACGGTTTTTTTCCTTTCTACATAAACAGATCTATTTTATGAAATAATTTTGTACACAAATCATACGTGGGAGGGTTGTGGACCATCTTTTTCTACCATTAATCTAAAACTATAAAACTATAAAGATTTTTTTTAATACATTATATTATATTATATTATATTATATTATATTATATTTTTTTATATATAATATAATATAATATGTTAAATATACCCAAGGAATTTTCTCAGAATTTTGTCGTTTTCAAAGCTCCCCTTCAAAATTTTTCCAAGCTTGAAGTTTATACTTCTAACAATGCACCCAAAAAAATGATTGGTTTGCTTTTCAAGATCAATATCAACTTCTTCAAACTTGTCGTTTCCCACCAATCAAACGAAACAAAAAGAAGAAAAAAGAAGAAGAACATCTCAGGCTTTGAGCCGCAACATAACCCACATTCAATAGACCAAAACCCATAAAAAATGAGCGTTTAATTTGTTTTTTCTTTTTTGTCAATTGATTTTAAAATAAAAAGGGTAAAAATTAGAAAGTGAGAGAGTTTGTCATGTTCTTTTATTAGAATTTTAATTCCGATATTTTTCTGTAAAAATGGTTGAGGATGGTGCGATTGTAGATTCAAAGTCCGTCATCTTTCAGATGCTCTGCATAGATTTTAATTAGGGAAGAATTAGGCGTTCTACTTTATTATTCCAATTGGTAAAGAAGATTGTACTGGATCGAGGAATTGCAAGCTTTAGGATCCGTTTGGTAAATAGATTTGAATTAGTGATTTGATTTGAGTTAGTGTGATTTGAATTAGGATTTGAGTTAGTGATTTAAATTATTATCCGAATTGACGTTTGAATTTGCATTTAAGTTTTAATTTGAATATAAAATAAAATTAAAATTTTTATTTGAAAAGATAATAAAAATAGTTTTTAATTTATCAACAAATCTAATAAAATATTAATGTTAATGATCTTAAAAAATATATAATATAGATCTTAATTTGTTCCTCTCTTTACTAAGAACATAATGAAAAAAGAATCATCTCAATTGAAAAACAAATGAAGAAGTTATGCTTTTTTTCCTTAAATAAAAGAGAGTGAATTTTAGTTTTTACCATAACAGAGATATCTAATTATCAAAAGTTTAAAGGAGTCATAACTCTGAAAATTTAGATTCTTGATGAAGAAGTTATCAAAAGAATCATCTCAATTGAATAACAAATGAAGAAGTTATGCTTTTTTTCCTTAAATAGAAGAGAGTGAATTTTAGTTTTTACCATAACAGAGATATCTAATTATCAAAAGTTTAAAGGAGTCAGAACTCTGAAAATTTAGATTATTGATACTTAAATGATTCAAATTTTAGAGAAAATAAACATGCATATAAATAATTTTTAATACTCAAATATAAATTTAAATCTAAAAAATTCAAAAAATTCTCAAAATAAACAGATCCCTAGTGTGCAATTTTGAATCTGAGTATTTTGCTCTAAGTTACTTCAAAGTCCCCAAAAAACAACTTCTAAATCAAGGGCACAAAGTTTATATTCAATATTTAAGTAAAAGTAAAAGATCCAAGAAGAGATTTAAACACATCCAAGAAGAGATCCAAGAGAGCGGTTACCAAAAAAAAGAGAGGGGTTACCAATTTAAATCTAAAATTTAAATCTTCATTCAAGAGGTTTCCAGGTCCTCGTCAAATCTAAAAGAGAGTGTAAGGAAGGATATGATCATCGCCATCAGACTAAAATACCCAATTTTTTTACCTACAAAACTTTTAAGATAGGTCCATTTAAAAAAAGAGAGCGGTTACCAAAAAAAACAGAGGGGTTACACGTTGGTGATGCCCAAAACACTTTTAACATCACTGTAACTTTACTGCACAATTTACACTTCAGCACCCCTTCACTAACATCACTGTAACTTTACTGCACAATTTACACTTCAGCACCCCTTTACTTCTCATCCTTCCAATTAGACCCTAAGGGTCTTGTGCCAAACGCGCATACTAGAGTATGGGTTCACCATTTTTTTTAGGTTAACAACATATACTTTCTAGCCTCAATTATTTTTCATTTCATCATTTTATTTTTTAAAATTACAAAAGTATTGTTTGAATTTGAAAAACTTATGTATATTACATAATCGTACTTTCTAACCTTAGGTCATTTTCAATTTATATCTTTTTTTCAAAAGTTTTGAAATGTTTTTGGTTTGTATTTGAGATATTAACTTGAGGTGTTTGAGATTTTTCACTCAGTATAAACCTGACTTTACAACTAAATTACCTAATTTGTTAACTTTTTCTAGAACGCCTATTAATTTTTATTCCTTTGTTAGTTTGGCCTGTCACATTGCCCCTAAAATTTATAGATTTAAAAACATAAAAGCCATAAAACAATGGATTAAAGTAAAAAAAAAAAAAATCTATTGACTTTTGTTTTTTAAATTTTTTAAAGGTTTTTCTTAAATTTTTTTAGAAATAATTTTTTTTTGTCCAAAAATTTATATAGTGAAATTAAAACAAGTTTTTCAATTTTAAAAGACAGCTTTGTAGTTGCCAAAGAATAAATTTAGCAATAGTAAAAAGGAAAACATATCCTACTGTAGTGGAGCATCCTAATTGGTAGTAGGGACGGTGCTTGTTTTTTAAGGTTAGATTAATCACAATTAATTTATAAAGAAATGATATGCAAAATTGACCCCAAAAAACAATTGTTCCTACAGATTTTTCATTATGCTGCTAATAATAAATTAGCATACAATTTTATGACGGAATTTGCATATTAAAACATAGTAGGTCATAAAGTGCCAACTAAAGTTGGTTCATCGTTTGATAGTTTGCAGGACATATATGGGTCGTTGTTGCAATCAAGTGAATCCTTGCTATTTGTTAATAAAAAAAAAAAAAAAAAACTAGAAATTTGTTTTATCGTCACATGAATTATTGATTATTCTGGAATCTGTTATGAGACGATACACATTGTTAGGTTTTATATTTGGGGAATTTAAAATAATTTATAGTTGGTGTTTATGATAAATAGGCATGCAGGAGGGAATTTGCCTATGAAAAAGACCTTTACCTACAAGTTGGTCTTGATTGGACGAGCAGAATCTGGCTTGGATATGTTTTATTGTCCTTGACCAGATCTCGCTCAAAAGCGATGTTCTATTGCATAGTGGAGGATTATTTTCTTCTATGGAGTCAGGTTTAAATTTCTTGGCAATGCTAACCGAGAAACTTACAAGAATGCCTCTCTAAAAAAAGTTTTACAAGATTGCTCCCTTAAAAAGGTTTTTGTCAAAGCTATCCTTTTAATAAAAAAAGTTGATTTATTAAAAGATCAAGTTATCATTCCTCTTAAAATTGAACCTGTTAGGTTTCATCCCACAATTCACCAGGTTCCACTGTAGAATACGTCAGGTTCTGCCTTGGAATCCGTCGGACCCACCTTCGGTCACTAGAACGGGGTGTCAAATTGTAACCTGCTAAGTTCTAACTTGAAACTTGCTAGATTTCAGCATATTTTTCTGCAATAAAGTAGCCCTAACCGTCTTCGATTGCCGGCATGGGTGCTAGGTTGTAACCTACTAGGTTTCAACTTAGAACCTACCAAAATCTAACATTTTTTAGCCTACAAGATTCCATCCCAAAATCTGTTAGAGCTCGTCGGGTTTGATCCCTAAACTAGCTGGAACTTAATTGGATCCATCTTGAAACCCGTCAAGTTCTATCCTGAAACTCGTCGGAACTTGCTTGAACTCTAAAACAAACCATTACAAAAAAAAAAAAAACAAAAAAACAAAAAAACAAAAAAACAAAAACAAAAATGGATCTACAAACTTTGCACAAATCATTTCTAAAAATTCACACAAATCAACTCCAGAAAAACAAAACAAAAACATGTCTACAAACTTTCCACAAATTATCTCACAAACAAAAACAAAAGCAAACAATAAAGCACTAATTTTTTTTCGTTCAAACAAAGTTCAAATGAATCTAGATCCTTACGGCTGAATTGAGGAAATCAAAGATGGCACTGAGAACTGATTTGGAATATTCAAATCAAACTACGAAAACTCAAAAATCTAAACAAACAATCTTAGATCATCTTTATCTTTTCCAACAAATTTACAAAACACTACAAAATAGAGTAAAAATAATGGAAAAAAAAACAACATGCATTCCGACATTTGTTTGACCTTTGACTCTAGCTTCTACAAATCTTCTAATTCGATGACGTCGGTTGGCATTTTTGGACTCCTAAAGGTTTGTTCGACTCCATGGATAGAGAATTTAGAAACCTAGGTGTAGAGAGAGAGAAAAGTAGGCCAGTTCGTGAACTTCTCAGATCGCAACCGTTGCATAGACAAGGATGGCGATGAAGACACGATCTGGCTTTGCGTTGGCAGTTGGTAGTGTTGCTGTGGTCACGAGCGGCAGTGACTGACTTCATCTTCGATTGTGCTTCTTTATCAGTGATTGGCGGTGCCACGGCGGCTGTGAAGAAGGCCCGCCCGTGAACTTCTCAAATCGTGACCCTCACATGCACCGGGATGGCAACGAAGACAAGACCTAACTTTGGCGACAACAGTAGTAGCAGGAGAGACAACAAGAGAGGCTGAGAGAAAGAGGAGAGAGAACAAGAGACGTTAAAAGAAAAAAAGGATGGAGAGAGTAGAAAGATCTGAGAAAGAAACGAGAGAGGGAGTAGGGAGGCTTAAGAAAGAAAGTGTGGGAGGAGAGAGTGAGGCAGATAGAGAGATAAGAATTATGGTTCCTAAATTTTGAAAATGAATTATACGGGACAAAATTTTAAATTTGTAATTAACATTTTAAAAAATAAAATAAAAGGGGCGGTTTTAAAAATTCAAAAATAAGAGGACAATTTTAATAAGTGATATCATTTGAAGGGCATTCCACATAGTTTTCTCATACCGTATGGTCCTAGGTCAGAGTAGTTATTCAAGCATTGGGAATCAGTATATACTTTGTATTTGGTTAGGTGGAAAGGAATGAAATGGAATGACTAATCTTAGAAGGGTTAATAATATAACTATACCTCTTTTTTTTTATTTTTTATTTTTTCATTCTCTTGCTTTATTTCTTTCAAAACTTTTATTAAATAATTAGCTACATATTTTTTCCTTAAAAATATATATGTAAATATATTACTTATAGAGGTAGTATTGTCAAAATAAAAATAGTTATATTTCATTTCAAATTGTTTGTAAAATACTAACTAAACAAATGAATGGATTGTCTTTTATATTCTTTTCTATTGCATTACCATTCTTATGACTATTATCATTTCATCGTTACGACCAAACAGAGTTTCAACACATCTTTGTATAGTAATCGCATTAGGTTTTGTATGTGGCTTCTGGGATAGGGTATGGGGTTTGGGTCATCTTTTGGGGTATATACATAAATGTCATTTTTAGACTCAAGTTTAATTTATGCCACTTTAGGACATTTTTAGCATTCTTTCGATAATTGTTGCGTGTCTCCCTATGACATTTTTAGCGTCCCTTTGGTATATTTTTTGTGCCTCTTTGAGACAAGTTGTGTGTCTCTTCAGAGTATGTTGCGTATCCTTTCAGGATATTTTATGTCCCTCCAAAATATGTTGTTATCCCTTCAAGACAAGTTGTGTGTCACTCGAGGACATTTTTTTTATGTCCCGCCACACACTTTATTAGTCCCACTGAGACATATTTCATGTCCTTCTATGACATTTTTTTTAATCCAAACGGATAGTTTTTTCCTTTCTTTCTTTCTCCTCTCTCTCCTTGCTATCGCCTACCCGTTGCCAGTGTAGCCACTAAATACCATCAAAACAAGAAAATAGAGGGAGAACATAGAAAAAAGGGAGAAGAATGACATCAACGAAGGAAAAATCCCTACTAGATTGTGAAATTATTTTTAATTGATTTGCATTATATATATATTCCGAGTTAAGACTTGTGAAATGGATAGGAAATTAATGTCGAATTTTAGATTAACTTGAGAATATATGAATGGTGTAGAAGAATTCATGGATTTTGCCAAAATCCATGCCCATTGTGATAAAATTCAGTGTCCTTGTGCTCAATGTAGAAACTATAGATCTCATTCAATTCTAATTGTTAGAGGACATTTATTTCAAAATGGGATTATAAGTAGTTACCAAATGCGGTATTTTCATACGAGTCTAAGTTTAATCCAACTTGAGTAAGTAAAAAAAAAGAACTTATTATGGAAGATTATATGGATGATCATGACAATATGGTTAACATGGCTAATTTTTGGAAGAACACGTTTTACACCATCCGGACTTATTTGAGACAATGATGAATGATGATGAGACACATGTGTCTAAAGAGTGTACCACTTGCGTTGCAGGGTATTCTAACAAAGGATGTGAGATTTGCAATTACCAAGTTGTGCTTGGTCTTTAATTCAATATAATCCAAGACAATTGTTCCACTTGTGCCAGATTCATTATAATCGAAAGTGGTGCAAACCTTGTGTATGCTTGAGAAATATTTTTGTAACACCCGTATTTTAACGGGTATGATTTTGTAAAATTTAATGAATAAAATGTGACTGTTTAAAATTACTAAGTTGTCTATGATCATTAAAAATAAAAATGTCACTTTAGTATTTTCTTACCAAGTCTTCTTAAGAAACATTCAAAATTTACCAATACTCACTTCTACCAATCTTGTCTCCCTAAATTAATGCTCAATTATGTAGCCTTCTTCTCATTTTGCTAAAGGTCTCCGAAGGAGACATTGAATTATTTTCCCTCAATTAATAGAAGACATGGAGATATTTTCTCAACCACCTATTTAATTATTTCCTCATCTTCTTCCATAATTCACTCCAATTGTCCCTTCAATTATGTTGGCATTATTTGCTAAAAGTCTCTATGGGAGACATGATGATATTTTCTTTTAATACTCTTTTGTTTCTTCTTACAACTTTCCCCTGTAAACTTCCCCTTCCTCTCAAGCATTTTGATATCTTTTTATTTAACCATCACCACCTTCTTCTCTAGTTTCTCATTCTCTCCCTTTCTCACTTCAAATTTCTAACTAAAGACATAGAGCACAAAGCTCTCTTTGTGGCCAAGACAATTATAATTCCCAACCATAATCGAGGCGGTTTTAGAGTTAATTCAAGCTTGATTTTTAACCCGAACTTTGGTGCTTTTCAAAGGAGTTTTGAGGTAGGTTTTCTTTAATCTAAACTTAGTTTTTAATATGTGTTTTCTCCATGTTTAATGCATAATTTTCGTGTTCAAAATTCATGCAAATTTCTAGTTATGTTAACATGCATCCTTGAGCATTTATAAACAAAAAGTTGAGTCTTGAGTTAAAACCCGCAACCAACCTTTATTTTGGTTTGACAACAATGTTAGAAACATGCTATGAATGTTTAAAACCGGTTTCGATAACTTTAAGATTGACGTTTTAATGTTTTGAGCTTAAAGAGCAAACTTAAGCATGTTTTCATCATTATTAACAAGAAAGGCTAGAGATATAATTTGATAATGATTTTGGTATAAAACTGATGAGAATATGTTTATTGTGATTATATAATGCATGTTGCATATTTTGGAATAGTTTTGAGATTTTGAACAAGGATAATATGCTTTGAGTTAAAGAAAAACTAGACATTCCATGAACTTTGTAATACCTCTACGGGCAGTGGCTCTTTCTTAAAATTTTGGAGTTAAATGAAAATGAATTTTGTAAATTGGTTTGCATATTTAAAAAGTAGACATCCTAAGCTTTCCAACGAGCTATCATGAGCCTAAATCGGAGTTGAATTTTAATTTCTATGAATTTTTTAATTTTTGGATTAGAAACTAGTAAACCTGCCAGTGGTGGTAAACCACTCGTCTGCCTTAAGTAAACCACCTGTTTACCCGTGTGTTGATTGTAGATAGTGAACCCGCCTTTTTGCAAAAGTATACCACCAATTTGCCATGATATACCAGCTGTTAACTTGAACCAAGTACCCAACTTTGCTCACCTTCTAGTCCCTTAATGTCTTGCAACCTTTTCAATACTATCCTAAATGATTTATGAATTCTTATTAGAGACTAAAACATATAAATTACTTGTATGTATTTTATATTGTGTTTAAGATAAAAATTGTTTACTTGGTATTTAAAGAACAATTGCATAAAAAACTTTAATGGCACTAGTAAGATGGGTTTACACATAATTCACTTATAAATGTGATTATACGTTGTGATTTAGTTTTAATTGTCTTTATGCATGCCTTAAGGTCAAGGATGTGTGGAGCTAACGTTAATTAATTCCGAGATTAAAAGTTTGTTGTTAAGCTTTGAAGTTAGAGATTCTATTACTCATCTTTTGTGAGGTTTTTGGTAAATTAAATTTGGTTGTTTTATGTTGTAAAATATGTATATTGTATAGCGATAAATATAATGATTTGACATATATTATAAATTGAGAAGCATGGTTAGAAAATTGACTCTATAAATAAAAATTGAATACAAAGAAATAGTGAGATGTAAAAAGGGCGGCGGTTATGTCCTTGGGCACGAATACCCTAAAAGGTAAAATAGGGGGAAGGTGATGACGCTTTCTTGGGTTGAAAGTCCCAGAACACACTGTATAGGAATTGATTTGGTGAGAACTCGGGGCTTGATGTCCCTTCACCGAAACACCCTTGGAATGTTTATAGGGTGATCAAGAGCGCCCATTTGGGTTTCGATGAGTTGAGTGATACTCTATTTAACATGGATACCTAGGAACAATGATGATTTGTAATATTTGTATAAATGTATAATTATGAAACTTGGTAATGATTAACTATGGTATCCACGAGATGCGATCATAATAAACGTCATAATCTGGAATATAATGTAACTGACTAACCATGCAGTTTTAATGTGATAATGGATAAACCATAAGGTGAGTCATGATTTCCTTACTGGGCATGTCGATGCTCATCTCTATCATATCTTCATCTCTTAGGTGGAACTCAGTGCAACATATCTGAAGAGGAATAGGCGAAAACAACCCTGCTGTTTTCGTGTTAGAAGACCTTGTTTATTTGTAACTTATCTACAACATGTAAGAGTTGTATTAATTTTTTTATGATGGCTGTGTTAAGTTATTTGAGAATTGTACTATGGTGATGATGACTGCAATATATATATTTGGTGCTACACTAAAAACTGTGGTTTGTATTTAAAACGTTTATTTTTATATTTTTTATTTTTGTTTAAAGACCCATGGGCATTGTTTAATTGATTTAAATAATATAAAATTTAAAATTATTTTTATTTATTCAATACTGTTAACCCAAACATAGGGGTGTTACAATTTTCCATAGGTATTTTTTGACATCATGATTCATCTAACGGTATACTTAGCACTGAAGTTAAGTTATGTGGACCTGTATATTTAAGATGGATGTACCCATTTAAAAGGTTTATGAAGGTTTTGAAGGGCCATGTGAAGAACTGAAATGAACTGGAGGGATGTATCATAGAAAGTTACATAGCAGAGGAATCAATTGAATTTTGGTCTGAGTACTTGTCCAATCTGAAAGCAACTAGGGTGCCAAAGATAATGAACATTGAGGCTAGGAGACTATCCATCAGCAATATTTCCTCGGTAAATTGAGGAGAATAGAAGCAAGCTTTTCTTTATGTCTTGTACAATGCTAATGAAGTGAAGCCTTTCATTGAGGTGCATATGAAGGAATTAAAAAAGGTGAACCCAAAAAGAGGAAGAAATGACAAGCGGTTGCAAGATAAACACAATTGGACCTTTCGAGAGTGGATTAGAGCACACATCTATGCCAAGTGCTTCACATCACAAGATAGAAGCATGTCATAAGACTTAAAGAATTTAGCTAAAGGATCGTTGTCGATAGTTACAAGGTATACATCATATTCCATAAATGGTAATACTTTCTATACTCGCGAAAGTGATGGAAAGCATCCTGTCCAAAATAGCAGTGTGACTCTCCGTGCCGAGGCTATGCATATTTCCTTTGCCAAGGACAAGAATTCGGAATATGGGACCATGAGCTACTTTGGTTTCATTGAAGATATTTGGGGACTTGATTATGATAGATTGCAGGTAGCACTTTTAAGTGCAAGTGGCCCAACAATAACTATGCTAAGACCGATAATGATGGTGTCATGGTGGTGGACATTAGGAGATTGGAATACAAAAATGATCCCTTCATTATGGCATTACAAGCAATCCAAGTTTTTCATACAACGGATCCCAAAGATTTGGAATTGTCCCTAGTCGTCCTGATGAAGCCAAGAGCAGTTATTGACGGTGAAGAAGTTGCCAAGGATTCCATAAACACCCCCTCATGGATATATCTCTATATATACTGATTTTTATGATAAAAATAGCAAAAAATAAAAACTCTGGGCCATTGTATGCATAACACGTAGCCTAGCCACCCTGGGTAGACGAGACAAAGGTCCAAGAAAAAGGTGTTTTTGACCAAATTTTCAGGACGATTTTTTATAAAAACCATCGTGAATTCGTACCTTACATGACGGTTTTTAGGAAAAATGGTCGTGATAGCAGTGAAAGCAGCATATTCTATGACAGTTTTCTTAAAAACCATTGTGGTATCTAAACATTACATGAAGGTTTTTCTTAAAAACCATCGTGTAATGTAGGGCAAAAACAATGTAGTTTTAGTCTCTACTCCAATTTAACATCGTGCCTAGGGCTTATAATTCAAAATTTCACATCTCTCTCTCACATTTCATGCCCCTAGACTCTAACCCTCTAACCCTCTCTCTCACACTCTAACCCTCTTCGACACCGTCGCTGCTACTGCCCTCGACCCATGCCACACTATCACTGCTATCAACGTTGACCCAAACGCATGCCATCGCCATCTTCCTTTCAACTCAGAGTAGGAACTTTCAACCTGAAAATTATTTATATTGGAAGTATCTAATATCTTCGTCTATTAGTTTTTCCATTAAATTTGTTTTGATTCTTGTGGTTTTTGGTTTGTCTCTTATCTTGTTTTTGAGTATTCAAAGAACATAGTTTTTTTAGTTGGAAATGAAGAAGATTGAGAAATTGGAATTTTCATAATTGTTTTTTTATGTTTTGTTTAGCATCCAAGAATGTACAAATTTTGTAAACTCTTTGTTTAGAATTTCATTTAATCTGATATTTTGCGTTTGCTTGTCCTGATTGTATAGATAATAAACTTTTTTAAAGAGCAGCACGTGAGTGACTTGTGGTTTTGTTCTTGCCAATCTTTTTCATGTCTAAGCTCTTACTACATTTGTATTGGTGTACCAGCGTTGACCATTTTGTTTTCCTCTTTAATTTTAACTTCTATCTATTTTCCCAACTAAAGGCTCAAAAAGTTTAGTCATGTTTTTCTTCTTCATTTGAGGGGGTTTGAAAAGCAAGAAAATTTGAGCTCTCTATATTTTTGTGTTGGTTTTAATAATGCTCTCTTATTTTTCTTCTGTCTTGTTGTCAATCCTCATATTTTGATCTCTCAAGCCAAAAAAAGAGATATACCAAAAACATCCAAAAAACTTTTTGCTAGGAGACAGAATACAATTTAGAAAAAACAAAAACTACAAAACAATTAAGTCGGCTATATATGACTAAATCAGATGGTACTCACTAAAATTGTAACAACCTCACCATCTCCTCTAGGCTCTAGACTTGCTTCTTTATCTATCCAAACAAAAGTACACTTAAAAAATAGAACAAGTAACTAAGACCCCTAAATGTAGGGGAAAACAACAAAAATGAACTCATGTAGTATACTACGTGGGGCAAAAAATGGGGAGCCCTATTTATTCTGCTCTTGAATCTTTGTTTTATCGTATCAAATATGTTTGAATAGGATTTCATCATCTTCAATCAACATGGTTTCTTGTTTTTTTTGTTATTATTGTTAATTCTATTCACTATCACTAGTAATTATAGTTTATTTTTTATTTTCAAATTAAATCTATTAATTTGGTTGATTGGTTTATGTCAAGTTATGTGTTTGTCTTTCCATGAGGATTTGGTTTAGATTAGGTAAAAATCTCACAAGAGAGTAGTGCACACCATCTTTCTCTCAACATAGCAAGAGAAAACAAAGTAGCAAGCCCCAAAGGAGAACATAATTCAATCTCAAAGTTGATTTTGAGCGGAGAGCTATTTTAATGAAAAGAGTTTATCGGATGAAGAAGAGAGGATTAAGAATAGAAGTTATGTTTGATGCAAGAGGCCAGCTAAAAGTCACACCTGGAAGTAAATTAAGCAGTTGGATTGAAGTTTTTAGTAGAGAACACATTCCAATATGGATTAAAGGTTGGAAAACTAAGTATTTGAACCAAGTAAAAGATGTTAATTAGAGAGAGATTTATGAAGCTTTCACAGTTGAGGAGCAATATAAGACAAAAGCTATAAAGATTTGTGGTGAATTAGCAAAAGGGTTAAGATCTGATCTTTACTTCACTTTTGCAAAGCCTAACCTTTCCATTCTAGGTGACGATGAAAACATCTTTAAGCGGCCTCCTACGATAGTATACTCCTTGTATAATTGATGACGATTAGGAAGCATTTGCCGAATTCCAACTTCTATCAACACACGTAAGAAAAATAAGAGCACAAAATGAATATGATTCCATGGTTGGCAGAGACGGATATAGAGTGCTTGAGTAATCATTAGTACGTTATTATCATACTCGTATTACATATATCAATTATTCTATCATTAATATGTTACTAATATAGTAAAATATAATTAGCTGAGATGGATGTGCTACCATCACAGGAGGAGTTATGGGTAAAATTGCTTCAAGGTCCTGATGGACAATTTAGAAATCTAAATTGTGCAAAAATTGAGAACTTCATTGTAAGTTTATTGAACGCAAATTCTTAATTTGTAATTTTATAACTTTTGAAGCATATCGAGAACAACTTGGTTTCTTGTTGTTTTACAAGATGAGTACACAATGCAACAAAGTCCAAGTACCTTCCACTTTGTTGGTATCAAAGGCATATTGACAAGGGCACCAGGGAAACCGAAACATTTAGGACGTGTTCGCTGTCAATCTAAGTATGTCAGGCAGTTTCAATACTTTGACCTTTAATCAACTTTAAAATTCGATCCCTAGATGTTAGAAGATACAATGGGAAATTATAGACTATGAAGTCTTGTGACTAAATATCTTTCCTAAGGAGGTGGCAAACCTACAGATGAGACTATTTCACAATGCAATAGCTTCAAGAGTGCAACCTCTTTGTTGATGGTAGAGTTAATGGTGGGTGTACACTTGTTGCACTTGGGAAGGCATGGATGGAGAGTCTTCCAACTAATATAGTCCATGGAAGCCTTAGGGTATGAAAATGTGCACATTAACATCATTACCCCTAGAATAAGAATGGCTGAATCACCTTTATGACAATTGAAGCTACAACTGTAGGTGAAGTCGTCAGAAGCTTCGTTACATGGCTAAAAAGGTTAATTGAAATCATTGCACTAGCAAAGACGAGTCGAGCGCCTAGTCACATGCCCCAACATGTTGAGAGAAAGAAACACCAAAAAAAGAAAAATGCTAAAAAAGTAAGAGAGTCAGAACTTGAGGTAGAACAACAACGAGAGTTTAGGAAACAACCTGTTGTGAATGAGCTCCTGCCTTCATTTAACTTCTCTTTAGTATTCACAATTTATACAATTGGCTTTGTATGCACATGCTTTCATGCTTGATAGGTTGGTGATTCAGTGCCTGAATGAGAAAGAATCACTGGCAATGAAGTGCCTATCTATGTAGGGTATGAAGACATTTATTACTTCATCACCTTTGATAAAGTCGGGGCAAATTATGTAATGGTATACCTCAGGCAATAGCTTTTTCCTTAATTTTTATTTTTTTAAAATCTATTTATAGTTGTAAGGTGTGTGCAAATAAGTTATTGCATTATTTTGAATTGTAGTTTTTTGACAGAATATTATGAACATCAAGGCAAGGCTCACAATTTCGGCTTCATATCACTGGCTTTATCTCAAGTATTGTAAGAGACTCTTAGAGTGATGTTAAAGAGCACGTCACATCACTCCTCAACCTATTAGCTCAAACACCAAAGAGGAAATTATTCATGCCATACAATATTGGAGAACATTAGATGTTGGTACTTGTTTCACCATGGAAGCATCAAATATTTTAATTTGATCCCCTCAAACACCAACCACGTAATGATTTCGTATCACTCATAAGATTATAAGTATCAATTTTTCTTATAAAATTGACTATGTTATGTTTTACTTAATTGTATTTATTAATTCATTTTAATCATGATACACTGTTAGGGAGCTTAATAATTGGAAACTTCAAGTAGGAAGCGGTGTAACAATGCGGGTTAACGGAATGCTATATTCCCACCGTAAGTGTCCTAGACAACAAAAAAACATACAATGTGGTTGTTTATTTTATATTACATGCAGGACTAATTAATTACAGTATACAAGGCCTATCAACAAGGGAATTTTATATACATATGGATATAAATAAAGTTAGAGTTGAGTAGATACAATTTGTAAATAGTCATCTCACATATAGCTAGGGTAGTAGATAAATGATCATGTAAAATAGTTCAATGTAAATGATTTTGTAAAGACTTTGCAATTTCAATATACATGTCTTTTTTTGCAATCAGGGCCTTGTAGTAATAGATAACACATGGGACTGGTCATCCCGTCGAAAATTAGAAATTCAGTGCATTTTTTTGTCCACGACAGTTTTTGAGAAAATCGTTGTGTAAGGTTCAAGAATGCCATATTTTTAAGATGAATTTTAATCAGAACCATCGTGTAATGATAATTTTAATCAAAAAGCCAAATGTTCCAAATTGTTGCCTAAACAGATGTTCCACGACGGTAAAAAAACCATCGTGAAAACTCAATTTGGTACCACAACGAATGTTTTCATGACAGCATGATGGTTCAAAACCGTCATGGAGGGCCATGTTTATAGTAATGTATATCATTGATAAACATCGGTATATCATTGATGTACATTATTGATTAACATTAGTACATCACTTATCAACTACAGTTTATCACTGATAAATTGGTTTATCATTGATCTACTAATGATTTATCATCAAGAAACCAATAAATTATTAAGTAAATAAACCATCAAGTTAATTAATGATAAACTACAATTCAGTATAATTAGTACACTATTAATATTACTATTTATCAATGATATACTTATTAGCATTAGTACATCATTATTTTACTTCAATATACCATTGACATAAAAAACTACCATAGTTCCTAATTTTTAAAAATTTTGGCTATTTAATTAAAAAAGTTTTAAAATGGGTTATTTATCTTTATATCCTTTTTAATTTAGGATATTAATCTTTTTTTAACTCAAAAACTATACCTGTAAAGTTTTAATCTATCGTATGTATACTTTTAAATTAGATTTAAGACATAAATTTATATCTTATCTCAGTCAATAGTTGATTTTAACTTTTAAAATGACTAAATTATTTTTAAGTAAAAGAGAAAAAAATTAAATTTTTCAAAAAAGGAAAAAAAAAGCAAAAATAAAACACCCAAACACCTATTTTGAGGGTATTTTATACAATTTCGAATTAAAAAAATCTTAGTGTAAAGTTTCTTTTTTTAGGTTTTTAGAGTTTTCTTATGTTTCAATTTGAGAGTATTTTGGGCAATTTGTTTAGTTAAAATTGAAGAATGTCTGAGAAAATATATAAATTTGTACGTTAAATCTAATCTAATGGTGTAAATTTAATAAGATAAAAAATAAAATGTACATATTTTTTTGTTTGAATAAACTTGAAATAGTAAATATACCTTTTTATTAAAATTGCCTATTATTTTTGTTATGAAAATGTATATGTTGTATTTGGTACTTCCTTACACTATACAAAAGACAATATAACTACACGCTTGAAGGATTATACTTTGTCCGTTTACTATAAAAATGTGAGTAACAGTGTCTCTTCTAAGTGTTGCTATGCTTATCCCACTTTATTATTCTCTCAGGAAGCATGAAGTGTGACTTAGTGGGCGAGAAATGTTGGAATTTTAATTAAAAAAAGGCACCGGAAAAACCGAATCTATAACAAACAACTTTTTTTTTTGGCCAAAACTTTGTTTTATGAAGAATAGGTTTATAATTTTAAGTATTGAAAATATAGGAGATTATAATTTAAATCTTTTGAATCTTAACTTTCCTTTTGACATAGTAATCTTACAAGCTAAGTCTCTACACAAATAGAACAACAGGTGGTTGTCTAACTATAAAGAATTAAATAATACTTACACTTTTTCTAGTCTTGTTATGTATTTAAATGTGAGATAACTGAAAAATTACACTCCATTTTTCACTTTGAAGACTTAAAATATTTCACGTATGTCAAAACTGATAGGGAAATTACACTAAAGAGCATAGGTTCAATTCTTATTGTAAGCAAGTATCATACTTTCAAAAATGTTTAAGTACATAGTATTTTTAAAATGACATATTCTTTTTAAATACCTGCATTTCCAATTTTATCTTTTCCTTTTTCTTCTTTTTCTTCTTCTCTTTCTTTTCATTTTTGTTTTTCTTTATCTTGTTGTTGTTTCTTATTTTTCTTTACATCATTTTATATGAAAATAAACTTCGTTTTAATTTAAGTGAGCTATTTACTAAACATTGTTATATTTTGATTTATTTATTTTTATTTTAATAAATGATGGTCTAATTCTCTCCTTCTTCTAAACTAATATTTATACATTTTTTTTGCATTTCCAATTTTACCTTTTCCTTTTTCTTCTTTTTCTTCTTCTCTTTCTTTTCATTTTTTTTATCTTTTATCTTGTTGTTGTTTCTTATTTTTCTTTACGTCATTTTATATGAAAATAAACTTCGTTTTAATTTAAGTAAGCTATTTACTAAACATTGTTATATTTTGATCTATTTATTTTTATTTTAATAAATGATAGTGTAATTCTCTCCTTCTTCTAAACTGATATCTATACATTTTTTTGTAACTGAATAATTAGTTATTTTTTTAATTAATATTAAATATACCAACTTCTCTCCATTCAGGAGAGTTACACTCTCACGAATGTTGGAGTAACCATCATTATGAACGTAGTGGAAAGTTGTAGGCTATAATCTTTCATATATATATATATATATATATTATGATTTGAATAAATCATATTTACGTAAATATAATTTTAAATTAATCAATTAATTAGTGTGGTCCCCACATATGTGTCCCATAAAATTAAATATAATTAATTAAGTAATTCAAAAAATAAAAAAATAATTAATGTATTAAGTAAATATTGCTCAATTAAATATGACAACATTTGTCATATCAGATTATGTGGCATAAAGAATGTTTTTGTATGTCATATTAATATCTACAGTGTAAAATAATTAATTTAAAATTCAATAATTCAAAATGTGAGTAAGTGTCACTTCTAGGCATTTTTATTCTCACCCTACTACTTATTATTCTCTCAGGAAGCATGAAGTGTGTCTTGGTAGGTGAAGGATTTTGGAATTTTAATAGAAAATGCAGCAAAAAAATAGGATTGGTAATAAACAAAAATTTTCTCTAAACTTTGTTTATTGAGAATAGGTATGTAATTTTAATTATTGAAAACATAGGATATTATGATTGAAATCTTTTGAAGTTTATCAAAGTACCTAGCTTTTTTTAACATCTTAGTCTTTCAAGCCAAATCTCCACATAAATAGAACGACGAGCGGGTATTAAACTATAAAGAATGAATCAATACTTCCACTTTCTTAATCTTACTATGTACTCAACATATGAATTAGCAGGACTTTTTTTTTTTTTTTTGAGAAAAAACTCTCAATTTTTCCTTATGGGGACTTAGAACATTTCATGTAAATTGAAACTAGTATCTCTACTTTTTTAAAATTAAATTTATAGTTATTTCTTAAACAATTTTTAATGGAGTATTAAACTTTATCATGTACATGCGTAGTGGAAGGTGATGGGCTATAACCTTCCCACATATATGTATGGGTAACGGCTACGGTCTTTATTTTCGAATTGTCGAGACACCATAACATTTTTTATAGGATAATAACAATGTATTATATTAAACATAATATCTAGCCTTAATCATCCAATTGTCGTATATTTTGTTCTAAAAGAGGATATACCATACCCTTAATATGGAGACATCAAATTAAAAAAAATAAAAGTGTGAAAGATTTAAAAAAGCTATGCCTTAGACTGGAAAATTCAATCCAAATACAAACTTGTGCTTGACAATGTTAAAAGAAAAACCAATTTGAACAATTAGTCTGAATTGAAATTCTCAATTTAAACTCATTTGTTATAATAAAAACCATTCATTTGACTTAGAAGAGTAAAAAAAAAAAAAAGAGTGAAAAAGACAAATGTGAATGGTTTTTATTATAACAAATAAGCTTGAATTGAGAATTTTAGTTTCGACTAATTGATCAAACTGATTTTTTCTTTTAACGTTGTCAAGCATCCATTTATGTTTGGACTAAATTTTTAGGCCAAAACCATGGTTCCCAAATAAAGCCGCAATGTTTCTCAAAAAGTGTAGCTATTTTAAATCTTCCACCTTTTATTATTTGGTGTAAAAACATGTTATATTCTCTTCTAGAACAAAATGTACAACAATATTAGATAATTAAAGCTTGATGTTATGATCAATATAACATATTGTTCTTATCCTATAAAAAATGTTACGTTGTCTGGATGGTCCAGAGATAAGGACCGTAGATGCTCCCATATATATAATTTAATTTAAATAAATTATATTTGTTTAAATATAATTTTATATTAATTAATTAATTTTGTGTCCATGTTGACAAATAAATAGCGTGGTCTCACCATGCATGTGACCCCAAAATAAAATATATTTAAATATCTCATTAACTAAATGCAATTAATTAATTAAAAAATAAAAAATTTAATTAATCTATTAATTTAATATGATTAAATATTATTCAGTTAAATGTTACAACATTTGTCACCTCATATAATTTGTCACAAAGATTTTTTTTTCGTGTCACATTAGTATCTTGAGTGTGAAACAATTAATTTAGAATTCAATAATTGAGTTCCAATGACTTTGTAATGAAAAGTAAATTTATAATCTTATCATAAATGAATGTTCTATTATTCAAGTACTGTATCATCACTTAAGAGAACTACTTTTTTAATTTCCATTAGGAAGAAATTAATGGACTCTATATCTATATATTCTCATTCCTAGGTATTTAATCCTTTATGTTTCCAAGAAATTATGACCTGTTTTTAGATGAATTTTGCCAAGCAAGTAGACATAATATCATAAATAAGAATCTAATAAAAATTTAAAATTGAGACCGTCCTAAATATGATTGCCATTGTGATAAATTTGAATACTCTGTTTGTAATGGAAGATTATCAGTGATTCATAATTTATCTGGTCCAATCTTATGCAATCTCATTATTTAAAGTATCTTCAATCTAATGTCTCTACATTAATAGTTTGGATAAGACTATTTTATTCTTAATTAAAGATTCTAAACTTTAATTAATTATCACCGGCTATTAAAATTATTATCTATAAATTTAATTGTCAAGCATATAACTATTATTGCTAAATTTATAACCACATTAATAATCATGAGATTTTTTTGATGTTTATACACATAAGCAACCAAAATAAAGAAATTTCATTTTATTTAATTAATCAACAACATGTACAATGTTTATGCTTATAGGGCATTAATCCCAAAAAGAAATGGTATTTAGATAACGTGGTGATGACTAGTTGGAGCTCACATCTATTATATAGCATTTTCTTCTTTGATGAGTAAGCACCATTAATCCTTATTCGTGACTGTATTAATTTGCCTTGAAGGTTGGAATTACTTCAATGATCAATACTTTACGTATTTTAAATAAATGGTGCTATACTACTATTCCGTTGTATCATTGAATTGCAAATTTATTTTTAGAAATTTCATTTACGTCACATAAACAAGATTTTAAAATTTTGTTTCTCGTTTGATTTTTACCTATTTTCTTATTCACTCCTAACCCCTAAGTGGGTGTTACATTTGACAATCTATCCAGCGACCTTCAAAGTAAGATTGTGAGGAGAAAAAATGTAGAATAGACAGAAAAATGAGTAAAAGCCAACAACTACGCATGATGTCAATTTCACTTACGATGTCACTTTAAACAATAGGCAGCCATGTTTGACTCGAAATTAAACAAGATATTGATAGATTTGGTTTTTTCTTTCACGAGCAGACAAAAAGTGACTCGTTGATTACTCGATCGCTTTAGCTCCAAAAAAATATTTCTTCATTAATATATAGTTTTTGTGGTCATATCTCACTGTCGGATCTACATTATAGACAAAATTCCAAGTAAGCCGCAAACAAGGACTAAATCGAATACTAGTCAGGGAGTAAGCTGTACGATTGAACTACTTGATATAATTTACTAAACGAATTGTAAAAGCTAATATAGAAGAGAAAACAAATTTTAAATTTGTGTAAGATGATCATTAAATATTTGGGGCATACTACAATACAGCTCATGGTACTTTGTCGTTATGTAACGTTATTGAGTCAAACTTACATCAGAATGAAAAAAAAAAGGGTGCAAAACAGATAAAATTATAAAAGGTATGCAACACCGACAAAAGCATTATAATTAGTTTGTCATAAAATTTTGATTTTTTACATATAGAAATGAAGAGAGGGAGAACAAATGGTATGAAAAATTAAAACACGTCACAACTAGTATAATGAAGATTAATAATAAAATTTTCATACATTAACTCCACGAATATATACTTGACCCGAACATAGACTATATGCGCAATCGTTGAAGAAGCTCACTGAGGGTTATAAAATATTATCTCAAATTGGCTTGTCCTTTAACTGTTTGCGGGATATGTGCGTGTCCGCGTTGTAATCTAGTAAACCCTTGCTGTCACGGCACAATAAATTATTTACGTAAGGTCGTCGGTGTTACAACTGTATAGGAGTATTGTATACCATTGCTTATCGCTTACTGAGCCTCGTTGGTTGGTTTTGGGCTTGCCAAATGCCTTCATCTTTTATAAATTAACGCCAACGTTTGCTTTTGGTTATTCGAGTAGACTATTTTTGTGATTGGAAAAATGCTTTGTTCGCTCAACGAGGAAGAATCACGATCTCAATGGTGGGTTCTTCTTCTTCTTCTTCTTCAATATAGCAATTTGGCACAACTTGTAATGTGAGCCAAATTTCTTTTGGGCTTGTGCAAGACGTGATCCCATTAAATTTGTTTCTATCTCATGCACAACATAACATTTTTATAGCTTTATCATTTAGAGACAATTTCCTCTTATTGTCGTTGCTATATTCTTTGGGTTCTTTAAGAATTAAAGTCTTTTCCGATTATTTTATCAGTTTAAACGGTTCATTTTCAACAATATCTTAAAGATCATAGTCAATACATTATATGTAACACAAGGATTGTATTAAGACAAAAATAGTGTTTAAGAAAAATACTATATAATAATATAAAAAATTATACAATATTAAAATAATACAGTGCAAGAAAATACACTGATAAAGTTATGTGGTATAAAAATTACACTACAAAAGTGGTGCAATGTAGAAATTTGACAATTTAGGGTTAAGCAGTACATAAATCGAACAATTTAAGTTAAAGCAGTATAAGAATAATACGGTTTTGAGAATATGGATGAATAAGAAATACTGTAGCAGTACAAAAAATATACCAATAATATGAGAAAAATACTGTCAGTATAAATTTAGACCGTATAAAGTTAGATAATATTTAAATTACATTATGTGATAGATGTAAATAAGTATAGGAGGTTGTGAGACCTTATGAATAGTATAGAAAAGAACACCAACAGTATAGAAAAAATACTGTTAGTATATACTTAGACTGTGTAAAAAGTTTTGTAGGACTTACGAAGGGGACATCTTGAGAGTTTTGATTGGGCCACCACATTTGGTAATGTGGCCCAACCATAAAAGGCCAACTTACCCCTAAGCATAATCAGGGTGATGATTCATCATTTTTATTAAAAAAAAAATATATTCTTATATTCATTGAATTTGGACAATAAGACATTAAGGAAATAAGAGACCAAAATTTTGGTCTCCACCGTGCAAGAAAAAAAAGAGAGAGAAACGTGAAAAGGAAAGAAAGAGACAAAGAAATAAAGAAAGAAAGAAAGAAAGAAAGGAAGGAAGGAAGGAAGGAAGGAAGAAAAAAAAAATGCTCCATTTTGGCTCTCCAAAACTGTCCCCTCCCTAAGCATTTCTCTCTCAAATTTTGATGATTTTCAAGCCTCTAGATCATGTTTAAAGCAAGTTCTAGTGTTTTAGTGCAAAGTTTTGCAACTTTGGAGACATGACAAAGTTTTGAGCTTGGCAAATGAGGGTCAAAAAGGTTGGCAAAGTTTAGGTAAATCTCTAAACTTTTTACTTGAAATTTGTGTGCATACCAAGTGTTTGATGAAATGTTTTAGCCTATGGTATGTAAATGGACATTATGGCATGATTGGTTTATGCTTTATGATGATGTTGATGATAATAGAAAGAAATGAAGTAGGGGTCTTTCATAAACAATGGAAAAATTGTTAAAACTTTGCAATTTAATACAAAGTTTAACTAGTTTCAAAGGAATGAGGTCTTGAGGGCCTTAGAGGCCAATTTATGTTCTAAACGTGGCATAGATTTGCCAACATAGTGAGGGAAAAACTTTTGTGAACAAAGTTTTGTAAAATTCTAAAAGGATTAAATTGCATAGTTTTACAAAAGCTCGGCAGATTTGAAAATCAACCAACAAGTCCCCCTAAACATTAGAATTTCAAGAAAGTTAAAACATAAAAGTTGTAGAATACATCAAAAATGTTAGGAGAACACAGACAGTTTCTTAAAATTCTGCTCGCTTAAGGAGTTATGAAGTTTACAAAATTTTGAGCACAACATTTCAAGAAATGAAAACGTTATGAAATGTACTGAATTCAACCATGGTGCTTGTGTAAGTTTTATTCCTTGCAAAAAACTGAGCGTTTTGGTGTAAAGTGGTCATTTTTGGTCCTGGGGTTAAAAATTTAAATATTTTTGTATTTCAAGCCAAAACGGTAAAATTGTATGAAGATTGGTTTTTTACTAGGGAGCATTGATTTCCTACACTGCTGTTGGCAGTAAGTAATTATAGATGCTAAGTTTTAAAGAATTTAAAGTTTAGGCAAGGAATGAATAAGAAAAAAGATATTAAGGGCAAAATGGTCATTTTATGAAAAATGGTCAAAACAAACTCGAAACACCCGACATCGAAAAATGCCCCTTAGCAGGAATTCTTTCATAAGATGTAAGTAATGAAATGGTAAAATTAAGTAATGGGTTTTACAAGGTTACGAAATTGATGAAAAACCCGTTATGGGTAAAAATGTCATTTATAAGAAAACGGCTAAACTGGAGTCGAACACTCCAAATTAGCAAAACTTTCTTAGATGGAAAATGTTTTGTAACATGTTAAGTAATGAAACTATCACGTGAGATAGGAAATTTAATAAGAAATAAGTAAAAGAAAGGTAACCTAGTAGGTTACAAAGTTAAGTAAAGAAAAAGGTAACCCGATGGGTTACAAGCTAAGTAAAAAGAATGATAAGCCGATGGGTTACGGAGTTAAGTAAAAGGAAAGGTAACCCCAGTGGGCTACAAAGCAAAGTAAAAGGAAGGTAAACCGATAGTATACAAGCTATGTTAAAAGGAAAGAATGGTTAATGCTTACGTTTTATTATCAATTAAGTAGATTGATAAAAAGAAAGTTAATTAATAAGTCGGCTGCCATTTGATCAGGACACTGAAGCTGACCAATCAAAGAAAAAGGAAGGAAAAGGAACAAAATAGAGAACACTAGAGCGTTATCCAAATAAGTTTAAATCTCACCTACAACATGAAGTAAATGAGTTTTCAAATGTTTATATATATGTGTTTGCAATTATTATACAAGTTGTTTTTAAAAGTATGTTTATATTTATTATGCAAAAAGTTTTACATTTTAAATCAGGATTTGTAATGTATTTGCAACTATTATGTTAAAGCATGATTACATTTGATGTGCATAAAGTTTTAAAGATTAAATAAAAGTTTACAATGCATTTGCAATAATTAAGTTTAAAGTATATTTGCATTTTGTTAATGCATAATGTTTTACAGTTTAAATTATAAGTTTTATATTGCATTTGTTATGCAATAAGTTTTATAGTATAAATTATGATTTGTAAATGTGTTTGCATATGACGTGATTGCATTCGATATGCTCACTAAAGTTAACAAGAAGGTAAATTAAAGATAAAAAAAAAGTGTTGTACTAGCGTCCTTGACGTGAGGTATACAAGTAAAGTTAAAGTTTAACCTCTTTGATGTAAGGTACATGACCTTGGTGTTCGATGATCTCAAGTCTTTTACAAGGGAAGCATCATGTTTATGATCTCATGATTTTAATGATGTTGGTACGAACACTAAAGTAAGAGAAGGAAAGTTAAGGGATAAAGATAGAAAGTTAAAGTAAGAAAAGAATGTTCATAAGACACTCTTAATTAAAAGTTCGTAATTGAGCCTAAATGGAAACATGCATTTTAGTTTTGCTTGTTTTCCTTGTTATGAAATATTTAAATGCTATGAAAAACATTCTGAGTAATGTTTATGTTAAGTGTTTATGTGAAATATTTCATGTTTAGAAAAAAAAAAGTTTATAAATGACGTTTTATGAAAAACGTTTCAGAAATGCTTTATAAAAAACGTTTATGCAAAATGTTTTAGAAATGTTTTATAAAAAACGTTTATGAAAAACATTTTCAAAAATGTTTATGAAAAAACGTTTATGAAAAATGTTTTAAGAGAAAGATTTTCATGAGAAAAGTTTTTAAAGCATGTTTAAATGATTTATGAGATTACGTTTGAATTTACTGAGCAAATGCTCATTAAAGGTTTCTTCATGCTGTAGGTATTCCTATAGGTGGCCAGTAGGACTGGTTTGAGGAGCTTGGTGCTGTGGAGGGCAAAAGCAGAGATTTGGGTATGGATACCACTGCGGTATGCTTCCGCTACTCAAAAAAAAAGGTTTTCCACTATTTAATATAGTGTTTTCAAAGTTTTAAGAAAATCAAAGTTTTAAGAAATGTTTTCAAGGTTTACGATATATTTACAAAATGTTTTATTTACTTATAAAGTTAAGTTTTAATTAATGATTCAGTAAGTGTTTCTTAATAAGTTTTGTGAAATGATTTTAAATGGTTTTAAAATCAAGTGGTTGAGCAATGTCTCAACTTAAATTACGATAAAAGTGGCAACAGTTTTTATGAACATTTTAAAGGATATTAAAAGAAAAAAAAATTTCTAGTAATTTCTTACTAAATAAGTAAGATTAATGTTTAAGAAATAATGGTTAAGAAAGTTAAGTGACTGTCCGAAAAGACGGGTCATCACAGGTGGTATCAGAGCGGTATCTTGCCATCCCATCTCGCGCTGTTATATGTCCACTACACCATAGCCCAAGTAACTAATTAAGTTAAGTAAGAAGAAAAGTTAGTGTTTAACGATTACGTGTTTATGTCGGGCATAGCCTTTGATATCAGCACACCCGGATGAGCAACGAGAAGGCAAAGCTTAAAGGATGAACATAATGCTATATGTTATAATGCTTCCGCAAGTGAACGGTTGTCATCGTCCATCAGCGGTATTAAGTCAATGATGATCAAACGTGGTAAATGATGGTCAACAGATGGCCGAACACTCAAAAATCAAGAGGATGAGCTCATGACATGTTATGATGTTTATGTGAACAATGGTGTCTCCATATGAGAAATCTCACTCTGTTAGAAGTCGTTCGGTATTGACTATATGTAGAACGAGGAAAAGAAGATCAAGATAATAGAGTAACAGAGGTCCAAAAGTGATTTTCAATGTCCTATGAAACAAGAGTGCTTGAGAGCAACTAGATGTTATATGACTAACTATGCAATTCTTTCGAGTTAAAGCATTCCGTAGCTAAGCGGAGACATGCTAATGAGCTCGTAACTATCTGGATGGGAATCACGATTAAGATGACGATGCCCAATCTGTCAACGAAAACCTCACAAGTTAGAGGATAGAAGCTAGAGATTTATACGTTATAAGAAAATTACAGAAAAATGTAATTTTAGAATGGGTATAGGACCGAAAAAATTATGGATTTATAGTCGGATGACCTTAATCTTATGATAGTCATGACGCGATATGGATAAATATAAACCCTATTTTCAAGAATAGCATTCATTGGTAGAATGCTTGACCTTTAAATGAATGAAAACTGCACTCAAATGCTGAAAGATCAGAGTTACGCAGCAGAAGTGTAATGTTACAATTTAAAGAAATATGTCAATGAAATGATGTAAAGTTTATGAGGTTCTAAGTTAGAGACCTAGATTTATTAAGAAAGTAATAACAAAGGAGAGTATGTTAAGAATGGAAAGGGTGATAAGGAAATGAACTATCCATGAAAGTTCTAATTTTCAAGGATGAAAATTTTTAAGGAGGGTAGATTGTAATACCTAGGCATTTTAAGTACATTAAAAATGCAATAAGTTAAGGATTATGTTAAGACAAAAATACAATTTTAGAAAAATACTATATAATAATATGAAAAAAAATTATACAGTATTAGAATAATGCAATGTAAGGAAGTACACTGATAAAGTTATGTGTATGAAAATTACAGTATAAAAGTAGTGTAGTGTAGGAATTTGACAGTTTAGGGTTAAGCAGTATAGAAATCAAACTGTTTAAGTTAAAGTAGTATAAGAATAATATTGTTTTGAGAATATGGATAAATAAGGAATGCTATAGCAGTATAAAGAATATACCAACAGTATAAAAAAATTCTGTCAGTATAAATTTAGATCGTACAAAGTTAGATAATATTGGAATTACGTTATGTGATGGATGTACTTAAGTATAGGAGGTTGTGGGACCTCATGAATAGTATAGAGAAGAACACCGACAATATAAGAAGAATACTGTCAGTATAAACTTAGACTGTGTAAAAAGCTTTGTGGGACCCACCAAAGGGACATCTTGAGAGTTTTGATTGGACTACCACATTTGCTAATATGGCCCAACCATAAAAGGCTAACTTACCCCTAAGCATAATTAGGGTGATGATTCATCATTTTTATTAAAAAAAAAATCCATTCTTACATTCATTGAATGTGGACAATAAGACATCAAGGAAATAAGAGACCAAAATTTTGGTCTCCACCATGCAAGAAAAAAAAGAGAGAGAGAAACATGACAAGGAAAGAAACAAAGAAAGAAAGAAAGAGAGAAAGAAAGAAAGAAAGAAATGAAGAAAAAAAATGCTCCATTTTGGCTCTCCAAAACCGTCCCCTCCCTAGGCATTTCTCTCTCAAATTTTGTTGATTTCCAAGACTCCAAATTATGTTTAAAGCAAGCTCTAGTGTTTTAGTGCAAAGGAGGGTCAAAAAGGTTGGCAAAGTTTTGAGCTTGGCAAAGGAGGGTCAAAAAGGTTGGCAAAGTTTAGGTAAATCTCTAGACTTTTTACTTGAATTTTGTATGCATACTAAGTATTTGATGAAATGTTTTGGTTTACGGTATGTATATGGACATTATGGCATGATTGGTTTATGCTTTATGATGATGTTGATGATGATAGAAAGAAAAGAAGTAGGGGTTTTTCATAAACAATGGGAAACTTGTTAAAACTTTGTAATTTAATACAAGGTTCAACTAGTTTTAGAGGAATGAGGTCCTGAGGGCCTTAGAGGCCAATTTATGTTCTAAACATGGCATAGGATTTGCCAACACATTGAGAGAAACAACTTTTGTGAGCAAAGTTTTGTAAAATTCCAAAAGGACTAAATTGTAAAGTTTTACAGAAACTTGATCGATTTGAAAATCATCCAAAAAGTCTCCCTACATGTTAGAAGTTCAAGAATGTTAAAACATAAAAGTTGTAAAATGGATCAAAACTGTTAGGACAGCGTGAACAGTTTCTTAAAATTCTGCTTGGTTAAGGAGTTAAGAATTTTACGAAATTTTAAGCATAAAATTTCAAGAAATGAAAACGTTATGAAGTGTATTTAATTTGACCATGGTGCTTTTATAAGTTTTATTCCTTGCAAAAAACTAAGCGTTTTGGTATAAAATGGTCGTTTTGGTCCCGGGGGCAAAAATATTAATATTTTTGTATTTTGGATCAAAACTATAAAATTGTATGAAAATTAGGTTTTTACTAGGTAACTTGATTTCCTACACTGCTGCAGGCAGTAACTAATTATAGATGCTAAGTTTTAAAGAATTTAAAGTTTAGGCAAGGAATGAATGAAAGAAAAGAGATTAAGGGCAAAATGGTCATTTTATGAAAAATGGCCAAAATGAACCTGAAATGCCCAATATTAGAAAATGCCCTTTAACGGGTATTTTTTCGTAAGATGTAAGTAATGAAATGGTAAAGTTAAGCAATGAGTTTTACAAGGTTACGAAATGGATGAAAAACCCGTTAAGTATAAAAACGCTATTTTTAAGAAAACCGCTAAATCGGAGTCAAACACTCCAAACTAGCAAAACATTCTTAGATAGAAAATTTTCTGTAATACATTAAGTAATGAAACCATCATATGAGATGGGAAATTTAATAAGGAATGTTTAAGTAAAATAAAGGTAACCCGGTAGGTTACAAAGTCAAGTAAAGAAAAGGTAACCCGATGGGTTATAGAGCTAAGTAAAAAGAGTGATATCCCGATGGGTTACAGAGTTAAGTAAAGAAAAATGTAATCTCGGTGGGTTACAAAACAAAGTAAAAGGAAGGTAAACTGATAGTATACAAGTTAAGTTAAAAGGAAAGAATGGTTAATGTTTACGTTTTATTATCAATCGAGTTGACTGATAAAAAAAAAGTTAATTAATGAGAAGGCTGTCATTTGATCAGGACACTGAAGCCGACTAACCAAGGAAAAGGAAGGAAAAGGAACGAAATAGAGAATGCTAGAGCGTTATCTAGGTAAGTTTAAATCTCACCCACTGTATGAGGTAAATGAGTTTTCAAATGTTTATATATATGTGTTTGCAATTGTTATACAAGTTCTTTTTAAAAGTATGTTTGCATTTGTTATACAAAAAGTTTTACAGTTTAAATCAAGATTTGCAATGTATTTGCAACTATTATGTTAAAGCATGATTGCATTTGTTATGCATAAAGTTTTAAAGATTAAGTAAAAGTTTGCAATGTATTTGCAATAATTAAGTTTAAAGTATATTTGCATTTTGTTAATGCATAATGTTTTATAGTTTAAATTATAAGTTTTATGTTGCATTTGTTATGCAATAAGTTTTATAGTATAAGTTATGATTTGCAAATGTGTTTGCATATGACGTGATTGCATTCGATATGCTCACTAAAGTTAATAAGAAGGTAAAGTAAAGATAAAAAGAAAGTGTCATACCAGCCTCCTTGATGTGAGGTATACAAGTAAAGTTGAAGTTTGACCTCCTTGATGTGAGGTACATAACATCAGTGTTTGATGGTCTCAAATCTTCCACAAGGGAAGCATCATGTGTATGATCTTATGGTTAACGATGTTGGTATGAACACTAAAGTAAGAGAAGGAAAGTTAAGGGATAAAGATAGAAAGTTAAAGTAAGAAAAGAATGTTCATAAGACACTCATAATTGAAAGTTCATAATTGAGCCTAAATGGAAACATGCATTTTAGTTTTGCTTGTTTTCCTTGTTATGAAATATTTAAATGCTATGAAAAACATTCTGAGGAATGTTTCTATTAAGTTTTTATGAAAAACATTTCATGTTTACAAAAAAAAAAGGGTTTATAAATAATGTTTTATGAAAAACGTTTCAGAAATGCTTTATGAAAAACGTTTATGCAAAATATTTCAGAAATGTTTTATTAAAAACGTTTATGAAAAACATTGTCAGAAATGTTTATGAAAAACGTTTTAAGAGAAAGATTTTTATGAGAAAAGTTTTTAAAGCATGTTTAAATGATTTGTGAGATTACATTTGAACTTACTGAGCAAAAACTCATTAAAAGTTTCTTCATGCTGTAGGTAGTCCTACGGGTGACTAGTAGGACTAGTTTAAGGAGCATGGTGCTGCGGAGGGCAAATGCAGAGATTTAGGTATGGATACCACTACGGTATGCTTCCACTACTCAAAGAAAAGGTTTTCCACTATTGAATATACCGTTTTCAAAGTTTTAAGAAAATTAGAGTCTTAAGAAATGTTTTCAAGTTTTACGATGTATTTACAAAATGTTTTATTACTTATAAAGTTAAGTTTTAATTAATGATTTAGTAAGTGTTTCTTAATAAGCTTTAAGAAACGATTTGAAATGATTTTAAAATCAAGTGTTAAGCAATGTCTCAACTTAAATTGTGACAGAAGTGACAATAGTTTTTATGAACATTTTAAAGGATGTTAAAAGAAAAAAAAACTTTCTAGTAATTTCTTACTAAGTAAGTAAAATTAACATTCAAGAAATGATGTTTAAAAAAGTTAAGTGACTGCTTGAAAAGGCGGGTCGTTACATTATAAGTAGATTGTCATCCTAGTTTTCTAATAATTATAATCTGTTCCATTGAAAAATGGAGGTCTATTGATAGAGTGACCTTTTGAGCTTTGAAAATTTTGAGTGGCCATGCTAAAGATTGTTAAATCTTTTTCAAAAATAGATACGAGGTTATAGCTCTAATAACAATTGTTAGCCTAAGATTAGCTATCCAAGAGGGTGGTGAATTGGATTTTTAAAACTTATTACAATTATTAGAAATTTCTAGATAAAGTTTGCTCAAGCTATAAGCACACAATCAATATTGATGAATAATGTAGGCAAATATGAATTGCGTCAATATAAATTATGTTAAAGGAAAATGGTAGGAAGAAGACATGCAAAAGCTATTTATAGTGGTTTAGCGAAATACGTACGTCCATTGTTGTTGAACAAACCCTTGCTCAACCTTTTGCACTATAACAACCGTCTATTTGGCATGATCACTCCTTGTCCACAAATAGTGACTTAGTCTGCCCAAGGCTTACTACACCTTCTTACAAACATCAATTTTACAGAGAATAACAAACCACAAAACCCCCAATTACAAGGCTCGGAAACCTACGAACCAAGGGTGTGTTTTACAAGAGTTTGGGACACTCACAAAATAATCTCTCCAAGGGTAAGTGTATACAATGTAAAGCTTGAAAGTGGAGATTGTGAGTAACTTTCAAAGGGATGTATACATAATATAAGCTTAAGAGTGTGTGAACAATGTAGGAATTCTTTCAATTGAGTTCTTAACCATTGCACAATGAGCGGAGGGGTATATATAGCATTCAAATACTCATTGGTAGCTTAAAGTGTCAATTTTGGGTCAAAATAGCCATAGTAAATGGAGTTCTAAAGGTCAAAACACTAATCATTATAGATAGTTTGGCAGATCGGACAATTTTGTTTGGCAAGCCAAAATTTGAAAATTTCATAACAAAACTCCAAACGGTCATCTGATCGATAGGCCGTTTAGGCAGTTCGGCAGGCCAAACTTGGACCACCGGTAGGCCGGACTTGGACCATCTATAGGCTGTCAGAGTGTCTTATTTTTGGCCCCTTGTTTGGCCAGCCAAAGCAAGGTGTTTGGCAGGCCGAATAAGGCCATCGGCAGGTTGAATTAGGATATTCAGCAGTCTGTTCAAGGATGTCTGAAAGGTTGCCTTTAGGCACTAACTTTGGCAGGCCAATATAGGGTGTATGACAAGCCAATGTTGATTGGTCAACAGGTCGATCCTGAATGGTCGGCAGGCCAATCTGCCTTAACCAGAAATTGTACGGCATGTTTTCAAACTGTAGTTTTTACAACACTTGTTTAAGCATTTTTATTCTGCATTTTGAATAACATCTAAGTTTAAAAACAATGTTAGAATATAGAAGACACATATGCAAGAAGTTTTAAGTCAACGTATGAATGCAAGTGTGTTTGTGTGAATTGAGCTTGCATTGTCCATATTCCTTTTGAAAGTTGCTCATTTACATTGAGACTTAAAACTCAAAACGAGCTTGTAGTCTTCAAGTCTTCATGAGTCCAATTCTTGATGCATCTATAGCTTGATCATTCTTGAACATGCTTCACTTGATTTGCTTAATTTTTCTTTTTTCAATACTCAAGAATATCATGAGCTAAAAATGCATATTTAGACATATTAACAAAAATTTTATTTGTTGTCATCAAAACAAAATTTAAAATACTTTATGAAACCTTGAAGCCAACATGATAGTGTAGGAGTTTAAGAAGGAAGCTCCAAGCAATGATAAGGCATGGGAAACTACTGTAGAATGTCAAAGGACGAAATGACATAAAAAATGAAAAGGAAAATCGAGAAAAAGGAGCGCTCATGGTGGCGAAAGTAATCCATGGCAAGTCAAAAATGTAAGAAAATTACAAATTTGGTCTGTAAGCGAGGAAAAGGAGGGCAGAATGTTTAAAAGATGTCTGCCATATTCAAGCAGCTCCGAAGCAAAGGAAGTTGATGACGTACATCAGATTTGGTCCTAAACAATGTAGTGAGGTTCAAAGAATATTGATGACAGTGGAAGCAGTACTAATGTCATGTTCTAAGTTGCGTTCAAGAGCATTCCAAGGCACTAGGGTTATTCCAAAAGGTTCTATCATTCTAAATATTGAAGCTGCAAAACGAACCAATAATGTTGATTTCGTGGTCATGGATGCCCTATCAAGCTATAACGCAATCGTAGGGAGGGGATCAATTAATAGAATGGAAGAAGCAGCTTCAACCCTGCAAAAGGTCATGAGGTGCCTACAATAGACACAAGGGAGGATCAACCGATGGACTAGTTTTATTATAATAAATCAATGAAAAAAGAAGAGGTAAAGACGAGTGAAAGAGGAACAAGGAGAAATTGCCCTCGAATCTGAAAATTATTGAGCCTCTTGACGAAGTCATTCGAGATTAGAACAAACATGAGGAGTCGGTTCTGGTGGCTAAGCTCTTGGAAGAAGAAAAAGGGAAAAATTGGTCTAGTTCTTGAGAGAGAACAAAGAAGCTTTTCCTTGGAATCAAGAAGACATGGTCAGAATCGATCCAACAAAAGCAATGCATTGCTTAGGTATAAAGGTGAGTACGAAGCCAGTGAAACATAAAATAAGACACTTTGGTCGAGAATGGAACAAGATCATTGCTGCAAAATTAAAAATATTACTTGACAATGAAATTATTAGAGAAGTTAAATATCTAGACTGGCTATCCGATCTAGTGTAGTTGCAAAAAAAGCAGAAAATGGAGAGTCTGTATTGATTTGACTAATCTACACAAGCCGTGCTCAAAGGATGGCTACCCTCTGCCAAAGATTGATTAAATGGTGGATACAATCACAGAGTTAGAGAAATTAACTTTCTTAGATGCTTGCATACCTGTTCTTAGCAATAGGATAAGGAAAGGAGAGCAAAAAGAAACAAACACTTGAAGAAAGCTAAGTTCTTCAATGTTATTTAAGTGATGATATAGATGAGGTTAGATTAGAGTGGGGAAATTTTTTAATTAGGCATGTTAAATATGTTTAGTAGAAAATTTTTATATATTTATTGTAAATTATAATGCATTTCAAATATTTAATTTTATTATTAGAGTCTTGTGATGGATATAACACACAGAATTGGCCACCCATGAGAAAATAAATTTTTTTTTGAATAATTTTTTTTTTCCAAAATGTAGTTATAACAACTGTTTCTTCAAGAAACTGTCATGTTATACAGCATTCCATGATGATTATTTGTTAGAACCATCATGAAATTTTAGTGGGGCTTTGTCACGCCTCGAAGTACGGGAGGTGACGTGGCGGATTATTTAAATTAATTAGAAGAGAATTTAATTAAAAATCAAGAGTTTAGGGGTTGGATTAAATACAAAATGTAAGGTTCTTTAAAACAACTACCTTATAAAAGAGTTCGTATACATTAGGCAATTGAAATCATTAAACGAATGATAATAAAACAATAAAGTCATGAGTATGGGTTCCACAAACCCACAACTTGTGCACACACATGGTACTGACAATATCATAAATACAACCACAGTCCAAGTATAAATAGAGTTAAAATCTTACATGCCTTGATATAAATAATACAAATTAATCTACTAGTCCCTCTATTGTTCCTGAGTCCTGTTCAGTTGAATCCTCTCTAAACCTAAACGGAAAACCACCTAGAGGGGGAAATTTAAAACAAATAAAACGTGAGCTAAAGGCTCAGTAGGACTATGTTTTATAAAATAATTTAATTCAAAGAAACATTTCATTATTCAGAAATTATTTACAAGAAACCTTAAATGAATAAATAAATAAATAAATTTGAGTAAAACCGTTCTTACCCAGAACAGTTTACTCGTACAACCATTAATATCATTTTCCTTTCCTAGGCAAACCATTATAATATCACCACCGTAGTGGTCCAGCTGAGTTTCGGGATCTGTCCCCAAGGTCGATCGCTACACGACCCGATCTCTGATATGGCATCATGCTTATATGTTTATTGTCATCATCATTCAAAACCCAGTTACCGAATGTTGTCATTTACATTTATTATAAAGTCCATTTCAGTTCACGGTATATTAAAATATAACCGATAAATTCATTTTCAAACAACCGTTGAAAACATTTTAATAGAAATCCTTTTCAAAGCCAAATCATTTTGAAACTAGGCTATCAAAGAATGGGGTAGAAGTCCTACCTCAATACTCATGCCGGTGCCCCACACCGTAATCCCGGTCCACTATATGTTAGCTCCGCGGAACCACGAACGATCCTAGATACAAACTAAGTCGATCAATATCTAGTTCGAGACATTCTATGTTACTAAACCATTTCATGATGTCCTAGTGTGCCATTTGTATCTTTAAAATCATTCTATAAGGTTAGAATTTAAATCGGGGTTCAAAACAGTGAAAACGGGTGAAAAATCACAAAATTCTCCATGCTCGGCCGGCCTGCCGGACTCCCTGCTTCGGCCGACCGAACTGCACACCGGAAGCCAAGTTCGGTCGGCCGAACATTCCCAGGTTCGGCCTGCCGGATAGATGAACACCGGCCTGCCGAACTGGGAAAACCCAGAAATCCAGCCACGGGTTTTCGATTCCCCCAAAATCTAAATCTTGATTTTAACCTGTTTTTCTCAAATCCCAGGCATGGAAAACAATCATAGTTGATAGAAAAACATACTAGAACACATTTGAACTCATTTAAACAAGATTTAAACTCAAAAATCTCAAAAATCCAAAAATGAGAAAATGGGGAGAAAAATGAAAAATCTTGAATCCAATACGTTTTTCTTCAATCTAAGCTTAGATTCTAGTTGTTCTAAGTTCATTTAACTCAAATCAAAGGTTTTCTAAGCTCAAGCAAACCTAGATTTCAAAAATGCACAAAATTGAAAATTTTAGAAAAAGTTTAGAAATTTCAAAACTAACCTCGAATCGAAGCTTTAAATTCACGTTTTTGGTAGCTAAATCTCATTCCTGAGCTTCCTCCTTGCTAACCCGAAGCTTGGATTCGAATTTGATTCAAAAACTCAAGGAGAAATTGAGAGAGAGAGGAAACCGAGAGAGAGAGAGAGAGAGGAAGCTCACGGCAAGGGAGAGAAGAGAGAGATCAGAGAGAGTGAGAGGAAGAGGGTGAGAGAGAGGGACTAAATAGAGAAAAACGGTGGACGGTTTTACTGTGCGAAAACCATGTGCCGCCCACGGTTTTGTAAAACGGAATATTTTTGACATTTTACAAATTATTGTGTTTTAAAACTCAAAACATCATTTTAAAACAATAAGAAATTATTTGAATTCATCAAATTAACAAAACAACCAAAAATTCAAAATCCAACTAAGTAATTAAATTAATGTTGAAACATTAATTATGGCACACTAACTCATCATTTATATTACGATAACATTAAATAAATTGCAGGGCGTTATAGGCTTCCTTGGTACGCAAAATGCTACGAGATTCCATGACGGATATGTAACCATCATGGAATCATCAATTTTTTATAATGGTTAATAAAGTGGAATTGCTTATCATACCACAACGTTTGTACAACTATCGAAGTAATATTCCATGTCGCTTTTAAATTACCATTGTGAAATCATCAAGTTTTAGTGGTGTAAATAAAACATTGAAATACTATCGGCCAGTAGACGTAACAATATCTTTAGGAAAATATATTGGTAGATGGCCGAATATGGTAATGAAAATAAGTACAGGTACATTGAATAGTATCTATAGGGAACACTATCTTTAAACAGACTAATATATTTGAAACACAAATCTAATAATTTTTCTCACTTATATCATGGTGTTTGTAGATTTATTTATGTATTTTTTTCATTTATTTTTAATTTTACATTTAAAAACAAAGTAGTTAGTCACTATTTATACTGGGATTTAACTCATCATTTTTCCCTAAGGTATTGTACAATATGAGGTAGATTGTCAGAGTAGTTAGATTTTTGAGAAGCTCACAACTAATTTTTATGGGCATTGCTTAGTTATACTAAATGTTTTGGACATGAATTAGAACTAGATTTTGGATAAAAAATAAAACTATGCTAAATGATGTATGGGTGATGGAGTAATTCTTCCTGGTGGATTACAAAATATCTAGAAAGCTTGATGATGTGTATCTTTCGATTTTAAATTAAAGTTCTTCCTTGACTTAACCAAAATTAAATTTACTATTTTATGTGTTTATTTAAAGTTTTGGATTTATCTTCTACTATTTTTCTTAATTCTAGATACTCCGGAGCATATTTAATTTACTTTTAAAATTTTTATAGGTCTCACTACATATTTATAAATGTCTAAATTTCTTAAATCTTTAAAAATCCTTCCTTTTAATCACCGACTCCGGTTTCGAGTCGTGGCATAACCTAATAAATTAAGTATGTTAGGGTAATTGAAAAAATTATGTATTGTGCTCCCTTAACACCCTTCTAAAGTTTTATCTTCCCTTTCTGTTATGATTTTGTTCCTCTCGAGTTAAAATTAAAAGAAGAAAAAAAAAATCCTATACTAATTAAAAATGAACAAGAATATTTACTCTCTTTTGGAGGCATGTCTCTACATTTCCCAAAGTAATTTTAACTATGGAAAATACAAAGCAAAAAAGCGTTCATCTTGTAATTTAATAGCATGATAATTTTAACACTGCTTTAAATCATTAATGCCTGTTACCATATTTCCTTCTCACTTAAAAATATTCATATTTTTCATTTTGTGAGATGTGTTTTTCTTTTGCTATTTTTCTCTTTAGTTTTATAGGTTATGCTTCTAGGTGAATCAAGACAAACAGAGATACTTTGTTTAAAAGTTAAATAATCACTTGCAACATAAATTGTCTTCATAAAGATTGACTTAATGTGGCCAAGTTCAGCTTGCAGAAATGTGTCTTAGTACGTTTTCCCAAAAACATGCAGAAGAATGTTCTAGGTTTTCAAACAAAGAGGATTTGACACTTGTTCAATACAATGTACAAGTTTATGTCGCTTATCGACATGGTAGTTGTTGCTGACATAAGTTGACGATTCTGACTAATAAAAGTCGTGAAGTAGTTAGTTTTATACTTTGATGGTACCATATACAATGAAAGATTTGAAAATTAGGTAATGGTTTTAACTTTGAAGTGTCAAACCCCGAAATAATTTTCAGCTTGCTTAATTTTCAAACTAATAGAAGCTATAAGTTGATAACTATAAATAAGAAAAGTCGTGAAAAAATAGTTAATTTTGTACTTTGATTGTGCCACATGCAATGAAAGATTTGAAAATTACGTTTTGGTTTGTACTTTGAAGTGTCAAAACTAAAACAATTCTTTAGATTGCTTAATTTTCAAGCTAATCGAAGTTTATTAGCAAAGTTGAAAATTGATGTAAAATAATAATTTTGGATTGTGATTTTTGTGTTGGGAGGCCCTTTACACCTAATTTTCAAACTAATAAAAGTCTCAAAGTAAAATACAAACGCGTATGCCTATTCTTAAGAATTCTGCTCAATTTTTTTTTCGCTCTTAGTCAGCCATTTTGTGTAGACTTTGGGAAGTTCTAAATGAGTTTATAACGATCAAATGCAAGTTATACTACTGATTTATTCCCATGTCGTTTGGCCGGCGCTTGGTTTTTAAATATTTTCCAGTCTTCTTCAAAGACAGATGAATCAAGCACATGAACCCCCTCAACATTATTATTTTTTATTTCTTTTACATATATGTCTACTGGTTTTAATTATTTTTTATTTTTAGAAACTATAAAAGTATTTTTTGAATTTGAAAAACTCGTTTCAATTATAACCCTTGCAATTCGACTGAAAAAACATGACCCTTTACGACCTTTCATGATAAAAATTAAAATAAGAATAAATTGCTACGTTAGTCCTCATCTTTCATGAAAGTGTGATTTTAGTAACCATATTTTTATTTTTGATTTATCAGTCCTCATCCTTTTATTTTAGTTACTGGGGGACAAATTTAACGGTTAAACTGCTAATTTTGGGGACTAGTTTGTCACTTTTTTGATAACTTTGGTGACCAATTTGTCTACTTTTTGATAACTTTAGGGACTAATTTGTTATCTTTTTCTGTCTAAAATTAATTGTTTGACTGTTAAATTGGTCACTCAGCAACTAAAATCAAAGGTTGGTGATTGATAAGTCAAAAATAAAAAGTTAAAAACTAAATGTTCACTTTAATGAAAAAGTTAGAGACTACTAAACAATTCACCCTTAAAATAAAATTACCCAAATGATTCTAAACTATAAAAAATAGAGCATTAATATTTAACTTGATAGGATAGGGCCCGGGCCTCCAAAGAAGGTTGGCGTATCAAGTGGGACCCATATTGGTGTAAAAAGAGTTTTTCATTAAAAAGATGATATTGTAGTATGAATTCTTTTTATTATTACTAGTCAAGGTACGGGCGATGCATGTAACGAGTTATAATTGAAGTTCTTGTAAGTAAACAATGAGAAAAAAGAATCAATACCAAAAAAAAAAAATTATATATTTCAAAAAGGAAAGAGGTTATTTGCACAGATAAAAAAAAATGCATTTGTTTTATTTTAGCATCGACGTTTACGTTTTCAGGTTTGCCTCCTTGAGATTCATTAAATACACTAGATTTAATAGGAGTGAAATATAAGAGATTATGATCTTATCAAGGATAAATAGATAAAAGAAACAAATAGATAGAAACATACACTTTAAAAAGAAAAAAAAATAGTTAATTTTATACTTTGACTGTACAATATACAATGAAAAATTTGAAAATTACGTATTGGCTTAAAAATTCATTAGATTGCATAATTTTCAAACTAATAGAAGTTTATCAGCAAAGTTGAAAATTGATGTAAAATAATAATTTAGGATTATGATTTTTGTGTAGGGACCACCTTTACACCTTTAATTTTCAAACTAATAGAAGTATCAAACATGTCGTTTGCTGGCGCTTGATTTTTAAATATTTTCCACTCTTCTTCAGAGACGGATGAATTAAGTACATGAACCCCTCAACATTATTATTATTTTTTATTTTTTATGTATATATCTCCTCGTTTTTATTATTATTTTTTATTTTTTCTTCTATTCTTAGAAACTACAAGGTATTTTTTGAGTTTGAAAATTTTGTTTTAATTATATCCCTTGTAGTTTTTTCAACTAAAAAAACACGAAGATAAGATAAAAATACCCTTAATTAAACTTAATTTATTTATGAAATATTCGTTTTCTCTTGAGAAAAATATTTTTAAATTTAAAAGTGATAAAATTTTGGAATTTTTTTTGAAATTTAATGTTTTGTTTTAAGATTTTCTTTTGTTTTTAATATATAAAATATTTTTCAAAACTATTTAAGGGTAGTCATATTGTTTTGTCCATTTTTTTTTCTATTCATAAAGATAAGGATGAAATTAAAATAAGTTTTTAAAATTTAAAAGTTACCTAATTTATAAGAACTTAGAGACAAAATGAGAAATAGTTAAAACTAGGAAGTACAATTATGTTATTATAGACCCAAAACAGTAAAATTTAAGAAATTTACTTCTTGACAAAACCCTGAAGTGTCCCATATTAATCGAATCCATAAGGAGCCTTAATCATTAGAGAAAATGAAAAGAAAAGAAAAGAAAAGAAAAGAAAAAAGAGAATTAAACAAAGGGTGCCTAACTCGTCCACAGTAGAGTGTAGACCAAATCCATTTCTTCTTCTATGTTATTCTTTTTTTTAATACATATAATAGAAGAGCTTTTATTAATCAAAACCAAGAGAAAACATAATAAGAACAAAAAAAAAAAAAAAACAAAACGGTATGTCATTCGTTGTTCCCTTTCATGGTTCCATCGTAACTATCTATTTTCTTATCTTTTACAAATTACATCATATACCAATAGACAATCACTGAAGACAAAGAAGGAGAAAGAAAAAAAAAAAAAAGGTTTCATTAATCAATGGGTATTATACAAGCGTATGTATTTTTGGCTCTTGTTTTTAGTTGCTAATCTTCTTATCGTAAATTTACATTGTATTTCCTAGCACATACATTGCATGTGCTTAACTTTATTAGTTGTAATCTTGAAAGGCATACATGGTTATGTGAATGATAGGATTTTTATATATTTTATTGTCATCCCTCACATATTTCTACTGTTGGGATTTTCTTTATTTTATAAAGAAAATAACCGCATTTTTATTTTTAAATTGTGGCCCATATTTTCCTATTAATTTGAAAAGGCAGTTATAAGAATTTTAAAAAAACTGTCTTTGGTAACTGCCTATATTTTGTACATTTAAAATGATCTTTGTGACGGATAGAGATACAATATATAGACTACAAAATTCTTTGGGTCCTTTAAGCCTATAATCTTATTTTTGAGAAAATTACACCATCGATCAGAGATTATAAAGGTTTAGAAAAGCACTCAAATTAGAAAATCTAGACAACATCATCACCCTTCAACAGACTGCAATGGCTGGAGGTATGTATTTTCATGTTTTCCCATTTGATTTAAATGCTATTTGGCTATTGAAGTATGTTTAGATCGTATAATTTCCGTTACATTTGGTATTAGAGCGATTTTAGAACCTCTGCCCTGCATCTTTTTGCTGTTTGAAAAATACACAGTTTACGTAAAATTTTGATGATTTTGGGTTTTTTATTGTAGGACATTTTAATAAAAAATGAGATTAAAAATCATTAAGATATTGGATTTTTAAGTTTTCTGCAATTTGAAACGTTAAAAACAATGTCCGGATGGTGAAAAACGAATCAGGTCTGCAACTAGGTCAAAACTGGGTCAAATTGACCCGGTTGAGGGTTAAAGACAAAGTCTCCCGCGTGGAAAAAAAAAACGACACGTCATTTTGACCCAGGTACAGCCGAGCAGAAAACGACATCGTTTAGGCATTTGTGTTCACAGCCCGCAAGCAAAACGACATGTCGTTTTGGCAAGCTCAGCTGCAAAACGACATGTCGTTTGCAGCATGAAGAATTATGAAACGGCACGTCGTTTTGAGCTTTAATGCTCAAAACGACATGTCGTTTCTTGGGACCCAAAAATTAAAAAAAAAAACAAAAATTAATTAAAAAACCTAAAAATTAATTAAAAAAGGTAATTTTCCAAATTTCATAAATGGATGGGTTTGAGAAAATTTTCATGAATTTTATGAAATTTCATTATATCCACAAATTTTAATATTTTATAAATTTTCATAATTTTGGTATAATTTATGAAATTATTCATAATTTGTAATATTCATAATTTAGTTATTTGTTATGAATATTATACATTTTGTGTGGAAATAATTATGTATATTTATGAACATATGTGATACAATATGTATAATTTTTAATTTATGCAATTTATGCATAATGAATTTTAGTACATAAATTATTGGTTCTTTGTTCATATTCACTAATATTGCCTTAAGTAAATGCAATTTATTTATGAACAAAAATTTAGAATAAATGTCTAGTGATCTATATAATTTTAATTAATTAAAGTGTAGTCATAGTAGCTTTAATTGTATAAAATTATATATTGAGTGGCTTAGGATCACATATAGAAAAGGACATTGATTGTAATTAATCATGATTGATATAATAAATTTTATCCCACAGGAATTTTTATTATATTTTCTATGATTAATTAGGAGAAAATATTAAACTATATTTCTTAACTTATCCACAGTAGTTAAGAAAAGATGCATAATTTGATAATTTTATTATAAGGTTATATATGGATTTAATTGAATTAGAACTTTAGCCCACATCTAGGTTTTATGTCACTAGATTCATGGTTTAAAACATGATTTACATTGGTAAAGCATGACATGTATGTTTGTTAGCCTCAATTTTGATTGAAAGCATGTATGCTTAATTTTGTGCAGTTATGCAACCTGTGAATTTTATTGATATGAAATGTGATGTTCCCAAACTAGTGGGTGATAACTATAAACTCTGGAAGGAGAGAATCCTCCTTCATATGGGGTGCATGGATATTGACTATTGTATTAGGAAAGACGAGCTAGTAATTACTTCAACTAGCACTCCGGATGAGCTTGCTCTTTATGAACTTTGGGAGCGGTCTAACCATCTCAATGTGATGTTCACAAAGACCAAGATTTTAGCTGGTATTCATGGTTTGATTGAGGAGCATAGCAATGTCAGGGCATTACTGAAGGCTATTAATGAACAATTTGAGTCTTCAGATAAAGCACTTGCCAACACCTTGATCTTAAAGTTTACATCCACAAGGCTCACTGTAGTAAGAGGTGTGCGTGAGCACATCATGATGTTGAGAGATATTGTGGCTCGACTAAAGACACTTAAGGTTGAGATGTCCGAGGCCTTCCTTGTGGACTATATTTTGACCACTCTTTCATCGGCATATAGAACTTCAAAATTTTCTACAACATGCATACAGAAAAATGGTCAATTAATGAACTGAATGATGTAATATATGGGCAAAGTGGGTGAATGCTGGAATTTTCTTTATTTTATAAAGAAAATAACCGTATTTTTATTTTAAATTGTGGCCCATATTTTCCTATTAATTTAAAAGGCTGTTATAAGAATTTTAAAAAAACTATCTTTGGTAACTGCCCATATTTTGTACATTTAAAATGATCTTTGTGATGGACAGAGATACGATATACAGATTATAAAATTCTTTGGGTCCTCTAAGTCTATAATCTCATTTTTGAGAAAATTACACCATTGATCAGAGATTACAAAGGTTTAAAAAAGCACTCAAATTAGAAAATCCAGATAACATCATCACCCTTCAATAGACCGCAATGGCTAGAGGTATGTATTTTCATGTTTCTGCATTTGATTTAAATGCCATTTGGATATTGAAGCATGTTTAGATGTTTAGATCATATAATTTCTCTTACATCTACAATTAACAATAGACAAAGAAGAAGAGAAGACGAAGATGATCAAGAACAACCAAATTTACTTTGTGTCGGCTATCAATTCACCAATTTTGTTTTATATCTTAAGATAATATTATTGTCCATATCTAATTAATCTATATGTCTCTTTTCTTCACCGAGTTCTCTTTATGCGTTTCACCAAATATGGAAGCACAACAAAAGCATAATCAATAATATGTACTTTTGTTCATCGTGTAGGGCTATTTTGTCATCATTTGTCGAAATTCGATAAAACAATAAATAAATAAAAAAAGAGACAATGTAAAGAAACAAATAAAAAGATGTAGCCTCGTGTAGGGCTGCATCTTTTCATCGTGTAGGGCTAACAAATAAAAATAATCAGTACGTATATTTGTTCATCGTGTAGGGCTGGCTTGTTATCATCTATCGAAATTCGTAAAAGCAAAAAAAAATTAATAAACGGACAATGAGAAGAAGCAAATAAAAAGATGTAGCCACCTTTTAAAACATCAGTGAAAAGGTATGTTTTAAATAAAAACCTAAATTTATATTTGGTCCATATCAATTACAACTAATGTTAAGTCTAATTAATTGAAATTAAGGGTTTCAATTCCAGTCAATATTAATTTTTTTATTCAAACATTCGAAACATCAATTTAAACTAACATAATCTATCATGGTTTGAACTCATATTTTTAATTCAAACATACTAAACATTCGTTCAAATTTGTATTTTTTGTTCCAACTTCAAACTGTGGTTTCAACTATTTTAGTTTAAACCAATATTCTAACAAAACTTTTAAACATTGGTTACAACAAAAAATCATAGTTCAAACTCATTTTATTAGTTTTAGTCGATATTAACTCATCAGTTGTAACCAATGTTCCAAATGGAAGTATAGAGAAGCAACACAAGGCTTCGGCCTTCACCAAGGATTAAAAAGATCACTATTCACAAAAATATTAGTTTAGGTTTTACGAAAATATTTACAAAAATGTCTGTATTGGTTAAAATTTACGTAGAATATAAAAATTCATTCTAAAACACTGTTTTAAACAGGGCCTTAAAAAACTCGAATATAGTTGCTAGTACATAAATGTCATTTTTCAAACCTTCCGCATCACTGTACAGTACAACAAATCAAATAAAAGGGAAAAAAGTTGAAGATCAAAAGCAGTACTGTGACTACCTGCATGTATCATACAATGAGAGAAGCATTGAATACATATTAGAAGGAAAGGTAATGGGGAGACTCGGTGATCGGTGGAGGAGAAGAACGTAACAGGTAATCAGAAAAGGGAATCAGAGAAGAAAGTTTTCATGTTTTAAAAAATTTTCACGATTTGAAAAGTCAAATTGTGCAGGTAGCTACTTAAAATATTAAATTCTATGGGGAAAAAAAAGGAAAAAAATGATCATAAAATATTACAATGACTAAGTTGCATAGGTCTCTCTGTGGTGCGTCAGGACGGGCACCTTTTTCCCGGAACTTTATTTCAAAGCCTACCATGGTCCCCGATTTTAAAACGTGATACTTAACCTAGATCTAAGAAAGAGTTTCAATTTTATCTGCTTGTCAATTGTGTCTTGCAAAGAGGAGAAAATATGCATGTAATGCCAACGAGAGAACAGCACTCTGCTAAGGGAACAAGAAATATTCATGTAATGCTAGCGGAAGATAGAAATCTACGCAAATATTGGTGTTAAAATGTGACCGTGAAGCATTGAACTAATTGTTTAATATTGGTTATTTTTTAAAAAAACTAAACTGTAATAAACTAAGTCAGCACTCTACGCAATATGCAATTGCTGTCAGGGAATTTCTAAAGCATGACAAAGGGGTTTCATTTGCATTGGTAAACTTTGAACATACACATGATGCGGTCGCAAATGACCTTTATTTAAAAAGGATAAAATAAGAACATGAATGACAATAAGTTCAATTAAACGCTAAAAGGTTCTCTCATTACATTTTTATTATTGGAATACTTTGTTCGTATGTAAAGAAATTAGTTGCATCAACCATAATCTTTACATGTATCAACCTATAGAAATTATTCTTGAAATACTTGGTACCCCAAATGCTTGCTTGAGTAATATTGGTCTTCCCCTCCTTGTTATTCATCCCAATATCAAGGTCTCTAAAATTAGGATTTATAGCTCTGGGATTTTTTGACACGTAGGGAGTCATGTAGTTATAAAGTCTTCTTATCCAATTCATATGATTCTTAGACGCAGTAATGTTCTCTTCTTTTGGCCAATGCACCAAGCATTGGATGCTGTACAGGTTTCCAGCTCGGTGTGGGAATGGGATTGCGAATTCTGAAATCTCGTTCATTTTTCCTCCATAAGGAAATAGATCTATATGAGCTCTTCCTACCTCTTCTTCGTACAACTTTTCCAACATTCCTTCCAACACGTCATCTGGGATAGGCTCTTTTACATAGTCAGATTTTTGCTTGAAAGACATCAGATTGAGGTTGGATGTCCTATTAAGAAGAACATCCAAGGATTCGCCATTTCTAAATAAATTGAAATAGAGAAAAGATTCAACCCAACTCATTTCAGTGCACTCCTCTCTGAGCAAACCCAACTCGGGAAGCTCTTTTTGCATCAATTGAAGGAGCGTATCCACGCCACCATAGTATGTGGCCTGGACTAAAGCTTCGAGCACAATTTTCTCGTTACCTTCTTTATCAATCGAACTCCTTGTTCTGAAGCTAATGGATATTGTTAGATCCTCATGGACTTTATCAGCATGACGTTGCCACTGATGTACAAGTTTTTTTGTTGCATCATCTTTCATGTCCCTCCTAGCCTCAAACACGGTCACCATCGATGGCACAGGAACTAGCCGAAGCTTCCATGCAAAAACAATTCCAAAGCTTGCTGGTCCCCCACCACGTATCGCCCAAAACAAATCCTCCCCCATAGATTTCCTATCAAGAATTCTTCCTTTAGCATCGATTAATTTCGCGTCAAGAACATTATCGGCTGCAAGACCATATTTTCTTGTCAAATAACCATAGCCTCCTCCACCGATATGTCCACCAACACCCACAGAGTGGCAAACACCAGCAGGAAAGCCAAGATTTCTATTTTTCTCCCCAATCCTGTAATAAAGTTCCCCCAATGTAGCGCCAGCTTGAACCCATGCATATTTGCTCTCAACATCAATGCTAATAAAATTTAGTCTTCTCAAGTCAATTACGACAAACGGGACATCAGACACGTAGGAAAGACCCTCGTAATCATGGCCGCCACATCGGGTTCTAATTTGAATGCCATATTTCTCGGAGCAGTAGACAGTGGCTTGGACGTGTGACACGTGAAACGGAACAACGATAGCAAGTGGTTTTGGAGTTGAAGAAGAAGAAAAACGATCATTCTGTATGGATGAATTCAAGATAGTTGAATACAACGGATTTTTTGGTGTGTAGATAATAGGTTGATGAGTAGAGTTGGAGTGGGATACAGAATGAGCGGTGAGGCATATCATAAAGTCCTCATGAGTATGTGCTGAATCTGCTAGTAAAATTGAATAAATAACGATGATAATTTTGGCAAATGATGAAAAGAATGAAAAGAAGTTCATTATTCTTGATCGGTTAGATTGTGGCGAATATGAGACTGCAAGGATCCTAGTTGCCTCTTTATAGAAAAAGAAATGCTTAATATATTCTCATTTCTTGACCAACAGCTATTTTAAAACTGTTTTTCTTTTTATAAACAACTTCAAACTCTTCAACTTCTAGTAGCATTGCGCATCCAAACAGTTTGAAAATCAAGGGAATGGTAATTCCGCGAATATTCGCTCATTGATCACATGCTTTTAAACTTCTAGTAGGATTGCACGTTTATACGTTTTCTCCTCTCTCACTTGTATCAACATGTTTCTTTAAATTCCTGAACATACTTATTATCTCCTTGAGCTACAATTTTTTTCATATTTATCTCCGAACTTTGAAACATGTTGCTTTTTTTGAAATAACTATTGTTACACACGTTGAAAGGATATATTTATCATTGTGTTTAAATTCTTAGCAAACCTAATTGAGTTAGAGTTCGTTATTTAGTTTTTCTCCTTCTTTTCTTGCTTCCGAGGAGCTACTTAATGAACAAAATATATGAGTTTGAAGCCCCAATTATTCATTTAGAGTGAAGGACATTTATACTAACCCAAAAAATATCATATCTAAATTTTATGATTAACATGATGCAATTTGCTTTGAGTTTTAATAATGATATCGTTTAGTTTTTAATAGGTAAATAAGTAAGGCATATTAATAGATTAAAATTCCACTCTCTTATCTCTATATCCTACTCTCTTTTTGTCTCCAATCTGAAGAGTTATTTTAATCTATACTCAGATTGAAACTTAAATACATATCTAAACGTCAATTGGGATAACAATTCAAATCATTAACTCAAATCCTAATTCAAATCAGATAACTCAAATGAAATGACTAATTCGAATCCATTAACCAAACGGACCCAATTTCCAATTATTTCATAGTAACTTGTATATTGGTAGACGTAACTTTTTTATTATTTTTTAATATTTTATTGTCCCTATTTATCATATGGTACAAATATTTTGCGTAGACAAAGAAGTTGGCTGGAAGGACGCCATAATTTTTGTTCTTTCATCGTAACCTCAAGTTGATATTAACGTAAGAGTTTTTTTTCAAATTTAAAATGGGGACATACTTGATCTCAACGTAATTTTTTTAAAAAAATTTAAAAAGATGGTAGTATATATGAAATTATAATTAGTAAATATGTTAGACTAAAATTATCAAGTATTACATACGAGCAAATTAAGTGTTATAGGAATGCAAAAATAGTTACATTCGTAAACGAAGAAAGTTACAAGCATTAGACTAGTATGACGTTAGACTAAAGACCAATCTTGGTTCTTGTCATGTGAATTAACAGTGAATGTTCGACTGAATCGGAGCATGTAGGGAAGCATGCTAATAGTGTTATATTTTTTTTTAAAAAATGTCTTCTTAATCAATTGCTTCCCGTCATTTTCATGTTTTAAATTACTTTATTTTATTCCTAAATGGATTTATGAACAATGATAATAGTATATTGCAAGTTCTATCTGGTTAATTACAACATGCAATACAACTTGGCGATAAAAAGTAGAGTTCCTAAATGAATAATCGGACAGCGCAAACAAATATATAAACAGTAATAATCGTAGACTGGAAAAACTAAAAACATTTCCAATGTCAAGTACTCAATTAGTGTATCAGCATCAAAATTTTATTTTTAGTAGGAAAATTACTCTACAATGTAATGTAATTTTTTATGCTAAATTTTAACATATGTTATATTTAGTATCAAATTTGATATATATCATGAGAGAGTATATCAAAATTCAATAAATTTTTTATTACTATTAATTGATGTATTAACTTTTTATTTACTCACTATAATGTTATCATTTTAAAATTAATTTATAATTACAAGTTTAATTAAGACAAAAAAACAAATATAGCATTTGAAATGATAAGGATGTTTAGCAAAATCAGTTTTAATCAAAATTTTTAGTTGCTACAATGTAAAACTCTTACATGCTACAGTGATTAAAAAAATAAGCCGCGATGTAAAGCTCTCACATGCTATATTTTTCGGTGTAAAAGTTTCGATGCTAACAACACTTCTAAAACACCCTAATGTATTTGAAATTACATTATACACTGATGTACAAAATAAAAAACGCAACAAACATATCAGTTCACACTTTTTATTATTAAATATTATATTAACAAATATAACACTTAAACACTTTTTATTATAAGATATAATTTTAACATTTGCATTAATATTGAAGATGATCTAACACATAATGAAAAGACGTCAAAGTAGGACCTGAGGGAAACCACAGATGCTGCATGTTCACACACGGTCAAATTAATGCAACTCCTATCACGTCGAGAAGCATGTAATAAAACAATAGAATTTGATTCATCTTTTTTATTTATTTATTAAAAAGGAATAAAATATATAAAGAGAGAACATCCCCAAAAAATGAAAAGAAAGCAGCAGACCCAAAAAATGCGCAAAAATTGTCTCCAGACATTTATTTATCGAAACTGATCCATTTGCTGATAATAATAATAGTAAAAATAATATATAAACAAAATTGATTACGACAAAAATCCTTGAATTCCTAGTACGGACGCCGAAAAAGAAAATGCAACGAACGAGGTCATGTATGGATTGTGATTACTTTGATCAAGCTTAATTTGGCTTTGCCTAATACTAATCGCCACTAGGTTATCAATTTGTGGATCAAACTCTAAGCCCAAAACAGGGAAAAACATCAAATTTTGTGCTCTAAGGAATTGTTTAAACGGAATAGAAGAAATGACACTGTCCTTGTCATCCCCAGTTGATGCCTGGTAGTTTTATGGCTGGCTCCCAGGCGACTATGGCTGCAGCATTAACGAGAAATGCCCGAAGAATGTTAGGACCCAATTCTGTATAGCATCCTTTTATTCCATCCCTCCTGTAAATCTAAACAAATTAAGAAGCAACAAAAATAATTAGCCACTTGTAGTTTCAAGAAACTTGCCTACTTTTCACTAACAAAAAGGAAAATGGAAGGGGTCATCAGAAGATACCTTACCGCATTCAAGAGCCAAAAATGGACCGCGGCAAGTTCTTATACGGGGAAGTATGAATTATAGTTTTGGCCACATCCAAGGGCAACTCAACAGACCAGAACTGGATTAATGCGGGGGAAAAGGACGTGTTAGAAGTTCAGTGAAGCAACGGTGACAAATAGACATATGGGCCTGTTTGTTTTTGTTCCCAAAATTTTTGGAAATGTTTTTGTACATTTTTTGGGGCAAAAATTTTAAAAACACTCTCAGCACAATTTTCAAAAAATTCTCATTTTTCAAAACAAAAATATTTTTACATATTTTAAAAACAATACCAAACAATCCCATAAGCTTTTAATTTTATTTTCAGGGAAAATACCGCTATGCCACCAAAGACCGCCTCTCATGATTCCAACTCCCATTTCAACCAAGTTGCTGTAATTAGATGAAGCAAATTTCAGTCATGAATGCATGTGATAGCGGGTATACTCGTATTGTCACACTCCGAAATCCGGTAGGTGACGTGGCAGATTAATTAAATTAATTAAATTAAATTTTGTAAGAATCACCATCGAAAAGACATTAAGAAGTGATTATAAAAATGTAAAATCATCAAATATACGGAAGCGAACAAAGTGAAAAGAAAACATTAAATAAACAAACCCCATTGGGCCCTATCGGAACCACTTTAATGTGCACACTTGGTACTAGCAATATAAGATACATAAACACAGTCCAAGAAAATATAAATAAACTAAAATATTACATGCCTTGTTATAAATACCCTAGAAGATAATGTTCTAGTCCTACAGTTTTCTTCCTGGTCCTTCAGTCTCCCTAAGCTGAATCCCACCTAGAGGATGGGGGCGGGGGGGGGGGGGGCGGGGGAAGGTTTAAAACAAGAAAATGTGAGCGAATGGCTCAGTAGGACTAAGCCTTAAAAACAATTAGTTTAAACACATATTTTTCATATAAAGCAAAGCTATAACATAAGCAAGTAAATAACATGTAACAAATTGGAACTCATTAAATTAATTTATACTGATTAGTCATTTATTCATCCATAGACAGTCTCATTATTATAATTGTAGGCAAAGCCATATGAATCACCGCCGAAGTGGCCCAACTGGGCTTCGGGACCTACCCTCAAGGTCGCACTCCCCACAACCCGATCTCTGTACATGGCATCATGCTTTATTTTATCATTCCGGACGGTACCAACCGACACGCCCGGTGTCACATTATTATCATATTTCTTATTACCGATTGTTCTCATTTCATTTATTGTTATCATTCATTATATAGCCAATAATGAAAATAAGTGATAAACTTCACTTCTTGAAAATATATAAAGGCTTTATGTTCAAACTTGTTTTCAAAACATGGCTACCAAGGAGAAGGAATAGAACTCCTACCTCGTTATCCGTACTAAGATTCAACACCGTAATCCCGACCCGCTATACGTTAGCTCTACGGAACCACGAACAACCTTAAATAGAAACTACGTTCATCAATTTCTAGCTTAAGGTATTCTACATCCCTAAGTTATCTCATGGTGTCTTAGTATGTTTTTTGTGCTCACAAAATCAATTTATAAGGTCAGAATCTTGATCTAGGTTTGAAACAGTGAAAAACGGACGAAAAATGTCATTTTTCTCAAGGTTTGGTCGGCCTGCCAGAACCCCTCATTCAGCATGCTGAACTCCACATTCGACCTGCAGAACAACCAGGATCGGCTTGCGGAACTTCTCTAAAGTTTGGCTTGCCGGCCAGATGAATCCGGCCTGCCGAACACCGAGTTCAGCTTGCCGAACTGGAAAATCATGGGAGGTCCGAGGCTTCGATTCTCAGCCTCCCCAAGCCCAAAATCAAATTAAAACTTGTTTTTCCAAGTCCCAGAACATATACAATAATCATAGATGATAAACAAACATAGTAAAACACATTTAAACACATTCAAACAAGAATTTCATAGGAATTTTTAAGAAAATCCAAAAATAGTGAAAAAGAGAAAAACTTGATTTAATCCAAATCCCATGAAATCAAGCCTAGATTTTGAATGATTTCAGTCTTACCAACTTAGATTAGATCAAGAAACTCAAATCACAACATTTGAAAGAGATGGAAGGATTTGGGACAAAATTTAAAAGTTTGAAATCTAAGGAAACAAACCTCGAATCAAAGCTCAAAAATCATGTTTGTGGAGTCCAAATCGTGTTCCTCACCTCCCAATCCAGCTAAGAATCAAGCCTCAAACTCAAATTTTTGAAATCAAAGCAAGAGGAGGAAAGGAGAGAGAGAGCAGCATGGGAGAGAGGGAAGGAAAAGAGAGAACATGAGGGAGAGTGAGAATAAGAGGGAAATAAATAGAAAAGTGAAGGATGCAAAACCGTGTTCCCAGCACAAGGTTTGGCAGTTAGGACATATTGGGCATTTGACAAATTGTTTTGTTTCAAAATTCAAAATAACACATAGAAATAATCAAGATGGAATAAATTTAAAATATTACAAAATACTTAGATTAAGTTCAAGCTTACATTAAAACATACTAATCCACCATCTTATCACCAATTATCCCTAATTAAATCTTCTAGGTGTTACACTTATGGACTAAAAAATACTGCATTTCCTAAAGACTCTTAGCAATATTGCAAAACCACTGCAAATGGTTTCTATTTTTTACTCCAATGACAAACCTATGCTTCAATCCTTCCAGCAAATGTGAGTAAGTGTGCAACGATATTGGCAAGTGGAAAAGTGTCTCATGATTGGAAAATCTAAAAAGCAATCATGGCTATGCAGGAAGGGTCGAAGTCCTCCAGCAAGAATTGAAAGCCAAGCCGCCTTTATTCATAGGTTGTGCTTGGAAGGCGTAAGAAATCATATGTCTAGTAAATTTAGTTTTTCTTGGATGCATGCCTTTCTTATGATGGAATTTTTAGTTTGTTTGGAAGCATCGACATATGCCTGAATCTGATATAGTTTATTTTTCTCACTATTTAGAGTAAATGGTTTATTTTGGAGTTAAAGAATTGATGTATCAAATGATTTGGATGGCTCTAGCTAATTGAAAGAACAAGGAGAGAACAAGTGACCAGAACAAAATGACAACAAATAACATTAGATAATACTCGGTTGTTACATATGAAAAAGATCTATATGAAATGTAGAATGGTGGATTTTGAGATGTAATTTGTTTTCTTCTTTGATAACAGTAATTATAAACTTCCATCAGATTATAATGCAAACAATTACCATTGTTGATGACTAGCACTAGATTGCTATCCGTCAACACTATGTATGGCTAAGCATAGTGCTCAAACGTCTCTTCCCTGCTCATCTCGGCCTACCTAGGTGAATCTATAATAAGAAGAGGGACGCTTCATAGGTAAAAAGGGGGAGTCAATAGTGTGCTGCCAGACAATGGCTCTCTGATGCTCAAGTTAAGTACCTATTTGATAGAGTACGGGAGCTGAGTTAGTTAAGAAAGAGCATGTTATCTTGAGCTACAGTAAATGCGCTCTATTTATAGGCTACCACTTGAACCGGATGTTAGGTGGGTTTAACCCATGACCCGTGTGTCACATTGAGACCTTTTGTGGAGCATGTGACAAGCGTCGTGGCCTCCACTGATGGATTGGTCTCCATCTGAGTATGGAAATGTCAACCTCCTGTGGCAAGTTACTGCTTGGTTGTAGGCTCTAACAGTTCGACCTGAGCATGCGCTTATCCTAAGGAGGCGATACCTTGTGTCGCAGCCAACAGGGGGCCCTGTGGAGCACCTTGGGAGAAAGTGCAAATCTCAGGAGGTTACGGATTGTCTTCTCGATGGACTCTTCTGAGCATGATCTCTGAGTTGCTATAAGGTAGTCCTCAGGGAGAGCACTTAGCACACCCCCAACAAAAGCCGCCCAATGCACCTGGTCGGTGCCCGGCCAGGGGGACTATGCCGAGACATTGTGGTCGGCTTGGTTGGCCTTCAGGCATTGTACCGAGGCAATGAAAGTTGGAAAGACACACGGTCAAGTTGGGCATGACACGTGTCAGCATGCGAGTAGTTGTTTCTCTATCGAGCGTAATCATCGCGCCACTTCATGTTCCCCGCTTGAGTTTCTGCTATAATAGGAGTTAGTTCCCCATTGTTCCAAAATGTTAGCGTGACTAGGTTCTGAACTTTTGAGTTTCAGCTGTCAAGCAGTAGGTTGTAGTCCGAGGATTTTATTTCTTGACCTGAACAACTTTATACCCAAGCAGGTAATTTCCCAAGTAGAACTTATCCATGAGTGATCTAAGTGATTCCCAGAATGATTCAATTACTTTTGGGCCAGATGCTAGCACCAAGACCGACCAAACAAGGACTGAGGAAGTCGACATTGAGGAAACTTTGCCCGATCAGGACAGGGTAGCCCAGTTGGCTGAGATCCTTAGCCTGGATAAGGCGACGGTTCTGGAGTGAGAGTTCCTTGACATGATTAAGGGAAAGCACCCGATTAGACCGTATAGAGGCAAGAACCCATACATCAAGGCAGCCACCGCGGGTACATCTCGGGTCTTGGCCTAAGAGCATGCTAGCTTGGCGGTAGCCCTAGATGTGTCGAGTACCTTTGGTTAGGGTGCCGAGACCTCAGCTCCTGTAATGGGAGAAATGACCAATGATTATTTGGTTAAGGAGGACAAGCTAGTCGGTAGTGATAAAGCTGAGGATGAAAAGAGCGAGGAGGAGAGACCTATCATGGTGGTTAGGGTCCAAAGAGCTGTCACCTAAAGAAGGGATCGGCCCTACCAGATTTCAACAACAGGATATACCTTAGCATTGACGTCGGGCTGACTTGAATCCCTACATAGGGAATATCAGATTCTTGACAACATTATCTTGGTGCTACCTCGGGAGATGGATTCTCTAGTGAACCCACTGGAGGGGTACATGTTAGACATGTATGCCCTAAAGAGAAAAAATGTAATATGTTTTTTAAGACATTTTTATCAATAAAGAATTTATTTATTATTTATATACTAAAATTGTTGTCCTCTTTACGTTCATATTTGTTGAATGTATAGTAAGCAAACAAAAGTCTGAGACTATCGTTTAAGCCTTTAAAATCAGGCAGATTATGATGGATAGATTATGCAGAAGACATGATTCTAAAGGTAACGGTCTAAATTATAAGATCTGCAATCGAGGGAATAAAGTTGGGTGCTTTATTCATGCAAAGATTGTTATGTTGTCTATATCCCTAATGGGAGATGGTTTGTCTTGGCCATCGGAGGTGGACTCCATGAATAAAAATATTGGTGCATTGTCATAGGTGACAATGTATTGGATTGGGACATAAAGTGCAATTAATTTGGATTGATAATTCTGTCTCAACAAATCAATTTATTTTAGACAATCATATATGTTGTATCTTAATTTTGAGATGAATAGTGAGCTTGTTGTCTTGACTTATGCCTTTTGATGTACCAAAGGGTAACATCCACAATTTATGTTGGTACGCATGCTGGTATGTTGAAAACATGACTCTTGATAACGTAGTATTCATAAATATGGAATCCATAGCTCCTCATTAAGAGTCGTTAATATCATTTTATATGCGTTATCCTGTAATGTTAGACATGTATATCCTAAGAAGTAAAAATGTAATATATTTTTAGAGACTTTTTTATTAATAAAGGATTTTATTTATTATTTATATACCAAATCTTGTCCTCTTTACGTTCATGTTTGTTGAATGTATGATAAGCAAACAAAAGTCTAAGATTGTTGGTCTAAACCTTTAAAAATTAGGCATATGATGGCGAGCTTATGCAGAAGACACGATTCTTAAGGTGATGGTCAAATCATAAGATTCACAATCGAGGGATTAAAGTTTGGTGCTTTATTCATGCAAAGATTGTTATGTTGTCTATATCCCTAACGAAAGATGGTTTGTCTTGGCCATCAGAGGAAGACCGTGAGTAGAAACATTGCTACATTGTCGTAGGTGATGATGTGTTAGATCAGGACATAAAGTGAATTGATTTGAATTAATAATTCTGTATTGGCAAATCGATTCACTTTAGACAATCATATATGTTGTATCTAAATCCCGATATGAATAATGGGCAAGTTGTCTTGACTTATGTCTTTTGAGGGACCAAAGGGTGACATCCACATTTTATGTTGGTACGCATGCTATACATTAGAGGCATGACTCTTGACAGCGTAGACCTGCTATTCATAGATATCGAATCCATAGCTTCTCTTCAAGAGTAGTTGATATTCTCTTATATGTGTTATCCTGTAATTGAAAAACTAAAAGACTCAACCATTTAGATACATAGGTGTAACTAAATGGTAAGTTTTCTAATGGTGAGATAATAGAACGTAAGATAAAAATAATCAGGAAGGTAAGACAGAATTTATCCTTAAGCCGACTATGGATAACCCTATGGGGATACAACACATTATAATATGTTATAGAGATTTAGCTATATGGGCTTTATAATTCTATATAGTTTAAGAGTGCAGCTTTGAGCTTTTAGTAGAGTAGCGCTAGAGTTGATAATTATGAAATATATATATGGGATATTGGGTTTCATAATTATCAGATGCTTAAACAATATAGGTCCTTTAAGTCCCCTTTGTTAGCTCATAAAAATCCTGTAACTATATGGCGTGCTTTTTCAATAATTGGTGACTTGTGTCAAATTATCAGATTGGCTAAAAATTCAATAGGATTAGATAATTCATGTTTGTTTATCGGTTGAATTAATTTTGAATAAATTAATTTAAAATAAACTTGTTAAATTGTCGAGATCAAATAATTCATTATGTTTATCGGTTAGATTAATTTTGAATAAATTAATTTAATATAAACTTGTTGAATTATCAGGAATATTTATTTTCCTAGAAATTATTTAGATATGACTATTTTAATCAGATCACTTCTCTATTGGATTATTTGAATTAAAACTGAGGCTCTATCCCAAGAATCTCAAGTGAAAAATAAAAGATTCATAGGGATCATTTATTGTAAGTTTGGCAGGCCGATCTTTAAGTTTGGCATGCCGATAAAGCATGTTCGGCAAGCTGATTTGCCAGTTCGGCCTGCCGACCGAGTGATAAATAGATCACATGTTTTCATGTGTTTTTTGAGGCCTTATGTGATAAGGACTAACCCCTAGGCCTAACCTCTATAAAAAGAGGAATGAGAATCATTGTTGATTAGATCAATTGAGAGATTAAGAGTGAGACACTACTGGTAAGACTTTGAAACTCCACATGAGCTATTGTTCACACATCACGAACTGTAGCTTTGGGTTTTCTCAATTGGTTGGAAGGAGAGTCGCTTGGTGGAAGAGTTATACGAGTGTGCCTACACACACACACCCATCATGGATAGAGAATAACAAAGAAGACTAGTAGGTTGAGGCTCTTCTGGAACGTTACTTCTCCTGATAGATTGCGAAAGTTTTCGGCAAACAAGGTTAGTAAGATCTAGTTAGTTTATGCATATAGTGTGCCAAACTTGTGCTTTGGAAAATACTATGGTATAAAAATTTTTAAAATTCCACTGTATACTATTATTCCAACATGTAATTGAAAAACTAGAGTGTTCAACTATGTGGATATATAGGTGTAACCGAATGGTATACTATCTTTGGATAGTAAGTTTTTAGATGGTGAGATAATGGAACATAAGAGAAAAATAATCAGGAAGATAAGACATAATTTATTCTTAAGCTGATTATGGATAATCCTATAGGGATACGACATATTATGATATGTCATGGAAACTTAGCTATTTGGGCTTCCCAATTCTATATAGTTCGAAAGTGCAGCTCTAAGCATTTAGTGGAGTTGCGTTAAAGTTGATAATTATAAAATGTATATCTAAGATATTGGGCTTCAAAATTATTTAGAGCTTGAACTATATAGGTCCATTAGGTCCCTTTGCTAGCTCATAATAAATCCTATAATGATACGACGTGCTTTTCTAATAAATTGGTGACTCATGTCAAATTATTAGATTGGTTGAAATTCGATAGGATCAGATAATTCATGTCTGTTTATCGGTTGAATTAATTTTGTGAAAAATTAATTCAAGATAAAGTTTTTGAATTATCAGGAATATTTATTTTCCTAGAGATTATCTAGATGAAGTTGTTTTAATTAGATAACTTTTCTATTAGATTATTTGAATTAAAAGTGAGGTTTTATCCTAAGAATCTCAGGTGGAAAATAAAAGATTCATAGGGATCATTTATCGTACGTTCGGTAGACTAGTCTTTAGGTTTGGTCTTACGATAGAGTAAGTTTGGTAGGCCAATCTGCCAGTTCGGCCTGCCGTTCAGACGATAAATTGATTACATGTTTCTAATAGATTTTATTAGATATTGATCCAGATTTAAATTTTTGAGGCCTTATTTGATAAGGACCAACCTATGGGCCTAACCACTATAAATAAGGAGTAAGACTCATAAGTTATTTAGATCAGTTGAGAAATCTAGACTAAACACTCTATTCTGTGAGTCTTTGAAACTCCCTTAAAGAGCTATTATTCACAAATCACAAACATTAGTTTTGGGTATTTCTTAATTGGTTGGAAGGAAAGTCACCGGGGAAAGGCTGTACGAGTGTGCCCACACACATACCAATCGTGGATAGGTAATAGCAAAGAAGGCCAGTTGGTTGAGGCTCTTCTGGAATGTTCTTCTCTTCACAGATTGTGGGAGCTTTTCGACAAACAAGGTTAGTAAGATGTGGTTAATTTATACATATAGCGTGTCAAACTTTTGTTTTGAAAAATACTCTGGTATAAAAATTTTAAAATTTCTACTACGTACTACTTTTCCAACAATTAGTATCAGAGCCAAGTTTTTTTTTTTTACATAAATTTACGAGTTTGTGATCATGCTATGTGAATAAATTATGTGATCTTGATCTCTCATATGCTTGAATTTAATTTTTTAAAGAGTTGACACTTTAGGGTTTCTATATATTTATGTTGTCATGAATTATATGGTGAATATTTATTAATTAATTATGGTTGATTAAATTATTAATTAATTAATTTATGCCTGTTATGGTTCCTTAGAGGTTAGAATATATATCTAGGTTTTTCATGTAATTAGATGGTGGTCTATCATCACCGTCTAGAAATTATTATTTAATTTTAAATTTGTAAGAATATAATTAAATAATCATTCGGAAAAGATAGATCTAGAAGATGGATAATAGCATTCCATAGGTATTTCTTGAGTCTCAAATTTTATGTTTTTGAATTTTTGAAAATAAGATTGAAAAACTGCATAAAAATTGTATTTTTTGAAAATATGATTTCAACTCGGTCAGCAAGCTGAACCCTTAAATTCAATAGGTCGATGGTCGCAGTTCATCAAACCGAACCTTTGGGATCGGCAAGCTGTCCACGTGGTAGAATTTTGATGGCTTTGGCAGCAGGCCAAACTTTTAGGTTGGCAGACCGATCTATTATGACCTGCAGGCCAGACTGTAAGGTTCGGCAGGTTGAAGGGTCATGACCAACAACCCATTACACAGATCGGTATGCCAACAGAGAGCTATGAATTTTTAGAAAATGTGTGTTTTTTGGTGCAATTTTAGTTTTATTTTTAGAACAATTCTAAGAAATATTAAATTTAGATATGACCGAAAATATAGAGTATTCGATCTATACAGGATTGAAGACTTGAAAATGGATAATACATAAAGAATGATACGACTTGAAAATTCAAGGATAAAGAGTCGATAATATGTTTTGATTTATCTCTTGTAATCTTTATTTTCTATTCTCTAGGATGGGACCATAATATTACAGCTATTTATTATTATTTTGCTTGTGACTTTGCATGATTGCTTTGCTTGTCTGCATTATAATATTATTTGCTATGTATGTTGATAACATGTCATAGAAAATAGGGAGTGCCACTCATTAAAAATTGTTCATGCATGTTTTTTAAAATAAAACCTTGACTTCAAAAGATTAAGTGGGAGAAGGTTTTCGAAGAGAAAACCTTTGGCCTCCATCATTGGTCCATAAGTAGCACATGGTGGTTCTGACCCCTAGGAATGGACTTTATCATGTATCGGGTTAGATCTCTAAGAAGATAAGGTATTTTAGTATGATTTATCGTTACATACCCTTAGGTTGTGATTATAAATCATGGTAAAATATTGAAATTATGGTTATACACTCATTTTAATTTTATTATTAACCTCCCTAGGAGCTCTGTTAATATTATTAATGGCTAAAGAAATGATTATTAATATATGTTGGATCATAAGGGTCCTGTATGGCATATATCAATCAGGAGGGGATCTATATTCCTAATTGAATTTGGCAAGTCTCCCCCAGGCGGCTTGTTGAATTATGAGTTAGGAATTATCGTTGTAAGGTTGTGATTTTTTCAAAGTTTTGACACATAAACACATTTGTATATTTTACATAATTGTGTTATGCTATGTTTGATTATGCTTGGTATATGGTTCTTTATTGTAAATTAAAAATGTCTAAAAACGCTTTATCTTCAATACTTGACAAAAACCAATTAACCAATGAGAATTATAGTGATTGAAAATGGAACCTAAACATTATCCTATCCTTTGATAAACTAAAATTTGTGTTGACAACACCTTGTCCTCTTGAGCCTACGGGAGATTCCTATTAGACATGTATGCCCTAAGGAGTAAAAATGTAATATGTTTTTGGAGACATTTTTATCAATAAAGAATTTATTTATTATTTATATACTAAATCTTATCCTCTTTACGTTCATATTTGTTGAAAGTATGTTAAGCAAACAAAAGTATGAGATTGTTAGTCTAAACCTTTAAGAATTTGGCATATGATGGACATATTATTTCGAAGACACGATTTTAAAGGTGACAGTTTAAATCATAAGATCCGCAATCGAGAGAATAAAGTCGGACACTTTATTCTTGCAAAGATTGTTATGTTGTCTATATCCCTAACGGGAGATGGTTTGTCTTGGCCATCGAAGGTGGACTCCGCGAATAGAAACATTGGCACATTGTCATAGACGACAATGTGTTGGATCGGGACATAAAGTGAATTGATTTAGATTAATAATTTTGTCTTGGCAAATTGATTCACTTTGGACAATCATATGCATTGTATCTTAATCTTGAAATGAATAGTGGGCCCGTTATCATGACTTATGTCTTTTGATATGTCAAAGGGTGACATCCACATTTTAATAGTGGTACGCATGCCGAAAAATTGAAGGCATGACTCTTGACAGCGTAGCCCTGTTATTCATAGATATGGAATCCATAGCTCCTTTTTAGGAGTAGTTCATATCATCTTATATGCGTTATCTTATAATTGAAAAATTGGAGCGCTCAATCATTTGAATATATATGTGTAACTGAATGGTATACCATTTGTGGATGGTAAGTTTTTCGATGGTGAGATAATGGAACGTATGATAAAAATAATCGGGAAGGTAAGATAGAACTTATCCTTAAGTTGATTATGGATAATCCTATGGGGATACGATACATTATGATATATCATAGAGACTTAGCTATTCAGGCTTTGTAATTCTATATAGTTCGAGAGTGCAGCTCTAAGCTTTTAGTGGAGTATCGTTAAAGTTGATAATTATGAAATGTATATATAGGTTATTGGGTTTCATAATTATCAGGAGCTTGAACTATATAGGTCCATCGGTTCTCTTTGCTTGCTCATAAAAAATCCTATAACGATACAACGTGCTTTTCCAACAATCGGTAACTTGTGTTAAATTATTAGATTGGCTGAAAATTCAGTAGGATCAGATAATTCATGTTTGTTTATTGGTTGAATTAATTTTGTGATAATTAATTCAAGACAAACTTGTTGAATTATCAAGACCAGATAATTCATGTCTGTTTATCGGTTGGATTAATTTTGAATAAACTAATTCAAGATAAACTTGTTGAATAATCAGGAATATTTTTTTTCCTAGAGATTATCTAGATATGACTGTTTTAATCTGATAACTTCTCTATTGGGTTATTTGAATTAAAATTGAGACTCTATCCCAAGAATCTCAGGTGAAAAATAAAGATTCGTAGGGATCATTTATCGAAAGTTCAGCAGGCCGAACTTAAATAAAGATTCGCAGGGATCATTTATCAAAAGATTGGCAAGCCGAGCTTTAAGTTCAGCCTACTGATGGAACAAGTTTGGTAGGCCAATCTTCCAGTTCAGCCTGCCGACCGAGTGTTAAAGAAATCACATGTTTTTCATGCAGATTTTATCAAATATTGATCTTGATTTGATTCTGATTCAAATTTTCAAGGCTTTATCTGATGAGGATTGACTCCTAGGCCCAACCTCTATAAAAAAGGTAGTGAGACTCATTGTTATTTAGATTAATTGAGAGATTAAGAGTGAGACTCTGCTAGTGAGACTCTGTAACTCCCTAAGAGCTATTGTTTTCACATCACGAACTATAGCTTTGGGTTTTCTCAATTGGTTGGAAGGAGAGTCACTGAGGAAAGGCTGAACGACATGTGCCCACATGCACTCTAATCGTGGATAGAGAATAGCAAAGAAGACCAGTTGGTTAAGGCTATTCTAGAATGTTACTTCTCTTCACGGATTGCGGGAGCTTTTCTACATTTACAAGGTTAGTAAAATCTGGTAAATTTATGCATATAGTGTGTCAAACTTGTGTTTTGGAAAATACTCTGGCATAAAAATTTTAAAATTTTGTTGTGTACTATTTTTCTAACAATTCCACTAATGAGCAAATCGAAGTGTATGATCATTGGAACGATGCTAATGATTAGGCCCACTGTTATATTATGGCCAACATAAATAACGTGCTGCAGGCTAGAGGTGGCAATAAACGTATTCATGTCGTGTTCGTGTCGGTACATTTACAGCACGATATGTTTAACTCGAACACGAACATGACACGATTAATAAATGTGTCAGAAATGCAAACACGAACAAAACACACTTATGGCACGCGTAACACGACATGACACGATTAACATGATTATTAAACTTGCCGTGACGGGTTGACAAGATAACAACATGCATATGACACGTTTATGACCTAAAAATTAAAAAAAGTTAAAAAAATTAAAAAAAGCCAATAAATAAAATTAACAAAAACATAATATCTAATTAATACTAACCTACTACAAATATTTCAAATATTTTTATATTTAAGTTTAAATGTGTTATAAATGAGCAGGTCGTGTCATGCCGTGTCAACACATTTATGGCCCATTTAATTAAATGTGTTAAGGCATGTTTAGCGTGTTAGCACAAATCCAACCTATTTATTTTTATGTTATTCGTGCCAACCCATTTATGGCACAATTAATAAACGTGCGGTCCAAACCCGTTTATCTCGTGTCGTTTTTGCATCATGTCATCATGTCGTGTATAAAATTGCCGGCCCTACTGCAGGCTCAACATGAAGATTATGAGATTGCTAGGCAGATCTTAGATAATCTTGAAAACATGTGTAGAGGCCAGGGCCTAACAAAGCGGCAAGGGGCACTTCGAAAACATCTAAACTGCAAACAAAGACCAAGGACTCATGTGAAGGAGCATATGATGTTGGTCATGGGTTACCTCACTGAGGCTCAAATAATGGAGTTGACATTAATGCTGAAACACAGATGACTATGGTCTTTGAAACTCTATCTACAGAATTTATTCCGTTAAGAGCTTCATTTAATTTGAGCAATAGACAGGATATGACCTTGACGGAGCTGATAAAGTAGTTATAGGAGTTCAAAAATCAGATAAGGGAAAGTCCCATTGGTGGTGAGGCCAACTTGGTGGCTACGTCTGGTTCCAATCCCAACCTTGGGAATGAAAAGAAGCAACGGGTCAAGAACAAGAAGTCTTCTATTTTTGCAAATGGCAAGAATAAGAGGAAGAAAAAGAAGAACTCAAATAAGCCCAAGTGCTTTTCCTGCAGAAAGGTTAGGCAAATAAAGAAAAATTGCAAGGACTTCCTTTCTCAAGGAGGTAGGTGTAAACTTCTGGTTGTTGAAACTTGTTTGGTTGAGGAATTTAGCGACACTTAGGTCATAGATTCTAGAGCAACCAATCATGTTTGTGTTTCTCTACAAGGGTTTAAAGAAACGAGAAGTCTACTTTGTGAAGACTTCATGCTTCAGATGGGCGCTGGATCCCTAATGTTGGCTAAAGTAGTAAGAGATGTTCATCTTTATTTTGATAATTATAGGAGTTTATTTTTGCAAGATTGTTTTAACGTTCTTAAACTTAAAAGGAATTTAATTTCTGTAGCTTGTTTATTTAAAGACTCTTATGTAGTTTATTTTAATAATAAAGTGGTGATTTGTAAAAATGAATCTTTTATATGTGATGGATGGATGCAAAATAATCTATATTTTATCAAACCTAAGATGGACTTGTTGCTAAACATTGAGGTTAATGATAATGACTCACAAAGACTTAAAACTTCTCACTCTAATAAGAGTTATCTTTGACATTTGCGGCTAGGTCATATTAACCTGAATAGAATTCAAAGGTTGGTAAGCAATGGACCTTTAAGCCACGTAAAGGTGGAATCTATACCACAATGTGAATCTTGTTTGGAGGGTAAGATGACCAAAAGACCATTTGGGTCTAAGGGCAATGGCACCGAAAGGGTTTTAGAAATTATGCATAGTGATGTTTGCGAACCTATGAACATTTGGGCACGAGGAAGATATGAGTATTTTGTCACTTTTATTGACAATTACTCAAGGTATGGGTATGTGTACCTAATGCACCACAAAAACGAAACTTATGACAAGTTCAGGGAGTTTTAGGCTGAAGTGAAAAAACAATTAGGTAGACTCATAAAGGCACTTTGATCCGATCGAGGTGGTGAATACATTTCTGATGAGTTCTTAGGATACTTATTAGAGAATGAGATTTTATACCATTTGATTATGCCAGGCACTTTGCAGTAGAATGGCATGGCTGAGAAAAGGAATAGGACTTTGTTGGATATGGCTAGGTCCATGATGAGTTATTCATCATTGCCTTTATCCTTTTGGGATATGCACTACAAACCACATGTTATCTTTTGAACAATGTGCCTTCAAAGTCGGTTCCTAAAACTCCTCACGAGTTATGGATAAGGAAAAGGACCTCCTTAACCATATTTACACTACAAACCACATGTTCGGCTCATGTCCTGTTTAAGGAAGTGAATAAGTTGGAAGCACATTTAAAAGATTGTGTGTTTGTTAGAATATCTAAAAGGGACTAATTGATCAAAATAAAGATATACTTCTCCCTCTACTTCACTTAACTGTAACATCCATTATTACCGTGAAGCTCTTGTCAAGCAAACTTCTCGTTTCCTATGCATAGAAATATACATATGATTAGTGGATCTAGAATTTATGAACCATGAGTCATTAGAATCTTCCATTAATCCAACTTCAACTTGCAAGAGACCACCCATATCTCCTTATGCCTATCAGGCTAGGAGATTCTTGTAATCCCTCTTGAAGTAACCAACCTTTTCATCGTGAAAACACTTGCCTTTCTTTGGATCTTTCTTATTAGATTGATCCTACTTATTCTTCTAGCCTATCCCAACACTAGAATTTAGAAGAACTAGTAACTACCAATATCCTAATGCCATTTGAACTAATCTTCCTGCTTTTAAGCACAATCTTAAAAGCATAGGGATCCTTTATTAGTGTTGTCAAGGACAAGTCCTTAAACAAAATTCTAAAGGTCATCGCTATTTAGGTCTCAGCTTATGTTGGCTCTATTTGATTAAATGGTAATCAAATAGCCAATCATAGTAGGCATACATGTTCCTTAATAGTTATTCTAGCCTCTCGCTTGTAATTCATGAGATTAAGGATAACTGTTAGTTTGACCAAGAGAACTTAGCCTACAAACATATCATTTGTACTAGTAATGATCTACCTAGTAGGCATTTAATCTTTATGTTGCCCCGAGAGATTGTCGGATGTGTTTTTTGTTTCAACATGCTATCTCAATAGAATCTTGGTAGCGTCTCTTGGCCTAAAATGCCCTTTTAGGGTCAATGTCTTTAGGTTTCGGTCGATAAGGTTTGTTTAGTATGTATTTGTATTTCTTGTATATTAGGTTTCTTTTTCCAATCATTAAAGTTTTACTAGTCAAGGTCTTTATCAAGTATCATATATAATGAGTTAGGTGACATTTTTGTATAATAAATATATAACACATATTAATAATAAGTAAACATAACAACATTCAGTAATATAAACATACAATAATACAAGTATGTCGATATGCAAAGTCTTGAAAACACATATATTACTGCGATAATTCCTAGCCCTGCTCATGTCAACTACCTCGGGGTAGTCAGATACAAACTAGCCTGGAACACGAATATTATTCGATTAGTATATACTTACTATACTACTTGATTTGGTAACAAATTTAATTGATAGAGCTTCTTAAGGAGGGTAATAATTAAATTCGTCTAAAGTGTATAACCATTGTTTATATCTTATATTCCATGACCCAACTCTAGGGGCGTACAACCATGAATCATACCCATAGATATTTTTCTTTTGGAAGCCTAATTTAGTATACCACCGATGATAAACAACCTTCCTTAGGGTCGACGTCGCCTAATTTATCGAGTAATTCTTCCTAGTGGATTACAAAATATCTACAAGTTGTCTGTTTTTGATGATGTAGATCTTTTGATTTTAAATTAAAGTTCTTCCTTTACTTAACCAAAATTAAATTTACCATTGAATGTGTTTATTTAAAGTTTTGGATTTATCTTTTACTATTTTTCTTAATTCCAAATACTCCGGAACATATTTACCTTGTGTTTAGCAAAAGTGGTTCACACCATTTTTTTAGTTATAAACAATGTAAAGTTTTTATATGCTACAGTAACAAAAAAAAAATCACTACAGTGTAGAGCTCCACATGCTACAGTAAAAACAGTTATAACCAACGGTTCTCACCAGCCTGCCAAACACTCTATTAATTTACTTTTAAATTTTTTATAGGTCTAACTACATATTTATAAATGTCTAAATTTCTTAAATCTTTAAAATATCTCTCCTTTTAATTACCGACTCTGGTATCGAGTGGTGACATAACCTAATAAATTATGTTAGAGTAATTGAAAATATTATGTATTGTGCTCCCTTAACACTCTTTTAAAGTTTTATCCTCCCTTTCTATTATGATTTTGTTCCCCTCGAGTTAATATAAAAAGAAGAAAAAAATCCTATGGTGATTAAAAATGAACAAGAATATTTACTCTCTTTTAGAGGCATTTCTCTATATATCCCAGAGTAATTTTAACTATGGAAAATACAAAGCAAAAAAGCGTTCATCTTGTATTTTAATAGCATGATAATTTTAGCACTTTTTAAGTCATTAATGCCTGTTACCATATTTCTTTCTCACTTAAAAAATAAATATATATATATATATATTTTTTTTTTTTCATTTTGTTAGATGTGTTTTTCTTTTGCTATTTTTCTCTTTAGTTTTATACGTTATGCTTCTAGGTGAAACGAGACAAATAGAGATACTTTGTTTAAAAGTCAAATAATCACTTGCAACATAAAATGTCTACATACAAATTGGCTTAATGTGACCAAGTTCAGCTTGCAGACGTGTCTTAGAACGTTTTCCCAAAAACATGCAGAAGCATGTTCTAGGTTTTGAAACAAAAATGATCCGAGACTTGTTCAATACAATGTTCAAGTTTATGTCGCTTATCCACATGGTAATTGCTGCTGAGATAAGTTGACAATTACAACCAATAAGAGTCGTGAAAAGTTAATTTTGTACTTTGATTGCACCATGGACAATGAAAGATTAGAAATTACGTGATGGTTTTAATGTTGAAGTTTCAAACTCCAAAAAAAATTTTCAGATTGCTTAATTTTCAAGTTACTAGAAGTTATAAGCTGATAATTATAAATTATAAAAGTCGTGAAAAAAAATAGTTAATTTTATAATTTGATTTTACCATATACAATGAAAGATTTGAAAATTATGTAATGGTTTTAACTTGAAGTGTCAAACTCCTAAATAATTTTCAGATTGCTTAATTTTCAAGCTAATAGAAGTTGTAAGTAGATAATTATAAATAATAAAAGTCGTGAAAAAAAATAGTTGATTTTATAATTTGATTTTACCATACACAATAAAAGATTTGAAAATTATGTAATGGTTTTAACTTTGAAGCGTCGAACTCCAAAATAATTTTAAGATTGCTTAATTTTTAAGCTAGTAGAAGTTATAAGTTAATAATTATAAATAATAAAAGTCGTGAAAAAATAGTTAATTTTATAATTTGATTTTACCGTATACAATGAAAGATTTGAAAATTACGCAATGGTTTTAACTTTGAACGTCAAACTCAAATAATTTTCAAATTGTTTAATTTTCAAGCTAATAGAAGTTATAAGTTGATAATTATAAGTAATAAAAGTCTTGAAAAAAATAATTAATTTTATAATTTGATTTTACCATATACAATGAAAGATTTGAAAATTATGTAACGGTTTTAACTTGAAGAGTATGATTGCTTAATTTTCAAGCTAATAGAAGTTATAAGTTGATAATTATAAATAATAAAAGTCGTGAAAAAATAGTTAATTTTATAATTTGATTTTACCGTGTACAATGAAATATTTGAAAATTGCGTAATGGTTTTAACTTTGAAATTTCAAATTTCAAATTTCAAATTGCTTAATTTTCAATCTAAAAGAAGTTATAAGTTGATAATTTTAAATAATAAAAGTTGTGAAAAAAAATAGTTAATTTTATACTTTGATTTTACCATGTACAATGAAATATTTGAAAATTACGTAATGGTTTTAACTTTGAAATTTCAAATTTCAAATTGCTTAATTTTCAATCTAAAAGAAGTTATAAAATTTCAAATTGCTTAATTTTCAATCTAAAAGAAGTTATAAGTTGATAATTTTAAATAATAAAAGTCGTGAAAAAATAGTTAATTTTATACATTGATTTTACCATGTACAATGAAATATTTGAAAATTACGTAATGGTTTTAACTTTGAACGTCAAACTCTAAAATAATTTTCAGATTGTTTAATTTTCAAGCTAATAGAAGTTATAAGTTGAAAATTATAAGTAATAAAAGTCTTGAAAAAAATAATTAATTTTATAATTTGATTTTACCATATACAATGAAAGATTTGAAAATTATGTAACGGTTTTAACTTGAAGAGTATGATTGCTTAATTTTCAAGCTAATAGAAGTTATAAGTTGATAATTATAAATAATAAAAGTCGTGAAAAAATAGTTAATTTTATAATTTGATTTTACCATGTACAATGAAATATTTGAAAATTACGTAATGGTTTTAACTTTGAAATTTCAAATTTCAAATTTCAAATTGCTTAATTTTCAATCTAAAAGAAGTTATAAGTTGATAATTTTAAATAATAAAAGTCGTGAAAAAATAGTTAATTTTATACATTGATTTTACCATGTACAATGAAATATTTGAAAATTACGTAATGGTTTTAACTTTGAACGTCAAACTCTAAAATAATTTTCAGATTGTTTAATTTTCAAGCTAATAGAAGTTATAAGTTGAAAATTATAAGTAATAAAAGTCTTGAAAAAAATAATTAATTTTATAATTTGATTTTACCATATACAATGAAAGATTTGAAAATTATGTAACGGTTTTAACTTGAAGAGTATGATTGCTTAATTTTCAAGCTAATAGAAGTTATAAGTTGATAATTATAAATAATAAAAGTCGTGAAAAAATAGTTAATTTTATAATTTGATTTTACCATGTACAATGAAATATTTGAAAATTACGTAATGGTTTTAACTTTGAAATTTCAAATTTCAAATTTCAAATTGCTTAATTTTCAATCTAAAAGAAGTTATAAGTTGATAATTTCAAATAATAAAAGTCGTGAAAAAAATAGTTAATTTTATACATTGATTTTACCATGTACAATGAAATATTTGAAAATTACGTAATGGTTTTAACTTTGAACGTCAAACTCTAAAATAATTTTTAGATTGTTTAATTTTCAAGCTAATAGAAGTTATAAGTTGATAATTATAAGTAATAAAAGTCTTGAAAAAAATAATTAATTTTATAATTTGATTTTTCCATATACAATGATAGATTTGAAAATTACGTAACGGTTTTAACTTGAAGAGTATGATTGCTTAATTTTCAAGCTAATAGAAGTTATAAGTTGATAATTATAAATAATAAAAGTCGTGAAAAAATAGTTAATTTTATAATTTGATTTTACCGTGTACAATGAAATATTTGAAAATTACGTAATGGTTTTAACTTTGAAATTTCAAATTTCAAATTGCTTAATTTTCAATCTAAAAGAAGTTATAAAATTTCAAATTGCTTAATTTTCAATCTAAAAGAAGTTATAAGGTGATAATTTTAAATAATAAAAGTCGTGAAAAAAATAGTTAATTTTATACATTGATTTTACCATGTACAATGAAATATTTGAAAATTACGTAATGGTTTTAACTTTGAAAGTCAAACTCTAAAATAATTTTCAGATTGTTTAATTTTCAAGCTAATAGAAGTTATAAGTTGATAATTATAAGTAATAAAAGTCTTGAAAAAATAATTAATTTTATAATTTGATTTTACCATATACAATGAAAGATTTGAAAATTACGTAACGGTTTTAACTTGAAAACTATGATTGCTTAATTTTCAAGCTAATGGAAGTTATAAGTTGATAATTATAAATAATAAAAGTCGTGAAAAAATAGTTAATTTTATAGGGAGACTCTGTGCTCAGTGGAGGAGAAGAAACGTGACAGGTAATCAGAAAAGGAAACCAGAAAAGAAGGTTTTCCTGTTTTAAAAAATTTTTACGATTTGAAAAGTCAAATTGTGCAGGCAGTTACTTAAAATATTAAATTCTATGGGGAAAAAAAATGATCATAAAATATTACAATGACTAAGTTGCATAGGTCTCTCTGTGGTGCGTCAGGACGGGTACCTTTTTCCCGGAACTTTATTTCAAAGCCTACCATAGTCCCTGATTTTAAAGCGTGATACTTAACCTAGATCTAAGAAAGAGTTTCAATTTTATCTGCTTGTCAATTGTCTTGCAAAGAGGAGAAAATATGCATGTAATGCCAACGAGAGAACAACACTCTGCTAAGGAAACAAGAAATATTCATGTAATGCTAGCGGGAGATAGAAATCTACGCAATATTGGTGTTAAAATGTGACCGTGAAGCTTTGAACTGATGGTTTAATATTGGTTATTTTTTCAAAAAACTAAACTGTAATAAACTAAATCACATCATATACCAATAGACAATCACTGAAGACAAATAAAGAGAAAAAAAAAAAGTTTCATTAATCATTAAGTATTATACAAGCGTATGTACTTTTGGCTCTTGTTTTTAGTTGCTAATCTTCTCATCGTAACTTTATTTTGTATTTCCTAGCACATACATTTCATGTGCTTAACTTTATTTGTTGCAATCTTGAAAGGCATTCTTGGCTCTGTAAATGATAGGATTTTTATATATTTTATTGTCATCCCTCACATATTTTTACAATTAACGATAGAAAAAGAAGAAGAGAAGACGAAGATGATCAAGAACAGCCAAATTTACTTTGTCTCGGCTATCAATTCACCAATCTTGTTTTATACCTTCAGATAATGTTATTGTCTATATCTAATTAATCTATATATTTCTTTTCTTCACCGAGTTCTCTTTATGCGTTCCACCAAATATGGAAGCACAACAAAAGTGCTTAATCGATAATACGTACTTTTGTTCATCGTGTAGGGCTAGTTTGTCATCATTCGTCAAAATTCGGGAAAACAAAAAATAAATAAATAAACAAAGAGAAAATGAAAAGAAACAAATAAAAAGATGTAGCCTCGTGTAGGGCTGCATCTTTTCATCGTGTAGGCTAACACGTAAAATAATCAATATTATGTATTTTTGTTCATCGTGTAGGGCTGGCTTGTCATCATTTATCGAAATTCGTAAAAACAAAAAAAAATTAATGAAAAGAAACAAATAAAAAGATGTAGCCTCCTTTTAAAACATCAGTTACAAGGTATATTTTAAATAGAAACCTAAATTTATATTTGGTCCACATCAATTACAATTGATGTTAAGTCCAATTAATTGAAATTAAGGGTTTCAATTTCAGTCAATATTAATTTTTAGTTCAAATATACATTTTTAGTTCAAACATATCAAATACCAGTTTAAAATAACATAATCTATCATGGTTTGAACCCACATTTTTTATTCAAACATACCAAACAGTAGTTCAAATTACAAATTATAGTTCAAACTCATATTTTTCGTTCAAACTTTAAACTATGGTTTCAACTACTTTTAGTTCAAACCAACATTTTAACAAACCTTTAAACATTAGTTACAGCTAAAAATCATAGTGCAAACTCATTTTATTGGTTTCAGTCAATATTAACTCATCGGTTCTAACAATATTCCAAACGGAAGCATAAAGAAGCAAAACAAGGCTTCGACCTTCACCAAGGATTAAAAAAATCACTATTCACAAAAATATTAGTTTAGGTTTTACAAAAATATTTGCATACTTGATAATGCCTTTTGAGTGCCTAAAGACAAGTGAACGGATTCAAGGGAGAGTTGAAAGCGCTTACTAGTGACTGAGGTGAGTGAAGTGCCCTCCTTCTATATTACAGGCGGTTAAAATTTACGTAAAATATAAAAAGTCATTCTTAAATACTGTTTTAAACAGGACCTTAAAAAACTCAGATATGGCTGCTGGTACATAAATGTCATTCTTCAAACCTTCCGCGTCACTATACAGTACGACAAATCAAATAAAAAGGGGAAAAAGTTGAATATCAAAAGCAGTACTGTGACTACCTGAAATGTATCATACAAAGAGAGAAGAATTGAATACATATTAGAAGGAAAGGTGATAGGGAGACTCTGTGATCAGTGGAGGAGAAGAAACGTGACAGGTAATCAGAAAAGGAAACTAGAAAAGAAGGTTTTCCTATTTTAAAAAATTTTCAGGATTTGAAAAGTCAAATTGTGCAGGTGGTTACTTAAAATATTAAATTCTATGGGAAAAAAAAAGGAAAAAAATGATCATAAAATATTACAATGACTAAGTTGCATAGGTCTCTCTGTCGTGCGTCAGGACGGGGACCTTTTTCCCGGAACTTTATTTCAAAGCCTACCATAGTCCCTGATTTTAAAACGTGATACTTAACCTAGATCTAAGAAAGAGTTTCAATTTTATCTGCTTGTCAATTGTGTCTTGCAAAGATGAGAAAATATGCATGTAATGCCAACGAGAGAACAACACTCTGCTAAGGAAACAAGAAATATTCATGTAATGCTAGAATATTGGCGTTAAAATGTGACCGTGAAGCTTTGAACTGATGGTTTAATATTGGTTATTTTTTAAAAAAATAAACTGTAATAAACTAAGTCAGCACTCTACGCAATATGCAATTGCTGTCAGGGAATTTCTAAAGCATGACAAAGGGGTTTCATTTGCATTGGTAAACTTTGAACATACACATGATGCGGTAGCAAATGACCTTCATTTAAAAAGGACAAAATAAGAACGTGAATGACAATAAGTTTAATTAAACGCTAAAAGGTTCTCTCATAACATTTTTATTACTGGAATACTTTGTTCGTATGCAAAAAAATTAGTTGTATCAACCATTGCCTTTACATGTATCAACCTATAGAAATTATTCTTGAAATACTTGGCACTTGTCACGCCCCGAAGTACGGGAGGTGACGTGATGAATTATTTAAATTAATTAAGAGGAGAATTTAATTAAAATCCAGAGTTTAAGGAGGTTTGAATTAAGTATAAAATGTGGAATTCATTAAAATACTTTATGAATGGTTCATATACATTAGACAATTTAAAATATTAAATGAATAAATATAAAAATAATAAAGCCGCGAGTATGGGTTCTACAACCCACAACTTGTGCACACACATAGTACTGACAATATCATAATACAATCACAGTCCAAGATACAAATAAAGTTAAATCTTACATGCCTTAATTAAATGGTACAAGAGATAAAATAATCCTTCTATTGCTCCTGAGTTCGGTCCGAAAAATCCTCTCCAAACCTAAATGGAAAACCACCTAGAGGGGGAAATTTAAAACAAATAAAACGTAAGCGAAAGGCTCAGTAGGACTATGTTTTATAAAATAATTTAATCTAAAGAAACAGGTCATTATTCAGGAGACATTTAAAAGAAACCTTAAATGAATAAATGAATAAATTTGAGTAAAGTCGTTCTTACCCAAAACAGTTTACTTGGACAACCAGAAATACCATTTTCTTTTTCCTAGGCAAACCATAATAACATCACCACCGTAGTGGCCCAACTGGGTTTCGGGACCTGCCCCCAAGGTCGATCGCTACACGACCCGATCTCTGATATGGCATCATGCCTATGTGTTTATTATCATCATCATTCAAAACCCAATTACCGAGTGTTGTCATTTACATTCATTATGAAGTTCATTTCAGATCACGGTATATTAAAATATAACCGATAAATTCATTTTCAAACAACCGTTGAAAACATTTTAATAGAAATCCCTTTCAAAGCCAAATCATTTCAAAACCAGGCTACCAAAGAAATGGGGTAGAAGTCTTACCTCAATACTCGTGCTGGTGCCCCACACCGTAATCCCGGCCCGCTATACGTTAGCTTCGTAGAATCACGAACGATCCTAGATACAAACTAAGTCGATCAATATCTAGTTCAAGACATTCTATGTTACTAAATCATTCCATGATGTCCTAGTGTGCCATTTGAACCTTTAAAATCATCCTATAAGGTTGGAATTTAAATCAGGGTTCAAAACAGTAAAAACGGGTAAAAATCACAAAATTTTCCATGCCTCGGTCGGCCTGTCGAACTCCCTGCTTCGGCCGGCCAAACTGTATAGTTCGGCCTGCCGAAAGTCAGGTCCGGTCGGCCGGTCATTTCCCCAGGTTCGGCCTGCCAGACAGAAGAACACCGGCCTATCGATCCCTATGTTGGCCTGCCGAACACGCAGTTCGGCCTCTCGAACTGGGAAAACCCAGAAATTCCAGCCACGGGTTTCTCGATCCCCAAAATTCAAATCTTGATTCTAACATGTTTTTCTCAAATCCTAGGCATAGAAAATAATCATAGTTGATAGAAAAACATACTAGAACATGTTTGGACTCATTTAAACAAGATTTAAACTCAAAAATCTGAAAATGAGAAAATAGGGAGAAAAATGAAAAATCTTGAATTCAATCCATTTTTCTTCAATCTAAGCTTAGATTCTAGTTGTTCTAAGTCCATTTAACTCAAATCCAAGGTTTTCTAAGCTTAAACAGACCTAGATTTCAAAAATGCACAAAATTGAAAATTTTGAAAAAAGTTTAGAAATTTCAAAACTAACCTCGAATCGAAGCTTCAATCCGCGTTCTCGGTTGCTAAATCACGTCCCCGAGCTTCCTCCTTGCTAACCCAAAGCTTGGATTCGAATTTGATTTCAAAAATTTGAGAGAGAAGTAGAGAGAGAAGAGAGGAGTCGAGAGAGTTCAAGAGAGAGAGAGAGAGAGTGAAATCGGGAGAGTGAGGCGAGAGGAGGGAAAAAGGAAATAAATAGAGAAAAACGGTGGGCGGTTTTACTGTGCAAAAACCATGTGCCGCCTACAGTTTTATAAAACCGAGTATTTTTAACATTTTACAAATTGTTGTGTTTTAAAACTCAAAACATTATTTTAAAACAATATGAAATCATTTGAATTCATCAAATTAACAAAACAACCAAAAATTCAAAATCCAAATAAATAATCTAATTAATGTTAAAACATTAATTATGGCACACTAATTCATCATTTATATTACATTAACATTAAATAAATTCCGGGGCATTACAGCACCCCAAATGCTTGCTTGAGTAATATTGGTCTTCTCCTCCTTGTTATTCATCCCAATATCAAGGTCTCTAAAATTAGCATATTTATAGCTCTGGGATATTTTGACACGTAGGGAGTCATGTAGTTATAAAGTCTTCTTATCCAATTCATATGATTCTTAGACGTAGTAATATTCTCTTCTTTTGGCCAATGCACAAAGTATTGGATGCTGTAGAGGTTTCCAGCTCGGTGTGGGAATGGGATTGTGGATTCTGAAATCTCGTTCATTTTTCCTCCATAAGGAAATAGATCTATATGAGCTCTTCCTACCTCTTCTGCGTACAACTTTTCCAACATTCCTTCCAACACGTCATCTGGGTAGTCGGATTTTTGCTTGAAAGACATCGGATTGAGGTTGGATGTCCTATTAAGAAGAACATCCAAGGATTCACCATTTCTAAATAAATTGAAATAGAGAAAAGATTCAACCCAACTCATTTCAGTGCACTCCTCTCTGAGCAAACCCAACTCGGGAAGCTCTTTTTGCATCAATTGAAGGAGCGTATCCACGCCACCATAGTATGTGGCCTGGACTAAAGCTTCGAGCACAATTTTCTCGTTACCTTCTTTATCAATCGAACTCCTTGTTTTGAAGCTAATGGATATTGTTAGATCCTCATGGACTTTATCAGCAAGACGTTGCCACTGATGTACAAGTTTTTTTGTTGCATCATCTTTCATGTCCCTCCTAGCCTCAAACACGGTCACCATCGATGGCACAGGAACTAGCCGAAGCTTCCATAAACAATTCCAAAGCTTGCTGGTCCCCCACCACGTATCGCCCAAAACAAATCCTCCCCCATAGATTTCCTATCAAGAATTCTTCCTTTAGCATCGATTAATTTCGCTTCAAGAACATTATCGGCTGCAAGACCATATTTTCTTGTCAAATAACCATAGCCTCCTGCACCGATATGTCCACCAACACCCACAGTGTGGCAAACACCAGCAGGAAAGCCAAGAATTCTACTTTTCTCCCCAATCCTGTAATAAAGTTCCCCCAACGTAGCGCCGGCTTGAACCCATGCATATTTGCTCTGAACATCAATGCTAAAAAAATTTAGTCTTCTCAAGTCAATTACGACAAACGGGGCATCAGACACGTAGGAAAGACCCTCGTAATCATGGCCGCCACTTCGGGTTCTCATTTGAATGCCATATTTCTTGGAGCAGTAGACAGTGGCTTGGACGTGTGACACGTGAAACGGAACAACGATAGCACGTGGTTTTGGAGTAAAAGAAGAAGAAAAACGATTCTTCCGTATGGATGAATTCAAGATAGTTGAATACAACGGATTTTTTGGTGCGTAGATAATAGGTTGATGAGTAGAGTTGGAGTGGGATACAGAATGAGCGGTGAGGCATATCATAAAGTCCTCATGAGTATGTGCTGAATCTGCTAGTAAAATTGAATAAATAACGATGATAATTTTGGCAAATGATGAAGAGAATGAAAAGAAGTTCATTATTCTTGATCGGTTCGATTGTGGCGAATATGAGACAGCAAGGATCCTAGTTGCCTCTTTATAGAAAAAGAAACGCTTAATATATTCTCATTTCTTGACCAACAGCTATTTTAAAACTGTTTTTCTTTTTATAAACAACTTCAAACTCTTCAACTTCTAGTAGCTTTGCGCATCCAAACAGTGTGAAAATCAAGGGAATGGTAATTCCGCGAAGATTCGCTCATTGATCACATGCTTTTAAACTTCTAGTAGGATTGCACGTTTATACGTTTTCTCCTCTCTCACTTGTATCAACATGTTTCTTTAAATTCCTGAACATACTTATTTTCTCCTTGAGCTACAATATTTTTTCATATTTATCTCCAAACTTTGAAACATGTCGCTTTTTATGAAATAACTATTGTTACACACATTGAAAGGATATATTTATCATTGTGTTTAAATTCTTAGCAAACCTAATTGAGTTAGAGTTCGTTATTTAGTTTTTCTCCTTCTTTTCTTGCTTCCGAGGAGCTACTTAATGAACAAAATATATGAGTTTGAAGCCCCAATTATTCATTTAGAGTGAAGGACATTTATACTAACCTGAAGAATATCATATCTAAATTTTATGATTAACATGGTACAATTTGCTTTGAGTTTTAATAATGATATCGTTTAGTTTTTAATAGGTAAATAGGTAAGGCATGAAAATAACTCTTCAGATTAGAGACAAAAAGAGAGTAGGATATAAAGATAAGAGAAGCATACCCGACTCTTTCTGTTCCATTGTCATTGCTATTTATGTGATACAATGCTAGAAAAATAGAGCTAAAAAAGAAATAAAAAAAGTAAAGCATGAAAGCGGTGGAATTAAAAGGATAGAGAGATTTAAGTGATTTTAAATGTATATAAAGCTATTTGGCAAATTGGTACAAAATTGGTTTGAACCAAAAAAAATGTAAAGCTCTTGCATACTATAGTGTAAAGCAAAAATCAACTATAATATAAGACTCTTAAATCATAAAAACTCTTGATATTCAGATATCTTTGCAACAGTAAAAGTTAAAATTTTCTTTCTTATATTTGAGGAAAAAATCATAACTTCTTTATTTGATATCCAATTGAGATGATTCTTTTTCATTGCGTTCCTAGTAAAGAGAGGAATAGATTAATATCCATATTGCATATTTTCTAAGCATCATTAATATTAAGATTTTATTAGATTTGTTAATAAATCAAAAATTATTTTCACTACTTCTACAAACACAAATTCTAATTTTATTATATACTCAGATTAAAACTTAAATACATATCCAAATGTTAATTGGGATAACAATTCGAATTACTAATTCAAATCCTAATTAAAAATCAGATAACTCAAATTAAACCACTAATTCGAATCAATTTACGAAATGAACCCAATTTCCAATTCTTTCATAATAACTTGTATATTGGTAGACGTAACTTTTTTTATTATTTTTTAATATTTTAATGTCCCTATTTATCATATGGTACAAATATTTTATGCAGACAAAGAAGTTGGCTGGGACGTCATAATTTTTGTTCTTTCATCGTAACCTCTAGTTGATTTTAATGTAAGAGTTTTTTTTCAAATTTAAAAAGGGACATACTTGATCTCAACGTAAGTTTTTTATTTTTTATTTTTTTTGAAATTTAAAAAGATAGTAGTATATATGAAATTATAATTAGTAAATGTGTTAGACTAAAATTATTAAGTGTTATATACGAATAAATTGAGTGTTATATGAACACAAAAATAGAGTTACATTTATAAACAAAGAAAGTTACAAGCGTTAGACTAGTTCCACGTCAGACTAAAGACCAATCTTGGTTCCTGTCATGTGAATTAACAGTGAATGTTCGACTGAATCGGAGCATGTAGAGAAGTAGGGCTATACAAAAACCGCCACGCACCCGCCAACCGCCCGCGCCCGCCCATCTCAAAAAAAACGGGTTTACGTTAGCAACCTACTGGCGGGCCGGTTGAACCTGCCCACTAATATATTCAGGTGGACGGGTTTGGTTTTAAGTTTTTGAGGGCGAGTTCAACCCGCACCTGTCCGTTTATATATTTTAAAAAAAATACCTTATCATTTATTTGATTTTGTTCTTATTTTAGAGATGATTGAATAATCTAACACTCCAAGCACGGGCTTGGCTACCTCTTGACATATTAGAAACTGAAAATTTTTCTATTATTTTGTGAAGTGATATCAAAATTTAAATCAAGTAAGTTAGTAGAGAAAGCCTTAAAAAGAAAAAGAACATTTAACTTTATTCATCATTTCATTTATAGCATTTTATTATTTTCGAACCCAGTGAATAGGCTTTAATCTTTATGGACTCTTGATTTTGTTCATCACTTCATCTGTAGTTGATGTTTCTTGTTACAGTAAATGATTATGTTTCTTAATTTGCACTTTTGAATATGGTTACTATCTTTAGGCATCAAACTTACTTGTTGTTGGGAATGCTTTATGTATTATCATCTTATATTTTCTACAAATTTTCTTCACTTTCTAAAAATAATGTCCAAAAAATTACATTGGATAATAGTATAGGTCTAAACCGCCTCAACCCACCCGCACCCGTCCGCAACCACCCAAAACTAAACCAAAACCACCCGCCATGTGGTGGGCGGTTTACGGGTTGGTTAATCGTCAACCCACCATCTAAAAAAACAGCACTACACCCGCCCAAAAACCGTCAAACCGTCCACCGTTCACCCCTATAGAGAAGCATACTAATAGTGTTATTTTTTTTTAAAAAAAAAATGTCTTCTTAATCAATTGCTTCCCGTCATTGTCATGTTTTAAATTACTTTATTTTATTCCTAAATGGATTTATTGTAGTGATGCGCGTAGGCAGCAGAACAATGATATTAGTATATTGCAAGTTCTATCTGGTTAATTACAACATGCAATACAACTTGGCGATAAAAAGTAGAGTTCCTAAATGAATAATGGGACGGCGCAAACAAATATATAAACAGTAATAATCGTCGACTCTCTGGAAAAACTAAAAACATTTCCAATGTCAAGTGCTCAATTAGTGTATCAGCATCAAAATTTTATTTTGAGTAGGAATATTACTCTACAATGCAATGTAATTTTTTATGCTAAATTTTAACATATGTTATATTTAGTATCAAATTTGATATATATCATGAGAGAGTATATCAAAATTCAATAAATTTTTTATTACTATTAATTGATGTATTAACTTTTTTATTTACTCACTATAATGTTATCATTTTAAAATTAATTTATAATCACAAGTTTAATTAAGACAAAAAAAAATATAGCACTTGAAATGATAAGGGTGTTTAGCAAAATCAGTTCTAATCAAAATTCTTAGTTGTTACAATGTAAAGCTCTTACATGCTACAGTGATAAAAAAAAATAAGCTATGATGTAAAGCTCTCACATTCTATATTTTTCAGTGTAAAAGTTTCAATGCTAACAACATTTTTAAAACACCCTAATGTATTTAAAATGACATTATACACTGATGTACAAAATAAAAACACAACAAACATATCCGTTAACACTTTTTATTATTAAATATAATATTAACAAATATAACACTTCAACACTTTTTATTATTAAAATATAATATTAACATTTGCATTAATATTGAAGATGATCTAACACGTGATGAAAAGACGTCAAAGTAGGACCTAAGGGAAACCACAGATTCTGCATGTTCACACACTGTCAAATTAATGCAACTCCTATCACGTAGAGAAGCATGTAATAAAACAATAGAATTTGATTCATCTTTTTTATTTATTTATTAAAAAGGAATAAAATATATAAAGAGAGAGCATCCCAAAAAAATGAAAAGAAAGCAGCAGACCACAAAAATGCGCAAAAATTGTCACCAGACATTTATTATCGAAACTGATCCATTTGGTGATAATAATACATATATAAACAAAATTGATTACAACAAAAATCCCTGAATTCCTAAGACGGACGCCGAAAAAGAAAATGTAACGAACGAGATCATGTATGGATTGTGATGACTTTGACCAACCTTAATTTGGCTTTGCCTAATAGTAATCGCCACTAAGTTATCATTCTGTGGATCAAACTCTAAGCCCAAAACGGGGAAAAACATCAAATTTTTGCTCTAAGGAATTGTTTGAACGGATTAGAAGTAAAACATTTAGAAGGAATTAACTTATTGTGTATTTTATTTCTTGTAACAATAACAATATATAGACATGATTATACAATCAAATAAGGAAAGAAAACAATCTATTTATTCTAGCCTAAAATCTGGAGATAAAATAACAATTCCTACAAATCTGTACAATTCCTACAAATCTGTAACAAAGTCAAATATCCCTGAATCAATGCTGAATCAACCCAAGAATTCCAAATATTCTAACACTCCCCCTCAAGCTGGAATGTATATGTTGATCATTCCTAGCTTGCTTACTAAATCTTCAAAACTCAGTTTGTTGAGGCTCTTGGTCAGGATGTCAGCAGTTTGCTCCCTTGTGGGAATGTATGTCAGACAAACACTCCCATCATTAATCTTCTCCTTGATGAAATGGCGGTCTACTTTCACATGTTTCGTTCGATCATGGTGGATAGGATTATGAGCAATACTCACAGCTGCTTTGTTGTCACAATATAGCTTCATTGGAGAGCTACTAGTAAACTTTAACTCACTCAGTAGTCTTCTTAGCCATATTCCTTCACATATACTATGTGCCAACGCTCGAAACTCTGCTTCAGCGCTACTTCTAGCCATAACTGGTTACTTTTTGCTTCTCCAGGTTACAAGATTGCCCCAGACGTAGGTACAGTACCCTGAAGTTGATCTCCTATCTACTGAAGATCCTGCCCAGTCAGCATCAGCATAAACTTCAATTATCCTGAGGTCACTTTTCTTGAAGAAGAGTCCCTTCCCTGGTGTATTCTTCAAGTATCTTAGGATCCTTGATAACTCTAGTTTATAGAGTTATTTGGCCACTTTTAATTAACGAATATTACTATGTTTTTGAGAAAAATTACATAAAACATCCAACTTTTTCATAAAAGCATGATTTTATTGATGTAGGTTGAAGAAAGAAAGAAAACAAAACAAAAGGGAGCAAGAGCACAAGAAAATCCGGGACCAACTTTGCTGGCAGAGTTGAAGCGCCGCGGCGCCCAAATAGCAGCGCCGCGGCGCCCGTTGAAAGTGCAAGAATGGCAGAAACTCAGCGCCGCGGCGCTGGGGAAGGAGCGCCGCGGCGCTACGGCGGAAAAGAAGAGAAAAACAGGGGAGCAGCGCCGCAGCGCTGGAAAAGAAGGGCCGCGGCGCCAGAGTGATACTGAACCATGATTTTTGGACGCAAAAACAGGGGATTTGTTATTTTAAGAGTAGTATAAATAGAATAGTTTTGGGTAGCTAGGTTATCAGTTAATTTTGGAGAGCGTTGTTTATTTTTCTTAGGAGCCGTCAAGCATTCCGGAGTAAGAAGTGAAGAATTGGTGACAGAATTTCTTGCTCTCTTAACTCTTGATGTTTGATTCAATTAAATTTTCAGATTTTATTTCTTTTTCAATTATGTTCTAATTTTCTTAGTTAGGGCTATGATGTAACCTAATCATGACAATGTGAATTTCATATTTATGCACCATAATTGATTTTATTCATGTGAGTTATGTGTTATTATGTTTAATGCTTTTAAATGATTAGCTACCATTTAAATGATCTGATGTGCATGTTCAAAACTGAGAAGGGAGAATTATGCAAATGCTTCATCTAACATATAACCATGAATTAAATATGGATAGAGATATACCATATTATTTGTGTGGCTTCATTTGGAAAGTTCATGAATCCTAATGCATTCTGATTTATTTAAATTCACATAGAGATATAGTGAGTTAATAAACTGAGTAGGTTTGCTATACCTAGAGATAGGATAGTAAATAATTTAGGAATTTCCGTCATCACATGTGTATTATTGATTGGGTTGCGTAATTTTATGAAATTCATATCTAGTGATTATGGTGAAATCAAATGCCTTAACGCCTTGTCTTATTGAAGTATCTTTTGAGATTGATTGCAATTTTTATTTTTAATTTAGTACTCTAGTTCAGTAAATTATTTAATCACAACCTCATATGATCAACTAGATAAACCTTAGAGTTAATCCAATTTTAGTACTTAGTTAGATTATTATACAACAGTCCCTGTGAGACGATACTCTTACTCACTATTGTATTACTTGATCGATAACGTGCACTTGCGTTAGTGGATTTTATGCGAACAAGTTTTTGGCGCCGTTGCCGGGGACTATTTGTTTAATACTAATTAATATTAATACCGGATAACCCTTGATTTAATCTAGTTTCTTTTATTTTGTTCATTTTTAGGAGTGCATTGGTGTATGAGAAGAACTAAACAAGGGGAACTTGTTAAGTTTGATCCAGAAATCGAGCGTACTTTCAAAAGACTGTTAAGAGAACAGAGAAATCGCACTGAGAAAATGGCGGATGCAGGTGAAGCTGAAAACCCTCGCCGACTTTTGAGAGATTATGCAGCACCAACTGTTCAAGGTGCCACTTCAAGCATTAGGAGGCCAGCTATTCAAGCAAACAACTTTGAGATCAAGCCATCTCTCATCCAAATGATTCAACAATTGGTGCAATTTAGTGGGCTACCTTGTGATGATCCAAACGCCCACATTGATGCATTTCTCGAAATCTGTGACACTATTAAATTTAATGGAGTGACAGATGATGCAGTTAGACTGAGATTGTTCCCATTCTCGCTGAGGGATAAAGCCAAGAATTGGCTCACATCTCTTCCTGCAGGATCAATCACCACTTGGGATACTATGGCCCAAAAATTCCTTGGTAAGTTTTTCCCTCCAGCAAAATCTGCAAAAATGCGTAACGATATCACTAATTTCTTGCAGATGGACAATGAGTCGTTATACGAAGCATGGGAAAGATTCAAGGAGCTGCTAAGGAGGTGCCCACATCATGGATTACCAGTCTGGATGCAGGTACAAACTTTTTACAATGGGTCTAGCGCAAGTATCCGGGCTACCATTGATGCAGCTGCAGGTGGGACATTAAATAATAAAACACCTGAGGAGGCTTTTGATCTAATAGAAGAGATGGCATCAAACAACTATCAGTGGCCTACTGAAAGGCTACAAACTAGGAGAACGGCAGGAGTTCATGAAGTGGATGCATTATCTGCACTCACAGCTCAGTTTGAAGCACTTAACAGAAAGATAGACCATATGAGTGCTTCAGCTATGAAAATTCAGAATGCCGTATGTGAATTTTGTGGTGGAGGACATGCCAGCAATGAATGCCAGGTAGGTAACAATTTTGCTCAACCTTCTGAAAATGCTAATTTTGTTGGAAATTTTAACAGGTCACAAAATAATCCTTATTCCAACACTTACAACCCGGGGTGGCGAAATCATCCGAATTTTTCATGGGGCAATCAAAATGCGATGAGACCACCACCAGGATTCAAGCAACAGGAGGAGAAAAAAGCCGAATCTGGAAGATATTGTTGCTAAGCTGGCGACCTCTACTCAAGATTTCATGAAGAGTACAGATGCAAGACTCCAGAATCAAGAGTCATCTATCAGAAATCTGGAAATGCAAATAGGACAGATGGCTAATATGATCTCAGGTAGACCACAGGGTTCTTTGCCAAGCAACACAGAAAAGAATCCTATTGAGAACATAAAGGCAATTACTTTGAGAAGTGGCAAACAATTGGGACAAGAGGATGCTAAACAGGAGGTCAACATTGAACAAGAAGAAGAAAGTAATGAGCAATCCAAGGAAACATGCAAGAGCAAGCTTTTTCCTGATAATCCCAAGCCCTATGTGCCTCCCATCCCATTCCCTCAACGACTCCAGCAGCACAAATTAGATAAGCAATTTTCTAAATTTCTTGAGGTGTTTAAAAAATTGCATATTAACATTCCTTTTGCAGATGCTTTAGCCCAGATGCCTAGCTATGCAAAATTCTTGAAGGAGATTTTGGCCAACAAAAGGAAGCTGGAGGATTATGAAACAGTAAAATTGAATGAGGAATGTTCAGCCATTCTGCAGAATAAGCTGCCACCTAAACTAAAAGATCCAGGGAGTTTTACTATTCCTTGTACTATTGGTGACTCTTATTTCGAAAAAGCATTATGTGATTTAGGGGCTAGTATCAATTTAATGCCTTTTTCTGTTTTTAAGAAATTAGGTTTGGGAGAGGTTAAAGCAACCACAGTGTCACTTCAACTAGCAGATCGAACAATTAAGCACCCAAGAGGTATTGTGGAAGATGTACTAGTAAAGGTTGACAAGTTTATTTTTCCTGCAGATTTCATTGTTCTAGAAATGGAGGAAGATCATGAAGTTCCACTCATTTTAGGCCGTCCTTTTCTAGCGACTGGAAGAACCTTGATAGATGTGCAACAAGGAAAATTAATTCTCAGGGTTCAAGATGATCATGTCACCTTTAATGTGTTTGAAGCAATGAAATATCCCTCAACTGATGATTCTTGCTTTAGAATTGACACCATTGATAAACTGGTATCTAAGATTTTTCAGGAAGATGTTTTCAAGGATCCGCTTGAAGCTTGTCTAACCCAATCTACTGGTGCGGATGTTGAGAATGAGGAAATAAGGGAATATGTAGAATTTATGGAGGCAAATCCACCAATTCCGAGGCATAAGGCATTGCAACTTGAAGAAGTGGGACAGTCCATCACAAAGCCTAAGCCATCAATTGAAGAGCCTCCTATTCTTGAACTTAAACCCTTACCTTCTCATTTAAAATATGCATATTTAGATGGCAATTCCTCACTACCTGTAATTATTTCTTCTTCTTTGACAGATCTTATGGAGGAAAAACTGCTTAGGGTGTTAAGAGAGCACAAAGCCGCAATTGGATGGAAGATTGCAGACATCAAGGGAATAAGCCCCTCCATTTGCATGCACAAAATTCTTATGGAGGAGAAATACAAGCCCACCATTCAACCCCAAAGGCGTCTGAATCCAAAAATGCAAGAAGTGGTGAAAGCTGAGGTTATCAAACTATTAGATGCCGGGATCATTTATCCTATATCTGATAGTTCATGGGTAAGTCCTGTGCAAGTTGTGCCGAAGAAAGGAGGTATGACTGTTCAAAAGAATGACAATAATGAGTTAATTCCAACTAGAACAGTTACTGGGTGGCGTGTTTGTATGGATTATAGGAAATTAAATGACGCCACTAGAAAAGATCATTTTCCTTTACCATTTATTGATCAAATGTTGGAAAGACTTGCAGGACATCAATTCTATTGTTTTCTAGATGGATATTCAGGGTATAATCAAATCCCTATTGCACCCGAGGATCAAGAAAAGACCACGTTCACTTGTCCCTATGGCACTTTTGCATATAGAAGGATGCCATTTGGTCTTTGTAATGCACCGGCAACTTTTCAGCGTTGTATGATGGCCATTTTTTCTGATATGGTTGAGAAATTCATTGAAATTTTCATGGATGATTTTTCTGTTTTTGGCACATCATTCGATTTATGCTTACATAATTTGGCATTGGTGTTACAAAGATGTGAGGAAACTAACCTTGTTTTGAATTGGGAAAAATGTCATTTTATGGTGCAAGAAGGGATTGTGCTTGGACACAAAATCTCCAAAGACGGTATAGAAGTTGATAGAGCCAAAGTGGAGGTTATTGCAAAATTGCCTCCACCCACATCTGTCAAACTCGTTCGCGGATTCTTGGGGCATGCTGGATTTTATAGGCGATTTATAAAAGATTTTTCAAAAATTGCTAGACCTTTGTCTAACTTGTTGGTTAAAGATGCCCCGTTTGTGTTTTCTGATGAATGCTTGCAGGCCTTTAACACTTTGAAAGAAAAGCTTGTGTCAGCACCTATCATGGCAGCGCCTGATTGGGATTTACCTTTTGAGCTCATGTGTGATGCAAGTGATTCAGCAGTTGGAGCAGTGCTGGGCCAACGAAAGAACAAAATTTTTCAAACTATATATTACGCTAGTCGAACCTTGTCGGGAGCACAACTGAATTACACAACTACAGAAAAGGAACTTCTGGCGGTAGTTTTTGCTTTTGATAAATTTCGTTCGTATTTGATTGGTTCAAAAGTAGTTGTTTACTCTGATCATTCTGCTCTGAAATACTTACTTGAAAAGAAGGAATCCAAGCCCAGGTTAATCAGGTGGATATTGTTGCTTCAAGAGTTTGATTTGGAGATCAAGGATAAAAAGGGAACTGAGAACCTAGTTGCAGATCACTTATCCAGAATTCCCAATCATGATGAAGTGGGCAGCCCAATTCTGGAGGAATTCCCTGATGAACAGGTATTCTCTATCAAATCCCCACGAGTCCCCTGGTATGCTGATTTGGTAAATTTTTTAGCAAGTAATGTTCTACCCCCTAATTTGTCATATCAACAAAAGAAAAAATTCTTTTCTGATGTTAAACACTATTTTTGGGAAGACCCTTTCTTGTTTAAAATTTGCGCAGATCAGATGATAAGAAGATGTGTTTCTGAGGACGAAATGGTAAGCATTTTACAACTTTGTCATGATGGGGAGGCTGGTGGTCATTTTAGTGGTTCTAAAACTGCTGCTAAAGTATTACAATCAGGTTTCTATTGGCCCACACTTTTTAAAGATGCACATTTCTATGTAGCCTCATGTGATCGATGTCAAAGAATGGGAAATATTTCTAGGAAAAATGAGATGCCTTTAAACAACATTCTTGTGTGTGAACTATTTGATGTTTGGGGTATTGATTTCATGGGACCATTTCCACCTTCATTTGGTAATGAATACATTTTAGTAGCCGTTGAGTACGTATCTAAGTGGGTAGAAGCAGCTGCTGTACCAACAAATGACACTAAGGTCGTGGTCAAATTTCTGAAAAGGAACATTTTTTCCCGATTTGGCACCCCTAGGGCAATCATAAGTGATCAAGGGTCGCATTTCAGTAGTAAGCAATTTGAGGCACTCTTGGGAAAATATGGGGTTACACATAAGGTGGCACTAGCATATCATCCTCAGACTAGTGGTCAAGTGGAAATTTCAAATAGGGAAATCAAGAGGATTTTGGAGAAGACAGTAAATGCCTCTAGGAAGGATTGGTCTATTAAGTTAGATGATGCTCTTTGGGCATATAGGACTGCATTCAAAACTCCCATCGGGATGTCCCCTTTCAGGCTAGTTTTTGGAAAAGCATGTCACCTGCCAGTGGAACTAGAACATAGGGCTTATTGGGCAACTAAACGTTTGAATTTTGATGCGCAGTTGACAGGTGAGGCTAGGTTGCTGCAACTAAATGAGCTGGATGAATTTCGGCTTGATGCTTATGAGAATGCAAAGCTTTACAAGGAGAAAACGAAAAGATGGCATGATAAGCACATTCTCAGGAAAGAATTTGCAGTTGGTCAACAGGTCTTGCTCTATAACACTCGTCTTAAATTGTTTCCAGGTAAGCTGAAATCTAGGTGGTCAGGACCATTTACAGTAACACAAGTCTTTCCATCTGGAGCAATAGAGGTGGCACATGATACCAAAGGCAAATTTAAGGTCAATGGTCAGCGCTTGAAGCCTTACTTTGGAGGTGGAGTTAACAGGAATAAAATCACCATCGAATTACAAGCTCCTACCAAGTGACATTGAGACAGTCTGGCTGAAGACAATAAAGCAAGCGCTTCTTGGGAGGCAACCCAAGCATTTTCTTATTTATCATGTTCAAAAAAAAAAAAATAAAAAAATAAAAAATAATAATAATAAAAAATAAATAATTTAGGTTATTTTTGTTTAACATTATCATTTTGTTTTGCAGGAGTCGAAGTCAATAAGGGAGCATCAAAACAAAAATCGCTGGTGAACTGTTTTTTTTGGCAGAGTCCAAGCGCCGCAGCCCTCAATTGAGAGCGCCGCGGCGCTGTTTTGGAGAATGAAAATATCGTTGGCAGAAGGAAAGCGCCGCGGCGCTATAACATCAGCGCCGCGGCGCCATAAAAAAAAAAAAAAAAAAAAAAAAAAGAGGCAGAATGACAGCGCCGCAGCGCTGGCATTCAAGCGCCGCGGCGCTGTGTGCGTAATTCCGAAAAAAAAAAAAAAAGGCAGAATGACAGCGCCGCAGCGCTGGAATTCAAGCGCCGCGGCGCTGTGTGCGTGATTCCGAAAAAAAAAAAAAAAAGTGGCTTTAAACCGAACAATCCCTCTTTCTTTCCCTCATTCCCACCATTTACTTTCTCTCTCTACAACAAAACTCTTCTCTCCCACTTCTTCTTCTCCTCCTTCTCTCTAGAAAATTTTGCCATCCTCATCCTCCAACGTTGTGCTGCCATCTCCTTTCAGTTCGTCTTTCTCTTCAAGTAAGTTGCCTCCTTGTCATATCTTTGATTTTTTTTATTTAATTTTTGTTATTTTTATTTTGTTTATTATTTCATATTTGTGTGATTATTTTTATTTATATTCTTTAATTTGCACTTGTTAGGTTTTCTTTCATGATTCTAGTTAGATTTTGATATAGGTGGTTTTTGGTAAGTGAAATTTTGACGGTATTAGGTTCTACTCTTTAACGTGCGTGCCATACAAAAAAAAAAAAAAAAAAAAAATATATATATATATATATGGCTTCTAAGCGCACACGAACTGTAGCTTCATCATCCACCCCATATACTCGGTTTGTGAGTGAGGCCGCGAGAAAAAGACATAATAATGCTATTGTTAAGAAAACTGTAGTACCGGAGCGGGGTTTAGACTTTAGCGATGGTTTCTCTACCGTTTTTTTTAATATAGTCATGCAAAGAGGATGGAGCAAATTTCTCGAGCAACCCGAGGCGGCTGTAGTTCCACTTGTCCGGGAATTTTATGCTAATGTTCCAGAGCACACTAACCTACAGGTAAGTGTACGCGGTAAGATGGTTCGTTTTGATAAAACAACCATTAACAGGTATTATGGGCTTCGAAATATTGATAATGATGATTATTATGAATACCTCAATGAACATTTAGATTTTGAAGAGGTTCTTGGCACCATAGCTACTGCAGGCACCACATGGAAATTAACACGGGGAGGTGAAGCGGTGTCGTTTCCCTCCTCCGCGTTAAACAGGGAGTACAAAGCGTGGTTGTATTTTATTGCATCGAAATTAATGCCTGTAATGCACTTTTCTGATGTTACCAAGGACAGAGCTGCCTTGTTATTTGCTATTGTTACAGGTAAAACGATTGATGTGGGAAACGTAATCCAAGACAGTATTCTGAGAACTGCTATGGGTTCCACGACTGGTGGTTTGGGTCACTCTTCCCTCATCACACGCTTATGCCTTGACGCCGGAGTCCCATTCGACCAAGAGGAAGAATTATTGCAACCCATGAAAATCATTAACAGAAAGGTCGTGGGAAGCTTCAGAGACCAAGAAGTACGCCCTCCGATTCGGCAAGACACTGGTGCCTCCGCCTCGAGCCAACCCCCTCAGCCCGAACAAGTCACTCCCATAGCTCAACCGCCTGCTGTCCCTGCCCCTGAGTTACCAATCAGTGATCGCTTGCGTCGTTTGGAATTAGGCCTAGAATATAATATTGCCATGACGCGGGCAATTGCTCGACACTTGGGCATGGATGAATCTCAACTTCCACCTCCACCGCATTTTCCTGATCACTCTGAGCCTTAATTTCACTTGCCATTTTTATTTCATTATTTCGGTTTTCTTTTCATTCTCAATTTCTTAAGGTTTTTGTTTTGTTTGTTTTCCTTGTTGTCCAGATCACTTCTCGGAGTTCCCATGGCTGCACAAGTCCAATTGGCCTCATTTATTACTCAGGGGGTTTCCTTACCTTTTCTTCTTTATTTATACATTGAGGACAATGCTCTATTTAGTTTGGGGGGGGGAAACAAAAATTTTTGTTTGTTAAAACTTGTGTTCACCCTTTTTGAAACTTGAAGTGATACATTCCTGCATTGATGAATCTGGATATGATTGAATCCTTTATTTGGATGTCTTAAAATTTGTAGGAGGTATGAATTTTGTCTAAACTTGTGATGGATTTGTTGTTTAATTCTAATTCTGAATTTATGATCTATTTCTCGAGCACAAAAATCCTGAATTTTTGAATTGTGTGTATGTCCATTAATGTTCACCCATGTTTTAGAATTCATCTGATTTTCTCTCGAGGCGAAATCCTAGGCTACATCTGACTGAAAACATGATTTAGGCCATTTTTGGATCGTTTGAGCCGTTCAAGCCAACCTTGGTTAAATATCCCTAGTCACCTTGTTGAGCCTTGATGCATTAACCGTTCTTTCTTTGTCACCCACATTTGTTAAACCAGCCAATCATTTTTACCTTGTCCCACATCCCGTAAACATGTTGATTTCTGAAGAAGGTAAGCGTATTTTGGGAGGTAGAATGGAGCAAGGGAATTGTTGAGTTGTTTCTTGAAGCATAGAAGTTTTTGAGTCTCATGTGGTATTAATTTTGCTATTTAAGATCTTATTAGTTTTCATATGATTGAATTCATAAAAAAAAAAAAAAAAAAAAAAAAAAAAAAAAAAAAAAAAAAAAAAAAACAACACAAAAGTGTTGAAAAAAAAAAAAAAAAAAAAAAAAAAAAAAAAAAGAAAAAGGATGAAACAACAACAGTCAGTGACTAAGAAAATGAAAGTACATAATTGAGTGCAATTGAGGGCGATGGAGTGAGTTTGGGGATAGGGTCTAAATTGGTTAGAAGTTGGATGGCTTGAAGAGAAGGTAAATGTTGATTGTACAGTTGAAGTGGTTTAAGGGTATACAACCAAGACGGATTCTAGTTGGAGTCTAGAAATCAACATGCGAGGGGTGAATTGAGCCTAAAATTTACTTTTATCTTACCTCTAGCCCAGCCTAACGTTACAAGCTTAATAAAGCCCTAATGATTTTTAGTTGGATGACTAGCCTACATTAGTGGAGAAAGAAATGAAAGGTGAACCTATGAAACATGTTTCTGTGCACAACTCATCAAAGCTTCTCAGAGTAATGTGGATGTTACTGAACTGCATACAATTTGAAAAGAATGGATAACACACACACACGGGTCATGAAATTAGAATTAGTCTTAACCAGCAAATCGATCTCACTGTTTGAATGGAATTTGTTCTTTTCTGTGAATTGTAAGATGGAAAAATTTTGGAGGACATCTTGAAGGATTTGTTGGTCCATGTTTGTGTTACTTCTTGATTTTGCTCGAGGACTAGCAAAAGTTAGTTTGGGGGGTTTTGATAACTCTAGTTTATAGAGTTATTTGGCCACTTTTAATTAACGAATATTACTATGTTTTTGAGAAAAATTACATAAAACATCCAACTTTTTCATAAAAGCATGATTTTATTGATGTAGGTTGAAGAAAGAAAGAAAACAAAACAAAAGGGAGCAAGAGCACAAGAAAATCCGGGACCAACTTTGCTGGCAGAGTTGAAGCGCCGCGGCGCCCAAATAGCAGCGCCGCGGCGCCCGTTGAAAGTGCAAGAATGGCAGAAACTCAGCGCCGCGGCGCTGGGGAAGGAGCGCCGCGGCGCTACGGCGGAAAAGAAGAGAAAAACAGGGGAGCAGCGCCGCAGCGCTGGAAAAGAAGGGCCGCGGCGCCAGAGTGATACTGAACCATGATTTTTGGACGCAAAAACAGGGGATTTGTTATTTTAAGAGTAGTATAAATAGAATAGTTTTGGGTAGCTAGGTTATCAGTTAATTTTGGAGAGCGTTGTTTATTTTTCTTAGGAGCCGTCAAGCATTCCGGAGTAAGAAGTGAAGAATTGGTGACAGAATTTCTTGCTCTCTTAACTCTTGATGTTTGATTCAATTAAATTTTCAGATTTTATTTCTTTTTCAATTATGTTCTAATTTTCTTAGTTAGGGCTATGATGTAACCTAATCATGACAATGTGAATTTCATATTTATGCACCATAATTGATTTTATTCATGTGAGTTATGTGTTATTATGTTTAATGCTTTTAAATGATTAGCTACCATTTAAATGATCTGATGTGCATGTTCAAAACTGAGAAGGGAGAATTATGCAAATGCTTCATCTAACATATAACCATGAATTAAATATGGATAGAGATATACCATATTATTTGTGTGGCTTCATTTGGAAAGTTCATGAATCCTAATGCATTCTGATTTATTTAAATTCACATAGAGATATAGTGAGTTAATAAACTGAGTAGGTTTGCTATACCTAGAGATAGGATAGTAAATAATTTAGGAATTTCCGTCATCACATGTGTATTATTGATTGGGTTGCGTAATTTTATGAAATTCATATCTAGTGATTATGGTGAAATCAAATGCCTTAACGCCTTGTCTTATTGAAGTATCTTTTGAGATTGATTGCAATTTTTATTTTTAATTTAGTACTCTAGTTCAGTAAATTATTTAATCACAACCTCATATGATCAACTAGATAAACCTTAGAGTTAATCCAATTTTAGTACTTAGTTAGATTATTATACAACAGTCCCTGTGAGACGATACTCTTACTCACTATTGTATTACTTGATCGATAACGTGCACTTGCGTTAGTGGATTTTATGCGAACAATCCTGTAGACAGCATTAAGATGTTTTTCCTTAGGTGAGTGCTTAAACTGACTGACCACACTCACTGCAAAAGCTATGTCTGGCCGTGTATGCGACAGATAGATAAGCTTTCCTACAAGTCGCTGATATTGCCCTTGGTCAACTTCATTTCCACCCTCAATTTCCAACTTCACTTTGGGTTCCATAGGGGTCTCCGCTGGTTTACATCCAAGCATGCCCGTTTCTTGTAAAAGATTGAGAACATACTTTCTTTGTGAAATAGTAATCCCAGCTTTGCCTCTGGCAACTTCCATTCCCAAGAAGTATCTAAGTGCTCCAAGATCTTTCACTTCGAACTCTCTAGCAAGATATTCTTTCAAGGAGATAAGCTCATCAAAATCATCCCCAGTAATAATGATATCATCAACATACACAATAAGAATAGCAATCTTGCCCTTCTTAGAAATTTTGTAAAGAAGTGTATGATCAGCCTGTGCCTATAAGAAACCTTTCCTCTTGATCGCCTGGGTGAATTTTTCAAACCACTCTCTTGGAGACTGCTTCAAGCCATAAAGAGATTTTTTCAATTTGCACACCAAATTACTTTCTTTTTCAAATCCAGGTGGAGAATCCATATACACTTCCTCATGCAAGTCACCATTCAAAAAGGCATTTTTTACATCTAGTTGCTGCAAGGGCCAATCAAGATTAACAGCTAGAGATAGGAGAACTCTTACAGAATTAAGATTGGCAACTAGAGCAAATGTTTCTTGGTAATCAATGCCATATGTCTGGGTGAAGCCTTTTGCGACAAGTCTGGCTTTGTACCAGTTGATACTTCCATCTGCATTAAACTTGATCGTAAAAACCCATTTGCATCCCACTGTTTTTTTCCCTTTAGGAAGTTCAATAATCTCCCATGTATTGTTCTTTTCCAAGGCATCCATTTCTTCTAGAATAGCAAGTCTCCATTTTGGATCAGCGAGAGCTTCTTGTACATTTCTTAGTACCTTAGTCTCAGTTATTGAAGTGGTGAAGGCTCAAAATTTTTGTGACAAATTTTCGAGTGAGATAAATTTGGAGATGGGATTTTGGGTGCAAGACCTAGCCCCTTTCCTGAGGGCAATGGGCAAATCCAAGTCCGATGATTCATCTGGAATCCTAGAATTATGACTCTCGGATTCAATGATGAGTTCTTCAACAATAGGCTCCTCGGCAACAAGACTTAAGGCCGGTTCAGATGCTTGACCTTGCTGAGCTTCAGGTTTGTTACCACCTTGAGAATGTTTTCTGCGAGAATACACGAGTAGTTGTGATGGTCGAGAACTATCTCCCTCTGTTTTTAATAATTCCTCTCCTTGAATGTGTGGCACAATAGGCTCGGTTATGGGTGATACAATAGGCTCAGTTATGGGTAAATGAGGTGTTGGGAAATTAGATTTAGGTGGTGGATCAAGAGTATCCCAAGACTGTTCTTCTCCTAATATCTCCCCCTGAAGAAAAGGCTTTGGAAAATAAGGTTGTGTTTCAAGGAAAGTAACATCCATAGACACGAATACCTGGCGAAGTAATGGGGAGTAACACTTGTACCCTCGTTGTGTAGAAGGATACCCGATGACCACACACTTTGTTGTTTTTGGATCAAGCTTTGAACGATTTTGAGACTGAACATGTACAAAGGCTGTACAACCAAATGTCTTAAGAGGAATTGATGATATGGATCGAAAGGTAGGGTAAGTTTTAAGGAGAACTGAGATTGGAGTTTTGAAATTAAGGACCTTTGAGGGCATTCTGTTTATAAGGTGGCATGCAATCAGAACAGCTTCACCCCATAAATATGATGGGACATGCATGGTAATCATTAGGGCTCTAGCAACTTCTAGGAGATGACGATTTTTTCTTTCTACTACACCATTTTGTTGGGGGGTATGTGGACAAGAACTTTGATGAATGATCCCATTTGTAGCAAGATACTCACCAAGAATTGAGTGAAAATATTCTTTTCCATTGTCAGTTCGCAACGTTTGAATAGATGTGTGAAACTGATTTTTTATCATTAAACGAAAATTTTGAAATGTTTTGACAGCCTCTGATTTTTCTTTGAGAAGATAGATCCAACAGACTCTTGTATGATCATCAATAAAAGTAATGAACCATCGGGTACCAGAAATATTTTTAACACGAGAGGGTCCCCAAATATCACTATGAATAAGAGAGAATGGATGAGACTCTTTGTATGGTTTGACAGGAAATGATGCACGTGTATGTTTGGCTAAATGGCAAATTTCACAATGAAAAATATCGGGATTTTTATTCATAAATAAATTTGAGAACAAACGTTTGAGATAATGGAAGTTTGGGTGGCCTAACCTACGGTGCCACAACATTATTATATCATAATTGGAGATAGAAGTTGAATCAGTCTCTGCGACAGTAGCGTGTTTTTCTGCATATGCACCATTCTCAAGGTAGTAACGTCCACCATCTTCTCTAGCAATGCCAATCATCCTCTCCGATCCCAAATCCTGTATTTCACACACAGTGCCAGAAAATTTAGTAGTGCATTTAAGTTCATGGGTTAACTTGCTGATTGACACCAAATTACATGCTAAATTTGGAACATGAAGAACCGAATGAAGAGCAATTGAATCTGACAAATAAACCGACCCTTTACCAGCTACATTAGAATAAGTTCCATTTGTTAATTTTACTCTAGAGTTCCCGTAACAAGGGGTGTAAGAGTAAAAAAGCGATCGGTTACCTGTCATGTGGTCCGAGGCACCATAATCGAATATCCAAGGAGTTTGATTGTGTACAAGAAAGGGAATACCTTTGTGAGCAAAATTACTAGTGGCTGTATTGGTGGATGACCCGGTCTGCTGACTAAGGAGCAGATGAAGCTGTTCAAGTTGGGATTTATTTAGAAAAACCCCAGTCGACTCACTGTTGGTGGTTACATCTCTCTCTTTCTCAATGGAGGCTTGAAATCCCTTGCGTTGATTTGGTCCATGTGGTGGCTTTGCTTCTGTGGGCCTACCGCTTATATCCCAACACTTCTCTCTGGTGTGTCCAAGCTTGTTGCAATGGCTGCACCGTGGGCGCTGATTTGTCTTTTGATCTCCACTCAGACGATTAGAGATGTTTTTTGTAGCAAGCGCTGTAGTTTCGATGGTTCTCTCAGCCAAGGTGGTCTGCGAGTCCTTTGTGGTCTGCGAGTCCTTCTTCCCACCAAGCATGACACGATGACGACTATCTTCACGTCGCACTTCTGCAAAGGCTTCACTAATTGATGGTAATGGCCTTCGTCCAAGAATTCTTCCCCGTACTTCATCTAGTTCCTTGTTGAGGCCAGCAAGAAACTCATACAATCGTTCCTTCTCGAGATGTCTCTGAAACTTGACATTTCCTTCAAGGTCTCCCCAATCTGCCTCATAGTACATATCCAATTCCTGCCAAAGCATTTGCAGTGAATTGTAGTACTCAGTGATACCCAAATTGCCTTGACGCATATCTTTGAGTTTGTTCTTGATTTCAAAGACTTGTGAGGCATTTTCAAGATCACAGTAATTCTCTTTGATTGCATCCCAAATTGCTTTGGCAGTTCGGAGAAAGAGATATGTGCGACTAATATGTGGCTCCATCGAGTTGATCAACCATGCCATAACAATTGAGTTGTTGAGCTCCCAATTAGCGTATGTTGGATCTATAGCATCTGGGCGCTTTATCTCTTTTGTGATATAACCAAGTTTGCTTCGTCCTCTAATTACCAAGAGCACAGATTGAGACCATTGCAAGAAATTCTTGCCATCTAGTTTGTGGTTGGTGATCTACAGTGGCATTCCTTCACCGAAGGGCTGCGAAACCACAGATGATGGAGTAGATATGGTTGAAGAAGATGAGGACACATCCTGCTCCAAACCTGAACTCTCCTTCCTAGTGCTCATTGTTGGACAATGTTAATATTGATGAAGAAAAAAAAAACTTGTGGCTCTGATGCCATAAAACATTTAGAAGGAATTAACTTATTGTGTATTTTATTTCTTGTAACAATAACAATATATAGACATGATTATACAATCAAATAAGAAAAGAAAACAACCCATTTATTCTAGCCTAAAATCTGAAGATAAAATAGCAATTCCTACAAATCTGTACAATTCCTACAAATCTGTAACAAAGTCAAATATCCCTAAATCAATGCTGAATCAACCCAAGAATTCTAAATATTCTAACAAGAAGAAATGACACAGTCCTAATCATCCCCTGTTGATGCCTAGTAGTTTTATGGCTAGCCCCCGGACGACAATGGCTGCAGCATTAGCGAGAAATGCCCGAAGAATGTTAGGACCCAATACTGTATAGCATCCTTTTATTCCATCCCTCCTGTAATTCCACGGCAAATTAAGAAGCAACAAAAATAATTAGCCACTTGTAGTTTCAAGAAACTTGCCTACTTTTCACCAACAAAAAGGAAAATGGAAGGGGTCATCAGAAGATAGCTTACTGAATTCAAGAGCCAGAAAGGGATCATGACAAGTTCTTATCCGGGGAAGTCTGAATTATAGTCTTGGCCACATCCAAGGGCAACACAACCAACCAAAACTGGATTAATGCGGGGGAAAAGCACATGTTAGAAGTTCAGTGAAGCAGCGGTGATAGATAGACATAAGATTTCAATTTTATTTTCAGGGAAATACTGATGAGTGAAGGCGCATACCACTATGCCACCAAGACCGCCTCTCATGATTCCAACTCCCACGTCAACCAAGTTGCTGTGGTCAGATGAGGCAAATTTCAGTTGTGAATGCATGTGATAGCGGGTATACTCATATACAGTAAAAAATACTGGATTTCCTAAAGAGTCTCTCAGCAATGTTGCAAAACCACTGCAGAAAATTCCCTCAACCTGAAAGGTTTTTTTATCCATTAGCTCAACACTATATCATAGATTAGGTCGTCAGGAAGCAGAGGATTCTCTCACCCCTTCGGCTTTTACAGTTTTAGTGGCACAATCAAGAGGACTGCTGTATGTGCTGGATAAAGGGACCATAGAATCCGTGCCCTGAACTTGCATCCTACACTGGAAAGCAAAATCCCATAAGCATACCATGAGAAGCGATTGCGACAATTTAAAGCCATCTGATCTTAAATTACCTTCACAAGCTCTAATGGAGACACAATATAAAACTGACCATAGCTCCCCCATAAGCATCAGATGGAATTATTACTTGGGGTTGTGGCCTACTACTCTGCGAACTTCCCTTCACAAGCATGAAAAATAAAGGAAAAGAAAATCCTTTATTTTGCTTGCAAGGGGAAAAAAACAAACAAACAAACAAATCAGCGATCATCATACAATTAAGCTACATGCCGCAAATCATGCCCAAAAGAAGAAAAGAAATGAAAAGCTTAAGGCAAAACGGAGCTATACTTGACCAAAGTAGTTGTTATACCTGCAGTTTCTGTTTCATCTGGGATTAAATTCCAAAGACGAGGGAGCTCTCAAAAGCCACCCCCACAAAAGATGATGTAGCTCCTCTATAGAGTCCTCTGATCTGTCAAAAACCAGCATCAGTTTATAGTTTTCTGGGCACCCAGAGACAAAGGGTGAGAATAATTCCCGAAATGGAGGAAAATAGTTAGAATATCACATCTTACAGAAACTTAAACCTTACGACACTAACTACACCATATGTTAGGCATTCATCTAGAAAGACCCACCAAAACAGAATGGAAAAGAGAGACATCTGTGAGCTACAGCTCCGTTTTCCGCATTTGCAAGTCTTGTTAACTAAATTACTCAGCAAAATATGTGTATGCGTTCACCAACAATATCATAGGAATACTACATTATTGCTTCATTCATAATGATTTCTTAGAGAAAGTTGAGAACCATACTCCCTCGGTGCTTAATATCCTAGCAGTACAATGCAAAGAAGGAACACAAATCTTTGTGCAATGAATTCAATTACAATATGAGAGCTCACCTACAGAACATGTGAATGATCTAGACATTCGTGAACATGCTATTTTTACAATACCAAAATGAAATTTGGTAACTTCTTAAGCCAAAGGTTCTTCAGCAGTAATTCAATTCTATTGGATATTTCACCGGTCAATCAAAATCCAGATATTTTAATAGATTTTTCCACTTCATTAGCAAACACGACTACAATAGATTTACAACACAATACTTTCATCAAACATGTTCCAGACGTTACAGCCGCATTAGAAAAAAATAATGGTAAGTGACAAACAAACCTAAGGATATAAAGCAACAAAATCTCATGAATTAACCCCTTGTTTGCCATAATGGTGGGAACGACGGTTCTCACCGTAAACTTAGTTATGAACAGTTTAAAACTCTCACATGTTACAATAATAATAAAAAAAATTATTACAGTGTAAAACTCTCATATACTACAATAAAAGTGATTTTAACCAATGATTCCCACCACTTTTCAAACATTTTCTAAGAAATACAAAAAATTCAAGGTAGTGACCATTGAAACACAAATCCCAATCGTTGAAAAACGATTTCAGGAAGCAAAAGAAAAAAAGAAAAAACGATTAGCTTTCAGAAAAACTTAAAAAATTAAATTAGTTACCAAAAGAATCACTCTTAATCGATTCTCATGAAATGAAGAGAGCCCTAAAATTAATCAGTTTTTTATATTAAAAAAAAAAAAACCTAAATCAATTTGAACAGGACCAAAAAAAAGACAAAACCACAATAAAAAAAGCCAATAAAGATGCCTACCTTCTTGAAGACGTTGTGACGATTCCTTCCAATAGAGTCGCCGACGCTACAAACGCAAGAACAAAAGGCCGGCGATGCTCAGTACATGGCTCACTAACAAGATTAACAGGGGAAAAAGGACGAAATGTAAAGTCGTTTCTTCTGAATAACTAACCAGATACCGGCCTATGCAGTTAACAATATTGGGTTTCTACTCTTTCTTTTATCTTGGCCGTCCAATACAAAATCTACGGCCCAAAACTGATGGGGAATGCTTCCGACGTAAACGTCCGATATATTACCTATATATATATATATATGTATATATGGGAAAGATCTTATTTGGTGCTTTGGGTTTTGCCGGATGTGAAACATTAACTCATCCACAGCCGTCGATCAAATATTGAACGTAAGGGAGCGATTGGAGAGTAATCTATTTTTGTTCCAATGGCTACACAGGTAGGTTTAGAAGATATGATTAAAAAACAAAAAAAAAAAAAAAAACTGCAATCAAGATAACAAAACGACATTGTGTTTTTGGTGGTTGGCTTGAGATTGTTGAGTTCATTAGCTTGCAAATTTAATTTTTGTTTTCTCTTCTGAAAAGGCGGGGAATCTCTGCAAAAGGTTTCTCATCTGCTCACACCTCAAGTTGGCAATCTTCACTCCAAAACGAGAACCAAATCTGTGAAGAAGCTTCGGAGCTGATTGTGGTTTCTATTTTTTACTCCAATGACAAAGATATGCTTCAATCCTTCCAGCAACTGTGGGTGAGTGTGCGACAATATTGGCGAGCGGAAGAGTGTCTCGTGATTGGAAAATCTGAAAAGCAATCGCGGCTGTGCAAGGAGGATCGAAGCCCTCCGGCGAGAATCGAAAGCCGGGCCGCCTCGCTTGGAAGGGGTAAGAAATCGTATGTCTAGTAAGTTTGGGTTTTCTTGGATGCATGCCTTTCTTGTGAAGGAATTTTTAGTTTGTTTGGAAGCATCGACATACGCTTGAATCCGATATAGTTTATTTTTCTCACTATTTAGAGTAAATGTTTTGTTATGTGATTAGAGTAAAAAATTGACGTTTCAAATGATTTGGAAGGCTCTACCTAATTGAAAGAACAAGGAAAGAACAAGTGGCCAGAACAAAATGACAACAAATAACATTGGATAATACTCGGTTGTTGCATATGAAATGTAGAAATGGCGGAATTTTGAGATGTAATTTGTTTTCTTCTTTGATAACAGTAATCAGAAACTTCCAGCAGATTATAATGCAACCAATTACCATCAAACACAGTCATTTGAAATGGCTGATGCTGAAAAGGGATGCATAATTGAAACTTCCTTGTTTCTTGTTTTTAAACAGTTTAAAACTAAAAGATATGTTCGAGGGACGTCCATAGAGCTTTAGATCCTAATATCATTTTTTATTCCATATTTGGAGCAAATAGTTTGTTTTGGGTTTGGTAGCATCGAAATAAGCTTCTTGCTTGAGTTGCCTAGTTTCTCAGGCATGTAGGGCTGAATGGGTAGAATATGTTAGATTTTACTGAATTGGGACAGTGATGCACTTGCGCTTTGTTTGGCAATTTTGTTCTTGATATCACAAGCATCCTCTATCCTATTGTTACATTGTTCAAACAACACATAACTAATAGTGAACGTAATGATGTAGTAGGGCATTTACGCTGGGTTACAAGTGCTTGGATTAATAAAATAGATATATAAAAACATGTTATGCTTTTCAGAATACACCATTACTATTTATAATTCTAGTTCTCTTTGTTTCTTTTATTGTTCTTCTTATTTGTGCCTTATCTTGATTCTTTAGTTTTTGTTCCATATCTGTATGGCAATTCATTACACTTTTGAGTTCATGTTTCTGCATGCATTTTCCTTCCTTCCTTTTTTACTCAACTTCTAGTATAGTTTCACAGATTTTTTGGGTGGTAATTTCTTTCTCTTTAAAATGGCTTGAACTTGTTCTAGCACATCGATTCCTCGTCGCATTTACCTATGAAAAGAAATAGTATAACGTTAGACTTGGCTAAATATAACACCTTCACACCCATCTTAATTTTCTACATCTAATTGGTAACAATATCGTTGGCTATAAATTTGAGGTGTTACAAGGAGCTTTTGTAAGTTTTAATCCTTACAAAAAACTAGACTTCTGGTATAAATAGGTTGTTTTTGGTTTCGAAAGAAAGATGTCAAGGATTTTGTGTTTCGGGTCAAAATCGTAAAAATAATATGAAAAAGAATTTTTGACAAAGCAATGTTTCTCTAAACAATTATGAGCAGCAAGTAAGCTCAAGTTTCAATGCCCAAAAGAATTTAAGAATTTTCTAAAAATCCTACAAAGGGTGAAATCATCATTTTTCTAAAAAAATCTAATACAGACACACAAGCTCTCTAATTTAGCTTAACACCCTTAGACGAGAAATGTTTCGCATTACGCTAATTGCAAAGCCAACTAATACGACATAAACTTTAAATTTGACTATAGAATGTTTAATGGAAATAGATCATCAGTGTAGACTCAGGCTAATTTATAATAGTCAAGTATCGCTTAAGCAGGACACAAAGCTGACAAAAAGAAGAAAAAGGATAAACTGAGAACACTAGAGCAACATTCAAGTTCATCTCAAACCTCACATAAAGTATGAAGAAAATGGCTTTCAAATGCTTTGTATATGTTTATAATACACTTGCATTTGTTATGCATACTGTTTTAAGTACCAAGTTATGACATAATATGTTCAGCATATATTATGCTAATTGTTTTAGAGATTAAGTTATTTTATACAATATGCTCACTAAGATTACAAGATCGGTAATGTAAACCCTCAAGTTAAAATAAGTGAGTGTCGTACCAACCTCCTGACCTAAGGAGAGGATCATGTTAAGTACTAACCTCCCATCCTAATGGGAGCATCATATTAAGTTATGTTTGTTAGAAACACAGTGCGCAGCGGAATTTTAAAAAATTTTCTATCAGAGTAATTTCCAAAACACAAGTTTGTCATACTATATATATAAATTAGACAGATTTTACTAACCTTTCTGTGTGAAGAACCTCCGCAACCTGTGTAAAAAAGTAACGTTCCAGAAAAACCTCAATCAACTGGTCTTCTTTGCTATTCTCTATCCGCAACCAGAGTGAGTGTGAGCTCACACGTACAACTCTTCCACCGGTGACTCTCCTTCCAACCAATAGAGAGAACCCAAAGCTAGTGTTCGTGATTTGTGAACAAAAGCTCTCAGGGAGTTTTTTAGATGCTCACTAGAAGAGTATCACTCTTAATCTCTCAATTGATCTGAGTAAATCATGAGACTCACTCCCTTTATACAGCTATTGGTCTTGGAGTCAGTCCTTCTCAGATTAGGTCTCAAAAACTCGAAACAGAATCAAGTTCGGATCAATATCTGATAAGATCCGCGTGAAAACGTGTAATCTTATCGCTCGCTGATCGGCAGGCCGAACTACCGAGAAAAAATCTCAGCAAATCTTTTATTTTCCACCCGAGATTCTAAAGGATAAAGTCTCAGTTTTGATTCAAATAACCCAATAGAGAAGATATATGAACAAAACAAACTTTATCAAGATAATCTTTAAGAAAATAAATCAATTCATAATAATTCTACAAGTTTATCTTGATCTAATTTATCCAAAATTAAATCAACCAATAAACAGGCAAGAATTATCTGATCCTAATAATTCAACAAGCTTATCTTAAATTAATTTTATTACAAAATTAATTCAACCGATAAACAGACATGAATTATTCGATTCTTACAAATTTTAAACCAATCCGATAAATCTAACATAAGTCACCAATTATTAAAAAAAGCACGTCGTGTCGTTACAGGATTTTGTGAGCTAGCAAAAGGGACCAAAATGGACCTATAAAGTTCAAGCTCATGATAATTATGAAACCCAATATCCCAGATATACATTTCATAATTATCAACTCCAGCGCTTCTCTACTAAAAGCCTGGAGCTGCACTCTCAAACTTTATAGAATTACGAAGCTCGTACAACTAAGTCTCCATGACATATCATAGTGTATCGTATCCCCATATAATAATCCATAATCAGCTTAAGGACATGTTCTGTCTTATCTTCCTAATTATTTTTATCTTACGTTCCATTGTCTCACCATTAGAAAACTTACCATCTAAAGATAGTATACCATTCGGTTACACCTATGTATCCAAATGGTTGAGCGCTCTAGTTTTTCAATTACAGGACAACGCATATAAGAGGATATCATTACTTCTAAAGAGGAGCTATGGATTCCTTATCTATGAATAACAAGTCTACGCCATCAAGAGTCATGCCTCCAACGTGCCGGCATGCATACCACTATTGAGATGTGGGAGTCACCCATTGGCACATCAAAAGACACAAGTCGAGACAACGGGCTCATTATTCATCTCAGGATTAAGATACAATACAAATGATTGTCTAAAGTGAATCGATTTGCCAAGACAGAATTATTAATCAAAATCAATTCACTTTATGTCCCGATCCAACACATCATCACCTATGACAACGCGCCAATGTTTCTATTCACGAAGTCCAACTCCGATGGCCAAGACAAACCATCTCCCAAAAGGGATATAGACAACATAACAATCTTTACATGAATAAAGCGCCCAACTTTATTCCCTCGATTGCGGATCATATGTTTTAGACCGTCACCTTAAGAATCGTGTCTTCCGCATAATTATCTCATCATATGCCCAATTCTTTAAGGTTTAGACTGACAGTTTCAGACTATTGTTTGCTTATCATACATTCAACAAAATATGAATGTAAAGAGGACAAGATTTGGTATATATATAAATGAATAAATTCTTTATTGATAAAAATGTCTCCAAAAACGTATTACATTTTTGCTTCTTAGGGCATACATGTCTAACAATCTCCCACTTGTACTAAGTGAGTAAATACAATAAATTTTGCATCCCCATAGCTTCCACATGCTTCTCGAAGACTCTCCTAGTAAGTGTCTTCATAAATGGATCAGCTAAATTGTCCTCTGACGCGATCTTACACACCGTGACATGCCTGCCCTCAACAAAGTCCTTTATCATATGATACTTCCAATCAATATGCTTACTCTTCTTGTGAAATCTTGGTTCCTTAGCATTAGCTACCGCCACACTGTTATCACAGTACAATGATACCGCCTTATCCATATCAGGAACTACCTCAAGATCCCCAAGGAACTTGCGGAGCCACACTGCTTCTTTCGAAGCATCACTAGCCGCCACATACTCGGCCTCCATCGTTGAATCCGAAGTGCAATCTTGCTTCGCACTTCTCCAACTGATGGCACCGCCACCCAGAGTAAACACAAACCCCGAAGTCGATTTCCTAGAATCCAAACAGGATTGAAAATCTGAGTCAGTGTATCCTAGAGGAGTTAAGTCCTCACCCGAATACACAAGCATATACCCTCAAGTCCTTCTCAGGTACTTGAAAATATGCTTTACCGCAACCCAATGGTTCGGTCCTGGATCCGCCTGAAATCGACTTACAATCTCGACCACATAGCTAATATCCGGTCGTGTGCAAAGCATGATATACATGAGACTACCCACTGCTAAAGCATAAGGCACCTTCTTCATGTATTCTCTTTCTTCATAAGACTTTGGAGAGTCTTTTTTAGAAAGAGTAATCCCAGGCCTAGATGGTTGCCCACTTTTCTTGAAATCCTGCATTACAAACCTCCTGATAATTTTATCTATGTAGCCGACCTGTGACAAAGCTATCATTTTGCTCTTCCTATTTCGAAAGATCTAGATACCAAGAACAAAATTAGCCTCACCCAAGTCCTTTATGTCAAACTGCTTGGTCAACCATAATTTGACCGATGACAACGCCCCAACGTCATTGCCAATTAGCAGAATGTCATCTACATAGAGCAGTAGAAAAACCACCTTCTCATCCTTAATGTGTTTGTAAGCATATGGTTTATCCACATTTTGTGAGAAACCATAAGTCTTGATTACCTGATCAAATCTTATGTTCCAAGAACGTGAAGCTTGCTTAAGTCCATAAATTGACTTTAGCAGCTTATAAACCTTACCCTCTTGACCCGCGACCTTGAACCCGTCTGGTTGTACCATATAAATGGACTCATTAAGATAGCCATTCAGAAAGCCGTCTTGACATCCATCTGTCAAATCTCGTAGTCGAGAGCAGCAGCTATGGACAAGAGAATCCGGATGGACTTAAGCATAGCTACAAGCGAAAAGGTTTCCTCATAATCGATTCCTTCCTTTTGCATATAACCCTTAGCTACCAGTCTAGCCTTAAAGGTTTCAACCTTTCCATCTACTCCCCTTTCCTTTTGTAGATCCACTTACACCCTATGGGTTTTACCCCTTCGGAAAGATCCACAAGCTCCTAGACCTGATTAGTCTCCATAGACTTCATCTCTATGTTCATGGCCTCTGTCCAGAGTCTTGAATCAACATCGTCCATAGCTTCTACGTAAGTATAAGGATCCCTGTCATGTTCATCTGGTTCAGCCAAAAAGACCTCCACATTGAAAATATACATCTCAGGTTGACGCCCGATCCTCCCACTACGCCGAAGCCCCTGAGGTTGTTGTTCAAGTTTGTTTCATTTTTCTACACCGATCGGAATGGTTTCGTTCGGAACCTCCAGAGTGAACGGATCACCCCTTAACTCCTCAAGCACCACTTTGCTTCGAGGTTTAAAGTCGTCCATGTAACACTCCTCAAGTAAAGTTGCATTAGTTGAAAACACGACTTTATTTTCCTTTGTGTTAAAAAAATAACCCCCTTTAGTCCCTTTTGGATATCCTACAAACACGCAAACTTCCGAACGTGCTTTCCACTTATTCGGATCCTTAAACAGGACATGAGCCGGACATCTCCATATTCGAATATGGTTTAAGGATGTCTTCCTTCTTGTCCACAACTCGTGAGGAGTTTTAGGGACCGATTTTGAAGGCAGATTGTTCAAAAGATAACATGCAGTTTATAGTGCATATCCCCAAAAGGATAAAGGTAATGATGAATAACTCATCATGGACCTAATCATGTCCAACAAAGTCCTATTCCTTCTCTCCGCTACGCCATTCTGCTGCGGAGTGCCCGGTGTAGTCAATTGGGATAAAATCTCATTCTTTAACAAGTGTCCCAAGAGCTCATCAGAAAGGTATTCTCCACCTCGATCGGATCGAAGTGCCTTTATGGGTCTACCCAATTGCTTTTCCACTTTAGCCCGAAACTCCCTGAACTTGTCAAAAGTTTCGCTTTTGTGGTGCATTAGGTACACATACCCATATCTTGAGTAATCGTCAATAAAAGTGATGAAGTACTCATACCCTCCTCGTGCCCGGATGTTCATTGGTCCGCAAACATCACTATGCACAAGTTCTAGAACCCCTTCGGCCCTATTGTCCTTAGACCCGTATAGTTTTTTGGTCATTTTACCCTCTAAACAAGATTCATATTGAGGTATAGATTCCACCTTTAAGTGACTTAAAGGCCCATCCCTTACCAACCTTTGAATCCTATTCAGGTTAATATGGCCAAGACGCAAATGCCAAAGATAAGTCTTATTAGAGTGAGAAGTTTTAAGTCTTTTTGGGTCATTATCATTCATCTCAGCATTAAGCAATAAGTCCATCTTAGGTTTGATAAAATATAGATTATTTTGCATCCATCCAGAACAGATAAAAGATTTACTTTTACGAATCACCACTTTTTCATTAAAAAATACCACGTTGGACTCTTTAAATAAAGAAGATACAAAAATTAAATTCCTTTTAAATTTAGGAACATAAAAACAATCTCACAAAATTAAATTCCTATAATTATCAAAGTAAAGATGGACATCTCCCACTACTTCCACTGAGAACAAGGATCCATCGCCCATCCGAAGCATTAAGTCTTCACATAGCAGACTTCTCATTTCTTTGAATCCCTGCAGAGAAACACAAACATGATTAATTGCAACGGAATTTATGACCCAAATGTCACTAGATTCCTCAACCAAACAAGTTTCTAAATATAGAAGATCACACCTACCTCCCTTGGAAAGGAAGTCCTTGCAATGCTTCTTTATATGCCCGACCTTACCACGGAAGAAGCACTTAAGCTTCTTTGGGTTCTTCTTCTTCTTCTTCTTCTTCTTCTTCTTCTTGCTCTTGGTAGCAGCAGGAATAGAAGACTTCACGTTCTTGGCCCGTTGCTTCTTTCCATTTCCTGAGTTAGGATTGGAACCAGAAGCAGCTACCATGTTGGCCTCACCACCAGCAGGAGACTCCCTGATCAGCAGTTCGGACTCCTGTAACTGTTTCATCAGTTCTATCAAGGTCATATCTCGTCTATTTTTAAATTAAATGTGGCTCTAAATATGATAAATTCCTTTGACAGAGTCTCAAAGACCATAGTCATCTGAGTTTAGCATCGATGTCGGCTCCATTGGTTTGAGCCTCAGCGAGGTAACCCATGACCAACATCATGTGCTCCTTTACAGATGTCCCCGATCTCTGTCTATAGTTTAAGAGTTTTCGAAGTGCCCCTTGCCGCTTTGTTATGGCCTAGCCTCCAAACATATCCTTAAGATTATCCAAGATCTGCTTCGCAGTCTCATAATCCTGATGTTGAGCTTGCAGCACATTATTCATGCTGGCCATAACATAGCAGCGGGCCTGATCATTAGCATCTTTCCAGCGATCATATGCTTGGAATTGCTCATTACTTGAGTCTCCCGTAGGCTCAGGAGGACAAGGGGTTGTCAGTACATATTTCAGTTTCTCAAAGGACAAGACGATATCCAGGTTCCATTTTCAATTATTATAATTCTCACCGGTTAATTGGTTTTTGTCAAGTATCGAAGATAAAACATTTTTAGACATTTTCAATCTACAATAAAGAATCATATACCAAACATAAGCAAACAAATAATAGTTTAGTAAGATAACACAATCATGTAAAATCATACAAATGTGTTTATGTGTCGAAACCTTGAAAATATCACAACCTTACAACGACAATTCTCAACTCAGAATTCAACAAGCTCCTAGGGGAGTCATGCCAAATTCAATCAGGAACACGAATCCCCTCCTGATTAATATATGCCATCCAGGACTCGTATGATCCAGCATTTATTAATAATCGTTTCTTTGGCCAATAATTTTATTAGCAGAGCTCCTAGGGGAGGTTAATAATAAAATTAACGTGAGTGTATAACCATCATGTTAAGATTTTATCCATGATTTATAATCACCACCTAGGGGTGTGCAATCATAAATCATACTAAAATACATTATCCTTTTAGAGACCCAATCTGGTACATGATAGAAGTCCCTTCTTAGGGGTCTGGACCACCATGTTTTGCATATGGACCAACGATGGAGGCCTTAGGTCCTCTCTTCGAAAACCTTCTCCTACTCAATCTTTTGAAGTCAAGGTTTTATTTTAAAATTATGCATGAACAATTTTAATATGAGCGGCACTCTCTATTTTATATGACATGTTATCAATATACATGGCAAACCATATTATAATACAGACAAGCAAAGCTACAAGCAAAATAATAATAACCGTAATATTATGGTTCCACCCTAGAGAATAGAAAAATAAGATTACAAGAGAATAATTGAGACATTTATCGATTCTTCATCCTTGAATCCTCAAGTTGTATCCTTCTTCATGCAATACCCATCTTCAAGTCTTCAATCCCGTATGAATCAAAAACTTCATATTCTCGGTCATATCCAAATTTAATGTTTCTTAGAATCGTCTCAGAAATAAAATTAAAACTGCACTGTTAAAATTGCATCTTTTTTGAAATTTTTCAGCTCTTGGTTGGCTAGTCGATCTGGGTGATCGGCCTACCGGCAGAGCCAGCCAATTTCTGCCCCACTATCAGCCTACCGGACCACACGTTAGGCCTGCCAATCTGTGACCATTGGCCTGCCAAACTTTGATGTTCGGCATGTCGACCGAACAAAAATCCCTCATTCCAAAAAATACATTTTTAATGCAATTCATCAATTTTATTTTACAACAATTCAAAAACATAAATTAGAGACTCAGGAAATACCTAGGGCCGCCATTATAATTTTTCTAGATCCGTCTTTTAGATCCGTCTTCTCCAAATAATTATTTAATTACAAAATTTTACAAATTTAAAATAAATAATAATTTCTAGACGGAGATGATAGTCCGCCATCTAATTACATGAAAAACCTAGATATACATTCTAACCTCTAAGGAACCATAACCGGTATTAATTAATTAATGAATAATTAAACAAAAATTTAATCAATCATAATTAATTAATAAACATTCACCACATAATCCATGACAACATATACATTATATAGAAACCTAGAGTGTTATCTCTCAATAAAATTTAATTTAAGCATAGGAGAGATTAAGATCACAAAATTTATGCATATAACATGATCACAAACTTGTAAATTTATGTAAAAACCTGGCTCTGATACCAATTGTTGGAAACACGGTGCGCAGCGAAATTTTAAAAAATTTTCCATCAGAGTAATTTGCAAAACACAAGTTTGTCATGCTATATGTATAAATTAGACAGATCTTACTAACCTTCTGTGTGAAGAACCTCCGCAACCTGTGTAGAAAAGTAACATTCCAGAAGAACCTCAATCAACTAGTCTTCTTTGTTATTCTCTATCCATGACCGGAGTGAGTGTGGGCTCACACGTACAACTCTTCCATCGGTGACTCTCCTTCTAACCAATAGAGAGAACCCAAAGCTAGTGTTTGTGATTTGTGAACAAAAGCTCTCAAGGAGTTTTTTAGATACTCACTAGAAGAGTATCACTCTTAATCTCTCAATTGATTTGAGTAAATCATGAGACTCACTCCCTTTATATAGCTATTGGTCCTGGGGTCAGTCCTTATCAGATTAGGTCTCAAAAACTCGAAACAGAATCAAGTTCGGATCAATATCTGATAAGATCCGCGTGAAAACACGTAATCTTATTTCTCGCTGATCGGCAGGCCGAACAGGCTCCATCGACAGGCCGAACTCGTCATTCGGCAGGCCGAACTCCCGAGAAAAAATCTCCGCGAATCTTTTATTTTTCACCCGAGATTCTAAAGGATAAAGTCTCAGTTTTGATTCAAATAACCCAATAGAGAAGATATCTGATCAAAACAAACTTTATCAAGATAATCTCTAAGAAAATAAATCAATTCACAATAATTCTACAAGTTTATCTTGATCTAATTTATCCAAAATTAAATCAACCGATAAATAGACAAGAATTATCCGATCCTAATAATTCAACAAGTTTATCTTAAATTAATTTTATTACAAAATTAATTCAACCGATAAATAAACATGAATTATTCGATTCTTACAAATTTTAAACCAATCCTATAAATCTAACATAAGTCACCAATTATTGAAAAAGCAGGCCGTGTTGTTACAAGATTTTGTGAGCTAGTAAAAGGGACCAAAATGGACCTACAAAGTTCAAGCTCATGATAATTATGAAACCCAATATCCCAGATATACATTTTACAATTATCAACTCCAGCGCTACTCCACTAAAAGCCTGGGGCTGCACTCTCGAACTTTATAGAATTATAAAGCTCGTACAGTTAAGTCTCCATGACATATCATAGTGTATCGTATCCCCATATGATAATCCATAATCACCTTAAGGACAAGTTCTGTCTTACCTTTCTAATTATTTTTATCTTACGTTCCATTGTCTCATCATTAGAAAACTTACCATCCAAAGATAGTATACCATTCAGTTACACCTATGTATCCAAATGGCTGAGCGCTCTAATTTTCCAATTACAGGACAACGCATATAAAAGGATATCATTACTCCTAAAGAGGAGCTATGGATTCCTTATCTATGAATAACAAGTCTACGCCATCAAGAGTCATGCCTCCAATGTGCCAGCATGCATACCACTATTGAGATGTGGGAGTCACCCATTGGCACATCAAAAGACACAAGTCGAGACAACGGGCCTATTATTCATCTCAAGATTAAGATACAATATAAATGATTGTCTAAAGTGAATCGATTTGCCAAGACAAAATTATTAATCCAAATCAATTCACTTTATGTCCCGATCCAACACATCATCACCTATGACAACGCGCCAATGTTTCTATTCACAGAGTCCAACTCCAATGGCCAAGACAAACCATCTGCCAAAAGGGATATAGACAACATAACAATCTTTACATGAATAAAGCGCCCAACTTTATTCCCTCGATTACAGATCATATGTTTTAGACCGTCACCTTAAGAATCGTGTCTTCCGCATAATCATCTCATCATATGCCCAATTCTTTAAGGTTTAGACCGATAGTTTCAACTATTGTTTGCTTATCATACATTCAATAAAATATGAATGTAAAGAGGACAAGATTTGGTATATATATAAATGAATAAATTCTTTATTGATAAAAATATCTCTAAAAACGTATTACATTTTTACTCCTTAGGGCATACATGTCTAACAATGTTATAGCCTCGGTGTTCGATGTCATGCGCATTTAGTATGTACACTTCAGCCCATAGCTTAAGATGAGATTAAAATAATGATAAGAAGTGTAAAAATGAGGATAATTAGAATCATGCACTTGCAATCCTTTTAAGAAATGTTTTATGAGAAACGTTTTACGAAAATCGTTCTACAAGAAATGTTTTACTAGAAATCTTTTATGAGAGAAATATTTATGAGAAATTTATGCTTCATGAGAAATGTTTAAACTTACAGAGTGAAAGCTCATTTCAAGTTTCTTCATGCTATAGGTAGTTCTACAAAAGACCAATATGATTGATTGAGGAGTTGGGTGTGTGTAATATCGAAAAGAAATTCATTTGTTTAAATCAAGAATTTAATTAAGATTTAAACGATAAATTTTATTAACAAAATTTAATATTTTGTAAATCATGAAATTATCCGATGAGAATACAATAAAATTTTATGTGCATTTTGTATGCAATTTTTGGTGAATTAAAGTGAATTTTAATATGTACAAATTTTGTGAGTTAGAATACTCTAAAATTTGTTAAGTGTCTTAACAGATAAATTTAATGTCATTCGGATTATGATAAAATCCAATCATGTGACAAAAATATACCCATAAAATAAATATAGGAAAATAAAATTAAAATATCATGCCAAAGTCCTAATTGGTATACCAAACAGTTAAGCTATTATAGATATTTATATTAATAGTCCACCCAATGATGGTATTCAATATATAGAGTCACTTAGAGCAGCCTAGTTAGCAACACAATACAATTATATAGAATTAGTTTCCACATAAATAGATGAACTACTATTGATGGAAATTAAACAGTATAAGTACACAGTGTACTGGGATATTTCTATACTGATAAAAAAATATCTTCTTCAAACTATATTGTCTGAACAAGAAAAATATAATTTTAATGCAAATTAGACTGCTAAAGTAAAACACAGTCTACGAGGTGAACTTTGTTCTTATCCAAATGGACCTAAAAATTTGTGCAGAAATTGCTCCTAATTGCTGTAGGAAATCCGGCTTTCAAGAGAGATTATTTAGAAATTTTTTTGTTGCATTTAGGTCCTTAGACTAATAGCCTATAAGTACCAAGGGACTAAATTGAAAACCTCATTTTTCTTCCTCTATAAGTTTGTTTCATGGAGCAAAAATCTATCTCATTTTCTCTCTCAAAAACCGTCACTTTTTCTAGCCTTTTCTATTAAATTTTTGATGATCCAAGTTCTTAAATCCCTATTAGAAACAAGATTAGGAAGTTTGAAGAAGGATTAAAATAATTCATTGAAGTTTCAAGGTAAAAATCTAAACTTTTTAAAGGGTTTTTGTTAAAGTTTAGAGTTTATGTAGATATTGATTTCCTATGTTTTCATCTTGAGTATAAGGAGTTCTAGTGGCCATATTCATCGAGGACAGTTGTACAACATCTTGAACATACTAACTATAAACCCTAACCTTTAAACTTTTATGCAAAGTTTGTGGTTTTAATTTTTATGGGTTGTAAATAATGATTTTTGGACTTTGGCATGTAAAAGACTTATTATGCAGTGACTTATTTATGTGTTGCATGGTTGTAGATTTGATGCTTAGGCTTAGAGTAAGGCTTTTTCATAAAAAAAATAATAATAATAATAATAATAACTTTGTTCCAAAATATGTTGCAACGCACTTTAAAACAATTTTTAAATATTCAAGTTTTAGAGGGGCTTCGAGATAGATTTGAGTTTCGAGCCCAACACATGTTTTATTAGAAACGTCAAGATAAACATTATTCATGAAAAAATTTTACCCAAAATCCAACCGGATCTAGCCACAAATGCCGATTTTTAAAATTTCCATTTTTAGAGAATTAGCTCAAAGTCTCTCGAAACGATTGATTTTGAGAAAATTTAAAATACAAAAGTTATAGATCTTGTCAAAATTATCAAATGAGAAAACATTTTTAAAATGATTGAATCTGCCTTTGGAATGTTTTAATCCTTGTTAAAAATTGCATCTAATAGTGCCAAACAGTTTCGTTTTGATGCCAGGGAAAAAACGTCAAATTCTCATGCTTTGGGCTAAACCATAAAAAGCAGCAATAAAAATTATATTTTCACTGTACAGTCAGGTTTTATCCACTATTTTGTGCAGCAAATAGACTGAAGTTTATTTCGAAAGAGTTTGAAGATTTTTCAAGACCCGTTAGGGGCAAAAATGTCTAGATTTTCACAATTTGGATCGAAACCGTAAAGATAAGAAACACTATACTTTTTTCTCACTCTGTAGGCAGATTACTGCACTGTTTTGAGCAACAAGCAATCACAAATTTTGTTCTAAAATATTTGGTGATTTTTCAAGACCCGTTGAGGGCAAAAACCTCATTTTTACAAAAAGGTCAAAACAAACCCGAGCTTACCCATTAAGCTCAAAGTTTTAAAAAGAAGCAATAATTCTCGACATACAAAGTTCGAAGCCATTAAATGAGACAGTAATTGGCCTCAATTTACTTAAGTTAAATGGTATAGAATTATACTATCAAACGTAGACACGAACTAATAGTCGGGTGTCACATTAGCAGGACACAAAGCCGACAAACCAAAGAAAAAGCAATTAAGAGGAGCGTTAATGCAAGCTTCAAGTAAGTCTCAAACCTCACTTACGGCATGATGAAATTGATTTTTATATGCCTTATTAATGAAGGCTCTATAATTGCAAATGTTATGCATATTGTCTTTAATACCAAGTCAATGCATAAATTAGATTCATTAAGATCACAAGTTGGTAATCTAAACCCCAAAGTTAAGAAAGATAAGATAATTATCTGTCGTATCAACCTCCACTTAGGTGAGGTTTATTAGTCTCCCAACCTAAGGGGAGCATCAAGTTAAAATACAGTCTCAATGTTCGATGATCATGCGCATTCAGTATGAACACTTGGGCACATAATGAAGGACAAGTTATAAATGATAATAAGATGTTCACAAATAAGCATAAATAGAACCATACCTTGCATTACTATTGTAATCTTATAAAATGTTTTGTGAGACGTATTTGGACTTGTTGAGCAAAAGCTCATCTAGATCCTTCATGCTGTAGAAAATCTTTCCAAGAGGCTGGTATGAAAAGTTGATGAGCTGGGCACGGCGGTGGGATAAATGCGATGATTGGCCTATAGATACCACTACAAGTTTTAATTTCGCTTTTGATAAACTGTTTATTTTATGGTATGTTACAAGCTAGTAGAAAGCTAGTACCGTTTTTGCAAGAACGTTTAAGTAAATGGTTTGTAATTATAAGTAGGTAAACGTTTTAGAAATATTATGGGAAACATTAAGTAATATAATTAAGTATTTTGTTTATGTTTTAAAAAAAATTCCATATTTTCATGAGCAAGATTAAGATTAAGTTTAAGAAAAGAACATTACGTAACGACTCGGAAAGCCGGGTCATTACGATGTGGCGATGAGATAGATGCAATTGTTGGGTTACATATATCACAACACTCAGTTTCTGCTTTTTAAGGATATTTATTTTATAGTATATGATGATTTGGTAGTATACCGATGTCAGCCAGTTTATGAAAGCGTTTTTATTGTTATAAATATATAGAACTTTTAAGCATGTTTCTAAGTGTTTGATTTAAGAAAATGTTTTAAGTGTAATTATGGTGACCGTTAAAAAAAGTATGTTTAAAAAAATGTATTCTATATTTTTTTTTCACTAGCAAGTAAAGATTAAGATTAAGAATCAAGCTTAAACCAGTTGGTTAGTTAAGTAATAGTTCAAAAAAGTCGGGCCGTTACAGATCCATCAACAATAGTCATGATCGCAAGTAGAAATTCTTAAACCGACAGAGAGCCAATAATGTTGTTAGTTTGTCTTTGAGATGAATCATCTATTGATGCAAGCGTTTACCCTATGGGCGATCAGGGTGAGACCATGCCTCGAAGTTGGAGCGAGCAGAGTACATCAAAGGAAGGACAATCTCATTTAGGGAGACAAGAAGTTCATGTAGGATCAGTTGATCTTTTTGAGCCAGATCATGTGAGCATGATTAGTAGTTGCAAGAGGACAAGATAAAGAACCATCAAAATATCCAAAGAAACCAAAGCCATAAAAGAGAGCAGTAAACTGAGCTTTTCATGGAAAGTAATCAAGCGAACTAAGTTTCAATCTTTGGTAATTGAGTGGCAGTGCTAATGGTGATGAGAATTGGGGTAGTGGGGACGGCGGTGATAGCGGCTATAGGTTGAGAAAGAGTGGTGTTTTCACTGGCGTTAGACACCATTGCAGAGGAAAAAAGAAAAAAAGGAAAAAAAATTCTTGCGAGCATCGAAGCTCTGCTACCATAGAAGTTTTGGAATATTGAATGAGAGAATGAGTTAGACAAGTGTTTTGCTCCAAATGTTTATATACATAAGACTTACAACAGCCACAGCACAAAATAAGGAACCAAAAACCAACTTAAGTACAAAAGTTACAAAAGCAAAAACTACTGCTGAAATATAGCTGAAACTAATCAAGTTGTTGGTGAAGAACTTGAAACTGGTGGTGAGTCAGAATAAGTTCTGAGCAATTCAAATTCAAAACATTATCTTAGATCTAGAGGGCGTTAAATCAAAACCAACGTTTTTTCACATCCATTATCCAATCCAATCAAATACAAGTCCTTTAGAAATCTAACCAATGGCTTGGGCTTGAACTTTCATCATAACGTCTTAGAAGATGTACATTTCATAAAATTTTTCAAATGGCAAGCCACACACTCTGAGAAAACCAATTTAGTCCTCCATCGTCCACTCATTATCTAACATAAGACAAAACACACCCAACATATATAGCAAACAAAGGAGGGGGAGAAGAAGAAGCTATAAACACAAAACAAACGTCGTCGTCACGAGACAAGCATGTCAAGGTGGAAACGAACCTCCACCAATTAGTTAATCGATTTTAACATCTTCAATACCAGCTACGGTTTCTGCAGATTAAAATTAGGGAAAAAAAAAAAAGTCAATTTAAGTGTTATGGTGACTAGAGAAAGTAGCAGAAACTGTAAATTATCTATCAAAATTAGACCGGTTGGTTGCAAGTTGTAACTAGCTAGAAGCATTACCGCATAGGCAAAGCTTAACATGATTATCCTTGTAAAACTATAAAGCTAGAATATTTGGTTTTAAAAAAGTATCGTGAAATAATAATGTATTTGGCAGAAACTAACATAAAAATTAGGAGACTTTTTGGCTAATTATAGGCTTAGCCTGGTAGTAATTCTACACCTAGCTATCTCTAATATTGAGGTCTTCTAATTAAACATCTCAGAATAAAACAAGAAGAACAAAAACATGAGAAAGAAAAGATTTCTCAGTCATATTTACTTGTGGACTGCCAAATATCAGGTTGATCATTTTATATAATTTTAACATTATCACATTCCAAAACACATACTAGTAGTTTTCGAGTTTACAGAATCAAAGGAAGCTGATTTGAAAGATAGAGCTTGTTTATAGTAGGGAATATTACTTTTCAATGTGCTTTTTTTTTTTTTCCTACCAACACGGATCATGTTAAAATTATACAACAATCAAATGGACTTACAAATTAAATTAATTAAATACAATTATAAAAGTTTCACTGCTGATAATGTTTTTTTTTTCCCCTCTTTTTTTATAACATTCATACCTCAGAATTCTCGTTAAAAATTTCTATCAGTTATTAAGGAATTGTTAAATATTGTAGGAGTACTTTGAATATAATCATCATAAGTCCTCATGAAAATGCGTACGCAAAATAAAACCCTGTGTCGTTCTTACCCAAATGACGGTAATCATTACCCTGCTGCAGGAGGTACTAAAAACGTCAGCCATTTGGAAACCCTGCATGAAAGAATTGTCACTTTTAACTCCTCTATGATTCAAATAGTTGGGGAATCCGCTCATAATTTAACGGTAGCACGTGCGCTCAATCAACTTTTGAAATTTTAATTGCTACTCTTTTTCTTTTCTTTTGAAAATTTTCAATTGTGCTGCTACATTAATTATGAGGAAATTTAGTTCAATAAAAGTTTCTTATTTTTTTCTAGATAAAACCCCACACTAACAAAATATTTGGGCTCCAGCATTGAATTCAAATGCATGGTAAAACAAAATGTAAAATTTGCAACACCTCTGCTACATATGGACTGGAGCTTACCTTTCAATTGCTAGCTTGGGGAACGCTCCTAGGCATCGATCCAGGGGGCGGGTTCATTGTCTTCATCAATTGAAGATACTGCAAGATTTGCTTGTTCTGATCTTGTAATTCTGTAAGCAGTCGTATGACTTGCTCGTATTTTAAGGGAGGCCACTCTTGCACTACCATAGGCTGAGACGAAGTGACTCCAAGTCTAGAAGTCTCAAGAAGCATCTTGTAGCCAAGACCATTGTGCAACTCTGATGATCTCTTGCCAGAAAAACGTTCACAAAACTCTGCATGCCAAAAATGGTAGATACTAATTAGACACGGTTTTCTCAGGGTATATTTTACTGTTACCTGTTTTACTACTATTTGAAGACAATTATGTCCTTAAATTCCCTTTTCCCAAGTTTCTTCAAAATTTTCTTGAGCTTATTTAGTATTTTAAATTTCACTCAACGTCCACTAATAAAATTCTCAGTATTCGTCAATCAAAATCACTAGCACGACATTGGATGATGGTTATTTAATCTTCAAACAACTACCAAATTCATTCAATAATTCAATTTAATTTCTTACACTAATTAAGTTTAAGCACCATATCAAACCAATACCGTTAGGAAAATGGATGTACACAAGTGCAGGATACCATGCATAACTAGGAAAATTTCCTACTGGAAACTTTTTGTGAGTATGTTTGATGCAGAAAACTAATGATTTTTTTAGGAAGTTTAAATTAATATTTTGTTATCATGAATAAGAAATCTAAAAGTCATTTATATTTTGAGTTATTATGACTTTTGGGAGTTTCAAGTTGTTTTGGGGAAGTTAAGGAGTTATGAATGAAGGGAAATAATAAAAGTGGCATTTCAAGTTACACTGTTCTTGTTAAGATTATAAGGGTGGGGGGGGAGGAGTGGAAGGAACTAGTAGTAAAATGGTAGAAGTTTACCAAACATGTGAGAGCGAAGCTGCAAGCAGCAGGAACTTAATTTTCTCTCATCCTTTTCTTCGGAATGTGGTCCGCTCGCCTGAAGATCTGGCTCATCTTCACGAAGACATAGTTCGATTTCGTTATCAACTATTTCTACAGATTCCACATCTTCTGTTTCCATTGCTCTGTCACCTTCGTCCTCCATTGACTCCTCATCATCTTGACGAAGCAAACCCAATTTCACCATGTCCTGGGCGTATAGAAGCTGGACCCCGCAACCTTTTACTTGGCAATTGCTACGATTGACCCATCCATTGGAATCTTCAGTTTGAAATTCAAACGTGACTGAGACATTTTGGTCATAAGTTGAGAAGGATGAACTCGTTTCATTTCCAGCACGGAGATTAGAGTGTATTTGGCGCCCATTGTCATAAAATAGGAACACATGAGGGGAGTTCACGGTACTTCTGCAAGCAATCCCATCTGTATCATTATGACAACCATTATGATTCCAATCCCAAATCCAAGTGTAACGCCATTTTGTCTCAAATCGATCAGGGAATACACAACAGGCTCCACAATAAATTTTGAAATCTTTATCAAAAGGAAAGTTCTTAAAATCAACCATAACGCAGAAAGCAAAACCAATGAATTTGTCATTAAGCTCATTGGAAGGAAGTGTCACATTTATTTTAGACTCCTGATCATCCGATTGATCCTTGAACCACTTTGGAATTTCATTTGCAGGCCAACAAATTTTAGTCATAGCTGGATCTCTTCCCTGCACCGATGAATGTTGTTAATTTTCCTCTTAAAAAATTCCATATATGATATATAGTGCATGACAATGTGATCATATTTTTCAAAATATATCAGATGTGGTATATTAGCCATGTTACAAAATGGAACATCACAATGCTCGACACATTACATTCCATCCAAAAGTCAAATGGATTTTTTATAACTTCAAAGTTAGCAGAACAGACTATATGAACTAAAATCCGCGGAACACATTGTTGTAGAGCTAAAAGTTAAAAAAAAAAAGTGATGAAATTCGTTATTTATTTTACAGTCGAAAAAAGGTTAATTTAAAAAAAAAAAAAATCTGCTTAAAAGTTTTAATGTTACAAACAACAAAGAAGTCCATTCATTTATTTTGGGGAGACACTCTTAATAGCAGAGGGGATGAAAGGACCTAAAAAGGAGAGATTTTCAAGAGAGGGAAAGAGAGAACATACATATTTTGATGTTACATCTGCCATGTGCATGATTCTAAGTCGTGCATCTGCCATTATGTTGTTCAGTGCATCACAATCAAGGCTTAGGCAATTATAGAATATAAAGGCCCCACCATTGTGGTGACTGCAATTCCAACCTTCTATGACTGCTTTTGAACTGAACACGCTCTGCAGCGCGACGCAATCTCGTGCATCAACACTTGCTAAAGATGGGGGGAGTGCTGGTAAGCGTTTAAGTTTTGGACAGCAGCGAATGCTAAGACTTTGAAGAGAGTCCAAACAAGAAATACTGTCGGGAAGATCCTCAAGATTTTCACAGTTATCCATACTTAAGGTCTTGAGGGCAATTAGCATGTTAATGGATGAGGGTAGATTTTCAATAGCTGTCCGATCGAGAATAAGGTCTATTAAACACTCCATGGGCTGTGAGATTTCTGGAAAGTTCTTCAAACTGGAACAACCAGAGAGATTAAGAGTACAAAGAGAGTTCAACTCACATATTTTGGTTGGAATGCCTTGAAGACTTGAGCAATTCTTTACATTCAAACTTGTTATATTCGTAGGGAGCTCCGTAAGACTTTGAAGAGATGAACAACCATTGAGATTCAGAGAAGTAAGTTTGTCAAGATTTTGATGCAAAGGAACATGAAGCAAGCTTATACAATGTTCAAGATTTATGCTCTCAATATTTGAAGCACTAGAAAGATCTGGGACTTGAGTCAAGTTCTTTGAGTAACTAAGGTCAATCCTTTTCAACTTTCCAAGTTTCTGCAACAACAAAGATATGTCTAAAACAACTTATCATAGAACTTAAAAGTTTAAACAGGAAATTCCATAGAATATATGATCAGTACGGCATACCTGGTCTTTATCCCAAAGTTTCTTAACTTTGCTATAAGGCATGCCGAGTTCAACAAGATTCTCAGGAATAAACTTTGGTGGCAAACATTTTACAGGGTATCTGTGCCAATGAAAATAAACAAGGGACTTTGGAAGTGTTTCAAGACCTTTTCCATCAAAAAGGAACACTTTTCTATCTTTCGCATTGCCGGACTTGTAAATCTTAAGAAACCTTAGGTTGTGCATTGTTGAGAAAACTGCAGAACTCAAACGTAGTTGATCCTTAATCTTAGTCAAGTCAAGGAATATGCCTTCGACAGCGTCTGGTCCCTAGCAAACCAAAAGCAAATTAAAGTCAGGTACATGCACTACTACAAAGAGAGTATTTAACATCAGTCAAAAATTGATGATAAATTATAAGATCGATCAAAAAACCAACGTCTAGACACATGTTATTAACATGTTTGCTGAAAAACAACTTTGTCCTTGATTATGTTTTAACATCAAGCAATATTTTAAAGAAAAGACCAAGATTTGATTCTTACTGTATCAGTTGCCAGTACTTTGCATATGTCTTCTGCTTTCCATAACCTACAACGCTTTCCAGGTTCCTTTCTCGATTTCTTGATAACAATTTCTTGACCCATTTTTTGTACCAAATTGTGCATCCAGACCTTATTGTGTCGTCTCATGGTTATAAGCGACTTGTTAATAAGTTTGCTTATTCCTTTATTAGCTGAGAATTTACACCCATCTAGTAAACTTTCAACAAAATATCTATCCTCACCCTTAAAGAAAGCTGCAATATCAAGAAATATTTCCTTGCTCTCATCATCCAATCCACCATAAGTAGTTTTAAACAAGTGTTCCTGAAGTTCTTGGTTGGCCGGAATATTTTCTAGTTTATTTAATTCCTCTTGCCATTCCGATTTGCTCTTGGAATATAGATACGAACCAAAAAGTTTAAGCGCCAATGGGTTGCCTCTAACATAGTCTTTAACTACCATGTTTATTAACTCTGCGTACTCCTCTGCATCAAAGTTTTTGTCAAAAGCATGAGAGCAAAAGAGTTTAAGGGCATGATTTTCATTCAGTTCTTTAACCTCGTACTTTCCACATGCTTTGATACTTGTAAGTACTTGTAAATCTCTAGTTGTCACTATAATTCTACTTCCGTCACCAAAACGCCTTATAGAACTCCTCAATAATATTCTATCAAATTGATCTCGACTTGTCACATCGTCAAGAACAACAAGGACTTTTGTGTTCCGCAGCTTTTTTTCTCCATGATTTGATATCAAAGATGGGGTGCCAATATTTAACAAACTATCTTCCTCTAATAATCCAGCAAAAAGCTTTGTTTGTAGAGTAGTAAATCCATGATTCTTCAACTCTTCGCGTAAATTTGGGAGAAAATAGCAGCTGTCAAACTGAGTAGAAAATCGATTGAACACAACACTAGCAAGGGTTGTCTTGCCTATGCCACCGATGCCCCATATGCCTATAATGCGTTCTTCTGTAGAACCATCAAATAATAACCGTTTAATTTGTCCAATTCGGTTATGAACTCCAACCAAGTTGCTTAAATCATCATCACTTACTGGCGACATGCGATTCAGTTTTCTCATAACAGCTTTGACAATTTCGTCAACTAATTCAGACTCAGACCTACAAATATGGAAACAAAATTTAGAACAATATAAAGGACAATTTGTGGACAAGATATGTTTGGAAAAAGTGAGCTATTTTTACAAGATTCTCTACTGTAAACTTTTTCCTTTGTGTGTGTGTGGCCTATTCAGGGTCATGATTTTGTACTTGCTTTTATAGTATAATTGGACAAGTGATGTTCAACTTTCCAATGAAGTTTTGACGGGGTCTTTTTTTTTCATTGAAACTGAAGTCGTCATATATCAAGCCAACCAGATTCTAACTAAGCTACTCTCTCCAGAAAAAGGAAAAAACATTCTCATTAAGCCAGCAAGTACTAGTCAGTAAATCTATCATTTTTTCTTAAAACAAAGTAAAACTATCAACTTAGAAGATTGTTACAATGGTAAAATGAAAGAAATATGGAGCAAAATTCACCATGATATAAGCATGAAAAATAGACTATACTTTGCTAATATTGTGTCAAATTTGTAATCAAGTATAATAAAAACCAAAAAATATACACATATATAATAGACCGAGAAATTAAAACATAGAAAGCAATTAACATCCTTTGGTAAATGCATCTGACTCCACTGTAAAGTATTAAGTTCCAATTCCCCTCACTTTAATCTTAAGATAGCAATAATAATAGTAATTTTTATTATAATACCAATAATAATAAGGAATTAAGAGAGAGAAAATGATACCTGATGAGTCGTGAATCCCAGCCAGTTACACTGGCGGCCACTTTCAAGGCATGTTTCCATGCCTTTATTTCTGCTGCCGTGCGCTTTCCTTCATGTAGAACAAATGCATCTGCATAACTCTCTTTTTGGCTTCGTACATGTGATGGATCTACCTCATAAAAGACAGGTAGAATGCAATATGAGTTCTTTTTGTTCCATTGAACAATATGATTGAGCTCACTCAAACACCATGAGGAAGACGCATAAGTTTTTGAAAAGATGACTATGGACATCTTTGACTCCTCTATTGCTTTGAAAAGACCTTGTGGAATTTCATCTCCAATCGGGAGTTTAGCATCATCCTTGTAGGTTTCGATTTTCTTTCGACATAAAGCAGCATAGAGATGGCTAACAAATTTCTTACGAGTATCATCACCTCTGAAACTCAGAAAGACGTCGTGTCTTTTGAAGGAGGAAGAAGGAGCAACTTCAACAGCCATATTTAGAGTGCCCTGAGAATGTCTACAAGTCAAAACGACGAAAACATAGCTGCTTCGTTCTCTATGTATGGAGAAAGGAAAGTAGGTTTGAGAGATGAAAGCCACATTAATAATTGATATATAAGATTAGGACAAGCACTAGTAATCGTTTCACAATGAGGGCACTGGGTCCGCCTGATGGGGCCTATTCCTCTTAGAAGACCGGACCACGATCCAACGTAATTAAATTGCGTTTTTCAAATTAAAAGCGTAAAAATGTTGTCACTGCATTTAAATTAAAAAACAAACCAACAAACCATGCGATGGTGTAGCCTTTTTTCTTCTCTTCTCAGGAAGCATCCTGATACTTTACAATCCCACTTTAGTATCTTTGTCCTATTAACGTGTTCTATGTCATTGAGTTTGTAGTGTAGAAGTCAAAACTAACCCATTTTGGCTCTTAATGTATACGCTACAAAAATAAAACTTTAACTTATTTATGTTACTTAAAAAATAATAATTATAAAAAATGTCACGCTACATCAACACGTTATATTTAAAAATTCTAAATATTTCTTCAAAGTTTTATTTACATTTCGTACAACAAATGTCATATTACACAATAAATATTTTATTTACCAACATAATAGGTTCTTTTTTCCACTTGTAAATGAATTATTTATCATGTCAACCTGACATTTGCCAATAACATTCAATTTGTTTGACTTATGTATAAAAAAAGGTAATATCATATGTAAGTTATGAATAACCAATAATATGCAATCTGTTTGATTTATATATAAGAACAAATAAGTATCATGTGTAAGTTGTAATGAGTCATTTATCATGTAATTGAGTCATTTACCAAAAATATTCAATATGTTTGACTTATATATAAGAACAGGTAAATTTCATTTGTAAGTTATAATTGAGTCATTTATCATGTAAATGTAATATTTACTGATAATATTCAATTTGTTTGAGTTACGTAAGAACATGTAAATATCATATTTACACGATAAATATTTTATTTACCAACATAACAAGATCTATTTTCCTAGCTGTAGAGTCATTTACGATGTAAACATAACATTTACCAAGATCTAATTTGAGGATATTTTGATAAGGACATTAAATTTTATTTTTGCCATTGTGTCATATTTTCAAATAGCTTTTGAATCAGCAGCATAAATCAATCCAATGACAATGTGTAGCATGGAAGCATAAATATATCGTTCCGGTGGTGGGTTTGGGGACTTCTAAAGTAATGAAGGGAGGGAGACGAGATGACACTAATAAAAAATTTTTTAGAGAAAAAACTAAAAACAAAACATTGTGAGTGGAACACCAAATCAATACTTTTATATTAGTCCATAGTGTAGTATCTGAGAAATTCATTAGTTTTAATCAGTTATTTCATTAAGATAGAAACAATGAATTTTTCTTTAAAATTTTATACTTGTCTTTATGACACTTATGATCTAGATGCAATGAAATTTTTTGTGACATCCATCAATTTTCATGTAGCAGATTATATCATATTAGTGACGATGTTAAGTATTTTCCTTATTGATTTATGATATTATTGTCACTGACTATTTTATTTTAAGTGTTATGACAGGTGACGATCACGTAAATTGTTGTGCTCAAGTGTTCATATTATTTACGATGTATGTTAATTTTAATTTTTGCAATAAATTAATGTTTTGTTAAACTTTAGTGTGAAAGGTAGTTCGATAGAAGGTTCGGTCAGCCGAAATGGCCCTCATGAATCGGCAGGCCCGATGGAATATCATCGGCAGGCCGGACTTCACGTAATCGGCAGGCCGATGACAGCTGACGAGCAGTCAGTAGAATTCTCCCAAAATTGTGACAATGATGATTGGTTATGATTGGATGATGATATGTGATTGATTGGCATATTTTTGGATTAATTCCTCATTTTAGGAAATGAAACATTTGACTTTTGATTGAATGGATTTAATTGATGAAGTTTCCTCCTTTGTAATTGAGAAATATGGTAACTTGAACCTAGGGCCGGCAATTTGGGTCACGACCTGATGACACGACACGAACCCGACACGAAAAATGCGGGTTAAGGTTGGAAAAATAGGCCTCGGGTTAGAATTGGGTCGAACCCGTCTGACCCGTACAAAAAACGGGTTGGGTTTGGGTCAACCCGAATCAACATGAAATCAACCTGAAATAACCCGCCAAAAATATGTCGAAATAAGGTTGACCTGAAAATTAACCTAAAAATTGTTAATCAATACGTGTAATCCAAATTGAACTCGTATGACCTTAATGTAACCTATATAACCTAAAATTAATTTTAATGTGTCAAATTAGTCTAACATTTGTTGTATATCTAACTTGACATGATTCTAACTTCTAGCATATTTGTTTTTGTTAAACTTATACAAAGTTTTGTTAACTTTTTTGATAGTTTTGTTTTGTTGGGTTATTGTTTATTTTATAGGCTTATTGTTGGGCCTATCGTGTTGCAGTCTATCTGGTTTAGCGGGTTAGTATGTCGTGTCAACACGAACATGTACAAAGTAATATATTGGTAGGTTGCACGGGTAGGATCGGGTCAACCCGTCTACACATCAGGTCGTGTCTGGGTTGGGGTTTTTCTGACTCGTCCGGTCACGGGTTGGGTTCGGGTTGGCGTATTGGCTGTTTATATAAGGACACAACCCGACCCGTGGACCTGAATTGCCACCCTTACTTGAACCATTCATGGAACTTTGACTTTTTCCCCCTCAATTCCTCCATTCCCACGTGATGATTGCCTCTAATTTAGTCAAAAAATTCTGATGATATAGAAAAGAATAATTTCTTTTGTTTTATGCCATTCTCAAATTCTTATGACAATTTCTCTCTTTCTCAAAAAAAAAAAAAAATTCTTTCAGAATTCTTCTTCTTTTCTCTTCTACATGTTTTTCTCTTTTCTCTCTCCCTCGTTTCTCTTACAAAAAAAAAAATTAAAAGAAATATTGAAATTTCTTTGGGCCAATTCGAAGGAGTTTGAAGAGAATTCGTTTCAAGATAAGAGTTTATCTTTTAGAATTTTTGAAATGTAATTCTTTTCCTTTCAACTGACCACTGTATTTTGTTTAGGAATCTCCATTTGCTCTAAAATTTTAATATGTTATTCATGTATGTGTTATGTGATACTCCTCTGAATTTCCTGTTATTTTGATTTTTCTATGATAAGCTAGAAATTTTCTTCTCTCTACCGCTCACGAAAATTTGTTGATGATTGTTATGTGCACATAAATGTAGCTTTTGTTCTTAGAGCAAATGAATGGTTCTCTCATGAAATTTCAATATGTATATGTTATGTATAAGTTAAATTTGTAAAGAGAAAAGTCTCAAGATAATTTGTCGAATAGTATATGTGTTATGAAATTTTTATTGAAACTAGGTTTCCTAGATTGCTTTAAGGAAAGGTTGATGAACTTTTATGATGTGATGTTTTGTATGATTTAATTATGAATTTATTTGATGATGAAATATTTTTATGCTACTGTAATTATATGTTGAGTTTTTATGATATTATATAGATAATTCATTATAGAAATGCAAGTAAGAATTATTCACTATTTTTGTTTTTCTAATGGGTGGCAATTTTTTTTTTTATGAGTATGATGATTTGTTTGAGACATTAGATGGAATTTATATGACTAAAAAAAAATCATGGTGATAAGTTTATATGTTATCTTTGTTTTTGCTAAATTTGGTGCCTTTATTGTGTGTTAATGTAAAGTTATTGAGTTAAGAATTTATGGAGGTCAGAAAATATTTGTGTTGATAGTTGTGTTCTAAGATTTATTGTTAATGAAACATGTTATAAATTTATATTTCAAGAGATGAGTATATGTGTGATGTTATATGGTAATGGATGTTTTGTTGTGGTGACTAATTCGTTAAAAATATATGTTAATTGCTATTTTTTTTTTATAAATGTATGACATGAACACTACATGAAGTGAGTACATCAAGACTGTAGCGTCGTCACCTACAAAGTTAAGGTTAAGTAAGCTACACAAGTAAGTATATTCTCACCTGCAACATGATGAGTTTATGAAATGTTTGAAATCTATGTTTATGATGGTTTTATGATGATTTCTCACGATGATTATATGTGATATGTTATTGTGGAAGTTATTAATGTATAAAAGTTTATGCATGTTTTGATGATAGTGTTTTAATGATAATGTTTTTTTTTTTTCAAAGCATGAAAGTATAAGTATGTATATATATATATACATATATATATGTATCACCTAAAAAAGTATTGCACACCAAAGTTATGTTATGAAGAGATATGATGTCATGTTTAGTTTAGGATTAGTTATCCTTCTCCTCTCATGGCGGCGCGCCTACTATGATGATTATAGTGCAACACTTGGGCCCTTAAGATAAAATGAATAAAGTTTTAATTTGGACAATGCATTGAAAGATATGTTTCTTATGAAATTATGCTTAGTGCATTATTATGATGATGATGTTGATGATGTTCATAAAAAGTTTTAAATTGTGAGATATAAATGTACTTACTAAGCATTAGCTTATTCAGTTTTATATCATGTTGCAGATAAGGGTAAGAAGGTTATGGATTAGGTGGAGGGCATGAAAAGGCATGTGAGCTAAGAACGATGAATTGTAAACAAACAACGCGAAGAAAAGAAGTTTTAAAATGTATGAACCATGCTATATTTTTATTTTATTTCATTTTGAGTATGTTATTTGATGAATTTTTAAGATTTAAACTATGACTCTTCAACTTTATAGTTTAATCATATATCTTTTGCTTTTAAATTGTTGAGTTTGGTTTTTAAGAAATTAGTTTTTGACAGTTGGTCGGCCTGCCGACCATAACTGGTCGGACTGCTGATGAATGGACCAGCCTGTTGAATGCCCAGTATTGGCCTGCCGATCTTAATGAATTTTGGAACCTTGTTTTGCAGAGCCTTGGGCAGCCTGTCGAAGGTTGACCTTCGACCTGCCGAAGTCTGAAGTTCGGCCTGCCGAACTATGTAAGCTGATTTTGAACTATGTAATTTTTATTATGAATTTAATATTTAGTGTGGTAAACTATTAAAGAATGTTTATATTTGGATAATATATTTTATATTAAAAAATATATACATGGATCTTGGGGTATGTTTTCAAGTTATGTTTTGTACAAATAGTTTATCTTAAAATAAAGGTATTAATGAATGAATGTTACGACATCTGTGACGTCCGTAAGGGGAGGCGTTACATTTTTTATGACTTGTTACATGCAATTTATGTACAAATATTATGAGTTAATGCTCAAAAAATAGTGCATTAAGAGCAACTTTGGTATTGTAAGGATTATTGTTAAGTCCAAATTTAGTTTTGTGACAAATGCCCATGAACAATATGGGTACATAGAATTATATATCTGCCAAAAGTCTATGCAATATATTTAGTTGAGATAAATTGGTACAGATTTTAAAGTTTATCTCCCAACTAGAGTTGGAATACAATGTACAGAGGTACTCAAAAAAGTAAATAGTGCAATGCAATAGAATAATACAAATAGGTAAGCTACTATTGATGGGAATTATGTAGTATAGATACACTGTAAATTGAGATATTTTTATACTGACAAGAAAAATATATCCTTAATACTATACTGACAATATAAGAAAAACATAATCTAGAATGGTTTTAGACTATTAAAAATCAAAAGGTGATCAAAGTTGTGACACTTCAAAAGTTCTAGAAATTTCCCAATAAATATGGTTTTCTATAGAAAGTACAAGAGTGAATTTCAGGAGTTATAAATATTAAATAACTCTATAAAACCATCTTATTCTCTAATTAAAAGATTTTCTCTCTCTTCCGTTTTCTTCACAATCAGCCAAAAACTCTAACCAAGATACTCGTATTTGTTTTTGACACAGCCAGTGTCATTGGAAAGATCTAATCAAGCTGAACGGAACAATGTGTTGTGACGACTGAAACTCCAATGGAGCAACCAGCATACGTCATCTAAAGCTGTAGAATACTAAACTTTCCATCGAGATATCACTACCATCCAAGTTCTGATTGACATGATACCAGTCCCTATACACTCAAAATGATAGATTAGCATAGCCTAGTTGGTAATGTCCCTTAATTTTGGCTGTAAAAGCCTCGATAAAGCCGCCATCTCTGTTGCTACACCATCCCCCAATTCTGCCATTTTTGATAGCATTGAGGTACACCGATGGTACCAAAAGGATCAAAGGGGTGTGAGAAGTAAAACCCATCCATCAATTGCATCTATTGATCATGGCTTGCTAGAGATCGGAGAAGGTCACCATCAACTGCTGTTGGGTAAGTGGAACCGCCATTCTAGGTGGAGTTGTGATACATTCCAACCTGAATAATGCACAGAAAAACATGCCGAACAAAACCCCTTAATCAATTTTGGGTTTCTATGGCCACAGAGCAAAGATTGAAAAGCTTTCGACTCCGCCAAGGTTGGTATTTTGAGCCATATAGATAGAGGTCAAATTCAATATAATTGACCAAGCCAATCTCAAAAGGTTACTTTATGTGGGGGCCGGGGGTGTAGTCTGAGCTCAACTGCCAGATCTGTAATTGATCACCCTACAACTGTCATGCGCCATCGTGGGAGGTTGTACTCATGCAAGTACCAGGTCTTATGCTCCCAACCTCTGATTCACAATTCGATATAAGTTCTTGACTGGTTTTGATGTTTTGAGTGCAATGAGAGTCTTTATTTGGACCAATTTCACTCTATTAGAAATTATCCAACATCAATTATGTGCAGATCAAGGCGAGGCAAATTAGAGGAACAGAGTCCTAAACAAGCTTTTTACTGTTTTGGAAATCTTCAGTAATCAATCCTAACCCTTCATTGTTTCTCTAAGACTATTCTCGATGATGATTATTGGACTATAGGACTAACAAGGTGTAACTGGAATTGTTTAGCTTGAAATCCAAGCAAGTTTTAAACTTCACCTATAGCATGAAGAAAATAGTTTTTATCTTGATTATCTTGAGTTGAAGGTTTAGTTACCGATCTTGTAATCTTAGTGAGCATTTATGACTTGGTATTTAAAAAGTATAACTATAACTCAACATTTTAAATATCATGACTCAATATCTAAAATAATAAGCACAACTAGTGCCAGTGTGCTTCAAATATGTGCGTCAAATATGTATATGAAAGCTATTTTTTCATGCTATAGGTGAGATTTGAAACTTACCCAAATTCTAGAATAAGTAGTTCCAGTTGTACCTTATTATTCCTATAGTCTAAAAAGCATCCTCAAAAATAGTCTTAGAGAACCTGTGAACAATTAGGAATGATTCTTGAAGATTTCCTATACATTAGAAAGATCATTCTAGACTCCATTCGTCTTATATGTCTTGCCTCGATCTACATATAGTTGGTACTGGATCATTTCTAACAGAGTGGAATTGGTCCGAATGAAGACTCCGGGTGACTCAAAACATCAAAACTAGTTAGTTGCATTTATTATTTAAGATATTAAGTCGTAATGTACGAAATGTTTAGTATTTGTTACACTTTTTAAGTACCAAGTTATGGATGTTTACTAAGATTACAACACTAGTAATCTAAAACTTTAAGTCAAGATAAGTAAGATAATTAAATGTCATATCAACTTTTACTCAGGTGTCCTAACCTGAGGGGAGTATCACAAGTCTCCTGAAAGGAGCATCATGTCAAGTTAAGTTACAATCTTGTTGTTTAATAATCACACGCATCTGGTATAAACACTTAGGCTCATAGTTTAGAAACAAGATAAGAATGATAGTAAGATGTTCATTGTGTTACTACTAGTATTCCTTTAAAAATATTTTTTGAGACATGTTTGAACTTACTAAATGAAAGCTCATTCAATACCTTCATGCTATAAGAAAAGCTGACAAGAGGCTAGTGTGAATGCCCAACAAGTGCTAGGACAAATGTGAAAGTCGGGCTATCGATATTGCTACAGTTAGTTTTCACTTTTGAAAGACATTATTTTTTTTATATAATATGTGACAAATTAATAATGTACTCATACTACTACTTTTTAGCAAGATAAGATGAGTTTGTGTTCTATAAATATAAGCAAGCAAATGTTTTACATATATTTTTGGTGACCATTAAGAAATACAAGTATGTTTTTTTTATAAGAAAAAAGAAAAAAAAATTGCATTTCATTTCTTAGTAGGAAGTAAGATTGAGATTAAGAAACCAAGTTTAAGCAAGTTAATTAACAGCTTGAAAAAGTCGAGTCGTTACACATAGTCTATCATTGGTTGGATCACAATGGTGTTGAAATTTGAAAAACACTAGAAACACTAACTCTAATCCCAATTTGTACACTAACTTATGAGTTGTTTTTATTAGTAGTTGTTGAAAGATTGTCATATCAATATCAATATATATATATTTTTTTAAATAGAACTTCATTCAACTAAAAATAGTAGAAACAAAGTTGCATATGACCACCTATTGTAGGCACAAATTATCCTAAACAAAGACCGGATGCACTAGTAATACCTAAATGAAGCATAGGGCGTAAAAGATGACATCAAGATTTAGAGGTTAAAGGCCCACTTGACACCTAGGAGCTCATCAATGGCTCGCTACAATAAACCCCTAATTTTGATAGATGAACCCAATTGACTAAAATCAAATCTACCCTAGTGATGGCATATATAACCCAACATAGGTTTAGATCTAAAAGCTAGTCACCACACCCAATGTTGCTAATTAACAAGTGTGCAATATAACCAGAGACCAAAGGTGGGAAAACCACCTCAATTATTACACACTAAAAATAAAATAAAAAACAAAACCTAGACAAAACTAAAAAAATATAGATAACATCTTGACAAAAGAAAGCCCAATGCTTCCATCGTGTGTCCCGCTCCTGGCGATGAATGGTTTACCTAAAACTCAGATGATCCTACCCTTCTACCTTGGACCTAGTCAACTCTAATATCAGATCTGGAGCAACAAGACTGTTCAACTCAAAGTGCTCCACCAATTACTACTTTGGTTCTCCACTACCTTTTGCCTTTGTCCCTAGCCAAACATGATGCTCCACTAGCTTTCCCATTCGTTTTACCATGCCAAAGATCATCCTCAACCTCGACACCCTCAACTCTAACCCAACTAACCACCATGATCCTCACTAGACACATCAGCCTTTAGATCTTGCAATCGCACCCCAACCTCGTCGACACCAATTTTGCTAACCTCCATGCCACCTAAAGCACATAATGCAATGCCTCCCTAATGCCTGACATCTCTTCCTTCCTAGCCAAAATCAACTCATCCTCCCCCTCTCACAAGTTAGAAGCCTGATGACCATTTCAAAGGTGATGCCTGCCTTTGATCCGAAAAGCAAAGGGGATGGTAGACCCAATAAATTAGCAAACCTTAGCAGAGTATTGATATAGATGAAAAGAACAGAGTCACTTGTTTTTTTTTAATCAATGAATCAATGACAACTAAGGAGCTAGGATAAAAGTTAGGATTAGAGTTGGTATCGTTAACATTACTCTTGAGATTACACCACTTGACGACAAGATGCCCATATATTATGGTAAAACATAGCGACTTACACATCCATTTGGTATGATATTGTCTGTTTTTATAATGACTTAAAACACCCTATAGTCAAATAATGTAATTTGTATATTTAAATCAAGGATTTTCCTAGAAAAAAATCATATGTGATTTTTATGATTGAAGATTTATGAAATTAATATAAATATTCTAAAATTCTATAGTAAATATTAAAGCTAAATTTATAGCTTCGTGATTGAATAATTCGATTGATAATTTCCATCATGATTTAAGGCAGAAGAAATATCTTTAAGGTGCAGTACAATATTAGTAGTACACCCATAAACTTCTAACACATAATAAATCTTTAATTGCTTATTAGTGAAAAATTGGAGTTATATGAGTAGCATTTTTGGTTAAAAAAATACTATTCGAGTTCAAAAATTGACAATATCAAAGACTATGTTACTACTGATTTAAAATGCTAAAAAAGGTCAAAATTTATGTTTTATGTAGTCTAATAATTATTTTAACATAAAAACAATGTAATTTTATTATGTAATTGGGAAATTATACTAGTATAGGATTCTACAGAGATTAGTTTTAGACTATATTGAGAAAACACAACAGAACCAAAAATCTCTTGACAGCTAGTTATTTTCCTTCGTTTGGATAAAATTTTATTTGCTTTTCTTGAATGAAAGGATCTTGTTGGTAAAGTGCCATGACAAAAAGACAAGAATTGACTATGAATAGTGAAAAGTAAGGTGGAAAGTATGATGAAGGTATGGTCCAAAAAGTGAACATTTAAAAAGATATTTTCCCCCTTTTCATTAGTGATTGGTGCCTATATTAGGAGAAAATAGACCAAGATTTTGTCCCATTTAATCATCCATGAAACCCTTTTAAGTTGAATTAGAAGTTAAATAGAAATTTGATCAAGTTTAATTCTGTTTGTAAATAGACTCCACCACAACAATATCTCATTTTCTTCCTTTTCTACTATATTCTCCTAAGGCAAAATCATTTATCTTTCCTTCATTCTTCTCAAATTTTTCTCTCCCACCCACTTGTAAATCACTAGTCAAAACTAAGATAAAGAACGAGGCTTGGTTGGAACCACAGAAGGATAGATCTTTAAGGGTATTAAAATTAAACCTTTCTCTTTAAGATTAAGAATGAGTTTATAATTTCATTTTGGTGATGTTGGCCTGTAAGAAAGTCTTATTTATGTGTATGTTATAGCTCTTGTAAGTTTAAATGGATGTAGTTTTAGTTATTGCAAGTTGGTATGAAAAACTTTAAATCTAGATATGATTTTGTGTTAAGAAAGATTTTTTTAATTACTTTGATCTTAAAAAATGGACACACTAGAGATCGGTTTTGAAACTTCATTAAGCATGGAACTTTTCTTTGGTCTTAAAAATATGAACAACTTTATATGAAAAGTTAGAAACTGGAATTTCAACTCCCAAATGATGTTTCAAGCATTTTTTTAAGTTGTTCCACTTAGTGTTGCATGAGGTGTTGCAACACAATTGTACAACATGTATAGTGTAGATTTCAAAACTGCCCAGTTTTGGATTTCAGAAGTTAAAATACTTAGTTTATTGTCTCACAAGGTTGACACAGTAACTGCAGTGTAGTCTGTGACCATTCTAGAACTGATTCTATTAGGTGCCGCAGGAGGTGTTGCAACACTTTGTACAATACCTATAGTGTAGTTTGTGTTTTTTGGGAAAACGACACACTAAAAATCTGAATCACGATTTTTGTAAAACACAAAAGTTTTAGGTGTTTTAAGTCTTGATGAGACAAAGAACTTTTGTTAAAAAAAAAATTTGAAAACCGTGCCTCTAAAATGGACTTTTTAAAAGATTTATAAAAATAGTCAATCGATAAAGTTTACAAAATTCTTGCAAACAGTGATGTTAAAGACAAAGAACAAAATTGTGAAAAACATGAAAGTTCTAGGTTTCATTGGACCAAGCAACTTTCTTAAAGAAAACTTTTATTTAAAAATTGTCTTTGACATATAGTTTGCAGTGGCTTTGAAAACCAACAAGACAAAATGTGTACTTGGTGGCGAAATCAGGAAACGTTAGACATGCAATGTCGTGACGCTAAATACAGGTCCAATACCCATGCTAGTTCAAAATGTCATCCCTTGGATCTTAGTTTTGACACATAATGTGTAGAAAGTCATAGAATGCCTTTAGACTTAGTGGGCTTTAATGAACTTAAGGAAATGACAAGTAATTAAGTGTGGGCCTCATACAATGTAACGGCCCAACTATCCGAGCCGTTTCTTAATACTTTTTCTTAAACTTAATCTTAATATTGCTTATGAAAATACTTTTTTTCAACTTACGTATATTACTTAATAATCACCTAATTATGTTTAAAACACTTGCTTACTTACAAAAACACTTACTTAAATATACTTGTAAAAATGATTCTAACTAACTACTAGACTGTAACATATCGTATAAAATAAACATTCTTTCAAAAATTTAAATTTGTAGTAATATCCATAACTCGATCATCGCATTTGTCCCACCGTTGTACCCAGCTCATCATCTTTTTATATTGACCTCTTGACAGAATTTCCTACAACGTGAAGGATCTTGATGAGCTATATATTGAGCAAGTCCAAACATATCTCACAATACAGTCATATAGGATTACTAGCAGTAATACAATGCATGATTCCATTGGTACATACTTATAAACAGCTTATCATCAGTCTTAACTTATTATGAATTATGGGCTCAAGTGTTAGTACCGAGTGCGCGTGATCATCGAACTCCAAAATTTTAGCTTAAATATAAATAATGCACCCCTTGTGTTGGGAGACTTTTAATTCTCACCCTAGTGGAGATTGATACGACACTTAATTATCTTACCCTTAGTTTAAACATCTTGTAAACGTAGTGAACATATTGTTAGGATTGATACCCTACGGAATAAATACTTGAGTTGTATTTTTGACAATGTTGGTGAAATAAATAGTGTGAATATTACATGTATTAATAATGGCCCTCATATTCATGATTGTATATTACCAACATGTGATCTGTCACCATTAAAACCAAATCTTAAAATTGTGCATATATAGAGTTTGTATACAAAAAGATCTAATTCGAAGATTAATAGTCTAAATATTATAGTTTGCAGTCATATAAAGCTAGGCACTTTATGCGTGACAAAGCTGTAATAGGGATCTAAGTCTAATTAAGGAGACGGCTTATCTTGATCGTTGGTGCATATTGACTCCATTGTAGACGTAGTGGTGATCGCATACTAGAGTGGTCCTAAAGTTGAATTGATTTAGTAATAATTTAGTTTTACTTAAATCAATTCTCTTTGATAATCATTTATACATCATCTTAATCCTGAAGTGGATTCATGATTGCATGCTTATAGCTTGTATCTTTTGAAATAAAGACAAGAGTTCCTATGGTCGAAGGCTCCATTGTCAGTATTAGAGATGCAACTTATATTCGATGAGAGCGTAATCCACAGATGAAATCTATAGCTCTTTAAATGTCATCCTTTCAAAAGCATTATTCGAGTATTGGAAAATATAACGAGGCTTCAGTCATCTGGATATATATGGTAACCAGATGATATTCTTTTTGTATGTGTTATAAAAGGAATGAATTTTTCGATGGTGAAATAATAGGATTTTAAGATAAAATAATCGAAAGGTAAAACAAAAACTAAGTTCTTTATTTGATTATGGATAACCAATGGGAATATACATACTATGAGAGGTCATGGACAAGTCTAACGTTTGAAGAGTCTCATACTACGATATATTATTAAGAGTGCAACTCACACATATATATGGTGGAGTAACATTGAAATTAATAATTATTTGTTATTATTAGAGCTTGATAATATATGTCCATTGAATCCCAACATAGCTCATGAATTCCTTTACGACAGATCAGGCAAGTTTGGACTGCCATATGTAAGACAGAAGTATAGACGAGTTGGGCCATCGTGCCTATAGGACGAGTGGGCCACAATTCGATTGGACTGCTAATGGGTGCAGCCAACTAGGATGGTGCCTACATTTGAAAATATTGAAGAATTAATTATTTAGTTAATTTAGGAAAATAATTATTCAAATTGGTAATTGGGATTTTGGATAATTAATTATTTAAATTTTGTATTTTGAGTAATTGATTTAAATCCTAGTTGAATTTGAATTAAAGATAAAGGATAATTATTCACAATTATTTTGGATAATGGAATTCTAATTTAAATTGAATTGTATGAATTGGAGTTTTTTTGGTTGATACAGATAGTCACAAATCCCTACACTCTGATTGGTTGATTTTCACAAATCCATACACTATGATTGGTTGATTTTTGGAGATAAATCAATCTCCAAGTAGTTGGTGCCACATATAAGATAGGGGAGCGAAAATTTATCTTTTAATCCTGATAGACTTCTAACTTCTCCTGCTCATTCTATAGTTAAAGAACTTTGTTTTTCATTTATTCTTAGACTTCTTAAGTGCAAATTAGAGAGTAGAGCTTGGATTACTCATCTTTAGTAATCCTAATTCTTAAAAACTTTAGTAGTTTGAAGGAGTATAACTATTGTGGAGATTTGCTAAGTTATGCCCATGCACACAACAATCTAAGAGAAGAAAATAGCATTAAAGATCTAACAATAGAGATTTGTTCTCAAATAATTGTTCAGTCAGAAGTGTTGTTTTCGCTCTCCAATGGGTACATTAAATTAGATTTAATTTATTGTTTATCACATCATGGGTTAGTTTTTTGGGTGTTTCATAAAAAATTTATTATTCCGCTGCATCACCAAACCTCTTTTTCTTACATATATTGTATGCCATGACTTTTGGATTTAAAAGGATAAGCATAACAAATACTAAGTCATAACTTGAAATTTAAAATAATACATATAACATTTACAAATCATAAATGATACATGAATAAGGCATATAAAATCTTCTTCTTCATGCCATAGTTAAGGTTTGAAACTTACTTGAATCTCATTCTAATGTATCCTCTTAAAACCTTTTCCTTTGTTAATTGGGTTTGTCTCTTGTTTAGGCGACACGTGACTATTACTTCGTATCTATATTATTGGTCTAAGCCTACACCGCTTGACTTAGATAGCCTAAAGCCAATTAACGTCTCATTTTATGCCTTTGAACTTTGTTTTACAAGATTCATTGCATGTTTTAAAACCTTGAGCTTAATCAGTAGGCTAGGGTTCATTTTGACCTTCTTGTAAAAATGATGAATTTGCCCTCAATAGGTCTTGAAAGTTTTCAAACACTTTGAGATAAAACTAGTGATTGTTTGTCACCAAACATTGCAGAAAATCTACCTGTGCAGTGAAAAACACATTTTTTCTTATCTTTACAGCTTTGGCCAAAATGTGAAATTTTGATATTTTTGGGCCTCCTGCTAAAGTAAAATTGTTTGGCACAGTATTGTGCAGTTTTAACAAGGATTAAAACTCTCCAAAGGCTCTTAGACAGATTCAATCATTTAACTTTTACCGTTTTAAAAGTTTCTCGATAAAACCTTGTAAAATTCATAACTCAAAATCAATGCAAAATTGATGAGACGTCGTTTCACAAAAGTTGATAGTTTGGATGAGAATTTTAACTTTCTTGTTTTAATATTTTTTTAAATCAATTGTTTCGGTGACTTTTGGCTAAAATACTAAATGAGTAAATTTGAAAATAGGGGTTTTCAGCTTGATCTGATTGGAATTTGGGGAAATTTTATTAATGACAAACATTTATCTCATCATTTTCAATAATTCACATGTTGAGCTCGAAAATTAGATCAATCTCTAAGCCCCCCTAAAACTTAGATCTTTAAAAATTGTCTTAAAATGTATTACAACACTTTTTGAAATAAAGTTCACTTTTTTTTAATAAAAAACATAATCTAGGCTTAATGATCACATTTATAACCATCCAACACATAAATAAATCATGCCATAATAAGTTCTTTATATGCCAAAGTTGATACTCGCATATTAAAGCCCACAATAGTATAAAAATACAAACTTTGAACAAAGGTTCAAGGTTATATCTTATACCTTGTGTTCCAAGATGTTTAATCACTTTTCTTTGGTGAAAATGGCCTCTAAATCTCCTCAACCTCAAGATTAAAAAATAGAAAATAAATATCTAGCATGAACTCCAAATTCTGACAAAAAACCTACTTAGAAAAGTTTGAATTTTTGCTTGAAACCACCTTGGCTGAACACTTAAACCCTTGAGCTTGCTCCTCGGGATGATTTTGAGGCTTAGATCAACAAAATTTTTGGAGAGCTTATGCTAGAAGAGGTCGACTTTTGGCAAGGAGAGTGGTGAGAGAATTTTGTTTCATGAACAACTTGGAAGAGAAAGAAAGAAAAATAGATTTTCTTGTTGGTTCTTTAGCATTTAAAGATCATGAGTTAAGGATTATTTTGCAACAAAATTTTTACCACAAAGGGCCTCTCCAAAAACCGGATTTCTTAGGGAATTTTGAGAAAATTTTGCACAAATTTTGAGGGCCACTATGGATAAGATAAAGTACACCTACAATATTGTGTTTTACTTTGGTAGTCTAATTTTCATCAAAGCTGTATTTTCTTGTTTGACAATGTACTTTGAAGGAGATATTTTCTTTCAGTATAAAAATATCCTAATACATTGTGTGGCCATACTGTTTAATTTCCACCAACAATAATCCATTTATCTATGTAGAAACTAATTTTGTATAACTCTACTGCGTTGCTACCTAAACTGCTTTGAGTGACTCTATATACTGAATACTAACACTTGGTGGACTAATATGTGCCAACTTAATTGTTTGGTATACTATCAATTTTATATTGCTTAGGACTTTGGCATGATATTTTAATCTTATTTTCCCATATTCACATTATGGGTATTCTTTGTCACATAATTGGATTTTATCAAAATTCAAATGACATTAAACTTGCCTCTTAAGGCACTTAACAAATTTTGGAGTATTTTAGCTTACAAAATTTGTACATGAAAATGCATCTTAATTCAAAAAAAATTGCACACAAAATGCACATGAATTTTCATTATATTTTAGTCACATAATTTTATAATTACTGTTGATGGTCAACACCACGTACGGTGGTCAAAATACCTAGTCTAGCTCTCCTCGACATTTGTGGTCAACCTTGTAGGAAGAGGGAATGCCTCAGAATTCAAATGGGGACATCGGTATGGTGCTAGTGAAGGGCTTTCCGACACTCTAGTCAAGTACCTTTTCGGCCAAGAGAAAGGCCGAGGGTTGATTAAAGTGAGTCCACTTACTTTGGTGGTAGAGTAAATGCTCCTACTTATAGCTCACTACTTGGACCAGGTGTAAAGTATGTCCAACCCTTGACCTGAATGCTTTGTACGGTGGTGTCAGGTGGGTTGGTGACAAGCGTCATGATTCTTGTGGCAAAGGGACTGGCCTCATCCAGGACTACGATGACACCACATGGGCTTGTAAATGGCTTGGTTACTACCACGCTGATGCCGAGCAGGGAACATGCGGATTGTTCAGTGCACTCGAGGTAGTGTTCTTATCATACCCTAATCGGTGATGGCTGGGCTCCAAGGGGACCTTGTTCCAAAGAGGTGGTGAGACATACAGGAATGTTGGGGCAGCTTTTGCCGACCAGCCTAGTCAGTACATCTCGACCTATTGTTCCTAGGTGCTTCCCAATCACACCCCAACAATTACAAAATATGAAAATTTTCTAATGAAATTTATTGTTTAAATCTTGACAGAATTCTTGATTTAAACTAATATTACATACAAATTAAATTCTTGATTTAAACTAAATTCTTGATTTTCTCAGATATTACACACAAATTATGAGCCCAACAAGGGTAATTGGAATTTCAATTGAGAACTAGTTTAAGGAAAATATAATTAATTAATTATTAAACTAGTTAATTAATTAATAACTCTAGCATGTTTGTAAAGGCAATTAAAAAAATTAAATTATAAGGATTTGATCAATTAATCCTTGTAATAAATACGAAAAATTTACGGTCCTTTAACAAGGAAAATATTTATAAGGAAGGATTAAATAAGCTAATGTTACACTTTCACTAGGTGTTCTTCGACAAAGTTAATGAGTAGAAGATAGGGAACTTTGGAAAATTAGTGATTTTTAAAGCTAGAAATGCCTCATGCCATTAGGAGATATTGTCTTTATTTATAAGCCATTGTCTATGACCATTCTCAGATGATTTAAGACTCTATAATCCATCCTTTTTTGGCCCCTTTTTGCCTCAAGATAATTATGGTTGTTACACAAAAAGTGCATTATGACTCCTAGAATATTATTACAACTTGAACGTGAATACAAAAAATGTTCTAAGATGCTTTTCATGATGTTTCTCTCTAGCATTTGTAGAACCTTTATGGGCTTTCACATAATGACACGTCATGCCGACTGGTCTGATAACTGTTAAGTAGGTGATGCCTCTCGATGGAAGGGTTTAATTATCAATGTTTTAAAAGTTTAGAGATTGTATTATCAAAATTAGAATAAGAGAAATCAAATTGTCACTTACTAAACACTTAAAGGACTAGTGATGCAAATTACCCTAAATGTAAAATGTCTTATTTAACTAAAGTTTTGATTATGTATCTGTTTTAAAAACTTATCTCACTATAGTTGTAGGTGCAATGAGATATGTTTTAAGAGAGATAAAGATGAAGAGTTATAATCTACTCATCTCGAAGTTCAATAAGTGTTTGAAACCATATTTTGAAAGAGTTTAATGAGTCCAAATAGTTTAGAATTTCCTTTAATGAACAATAAAAATATTCTTAATGAAGTTTATGATGTCTTATGAAAACTCTGGTATAGGTTTTAAAATCTATTTAGAAGAACATTTTTAAGAAATCACATTTTGTGTCTTTAACTAGAAACATTTTTGAAAGTTCAAAACACTTTTGACAAAGTATCCAAACATTTACAAGTAGTTTTTGTGTCAAAAGGCCAAAAACAACTTCTAAAAAACTCTTTCAAACAGGACCTTCTTGTCAAATAGAGAATAAATTAATCTAAAAGTATTCATTTTCTCATACTAACAACTCAAGTTTATTTATTTAATATATATTTTTAAAAGCTATTGGGATGAAAAAGACCAAATATAAATGAAGTGAAGATAAAATAGACACAGATATTTAGCATGGTTCACTCAAATTTGGCTACGTCTACGTGGCAAGTATAGAAGAATCTTACTATCAAAATGGGTAAAAATTATCTTTTCTCTAGGTCACAGGTAGAGAACAACAAAAACTTCTCTCTCAAGAAAATAAGAAAAATACCTCACAATTATCTCTCTTAAAATAAGGAGAAAACTACTAAAGAAGTAAGGAAAGAATTAGACTCTGAAGAAGGAACTCAGAGAATGGGATGTGATACCTTGTCAAAATAGAGGAGCTCGATTTATAGGCGAGCTTCCTCTCCATTTACACATTCAAAATGCATTCTTTCTTCTTCTTTTTTTTCCTCTTTCTTTTTCTTCCTCTTAGTTTGTCTTCTTTTTTTCATTTTTTTTTCTTCTCCCATTTGTTTTTTTTTTCTTTTAAATGTCAATAAAAGGGCAGACAAAGGAGTACCTACTCTTCCATTATATTTCCTCATTTGTCAGTAAAGGAGTACCTACTCCTCCATTTCCATTCCTCACTTGGAGATTTGATTAAGGATCAAATATATCTCCGCACCATCCTTTCTACCTTACTGCTACCATGCTACTTACGTTTCCATGAGGCCATACAAGGATCTACACCTTGGTTAAAACATCTGCTAGGTTGTCCTTGGTATGAATTTTCTACATATCTACATTTCCATCCTCCACTACTTCTCTCACGAAGTGATACTAAACACCTATGTGCTTTGTCCTGAAATGAAAGGCTGGATTCTTTGCAATGTGTAAAGTGCTCTGACTGTCACAAAACAAAGTAACCTTCTCTTGTCTATGCCCAAGCTTCTCCAATAATCTTTGTATCCAAATTGCTTCCTTGCAAGCCTATATGCTGCCATATATTCTGCTTTTGTTGTAGATAATGCCATAATGGTTAGCTGTTTCAAAATCCAGCTTGCAACTCCTCTTACAAGTCTAAACATATAGCTTGTAGTGGATTTTCTTCTATCAAGATCACCTGCAAAATCTAAATCCACATATCCCCTGACAATAAAATGTGATTCTCCATAACATAATGCAGCATCTAAGGTACCTTGATGTATCTCAAGATCCTCTTAATAGCATTCCAATGCTCTCTACCAGGATTCACCATGTATTGACTAATTGCTCCAACTGCTTGTGTAATGTTTGGTCTTGTACTAGTCACATAAAATATTAGGCTCCCCATTGCTGATGCATATGTTACTTGAGACATTTCCTTCCTCTCTGCTTCATTGCTAGGGCACATCTTGGAGGATAGCTTGAAATTAACAAGAAGAGAGGTAGAAATTAGCTTACAGTATTGCATGTTGAAGCATTAAAAGATCATCCTTATGTAATTCTTTTGATATAACCGAAGCTTTCTATTATTTCTGTCTCGGTGAATTTGCATCCTTATGTCCAGTGTGTTCCAAGTCCTTTATATTAAATTCCCTAGCTAAATGTGCCTTTAACTCTTAGACTCGATCTTTATAGAGGCCTACTACCAAGATGTCGTCCACATACATCAACAAAACGATCAAGACTTCATCACCAAACCTCTTGAAATATGCACAAGGATCTGCATTGAGTCTGTTGTATCCAAGGCTCATGATATAGGATCAAATCTCTTGTACCAACACATTGGTGCCTGTTTGAGACCGTACAAAGATTTGTTTAATTTATAAACCAAGTTCTCTTTGCTTTCTTCTTCAAAGTGTTTTGGTTGGAGCATATAAATCTCTTCTTCAACATCACTATGGAGAAAAGCAGTTTTAACATCTAGCTGCTTTAGATATAGGTCAAACTTAGTACACCTCGCTAGGACTACTCTGATTGTCGTGAGCCAACCCATAGGAGAAAATATCTCCTTAAAGTTAATACCTTCTTTCTATGTATATCCTTTGACTATCAATCTTTCACAATATCTCTCCACTTGATTATTGTCGTCACGCTTGATCTTATAGACCCATTTGTTTCTAATGGCCCTCCTTCCTCGTGGTACTGGAATAAGATCCCATGTCTTGTTCTTGTCTAAGGCTTCCAACTCTTCTTGCATTGCTGCCATCCACAAGGGATGCATCAGGCATTTGATAGCCTTATGGAAAGTTGACGGCTCTCATTTCTCTGTTAACAGACAATATGCAACATTGCTCTCAGTGACATAATCTAAGTGCCAAGCTGGTGGTCTTCTCACACGAGATGATTGACTAACATCAAAAATCTCAGCTTCGGTTGTTTATTAAACTTCATGCACTGGTGCTGTTTTAGAAGAAATCTAATCTTTTTCTATCTTATTTTTCACCTAAAATGCAGTAGTCTCTGGATTCTTTTTCAAAGTGCTATCATCTCCTTTTTCTCCTCTCAGTTTATCCTCTGCAAATATTACATCGTTGTTGATAACAACTTATGGGTAGTAGGATCCCATAAGCAATACCACTTGAACCCATCAATATATCCCAAGAAGGTACATTTCGTAGATTTTGGGTCCAATTTTGATCTTGCTTAGTCATTGTACATTGTGCAGACCGAACTCCCAAATGTATGCAAATGAGAATAATCAACTAGCTCACCAATCCATATCTCCATTGGCATCTTTGGATCAATCGCAGTTGATGGAGACTGATTTATTACATAATAGGTGGTACTCACTGCTTCTGCCCAAAATGAGTTTGCTAGTCTTGTAGTCGTCAACATAGCCCTTGTCCTATCTAACAAAGTTCTGTTTATCTGCCCTACCACTCTATTTGTTGAGAAATGTATGCCACCGTGAATTGCCTTTGGATGCCTTCGTTTCGACAGAGTGCATCAAAATCATTGCCAATATACTCTCCTCCATTGTCAGTTCTTAGACATGATCTTCTTCTCAATTCAAGTTCTACTCACGCTTTGAATACTTGAAGACTGGAAACACATATGCTTTCTTCTTGATTGAATACACCCAACATCTCTTGGAGTAATCATGATGAAAGATACAAAGTATCTTGCCCTCCTAAGGATAAAACCGGTGCTTTCCAAACATTTGAGTAGGTAAAGTCTTAGATTCCTTTGCACTTATCTATTGATGTGCTAAACTTCAATCTATGTTGTTTGCTTATAACACAATACTTACAAAACGGTAGTTTTATCAATTTAAGCCGAGGTAGTAGTCCTCATTCTAATATATGGCTAAGCTTACGATGCCATATCATCGTCGATTCTTCTCTTGTACTATTCTATGAAATAGAAGACTCTCCCTTCTTGTATGTTTCTCCCAGAAGCCTGTACATATTAGCAGTCACCTTCATTATGATTTCGTCCTCGGAATTTCGTCCTCGGAATTTCAATTCTAGCAATACTAGTAAAAATTTTGATTCCATTATGATTTCAAATTTAGAGTCTAAACTGTTAATGTTGTTTGTCCTCTAAATTTAAGTTATCGTATCTCCACTTATTTACTTGCATAATAAATCTTACTCTAAATTCTAAATCCCTCAATGAGAGTATTTCTGACAAGTTTCAACTTATAACACCGTATAATGGTCTAGGAATCTGATCAGACATGTATATTGACCATACCATAATTCCAGTCCTTCATTGTCCATGGACTATGATTTACAATCACATGTAAGGAGATTGCCAGAGAAATTTTATATACTTTATCTTTAGGTTCCTTTTCCTTTTTGAGTAAGGAAAAGTCAAATATATTTGATTTCTTACCTCAACTAATAAACTAAAACATAATCATAAAACATATATCACAAACACTTCTATTCAAAACCATACATTAAACTTACTCATAGAGATATTAAACAAAATCTCAGAGTTGCAGACAAACCTGACATATTTTTTTTATTAAACAGCTATCCTCATGACACAAACATTCAATCCAAATAATATACTCATATTTCATATGGAATATCCCCATAACTGACTTTGGTACTTCCACATAATATTAACAGAATATTACACATTACAAACATGATACGGATACGTTTCGAGAGTACAAGGCACTCCGTATACCAGCTATCCATATCATGCATGCTTAGAGGATACAAAAACATTGATAAACAAAAGATCGGACCTTAAGAAGGATGCGTTTCGAGAGCATCAAGTACTCCGTATCCAGCCATCTCGGCATTAGGCTCAATGAATCTAAAAGATTTAACAACAACGTACCACAAAAAAAAAACACAGAATACAAAGTAAACGGTTATTCGTAACACACGAAATACGGACACACATGCCTACATGCCATAGATAAAACCAAAAGATTATAGATGGAGATTCAAATCAATTGGCCGCTCTCGGCTTTCCCTTTCCCATTCAAGCTTGGATGTTGCAGTGTCGGATTCTGGATGTATGATTTGCATTTTATCTATCAATTCCTCAGCTGTTGAAGCAGTAACAAAGATTTGTCTCTCCGATTCTGTAGTGATGTTTTCTTCCACAGCGTAATCTAGAAATTTCAAAAGACCGTCATAAAAACCATTTACATTCAGCAGTCCCAAAGGTTTAGAATAAAAGCCCAACAATTGCCCACAAGCGACTACGAATATTTCCTCAAGAGTACCTAGACCACCAGGTAATGCTATAAAAGCATCAGAATTATAGATTATGTCTTTAAAATTTCTAGGGATGCTCCTGACTCCTTCTCCCTTACCTATGGCTTCCTTATAAAGGTTTCCTTCAACTGGAATATGAGGCCAAATTCTTACAACTGTAGCGTCGCTAGACCTAGCTGCTAGCGCCATATTTTCCATCATTTTTATACTACCACCCCCATAGATTATGTTAATCTTCCTGCATACTAGGACTTGCCCTAAGTGTTTTGCGGCTTCTAAATAGGCTTTATCTTTTCCAAGGCTGGAACCACAAAAGACAGACATTCTTTATTTTCTTCGTGGACTGGGAGGTAGACATATTTGGTTTATATAAGTGGTTACTTAATGTCTGCTCCACTTAGACTTCGGGCTCTACATGAGATTTTAAAGATGAGAAATACACAAAAAGGGCTAAAGAGACAGACGAGTATGTAATGAAAAGGTAATCCAAAGATTTAAACAAAATCTTGTGCGGATAAGAAAGTAAGATAAGGTGATTGATAGTTTATAGAAAATCTGATTCACTTTTTGAAAAAGATTAGACTCTAATTGTATAACTTTTGACAATTGAGAACAATTTGACAGAAGACCCTCTTGACACAACTGTAGACTTTTTGACAAATATACACCAAGTCTAGAAATTTAATATAAACGACAAATACTGTAGAACTTTTGAAATTTGAGACACAAATCTTGAAATATCTGGATAAGTTTTTCAAAATTCAAACATGTTACTGTACCGTATGTGACGTGTCTGATAAGATAATATATTTTATCTTATATATATATTTAAGAAAATCATAAATTAAATAAGATATTAACACTTACTGTATCAATCTAATAATCACAATTATTTCAAACACAAAAGCAAATATTCTGAGTAAAAGAAAAACACAAACTGTTGAACATCAGCTAAAACTGCTTCAAATAAGCAAAGACTAAATAACCTTTATAGAGCGATGACTTATTCCCCATCCAGTTTTTTTATGGCTTGGCAAACAGGATCTAAAAATACCATATTCCTGAGGCGTTGTCTTTCTGCATAAAATTTAGGCCAGAGTTTAAAAATAGCTCCTTGAACATATCCACTAGGGTGACCGTGAAGAGGAGGATGGATGCTATCCAAGTTCTCCTTTGAAAGTCCATCCCTACAAAACCTTATTTTATCCTCTCTATTCGTAGACATATAACCAGGTGAAGTACATTTACCATTACAATTTTGTCTTCCACATTTGTTACAAGCGACCACGATGGCACGGGCTCTTCTTTTCATTGCACTACGACTGGTACCCGTTCTTGGTAAACCGACATCTTGATTGAAGTCACTCAGACGGATCTTCCCCTCTATCAACATTCTCGCATCATAAGGGATGCCAAAACGCATAAGAATCCACAACCGAGTAATTCTAGCCTTATATTTCTTTCTGAGAATCTTTTGGGAGAGTGATGGGAAATACTTTCTCATGTGTTGGTACTTTGGGTCCATGATGAGATGAAAGAAGAGTAAATAGAAAGGAAAAATTTAGATAGTAAATTGCAGAATCCTAGAATTCCTTCTTCTTTTAGAGGAAAAGAAGAATTTTTAATGAAAAAGAAGAGGATTTGCGATTTAGAGAGAAAATAACAAATTAAGAGAGAAAAAGTGAACTCGGAGAAATAAGCTCTTATGCACAGTAAACGTATATGTAAATAATAATTAAACCACTGTATATGACACGTATAGAGACCACGTGGGAGAGACAGTGTGAATCAAACTGATTTAAGATTTGAACTAGGCCCAAATGTTCTAAGTTGAAAATGGTTAGGTTGTTTCGGGCCTTAACACATTTAGAACGAGTTAAATAACAAACATAAAATTGTAAACCAATTTGTATAAATCTTAAACCCAATTCAAAGTCGACTATAGATAAGTTAACTATGAACAACAAATCTAATTTAACGACAATCAAGGATCTTCCTGAATGGTATTTAAAATCATTTCATAACAACATAATCTTCAAGCAACTCAATTAATTTTGTTTTAATCAAAACCTTATTGAACAATGCATACACCCGTATGTTATTGATAATACTCAACATCTATCAATGGATTCATCATCATTGCTACCAAGGGTTTAGAATGTGACTAACCTTAAAATCAATACGATTTACGTCTTTCAACGTAGACCATATCAATGAACAAAGACACTTGATGTTACTACTTAAGAACATCTATAATCCCCACAATTCTACTTATACAATATCTAATTTCCTCATATAACAAAACCGTAGGTAACCAAAAGATTCACATCTAAACATCTAAAACTTAAACATTTTATCGTAATTATCCAAAATTATTATAAGTGCCTTAAGTATTATGATTTACTTAAAGAAACTCCTATTGGTCATTTTTTTATATTGCATCTATTCATAAAGATTCACTGATATACTTAAATACAATGTACGTAACAAAATATTCTAACTTTGAGATTCATGCATTCTTGCCTTTACACAGTCTCAACAGACCAAAAGTCTAACGTTTATCTCTCTCAAGATTCAATACCATAGGTTCCCAACTTATCTCATATTCCTCAAATAAATAAAACTTTTAAGAAAAGATATTGACAATTATGTACTCCACCGAATCCACACATAATCATTACTTAGGTTTGAATCAATTACGAAAAAAAATTTGGCATATCTATTCCAAACTTTAAAATCAATAAATCAAGCCTTATATTTTTTTTTATTGTTTTTCACGAGACAAAAGGCTCTTAAATCCTCGTATCTACATGAATTTCTCATCGTTTATACAAATTAGATATGCTTATAGATCCTAATATTATACGAATCTCTCATAAGCATTCTACTTATAAACTCATTCCATATAATTATCATTCCCTCATAACTATTAATACTTTCCTTCTATATAATTATTGTACTCATATAACCATTAGTATTTTCATGCTATGGCCTTTCCATGTTACATCCTTCTAGACTGTATAAATCAATGTGAAGGTTCATTTTGATGATGACAATGAAAATTCAGCTTCAAAACCATCTCAAAAATATATTTTTTAAAGTGGTGCTACACTCCCTAGGTTAACCGAGCCTAGGCTCTGATACCAAAAATTCTGTAACGCCCCTATATGGGGGTTAACAGTTTTTAATAAATTAAAATAAAAATCAAAACTAAAGTAAAATCTTAAAAATAAAATTTTCTCGGGGCTTAAATGAAAACTTTCAAATCAAAAATAAAAATATAAACGTCAATTAAACCATAGTTTAATGTAGCACCTTAAATTTAATATTATAAACTGTCATCATCATTTTAACCATCAACGCACTGTAATACAGTCACAGAAAGTAACAATTGATGCTTACATTATCATGAAGAACATTCTCAATAATTGAAGCAGTCCCAATGTAATATAGCTACATCACTTTCTCAACTATTTTTCTCGTAGCCACCTCACACTTAGTGAGTCCTAAAAAGATAAAAATATAAGGGAATGAGCGACACTATGCTCAGTAGAGAAAGCCATTACTCACCTTTAGGTTTTTATCATTATCACATTAAAACCTGCATGGTTAGTAAGTTACATCATATTCTAGATTATGAGGTTTATTATGATCACATCTTATGGATACCGTAGTTAATCATTACCAAGTGTCATAATTACACATTTATACAAATATTACCAATCATCATTGTTCCTATGTATCCATGTTAAATAGAGTATCACTCAACTCATCAAACCCAAATGGGCGCACTTGATCACCCTATAAACATTCCAAGGGTGTTCCGGTGAGGGGACATCAAGCCCCGAGTCCTCACCAAATTGATTCCTGTACAGTGTGTTTTGGGACTTTCAACCCAAGGAAGCGTCATCACCTTCCCCCTATTTTACCTTTTAGGGTATTCATGCCCAAGGACGTAACCGCCGCCCTCTTCATGTCTCACCATTTCTCTATATTAAATCATTAATAATAGAGTCAATTTTCCTAACCATGCTTCTCAATTTATAACATGTGTCGATTCATTATGTTCCTCGTCGTATAATACAAGACGAGTCCATGTCATAGTTTCATATGTGATACTCATATAATATCAGTTCAACATAGATATATATATATCTTGCAGTAAAACAATCAATTTTAATTCTATAAAAACCTCACAAAAGATGAGTAATAGAATCCCTACCTTTCAAGCTTATCAACAATCTTTTAATCCTGGAATCAATTAACGTTAGCTCCATACTCCCTTGATCCTAAGGCGTGCATAAGGACAATTAAAACTAAAGCACAACATACAACTACATTCATAAATAAATCATGTGTAAACCTATCTTACTAGTATGCCATTAAAGCTTTTATGTAAATCTCTTTTGAATACCACAGTAAACAATTTTTGTCTTAACACAATATAAAATGTGAACAAGTAATCTATATGTTTTAGTCCCTAATAAGATTCATCAATCACTTAAGATAATATTGGAAATGTTGCAAGACATTAAAGAATTAGGTGGTGAGCAAAGATGGGTTCTTGGTTCAGGTTAGCAGCTGGTATACCATAACAAACTGGCAGGTTTACTAGTTTCCAATCCGAAAATTAAATAATTTCTTAGAAAATAAAATACAACTCCGATTTAGGTTTATGATAGCTCGTTAGAAAGCTTAGGATGCTACTTTTCAAATATGCAAACCAATTCATAAAATTCATTTTAATTTAATCCCAGAATTTCAAGAAATAGCCACTACCCATAGAGGTATTACAAAGTTTACACTATAAATTTTTTGTCTAGGGCATATACACTTAGACTTTATACATATGCTCCAAAATAGCAACAAACATATACTTAGGTTTAAGAACGTAAATTTGAATAATCCTTTAGTATAAAAGAAAATTTATAAATGAAAGACTAAATTTGTTCATAAGATTCTAACATCGGATTATGGTTAGTTGGAAGCTTGAAATGGCTTCAAAACAGGTTCCTTTACTTCGGTGTGACTGAAATTCTTGCTCAAATGGAGGTGATGGTGGCTGATTTTTATGCCTGCCTTGAAGAAGTTCTCTAAGTATTTTGCTTCAGCAAAGAAATGAGAAAAAGAGTGTAGGAATCGTGGAAGAGAAAGGAAGAAAAGATGAGGTCTTTGAAGAGAAGTGATAGAAATAATTATGGAGGAGACATGTTGAAACATGTCACGGAGGAAATAAAGAAAATGAGGGTCAAGAGTAGTTGGAAAAGATATCCTTATGTCTCATCTAGAGACTTTAACACACATAATGCCAATATGACATTTTTGAGATTTATTAGAAGTTCTAAGGCTTTTTAGTAAACATACTAAATAAACACAGGAGAATTTTAGAAAATTTAAAAATAGATAAAAATAAATATTATAAAATAAATTTAAATGAAGCAATTTTTTTTTATACACTAAAAATTAATTTAATTACCTTAATACCCATTAGAAGAATAACGGGTGTCACAATATTGTTGGTCAAATTAATAATGAGTTGATCATAAGACCTTAAATATTCTGTGAGGATATTGTTGGTCAAATTAATAATGAGTTGATCATAAGATGTTAGTAAACATTGAAGTAGAATTTCTATACGTTCATCCTCCCCTATTGCGTGCCCAAATAACATGAGCTTATATTTCCTCTTTTGTGAGTAAAGGAGCACCCACTCCTCCACTTCTCGAAAGCGTAATCAAAAGCAAAGAAAAGCGGACCACATAATCTCATCCGGGTCAAAAGGCGGTAGATATGGATAACATCGATGAGAAAATCAGGTACGATACTGGTTGTTGAGTTGGATGGGCAGAGCGGATTGGCGCTTTTCTCCCTGCACCCCCATTAGATGCTCCACTTTAGATAGCTACCATTGGAGAAATCAATTATGAAACTTGAAAAATGTTTGGAATCCTGAATGGTTGGCTTTTTGTTTTTTTACCACATATTTGAACGTGAATAGAAAATTGCTCTAAGATGCTTTCCACGATGTTTCTCTCAAGCATTTGTAGAACCTTTATAGGTCGTCACATAATGACACATCGTGCCGACTGGTCTGATGACTGTTTAATAGGTGATACCTCTCGATGGAAGGGTTTAACTGTCAACAACTTAAAAGTTTAAAGATTGTAATGTCAAAATTAAAATAAGAAAAATCAATGTATTACTTACTAAACACTTAAAGGATTAGTGATGTAAATTACCCTAAATGTAAAATGTCTCATTTAACTAAAGTTTTGATTGTGTATCTCTCTTGAAAACTCATCTCACTATAGTTGTAGGTGTAGTGAGATACAATTCTAAGAGAGATAAAGATATAAGAGTTATCTTTGAAACTATATTTTAAAAGAGTTTAATAAGTCAAATCGTTTAAAATTTCTTTTAATGAATAATAAAAACGTTCTTAATGAAGTTTACGATGTTTTATCATAATTCTAGCACAAATTTTAAAATCCTTAAAAGAACTTTTAAAAAAAATTATATTTTGTGTCTTTGATTAAAAACATTTATGAAAAGTCAAAACACTTATGATAAAGTATCGAAACACTTACAAGAAGTTTTTGTCTAAAAAACCAAAAATAGCTTCTAAAAAACTCTTTTAAACATGACCTTTGTCAAATAGAGAATAAATTTGTCCGGGATAATTTAAAAAAAGGGCAAAAAAAAAATTTTAATAGAGGAAATGACTTCTTTTTTTGACAAAAAAAACATATTTTTTTAGACAGGTAAACTGCTTCAGTTTTTTTTTTTAAAAAAGACAAAAATAACTTTAACGAGTAGAAAAATCTCAATAAAAGAAAAAGAAAAAAAGCTAAAATAATTTTTATGTCTAAAAAATATATTTTTTTATATCAAAAAATTATAAAAAAATTATTTAACTAAAATCACTTTTCCTTAATAAAATAACTTTAACGAGTAGAAAAATCTCAATAAAATAAAAAGAAAAAAAGCTAAAATAATTTTTATGTCTAAAAAATATATTTTTTTATATCAAAAAATTATAAAAAAATTATTTAACTAAAATCACTTTTCCTTAAGTTACTTTTCCAAAGATCCCATTTGTCCAAAAGTAATCGTTTTCTCACAATAACAACTCAAATTTATTTATTTTTTATATTTTTTAAAGCGCGATCAAAAGCAGAGAAAAGTGGACCGCAAAATCTCATCCGGGTCAAAAGGCGAAAGGTCTGGACACTAGTAGTTGAGTTGGATGGGCGGAACGGATTGGAGCTTTTTTCATGCACCCGCATTAGATGCCCCACTTTAGATAGCTACCACTGGACAAAACAATTATGAAAATTGAAACGTCTTTGGAATCTACCGTATGTCGCTTTTGACCCATGCCTCGGATTCTCAATTTGAGGTCCACCTTCATTATCTTCAAAGACAGCTTTTTCCTAGAGAAATCGTTTACAGATAGCCTACGTGATAGGAAGAATGAGGTGAGGATAGAACCAAGATTCAAGCGTTGTGGGGGACACGTAAAGTGCAATTCTAACACAAAAAAAAAAAAAATAAATAAATAAAACAAAAATTCTACTTTTAGGTTGTTTGATAAATAAATTTAAATTAATGTAATTTAAATTAAAATTTAAATTAATAATTTAAGTTGTTATTCGAATTGACGTTTAAATGTTTATTTAAGTTTTAATTTGAGCATAGAATAAAATTAAAATTTATGTTTGAAGAGGTAGTAAAGATAGTTTTTAATAAATCTAATAAAATTTTAATGTTAATGATCTTAAAAAATATGTAATATGGATAGTGATTTATTCCTCTCTTCATTAAAAACACAGTGAAAAAAGAATCATCTCAATTGAATATCAAATGAAAAAATTATGATTTTTTTTCTTAAATATATGAGAGGGAATTTTAGTTTTTACTGTAGCAAAAATATGAGAGTATCAAAAGTTTAAAAGGACATAAAAACTCTAAAAACTTAGATTCTTGATACTCAAATTATTTAAATTTTAAAAGAAACAAACGCGTATCTTAAAAATTATTGATACTTAAATCTAAATTTAAATCTATTGAGTTTAAAAATATATGAAACAAACATAGACTTAAAAATCCAAACCTTCAACCCTTTTTTATAATAAAATTATTCAAATTTTTAATATTTTTAAGCTATAATTTTATAAATACCTATTTTTGTTTTAAATTATTATTTTTATTTAAAGTTTTTTTTAAAAAAAAGATGTAGACGCATAACCCTGTTTAGTTTGAGTATTTGAATGAAGTATTTGAATAAAAAATTAAATTTTTATGAGAGAAAATACTATAACAAAATAATTCAAACTGTGATTCAAGTATCGAAATAAACAGACCCTAGACACTCAAGTTCAAACTATAAACTTTTAAACCATACTGTTCGGACCTAGGGCATCAAACAGGCCTTTAGAGGTATAGGGCTGCACTATGCTTCGATGTTAGTTTATGTGTCCTCTCCATCTCATGAAACGGTTTTTCCTTTGAAAAGTGGAAGCTAAATTAAGCAAGCTAGCGTTTACTATCGCTTTGGAGATCTCCACTTTGGAGAAGTATGATCGTGCAAGCTGCTACTTCCTGAATTAGCAACAAAGTATTCATAATCGTTAGATTTGCAGTGAATATGGAATCGATGTCTTCTTCTTCCTCCTGTTATTCTTCTTTTGAGATCTCCGCTTCGGAGAAGCATGATGTGTTTCTAAGTTATAAGGTTGGGGACACCGGAGACACTTTTGCAAGCCATCTTCGTACAGCTTTGCAAAACCGAAATATCAAAACATTCTGCATAGATCGTGGCGATGATATTCCTGAGAAAAAAGTTTTCAAAGCAATCGAGGAATCAAGGCTCTCAGTCATAATTTTCTCAGAAGGCTATGCTTTTTCCACTCGGTGTTTAGAGGATCTCGCACATATAGTCAAATGCATGGACAAAAATGGACTTACTGTTGTGCCCATCTTTTACAATATAGATCCATTGGATGTGCGAAACCAAAGATGGAGTTATGCAATTGCGTTTTCTAAACATGGAGAGCGCTTCGAGCACGAAATGGATAAAGTGAGACTATGGAGGGAAGCTCTGGCAATGGCAGGAGAGTTATCTGGATGGATAGTGCCAGCACATAGGTAAGCAACTAATTAAGGCCTCGCGGATTAGACCCATGTAGACAATAGCATCATCATGATTCATGCTATATTGCTATGTTTAGAACATGCTTCGTAATCCAGATCTTCTTTCAGTTTTTTGTTCACCTTATCCTTTTGTTGTTTGTGGAAACTTTTTCTTGTTTATTTTGTGCTCAGCAAGCATCTTATTTCTTGTTATGCCTAGTTCAATTTTAACTTTTGTAAATACAAATTATAAGGTATGACTTTTATTTCTCCTTTTTTTTGGCTAAAAAGTTTGCAATGTATGAGTTTATAATGTAAACCTGAGATTAAAGAAATTGATGAAGTCATGCGTACATTGGGAGGACTTAGTATTTAAAATGGAATGGAAATGTTGATTTTTGTGCTCTCTGCACTGTTCTCTGTTTTGCTTTGATTTGCTCATGTCCAGTGTGTTCATGCTTATGTTTTGATGTGTTAAAGAGACAATATCTTCCAGTCTTTTTCTTACTGAAACAACATTGAAGGCATATCAATGACGGAAAGAAGAAAGAAAAAAATGATGGAAAAGAGAAAATCAAAAATTTCCAATGTCATGTAATGACTAAGGCTGAGTTTGGATATTTTGACAGACCATTATAAATAAATACAATTTACGGAATATGTTCTTAATTGTTCTAGCCATTGTACTTTCTTTGTTATTTGAATAGCAGTTTATACTTACTAGCTAATTACTGCTTGTTCCCTTGTTATGCTAGGTCCGAGTTCAAGTTAATAGAAGAAATAGTCGAATATATTGCAAGGAAGTTTAATCTTACGCTATCAAGTGATAATTTCAAGGGCCTAGTTGGAATTGAGAGACGCATTGAAGAAATTGAAAAGCTAATATGCATTGGCTCACACGATATTCGTGTGGTAGGAATCTGGGGCATGGGTGGTATAGGAAAGACTACCCTTGCTGAGGCTGTATATGATCGCCTGTCTTCACAATTTGAAGATTGTTACTTTCTTGCAAATGTCAGAGAAGAATCATATAGATATGGATTAGCTTCCTTACAAAGAGAGCTTCTTGCAAAACTATTTAAGGATAAAGATCCAACTGCAGGTGACACAATAATTGAAAAAGAGACGAATCAGAGTAAAAAGGTCCTTCTTGTTCTTGATGATGTCAATGATTCCAACCAATTTGAAGTTCTAGTGAGGGAAAAATACAATTGGTTTGGTATTGGAAGTACAATCATTGTAACAACCAGAGATGCACAACTGCTTAGAAATATTGCGGCTGATGAAGTATGTAAGCTTGAAGAATTAAATTACAATGAGGCTCTGCGGCTCTTTTATATGAATGCTTTTCGAAATAACAGCCCCCCAACAGATCATTTCGAAATGTCAAAAAGGATTGTAGAATACTCCCATGGGATGCCCTTAGCTATTAAAATATTGGGATCCTGCCTTTGCTTCAAGAGTAAAAGTGAATGGGAGAGTGTAATAACTAAACTAAGAATTATTCCCAATATAAAAGTTCAAAAAATGTTGGGAATAAGTTATGATTTACTAGATTACCAAGAGAAGGAAGCATTTCTTGATATTGCATGTTTCCTTAGAGGTGAAGAAAGAGACTTTGTGGAACAAGTATTATCACCAAGAATAATAGATCAACTCATCGATAAGGGTCTTGTAATTAATAATCATTCTCAGAGGCTGTGGATGCATGAATTGGTACAAGAAATGGGATGGGAAATTGTTCGTCAAGAATCAATTAAAGAGCCAGGAAAGAGTAGGCTGAGGAATTTTCAAGATGTCAAACATGTCTTAAGAGTTAATACAGTAAGTTCTAAACGCGTTGGATTCTTTGCAAAACACAAAAGTTTTTGAGAAAAACAGTCCAGCAGCAATCACACCCAACAAAAAGTTTAGATTCTTATGCAGAAGTATGTGAATAAATAAATGACTATCTATTTAAATTGCTAATAAGTTTTTGCCTTACATGCTCATATATTGCTTTTTTCTTACTAATGTCAGGGGACTGCTGCAATTGGAGGAAGATCTTTAGAAACATCTGAGTTCATTGAAGAGATGGAGCATTCTCCTACAGTTTTCAAACCGATGTATAATCTTAGATTCCTTAAAATTGATAGTTATGTTGACAATACCGAGATGCGGAATGTGCACTTACCTGAAGGTCTTCAAAGTCTTCCTAATTCACTTAAATATCTCTGGTGGGATGGGTACCCTTTAGAATGCTTCTCATCAAAGTTTACTCCCGAGAATCTCATGGGACTTGTCATCACAAATAGCCATATGGTTCAACTTTGGGACAGTGTCGGGGTATGCTTTTCACTTCCTTTGCATTTAACTTAAGGTTTAAATTACAGACTTGTTTGACCCCAATATTTTGTTCTTAATGTTTCTACAGCATCTAAGAAATCTGAAATTCCTTGATCTTAGCAACTCAGAGTGGTTAACCAAAATCCCAGATTTATACGATCAAGCACCAAATCTTGAGTCTATACATCTTCAATTCTGTACACGTTTGGTTCGGGTTCCTTCATCTTTGCAATATCTTGACAAGCTCATAGTTCTCAACGTCAGAGGCTGTTCATCCATCACGGAGTTTCCCATGCTCCCAAGGAATATTAGAAATTTGGATTTCGCTTGTACTGCAATAGCAGAAGTGCCCTCATCAATTAACCATCTCTCTCATCTTGAGACATTTTATTTGGATATGTGCAAAAACCTTAAATTCCTTCCTCGAAGCTTCTCTAGTTTGAAATCTCTCAAACAACTCAGCATCTGCTATTGTACGAAGCTGGAGTATTTACCGGAGCTTCCGTTGTATCTAGAAAATTTGAATGCAAAAGGCTGCACATCACTGGAGACAGTGTCAAGATCAAGAATTGCATTCACTCAAGGTCAGGATGATTATTTCTTTCAACTTTCTATTGGAAGATATGATTTTTTAAATTGCCTAAAGCTAGATCAGAATGCCCAAGTTATTATACTGGATGAAGCACAACTTAGACTCTTGAAAACGGCAACTTCATCATGGAAAGATAAAAAGGTACATATCTTTCTTTATAAATCTACAGCTGAATACATTAGTTCTTGGAGCATCTGCTAACTTTCTAGGAGTTAATAATGTTCTTTTTGCATTAATGACGTTCATGATTGGCATTTATGATACTGCAGGGACGAATGTCTGAAATTTGGTGTCCTGGAGGTGACATTCCAAATTGGTTTACATGTCAATCCGAAGTTTCCTCAATAGAGATCCCGCTTCCTCCAATTTGGTGTAGTTCCACCTTCTTGGGTTTTGCTATTTGTGTTGTTGTCGATTTCAAGGATTGTTATATCGACGGCAATTTTAAACTCTATCTTCAAGTTCATCCTATCATAGATATTCATCCTCATGAGGCGATGGATGAAACTTTGATTTTCAATTGGAAGAATGAGATAGATGGAAGCAATCATCATATAATTGTTGATTCCGAGCATGTATTCTTGTTTAATTACTGCGACATGAATCATTTTGCCCATAAATATGATGACATCACTGCAGCCTCATTCGAGTTCTACTCTAACAACAGTGGCTGCAGTGTAAAAAAGTGTGGTGTCCAACCTCTTTATACCAAAGACGTGGAGAAGATACTTTCCGCTGCTCAACATGCTGGGTTTATAGAAGTAGAAGATGTTGCAGCCTTTTTAAAAGATGTTGCGCTTAGACACGAGCCTGCGATTGCAAGTGGCAGTCTTAATGTTCAAGCCACTCATGCCAAAAAGGAAGCTGCAGTGAAGAGATTTCATGAAATAGTTGTTAAATCATCAGCAACAGAAGAAGAAGAAGAAGAAGAAGAAGAAGTAGATCGTTTATTTGATTTAGTAGATGGTACTATTACTGAAGACTCTGGGAAATCATCAGAAATTGAAAGAGAAGAAGAAGAAGAAGATCCTACGTCTGATTATGAGTTCTGCAATCCTAGTAATGGTCCTTCTGAATCACGTGGGAGTCTTGATGTCCATGAAGGTGCTAGTTATACTGAGAGTGATGTCAAAAAGGAAGAATATGGCAACTTAAATCCAATTAAGGACAATCGCAAAACAGAGCCAAGCCATTCCTGCAGTTGCTTAATGTTTCTCTCGCTTGTTGTAGGTACGCACAAACGCCAGCTCTTCATTTTATTGTACCATTGTCATTCTTCATGAACATACTGTCTTCACTTTATTGAACCATTGTCGTTTTTCATTGTTAATTTGTTCATGTGCATTACATAAAACTAAAAAGAACGCCACTATGTTAAACTTTGGCATATTAAAACCTGAAATTTAGTTTTACTAATTAATCTTCTAAACTTGTCAAGCTGTTGCAATGTGACCCAATTTGGTACGCCGTTTAAATTGGTGACGGAGAGAACGGGACTAATTACTAAATTAAAAGCTTAGGGAGCAGATTGTCAAAGCAGGAAAAGTTTGAGAGTTGAAGATCCAAATCAGGAGGCACACGGGCATTTTCATCACCAATTTAAAAGGCATTATCATTTTGAGCCAAATTGCAGCCAAGACAAATTTAGGGGGATACTTGTTAAAAAATTAGAAGTTTGTGGGACGATTCATCAAAGAAGAACGTAGATAGCTAACTTTTCTTTTAACTTCTAATTGAAAACGTTTGTGATGTAGTAACCGAATATAGTATAGGTGTATAAGAAAGTTCATTTTGTCATAGTCAAATCTCTTCAAAACTCGTTGAGTCTCACCAATTTAGTGGACAATAAATATCTGCTTTAATGCTTATTTCCCCCTTTTGAGGGGACGTCCATTGTAATGTTGATAGTGCACGAATAGCAAAACAAATAGGCAACAAACACTTTTGATTCTGCAAATTGTGTGTTTATTGACATCTCTATTATATTTTTAACATACCCTTACTCAAAACTACGGCCACATTCTATTTGTTACACCTATTTTAAAGTTTTAAAAAAGTCCATACTACTAAAATTGTATTGTTTTTTCCTTTTTCATCCACCAACAAATCAAACTTTTTTTTTTCACCACCCAATTCTACTTATTACACCTGTTATAAACTATATATATTGTTAATTTCTTGGTGATCTTTTATAAGACTATTAGAATCTTAACATTAGTATGTTTTGCTAATAAAATTCCTTGTGTGTAATCGTGCATATGCAAATGCTATAATCCATACCAAAGAAAAATGAAAAAACAAAAATAAAAAATTTATTATATAATAAACTCGTATAAAATAATGAATTCATATGAAAATAGATCTGTATATAATGAACCAATACAATTTGTAGGGGTTTACAACAATCATATATAAACAATTCGTGCGGATTTCTGTACAACTCAATCGATTTGTATGGTCTTTGGATGAATTTTGGATCTTCCAAACAAATCAATATGTTCTAATCCTAGAACTCTCTTGGAGATTTAAGATTCTATGAGAGATAGTATCTTCTCTTGGATCTAGAAATTTGTTTCTCTATTTCTCACCCTTGCTTCTTGAAATGACTAGTTTCATCGTGCCGAGTCTCCTAGTTATAGACGTTAGAGCCTAGTGGGATTCAATTTCACTTCATTTCTAGCCCGTCCGATGAGCTTCACTTATTGTGAACTGTCCGATCTATTTTCTAGCGTGCCATAATGTGAACAATCTTTGCTGCCTCTTTCCAACCTTTCTCGCACTCCTAGGAATTTTCTAATCTCTTAAGCTTTTCCTGAAACGTTGTCGTTTATCTTTAAGTCCAACAAGGCCATTTCGGTGTTTGACTATTCCCTCCCTTTTTTCTTTAAATTTGAGCATTTTTCCTTATTTTCAAATTTTAAGGAAAAACACTGTACATCTTCTTCATCTTCTTTGCCAACCTGTGAAAAGAGAGTTCACCGTTTAACATTCCTAATCAATTCGCTATCCGTTCACTTCAATCATTCCCCCTCCTTTTTGCTATGGATTCTAAAGCCCTCTGATCTTCTGTTGCTTTTGAAGAAATCTGCTCTGAATTGAAAATCCCAGGTGATAATTCTCTTTCTAATTTCCCCCCCAAATGCCAACCTTTGTACGGGCGAGAACATTAATCCTGAAGACGGGATTTTTGCCCTTGACCATTTCATTCCTCCTTCATCCTTTAATCCCCGGATTTCTTGTCATTTCCCAAATTTGCTTGGGTGAATTTTGGATCTCTCAAACAAATCGATATGTCCTAATTTGGAGATCTAAGACTATGAGAGAGAGTATCTTCTCTTGGATCTAGAAATTTCTCTCTCTGAAGTCTCACTCCTGAATTCTTGAAAGGACCAAGTCCCTTTTCATCCCACCAAGGCTCTTATTTATAGACGTTGGAGCCTAGACGAATTCAATTTCACTCTGTTTCTGGTTCATTACCAGCAATCATATATAAACCAAAATAGGTTTTTGTTTTTTTAAGAGATATGGGTGTATATATTTCATTTATGCAAAACAAAAAAAGGAAGAATAAAAAGAAAATCTTGAAGAAGAAATAAACAACTAACTTTTTTGCAAGGAGCTAGCTTTTTCACATTGGAATCCATCCTATTACTTTGAAAAACAGTAGGGCACAATAATTTTTAGAAAGAAATAAATTTTTTAAGGTGGGCATGTATGAGTAATTTTTGAAATACTTTTGTTCTAAAAGTAATTCGATCAATGGGAAATTCAATAATTTCATTAGAAGAATTGCTACTATGCTACCTCTTTCTCTCTCTATCTCTTTTCTCTCTTCGTTAGGCTAGGGTTTCTTCTTTTTTTTTTTTTTTTTTTTTGGGGGGGGGGGTTTGTGTGTTTTCTTTTTAAGGGCCGGAGTCCGACACGACCACTAGTTGGTCACGAGACTCTTGGCCTCTGAGATGGTGCCTGAGGTCATGCGAGTTTGGCTGGTGGTGGTTGTAGTCTTGCGGCAATGGAGGCATAAATCTAGCATGATGGAGGTTGACGATGCCGGTGGTTTGGGGCCTCGCCTCCTCATTGATGTGGTTGACGACGAGCATCTCCTGGTGGCTACTACTGATGGTGGAGGCTTGGCGGCTCTCATGGTTGCATGGAGGTGGAGTTCTTCGGCGGATTTGTGGTGTAGGGACTTCAAGCTCCATGATGCAACGCTTTTCTGGGTTTGTTTGCATCAGCAGCGGCAGCTACATTCCTCTTGCAGCAATAGTTCCACTATACTTTGGTTTCCTTGAGCTCCATGAAATGGTGGTCGGCTTGTCACCGATGGCTCTTCTCGTGTGGCTGAGACCACTCTTCTTCGTTATAGTATTTTTTTTTGGTTTCAGTAAGGGCATTGATGTTTTCACCAATTAGATCTAGTATGCTTCTATTTTGTTGGTTTTTTGTTGTAACAGCGTAGGTTGTCTCCCCCATCTTTTGGTCTAATCTTTATGTCCAATCCATAAGTCCTTGTCCTTTGCTGTGTTCTAGTAGGTTTTGGGGCTTTTAGTATCTTGATCTTGATCATATCAACCGTCTATAGTGGTATGTTTGAAAAACAATTTGTGTGTTCGATTAGTGGTGTGCTTTTTTAGTTTTCTCTTATTGGAATTCGACACACATACCCCTTTGTGTGTTTCAGTCGAACCTGCCGGTGGTTCCAGTTCATGGTCGAGCTTGAGTTGCTATGATCTTTCATGCCTAAATTAGTATATGTACTTCTAAAATTTGGAAAACAATTATCATTTTTTAAAAAAAGAAATTTATTTTAAAATGTGTGAAAAATAGAACGAGGATGTCAATAGATTCACCCTTGCAACACAGAGAATGGAATGATAAACAAAGTAAATTTCATGCCAAAACTCAACTTCTTCATGTATAAGCGGACCTACATTTATATGGCAAAATGTTGCAAAGAAATTAAAATGAGAATGCAAATAAAATTACTCGGGCTAAGTTCAAGCAAAGATCAGTCCTTTAAGCTAAAAGCTTAAGAACTAGAAGATACCACCTTCCCCAATGAAACTTCTTTCCCCGGAGCAGCAACTGAAAGAGAAAAGACCGGGTATGCCTGAAAACCTGAAACGGATTCGTGAATACCGAAAATTTAAAGAGAGAGAGAGAGAGAGAGAGAGAAGAATAGTGATTAACTTGCTAATTTTGAACCAGAGATTAAATTATTTACTCAAATTTGAGTTTCCTGGATTAAATTATGACGAAAACTTTCTCGGAAAGATGAAACATAAAATTTTGTCAAAGTATATGAGGGCATGAGCAAACCTGCTGTTACTGTTAAGGTTTAAACTCGTGGGGTAATTAGTCAAACTAAACACAGCACATCTTCGGGAGTTGAAATCCTTTCAGTCGTAGACTCAGTAGGTACGAATATTAGCCTAAGCTAAAGATGTTGTTACTTCAGCCACCAATAATGCTCGCCTTCATGTTGCCTTTAATCGCTAGTTTAATTTCTACTAAGATGACATCATAATTAATTGGTAATTTTGTTATTCAAAGAACATACTGACTAGTTTATCTATTTTCTAGATTTTTTTTCTTTGGTTTATTTATAAAAGGCTGTATTTTACCGAAATGCTTTTGTAATCATGTTTAGCCATGACTTTTCAAAATGTATGTATATGACACGTATATGTAGTTTACCGAATTATGCATTCGTTATAAATCATGTGCTGAACAAGTTCACACCACCACCGGATGCAGACATTTTGAAGCATGTTCTTGGGGGACAATCTGGGATTGACAAGGATCTACATAGGGAGGAGCAGCTACAGGCACCAGACGAAGTATTGCACAGCATCATGAAGGAGTTAGCAGAACATAACAAGCAAATTTCACAGCATTTGCAGACTGTGATGCCAACAACGTCACATGTATCTTTCGATCCTCTAGAGACGACATCTACCTCTGCATTTGCTCCATCTCAGTCTACATCTGCAGAAAAGAAGCCTCATGATACACCAGAGGAAATTACTGACAGCTTGTGTTCCCAAATCATTGAACTGAAAGATCAGAACAATGAGATCCTGCAAAATTTGCGGACTCTTGTACCAGTGACACCAGATGATGCGACTAGTGGATTATTTCCCGAGTCCGCATCACCGTTGTCTGCTACCAGTGCCAGTAATCTGCTTAAGGATGTGATTGTGGACGAGCAACATGTTGAAGTTCCACAGCAAGTGATACACACTCTCCAATCACATTTGACGGAGTTACAAGGTCACAACCAACAAATGCTGCAGTTCTTGCATGCGGCAATATCGAATTCACCACCACTATGGCCAGCAGGTAAGAAATGAATGGATCAGAGGGTAGGAAATTGCAAAACCAGAGCTAATTTGTTAATTATTTGTAGAATTTTTTTTTTCTTTTTTTTTTTCATGTGTGGAACAGTGAAAGCTTAAGTTATTGAGTTCTTGACACATTGCAGTATTCATTTAGGCAATGATGCCGAAAACAGAGCCTGAATTTCTTTGATTTTTGACGCATTTAACTAATCGACTTCCTTCTTTTTAGTTGTGCATTATTTTGCAATCAACGTCGATGTGTAAAATTCAGTTGAACGGTTTACTTGGCGTTATTAGGCACCGATGATTTTGACAACCTACTTTCCTTCTCTCTGAGCTGCATTTTTTTGTCTCTTCCTCTAGGGAAATGGAACCCAGCAAAGGAAAGATGAGTATTGAGTACAAGAGCATGAAGTAGGTAGAGGAAGAGGAAGAGTAAGACGACGACGTTTCGGGAGTTAGGTTTGTAGGGGACGACGTCATGATGATGTTGAGGAAGACTACTAGTAGCAGTACTGTCACGGCTTCTTCAACGAAAAGGAGAGAAGGATCCTCCAGTGCCGGAAAATCGACGAGGACAAGCTGCCTGGTTGACTTGACCGACTCCAGGGCTTATCACCGTCGACATTAGATCTGTGCATTCCATGCCAAGGCCGCTGTCGTCCGCATCAACGGTTTGGAGCAGCGCTTTTCCCAGCAATGTAGCAGGTTTCATGGACTATCAGAGTTCGATGACAGAAAAAGGAGTTGTCGGAGGCGTTTGGAACCTTTCTATACAATGTTTGGGGATGAATCCTCATCATCATCATAATCAGTATTGGACTGATCTTTCTGGTTATTTCAACTCTTCTTCAGCAACGAGCAATAATAATCCTCTATGAAGATCACTATCATGGTACTACTGGTATTTCTACTAATTAATTAATGGCGATTGTGTGAAGCTTCCATTTTTTTTGTGTTTTCTATTTCATTTTTTAATTAGCGTGGCTTCAAAATTTTCAATAAACAAAATAATTAACTTGATGATCATCAAAAAGAAGAAGACAAGTTCCATACGCCCAATTAGTTAATTTATGTATATATACATATTTAGTGTTTGCTCCTTTTTTTTTTTTTTCCTTTGCATCTTTTTGGGGGTTTACATGTATGATAAACATGTTTACGACAGTACTTTTAAGTTGAGTTAAATCATACGTATATCGGTATTAATGTTGATCATATTGATGAATATCAAAAGCTAGCTGTATATCTTTAATCTTTATTTTAACATATATATATATATATATGTACTTATATATAAAATAAAAATAAGTTTCGTGTGATATTTTAACATATATATTTTAGGCCGAAACTGTCTTTTTTACTTTTCGAAACGTTTTTTTTTAGGAAAACTTTTTTTTTCTACTTTGGTGTAGAAACTTTTTTTATTTTTTTTTGAAAAACGTTTTTTTTTTAATTTTAAAGTTTTTTTAGCACGCGCGTACTCCATTAATATATATATATATACACACACACACACACCCAATTTATTACGGTACGATGAATAGTACTGTTTTATTTTTGTTACCTTAATTTTGAAGTTTTTGTGTTGACAAAATCGTCCCGATAAATTAATCAAACTCCCGTGTCGGCATTAATTGTGAGTTGGTTTAATATGTTATATTTCATTATCAATACTAATGTAATATTGGGTTGATAGATCAAGACTCTTGATTTTGTGTTGATGATTAATTTATTTTAAAAAACAATGTAATGAAGCGTGATTTCTTTTGACAATATGGTCCTCTTCTACCTTTTTTCTTCTATTCATTTTTTCCTTCCTCCTGTTATTCTTGGGGTCGTAATGTACCAATAAATCTCATGTTGGCTATGAGTCACAACCATGTAGATGCCCCGGCTTTTTTTTTTTTTTTTTCCGCTCATCAGTCAATTCTTTGCAGCTAATTAATTACGAATATTGTATAAATCAAATTATCACTATAATTATGAAACAAGCCGTTATTTAATGCAACTTTCTTAAAATTAATCTTATTTACTTGTATAAATGCAGATTTTTTTTTTTCTAAAACATACTTATATTTCTTAAAAATAGTCATTGAAAATATATTTAAAACATTTACTTTTGACTATAAAACACATACACATGTTATCTTGCCAAAACGGTACTAGTATAATACTAGTCCATCACATCCTCTAATAATAATCAAAAGATCTTACAAGAACGAAATCTATAGCCCGGCATATGCATTTATTTCACCACCGCACCAAGCCTATCAAATATTCATGTCGATCTTTTGACAGGATCTCCTACAATATAAAAAACCTAGATGAGATTTCACTCAACAAGTCTAACACATTCTCATAAAACATTTTTAAAAGAAGTACTAATAGTAATACAATACATTATTCTAGTTATGCTTAATTATAAACATCTTATTATAATTTTTTACTTATTTTGAATTGTGGACCCTTGTTCGTACTGGGTGCATGTGATTTTCGAACACCAATATTGTAACTTATTCTTAATATGATGCTCCCCTTAGGTTGGAAGACTTCTAATCCCCCTCTTGGTCAAAAGATTGGTACGACACTCTTTTATCTTGTCTTGTTTATCTTGACTTGTGAGTTCAGATTACCAATCGTGTAAATATAACGACTCTACTTACGTGGTTGTTACTTAACAACATAATCTTAATCCTAAACATGCATTAACGTAAAGCACTTAAATTTGCAAAATAATTTTTTTAAACAAAATCTTAAAAATGAATTCTTACATATTACCTTAAAAGAAATAATAATTATTTCTCAAGTAATAATATTAATTTCTTAAAACTTTTCTTTTAAATAAAAAGATAATTATTTAAAAATTTCTTCCTTTAAAACATTCCTTAATTTAAATGAAAATTTTTCTGAAACAATTCTAAATTAAATGTCATGATAAAATTCTATTTTTTAAATGCTCTTTAAAACTTTCTTAAAAATTATCTATATATTTTACTTAAAATTTATTATCTTAAAACTAACATAATGATTTCTTTTAACTTAATCTTTTTTAAAACTAAACATAATAATAATTTCTTATAACTTATTCTTTTAAGTCTGATATATTAGTTTCTTAAAAATATTCTTTTAAATCTCATAATAAATTCATAAAACATATTCATTAAAATCCTTACTTAATTTAACGTAAAACTCCTATAACCTTTCATAATTTTCTCATTTAAAAATTTATATGTATTTGTTGCATTTTTTGATGCATCATTTTTAAATCTTAAAATTCTATTGACTAAGGTTTTATAATTACAACCCCAGTTTTCATAACTTACATATGTAATTTTATTTACTTGTTAATACATACATAAATTCATAAACTAAAAATGCAGAAATATTATATTTGCATGAGCGATATCCATTCCCATCTCCACCATTCGTCCGTCACTCATCACTGTCCATCGAGTGTGCTGATAGGTTTTCTTACGTATAGTATGAACATACTTAAATGAGTTTTTACTCAACAAGTAGGAAATTAGAGTTACAAAACTTAATTAAAATCATTTAAATAAAAACATGTGTGAATATTTTATGCTTGCTTATCAACTTGTTTTATGCTTAAGTATTTAAACTATAATTTATCTTATTAATTGGGCCTAGGTGATCGTACCGGTTGTGCGTGATCTTCGAGAAGTCCAGGTTCGCGAGGTCCTTAATGACACCAAGATCATGAATTGTACTGGATTGTATTGAAGCCTCTCCGTACGTTGAGAGGTTGGTACAATACCATTAATTTGTCTTATTGATTTCATTTATTTTATTGTGTGTATGGATTATGACATGTTACTACAAAGCATCATCATTTCATAAAACATAAATTATAACTCGTAAACATGCTTAACTTGAAAGTGACTAGACAATATAACATATTATTGCACACGTCACATATTGATCGTGACAAATCACAACATAGCATGACATGACATGTCATGAACATAACAAATCATAATTATATCATAACATAACAAGACATCATAACATAACATGACATGACAATTAATTGAACATACATTTCATAACATTTTTATGAGAATATGTAAAAAAAAATTTCTTTGAAACCGTTCATATTGTAGGTGAGATTTCTACTTACCTAAATTTCGAGCTAACCTGTTCCAGTTGGATGTTGTTATATCTACAGCCTACGTGGCATCCTCAATAGTGGTCCTTGAGTGACCGTAGATGGCTAGGTATGCTTCATGAAGATCATGTATTGCTGGAAACGTCATTCTAAACTTTATTATTGCAGTCAATGTCACCTCGATTTGCATGCCGTCGGTATCGAAGGATTTTCAATGGAGTAGAATTAGCTTGATTAGATGGCACCATTGAGTTTGGACCATCGAAATGAGTTAGGAGGTGGTCTCGAATCATTAATCAAGACTCAAAAAGGCAACTCTCTGATTTGCATTTTCAGTCAACAATTGATTGCCCTTGATCGGTGTTGATTAGCATTGACCCGACTCCATTGGTCCCCCTAAATCAACCATTTTGAGTCTAATAGCGGTATCAATTTCACCTAAATCAACCACCAGCCATGCAGATCAGAGACCTAATGGCGGTGGAAGAATGGAGACTTTAATCTCCCATCTTCAGTGAAGGAAACTTAAAATTGGTCTGTGCTTTTCGTTCCTTGGAGTGCTCTGAGTGGTTTTGCCATAATGGCATGCCTCAACATGACGTGAAACAATGGTTCTAAGATTTCCTCGGTGGCGTACGATAGTAGTCCTCGATCTCCATCACTCGATGGTCCTTTGGGTGAAATTGATCAAAGCTCTTTGATCTATGGACATCTCTAAGTGTAAAGGGACCGCCAATTTGCCACCAAACAGTCGAGAACGTCATGATTGACGTTCCTTGTGGTAGCGATGAAGGGGCCGTTTGAACTCTAGCGATGGGCAGGACTTTCCTTTAATTGAAAGAGGGCTTCTTCTTCCCTTGATGGTCTAAATGTGAGGGTGTCCTCAATTTGGTCCAACATCATTGGAAATGGTGAAGTTGAGCTCACCCACGGCGACTTTTGTTCTCTATTTGGCTATTGGGTATAGTGAGATTAGTCGAGGCGTTTTACTCGTTGTTGTTTTTTGGTCCTATTGGTATCGACAGGGTGCCTTGTTGTGGCCTAGATCATTTAGACAGCATGGGCCACAATGATTTCTAGTGTTGCATGATGTTCTTTGCCATTCCATGGTGGGTTTATATGGCTCTTGGGTGGCTCTTCATCTTCTACCACCTTTGCGTCTTTTGGGATAGGTGGTGTAAGCCACCTCCATCAGCATGGCGGAGTTCCATATGGCTCGAAGACATACGATGGTGTTGGAAAATGATATGTAGTGGAATTTTTAAAATTTTTAAACCAAAGTCTTTTCTAAATATCAAGTTTGACATGTAAAGTACATAAATTAATAATAGATTTTTCGTACCTCTTTTGTATACTGAAGTCTGAAGAAAAAACCAAGAAGAAAAAAAATGTTCTAGAAGAGCCTCAATCAACTGGTCTTCTTTGTTGTTCTCTATCCACAATTGGAATGCAGGTGGCCACACGTCAAACAGTCTTCCTCCGGTGGTTCTCTTTCCAACCACTTGAGAAAATCAAGAACTAAGGTTCTAGATGTTGAACAATAGCTCTCTAGAAGTTTCAGAGTTTCTCTCACTAGAGTGCTCACTCTTTGCTTCTCAAATGATCTAAAGAACAATGAAAAATAATTTCCCTTTTATAATAGTCATATCTGGGGTTAGTCCTTATCAGATTAGGTTTCAAAATTCGAGTTTGGATCATTTTCTGATTAAAAATGCATAAACATGTTTTCTGATTTTACTTACTATGGTTAATCGCACCCTATGTATCACGGTCGATCGTATGGTTGCAGACTTCAATTCTAATTTGAAGTTCGACCTCACAGGCTTATTTGATTAATCCAATCACAACTAATTGGATAAATCCTATCTTATTTGACCCGAATATCCTTAATAGAGGATCAATTTTAATTCAAGTACTAATAGAAAAGTTATTTAATTAAAATAGTCATATATAAATAAACCCATACAAATAAAATATATCCACATAATTCAACATGTTTATTTTGAATTAATTCACAAAATTAATTCAACCAATAAACCAATAAACCAATCATGAATTATTAAATCCAATCAACTCAAATTTTTGCAATCTAGTGATTAACATAAGTTACTAATATATAAGAAAAGCACGCCTATAATTACAGGAATTATTGTGAGCTAGTAAAGAGGACCTGATCGACATATATAGATCAAGCTCTTATGATTATAAAATAACATATCCCAGATATACATATTTCATAATTATCAACTCTAATGCTACTCCACTAAAAGCTTAGAGCTACACTCTTAAACTATATAAAATTATACAGCTGCAATAAGCTAATCGTCCATGACATATCATAATGTGTAACATTCCCATAGGATATTCATAATCAGCTTAAGGGTAAATTTCATTTTACCTTCTCAATTATTTTTATCTTTTGTTCCATTATCTCATGATTGGAATACTTATAATCCATAAATAGTATACCATTTAGTTATACCTATGTATTTGAATGGTTAAGCGCTCTAATATTTTAATTACAGGATAATGTTTATAAGAGAATATCATTAACTCTATAAAAGAGCTATGGATTCCATATCTATGAAAAACGAGTCTATGTCAATCAAGAGTTATGTATCCAATGTACTGGTATGCATACCATCATCAAATCAGGACGTCATCCTTTGGTTGATCAAAAGACGCAAGGCCCATTGTTCATTTCAAGTTTAAGACGTAATACATATGATTGTCAAAAGTGAATTGATTTACACAAACCAAATTATTAATCAAATCAATTTAACTTTTGTCCTAATCTAATATATCTTCACCTATGACAATAAACTAATGTTTTTAATAGTGGAGTCCTACTCCAATGACTAAGATAAGTCATCTTCTGTTAGAGATGTAGACAACATAACAATCTTGGCATGAATAAAGTGTCCAACTTTATTCCCTCGATTGTGGACCTTTCCATTTAGACTATCACCTTTAAGATTTATGTCTTTACATAATTTGTTCAGACTTTTGTTTGCTTATCATACATTCAATAGAAATGAACATAAAGAGGACAACATTTAGTATATAAATAATAAATAAACTCTTTATTGATTAAATGTCTCCAAAAACTTATTACATCATCTAATCCTTAGGACACCATGTCTAACAATTTCCAACTTGCCCTATGTGAGTAAATGTGATATGTTACGCATCCCCATAGCCCTAATAGGCTATAATGTCCTCATACGCAATCTTACATATTCCCACATTTCTATTTACCTTGATGTCTTTCATCACATGATACTTCTAGTGTATGTTTACTCTTCTTATAAAATCTTAGTTTCTTAACATTAGCTATCGCTGCAGTGTTATCACAATACAGCGACATTATCTTATCCATACCAGGAACTACCTCAAAATCTTCAAAGAACTTGTGGAGCCATACGGCTTCTTTCAAAGCCTCATTAGCTGCCACATACTTGGCCTTCATCGTTGAATTAGAATTGTAATCTTTCTTGACAGTTCTCCAAACAATGGCGCCTCCACCTAAAGTAAACACTAAACCTGAAGTCGATCTTCTTGAATCTAGACAGGATTAAAAATCCAAATCAGTATATCCAAGAGGTGTTAGTCCTCACCAGAGTACACTAGCATATAACCTCTAATCCTTCTTAGGTACTTGAAAATATGCTTGACCATAGCCCAATGGTTTGGTCCTAGATCTGACTGAAATCGACTTACTATTGTGATTATATAACGAATGTATGGTCGTGTGCAAAGAATAGCATACATGAGACTACCTACTACTGAAGCATAAGACATCTTCTTCATGTATTCTCTTTCTTCATCAAACTTAGGAGAGTCTTTCTTATATAGGATACTTCTAGACCTAAATAGTTGCTTACCTTTCTTGAAATTCTATATTGCATACTTCTCAAGAATTCTATCTATGTAGGTAGCTTGGAATAAACCTATCATTTTGTTTTTCTTGTCCTGAAAGATTTGGATACCTATAACATAATTAGCTTCACTTAAGTCCTTCACGTCAAACTGCATGGTCAACCATAATTTGTCCGATGATAGTGCCTCAACGTCATTGCCATTAACTATAATCTAATCTACATGAAGCAATAAAAAAACTGCCTTCCTATCTTTAATGTGTTTATAAACACATGGTTCGTCCACATTTTTCTCAAACCTATAAGTCTTGATCACTTGATGAAATCTTATATTCCAAGAACAAGTAGCTTGCTTAAGTCAATAAATAGACTTTAGCAGCTTACAAACCTTACCCTTTTGACCTTTAGCTTTGAACTCGTTTGGCTGCACCATATATATGGTCTCATCAAGATAGCCATTTACAAAGGCCGTCTTGGCATCTATTTGTCAAATTTCGTAGAGAGTGGCAGCTATGAACAAGAGAATATGGACAGACTTAAGCATAGCTACAGGCGAAAAGGTTTTCATGTAACCGATTCCTCCCTTTTGCATATACCCCTTTACTACTAGTCTGGCCTTATAGGTTTCGACTTTCTTATCTGCTCCCCTCTTTTTCTTATAGAGCTACTTATATTCTATGGGTTCTACCCCTTTAGGAAGGTCCACAAGCTCCCAAACTTGATTAGTCTTCATAGAGTTCATCTTAGTGTTCATAGCTTTTGTCTGGACTTTTGAATCAACATCTTTGGTAACCTCTATGTAAGTGTAAGGAGCCCTATCATGTTCAATCGGTTCAGCCAAGTGGGCTTCACCATTGAACATATACCTCTCAGGTTGATGCCCAATCCTCCTATTATGCCCAAGCTCCCTAGGTTGTTGTTTAGTTAGTTTTTCTACATTGATTGGATTGGTTTCAACTGGAACTCCTAGAGTGATCAAATCACTAACCAACTCCCCGGAGTATCACTTTATTATGAGGCTTAAAGTTGTTCATGTAACTTTCCTTAAGGAAAGTCGCATTTGTTGAAATCATGACTTTATTTTCTTTTGGGTTATTGAAATAACCCCACCTTTTTGTCCTTTTTGGATATCCTACAAACATGCACACTTCCAAACGTACTTCCAACTTGTTCACTCCTTATAGAAGATATGAGCTAGACATGTCCATATGCAAATATGGTTTAAAGATGTCTTCTTACATGTTCACAACTTGTGAGGAGTTTTAGGAACCAATTTCGAAGGCACATTGTTCAAAAGATAATATGCATTTGTAGTGCATATCCCCAAAAGGATAAAGGTAATGTCAAATAACTCATCATAGACCTAACCATGTCGAAAAAGTTCTATTTTTTCTCTCAGTCATGCCATTCTGTTACGGAGTGCCTAGAGGAGTCAAATGGGATAAAATCACATTCTCTAATAACTATCCTAAGAGCTCATTGGGGAGGAATTCTCCACCTCGATTGGATCGAAGTGTCTTTATGGATTTACTTAATTGCTTCTCCACTTCAGCTTAAAACTCCCTAAACTTATCAAAAGTTTTGTTCTTATGATACATTGGGAAAGCGTACCGATATCTTGAGTAATCATCAATGAAATTGACAAAGTACTAATACCTTTCTCGTGTCTTGATGTTTATGGAACCACAAACATCACTGTGCACAAGTTCTAAGACCCCTTCAACTCAATTGCCCTTAGACCTGAAAGGTCTTTTGGTCATTTTGCCCTCCAAACAAGATTCATATTGTGGTATAGATTCTACCTCTAAGTGACTTAAGCCTTTGAATCCTATTCAGGCTAATATGATCTAATCACAAGTACCAAAGATTAGTCTTATTAAAGTGAAAAGTTTTAAGTTTTTTAGAGTTATTATTAGCCTCAGTGTTAAACAACAAGTTTATCTTGGGTTTGATAAAGTATAGGCTGTTTTGCATCCATCCATTATAGATGATTTGTTTTTATGAATCACAACTTTATTATCAAAAGAAACTGAATAAGAGTCTTTAAATAAACAAGCGACATAAATTACATTCCTTTTAAGTTTAGGAACATAAAACAATCTCTCAAATCCTATAGCTATCAAAGTAAAGATGGATATTTCCTACTGCTTCAACCAACACTAAGGTTTCATAACCATTCGAAGCGTGAAGTGCTCATGTAGCAAACTTTTTGTTTCTTTAAACCCTTATAGAGAAACATAAACATGATTAATCGCTCGACCCAAGTGTCACTTGATTCTTCGACTAAACAAGTCTCAACAACTTGAAGTTTGCACCTACCTCCTTAAGTTTGGAAGTCCTTGCAATTCTTCTTTATGTGTCCAACTGTCCCACAGAAGAAACACTTTAGTTTTTTTAGGTTCATCTTTTTCTTCTTCTTGTCCTTGCCCTTTGTCGGGATAGAAGATTCCCTTCTTAGCTCTTTGCTTTTTTTCATTCTTAGAGTTAGGATTGAAACTAAATGCAGCCACCAAGTTCACCTCCCTACTAGCAAAAGCTTCCATGATCAGATTCTCAATTCCTGTAACTGTTTTTTTAGCTCAGTCAAGGTAATATCCTATCTATTGCTTAAGTTATATGAAGCTCTAAATGGGATAAATTCCTTAGAGAGAGTCTCAAAGATCATATTCATCTGTGAGTCAGCATTTATGTCAGCTCCATAAGTTTAAGCCTCGGCGAGGTAATCCATGACCAACATCATATGCTCCTTCACAAGAGTCCCTAGTCTTTGTTTGCATTTGAGGAGCTTTCAAAGAGCCCCTTGCCATTTTGTTAAGGCTTGACCTCTGAACATGTCTTCCAGATGATCCAAGATCTACTAGTCTCATAATCCTCATGTTGAGACTATAGTACATTATTAATGCTAGGGATAATGTAACAGCAGACCTAATCATTAGCATCCTTCTAGTGATCATACACTTGGATTTGCTCATTTGTGGATTCACTGGTAGGCTCAGCAAGATATGATGTGGTTAGAAAAACTTTAGTTTCTCAAAGGAAAGGATGATATTTAGGTTCCTTTTCCAATTATTATAGTTCTCGCCAGTTAAGGTATTATTATCAAGTATTAAAGATGAAGAATTTTTTGACATTTTAATCTATAATAAAGATTCATATACCAAACATAAGCAAACGTTCCATAACAGTTTAGTAAGAAACACAAACAAGCAAGCATACAATGTGTTTATGTGTCAAAACCTTGAAAATATCACAACCTTACAATGATAATTCCCAACTTAAAGTTCAACAAGCCGCCTAGGGGAGACTTGCCAAATTCAATTAAGATTACGGATCCCCTCTAATTAATATTTAACATCTAAGATCTGTCTGATCTAACATATACTAATAATCATTTTCTTTGGCCATTAACTTTATTAACAGAGCTCTTGCGGAGGCTAATAATAAAATTAATCTTGAGTGTATAACCATTGTTTCAACTACTTTATCTATGATTTATAATCTGCACCTAGGGGTGTATAACGATAAATCATGTTAAAATAAATTATCCCTTTGGAGATCCAGCACAATACATGGTGAAATCCCTTTCTAAGGAAACCACCATGTACTACCTATGGATTAACAATGAAGGCCTTAGGTCCTCTCTTTGAAAACCTTTTCCTACTCAATATTTTAAAAGTCAAGTTTTTACGTTACATACATGAATAACTTTTAATAAGCGGTACTCCCTATTCTACATGGCATGTTATTAACATATCTAGTAAAATATATTATAATGCAGACAAGCAATGCAACATGCAAAGCTACAAGTAATATAATAAATAGCCGTAATATCATGGTTCCATCCTAGAGAAAAGAAAATAAAGATTACAAAAGATGAATTTAAACATATTATTGATTCTTCATTTTGTATCTTCTCATTGTATCTTTCTTCATGTGGCATCCATCTTTAATTCTTCAATCTGATATAGATCAAAAATTTATTTTTTTGGTTATCATAAAATTTTATTTTTCTCAGAATTGTCTAAACAATATAAAACTGCACAAAAAAGCACACCTATTAAAATCAGTTCTACTCACTGTTGGCCTATCAATCTGGGAGATCGATTTGTCAGTCTACGACCATCGACATCCGGTACTGGGTAACTGGCCTGCTTATCGACACTGAACCAACATTTTTTAAACTTTTGTAAAAATAATTTTTTAAGTAGTTTTTAATTTATTTTTTAACAATTCAAAAACATAAAATTTATAAACACAAAAAAATATAGAACTCCAATCATCTCCATCTTTGAGATTCGTCTTTACTTCGAATAATTATTTTAATACAAATTTTACAAATCAAAATTAAAAATAATTAATCCTAGACGGTGATGAGACACCACCGTCTAATTACACAAAAAACCTAGATACACACATGACCAGTAAAATTAATTGATTAATTAATAATAAATAGAAATAACTATAATTCATTAATAAACATTCACCATATAATCTCATGACAACATTTATTTATATAGAAACACTAGAGTGCCAACTCTAAAAAAATTAAATTCAAGCATAAGAGATATTAAAATCATGTAATTTATGTACATAGCCTGATCACAAACCCATGAAATCAACGTAAAACCATGGCTCAAGTATCAATTGTTGGAAAACGATACACAGTGGAATTTTAAAAATTTTTAAATCAAAATTTTTTCTAAATATCAAGTTTGACATGCTAAGTACATAAATTAATAATAGATCTTATATACCTCTTTTGTATATCAAAAGTCAATTGAAAAAAAAAGAAGAGAAGAACATTCCCAAAGAGCCTCAACAACTAGTTTTCTTTACTGTTCTCTATCCACAATTGGAGTACAGGTGGTCACACATTGTATAGTTTTCCTTCGACAACTTTCCTTTTAACCACTTAAAAAAACCAAGAGATAAGGTTCCAAATGTTGAACAATAGCTCTCTAAAAGTTTCAGAGTTCCTCTCACTATATTCACTCTTTGCTTCTCAAATGATCTGAAGAACAATAACAAACAAATCCCCCTTTATAGTGGTCGTATATGGGGTTACTCCTTATCAAATTAGACTTCAAAATTCGAGCTTGGATTAGTTTTTTATTAAAAATGCATAAACGCATTTTCTAATTTTACCTGCCACGGTCAACCGTACCTTGTATATCGCATCGACTGTGTGGTCGTAGACTTCAATTCTAACTCAAAGTCTAACCTCACAAGCTTATTTTATTAATCCAATCTCAACCAATTAGATAAATCCTATCTTATTTGATTCGGTATCCTTAATAGAGCCTCAATTTTAATTTCAATAACCCAGTAGAAAAGTTATTTGATTAAAATAGTCATATACAGATAAATCCATACAAATAAAATATATCCAAACAATTCAACATGTTTATCTTGAATTAATTTACAAAATTAATTCAACCAATAAACTTATCATGAATTATTAAATTCAATCAATTCAAATTTTAGCCAATCTAATAATTAATATAAGTCACAATATAAAGAAAAACACGTTGTATCGTTACAAGAATTATTATGAACTAACAAAGGGGACCTGATGCACAAATATAGATCAAGCTTTTATAATTATAAAATAGCATATCTTAGATACATATATTTTATAATTATCAACTCTAATGCTACTCCATTAAAAGCTTAGAGCTATACTCTCGAATTATATAAAATTACAAAGCTACAATAAGCTAATCATCCATGACATATCATAATATGTAACATTCCTATAGGATATTCATAATCGGCTTAAGGATAAATTTTGTTTTACTTTCCTGATTATTTTTATCTTATGTTCCATTATGTCACCATTGGAATACTTACTATCGATAAATAGTATACCATTCAGTTATATCTATATATCCAAATGGTGAGCACTCTAGTTTTTCAATTATCTTATGTTCCATTGGAATACTTACTATCCATAAATAGTATACCATTCAGTTACATCTATATATCCAAATGGTTGAGCGCTCTAGCTTTTCAAATGGTTGAGCGCTCTTGTTTTACTTTCTTGATTATTTTAATCTTATGTTCCATTATCTCACCATTGGAATACTTACTATCCATAAATAGTATACCATTCAGTTACATCTATATATCCAAATGGTTGAGCGCTCTAGTTTTTCAATTATAGGATAATGCTTATAAAAGAATATTATTAATTTTACAAAAGAGCCATGGATTTCATATGTATAAACAACGGGTCTATGTCAATCAAGAGTCATGTCCCCTATATACTGGTATGCATACCATCATCAAATCAAGATGTCACCCTTTGATAGATTAAAAAATGTAAGTAAAGAATATGGGCCTATTGTTCATTTTAGGATTAATACATAATATATATGATTGTCAAAAGTAAATTGATTTAAACAAATGAAATTATTAATCAAATCAATTTAACTTTTATCTCGATCTAATGTATTATTATCTATGACAATATATCATTGTTTCTACTCGCAGAGTCCCACTCTGATGACCAAGACAAGTCATCTCCCGTTAGAGATATAGACAACATAACAATCTTAGCATGAATAAGGTGTCCAACTTTATTCCCTCGATTACAGACCTTATTATTTAGACTTTCACCTTTAAGATTTATGTCTTTTTCGAAATCTATCCATCATATGCACGATCTTAAAGGTTTAGATTGACAGTCTTAAACTTTTGTTTGTTTATCATATATTCAACAGAAATGAACATAAAGAGGACAACATTTGGTATATGAATAACAAATAAACTCTTTATTGATTAAATTTCTCAAAAAATCTTATTATATCATTTAATCCTTAGGGCAACATGTCTAACAAGTAGGGGTACACTGACGGAGCTTTTTGGCAACTATTAAGGTGCAACAATAAGTAGAACTTGTTCCTCTTGTCGTGATGGTCAGGCAAGAACAAGAATCTCTTCAATCGGATGATTGACAGCAAAGATATCTCGTTGAAAAGGAAATAGATTTTTGCGAGTTTTGACCAAAGAGCATGGCTTCGTCCGACGGAGTTATGGTAGGCACAACATCTTGATGAAACCACCGTGTCGTGAGCTTTCCGTTAGTGCAAGAGGTGTCGAAAATGGACGCTAAAATCTTGGCCAAAGTTAGAAGATAGAAAGAGTATGTAGAGAGATAAAGTAGAGACAGAAAGAATGGATATAATTATAGTGAAGGTTTTTTATATGATTTCTCTTCTTTATGCATCTATTTATAGACTCCCTTGTGATCTACATAGTCTAAACTGTGTCATATCGAGTTGATCAAATTTGATCCGTAAACTTGAAATTTCTATAAACATAATTGTGTTATTGTCTTATTAATATATTTACACTATCATAAAATCATTTTCATAAATTTATCCATATTGTACGGATTTCATGATTCTGACATAATAAACTTTAATAGTATTGTCTTTAAAATAACTGATTTACTAATTTCATCATATACGTTTTGTTTGCTAAAAAAAAAAATATTCTTTATTCAAGAACTTTGATCAAAACTTAAAATTTGATTTCTTGATCAAAACAATCTTTTATAGATTCTAAAATTTTACAAACAAAAATTAGTAAATAAAACATACATTTCCAATGTAAATCTCTCTTTTTTTAACAGCTATATCTACAAGTCAATTTAATTTAAGTCTTGAGCTTTGATCAAAATAATTTTTTTTGTAATTTCTAAAATTTTAAAATGTTAACTAAAAGATATATTTTTGTTAAAAAAATTTATATTATAAACTTCTAATTTTATCATAAAAATAATAGTCATAATTTATAATAGTTTCATAAATTAAAATGACTTTTTTATAAGTTAATTTAATTCAAATTTTAAACTTAGCATAATTTTGTACTTTACGGTACAACCTGAACTATTTTTCGTAAAGATTCATTTATGAATCCACATCCAATCTATAGATGCTTTTTAAATTTTCCTTAATCACATTTTTGATTTAAAAGTAATCCGTTTGTGATATAGCATTGCCTTAAGGCTTGTCAATGTTTGTGGATTCCTTTAACGCTCTTTCCTTTTTTCTATTATTATGACAACTGCTATTATTATTAGTACTATTATTATTATTACAACAACAACAACAACAACAACAACAACAATAATAATAATAATAATACACTTTATGTAATTACTAACGTGTACAATGACTAGCTGTACCCACATAGGATATTAAAAGTCTCAAACTTCTAAAAATCCTTATGACTTTTTTGATATTCTTATCACACTTTATGATCTCATTAAAATTGAGATCGATCTTATGTTCATAACATTATGCTCAAATGTTTTCTGAATTATAGTGTAAAGCTATTTGATTACTATGATCTAGATCTTACTCGTTAAATCGACATCATATAAAAATTCTGTATTAATTCTGTTGAGTCAAAAATTCCTTTTTATGAAATAATCTCAATTTTAAGCATTCTAATTAAGATTCTTATTAATGTCACTACATTGGCTCGTACATGAAAATATTAAAACATAAACTTTTAGTTTAGCAAAGTAAATAATTATTTTTAATTATTTAAGTGTACTATCATAACATCACATTTGCTATATGTTTCATACTTAAAGTACATAAAATTATGCATTTATAACATCATTTATTTCTAAAGTCTTGTAGCTATTAAGACTTTCAAATTATGTGTTAATTGGGAAAATTCAAAATAATAATTCATCATTAAGTCGCGATTCAAAGCTGTGAATTTTCTAGGCGTTATAGAAAATTTCTACTACTGAACTGAATTCTTACATAAATTTGTGTTTATGAATTATAAACTTATTCTATCTCATATAATTAACAGGGTAGTCATGGAGAAATTCTTAATTAATCATACTTATTAATGTTAGATTTTTCCAATCATTACAATTTACCCATCTTATAGAATTTTCATCCTAAAAAAATGGTATAAACAAGGGGTATTCTAATGCTTCATAACTTACTTTTATGGGCTTTATTCATTTGGTGATTCTCCCTTAAGGGTCTTGATAAGGGATGTGGTCCAACAAGACCACTTTCTCTCATGGTTTATGGCTTATGTTACTCCTTATTCACATCTTGTTTTGTGCATCTACATCTAGATTGTGATTTGGAATGTAGAAATCGGTCAAAAAGTTCCTCTTTTTATTCCTTAATTTATAGGTCTTATCATCTAGTCATCTAGACTAGTGACGATGATTGTCTAAAACATATTTATCTACTTGCTTTGAAACTTCTAAGGGTTCATAATGCTTGAGCTTATTTGTTCTTATCTCTCTTGAACATGTCTCGCCTCTCCTTGGGGTGTGAGAAAAAGGAAACTCGTTCCTATTTTTTGTATTCTTAAGTTCTCTTATGGTCTTGCTCTTGTGACTTCTCTGTTGGTCATGATAAATTTTCAAAATCATACTTGACTATTTGAATCATTCCAATGATTTCTAATCGAAACTAATGTGTCTTATATTAAATTTTGCCATTTAATTAGGTAAGTTGGAGGTTTATTTGACTCCTAACAATAAGTTCCTCTGTGATGCTAAGTTGTGGGGTACATTGAGATCCTTGACATAAAGAGATCGTACTATAGATCCTTCTTAGGTGGGCTTGTAACGCCCCAAAAATTAAATAATTGGTTTTAGTGTGTAAAATGGTGGGTTAGTTTGCCAGATTATAATTCGAGCCTAATCTAAATATTTTGCAATGATGTCCTAATAAATTTAACTTTTAAATTAATTTGATCATTTTAACTTGTTTTTTTGAATTTTTGAAACAAAACTATTTGTTAAATACCAAATACATCCCATTTGAAAACTGTGTATCGCACACAGCTTTCTCGTGTTGGTTTTACTTCCTTCTATTTAAACTCTCGCTCTTTCTCCTTTTCCCTTCATTCTCTCACGCTCTCTCTCTTCCTCTCTCTTTCTCTCGTCTCACTCTCCCTGCCTCCCTTTCTCCCTTTTCCTTTCTTAAATTTTTGAATCAAAAATCATGCCAAGATTTTTGGTTTTTAGTGGATTGAAAGCTCGGGAATGTGATTTAACAACCATAAACTCTATTCAAGAATTGAATCAAGGTTAGTTTTTAAAATTTCAATTTTTTTTTCAATTTTTTAATTTTCTTTGTATTTTAAAATCCAAGCTCGTTTCAGCTTAGAAAACTTTAATCTAAATTAGAGAAACTTAAAATAGCTAGAATTTAAGCTTGGTTTGAAGAAAAACAGATTTGAATCAAGATTTTATATTTTTCTCAATTTTTCATTATTTTTAGAATTTCTCAAAATATTTGTGTAAATTTTGTTTAAATTAGTTCAAAAGTGTTTTATAATATTTTTCTATCATCTATAGATATTTTCTATGCCTGGGAATTGAGAAAACAAGTTGAAATTAAGGATTGGAGCTCGGGAAGCTAAGGCTCGGTTTTTGAAATATTCCAAAATTTTCTAGTTCGACAAGCTAGATTCATGAGTTTGGTAGGCTGGATTCATACGATCGGTAAGCCGAACCTGGAAAAGTTTGGCTGACTGGACCTGGATTGCCGGCAGGCCAAACCAGGGAGACAGACATGCCAACCAGGCATAGTGAAAATTTGTCGTTTTTCACTTATTTTTACTATTTTAAACCTCGATTGAGAATTTAAACTCTATAGTATGATTTTGCAAACTAAATGACACACTAGGACACCATGAGGTAGGTTAGTAATGTAAAATATCCTAAGCTAGAAATTGATGAGCTTTGTTTATGTTTAAGGTTGTTTGAGGTTCTGCGGAGCCAACATATAGCAGACCGGGACTACAATGTGGGACACTGGCACGAGTATTGAGGTAGGACTTCTACCCTTTATTTTGGCCTTAAAGAATTCTTCCAAAATGTTTTCAATAAATGATATAACGTTTTGAATGTTTTCAAAAGGGGCCTTCTGGCCACAACATGATTTCTTTCAAAATGATCTTCTTCAACGTGATTTCTTTTGAGATGATTTCTTTTAAAACGAATTTCAAGGAACGGTTTAGATAAACTTCTTAGAATTTTTCATTGTTTGTCAAAGAATGAATGCTCATAACGAATCAAACAATGAATGTAATTAAGAATACTAAATAACATGGGATTTAAGTAATGATAAATATACATGAGGGCATGATGCCATATTCAGAGACTGAGTCATGTAGCGTGCGACCTTAGGAGCAGGTCTTGAAACCCAGTTGTGCAACTACGGTGGTGATAAATACGGTTTGCCCAGAAAAGATAAAAAAGTACTTTCTGGACGAACTGTTTTTTATAAGACTTATTTAAATGAATTTATTTATTTATTTAACTCTGTTCTTCTAATCATTTCTTTGAAAGGTAAATTTGATGTTTAAATTGTTTATCTGTTTTAAAATATAGTCCTACTGAGCCTTTTGTTCACTTTTTACTTGTTTTCAAACCTTTGTCATCCTCTAGGTGGAATCCAGCTTAGGACCGATGGAGAGACCACTGCCCAGACTCATGAGCAATAGAGGATCTTAAGCAGGTTAGTAGCTACAATAGATCAAGGCATGTATTATTTAAATTTTATTTTTCATGTTGGACTATGACTGTAATGATTGATTATCGATACTATATGTGTGCACACGTTGTGGGCCCGGTGGGACCCAACATGTACCCTCTATGCCCTCTCTATTATTTATTTCTTTTTGTTTCCTTCTTATCCATTTTTACTATTTTTAATAATTGATTAAAAGTTTTGAATTTTATCACATTTTTAATATAAAAACTCAATTAAATTAATCTAATCAACTGTCACGCTATCTCCCGTACTCTGGGGCGTAATAGAATAGTATCAGAGCCCAAGGTTATGAACATTGGGAATTATGCACACATAGGTACGACAGTGAAAAGCCTCTGATGGTCCAATTTTGTCTCTAAAATTGAGAGAGAATGACACATGGGCATCATCCAACTATGGCTAACGTAAGTCCCATAATTGAGGAATGTATGATAGGGACATCATTTGTCGCTTTTTGGCAAATGGCAGTAAGGGTTAGGTCCAAAATTTTTGAGGGGAGTCACAAGCATAAGTACCTTAAGGAGCTTAGGCGTGTTTTTACCCCAGCTTTCGATGGAAAATGAGGGTCCGCAGGTGGTTAAAAATCAATTTGACTCAATAGTAACACGTTTGGATATCCTTGGTGTACCGGTAGTGTGTCGAGTAGAATTCGTGGCTTGTAAGTTGACAGGCAGTGTTGATAACTGTAAAAGTAAACGAAGCATCTAGAGATGGTAGCAGTGTCGACGTAAGTGAAGCTTCTGGAGAATGGTGGGAGTGTCAACGGGGAAGGATTCAAGGAATTGTTCCATGAGTGTCATTTCCACAAGGACACAGAGACCAAAGGATCGTCAGATTCTACTAGTTGGAATAGGATGATAAGATGGTTTAGGAACACGAGGTTAAGTTTGATGAGTTGGCCAAGTTTGCTCTGTTTTCCATCGTATATGAACGTGAAAAGTGTATCAAGTTCCAGGAAGTGTTGGAAACAAAGTGCGCAGCGGAATTTTTAAAAATTTTTCATCAGAGTATTTTCCAAAACACAAGTTTGACATGTTATACGTATAAATTAAACAGATCTTACTAACCTCAGTATGCCGAAGAACCTCCGCGACCTGTGTAGAGAAGTAACGTTCCAGAAGAGCCTCAACCAACTGGTCTTCTTTGCTATTCTCTATCCACAACCGGAGTGAGTGTGGGCTCACACGTATAGCTCTTCCACCGGAGACTCTCCTTCCAATCAATAGAGAGAACCCAAAGCTAGTGTTCGTGATTTGTGAACAAAAGCTCTCAGGGAGTTTTCAGATGCTCACTAGAAGAGTATCACTCTTAATCTCTCAAATTGATCTGAGTAAATCATTAGACTCACTCCCTTTTTATACCTATTGGTCCTTGGGGTCAGTCCATATCAGATTAGGTCTCAAAAATCGAAACAGAATCAAGTTCGGATCAATATCTGATAAGATACGCGTGAAAAACGCGTAATCTTAACTATCGCGGTCGGCATGCCGAACTGTGTGATAGGCAGGCCGAACTGACCAGTTCGGCAGGCCGAAATTTCTGATCGGCAGGCCGAACTGCCGAGAAAAAATCTCCGCGAATCTTTTATTTTCCACCCGAGATTCTAAAGGATAAAGTCTCAGTTTTGATTCAAATAGCCCAATAGAAAAGATATCTGATCAAAACAAACTTTATCAAGATAATCTCTAAGAAAATAAATCAATTCACAATAATTCTACAAGTTTATCTTGTTCTAATTGTCCAAAATTAAAACAACCGATAAACAGACAAGAATTATCCGAACGCCATAATTCAACAAGTTCATCTTGAACTAATTTCTTACATAATTAATTCAACCGATAAACAGACATGAATTATTTGATTCTTATAAATTTTAAACCAATCTGATAAATCCGACATAAGTCACCAATTATTGGAAAAGCACGCCGTGTCGTTACAGGATTTTGTGAGCTAGCAAAGGGGACCAAAATGGACCTATAAAGTTCAAGCTCATGATAATTATGAAACCCAATATCCCAGATATACATTTCACAATTATCAACTCCAACGCTACTCCACTAAAAGCTTGGAGCTGCACTCTCGAACTTTATAGAATTACGAAGCTCGTGTATCTAAGTCTCCATGACATATCATAGTGTATCGCATCCCCATATGATCATCCATAATCGGCTTAAGGACAAGTTCTGTCTTACCTTCCCGATTATTTTTATCTTACGTTCCATTGTCTCACCATTAGAAAACTTACCATCCAAAGATAGTATACCATTCGGTTACACCTATGTATCCAAATGGTTGAGCGCTCCAGTTTTCCAATTACAGGACAACGCATATAAGAGGATATCATTACTCCTAAAGAGGAGCTATGGATTCCATATCTATGAATAACAAGTCTACGCTACCAAGAGTCATGCCTCCAACGTACCGGCATGCATGCCACTATAGAGATGTGGGAGTCACCCATTGGTACATCAAAAGACACAAATCGAGACAACGGGCCCATTATTCATCTCAGGATTAAGATACAATACAAATGATTGTCTAAAGTGAATCGATTTGCCAAGACAGAATTATTAATCCAAATCAATTCACTTTATGTCCCGATCCAACACATCGTCACCTATGACAACGCGCCAATGTTTCTATTCACGGAGTCCAACTCCGATGGCCAAGACAAACCATCTCCCAAAAGGGATATAGACAACATAACAATCTTTACATGAATAAAGCGCCCAACTTTATTCCCTCGATTGCGGATCATATATATTTTAGACCATCACCTTAAGAGTCGTGTCTACCGCATAATCATCCCATCATATGCCCAACTCTTAAGGTTTAGACTGATAGTCTCAGACTACTGTTTGCTTATCATACATTCAACAAATATGAACGTAAAGAGGACAATATTTGGTATATATAAATGAATAAATTCTTTATTGATAAAAATGTCTCCAAAAACGTATTACATTTTTACTCCTTAGAGCATACATGTCTAACAATCTCCCACTTGCACTAAGTGAGTAAATACTGCAAATTTCGCATCCCCATAGCTTCCACATGCCTTTCGAAGACTCTCCCAGAAAGTGTCTTCGTAAATGGATCAGCTAAATTGTCCTCTGACGCGATCTTGCACACCGTGACATGCCCGCTCTCAACGAAGTCCTTTATCACATGATACTTCCGATCAATATGCTTACTTTTCTTGTGAAATCTTGGTTCCTTAGCATTAGCTACCGCCGCACTGTTATCACAGTACAGTGATACCGCTTTATCCATACCAGGAACTACCTCAAGATCCCCAAGGAACTTGCGGAGCCACACTGCTTCTTTCGAAGCATCACTAGCCGCCACATACTCGGCCTCCATCGTTGAATCCAAAGTGCAATCTTGCTTCGCACTTCTCCAACTGATGGCACCGCCACCCAGAGTAAACACAAACCCCAATGTCGATTTCCTAGAATCCAGTCAGGATTGAAAATCCGAATCAGTGTATCCTAGAGGAGTTAAATCCTCACCCGAATACACAAGCATATACCCTCGAGTCCTTCTCAGGTACTTGAAAATATGCTTTACCGCAACCCAATGGTTTGGTCCTGGATCCGCCTGAAATCGACTCACAATCCCGACCGCATAGCTAATATCCGGTCGAGTGCAAAGCATGGCATACATGAGACTACCCACTGCCGAAGCATAAGGTACCTTCTTCAGGTATTCTCTTTCTTCATTAGACTTTGGAGAGTCTTTCTTAGAAAGAGTAATTCCAGACCTAGATGGTTGCCCACCTTTCTTGGAATCCTGCATTGCAAACCTCCTGAGAATTTTATCTATGTAGCTGGCCTGTGACAAAGCTATCATTTTGTTCTTCCTATCCCGAAAGATCTGGATACCGAGAACAAAATTAGCCTCACCCAAGTCCTTCATGTCAAACTGCTTGGTCAACCATAATTTGACCGATGACAACGCCCCAACGTCATTGCCAATTAGCAGAATGTCATCTACATAGAGTAGTAGAAAAACCACCTTCCCATTCTTAATGTGTTTGTAAACACATGGTTCATCCACATTTTGTGAGAACCCATAAGTCTTGATCACTTGATCAAATCTTATGTTCCAAGAACGAGAAGCCTGCTTAAGTCCATAAATAGACTTTAGCAACTTACAAACCTTACCCTCTTGACCCGTGACCTTGAACCCGTCTGGTTGTTCCATATAAATGGACTCATCAAGATAGCCATTCAGAAAAGCCGTCTTGACATCCATCTGCCAAATCTCGTAGTCGAGAGCGGCAGCTATGGACAAGAGTATCCGGATGGACTTAAGCATGGCTACAGGCGAAAAGGTTTCCTCATAATCGATTCCTTCCTTTTGCGTATAACCCTTAGCTACCAGTCTAGCCTTAAAGGTTTCGACCTTTCCATCCACTCCTCTTTTCCTCTTGTAGATCCACTTACTCCCTATGGGTTTTACCCCTTCGGGAAGATCCACAAGCTCCCAGACCCGATTAGTCTCCATAGACTTCATCTCAATGTTCATGGCCTCTGTCCAGAGTCTTGAATCAACATCCTCCATAGCTTCTGCGTAAGTATAAGGATCCCTGTCATGTTCATCCGGTTCAGCCAAAAAGACCTCCCCATTGAACATATACCTCTCAGGTTGACGACCGATCCTCCCACTACGCCGAAGCCCCTGAGGTTGTTGTTCAGGTTTGTTTGGTTTTTCTACACCGATCGGAATGGTTTCGTTCGGAACCTCCGGAGTAAACGGATTACCCCTCAACTCCTCAAGCACCACTTTGCTTTGAGGTTTAAAGTCGTTCATGTAACTCTCCTCAAGGAAAGTTGCATTAGTTGAAACCACGACTTTATTTTCCTTTGGGTTATAAAAATAACCCCCTTTAGTCCCTTTTGGATATCCTACAAACACGCAAACTTCTGAACGTGCTTCCAACTTATTCGGATCCTTAAACAGGACATGAGCTGGACATCCCCATATGCGAATATGGTTTAAGGATGTCTTCCGTCTTGTCCACAACTCGTGAGGAGTTTTAGGGACCGATTTTGAAGGCACATTGTTCAAAAGATAACATGCGGTTTGTAGTGCATATCCCCAAAAGGATAAAGGCAATGATGAATAACTCATCATGGACCGAATCATGTCCAACAAAGTCCTATTCCTTCTCTCTGCTACGCCATTCTGTTGCGGAGTGCCCGGCGCAGTCAAATGGGATAAAATCCTATTCTCTAACAAGTGTCCCAAGAACTCATCAGAAAGGTATTCCCCACCTCGATCAGATCGAAGTGCCTTTATGGGTCTACCCAATTGCTTTTCCACTTCAGCCCTAAACTCCCTGAACTTATCATAAGTTTCGCTTTTGTGGTGCATTAGGTACACATACCCATATCTAGAGTAATCGTCAATAAAAGTAACGAAGTACTCATACCCTCCTCGTGCCCGAATGTTCATCGGTCCGCAAACATCACTATGCACAAGTTCTAGAACCCCTTCGGCCCTATTGCCCTTAGGCCCGTATGGTCTTTAGGTCATTTTACCCTCCAAACAAGACTCACATTGAGGTATAGATTCCACCTTTAAGTGACTTAAAGGTCCATCCCTTACCAACCTTTGAATCCTATTTAGGTTAATATGCCCAAGGCGCAAATGCCAAAGATAAGTCTTATTAGAGTGAGAAGTTTTAAGTCTTTTTGAGTTATTATCATTTATCTCAGCATTAAGCAATAGGTCCATCTTAGGTTTGATAAAATATAGATTATTTTGCATCCATCCAGAACAGATAAAAGATTTGTTTTTACGAATCACCACTTTTTCATTAAAAGATACCACGTAGGAGTCTTTAAATAAAGAAGATACAGAAATTAAATTCCTTTTAAATTTAGGAACATAAAAACAATCTCGCAAAATTAAACTCCTATAATTATCAAAATAAAGATGGACATCTCCCACTGCTTCCGCTGAGACCAAGGATCCATCGCCCATCCGAAGCGTTAAGTCTTCACGAAGTAGACTTCTCGTTTCTTTGAATCCCTGCAGAGAAACACAAACATGATTAGTTGCACCAGAATCTATGACCCAAATGTCACTGGATTCCTCAACCAAACAAGTTTCTAAATATAGAAGATCACACCTACCTCCCTTGGAAAGGAAGTCCTTGCAATGCTTCTTTATATGCCCGACCTTTCCACAAAAGAAGCACTTAAGTTTCTTTGGGTTCTTCTTCTTCTTCTTCTTGCTCTTGGTAGCAATAGGAATAGAAGACTTCCCACTTTTGGCCCGTTGCTTCTTTCCATTCCCAGAGTTAGGATTGGAACCAGAAGCAGCTACCATATTGGCCTCTCCACCAGCAGGAGACTCCCTGATCAGCAGTTCAAACTCTTGTAACTGTTTCATCAGTTCTGTCAAGGTCATATCCCGTCTATTGCTTAGATTAAAAGTAGCTCTAAACGGAATAAATTCCTTAGACAGAGTCTCAAAGACCATAGTCATCTGAGTTTCAGCATCAATGTCGGCTCCATTGGTTTGAGCCTCAGCGAGGTAACCCATGACCAACATCATGTGCTCCTTTACAGATGTCCCCGGTCTCTGTCTACAGTTTAAGAGTTTCCGAAGCGCCCCTTGCCGCTTTGTTATGGCCTGGCCTCCAAACATGTCCTCAAGATTATCCAAGATCTGCTTCGCAGTCTCATAATCCTGATGTTGAGCCTGCAGCACGTTATTGATGCTAGCCATAACATAGCAGCGGGCCTGATCATTAGCATCTTTCCAGCGTTCGTACGCTTGGAATTGCTCATTACTTGAGTCTCCCGTAGGCTCGGGAGGACAAGGAGTTGTCAGAACATATTTCAGTTTCTCAAAGGAAAGGACGATGTCCAGGTTCCGTTTCCAATCATTATAGTTCTCACCGGTCAATTGGTTTTTGTCAAGTATCGATGATAAAGCGTTTTTAGACATTTTCAATCTACAATAAAGAATCATATACCAAACATAAGCAAACATATATAATAATTTAGTAAGTTAACACAATCATGTAAAATCATACAAATGTGTTTATGTGTCAAAACCTTGAAAATATCACAACCTTACAACGATAATTCCCAACTCAGAATTCAACAAGCTCCTAGGGGAGTCATGCCAAATTCAATCAGGAACACGGATCCCCTCCTGATTAATATATGCCATCCAGGACCCGTATGATCCAGCATATACTAATAATCGTTTCTTTGGCCATTAATTTTATTAACAGAGCTCCTAGGGGAGGTTAATAATAAAGTTAACGTGAGTGTATAACCACCGTTTTAATATTTTATCCATGATTTATAATCACCACCTAGGGGTGTGCAACCATAAATCATACTAAAATACCTTATCCTTTCAGAGATCCAATCTGGTACATGATAGAAATCCCTTCCTAGGGGTTGGGACCATCATGTTCTTCCTATGGACCAACGATGGAGGCCTTAGGTTCTCTCTTCGAAAACCTTCTCCCACTCAATCTTTTGAAGTCAAGGTTTTATTTTAAAATTATGCATGAACAATTTTAATATGAGCGGCACTCCCTATTCTATATGACATGTTATCAATATACATGGTAAATCATATTATAATGCAGACAAGCAAAGCAATCAAGCAAAGCTACAAGCATAATAATAATAACCGTAATATTATGGTTCCACCCTAGAGAATAGAAAAAAAAAGATTACAAGAGAATAATCGAGACATTTATCGATTCTTCATCCTTGAATCCTCAAGCTGTATCCTTCTTCATGTAATATCCATCTTCAAGTCCTCAATCCCGTATGAATCGAACACTTCATATTTCCGGTCATATCCAAATTTAATGTTTCTCAGAATCGTCCCAAAAATAAAATTAAAACTGCACTGAAAAAATCGCACCTTTTCTGGACACCTGGCAGCTCTCGGTCGGCAAGCCGATCTGGGTGATCGGTCTGCCGATCATGGTGGTTCGGCCTGCCGAACATGAAGGTTCGGCCTGCCGGCAGAGCACCAAAATTTCTGCCCCACTGTCGGCCTGTCGGACCGTACGTCCGGCCTGCCGATCTGTGACCTTCGGCCTGCCGAACTGTGAGGTCCGGCATGCCGACCGAGCAGAAAACCCTCAATCCAGAAAATACAATTTTAATGCAATTCATCAATTTTATTTTTAACAATTCAAAAACATAAAATTAGAGACTCAGGAAATACCTGGAGGCGCCATCATCAATCTTTAAGTTCCGACTTCTCGTTCCGTCTTCTCCGAATAATTATTTAATTACAAAATTCTTACAAATTAAAAATTAAATGATAATTCCAAGACAGAGATGATAGTCTGCCATCTAATTACATGAAAAACCTAGATACACATTCTAACCTCTAAGGAACCATAACCGGTATTAATTAATTAATAAATAATTAAACAACAATTTAATCAACCATAATTAATTAATAAACATTCACCATATAATCCATGACAACATATATATTATATAGAAACCTAGAGTGCCATCTCTCTATAAAATTTAATTCAAGCATTGGAGAGATTAAGATCACAAAATTTATGCATATAACATGATCGCAAACTTGCAAATTTATGTAAAAACCTCGGCTCTGATACCAATTGTTGGAAACAAAGTGCGCAGCGGAATTTTTAAAAATTTTTCATCAGAGTATTTTCCAAAACACAAGTTTGACATGTTATACGTATAAATTAAACAGATCTTACTAACCTCAGTATGCCGAAGAACCTCCGCGACCTGTGTAGAGAAGTAACGTTCCAGAAGAGCCTCAACCAACTGGTCTTCTTTGCTATTCTCTATCCACAACCGGAGTGAGTGTGGGCTCACACGTACAGCTCTTCCACCGGTGACTCTCCTTCCAATCAATAGAGAGAACCCAAAGCTAGTGTTCGTGATTTGTGAACAAAAGCTCTCAGGGAGTTTTCAGATGCTCACTAGAAGAGTATCACTCTTAATCTCTCAAATTGATCTGAGTAAATCATTAGACTCACTCCCTTTTTATACCTATTGGTCCTTGGGGTCAGTCCATATCAGATTAGGTCTCAAAAATCGAAACAGAATCAAGTTCGGATCAATATCTGATAAGATACGCGTGAAAAACGCGTAATCTTAACTGTCGCGGTCGGCATGCCGAACTGTGTGATAGGCAGGCCGAACTTTCTGATCGGCAGGCCGAACTGCCGAGAAAAAATCTCCGCGAATCTTTTATTTTCCACCCGAGATTCTAAAGGATAAAGTCTCAGTTTTGATTCAAATAGCCCAATAGAAAAGATATCTGATCAAAACAAACTTTATCAAGATAATCTCTAAGAAAATAAATCAATTCACAATAATTCTACAAGTTTATCTTGTTCTAATTGTCCAAAATTAAAACAACCGATAAACAGACAAGAATTATCCGAACGCCATAATTCAACAAGTTCATCTTGAACTAATTTCTTACATAATTAATTCAACCGATAAACAGACATGAATTATTTGATTCTTATAAATTTTAAACCAATCTGATAAATTCGACATAAGTCACCAATTATTGGAAAAGCACGCCGTGTCGTTACAGGATTTTGTGAGCTAGCAAAGGGGACCAAAATGGACCTATAAAGTTCAAGCTCATGATAATTATGAAACCCAATATCCCAGATATACATTTCACAATTATCAACTCCAACGCTACTCCACTAAAAGCTTGGAGCTGCACTCTCGAACTTTATAGAATTACGAAGCTCGTGTATCTAAGTCTCCATGACATATCATAGTGTATCGCATCCCCATATGATCATCCATAATCGGCTTAAGGACAAGTTCTGTCTTACCTTCCCGATTATTTTTATCTTACGTTCCATTGTCTCACCATTAGAAAACTTACCATCCAAAGATAGTATACCATTCGGTTACACCTATGTATCCAAATGGTTGAGCGCTCCAGTTTTCCAATTACAGGACAACGCATATAAGAGGATATCATTACTCCTAAAGAGGAGCTATGGATTCCATATCTATGAATAACAAGTCTACGCTACCAAGAGTCATGCCTCCAACGTACCGGCATGCATGCCACTATAGAGATGTGGGAGTCACCCATTGGTACATCAAAAGACACAAATCGAGACAACGGGCCCATTATTCATCTCAGGATTAAGATACAATACAAATGATTGTCTAAAGTGAATCGATTTGCCAAGACAGAATTATTAATCCAAATCAATTCACTTTATGTCCCGATCCAACACATCGTCACCTATGACAACGCGCCAATGTTTCTATTCACGGAGTCCAACTCCGATGGCCAAGACAAACCATCTCCCAAAAGGGATATAGACAACATAACAATCTTTACATGAATAAAGCGCCCAACTTTATTCCCTCGATTGCGGATCATATATATTTTAGACCATCACCTTAAGAGTCGTGTCTACCGCATAATCATTCCATCATATGCCCAACTCTTAAGGTTTAGACTGATAGTCTCAGACTACTGTTTGCTTATCATACATTCAACAAATATGAACGTAAAGAGGACAATATTTGGTATATATAAATGAATAAATTCTTTATTGATAAAAATGTCTCCAAAAACGTATTACATTTTTACTCCTTAGAGCATACATGTCTAACAGGAAGGGCGTAAGGAATTCATTCAACAGCAATTGGTGGTCTTACGACTTCAGAATTCTAGTAGGTTAGAGTTGTCAGTCTTATCGATAGGAGTAGATCATGCTCACTACTACGAGGATGGGGCGAGAACATTAGGAGGGCCCTAGTAGAGCAATAAGAGAGGTAGCGATAGTCAAGCTTAGGTAAAGAATCGACATGGTAGAGTAGCAATGGAAGCAGCAGATCATCCAACAGTAGACGAAACAACCCTTGTCATTTTTACAGCAACCGGGATGCATCAGGAGGAACTGTCCAGTAAGAAACGCTCGACAAGGATCTTAGACTGGGAAGGTGCAAGCCGTCAGCCTTAACCTCAGTCTTTATCTCTACCTCAGTAACTTCTTCAGTTTTAACTTCATCAGTTTCCTCCGTAGCAGTATCGGTCGATGAACCCAGGACGTGGCAGCGCTAGTAGAGGAAAAGGAAGAGGCTCCAGTTCGAGTTTGCATAGTAACTTTAGCGAGTCTGGATACTTAGACCAGTGATGAGATGGTCGACAAAATGATTCCAGTTTGTTAGTCTTTAGTTTTGGTTCTCTTTGATATTGGTGCCATTTATTCTCTTGTTTTGAGTTCATTTGTACATGCCTTAGAAATTGAACTAGGAGAATTTGCTAAACTCTTAGTAAATACCTCACCCTTGGAGCGGGTGTGTGTGAACCATAGGTGTAAACCTTGTGAGGTAATGATTGGGGATGGGACTTCGAGAAGTAATTTGGTTATGATCCCCGTGAGTACTTATGATTGATCTTAGGAACAAACGAGTTGTCCAGGAATGTGCAACTGTAGTTGTCGCGCTAAATGGGTAACCCTAGGGATCGATAGAGGGACGATGATCATTTACCAAGGTGGTAACGATCGAGTAATGAGTGAGTAACTCATGAAATTGTGTCTAGGTGTACGAGGGAGACCGAGCATGATATATATCAATATACATATATACATAGTTCTCTTAGATCTAGGGGAGGAATCTGATGCCGTAGGAAGAAATGTATCAACATCGATGGCTAATGAGTTCGAGGATATCTTCCCCAATGAGTTATCGTGATTAGCACTGTGTCGGGAGGATTAAGTTAGTGTCAAGTTATTCATAGCACCATGTCGTTTGGCGCTAGTAAGAATGAGGGAATTAAGGAAACAGCTTCAGGAACTTACAGGTAAAGGGTATATTTAGGACTACGTAGGATAAAATCAGTTTCATCTGCCAAGAGGCACAATGGTATGCTCAGGTTGTGCGTTGGTTATTGGCAGTTGAATCAAGTCACCGTGAAGGACGAATATCCCAGGCCCTAGATCGATGAGTTATTTGACCAGCTAGGAAGTTCTTGATATTTCTCGAGAATTGATTTGCGATCCAAAAGAATCAGCTGCATGCCCAGAAGGTCGAGTTTAAAGGTTATTTTGAGTAAGACGTCTCAATAGATTTGTCTAAGATTGAGACTACAGTATGGTAGGGGCGACTGAAGATCGCGACCGAGATTCATAGCTGTTTAGGACTTGCCGAGCACTGCAGAAAAGTTCACGAAGGGTTTCCCCAAAGGTAGCGACTACATTAACGCAGTTGATCAGGACAACTGATAGGTTTGAATGGGACGAGGGGTGTAGATGCTCTTCCTAATAGTTGAGAGATCAGTTGACTACCACTTCTGCACTGGCTACATCAAACATTGATGAGTTTTATGAGATCTATACCGCTGTAGTAGGACAAAGGCTTGGATGTGTATTGAAGCGACATGAACGAGTTATGACTTATGGATTGTAATAGTAAAAGCCTCGTGAGTAGGACTTCCTTACTCATGATTTAGAGCATGCCGTAGTGATTTACGCTTCAGGGGATCTAGAGAAGCCACTTGTTGGGGTGATATTTCAGGTATTCTTGGATCATAAGGGCTCAAGATATTTGTTCACTCAAAGAAATTTGAATTAAGGCTGCAATGGTAGGTAAAATGTATGGGGGACTAGGATATCTAGTTGCAGTATCATCTGGGTAGGGCCATCGTGGTTGCAGACATGCTCAGCAGGAGGTCTTGGGAGATTCGCACATATCTGGCACTAAAGGACTAGTGAGGGATGCCACCGTGAGCAAGAATGGGCCGTAGTACCATGAAGTCTTCGATTTGGTGTCGGCATATTTCAAGGATTTAATTTTAGCACTTTGTTTGAATAGTGAGGCAAAATTAGTGGCGAGACCAATATCTTCAGGGAGAGTGGACACGAATGCGGATCGGGGAGCAGTTTAAAGATTAGAGGTATTCCTACCAGTGGATCATTACAGTCTCAAGGAATGTTTGGTAGTGTCTGCAATCGAGGGAGTGATGAAAGCCTTGATGAATGAAGCTCACAAGTTTCAATTCACCATACATCCAGGGAGCATGAAGATGCATTGCATTTTTCAAGGGCAGTACTGGTGGAAAAGCCTGAAGAAAGTTGTTTAAGCATACATGGCCTAGTGCGTAATTTGCCTACAAGTGGCGGCCAAGCATTAGAAGCTTGCTGGTCAGCTTCAGCATGAGAGCATGTCGTGGTAGATTTCTTCTCTGGGTTGCCAAGGACGGAGCAAGCACGTGATGCGATTTGGGTCGTCATTGGCAAGTTGACGAAATCGATGCGTTTTATTCTCATTAGGTCTTACTGTTTGCAACGAGTTCTTGGAGGAGCTTTCAGGAAGCTTTGGGCATATACTTTCCAACGCGACTTTTCATTCTCAGACCGATATGCAGTTTGCTTGAGGTATACATATTTTAAGAGGTACTTTGCATGCATGTGTATTGGATTTTGGTAGGAATTGGAAACGACATTTGTGTCTGGCCAAGTTAGGTACAACAGTAACTGTCAAGTAAGCATCAGGATAGCATCATTTGAAGTATCATGTGGTCGGCCATGTCGATCGTCCGTGATTCAAGTAGGATCAAAAGACGAGACCATTATTGGACCCGGAGAGACCCGCGAGAACAACGAAAAGGGCTAATGTGTTACGTAATCGGTTGAGAGTAGCTCGAGGTAGGCAAAAGAGTTATGCGAATGGGAGATGCTAACCTTTAGAATTCGAGGTAGGGGATTCTGTTCTCTTAAAGGCTTCACCGTGTAAGTGAGTTTTGCATTTCGGTGTAGAAGGGGAAAATGAATCGAGGTGCGTTAGGTTGTTCAAGATTCTCAACGCGTTGGAGTGACCATTTATTGCCTTGATCTTCTTTCCAAACTCTCTCATGTTCATGTCGTATTCTGCATGTTAGTGCTCTAGAATGTTCTCTCAAGCCAAGCAAGATTGTCTCGATTCGTAATGTGCACATTCAGGAAGACATGACCTACTAAGAGGTGCTGGCTTAGATTCTCGATCGAAAAGTGATAAATTTAAGGTGCTATAAGAATCCGTTAATGAATGTGGTGTGGTGGCACCATAGGGTTGATGAGACAACCTGGAAATCAGGGTTGATCATGTGGGAGTCATATCCGCATTTATTTTGTACTTAAGATAGTTTTTGAGTTTCGAGGACGAAATTTCTTTTAGTGATGGAGAGCTGTAACGCCTCAAAAATTAATTAAGTGGTTTTTGTATGTAAAATGGCAGGTTAGTGTGCTAGATTATAATTCGAGCCTAATCTAAATAGTTTGCAATGATGTCCTAATAAATTTGACTTTTAAATTAATTTGATGATTTTAACTTGTTATTTTGAATTTTTGAAACAAAACTATTTGTTAAATACCAAATACATCCCATTTGAAAACTATGTATCGCACACAACTTTCTCGTGTTGGTTTTACTTCCTTCTATATAAACTCTCCCTCTCTTTCCTTTTCCCCTCACTCTCTCACACTCTCTCTCTTCCCCTCTCTCTCTCGTCTCATTCTCCCTGCCTCCCTTTCTCCCCCTTCTTTTCTTAAATTTTTGAATCAAAAATCAAGCCAAGCTTTTCAATTTTCAGTGGATTGAAGGCTCAGGAATGTGATTTAACAACCATAAACTTGATTCAAGTATTCAATCAAGGTTAGTTTTTAAATTTTTTTTCAATTTTTCAATTTTCTTTGTATTTTGAAATCCAAGCTCGTTTAAGCTTATAAAAGCTTTAATCTAAATTAGAGAAACTTAAAATAGCTAGAATCTAAGCTTGGTTTGAAGAAAAATGGATTTGAATCAAGATTTTCTATTTTTCTTTATTTTTAGAATTTTTTAAATTTTTTGTGCAAATCATGTTTAATTAGTTCAAAAGTATTTTATAATGTTTTTCTATCATCTATACATGTTTTCTATGCCTTGGAATTCAGAAAACAGGTTGAAATTAAGGATTGGAGCTCGGGAAGCAGAGGCTTAAGTTTTGAAAAATTCTAGAATTTTCTAGTTCGGCAGGCCGGATTCATGAGTTCGGCAGGCCGGATTCATATGACCGGCAGGTCGAACCTAGAAAAGTTCAGGCGACCAGATCTGGCTAACCGGTAGGCCGAACTAGGGAGACCGGTAGGCCAACCAAGTGTAGTGAAAATTTGTCATTTTTTCACCCTTTTTACCCCCGATTGAGAATTTAAACTTTATAGTATGATTTTGCGAACCAAATGGCACACTAGAACACCATGAGGTAGGTTAGTAATGTAAAATATCCTAAGCTAGAAATTGATGAGTTTAGTTTATGTTTAAGGTTGTTTTAGGTTCTACAGAGCTAACGTATAGCAGACTGGGACTGCGATGTGGGACACTGGCATGAGTATTGAGGTAGGACTTCTACCCCTTTCTTTGGTAGCCAGGTTTTTATTGAATTTGGCCTTAAAGGATTCTTCCAAAATGTTTCAATAAATGACATAATGTTTTGAATATTTTTAAAAGGGGGCTTCTAGCCACAACATGATTTCTTTCAAAATGATCTTTTACAAAATGATCTCCTTCAATGTGATTTCTTTTGAAATGATTTCTTTTAAAATGAATTTCAAGGAACGGTTTAGATAAACTTCTTAGAAATTTTCATTATTTGTCGAAGAATGAATACTCATAACAAATCAAATAATGAATGTAACTAAGAATACTCGGTAACATGGGATTTAAGTAATGATAAATATACATGAGGGCATGATGCCATATTCAAAGACCGGGTTGTGTAGCCTGTGACCTTGGGGCTGGTCCCGAAACCCAGTTGGGCCACTATAGTGGTAATACATATGTTTGCCCATAAAAGATAAAAAGGTACTTTTTGGATTAACTGTTTTTTATAAGACTTATTTAAATGAATTTATTTATTTATTTAACTCTGTTCTTCTAATCATTTCTTTGAAAAGTAAATTTCATGTTTAAATTGTTTATCTATTTTAAAACATAATCCTACTGAGCCTTTTGCCTACTTTTTTCTTGTTTTCAAACCTTTTTCCCCCTCTAAGTGGAATCCAGCTTAAGACTGACGGAAAGACCACTACCCAAATGCAAGCAATAGAGGATCTTGAGTAGGTTAGTAGCTGTAGTAGATTAAGATATGCATTATTTAAATTTTATTTTTCATGTTGGACTGTGACTGTAATGATTTATTGTCGATACTATGTGTGTGTACACGTTGTGGGCCTGGTGGGATCCAACACGTACCCTCCTTGCCCTCTCTATTATTTTATTTCTTTTTATTTCCTTCTTATCCATTTTTACTATTTTTAATAATTGATCAAAAGTTTTAAATTTTATCGCATTTTTAATATAATTAATTAATTCCTTAAATTGAAAATTTTTAACAAAAACTCAATTAAATTAATCTAATTTACTGCCATGTCACCACCCGTACTTCGGCCATGACAGGGCTTATTCTAGAAATTTCAACATACTAGCGTAACAGACCGGGGGCAAACAGGTACTTATAGCATATAAAATCGTACCATCAATTTTCTTTGCTTGTACTTACTTTAGAATCTAAGATATACTACCGTAGTATACCATAAAGATTGGGTAGTTTTGAGTTTTTTGCATTTTTTGTGGGTAAGAAATCATTCTAGATCTAAATCTCATGCTACTAATAGGGTATGCTCTTACAAAAGAGCAAAACTATATTGTCTCATTTTACCTATAAAAGGCTGATTAAAGTCTTGTCTACATTCTATCTACCTTAAAATTGTAATCTTAGTCTTTTAAGCACCTATTTTCTTAGAAAATAGGTGTCATTCTAGCCTTGACTGGCTCTAATTTTCCACGACATAATCCTGATTAGGTCGTCTTATGATCTTTCTCAGCTTGTATTACTTACCTCTCCATCGGGGTTCTAGTCAATTTTGTTTCTATTGTGGAAATATTCATGATGTGTCTTAACTTTCTCTACATGTGGATTTCGTGTCTATACCTAGCTACGTGTTTTTTCTTTCTAGGCCACTCTAGTGTCTTATGTCGTTTTAAGGCTTCCTTATACTTTCTAGTAAGGGTTGTGTCTCAGCCTTTAAAATCCTTCTTAGACAGTTTATTACTTCTATTCTTTCTTGTTGTTGAGTTCGAGCTAGACTAGGATTTGCGAACTCATTCAACGAGGTGCCATATACTTGTCTTTTACTCTCTTCTTGTCATCTTAATTTTAACCTAATTAAGTTCTTAAACTTTCTCTTTTCATAGCTAATGTAATTCTTGAACTTTCAAAAATCCTTATGACTTTCTTGATATTCTTATCATGCTTTATGATCTCATTAAAATTGAGATCAATCTTATATTCATAACTTTATGCTCAACATTTTCTAAATTATAGTGTTGAACTGTTTGATCACTATGATCTAGATCTTCTTCGTTAAACCAGCATCATACAAGAATTTTGTATTCATTCTATGGAGTCAGAAATTCCTTTTTATCAAATAATCTTAATTTTCAGCATTCTAATTGAGATTATTATGAATGTCACTACTTTGGCTTATACATAAAATTATTGACTTATAAACCTTTAGTTTAGCATATTAAATAATTATTTTTAATTATTTAAGTGTATTATCATAACATCACATTTGCTATATGCTCATGCTTAAAGTATATAAAACTAAATTTATAACATTGTTTATTTCTAAAGTCTTATAGTTATTAAGACTTTCAAATTGCATGTTAATTCAGAAAATTCATAATCATAATTCATGCGTACGTCACGATTCAAACTTTAGAATTTTCTAAGCATTGTAGAAAATTTCTAGCATTGAACTAAATTTTTACATAAATTTGTGTTTATGAATTCTAAACTTGTACTATCTTATACACTTAACGAGGTAGTTACGGAGAAATCTTTAATTAATCATACTTATTACTTTTTAGATTTTTTCAATCATTACATTAAACCAAGTGAATATACTATACCTCATGACTTGGTGTCTAAAATTATAAGCATAAAAAGTGTTGAACATACTATATGTCATGACTTGGTATTTAAAATAATAAGCATAACAAATGCAAGTGTATTCCAAACATGTATGAGCATATGAAAACCTTTTTTTTTTATGTCATACATAAGGTTTAAAGCTTACTTGGACCTCACGTTAGCGTTTCCCTATTTAATCTTTTCTCTCTATCTGTCAGATTTGTATCACATTCAAGTGATACTGACAATTAGCTTGAATCTATATTATCAATCTATTTCTACACTGTTTGACTTGGATACACTACAGTGAAACTTACATCTCGTTACATGTCTTTGAAAAAATGCAGAACACTTATCGCTTAAGGACTTTGAGCTAAATTGAAGTGTTTAGAGTCTGTTTTATCAATTGTTATTAAAACGATGATTTTACTATAACCGGGTCTCATAAATTTTAATCTCTTTTGGGCTTGAAATCTATGGTCACTCACTACGCACAACAATGAAGAGAACCAACCTTGCTCAGTGAAAAATTCAGTTCCATATGGTTTTAAGGGTTTGGCCACAAATATCTTGATATTTTTACCATTAGAACCGAAAAGAACTATTTTATACTATAAAGTCCAATTTTTCGCAAAGATTAAAACGTTCAAAAACTCATTGGTTAAATCAAACAACTTTAAAACGCTTATTTAATTTACCATTTTGAATTTTATTTAACTTAGGAAAAAAAACTCCTCCAACGGAAAAAAAAGGAGAACACCTAATAATTATCCTTTACGGTACAAAAGCAAAAAATTTTGTTAGCTAGTTAGTTTCTTTTGCCAGAAATTATTTTTGGTTGTTACCTTAATATTTTTGTCATTGATAAAAGGTTCTTTTTCGTTAATGAGTTTCTTAGTACAAAGTAAATTTGTACCAAAGTGTGGATTCTTAATGAGTTTGTTAATGAGTGTCTCAATCACCTTTTTTTAACTTTTTTTCCCTTTTATAATGTCTCAAAACTAAAATAGATAAGTTAGAGGGAAAAGCATTTAAGAAAACTAAAATATCATACCCAGCTTGAAAAAAAAAAAAAAGGTATAAATCAACCTTCTCTATTAAAAAACTGACAAAATTTGACGAAGAGGGAAAATTTGGAGATAGATGATAGATTGGCAAGAAAAACAGATTCGTTTTAAAGTTCCAAAACACTTCTACTTAAATATCTAAACACTTATGAATCGTTCTTGTCTTAGAAAACCAAAACATCTTTTAAAAGCTCCTTCAATCCGGTCAACTAGAGACCAAATTTTTCCAAAAATATTCCCCCTAATTGGTTCATTGGTTCAAATTGTGCTGATTTAAAATTTTTTATTTGAACAAAAAAACTGAAATGTTTAGTTTAAACAGTCATTCGAATTAGAGTTTAGATGTGCAGTTAAAAGTCTTAATTTGAAAAGGAAAACCAATCCGAATTCGTATTTAGATGAGTATTGATAACTTTAGTTTGAAGCATAAAAAAAAAAATCATTAATTAAAAAGCAAAAATTAAATATGTAGAAAAAAGTTATCTAATTGAAAAATAATATAAAAAAATAGTGTTGGATTATAAATACTAATATATAGAAGGGAAATCATCTTTCAATATTGGTTTGAAAAGTTAAAATAAAAAAAAATAATTAAATTTAAATTATTAATTTAGTTTAAATTAAATGTTTTACTAAACAATAATTCAAATGGATAGAAAATCATGTACTATTACGGTGGCTAAGTTAGATGGGCGGAAGACATTGTCCTTTTTATATTACAACCCCAACAGTTGCTCGCCTTTAATAGCTACCATTGGACAAAATGAAGGGGTTTCTACCATAAAATCCGTCCCTTGTCTCTACCGATGGAGCATTTTTTTGGATATCCCTACGATCAAAATCGGTTGGTTAAATTTTTATGCCACTTTTGTACTTCCCTTTGGCATATATACCTAATTAAAAACATCACATGTGGTAGGTACCATGCTTTGAATTGCTGCAGCAAGAGTGAGAGGACCAACTTAGACGCTCCCCTCAGGCTTGTGAAGAAAACGCAAGGGCAGGGCTGGACCGTGCATGAAACGCACGCCTCGCACACAAATTGAATGCTTCTAAAGCTTTTGTGTGCTGTTGACACGTGACTACGAGAACAAAGATGGCCAATATGTTATTGATACATGGCGAGAACAATGATGAGCGTGGACATTGGGAGATAGGAAAATAGATGTTTTGGCTTCAAATTTGGTAATTTCACATCATTTTTTCCCTGTATTTGCTCTAAATTTTAAATCTATAAAAAAAAGTAAAATTAATTATTTACTCATAAAATATTTATAAAAATTTTAAAAAAATTTTGAGCTAAAATAATTTAAAACACACTAAAAATATATATTTATGCGAGTTTTTTTATATTGACTCAAAATAATTATTTAACACACAAATGTTAAAGTTAAAGGATTTATTTACAAATAAAAATATAAAATGATGAAAACAACGTTAAATCATTTATTATCATTATTTTAAACTTTTATTTTTCATTAAATCCTTTGACTATATATTTGTGTGTTAAACAATTGCCTTAAGTCAATAGACATGAATATCTACAGTTAAAAAAAAAGATAATTAGTATGCTATAGTTAAATTCATATTAGTTAAGCCCTTGATCATCGTTGTCAGAACCTTAATAAGTTTAGAAAGTATTAATAATACGATAGATATTGAGAAATATTAATCACAATAAATGTGTATTTTAGTAGGGAATTTTCAACCAAGCACTTCAAGCACATTAGTTGTTAACTTACATGTATTTTTATTTTTAAAGTTTAAATAGGTTATCGATTCATAGAAAAATTGTCTTTATTATGTCCTCAGTGATGACTTCATGATGGAAGTTGATGAAACTCCAACTTCTAGGCAAGGATTTTTTTTTTTTTTTTTTGGCAAAAACTAGATAAGGAAGAGTTAATTTTGGGTTGTGGTTCCTTGTAGTGGAGGAGGAAACCGTAATGCAATACACACAAACAATCACTTGAATATTCCTTACAAGTCAGTTTGACATTCTCACGCATATGGAGAGATTAATAAAAACCTACATCTACTTGGATTCGAATATCATCATCGTTGTTGAGCTTGATGTTGGGATTAGTACCCTATAAGCATAAACATTATATATACCACTAATTAATTAAATAAAATGACATTTATTTATTTGTATATGTTCTGGATACTTTAATTGACATCAACAAAATCTCATGGTTATTGATGTAACTATAAATTTAACATAAAATTGTTGTATGTATGAGGATTAAACTTGTAGATAATAATTTAAATAGTTTGTAATAAATTAATTAAAACTTGATATCTTTAATTAAGTCTTATAAATAGGGACCAATCCGATTAAATATTTATTTTGCTAATTTTTTCTGGGAAAAAAACTCTAGCTTGATCGTTGTTCTTGATGAACACATAAAAGTGTATGTTTTTATGCCTAATTATTATCATTTTATACTTTTATTTGTCATCAAATCCTTTAGTTATAACATTTGTGTGTTAAATAACTATTTTGAATCAATTTATCAAAAATTATATAAATGTGTATTTTTAGTATTTTTATATATTTTAAATTATTTTAGCTTAAAAAATATTTGTGTGATTTTATTAATTTTAGTTTAATTATTTATATGTAGATTTAAAATTTTGAGAAAAAATGAAGCTGTGTAAAAGAAGCCAAATTCAGAGCTAAAACACCTATTTATTTCTCTCTGTGTCAGCATCCGAGTAGTCGAGATTCGCACCATCAACGCCAATGTCAGAGGAACCCAGACGTGTCATAGCTCTGCCATCGGCTTGCAAGACATGCCTTCCACGCATCGGTCAACCAAACGCTCGCGTTTCAGCCACAAAATAAGTATAAAAGTTGGAACGTTGGGAATCTTTGACAAACACTGATTGGCTTTTTGTTTTTGACCACATGTCGCTGTTGACGTCGGATTTTTAATTTGATTTCCGTCCTTCATTATCTTTTGAAACAATTTTTTCCGTAGAAAAATCCTCTGCCTATGGTTTGTTTGCTACCACTCCTAAAACTATAGATGTTCTTATACTCTATTAAAATAGGGTTCATTGTTTTATAAGTAGCGTGGATAAAAATCCTCCAGGATTATATAAGTGTTCGTGCAAATAAATATGTCTCTAAAATTGGTAGGCTCCATTTCTCAAGCAACTGGCCACCTATAAGGGGTTAGTCCAGATAATGGGAGGGGTAGGTCTTGGAGGGACACATGAAGTGCAAGTAAACAAAAGCAACCGGCCAACAAAAAAGCATAATAAATTTATCTATGTCCTCTTCATCTCATGAAACAGTTCCTCATTTGGAAAGTAGAAAATAAATTATCAAAGCTAGCTTATACTATCGCTTTGAACTCTTGATTTGGTGGGCAATTAAAAGATTGCAAGCTGCAACTTTCTGAGGTAGCAAGCAATAAAGCATCTGCTTGTTCATGTTCGTTAGATTTGCAGTGACTGTGGAACTGATATCTTTTTATTCTTCTTTTGAGATCACTTTGGAGAAGTATGATGTGTTTCTAAGTTATAAAGTTGGGGACACCAGAGATACCTTTGCAAGCCATCTTCGTACAGCTTTGCAAAGCCAAAATATCAAAACATTCTGCATAGATCATGGCGATGATATTCCTGAGAAAGAATTAGAAATTTTAAGCGGTGAAGTTTTCAAAGCAATCGAGGAATCAAGGCTCTCAGTTATAATTTTCTTAGAAGACTGCTTTTTCCACTCGGTGTTTAGAGGATCTGGCACGTATAGTCAATTGCAAGAACAAAATGTTAGAATTATGCCTACTTAATTTATTAAAGGCATATTAAATTTATCAGATTTATTTATTTATTTAGTTTAATAATTGTTTGAATGCTATAATTCTATTGGCTATGAGGGGTTACAATTCTTATTAAAACGTATATCTATATCTAAAAAGATGTGTGTTTTGATGAAAAGACACCTATAAATAAAAGTCTAGTCTTCTCTCCACCCAATCAATTGTATTTCCTTCTCTCCATTAGAAAAATACGTTAAAAAAAATAACTGTGGATTTAGAGAGAGAAACTAGATTCTTCTTCTTTGACAAACTTTCTGTTCAAAGAATTCTCTGCAAATTAAAGATATGAATCAATGTACACTTTAATATAAGTATAAATTCTGATTCTAACATGCCAAAAACAATATACATAACAAAATATTAACAGAAGCGTGTAAACTTAGTACCTCATACCATTGCTCTCAATTGTGTAATTTGGTTGTTGTTGTCGAATGATGCACCACCTGTTTTTGGATGCTTCTATTACTCAAGCAGTCAAATATGATGGATGGTGTATAATATGCGAGAGGTGATAGGGACCAAAAACGGGAATTGTATTTTTTGCTGTTCTGTATATCAAATTGTTCCATCAAGGATTTTTTATATTGCTTCAAATATATAGTTACCAAGGTTTCTAATTATGGTTTTAATGAAAACATAAATAGGAGACCATTTATATATAAAACCATTAAGAGAATTAAATTGGTTTCAATTGGAAACCATTAGTAATAAAAACAGTTACATTCTCACACTTGTTTCCATATTTAACCTTATATTCATTAAACCCAAACTTTTAGAAAACAAATACATGAATCATGGCAATAGTTCCTCTAAATTATGATTATTATCTTCCATGTATTACTATGTATTGTTTCTCATACTTTATTCCTTATATGGTAACTTAACTTTATGAATAAACCCAATGTTTATTCTTGGTCCTACTAAATGTGAATTTTCCTCCAATAACTTTATGTACAAATCAAATATGAGAAAACATCACAACTGAATAAGAGTTTCATTAAAATTGTAAATTGTACGAACAAACAAATTACATTATGGAACCAAGTCTCATCTGAACAATATGATCCTTAAATGACTTTAGTGGCATTCCTTTTGTCAAAGGATCTGTGATCATCAATTCAGTGCTTATATGCTCAATGACCACTTTATTTTCCTTAATCCATTCCCTTATGGCTAAGTACTTAATGTCAATATGTTTACTTCGACTACCAGTCTTATTATTTTTAGCCATAAAGACAACAGCTGAATTGTCATAATATATTCTTAATGGCCTAGACATAGAATCTACAATTCTAAGGCCTGACATGAAACTCTTCAATCATACACCATGCGAAGTAGCCTCAAAACAAGAAACAAACTCTGCCTCCATTGTGGAAGTAGCAACCAATGTTTGCTTTCCACTTCTCCAAGGTACAGCTCCTCCAGCTAGCATGAAAATATAACCAAAAGTTGATTTTCTAGAATGAACACAGCCAGCAAAGTTTGAATCGGAGTAGTCGATCACCTCTAGATTTTCAGTTCGCCTATACATAAGCATGTAGTCCTTTGTGCCTTGAAGATACCTCATCACCTTTTTTGCAACCCTCTAGTGGTCAATGCTTGGGTTACTCTGATATCTGCCTAACATTCTCATAGCAAATGCAATGTCAGGTCTTGTGTAGACCTGAGCATACATAAGGCTTCCAACAGCTGAAGCATAAGGAATATTGCTCATTTGATTGTTCTCGAAATCATTCCTTGGGCATTGGTTCAGATTGAACTTATTGTGACGCCCCCTTATAGACGTCACAGATGTCGTTACATACATTCTTTAATACTTTCATTTAAACTTTTATTTTGAAGTCAACCATATAACTCGAAGATAATTTGAAAACATAATTTTAGAAAAGCATACCAGGATCCATGCATACATTTTTTTAATATATATATCATTATTAATCTAATACTTGATCAATAAAATGATTTAGTTGATCATAAACATCCTTAAATAAAGTAAATACACTAAATATTAAAATCACAACTTAAATAAATATCACAACATTCGGCAAACCGAACTTGGGACTTCGGCAAGCCGAACATGATCGGCAGGCCGGAGTTCGTCCACCGACAAGCCGATAGAGACTTTGTAAAACTGGGTTTCAAAAACTGATATGCTCAGCAGACCGATGCAGGGTAATCGACAGGCCGATCGACACTTCGGCAGTCTGACCATTAATGGTTGGCAGGCCGAACAGCTTTAGAAAATTAAGATTTTTCAATCAAGCTTAATAATTTAAAAGCGGAAGACATATCTTAAAGAAAAACATAGTAAAAAGGGGTCGTAGTTCCAATCTTTAAAATTTAAGCAAATAAACATAATCAAAATTATAAATATAGTTTAATCCATAAAAGCTTCCTTCCTTGGCGTTTTTCCATTTGCAATTCATCGTCCTTTGCTCACACGTCTTTCCTTGCCCTCCACCTAATCCATGACTTTCTTACCCTTATCTACAACATGATATAAACTGATTAAGCTAAAGGTTAGTAAGTACATTATTATCTCACAACTTAAAACATTTTATGAACATCATCATAATAGTGCACTAGGCACATTTTTATATGAACATATCTTTCATAAGATTGACCAATTTAAAACTTATTCCATTTTATCATAAGGGCCCAAGTGTTGCACCATAATCATCATCGTAGGCGCGCCGTCATGAAAGAAAAATGGTAGCTAATCCTAAACTAAACATGACATCATAACATTGGTGTGCAACACTTATTTAGGTGATACATATATATATATATATAAAATTTCATGCTTTGAATTACGTCATCATCATACTTTTTAATCATAAAAATATTTCATAAGTAATGAAATCATCTTAAAATCATCATAGATACCATCATGATCATAATTTCAAACCTTTATAAAACATATCATGTTGCAGGTGAGAATGTACTTACTTGTGTAGTTTACTTAACCTTAATATTGTAGGTGACAACGCCAAGGTCTCGATATGCTCACTTTATATTGTGTTCATGCCATACATTAATAAAAATAGCAATTAACATATATTTTCAAGAAACCATGAAATCATCAACACTTCATAATCTCTTCCAATAACATGTTTCATCATATCTCCTTTTCATTTCTTGAAAATATCAATTTCATAAAACATTTCATCACTATTAGAATATTAGACTAAAGCTGTCAACACAAAATACATCACTGACCTCTATGAATTCAAGACTTAATAACTAAACATTTACACATAATTTGAGTACCACACTTGGCAGGGATAAAGTCAACACATAAACAGATTATCATAATTTTTCTTTAGTCATAAAAATTACATTTAGTATCAAAAATAAGTCATACATCATACACACAAAATCTGCCAGCAATAACGAGGCAGTGAACAACTTTAAATTTAGGTCTGTTTAACACATTTTGACACCATAGAAAAATCTACAAAAATTAACATATACAGTAGACACATAGAACTCTAACATATCCAAAAATTGGCTTTAAGAAAAATCGGAATAGGTCAAAATACACATTTGAAATCAATAGTAAAACTAACTTCCATCATATTAAGCAGTGAGTTACAAGAGTTCATCATTTTCAAACAATCAAAACAAATTTATTTAGATTCCAAAATTCTTACTAAAAACTTATTAACATACATTACAGTAACACAAAAATATCCTAATGCCAAATAAAATCATTTAATTATACAAAACATTTCATAACAAAAAGTCCAACAATTTTACTGTAAGAGCAGTTTCTAGACCTAGTTTTAATGAAAATTCCATAACACATAACATACTCATCAAATCATTACCAAACTTTCCAGTTCATAACTTAACATATATATGAACATTCTTACCAAATTTCGTAGCAAACAAAGTACATTTACCCTTTGAACAAAAATCACATTTTCAAGCATCATAACCAAACAACAACATTTTACTGTGAATGGCAGAGAGTAGAAAATTCATATCTCAATGTAGAAAAATCAAAATAATGTGAAACTAGGAGGAAAATCACCTAACACATATGTGAACATCATATTAAAATTTCAGAGCAAAATAAAAATTCCTAGACAAAGTTATGGGGGTCGGAACATAGAGATAAAACAACGTTACCGATCAGCATTAATTTACAGTGAGTTGCATAGAGAAGAAAATTCATATCTCAGTGTAGAAAATTCCAATTGAGGTGAAATTTTAAGGGTTAGCACATAACACATTCATGAATAACATCAGAGCAAAATGAAAATTTTAGAAAAAGATATGGCAGTCGCAATACAAAGTATTCAAAATTTCAGGATTGCTGAGAGAGTCTCTTACCTCAAAAGAATATTCTTCAATTCTTCCTTGAATTTCTCCCAACGAAAATTCAATATTTCTTTAAGTATTTGCAAGAAAATAGAGGAGAGAAGATGAAGAAGAAAGCGTGGAGAAAGAAAGTGAAAGAGAGAGTAATAGTAGTAAGAGGTGGTTTACATGAAAATGAGATAACGTGAAAGAGGAACCCATTTTCTCTACAATTATAAAAATTTATAGACTAAAAAATTTGGGAGAGATTCACGTAGAGATTGGAGGAGAAAATAGGAAAGTCAAATTGATTTACTAATCTTACCATATTTTACATTTCAAAGGAGGAAACTTCATCAATTAATTCCAATCAATCAAAAGTCAAAGGTTTCTTTACCAAAATTAGAGCAATCAATCCAAAAATAAACCAATCAATCACAAATCATCATCCAATCATAACCAATCATCGTAATTATCTCAATCAAAATTTTGGAGAGATCGCTGTTGATTGCTCGTCAGCCATCTTCGGCCTGCCGACTGCACAGTTCGGCCTGCCGAAGGCATGGAGTCTGGCCTGCCGATGAAATTGCATCGGCCTGCCGTTCCATGAGGACAATTCGGCCTACCGAACTTGAAGGTTCGGCTTGCCGAACTTCCATATTTAAAACATTAAATAAATTGTTAAACATACTACATAAATGACATGAACACCTTAAACACATCAATTTCACGTGGCCGTCACCTGTCATAATTCTTAACATAAAATAGTTAGTAATATCATAACACATATTAATATAGAAATTATTTAACGTCAATATTCATTTAACCTAATCCGTTACATAGAAATTGGCGGTTGTTAAACTTATCACCTTTCACAATGAGTGCTATACTTGGTGAACAATCTTTCATCCAAAATTTGTCTAAGACTTTATTGATATAGGTTTCTTACGATAGTCCCAAAATGCATCAAGATCTATCCCTATGAATCTTAATGCCAATGACATAAGATGCCTTACCCATATCCTTCATATCGAAATTCTTAGAAAGGAATTCTTTCACCTCATATAGAAACCATTTATCATTGGTAGCAAGAAGGATATCATCCACATACAAAACAAGGAAACAAATCTTGCTCCCACTGACCTTCTGGTATACATTGATCCATGATGTTCTCTTCAAAATCAAATAAAGTGATGACATCGTGGAATTTCAAGTACCATTGACGGGAGGCTTGTTTCAAACCATATATGGATTTCTTAAGTTTGCACACCATTTGCTCATTATCACTAGAGGAGAATCCTTTAGGTTGTTTCATGTAAACCTCTTCCTCTATATCACCATTGAGGAATGTCGTTTTCACATCCATATGATGTAACTCAAAATCAAAATGAGCTACTAATGCCATAATCACATGAAGGGAGTCCTTTTTAGATACAGGAGAAAAAGTCTTAGTGTAATCCATGCCCTCCCTTTGAGTGAATCCTTTAGCAATGAGTCTTGCCTTATATCTTTCAATATTGCCTAATGAGTCTTTCTTTTATCTTGAAGACCCATTTGCATCCAATGGTTTTTACACCATCAGGCAACTTGACAAGATCCCAAACTCCATTGGATGACATAGAGTTTATCTCATCTTTCATGGCATCATACCATAAGTTAGATTCCTTACAACTCATGGCTTGTGAAAATGTTTTTGGATCATTTTCGGCTCCTATGTTGTAGTCAGACTCCTGTAGATACACAATATAGTCACTAGGAATGGTTGATCACCTTACTCTAGTAGATCTCCTTAATGCTAGTTCAACATTCTCTTGAGGAGCATGTTGATCAACTGGCTGTTCAACGAGTTCTTGAATCTGTTGTTCAGCTGGATCTACTGCTTCTTGATCAGCAGTTTGTGGAACTTGAATGACTGGTTATTGTTCAACATGTGTTTGAACTATAGGCGTGTTGCGTATGACAATCACTCTATCACATGAAGTGGAAGGCTAAGCATCTATATGATCTTTATCTAGAACGGTGTTCCAGGTTCGATCACTCCCACTGATCAAGTCATTCTCAAGAAATACCGCATTCCTTGATTCCACAAACCTAGTGGTATGTGATGGACAATAAAATTTGTATACTTTAGACCGTTCAACATAACCAACGAAATACCCATTATGGTCCTTGGGTCTAGCTTATTTTCTTGTAGATTATAAACTCTTGCTTCAGACGGGCATCCCCAAATGTGTATATGTCGCAAACTTGATTTCCAACCTTTCCATAGCTCGAACGGTGTCCTTGAGACAGCCTTGGTTGGAACTCGATTTAATACATACATAGCCGTCTTGAGAGCTTTAGTCCATAAAGACTTAGAGAGCTTGGAGCTTCTAAGCATACTCCGCACCATATCCAACAATGTTTGGTTTCTTCTTTCTGCCACACCATTCTGATCTGGAGAACCAGGCATAGTATATTGGGCAACTATCCCATGTTCTTGAAGAAACCTCGCAAATGGACCAGCGTTTGTCCATCTTCGGTGTATCTACCATAGTATTCACCACCAGTATCAGATCTCACTATCTTTATTTGCTTACAACATTGTTTCTCTACTTCTGCCTTAAACACTTTAAAGGCATCTATAGCTTCATTCTTATTATGAAGCAAGTAGAAATACATATATCGTGAGTAATCGTCAATAAAAGTAATAAAATACTTTTGACCATACACGTTAATGTCTAGACTATAAATATCTATATGTATGATCTCTAATATGTCTGAACTCCTCTTGGCACCTTCTTTGGCATATTGGTCTGCTTTCCCTTTATGCAGTCTACACAAGTGTCAAAGTCAGTAAAATCTAGAGTACTAAGTACCCCATCATTCACTAATCTCTTTATTCTCTCAATAGAGATATGACCCAACCTACGATGCCACAACATAGAGGATGCTTCATTCATAACACATCTCTTAATGCCAGCATTATCAAGAACATGCATAGAAGTATAAGAAGCTTTATCTTGTAAATTAATTTCGAAAAGACCATTTGACAACGTACCATTTTCAATAACTTCAGATCTATAAAACAAACTAAATATAGTGTCTGAAAAATTAAAGGAAAAACCCAATGGTACAAGCCTTGAAACAGAAATTAAATTCTTAGAAAAACTAGGAATATAAAATGTCTTTTCCAACTCTAAAACAAAACCACTACTTAAAACTAATCTGCATGTTTTGACTGCTTCCACATGTGAGCGCATCTTGTTGCCTGAATAGATGCACTACTCACTTCCCACTGCCTTCCTTAGGTTTTGCAACCCCTGCAAGGAATTAGTGACATGGATTGTAGAACCATAATCAATCCACCATGTGTTATGCTCAACGTCAACCATATTAAGTTCATAATAAATAAGTAAGAATTGAGTACTTTTTTTATCAAGCCATTTCTAAATTTAGGACAATCCTTCTTCATGTGCCCCTTCTTTTTGCAAAAGAAGCACCTAGATTCCTCCTTGATATCAGCTTATGCAGGCAGTTTGCCTTTTCCCTTATTTTTGGCTTGCCCTTTATTCTTCCTTTGAGTTGCCAGATGCACACTCACTCGCTTCCATAACAAGCCTTCCTTCTTCCTGAACACACATGGTCATCAATTCATTGATGGACCACTTATTCTTGTGTGTTGTAGGATATTTTGAAAGGTCCATATTGTTGTGGGAGAGTGTTAAGGATGTAGTGCGCAAGGAAGGTTTCAGACATCTCAACCTCAAGAGTTTTTAGTTGAGCCACTATATCTCTCATTTGCATGATGTGCTCACTCATACCATGAATTCTGGTAAGCTTCATGGATTAAAACTTCATTATTAAGGTGCTTACCAAAGCTTTGTATGATGTAGCAAACTGCTCATCAATTGCCTTCATCAAAGCTCACACATTGTCGTATTGCTCTAATGAACCACGTATACCAACCGAGATCTTGGTCTTTATGAACATTACACAAAGGCAATTATATCGCTCCTATTTTTCATAACAATCAACATCATCCAGTTGGCTGGCCTCCGTAATAGCATGTGGTTCATCCTTGCAGATAGCAAAGTCAATGTCCATTACGCCTAAATGAAGGAGAATTCTCTCTTCCACACCTTATAGTTATCACCCTTAAGTTCAGGAATGTCATATTGAAAATCAAAGTAATTCACAGTTTGTAAAGCTACATAATAAAACATACATGCTTATGTTACTAAATTGAGGCTACAATACTTATATAACATGTTTACCAATGTAAATTATGCATTAAAATATGAATCAAATGACATAAAAATTGCCTGTGGGCTAAATTTTTAATTCAAACAGACTCATATATCTTTACGATAACACTGCCAAATTATTTCCCTTTTCTTAATTCCTGTGGGTAAATTAAAAAAGATAATTTGATACATCATCCAAACTAATCATATTAAATATAATAAAAATTCCTGTAAGATAAAATCTATTATATTACATATGATTAATCACAATTTAATGTCCTTTTACCATATGTGATTCAAACATTTAATATAATTTTATATAATCAAAGATGCTGTGGCTACTCTTTAATTATTTAAAATTATATACATCACTATTCTAAAATTTTTTCTCATAAATAAATTGCATAAATATGAACAAAGAACCCATAATTTATATATCAATATTCATTATGCATAGATTAAAATTATACATTCAAAAACATAATTTTAGCACATTATTGCACAAAATTTAAATGTACTAAATTATTTAACCTAATATTGCATGCATAATTTTAAATCACAAATTATACATAATGAACACTATATGCACATAAATTTATAAAATTATATCCACACCAAAACTGTATAATATTCATAACAAATACCAAAATTATCAATATTCAAAATTATGAATTTTTTCATAATTTATTCCATAATATGAAAAATTTCATAAAAATACCAAAATTGTGGATTTTTTGAAAATCTCATAAAATTATAAAATCTGAAATTTTTTATGAAATTTTCCTCAAAATATCACTTTATGAAATCTAGAATTTTTTTTTTTAGTTTTCTACCCATTGAAAAAGACATGTCGTTTTGATCACTAAGAACAAAAACGATGTTTCGTTTCACTGATGAAACACAGACTCCCAACAGTCCAAACAACAAGTCGTTTTAGCTGACCCAAGGCCAAACGACATGTCATTTCACGTCGTCTTCAACCTGTGAATGGGTCTTCTTGACCCGATTGACACGGTTTGCAACCCGGTTTCAAACCCGGCTTGAATTCAACCATTCGTACACCATTTTTTATGTTTCAAAATTGCAAAAATCTTAGAAATCAAGTGTCTTAATTATTTCTAATCTTAGTTTCAATAAATAAAAAAAAGGTTAAATTCAAAAACCCAAAAAAAAAAAAAAAAAAAATTCAACCATGACTTTACAACAGAGTATATTTTTTTTTATAGATTTCTCACACAAAGCAGAGGTCAAATTCGACTCTGATGCCAAATGTAGGCATAAATTCCGATTCTAACATACCAAAAACAATATGCATAACAAAAGATTAATGAAAGCGTGTAAACTTAGTACCTCCTGCCATTGCTCTCAACTGTGTAATTGGGTTGCTGTTGTCGAATGATGCACCACCTGTTTTTGGATGCTTCTATCGCTCAAGTAGTCAAATATGATGGATGGTGTATAATATGAGAGAGGTGATAGGGACTAAAAACGGGAACTGTATTTTTTGTTGTTCTGTATATCAAATCCTTCCATCAAGGATTTTTTATATTGCTTCAAATATACAGTTACCAAGGTTTCTAATTATGGTTTTAATGAAAACATAAATAAGAGACCATTTATATACAAAACTATTAAGAGAATTAAATTGGTTTCAATTGGAAACCATTAGCAATAAAAACGGTTGCATCTAAGTCTTTTTTTGTAAAAATTATTGAGTTATAAGATTACTGAAAATTACAGATATTAAAGTTTACACAAAATGGACTTATTGCGTCCATCTTTTACAATGTAGATCCATCGGATGTACGACATCAACGAGGGAGTTATGCAACTGCATTTTCCAAACATGAAGAGCTTTTCAAGCACAAAATGGGATAAGGTGCAACAATGGAGGGACCCTCTGGCAATGGCAGGAAATTTATCTGGATGGAACGTGCTAGCACATAGGTATGCAACTAATTAACGCCTTGCGGATTAGAGCCATGTAGACAATAGCATCATCATGATTCATGCTCTATTGCTAAATTTAGAACATGCTTCGTAATCCAGCTCTACTTTCATTTTTTGTTCACCTTATCCTTTCGTTGTTTGTGGAAACTTTTCTTATTGATCTTGTGCTCAGTGAGCATCTTACTTCTTGTTATGGCTAGTTCAATTTTAACTTTTGTAAATACAAATTATAAGGTATGACTTTATTTCCCTCTTTTTTCTTTTTGGCCAAAAAAATTTGCAATGTATGGTTGTGGACTTTATAATGTAAATCTGAGATCAAAGAAATTGATGAAGTTAGGCGTACATTGGGTGGAATTGGTACTGAAAATAGAATGAAAGTGTGTGATTTTTGTCGTCTCTATTTTGCTTTGTGTTACCCCAGTGTGTTCGTGTTTATGTTTTGATATGTCAAAGAAACAATATCTTGCAAATTGCCTCTTTTTCTTACTGAAACAACAGCGAAGACATAACAATGACTGAAATATATATATATATATACAGGATAATATAACACTTTACGACTAGGGCCAAGTTTGGATATTTGACAGCCCATTATAAATGCATACAATTTGCAAAATACGATCTTAATTGTTCTAGTTGTCTTGCATATTGACATTCACTAACATGTATACCAGAACAAAGTCTAAACAGATAATGCGGAAACATGATAGAGAATGTTAGACGAAATCAAACTAATGGACTAATTCAACTACAATACTAGGAAAGATATCTCGCGCCGCAATTACTTTAGAAATATTTCTGCTGATCGAGTATAAAAACTTGAAGAATTACATTACAATGAAGCTCTGCAGCTCCTTTGTTTGAATGCTTTTAAAGAGAAGTTCTTCCCAACAGATTATCATGAAATGTTAAAATGGGATTGTAAAATACTCCGAAGGAATTCCCCTGGCTATTAAAGCTATGGGATGACACCTTTTCTCCAGGAGTAAAAACGAATGGGAGAGTGAAATAACCAAGCTAAAAAAAACATTCCCCCCATAAATGTTGAAGAAGTGTTGCGAATAAGTTTTGATTCACTAGATAGACAAGAGAAGGATGCATTTCTTGATATTGCGTGCTTCCTTAAAGGTGAAGACAGAAAGTTTGAGGAACACTTATTATCACTTAGAACAATAGATCTACTCATCGATAAGTCTCTTGTAATTGTTAATCATCACCAGCAGCTGTGGATGTATGAACCAGTACAACGAATGGGACGGGAAATTGCGCGTCAAGAATCCCTTCAATAGCCTGAAAAGAGAAGTAGGCTGTGGAATTTTGAAGACATCAACCATGTCTTGCAAGCTAATACAGTAAGTTCTAAATGCATTACATTTTCTTTGAAAAACACCAATTTTCTTTTTTATTATAAAAAAGGACCAAGAACAATCATAAACAACAAAAGTTTAGATTCTCATGCAAGAGTAAATAAATAAATAAATATATGTGATTTGTCTATTTATTAATTCCTAATAAAAGGTTTTTGCATTGCATGCTCATCCATACTTTTTGCTAATGTCAGGGGACTGCAGCAATTGAAGGAATATCTCTAGACACACCTCAGATAGATAAAGAGATTCAATTCTCTCCTACAGTTTTCATAAAGATGCATAGTCCAAGATTACTTAAAATTAAGAGTTATGACGACAAGACCAAGAAGTGGAATGTTCACTTTCCTCAAGGTTTTCCATATCTTCCTAGTTCACTTAAAAATCTCTGGTGGGATGGGTGCCCTTCAAAATGCTCACCATCAAAATTTATTCCTAAGAATCTTGTGGGACTTGTCATCATCAATAGCCATAGTGTTCATCTTTGGCACGGAGTATGGGTATGCTTTTTACTTTGTTGTATTTCACTTGAGATTTAAATTAAAGACTCATTTGACACCGATGTTTGGTTTCTCAATGTGTCTACAGCATCTAAGAAATCTAAAATTCATTGATCTTAGCTATTCGAACCACTTAACTGAAATCCCAGATTTCTATGATGAAGCTCCAAATCTTAAGTGTATAATTCTTAAATTTTGCAAAAGTTTGGCTCAAGTTCCTTCATCTTGGCAATATCTTGACAAGCTCAAATTTCTCACCCTCGGAGGCTGCTCCTCTTTCAAGAAGTTTCCCTTACTCCCAAGAAATATTAGGAATTTGAATTTGAGTCGGACATCAAAAAGACAAGTGCCCTCATCAATTCACCATCTCTATCATCTTGAATCATTTAATTTGGAAAGGCGCAGATGCCTTTCAAGCCTGCACGGAAGCATCTCTAGTTTGAAATCTCTTAAAGAACTCGACCTCGGCTATTGTACAAATCTCAAATGTTTATCAAAGCTTCCGTTACGTCTAGAAAGCTTGAATGCAACAAGATATATAACGACCCCACTTATATAGCCGTTATTTAACTACTTAAATATATATTTATTTAAGTAACATAATTTTAGCAACATATATATATATATATTTTACAAGACTTTACTATTTAATTTTAATTTAAAACTATACATATGTAAATGTGGCAACAAATAGAGACATATAATAGTGACTTAACAGTTATCCTAAAACATATATAGCACTACGTCATATAGTTTACATAATATCAAATGAGACATATTTAACAAAACTAAGTGCGGAAAACAAAAGCGCGTGGTATCCATTTTCTGTAACTTCACTCTGATCATCCGCCGGCTCACCACCGTCCTTCAGACATTACGACAGGTTGTTTTACCTACAGTATGAATATTCTTCAATGACCTTTCACTCAACAAGTAGGAACTATAGCTCGCAAATTATATAAACTAACACGTAACGATAAAAATGCATGTGTCGATTATGTTTAGTTATGATCATGTCTTATTAATTTTATGGGGTCTAAGTAGTCGTATAGGTTACACGTGATCGACGGGGAGTTAGCAAGGCCCCAACAACATTGTGATCTAATTTAACGAAATCCTTCTCTTTTTAAATCTTAAGCCTCCCCTAGGTCGAGAGGTTGGTATGACTCTTTTATTGCATTTATCCTTAAAAGTTTCACTAACAAAATAATGAGCATACAAAAATGACATGGCATAGCATACTTTGACTTGAATTAAAACATGCTTACTACTTTAGAAAATATTATTTAAAACTATTCGTACTGGAGGAGAGATTCCTACTTATTGGTTTCCTTATAGTAGGTTTCTCTATTCGTCAATAATTTCCTAACCGCTATCAAGATCAATTCTATATAAAACACCCATTAGAGTGTATAAGAATAACTATATTTTATGTTATTTTAATTTTGTAGCATAATTGTAAGAATTTTGCCATAAATTCTTTAGCAAGGGATCATAAAAGTTGATATTTCTATTACAAGGATTAATTATTAATTTTATTTTCTCATAATATTAAATTTTCCATAATTTCCTTTAATAATGTATTAAAATTGATAATTAATTAATTAAAAATAATTAATTAATTAATCATCTTATTGTTAATATGCCTATATGACCTTAATTAACTAAACTAGAAATTTCCTAAATTCAAGATTCTTAAACTAAGTTATAATTAATTATTTTCATAATTCGTTTAGTGGGCTCATAATTAGTTTAGAGCCTATTAAGCTCAAAAACACTCCCAAGATGTTTTATACGCTATACCATTAAAACTATGACCCGAGTGACTTATTGGACTAAAGCAGGCATTGGATCCGTGTCTTTAGTTGTAACATAAAAATCTAGCATGCCAGTTTGTTTACAATAGCCATTTTATTGTTCACTTGAAAACCATTAAGGGATTTTCTTTTAATAGCTACATTTGTTTAACTCAAGGTTTTGAACCAAAATCGCTTTATAATTTAATGCCTGAATTTAGTAAAACACAAAATCTTAGGCTTGTATAATTTGTCTAAAATGTTGTAATTTCATGGTTTGTTGAAAAGTAAAATTCTATTGGTACACCTTCTTTGTAAAAACTACTACTGAAAGGTACTATTTCGGTTAATTTTTAGAACATTATCGTAAAACTATACGTTAAAGGCAATTTTTCTTTAAAATTTGTCTCCATAAAAACTACTTGTTTTAAATATGTATTTTAGTAACTTTCTTTCATGCTCATTTTAAAAGTCTCAATCATTGCTTTTAGCACAATAGTTTCCCGGTTAAATTTTTTAAACTTTGCCGATTAAAATGTTTGACAGTTTTTATAAATCAAATTGAAAGTCTATTTTACAGGTAGATTTTTACAAAAAAAATTTCATAAAAGTTCTTCATTTTATTGTAAAACTTTCTTGTTTGACAAAAATTACAATTCGGCCTAGAAATGGCCCGAAACTTTAAAAACAATTTCAGCTCATAAATACAGTTTTTGGACAATTTTGAAAACTGTCTACAACTATATTTTAAAAGCAGATTTTGAAAAAAGTTTTTTCACAAAAGTTGCCGCCTCTCAAAATCTAAAATTTTCATGTTGGATAAAACATGAAATTCAGAACTTAAGTAGCCCGAAATAAACAAAACATTGGCAACCCTTGTAAAAATTGTTTTGGACAGTTTTGAGTGCTTTCAAAAACTGCCTTGGGAAGGTTGTAAAAACTACTTGAAAACCCTACTTGGAGTCAAAACTACTTTTTTGCTTAGTCATAGAGTTTTGTTCAAAATGTTGAAAACCCAAAGTTCCGTGTTCAAAAAAGTTTTAAAGAACCAACTCTAAGGCTTGTGTTTATGCGTTTAAAGATTGTAGAAAATTTTTCCACAAACCTAAACTTGCAACAACATAAACCTAATATGTATTTACTAGCTTTGTTTTTTTTTTTACCAACATACACGTACATAACTAAACTAACCCATGCATAAATAATTATTACAACCCATTTTCTCACCCAATCATCAAATCAATCATAAAAGTATAAAACTTAACCCTAGAAAATGTGAGAAAAAAGTTTAGGACCTTACCCTTGATGACCAAATTCGAATCCTTCCTAAAATGACCAACTCTTCCTTTTTCTACTTGCTTGATCACTAAAACACAAACTTTATACATAAAAATCTAATCTTATTTTCATCTAAGGAAATAAAGAGAAAAGATTGAAACTTTACCCCTGAAAAATCTATAAACTCCAACTTCCTTCTAGTCCGCCTTTTCTTCTTACTTTGATTGATTTTTGTGACGGATTTGAAATGAAATTTTTGGAGCTCATTAGCAAAAAAACTGGTCTTGAGGGACAAGAAATAAAGAAAATTTTTCTTGGTGGATTCCTTGGTGAAACTGGTTTTGGAGAGTGGATGGAAGAGGAAGAATTTTCTTAGAGAGTCTTGATCATTCGTATGAACTTGAAAAAGAAAATGAGAAGGAAAATTTTGAAGAAATTTTCTTGGTAGGATACATGGTTCTTGGGAGGCAAATCGAGAAAAAATGGAGAGTAATTAAGGCCTGGTGGAAGTATAACCATATATAGACCAAAGCTTAATCTAATTGCTCGACTTAACCTTTGTTTAATTAACACCCTAAGTGACTTAGATGAGCAAATTTGTTGGCTTATAAACCTCTAAGATTTGCGCCAATTTGAGGGAGGGATTAATGAGATTTTTGTCTCATAAATGACTCACTATCTGGGATACTTAAATGTAAGCTGTTTAGAATGCCTTTTAAACTTACCGAATAATGGTTCATTGTTGCTGACCAGTGGTGTTAGTTTTTCAGGTATTTGCAGGTATTTTAAGCATTGTTCTAGCTCATTGCCCATCATCCAGCTGCCTATTGGAGCAATTCCTGTAGGCACATGGTTCCAAAAATTGGGGAGCCAAATCTACGGCCTCTAGCAATGTTGAGACCAAGTGCTTCTCTTAGTTCAGCACTAAATTTGTTAGTTCAAGGTTTGTGTTTCTTTTCTTGAAAATTTGATGCTCAAGATACTCAACAAATAGATGATGTGGTGGCAATGCACTTTAAAATTTCAGAAGAAGCATTGCATTTTGCTATAGATTTGATACTATTTTCCGTTGCTTTTGCAGCTCAAGTAAGTTCGATACCTATAGTTGATGACAACGACTCTTTGCTAGATATATATTGTCGGAGGTAAGTTGTTATAACTATGTGAAACGTTTCTATATATTTCTTGTTGCTTACTGATTACATTTCTTGTTCTTTGAATTTGATTTGTAAAGTCTAACGGGGGGGTGTTTATTTTTATGTTGTTTTTATATTTCCCCTACAGCGATATTACAGCTTTGGCTAAAGATAGAGCCTATACACGCATTAATCTTAATGAGATGACTATTCATCAGGTAACTATTCTCTCTCTCTCTCTCTCTCGGGTTACTAATAACACTCAATTCAAGATTATATACTTTAATTGAATATTTAATAATGATAATTAATTATATATTATTGACCATTTGAATTATCATCCTTAAATATTATCATCTGTATGTAACACTTATATACAATATTTAAAGTCACATAGATAATTATAGAACTTAATGATATTTATAAAGTATTCAAAATACATGCACACAAAAATGACAAAAATTCACTGTTTGTATTTATTAATATGTTATTTGTAAAACCTCTGTTTGTATTTGTTAATATGTTATTTGTACAACATCATATGTTTTAAAGGTATTAATCCTAACAGATTATCCATCGCTAAATTGGTACAAGTGTAGATATGAACACAAATGTCAAGAGATCATCAAACAATAGAAATCCACCTGGGCACACAAATATGACATATGGATAAAGCCAGTCCGCTGAGACCAAAAGACTTAGAGCACTAAGGTCGCTCACGACACCACGTAGGAACAAACCTACCAAATTAGACGTCTATACTTTTCTCTCTGTTTTTACTTCTTTGTATTGCCGCAGATAATGTATGAAAGAACAAAACGCACGGAACATTTTTGTGTCTTTTAATTACTGAAAGTGAAACAACAAAAAAGCATTTAACTGGTAGAAGAAGTATATGAAAAAGTTCTCTTATTACTTGGGCCAAAATGTCTGTATCCCCTGGACTAACTGATGTCTTGAAGAATATTAATCAATCGTTTTAGTCGCTAAACACACTGAATAGAGAACATTAGGCCACTAAGGTTAATAGACTACATCGAGTTTAGTAAAAATACCATTTAGCCTTCCTTCGTTATTATTTGCATTTCATACTTGCTTGCTATTTTTTAACTACGATTTGCCCGCTTTGTATGCTAGGCCTAAGTCCAAATTACTGGAGGAAATTCTCAAAGATATTAGAAGGATTTTAAATAGAATCTTGCCAAGTGCTAATTTCAACTTCAAGGGCCTAGTTGGAATTGGGAAGCGCATTGAAGAAGTTGAAAAGCTATTATGCATTGGCTCACATTGACCTGTCTTCTCGATTTGAAGATTGTTACATTCTTAAAGATGTTAGAGAACCAAAAAAAAAAAAGGATTAATTTCCTTTCAAAGAGATGCTTCTTACTAAACTATTTAAGGAAGAAGATCCAAGTGCAGGCAACACGACAATTGTAAAAGAGACACAAGAGAGTAAAAAAGTCCTTGTTCTTGATGATATCCATGATTCTGACCAATTTGAACTTCTAAGATGAGAAAAATACAATCGGTTTGGTATTGGAAGTAGAATCATTGTAACAACTAGAGATACATGGCTGCTTAGAGATATTGCTGCTGGAGTATACGAAGTTGATGAATTAGATTCTGACAAAGCTCTGCAGCTCTTTTGTCTGAATGCTTTTAACAATAACTTCCCCCCTACAGATTACTTTGAAATGTCAAAATGGATTGTAGAATACTCCAAAGGGATTCCCCTGGCTATAAAAAATACTGGATCCTACCTTTACTCCAAGAGTAAAAGTGAATGGGAGAGTGCAATAACTAATCTAAGAAATATTCGCCATATAGAAGTTCAGAAAACATTGAGAATAAGTTATGATTCACTAGATTACGAAGAGAAGGAAGCATGATATTTCATGCTTCCTTAGAGGTGAAGAAAGAGAGTTAGTGGAACAATTATTATCACCTAGAATAAAAGATCAACTCATCGATAAGCGTCTTGCAATTATTAATCATCAGACGCTGTAGATGCATGAATCGGTATAACAAATGGGATGAGAAATTGTTCGTCAAGAATCAATTAAAGAGCCTGGAAAGAGAAATAGGGTGTGAAATTCTCAAGATGTTTACCATGTCTTAAAAGTTAATACAGTAAATTCCAAATGCATTGGATTTTCTTTGCAAAACACTAGCTGTTATAGAAAAAAGACCAAGGGCAATCACACCCAACAAAAAGTTTAGATTCTTGTGCAGAATTATTTGCATAAAGAAATGTCTATCTATTTAAATTGCTAAATACGTTTTTGCATTACATGCTCATCTATAATTTTTTTTTTTTTTTTTTACTAATGTCAGGCGAATACAGCAATTGAAGGAATATCTTTGGAAACATCTGAGTTTAATGAAGAGATAGAACTGTATCCTACAGTTTTCAAAAAGATGCATAAACTAAGATTGATTAAAATTAAGAGTTATGATGGCACTACCAAGAAGCGGAATGTGCCTTACCTCAAGTTCTTCAATATCTTCCTAGTTCACTTAAATATCTTTGGTGGGATGGGTAGCCTTTAAAATGTTTACCATCAAATTTGACTCGTGAATCTCCTGGGAGTTGTCATTACAAATAGCCATATAGTTCAACTTTGGGACAGAGTTCGGGTCTGCTTTCTCACTTTTGTTATATTTAACTTAAGGTTTAACGTACAGACTTATTTGACACCAATGTTTTGTTCTTGATGTTTCTACAGAATCTACGAAATCTAAAATTCCTCGATCTTCGCTCCTCCGAGCAGTTGACAATAATCCCTGAAATCCATGATCAAGCTCCAAATCTTGAGTGTATACGTCTTCAAGGCTGCAAAAGTTTTGTTCAACTTCCTTCATCCTTGCAATATCTTGACAAGCTCAGAATTCTCAACCTCAACGGCTCCTGTTCCATCAAAGAGTTTCCCATGCTCCCAAGAAACATAAGAAATTTGGATTTGAGTTGGACCTCAATGGAAGAAGTGCCCTCATCAATTCACCATCTCTATCATATTGAAACATTTAGTTTGCGTATGTGTGGAAACCTTAAATTCCTGCATGGAAGCATCTCTAGTTTGAAATCTCTTAAACTACTCAACCTCTATTGTTGTACGAATCTCAATTATTTACCCGAGCTTCAATTGAATTTAGAAAGATTAAATGCAAAAGGATGCACGTCGCTGGAGACGGTGTCAAGATCAAGAATTGGACTAACACAAGGTCAGGATGATTATTCCTATCAATATTCTAGCGGAAGCTTTGATTTTAGAAATTGCATAAAGCTAGATCCAAATGCACGAGTTAAAATACTGGATGAAGCTCAACTTAGACACTTGAAAATGGCAACTTCTTCATTGAAAGATAAAAAGGTACATATCTTTCTTTACAAATCTGCAGCTGAATTCCTTATTTATTGGAGCAACTTCTGCCAACTTTCTAGAAGTTAATAATGTTTTTCATACATAAATGTTGTTCATGATTGGCATTTATGATACTGCAGGGACGAGTGTCTGAAATTTGGTGTCCTAGAGATGAAATTCCAAAATGGTTCAGCTATCAATGCAAAGGTTCTTCAATAAAATCAAGCTTCCTCCAAATTGGTGTAGTACCAAGTTCTTGGGTTTTTCTCTCGGGGTTGTTGTTGATTTCGGGCGTGGTTATATAATTGACCAACATTTAGAACTCTATTTTTTATTTTATCTCACCATGGAGTCTTGGCCTCATGAGCTTGTGGCACTTTGACCTTCAATTGGACTTTCATGACTCTTGATTCTGTGCATGTGTTCTTGTTTAATTACTGCAACAAGAGTAGTTACGCTGCTAAATACGACAACAATGTCCCTACAGCCTCATTTGAATTCTACTCTAAAATAGACTCTGCAGTGCAAAAAAGTGTGGTGTCCATCCTCTTTGTACCAAAGATGCAGAGAAGATACTTGCTACAGCTCGACGTGCTGGGTTTATAGAAGTAGAAGATGTTGGTCTTAGACACGAGCCTGTAGGAGCAAGTGGCAGTCTTAATGTTCAAGTCACTCGTACCAAAAAGGAAGAAAGAAGACGTGGAGAAGAGATTTGATGAAATTACAGAAGACGTTGCCGAATCATCAAAAACAGAAGATCACTTCTTTGACTTTGAAAATGTAGTTACTCAAGATGTACTAGGCAAATCTGTAGAAATGGAAGACAATCTTCTCTCTGTTGGAGATGGCACTCTTGGTTATGAGCCCGAATCAAGTGAGACTTTAGATGTTCAAGATACCAAGAGGGAAGAAGATGATGACCTGAATCCAATGGAGAATAGCTAAAAGGAGTCAACTTATTCCTGCAGTTGCTTAATGTTTCTCTCGCTTGTTGTAGGTACGTACAAACGCTTTTTATTTTATTTAATTACTGTCATTGTTATTTTGTTCATGTACATTATTTCTTACATTAAAAACAAAAAGCAGCCACTACAAGTGAATATCTTCTTTAGAGAAGGAACGTGGTGTAGCCGGAGCCTATGGATACTTCTCCCAACTCACAAACCAATTCTCACAAGAAAACTACGCCCAAAAAAAACTGTATTCCTTAACTTTTGAGAAAATTATCAAACTAACAACTTTTAACACAACTACCCCTATAAAAAGATCACTTGAATGTTCTCCCTTGTGCATTATCACTTGCCTCTACAAACACAGTATCATAATAACTAATGAATAGCAAATCCAAAATACATATATTTTGTGCAACAAGTTGTTGAATTGAACAGAATACAAGCACAAGATTCTTCTTTATTATTTAACGGAAACTCCTGAACTTTCACGTATTCAGTTACTATTAAAAGAATACTAAAGGAATTTATTTTCTCTCCTAGATAAGTTCTTTTGTTGTTGTTGTTGTTGTTGTTGTTGTTAATTTTTTACTGTGGATCGATGTTGATTTTTTCATAAGATACGTGTAATAAATGTTTGTATACGAGCACTACCTGCTGCAGACATTTTTAAGCCAGTTATGGGAAAACAACATAATTCTGTTAAGGATCCTCAAGCACGGCTTCAGGCAATAGATGAAGTCTTGCCCAGCCTCATGATGGAGTTAGGAGAGCATAATATGCAGATGTTCCGTAATTTGCAGACTTTAGTGCCAACGTCACATGGATCTTTCAGTTCTCCCGAGACATCGTCTACTTCTAGAGTCCCTCTGTCTCAGTTCACGGCAGTGGAAAAGGAGATCTACGCGTCACTAGAGGAAGTTATAGACAACCTGTGTTTCCAGATGATTGAGCTCAGAGAACAGAACAACGAGATCTTGCCAAAATTGCAGACTCTTGCGCCAACAACACCAGACAATCAGTTCGTTGGGTTAAGGAGTTATCTACTCTCAATGTCAACGAGGATATGATTGCCGGCGAGCAACAGGTTGAGGTTCCCGAAGAAGTAATACTCTGTCGCCAATCACATTTGACGGAGTTGCGAGGTCAAAACAAACAAATGTTGCAACTCCTGGGCATGGCAATGTCAAATTCACCTACCACGTCCAAGGGTAGGAATTAATGGATCAGGATGGAAACTGCAAAACCAGAACTAATTTATTCAACGAGCTGCAGGTTTTTTTTTTTTTTTCTTTTTCCTTTTGAAATTTTTACATTTAAGTTTGCAATCCCTGCTTTACCAAAACATAGAAAACGTGAGTTATTAAGATCATGACACCTTGCAGTATGCATAGTTGTAATGATGCCGAATACACAGCCCGAATTTACTTTTTTAACACATCTAACTGATCGACTTCCTCCTCTTTAGTTGTATTGTATTTTGCAATCAAAGTATGCGTCAAAATCAGTTAAATGGGTTGCCAAGCGTTATTGAGCACCAATGATTGGACGACCAACATTCACCCGTAGGTGAAAAATCCACCTTTGGAACTAGGTCCTAACTCCTACCAGACAAGTGAAACTGCATCACCAGTAATAAGATCTGTCATTTTTTTTATATATACTAAAGACCTCAGCGTTGCAATGCTCCAGTAGTTATACTACTTACAAGAATATGGATCCTTAACTCAAGAATACACACACACACACCATAATATTCTGCTCCAAGACTAATTCAGTATTTTGGTCTCCCAAAATGCTAAAATTCTGTTATAAATTATTTGTTGATTTACAATCAACATTTGTTTAAAGCATGCCAACTTCCTGCAGTTTTTGCATAACGTAGTGGTTCACTAGCTACATATCAATTTTCTCCAAGAACTCTGATTGGACTTCCCATTGTTCTACTTCTTGCTTCTTTGGATACCTTCACCAGGTTCTGAGATTATACCTTGTTCTGGAATTGTGGAAGGGCGAATCAGGTCCTAGTCCAAGATTTCATGCTCTCTTGGTGCAAGAGAAATTACTAGCTTTTGTATTCGATGTCTACAAAAATATTCAAGGAAAAAAAAATCATCAAATAACATATATACAACGGAAACTATTAACTACTAGTGATTTAGTTTATGCAATATCGTCATGGGAATTTTCCAACAATTTGAACCAATGATGACTATAATATAAACTGGAATAAAGTTTAAAAGACAAACAATAAGTATTACAATTGAAGTGTCATTGGTCGTTTTTCGGGGTATCATCAGAATCGAGTTCCAACTGCATCTGCTCAGTGATTATTTTCTCAACGGCATCGACAAAAGCTGATAGGTTCTGGCAAATGTGTGCAGCCAGGGAATTTACCATCTCCTAATAAATCAAAATTTAAGCAACCGAAGAAGAAAAAGAAATATTGTCAGTTAACAACTAAATAAAACATTATAACAGATAGATAAAAGGTAAGGTAAAAAAAGCACCACATGTTTCAGAACTTCGTTCATAATGATCTAGCTTATTAAAACTAATGGCCATTGGTTAATGATTTCCGTGCCATTTAAAAAATTTTCTATGCTAAATTCAATTTCAAAGCTATTTCTTAATTCATTTACTACGCACATGGACTTGTGCAAACACAGAACATTAAGAGGGAAAGGACGCCTAAACAAACTTGTTTAAAGCGAATTTTTGTAAGTTTCCATATGCATCAAAAGCATGAAAATAAACAAGCAAACGCCGATAATAAAGGAAAATAAAGATAAACCCAACTTAACCTTAGACAGAACACTTGAAGTAATCCCTTTTGTGTAACTATTTGAACTCTTAAGAGATATCAGCTTCAAAGGAGAATTTGATACTGGCCAGCCTTGCGAGACCTTTATGAATGCATCAACCCCCCCAGCCAAGTGAGCTACCATCACCTCATCTTTATCAAAGTACTCCAAGAAGTGTCTGCATTCAAAACATATCTATGAATACGTTTCATGACAAATGAAAATCTATTCAAAACTTACAAAACAACAGTGATTTAAATTTATATAAAAATAAAAAGTAGAGAGAGAGAGCTAGGAGTATACAAATCAACATTCTGATGGTACAGTCTCACCCTGATTTATTTGCACTCTTTATCACAAGTTGCCTCATCGTGCAAGAAACAATTCTGTCTTGTACTTTTGTTAGAAACCACTGCAGTGAAAATTTACTGCAAAACAAATTTCATAGATCTACAATGATACAAAATGCTAATTGGTTTTGGTTAATTGCAAGATTATGTTAGAGTCAGAGAAAATCATTAAAGTTAAAACAATTGAGTCAACTAGTTTTGAATAGGAGGGCAAAATGAAACAATGGACGCAATAAAACGGAGAAAAAGTACGAGTTAAGAAACCAAACCTGAAATCTTTTGCAGCATTTGAAATATTGTTTATGCATACATCATTCGGAAATATCTGGATATCATTAATACCCATTCAAAAAGTCAAACACGCAATTTATAGGAGCCAAAGTACACACTTGTACATTACAGATAATATTTAGGCCAAAAGGAGACAATAAATCGAAAGTTATACATTGCAGATGAATATTAAGACTCAAGAGAGATAATAAACAATTCTTAAAATTTATATTGCAATGAAGGTTTTCCTGCAAAAGACAAGTTAGGCCAAAAGGAGACAACAAATCAAAAATTATACATTGCAGATGAATATTAAGACTAAAAAGAGATAATAAACATGCTTAAATTTATATGGCGATGAAGGTTTTCCTGCAAAAGACTAGTAAAGCTTATTGATCCTGAGAGGGCAAGCTAAAAAAGACAAGGTATTAGAAGACTTGACATAATGTGAAACGGCTGAAATTCCACAAGCTGCTGACTATTAGACGTTAAGCTTTGTACTCTGCTGACCTATATGGAAAGGTATTCTATTCAGGACTTACAAGACTTTAACATAAACTAGACTTTAACACAAACAGCAACTTAAGGTGTTGAAGTGAAATTATGGATTCTTATCTGCTCTACAGCCAGAAATATTGCGGCTAACATACTGAAATAGTATCTTAAAGGTCATCAAAAGTTAGAAGTCTGCTAAATCACCATAGTGATTGAAAGTTTTTTGAGAGAAAGTGAAAGTTATGAGAGAGAGTTTTTTGAGAGAATATTGAATATTTCTTATTTCTCTGAATGAAAATGATACACAGATGCTACATATATACTGGTACAGCGATTGGTTTTCCTAATCTAATAACGGAAAGAAAACTAAACTAGGAAAGTAAAAAAGCTGTCAAATCACAGCCCATTAGACCAATAAATCCTGATTCTATAGCTGTCAATTAGCTAAAATATTTCCTTGTTTAGTCCCTAGAATCCGGATACTAACTTTGGAAGATTTTCAACAGTGATAAATGACAATGTCGCTCAAACTTGCAGAGTTTTGTCAAATTATCAGGAGAAACATCGTAGAGTACATGACTACAAAGAGAGATAAATATAACCCATCTGAAGGTAAATTAATAAAAGAGCGAAACAACAAAGTAAGATCAACTGGTTCTGAGAAATTAAACAGCAAGTAGCTTTAAAACTTGAACACAGAAAATATTTAAAGCTATATGACCTCAGGGACTGGACATAATCTACTGAAAATTAAGAGACAAAGCATATAAATAAATCATTTTGTTTATTTTTCTTTCTTTTGTGTCTGTGTAAGATCCAAGTTTTGATGATAAAAAAGAAACTTTGTAGATCTTCTATGCTTTGGTAATCAGAATTAAAAAGAGGGCGGCAAAATGCACATAGCTCAGAACCATGTAAACAGATATGCAGCAGAAAAATTCTCCATCATACTCTATAATGCTGTAATGATACCTCAACATTCTTTTGATCCATGGTCCCCTCCACAAATTCAATTAACAACTCGTGCTTCACTTCATATGGCACATTGACAGCTTCTATTTTTTGTTGCGACAAAACACTTTCTAAGTTTGGAATGTAAGTCTGCAAAGAAAACCTAATGCAGTTTTCCTCAAGTGCAATGACTTTTACACCTGTTAATATATCTTCAATCTGCTCTAAGGCATCAAACCTGCAATGAAAAACAAATTAAGCATTGACCAAAAATATACTCATAAATCAAAGCAGAATAAGACTAAGCCAATTGTAGTAGAGTCACCATTTACAAATGCCATCTAGATTCTCTAAAGACTTCAAGATGATATTTTTCTTCTTGACCTCATTCTCAAGTTCCAAGAGCTGCAAAGTACATAGAAAATACTTAAAATAATGGTCAATACAATGGAAGGGCAACTTCAGATTATAGCTAACCCCCCAAAAAAAAAATGGTCTAGGATTATCTAAGTACATGTAAGACCAAATTCTATTTAAACTTGAAGTACATCCACAGTGTTGAATGCATGATCAAGTAATAACAATATCCTAGCAAAAATTATTTTAAAGTTACAGTCTTTGAAGAAACCTCTAATTTGTTGCCGCCACAAACTTCCATTAGGTTGCAATCATCTTCAGTATGTCTTGGATGATCATCACGTGCACCCAATTTTACTTTCTCAAGACCCTACGAAAGCATATACCAATATGCAATTTAAAACTGTTATATGATTTCTATATCACATGGATGAAATAGAAAAGGAAAGGCTTGGAAGCTGTATAGTCAATCAACCGTAAGATAGGAAAAAAAGATGATGAAGGAAGAACCAACCTGCAATGCTATTAAATCCATTGTGCATTTCAAACCTTCAAGTTCAATTTCCAATTTATTGGAGTCTAAAAAAAAATAAAAAATAAAAAAACTACGTTGAGAGAGAATGCACACAGCTGTATAGATAATTCTGTACAATTTTGACACCTAGCATTCTACTTTTGGCAACACAGCTAGAATGAATTTATTGTAGCATGTGGGAGCTTTGCATTGCATTCTACTTTTGCTTTACACTTTACAGTTGAAACGACATTGCCAAACAGCCATAAAAACAGTGAACACTGAATAAACAATTCTTACCTTCAGCATAAGTTCCTGTAAGGACCTCAATTTCTCGATACAACCTGGCATTTTCAGCCTCCACAAAATTAAGCTCCTCGCCTAAGCGTTCCAAGCATGCATCTAAGAAAAATCTCTACGCAAGTCAGTCCATTCCACAAAAAATGTCAAAATCACCTATCAACCCTCAAACGCTAAGAAAGGAGAATGGAATCGAATAGGCAGATGCACATGAAATGTTAATCATCCTCATGTAGCAAGCTGCTTAAAATCTTGTTTTACAAAGTTTCTATCTGTTTTTTGGTGCATATTCCAAACTCTTGTGCTGAGTCTCGAGTGTGTGGAACCTAATTATCACCTTAATGCAGGATCTCGTAAACAGGCCCCAAGGAAAAAATAATAATAATAAGTTCGGGTGTTTTGGGGTTTTCACATATTTCTGCTGCCAGGATTAAGGGTTAGAGATAAATACAGCGAGTCTAAGAAGCATGAGGCATGTGATTTTCTTCCTTCATCATGGTAAAATGCAAAAAGTAGATGCAATCACGATAAATCTTGTGTGCTTTCCGTCTCCTTTTAAAATTTTTACTACTCTCGGTTGGTAGGTATTGGGGCTCTTGTCTCCTTACAACTTAAGCTCCACGTAACTTTCTGAACAGCTTCCACCCACAAGATCTTTCATATACTCTATTTGATAGCAAAATTCCACCGGCAATGTCTCCAGAAAGCGATAGAAAAAAAATAAATAAATAGACAACGCCGCTAAAATGCTTATTACACTATGTGCCTACTTCTCATACTATAATCAAAAATATGTTTTATTCAGCAAAAAATTCCATTTTTTTCCCACTCTCTAGCGAATTTAATGAGTTCAACAATCTAAGCAGGGTACTCCGTTTCGTTAAGAGATAAAGAAGACTTACCAAAGTCTTTATCTTCTTGGAAACCAACATCTGACCACTCCGACCCTATTTCCTCCATTCTGCTCTGCAAATTCCTCATTTCCGTCCATTATTTCGAACAATAAAGCTCGGCTATGAATTGCAAGAGGAATTAAGCGTACGAATTCGCAGAAATACCTGGAAATTAAGAGCACATTCCTTCACTAATTTCTGCAAATCCGAAGGGCACAACTCCGAATCGTCGTCTTCCAAATTCTTAAGCATGTCTTCAAGCTCTTTTGCTCGACTGTAGCAAAAAAATTCAAAATTTTGTAAGAAATGAAGGCAAAAGATCAAAATTTGATTCGCACATGTCAGTACATTGAGAGTGAGACCTGCGAATGGTGTCGAGATCCAGGGATTCTGAAGAAACAGGAACGATTTCCATGGCGGTTTCCATTTTGTCTCCAAAACCCGCTCTCTCTCTCTCTCTCTCTGTCTCTTAAAAATCTCTGCTCTGGAATTTCTTGTCTGCTTCTTCTTCTCCCGCCCTAGCGCACTCGGCCCTGAAACTCCTTTCTGATTTCAAAATGGAAGAAACGGGGCTACTAGTTTAGTGGAGTGAGCCAATGGTGGGCTTGGATTTGGACTGAGGCCTGGGCGTCAGCTTGGGCCAGAGGTGGACGAACAAGTTGGGCATTGCTACATATAGTTACAAAAAAAAAAAAAAACCATAATTTATGGTGGGAACATATATTAAGTTTGTCAAAATATTAGTTTTAGTTGATTTGAACCCAAAAAAAAAGGTAAAAAACAGTTGGACTTGACAATGAGCCATATAGTATATTTTGTTGAAACTGAAAAAAACGGTTGGAACCGTAAAAAATAGTTTAAACCGTAATTGCCAAACACAAACACAGTAAAAAGAGAAAAACATATTATAGCATGCTCCTGTTAATTTTGCCTATGAAATTTTGGGGGAAACTATTCTTATTGTGTCCATTCAATCGATAGAATTCCATCTTCTATCACCTTAGGTTTTTCACCTTTTGAAAAGTTGTACGGTCATGCTCCAAATTATTCTGCCTGAGAGTTTTTGGTTCCACCTTTGTTCTTCAACCTCATGTAGAACATAGCAAATTGTCTTCTCGTTTAGCAATCTATGTTTTTCTTGATTATGTTGAGGGTCAAAAGGAATATCATTGCTATGATCTAGTTACTTAAAAACTTTATGTTTTTCAAAGTTTGATCTCACCTATATCGATCCTTTTTGTATTGATGTAGATATTGCACCGTCTTATATGACCCATCATTCAAATCATGACCCCTACCTCTAATATTGATTCATGTAGAGTTGGATTGTTAGATCTGTAGATTTTGGCACTCTGCCTACTGATACTCTTTGTTCCTACTTCCTACTGCTACTCAAGATCCTTCTATGATAGTGGATCTTCCTCGTCGCTATCCTCAACGCATTCATAAGTCCACTTAGTTACCAGATTTTGTTTACTCCACTTATTCTACTTCTTTTGCTTCCTTTTTGGCCATTGTTCATCATCTTTCTGAGCCTTCTTTCTACAGAGACTTTGTTCTTGATTAACTTTGGTAGCAAGTTATGGCTAAAGAAATTTCTGCTTGCATAAGATGGGTACTTGGGACCTTATTTCTCTTCCTTTGAGTAAAAGTGCAATTAGATCTCACTAGGTGCACAAAATCAAAACCAAGTCTCACTTGGTTGCTAAAAAATTTTCTCAATAGCATGGTATGGATGATAAGGAAACCTTTGTTACATTGCAAAAATCACTACGATTCGTATTCTTATTGCAGTTGCATCTATTCATCATCGGCGTATTTCTCAGATGGATGTTAGAAACACCTTCTTGAAGGGTAATTTTCAAGAAGAAGTTTACATGGTACCCCTCCAGGAGATCTCTCATAATCGTGGTAAAGTTTGCAAACTGAAGAAAGCTCTTTATGGGCTTCAACATGATCCTCAGGCCTGGTTTGAGAAGGTCTCCACTGTGATTGCATCTCTTGGTTTTCATCCCAGCCCACATGATTTCGCTCTCTTTTATTAGGTGTACTTCTGCTGGTGGCATTTTGCTTTTTTTATATGTTGATGACACGATTATTGCTGGCTACAATGTTGATGGGATTGCAGTATTGGAATTAAAATTAGCTCGTGAATTTGAGATGAAAGACTTGGGCACTGCGTTATTTTTTAGGGAATAAAAGCAGCCTACTCTCTTGAAGGTTATCTTCTCTCTCAATCTAAGTAGATAGCTGACATTCTTGAGCAAGCTCGCCATTCTAACACTCGGACAACAAATACTCCTCTTGAGTTCAATGTCCGAGATTCTTCTTCTGATGGTGTTTCTCTGTCAAATCCTACTTTATATCATACACTTGTTGGTAGTTTGGTGTACCACACTATCACTCGATTGGACATTGCATATGCGGTTCATATTGTTAGTTAGTTTATTGCTTCATCAGCACGCACTAGGACTCTATTTAAGTGTGCAGTCCTGCCGTAGCAAAGGCAAAACGCACGCTGCAGCGCCAAAAAGGGGGCGTCGCCATGCAAGGTTGTGGCTGGACACGAGAAAGTCTTTTTTTTTTTTTTTAGGTTTTTGTTTCCTCATTCTTACAAACCTATATATAGGACATGGTAGGGCTTTTTTATATAACATAATATATATATATATAGAGAGAGAGAGAGAAAGAGATCTAGAGAGAAAGGGTGTGCAATTTTTCTTTTGTAAGCTGCTTCATCATCATACTAAACTATTCTGCAACGACTGAAAGTGAACGAAGCTCTCACATTAAGGGTAAACTACTATTAAGTTGCGTGTGTTCTTGTTTACTTTTTGTTTCACATAATGTTTTGCTCTCAGTAGAATTAGAGACGTCTATTCGCAACACGAGACACTTAATTTCAAAGTCTTCTCTTTCCCTCCACTTCATCTTTGGAGTTGCGTGCATCCTCAAATGCCAATTGGAGTGGTGATTCTATTGATCGCAAGTCTACCACTGGTTTTTGCATTTTTCCAGGCATTTCTTTCATTACTTAGAAGAGCAAGAATCAATTTGTTGTTTCTTGATCTTCCATAAAAGCAAAGTATAGTGCCATAGCATCCACTATGGCAGAGGTATTTTGCTTACATTGGTTACTTGTTGATATGGGTGTTTCTCTTTCTGATCCGACTCCTATGTATTGTGACAACACAAGCGCTATTCAAATTACTCGCAACTCAATCTTCTATGAACGCGTCAAGCATATCGAGATTGATTGTTATTTCACCCACCATCACTATCAGCATGGGGCCGTTACTTTGCCTTGTCTTTTCTCCCATGCAGATTGCAGACTTGCAATTTCCTTTTTTTTTTTTTTTTGTGCAAACACTCTATGCTTCTTGCTAATACATCGTATGTTTGAAGAAGAATGTTAGAAGTATTAGACTTTTACTTATTTTCTCTAATTTATATGGATAGTTTAGTCCCTTTTATCTTTTCACTTGTTCTCTTTTAGAATTCTTGTTTTGTCCGTACTTTTCCGATAAAGCAATAATAGAAATATTAGCAGCTCTTTTCTTTCCCTATTGTTTTTCTCCACTTTGACTTTGAATAATTATTATGCCCATTATTAGGGTCGAACACGAGCCCGATGTTCTTTAGATCATCAATATAAAGAATATTTACTATATTATACCATGCACAGATAGTTTATCATAAATATATACCATTTTTTTATGAATGGATGTGCACTTAAAAAATGATTTATTAGATGTGCTCAAGATATCGATCAAAATGCAAGTGAAGACGTTGTTAGAATAAAATTGTGATGAAAACCATCATCACCCAGGATCGTTCATGTCAAATCATCAAGAACATTAATAAGATGCAGAAGCTAACCTGAATCATTGATAGAATGTGATTCTTGAGTCTTTTGGTTGAGATCTTATAAGTCTGATACGTAAATCCTCCTTCTCAGAGTGCTCTGTAATCTCTCTGTAGATGAAAAACAGAAAAATAATGTACTTGAGGACCACAATCCCTTTATATAATTGCTAAACCCTAGCAATTATCCTTAATTATCTCTTTAGCCCATCATAAAATTAGTAATTATAATTTTGGTCTCTACATATAGGAGGCCCATACTTAATGATACATTAAAAGCTCAAAACCTAAATTGATCCTTTTTAATTGGGCAACCTTATTGATAGCCTTTAATTCACATTTATTTAATACATTAGCCCATATATTGAATTTTGATCCAACAAACGTAGCCTAACGGAAAATCCATACTCACTCCACCAAAATGTGTAAAGTTTAAATCCTTCAACTAATTTTAATAATGAACTAATAAATTATTCTTTCCGATTTAGATGTACACAAATTAATGAATTTGCCCGTTGCATATTACTTTGAAAATAAAAATCTAAATTACTGTTTGGTTGTAGCCCTTTTTATAAGTTGCGGAGTGTGAATGTATTAATTCAAGCATCAAAATCCGTGGATTTAAAAAGGTACATGTTTGAATGGATTTGAAATTCAAAGATACAATTCTTGAAAGCATCCAAAATATAGGGTACTTTTTTTTTTTTTCTTTTTTTTTTTTTTTTATAAACTCAAACCCAAAGTACAACCCCTTCAACATACATCCTGATTGACTCACATTCAAACAACAAAATTAAGCCAAAAACCCGATAAGCAAAAACATGGGACTGCCAAAATCAGTCATGTAACTTATGATTAAGAGTCAAAATCTACAAAGATTTCACCTACAACAGCTCTAATCACCGAAGGTAAAAAAAGCTTTCGGTTTTTAACATATCATTTCTCAACAAGCTTCTGTAAATAAATCACAAAAGCTTCAATATGAAACTGTTTTTGGTTGAATAGTATATACATATATACAAGTGGAACATATTTGAGTAATAAAAATTTTAACAAAAAAGTTAGGTAAAAAAATATTTGGATAAAAAAGAATTAACGTAGAGATACATTTGACTACAAAATTACTTTTATAAGGGCAAGTAAGAGAAAGGTCTCTATGAGAAACTAGTAATAAAGAGAGTTGAGTGAAAATAATACTATAATATGACCACATTTTAAAAAATTATTTTAATAAGTTATCTTGAAAACTTGTAAGAAGTATTATTGATATAAAAAAGATTACCTAAAAAAATGGAAAGGGAAAATCTGGAAAAAAAAATACTTTAATAGGAGAAAATTAAAGAAAAATATTTTGAGAAACCACCTAGAATTTAAAAGGGAAAAAACAGAACAAAAATAGAAGAAACAAAACAAAAATGAAATATATTGAAATTAGGATTAGTGGACAGATATTTGAAATATCAACTTAGGGGCAACACATAAATACATATACACATGTGTATATGCATGTGTGTGTATAAAATTTAAGCATATGTATACATTTAAAAAACAAAAAATTAAAAATCTAGAAAGAGATTTCCAGTGATTCGGCCAAAAATAGCCTGTCCATTAGGTACTTCCCTATTGATAAACTTTTGTACACACCCAATTCTCACCAAGTAATTCTTAGTACAATTTTGACAAAGTAACAACTTAATATTCAAGTACAATTTTGGCAAAGTAACAACTTAATATTCTCTATTTCGAACCCCTCTATGGGTCTCTTCTCTTTCTATTTACAATAAGAGTTGCGGGTTTTCTCAGCTAGCAGTCAAGTAAGCATCCTTGAGGTTGTTGATCACCTTGCTCAGTGTGCTTACATCACGTGCCCAACGAACATTGTCGCTACTGGATTGGATAATGTCCCCTGGAGCTCTTCCTTAGTCGCCGCCGACCGCCATGCAAGGAGGATGTCTTCGCATAGTCAACCCAACTAGTGTATGTGTCCTACTTGATGTTACCATATGCTGACCAGATATGGCACCATGTATGCTCATGAAGGCCAATTTGGTATTACCTTGGCCCTCATATGAGTAATCCTCCCTTGTAAGGGATCGTGACACTTGTCATCTACTTCCCTAACACCTTAGTATGGAATACCTAGGTCGAGCGTTGAGCATCAAGCTCGCTTTACACCTGGCCCAGGTGGGGAACAATAAATAGGAGCTTTTGCTCCACTTTCAAAATAAGTGGAATTTAACACCTACCCTAGCCCCTCAGCCAAACTGATTTGATTATCAGAGGGCCCTTGGTTTGCACTGTAATAACCAAGGGAAATTTACTAATAAAATACCATATTTAATTGGGTTTAATTAATAAATTTATCCTTATAAATTGTATTTTCTATAAAATTACGATAATACACAAATAAGTAACATTAATAGGAAATTCCATTGTAGACTAATGCAATGTTGGATATTGCCAAATGTAGATTTTTTCTATATATATACATATAACCAGCCTTTTCTCTCTCTAAACCTAGCCCTATTTCTCTCTAACCCTTAAACCCTCTCTCTTTACCACAACCATCACCATCGTTGTCTTTGCCTCGACCAAAAGTGTCATCGTTAGCCCCGAGGCCTCCATGACCCACGAGCTTGTCACCATTCCTCGTTTGTAAAAGTTCTTCTCTCTAAGCTCGTCTCCTCCACGACCATGTGTTGTCGGCCTTTGATCGCAATTTGGTAACATTCCGTTTCTTTTTTTATTGTTTAGTTTTTTTTCTTATTTTTAGTTATATAGTTTTAGTTTTAATTAGTTATGGTTTGTGTGAATTAATTAGTTTTAATTGTTTAGTTCTAATTTTAGTTTTAGTTTTAGTTTTAGTTACTTTCTATGTATTTGTATATTTGTTTGCAAATGATATGCCTACCACATGATTGATGAAAATCCCTTATGACCATTATAGCAATTATTTATTTTTTTCATTTCTCAAAACTCACTAGCAATTATTTAAGGTTTGTATAAATTAATTATTTTTAGTTATATAGTTTATTAATTAGTTTTGTAACTTAATTTTGTTATTTTTAGTTTTTTGTTATCTTCGTGTTCTTTAGGTTTAGTTTTAGTTTTATAAAACTAATTAATTTTTGTTTTAAAATTAATTTTTTATGTTAATTGATTTTATTTTTGTTAATTAGCTTTGTTATTTAATATCTAGTTTGTGGATAGAATTATTGTTGTTCTATGTTAGTTATGTTAACATTTGTTGCTTAATTAATCTTTGTATATGTTTTTTGTTAGTTACAATCTATATGTGTTTGTATTTGTGTTTGTGTTTGTGTGAATTACTTTCTACATAAGTTTGTATATGTGTTTGTGTGAATTATTTAAGGCTTCGTTTTTTCGTTTTAGCATTGTTAGTATATGTTTGTATGAATTATTATTTGAGCATGATTACTTAGATATAGGTAGTAGAGTAGATTTATGATTTTGTAATTAGGACCTTGTATTAATAGACAATACGAGACTGGCTATCTTGTGAGAAATGAGAAATTCTAGTAATTTTTTTTTTTTTACTGATGACCAATCTTTCACGATGGTTTTTGATAAAAATCATCGTGGAAGCTATACCTTACACGACGGTTTCCATAGAAAACAGTCATTTAAGGTAGAAAATGACCAAGATTACATGACGGTTTCCACAATCATTCTTTCTCAAAACCATAGTAGTAACCTCATATAGAACCCCTTCAATACCCGCCATTAGCGGTATTCCATGACATTAATGTTGAAAAAATAGTATGCAGCAGAATTTTAAAATTTTTATATCAGCGTATTTTCTAAAACACAAGTTTGACATACTATATGCATAAATTAACCAGATCTTACTAACCTTGTAAATGCTAAAAAGCTTCCTCAATAAGTGAAGAGAAATAACATTCTAGAAGGACGTCAACCAACTAGTCTTCTTTACTATTCTCTATCCATGATCGGGTGAGTGTGGGCTCACACGTACAGCTCTTTCACCAGCAACTCTGCTTCTAACCAATTGAGAGAACCCAAAGCTAGTGTTTGTGATTTGTGAACAAGAGCTCTTAGGGAGTTTCATAATCTCAGCAGCAGAGTTCACTCTTAATCTCTCAATTGATCTAAATAATAATGAGACTTACTGCCTTTTTATAGAGGTTGGGTCTAGGAGTCAACCCTTATCAGATAAGGCCTCAAAAATTCAAATCAGAATAAAATTAGGATCGATATCTGACAAAATCTATGCCTAAAACACGTGATAAAAAAATCCCACGATCGACAGGCCAAACTGGCTGATCGGCCTACCAAACCTGTCCCTATGGCAGGCCGAAGTTTGAGATCGGCCTGCCAAACTTACGATTTTTTATCCCTATGAATCTTTATCTTCCACTTGAGATTCTTGGGATAGAGCTGTAGTTTTAATTCAAATAACTGAATAGAGAAGTTATCTGATTAAAACAGTCATACTTAGATAATCTCTAAGAAAATAAATATTCCTCATAATTCAACAAGTTTATCTTGAATTAATTCAAAATTAATCCAACTGATAAACAGACATGAATTATCTGATCCCGATAATTCAACAAGTTTATCTTGAATTAATTTTATCACAAAATTAATTCAACTGATAAATCTGACATAAGTCATCAATTATTGAAAAAGCACGCCATATCGTTATAGGATTTTTGTAAGCTAGCAAAGGAGACCTGATGGACTTATATAGTTCAAGGTCTTGATAATTATGAAACCCAATATCCCAAATATCCATTTCATAATTATCAACTCCAACTCTATTCAACTAAAAGCTTGGAACTGCACTCTCGAACTACATAAAATTACGAAACCCGTATAGCTAAGTCTCCATGACGTATCATAGTGTATCGTATCCCCATAGGATTATCCATAATCAACTTAAGGACAAGTTCTGTCTTATCTTCTTGATTATTTTATCTTACGTTCTATTATCTCACCATAGAAAAACTTACCATCCAAAGATAGTATACCATTCGGTTATATCTATGTATTCAAATGGTTGAGCGCTCTAGTTTTTCAATTACTGGATAACACATATAAGAGAATATCACTACTCTTAAAGAGGAGCTATGGATTCCATATCTATGAATAAAAGGTCTACGCTATCTAGAGTCATGTCTCCAACGTACCGACATGCATACCACTATTAAAATGTGGGTGTCACTCTTCGATACATCAAAATATACAAGTCAAGACAACGAGCCTACTATTTATCTAAGGATTAAGAAAGAATACAAATGATTGTCAAAAAGTGAATCGATTTGCCGAGATAGAATTATTAATCCAAATCAATTAATTTTATGTCCCGATCCAACATATCGTCACCTATGATAATATGCCAATATTTCTATTCACGTAGTCCACCTCCGATGGCTAAGACAAACCATCTCCTAATAGGGATATAGACAACGTAACAATCTTTACATGAATAAAACGCCTAACTTTATTCTCTTGATTGCGGTTCTTATGATTTAGACCATCACCTTAATAATTGTGTCTTCCGCATAATCTGTCCATCATATGCCTAATTCTTAAAGGTTTAGACCGACAGTCTCAGACTATTGTTTGCTTAACATACATTCAACAAATATGAATATAAAGAGGACAAGATTTAGTATATAAATAATGAATGAATTCTTTATTGATAAAAATGTCTCCAAAAACATATTACATTTTTACTTCTTAGGGCATACACGTCTAACAGGTAAAAACCATCGTGAAAAGTCTCTTCGATACCACGACGAACAATTTTATGATGGTTTTTTAACCATTGTGAATGCTTTCCATGACGGTTTAAAACTATCGTGTAATTCTTAGATTTTTTAATCACTGTTTTGAGGGCATTTATCCTAATAGTTTATTTAATGGACAACATTTAATTTTTCTTTTTTCACATTTTGGTTTTATATTAATCCTTGTAATACTAAAATTTTGCCTGAGTCACTCTTTTAATTTTTTGAGCATCTAATCACAAAAAGAACATAAAATGCACACATAAAAATATGTCATGAATTGATCATCCATTACCATTTTGATTGATAATTATACGGATTGCAATATGTTTAATTGTAAGAAAATTAAGTGTCTAAATTTTGATTAATTTTTTTCTTTTCTAAAATCATCATTTTAAATATGTATCATTAAAATTCTTTTTTTAATTTCTCTCTACTAAAATATTTTTTAAAAAATATTTATCTTTAAATTCTTTATTATTCTAACTTGTCTCTATTAAAATATTTTTTCTCCAATAAATTCCTATTAAAATATAAAGATTTTCATTCTTTTTATGCTTTAAAGCATGAGCTAATGAGGTCTTACTATCCCCCACTCTTAGGAAGACCAAGTTTTGGCTTCGAGGACTTGGGGAGATAGCTCATTATCCCCCACCCTCAAAAGGATAGCTCGTTTCCCTCTTGGGAAGACAGAGTCTCAGCTTGGGGGAGGTTGAACAAATGAGAACTAGTTCAAATTATGTTTCTATGATCTCCGGATAAGGTAGGACAAAGCTCGTAAATAATCATGTTAGACTTCTGAATGATTAGCTACAATATCCACTACTTTACAGAAAAGAAAGTAGGAAAGGGGCTAAAAGATAGGGATGTGGTCTAGGACACATCCAAAGTAACTACCTTGAAGGCTCATTATAAATAGAAAGGGAAAAGACCCACAAAATAGAGAATATTAAGTTATTGCTGTGTCAAAATTGTACTAGGAATGACTTGGTGAAGATTGAGTGTGTACAAAAGTTTATCAATAGTAAAGAAGAACCTAATGGACGTAGGCTATTGTTGGCCAAACCACTACAAATCTCTCACTGGATTTTTTATGTTTTGTTTTTTAAATGTATACACATACTTATTTTAGCTTTTACATACACACACACATAAAGACATATACACATGTATATATGTCTTTATGCGTTGCCCCTATGTTAGTATACTTGTATTTTTGTTTTGTTTATTCCCTTTTAATTCTAGGTGCTTCATTGAAATATTTCTCTACTTTTCTCTTATTAAAGTATTTTGTTTTTCAAAATTTTCCCCTTGTATTTTTCTAAGGTAATTTTTTTTTATCAATAATACTTCTTATAAGTTTTCAAGATGAAATGTTAAAATAATTTTTTAAAATGTGGTCATATTTATATATTATTTTCATGTAACTCTCTTTATTACTATTTTCTCATGAAGACCTTACTCTGACTTGTCCTTATAAAAGTAATTTTATTTTCAAATGTACCCCTATTTTAATTATTTTATTTTTGAATAACTTTTTATCTAATTTTTCTGCTAAAATTTTTATTACTATTCAACCAAAAACACTTTTATATTGAAACATAACATTTCAATAGCGTTTACTTAAAAAATAACTAAACTACTTTCTTAAGAGTATTATTACATAAAAAAAAAAAAAAAAACTTAGCTCTTTACATGTCAAAAGAATCAATAGGTTAAATATGCATGCTTCTAACAAGTTATTCTAATTGTAAGAGAGATTATAATATGTCTCTCAATTGATAAGAATTCAAAGATGCATAGGTTGATATATGAAAGTACACATTTTTAGCGTATTTGAAATTAGCGTCTAACGATGTGCTAAGTGCAATTTCGGGACAGAGGAGGCACTAGGTGAAAAGCACCACGGCGCTAGGTTTTATGTTTTCATACAAACCTGAATGTCTATTACCAACATACATGTTCGTTATAATATATGCAACATTACATGATGACATTCCTTTAGAATGAAAAGATACCTTCATATGAATGGTTGCATGTGTTGCAACGATTAAACACCTATGTGTTTTACTAAATCTTCTAGAAAATTTATATTTTCAAATCTTGTTCTGAAAACATAATATTATTATTAGTTATTGTGTTTAAGAGTTTGTTATATCTTAAGGGTAATTTATCGTTAAACTTCTTAGCAAACTTTGTTTAAGTAAGGACAAATAAAACCTTCAAGGAAAGTATTTCGATACACCACAAACTCTTGCTCTTTTTGCAAAAAGTCAGGCCTCTATTTCTTGTCTTACACTCATATACACCAATACTAACTACTTAATAAAATTAGGACTCGATATTCTAGAAGATATTATTTTTCAAATTTTGTTTAGTAAATGGATTTGAATTAGTGATTTGATTTGAGTTATGTGATTTGAATTAGGATTTGAGTTAGTGATTTGAATTGTTATCTAAATTGATGTTTCGATGTGCATTTTAGTTTTAATCTGAATATGAAATAAAATTAAAATTTGTGTTTGGAGAGATAGTGAAAATAGTTTTTTATTTCTTGACAAATCTAATAAAATCTTAATATTAATGATATTAAAAAATATGTAATATAGATCTTAATTTATTCCTCTATTCACTAGGAATATAATGAAAAAAGAATCATCTCATTTAGATATCAAATGAAGAAATTATGATTTTTTTTTTAAATATAGGAGAGAGAATTTTAGCTTTTACTGTAGCAAAGATATCCGAGTATCAAAAGTTTAAGGTAGTCCGAACTCTAAAAACTTGAATTCTTGATCCTCAAAGGATTCAGATTTTAGAAAAACAAACACATATCGAAAAGATTCTTAATACTAAAATTCAAATTTGAATCCATTGAATATAAAAAATACACAAAACAAATACACCCTTATCTAAAACAAAATTCTAACTTTGTCACTGTGCACGTGCATCATGCGGCTCCCAACTCATAGTGCGAGTTTGAAGTTTGAACTATAACTTCATACCCTATGAATCCACAGACTTTTCCCTCTTATGTCATCAAACCGTTAGCCTTTTGTCAATTTTTTACCCTTCGTTTGGTACGATTGAAAAGTGGAAGGAAAGAAAATGTTGGAAAGATTTTAAGGTGGAAATTAATTAGTTGAGATGTTTGGTAGGAAGAAAGATTGGATGGAAAGGAAAATAGGGAGGAAAAACTATGAGGTGAGTCCTCTCTCTCTCTTTTTTTTTTTTTTTCTTTCAAAAGTGGACGGATTATCAGATGAAAAAAGTTACAGTTATTTAAATGAGGTAAAATTACTAGATTATTCATTCAAACTACACCAAAAACAAATGAAATTATACAAGAATAGTTAACAAATCCAAAGAAGGATAAAAGATGAATACGAACTACTAGGGTATGTGAATTTACATTAGATTTTAATATATATAATGCAAGTATATATATATATATATAAAAGAAAATTATTGAGAAAAAAAAATATATAAGAAATATATATGTCCATAGAAAAGAACAATTAAAAATATTGTTTTATTATATATAAAAAAGAGCAAAGAAAACTATTTGTTATATTGCATCTAATTAAATTAGTTGTTATGTCACATCACATGTTAATTACAGAAAAAAATTGTAAATTTTAATAGCTATTTAAATGTGTTATTGTTTTGGTTAATAGAAGTCTTTTTAAGTTTCAACTAAAGAAAAAAAATTAACATTTTGGATAAAATTATTTAGGCAAAAAAGTAATTATAATGATTATAATTTTTTCATCTTTTAAGTTTTACTTTTAATATTAAATAAGTGAAGATAAATTCATTTTCTTTATTTCCTGTCATACTAAATAACTAAAAAGAAAACTAAAATCTTCTTTTTCCTTTAACTTTTTATCTTTTGTAATTTTTTTTCCTCTTATTTTCTTTCTCTTCGACCAAACAAGGCTTTAGAGTGAATTCAACATCTGTCAACAACCACCATGTTACCGTGGATGACATCGAAATTTCACAAAAAAATTATGCGTTTAATTCAACGATTTTGCACTTTTATTGAAAAACTCCAGAATTTTCCGTAGTTGCTATCATTTAAGAGCACGAAAGACATGTGTCAAAACGCTAGATGCCAAACGTACACGTACACCACTCGCCTAGACCATCCCCTCCATCTTGTGCTCTAATTATTAATTATTACCTAATGTTTGGAAGAACCAAAATGGTAACTACATAGCTAATCGATAAGATAAGCCCTAATCCCTATCAAGTTGGACGACCTTGACCACACTATTTTTTTCTCCCCGAACAAAAAGGGCAAAAAGCAAAAAACCATTTGGTCAAAACGACAAAAATATGAACCCGACAAAATCATTAGCCACATCACGTCAATGATACAAGCACCGCCTTGTCGCCGAAAAACACCACGAAACCACTGTCGTTTTTTTTTTTTTTTTTTTTTGCCCTTTTCGCCCGTTAATTCTCGCAAAAAATGGTCAAACAAAAAAAGGGACAACTTTTTGGTCAAATGACAAGTGTCGCCGTGTGAGTGGGCTACAAAAACTCCACGTGAGGATACTGGTCGGAGTTGGTCTCCGTTTCCGGCACGCTAGTGAAGAGTTAATAATGATAATAAATAATGAACAAGGAAAAATCCATTTTTATATTAATTTGTTAATTTATTTATTAGATAAATAAAAATGACGAACTGACGCGGAAGAAGAAAGTCGATAGTCGGGAAACCGATGAGAAAAAACGGAAAGAGAAAGAAGAGAAAGAGAAGAGAGTATCTTATACTGACTTTTTGTTTGTTTATTTATATGAAATTTCAAGCAATCTTCTTTCGAAATCAGAATATTAGATCCTAATTTCGGACGTATTTACATATATATATATATATATATGTATGTTTGTGTGTGGTTATTATTCAGATCCTTGAGAGAATCGTTGTTGTTCTTTATTCTTAACTTGTATCTCCCGAATTCGATCAATTTTTTTTTTTGGTATTAATTCTTTTGCGAATCGACGATCGCTTGGGTTTTCTCTCTCCTTGATCTCTCTCTCTCTTCATGGCTCGCCCTTCAGGTATGAAAAGTCAAAATCTGGTTTTCATTATGATTATTCGATTAAGAGGGGATTGATTCGTTTGATTTTGGTTCAGTTTTGAGATTTTTGATTTAATTGGTTGTGTTTGATCAGATTGAATTCGGCTGTTGATTTGACGTTTTGTAATTCTGGTTTTTTAATTTTGTGGTTTGGGTGAAAGAATTTGTGGGGATTTGAGCATAAATGGGAATCTAGGGTTAGTGATCTTTAGGAAATTTATCTTCATGGCTATTTTGATTCGTGCTTTGCGTGGAATTCTTAAGGGTTTTCTCGTTCTGTGAATATATAGGAGATTCAGGAGCATCTGAAGAAGAAAAGGGAAATGAAATTGCTATAGTAATGATTCAGAAATGATCCTCCTTTCATGTTTTATCAGGAAATTTCCGTTTTATTAGTTAGAATTTCACTTAGATTGGGACGCTTTTTCTATGAAATGAAATTGAGGTAGTAATGATATAGAAATCTTCTTCTTTTTATTTTCGATGCAATAAAAGTAATCAATTTTTGTCTTTTCTTTTGTTGTAATTTTAGATTAGGACTCTTATCTTTGTTGCTATATTATATTTGGAGTTTTAGTGGGAGCGTGGGATTAAGAATTAATAACCCACCTATTTTTTGGTTTTTTTTTAGCTAGAGTTGCCTTTCCAACTTGTTTTTACATTTTGGGTATCTTGCTGAGCTCTGTTGATTTCAAAATGTTTTGGTTCATTTTACCTTATGTTTTGTTTTATGAAGATTTTCATGCTCTTTGAAATGTAAGAGTGTAAAGTTCTTTGTGATGTGACCGTAAATTTGTTCTGAATTTATAGGATCATTGAGCTTTGATGATAGTCTGACGACGTTGGAAACACAGCAGAGACTAGAAGGGGAAATGAGTGCTTCTCAAAAGGGAAAAATGATACTAGACTTGGATCTAAATGATCCCCCTGTTCCTTTTGACTATGGAAAACCTCAAGCCCCACAAAATGTGAAGGATTTTGAGGTCATTGACGATGACGTTGTCATAATTTCACCAACAATGTTTGCAGAAGTATGATACTCCTATTTTCTTCATGATGCATTTACTTTTGCTGTCATGCTTTTATTAACTAATCATCCTTTTATCAGGCCAAGAACAATTCCAGCGGAAACCTTGAGGTGAGAGATGTGACAAATGCAGGAACTGAAGTGAACAATAATCATTCAGGTCTGTTGACATATTTCTTCCATTCACTCTTTTCCTCTCTTATTCTTGTTTTTGCTTCGAGACATTGAAACAATTGATACACACACAACACACACAACACACACACACACACACACGCACACACACATATGGCTTATGCATAGAATAATACAATTGTTCATAGAAGCATATCTTTGCTTGTATTGCTTTAGTGATGTCTCTTTTACCATTTTATGGCACCTAAAATCTCTTCGAATTCTTGGATTTCTTTGAATGAATTTCCTTATCCTGGCAATCTATAGTTTTCTGTGAGGACCTGAGAATTTGATTCTATTAATTTTCCATTTCTTCGTATCTAGTTGCATATTTTATGGTTAGTTTAAGTGGACTACATCCATCAATTTTCTTTGGAAAACTACTATTTTGAATTTGAACACCTTCAAGATGCACAGTGATATGTCGGCAACATGGGTACCACAACAAATCTACTCCGTCTGAAGAATTATATGTTCATTTGATTTCATATTCTTATTCGCTCGTAGTGGAGATGAATATATCCCTTATATAGTCATATTCTTTTAAATTGGTATTTATTTATTTACTTTATTTGTAAACTTACAACTTCAATTGTTATTACGGTACTGTTTTGCTTTGTTACAGTTATTTGCACCGTTTTTCTGACACCGAGTGAGTGCTTCTTATTCAGACTTTTTGAAGCTGTTATATTCTCACTCACAATAATTAAGCGTGTTTTGTGCCTTTGTGATAATTTTTGTTTACTTTTTCTTGAGAACCTATAGTGAGAGGCGTTTCTCTCTTCTTTTTTGTCCTCTTCAGTCATGCTTGTCACACAATGAGATTGATGGCCTTGTTTAAGTCTTGAAACTATGGCTCAATAGTCAGCTTTCTTCCTTTTTTTTGTTCATAGATTTACATGTGCAATTTTTATGCAGAAGCGTCAACTTCATATCCTATTAACCGCAACAAGCGCAGAAGATTATTGAGAAATCAAGCAGTTTTGAACTGGGAGGTTTACATGAATTCAGAAGACAGTTGTAAAGCTCAGGTCATCAACAATTTGCTTCTAATTCATGATATTCTTTTGCTTTTATCCTTTGGACATCAAAATTTTGTTTATTACAAAACTAAGAATGTTAAGTTAGAACCTTGTTTCATATATTATTTATGTCAGATCATGCATCTTACACTGAAGTTCATATGTTTGAGCTTTTCTACAGTGTGTTACATAGAGAAACCGAGTATAATTGAAAGCTCACAGGCGATATGCAACGCTGACTTTTTTTTAAATCAATTCTGTTAAGTACGACTGCTTAGGTTTGAATCTTAAAACAGTCATTCTTGATGCAGACGAAGGATGATACGGTTCTTCCACCGCCTGAAGCACCCTCCTTTAATTGCCCAATATGCATAGGTCCAATGAGTGAAGAGACATCTACAAAATGCGGCCATATTTTTTGCAAGAAGTGCATTGAAGCAGCTGTAAAAGTTCAGCGCAAGTGCCCGACGTGCCGTCATAAATTGCGAATGAAAGACATTATCAGGATCTACCTTCCAACCAGCATTTAAATGATCCTTTAGAACACCTATAAATAATGGTAAGGTGCTGATCATGTATCAGCTTCATCAATCTTTATAACTCGATTTGCACCCCTACTTGGTGCTAGCTTTCAACACTTTCTACTGCAAATTATTCATATGTTAATTGGGATATTTATATCTTGTTTTTCTTTTGCAGGTTATGTATCGTTTTGGGGGAAAACTCTCAATGGTCTTGTGAAATCTTAACTCAAGGAATAATGGGTCTTGGTCAGAAAACCTGATAGGTTAGATGGTTTTGGCATTTGTATTGTTCAAAAGAACTATCTTTCAAACGTTCCATACTTATATTGGTGGGGATTTTCCAATTGGTTCTTATGGGTTTGTAGGCATTTATTTTTGAGGCTTGGGATTAACTGGGTTGGCATATAAAAAGTATTAGCAATCAGATTCTAACTGGATTTCATCGTGCTTTACAAACCTTTTTCTTGCGTCAAACAACACGTGCGTGTCCTGAACGAATATTGAATATTGTTTATAATTTATATTCATCAACTTTTTTTCTGGTCTTCTTCATGCCATGCCATGCCATTAACAGAGTTTGGCTAACTATTTCTATGTCGTTGCAAAAGCAGTTATTTTCATCATTAATTAACCGAAATTAAAAGTAAAGCCCTAAAATGATAAAAGGATGAAAACTGGATACATCCTTCGTCTGTTGAAATGTTACTGCCTTTGGCTTTGCAGAGGCTTGCAACTGAGTCAGTTTAGCCTATCATGCACGTGAAACACATGCTTTTCTCGTTTCATTATATGCGGCAGACAATCTTCGCTTTTTCTTTTTTCGGTGCATAAATTATAAAGTGGGTCGTACGAAGATTTTCTTTGAACAAAATCACTTCAAGTTGGCTCCTTTCTGGACAAGTATAAACGGATAGCTAAGGTTTCAATCAGTGCTTTAGGGCTGTTTCTACTAGTCATCTTGCAAACTGTGTCTTGAATTAAAAGCAATTTCTTTTCTTTTCTTTTTCTTTTTTTCGACATGGGTATGTGATTTCTACTTGTAGATATGGGTACCTTTTGGATACTATCCCCAAGTTGAGGCCGGATGGGTATGGGGGCTTATATCCCAAGTCGGGGGTGAGGGAAGCATTCCCATCAAGTCAAGCGCGGAGCTTTAATGCCTCAATTTGATTTTTTTAAAGGAAATTCTAAGGCGGACTGAACCATTTTTCTCCACAGATAGAGTACACAAACAACAATCGTTATATTGTAATTCAAAAGTGAAGATAGAAAAACTTAAATAGACCGTATTGTACCGAATTCTCTTAAAATTCAAAACGCAAAGGAAAAAAAAAAAAAAAAAAATCCTTCCAGAATCAGCACTTTCGTCTCCGACCTCTTCTCTCAGGCCAACTTCATTGGCGTCGGTGCAACCTCCACCAACATTTCAGCAACATAAACAACAAGAAGAAGAAGCTCACCAGCACCTAAGCTATGTTGACTCGGTCGACTCCTGGCCAAGGTCCTGCAACGCTGATTTGTGGGACAAGCCAATCCCTCCTAGTGGCGGAAGGCTCTGGCTGATGTGTAGCTATGGTGGACACATCATTCCCTGGCCGCACGACAATAGAGGGTTCTCCGACTCCGCCTCATTCAGTTGCTTGCTCGGTCTTGACGATGATGTTGTCAAAGAAGGCGTCAGAAGTGGTGGTGTTGGTGGTGGTGGTGGGAGTTTGGGTGACGTTGGTTCTTCCGGCTATTCGAGGGAGATGGTGGAGGGGGCTTCGCAGTAGGGGAAGAATGCGAAGCAGGACGATCACTCGATCCCCAATTCGTCGATGCTTGAAAAGACATCGTCGTTCGGGTCGACTTCCTCGTCTCCATCTCTAGCGAATTTGCCGCTGATTAGGGTCCAAGTCGAGGAAGGAGTTAGGGCTTTGTAGGATCAGAAAGTGAAGATTATCGAGGACTAGTTTGCTCACATGAGAGTCGTCGCTCAACCCGGCCTCAAATCGGCGGAAGAAACCGCGGCCTATTTTTGCAGTTAAAATACTCTGTCGCCGGAGATCCGATCGAGTCTAATTCATGGTTGAGCTTCATTGCAATCATGACTGGAGGGCTACCGGGAGCAAGTTCTAATGATGGAAAGTGCTTAGAGGGCACGTTGCTGGCAGGGGCGGTCGAGTGTGGTGGATAGGTTGGCTGGTTGCTTGGGTTGTCTGTGGTACTTTTTAGAATGAGTCTGTTTGTTAAATAGATTTGAATTATTATCCGAATTGACATTTGAAAATGCATTTAAGTTTTAATTTGAGTATGGAATAAAATTAGAATTTGTGTTTGGAAAAGGTAGTGAAAATAGTTTTTGATTTATTAACAAATCTAATAAAATCTTAATGTTAATGATCTTAAAAAATATGCAATATGGATCTTAATTTATTACTCTCTTCACTAGGAATATAATGAAAAAAGAATATCTCAGTTGGATATCAAAGAAGAAATTATGATTTTTTTCCTCAAATATAGGAGAAAGAATTTCAGTTTTTACTATAGCAGAGATATCGAAGTATCAAAAGTTTAGGGGGAGTCAAAACTCTAAAAACTTGGATTCTTGATACTCAAAGGATTTAGATTTTGGAGGAAACAAACACGTATCCAAAAGATTCTTGATACTCAAATCAAAATTTAAGTTCATTGAGTACAAAGAGTACTCAAAACAAACAATCCCTAAACGCCCATATAATCATATGTGAGAGGTTTCATGTTCATTCGATATTCCTTCCTCTTTTGTACTGTTTGATTTGATCTAAAGGCCTTTAATCATACTCCATCGGTGGAGAAAATTAGTGTCCCCACCATAAACATGCCAAAAAAAATCATGAAAAATTCAATCGTATAGCAAAGAACTTAAAAAGCCTTACCAAATAGGGGAAAAAAGGATAAGTTCTTATGACAATCATGACAATACTAAGGAGCAAGTTAATGATAAGATAAGAAAAAAAAATGAAATAATTAAAAAACACTAAATGAGATGTCCTATTAGGAATATAATTTTAGGGTTTTTAAATGCTAAGAAAATACTCTTATTTTCTATTAGATATACATATATATGTGTATATATGAAATTTGTATTGTTTAAGAGGAAATAAATCTTACCAAAATTTCTGTTTTATTATAATTTTTGGAAAACCTAAACCATACCCATAATCACATTATGACATTGAAGGAAATTTAAACCCCACACCAAATCAGGAAGGAAAAAGGATTAAGTAATTCTAACAAATCCTACATACCCCAAAGAAGAGTTTTTTTTTTTTTAATTCTTTTTGTTTTAAAACAAACTATAATAAATATAAACCAAATGGTTCTACAACTGTAAAAACAGATCGTCAGACCCAACCAGTCGAGGAAAAGATAGGGCCTACCTCGACTAGCTGCTTGCACAGGTCTACCAATCACATACTTAATATAGAACTATTATAAAGGAAAAAAAAAAAACTACAAAGGTCATTCCAGCTTGCAAGTTGAAGACCTAAACCTATTATAAGTCCAGCATTAAATTAAAGTGGCACTCGTCTAGCCTGATCCATATTTACACCACTAATTGGATAATGAAAAAAGAAGCAAGCAAAATAGATTGTGTCTAAAGCCTGATCCATTGCTTGCATCATTCTCCCCCTCTTGAGAAGGATTTGTCCTCAAATCGTCACCTGTATCAAAAGGAGTTAAGTCAGAAACAATAAAACTAGCACTAACACCATACTCACCTGGTAAATCAAGTTTGTAGGCATTGTCATTAATGCGTTCCAATACTTGAAACGGTCCATCACCTCTCAGAAGGAGTTTTGAACGCCTTTGTTCGGGGAAACGTTCCTTTCTCATATGCAGCCACACCCAATCTCCTGGTTCAAACACCACCTGCTTGCAGTCCTTATTGGCTTGTCTTGCATATTGCTCGGTATGCCTCTCTATGTTCTGTCTTGCCTTCTCGTGAATTTGCCTAACAAAATTAGCTTTTTTCTTGCCATCTAAGTTAACTCGTTCATTCAAAGGTAAAGGAGTTAAATCCAAAGGAGTCAATGGATTACAACCATAAACAACTTCAAACGGTGAAAACTTAGTTGCAGAATGAACATATCTATTATAAGCAAATTCAACATGCGGCAAACAATCTTCCCAAGTTTTAAAATTCTTTTGAATGACAGCACGTAATAGAGTAGATAAAGTCTTGTTCACTACTTTAGTTTGACCATCAGTCTATGGGTGACAAGTAGTAGAAAATTATAGCTTAGTACCCAACTTTGCCCATAAGGTCTTCGAAAAGTAACTCAATATCTTTGCATCTCTATCAGAAACAATACTCCTAGGCATGCCATGCAACCTAACAATCTTCTTGAAAAACAAATCGGCTATATGTGATGCATCATCGGTTTTATGACATGCAATGAAGTGTGCCATCTTAGAAAACCTATCAACTACCACAAATACAGAATCCTCCCCCTCTTAGTCCTAGGTAACCCCAACACAAAATCCATAGAGATGTCAACCCAAGGCTCTCTAGGAATAGGAAGTGGCATATATAATCCATGTGGTTGCAGCCTAGACTTAGCTTGTCTACATGTAATGCATCTCCCACAAATCCTTTCAACATCACGCTTCATATGTGGCCAAAAGAAATGCTCATGCAAGACACGTAAAGTCTTAGCTATTCCAAAGTGACCCATCAAACCACCGCCATGTGCTTCTCTAACTAACAACTCACGCAAAGAAGAATGAGGAATGCAAAGTTTATTTTCTCGAAACAAAAAACCCTCATGTAAGTAGTATTTCCCACATGCCCCCTTTGTGCAATCTTTAAACACAACTCCAAAATCAGAATCCAATGCATACAATTCTTTAATGTACTCAAATCCAAGCAACTTAGCATCAAGGTTTGAAAGTAAGGCGTACCCACGAGATAATGCATCGGCAACTACGTTTTCCTTACCTTGCTTATATTTGATCACATATGGGAATGTCTCAATGAATTCTACCCACTTGGCATGGAATTTATTCAATTTATGTTGCCCCTTCAAATGCTTCAAGAATTCATGATCCATGTGAATCACAAACTCCTTCGGCCAAAGATAGAGCTGCCAAGTCTCAAAAGTTCGAACCAATGCATACATCTCCTTATCATAAGTGGGATAATTTTGAGCTGCCCCACTCAAATTTTCACTAAAGTTTGCAACCGGGCTTCCTTCTTGCATCAAAATGCCTCCAATACCTGTACCTGAAGCATCACACTCAATTTCAAATGTTAGTGAAGTTAGGTAAAACAAGTAGAGGTGCATTTGCTAACTTCTCCTTGATCAGTTTGAATGCCTTTTCTTGTTCCTCTCCCCACTTAAATGGAACATTCTTCTTGATGACTTCAGTTAAAGGTGTAACGCCCTGAAATTTATTTAATATTATTGTAATGTAAAATGATGAATTAGTGTGCCATAATTAATGTTTCAACATTAATTTGATTATTTGGTTAAATTTTGAGTTTTAGGTTGTTTTGTTAATTTAATGAATTCTAATGATTTCTTATTGTTTTAAAATGATGTTTTGAGTTTTAAACACAACAATTTGTAAAATGTTAAAAATATATACGTTTTACAAAACCGTGGGTGGCACATGGTTTTTGCACAGTAAAACTACCCACTATTTCTCTCTATTTATTCCCTCTCTCACTCTCTTCCTCTCACTCTCTCTGATCTCTCCTTCTCTCTCTCTTCCTGTGGGTCTCTCTCTCGTTCTCTCTCAGTTTCTCCTCTCCTCTCTCAATTTTCCTCAAATTTTTGAATCAAAATTCGAATCCAAGCTTCGGGTTAGCAAGAAGGAAGCTCGGTGACGTGATTTGGCAACCAAGAAAGTGGATTGAAGCTTCGATTTAAGGTGAGTTTTGAAATTTCTAAACTTTTTTAAAATTTTCAATTTTCGTGTATTTTTGAAATCTAAGTTTGTTTGAGCTTAGAAAACTCTTGATTTGAGTTAAAGGAACTTAGAACAACTAGAATATAAGCTTGGATTGAAGAAAAACGGATTAGATTCAAGATTTTTCATTTTTCCTCATTTTTCCCATTTTTGGATTTTTGGGATTTTGGTGTTTAAATCTTGTTTAAATGAGTTCAAAAGTGTTCTATTATGTTTTTTCTATCATCTATGATTGTTTTCCATGCCTGAGATTTGAAAAAACATGTTAAAATCAAGATTTGGATTTTGGATGGACCAAAACTCGTGGCTGGAAATTATGGGTTTTTCCAGTTCAGCAGGCCAGATTCAAAGGATCGGCAGGCCAGACTCATCTGTTTGGCAGGCTGGACTCATCTGTTCGGTCGACCGGACCTGATTTTTGACAGGCCGAAGTGCACAGTTCAGCCGGCCGAAGCAGGGCGTCTGACAGGCTGGCAGAGCATGGAAAAATTTGTGATTTTTCACCCGTTTTCACTGTTTTGAACCCCGATTGAAATTCCAACCTTGTAAAATGATTTTAAAGATACAAATGGCACACTAGGACATCATGAAATGGTTTAGTAACATAGAATGTCTCACACTAGATATTGATCGACTTAGTGTGTATCTAGGATCATTCGTGGTTCCACGAAGCTAACGTATAGCGGACCGGGATTACGGTGTGGGGCACCAGCACAAGTATCGAGGTAGGACTTCTACTCTTTCTTTGGTAACCCAGTTTCAAAATGATTTGGCTTTGAAAAAGGTTTCTATAAAAATGTTTTCAATGGTTGATAGAAAAATGAGACTTTATCGGTTATTTTTATAAACCGTGAATTAAAGTGAACTTCATAATGAATGTTAATGAGAATATTTGGTAAATGGACTTGTATGATAATAGAAATGAATATAAGGGCATGATGCCATATCAGAGATTGGGTTGTGTAGCGATCGACTTGGGGGCAGGTCCCGAAACCCAATTGGGCCACTACGGTGGTGATATCCTTATGGTTTGCCTAGGAAAAGAAAATGATATTTCTGGTCGACCGAATAAACTATTTTGGGTAAGAACGGTTTTATTTAAATTTATTTATTTATTCAAGGTTTCTTTTAAATGATTCCCTAAATAATGAGATTTTCTTTTAAATTAAATGATTTAATAAAATATAGTCCTACTGAGCCTTTCGCTCACATTTTTTTTGTTTTTTTTAAATTTCCCCCCCTCTAGGTGGATTCCCATTTAGGTTCAGAGAGGACTCAACGGACAGAACTCAGGAGCAGTAGGAGGACTAGTAGATTATTTGTATTATTTAATCAAGGCATGTAATGTTTTTAACTTTCTTTGTGCTTGGACTGTAGTTGTATTATTATATTGTCAGTACTATATGTGTGCACAAGTTGTGGGTCAGTGGGACCCATACTCGCGGTTCTTTATTATTTTATTATTCGCTTAATGATTTCACCTGCTTAATGTTTATGAATTCTTTTATACAATGCTGTTTTGAAACTTTCACATTTTTATATTTAGTTCAACCCCTAAATTTTTGATTTTTAATTAAATTCTTCTTTTAATTAATTTAAATAATCTGCCATGTCACCTCCCATACTCCGGGGCGTGACAAAATGGTATCAAAGCTCAAGGTTATAAACCTTGGGAATTGTGCACACATATGTATGACAATGAAATACCTCTGACAGTCTAAAATTTAATTTTCAGAAGTGAGAGAATAGCACCTAGACGTCGTTCGACAGCTGACGCCGAGTTCAAAAATGATGAGGGTATGATGAGGTCTATGTTTGCGGCTTTTCGACAGATGGCAGCCAGGGCTAGACCGGAGGATTCTGATGTTGGTCGTCGGCATACGTATTTTAAGGAATTTTAACGTATGTCTATTCTGACTTTTGATGGTAATGGGGATCTACAGTTGGTAGAATATTGGTTAGATTCGATCGTGAAGCATTTGGATACCCTTGGTGTACCTAATGAGTACCATGTGGAATTTGCTGCATATAAGCTCGAGGGTGGTGCTAATACTTGGTGGAAACAAGCTAAGTGTTTGAAATGCAGTGGTGATATCAATTGAGACAGATTCGAGGAGCTGTTCTATGATCGGTATTTTTCGCAGGGGTATAGTGATCAGAAGGCAGCTGAGTTCTACAGGATGCAGTAGGGTGATTTGTCAGTTCGGGAGTATGAGGCAAGATTTAATGAGTTGGCCAGGTTTGCTCCATCAGCTGTGGCATCGGAGCGTGAGAGGTGCATTAAGTTTCAAGAAGGGCTCAAGGCTCCTATTTGACGATAGGTGGTTGTTTTACAACTTAGGAGTTTTGGAGAGCTTGTGTCGTCAGCAATATCAGTGGAGAATGATTATGCGTAGTATTGTGAGGATCGAACAAAGGCTTCAGGAGGATCACAAAGGAGCAGTAGGAAGAGCACCAATAGCCATCCAACTCCAGGGAAGAACAAGGAGGGTGGCGCGAACAGTGGTAGCAGCAGTTCATCTGGTAGCGGGCGCAGCAATCCCTACAGCTTCCATTGTCATTTCTGTCAGCAGCCCGGACATATCAAGAGGAATTGCCCGATTAGGAGTGCTCGTCTTGGATCTCAGACCAGAGGGGATGCCAGTCGTCAGTCTCAGCCTCAAACCCTACCTTCACCTCAGCAGTATCCGCAGTTGCAGTATCCTCAGTTCTCTCCTCATCAGTTTTCATATTCGGCATGAGGGCAGCAGCCGCAGCATTTCTAGCGTAGTGTCCCTCAGTATCGAGCACCGAGTGTAGCTAGTGTGCAGTCGTCTCCGTCTCAGCAGTATTGGCAGAATAATCCAGGACCCAGCAATGTTGGTAGAGGAAAAGGAAAGGCACTAGTGCAGGTTCATGCAATGGCATCAGGTGGTTTAGATTCTCAGACCAGTAATGCGGTTGTTGATGGTACGATCTTAGTTTCTCAATCCTTAGCTCATGTTTTATTTGATAAAGGTGCCTCTCATTCTCTCGTTTTGAGTTCTTTTGTACATGCCTTGGGATTAGAGATAGAAGAGTTTAATGAACCCCTAGTCATAACTTCTCCCTTGGGGTGGGTGTGTATGAATTGTGTATGTGAATCTTGTAAAATAAAGATTGGGGATGACATTTTGAAAAGTGATTTGATTATACTCCCCATGAGCTCATATGATGTAATTTTAGGGATGGACTGGTTGTCCATGTATAACGCAGTTGTAGACTGCCAACTTAAAAAAGTAACCCTGGTGTCTGATAGGGGGACGATGATCACTTATCAAGGAGGTGGTGATTGATTAATGAGTGAGCGTCTCATGAAGTCGTGTCTAGGAGGGCGAAGAAATCTAGGTTGTTGTGCTTTTCTTGCGAATCTAGAGTGTGTGCCCTATGCTTTAAGAGAAAGTGTAGCGATTTCGGTGGTTGATGAGTTCGAGGATGTCTTCCTCGACGAGTTGCCAGGATTACCATCGCATCAAAAAATCGAGTTTGGTATTGAGTTGTTTCTAGGGACATCATCGATTTCTATAGCACCTTATCGGATGGCGTTGGCAGAAATGAAAGAATTGAGGAAGCAACTTCAGGAGCTTGCTGATAAAGGGTATATTCGAAATAGTACATCTTCGTGGGGAGCACCGGTTTTGTTTGCTAAGAAACATGATGGGACTCTCAGGTTGTGTGTGGATTATCGGCAGCTGAATCGTGTTACAGTGAAGAATAAGTATCCCTTGCCTAGGATCGATGAGTTGTTTGATCAGTTGGGAGGTTCGCGGTACTTCTCAAAGATTAATTTGCGGTTGGGTTACCATCAACTTAGGATTAAGGAAGAGGATATTTTAGGACCCGGTATGGGCATTTTGAGTTTCTGGTTATGTCGTTTGGGTTGACGAATGCTCCGACAGCTTTCATAGATTTGATGAACATGATATTTAAGATGTCTTTGGATCAGTTCGTGATCGTGTTCATCGATGACATTCTAGTGTATTCTAAGACTTGGGAGAAGCATGAGCAGCATCTCCAGATCGTGCTTCAGACTCTGCGGGAGCACCAGTTGTATGCCAAGAGGGAAAAGTGTGAGTTTTGGTTGACTGATGTAAAGTTTCTGGGTCATGTCATCTCTAAGCATGGTATTTTTGTGGATCCGTCCAAGATTGAAGCCATAGTGGAGTGGGAACAACCAAGGAATGTAGCTGAAATTCGCAGCTTCTTGGGTCTTGTTGGTTATTACAGGAAATTTGTAAATGATTTTTTGAAGATTGCAGCTCCATTGACGAGATTGATCAAGAAAAATGTCAGGTTTGAGTGGGGTGAAGAATGTGAGCTTGTTTTTCAGGAATTGAAGAATTGGTTGACTTCAGCCCTAGTATTGGTTATTCCTAGCAGTGACAAGCCGTATGAGGTTTATGCAGATGCTTCAAGACGCGGACTTGGATGCATGTTGATGCAGCATAGACACATGGTTGCATATGGATCGATACAGCTACGACCCCACGAGTGGAATTATCCTACTCATGACTTAGAGCTCGCGACAGTGATTCATGCACTGAAGATTTGGAGGTGTTATTTGTATAGAGCATCATTTCAGGTCTTCTTCGATCATAAGAGTTTGAGGTATCTGTTCACTCAGAGGGATCTTAATTTGAGGCAACAGAGATAGATAGAGTATATAGAGGATTATGATTTTGCGTTGTAGTATCATCCCGAAAAGCTAATGTGGTCGCAGATGCGTTTAGCAGGAAGTCTTCAGGGATTCTCGCTTGTTTGGCTTTTGAGGACTGGAGCAGGGATGCGACAGTGAGCAAGTATGGGCTACGGTATCATGAAGACTATGATCAAGTTTTGGTATATCATGTGGAGGCGACCCCAGCTCTTGTTCAGATGGTGAAGCAAAATCAGTGGCAGGATCAGCATTTGCAGGGGATTTGGTCGCGGATTCAGAACAGAGAGCGGTTTGAAGAATGGAGTGTGCATGCAGATGGATCATTGTATTTTCGAGAGCATCTCGTAGTTCCAGCTATCGTCGAGGTGACGAAAGCTGTTATGGACGAAGCTCATAGGTCTCAGTTCGCCATTCATCCGGGGAGCACAAAGAAGTATCGTGATTTGAAGAGGCAATATTGGTGGAGAGGCATGAAGAAAGATGTTCGAGAGTACGTGGCCAAGTGTACGACGTGTCTTCAGGTGAAAGCCGAGCATCAGAAGCCTGCAGGTAAGCTTCAATCGCTTCCTATTCCAGGGTGGAAAGGGGAGCATGTGACGATGGATTTTCTCATAGGTTTGCCGAGGACGGAGCAGCGACATGATGCAGTTTGGGTTGTGGTCGACAGGTTGAAAAAATTGACACATTTCATTCCGCTTAGGTCGACATGTTCGAGGAGGATTCTCGGGGATTTGTATCTGTAGCACATAGTAAGGTTGCATGGAGTTCCTTTGTCCATCACTTCTAATCGAGACACCAGGTTTAATGCTAAGCACTAGAGGAGTTTTCAGGAGGCTTTAGGTACGAATTTGAACTTTGCATGCCTGTGCGTTAGACTTCGACGGGAATTGGAAGAAATATTTGCATCTGGCGGAGTTCGCGTACAACAATAGCTATCAGGCGAGTATTGGTATGGCACCGTTTGAGGCGTTGTATGGGCGACCGTGTCGGTCACCGATGTGTTGGGTAGAGCCGAAAGACAGGGTTATTCTTGGGCCGGATGAGATCCGTGATAGCAATGAGAAAGTCGCCGTGATTCGAGGTCGATTGAGGGCAACTCAGAGTCGACAGAAGAGTTATGCGGATAGAAGACGTAGACCCTTAGAGTTTGCGGTAGGAGATTTCGTTCTCTTGAAGGTATCGCCTCGTAAAGGAACTATGCGGTTCGGAGTGAGTGGGAAGCTTGCACCGAGGTATATTGGACCGTTCGAGATCACTCAGCGTGTTGGTGTGGTTGCTTATCGGCTCGACCTTTCGCCAGAACTTTCTCATGTTCACGATGTGTTCCATGTGTCGATGCTTAGGAAGTGTCCGCCTGAGCAGGGTAAGATAGTTTCATTTAGTGATGTGTAGGTTCGAGAAGATACAACGTACGAGGAGGTGCCGATTTAGATCATCGATTAAAAAGTGATCAGTTTGTGCCATCGTGAGATACCGTTGGTAAAGGTCGTGTGGCAGCATCACGGGGTTGATGAAGCCACTTGGAAACTAGAGTCGAGTATGCGGGAGTTGTATCCGCATTTGTTTTGTTTCTGAATTGAGTTGTAAATTTCGAGGGTGAAATTTCTTTTAGGGGTGGAGAGTTGTAACGCCCCGAAATTTATTTAATGTTATTGTAATGTAAAATGATGAATTAGTGTGCCATAATTAATGTTTCAACATTAATTTGATTATTTAGTTAAATTTTGAATTTTAGGTTGTTTTGTTAATTTAATGAATTCTAATGATTTCTTATTGTTTTAAAATGATGTTTTGAGTTTTAAAACACAACAATTTGTAAAATGTTAAAAATATTCCGTTTTACAAAACCATGGGCGGCACATGGTTTTCGCATAGTAAAACTGTCCACCGTTTTTCTCTATTTATTCCCTCTCTCACTCTCTTCCTCTCACTCTCTCTGATCTCTCCTTCTCTCTCTCTTCCCGTGGGTCTCTCTCTCGTTCTCTCTCAGTTTCTCCTCTCCTCTCTCAATTTTTCCTCAAATTTTTGAATCAAAATTCGAATCCAAGCTTCGGGTTAGCAAGAAGGAAGCTCGGGGACGTGATTTGGCAACCAAGAACGCGGACTGAAGCTTCGATTCGAGGTGAGTTTTAAAATTTCTTAACTTTTTCAAAATTTTCAATTTTCATACATTTTTGAAATCTAAGTTTGTTTGAGCTTAGAAAACTCTTGATTTGAGTTAAAGGAACTTAGAACAACTAGAATCTAAGCTTGGATTGAAGAAAAACGGATTAGATTCAAGATTTTTCATTTTTTCTCATTTTCTCCCATTTTTGGATTTTTGGGATTTTGGTGTTTAAATCTTGTTTAAATGAGTTCAAAAGTGTTCTATTATGTTTTTTATCATTTATGATTGTTTTCCGTGCCTGAGATTTGAGAAAAACAGGTTAAAATGAAGATTTGGATTTTGGGAGGACCAAACCCCGTGGCTAGAAATTCTAGGTTTTTCCAGTTCGGTAGGCCAGACTCATCCGTTCAGCAGGCTGAACTTGGAGAATGTCCAGCCGACCGGACCTGATTTTCGACAAGCCGAACTGCATAGTTCGACCGGCCGAAGCAGGGCATCCGGCAGGCCGACAGAGCATGGAAAATTTTGTGATTTTTCACCCGTTTTTACTGTTTTGAACCCCGATTGAAATTCCAACCTTGTTAAATGATTTTAAAGATACAAATGGCACACAAGGACATCATGAAATGGTTTAGTAACATAGAATGTCTCGGACTAAATATTGATCGACTTAGTGTGTATCTAGGGTCGTTCGTGGTTCCGCGGAGCTAACGTATAGCGGACTGGGATTACGGTGTGGGGCACCAGAACGAGTATCAAGGTAAGACTTCTACCATTTTTTTGGTAACCCAGTTTCAAAATGATTTGGCTTTGAAAAGGGTTTCTATAAAAATGTTTTCAACGGTTGATTGAAAAATGAGACTTTATCGGTTATTTTTATAAACCGTGAATTGAAGTGAACTTCATAGTGAACTTCATAATGAATGTTAATGAGAATATCTTGTAAATGGACTTTGTATGATAATAGAAATGAATATAAGGGCATGATACCATATCAGAGATCGGGTCGTGTAGCGATCGACCTTGGAGGCAGGTCCTGAAACCCAACTGGGCCACTACGGTAGTGATATCCTTATGGTTTGCCTAGGAAAAGAAAATGAAATTTCTGGTCGACCGAATAAACTGTTTTGGGTAAGAACGGTTTTATTTAAATTTATTTATTTATTCAAGGTTTCTTTTAAATAATTCCCTGAATAATGAGATTTTCCTTTAAATTAAAGGATTTAATAAAATATACTCATACTGAGCCTTTCGCTCACATTTTCTTTGTTGTTTTTAAATTTTCCCCCCTTTAGGTGGTTTCCCACTTAGGTTTAGAGAGGACTCAACAGACAGAACTCAGGAGTAGTAGGAGGACTAGTAGATTATTTGTATTATTTAATCAAGGCATGTAATGTTTTTAACTTTCTTTGTGCTTGGACTGTAGTTGTATTATTATATTGTCAGTACTATGTGTGTGCACAAGTTGTGGGTCAGTGAGACCCATACTCGCGGTTCTTTATTATTTTATTATTCGCTTAATGATTTTACCTGCTTAGTGTTTATGAATTCTTTTATACAATGGTGTTTTGAAACTTTCACATTTTTATATTTAGTTCAACCCCTAAATTTTTTATTTTTAATTAAATTCTTCTTTTAATTAATCTAAACAATCCGCCACGTCATCTCTCGTACTCCGGGGCATGACAAAAGGTGCGGCAAGGCTACTAAAGTCCCGAACAAAACGCCGGTGGAAACTAGCCAAGCCATAAAAACTTCTCACCTGCCCTATGGTTGTAGGAGTTGGCCAATCTTGGATTGCCTTCACCTTTTCTTCATCAACGTGTATACCTTGTGCACTCACAACAAAACCAAGAAATACAAGCTTATCTGTGCAAACGGTACATTTCTTGAAGTTAGCAAACAACCTTTCTTTCCTTAAAACATCTAAAACAAGTTTTAAATGTTCAACATGATCATCCAAGTTTTTGCTATAAATCAGGATATAATCAAAGTCGACAACTACAAATTGACCAATGTAAGCGAGCAAAATAGGGTTCATAAGTCTTATGAAAGTGCTAGGTGCATTAGTTAATCCGAAAGGCATAACTAGCCATTCATACAAACCATATTTTGTTTTAAATGCAGTTTTCCACTCATCACCTTCCTTCATCCTAATTTGGTGATATCCACTCTTAAGATCAATCTTAGTAAAAACACAAGAACCATGTAATTCATCTAGCATATCATCTAGTCTAGGAATGGGATGATGATACTTTACCGTAATGTAACGACCCCTCACGGACTGTTATAGTTAAACTCATCTTTCTATCTTGTTAAAGTGCGAAAAAATAATACTCTAAAATAATATTCGTAATTTTTCAAGAATTATTTTTCTTTAAACTTCGATAAATTTTAGGAATTTTTTTAATATTCATATTATCATTATTATTATTATTATTATTATTATTATCATTATTATTATTATCTTTTTATTATTAATTTTAATTTTTATCTTAACAAAAATAATTTTAATAATTGATATAAGTCTAAAATCCATATTGCGAAATAAATATGAGTTCCAAGATAATCCTCCAATAAAAAAAATCACCATCAAACATAGTCTTGAAATTTATATAAAATAAATATATTTTCATTCCAGAATCGTTCTTCCCGTTTTCCTATCGCACATCGTCCCGCGTCCGCTTCAAGCTTCTCCATTTTTACATCTTTCCTTTTCTCTTATCTGCAACATGAATTAACTTGTATAAGCAAAGCTTAGTAAGACACTTGTATCTCACAAAATAAATTTTTTTGGGGTCATATAACAAACATCATCATAAATATAAATATCCTTGAAAACATTTTAACATTTAAAAACCGTCGTATAGTGGGCCCGACGTTGTACCATCATAGCACACTGGTCACATAAAGAGTGAGGTAGCTAATCCCAAACTTATCGTGACAAAAAGTCCGCTCACTGAACAAAAGACCGCACACCGGTCACCATCAACATCAAGGGTGTACAACGCCAATTTAAAACATAAAATATATATATATATATATATATGTATACATACTTATATACACATATTTTTCATCAAAACATCATCATAAGAGAAATATTAAAAGATTATAACACCATCATCAACATAAAGATCATATATTTCTCTCATCATATATATATATTTTTTATTCATGTTGCAGGTGAGAGTGTACTTATATAATGCCCTACTTAACCTTTATAAACTTCTCTAACGGTGACGTGCGATTGAGGTCTTGGGTGCTCGCTTTTTGAACCGTTCATGCCATAATATAATAAAATTATTAAAAGGTTATAATAATCTATCAAATACATTCATCTCATTAAAACAACACCTAAATAGCTGATTTCATCCTCATATAATGTCAAAACACAAAACAAAACAAACAATTACACAAGATTACAAGACTTTACAAAACTGACAGCCAGACCTTTGTATGTTTCAAAAATCATAACAATTCACACAAAATTCTAAACGACCTGAAACCAGTGTCATATAAAAATAGACATCTAGAGCTTTCTATTGACACCTAATTCGTTAAAAATGAAGTCCATTTGAATACTCAAAAACAGTTTGAATTCTGATCACAAAACTTAAAAAAAACTGACAGCCAGACCTTTGCATATTTCAAAAATCATAACAATTCACACAGAATTCTAAACTACCTGAAACTAGTGTCAAATAAAAATAGACATCTAAAGCTTTCTATTGACACCTAATTCGTTAAAAATGAAGTTCATTTGAATACTCAAAAACAGTTTTGAATTCTGATAACAAAACTTAAAAAAAAAACTGACAGCCAGACCTTCACTGCTTTAAAAATTCATAACAATTAACAGAATAATCCAAATGGCCTGAAACCAATTTTAAAAGAAAGTAGACATCCATACTTTCTAATGATATCTAATTTATTAAAAAAAGAGTCCATTTGGACTTTCAACCAGAGTATTAAATCTTAAGAATAAAACCTGAAAATTTCCAGCATGCACTATATGACAAAAACTCTTAATATATATATATATCTTATGTTAAAAAAATATTAATCACCAACCACATACATAACTCACATACACATAATAAACAATTTTAAGACATACTTCTAAAATATCAATTCATAAGATCATCACCCTTAACAAAATCAAGAATTTAAGAGATGAAAAACCTAGAACCATCAAGTTAACAAAATCAAACCATACAAAACCCTATTATATATATATATGTGTGTGTGTGTGTGTGTGTATATATATATATATCTATATATATATATATATTTAAACAATGAACTAACATCAATCATCATATAGCTCTCTCAATCATCAAACATCCTTTCAAAACAACACAACCAAACCTAATAGAAAATCATCCAACTTTCATGAAATAATAGATTAAAGACAAGGCATACCTTAAAGTTCTCTTGATTATGGCTTGAAAGAAACAAAAGTTTACAAAAGAAAATAGAAGGATGAAGGTTTGCTGGATGGTATTGAATATATATATATATATATATATATATATATATATATATATTTAGCGAACCAGAGAAAAGTGGGAGGAAGAGGGGTTGAGGAAAATAAGCGTATAAAACCTTGAATCAATTAATTCCAAAATAAATTTTGGAATTAATATGACATAGAATAGCTTAAATTAGGTGATTTATGAGTTGTAATTATCTTTAGGTGATTTATGAGTTGTAATTATCTTTACTTTGAGTAAAAAAAAAATGGTTGTCAGCAATCAAAACAATGAATGAGAATTCAATGAAAAATTAAAAGTCAAAGCTTCCCCTCCCCTCCCAACCCCCCCCCCCCCCCCCCCCCCCCCCCTCCCCTCTTATGATACATGCTATTATATAACAAATTCATCAATTCACGTTGCTAATATATTTAACACGTTATTAATATATTTAACATACTACATAACTTTCCTTTCCTTTTTTTTTAACCGAGAGTCAATATATATATAATAATATATATAACCTGAACATTTATAAAACGTACTTTCCTTTTTTGTGTCTTTTTTTTTTTTTTTACTTCAAGTTATAAGCTTCCATATACGTAAAAGTATAAATATATATATATATATATTAACATATAAATTATATATGTAAGACTATTTATATATATAAATTTATTCATACACTTTAGGGGTGAACAACGGGCTGTTTGATGGTTTTTGGGCCGGTGCGGTGCGGTTTTTTTGGATGGCGGGTTGGCGATTAACCAACCCGTAAACCGCCCACCACATGGCGGGCGGTTTTGGCTTAGTTTTGGGTGGTTGCAGGCGGGTGCGGGCGGGTTGAGGTGGTTTAGACCTATGCTATTGCTCAATGTAATTTTTTAGACCTTTTTTTTAGAAAGTGAAGAAAATTTGTAGAAAATATAAGATGATAATACATAAAGTATTCCCAACAAGTTTGATGCTTAAAGACAGTGACCATATTCAAAAGTACAAATTAAGAAACATAATCATTCACTGCAACAAGAAACATCAACTACATATAAAGTGATAAACAAAGTCAAGAGTCTATAACAATTAAAGCCTATTCATTGGGTTCGAAAATAATAGAATGCTACAAATGAAATGATGACCAAAGTCAAGTGTTCTTTTTCTTTTAGGGCTTTCTCTACTAACTTATTTGATTTAAATTTTGATCACTTCACAAAATAATAGAAGAATTTTCAGTTTCTAATATGTCAAGAGGCAGCCGAGCCCATGCTTGAAGTGTTGGATTGTTCAATCATCTCTAAAATAAGAACAAAATCAAATAAATGATAAGTTTTTTTAAAAAAATATATAGGTGGGCGGGTGCGGGTTGAACCCGCCCTCAAAAACTTAAAACCAAACCCGCCCACCGAATATCAACCCGCCCACCAGTGGGTTGCTAACGTAAACCCGCTTTTTTTGAGATGGGCGGGCGCGGGCGCAGGCGGTTGGCGGATGCGGGGCGGTTTTTGTACAGCCCTAATACAATTAAACCACAACATAATTTCATCAAATCATCATAAACAAAAAGTCATTAATTTGGCATAAATTTTGTTCTAGCACCTCGAGTCCTCATCACATCACCTGAAAAATAACTTAACATAACATTATAGTTATTTGTATATGATATTATCATATTACCCAAGTTTATTTCTAACATCATATTTTGGGGTGTTACACGTAATGTTGTTGATGGCTCGGCAATCTACACACATTCTCCATGTCCCATCCTTCTTAGGCACTAGCAACACCGGAACCGCACAAGGACTCATGCTTTCACGCATATTTCCCTTCTCCAATAACTCACCTACTTGCCTTTGAAGTTCCCTTGTCTCCTCAGGTTGCTTCTATAGGCAGGCCGGTTTGGAATTGAAGCAGATGGTATGAAGTCAATTTGATGCTCAATTCCTTGAATTGGAGGTAAGCCTGGAGGCAACTCTTCACGAAATACATCCTTGAATTCCTGCAAAAGGGAAACAACATTGCTTGGTAAAAAACCGGCAACATCATTAGTGTTTAAAAGGGCCTCCTTGTACATTAGTACTATAAGGGGCTGATGGGAAATTAAAGCTCTCTTGATCTTGCTTTTCTTTGCAATGAAATTGTATTTTTCCTCTCTTGCACACATTAAGGTTGAACTCTCTCCTCTCGCACACATAAAGGTTGAACTCTCTCCTTTCTCTTTTTCTCTCTTATTTTTCACACTTTCTTTTTCTCTCCTCTCTTTTTCTTTTCTCTTATGTTCAACCTCCCTCTTTTTCTCTTTTCTTTTTTCACTTGCTCTCTGCATTTTTAATTGATCTTCAAGAACTTGTTTTGGAGTCAATGGTACAAGTGACATTGGCTATTTATTCATGGTAAAAGAGTACCTATTGGTGAAACCGTCATGTGTGGTTCGTCGATCGAACTGCCACGGTCTTCCCAACAAGAGGTGACATGCATGCATGGGAACAACATCACAAAGCACCTTGTCCTCATACTTTCCAATAGAAAACGCCACCATCATCTGTTTAGTAACCTTGATCTCACCATAATCATTCAGCCATTGAAGCCGGTATGGCCTTGGATGTTTCAAGGTAGGTAATGCCAATTTCTCCACTAACTCAGTGCTAGCCACATTTGTGCAACTTCCTCCATCTATCACCAGACTACAAACCTTGTTATTCACAAAACACCGTGTGTGAAACAAATTCTCTCATTGATTATTCTCTTCTTCTTTAGCCTGTGCACTGAGAGCTCGTCTTGCCACTAATGACTCTCCAACTACAACATACTCCCCTTCATAGGCATCTTCGAGAGGTGGCATGTCATCTACTTCTTCTTCTTCTTCATCCTCTGAAACAATCTCTCCTTGAGCTGTAATCACCATTACTCTCTTGTTTGGACATTCGCGAGATATGTGACCCCTGCCTTGACATTTAAAGCACTTAATGTCACAACTTTTTGAGGTAGAAAATTCAGTGTTACCTTGTTTAGGTGCAGCAGCTTGTTTGGCATCTTTAGAGGGCTCGGTCTTTGGCTTGTTTGCAAGAAATTCATCCCATTTAGGGGCTGGTCTCCTTGTGTTTGAGGTAGCCATGCTAGATCCCCTCCTAGCCATGTTTCTTCGCTTCAACTGCTACTCCACTTTGATGACTTGGTGCACCATATCTGTCAGCTCTACATAATGTTGCATTTCTACCACATCCGCAATCTCACGATTTAAACCATGCAAGAACCTAGCCATAGTGGCCTCCCGGTCCTCCACTACATTTGTATAGAACATGGCGACCTCCATCTCCTTATGATATTCATCAACACTCCTATTACCTTGTGTGAGGCATTGGAGCTTGTTGTACAACTCCCTATGGTAGTAACTCGGGATGAATCGTTTGCACATGATTGCTTTTATTTCCTCCCACGTCTCAACAGATCGCTCTCCGTTTCTCCTTCTATCCTTCAACAACTGATCCCACCAAACAATAGCATAGTCAGTGAATTCAATTGCAACGAGTTTTACCTTTTTCAACTCGGAGTAGTTGTGGCAATCGAAGACCATCTCCATCCTCTTCTCCCACTCTAGATACACCTTAAGATCATTTTTCCCTTGAAAGGACGAAATCTTCACCTTGATGCTTCCTAAGTTATCATCCTGCCTCTGCCTACCTTCTCTATTCCCTAAACCATGCCCAAACCTGCCCCGGTTATTAGGTGGATCATCAAACTCCTCCCAGTCATCATCATCCTCTACATCCCCCCATTGTTCACCATGGTGTACTCGTCTAGGTTGTCTAATGGGATTATTTTGGCGCTGCCCCCTAGGTGTTCCCTCTTCCAACCTATCCATTCTCTCATGTAGAGGTTCCAATTCAGCTCTCATCATCCGTCTCAATTCCCCCATCATAGCTTGTAATTGTAGCTTCGGAATGGTTCGTTGTTGGGCCTCTTCAGTTGAATTATCTTCTTGATTGTGAGACATGTTTTAGAGTCTACAATAAAAGGTTAGGAACCTCACAAGCACTCCCTCACGTGTTTCACTCAAGAATGATTCGCTTACACTCATGTTTTCACTCAAATTGGCTTTTAACTTAATGTTCTCACCACTCTTGCCTTCTTGTCTGTGATGCTAAATTTCCAAAAGATTAAATGCATGTGGTATATTTTGAGTATGATTTAAAAAAAATGGCAGTGTTTTGAGCATTTTAATAATAAGAAAAGCAAAAATGGTATTTAGACAAAATACGTGGATGTTTTGAGAATTTTACTAATAGGAGGGACAAAAATAATATTTAAGCAAAACACAAGAGGTATTTGAGGTATTTTCTCTTGACAAAATATATTTAAACTCGTTGTGCCTTCTCAAATTCTTAATCAGACTCAAGAAACACACAAGATCCAAGCAGCAATTCAAACAAACCAAACTCTACCCAAACAATCCACAAGATTTAACATGCAATACATAGAATGGCAAACGAAGACTCAATAACAAGAATGCTAAGTCACAAGAACGTGTAAAATGAGTAGCCAAAGTTTGAATATTTTTTTTTTGCTATGAAGTAAAGTGTGTTCTAGGCTTATGGAACCCTATAGTGATGAAAACAAACAAAAAATTTTAAGATGGGTCTCTAGACTTTTTTTTTTTTTTCTCTGGATCCTCTTATTTTCTTCTTTCTCTTGTTTTCTTTGTTTTTCTTTTCTTTTCGGATCCCTTTTTTTTTTTTTTACACGATAAACAAATAAACGAGAAACAAACGGGAACAATCGAATTCAAATCAAACTGAAACTAACTGACAAAAGTATTCAAAGCAAACAGAATTGGCAAAATTTGAACAAGAAAAGGAAGGGAAAAAAATTCGGCCAAGAAATTTAGACCTTAAACCAGAATTTTTTTTTTTCAAGACTTAAATTCGACTAAACAAGAACAAGAACATAAGATAAAGGATAGTCAAACCTGCCTTGAAACCTAAGCTCTAATACCAACTGATATGAACCCCGCCGACTAACGCGACAAGACCCGACACCAAATCTGGAATTCAAACCCCTAATCCCTTAAGACACAAGTTTGTTGAACCTTGACCCGTAATCTAATAAGACATGAACCAAGAACCATGGATAGGAAGACGCCACACCTAGAATTGCAAGAACACTTAAAATTCTAAATAATAAGTCAGTTTGTTGAACGCCACAAGATTAATCTTGATAAGTTCAAAGAGTCTTCTCAAGAAAATAAGACGAACGCAAGAAAAAAATCTCACAAAATTCGTGAATATTGATCTGATTGATTAATTCTCAAAATAACAAAGTGTTTACAATTATATGGGAACGATTTTCAGCCCAAAAGAATCCCTAAGTGAAGGCTGACTTAGAAAATCCCTTAATTGGCGCTTTCCCATGTGAAATTAAGCCCTAAAATCCGACATTGCTGACTGTAATAACACAAAAGGAAAGTAGCTAATCTTATCACTTAAAATGCGCCTAATCTATTCTAGAAAAGGGAAAGTATTCAGGTTTGTTTTCACGCCTAACAAAACCAAATTTGACAACTAAGAAAATACGAAAATTACATCAGAAAAATAAATTGATGACGAGGCTCGAACTTGATGACTTGGTGCCACGTGTTGATCCAAAATAGGAAGGTTTCCCGAAATTACAAATCTGACAAATTGGCCCCACAATTTACTTGAATCGTGCACATCATCAATGTGAATCTTCTAGAACCTTAAACATCGTGACTAGGCTCTCTTGAGATTGACTTGGGCCTATGCCGGGGCTCCGTTTATGTGACACGTCGCAAACTTGTTAAATGAGCCCGTTCAATGCTTCTTTGAATCGCTTGGCCTTAGATCTCGTGATTGGACTACTTAAATGGCTTAAGGAATCACGAACATGGCTCCTAACTTGTGCAGCTCCATTGCTTGCATCACATGTAGGATGGACATTTTTTTAGAATGTGATGATCATTGATTCCTGGTATTTTTTCTTTTCTTCCATTTCTTTGACATTATGGAAATGTTCACCCTTAGGTTAGGTATATTTCTGAATGCTTTTCCTTTTTGTCCATATTTGCATAGGTTGGGGCACAAACTTCGATCAAAATGGTGGAGTCTGGTTTGCCTTTTTCTTCAGGTATCACTTTGAACCAACATTTCTCGACTGAGTATGATCGTTTCCATGTCACCAAGTCCTAGATGATTATTGAAGTACCAATTGGTGTTTGGAGTGAGAATACTTTTACCATCCAGGGTACACTAGAGCATTTGAACGTGACAAAGGACTCATCTGATTATCTTTGGTATATAATCAGGTAAAATCATTTTCTTAAATATGGCTATCAAATTGCCGCTATGAAGTTATGTTTCTTTTTTCAAAAAAAAAAAAAAAAAGGAAAAAAAGAAAAAAAATAGATTGCCAACCATTGATCATCAGATTGGGCTGTGTTTGCTGGGCGTGTTTTTGTTTCTGTTTCTGTTTCGTTGTAGTTTTTATGTTTTTTGTCTTTTTCTTTGATGACTGCTTGTCCTCTCCTGTACTTTTTATTCCCTTCTTTTGATAAAATTTTGTTTCTTATAAAAAAAAAAAAAATCAGACTGCTGCTATAGGATTAGGACCAGTTTTACTTGGCATAACTGCCCCATGTCGCAGTCAATAAACTGATGTTCTAATAAGTTGTGTTCTTACAGTTTCATATGAGGTTGATTTATATGTACTAAATGATGAAGTTTGAAGGGACTTTTGCTTCTGGGTTCTTTTACTTTGTCTTTGTAGCCTTTGGCCTGTTTTTCATTTTGCTTTATTTTCCTATTTGGTAGAAAATTATTGTTGAATGCTCAGGCAATAGAGTGATAACTGAACTCTCTGGCCTGCATTTTATTCAATTTTCTTCTTATTCTTTTGTGCATGCTTTTTAAAAAAAAAATTGAAAAGAGATTAATCAATCATGATTAGTTCTTGTTTAGCAATCAGATACAACTAAACTACTCACCTTCAATTAGGTGAGTTGAATGCTGTATGTGACTTCTGAGATTAGAACTTTCCAGAGCAGCATCTCAAATCCAAGTCTGCTTATTTGTTCCCCATTATCCTTAGGAAAGGGTGCTATTTTCTTTGAGAAATTGGCTGCCACTCGTTTATTCCATATGGTGCTCTTTTGCCATGAAAATCAATCTTAGGCCTACGCCTACAGCCTACCAGGTTTCTTTTTTATTTTTTTAAACAACAAATTTGTAAGAGAAACAGAAACATATGATGGATAGGAAAGGTTAAGAGTGCTCTTTTCCTTCTCTCTCTCTCTCTCTCTCTCTCTCTCTCTCTTTCTCTCTATAAAGTACAGCTGTGAGATCTTCATTCACAACTTTTGTGAAGGAACACTTTTTGGTGGTATTAATTCAAAAGAAACATTCATGTTGATGGGCGTTCAAGTTGCCTACCTTATGCCATGTAATGGTAGACTTAAAATCTGCCATTAGACAAGGAAAAATCAGATTGGATGCTCTTTCTATTGAAACATTTCTTTGGGTGGAGCTGTCTTGTCAAGCGTACGGATGGGTATACTTGGGTTTTGGTAATGTTAAATGTTGTTTGTCCTTTCATTTAATCATTCCAATTCTTTGATCACCGTCACTATTTTTCTCATAACTTTCTTATGGCATCTTTTTGATAGGTCGTCAATGCTGTTTTTGAATGTAGAATATACATTCAGATGACGACATCTCGTTTTGGGAGTAAAACAATATTAGTCCAGCACTTAAAATTGATAGCATGCATGATGTGCTGCGTGTATTTGTTAATGGTCAGCTTGCAGGTAAGCAACGGCATTTTTTTCATACTGTTTCTTGTATAGAGGCAGTTAACTAGATGCTAAGTTATGTTTCAGTTGCAGTCTTTTTGAGAAGGAAAACTGTGCTGCACTCGGTTCTTTATTTCTTTATAATAAATTGGTACTTCTTGTCTGTCATATACTGCTAACTACTACATAAGTTGTGACTTCCTGAAATGAAGGCAGTGTGATAGGCCGTTGGGTCAAGGTCTTTCAGCCCGTTCATTTTATCCAAGGATATAGTAATTTAATGCTCTTATCTCAAACAGTCGGCTTGCAAGTAAAATCAGCATGTTCCAAGCCAATTGTCAAAGCTTTTTCCTCAAACTTTCTCATAGTTCTTCTATGATATGGTGCATCATGATACAGAATTATGGTGCTTTACTGGAGAAAGATGGAGGAGGATTTAGAGGGCAAATTAAACTTACTGGATTTAGGAATGGAGATATAGGGCCCGTTTGTTTCGTGGTTCGAATCACGGTTCGAATCATTTTGCTATAGTATTTTTCCTCACAAAAATTTAAATCTTCATTCAAATACTCTATTCAAATACTCGAACTAAACTGGCTCTATAGACCTCTCCAGGTCTTTATGGACATAACAGGTATGTTATAAATTCAAGGTTCTTTTGCTCTGTTTTGGACTTTATTTATTTATTTTTTTGGCTCTCAAAATCTAAGTGTGAGGTTTTTTCTTTTAACCTTTTTCCTCCTTTCAATGCTTTTTTAATCTTTTGATTAGTTTTGCAACTAATTGCATTTTTTACCCTTGTGTGTATTGGCATGGTAACAAGGACAACTGACTTTTTTTGACCGCTTGGCCTCTGTATGTGTTGGCATGGTAACAAAGAAAGTGTTGAAATTGAACTGATACTCTTCTGGTTCTTGCTTTTGCATTTACTCAAGCAATCTGGAATTCCTTGGTATTTGAACTTCTTGCCTACGACTTCTAGATGAGCCTCTAATTATGGAACTTGGATTTTTACATATCGAAATTGGCGTACTTGAGTCTTTAACTGTGGAGAATTATCGACTTTTTGCCATTCAGAACCTGAAAAATGATAAGGAAAATTTCATTTTAGTGCCCTCTGTTTTATAGAAATATGAGTTTGGTATCTTCTGTTTTAGAGAATTTCATACTAGTATCTTGACCTTTTAAAAAATCATTTTTTAGTACTTTGGACCCATTTTTTGAGACATAAAAAGATAAAATTGCCCTTTTCATAAAATATAATCAGTCGATCAAAATTTTAAGTTAAAAAAAATTGTTAAAAATTGTTATGCCTACAGCCAAGATATTGAGTAAAAAAAATTGTCAAAAATTTTTATGCCTGCAGCCAAGGCATAACAATTTTTAACAATTTTTTTTACTCAAAATTTCAATTAACTGATTATATTTATAAAAAGTGTAATTTTTTCTTTTCATATCCTAAAAAAGAACTCTAAGGTACTAAAAAAATATTTCTAAAAAGTCGAAGTATTGGCATAAAATTTTTCAAAACAAAGGATATTAAACTCATATTTCAATATAAAACAAGGCACTAAAATAAAATTTTCCCAAACGATAGAGTGTGATTGTCAACAAAAGGCATTACCAACACTGATCTAAAATGATTTTAGGGATCAGAGCAAAACAGAACCAAGGTTCAAGAAATGTAGTTGTCTGTCCTTTTTGACCGTTCTTACAGTATATATTTGTTTAGTGGTCGCTACATCTCCATCAAGATTCTTTTTGATCTCCTCTTTCTTTTTCACCTTCATTAATCTTATTGTAAGCTGACATATTTCAAGAAAATTATTTCGATTGAAGGTGGGTTATATTGTAGTGGATTCTGAATTGTTCAACTTGGTTCCAGGTCGGGCTGAAGGGAGAATTCTTGAAAGCATACACAGTATAAGAAATTGACAAATTAGGGTGGACTGATTTTACTTCAGATGCTGATCCATCGATATTTACATTGTACAAGGTAAATATATTATTTTGATAAGTGTACTATAATTTTGATTCTGTCTACTTGCCTCATTGACTTTATATAATAAACGGCTGTGATGAGAAAATAATTGTCTCAATGGCAAATTAGAGCGACATTTCAAAGATAAGTTGACTCTCCATGTAGTTCCTGTTGCTTGCTACTACTAATTAAGATAATCTCCTCTCTTTATTTACAAGTGGTTCCTTTTTCTTTCTCCAATTCGTGTAGACATATTTTGATGCCCCACCTGGCATGGATCCAGTCACTTTAGATTTTGGAAGCATTAGAAAGGGCCAGGCCTGTGTCAATGGCCACCATATTGGAAGATACTGGACTCTAGTTGCCCCAAAAGACGGATGTCCAAGCGTTTGCAATTACCATGGCGCATACAACTTGGATAAGTGTGCATTCAATTGCGGGAAGCCCACTCAAACTTGGTATGTAGACTGCAAAATTAAAAGTCAAAACTAGCTTATGTCGAAAAACAATAACAAAAAAATGGAAAACCTTGTTTGAGTGATGAAATACTGTACAAATTAAATTCTCATGCGCAGAATAGATGATCACCATATAGTTTTAATCTGTCTATTAAATTGGAAACTTCTTTCAGTTCCTAATATTACAATACCTATTGATCCCCAGGTACCATGTACCACGATCATGGTTAAAGGATTTGGATAACTTACTTGTTATCTTTGAGGAGACTGGAGGGAATCGACTTGATATTTCTATCAAGTTGCCTGCAACTAGGTTTATTTTTGCTCAAGTATTAAAGTCTCAGTATCCACCTCTACATAAGTGGTCAAGCCAAGGTTCTTTTGATGAAAAATTATCTATCAATGATCTCACACCAGAAATGCATTTGCGTTGTCAAGATGGTTGCATGATCACGTCCGTTGAATTTGCAAGCTATGGAACTCCTACGGGTAGCTGTCAGGAGTTTTCTATTGGCAAATGCCGTGCATCCAATTCATCATCTGTGGTTTCTGAGGCAGGGAAGTCGCAAATTATTTTCTGTTCTTTTAGACATTTACTCGTAAGAATGCTGTAATCACACTTTGTGTTATGTAACAAGAAAAGGGTATTGGAAGAAAGGAGTGGTACATAAGCTAGGTGAGAAAATGGAGAGGAAGGGGAGGACCTTTCTCCTGTTTTGTTTGGTACAGATTACCTCCTCTTGTCCCTCCATATTAGGAGATTAAAATTGCAGTTCTGTGAAGGAGTTGAAATGTCTCACCCAATCCATTACCTCTCCTACCAGATAACCTTGGGTTCCAAAGTGCTTCCACAAATATACTATGCCTTCTCTCTCCTCCCACTTTTCCCTCCTCCAAAACTATTCTGAACGTCAAATCTAATTTAGCTACTGCAATAGAGCCGTTATGTGTGAACCGTTTTTCTTACTTTTTGTTTCGTCAATTTGTGTATATTGAGCAATTAGATGGTTCGGTCTCTCTCTCTCTCTCTCTCTCCCTCCCTCCATGTGTGTGTGTGTGTGTAGACTTGTATATTCTTACCTTAGATTAGATTTGTTTTGTACAAAAATTTGTTATTTGTGTTTCGACTGTCCTTCCAATTTAATTTAATCACTTCATGCAGGCCTGCTTAGGAAGAAATAACTGTTCCATCAGAATTTCAAACCTCATACTCGGTGATCCATGCCGGGGTATTGTAAAGACGTTGGCTGTTGAGGCAAGATGTATGCTGTCATCAAACGCTGGTTTTGCTCAGCTTTGACTTGCGTTGCAGCTGCAAGGAGTTGAATTGTCAGCATTGTTTCATTTAGAGTGAATCTTCATTTTTCTTTTCCTTCACTGAAAAAAGTGGATTCCTGGACCAAAACATCAAACTCTCATTTGGTTTCTTTTTTCCTTCAAAATGTAATTTGAGACTAATTGCAATCATGCATTGCAAATGGGCAAAAAACTGGTGTAAAGAAAGCAAATATAAAGTCAAAAGAAGTTTAGTTCATAATATGGTCCTGAACTTATTGAAATTGCTTCCTCCTCAACAGATAGATGAGAAGAATTTGGAAGCCTAGGTATTAGCCCTCTCACGTAGACGAAGGACAAGCTAAGAAGGCTACCTTGTTGAAAAAATAATAATAAACTTGATTTATTTGGTGTTTGTTGGTTGTTGAGTCTCTAGAATTTTCTTGCACTATCTAGAGTTAATGTTATGTCTAGAATTATCTATGTTAGATGAGAGTTTGTATTTAATGTTAGTAGTTGAGAAGTTCATTTATTATTGTGTCTAGAACTCTCTATAGTGTGCTATATATAGAGATGTTCTTTCCCATTTGTACTCACTCCATCAAAAGATAAATGCCTCTTATCTCCAATATCTTATCAATCTTCTTTTAATTATTCAACAAAGTGGTATCCGAGCCACAAGATTCTGAAAAAAAAAAAATGGCAAATGGAGGAATGGTTCCCTTCCAAGTTCCAATGCTCACTAAGAGCAACTATGACAATTGGAGTATCAAGATGAAGGCGCTACTAGGAGCTCAAGATGTGTGGGAGGTCGTTGAGCGAGGTCATAGAGAGCAAGACGATGTTGCTCTATCCCAAGCGCAAAGGGATGCCATAAGGGATTCAAGAAAGAGAGACAAGAAAGCTCTCTATCTCATTTTTCAAGCAGTGGATGAAGATGGATTTGAGAAGATTTCAAGTGCAACTACGGCCAAAGAAGCATGGGAGAAACTTCAAACTTGCAACAAAGGTGCCGAGCAAGTTAAAAAGATTCGTCTTCAAACTCTTAGAGGTGAGTTTGAACTTTTATTTATGGAGGAATCCGAGTCTATTTCCGATTTTTTTTCAAGAGTATTGGCCATTGTGAATCAGTTGAAGAGAAATGGAGAAGATGTTAGTGATGTAAAAGTTGTGGAGAAAATTCTTCGAAATTTGAGTCCAAATTTTGAGTTCATTGCTACCACCATTGAGGAAACGAAAGATTTAGAATCTATATCCATTGAGCAACTAATGGGCTCTTTGCAAGCCTATGAGGAAAAACAAAAGAAGAAGAAAAATCGAAAGGAGACAATGGAGCAGCTACTACAACTCAACTTGAAGGAGGAAAACTTTAGCAATGATAGAAGCCAAAGAAGAGGAGGACGAGGCCAAGGACGTGATCGAGGACGAGGAAGAGGCGGCTATAACAAACATTCCAACAATAATTATTCCAACAACTACAACTCTTCCAAGGACTTCAACAATGGAGAAAGGAGTCGAAATCCACAAACAACGAGAGGACGTGGAAGAACTAACTCATGGTCAAGGTATGACAAGTCTCACATTAAATGTCATAATTGCCATAAGTTCGGTCATTATGCTTCGGAGTGTAGATGCCCAAGAAGAGTGGAGGAGAAGACCAACTTCATAGAAGATAAAGGTGAAGAAGAAGGAACGTTGCTGCTAGCTTACAAAGACAAAGATGGAGGCCAAGAAAATAGATGGTATCTTGACACCGGCGCAAGCAATCACATGTGTGGACAAAGAAGCATGTTCGTGGAGCTCGATGAAGCGGTAAGAGGAAACGTCTCATTTGGAGATGAATCAAAGATATCCGTGGAAGGCAAAGGTAAAATTCTCATACGCTTGAAGAACGGAGATCATCAATTCATCTCAAACGTTTACTTTGTGCCCAACATGAAGAACAATATTTTGAGTTTGGGTCAATTGCTAGAGAAAGGCTATGACATTCACTTAAAAGAAAATAATCTTTTCTTAAGAGATGATAGAAATAATTTGATTGCCAAGGTGCCTATGTCAAAGAATAGAATGTTCCTCTTAAATATTCAATGTGATGTTGCAAAGTGTCTAAAGGCTTGTTATAGTAATTCATCATGGCTATGGCATTTACGATTTGGGCATCTCAACTTTGGCGGTCTTGAACTTTTATCAAAGAAGGAGATGGTGAGAGGCCTTCCTATCATCAACCAACCGGATCAGCTATGTGAAGGATGCTTACTCGGAAAGCAATCTCGCAAATGCTTTCCAAAGGAGTCAATTTCAAGAGCCACAAAACCTCTTGAGCTTATACACACCGATGTCTGTGGACCCATCAAACCACATTCTTTTGGTAAGAGTAAATACTTTCTCCTCTTTATTGATGATTTTTCAAGAAAAACATGGGTGTATTTTTTGAAGGAGAAATCAGAGGTGTTCGAAAATTTCAAGAAGTTCAAAGCCCTTGTTGAGAAAGAAAGTGGTCTTGTTATTAAGGCCATAAGATCAGACCGAGGAGGAGAGTTCACATCAAATGAGTTCCAAAAGTATTGTGAAGATCAAGGGATTCGTCGTTCCTTAACGGTGCCAAGATCTCCTCAACAAAATGGAGTAGCAGAAAGGAAGAATCGAACTATTCTCAACATGGCTCGAAGCATGCTCAAAAGCAAGAAGATACCGAAGGAGTTTTGGGCCGAAGCAGTGGCTTGTGCAATCTACCTAGCAAATCGCTCCCCAACAAGAAGCGTTCAAGGGAAGACACCTCAAGAAGCATGGAGTGGGAGGAAGCCAGGAATCTCTCACCTTAAAGTCTTTGGAAGTGTTGCCTATGTTCATGTGCCCGATGAAAAGAGAACCAAGCTTGACAACAAAAGTGAGAAGTACATATTCATTGGCTATGACTCAAATTCCAAAGGCTACAAGTTGTATAATCCAATTAGCGGCAAAACTCTCATTAGCCGTGACGTGGAGTTTGATGAAGAAGATGCTTGGGATTGGAACACACAAGAAGACAAGTATGACTTTCTTCCTTACTTTGAAGAAGAAGAAGAAGAGACAAGAGAAGAATCTCAAGAGCCGAATACTCCACTGATCTCACCAACCGGAAACACACAACAAGATTTTCCATCAAGCGATAGTTCAAATGAAAAGATGCCACGCTTTAGAAGCTTACAAGATCTTTATGAGGTAACCGAAAACCAAGATGATATTACTCTTTTTTGTCTTCTTAGTGATTGTGAACCTTTAAGTTATCAAGAAGCGGCAGAAAACAAGAAGTGGAAAGATGCCATGGATGAGGAAATCGAGTCAATCATGAAGAATGATACATGGGAGCTTACTACATTGCCACATGGACACAAGTCGATTGGAGTCAAATGGGTGTACAAGGGGAAGAAGAATGCTAAAGGAGAAATCGAGAGATACAAAGCGAGATTGGTGGCAAAAGGCTATAGTCAAAGACAAGGCATTGACTATGATGAGATATTTGCTCCTGTTGCTCGTCTTGAAACCATTAGACTAATTATTTCTTTGGCAGCCCAGAACAGATGGAAGATCTACCAAATGGATGTAAAGTCTGCTTTCTTAAATGGTTTCCTTGAAGAAGAAGTCTACATCGAGCAACCATTGGGATATGAGGTGAAAGGACATGAAGATAAAGTTTTAAAATTAAAAAAGGCCTTATACGGTCTAAGGCAAGCACCGAGAGCTTGGAATGCCCGAATTGACAAGTACTTCCAAGACAAGAATTTCACCAAGTGTCCATATGAGCATGCACTTTATACTAAAGTTCAAAAAGGAGATATATTGATTGTATGCTTGTATGTAGATGACTTGATTTTCACAGGAAGCAATCCAAGCTTGTTCGAGGAATTCAAGAAGGAAATGACGAAAGAATTCGAGATGACGGACATTGGGATCATGTCTTATTACCTCGGTATTGAAGTGAAGCAAGAAGACAAAGGTATTTTCATAACTCAAGAAGGCTATGCTAAAGAAGTTCTCAAGAAGTTCAAGATGGATGATTCTAATCCGGTTGGCACACCAATGGAATGCGGAATCAAGTTGTCAAAGCATGATGAAGGAAAAAAGGTGGATCCAACTCTCTACAAAAGCCTTGTTGGAAGCTTACGCTACTTAACTTGTACAAGGCCGGATCTTCTCTATGCTATTGGAGTCATTAGCCGCTACATGGAAGCTCCAACAACAACCCATTTCAAGAGTGCAAAGAGAATACTTCGGTACATCAAAGGTACGATCAACTATGGCTTGTTTTATTCATCTTCCAATAGTTATGAGATCGTTGGATATAGTGATAGCGATTGGAGTGGAGACTTGGATGATAGAAAGAGCACCACTGGATTTGTGTTTTTCATGGGAAACACTGCTTTTACTTGGATGTCAAAGAAGCAGCCTATCGTCACACTTTCAACTTGTGAAGCCGAATATGTCGCTGCAACTTCATGTGTCTGTCATGCTATTTGGCTAAGGAACCTGTTGAAAGAGTTGAATTTGCCACAACAAGGGCCCACAAAAATTTGTGTTGACAACAAATCAGCACTCGCACTAGCAAAGAATCCAGTTTTTCATGAAAGAAGCAAGCACATCGACACTCGTTATCATTACATACGAGAATGCATTGGAAGAAAAGAAGTGGAGTTGAAGTACGTAAAGTCTCATGACCAAGCGGCAGATATCTTTACCAAACCACTCAAGCTAGAGACTTTTTTAAAGTTACGAAGCATTCTTGGAGTCACAAATCAAGTTTAAGGGAGGGTGTTGAAAAAATAATAATAAACTTGATTTATTTGGTGTTTGTTGGTTGTTGAGTCTCTAGAATTTTCTTGCACTATCTAGAGTTAATGTTATGTCTAGAATTATCTATGTTAGATGAGAGTTTGTATTTAATGTTAGTAGTTGAGAAGTTCATTTATTATTGTGTCTAGAACTCTCTATAGTGTGCTATATATAGAGATGTTCTTTCCCATTTGTACTCACTCCATCAAAAGATAAATGCCTCTTATCTCCAATATCTTATCAATCTTCTTTTAATTATTCAACATACCCTCTGTCATGGATTAGATAAGTTTATATAGCGTCCTACAACGACTGTAAATAAGGTTGGGTATTACCTTTTGAGTCACGTTATTTCCGTCGCACACTTTTGTGCGAAATGAGACAAAAATTGTTCACGAAAGTTCAAATAACAAAAACACTTGCTTAAATGTCATTTCTACCTTTCTTATTATTAAAATACCACATTTGCTTTTATTATTATTAAAATGTCCAAAACGCTCGTGTGTTTTCAAAATCATTCTCAAAATACTTTTTGTAACAAATAAATATTTAAACAATTACTTACAAGATTCTCCAACTATAGCCTTTGTAATAAAATGTCTTATAAACTTCAAAACGTAATATGCATTTTCCCCAAACTATGAAATAGTAACAAAAAAGCTTCTTTTGTTAGAAAGCTTCTTTTGTTAGAACTTTTAATAAATCTTGGTACATAATTAAGACTTGGTACATAATATATGTGTATTTTGGTAATTCTATGCTGTCTAAAGCAAATTTAAAATCAAAAAATTAATATAACTTAAAATTTTAACTGTTAAAAATATAAATTGAAAAACCTTAAAAAAATTAAACAAATAATTTATTCTTTCATTTTCATATGACTGCATGAGAATAAGATAACAGTCTAATGGTTCGCTAAACTGTTCAACAATTCTATTATTTGTGTAATATTGTGTCATTTATGCTCAAAATCATAATTTAGAGAATTTTCTTTTTAAAATTTTGTAGATCGGGGGAACAAATGTTACCTTTTAAAGATTGGGCGCATGGTGTTATAAGAGCTATAGTTGAGGAAAATTTTCATAATTAGTCATTTTTTAAAAATTTTAAGGTTATCCTTCCTAGTATATATCAAAGTTAATTTAAATATAAATTGAATTAAAATTCAAAGAAAAAGTAATTCAAGATGTTCAAATAAATATTTTAACTAAGCAAATACTTCAATTATTTTGAGAGTTTCAAACTTTTTAAGATTAATTTTATTTAGTATTTTAGTTTGATAATGTTTTAAATTGTATTTAGTAAAGATTAGAAAATAATTTTAGTTTTTTAAAAAGTTTAATAAAAAATAAAAAAACTCGTCGGAAGCAAAAACATTCATATGCAAAATAACTTTTCAATTTAATATATATTGTAAAGGATAATCTTGAAATTTCCAAAAGATTAATTGCATGTGGTATATTTTGAGTATGATTTAAAAAAAATGGCGGTGTTTTGAGCATTTTAATAATAAGAAAAGCAAAAATGGTATTTAGACAAAATACGTGGATGTTTTGAGAATTTTACTAATAGGAGGGACAAAAATAATATTTAAGCAAAACACAAGAGGTATTTGAGGTATTTTCTCTTGACAAAATATATTTGAATTTACTCTTTAAAAAATATATTCCTCTATGCGACTGACAATATGTGCGAGACGAGTGAAATATGGTTATTCCAGGATTTGGGCCCGAACTGTTCGGCAGATTCCCACGCGTTACGCACCCGTTCGCCACTTTGTTCTCAACTGTTCCCACCTCCTGGGCGAGACAAGCTACCTTTAGCTAGGGCCTCTTATTTGAACTTGCCAATAAAAGGTGAGATGGTTATTGTAAAGCGTGCACGATGACACGATACGTATTGAATAGAGCCAGTAATTTCAAATACGGCATGATGACACGATACGCATTGAATAGAGTTGACAATTTCAAATCTTGCACCTGAGAAGGTTTCTTATTGCACTTGCCACCACCACACCTAATGGTACTTTGATATCAAATGATAGCTTTCAATTTATTTATTGGCTTTTGTTCATTAGTTTTCAAAATTCCTACATGGAAAAGAAACGATAATTTCTCTCCAGTACTCTCTATATAAACCATCAGCTTTGCCTTCAACGTGTGCCAATCAAGCTTTATGGCTTTAAAATAAATTTTCTCCAATTTCAAGATTGGGGGAAAAATACAGTTCAAAACATTTAATAATTAAATATTAATCTAATTTATTTTGGCTTTAGTCTTGACAAATTATATAGTAAAAAAATTATATAGGTTTTTTTAATCATGTTGGTTAGTATTAATTAGATATTGTGTTTTTGTTAATTTTTTAAATTTTTAGTTAATTGGGTTTTAAATATGCTATATACGTGTTATTATCGTGTCAATCCGTCACGGCCTATTTAGTAATTGTGTTAATCGTATCGTACTATAATCGTGCTGACACGAATACGACACATGACACAATTTTGCCAGCCTTAGTATTGAAGTCCACCAAGTAGTTCGCGGCATAACATCGAACGCAAGAATTGGATGAAAGCTAAATATAGTGGTATCATCGATGAGAAAGCAAAAATATAGCAAGATATTGGACTAAAATGTTGAAGTCTAAAAAACTTCAGTTGGAGCAAAGTCAAGGATACGAATGATGGAGGTCAAAAGAGCATTGAAATCAGAGCAATGCGATTTTTCTTTCAAGGTTTTGTAAAAGATTAGAATAAGAATGGTACAATCCAATTTTTTGGAATGTATCAGCAGTTCCAATTTCAACTATTGAATGAGGTCTTAAAAAGTACTAGTTTGTTTGGTACTGTTTTGAAAATGATTTTTACATTTTAGGATAAAGTTGTTTATAGAAAGTTAACCCGTAAATTGGATATTGTTGACTTGTCTAACTTGATGAATAGTCTTTATGGAGTTGTGATGTCAAAGAAATCATCTTGGTTTTATACTTTTAAACTCATCCCAATTTGAGAACTATAAGGAAAATGATTTCCATATGAACTTTGGTTAGTTTTTAAGCTCATGAAGTCAAAACTCAAGGCAATAGAACCTTCATCAGTTTGATTTATTTGAGTTATACTACGTCTTCATATACTCCATGAAGAACAATAATTAGAACTATTAGACAAAAAAAGTAAAAATATAATACACATATGCATGTGACATCACATAGGGCATTGTATAAGAGCCATTGATTATACATTTTAAAAGTAAAAATTATTTAAAGATTAAGTAAGTCTTAATAGATACTTTTTCATTATTTTTAGGTTCAAATTATTAGTCACATTTTATTGAAAAATAATTAAAAAAAGCCCTATAAAATTTATTTACGTGCAAAAAAAAAAAATTTTGCTGGCCTTTTTGGACATTTTTGTGCAAAATTTTCGGAAATATTCTATAAATTATAACTGATATTTATTGATATTATAGATATTTGTAATAATTGTGGATATTTTATGGACATCTTAGAAGAAAAATCTTTCCCGTACATATCTATGTCGAGACTTTAAAATATAGATATTGTCGTGAAAATAATGACATATCGTAGACATTTTTCATTCTTAGATATACTATTTTCTATCAGCATTACTTGGATATTGTATCATCTTTATTTGTACCTAATTGATAAAAATGATTGAAACTAAAGTGTGATTGAGAGTGAAAATCAGAAACCATATGTAAGATTAACCTGTTTTTTAAAAGTGGAGCTGCTCTGCAGAAAGTTGTTACCTTTTTCTTTTCTTTTTAAATAACGTTGATTCTAAACAAATTTCCATCTAGTTAGTAGTAACATAGCAGCTTGGAATAATTAATAAAGCTATACGTAACAGGAAAGTAAATAGATTCCACTGCTTGCTTCGCCTTGTAATCAAGATCAATCTATGGATTCGTAGTATTCTTGTCCAACAATATAAACACATATTTGATCTTTTTAGACAAAATTAGCATCTGATCATCTAGCTAGTAGTAATGTAGCAGCTTGGAATAATTAATAAAGTCATACGTAACAGTAAAGTAAATAGATTCCCATTGCTTGCTTCGCCTTGTAATCAAGATCATCTGTGGATTCGTAGTAGTCTTGTCCAACAATATAACCGCTTATTTGATCTTTTTAAACAAAATTTGCATCTGATCGTCCCCTTTCCATTTCTTCCCCCAAACCATTGAGCTAATCTCAAGCACAAGGTCATGGCTGAAATTCTTGTTTCCGTTCTGCTAGAACAACTGGCATCGGTGACTTTTGAAAAGATACGTGAAAAAGGAAGGCAGATCAAGAATGTCAAGAAAGAAGTTGCAAAGCTCACCAGCAACCTCCAAGCCATTAACGCCGTGCTCTTGGACGCGGAGAAACGACAGTTTGAAGAAGAGGCTGTGAAAGATTGGTTAGAGAAGCTGCAAGATATGTCGTGCGAGATAGATGATGCGCTGGACGAGTGGAAGACTGCCATTCTCAAATTTCAAGCTCAAAAGGAAGACAAAGGAGATGGTGAAGATGCTGTTCATCCAAAGAAGGTATGCTTCCTTATACCACCTTCCTCGTTTCCTAGTATTCAAGTCCAACAAGTGGGTCCACGTAATATTGCTTGCAAGATAAAAAGATCGGAGAATGAACAACTAATTTTCTTGCCGATGAGAAGAACGGAACTTTAAATTATATGGATTTAAAAATTTTGTAATTAACAGTACTTTTATACTATGGACAATATGAACCCTTCTAGTAAGGTCATTTTTGATGATGTGGACAGACCTGGATCGTTTATCTGTTTTCTCTGTCAATTTCTCTGCCCTTACATATCTAATTAATGATGCTTAGTGCAATTCAAAAAATTGCAAAATTACTAATAAACAATAGAGGACACAAGAGCGCATATGATAAATTTAAAAATGGAGAGCCAATTGAAATAATAGCAGCAATGAAAAAAAAATAATAAAAGCTTAATTTTCTCATAAAACAACTTAGAGCATTAGTATAGACAACACATTAGATCATTGTCTAATCCAGAGATGCAATAGACTGTGGACATTAGACAACAATTATAAAGCGTCGTCTAATGTCCACCCTGGTTGTCTAGAGGCGTAAGGCACTGACATTAGATGATGGTTCCTAAACCATCGTCTATAATTTGTTTTAGACGATGGTTTTACGAAGAAACCATCGTTTAATGTCTAAACCTGAACAAAAAAAAAAAAGAAAAAGAAATAAACACTTTTTTGGTCCTTTTTCTTAGGGTGGCCTTATATTTTGTGATTTCATTTTTTGGCCTCACATTTTATTGATTTTGGTTGTTATACTCTATTTTAAAAAATAAATAATCATGACAACTAAAATATTTAAACAACTATAAATTAAACATAAAAGTTTGCAATTTATACACAATTATAAAAGTAATTCAATAAACTTTCATACTATTGTAGACGATGAATCTACAATCAAATGCTAGAATTCCGGATTGAGTTATTTAGGAGCTCGGGCCCTCAAATCACCGTTGAATGGATCTATAAGCTCAAATTTATTTGCTAGATTAAAGTGAAATGAATAAAGTAAAACTGCAATAAGAATGACACAGGGGATTTATAGTGATTCACTCTGTTAATGAAGAGCTACGTTCATTGTAATTCACTATGATTTCCTTGAGTACAGATTACAAAGAGTAAAGAAATGAGAAAGCAAATTGGCAGGGTCTCGGTATCTATTTTTTGTGTCCCGTACAACGAAAGTCTTCCCCTTATATAGAAGACGAGGAAGGATAGTGGCTCCCAACCGTCTAGCGGAGTGGGATAAAGTACTATAAGTAACCGCAATAGTGGGACACATGTCCATTGACGATAGGCTGCAAGAATCACGCCTCCCCCACGTTTCGGTCCATGACTAGACATGCTATAACCATCCATTCGTGCAGATAATTGTTATTTTGAGATGATCGATCCAGTCGAACGAAGACATATAACGAGTGCAAATTATCAAGAGAAACAACTCAAATCATGCAAGACGATCGAATCAAGTGAACAATACAAACCGTCAATTCGATTGGGCTTTAGTTAGTAGATTTTACTCGATGTATTCGACTGGTATCAACATTAGGCTGCGTGGGCCTGCTAGTAATTTAGGCTACCTAAATTGCACCCTAACAGATAGCCCCCCATTCCTTAGTCGATGTAATGGACTACAGGAGTGAATGAAGATTAGGCCTAAGTCCGACGACACGTGACTTTGATTGATATCTAGCATCCATACTTGAATCATTACTTTTCCTTGGGAAATCGCGACACTTGATTACCTATAACACGTGTTATCATAGGATTGGCAGCCTCAAAATATCTCTGCAACACTGACGCACGCGTTTGATTTGAAAGGACACCGCCTCAGTTTGAGCGGGAACTCGAAAAGACGCGCAACCCCAGCCCTTGGATCAGATGCCTCTAGATCGGTTCTAGCTGTCGATCTGGCATCTTTAGGTAGTATATAACTCATATTTTTCTCTCACCTCTAAATTTTGCTTTTCCCCCTTCAAACTCAAGGCAATTTTCCTTCTGTTTCTCTCAGTTTCTCCACTAATTTCAGGCAAGATTTTCTTCTCTTCTTCTAATTCTCTTACAATTTTCATTCCATAATCTTGTTTTTCTTCTAGTTTTGAGCATTTTGATACCAAACACGCCTCATTTTCTGAGAAAATCTGGTATTGCTGAACTTGTTTGGCTGTCGCGAGTCTGAAACAGTCACGAACTATAAGAAAGTCTCCAGATTTGGGGATTCCTAAGCTTTTTGATCTCCAAAATCCTAGTTTTCCTTTGGTAGTCCTATTTCTGTAAAAATGTCAAAGGCAGTCATCATTGATTCGAGCTCCAACAGTGGCGAAGACCCTTCATCGAGCAGCGACAAAAGGGAAGTTGATGAAATGATCCGTCAACAAACCATGATCGAATCGAGCGCAAGGACAGCTGCAACTGAGACCAGTGGAGAGGCGACAAACTAAGGAATAGAACGAAACCAACCAACAGATCCCTCAATAAGGGTTGACTACATCGAACAACTCGAAAGTAGGAAATACATTTCTCCAACCAAAGGAGTGTCATTCTTCACAAAGAATCTAGAGTCTGTTTTAACATAAGGGGATTTACAAACAATCAGATCGAAGTACGAAATCCCAAACTCATCAAAATATGTTTACCTTACCCTGGGGAATAAGCCGATACACAAAACGATAACTTATTTTATGTATACACTAAATGGTTTGAACTTGGCCTTCGATTGATGATCCCAGAATTTATGATCGAGATCATTGGCCACTTCTACATTTCCATGACTCAACTTATGCCGAATAGAGTCCGACTGCTCATAGCTCTTGTGGTATTGATAGAGGAGGCTAGAATCGATTTCAACATATACTATTTCCTCTGGTGCTATTATTTGAAGCCGAACAGCAAAAATTTGGGACATTTCGACATTGTGTATAGGCATTCGAAGCAGCTCATAACAGAATTTGTCAACACTGATAGGCACTGGGAGGAGCGATACTTTTTTATGTCGATTAACAGCGACTCCTTCAAACTAACTACTCGATTTCCTTTTCCATTCGCTTTCAGTCATATTGGTAAGTATCATTATTTCTTATATTTCAAGCAGTAATTCCAACGAATCATAAGCAATCTCATTCCTTTTAGATTATGAATTGAATCATCCAGCTCCCATCGGTGAAATGTTCCAAGCGAGGTTAGAAGCATTACTAGCTCTAAACGGACAGACTTGGGAAGAGATCTCACAACTCGATCGACTTCGGAAGTCCTCGATTTGGAAACGCTTTAAAGAAATCCCAACAGGTATTCCTATTCGATTTCCAAAATGAGTCGATTGGGTCTTTGTATGCTGCGGTGCACTTCAACGGCTATACGGTCCATCCAAATATATTACTCCTCTATCTGACGAGGACGTTCATCTCGCAGAAGCTACATTGTCAGCCATGAAGGTAACACTGCCCTCAATAGGAGGGATGCAAAAGAAAATACATGTGGACAAAGTGGTGAAGAAAAAGAAAAGCGACGTCGGCGAACCCTCAGTCCAAAAAGAAGTTGCACCTCCAGCCACTTCATCGGATCTTCCTCCACCACCTCTTTTTGACATACAGCCCCCACCATCAAAGAAAAGGAAGAGTGGTGAGGCTTTAGCTTCCACCAAGGACATGGAACAAAGAGTTTGTGAGAAGACCCTCGACGTTCTAGAAGACATTAGTATAATGGAAGATAAGGAGGCAACGATAAGAGCGGCCATAAATTTTTACTTTGACAAAGACGAGGAGCATCTTAGTATGAAACCGTTTGCTTGGCTCTACAATGAATCAACTGCAACAATGGGATAGGTAAATCTCCAAAGCAAGTTTAATCTTGTTTACTTCGATCGTATCCTTCCATACTGAAATTCCATCATGCAGGCCCTTCTACTTCATAACCTTTTCGCGAACAAGACTGTTCACAAGTACAAGCAAGAGGTACTGAGATGTAGAAAGCTTGAAGAAGAGTTGAAGAAAATGAGAACCGAGAGAGACAACAAGCAAAAAGAGCTCAATGACGCAGCCGATGTACTAAACAGATCGAACGAGAAGGTGCTTAGCTTGTCTAGCAGTCTTGACTCTCCAAAGAAGAAAACAATGGTCTGAAGAAGACTTTGGCTATGAAAGACAAGGACATCGAAGACATCAAGGAGCAGCTACTCAAGGTCCATGGCACTTCTTCCTTAGAGGCACGACTTGAGGCCTTGTTAGGATTCAAGTCAGGCTAACTCAGCAACAAAGCCGTCGATGAAGAGATCAAAGATCTACAAGAACTACTGTCTTAGGACGGCCCAGATGTTCAACACGAATTGGCCAGTCATGACGTCCTTGTCGAGCCCCCTACTCCCGAGTCCAATGCTACAATGGTTTCAACTGGTGAAGTCGCTGAGCCTCCAATCATCGAGCCAACTGAGGGTGAAAATTCTCAACCTGTCGAAGGGAGAGAAGCTTGAAAACAGTTTAATCTCTTTTTTTTGTTTAATCTGTATCGAACAGCTTTCCCTTTTCAAATGAAATTTAATGTCAAATTTCACTAATTCTATTTCTTATAATATGTTTAGCGATCAAACGGTTAGCTAATTTTTACAAAGAGGCCATCGCGTTATTAGAAAATGTTAAATTTGATTATCTTGCAAAGAGATGCCATAATGGTGGAAATTGTGTGGATACTAGTGAATCAAAATTCAGTAACCATGCCACTATCACGGCGTATACCAAACTAGGTGATCGAATTGTGTTAAAGTGAAGAGGATGGCATTATTCTATTTCATAAGTGCAGGTTCAGATCAAATTGAGCTAGCTAGAGACCATGATTTTAGTAAGACGAGCTGTTTTGATCAAACTTTTTGAATCCATAAGCGAGCCATGATGGCCATAGAAAATGATAGATCAAAAAGTGTACGGATCAAGCTAGTAAGATCCATAGTTAGCCATGAAGATGGCGAGTGAATGCATAGGGATTGAGCTAGTTGAATCCGTAGTTGGGCCATGAAGATGGCTGGCCGGATCTGTCATGAAAACTATTCAGATAGAACTGGTCTGATTCGAAGTTGAGCCATGAAGATGGCAGTGTAAATGTCTGGATCAAGCTGGTCGAGTCTGAAGTCAAGCCATGAAGACGATAATGCGAGAGTTTGGATTGAGCTAGTCAAGTCCGAAGTCCTTTGTCGCTTTCCCTGAGAATAAATCTGTTAATGAAAATCTTGAGGAAATAAAATTCAAATTAATAATAATGTAGCTGCGCTCGTTTATAGCCCACGAGCTGCCTACATACCCTTATGTAGGGATCAAGCCAAATGTAGTTCAATTACATAACAAAGTAGAATAAATGATACATGTAGTACTTCCTCAAATGATTTGCGTTCCAGCTCTTGGTATTGAGGGTTTCGTCCAACTTTTCTAACTTGTATACTCCATCCCGAATGACTAATCGTATTCGATAAGGTCCTTCCTAATTAGCTGTCAGTTTTCCTGCGTTAGCTTCTTTCGTATTCTGAAAGACTTTTTTGAGCATGAGATCTCCTTCCTGGAACTTTCTGACCTTGACCTTCTGATTGTAGTATCTAGCGGTGACTTGTTGGTAGCAACCTAGGCAATAGAAAGCTTTGTCCCTTTTCTCCTCTATCAAATCCAGTGCATCCTGCATCATCTCGTTGTTTCTCGCCTCGTTTAGAAGAGAGTAATCAACTTGAAGGTCGCAAGCAACTACTTCGATAGAAACACCAGCTTCAGTCCCATAAATGAGCAAAAAAAAGGATTCACCGGTTGCCAATCTCGGGGTCATTCGATACACCCATAGCACCATCAGGAGTTCCTTGACCCAATGTCCTTTTCTTACTTCAAGTTTCTTCTTTAGATTCTTCACGATCGTCTTATTCGTTACCTCTGCTTAGCTGTTTCCTTGCGGGTACCTTGGTGTTGAGAAGCTTAAAATGATGTCCCAATCATGATAGAACTTCTTAAAGGACGAGGAGATAAATTGAGAGCCGTTGTCTGTGACAATCTCCCTCGTAACTCTGAACCGACAGATGATATTTCTCCAAATGAATCTTTTGACATCTCACTCTTTAACATCCGCAAATGCTTTGGCTTTGACCCATTTGGAGAAATAATCGTGAGGACGAGCAAATACTTGACTTGTTTAGGTGCAGGAGGAAACGGTCTGACTTCATCCATCGAATACTTCATGAAAAGATATGGCGAACTGACCGAAGAAAGTTCTTCTGCTAGTTGGTGCATAATGGGAGTGTGCCTCTGGCAGCTATCACATTTGCGAGTGAAGTCCTCACAGTCGCTTTGCATTGTTGGCCAGTAGAATCCTTATCTCTTAACCTTGTTGCACAGTGATCTACCACCTAAATGATATCCACACTATCCTTCATGGACCTCTCGAATGACTTTCTCGACCTTGTTTTTTGCAAGACATCGAAGATAAGGTCCCACAAAAGAATGCCTATAGAGTTTCCCATCAATCAACCAGTACCTTGCAGCTTGGACTTTGATCTTTCTTATAGTCTACTTGTCTTCTGGCAACACCGTCACGGATGTACATTTGAAGGGGCATTCTCCAATCGTCCCTTGGGTCAACATAAATTGTCTCTTCGATTGGCATAACACTTGAGCTATCAATTCATTCTAAAGGGATTACTCTCATTTCGTTGACTTTGACCGACGATCCCAAATTTGTAAGTGCATCCGCTCTTGAGTTCTGTTCTCGCAATACACGTTTTATTTCAAACTGATCGAACTGGGGCTTAAGCTTGGAGACTAGGTTCAGATATAGGAGCATCTTCTCATCTCGTGCTTCAAATTCTCCATTTACTTGGTTGACAACTAATGTGGAGTCACTTTCCACCACAAGTCTAGCAGCGAGTCTTATACCAGCAATCACAGCCTCGTACTCGGCTTCATTATTGGTAGCTCTAAAACCCAATCAAAAATTCTACTTGATTTCTTCGCCAGTTGGAGACTTCAAAACCACTCATATTCCTGACCCCTTCTCATTGCTCGATCCGTCGACCTGCACAATCCATGTCTCTATTCCAAGTCCTTCAGGCTTGTGTGTCAATTCTGTGACAAAATCCACGAGCACCTGAGCCTTCAACGCTGTCCGAGGTCTGTACTCAATGTCAAACTCTGTCAGCTCAACCGCCCATTTCGTCATTCTTCTGGAGACGTCTGGCTTGTGCAAAATTGCTCTCATCGGGTATGACGATAGCACCACAATAGTGTGGCCTTGAAGTACGGATGGAGTTTATGAGCCGACATGACGAGTGCAAGCATGAGATTTTCAACGACAGAGTATCTCATTTCAGTGTCTAACATTGTGTGGCTCATAAAGAATACTGGCTTTTGGACTGCATCTACTTCTCGAACAAGGGCCAAACTCACTACCGTCTCTGAAACTGCCAAGTACAAGTAGAGTGGTTTGCCTTCTTTTGGCTTCGATAGGTCAGCGGAGTCGTCAAATACCTCTTCAATTCTTGGAAAGTTGATTCGTATCGTTCGTTCCACTCAAACTTCATGTTCTTTTTGAGTAGCTGGAAAAAGGGAAGACATTTGTCAGAGCTTCTGGTAATGAATCGACTTAGTATGGCTACTCGACCAGTTAGTTTTTGAATTTCTCGTTTGGTTCTTAGTGAAGGCATCAACTGAAAGGCTTTAATCTGATCAGGATTTGCCTCGATTCCTCGCTTCGTGACGAGATAACCCAAGAACATGCAACTCACAACTCCAAAAGTGCACTTATCTGTATTTAGCTTCATGCCATATTTTCAAAGAACGTCAAAGCATTCTTGCAAATGCCAAACATGGAGTTGAGCCTGCAAAGACTTAACCAACATGTCATCGATGTATACCTTTATATTCTTACCAATTTGACGCTCGAACATCATATTGACAAGTCTTTGGTAAGTTGCTTTTGCATTCTTCAACCCAAAGGGCATGACCTTGAAACAAAAAAGCCCTTGCTCTGTTATAAAGGTAGTCTTCTCCTGGTCTTCAGGATGTAGAAGGATTTGATTATAGCTAGAGAATGCATCGAGAAAACTTAAAATCTCACGGCTAGTTGTTGCATCAATGAGTCGATCGATATGCGGCAACGGGTAACTATCCTTTAGGCAGCCGTTGTTCAAATCGGTGAAATCGACGCACATGCGCCACTTTCCATTCTTTTTTCTCGCTGTTACGACGTTGGTAAGCCAATCAGGATACTGGACAGGGCGTATAAAGCCGACCTTGAGTAATCTCCTCACTTCATCTTTGACAACGTTGTTTCGTTCAATTCCAAGCTTTCTTCTCTTCTGCCAGATTGGTTTGTGGTCTAGATCGATGTTTAGTAATGGGAGATTATGCTCGGGTCGATTCCAGGCATATTTGCGTGGGACTATGCAAAACAATTAGCGTTAGCTTTAAGAAAATAAATGATTTGGGATTTTATACCCTCATTGAGCTGTGACCTGATCTTCACTGTACGCTTTTCATCTTGCGGGTTGATTTGGATTTCGTCCAGCTGGTCTAGAACCATTCGACGTAGCTTTGGTTGTTCGTCCTGCTTTATTGGATGGTTTATAATTGTTATAAAGCCTTTTTCTGCTTCATAGCGTTGACGTAATAGCTCCTCGCTGCCTCTTGGCTTCCTCGAATCTCCCGAATGCCTCACTTCATCAGAAGCCTGATCATTTGGTGGTATGTTGAAGGGACTGCCTTCATGGAGTATATCCAAGGCGGCCCCAAAATGATGTTGTACCCTGAAGGGCAATCCATGACTAGGAAACTTGTTAACTTGTTTTCTCCTACTACATACACCGGAAGCTTGATTTTCCCCATGGTCGTCATTGCTTCGCCATTGAAACCTACCAATGATGTCGGGGATTTTTTGATCTTCTCTTCACCTATTTCCATTTCTCTTAGCGTTGAGAGGAACAAGATGTTGGCTGAACTTCCATTGTCTACCAGTATCCTGCTGATCTCGCAGTTCGCAATGTTGAGCTTAATGACAAGGGCATCGTCATGCGGAGTGTCAAACCCAAATGCCTTGTTGCTGCAAAATGAAATAACATGCTCATAGTGTTCGCTGTCAAACAAACTGACAGTCACTAGATGAGCTTTCCTCTGATACGCCTTCATTTGGTTTACAGAATCACCGTTGAAAACTGAACCTCCACAAATTGCTCCAATTATTTTCCTAACTGGTGGTGGTGATGGTGTCTTTTCATGGACTTGGTGGTGTCTTCGTCCTCCTTGCTCTTTGTCGAGCCCATATATTTTCCTTCCCGATTCGGAGAGGTACTCTCTTAAATGCCCTTTCTTAAGAAGCTCTATGATCTCTGATCACAAGGCTTTACAATCGACTGTCAAGTGCCATGTATCTTGATGAAATTCACAATATTTGGACTGGTCACATGAACGGCTTGGTGCCATTTTGCCTGGCCATCAAACATAATCTTTTCCTTTGAGCTGAGCGACTAGCTCGGACGGTGATATGCTGAGGGCATATTTTGGGGGTGACAATGGTCTCGAGGTGGATCGAGGTCTGTCTTTTTTGCACCTCCACTCCCTTTTTGGTGGTGTCCTTGTCCATTCTTGTAGATTGGGTTGTTGTCGTTGCTTCTGATTCCACTTGCTTTGATCTTTTGTTCTTGTAAACTCTCGCTCGCACTATTCATTTTCTTCCTCTAGGTCGATTCACCCTTTAGCTCTGGTCAAGGCTTCCTAGATCATCTGTGAGTAGTCAAAACAAATGCTATTTTTGAAAGATGACTTGTACAGAAGTCCTTTCTTTAATGCTTATCTGGCTATTCGATCCTCCAAATCTGAAATCTTCGATAGTGCTTTACTAAATCTCTTAATGTAAGCCTGTAGCGACTTGCCTAGGCTTTGAACAATAGACCACAAATCTTTGGTCATTTTGACGTGTACTGAATATGCTTTGATGAATTGATTCACCAAGTCTTCAAAGCTATCGATCGATCTTGTTGGCAGGTTGCTGAACCATCAAAGCGCCAGGCCTTTAAGTGACTACATGAACAACTTGCACATCATTTCATCAAGAATCGAATCAAGGATACTAGTAGCGCTGACCACATTCTTGTACTACAACAAGTGGTCTTTTGGGTCTGAGGTTCCATCAAATCGAGCGAACACGAGGTTTTCATACTTTGGCGGTATGACCGAAGTGATTCTCTTTATGAGTAGGGTATCTCGAATGTTTTTTGAGATGTCATCCAATGCTGGGGTCTTGCTTGTGGCTTTGGAAACCTTTTGATTGATTCTCTCTCCTACGAACTTTGAATTCTACTTGAGCATTTCTCTCATCATTAATTGGATCGACTCTTGGGTCAATAGAGTGACAGCTGGTGCTTCTTTGAATCGAGCTATCTGTTCCATCCTTTTGTTTCTATCCATTTCTTTACTATGGCGCCTGTATTCCATATAGCATTTGTTGTAGTTGTAGTTGTTGTCATAGCTAGAGTTGTCGTGGCTATGCAAACTGGCGTTGTTGCTGGTGCTAGAGTCGATGGAGAATATAGCGGCTGCATCTTCCCAATTGGGCTGTAGGTATGTTGCTGTATTCCTGGTTGTGGGGTTTGAAATTGCCACTGTGTTGCAGATGAAGTTGGTAATGTTGAATACCCATGGTATGGGTAATAGTACGACTGTGAAGCCATCTGGGAGTTTTGATAGCTAATTTGGCTCCTCAAAGCCAAATTCTCGTTGTTCAATTGCTCCAACCTTTTGTCACGCTCCTGAGAAGAAACTGCTTGCTCTTGGAGTGTTTTCTTCAGAGCCTCAACTTTTGCTACAAGGGCTTCCATTTGCTGGTTGGCCTGAGAAGTTGCCTCACTTTCTTTAATCGAAACGTCTAAAACATGCTGATTATCTTCCATTTGTGATTGAGCCAAAGATCCCAGAGTTGATGACCTAAAGGCCCCACGGTGGGTGCCAAACTGTAGACAATGAATCTACAATCAAATGCTAGAATTCTAGATTGAGTTATTTAAGAGCTCGGGCCCTCAAATCACCGTTGAATGGATCTATAAGCTCGAATTTATTTGCTAGATTAAAGTGAAATGAACAAAGTAAAACTGCAATAAGAATGACATAGGGGATTTATAGTGGTTCACTCTATTAATGAAGAGCTACGTCCACTGTAATTCACTATGATTTTCTTGAGTACAGATTACAAAGAGTAAAGAAATGAGAAAGCAAATTGATAGGGTCTCGGTATTTGTTTTTCTGTGTCCCGTATAATGAAAGTCTACCCCTTATATAGAAGATGAGGAAGGATAGTAGCTCCCAACCGTCTGGCGGAGTGGGATAGAGTACCATAAGTAACCGCAATAGTGGGACACATGTCGATCTACGATAGGCTGCAAGAATCAAGCCTCCCCTATGTTTTGGGCCATGACTAGACGTGCTATAACCGTCCGTTCGTGCAGATAACTGTCAATTTGAGATGATCGATCCAGTCAAACGAAGACGTATAATGAGTGCGAATTATCAAGAGAAACAACTCAAATCACGCAAGACGATTGAATCAAACGAACAATACGAACCATCAATTTGATTGGGCTTCAGTTAGTAGATTTTACTCGATCTATTCGATTGGTATCAACATTGGGCTGCACGGGCCTGCTAGCAAATTGGGCCTACCTAAATTGCACCCCAACAACTATCATCGTTATTTACAATGAAATGGTACTTTAAATAAAAATAGAGTAAAGTAAAATGCAATACAACAATAAGGGAATAAAATACAACATATGAAATAGTTCAACAAAAATTACAATAAAATGTACATGATTACTTTTTCCTCTTATCTTTATTAAAATTATTAAAACAAGTCCATTCATCATCTAAGCAAAGTAAGTGTAAATTGTTATCATTAAAAACATGAACCTCCTCCACCGATGACAATATTTTACTAAAAGATGGAATGTCACTCCATTCATTATCATCCTCATCACCATCACTAATTGCTATTGGCTTCATCAGCACAACTGATGACAATTCTAAATCTTTAGGATCAATGGTATAGAAAACGTGTTTAGCTTTCGATGCCATGACAAATGAATCATTCTTCTAACCCAATTTTCCAAAGTCTACTACTGTAATGCTGTCATTATCAACCTTCATGTAGCTATTGTCGATTCACTTGCACTTAAAAATAATTACTCAAAATCCATAATAATCAACCTCTCATATGCTATCAACATAACCATAGTAGGTCATTGTTCCATACGTAAGATCCTTGTTTTTTATGAAGAAAACATACATGGAATCAGCACGAAGACACACACCACTATTTTAGACCAGATGCTTTTAATCTCTTTTGTGAGTGTAAAAGGTATAATCATTTATTGAATATGAAGTATATCACATGACCATGAATGAGAGTCCTCTAGCCAACTTAAACAAGTCTTCTGAGACACCTTTGCTTCGAGACTCAAAGGCCTTCTTATATATGTGTGCTCGTATCCACTCTCTGAAAGAGTGGTTGTGTTCATCTTGTAACTATTTCTCATTCTTCCCTCTCTTGGGATTTGCATATGTTATTTTCTTCATGTCGATCTCTAGGCGAATGGTTCAACTAAAAGAGTATTATACAAAACATGAAGACATGCCTACTCCTATTCCTCGTAAGAGATGGATGATGGAGTACTGGTAGACATTGCTTTTTGCCAATGTTAACCTTCCTTGGCAAACCGATTGCTTCGACATTAGATAAGTATTCCTACAACTTCGACTATGTAATTTTTTACAATGCAACTCTTTGGCCTATTTAGGTACCCTTCAAAATCTTCATGTATCTTTCAAAAGGGTACATCCACCTCAAGTATACAGCCTACAAAGTCTAACTTTGCATAGTAAGTGCACCGCTAAGTGAATCATAATGTCAAAAAACACTGGTGGAAAGTACTTCTGTAGTATGCACAAGATCTTCACCAACTCTATTTATATTGTATCTAGCTACCTTGGATCTATCACCTTGGAGCATCTGGAGTTGAAGAAGAAACAAAACTTTGTAGGTACATATCTCACCTTTGACAGAAGAATTCCATGCGACACAAATGGCAACAATTGTTGCTTCAAAGCATGACAAAGCTTCAAGCCCTTCATTGACACCAAGTTTTTGAAGTTTGAAGAATATTCTTCTGAAACTTTGAACGAAGCAAGCCATTTACAAAAAAAAAATTTCTTATCTCAATAAGGTGTACTTTGCCAAAGGCAAGTAAATCCAAACACCACTTTTCTTGGGAGCCAATCACCTCTTATACTCATTTCAACAAGATCTAACCAGTGAATTTAGATCATCTTTAGTTTTGCTGGGAAGTCAAGCAACGTATCCACTATTAATTCACAAAAGTTCTCCCTAATGTGCATGACATCCAAGCAGTGGTGAACAAAAAGACTACTCTAATATGAAAGTTGAAATAAATTGACTTCTTCTTCCAAGGATCTTCTCCCACTGGTGCATTATTCTTATTTTTCATCTTCTCAAAAACTACTTTGATATTCCTCATCATGTCAAACACTTGGTGACCTATCAACGATCTTGGAGGTCATCTTTCTTCTATCTTGCCATTGAATGCTTTCTTTTGTCTAGGATATGAATGGTTCAAAGGCATAAACCATCTATGGCTATCGTAAACTATCTTTTTACCATGCTTCAATGGAAATAAAGATGTCTTCATCATGCAAACATGACAACCTATCAAACTCCTGACCGAGTTCCCGGATAGGTTTCCATATATAGAAAAGTCATTAATAGTCTATATCAATATTGCTCTAAACGTGAAGGTCTCCACATAGTAAGCATCTTCGACTTGTATACTACTTCCCTACAATCTTCTCAACGCATCCATTAACGGTGCTAGGTACATGTCAATGTCATTTCCCATTGATTAGGTCCAAAGATTAACAAAGTTAACATCAAGAACTTTCGCTTCATGCATAGGTCCGGTGGAAAATTGTAGTTGACAAGAATGGCCGACCAAGTATTGTGCTTGGTATTAAGATTGCTATGAAGATCAAATCCATAAATGGATATAGCAAGGCAAAGATTCCTAGGTCTTGCATTGAAATATGGATTCTCCGCATGAAATGTTTTCTACTATGGGGCATTAGCCACATGTCTCAACATACCACCATCAATCCTCCTATCATGGTGCCAAGTTAAATTCTTTGCATGATCCACATTATGAACAATCACTTCATGTGGTTCTATTGGAATGTAAGACAATGCCTTAACCAATATAGCTTTTTTTCCCTCCGACGATTTCTTAGCTTTCTTCCACCTAGACTCATCACACAACGGGCATTCATCTAAGTCTTCACACTCTTTCTGGTATAGCGCATAATCATTCAGGTAAGCATATATCTTCTCGTACTCCATTTTAAAAGTACTCAACATCTTCTTTGCTTCATATATACTTGTTGTCACTTTATTATTATATGGAATGCATTATATAGAAATTCTAGAAGTCCCGTGAAACTAGAATTGGACTACCCACCGGAAGCCTTTTAATTCTATAATCTAATCAAAGTAGATAGTTTGGTATACTTTAAACAGCCATTATACAACGGGGTCTCTTCGTCTTCTATCATCATCTCAAATAACTCCAGCTAGTGCATAAAGTATTTTTCTATATTATTCATCATGTCAATCATGTTACTACTGTTATCATCCTTATCAATATGACTAACATGGACATCCCCCCTCATCGCCGATAATAAAGTTAGAACTTTCTCACAATGCCATATTCATATTTGATAAGTCTAATCAATCCTATATCAATACAAATGAAACATAACATCATCATATGATTGTTTTCTAATTTCCACAATCAACAAAAGGACAATGAATCATACTCCTTTTGATATCAGTCTTTGCAAAGGCCACAAAATCGTGAACCCCTTTCTCATATTCATCACTTATCCCATTAGCATATATCTATTTCTTATCTGTTGCTAAGAAATCAAATAAAAGTTTATTCTATCTCACAACAAATTTAAGATTATCCAATAACAACAAATTTATAACTAATTTCAAATAATTTCCAATAACAAATGAACTTCTAAACATAAATAAAACCTAATTAGCTAAATAACCAAAAAAATAAAATTAACATACCTAAAAATCATTCAATCTCAATCTCGTATAAAAATAATTTTTAATTAATTTAAAACAATCTGCTAGCATTACATAAATTAAACCTAATTAGCTAAATAACAAAATAAAACTAAAACTAACATACCCAAAATCATTCAATTTTAATCTCACAATAAATTATACAAAATTAAAAAAAAAACTAATTAACCTTAGATGACAAAAACTATTTCTATGAGGGGATGAACCCAAGGTCTGGGCTAGCAGAGACGAATGCAACTGAGGCAAGGGGACGGAGGTTTGGGCGATGGAGATTTAGGTGTAGCAGAGATGATTGCGATGGAGGCTAGGGGACGAAGGTCTAGGCGGAGTGAAGACGAATGTGACAAAGGCGAGGGGACAGAGAAGCGAAGAAGACTGTGATGGTGGCGCTACGAAGGCCAGAGAAGATGATGACAACGACGGTGAGATAGGGAGGACTTAGAACAATTGAAATTTGGTAATTGGGCATGGGTTTGATTTTTAGAAGCTTGCATTTATGGCAAGTTGTTAGACAACGGTTTCTCAAAAACTGGTGTCTAATATTATATACTATACGACGATTACTATTAAACCATTGTCTAAAGTGCTTATGAAAATCCAAAACATGGTACTTTTCTGTGTCGGGTAACTTATGACGATGGTTTACTAGCATTGTTGTCTAATGGCCATCATCTAATGAATTAATTGTAGTAGTAGTAGTAGGGCTTCTTAATTCTAGAGAGAATTGATAAACATGGATGGGAAATAATAATTTCTTCAGCGTATCACATATAAGATTTTTTTTTTAATTATGTAAACAAAACCTTAATTTTACATAAATCATAATTTCTAACGATTTTAGAACAAATAGGATTTTTCACAATTTTATAATTGAGAAAAACTACCATCATTGAAGAGACTAAACGACTACAAGGCTACTTGTAAGGGAATTGTGCTTTTTAGCTCAACTCTTTACCCTAAGGTTTTCTCTAATGTGCATACTAGAGGCCACATAAAAACAGTGGAGAGAAAACCTTTTTTTTTTTTTAATAAATACAAGGACTGCACTTATAGTTTTTGAAACTGACTAGTAGGATTAGTTTAGATTTATTATTTATTAAATCATCATTATCTTTAAATTCAAATTTAAATAAATATCACATAATGATATACATTTAGGCCACAAAAAATAACAGGTATGCTTCTTCATACCATCTTCATGGTGTCCTTGTGTTCAAGTCCAACAAGTGGGTCTGCGACTTAACATTTCTTGCAAGATAGAAGAACTAAATCAACGGCTAGATATTTTGGCTGATGAGAAAAACAAATACAGTTTTAACACAGCAAGCATCATTTATGAACGACCTGAAAGAGAGAAGACAACTTCTTTTATTGATGTTTCCGAAGTATTCGGTCGGGATAAAGAGAAGGAGATTCTGTTAAACAACTTGTTAAGTGAGAGTAGCAAAAGTGGGAGTGGGCTAAGTATAATGCCAATTGTAGGGTTTGGAGGAATGGGTAAAACTACTTTGGCGCAACTTGTGTATAATGATGTTAAGGTTCAGACTCAGTTTCAGTGCAGAGGCTGGGTTTGTGTATCGGATCCTTTCGATGAGATCAAGATCGCAAAAGCAATTATAGAATCCTTGACAGGCACTGCCACCAATTTAGTTGAATTGGAAGGTTTACATCAACGCATTTGTGCAGCTGTTAAGGGAAAGAAATTCCTTCTTGTTCTTGATGATGTATGGACTGAAGACAACAGAAAATGGACAAAGTTAATGGAAGCACTCAAGCATGGGGTAGCAGGAAGTAAAGTTTTAGTCACGACTCGGAAAAAGGAAGTTGCTATTATGATGGAAGCAGAAGCTTGCATGATTACACTTGAGAGTTTGTCTGAGGAGGTGTGTTGGTGTATTTTCAGCAAACAAGCATTCCGAGGCGAAGACAAGAGCGAGAATTTAAAAGTAATTGGGAAGCAAATTGTTAAGAAGTGCAATGGTGTTCCTCTTGTTGCAAAATGCTTAGGAAGTCTTCTTCGCTCGAAGAAGAAAAGGACACAATGGGAGGATGTTTTGCGTAGTAGCTTATGGGAATTAAAGGATGTGAAGGCCAAAGTTTTCGCTCCATTCATGTTAAGTTATCGTGATTTGCCACCTGTAGAAAAACGTTGTTTGTCTTATTGTTCTATTTTTCCAAAAGATTATAAGATTAAGAAAGACGAAGTGATTCAAATGTGGATATCTCAAGGCTATTTAGGTTGGCAAAATAGAAAAAATCTTGAGCTAGAAGGTGAGGATTGCTTTGAGACTTTAGCAATGCGATCTTTCTTTCAAGATTTTCAAAAAGATGAGATTGGAAACATTATAAGTTGCAAGATGCATGACATAGTGCATGACTTTGTTCAATTTCTTACAAAAAATGAATGTTCCATTATGGATGTTACGGGGAAAATGGAAGAATATTCAGGAAAAAAGCTTCGTCATGCAACGCTAGTGCCAGAGTCCGACACTCCTACTCCTAGTTCACTATATGAGATCAAGGGTTTGCGTACACTCTTTGTTGCATTCTCGTGGAATGGTCAGCCAAAAGTTAATTTAGAAAGATTGTTCTCAAATCTAACGTGTCTCAGGACATTGAATTTGTCGGGTGGTAAAATTGAGCAACTGCCGGAAGGGATTGAAAAAATGGTCCATCTTAGATATCTTGACCTGTCTCGGAATCATAAGCTAAAGGAGCTACCGAACTCAATATGTGATTTATTTAATCTGCAAACTTTAAAACTGATGGGCTGTAGAGATCTTGAACGGCTGCCAGCCAAGATATGGAAACTCGTAAACTTACGACATCTATACATGGTCGACTGTGATAGTCTAAAGCGTTTGCCAAAGGGGATTGCAAAATTAAGTTTGCTTCGGACATTAGATGAGTTTTGCGTGCCTGATTATCGCAATGATGAGATGTTAGAGCTTGAAGATTTAAATATGTTGAAACATCTACAAGGCTCTTTAAAAATACGTGACTGTGGAAGGCTAGAAAATGGGGGTCGGGCAAGAAGGGCACAACTCAAGGACAAACAATACCTTGTTAATTTGGAATTATCGTTTGTTAGTGGGTCAGGCAGGAATGAGGACATTCTTGAAGCATTGGAACCACATCCAAACTTGGAGTGTTTAAAAATTGGCTTTTACGGGGGCAACACCATTTCTCCAAACTGGATGATGTCTTTAGTTAATCTCAAACTCCTCAAGCTGGAGTTTTGTGGAGAGTGTGAATTTTTACCTCCTTTGGGAAAATTACCCTCCCTTGAATTTCTCGAAATAAGGTACTGCCACAAAGTCAAAAGGATGGGGGTTGAGTTTTTGGGAATAGAAAATGATGAAAATGGGGCACTCAGAAGGCACCAAATTTCTTTCCCTAAATTGAAACAACTTAAGTTTGAAGGTCTCGCCTTGTGGGAAAAATGGGAATTAGCGATTAACTTGGGAGAAGAGGAGGAAGATAATTGCTTTACAATAATGCCATCCCTTCAATCCTTGCAAATTAAGTTTTGCAGGAAACTAACAGCACTGCCAGACTTCCTCCGAAAAATACCTCTGCAGCGTTTATTAATAGCTAGGTGCCCAATCCTCAAAGAACGTTGCCAAAAAGGGGTGGGAAAGGACTGGCCAAAGATTTCTCACATCCCAAACATCCAATTTCAAATTTTACATGTTGCAGAGCTTTTGGCGAATCAAGCGGTAACTTCTCCTCCTTTCTATCACCTTTATTATAAAATTAGATTCATTGTTGTTCATAATTAACACCAGTTTTTGCTAATCAGCTTGGCCCATGGTAAAAGCGTTTATTCTTCTTCTGTATTTCTAATTTAAGTTTTCCTACTACTGATTTTGGTTCAAAGCACATTGCTTAGTTTTTTTTCTAATTTTTATTTCCTTTCTTCTCTGTTCATGGACACTAAAATTATATCACTGATGCACAACCTGTTTGAAATTTCAAAGTGTATACTTTAAATATTATATGTTACTTCTTTTTTGAGACCAAAAAAAAAGTTCATATATGTTACTTCTTTTTTGAGATACAATCAGGACTGACATATGTATCTCAAACCGTTTCCAGTCGGTGGAAGTGGTGGCGCTTCATTTAATTAGAAATACAAACTGATCATAATAAGGCCATAAGAGGCTCTTAATTCCATTCCCAGAATTGAACTATCTGGCATGTTCTCCAACTTTTATGCATACCATAGTGGAAAACAGGTTTAGCTTCTAATGGCATATTTAGAACTGTTTTGTTTTGATCAAGATATTTTTTATTTATAAGAAAATACTTTTAACTTGTCTATGTGTTTCCAGGGATTTTATCTATTGATTTTTGGTCTAGTGGTAATCGTTTATCCCAGTTGATCTTTTCTATGTGTTTCTTCGTCATGTTAAGTTGTCAACAAATAGAATTAAGCCGACAAGGAAATGCTTAAGATTAGTAATAAAGGGAAAAAAAAACCAATGTGCATAATACGTATTTGGAAACTAACATGATTTTTACTGGTTTTTGTCTGTAGTGTGCAACTTTGTATGAGAGATTAAAGCACAGGACAGGTTGAGGACCTATCAAGATGCTTCCTTGCAGAACACAACAAGAGTTGTAACTCAATAGAGTGAGTGGAAAACCTTCCAAATGCAAGCAGGAGAATAGAGATCGGTTTTCAACTAAACTACAGTCTAAAGTTTTTGTTTAGCAATCCCTAGTTTTATTTTATTTTATTTTATTTTTTTTGAGGGAAGCAATACCAAGTTCTTGAGTGACTGTAATAGTAAGTAATTTGGATGTTTTCTTTTGGGAGCTTTTGTTAACCTTAAGGAACAACTGAAATCCTATATGTATTAAAAAAGTCATGATTTGTAGCACGAGGATTTTTTTTAGGAATCAGGTTAAATCAATATGAATTTGCTTCGGTGTCTGACCATATCTACTCCTTCCCCTGTATTTGCAGGTCAAGAGAACTCAACAGGCAATATGTCTATTCAACATCAAATACGACCTCAACTTCTCTTGTAGGTCTTTTAATCGATCTTCTTATAAGTTATGTGTGTTTTTGTTTCTGTGTTCATCAAAATAATAATAATAATAATAATAATTATAAATGAATAAATACAACCTCACTTCATATCGATCTTGCTATCACTTGTGAATAGGATCAAATGATATTCTCCCATATATCCCCTTTACTTCTTGTCCTTTCTCAATAATATCAATTAATATCACTAAAATTTTTAAGAACACTGCAATCATGATATTTATATATTTTGGCATAACGCAATACAAAATAATTAATTCCCTAACTACAATTATTGCTTTTGTTGTCCTCTGAATAGCTAGACGGAAATCGAGATAAACCAATAGTATTTTTCTTCTTTGGTCTTTAGTGTTGTATTTGTTGGCTAATATTGCCAAATCTGTTTATTCTATAAACTTTTACCACTTTAACATGATTTAGCATCCCTTTCTTTTGTTGTTCCTCAATAACCTTATGCTATTTGGTGAATGTTGGTCTTTTAATCTCCTCTAATCAATTTTATGACATGGGGATTTTAATATGCTTTCTCGGAGATTCAGGAACACTGAGTACTGATCTTGGAGGTTACTTTTATGGTGACAAACTTCTAGTCAAAGAGGAGATCCACAGTAGAATTATAGATATGCTCTATGAAGCTATTAGACAAACTAGGAGAGGCCAAGATTTTTCTGCCATACAATTAAGGGTAAGGATTTTGCTAAACCATTGATCTTTACCAACCATTAATTTAGATTAAACTTTTGATCGGATATATTTCTGTATCTACATTGAATTTTGGCATCATTGATCTGTGAGGTGACCAAGTATATTGGCTTGACACCTTCAGGAAAGGCATATCTGAGCTGGATCCAAAATTGGTGTTAGAAAGGTATGCTTCTCAATCTTGTTAAATATAGAAGCAATTACGCTCGAATTCACTCACTCTCCGTATAACATAACGAAACATTTTGCTAGCTAATCAGTTTTAACATTTTTATAGTTTTCCAAAATAATGTGGGAATTTCAAGTGCGGGGAATACATATGGGAGATAATCTAACACAAGCAAAATTCCAATTTCACCAAATGTAAGTGTCTCCCTTTTATATTTATCTATAAATCTTCTTTCACGTACTTTTATGTAACTTGGTTCACATCTCGTCTGTGGAATTCTGAAATTGCAGAGTATATTGTTCATATTCATGAGAAGTGTGGACCTGGTTTGGACATTTTGAACAAGGATTACTCAAGATGGTAGTTAGTAATTTTTTTATTTCTAATATATTTAAGTGTTACCTTTCTATATTCTAAGAACTACTAATGTACTTTGAGTGTTTGTTGTGAGAATGTAGATGAACTACGAGTGGCTTGATCCCTTAATAGGGTACGTAGGCAGCCTAGCTTCAGCTGGTCCAGCCACAAAAAAATAATACAACTTTTTTATTTTTAAAATTAAACAGTTTACTCTTCTCAAAAAATTAATCCCTTTGGTGTTGATATATTCATACGTCATATTGTGCAGAATAACATTGTTCTATTTCTTGTACTGCTAAATGTGGACATTGAATTCGCAACCTGTAGAGGGAAGAAAAGAAAACATATTAGACAGCCAAATTTCGAAAATAGAAAGAACCGAACAACCTCTCATTAGCATGCAGTTGCTCTGTAGAACAATGATGACAAGGGTTATGCTTGCATTTACACAAGAACTATGTAACTGTAGTCTTTGGACGGCATTTTAACAAAAAGCTGAGTTAATTGTGCTAATTGATGAATAGGTTTTCAGCTTCATGAAAAAATCAATTGAGATCTCATTTATGACCATTTCCATTAACTTCTCTTCTATATGTTCGTTTTTGTACATTAGAACTACAATATGTGCTTTCATGTTTGCACTTCCAGGATCACCGTGAACGCTCATTTTGGGGTTACTATTAGTAAAACAAAGTCCATAATCACAAAAATGAGTGAGCTAGACCAATGATGACACGGAATAATACATTGTTCTCAAATAATACATTGTTCTAGTAAAACAGTTTAGTCTTCTCAAATAATACATTGTTCTATTTCTTGTACTGCTAAATGTGGACATTGAATTCACAACCTGTAGAGGGAAGAAAAGAAAACATATTAGACAGCCAAATTTAAAACATAGAGAGAAACGAACAACCTTTTAAGTTTGAAGTGAGCTTCAGAATTGTATCTACTCTGCTATTTCTGTATTTGTTATCCTGCTGGAGTCTTTTATCTTGAACGTTTCTTTTTAAAGCAATTTACAAAGACCTAAAATTTTCATGTTCTCCTCAGAAATGTTGGACAGTTCTGATTGATACAAAACCACATAGCATTTTGTATTTACTTTATTCCAATATGAATGTTTTAAAATAAAATCAAATATACACACACACACGTATATAGTCAAATAGAAAAATGGGACATGCATTTCAGATTCTTACAATTAAATGAGAGATTTTTTCTCTCAACCTCATATATGTTCTATATGCCATTTGGATCTCCTCACGTTTTCTATACTCATGGATGTACAAGTGGTCATTTTCTGGCCCATGGAAAGCACCAACATCCCTATGTCCGAGGAAATATCATTAGAAAAACTATCCCAAATAAACAACCATAGCAGATGATCCAAATATGAGGCTAATCTTCCTAGAACCTACTCAGAAAAACTAAAATGATCAATCTCTTTGACAAGCTCAGTTATTGTTTACACAGAAACAATTTCATATACCTTGGTTTTCTTCTCATTGCAGAGTCTGAAAGTTCTCCAAAACAGGCATCTCTACTGTCCCATCCTGCTTCTCCCGAAGCACTATTGAAAATTCCAGTGGAGGCTTCACCTGATGTTGGGTTGCTCTTATCCCACTCGCTGAATCTTGGCACAGCAGAACTATGATCAAGCTGCCACATTAAGACTAAAATCATGCTTCTGGGAACAAAAAGACAATAATTTACTTAGAAGTGTTGGTGAGAAGGATGTAAATTCATTGCTTCATAAAGATAAACTTCTTTCATATTGTGATTTTCTTAACTCTTTCAAGAAATAAAAAGATCCGTCATATGAAATACGTACAAGGAAGAGAAAATTTGTGAATTATATAAATATTAAAAGAATTAACTGTTTAAGTGGCAAAATGATTTTACATGGGAGTCATCACAAAATAAATAAATAAATAAATATGAATTATTTGATAAATATTGTGGAATTATAAATGAAAATACAATATCAAATATGTCATTTTCATGCTTTTTAATGCCGAATATAACATAGGCATCGAACATTTTCCACGAAAATGGTTTAAAGCTATAGCATAATTTCTTTTGAAGTTGCCATCTTGAGATTCCAAGATTCATTATCATGTTTTATGGAAAACATAATCTGTTTTTTAGCATAATACATGTCAACGAACAATCTCTCATGCAAGCTTGACAATGAGCAAAATACAAAAGAAGTGAAGGAAGCATATTTTTATTGGCATGGCTTACTGCTTTTGGTCGAAGTCTTCCAGGATTAAGGGAGCAAAACCATATCCATCGTTATTTTGAGTTGAAGCCTTTCCCTGCCACGCATGAGAAGAAACTCCACTGCCTCTTACCCCAACTCTTGCATGCGGATTCGGGTATAGCTGTGAGTCTCCAATAAAGTGTTCAGGCCCTGCGACCCCATCGCCTAGTCTTTCAATCGCTTGCAGCATCATTCTGCAGTAGATAAGGCCTCCTTTGACTACTATCTTCCCTGCTCAGAATTTGGTAATGGTTTGACCTTGACGCTTTTGAACACCTTCAAGATTCGCATTCAGTCCTGTTCCCATTAGATCTTACGTGAGCACCAAAATGATCATTATCATTAAAGGTTACAGAAGAAGGCTCAATTTGCCTCTTTTGCACACCTTTTCTCAATCTCTTTTGGAAAGACAGATGCTTCGTAGCAAGGTGAGTTGTTGGCGAGTATGTATGGTTTATTTTGAGGGTAACTACGATTAATCTTTTTATTACCTCTACCCTCAGTTGCTTTGTTAAAATAGGCTGTATAGTTTCCTTTACTTCCCTAGTCTCCAAACTTTGGCACATTTAACCGGTGCTGCAATGACAACAGAGCAGATAAAAAGGCTATTAGTGAACTTAGTAAAGGACATGTAAAGAAGCATAAAACACCACCATTCTTGTTTTTGAATGACATAGGAAGAATGATTTTTTCTGAAGAAATAATTACATCCATTCACAAAACATAGCTTTCTTTTGAGCTGCTAATTTTGGGGGAATAATAATAAAAGTTTATTTATATAATTTCAAGTAAATATGGTACAAGGAAAAGCGTTTTTCAAGCTGGTCATAACTTCTATTTTTTTCCCTTAAAAAAAAAGTAGTTTTTGTGTGTAAATTTATAACTGGCAATTCAAATCATGCAGAGAAAACATATATGCAGAAGATAAACCAACCAAGAGAGAGAAAAAGTTTCTTAAATCTCATTAGAAGATCAGATTCTAAGATTATCCAACAAGAGCTTCCAAATGCCAAAGTTTCACCTTTTTTGTTTTGACCCCCAGACACCATCACCCTTTTTTTTCCTTGATTGGATGAAGGCGCCAAAAACAGGACAAAAAACCAATAAACAATGTACTTAATCCATACTAATTTTGGGATGTAAAGAACATAAATAATAAAGATTATAATCCAAAAGAGAGTAAATAATTGCCAAACATAGAAAGCCATGAATTTTATAGAATCCAAACCCATTAAACAGACATACAAACATTAGCCTTCAATAATGAAAACAAAAAGAAAATAAGTGAAGGTAAGAAACTTACAGCCATCGGTCTTCAATCAATGCTTGTTTGGTTAAATCTCCAAAGGAAACAACTTTCCAACAAAATCCAATAATTTACCAAATAGCGGCCTAAACCACAGTGACAAAGCTTCTTGACCAAAAGTCAACAATTACATACATTATGCAAAATGTGAATTGAGAAATAAGTAAAAATATATGGTGAAAATAAATAAAAAAGAGAACCTCTCAACTGTTGACTTTGAGTCAACGGTAACATTTGTCTTCACAATTTTCTATTTTATTAAACACTAGTTTATCAAAATTTACTTTTTCAACTCCTAGACCAGTACTTTTTTCGTGTTTCCAAAATTAAATAGAAATATGTTACTAATAAAAAATAAACTAACATCACCTCAAAAAAAAAAAAAATTTAAACAAATAGAAATGAGAAAAGTGCCTTTTGTAATTCATTTTAAGGGGATGGAAGACTTGACGCATATTCCTTCTTCCTTTGGCCCTTTCTTTGTGCGTGTGCCGTGTGTAATATAATAATAAACACAACAACAAGAAGACACCCTCTAGTATCATTTTGAACTGAGTTTGTGAATAATGTCCCATCATCAAAGTTGGCAAATGCAGGACTTACTGAATTTACCTCATGAAGCCTTTATTGTATACAATTTTTCTATCATCTAGTAATGGATTAATTATAAAAATTTCTTCTTAACAGGCAGAAAATTTATTGAAAAGGGACGGTGTATATAAACATTATAAAATTTAGGTGCAATAGTGAAAGAAAAAAAGTTCATGGGATGGACGTCCACCTATCTATGTGTGATTCCATCTCTGACTATAGCCCTTGTAACAGTATGTCCACAATCTTCAAAACTAAACATGTATTTCCCTTAATTTATAAAATATTAATCAAAAAGCGCCTCTATTATGATTTTTTAGCATAAATGGTACAAAAACACTCATTATTGAAAATGTTGTAATGAACGATAAAATTCTAGAATTAAATAATGTAATTTACATATTTAAATCAAGGATTTTCCCAGAAACATTATGTATGAATTTCATGACTAAAGAATTTACGAAATTAATATATCAATATTTCAAAAATTCTATAATAGATTCTATAGTTAAGTTAATTAACTATCGAAATTCAATAAATGAATTGATAAATTCAACCATTACTAAGACTGAAGAAATTTATTTGTAAAGAACTTGAGAATTTTTTGGGTACAATATTAAGTTAGCAGTGTACCGAGAAACACTTTAACGTACATTAGATCCTTAATTGCCAATTTACTTAAAAATGGAGCTATGCGAATAGCCGAATCGATTAAACATGTTATGCAAACTCGGTTAGTGACATTGTTAAAAACTACATCATTGCTGAGCCTAGATATACATAAAAAAAAAGAAGTCAAGTTCATATTTTTTTTAGTCTAAAGTAAATTTCTAGGCTTAATGCAATCAAAATCAATGCGTGATTAAACTTTGACTGATATTGGTTCATACTGTGATTAGCCTATCGTAGTATTTGAAAAATAGGTAAAGACTTGTCGGGTAATCAAATCTTTTGTTAGCTAAATTTATTATTGCTTATAGTATAAGATTTATCTACTTAAGGGATACTTGCAACAAAAGGGTCAAAGTACCCTTAAATCATGCTTTTACTGTGATCATTGTCTCTCTTTTTTTTTTTTTTTTTTTTTCTTTTTCTTTTGCAATCAATTTAGTTAAGCCAACACTCCAACTCCACCAACTAACCAAGGCAAAGAGAGAAAAAAAGAAAAAAGAAAAAAAGGAGACATCATGGCTGGCAGTTGTATGGTGGTGGTTTTCTTGGTTTAGAGGCAATCTTTGTGATTCAAATCCTTTAGAGAATAAGAGGACATCATAGCATTAATATAGGATGAGAATACTAGTACAACCACTCTTGCCTACCCCACTATTTTTTACCTCACAAGTATGAAAATCAAGCAAAGTTGTACAAAAAAATATTGTGTAAATCAGCCCCTAGTACCAGCCGGATTCTTTCTTAAATTTAGACCCCAGAATATTGCTTTTAAGTCCCTTAAACAAGTGTCTATAAAAGACCATGGGTGGGAATGAGATTTTCCTTTTTTTGTCCCTTTCCACCGAATGAGCTTAGAGTCCCAAAGAAAGAAAAAATTTTCTCCACTTGTTTCCCACTTCCTTTCCACCAAATACCACCTCCTCAAGAAATCAAAGTGCGTCCTAGTTTCTTCTCTACTCCACCGATTTACCAAGCCCAAGAAAAAAGAGATATATATATATATATATATATATATATATATATATATATATAAATACACAAACAAACATATTTTATCAACTCCTACAAAGAAGAAGTAAAAGAAGAAGGAGGTGGTGTAAACTATTGTCCAAGGTAATATATACACCTTTTCTTTCTCTCCATCTTCCTTAGCAAAGGAAAGAAAATATGTTGCTTAGATAGCATTTATGTGATGACTAAAACAAGCTAGATTTTTTTACATGATTGAGTTTTTTTTTTTAGTGTGATGCAAGAAGAGGAAAAAGAGTGGTGATAGAAGCCTTAAGACCACCCATTCAAGAATTGACATCAAGGGTGAGTGAACTAAACTTTCCCTTAAATTTCTTAAGGTTAAAGTTTATAACTTTATGAGAGGTTTAATGATTGGGTGAGCAAATATGTTGTAATAATTATTTATGTGTTAATTAGTTAGGTTTATGCTTGTAAGCCATATAAAAAGTTAGTATTTACATGTTAGAATTATGTTTTGGCAAGTTTTGGTTTGTGGAAAAAATTTCCACAAACTTTGAACGCATAAACGGAGGCCTTAGAATCGATGTTTAAAACTTTACCAAACATGAGACTTTTAGTTTTTGACGTTTTGAACAAAAACCTATGACTGCGAAAAAACACAGTTTTGACTCTAGATAGGCTTTCCTAGTAGTTTTATTGGACTTCCCAAAAACTGCCTAAAGGTAGCCAAAAAAAAAAAAAAAGACTAAATGCAGCTTGCAAAAAACTGCTAAACAATTCCAACAGTGCTAGAATTGTTTTGCCGTTTTCGGGGTGTTTCGGGTTTGAATTTTACATTTCACCGGATATGAAATTTTTGATTTCGATGAGATGAACAACTTTTGTGAAGAAATTTTCTCCAAAATCTGCCTTTAAAATACAGGTATAGACAGTTTTCTAAAACAGCCCAAAAGACTACATTTTTACGTAGAAAATTGTTTTAAAGTTTCGGGTGGTTTCGAGGCCAAACTACATTGTTTGCCAAACATAAAAGTTTTATTTTCCAACAACATGAAGAACTTTTGTGGAGAAAGTTTTGTGAAATACTACTTTTAAATTGGACTTTAAATTGTACATATAAAAACAGTCAAAACTTTTAATTGGCAAAAATTTCAAAGTTCTAATCAGGAAACAATTTTGCCAAAGAAAAATGGTAACTACGACTTTAAAAACAAACAAGAAAATTATTGAAACACACATTTAAAAACAAGTGACTTTTATGAGGAAAAAACTTTAAAAGAAAAACTGTGTTTAATAAACGATTTCATATAAATCTTCCAAAATTACTAGATTGGTACCAGTTTTTATAAACAAAAATAGCGTGACTTTAAAATTTGATTTTTCACTAAAACAAGAAATTACAATACTTTTAAAGGTTATATAAGCCCAAGATTTAGTAGGTTAAAAATTTTGGGTATTATTTTATAGAGTGACTTTTATTTGAAATTCCAAGCTAAATAGATAAGAATTTCAAGGATGAACTTTTATCATTTTCAATTGAACATTATTTTAGCAAGCATAAAAACCTGATATGATACAACTTTAATGCCATGATGTTAGGCACGGGTCCAATACCTATTTCAGTCTAAAATGCCACGTTGAACACAATCTATTTGTAGAATGTATATGACGTTATGATGTCATTTTTGGCCGTACGGGGTTTAAAAACAATTATGAACCCATTAAATGAATTTAAAATAAGCCCAATTAGGACTTAAGGTAAGAATCATGAATTTAGGAAATGTGCAATTTTGAGGATTAAAGTCTCACATATTTAACGACGATAGATAATTAATTAATTATTTTAAAATTAATTAATTATCAATGTGCATACGAACAAATGGCCATTAAGGCAAAGTTTAAATATTATGAGGATTTAGTAAAAATAATCCTTGTGATAGAAATGATGAAATCCATGATCAATTGATAAAAGAATTTACGGTCTATTAGAGTGATCGAATTCTTGTGGTTATGCTAAAATCTAAATAGCATAAAATGAAGTATTCTTACACACTCCAAATGAGTGTTTTGTACAGATTTGTTTCCATTAGAAAAGAAGGAATTCAGAATCTATAAGGAAGCCTACTTCACTGAAACATGTAAGTATGAATCTCGCCTACAGTGTGAACAGTTTTTAAATCAAACTATTTTTACATGATTTCTAAAAATATGAAATGCATGTTCAGTGATATGCCCTGCTATAATTATGTTAGGACATATATATGTTTCTAAGATATGATGAGTTAGCATCTTGTGAAGTTATGAATGATGTGTGCTGTATTAAAACATACTGTTTACTTGTTTTCAATTAAGCGTGTGTTTAGTATGGATATGTAGTGCTATGTAGTAACATGTTATACTGCATACACATAATAATACAAATGAAACTAAGCAAGATAAGTTAAAGGAGTCGTACCAACTTCTTGACCCATGAGGAGGCTCCATGTTAAACTAATAAATTATAATTGGTCATGGTGTTGTTGGGACCTTGCAAACCCTAACATCCCATTGATCACCCACAACTGGTACGATCACATGGGCCCAAACAATTAAGTTAAGATAAATTTTGAATAATGGAGCATAAAATAGATCAATACGCATGCACAAATGATCATAAATTGTTTTACCAAGTAATCTTCAAATTGTTTTGCGAGTTGAACTTCCTACTTGCCGAGTGAAAGCTCATTAAGTGTGTTCATACTGTAGGTAAGGAACCTGTCAACATCACTTGACTAGGCAGTGCCAAACAGCGGATGAACAATGGAGATGGGCATGGATACCACTCACACAAATGTAACATTTCCGCATTTATAAGTTTATGAAATTATGCGTGTTTTCATTGTACAAAATTTAGTATGCATTAAAAAGTAATTAAGATTACATATGCAAGTTTTTGGAAACCAAGGTTGTACTCATACAATCCTAGTCCATGAATATTAAGATTTAAAAATGATGTATTAGAAAATGCAACCAATACGCATGAATTTTAAGCAAGAGAATTATAATATTATTTAGAATTTAAAATGACTATAGGAATTTTACGTTTAAATAAGAAATGATTTTTATGATTATGTTTTAGGAATTTATCAATATAAAAGTTTAGATGATTATGCTTTGAGAAATTATTATGTTGGATTTAAGTGAAAGAGTTAAAAGTAATAATTATTATGATAAGATTTGAAGAGGTTAATTTTTAAGAAATAAATATGTTATTTTTAAGATATTAAATTATAAGTAAAATATATAAATAATTTTTAAGGAAGTTTTAAAGAGCATTTATGTGACACCTGTTATTTTCCTAACGGATATTATGGTAATTAAATTAATTATTAGTGTGCCAATTAAAATTTGTTTCATCTAAAATCTATTTCATCCTATTCATTTCTACCTATTTTTAAATTTTCTAAACTTTTTCTATATCTATTGAGAAGATTATGGAAGTTTTCATGGATGATTTAACTATTTTTGGTAATTCGTTTGATACTTGTCTGCTTAATTTGGAAGCTATTTTGAAAAGATGTGAAGAAAAAGGCCTTGTGTTAAATTGGAAAAAATGCCATTTTATGGTTCCATCTGGCATAGTTCTTGGACACATTATCTCTGAAAAATGAATTAAAGTTGATCCAATAAAGATTGAACTCATTTCAAATATGGGCACTCCTAAGACTGTTAGATATGTTTGATCTTTTCTTGAACATGCTGGATTTTATAGGAGGTTCATTTAGAATTTTTTAGTGATATCAAGACCATTGTGTAGCCTCTTGTAGAGAGATGTAGTGTTGGAATGGACAAAAGAATGTGAAGAATCTTTTTGAACACTGATATCTAAGTTAACTTCTACACCTATCATGCAATCCCCTGATTGGAGTTTACCATTTGAAGTCATGTGTGATGCAAGCAATTACGCTGTAGGAGCTGTCTTGGGTCAACGAAGGGAAGGAAAACCTTTTGTAGTGTACTATGCAAGCAAAACCTTTAACAATGCTCAAATGAATTACTCAACCACTGAAAAGGAATTACTTGTTGTAGTATTTGCGCTTGATAAGTTTCGTTCATACCTAATCGGTTCACCCATCATTGTTTTCATTGATCATTTTGCCCTTAAGAATCTCTTTTCTAAAAAGGATGCTAAAGCCCGACTTACCAGGTGGATCCTTCTTCTGCAAGAGTTTGACTTGACTATCAAGGACAAGAAAGAAGTTGAGAACGTGGTAGCTGACCACTTATCTCGTTTAGAAGTCAATGATTTTGTCGATAGTTCACCAATTCATGATGAATTTCTTGACGAACATCTGTTCTCTATTGCCAAGTTACCTTGGTATGCGGACATTGTCAATTACTTGGCAATTGGAGAAATTCCATCTTCTTGGAGTTTGCAAGACAAAAGAAATGTTTTGTTAAAGTGCATAACTTTTACCGAGATGATCCTTATATTTTCAAATACTATCGTGATCAAATCATGAGATGTTGCATTCTTGAAAATGCAGTGTTAGTGTCTTAAAATTTTGTCACACTGATGCATGTGGTGGTCATTTTTCTGCCAAGAAAACTGCTGCAAAGATCCTCCAATGTGGTCTTTATTGGCCCACTTTGTTCAAAGACACCTATCATTATTGTCGTTCCTGTGAAAATTGTCAAAAGTTAGGTACTCTGTCTCGTCGTCACATGATGCCTCTAAACCCGATTATAGCAATTGAAATATTTGATTGCTGGGGAATAGACTTTATGGGACCTTTTCCACCTTCTTCTGGGTACCTATACATCCTTCTTGCTGTGGAGTATGTTTCAAAATGGGTTGAAGCTGTAGCATGCCGTACTAATGATAATACAACTGTTATAAAGTTCTTGAAAGAAAACGTGTTATCCAGGTATGGTACGCCACATACTGTAATCAGTGATCAAGGCACACATTTTTGCAACTATTCTTTTGAAACTTTGATGTGAAAGTATGGTGTGATTCATAAAGTTTCGACTGCCTATCATCCACAGACAAATGGACAAGCTGAGTTAGCAAATAGAGAGATCAAACAAATTTTGGAAAAAACAGTGAATCCTGATAAAAAAGATTGGTCCTCATGTCTTCAAGATGCACTCTAGGCATACCGCATAGCTTACAAAGCTCCTTTAGGAATGTCTCCCTATAGGCTCGTCTTTGGAAAAGCCTATCATTTACCTGTAGAACTTGAACATAAAGCTTATTGGGCTATTAAAGCTCTCAACTTTGATCTTAGTGCTGTAGGTATTGAACTGTAACGCCCCTATGTGGGGGTTAACAGTTTTTAATAAGATAAAATAAAAATAAATAATAAAAGTAAAACCTTAAAAATAAAATTTGCCCGGGACTTAAATGAAAACTCTCAACTCAAAAATAAAAATATAAACGACAAATAAACCACAGTTTTAATGTAGCACCTTAAATTTAATAATATAAACTGTTGTCATCATCATTTTAACCCTCAACACATTGTAATACAGTCACAGAAAGTAACAATTGATGCTTACATTATCATGAAGAACATTCTTTACAATTGAGCAGTCCCAATGTAATATAGTTACATCGCTTCCTCAACTATATTTCTCGTAGCCACCTCACACTTAGTGAGTCCTGAAAAGATATAAACATAAGGGAATGAGCAACACTATGCTCAGTAGAGAAAACCATTACTCACCTTTAGGTTTTTATCATTACCACATTAAAACCTGCATGGTTAGTAAGTTACATCACATTCCAGATTATGAGGTTTATTATGATCACATCTTATGGATACCGTAGTTAATCGTTACCAAGTGTCATAATTACACATTTATACAAATATTACAAATCATCATTGTTCCTAGGTATCCATGTTAAATTGAGTATCACTCAACTCATCGAAACCCAAATGGGCGCACTTGATCACCCTATAAACATTCCAAGGGTGTTCCGGTGAGGGGACATCAAGCCCCGAGTCCTCACCAAATCGATTCCTGTACAGTGTGTTCTGGGACTTTCAACCCAAGGAAGCGTCATCGCCTTCCCCCTACTTTACCTTTTAGGGTATTCATGCCCAAGGACGTAACCGTCGCCCTTTTCATGTCTCACAATTTCTCTATATTAAATCATTATTAATAGAGTTAATTTTCCTAACCATGCTTCTCAATTTATAACATGTGTCAATTCATTATGTTCCTCGCCGTACAATACAAGACGAGTCCATGTCATAGTTTCATATGTGATACTCATATAATATCAGTTCAACATAGATATATATATATTGCGGCAAAACAATCAATTTTAATTCTATAAAAACCTCACAAAAGATGAGTAATAGAATCCCTACCTTTCAAGCTTATCAACAGTCTCTTAATCATGGAATCAGTTAACGTTAGCTCCATACTCCCTTGATCCTAAGGCGTGCATAAGGACAATTAAAACTAAAGCACAATATACAACTACATTCATAAAATTCATTTTAATTTAATCTTAGAATTTCAAGAAATAACCACTGCCCATAGAGGTTGTGACACCCGTTATTCTTCTAACGGGTATTGAGGTAATTAAATTAATTTTTAATGTATAAAAAAAATTGCTTCATTTAAATTTATTTTATAATATTTATTTTTATCTATTTTTAAATTTTCTAAAATTCTCCTATATTTATTTAGTATGATTACTAAAAAGCCTTAGAACTTCTAATAAATCTCAAAAATGTCATATTGGCATTATGTGTGTTAAAGTCTTTAGATGAGACATAAGGATATCTTTTCCAACTACTCTTGACCCTCATTTTCTTTATTTCCTCCGTGACATGCTTCAACATGTCTCCTCTATAATTGTTTCTATCACTTCTTTTCAAAGACTTCATCTTTTCTTCCTTTTTCTTCCACGGTTCCCACACTCTTCTTCTTATTTCTTTGCTGAAGCAAAATACTTAGAGAACTTCTTCAAGGCAGCCATAAAAATCAGCCACCATCACCTCCATTTGAGCAAGAATTTCAGTCATACCGAAGTAAAGGAACCTGTTTTGAAGCCATTTCAAGCTTCCAACTAACCATAATCCGAGGTTAGAATCTTATGAACAAATTTAGTCTTTCATTTATAAATTTTCTTTTATACTAAAGGATTATTCAAATTTGCGTTCTTAAACCTAAGTATATGTTTGTTGCTATTTTGGAGCATATGTATGAAGTCTAAGTGTATATGCCCTAGACAGAAAATTTATATTGTTAAACTTTATAATACCTCTATGGGCAGTGGTTATTTCTTGAAATTCTAAGATTAAATTAAAATAAATTTTATGAATGTAGTTGTATGTTGTGCTTTAGTTTTAATTGTCCTTATGCACGCCTTAGGATCAAGGGAGTATGGAGCTAACGTTAATTGATTCCAGGATTAAGAGACTGTTGATAAGCTTGAAAGGTAGGGATTCTATTACTCATCTTTTGTGAGGTTTTTATAGAATTAAAATTGATTGTTTTGCCGCAATATATATATATCTATGTTGAACTGATATTATATGATTATCACATATGAAACTATGACATGGACTCGTCTTGTATTGTACGGCGAGGAACATAATGAATTGACACATGTTATAAATTGAGAAGCATGGTTAGGAAAACTGACTCTATTAATAATGATTTAATATAGAGAAATGGTGAGACATGAAGAGGGCGGCGATTACGTCCTTGGGCATGAATACCCTAAAAGGTAAAATAGGGGGAAGGTGATGACGCTTCCTTGGGTTGAAAGTCCCAGAACACACTGTACAGGAATTGATTTGGTGAGGACTCGGGGCTTGATGTCCCCTCACCGGAACACCCTTGGAATGTTTATAGGGTGATCAAGTGCGCCCATTTGGGTTTCGATGAGTTGAGTGATACTCAATTTAACATGGATACCTAGGAACAATGATGATTGGTAATATTTGTATAAATGTGTAATTATGACACTTGGTAATGATTAACTACGGTATCCATAAGATGTGATCATAATAAACCTCATAATCTGGAATATGATGTGACTTACTAACCATGCAGATTTTAATGTGGTAATGATAAAAACCTGAAGGTGAGTAATGGCTTTCTCTACTGAGCATAGTGTTGCTCATACCCTTATATTTTTATCTTTTCAGGACTCACTAAGTGTGAGGTGGCTACGAGAAATATAGTTGAGGAAGTGATGTAGCTATATTACATTGGGACTGCTTCAATTGTTGAGAATGTTCTTCATGATAATGTAAGCATCAATTGTTACTTTCTGTGACTGTATTACAATGTGTTGAGGGTTAAAATGATGATGACAACAGTTTATATTATTAAATTTAAGGTGCTACATTAAAACTGTGGTTTATTTATCGTTTATATTTTTATTTTTGAGTTGAGAGTTTTCATTTAAGTCCCGGGCAAATTTTATTTTTAAGGTTTTACTTTTATTATTTATTTTTATTTTATCTCATTAAAAACTGTTAACCCCCATATAGGGGCGTTACAGAATTTTTGGTATCAGAGCCTAGGTTCGGTTAACCTAGGGAGTGTAGCACCACTTTAAAAAAATATATTTTTGAGATGGTTTTGAAGCTGAATTTTCATTGTCATCATCAAAATGAACCTTCACATTGATTTATACAGTCTAGAAGGATGTAACATGGAAAGGCCATAGAATGAAAATATTAATAGTTATATGAGTACAATAATTATATAGAAGGAAAGTATTAATAGTTATGAGGGAATGATAATTATATGGAATGAGTTTATAAGTAGAATGCTTATGAGAAATTCGTATAATATTTGGATCTATAAGCATATTTAATTCGTATAAACGATGAGAAATTCGTATAGATACGAGGATTTAAAAGCCTTTTGTCTCGTGAAAAACAATAAGAAATATAAGGCTTGATTTATTGATTTTAAAGTTTGACATAGATATGCCAAATTTTTCGTAATTGATTCAAACCTAAGTAATGATTATGTGTGGATTCGATGGAGCACATAAGTGTCAATGTCTTTTCTTAAAAGTTCTATATATTTGAGGAATATGATATAAGTTGGGAATCATGGTATTGAATCTTGAGAGAGATAAATGTTAGACTTTTGGTCTGTTGAGACTGTGTAAAGTCTAGAATGCATGAATCTCAAAATTGGAATATTTCGTTACGTACATTGTATTTAAGTGTATCAGTGAATCTTTTGGTTACCTAAGGTTTTGTTATATGAGGAAATTATATATTGTATGAGTAGAATTGTGGGGATTATAGATGTTCTTAAGTAGTAACATCAAGTGTCTTTGTTCATTGATATGGTCTACGTTGAAAGACGTAAATCGTATTGATTTCAAGGTTAGTCACATTCTAAACCCTTGGTAGCAATGATGATGAATCCATTGATAGATGTTGAGTATTATCAATAACATATGGGTGTATGCATTGTTCAATAAGGTTTTGATTAAAACAAAATTATTTGAGTTGCTGGAAGATTATGTTGTTATGAAATGATTTTAAATATCATTCAGGAAGATCCTTGTTGTCGTTAAATTAGATTTGTTGTTCATAGTTAACTTTATCTATAGTGGGCTTTAAATTGAGTTTAAGATTTATACAAATTGGTTTTCAATTTTATGTTTGTTATTTAACTCGTTCCAAATGTGTTAAGGCCCGAAACAACCTGACCATTTTCAACTAAGAACATTTGGGCCTAGTTTAAATCCTAAATCAGTTTGATTCACACTGTCTCTCCCACGTGGTCTCTATACGTGTCATATACAGTGGTTTAATTAATGTTTACAAATACGTTTACTGTGCATAGGAGCTTATTTCTCCGAGTTCACTTTTTCTCTCTTAATTTGTTATTTTCTCTCTAAATCGCAAATCCTCTTCTTTTTCATTAAAAATTCTTCTTTTCCTCTAAAAGAAGAAGGAATTCTAGGATTCTGTAATTTACTATCTTAATTTTTCCTTTCTATTTACTCTTCTTTCATCTCATCATGGACCCAAAGTACCAACATCTGAGAAAGTATTTCCCATCACTCTCCCAAAAGATTCTCAGAAAGAAATACAAGGCTAGAATTACTCGGTTGTGGATTCTTATGCGTTTTGGTATCCCTTGTGATGTGAGAATGTTGATAGAGGGGAAAATCCGTCCGAGTGACTTTAGTCAAGATGTCGGTTTACCAGGAACAGGTACCAGTCGTAGTGCAATGAAAAGAAGAGCCCGTGCCATCGTGGTCGCTTGTAACAAATGTGGAAGACAAAATTGTAACGGTAAATGTACTTCACCTGGTTATATGTCAACGAATAGAGAGGATAAAATAAGGTTTTGTAGGGAAGGACTTTCAAAGGAGAACTTGGATAGCATCCATCCTCCTCTCCACGGTCACCCTAGTGGATATGTTCAAGGAGCTATTTTTAAACTCTGGCCTAAATTTTATACAGAAAGACAACGCCTCAGGAATATGGTATTTCTAGATCCTGTTTGCCAAGCCATAAGAAAACTGGATGGGGAATAAGTCATCGCTCTATAAAGGTTATTTAGTCTTTGCTTATTTGAAGCAGTTTTAGCTGATGTTCAACAGTTTGTGTTTTTCTTTTACTCAGAATATTTGCTTTTGTGTTTGAAATAATTGTGATTATTAGATTGATACAGTAAGTGTTAATATCTTATTTAATTTATGATTTTCTTAAATATATATATAATAAAATATATTATCTTATCAGACACGTTACATACGGTACAGTAATATGTTTGAATTTTGAAAAACTTATCCAGATATTTCAAGATTTGTGTCTCAAATTTCAAAAGTTCTACAGTATTTGTCGTTTATATTAAATTTCTAGACTTGGTGTATATTTGTCAAAAAGTCTACAGTTGTGTCATTAGGGTCTTCTGTCGAATTGTTCTCAATTGTCAAAAGTTATACAATTAGAGTCTAATCTTTTTCAAAAAGTGAATCAGATTTTCTGTAAACTATCAATCACCTTATCTTACTTTCTTATCCGCACAAGATTTTGTTTAAATCTTTGGATTACATTTTCATTACCTACTCGTCTATCTCTTTAGCCCTTTTTGTATATTTCTCATCTTTAAAATCTCATGTAGAACCCGAAGTCTAAGTGGAGCAGACATTAAGCAACCACTTCTATAAACCAAATATGTCTACCTCCCAGTCCACGAAGAAAATAAAGAATGTCTGTGTCTTTTGTGGTTCCAGCTTTGGAAAAGATAAAGCTTATTTAGAAGCTGCAAATCACTTAGGGCAAGTCCTAGCACACAAGAAGATTAACATAATCTATGGGGGTGGTAGTATAAAAATGATGGTAAATATGGCACTAGCAGCTAGGTCTAGCGACGCTACTGATGTAAGAATTTGGCCTCATATTCCAGTTGAAGGAAACCTTTGTAAGGAAGCCATAGGTAAGGGAGAAGGAGTCAGGAGTATCCCTAAAAATTTTAAAGACATAATCTATAATTCTGATGCTTTTATAGCATTACCTGGTGGTCTAGGTACTCTTGAGGAAATATTTATAGTTGCTTGTGGGCAATTGTTGGGCTTTTATTCCAAACCTTTGGGACTGCTGAACGTAAAGGGTTTTTATGACGGTCTTTTGAAATTTCTAGATTACGCTGTGGAAGAAAACATCACTACAGAATCGGAGAGACAAATCTTTGTTACTGCTTCAACAGCTGAGGAATTGATAGATAAAATGCAAATCATACATCCAGAATCCGACACTGCAACATCCAAGCTTGAATGGGAAAGGGAAAGCCGGGAGCGGCCAATTGATTTGAATCTCCATCTGTAATCTTTTTGTTTTATCTTTGGCATGTAGGCATGTGTGTCCGTATTTCGTGTGTTACGAATAACCGTTTGCCTTGTATTCTGTGTTTCTTGTGGTACGTTGTTGTTCAATCTTTTAGATTCATTGAGCCTAATGCCGGGATGGCTGGATACGGAGTACTTGATGCTCTCGAAACGCATCCTTCTTAAGGTCCTATCTTTTGTTTATCGATGTTTTTGTATCCTCTAAGCATGCATGATATGGATAGCTGGTATACGGAGTGCCTTGTACTCTCGAAACGTATCCGTATTATGTTTGTAATGTGTAATATTCTGTTAATATTATGTGGAAGTACCAGAGTCAGTTATGGGGATATTCCATATGAAATATGAGTATATTATTTGGATTGAATGTTTGTGTCATGAGGATAGCTGTTTAATGAAAAATATGTCGGGTATGTTTGCAACCAGAGATTCCGTTTAATATCTCTATGAATAAGTTTAATGTATGGTTTTGAATATAAGTGTTTGTGATATATGTTTTATGATTATGTTTTAGTTTATTAGTTGAGGTATGAAATCAAATATATTTGACTTTTCCTTACTCAAAAAGGAAAAGGAACCTAAAGATGAAGTATATAAAATTTCTCTGGCAATCTCCTTAAATGTGATTGTAAATCACAGTCCATGGACAATGAAGGACTGGAATCATGATATGGTCAATATGTAGGCCTGATCAGATTCTTAGACTATTATACGGTGTTATAAGTTGAAACTTGTCAGAAATACTCTCATTGAGGGATTTAGGAGTAAGATTTATTATGCAAGTAAATAAGTGGAGATACGATAACTTAAATTTGGAGGACAAACAACATTAACGGTTTAGACTTAGAATTGGAATCATAGTGGAATCATAATTTTTACTAGTATTGCTAGAATTGAAATTTCGAGGACGAAATTTCTTTAAGGGGGGTAGAGCTGTGACACCCGTTATTCTTCTAACGGGTATTGAGGTAATTAAATTAATTTTTAATGTATAAAAAAAATTGCTTCATTTAAATTTATTTTATAATATTTATTTTTATCTATTTTTAAATTTTCTAAAATTCTCCTATATTTATTTAGTATGATTACTAAAAAGCCTTAGAACTTCTAATAAATCTCAAAAATGTCATATTGGCATTATGTGTGTTAAAGTCTTTAGATGAGACATAAGGATATCTTTTCCAACTACTCTTGACCCTCATTTTCTTTATTTCCTCCGTGACATGCTTCAACATGTCTCCTCTATAATTGTTTCTATCACTTCTCTTCAAAGACTTCATCTTTTCTTCCTTTCTCTTCCACGGTTCCCACACTCTTCTTCTCATTTCTTTGCTAAAGCAAAATACTTAGAGAACTTCTTCAAGGCAGCCATAAAAATCAGCTACCATCACCTCCATTTGAGCAAGAATTTCAGTCATACCGAAGTAAAGGAACCTGTTTTGAAGCCATTTCAAGCTTCCAACTAACCATAATCCGAGGTTAGAATCTTATGAACAAATTTAGTCTTTCATTTATAAATTTTCTTTTATACTAAAGGATTATTCAAATTTGCGTTCTTAAACCTAAGTATATGTTTGTTGCTATTTTGGAGCATATGTATGAAGTCTAAGTGTATATGCCCTAGACAGAAAATTTATATTGTTAAACTTTATAATACCTCTATGGGCAGTGGTTATTTCTTGAAATTCTAAGATTAAATTAAAATAAATTTTATGAATGTAGTTGTATGTTGTGCTTTAGTTTTAATTGTCCTTATGCACGCCTTAGGATCAAGGGAGTATGGAGCTAACGTTAATTGATTCCAGGATTAAGAGACTGTTGATAAGCTTGAAAGGTAGGGATTCTATTACTCATCTTTTGTGAGGTTTTTATAGAATTAAAATTGATTGTTTTGCCGCAATATATATATCTATGTTGAACTGATATTATATGATTATCACATATGAAACTATGACATGGACTCGTCTTGTATTGTACGGCGAGGAACATAATGAATTGACACATGTTATAAATTGAGAAGCATGGTTAGGAAAACTGACTCTATTAATAATGATTTAATATAGAGAAATGGTGAGACATGAAGAGGGCGGCGATTACGTCCTTGGGCATGAATACCCTAAAAGGTAAAATAGGGGGAAGGTGATGACGCTTCCTTGGGTTGAAAGTCCCAGAACACACTGTACAGGAATTGATTTGGTGAGGACTCGGGGCTTGATGTCCCCTCACCGGAACACCCTTGGAATGTTTATAGGGTGATCAAGTGCGCCCATTTGGGTTTCGATGAGTTGAGTGATACTCAATTTAACATGGATACCTAGGAACAATGATGATTGGTAATATTTGTATAAATGTGTAATTATGACACTTGGTAATGATTAACTACGGTATCCATAAGATGTGATCATAATAAACCTCATAATCTGGAATATGATGTGACTTACTAACCATGCAGATTTTAATGTGGTAATGATAAAAACCTGAAGGTGAGTAATGGCTTTCTCTACTGAGCATAGTGTTGCTCATACCCTTATATTTTTATCTTTTCAGGACTCACTAAGTGTGAGGTGGCTACGAGAAATATAGTTGAGGAAGTGATGTAGCTATATTACATTGGGACTGCTTCAATTGTTGAGAATGTTCTTCATGATAATGTAAGCATCAATTGTTACTTTCTGTGACTGTATTACAATGTGTTGAGGGTTAAAATGATGATGACAACAGTTTATATTATTAAATTTAAGGTGCTACATTAAAACTGTGGTTTATTTATCGTTTATATTTTTATTTTTGAGTTGAGAGTTTTTATTTAAGTCCCGGGCAAATTTTATTTTTAAGGTTTTACTTTTATTATTTATTTTTATTTTATCTCATTAAAAACTGTTAACCCCCATATAGGGGCGTTACATAAATTTTCTGTCTAGGGCATATACACTTAGACTTCATACATATGCTCCAAAATAGCAACAAACATATACTTAGGTTTAAGAACGCAAATTTGAATAATCCTTTAGTATAAAAGAAAATTTATAAATGAAAGACTAAATTTGTTCATAAGATTCTAACCTCGGATTATGGTTAGTTGGAAGCTTGAAATGGCTTCAAAACAGGTTCCTTTACTTCGATATGACTGAAATTCTTGCTCAAATGGAGGTGATGGTAGCTGATTTTTATGGCTGCCTTGAAGAAGTTCTCTAAGTATTTTGCTTTAGCAAAGAAATGAGAAGAAGAGTGTGGGAACCGTGGAAGAGAAAGGAAGAAAAGATGAAGTCTTTGAAGAGAAGTGATAGAAACAATTATAGAGGAGACATGTTGAAGCATGTCACGGAGGAAATAAAGAAAATGAGGGTCAAGAGTAGTTGGAAAAGATATCCTTATGTCTCATCTAAAGACTTTAACACACATAATGCCAATATGACATTTTTGAGATTTATTAGAAGTTCTAAGGCTTTTTAGTAATCATACTAAATAAATATAGGAGAATTTTAGAAAATTTAAAAATAGATAAAAATAAATATTATAAAATAAATTTAAATGAAGCAATTTTTTTTTTATACATTAAAAATTAATTTAATTACCTCAATACCCGTTAGAAGAATAACGGGTGTCACAGCTCTACCCCCCTTAAAGAAATTTCGTCCTCGAAATTTCAATTCTAGCAATACTAGTAAAAATTTTAATTCCATTATGATTCAATTTCGAGTCTAAACCGTTAATGTTGTTTGTCCTCCAATTTAAGTCATCGTATCTCCACTTATTTACTTGCATAATAAATCTTACTCCTAAATCCCTCAATGAGAGTATTTCTGACAAGTTTCAACTTATAACACCGTATAATAGTCTAAGAATCTGATCAGGCATACATATTGATCATATCATGATTCCAGTCCTTCATTGTCCATGGACCGTGATTTACAATCACATTTAAGGAGATTGCCAGAGAAATTTTATATACTTCATCTTTAGGTTCCTTTTCCTTTTTTAGTAAGGAAAAGTCAAATATATTTGATTTCATACCTCAACTAATAAACTAAAACATAATCATAAAACATATATCACAAACACTTTTATTCAAAACTATACATTAAACTTACTCATAGAGATATTAAACGGAATCTCAGAGTTGCAGACAAACCCGACATATTTTTCATTAAACAGCTATCCTCATGACACAAACATTCAACCCAAATAATATACTCATATTTCATATGGAATATCCCCATAACTGACTCTGGTACTTCCACATAATATTAACAGAATATTACACATTACAAACATAATACGGATACGTTTCGAGAGTACAAGGCACTCCGTATACCAGCTATCCATATCATGCATGCTTAGAGGATACAAAAACATCGATAAACAAAAGATCGGACCTTAAGAAGGATGCGTTTCGAGAGCATCAAGTACTCCGTATCCAGCCATCCCGGCATTAGGCTCAATGAATCTAAAAGATTGAACAACAACGTACCACAAGAAACACAGAATACAAGGCAAACGGTTATTCGTAACACACGAAATACGGACACACATGCCTACATGCCAAAGATAAAACAAAAAGATTACAGATGGAGATTCAAATCAATTGGCCGCTCCCGGCTTTCCCTTTCCCATTCAAGCTTGGATGTTGCAGTGTCGGATTCTGGATGTATGATTTGCATTTTATCTATCAATTCCTCAGCTGTTGAAGCAGTAATAAAGATTTGTCTCTCCGATTCTGTAGTGATGTTTTCTTCCACAGCGTAATCTAGAAATTTCAAAAGACCGTCATAAAAACCCTTTACATTCAGCAGTCCCAAAGGTTTGGAATAAAAGCCCAACAATTGCCCACAAGCAACTATAAATATTTCCTCAAGAGTACCTAGACCACCAGGTAATGCTATAAAAGCATCAGAATTATAGATTATGTCTTTAAAATTTTTAGGGATACTCCTGACTCCTTCTCCCTTACCTATGGCTTCCTTACAAAGGTTTCCTTCAACTGGAATATGAGGCCAAATTCTTACATCAGTAGCGTCGCTAGACCTAGCTGCTAGTGCCATATTTACCATCATTTTTATACTACCACCCCCATAGATTATGTTAATCTTTTTGCGTGCTAGGACTTGCCCTAAGTGATTTGCAGCTTCTAAATAAGCTTTATCTTTTCCAAGGCTGGAACCACAAAAGACACAGACATTCTTTATTTTCTTCGTGGACTGGGAGGTAGACATATTTGGTTTATAGAAGTGGTTGCTTAATGTCTGCTCCACTTAGACTTCGGGTTCTACATGAGATTTTAAAGATGAGAAATATACAAAAAGGGCTAAAGAGATAGACGAGTAGGTAATGAAAAGGTAATCCAAAGATTTAAACAAAATCTTGTGCGGATAAGAAAGTAAGATAAGGTGATTGATAGTTTACAGAAAATCTGATTCACTTTTTGAAAAAGATTAGACTCTAATTGTATAACTTTTGACAATTGAGAACAATTCGACAGAAGACCCTCATGACACAACTGTAGACTTTTTGACAAATATACACCAAGTCTAGAAATTTAATATAAACGACAAATACTGTAGAACTTTTGAAATTTGAGACACAAATCTTGAAATATCTGGATAAGCTTTTCAAAATTCAAACATATTACTGTACCGTATGTAACGTGTATGATAAGATAATATATTTTATTATATATATATTTAAGAAAATCATAAATTAAATAAGATATTAACACTTACTGTATCAATCTAATAATCACAATTATTTCAAACACAAAAGCAAATATTCTGAGTAAAAGAAAAACACAAACTGTTGAACATCAGCTAAAACTGCTTCAAATAAGTAAAGACTAAATAACCTTTATAGAGCGATGACTTATTTCCCATCCAGTTTTCTTATGGCTTGGCAAACAGGATCTAGAAATACCATATTCCTGAGGCGTTGTCTTTCTGTATAAAATTTAGGCCAGAGTTTAAAAATAGCTCCTTGAACATATCCACTAGGGTGACCGTGGAGAGGAGGATGGATGCTATCCAAGTTCTCCTTTAAAAGTCCATTCCTACAAAACCTTATTTTATCCTCTCTATTCGTAGACATATAACCAGGTGAAGTACATTTACCGTTACAATTTTGTCTTCCACATTTGTTACAAGTGACCACGATGGCACGAGCTCTTCTTTTCATTGCACTACGACTGGTACCTGTTCCTGGTAAACCGACATCTTGACTAAAGTCACTCGGACGGATTTTCCCCTCTATTAACATTCTCACATCACAAGGGATGCCAAAACGCATAAGAATCCACAACCGAGTAATTCTAGCCTTGTATTTCTTTCTAAGAATCTTTTGGGAGAGTGATGGGAAATACTTTCTCAGGTGTTGGTACTTTGGGTCCATGATGAGATGAAAGAAGAGTAAATAGAAAGGAAAAATTAAGATAGTAAATTGCAGAATCCTAGAATTCCTTCTTCTTTTGGAGGAAAAGTAAACTCGGAGAAATAAGCTCCTATGCACAGTAAACGTATTTGTAAACAATGATTAAACCACTGTATATGACACGTATAGAGATCACGTGAGAGAGACAGTGTGAATCAAACTGATTTAAGATTTGAACTAGGCCCAAATGTTCTTAGTTGAAAATGGTCAGGTTGTTTCGGGCCTTAACACATTTGGAACGAGTTAAATAACAAACATAAAATTGAAAACCAATTTGTATAAATCTTAAACCCAATTCAAAGTCCACTATAGATAAAGTTAACTATAAACAACAAATCTAATTTAACGACAACAAGGATCTTCCTGAATGATCCAGCAACTCAAATAATTTTGTTTTAATCAAAACCTTATTGAACAATGCATACACCCATATGTTATTCCTAATACTCAACATCTATCAATGGATTCATCATCATTACTACCAAGGGTTTAGAATGTGACTAACCTTGAAATCAATACGATTTACGTCTTTCAACGTAGACCATATCAACGAACAAAGACACTAGATGTTACTACTTAAGAACATCTACAATCCCCACAATTCTACTCATACAATATATAATTTCCTCATATAACAAAACCTTAGGTAACCAAAAGATTCACTGATACACTTAAATACAATGTACGTAACGAAATATTCCAATTTTGAGATTCATGCATTCTAGACTTTACACAGTCTCAACAGACCAAAAGTCTAACATTTATCTCTCTCAAGATTCAATACCATGATTCCCAACTTATATCATATTCCTCAAATATATAGAACTTTTAAGAAAAGACATTGACACTTATGTGCTCCATCGAATCCACACATAATCATTACTTAGGTTTGAATCAATTACGAAAAATATGCCAAACTTTAAAATCAATAAATCAAGCCTTATATTTCTTATTGTTTTTCACGAGACAAAAGGCTCTTAAATCCTCGTATCTATACGAATTTCTCATCGTTTATACGAATTAGATATGCTTATAGATCCAAATATTATACGAATCTCTCATAAGCATTCTACTTATAAACTCATTCCATATAATTATCATTCCCTCATAACTATTAATACTTTCCTTCTATATAATTATTGTACTCATATAACTATTGATATTTTCATTCTATGGCCTTTCCATGTTACATCCTTCTAGACTGTATAAATCAATGTGAAGGTTCATTTTGATGATGACAATAAAATTTCAGCTTCAAAACCATCTCAAAAATATATTTTTTTTAAAGTGGTGCTACACTCCCTAGGTTAACCGAACCTAGGCTCTGATACCAAAAATTCTGTAACGCCCCTATGTGGGGGTTAACAGTTTTTAATAAGATAAAATAAAAATAAATAATAAAAGTAAAACCTTAAAAATAAAATTTGCCCGGGACTTAAATGAAAACTCTCAACTCAAAAATAAAAATATAAACGACAAATAAACCACAGTTTTAATGTAGCACCTTAAATTTAATAATATAAACTGTTGTCATCATCATTTTAACCCTCAACACATTGTAATACAGTCACAGAAAGTAACAATTGATGCTTACATTATCATGAAGAACATTCTTTACAATTGAGCAGTCCCAATGTAATATAGTTACATCGCTTCCTCAACTATATTTCTCGTAGCCACCTCACACTTAGTGAGTCCTGAAAAGATATAAACATAAGGGAATGAGCAACACTATGCTCAGTAGAGAAAACCATTACTCACCTTTAGGTTTTTATCATTACCACATTAAAACCTGCATGGTTAGTAAGTTACATCACATTCCAGATTATGAGGTTTATTATGATCACATCTTATGGATACCGTAGTTAATCGTTACCAAGTGTCATAATTACACATTTATACAAATATTACAAATCATCATTGTTCCTAGGTATCCATGTTAAATTGAGTATCACTCAACTCATCGAAACCCAAATGGGCGCACTTGATCACCCTATAAACATTCCAAGGGTGTTCCGGTGAGGGGACATCAAGCCCCGAGTCCTCACCAAATCGATTCCTGTACAGTGTGTTCTGGGACTTTCAACCCAAGGAAGCGTCATCGCCTTCCCCCTACTTTACCTTTTAGGGTATTCATGCCCAAGGACGTAACCGTCGCCCTTTTCATGTCTCACAATTTCTCTATATTAAATCATTATTAATAGAGTTAATTTTCCTAACCATGCTTCTCAATTTATAACATGTGTCAATTCATTATGTTCCTCGCCGTACAATACAAGACGAGTCCATGTCATAGTTTCATATGTGATACTCATATAATATCAGTTCAACATAGATATATATATATTGCGGCAAAACAATCAATTTTAATTCTATAAAAACCTCACAAAAGATGAGTAATAGAATCCCTACCTTTCAAGCTTATCAACAGTCTCTTAATCATGGAATCAGTTAACGTTAGCTCCATACTCCCTTGATCCTAAGGCGTGCATAAGGACAATTAAAACTAAAGCACAATATACAACTACATTCATAAAATTCATTTTAATTTAATCTTAGAATTTCAAGAAATAACCACTGCCCATAGAGGTATTACAAAGTTTAACAATATAAATTTTCTGTCTAGGGCATATACACTTAGACTTCATACATATGCTCCAAAATAGCAACAAACATATACTTAGGTTTAAGAACGCAAATTTGAATAATCCTTTAGTATAAAAGAAAATTTATAAATGAAAGACTAAATTTGTTCATAAGATTCTAACCTCGGATTATGGTTAGTTGGAAGCTTGAAATGGCTTCAAAACAGGTTCCTTTACTTCGGTATGACTGAAATTCTTGCTCAAATGGAGGTGATGGTAGCTGATTTTTATGGCTGCCTTGAAGAAGTTCTCTAAGTATTTTGCTTCAGCAAAGAAATGAGAAGAAGAGTGTGGGAACCGTGGAAGAGAAAGGAAGAAAAGATGAAGTCTTTGAAGAGAAGTGATAGAAACAATTATAGAGGAGACATGTTGAAGCATGTCACGGAGGAAATAAAGAAAATGAGGGTCAAGAGTAGTTGGAAAAGATATCCTTATGTCTCATCTAAAGACTTTAACACACATAATGCCAATATGACATTTTTGAGATTTATTAGAAGTTCTAAGGCTTTTTAGTAATCATACTAAATAAATATAGGAGAATTTTAGAAAATTTAAAAATAGATAAAAATAAATATTATAAAATAAATTTAAATGAAGCAATTTTTTTTTTATACATTAAAAATTAATTTAATTACCTCAATACCCGTTAGAAGAATAACGGGTGTCACATGAACGGAAGCTTCAACTCTCTGAACTTGAGGAATTAAGGAATGATGCTTACAACAGTTCACGGATTTACAAAGCAAAAATGAAAGCATTTCATGACAAACATATTCTGAGAAAGAACTTTGAGCTAAATCAACGGGTTCATCTTTATGAATCTCTTCTTCACCTTCATCTTGGTAAGCTAAAATCACGATGGACAGGTCTATATATTGTGAAACAAGTTTTCCAAAATGGTGTTGTTGAAATTAAAGATCCATCCGATGGAAGGATACTCAAAGTAAATAGCCAGAGATTGAAAAGCTACAAAGAATGGATAAGTAAACCCGAAGAAGTCACTCTTATGGCTCCAGTTTATCAACCCTGAGTAGTTTTCTGTTTATTCTCTTTTAAATATTTATTTTTGTTGTTTGTTTTCTTATTAAAAAAAAAATTTGAAAGTTGAAAATAAATCTCAAAATTAATTCTTGCAGAATAGCTGAGATTAAGGAGGTTATAATCAATTGTGATTAGTAACTACTTTATATTTGCGGCCTCTTGAGACAAATCCTAAAGAATTTGTGTAAAAATAAGATTTTTGACTTTCGAAACAAAAAAAAAATGAAGTCTGGGGAATCTGACTTTAAAAGACCCAATTTGTAATATATTATTGTGTGATTTGTTAGTTTTTGGTTTGTTAAGTTTACCATAGATCATCTCTGCAGCTGTGCTTATTCAGGTAATATTTTTGCTGCTCTCACTGTTCTTTTATACATTAAGGATAATGTATATTCTAGGTTGGGGGGAGAAGGTTGTGCTTAAAAATTGTGCTTCAATGTTGTGCTGTACCAAAATTTTTTCGATTTTGCACAAATTTTTTTTTTTATTTTGCTCCAGATTTTTGTGCATTTTTCATTTTTGTGTGTTATTTTTGTGAGTTGTAAAATTCATAAATTAAAAAATTAAAAAAAAAGTTTTGTAAATTATAGCTTCTTAGTAATTAATGTGTTATTATTTTGTTTTGATTTCTAAATTTCATATTAATGTAATATTATTTTTTCTATTCTTTAGATTATCTATTTTTATGGACTGTCAAAACTTTGGTTGTATTTAACATTTTTAAGTGTTTATTTTTCAAAGTGTTTGTAAGCCATTCTTTTCACACATACACTATAATGTTTAATTGTGAGTTAAAGCTATGAATATTTGAGTTTTGTTAAGATGAACAATTGAAGGCAGCAATATTTCAAAAAAAAAAACATAAAAATAAATAAATTGTAAATAAATAAAGTGCATAATTATGTACATTAATGAATAAATTTGGATAAGTTTAGTTTCATAGCCTCTTTAACTCGGGTAAGTAAGTTTAAAGGGTGCTTCAACACCTAGTACCTTAGACCAACTGGTCTAGGAGTTACTAACCTAAAGCTCGTTAAATGGGTTATGGAGAAAGCTTAAGGGAACTAAGCATTGCACTATCCATAATTGTAAAGTCTGTAAATATTTCTATTTTATGTTTCTGCTTTTTAATTATTCCAAATCCATAAATTGAAGTGTTGTTACCTACAGGAGTGAATTGAAGCAAAATATCAAAATAATTTTATTCCTAGTTTTGAAACTTCATAATTATTCATTATCCCTTTTTGCACTAAGTCTGGTTTATATGCATTTTGTTAAATAGCATATAAATTGTTCAAATAAAATTTTAGTTTTTGTTAGTTTATCTAGTTAGATAAGTCAAATTATAGTTAAATGGTTTCCATTTTATGATTATTCAATATATCATTTCAAAATAATATTGCTTTAATTGCTAGAGACTGTAAAAGTGTACATTTTCTAAGGCTTAAATCATTTATTTATGCTTTTATTTCTTATTAAATCCTCTAATTAATAGCAATTTTGTGTTAATAAGTATTTTTGTGTCTTAGTGTGTAAATATGTTTGAAAATGTGTTTTTAGTGTGTTTTTATGTTTAATAGAATTGTTAGTAATTTTTAGAGTCATTTTGGTGTGTTAATTAAGTGTTTAGTCTGTAAATAGTCAAAGCCGTAAAAATAATGCAGTTATTTATTTTGAGTTTTAGAGTGTTTGATAGTGTGTTTTAAGTTTGTAAATATGTTTTACTATATTTTTAGTAATTTTTAAAAATATTTCCAAGTCATAAAAATTATATCTGTGTCAAACCGTAAGAGACTGAAAACTTTTGGAGTTTTTATTTATTTTTGTGTGTTTTAATGTAAAATAAATATTTTTAATGTTTTTGTAAATATCATGTTTGTAAAATAATTAATATTAGTGTGTTTGTGATTTTTAGATTTGAAATCTAGAGGAAAAACGGAGCAAAACGACACCAAAACGGATAAAATCGGACATTAAATGTATCAAGAAGATGAATAAAATTTGAATTTGAATTTTTAGGACACGAGGCGATTTCTCAGCCCTCGGATCAGCTACCAAACGAATCTCGTCCGTCCATCCGCTGCAGACGTCAGGCCACGCGTCAGCCGAGGAGAAGCATCAGCGCTGACGCATGTCGGAGAAGCCGCGTGTCTCAGTCGTAGATTCCATGTGTCAACCTGTGATTGGCGCGTGCATCACACGCACCGACAAGCTGCAGAGAGAGTCAGAGGGAATCTCGACCTGTGTGGAATCTCGTGCGGTCATGTCCACGTGTAGCCACTCTTTCAGCCATTAGATGTAAATACCAACAGTGATCTAACGGTCCTAAATCTTGGCCCTACTGGTCCCACCTGGGCCCATCCTTCGCGCACTTGTCAGTTTTTAGATCACGCGTTGAACGGTCATGATCTGCCTGTTTGAGTCTTGCCAAGATACGCGATGCACTCGATTATAAGCTCAAATTTGCATCTCCAAGAGCGAATTTCAGCGTGGAAAAAAGGAGGAGAAAAAGGATCAAATGATCCAAAATTGTCAACTTTCAACAGGGAAAAATGATAATTACATATGGCAAACAGTAACTTTTCAAGGCTATAAATAGTCTTGCAATGCCCCTTGAAAAAATCATCCCCTTCGGGCCTTTGGCCCTCTTTTTCCCTTCCTTTCTTTACTGATGAGTTAGACTCAGCAGTATCTTCTTAGGTAAAAAATAATAATAAAATAATGCTTAAATTAGAGTAGAGTGTCTAGTGAGGCAGAGAGATCATCTTGTAGGCATAGTATTTTGGTATGGATTTTAACTCTATATCTGTGTGGTAATGCTTATATTATTGTGGAATAAATTATATCTTTATTTTCAATAATTATTGTTGATGTTGTTATGCTGCCAATTTTTACATAATTTCAGTCATGCTTTCTTTATGTAATTTAATTGTGTTGCATAGTTAATATTAATAATAATGAAATGATACTTAATTTTATGAAATGTCTTTTACTGTAGTATGACTTGTTATATTGTCGATTCTAGATACTTCATAAGACGAAAGTGTTGCCGGAGTTAATATAAAAATTTATTCTGCTAAAATATATTAATTGTGATTTGTTATTATCTTTTCTATCCTATAATTATGTTAATTATAATTGAGTGACAGTTGTTATAATTTTCATAATTAGTGCACCAATAATTATTTTGCTAGATTTTATAGGAAGACCCTTACTGCATTATGGCTTACTATATTGTCGATTTAAGGTTGACCTATATAATTAGTAAAATGTGCTTACAATTAATAAGATAAGATATAATAAATCAAATACTTTAGACAATTATTTATTAGAGTTAAAATTCCATATCAGTTGCAAAACATAAAAAGGATTCTCAAAGCTTCATCATTTTAATTTTATGCTTTAAATTTTGAATTGAATAAAATAAAAACCACAAAAATATTCATCTCATTTTACACTTTGCTCTGAAAAAGTGCACTCCTTTTTGGACGTTTATTTTTAACAATTTGTCGAGGTACAAATTTTTATCTTCCTGTGGATACGACAACTTTTCTATACTATAAACGTCCGTCGTTTATAAAGAATAAACATTTTTTGGGGCGTAGCCACCAAACAGTAAGCATTATGAGGAGTTCGAGAACCTACGCCAGGGGGATATGTTAGTCACAGTTGTTGTAACAAAGTTTGACTAGCTAGCTCGCCTATGCCCAGGGATGGTTATTGATGAAAGTGAAAGGGTTAGAAGACTGATCAGAGTACTTAGGCCAGAAATTGTTGTGATCGTTGATGGAGCTAGTCCACCCAGGACTCAGCAGTAGGTTGTTACGAGGGCCCAACATGCTGAGTTCCATCTGTCAAAGTTAAGAAGGAATCAGCCTCAGTCTAGTCAACAAGCCAATTCTGCAAACAACCAGAACCGCCCTCCATACAGAAACAACAACAACAACAATAGCAACAGCAGCAACAACAACAACCAAAGCTGGAGGAACAATAAGAGGAAGGGCAATCCTCAAAATCAGCAAGGCCAAGACAACAAGAGGCATAATGATGGTCAACATAACAACAATAGCAGGCAGGTTTCAACCATGCATCAAATGTGGAAAGAAACATCAGGGGAATGCCGATTGGGGATAAACCAATGTTTTATTTGTGGGCATGATGACCACTTTTCAAGAACTGCCCCAAACTTGATGAATGCCAATGCCCGTCAGAGAGCTCCTCCTCAAGTCCAGCTCCATCAGATGCAAGCTTCCCTTGAAGGGCCAATTATCAGTCAAGGGAGACTTGAACCCCCACCTACGAATGCCCGCATCTATGCCATGACGAAAGAACAAGTGGCTGATGAAGCCTCCAATGTGGTCACAGGTTAGATAACAAGTTTATCTAATAATGCATATGTTCTCTTTGATACGGGTGCCACACATTCTTTTATATCCACATCATTTGTTAAAAAAGTTAGAGGTTTGTTTAGAGCTTATAAAACAGGGATTCACCACGACACTACCCTCCAGGGAAGTGATATTATCTATGCACTATTTGCGTACAGTACCCCTGTGGATTTCTAATGGAGAACTTTTCGTCGACCTAATTGTGATCGACAGGCATGACTACGATATGATTCTTGGGATGGATTTCCTGAGCAAGTACAATGCTTCTATTGAATGTCGAAAATGAAAGGTGATCTTCCATCTGGAAGGTGATTAGAAATTCATGTATATTGGCGAGTCCAGAAAGAAACCCAGCATGTTTTTATCTACGATGAAAGCAAGAAGAAAAGATAAGAATTGAAGATGTGCCTATAATTCAAGATTATGCTGAAGTGTTTCCTGATGATCTGACAAGTCTACCGCCAGAAAGAGAAGTCAAATTCGAGATTGAGCTCACTCTAGGCACTGACCCGATCCCTAAGGCACCATACAGAATGGCCCCGGCAGAGTTAAAAGAGCTTCACATGCAATTAAAGGAGCTGCTTGACAAAGGCTTCATCAAGCCGAGCTACTCTCTATGGGGAGCTCCAGTTCTATTTGTTAAGAAGAAGGATGGCTCTATGAGACTCTACATCGACTACAGAGAGCTGAACAAGGTGACAATCAAGAACAAGTACACGTTGCCTCGAATCGATGATTTGTTTGATCAGCTCAAGTGTGCATTTGTGTTTTCAAAGATTAATCTACGGTCAAGTTATCACCAGCTGAAGATTAAAGATGGAGATATCCCTAAGACTGCCTTCAGGTCGAGGTATGATCACTATGAATTTGTGGTTATACCTTTCGGTCTGACTAATGCACCTGCGGCCTTCATGGATTTGATGAATCGGGTATTCAAGGATTTCCTCAATAAATTTGTTGTTGTGTTTATCGATGATATTCTTGTCTATTCAAAGAATCAAGAAGAACATAAGGAGCATTTAAGGATTGTGCTGGAAACTTTAAGAAGACACCAGCTATATGCAAAGTTCTCCAAGTGCAAGTTCTGGCTTGATAAAGTGTCTTTCTTGGGGTATGTTATATCAAAGGAAGGGATTATGGTTGACCCTGCAAAAGTAGAGGCTGTTCTCAACTGGAAGCAACCGATTAATGCAAGTAAAATAAGGAGCTTCTTGGGTCTAGCAGGATATTATCAGAGATTCGTAGAAGACTTCTCCAAGATAGCCGCCCCACTCATGAATTTGAGTCGTAAGGGAAAGAAGTGTGAATGGATAGAAGCATGCGAGAAGAGTTTTCAAGAGCTGAAGAAGAGGCTAATGAAAGCTCCAGTATTGGTGATTTCAGAAGGAAATGACAGATTCGTAATTTATAGTGATGCATCCAAGTTGGGCCTCGAAGCTGTTTTAATGCAAAATGGAAAGGGTGATTGCCTATGCGTCAAGACAACTGAAGGATTACGAAAAGAACTATCCTACTTATGACCTCGAGTTAGCAGCAGTCGTTTTTGCATTGAAGATATGGAGACACTATTTATATGGGGTCGAATGCAAGATCTTCACTGATCATCAAAGTCTGAAGTACTTTTTCGCGCAAAGAGACTTGAACATGAGACAATGAAGATGGCTAGAGTTGGTAAAGGATTACGATTTTGAAATCCTTTATCATCCTGGAAAAGCTAACCGAGTGGCTAATGCTCTAAGTAGGAAGTCAGTTGCCACGTTGATGTCAATGCAAGCAATGTCTCCACCTTTAAGAAAGGAAATTCTAGACTTTGGTTTCAAACTTATAGCAAGTCAGCTTTCAGCACTCACTCTTGCTCCAACGATGTATGATGAAATTCGGAGAAAACAAGATAAAGATGTAAGTCTCGCAAGGATTAAGCAGGAAATGAAAGAAGGAAAATGTCAAGAGTTCTGTATTGCAGATGATAGAACTTTGTACCTCAAGGACTGCTTATGTGTTCCCAATGTTGATGGCTTAAGGGAAAAGATCTTGATCGAAATTTATGACACTCCTTACTCTATTCATCCAGGTGCAACAAAGATGCATAATGATCTAAGGGGTAGCTTCTGGTGGTTTGGAATGAAACATGATATTGCTTTGTATACGAAGAAATGCTTAACATGTCAATAAGTTAAAGCTGAACACCAGAAACCTGGTGGTGATTTACAGTCTATCCAGATACTGGAATGGAAATGGGAGGATATAACAATGGATTTTATTACTGGTTTGCCCAGAACCATGAACGGTTATGATGTAATTTGAGTAGTTGTGGATCGACTGACAAAGACGACGCATTTCATTCCCATCAAGATCACTTCCTCTATGGAACGGTTAGTGAAACTATTTATCAAGGAAATTGTACGGCTTCATAGAATCCCTAAGTCTATCATGTTAGATCGTGATGGCAAGTTCACATCTAAGTTCTAGAAGAGCATGTAGACTGCTATGGGAACCAGGCTACTTTTCATATAGCTTTTCATTTTCAGACAGACGGCCAAACGGAGAGGATGAACTTGATTTTAAAAGATATGCTACGGGCTTGTTCTCTCGATTATAAGACTAGCTAGTGTAAAATGTTGCCATTAGTAGAGTTTGCTTACAACAACAGCTACCAGGCCACAATTGGGATGGCATCATATGAAGCTCTGTATGGGTGAAAATATAGGTCGCCTATATGTTGGCACGAAGCTGGTGAGAAGAAGTTGATGGAAAGCGTCGATGTTGAAAAAACTGATTTTGTTATTGAAACTTCTGATATGATAAAGTTGATAAGAAGAAGAATAGAGACCACTCAAAATCATCAGTAGAGTTATGCTGACAAGAGGAGAAGACCCTTATAATTCACCGTAGGCAAATTTGTGTTTTTAAAAGTTCCACCGATGAAAGGAGTTATGAGGTTTGGAAAGAAAGGCAAGTTAAGCCAAGATTCATTGGTCCTTATGAAATCATGTAGAGGATAGGCAAGGTGGCTTATCAGCTGAAGTTGCCTTTAGAAATGTCAGCAATACATGATGTGTTTCATGTCTCTATGCTCAAGAAGTATGTCCCGGACCCTACGCATGTGATTAAGCCACAAGTGATCGAGATACGAGAAGACTTGAGTTATGAAGAAAAGCCAGTAGAGATACTCGATCAGAAAACCAAGACCTTAAGGAATAAAGAAATTCCATTGGTCAAGGTGTTATGGCAAAATCATCAAGTAAAAGAAGCTACATGGGAACATGAAGATGACATGAGATCAAAGTATCCGCAATTATTATGAGTTTCAAGGACAAAACTTTTATAAGGTGGGGAGAATTGTAACGCCCACCTATTTTTATGTAACAGATTATGCTAAGTTAGTAACGACGTTAAGCAATTTTATTAATGATTCATGATTTTATGTTACTAACTATTTATTTTAAGTTCTATGACAGGTTACGATCGCGTGGAATTAATATGCTCAAGTGTTCATATTAATTTCAATGTATGTTTATTTATGATACAATGATGACTTGAATGCTATGACGTTGATGTATTGAATTTTAAGGACAGTTTGGCAGGCCGATGGAAACCATCGACAAGCCGAACTTTATGGAATCGGTAGGCCTATGACAGTTGACGACCAGGCAGCAGAAATCTCTCCAAATTTATGGTTAAGATAATTACGTTAATTGGGTGGTTTAATTTGATTAATTGGTATAATTATGAATTAATTTTATCATTTAAGGAAAGGAAACGTTTGACTTTGCATTGATTGAATGTAATTGAGATGGTTTCCTATTTTGAAGAAGTGAAATATGGTAACTTGAACCATTCTTGGAAGTTTGACTTTTCCCCTCAATTCTCTCCATTTCCATGTGATGATGATGGCCTCTAATTTAGTCAGAAAATTTTTGACTTAATAGAGGGTTTTGACTCCATTTTTTTTTACGTTATGCTCATTTTACGTTATTCTCTTTTCACGATAAAATTTTTTACACTCTTTCTCTCGATTTCTCTCCTCTCTCTTTTTCACGTTTCCTCTTCATTCCTTCTCAAATTTTCTTTGCAATTATTTGTAAGAAATATTGAGTTTCCATTAGGGGTTAAGTTCAAGGATTTTGAGAAGAAATTTTTAAGGCAAGAACTCATTTTTTTCGGTAATTCTGAAAAAGCATTTCTTCTCCTCAATCCGTCTGCCGTAACTTTGTCTAGGTATTTTATTTAGTTCTAAATTTTTAATATGATGTTCATATGTGTGTTATGTTAATTTTCTTCAAGTTTCTAGTAATTTTGATTTTTCTAAATTAAGTTATGAATTTTCTACCCTCTACCACTCCCAGTAAAATATTGTTGTTTGGCTATGATACATGAAAATGTGATTTTTGTTCAAGGGGTAAACATGCCTTGTTTGCTACGCAATTTGGCAAGAATGTTCATGTATATGTCATGTTATGGACTGCAAAGTTTGGTAATGTTTTGACGAGTGAATTATGTGTTATAAAATTTCTATTAAGACTAGGTCAAGAAACTGTTTTAACAATGTTAATTTTGGACTTTTGTTTTATGTGACGTTTTATATGTTTAAATGATTTTATTGATGATGAAATGATTTTATGATATTGAAATATATGTTAGTAAGATGTTAGTATGAATTTTAAAATTTAAATATATGTGTTTTAATTGTTAGAAAATATTTTCAAAAGATTACTCACTGCCTTTCAAACCTAAGTTAGTTTTATTACTGATTTTCAAATGTGTGTTTTGAGCTAGTTTGATTTTTTTTTTGAAGCCGATTTTTGGATATGTTAGGGTTCTATATGTCTACTATATATGTTAATTTTTGTAGATTTTTCTATGGTGTTAAAATGTGTTAACCGACCTAAGTTTAAGGTTGTTCACTGCCTAACTACTGCTGGCAGATTTCATATTAGAAATGTATGGTTTATTTTTAGATACTTAATGTAAGTTTTATGAGTAAAGAAAAATCATGGTAATATGTTTATGTAATAACTTTACTCCTGTCAAGTATGGTGCTAAAATTATATGAGAATGTTGAGTTATTAAATTTTGAATTCATGGAGGCCATAAGTATATTTTTGATGATTATGGTTATGGATGCATGTTTTGAATTATGTTTGTAAGAGATGAATGTATATGTGATGTTATATGAATGGATGTTTTATTCTATGAAAATAAGTATTAATTTTTATTTTGTAATTTTAAATGAATAAATGGCATGAACACCTTAAGGAACGAGCACATCGAGACCGCGACGTCGTCACCAACACATATAAGGTTAAGCTAGCTTCTAAAGTAAGTACATTCTCACCTGCAACATGATATGTTATAAAGGTTTGAAAATATGTTCTTGATGATATCTATGATGGATTTTATGATGGTTTCATTTAAAGTTTTCTTATGAAATATTTTGATGTTCATAAAGTTATGCATGTATGATGATGACTAATTTTCAAAGCATGAAAGATTATGTATATATGTATCACCTAATAAGTGTTGCACACCAATGTTATGATATGATATGTTATGATGTCATGTTTGGTTTAGGTTTAGCTACCCTTCTCCTCTCATGACGGAGCGCCTACAATGATGATTATGGTGCAACACTTGGGCCCTTAAGATAAAATGGAATAAGTTTTAATATGGTCAATGTAATGAAAGATATGTTTCTATAAAATTGTGCTTAATGCACTATTATGACATGGTGATGATGATGATGTTTATGAATTTTTTTTTTTAAATTGTGAGAATTATATGTACTTACTAAGCTTTAGCTTATTCAAGTTCATATCATGTTACAGATAAGGGTAAGAAGGTCATGGACTAGGTATGGAAAGGCGTGTGAGCAAAGGATGATAAATTGTAACCGGAAGAACGCAAAGGAAGAAAGTTTTAATGATTAAATCAAGTTTTATAATGAACATGTTTATTTGATAAGTTTTAAAGAATTCATGAACAATGTTTTAATATTTTATTTTATTCATTTTAAGTATATGGACTTCTGCATATTAAAGAATTGAGACTTGATTTATAGATTTTTTTTAAAGTAAATTTCTCTAACGCTTTTTAAATCAGGTCAGGCCTGCCGAACATGATGATCGGCCTGTCAAACCTAGCAAAAGTTTTTGAAACTCCGTTTTACAAAGCCTTTGCCACCTTGCCGATGGACGAACTCCAGCCTGCCGATTATGTTCGGCTTGCCGAAGTCCCAAGTTCGGTTTGCAGAACTGGGAGAGCAAATGTTTATTTTTTTTAAAAAAAATGTATGCATGGATCTTGGGTTTGCTTTTCTAAAATTTTGTTTTCAAATTATCTTCAAGTTATATGGTTGACTTCAAAATAAAAGTTTAATTGAAAGTATTTATCTTAAATGAAAGTATTAAAGAATGTATGTAACGACATCTATGACATCCGTAAGGGGAGCGTTACAATCTGGTAGTTTAGGTACTCTTGAAGAGTTATTTGTAGTTGCTCATAGGAATTTGTTGGACTTTCACTCGAAGTCCGTAGGTCTTTTGAATGCAAATGGCTTTTATGATAGTCTTTTAAAGTTTTTAGATTACGTTGTGGAACAAAACTTTATTGTAGAGTCAGGGAGACAAATATTTGTTACTACTTCAACCACTAAAGACCTGCTTGACAAAACACAAGTCATTCATCTGGAGTCTAACACTGCAACATTTAAGCTTGATTGGAAGAAAGAAAGTAGGAAGCGTCCACTAGATTTGAACCTCCACCTATAATCTTTTGGTTTTACCTAGAGCATGTTTGTCTGTATTTCTTGTGTCTTGAATAACCGCTCTCCTCTATATCTTGTATTTATTTATTGCATGCTGTTCTTAAAACATTTAGATTCAATAACTCCAGTGTTGGGATGGCTGATATTACAAAGTAACTAGTACTCTCGAAACGCATCAGGTTTAAGGTTAGATCTTTTTTTATCACTACAACAAAAATTACATTTAACGGCGTATTATTCTAGTTTTTAAATGTCGTTGAAAAGTACATACAACGACATCTCTAACAAACATGTCGTTAATAACATTTGAAACAATAATTAACGACATCTATATAGATGTCATATTAAAGGTCTCATTTTAACGACAATAGTTTAAAGTCGTTAAATTATTTAACGACAAGTACGAGATGTCGTCAAAGCCTTAGAGATTCTACGACGCCCCTTATAGACGATATTGTTCAAGATGTCGTCTATAAGGGGTGTCGTGGAATCTCTAAGACTTTGACGACATCTCTTACTTGTCGTTAAATAATTTAATGACATTAAACGACATTAAACTATTGTCATTAAAAAGAGACCTTTTATACGACATCTATATAGATGCCGTCAATTATTGTTTCAAATGTCGTTAATGACATCTTTGTTGGAGATGTCGTTGTATGTACTTTTCAATGACATTCAAAAACTACATGTCGTAAATAATATGTCATTAAATGTAGTTTTTCTTATAGTGTATCAACGGTTCTAGAATCTTTATGCATACATGGTTAGGATAGTTGTTAATATAGAGTATTTTGTACTCTCGAAACGTATCCATATCTAGTATGTAAACTATCTATGTGTTATTTTAATGAGTGTTTTTAATATAAATACTGATGTCAATTATTTTATTATTGTTATTATGCAATATAACATCCCTAATCTCATTATTATCCACGAATCAAAAATGATAAAAGACTGAAAAATGACAAGCTAAGCATACACGCATCTCTTGTTATATGTTTTAATAATCTTGACAAAAAAATACATGGCCCCCTGACTCAAAACCCACCACTTATTAAGGCCACCAATAAAAAAGATTTTTGTTCATAAATTACCCTAACTATAATTAATTAATTAATTAATTTATTTTTTGGATATAGTACAAATAATTATATTAGAATTATGGATAATTACTAACTTTGTAGACATTTCTTAGTGGTAAATCCACAACTGTCACTACCAAATAATAATGAAGAAATTGGTATCCCTCATCTCATGTAAAAAAAGAAAAGAAAAAAACACTCTGTTAATTAGTCTACTAATAAAATGAATATAAAATAATAATTAAAATTAGTTACTGTGATTTAAAAAATAACTTTTTTAATTAATATTAAATAAACAAAATTATCTTTTTAGTTAAGAAATTAAGTGCAGGCTACACCTACCTTTGCACGATGCATTGCTAACCTAATTTGCCATTATCTGCCGACAACTTTGGAAGGCGAGTTAACAACTTGTCAATTAATAATATCAATAATACTAATACAATAAGAAGAAAGAAAGTAGACCAGCTCAATCTTTGGATTCTACAGTAGCGTTATCCAACAACAATAATATTACTTTAAAGTTGATCATTTTCAAACAAAAATTTGGATCTGAGCCTTCTTCTTTCCATTTCTTCATCCATCCAACCATTTCAGCTAATATTCTCAAGCACAAAAACATGGCTGATTTTCTTGTTTCCGTTCTGCTTGAACAGTTGGCAACGATTGCTTTTGAAAAGATACGAGAAAAAGGAAGGCAACTCAGGAATGTCATGAAAGAAGTTGCAAAGCTCACCAGCAACCTCAAAGCCATTAACGCTGTGCTTTTGGACGCCGAGAAACGACAGTTTGAAGAGGAGGCTGTGAAAGATTGGTTAGAGAAGCTGAAAGACATGTCGTGCGAGATTGATGATGCACTCGACGAGTGGAACACTGCCCTTCTCAAATTTGAAGTAGGAAAGGAAGACAAGGAAGCCGATGAAGATGCTGTTCTTCCAAAGAAGGTATGCTTCTTTACACCATCTTCCGCGTTTCCTAGTATTAAAGTCCAACAAGTGGTTCTATGAGAAGTGGTTCTATGTAACATTGCTTGCAAGATAAAAGAAACTGAGAATGAGCAACTAGATATTCTTGCTGTTGAGAAGAACGGAACTTTAAATTATATGGGTTTAAAATTTGTAATAAACAATACATATATTATACTCAGTATGAACTCTTCAGTATGGTCTTTTTTTTTTTTATTTTTTATGATGGAGACGCACATGGATCATCTGTCCCTTTTTTTGGTCAATTTCTCTGTCCATACAAATCTAATGATGCTTATCGCAATCCAAAAAAATTGTGAAATTATTAATAAACAATAAAAGACACAATAACATACATGATAAATTAAAAAATGAGACCCAATTGAAATAATAGCAGTGATGAAAAAAAAAAAAAAAAAAACTTATCTCATAAATCAATTAAGGACACTCAACACATTAAAATCATCCTTTAAAAATTAGATGACGATTAGCTAAAACATAGTCTAATATCCAAAGACGTAATAAGCTATGGATATTAAGCGATGGTTGTAAATTATTGTCTAATGTCCACCCTGGTTGTCCAGTGGCACGAGGTGCTGACATTAGATGATGGTTTCTTCCTAAAACTATCGTTTATACTTTGTTTTGGACAACATTTTTATGAAGAAACTGTCGTCTATTGTCTATAAATGAAATAAATAAATAAATGAAACTGTCGTTTATACTTTGTTTTAGAGAACATTTTTATGAAGAAACCGTCGTTCAATGTCTATAATTGAAATTAATAAATAAATAATTGACATTATTTTGGTCATTTTTTTCTTTGGCCTCACAATTCACTGATTTTGGTTACTATATGCCACACTTGAAAAAAATAAATAACTAGAAGTAAAATATTTTAAATAACTATAAATTAAACAAAAGGTTAACAATTTATACACAATTATGAAAGTAATTTAATAAACTTTCACACTAATCATCGTTATTTGCAATGAAATGGTATTTCAAATAAAAAACAGCAAAGTGAAGTGCAATACAACAATGAGGGAATGAAATACAACATAATAAAATACAAATACAACAATATATGAAATAGTTCAATAAGAAATACAATAAAATGTACATGATTACTTTTTCCTCATACCTTTATTATTGTTATCAACACAAGTCCATTCAACATCTAAATGGACTAAGTGTGAATTGTCATCATCAAAAACATCAATCTCCTCCACCGATGGCAATCCTTTGCTAAAACATGGAATATCACTGAATTCATCATTATCCTCATCATCATCACTAATTGCTCTTGGTTTCATCAGCATGATTAATGACAACTCCAAATCTTTAGGATTGGCAGTATAGAAGACTTGTTTATTCTTGTAAACTAATCTTCTAAAGTCTACAACCATAATGCCGTCATTATCAACCTTTACAAATTTATTGCTGGCCCACTTGAACTTAAAAAGAGTTACTCAAAGTCCACAATTGTCAAGTTCCTATATCGTTAACATATTGTTCAATACATGGGATTTTTATCTTTTGTAGAGGACACATGCATGGAATAGGCACCAAGACACACACCACTATTTTAGATAGGGTGCTTCTCATCTTTTTTGTAAGTGTAAAATGTATAACCATTTATTGAATATGAAGTATATCTCATGACCATGAATAAGGGTCCTCAAGCCAATTTAAACAAGTCTTCTAAGCCACCTTCACTTTGAGACTCATGAGCCTTGTTATATATGTGTGCTTGTATCTACTTTCTAAAGTGTGGTTGTCTTTATCTTGCAACCATTTCTCATTTCTCATTTATCACTCTTTTTGGATTTGTATCTTTTATTTCCTTTGTGTGGACCTCTACAAATGGTTCAGCCACACGAGTATTGTGTAAAACGTGAAGACATGTATGCTACCATTCCTCGTGAGAGACAGATGATGGTGTACCGGAAGACATTGCTTTAAGTGCAATTTTAATCTTCCTTGGCAAACTGATTGCTTTGATATTAGACAAGTATTTGGAGCAAATTTCTACAGCTTCTTCAGCTATGTAATTTTCTACAATGCAACACTTTGGCCTATTTGGTTCTTGACATAACCCTTCAAAATCTTCAAGTCTTACTTTGCGTATTAAGTGCACTATTAAGTGAATCATAATGTTAAAAAACGATGGTAAAAAGTACTTCTCAAGCATGCATAAGGTCTTTATCAACTCTGCTTGTATTGTATCGAGCTTCATTGGATATAATACCTTGGAGCATATGGAGTTGAAAAAGAAATAGAACTTTATAAGTGCATATCTCACCTCCAACAAAGAATTCCATGTAACGTTAGTGGCAACAATTGTTGTGTCAAAGTGTGATATTCACGTGTCTTCACTGAACATGCTTCAAGTCCTTCATTGACACTAAAATTTTCTGAAGTTTGAAGAATACCCTTCTAGAACTTTGACCAAAGTAAGCTCCATTCACAAAACTTTTTCTTCTATTGTCTTGATAATGTGTACTTTGCCAGAGACAACTAAGTCCAAGTGCCCCTTTTCTTGGAGCCAAATCAACTTTTATATTCATTTTGACAAGATCCAATCATGTATTAAGACTGTCTTTAGTTTTGCCAAGAATGTGAAGCAACATACCCATTATCAATTAACAAACATTCTTCTCAATGTGCATGACATTTAGCAGTGGCAAACGAAAAGACTACTTCAATATGGAAGATGAAAGAAAATTGACTTCTTCTTCCAAGGTCATTCTCCCCCAGGTGCAATATTCTTTTTTTTTTTTTTTCATGAAAACCACTTTGTTATTCCTCACCATGCCAAACATGGTGAGCTATCAACGGTCTTGAATGTCCTCTTTCTTCAGTCTTGCCATTAAATGCTTTCTTTTGTCCAAGATATGTATGGTTCATAGGCAAAAACCATCTATGGTCATCATAAACTGTCTTTTTACCATGCTTCAACTAAAATAAAAATGTTGCCGTCATGCAAACAGGACACTCTATTGAACTCTTGATTGAGTACTTGGATAGGTTTCCATATATGAGAAAGTTATTAATAGTCCACAACAATATTGCCTAGAGTATGAAGGTCTCCTCATGGTAAACAACTTATACTTATATACCTAGGGACTTCCCTACATCAAGAACTTTCGTTTCATGTGCAAGTTCAGTGGAAGATTATAGTTGACAAGAATGACGAGCAAAGTACTATGCTTGGTATTAAGATTACTATGATCATTCATTCCATCTGCGGATAAATTAAGACAAAGATTCCTAGGTTCTACACTAAATCTGGATTCTTCAAATTAAATGTTTTCTACTGTGGAGCATCGGTCGGATGCCTCAACATTTCATCATCAATCCTCATATCATGGTGCCAAGTTAAATTCTTTGCATGATCTGTATTGCAAAACAAATCACTTCAAGTATGGTTCTATTGGAATGTACCAGAACATCTTAGTTGGTACACATTTTTTCCCTCAGATAGGTTCTCAGTTTTCTTCCACTTACACTTGTTACACATTGAGCATTCATCTAAGTCTTCACACTCTTTTGTTATAGCACACAATCATTCGAAAAAGCATGTATCTTCTTGTACTCCATTCTTAAAGTACTCAACGTCTTCTTTACCTCATAAATACTTGTCGGTATTTTATTACTATCTAGAAATACATCATGTAAAAATTCTAAACATCCTGTGAAACTTGAATTAGATACCCAAGACCTTCAAATTCCATAATCTAATCAAACTGGATAGTTTGGTATACTTCAAACACCCATTATATAACAATGTCTCTGTATCTTCCATCGTCGTCATAAATAACTGTGACCAGTGCACAAAGTCTTCTTCCATATCATTCATCATATCAACCATGTTACTATAGTCATCATGCTTATTAATATAACTAACATAAGACATTCCTCCTCACAGCTGATGATGAAGTCAGGACTTCCTCATCATGCCATATACATATTGATAAGTCCCATCAATCCCATATCGATACAAAGAAAACCTAATATCATCATATGATTGTTTTCTAATGTTTCCGTAATCAACACAAGGACAACGAATTATACTCGCTTTGATATTAGCCTTAGCAAAAGCTACAAAATCCTCAACCCTTTTCTCATATTCATCGCTCATCCTATTAGCATACTTCCATTTCTTATCCACTGCTATAAAATCAAATCAAAATTTATTTACTCTTGCATCAAATTTAAAATTATCCAACAACAACAAGTTTATAACTAATTTCAAACAATTTCTAATAACAAATGCACTTGCAAAACATAAATGAAACCTAATTAACTAAATAACAAAAAAAAACTAAAATTAGCCTACTCAAAATCATTTAATTTCAATCTCACAACAAATTATACAATTAATTTCAAACAATCCACTTGCAATACATAAATTAAACCTAATTAGCTAAATAACAAAATAAACCTAAAACTAACATACGTAGCCAAAATCATTCAATTTCAATCTCACAACAAATTATACAAATAATTTATAACTTATTTTGAGACAATCCGCTTGCAAAAAATAAATTAGACCTAATTAGTTAAATAACAAAATAAACCTAAAACTAATATTTCTAAAATCATTCAATTTCAATTTCACAATAAATTATACAAAAGTAAAAACAGAAACTAATTAAAAGTAAAACTAATTAACTTAAACTAATAACTCTAAAAACCCTAAATAAAAAAAAAACTATTCTAATGAGAGGATAAACCCAAGGTTTGGGCGAGCAAAGATGAATGCGAATGAGGCGAGAGGACGAACATCTGGGCGACATAGATCTGGGTGGAGCGGAAATGAATGTGACGAAGGTGAGGGGACGAAGGTCTGGGCAAAGTAGAGACGATAGTGATGAAGGTAATGACAAAGGCTATAGAAGATGATGACGACGACATTGAGAGGGAGAGGATTTGAAATGATTTAAATTTTGATAACTATGGAAGGGCTTTAATTTTTCAAAGCCAGCATTTATTGCAAGGCATTAGACAATGGCTTCTCAGAAATCATCATGTAATATTATATATTATATGGCGGTCATTATTTAATAGTTGTCTAAAGTGCCTACTAAAATCCAAAACACATAACTTTTTTGTGCCGCGTTACTTATGATGATGGTTTACTAGAATCATTGTCTAATAGCCATCACCTAATGAATTAATCGTAGCCATTGTCTAGTGTCATATAAGGATAGGAATTTTTGTGGGATGAATTGACGAGACTACAAAATATTTGTGGTTAGAAGTGGGATTTAGGAGGAGATTTTACTGTGCTTTAATTTTTTTGTGAAAAATCTCCCCCTTCTAGGTCCACAAGAAGCATGAGGATGTTTGATAGCTTTATTCTGGAAGGGAATTTGAAGGAGATCCCATTAAGTAATGCAAGGTTTACTAGGACCAATTTTAGAGAGGATGAAGTAAAGAGCAGATTGGATAGGTTTTTGTATACTTCGACATGGGGGGAGGAATTTTGGAAGTGAAACAATTGGTAGGCTTTAGAACTATCTCAGATCATAGCCCTATGATATTGAATACTAATCTAGTTTCTTGGGGCCTTATCTTTTTAGATTCAAGAACATGTAGTTGGAACACCCCAATTTTAAAGAATTTTGCAGAAATGAATAAGAGGCTGTAGGTGTGGAAGAATAGGAAGGATACAAGTTTTTTGAAAAGCTTAAAAGATTAAAAGTATTGGTTTAGGAGTGGAACAAGGAGGTGATTGGTGATGTCAGATTGATCAAAAGCGAGTTTAGACAAGATTGATGACATAGATAGAAGAAAGGAGGTTCGAGGTTTAAATGAGGAAGAAAGAGGGGGAGAAGGACTCTGAAGAATTCTTTGGAGGATGTAATTTTTATAGAAGCTATATCATGGAGACGAAAAATGAAATGCAGGTGGGTGAGAGAATGGGATGCAAACTCAAAGTTATTTCACAATGTGGTCGGTAGTAGGAGAAATAAAAGTGTGATATCTAGACTTGAAAAAGAGGATGGAGGGGTAATAGATAAGGGTGAGGAGGTGGTGAAGGAATTAATTGAATATTATGAGAATTAGTACAAGGCGGAGGAATCGGTTCAGTATTCTTTTGAGGGCTTGGAGTGGAAACTGATTAAGGCAGATAGGATAGCTTGGTTGGAGAGGCCTTTTAAGGAAAAAAAAGATTTGATAGGCGATTTTCTCGTGTGACAGTAACAAGTCTTTGGATCTAGACAATTTCTCAAAGGGATTCTATCAATCATGTTGGGCAGTAATGAAAGAGGATTTGTTAAAAATAATAGGGGAATTTTTAGAAATGAAATAGTAAATCGAAACACAAACCACACTTTCATCTATCTTATTCCGAAAGGAAGTCTCTAGAAGAGTGAAGGACTTCATATTGATAAGTTTAGTGTCAAGTCTCTATAAGATAATTGCAAAGGTATTGGCTAATCGATTGAATGAAGTATTGGGGGATACAATTTCTAAGAGTCAAAGTGCTTTCATAAAGGGGAGACAAATTGTAGATATTGTTTTGGTGGCGAACGAGGTTGTTGAAGAGTATAGAGTGAAGGGAAAACAAGACTTGGTGTTCAAAATACACTTTGAAAGGCTTATGATCATGTAAATTGGAATTTTTAAGGCTAATGATGGAGAAGAAGGGTTTTGGGTAGAAATGGATGAAGTGGATTATGAGATTTATTAGCTTGGCAAAATTTTCAATTTTGGTTACTAGAAAATTGCAAGGAAGATTTGGAGCCTCAAGAGGATTAAGGCAAGAAGATTTGCTTTCACTGTTCCTTTTCACTTTGGTAGTTGATGGTTTGAGTAGGTTGGTGGAAAGGGCAGAAGCAATGGATTTGGTCAATGGTTTTTGAAGTTGGAAGGGATAAAATTCAGGTTTCCTACTTGCAGTTTATAGATGATACCTTATTTTTTTTGAAACCATCACAAGAGAATTTTCAAAATATGGCTTCAATTTTGAAATTCTTTTCTCATTGCCTGGGTTTGAGAATTAATATGGGGAAGAGTACTTTAAATGGGATTAACTTAGAGGAAGAGGTGGTTCAGGGAAGAGCTTAGGAGTTGGATTGTGAAGTGGGATCCTGGTCAATGAAGTACTTCGGCTTACCTTTGGAAGGGAACCCTCTATCTGGAGAATTTGGGAACCCTGTGTTGGAGAAAATTTCAAGAAGATTGGAAGGGTGGAAAAAAGGCTTTTTAGTCTTGGGGAGGAAGACTCACTCTCATTCAATCAGTACCGTCGAGCATTCCAATTTATTTCCTCTCTTTTTAGTACTTCGGTAGGGGAATAGATTGAAGCTTGTATGAGATGGTTTCTATGGGATGGACTGGCGAGTGAGTTGGTTGATAACTTGGCTACTTGGAAGGTTGTTTTTCTTAGCAAAGAAGATGAGGGGTTTAGGAATCGGGTATTTGTTGAAGAAACAAGATTTTTGGGTAAATGGTTGTGGCGTTTTCCCCTTGAACAAGATGCGCTTTAGGCCGCAGTTATTAGGAGTAAATATGGTTTGCAAACCAATGGCTGGATTCTAACCTTGTTACTAGAGGCACTCATAGGAATCCATGGAAATTCATTTCTTAGGTCCTAAACCCTTTTCTTGAAAAAGTTAGTTGGAAGATAGTAGATGGAAGTAGAGTGAGGTTTTGGGAAGACAAATGGTGTAGTGACTAGCTTTTTGCAGTCGCCTTTCCTAGATTGTATAGTTTGGTGAGGGAGAAAGAGCTAAAAATGAAGGAGATATTGGTTTGTGAGGAGGGGTTTCTTCCTAACTAGAACTATAGAGTTAGAAGGAATTTGAATGATCGAGAGTGTGAGAATTTTTTAAGATTACTGAACTCCTTTCAAATTTTTTTCCTAGACAATTCACTTCCTGATTTGAGAGTTTGGACTGTAGGTTCTTTGGGGTTTTCTTGCAACTCTTTCTTTCATTCTTTGAGTTATTGTCCGAACCGTCTCTGTTTTGTACCTTTTGAATTCATTTGGAAATTGCTCCTATTCAGGTTAAGGTTTTTGCTTGGTTATTTTTCCATAAGAAATTGAATACCTATGATTTAGTGCAAAAGAAACATCCTTACACTGCTTTGTCTCCCAGTTGGTGTGTTATGTGCAGGGAAAATGGGGAATCGATGGACCATTTATTCCTCCATTGCAAGATGGCCAGAAATTTATGGTCTAAAGTTTTTGGGGTTGCTTTGTTTTCTTGGGTAAGCCCAACCTAAAGTAACTCCTTGTTGATAGAAGAGTTATTTGGGTTTAGAAAAAGGAGGAGAGGTAAAACAATATGGCGAGCCATGGTCTTAGCTACATTATGGGTTATACGACTTGAGAGAAATCAAAGGGTTTTTAAAGAAAAGGAAGTGAGTAGTGAAGACTTGTTCGAGAAGCGTAATTTTCTGGCCTCTCATAAGCATCCACAGATACGTCCTTTAAGGATTTCCCCTTATTCTTTATTTTGTTAAGGTGGAGAGACATTTTGATTTAACTTGTGTTGTCTTACGTTATTTATGGTTTAGGGTAGGCTGGTCTAGAGAATTGGATTTGGTCAATTTCTTTGTGTGTTGTGATAGTTTTTTAGGGTAGTCCTATTTAGTCTGTACTTTGTATTTTGTTTGTATTTTTTGTTTTGTGACCCATCTTCATGCAATTAGTGAAGATTCATTTCTTATAAAAAAAAAAAAACAATTGTAGTAGTGGGGCTTTTTGATTTGAGAAAGAATTGAAAAACATGGATGGAAAAGTGTAGGGCTCTAATATCACATTTAAGATTTTCTTTAATTTTGCAAAAAAAATTCTAATTTTGCATAAATCATAATTTCTAAAGATCTTAGAACCAATATGATTTTTCACAATTTTAAAATTGAGAGAAAACATAACATCATTGAAGAGTCTGAATGACTACAAGGCTACCCGTTTGGGAAACTGTGTTTTTTTAACTTAATTCTTTACCCTAAGGTTTTCTTTAATGTATATACAAGCTATATAAAAATTATATTTATAGGTGCAGAGAGAATCAGTTTCTATATGACGTAAAGACGGTACTTTCCATAATTTCAGAAAGTTATTTTCTCCAAAACTAACTAGTAGAATTAGTTTAGATTTATTATTTAGTAAATCATTATCTTTAAATTCATTGTTAACTAAAAATGACATACTGATATGCATGTGGGCCACATAAAATAACAGGTATGCTTCTTTATACCACCTTCATGGTGTTCTTGTGTTCAACTTCAACAAGTCGGTCTGCGACTCAACATTTCTTGCAAGATAAAAGAACTAAATGAACAGCTCGATATTTTGGCTGATGAGAAAAACAAATACAGTTTTAACAAAGCAAGCATCATTTATGAACAACCTGAAAGAGAGAAGACAACTTCTTTTATTGATGTTTCCAAAGTATTTGGTCGGGATAAAGAGAAGGAGATTCTGGTGAACAACTTGTTAAGTGAGAGTAGCCAAAGTGGGAATGGGCTAAGTATAATGCCTATTGTAGGGTTTGGAGGAATGGGTAAGACTACTTTGGCGCAACTTGTGTATAATGATGATAAGGTTAAGACTCAGTTTCAGTGCAGAGCCTGGGTTTGTGTATCGGATCCTTTCGATGAGATCAAGATTGCAAAAGCAATCATTGAATCGATGACTGGTAAAGAAGCCCCCAATTTAGTTGAATTGGAAAGTTTACATCAATGTATTCGTTCAACTGTTGAGGGAAAGAAATTCCTTCTTGTTCTAGATGATGTATGGACTGAAGACAATAGAGAATGGACAAAGTTAAAGGAAGCACTCAAGCATGGGCTAGGAGGAAGTAAAGTTTTAGTTACGACTCGGAAAAAGGAAGTTGCTATTATGATGGAAGCAGAAGCTTGCATGATTACACTTGAGAGTTTGTCTGAGGAGGTGTGTTGGTGTATTTTCAGCAAACAAGCATTCCGAAGTGAAGATGAGAGCGAGAATTTAAAAGTAATTGGGAAGCAAATTGTTAAGAAGTGCAATGGTGTTCCTCTTGTTGCAAAATGCTTAGGAAGTCTTCTTTCCTTCAAGAAGAAAAGGACACAATGGGAGGAAATTTTGCGTAGTAGCTTATGGGAATTAAAGGATGTGAAGGCCAAAGTTTTCGCTCCATTCATGTTAAGTTATCGTGATTTGCCACCTGTAGAAAAACGTTGTTTGTCTTATTGTTCTATTTTTCCAAAAGATTATAATATTAAGAAAGACGAAGTGATTCAAATGTGGATATCTCAAGGCTATTTAGGTTGGAAAAATAGAAAAAATCTTGAGCTAGAAGGTGAGGATTGCTTTGAGAATTTAGCAATGCGATCTTTCTTTCAAGATTTTGAAAAATATGCGATTGGAAACATTGTAAGTTGCAAGATGCACGACGTAGTGCATGACTTTGTTCAATTTCTTACAAAAAATGAATGTTCCATTATAGATGTTACGGGGAAAATGGAAGAATATTCAGGAAAAAAGCTTCGTCATGCAACGCTAGTGCCAGAGTCCGACACTCCTACTCCTAGTTCACTATATGAGATCAAGGGTTTGCGTACACTCTTTGTTGCATTCTCGTGGAATGTTCAGCCAAAAGTTAATTTAGAAAGATTGTTCTCAAATCTAACGTGTCTCAGGACATTGAATTTGTCGTATGGTGAATTTGAGCAACTGCCAGAAGGGATTGAAAAATTGGTCCATCTTAGATATCTAGACCTGTCTTGGAATTTTAAGCTAAAGGAGCTACCGAACTCAATATGTAATTTATTTAATCTGCAAACTTTAAAGCTGAAGGGTTGTGATGCTCTTGGATGGCTGCCAGACGAAATATGGAAACTCGTAAACTTACGACATCTATACATTGGCGGGTGTTCTCGTCTAGAGTGTTTGCCAAAGGGGATTGCAAAATTAAGTTTGCTTCGGACATTAGATGAGTTTTGGGTGCCTGATTCTCACATCCTTACGGATAATGATGAGACGTTAGAGCTTGAAGATTTAAATATGTTGAAACATCTACAAGGCTCTTTGGTTATATGTGGGTGTGGAAATCACGAAAATGGGGGTCAGGCAAGGAGGGCACAACTCAAGGATAAACAATACCTTGTTAATTTGTGTTTACGGTTTGGTATTTCGTGCGGGAATGGCGAACCTCATGACGAGATTCTCGAAGCATTGGAACCACATCCAAACTTGGAGTGTTTAAGGATTGACTTTTACGAGGGCAACACCATTTCTCCAAACTGGATGATGTCTTTAGTTAATCTCAAACTCCTCAAGCTTAATTTTTGTGAAGAGTGTGAATTTTTACCTCCTTTGGGAAAATTACCCTCCCTTGAATTTCTCGAAATATGCGACTGCCACAAAGTCGAAAGGGTGGGGTTGAGTTTTTGGGAATAGAAAACAAGGAAAATAGGGCACTCAGAAGGCACCAAATTTCTTTCCCTAAATTGAAACAACTTAAGTTTAAAAGTCTCTCCAGGTGGAAAAAGTGGGAATTAGGGATTAACTTGGGAGAAGAAGAGGAAGATAATTGCTTTACAATAATGCCATCCCTTCAATCCTTGGAAATTGATGATTGCAGTAGACTAACAGCACTACTAGACTTCCTCCGAAAGATTCCTCTGCAGCTTTTATTAATAGATAGGTGCCCAATCCTCAAAGAACGTTGCCGAGAAGGAGTGGGAGAGGACTGGCTAAAGATTTCTCACATCCCAAACATCCAATTCGAGTATTAATATTTTGCAGAGCTTCTCACGACTCTTCTGGTAACTTCTCCTCCTTTCTATTGCCTTTATTATAGAATTAGATTCATTGTTGTTCATAATTAACACCAGTTTTTGCTAATCAGTTGGTAAAAGCGTTTATTCTTCTTCTGTGTTTCTAATTTAAGTTTTCCTACTACTGATATTGGTTCAAAGCACATTGCTTAGTTTGTTTTCTAATTTTTATTTCCTTTCTTCTCTTTTCGTGGACACTAAAATTATATCACTGATGTACTACCTGTTTGAAATTTCAAAGTGTATACTTTAAATGTTATATGTTACTTCTTTTTTGAGACCAAAAAAAAGGGTTCATATGCATACAAATTTAATTGTTTTCGTCAATCAGGGCTAGCATATGTACCTCAAACCGTTTCCAGTCAGTGGAAGGGGTGGCGCTTCATTTAATTAGAAATACAAACTGATCATAACAAGGCCATAAGAGGCTCTTAATTCCATTCCCAGAATTGAACTATCTGGTATGTTCTCCAACTTTTATACATACCATAGTAAAAAACAGGTTTAGCTTCTAATGGCATATTAGAACTGTTTTATTTTGATCAAGATATTTTTTATTTATAAGAAAATACTTTTAAGTTGTCTATGTGTTTTCAGGGATTTTATCTATTGATTTTTGGTTTGGTAGTAATCGTTTATTCCAGTTGATCTTTTCTATTTGTTTCTCCGTGACGTTAAGTTGTCAACAAATAGAATTAAGCCAGCAAAGAAACGCTTAAGATTAATAACAAGGGTAAAAAACCAATGTGCATAACACGTATTTGGAAATTAACATAATTTTTCACTGGTTTTCAGCTGTAGACTGCAAATTTGGATGTAAAACTAAAGCACAGGAAAGGTTGAGGACCTATCAAGATGCTCCCTTGCAGAACACAACAAGGGCTGTAACTCAATAGAGTGAGTGGAAAACCTTGTAAATGCAAGCAAGAGAAGAGATGGGTCTTCAACTGAACTACAGTGTCAAGTTTTTGTTTAGCAATCCCTAGTTCTTGAGTGACTGTAATAGTAAGTAATTTTGATGTTTTCTTTTGGGAGCTTTTGTTAACCTTAAGGAACAACTGAAATCCTATAAGTACTAAAAAAGTCATGATTTGTAGATACTAAACTCTAAACGAGGATTTTTGTTTAAGAGTCAGTTTAAACTAATATGAATTTGTTTTGGTGTCTGACATTATCTACTCCTTCTTCCCCTTTATTTGCAGGTCAAGAGAACTCAACAGGCAATATGTCTATTCCACATCAAATACGACCTCAACTTCTCTCGTAGGTCTTCTAGTCGATCTTGTTATCACTTGTGAGTAGAATCATATGATATTCTCCCATATATCTCCTTTACTTGTCGTCCTTTCTCAATAATATCTATTAATATCACTAAAATTTTTAAGAACACTGCAATCATGACATTTATATTTTTTGGCATAATGCAATACAAAATAATTAATTCCCTAACTGCAATTTCTGCTTTGTATTCCTCCGAATAGCCAGACTGAAATCAAAATAAACCTATAGAATTGTTCTTCTTTGGTCTTTAAGATTTTATTCGTTGGCTAATTTTGCCAAATTTGTTTATTCTGTCAACTTTTACCACTTTAACATGATTTAGCATCCCTTTCTTTTGCTGTTCCTCAAAAACCTTATGCTATTTGGTAAATGTTGAACTTGTAGTCTCCTCTAATCATTTTTATGACATTGGGATTTTAATATGTTTTCTGAGAGATTCAGGAACACTGAGTACTGATCTTGGGGGCTAATTTTTTGGTGACAAAGGCATCTCACTTCTAGTCAAACAGGAGATCCAAAGTAGAATTATAGATATTCTCTATGAAGCTATTATAGACAAACTAGGAGCAGCTAAGATTTTTCTGCCATACAATGAAGGGTAAGCATTTTGCTAAACCATTGATCTTTACGAACCATTGATTTAGATTAAACTTTTGATTGGATATATTTTTGTATCTGCATTGAATTTTGGCGCCATCGATGTGTGAGGTGACCAGGTATGTTGGCTTGACACCTTAAGGAAAGGCATATCTGAGCTGATCCAAATTGATGTTAGAAAGGTATGCTTTTCAATATTTTTAAATACAGGAGCAATTATGCTCAAATTCATGCATTGTATGTATGACATAATGAAAAATTTTGCTAGCTCATTAGTTTTAACATTTGTATAGTGTTCCCAAAATAACGTGGGAATTTCAAGTGCCGGGAATACATATGGGAGATAATCTAACACGAGCAAAACCCCAATTTCACCACATGTAAGTGTCATCTTTATATTTTTCTATAAATCCTCTTTCGCATACGTTTATGTATCTTTGTTCACTTCTCTTCTGTGGAATTCTAGAAGTGCAAAGTATACTGTTCATATGTATGAGAAGTTTGGACCTGGTGGGGACATTTTGAACAAGGATTACTCAAGATGGTAGTTAGTAATTTTTTATTTCTAGTATATATAGCTGTTACTTTTCTATATTCTAAGAACTACTAATGTTTTGAGTGTTTTTTGTGAGAATGTAGATGAACTACGAGTGGCTTGATCCCTTAATAAGGTACGTAGGCAGCCTAGCTTCAGCTGGTCCAGCCACAAAAAAATAATACTACTTTTTTTTTTAATTAAACAGTTTACTCTTCTCAAAAAATTAATCCCTTTGGTGTTGATATATTTTTACGTCGTATTGTGCAGAATAACATTGTTCTATTTCTTGTAATGCTAAATGTGGACATTGAATTGGCTACCTATAGAGAGAAGAAAAGAAAACATATTAGGCAGCCAAATTTAAAAAATAGAAAGAACCAAAACAACATTTCATTAGCATGCAGTTGCTCTGTAGAACAATGATGACAAGGGTTATGTTTGCATTTACACGAGAACTATGTAACTGTAGTCTTTGGACTATATAACTGAAGGCATTTTAACATAAAGCTGAGTTAATTGTGCTAATTGATAAATAGGTTTTCAGCTTCATGAAAAGATCAATTGAGATCTCATTCACAACCATTTCCGGTAACTTCTCTTCTACATAGTCATTGTTGTACATTAGAACTACAATATGTGCATTCATGTTTAAACTTCCAGGATCACCGAGAACAGGTTTTTTGGGGCTGCTATTAGCAAAACAAAGTCTGTAATCATGAAAATGAGTGAGGTATACTGCCTATTCTCCTTTCATTATTTCATATACTTCATTCTGAGGTTGTGTTCTCGCTGTTTGATTATTCTTTACATTTGCTTTATTAAAATCCATGGTTGCTTAGTCATCATTGCACGTGCAATACCATTTTCATGTAATAGAAAACTACTTCAAACCTGGCAAAGCTTTTATTGCTATCTTTTATATTTCTTTTGTTGGCAGTTGTTTTAAATCTCTATATAGTTCTTCAATTGATTTTGGTTTATTGTTATTGTGACTCTAACTAGGCTTGCTTGTTTTACTCTATGCTTAGCATCATCCCTGTTTGATATTTTCAAAGAAATTGATAGTTTCCTTTGTCAAAGTGAAATTTTATTATTTTCCTATTGTAAAAGTTAATTTTGTACTATTCTCAATCTGTCAATCAGGATTCTTAGGTGCCTAGCTATATAGCTGATCAACCAAACCTCCGTGAGTTGGCTCGACTTTCCAATATAAATGAGAAACTTGGACAGGTAAATATTGTCACTGTAATGCTTATTAAATTCGAGGTCCAAGTTTTGCAATTTATTAATTGTAATCGAGCAAAGTAAGTTTGTATGCCTGTTATGAAAAATAAAATAGTTTTTGTATGGAGAGCTTTTTCTGATAGATGCTAAACCACTTTTGGATGTGGTACTGCTGTTGTTTTGCCTCTCCTTTTTTTCTTATGCCGTGCTTCTAGAAGGGTTTGTGATTGTTGTCTCATATGTTGCAGCAGTAACTTCTGGACAAAAAATTGTCGAGGCGCCCATTAAGAAGTCTTCACAAATTTCATAAGACAAGGCAGTTCTGCCAAGGGTGCTCCTGGCTTTTCATGATGCAGATGTACTTTTCGAACATACCATGGTTTTTCTAAGGGTTTGCAGCTGTGGTACGTGTTGCATTCAGCTTTAGGCATTCATGCTACTGTTGATTAATGGTCGTCGTCTATGCCAAGTTGTGTCTCGGAGATTGTTCACTGTAATCACTCTTTTACCCTGATTTATAGGTTCCAAGATTCTAGGCGAACATCTCTCGAGATTCACCTTTGCTCCAGTAGAAGACCCCGTCAGATCATGCACTCTTTTTCCCTCGTTCAGGTTTTTCCCATTGGGTTTTACTGGAAGAGGGTTTTAATGAGGCCTTTCTTAATTATTGTTAAGAGAGAAGATCCTTTTTAATTCTGGGAGTTCAGTCGTAAACTTTGTTTTCCTCTTTTTAGGTTGTTTGACTCATATTTAACAAGGTCCCATGGGAACATCCAGTTTTGTGTGGTCTTTGGGCTAATGAAAGATTTATTTTCAAAGAGAAATCCTCGGTAACAAAAACTTGCAAGTGCATCCGTTTTTTCTTTTTCCACGATTCCTTTATTTATGGCCTCAAGTTTTGTTACATTCTTTTGTGTTGTTTCAAGATCTATTTAAGTAATTATTTTGCCTCCCTGAGTGGGCATCAACTATAAAAATATAACAGACCCCGCCATCCCTCTATTAGTAAATTTAATTGTTTTTTTTATTCTACATGTTTTCTAACTCTCCATTGTTTCCTTGTTTTTGAGGTTGACCTTAAGTTTGAAATGAGCTTCAGAATCTTCTCTACTTGGCTACTTCTGTATTTGTTATCATGCTGGAGTCTTTTATCTAGAATGTTTCTTTTTAAAGCAATTTACAGAGACTTGAAATTTTCATCTTCTCTTCAGAAATGCTGGACAGTTCTGATTGATACAATACCACATTGCATTTTGTATTTACTTTATTCTAATATGAATGTTTTAAAATAAAACCAAATATATATACACACGCGTATATTGCCAAGTAGAAAAATGAGACATTCATTTCAGTTTTTTACAATTAAATGAGAGATTTTTTTTTTCTCTCTCAACCTCATGTTTAATTAAAAATTTTACCCTTCACACGAGGAGCCTGCCAAAAAAGAATGCACATACGTACATATATGTTCTATATGCCATTTAGATCTCCTCACGTTTTCTTTACTCATCGACGTACAAGACGTCATTTTCTGGCCCATGGAAAGCGCCGACATCCCTAAGTCCGAGGAAACATCATTAGAAAAACTATCCCAAATAAACAAACATAGCAGATGATCCAAATATGAGGCTAATCTTCCTAGAACCTACTCAGGAAAACTAAAATGATCAATCTCCTTGACAAGCTCAGTTATTGTTTACATAGAAACAATTTCATATACCTTGGTTTTCTTCTCATTGCAGAGTCTGAAAGTTCTCCAAAACAGGCATCTCTACTGCCCCATTCTGCTTCTCTCGAAGCACTCTGTTGAAAATTTCCGTTTAGGCTTTCACCTGATGTTGGTTTGCTCTCATCCCACTCGCTGAATCTTGGCACAGGAGAACTGTGATCAAGCTGCCACATTAGGACTAAAATCATGCTTCTAGGAACAAAAAGACAATAATTTACTTGGAAGTGTTGGTAAGAAGGATGTAAATTCATTGCTTCTTAAAGATAAACTTCTTTCACATTGTGATTTTCTCAACTCTTTCAAGAAATAAAAAGATCTGGCAAGGAAGAGAAAATTTGTAAATTATATATATATTAAAAGAATTAACTGTCTAAGTGGCAAAATGATTTTACATGGGAGTCATCATAAAAAAAAAAAGTTAAATAAATATGAATTATTTGATAAACATTGTGGAATTATAAATGAAAATACAATATCAAATAAGTCATTTTCATGCTTTTTAACGCCGAATATAACATAGGCATCAAACATTTTCCCCGAAAATGTAATGACCGGAAAAATCTAAAAATTAATAAGTAAAATTAATTAAGGATTTTTCCATAATTACACAACTAAGTACTTGAGAGAGTATAAGTTGAGCATTTATTAGCACGTAAATTTGAAGGTTTTACTAGCCATAAGACCTTAGAAATAAATAATGTTATGAATGCACAAATTTATGTGCTTTATTTATGAAACATGTAACAATGTAATGTTATGATAGTACATTAAAATAATTAAAAATAATTATTTAATGTGCTAAATTAAAAGTTTATGATTTATTGATTTCAAGTACGAGCCAAGGAAGTGATTGTTATAAGAATCTCAATCAGAATGTTTAAATTGGGATTATTTGACAAAAGTGGAATTTCCAACTTTCTGAGATTATGTGGAAATTCCTACATGATAACAGTTCAGTAAAAGAAACCCAGATCAAAAGTGATCATGAGCTCCATACCATAAATTGAAAATGGCGAGCACCAAGTTCAAGTATGTAAGATGTATGACATGTTTTACTATAATTGATCTCGAAATTTATAGAGATCATAAAGTAAGATAAGAATTTTAAGCAAGTTATATGAATCATTGGAAATTCAAGAATTCTAATATTTTGAATGTGTATGGTTAATTATTATACACATTAATAATTACGTAAAGTTTATTATTATTATTGTAAAGACAATAATAATAATAACAATTGTCATAGTAATAGTAAAGAAGAAAAAGGGCGTTGATGGGATCCACAAATGTTAATCTGTTGTTAAAATGTGGAACCATAAATAGCTCTTTACGAGAAATAGTTTAGGTTATATCCGTGAAGCACGAAATTGTGCTAAGTTGGGAATTTTAAATTAAATTGACTTTAGATAGTCAATTTAATTTACAAAACTTTTACAAAATTACAACTATTGTTTTCATAATGAAATTTGAAGTTTACAACATGAAAATTTCTAGTGAGAAACATGTGTTATTACATTTTAAAGTTTTAAAAAGTTAAAAATAATAAAAATACTTATACTGAGCAAAGTTTTAAATGTATATAACATTTCTTAGAATACATACATATGTATATATACACACATGTATAAATATGGATACAGTTACAAATTAGTTAATCATCGATTTTGAAGACAAATGTTTCAAAGTTTACGGTTTCAAAATTTAATCACAAAATCCATATAGTATGGATAAATTTATGAAAATGATTTTTATATCAGTATGAATATTTTTAGTAACACAATAATACAATAAGAAAATTGAAAATTTATGTGATTATCTTTAAAGTGCAGATAAGTTACAGTTTTAAAAGGTACAATTATGTTTATAGAAATTTAAAGTTGCGGATCAAAATTTGATCTACCCGGTACTGCACGATTTAGACTGTGTGGACCACATGAGGGCCTATAAATACATGACACAATGAAAAAAAAAAAAAATCAGATCAATCACAAACAGCCCCCCCCTCTCTCTCTACTTTCTCTCTCTACTCTCTCTCTCTCTCCTCAAACTCAGTCCAAGAATCCGGCCTCCATTTTCGACACCTCCCACACCAATGGGAAGCTCTCGTCGAGCTGAGTCCAACGGTGTGCCGAGCAGCCCAAAACACTGCCGGAGGAGGCCACACGCGCCGGTTGAAGCCGCGGAAACATAGTACTTTTTTGACGTGATTTCTTCGCCGTCCGAGCACCGATCGACACGATCTTGGTGTCTATAGACTCAGCTCAATGAGTAGAACAAAATGCAGCAGGTGATGCCCCTCGATTTTGGCCGGAGAAGCCTCGTCGGAGTCGCTTCTTGCCGCCATTGCACCACCCTCGATCCCGCCACCTCCGGCGACGGTGATCGACACCGCCCCTGCCATCATGTTCAGAGTGCTTCGTTTAGCAAAAGCCTCGGCCCAATTTCACCTTAGCCCAACTGTTGGTCGAAGATCAGAGTCTGCCGTCGTCGTTCGCCGTGGGAGCACCGAGCTTGCACTTCCCGACCTTCTTCCCCAAAATTGGTTGAGGTAAAACACTCAGTGAAGCATAAGGAAGCTTCCCCAACCCTCAATTTCGTGCAACGATCGCCGGAGACGGCCAACGGAGTTGCTCGCTTTTTGCCATCAGCTTGTCATCGATTTTGCTGTTCCCGTCGACGGTGAGCGGAATTGGTGCTTAGATCACGGTCAGAAGAGCACGAAAAACATGAATGTGCCCTCAATTTCACGAGACGTCGTCGGATCGACGAAGAACAGCCTCCGCCGTCTACCGCCACCGTGAGCACCGCGGAACCACTGATCCATGCCACGTTGAAGAGAAGCAACCGAGGGGAAATACTCAGAGGCCAACGCAGATCAAAATGCCCAGGTCAATTTGGGCCCAGCACCGGCGGAGATCTACCGCCCGAACCACCACATTGAGTTCCCGACCTCTAATCGAAGATCCAAGACCGCCTCCCGACTCGTTTCGACGCTCTGAACGTGATGGTGACTTTCGTTCGAGCTAATTCCACTCTGATGAAAATCACCCGGTACCAACTGCACGCGGATCGAGGCAACTCAGACTGCAGTAACGGAGTTTAGAATGATGTTTTTTACAATGATAAATCTCCATGGATCATTCCTAGTCATCCACAGTGGTCCGAGGAGCACTGCAGAGGATGCATCGTAGACTGTGGATACAACGAGATACAACTGGACCCGCACAGCTCGGAGTCCAGGTAAGTAGGAATCTCACCTACAGTATGAATAGTTTTAAAAATAGATTGATTTTAAATATTTTCATAAAATTTATGAAAATGCATGATTAGTGATTTATTACACTGTTATAAGTTATGATGTGATATGTTATGCTATGACATGATGTGAAATGCTATGATGATGATGATGATGATATGATTAATGTGCGATGTTGTAACGCCCCTATATGGGGGTTAACAGTTTTTAATGAGATAAAATAAAAATAAATAATAAAAGTAAAACCTTAAAAATAAAATTTACCCGGGACTTAAATGAAAACTCTCAACTCAAAAATAAAAATATAAATGACAAATAAACCATAGTTTTAAATGTAGCACCTTAAATTTAATAATATAAACTGTTGTCATCATCATTTTAACCCTCAACACATTATAATACAGTCACAGAAAGTAACAATTGATGCTTACATTATCATGAAGAACATTCTTTACAATTGAGCAGTCTCAATGTAATATAGTTACATCGCTTCCTCAACTATATTTCTCGTAGCCACCTCACACTTAGTGAGTCCTGAAAAGATAAAAATATAAGGGAATGAGCGACACTATGCTCAGTAGAGAAAGCCATTACTCACCTTTAGGTTTTTATCATTACCACATTAAAACCTGCATGGTTAATAAGTTACATCATATTCCAGATTATGAGATTTATTATGATCACATCTTATGGATACCGTAGTTAATCATTACCAAGTGTCATAATTACACATTTATACAATTATTACCAATCATCATTGTTCCTAGGTATCCATGTGAAATTGAGTATCACTCAACTCATCGAAACCCAAATGGGCGCACTTGATCACCCTATAAACATTCCAAGGGTGTTCCGGTGAGGGGACATCAAGCCCCGAGTCCTCACCAAATCGATTCCTGTACAGTGTGTTCTGGGACTTTCAACCCAAGGAAGCGTCATCACCTTCCCCCTATTTTACCTTTTAGGGTATTCATGCCCAAGGACGTAACCGTCGCCCTCTTCATGTCTCACCATTTCTCTATATTAAATCATTATTAATAGAGTCAGTTTTCCTAACCATGCTTCTCAATTTATAACATGTGTCAATTCATTATGTTCCTCTCCGTACAATACAAGACGAGTCCATGTCATAGTTTCATATGTGATACTCATATAATATCAGTTCAACATAGATATATATATATATATTGCGGCAAAACAATCAATTTTAATTCTATAAAAACCTCACAAAAGATGAGTAATAGAATCCCTACCTTTCAAGCTTATCAACAATCTTTTAATCCTAGAATCAATTAACGTTAGCTCCATACTCCCTTGATCTTGAACTCCAAGCAAAACAGATCCAGTTGTATCTCGTTGTATCTACGAAGCATCCTCTATAGTGCTCCTCGAGTGACTATGAATGGCTAGGAATGCTTCCTGGAGATCATACATTCTTAAAAACGTCATTCTGGACTCCGATACTGCTGTTTGAATCGCCTCGATTCGTGTGCATTCGGTACCGGATGATTTTCATCGGAGTGGAATTTGCTCGAACGGAGGTCACCATTGCATCCAGAGCATCGAAACGAGTCAGGAGGAGGTCTCGGATAGTCGATCGGAGGTCCAGATCACAAAAATCCAAAGTCGCCGTTGACCAACCGTTGACCGACGTTGACCGCCGTTGACCTAATTTGACCGTCGTTGACCGGCGTCAATCGAGGTCCGTTGGCAGCTGGGCTCGGGCCTACCCCCCCTAAATTGACCCTTTTGAGTCCAATGGCGGGGTCAATTTCACCTAATTCTGCCTCTAACATAGCGGGTCGTGAAGTACAACGTCGGTAGAAATGGATGAGCTCCGATCTTGATTCTCCGACGATGGAAACCTGAAATTGGCTGAGGGCTTTTGCTACCCATCCTCCTATGACCATTTCCCCTCATCCAATTTGAAGAAACGTGGCTGGGAAGAGCCAAAACGGAGGCTCCCGCGGCGGTTGACGGCGGCATTGGCTGTTCTCCGGCGAAACCGGCTCCTTCCGTGCAATTGATCGAGGGGTTTTACTCCCCTTGATCCTCTGAACTCATTGGGAGGGGTGGTGTCAGTCACCTCCTCCGGCAAGGCGGAGTTCCACCATGGGGGCGGTGGTGCACGGCGGCAATAGGCAGGCTGAGCAATCCGGAGGTTGTTGAGCTGCCACCAAGGGTGGGTTTTGTTCCTCTCATCACGGTGGTCGTGTAGGAACAAGAATCACGTTGATCGGATGTCGGACGGCGAAGATATCTCGTCGGAAAGAAATGGGTTTCGCCGCCACTTTGGGCGGCGCGTGTGGTCTCCTCCGGCGGCGGTTTGGGCGGCGCGGCACCTCGTTGGACTCAGCTCGTCGAGAGCTTTCCATTGGTGCGGGAGGTGTCGAAAACGGATGCCGAAATCTCGGACGATATTTGAGGGGAGAGAGAGAGAATTTTTAGAGAGAGAAAGTAGAGAGAGAGAGTTTCGAATTATGAGAGATTTTCTGATTTTTTTTTATATATATACTAAAAATTAATCTAATTACCTTAATACCCTTAGGAGAATAACGGGTGTCACAGCTCTACCCCCCTTAAAGAAATTTCGTCCTCGAAATTTCAATTCTAGTAATACTAGTAAAAATTTTGATTCCATTATGATTCCAATTCCGAGTCTAAACCGTTAATGTTGTTTATCTTCCAAATTTAAGTTATCGTATCTCCACTTATTTACTTGCATAATAAATCTTACTCTAAATTCTAAATCCCTCAATGAGAGTATTTCTGACAAGTTTCAACTTATAACACCGTATAATAGTCTAAGAATCTGATCAGGCATACATATTGACCATACCATGATTCCAGTCCTTCATTGTCCATGGACTGTGATTTACAATCACATTTAAGGAGATTGCTAGAGAAATTTTATATACTTCATCTTTAGGTTCCTTTTCCTTTTTGAGTAAGGAAAAGTCAAATATATTTGATTTCATACCTCAACTAATAAACTAAAACATAATCATAAAACATATATCACAAGCACTTCTATTCAAAACCATACATTAAACTTATTCATAGAGATATTAAACGGAATCTCAGAGTTGCAAACATACCCGACATATTTTTCATTAAACAGCTATCCTCATGACACAAACATTCAACCCAAATAATATACTCATATTTCATATGGAATATCCCCATAACTGACTCTGATACTTCCACATAATATTAACAGAATATTACACATTACAAACATGATACGGATACGTTTCGAGAGTACAAGGCACTCCGTATACCAGCTATCCATATCATGCATGCTTATAGGATACAAAAACATCGATAAACAAAAGGTCAGACCTTAAGAAGGATGCGTTTCGAGAGCATCAAGTACTCCATATCCAGCCATCCCGGCATTAGGCTCAATGAATCTAAAAGATTGAACAACGACGTACCACAAGAAACACAGAATACAAGGCAAACGGTTATTTGTAACACACGAAATACGGACACACATGCCTATATGCCAAAAATAAAACAAAAAGATTACAGATGGAGATTCAAATCAATTGGCCGCTCCCGGCTTTCCCTTTCCCATTCAAGCTTGGATGTTGCAGTGTCAGATTCTGGATGTATGATTTGCATTTTATCTATCAATTCCTCAGCTGTTGAAGCAGTAACAAAGATTTGTCTCTCCGATTCTGTAGTGATGTTTTCTTCCACAGCGTAATCTAGAAATTTCAAAAGACCGTCATAAAAACCATTTACATTCAACAGTCCCAAAGGTTTGGAATAAAAGCCCAACAATTGCCCACAAGCAACTACAAATATTTCCTCAAGAGTACCTAGACCACCAGGTAATGCTATAAAAGCATCAGAATTATAGATTATGTCTTTAAAATTTCTAGGGATACTCCTGACTCCTTCTCCCTTACCTATGGCTTCCTTACAAAGGTTTCCTTCAACTGGAATATGAGGCCAAATTCTTACAACTGTAGCGTCGCTAGACCTAGCTGCTAGTGTCATATTTTCCATCATTTTTATACTACCACCCCCATAGATTATGTTAATCTTCTTGTGTGCTAGGACTTGCCCTAAGTGATTTGCAGCTTCTAAATAAGCTTTATCTTTTCCAAGGCTAGAACCACAAAAGACACAGACATTCTTTATTTTCTTCGTGGACTGGGAGGTAGACATATTTGGTTTATAGAAGTGGTTGCTTAATGTCTGCTCCACTTAGACTTCGGGTTCTACATGAGTTTTTAAAGATGAGAAATACACAAAAAGGGCTAAAGAGATAGACGAGTAGGTAATGAAAAGGTAATCCAAAGATTTAAACAAAATCTTGTGCGGATAAGAAAGTAAGATAAGGTGATTGATAGTTTACAGAAAATCTGATTCACTTTTGAAAAAGATTAGACTCTAATTGTATAACTTTTGACAATTGAGAACAATTCGACAGAAGACCCTCTTGACACAACTGTAGACTTTTTGACAAATATACACCAAGTTTAGAAATTTAATATAAACGACAAATACTGTAGAACTTTTGAAATTTGAGACACAAATCTTGAAATATCTGGATAAGCTTTTCAAAATTCAAACATATTACTGTACCGTATGTGATGTGTCTAATAAGATAATATATTTTATTATATATATATATTTAAGAAAATCATAAATTAAATAAGATATTAACACTTACTGTATCAATCTAATAATCACAATTATTTCAAACACAAAAGCAAATATTCTGAGTAAAAGAAAAACACAAACTGTTGAACATCAGCTAAAACTGCTTCAAATAAGTAAAGACTAAATAACCTTTATAGAGCGATGACTTATTCCCCATCCAGTTTTCTTATGGCTTGGCAAACAGGATCTAGAAATACCATATTCCTGAGGCGTTGTCTTTCGGTATAAAATTTAGGCCAGAGTTTAAAAATAGCTCCTTGAACATATCCACTAGGGTGACCGTGAAGAGGAGGATGGATACTATCCAAGTTCTCCTTTGAAAGTCCATCCCTACAAAACCTTATTTTATCCTCTCTATTCGTTGACATATAACCAGGTGAAGTACATTTACCGTTACAATTTTGTCTTCCACATTTGTTACAAGTGACCACGATGGCACGAGCTATTCTTTTCATTGCACTACGAATGGTAACTGTTCCTGGTAAACCGACATCTTGACTAAAGTCACTCGGATGGATTTTCCCCTCTATCAACATTCTCACATCACAAGGGATGCCAAAATGCATAAGAATCCACAACCGAGTAATTCTAGCCTTGTATTTCTTTCTCAGAATCTTTTGGGAGAGTGATGGGAAATACTTTCTCAGGTGTTGGTACTTTGGGTCCATGATGAGATGAAAGAAGAGTAAATAGAAAGGAAAAATTAAGATAGTAAATTGCAGAATCCTAGAATTCCTTCTTCTTTTAGAGGAAAAGAATAATTTTTAATGAAAAAGAAGAGGATTTGCGATTTAGAGAGAAAATAACAAATTAAGAGAGAAAAAGTGAACTCGGAGAAATAAACTCTTATGCACAGTAAACGTATATGTAAACAACAATTAAACCACTGTATATGACACGTATAGAGATCACGTGGGAGAGACAGTGTGAATCAAACTGATTTAAGATTTGAACTAGGCCCAAATGTTCTAAGTTAAAAATGGTCAGGTTGTTTCGGGCCTTAACACATTTAGAACGAGTTAAATAACAAACATAAAATTGTAAACCAATTTGTATAAATCTTAAACCCAATTCAAAGTCCACTATAGATAAGTTAACTATGAACAACAAATCTAATTTAACGACAATCAAGGATCTTCCTGAATGGTATTTAAAATCATTTCATAACAAAATAATCTTCAAGCAACTCAATTAATTTTGTTTTAATCAAAACCTTATTGAACAATGCATACACCCATATGTTATTCCTAATACTCAACATCTATCAATGGATTCATCATCATTACTACCAAGGGTTTAGAATGTGACTAACCTTGAAATCAATACGATTTACGTCTTTCAACGTAGACCATATCAATGAACAAAGACACTTGATGTTACTACTTAAGAACATCTACAATCCCCACAATTCTACTTATACAATATATAATTTCCTCATATAACAAAACCTTAGGTAACCAAAAGATTCACATCTAAACATCTAAAACTTAAACATTTTATCGTAATTATCCAAAATTATTATAAGTGCCTTAAGTATTATGATTTACTTAAGGAAACTCCTATTGGTCATTTTTTTTATTGCATCTATATATAAAGATTCACTGATACACTTAAATACAATGTACGTAACAAAATATTCCAATTTTGAGATTCATGCATTCTAGACTTTACACAGTCTCAACAGACCAAAAGTCTAACATTTATCTCTCTCAAGATTCAATACCATGATTCCCAACTTATATCATATTCCTCAAATAAATAGAACTTTCAATAAAAGTTATTGACACTTATGTGCTCCATCGAATCCACACATAATCATTACTTAGGTTTGAATCAATTACGAAAAATTTGGCATATCTATGTCAAACTTTAAAATCAATAAATCAAGCCTTATATTTCTTATTGTTTTTCACGAGACAAAAGGCTCTTAAATCCTCGTATCTATACGAATTTCTCATCGTTTATACAAATTAGATATGCTTATAGATCCTAATATTATACGAATCTCTCATAAGCAATCTACTTATAAACTCATTCCATATAATTATCATTCCCTCATAACTATTAATACTTTCCTTCTATATAATTATTGTACTCATATAACTATTAATATTTTCATTCTATGGCCTTTCCATGTTACATCCTTCTAGACTGTATAAATCAATGTGAAGGTTCATTTTGATGATGACAATGAAAATTCAGCTTCAAAACCATCTCAAAAATATATTTTTTTTAAAGTGGTGCTACACTCCCTAGGTTAACCGAACCTCGGCACTGATACCAAAAATTCTGTAACGCCCCTATATGGGGGTTAACAGTTTTTAATGAGATAAAATAAAAATAAATAATAAAAGTAAAACCTTAAAAATAAAATTTGCCCGGGACTTAAATGAAAACTCTCAACTCAAAAATAAAAATATAAACGACAAATAAACCATAGTTTTAAATGTAGCACCTTAAATTTAATAATATAAACTATTGTCATCATCATTTTAACCCTCAACACATTATAATACAGTCACAGAAAGTAACAATTGATGCTTACATTATCATGAAGAACATTCTTTACAATTGAGCAGTCTCAATGTAATATAGTTACATCGCTTCCTCAACTATATTTCTCGTAGCCACCTCACACTTAGTGAGTCATGAAAAGATAAAAATATAAGGGAATGAGCAACACTATGCTCAGTAGAGAAAGCCATTACTCACCTTTAGGTTTTTATCATTACCACATTAAAATCTGCATGGTTAATAAGTTACATCATATTCCAGATTATGAGGTTTATTATGATCACTTCTTATGGATACCGTAGTTAATCATTACCAAGTGTCATAATTACACATTTATACAATTATTACCAATCATCATTGTTCCTAGGTATCCATGTGAAATTGAGTATCACTCAACTCATCAAAACCCAAATGGGCGCACTTGATCACCCTATAAACATTCCAAGGGTGTTCCGGTGAGGGGACATCAAGCCTCGAGTCCTCACCAAATCGATTCCTGTACAGTGTGTTCTGGGACTTTCAACCCAAGGAAGCGTCATCACCTTCCCCCTATTTTACCTTTTAGGGTATTCATGCCCAAGGACGTAACCGTCGCCCTCTTCATGTCTCACCATTTCTCTATATTAAATCATTATTAATAGAGTCAGTTTTCCTAACCATGCTTCTCAATTTATAACATGTGTCAATTCATTATGTTCCTCGCCGTACAATACAAGACGAGTCCATGTCATAGTTTCATATGTGATACTCATATAATATCAGTTCAACATAGATATATATATATATATTGCGGCAAAACAATCAATTTTAATTCTATAAAAACCTCACAAAAGATGAGTAATAGAATCCCTACCTTTCAAGCTTATCAACAATCTCTTAATCCTGGAATCAATTAACGTTAGCTCCATACTCCCTTGATCTTGAACTCCAAGCAAAACAGATCCAGTTGTATCTCGCTGTATCTACGAAGCATCCTCTGTAGTGCTCCTCGAGCGACTATGAATGGCTAGGAATGCTTCCTGGAGATCATACATTCTTGAAAACGTCATTCTGGACTCCGATACTGCTGTTTGAATCGTCTCGATTCGCGTGCAGTCGGTACCGGATGATTTTCATCGGAGTAGAATTTGCTCGAACGGAGGTCACCATTGCATCCAGAGCATCAAAACGAGTCAGGAGGAGGTCTCAGATAGTCGATCGGAGGTCCAGATCACAAAAATCCAAAGTCGCCGTTGACCAGGCGTTGACCGGTGTTGACTGGCGTTGACCGAATTTGACCGTCGTTGACCGGCGTCAATCGGGGTCCGTTGGCAGCTGGGCTCGGGCCTACCCCCCCTAAATCGACCCTTTTGAGTCCAATGGCGGGGTCAATTTTACCTAATTCTGCCTCTAACATAGCGGGTCGTGAAGTACAACGTCAGTAGAAATGGCTGAGCTCCGATCTTGATTCTCGACGATGGAAACCTGAAATTGGCTGAGGGCTTTTGCTACCCATCCTCCTATGACCATTTCCCCTCATCCAATTTGAAGAAACGTGGCTGGGAAGAGCCAAAACGGAGGCTCCCGCGGCGGTTGACGGCGGCGTTGGCCGTTCTCCGGCGAAACCGGCTCCTTCCGTGCAATTGATCGAGGGGTTTTACTCCCCTTGATCCTCTGAACTCATTGGGAGGGGTGGTGTCAGTCACCTCCTCCGGCAAGGCGGAGTTCCACCATGGGGGCGGATGTGCACGGTGGCAATAGGCAGGCGGAGCAATCTGGCGGTTGTTGAGCTGCCACCAAGGGTGGGTTTTGTTCCTCTCATCATGGTGGTCTTGTAGGAACAAGAATCACGTCGATCGGACGTCAGACGGTGAAGATATCTCGTCGGAAAGAAATGGGTTTCGCCGCCACTTTGGGCGGCGCATGTGGTCTCCTCCGGCGGCGTTTTGGGCGGCGCGGCACCTCGTTGGACTCAGCTCGTTGAGAGCTTTCCATTGGTGCGGTAGGTGTCGAAAATGGATGCCGAAATCTCAGACGATATTTGAGGGGAGAGAGAGAGAATTTTTAGAGAGAGAAAGTAGAGAGAGAGAGAGTTTCGAATTATGAGAGGTTTTCTGATTTTTTTTTTATATATATACTAAAAATTAATCTAATTACCTTAATACCCTTAGGGGAATAACGGGTGTCACAGATGTATGTAATATATAAATTATATTGTTTAATCACTTTCAAGTCAAGTATGATAATGATTTACGACTCATATATGATTAAGATTTACGATTCATGAGTTATGAAATTGTGATGTCATGTAGTATTAAGTCATGCTGCATACACACAATAAGACAAGTGAAACTTATGAGACAAGTTAAGGGTGTCGTACCAACCTCCCGACCCACGGGGAGGCTCCATGTTAAAGAAATGAATGATCTTAGTGTCGTTGGGACCTCGCGAACCTAACTTCCCAAGACTCGTGCGCAACCGGTACGATCACTCGGGCCCAAAGTAAGAAGATATTGTACAACTTAAATAATTAAGCATAAATCAAGTTGATAAGCAAGCATAAAATGCTCATGCATATTTTTATTAAAATGATTTTTAATTATATTTTGCGAGGTTAATTTCCAACTTGCTGAGCGAAAGCTCATTTAAGTATGTTCATGTTGTAGGTAAGAAAAACCTATCAGTGACACTTGATGGGCAGTGGTAAGCGACGGACGAATGGTGAAGATGGGAATGGATACCGCTCACGCAATGTAATATTTCCGCATTAGTATTTTACGAATTTATGCATGTTTTATTTTACGAAATTTCGTATGCTTACACTTTACGAAAATTATGTGCATATGAAGAAGTAAATAATTTACGTAATTACGTTTTAAAAACCGAGCTTGTGATTACGCAACCTTGGTTCAAAGGATTTCAAAGTTTAAAGATGTTGCAATAACGATGCAACAAATGCACGAAATTTATAGGAAAGAAAATTATAAGTTTATCTGGAATTGCAAAGGATTATTGCAGTTTTATGTTAAGTTAAGAAATGAGTTTTATAAATATGTTTCTATGAAGTTATTATGAAAGTTTTAAAGAAAAGCTTTAAGAAATTAGTAACTTAAGCTTAGTAACTTAAGCTTAAAAGTTTAAGTTGTAAGAAATTATGTTTTGTTAAGTTTAAAAAGGTTAACTTTTAAGTGAATACAATGTTATTTTTAAGATGTTAAAATTATAAGTAAAATATATAGATAATTGCTAATAAAGGTTTAAAGAGCATTTGAATGAGATTTTATTTATTATTTAATTTAAAATTATCTTGAGAATAGTTGTATTTAAATTGAGAAATGTCTTTAAAGTAATAGTTGCTAAATAATTACTCTTATGTTAAAAAGGAAAAGTTCAAGAAAATTTCTATAGTTATGTTTCAAGAAATTAATGTTATAAGTTATATAAAGAATCATGATTTGAAAATTATGATTATGTTAAGATGTAATGCTTATTGTTACGTTATTATCACATTTGAGAAATTTATGTTATTATGTTAGACTTACGAAGTTAAATTTTGAGAGATGATTATTATATCCTTTAAGGTTATATGTTAAGAATTCGTTATCAATAAGAATTTGTTTATTATTAAGATTTGAAAAATAGTTATTATTTCATCTAAGGTTTCATGTTAAGGATTCCACAGTAAGAATCCATATATCTATTGAAAAAAAAAATTATTATCACGAATTTCTCTACCCTATTTGTAAGTAAGTTTAAGTTTATGAGCATGTTTAAGTTAAGTGACGGCCACGTAAGGGCGGGTCGTTACAGATGGTATCAGAGCCGGTATCCTGCCATCCTACTTCACATCGTCACGCGTTTGCTTCACCATAGTCCAAGTAAGTTATGTTAATTAAATGTTAAGATAAGTTATGTTAAATGATAGGTGCCGATTTTTCATGTAACGGCAATCAAGATATCAGCATGCAAGTATGATTTTAGATGTCCTCTTATGGTCCAATGCCAAGCTTAGCCATCAAGATGCCTCAAATCACTGGAAGCGATATTGGGTGCCAACTTTCTAAGCAAGCAGGACAACTCCTAGACTCACGTGAATGTTAGAACTGACACTTCGAGATGATCGACACTCAAAGTACAATACAAGCGAGAATATTTGGATTTACAACCACGGAAGAGATAGATTGATGAGTCGATAGAAAATCTAAAGGTTCCACAGAATCTTCCTCGGATTTCAAAAATGATTAATAAATCTCACTAATTTTAATGTGATGTTTTCAATTATTATATTACAAAAAAAAATTAATTAATTAATTGATAACAAAATATTCATTTTCTAAACTTCTTTCCCCTCTTTCTCAAGACTTGCTTTTTATTTGCAATTTATCCATAATTCCACTATATTAAATATGGAGCTATGATCAAGGTGGTTATGCCTCAGAAAGGAAAAGAAGCCGCAAGTTCTTCACAACTAAATTACCAACCCATGACCAAAGCCACGCCTCGTGCAGCAGACAAGCAGATCTTTATAAAAGATGATTCTATAGGCGGATGGAAAATACTCTACACTTTACCAAGAGAATAAAGGAAGTCACAAATAGGACACGCAAGGGACGCAGGAACGTAGCCTTCCTCAAAGAATCACCACCAAAGGCAAGGATGTCAAGACATTTCTTTGAAGCACGAACGAGTACTTAGTCAGAAAGAATTTTCCAGTTTGGACCATTAACGAGGGCATTGATATCTGAATAAAAAATGATGTAAAAGAATAAATAGGCATAGTACTACTACGGGGCTAGTAGTGAGACACGCCATACAATTGATTAAGTATACGTATAGTATACAAAATAAGATTTATGTATGAACAATAGAAGTTTTGATAAGAAGAACTTCATGTTATGTGACCCACTAGAGACGAGTCAAGTCTCGATCTCAACAACGGTCTATGATATGCAAAGATTGCTAACAAAGAAAGTGTTTAGCAATTTCATGATATGAAAGTATGATTGACACATGTATGAATGTTACGAACTATGATTGCTGTATGCATTATGACCCATGAATAAGATATGAAATAGTTGCTAACAATAGTGAAATGTATAGCAACTCCATGATATGAAAGTATGAACGTTACGCATATGTATGATAAGAATATGCATGACATGAATATGAATGAAATGTGAAAGCATGACATGTAAAAGTATGATATGAATGACATGTATATGTATGATATGTTTGTGAAAATGATGTGTATGTATGATTTATGTATGAAAGTTATGATTGATGTTTGTTATTTGGATTATAAACATGATATTGTTTATAAGTACCATAAAATGCATAATAAGTATGCATGATTAAGCTAAGCCCATGAGGAACCCAGTAAGGACTTAACATATTAGATTACGATAAAATAATAGATTCCACAAAAAAATCATCGTTTCAGTAAGGATAAACACATAAATCCTTATAAGAAATTGGATATAAGCAGAAGTTCAAGGTATAAGAGAAGAACTTCCCAGAGGTCACAGACTGTCTATGGGTGGTTACTTCTAAACTAATATCCGACCAAACAGACCCTAAAATAGTGATCTCAAGATGAGACGATTTCCTCCCCAACTCACAGATAATATATATATATATGCATATATATTGGAAAAAGAATAAACAATAAATAAGTTGTGTGGATCGATCAAACACCATCCTATAAGAAGTTAAGTAGAGATTGACGAAGTAAAGTTGCTTCCACATACCCGAGAGATGTAAGTAACATCGCAAAGATATTAGAAAAGAATAAGACTGACAAAGTACAGTCATTAATATATCGGGTTGAGAAATAGGAGATGAGAAGACTACAGAATGGTTCAAAATTTGAACCCCTATAATAGAGCCACGAAACTCCAATAGAATAACCATAACAAAGGGAAACCAATAGGAATTTCCAAACAAAAGAATACATCCCATCATATGACTCGATGATATCTAGTCATCAACAAGTAGAGAACCAATTTAAGACAAGTAGACAGAGATGTCCGCTTAAGATAGCAGATATAAGATTCTTAGCCGGAGCAGTAAGCTTACACAATCCAGGCTACTAAGCTAAGAAGACCACCTCATGCAAAAATGGTCCCCCTCCAATTAATGAAGTCTTTAGATAAGACAAGGTTCTTGGAATAAGCAAGATCAAAGACCTTAGAGTCAAACACCGAACCTTCACTAGAAACAGATGCTATGGAATACGGGCATAGGGATAATAAAAACCCTTTGACTAGCTAAGACGTGCCATATTGAGGAGAAATCCTCTAGAATTGGTGGTAGAGCATGCTAATGAGAGTATTGCTCAACCTTAAAAAAAAAAAAAAAAAAAAAAACTCAGTTATGTAGCCAATGGTCGGAGTAATCCTAAGTTACTTTAATAATATATATATATATATGTGTGCTTAGCACGTAAAATAAGCCCAACCATGATATAAGCCTAATAGTAAAATTTTTGGGACTCTTAGCAGAAGACTTCCAAAGCTGAGACTATAAAGTTGTAGCAAGTCACTCAAGAAACGATAGACAAAACGAAATAGTCTCCTTCAAGAGCATCGATGAGACCTCCTTGATAAGAGTATAGTTAGTAAGAATTAGAGAACTGAGGATGTATGGACAATATGATTAGTAAGTTTAAGAGTACGATGTCGAGGCTTGGGACGTAGCGGCGGTTTAAGGGCCATTTATACGCCCCTCCCGACGCCAAATAAAAAGGTGCGCTAATATTAAGGTTAGAGATAATATGCAGGGAGGATGACACATATAGTGTCTACCAAGTAAAGTTGCGCATCTTAGGATAGTTTTATAGGCACGTCTCAACGTTAGGAATTACATGATAGACAAGTAAGGCTTGTCGCCCTTCCAAATCGCAATAGAACCGATAGGATTTGTCATTTGATGAGTTAGAATATAACGTTAATATATATATATATATATAGCTATATTAACCAAACCCAAGATTAGAGTGATATGGTTAACACGTTAGAATTATTATGACACAGTAAGACACATACCTCGAGTAAGGTCATAAGAATAGATGTCCAGCCCAAATTGTTCATCTAAAAGATAGATGAACATTAAAAAAAAAATTGATAGATTTCTTTCTAATAAAATATCATAGCCATTAAACTAATGACCTATAAGTATACCCTTCATCACATCACATGAACGTAGTATATTTTAAAAGGATGTTTTTCGTTAATTTGATGTAAAAAATTTCAACTTACATTCTTTTCCAACGAATACACTTACTATAAGCCATTTTTACAACTTTCATGGGTGTAATATGAACTCTCTTGTTGTCATGAACCAATCAAGTTAAAGAATGTAATGGTCAAATCCTTGAGGAAGAAGTAAGTTCCAAGATAGGGACCATCTATGTTAAATTAAGGGTTCTGACAGCTTGAGATCAATATTATACTAAAAAGTACCTATGGATTAAATAGGACCCATAAATAGCTTTTTCTTTTATTATAAACATGTTTGGGTCCTTACTCATGAAGCACAAAATTTTGTCAAGTTTAAAATTTGATTTAAATTGTCAAAAAAAAAAAAAATGTGTTTGACAAATTATTACTACTATTTTCAATAAGTAAATAGAAGTTATGAAATGTTTTGATTAGACAAAAAAAAATGGTTTTTATTAAAATGAAAATGATTGTTTTATTTTAGAAAATTATAAATACATATATGTATATATATATATATATATATGCGTATAGAGACTTTCATAGAAATAGTACGGAAGCATTAGAACGATATAGAACACTAAAGTGGTCTAAAAAGAAGGAACACATAGTCAACTATAGACACGAAATTCACATGTAGAGAAAGTTAAGATACATCATGAATGTTTCTGTAGCAGAAACAAGGTTGATTAGAACCCCAAATGAGAGATAAGCTTTACGAATTTAAAAATACTATAAGACGGCATATACATGATTATGCCATTGGACAAGTTAGGACAGTTAAGGTTAGAATGGCATGATTTTATATGAAAATAGTTGCTCAAAAAAGTAGAATTTTAATCCCAAGGTGGGTAGAACATATACTAGACCCTAATGAACCTTTTTTTTATAGGTTCAAGGAGATAATATAGTTTTGCTCCTTTGGAAGAGCATACCCCACTCAGTAGCATAAGATTTAGACCGAAAATGATTTCTTACCCATAAATGGGTCGTGAAAACTATAAAACTACCTAAGTTTTTACGATATGCTATAGTAGCATGTCTTATATTCTAAGGTAAGTATTAAGAAAAAGGGAATTGATAGTACGATTTCATAAAATATGAGAATCTATTACCCCGATATGTCGCGATGGTATGTTAAAATGTCTAGAATAGGCCTACCTAAGGAGAATCCATGGTACGATCTCCACAGGTTCAGGATCGAATGCACACCATTATATGGTATCACCATGAGATTTTCTATTGGCAGAAAGATAAAATCTCCAATTTGCCTTTAAGCGACTAGAAGAAAATTCCAAAAGACAATAGTTTTGACTAGAAATCGTGAAAACGATTTAAATAATCAAGTATAACTTAGAAATTTCCCATGACCAATATAAAGGTCATGTGAGCAAAACCAAGAGAAACCCTACGAATATGAAAAATAGGAATGAAGTTCCTTTTTCTTGCACCTCGAGGAGAGGCAAGACAAGTTCAAGAGAGATATGAAAGGACAAGCGTAAATGTAATGGACCCTTAGAAGTTTTAAAACAAGTAGATGAACATGTTTTAGACAGTCATTATCACTAGTTAAGGATGACTAGGTGATAAAGACCTATAGATTAAGCAATAAGAAGAGAAACTTACTGGCCAGTTTCTATGTACCAGATCATGATCTGAAGGCAAATACACAACCTAATCTGAAGGTAAATACACAACCTAATCTGAAGGCAAATACGCAACATGATCTGGAGACAGATACGCAGCCTAACATGCAAAATAGAATAAGTGTAAGTTGTGAAACAAGAGAAAGAATAGCTTCAAGGAAGCTAGGACAAATTTCCATATCAAGATTTTGGGGCAAAGTTGCCAAAAAGAAAGAAAGCCCTATGAGATTAGGATACAAAGCTATAGGATACCCCTAGTTTATCTCAATTTTCGAGGACAAAAATTTTATAAGGTGGGTAGATTGTAATGACCGGAAAAATCCAAAAATTAATAAGTATAATTAATTAAGGATTTTTCCATAATTACACAACTAAGTACTTGAGAGAGTACAAGTTAAGCATTTATTAACACGCAAATTTGAAGGTTTTACTAGCCATAAGACCTTAGAAATAAATAATGTTATGAAAGCACAAATTTATGTGCTTTATTTATGAAACATGTAACAATGTAATGTTATGATAGTACATTAAAATAATTAAAAATAATTATTTAATGTGCTAAATTAAAAGTTTATGATTTATTGATTTCATGTACGAGCCAAAGAAGTGATTTTTATACGAATCTCAATCAGAATGTTTAAATTGGGATTATTTGACAAAAGTGGAATTTCCAACTTACTGAGATTATGTGGAAATTCCTACATGATAACAGTTCAGTAAAAGAAACCCAGATCAAAAGTGATCATGAGCTCCATACCATAAATTGAAAATTGCGAGCACCAAGTTCAAGTATGCAAGATGTATGACATGTTTTACTATAATTGATCTCGAAATTTATAGAGATCATAAAGTAAGATAAGAATTTTAAGCAAGTTATATGAATCATTGGAAATTCAAGAATTTCAATATTTTGAATGTGTATGGTTAATTATTATACACATTAATAATTACGTAAAGTTTATTATTATTATTGTAAAGACAATAATAATAATAACAATTGTCATAGTAATAGTAAAGAAGAAAAAGGGCGTTGATGGGGTCCACAAATGTTAATCTATTGTTAAAATGTGAAACCATAAATAGCTCTTTACGAGAAATAGTTTAGGTTATATCCGTGAAGCACGAAATTGTGCTAAGTTGGGAATTTTAAATTAAATTGACTTTAGATAGTCAATTTAATTTACAAAACTTTTACAAAATTACAACTATTGTTTTCATAATGAAACTTGAAGTTTACAACATGAAAATTTCTAGTGAGAAACATGTGTTATTACATTTTAAAGTTTTAAAAAGTTAAAAATAATAAAAATACTTATACTGAGCAAAGTTTTAAATGTATATAACATTTCTTAGAATACATACATATGTATATATACACACATGTATAAATATGGATACAGTTACAAATTAGTTAATCATCGATTTTGAAGACAAATGTTTCAAAGTTTACGGTTTCAAAATTTAATCACAAAATCCATATAGTATGGATAAATTTATGAAAATGATTTTTATATCAGTATGAATATTTTTAGTAACACAATAATACAATAAGAAAATTGAAAATTTATGTGATTATCTTTAGAGTGCAAATAAGTTACAGTTTTTAAAGGTACAATTATGTTTACAGAAATTTAAAGTTACGGATCAAAATTTGATCTACCCGGTACTGCACGATTTAGACTGTGTGGACCACATGAGGGCCTATAAATACATGACACAATGAAAAAAAAAAAAAAATCAGATCAATCACAAACAGCCCCCCCTCTCTCTCTCTACTTTCTCTCTCTACACTCTCTCTCTCTCCTCAAACTCAGTCCAAGAATCTGGCCTCCATTTTTGACACCTCCCACACCAATGGGAAGCTCTCGTCGAGCTGAGTCCAACGGTGTGCCGAACAGCCCAAAACACTGCCGGAGGAGGCCACACTCGCCGGTTGAAGCCGCGAAAACACAGTACTTTTTTGACGTGATTTCTTCGCCGTCCGAGCACCGATCGACACGATCTTGGTGTCTATAGACTCAGCTCAATGAGTAGAACAAAATGCAGCAGGTGATGCCCCTCGATTTTGGCTGGAGAAGCCTCGTCGAAGTCGCTTCTTGCCGCCGTTGCACCACCCTCGATCCCGCCGCCTCCGGCGACGGTGATCGACACCGCCACTGCCATCATGTTCAGAGTGATTCGTTTAGCAAAAGCCTCGGCCCAATTTCACCTTAGCCCAGCTGTTGGTCGGAGATCAGAGTCCGCCGTCGCCGTTCGCCGTGGGAACACCGAGCTTGCACTTCCCGACCTTCTTCACCAAAATTGGTTGAGGTAAAACACTCAGTGAAGCATAAGGAAGCTTCCCCAACCCTCAATTTCGTGCAACGATCGTCGGAGACGCCCAACGGAGTTGCTCGCTTTTTGCCATCGGCTTGTCATCGATTTTGCTGTTCCCGTCGACGGTGAGCGAAATTGGTGCTTCGATCACGGTCAGAAGAGCACGAGCAACATGAATGTGCCCTCAATTTCACGAGACGTCATCAAATCGATGGAGAACAACCTTTGCCATCTACCGCCACTGTGATCACCATGGAATCACCGTTCCATGCCACATTGAAGAGAAGCAACATAGGGGAAATACTTAGAGGCCAACACTGATCAAAATGCCTAGGTCAATTTGGGCCCAACACCGGCAGAGATCCACTGCCCAAGCCACCATGTTAAGCCAGGAATTTCGAGCTAAATCCGTGTTGATCGAAGCCAAATTGAGTAAAATTGAGTACACCATTGTACTCAGCAGGTCAAGAACTAGTAAAACCCAAAGTGGCACCACCGTCCGACCACCGGAGCCGCCGCACGCGCCGCCGCGGGTGGCCGGCCTCCGGCGAACTTCGGGTCTCGAGTTCCCGACCTCCAATGGAAGATCCAAGACCGCCTCCTGACTCGTTTCGACGCTCTGAACGCGATGGTGACTTCGTTTGAGCTAATTCCACTCTGATGAAAATCGTCTGATACCAACTGCACGCGGATCGAGGCAACTCAGACTGCAGTAACAGAGTTCAGAATGATGTTTTTAACAATGATAAATCTCCATGGATCATTCCTAGCCATCCACAGTGGTCCGAGGAGCACTGCTGAGGATGCAGCGTAGACTGTGGATACAACGAGATGCAATTGGACCCGCACAACTCGGAGTCCATGTAAGTAAGAATCTCGCCTACAGTATGAATAGTTTAAAAAATAGATTAATTTTAAATGTTTTCATAAAATTTATGAAAATGCATGATCAGTAATTTATTACACTGTTATATGTTATGATGTGATATGTTATGTTATGACATGATGTGAAATGCTATGATGATGATGATGATGATATGATTAATGTGTGATGTATGTAATATATAAATTATATTGTTTAATCACTTTCAAGTCAAGTATGATAATGATTTATGACTCATGTATGATTAAGATTTACGATTCATGAGTTACGAAATTGTGATGTCATGTAGTATTAAGTCATGCTGCATACACACAATAAGACAAGTGAAACTTATGAGACAAGTTAAGGGTGTCGTACCAACCTCCCGACCCACGGGGAGGCTCCATGTTAAAGAAATGAATGATCTTGGTGTCGTTGGGACCTCGCGAACCTAACTTCCCAAGACTCGCGCGCAACCGGTACGATCACTCGGGCCCAAAGTAAGAAGATAAGGTACAGCTTAAATAATTAAGCATAAATCAAGTTGATAAGCAAGCATAAAATGCTCATGCATATTTTTATTAAAATGATTTTTAATTATGTTTTGCGAGGTTAATTTCCTACTTGCTGAGCGAAAGCTCATTTAAGTATGTTCATGTTGTAGGTAAGAAAAACCTATCAGTGGCACTTGATGGGCAGTGGTAAGCGGCGGACGAATGGTGAAGATGGGAATGGATACCGCTCACGCAATATAATATTTCCGCATTAGTATTTTACGAATTTATGCATGTTTTATTTTACGAAATTTCGTATGCTTACACTTTACGAAAATTATGTGCATATGAAGAAGTAAATAATTTACGTAATTACGTTTTAAAAACCGAGCTTGTGATTACGCAACCTTGGTTCAAAGGATTTCAAAGTTTAAAGATGTTGCAATAACGATGCAACAAATGCACGAAATTTATAGGAAAGAAAATTATAAGTTTATCTGGAATTGCAAAGGATTATTGCAGTTTTATGTTAAGTTAAGAAATGAGTTTTATAAATATGTTTCTATGAAGTTATTATGAAAGTTTTAAAGAAAAGCTTTAAGAAATTAGTAACTTAAGCTTAGTAACTTAAGCTTAAAAGTTTAAGTTGTAAGAAATTATGTTTTGTTAAGTTTAAAAGGTTAACTTTTAAGAGAATACAATGTTATTTTTAAGATGTTAAAATTATAAGTAAAATATATAGATAATTGCTAATAAAGGTTTAAAGAGCATTTGAATGAGATTTTATTTATTATTTAATTTAAAATTATCTTGAGAATAGTTGTATTTAAATTGAGAAATGTCTTTAAAGTAATAGTTGCTAAATAATTACTCTTATGTTAAAAAGGAAAAGTTCAAGAAAATTTCTATAGTTATGTTTCAAGAAATTAATGTTATAAGTTATATAAAGAATCATGATTTGAAAATTATGATTATGTTAAGATGTAATGCTTATTGTTACGTTATTATCACGTTTGAGAAATTTATGTTATTATGTTAGACTTACGAAGTTAAATTTTGAGAGATGATTATTATATCCTTTAAGGTTATATGTTAAGAATTCGTTATCAATAAGAATTCGTTTATTATTAAGATTTGAAAAATAGTTATTATTTCATCTAAGGTTTCATGTTAAGGATTCCACAGTAAGAATCCATATATCTATTGGAAAAAAAAAAATTATTATCATGAATTTCTCTACCCTATTTGTAAGTAAGTTTAAGTTTATGAGCATGTTTAAGTTAAGTGACGGCCACGTAAGGGCGGGTCGTTACAGAAAATGGGTTAAAGCTACAGCATAATTTCTTTTGAAGTTGCCATCTTGAGATTCCAAGATTCATTATCATGTTTTATGGAAAACATAATCTGTTTTTTAGCATAATACATGTTAACGAACAATCTCTCATGCAAGCCTGACAATGAGCACAACACAAAAGAAGTGAAGGAAACATATTTTTATTAGCATGGCTTACTGATCTTGGTCGAGGTCTTCCAGGAGGAAGGGAGCAAAACCATATCCATCGTTATTTTGAGTTGAAGCCTGTCTCTGCCACGCACGAGAAGAAACTCCACTACCTGCGGATTCAGGTATAGCTGTGAGTCTCCGATGAAGCGTTCAGGCCCTGCCACCTGTCGCCTAGTCTTTCGATCACTTGCAGCATCATTCTGCAGTGGATAAGGCCTCCTTTGACTACTATCTTCCCTGCTCAGAATTTGCTTGTGGTTTGACCTTGACACTGTTGAACTCCTTCAAGATTCGCATCCAGTCCTGTTGCCATTAGATCTTACTTGACCACAATAATGATCATCATCATTAAAGGCTATGGAAGAAGACTCAGTTTGCCTCTTTTGCACGCTTTTCTCAAACTTTTTTGGAAAGACAGATGCTTGGTCGCGAGGTGAGTTGTTGGCGAGTATGTACGGTTTATTTTGAGGGTAACTAGGATTAATCTTTTCATTACCTCTACCCTCCCTTCTTTGTCAAAATAGGCTGTATAATTTTCTTCACTTTCCCAGTCTCCGAACTTTGGCACAGATAACCGGTGCTGCAATGACAACAGAGTAGATAAAAAGACCGTTGGTGAACTTAGTAAAGGACATGTAAAGAAGCATTAAACACCACCATTCTTGTTTTTGAATGACATAGGAGGAATGATTTTTTCTAAAGAAACAATTACTTCCATTCATAAACATTTCTTTTGAACTACTAATTTTGGGAGAATAACAACAAAAGTTAATTTCTGAAGCATATCTCTCGTCGGTTGTTTTTTGAGAACAGAACCAAAAGAATGGCTCCAAATCAGAATGCTATATAAGTTGAGAGATTTCAAGTAATATGGTACAAGGAAAAGCATATTTCAAGCTGGTCATAACTTCTATTTTTTTCCTTTAAAAAAAAAAAGGAAAGTTTTTGTGTGTATATTTATAACTGGCAATCCAAATCATGCAGAGAAAACATATATGCAGAAGATAAACTAACCAAGAGAGAGAAGAAGTTTCTTAAATCTCGTTAGAAGATCAGATTCTAAGATTATCCAACTAGAGCTTCCGAATGCCAAAGTTTCACACTTTTTGCTTTGACCCCCTGACGCCACCACCCTTTTTTTTCCCTTGATTTGATCAAGGCGCCAAAAACAGGACAAAAAACCAATAAACAAATGTGCTTGAACAAAAGCCACACTAATTTTAGGATGTATGGATAATAAATAATAAAGATTATAATCCAAAAGAGAGTAAATAATTGCCAAACATTGAAAGCCATGAACTTTATAGAATCCAAACCCATTAAACAGGCATACAAACATTAGCCTTCAATCAAGAAAACAAAAAGAAAATAAGTGAAGGTAAGAAACTTAAGCCATTGGTCTTCAATCAATGCCTGTTTGGTTAAATCTCCAAACGAAACAACTTTCCAACAAAATCCAATCGAATAATTTTCCAAATAAAGGCCTAAACCACAGTTAGAAAGCTTCTTGACCAAAAGTCAACAATTACAAACATTATGCAAAATGCGAATTGGGAAATAAGTAAATATATAAGGTGAAAATAAATAAAAACACCCCCTCAACTGTTGATTTTGAGTCACCGTCACAAATTTCTATATTATTAAACATTAGCTCATCAAAATTTACATTTTTAACTCCTAGATCAGTAGTTTTTTCGTGTTTCTAAAAATAAATAGAAATGTGTTGCTAATAAAAAAAAAACTAACATTACCTCAAAAAATAAATTTATAACAAATAGAGATGAGAAAAGTGCTTTTCATGATTCATTTTAAGGGGATGGAAGACTTGACACATATTCCCTTTTCCTTTGTCCATTTTTTTGTGCGTGTGCCGTGTGTAAAATAATAATCAACACAACAATAAGAAAAACCCTCTATGATAATTTTGTACTGAATTTGTGAATAATGCACTCTGCATAATGGAATCTGCACAACATTCTCTAAAAAGGAAAAAGAAAACACATATTATTGTCTTTATGTCTTTTTATTTTTTTGTGAAGATCATCGTTATAACAATCCAACAAATTTTGACAATGGTTATCCAAGGGTCTAAAATCCAACTTCTCATTTCAAAAAAAAAAAAAAAAAAAGAGTGAAAAATCCTACTTCTCTTAATTTTGGGAGCAAAAAGGCGGACACATGTTTTTGCAAGCAACAAAAATAACCAAATTTTGATAAATCTAGAATTTCTTGGACGATGAAATCAGGATATATAAAATTTATCTTATGCTTAAATTTAGTAAGTTATGAATTTCCTCAGATTTATCCGATGATCAAAGTTGGCAAATCTAGAACTTACCGAATTTACTTCATGAAGCCTTCATTAGATACAAATTTTCTATTGTTTAATAATGGATTAATTAAAAAAATTTCCTATTAACAGGCATAAAATTTATTGAAAAAGGACGGAGTATATAAACATTTTAAAATTTAGGTATAAATATTGAAAGAAAAAAGTTGAGGAGACGGTTGCCCACATGTTCATGTGTGACTCCTCTGATTATAATCCTTGTAACTGTACGTCCATAATCTTTAAAACTAAACTTGTATTTCCATTAATCCATAAAATATTAACCAAAAAGCTCCTCTATTATGATTTTTTAAACATTAATGATACAAAAATCACTCATTATTGAACAGTGATGATACCTTACCATGTGGCATTTTTACGAAAGTGACAGAAGAGATGATTTTTTTTTTTTCATTTTTTTAAAGTTTTTTAGATCATTTTTTTTAACAACTATAACTTTTAAACTATATCAACTTTAAATTCAAATTAGCGTGAGGCATAATAAAATTACCAAAATACTCCTATGTTATATACCAAATTTTAATCATGTTTAAAATTTCACTAAAAATTCAAAAAAATGAGATTTATTGATCGGGGTAATGTATGTTATGTTTTGACGGTTGAGGGCCGACTGTTATGAGGCTTATAGTTAAGTGGAATTTTTATAACTAATATTTTACTAATTGATTTTAGTCACATAATATTCACTTTCAATAGATGTATGCATTTTTGCCCTTAACAAATTTTCTTTTTCAATTATCATAAATTTACTATTTATTACCATAGAGATTCAAAACTAGACAATTTGATATGGTTGAATCAACTATTATTACTTAGACGAGGCCAAAAACAATTGATCTAATATAAATAATTAGTACTAGTGAATAGGCCCGACATCACCATTGCTCATACACCCTAGTATATGTTCCTCATCGCTGAGGACATTATGCAAGCTAAGATCACCATTGTAATTGGGCAACAAGCTAGGGTTGTCAACAAGGTCAGGACAAGATTAGTTTAAATCTAAAATTTAATCAAGATTTAAACAATGAATCCTTTGGCTTCATCCCTTATTGAAGTTAGGCTAGTAGGTCAAGATCGAATTGCAATCGATCTCAATCCACCAAGTCAACATCCTCCATTTTCCTTGTGACGGTGTCTAGAGGTGGCAAATCGGACTCGCGCCATCATCACCAGAGTAAGCATGCGCACTCAGTGACATTGGAGGTGGCCACATCCCTAGATCTATGCCATCCAAAGGTGATAGAATGTATGGCCATGTCGTTAGTAACTTCCTATAGGGATGGTCTTCAATGGTGAGTAACTCTTTCTTCCTCTTTATGTGTTTGGTTTTTGAGGAAAAAAACCAACGTTGAATCTTTGGGTCCTCATTAGAAAATCTCTATCTGGAAGCACCAATGAAATTTGATCATGAAGTCCTAAGGAAGAAGAGGGCTCTGTAGCAGCGGTCGTTGGTGCTAGCGATGTCAGCTAATGTTGCCAGTGAATTTTTGTATCTAAATGAAAATACAATTTCTAAGTAAATGTTGTATTTCTAAGTAAATACTGAAGATAACCAGCAAGCTGAGATCACCATTGAATTTTTGTACTTACATGGAACCATTTTCAAAGATTTAAGTTTTTAAAATACTTTGAGGCCAAACTAGTTTTGAAATTAACAAGAGATAAACAACTTTTGTGAAGAAATTTTCCTTATATTCTAATCAAATCAAACCAAAAAACATGATTTTCAAATCTATCCTTGTACAAAATGGACCAAAATTCCCATGAGATGATTAATTTTAATAATAAGTTAAAACATGAAAGTTGTGCATCTCGTCAAAACTGTTAACTTTATGAAAGAAGTTTTTGCAAATTCTATAAGGAATTTTATAAATTTTACAAGACTTAATCACAAAAAATTTTAAACAGTGAAAATAAGAAAAATGTTTTGACATTTAATGAACATATCTAAGTATGTCTAAAAAATTTTTGTCCTTATGAAAAACTAACTATTAGGGTATAAAATAGTTCTCTTTAGTTTCTAGGGCAAAAATATCAATATTTTTGGGTTTTGGGCTAAAACCGTAAAAGAGTGTAGAATTGAAATTTTCACTAAACAAAGTTGGCTTTCTTCATTCTTATGGACAGTGAGTAACCACAAGTTTTAAGTCAGAAAGAGTGAATTTTTCAAGAACCATTAAGGCTAAAATCATCATTTTTATAAAACACTTAAAACAGATCCTTAAGTTTCTCGATTCAGCTCAAGGTCTTCAAGCGTATAATGAACCACGTAAAGAAAATTTCAAAGCTGTATTATAAGACGTAAAATTTGACCATGGTGTATCTAAAAGCCAAGCAGTGTAGAAATAGCCAATACTATAGACTCGAGCTACTAGTTGAGTGTCACTTAATTAGGACACATGCCGACAAATCGAGAGAAATGATTAATTGTTAATGTTAGAGAGAGGTTCAAGTACATTTCAAACCTCACTTATGGTACAAGAAAATGATTTGTCATATGCTTTATTCATTTTCATTTGTGCTTGTATTTGTTATGTATATTACTTTAGATGCCAAGTCGTGACATACAATGCGTTCATTAAGTTTACAAGACTGATAATATAAACACTCAAGACAAGATATCAAGATAAGATAATCCAGTATCGTACCAATTTCTCAACCTAAGGGGAACATCATGTCAATTTTAAGTTACAATCTAGGTGTTCATTGATCATGCTCACTTAATACAAACACTTGGGCCCATAGTTCATAAGAAATTAAGGATAATACTAAGATGTTTATAATTAAGAATAATTGAAATCATGCATTGTGCTATTGCTAATACTCCTTTAAGCATGTTTGTGAGAAATGTTTGGACTTAATGAGTTAAAGCTCTTCTAAGTTCCTCCATGCTGTAGGAAATCTTGCAAATAGGCTGGTATCAATGTTTGTTGAGCTGAGTATTATGATGGAACAAATGCGATAGTCAGATTAAGAATACGGTTGCAATTTTAACTTTTTAAAAGACTTTTCGTCTAATATAATATGTTATAATCTAATCGTAAGCTAGACCACTTTATGTAAGACAATATGAGTATGTATTTTATAATTATAGGTAAAACAAATGTTTTAAAAGATTGTCAAAAGTAAAATTAAGGTCAAGAAATTAACATGAAGTAATTGATTGAATAGTCAGATCATTACACGTCTTGTCGGTCTGACCTTATATGGTTCTTGGCTAGTTAGTTTGACTATGATGCGAGTTTCGGCTTGCCAGTCCAGCCTAAACACGGGTTCTAGATGTTCGGTGTGACCATAACAATTTATTGCTTTACATTTTTTTTAGTTTTTTTAATTAAAGAAAAATATATCAAATACCAAACAAGTACCCTTTTAAAATTGACCTTAAATGGGACATTCTCAAATGACTAGCCTCTAACTTAAAAGTTTCAAATTGATGATCTTTTCTATTAATGAAACTTTTGTCATTTCCATACCCTTTTTATAAATAAATAAATACATAAATAAAATAAAATGTAAGAAGCAAAAAAAATGAAAGTTATCTTCCTCTTAAAAATATAAAAAGAAACCCCACCAAAGAAACCTCTTTCTCCTATTATGCTCAGCATTGATGGCTCTCCCACCACCGCTGGCGCTCAATTTTCTTCGGCATCTATCTTTACCCACATCTTGGTATTGTTTTTGGCTTTGGACAGAGATCAAGCTCCAAAAGCTTGAGAAACAAGCTCCAAAATTGACATTTTAAATCTCACTCTTTTCTTTTGCTTTAAATTGTTGTTTAAAGGTTGGGCATTTATATTTGAATGTTTTATTAAAAACAATAAGTTTCATGTCATTTTGGACTATTTTCGAGCTGTGAGAATTGAAAATTTAAGAAACAAGGTAAATGAACAGTGTCAATGTAACCATTCTGATTGGTTAAGCCGGTGGAAAATTTTAGATTAGTAGGAATAGTGGAAATTTTTTGATTGCTCCAATTGCTCAATATGAGAATTGATTGGAACAGTCTTTTTTTTATTGGTCTATTAGCATTTTCAATTGAAATAGTTTTCTTCTCCTTATTTATTTTTCTTTTTTTGAATGTTCTTTGATAGTGATTTTTTTTAATAGAAAATTATTAAGATTGTCCTATATTATCAATATGAGTGAAAGAAGAAAGAAGATAGATAGATGTGAAGAGCTTAAAACTATATGATTCAAAGTCAATGAATTAACTAAGATTGTTGACAAAATATTTAAAAGGCTTCTTGTGGATCGAAAGAGTACAGATTGAAAATTGTGTTGCATTTCTTTGTCAATAACAACTCTAGGTCCTAGATTCATCTTAGATGATTTTGATGCTAAGTGTTATTTTTTTGATTGTCAGGCGATAATGCAACATAAAAGTATGCTACATGTATTAGGGTATGATTTGGTTAGGCCCAAACTATTTAGAAAAAACACAAAATGAGGAATCCAAAGTGTTCGATTCGAGACAAATTGATATGGTAAGCATCACTTGCTCATTGCTTGGTCAACTTGAGGCATCGATTGATTCGATGGTTATGGTTCAATTGTAGTTTCTAATCATTTTATTTTGTGTGAATCTAAACATTTCTCACCAATATGTATTTGCTAAGTGTCGATTCGATGGAATCGATGTTCAGATCTTGGCAGTTATAAGAAAATACATGCTAGGCCACGAAATGAGACGTGGGGAGACATTTGATGTTACGCCCTATAGAAGATCGACATGTGTCTCACTATTGCAAGCACTACTATGCCTACTCTTTCCATCAAATTGAAGCCACGATCTCATGCAACACTTTGTGTATATTGCAACAGGAGCTTCCCTAAGGAAGATGGAGAAAAACTTACAGAAACACTAAAAAATTTACGAGTGTTTTCATATCAAATTTCTCAAATACTTTTTAATATGTATCAATTTTTCATTATAGTGAAGAAAAATAGATGTAGCTCTTATTATGGAGTTAAAAACTATAAATCTGATGTGTGGCATCTTTTGTTTTTGCAGTATTGTTTGATTACTTGTAGCTTTAATTTAATTTTCATTCTATAGTAATTTTGATCTTTTTTTTTTTGAAAGCTAAATAGATCCTAATGATGGTGGTTTGAGGGTCCAAACTCGTGAATAACAAACATCAAATTGATTACTAATCTACGTATATGAAATTGTAGATCTAATGTCTATAGTTTGACGTCCATTGTAGGGCCTTCAAAGTGCCAACTTGAGGATTTTGAAAGCTTTAGCATCAGATATAGCAGATAGCATAGACCACCATAATGTGCATGATGAGTGGAATGAAAAAACATATACCATGTCCCAAGGAGACAAGCAGATGAAGATCCTTGTTGTGGAGGTGAAAACACTAAAGAAGCTCCTCCACAAACAGGCAATGTATTCCCAGGAGTGGGACAGGTGACTTGACCAACTCAACAGTGAAAATAGTGCCCTAGGAGCCAGATCAGCTACTAGAACTCTCAACTCTCAGCCTACTCATACTACCACCCTTATTTTGGGTATTTGACATTTTCAATGATGATAACAGTGTAATGGTAGTACAAGACACCACCTTCAACTAGGAAACAAAATTTATCTAGCCTCATTGGAAGGATACAATAGTCATACATAACCCTGACACCTGCAGCAGTAACTATGTAACAACCCGCCCTTACGTGGCCGTCACTTAACTTAAACATGCTCATAAACTTAAACTTACTTACAAATAAGGTAGAGAAATTTGGGATAATTTTTTTTTAAATGGATTCTTACTGTGGAATCCTTAACATGAAACCTTAGAGGAAGTAATAACTATTTTTCAAATCTTAATAACAAACGAATTCTTATTGATAAAGAATTCTTAACATATAACCTTAAAAGACATAATAATCATTTCTCATTTTACGATACCCTTAACATGGAGCCTCCTCGTGGGTCGGGAGGTTGGTAGGATACCCTTAACTTGTCTTATAAGTTTCACTTGTCTTATTGTGTGTATGCAGTATGACTTATCACTACATGACATCACAATTTCATAATTCATGAATCGTAAATCATTATCATACTTGACTTGAAGGTGATTAAACAATATAATTTATATATTGCATACATCACACATTAATCATATCATCAGCATCATAGCATTTCACATCATGTCATAACATAACATATCACATCATAACATATAACAGTGTAATAAATCACTGATCATGCATTTTCATAAATTTTATGAAAATATTTAAAATTAATTTATTTTTAAAACTATTCATACTGTAGGCGAGATTCCTACTTACCTAGACCCCAAGCAGTGTGGGTCCAGTTGCATCTCGCTGTATCCACAGTCTACGCTACATCTTTAGCACTACTCTCGGACCACTATGGATGGCTAGGAATGATCCATGGAGATTTATTATTATTGAAAACATTATTCTGGACTCTGTTACTGTAGTCTAAGTTGCCTCGATCTGCGTGCAGTTAGCACTGAATGATTTGGAGTGGAATTAGCTCAAACGGATATCACCATCGCGTTCAAAGAGTCAAAACGAGTCAGGAGGCTATCTCGGATCATCGATCAGAGGTCCGGATCACAAAAACCCAAAGTGGCCATTGACCGGCGGTTGACCGCTGTTGACCACAGTTGACCGTCACCGTTGGGCTCCATTGGTGGCTAGGCTCGAGCCTACCCCCCTAAGTTGTCCCTTCTGAGTCCAATGGTGGTGTCAATTTCACCCAATTTGGCCTCTAACATAGCAAATCGAAGCTCAATATCGGAGGCCAAAAATGGAGACTCTGATCATCTCCCTCCGACGAAGCTACCTTGAAATTGAGTTGGGCATTTCCTTCCCCGTGGTCCTCTGAGTCAATTGACACCAACGGTGTGTGTCACCGCCCCTTAGATCGATGGCCCCACCTACCCTCTCGGCGGCGCACGACGGAGATGTCATTCTCCATCCTCTGGGGCTCGTTTCTCGAAATTAAAATGGGTAAAACGCTCCCCGTATCTCTATGAAGATTTTAGGACCATCAATTTGGCTCCACCGTGGCAAAATGAGCAAGTGCGAACTCTTCACGGCGGCTTGACGACGGCTAAGATGGAACTCCGACGAATGACTGCTCGGTCATGAAATTGAGCGAGGTATTTTACTCCCCGTCGCCCTCTGAACGGAATGGCGGCGGCGGTGTACCTCAATGCCACCGTGAACGGCGGCATCGAGTAGTGGCGTGGCGGCTGAGACGGGGTAGCTCTGGCGAGGCTTTTCTGGCAGAAATCGTACTGTAATATCAGTGCCATTCTCTTCGTCTCTTCGATCTGAGTCCATTGACACCAAGATCGTGTCAATCGGAGGTTGGACGAAGGAGAAATCACGTCAGAAAGATTGGGATTTTTCGTTGCTTTGGCCGGCACGTATGGCCTCCCCGGGCGGAGTTGTGGGTGGCACGCACACCGTCGAACTCAGCTTCTCGAGATCATTTCGATGGTGTAGGAGGTGTCAAAAATTGGTGCTCGGATCTTGGACTGAGTTTGAGGAGAGAGAGAGTAGAGAGAGAGAGGCTGATTTGCAATTAGCTGATATTTTTCTTTTGGTCATGTATTTATAGACCATTTTGTGGTCTACACAGTCTAAATCATGCAGTACCAGGATAGATCAAATTTGATCTGTAACTTTAAATTTCTGTAAACATAATTGTACTTTTAAAAACTGTAACTTATTTGCACTCTAAAGATAATCACATAAATTTCTAATTTTCTTGTTGTATTATTGTGTTACTAAACTATTCATATCGACATAAAAATCATTTTCATAAATTTATCGATACTATATGGATTTTGTGATTTAATTTTGGTACAATAAACTTTGATACATTTATCTTCAAAACCGATGGTTAACTTTTTTCACAACTGTATCCATATTTATACATGGTATACATATGTATGTATTTTAAGAAAATGTTATATATTTAAAACTTTTCTCAATGTAAGTATTTTTATTGTTTTATTATTATTATTATTATTTTACTTTTAAAACTTTAAAATTTATAACATATACTTCTCACTAAAAATTTTTATATTGTAAACTTCAAATTTCATTATGAAAACAATAGTTGTAATTTTGTAAAAGTTTTGTAAATTAAATTGACTATCTAAAAGTCAATTTAATTTAAAATTCCCAACTTAGCACAATTTGATGCTTTACGGATATAACCTGAACTATTTCTCGTAAAGAGCTATTTATGGTTCCACAACTTAGCAATAGATTAACATTTATGGATCCAACAACGCCCTTCTTCTTCTTTACTATTACTATGACAACGGCTCTTATTATTATTGTCATTACAACAACAATAATGAACTTTACGTAATTATTAATGTGTACAATAATTAACTATACACATTCAAAACATTGGAATTCTCGAACTTCCAATGATCCTTATTACTTTCTTAAAATTTTTATCTTACTTTATGATCTCCGTAAATTCCGAGATCAATCGTAGTAAAATTGTCATAAATCTTGCACACTTAAACTTGGTGCTCACCATTTTCTAAAGTATGGTATGGAGCTCATGATCACCATTGATCTGGGTTTCTTTTACTAAACTGATAACATATAGAAAATTTCCACATAATCTTAGTAAGTTGAAATTTCCACTTTTTGTCAAGTAATCCCAATTTAAACATTCTAATTGAGATTCTTATAATAATCACTTCTTTGGCTCATACATGTAATCAATAAATCATAAACTTTTAATTTAGCACATTAAATAATTATTTTTAATTATTTTAATGTACTATCATAACATTACATTGTTACATGTTTCATAAATAAGGCACGTAAATTTATGCATTCACAACATTATTTATTTCTAAGGTCTTACAACTATTAAGACCTTCAAATTTGCGTATTAATAAACTGCTCAACTTGTACCTTCTCAAGTACTTAGCTTAGTAATGATGGAAAATCCTCAATTAATCATACTTATTAATTTCTGGATTTTTTCAGTCATTACAAACTATAGCCACAACAACCACAATGGCACTAGCACCTACAGTAACTACGGTAGCTATGAACACTCCAAAAGCTTAAGTAGAGAAGATCCACAAACATTTAGACAGCAGCATGAAGAGATCAAGCATCCAAATCAAGTAGGAGTCATCTCAAGTCTAACCCTATTAACTGTAGAGGCCGCCTAACAAATGATACATGATATGCTCGATTAGAATATCAGGCTGGTCGAGGAAAAGATCGACCAGAAACTAACCAAGCTATGGGTAAGATCTTAATGCTCAACGACATTTCAAAGAATATACATGAGGCCCTTTTTACAATGAGGATTACCTTTGTCATTCCTCCAAAGTACGGGAACCTCGTGTCCACATGATTTAATGGAACCATAGACCCAAAAGATCACCTCCTTTAGTACAAGAATGCTATTAGTACAACAAACATCCTATATTTGATACTAGATGAAATGATATACAATCTATTTGCACAAAGTTTGAGAGGACCTGCTTTCTAATGGTTTAGCATTAGAGAGCAGGTCATGAAGATTCAAACGCTAGCCATGAAGTCCTAAGTTTTCTCGATACATTCTATAGCTACAATTAGATTATGTTACATCCTTGAAGATCAAGAGAATACCACCTTCATTACTAAGCACAATTTTTTTTTGGTTTTAAGGTCATCCCATCAACCCACTAGAGCAACCTATTGAGATGCGTCAACATGATGTTCGAGGAACAATTGGGTAAGAATGTGGAAGTTTATATTGATGATATGCTGGTAAAATATTTGTAGGCTTATTTTAATGTCCATCATCTATAAGAATGCTTTGACATGCTAAGGAAGTATAACATGAAGTCGAACCTAGAGAAGCATACTGACGTGCTGAGGAAGTATAACATGAAGTCAAACCCTAGAGAAGCGTACTTTCAAGGTTACTAGCAAAATGTTCTTGGGATATCTTGTAACAAAGCAGGGGATAGAGGCAAATCTAGATCAAATAAAAGCTTTCCAACTTATGCCATCACTACAAAACAAGCGAGAAATTTACAAGCTAATCGAGCGAGTTGCAACTCTTCAGCCGGTTCATAGCACGCTTATTAGACAAGTGTGCTATTCTTTTAGTTAGTAGAAGAAGAATATAAAGTTTGAATGGGGCGACCATTGCCAGCAAGCCTTCCAAGATTTGAAAGAATATCTTTCTAATCTGCCAATCCTATCAAAAGCAAAAGACGAAGAACCATTGTATCTCTACTTGGTAGTTTCTAAAACAATAGTCAGTTTTGTGCTAGTTAGGGAGGAAGACTCTATTCAAAAGCAGTTGTTCTTCATGAGTCATACCCTACTTGATACAGAAACCAGGTACTCCATTCTTGAAAAACTTGCACTCGTACTCATCATATCCACTTTCAAACTACGACTATATTTTCAGGGCCACATAATCATAGTACTCTTGTGGTACCCAATGTGAGCCATTTTGCACAAGCCGAACGTATCAAAGATTGATAAAGTGGGCCATTGCATTCATTGAGTTTGATATCAACTATAAGCCTTGAACCACATTAAAGGCATAAGTGTTGGCTGATTTGGTCGCGGAGCTGACATATAAGCCTAACGAAGAAGAGCCAATGGTGTGGACTATACAAGTGGACGGTGCTAGCAATGAAAGAGGTCCAGGGGTCACAGTCTTAATGGGATCACCAATGGATGAGCAAATCGAATAAAGCTTTAGATTGGGTTTTAGGGCAACCAATAATGAAGTAGAATATGATGCCATGATCATCGGCTTAAGATTAGTCAAGACACTAGGGGCTACCTAGCTTATTGTAGAGAGGGACTCAAACCTTGGTCGTCAACCAGATCGTCGGAGAGTATGAGGCTCAGGATGACAAGATGATTATCGGTTTGAAGTAAGGCACATTTTGCACGAGTCAAACTCAAGAGCAGATGTGCTCACTAATCTTGGGTCATTTGTTGAAGTGAAAAAAAAAAAGAAATTCATTCCACTAGAATACATCGAGCGGCCAAGCATCGAAACAATAGAGGAGAAAAACTATGTCAACCTTTAAAGATGACTGAAGGACCCTAATTGAAATGTACATAAGTGATGGAATACTCTCAGAGGACAATTAAGTTACAAGAAAAATCAAGGTTCAAGTAACGAGATACTGCTTGATAGAGAAGAAGCTTTGGAAATGGTCAATTACGGGTCCTTACCTTCGATGCCTAGGAAAAGATGAAGTCGAGCGAGTGATACGAGAAGTTCATAAGGGTTCATGTGGCAATCATTTAGGAGGATGATCTCTGTGCAACAAGATCAAAAGGAAAAGTTATTATTGGCCTACCATACAGAGCGACTTGAAGATTTCACCAAAAAATATAATAGTTGTCGAAGACACACACTAGTAATCCACCAACCCATTGAAGAACTATCATCAATCATTTGCCATACTCATTCATGAAATATTCAGTGGATATGGTTGGACCATTTCTACCAACCCCTGGGTAGGTGAAAAAACCTTCTCATTCTTATAGATTATTTCTCTAAATAGGTCGAAGCTAAAGCCTCTACAGATATTAAAGAACGTGATGTCGAAAGATTCATTTGAAGAAATATCAACTGGCAGTTTTGAGTGCCTAGGGAGATTATCAGTGATAATGGCTCCCAGTTCATCTCCACCTCCTTCAAGAAATTCTTTCAAGATTAGGATATCATTTTAAGCTTCTAGACACCCAAATATCCACACAGGAATGGACAGGCCAAAGCAACAAACAAAACAATCATCAAGAACTTGAAGAAAAAGCTAAAAGCAAAGAAGGGTTGCTGGGTTGAAGAACTCCCTATGGCACTATGATCCTGTTGAACAACTCTAGAACATGCAACTAGCAAAGTTGTCACTCGAGACCTCCAGATCAAGTAGTCTTTTCTCAACCAAACGACGAACAAGGAAATGATGAGATATAAGTTGGATTTGATGGATGAAAAGAGGGAAAACACTCTCTATCACCTTGGTTGATGAATCGGTTGTATAAAATGGACCCCAAAATAACCCTAAGTATGAGGTTGTCTCAAGTAATAATTATTTGGTGAATCCAAGGTAGATCCCATAGGGAAATAGCTATGAGATACTACAATGCTAGGGTAAAAATCAGAAGATTTCAAGTGGAAGAGCATGTGTAACGAAAAGTTTTTCAGAATACAAGATAAGCAAATTCTAGGAAGTTAGCCACTAACTTAGAAGGCCTATATCGAACTCGAGGTATTGTACGTTATGGTATTTACAAATTAGAGAAAGTCGATGGCTCCACATCAACAAGAGTTGAAACGCCCATCATTCGAGAAAGTATCATACTTAGTCCTCCTGTAATTGTTAGATTTGAACAATTTTCTTTTAATTTATTTAGGTTTTTCATAATCGCATTTGGCTCGTTTTCACGGAAGGTTGTCTATCGACACAATTCCTAAACATCAATCGAACAGCTATTTTAGCAATGGTTGTAAAGAGCTTAGGCATGTAAAAGTGAACTACATATAGTTTGATCCCTTCACATGGGTATGTAGGCAACTCGTGTGCTATAAACAAGTAAAACTGTATTATCATTACAACAACTATTTTGCTCTATGCACTACGACATCTAATCTCGTCAACATTGGATTTGATTATCTCATCCAGTGTTTGATTCCACTTGCCATCTTTATGGCCTTGCCATTTTTATGGCTCCTAATTTCATCAACATTAGATTCGATCTACTTACCTTTTTTTTCGATTCGACTTATCGTTTTTATGGCCCCTGCCATTTTCATAGCTCCTAATGTCATCAAACTAGATTGATTTACTCATCTAGTGTTCGATTAGAATTGCCATCTTTATGGCCCTACCATTTTCATGGCTCCTAATTTTGTCAACACTGGATTCGATCTACTCACCTAGTGTTCGATTAGACTTGCCATCATTATGGCCTCGCCATTTTTATGGCTCCTAATTTCATCAACATTAGATTTGATATGCTCATCTAGTGTTCGATTTGAATTGCCATCTTTATGGCCCTACCATTTTCATGGCTCCTATTTCATCAACACTGAATTCAATCTTTTCATCTAATGTTCTATTTGACTTGCCAACTTTATTGCCCTGCCATTTTTATAGCTCCTAATTTCATCAACATTGGATTCGATCTACTCATCTAGTGTTCAATTCGACTTGCATCTTTATGGTCTTGCCATTTTCATGGCCTCAAATCTCACACTAGATTTTATATACTCACCCATACTCGATTCAATTACCATCTTATAAACATTAGGTTCAATTTATTTATCCAATGTTCATTTCCACTCAGCATGAATATGGTACGATGTCTCATCAACATTGGATTTTATCTACATATCTAGTGTTTGATTCAGCGAGTCATCTTCATGGCTTAACCATTTTTATGGATCAATCTCATCTACACTTAATTCAACTTAATTTGTACATTTACTATGACAAATAAAGTATTAAATGAACACACTTGGGCTCAATTACTATTTTGGATCATTTTTGTTGTGACTATTCGATATTTGGTATTATCGAGTCCTATTAAGAATTTGATTGATCAGAATAAAATCCTAAAGATTCAAAGTTTAATTATTAGTGAATAAAACTTTGAAGGGGGATGGATTAATAACATCACAATTATCATGAATTGGGGAAAAAAAAGAAAATTGAGATTCAAAATTCAGGATTAGGTAAAAGAGTGTCTATAATACTCCCAAATTATAAGGCATGATATATAAAATAAAATAAAAAGAATGAAAGTCTACAAAAAGCTACATCTAGTTCACAACATTAGAAGTGCCCTCGTCGATTGGAGGTTACGCGTGGTCTCTTTGTTTGTTTTTGAGGCCTCATTTTTAGCATCCTCGAGAGCCGCTACATCCACATCAGTCTCCTCATTGTCAAAGTCAACATCAGGGGCTAGAAGGTCTTGTAGCTTTGCTATCTCAGCATCCACATCCCAATTTTTACCTTGATGCTCCTTGAACTCCTTGAACCAAACTATAGAAGGATCTACAATTAAACATAAACAGCTAAGTAATCAATTTGATGTTTACTATTCATGAGTTTAAAATCATCAAATTGGGAAAATAAGTTTAGAATCATAAAAATGATTTTATGATAGCATAGAGATTTTAGTAAGACAATAATACAGTAAGAAAGTTAGAATTCATTTAATTAATTTTAGAAAGACCAATAAGAATTTATTTAATTATTGTTAGAAAGATTAATAATATTATAGTTTTAAAAGTATAACTATGTTTATAGAAATTTCAAAGTTACGGATCAAATGTTTGATCAAGCCGACTACGACATAGTCTAGACTGTGAATACCATAATAGTGTCTATATATATAAATATATATATGTATAAGTGCAAAAAAACCCTAGCTAATCACAAGCTAGTGTTTCTCTTTCTACTTTTGCTCTCTACCCACTTTCTCTCCTCCAACTCTAGTGTAGACTCCGGTGTTAGTTTTCGACACCTCATACACTAACGGATAAATCGTTGTGACCCAAGTCCAAGGATGTGTGTGCTAGCATCAACTCTACTAGAGTGGCCCACACTCTTCGGTCAAAGACACAAAAAAAAAAAAACAAACTTTTGATCATGATGTCTTTATCGCTCGGCATCTGATCAACTCAATTTTTGTTCCTATACTGACCAATATGATGAGAAGAACATGATCTATGCATTAGTTGCACCTCAATAATCACCAAAACGCTCCACCTATGTACCACCATTGTGCACCACTATGCCTTTGTAGAACATCACCTTCCCGAAGGAAGTGCTTGAAAACAACCATCCTAAAAGATTTAAAGGTTTCCGTGGATGAAATTCTATGCAAAAACCGAACCCAATAGGCCATTGCATGGTGGACATTGGAGAAGGCCATGGAGCGCCGTTGTGAGCCACATCATTGTAGTGTTTTTGGCAACAATGAACCTCACCGTCGATGCCATTCGATCTAGAATGTGACAAAGAGTGAGAAGATCCTTCCAATTTCACAAGGAGAAGGCCATTCATCAGAGTTCCCATCTCATCGTCACACACCACAATCGATGGGTTTGATCCTTTTGATCCCAACTTCTTCGAATCAAATTAATCAAGGGAAAATGCTTAGAAAAGAGCGTGTAACAAAAGCCCTTGACCAATTTTGGCCCACCGTTGTTGGAGCATCAAATTCCATGCCGTCAATTTTGGTCATGTAACATGAGTAAAACCCACTATGCTAGAGGCTAAATTGGGTAAAATTGACATTACAATGAGCTTAGAAGATTGAAATCTAGCAAAAGCCAAAGTTTCAATGTCATTGAACCACCAGAACCACACACGCGCCGCGCGGGTGGCTGGGCTATGGTGGACCTTGGGTTTTGTGATATTAACCTTTGATCGAAGATCCAAGACCTCTTCTTAACTCATTTTGACATTCTAGACATGATGGTGCCCTCCGTTTAAGCTAATTTTGCTCTATTAAAAATCATCCGGTATCGATTGCATGCAAATCGAGGCGAGGTAGATCGAAGTAACGAAGTTCAGAATAACATTTTTAGCAATTTCAACTCTCCAAGAAGCATTTCTAGCCATCTATGACCACTCTAGGACCACTGCAAAGGATCCTACTTGGACTATAGGACTAGCGAGATATAACTAGATCCGTTTAGCTCGAAATCTAGGTAATGGGAATCTCACCTACAGTATGAATAATTTTAAAATAAATTATTTTATATGTTTTCATAAAACTTATGATATGCATAATTAATATTGTGTAATGCCATGTTGTGTTATGTTGTGTCTCACTATGATATGCCATGTTGAGTTATGATATAATTGCAATTTATTATGTTATGCTATGTTGTGATTATGTCATGAATTGCATGTGATGTATGCAGTAATAAACTAGATTGCTTAGTTACTTTCAAATTAAGCGTGTATTATTTATGAATTGTGATACATGATGCTGTATAGTAACATGTCATACTGCATACACACAATAAGATAAATAAAACAAATAAAGCAAGCTAAAGGTGGTGTACATACCTCTCAACTTACGGGGAGGCTTAACTCAATTCAGTATAATTTATGCTCTTATTGTCGTTAGAGACCTCATGACCCTAACTTCTTGAGGATCGCGTGCAACTGGTACGATCATCTAGGCCCAATCAGCAAGATAAGTTAAAGCTTAAATAATTAAGCATAAAACAAGTTGATAAGCAATCATAAAATGTTCACGCATGTTTTATGCAAATTTTTTAAATATATTTTGCAAGTTTCATTTCCTATTTACTTGAGCGCAAGATCATTTAAGTATGTTTATACAGTAGGTAAAGAACCTATCAACTACACTTGATGGACAGTGGTGAGCAGCAGACGAATGGTGCAGATGGGAATGGAAATCGCTTACATAAATGCAAATTTTGCATTTATTATTTAAGTTAAATGTGTACGTATAATAAATGATATTATGCAAGTACATTTTAGAAACTGAGCTTAATTTAAAACGTTTTAAGATTTAAGATACTGCATTAGATCTTTCAACAAATATATGTAAATGTTTAAGTAAGAAAGTTTGAACGAGAATTAAATTAGAAATTTTTTGAAAGTTTATTTTAATTTAAGAAAAGGTTTAAAGGACTAGGTTTTAGATAATTATTGTTATGTTTAATAAGAATATGTTTTAAGCTAGAATGTTTTAATTTAAAAATGTTTTTTAATTTAAAAAGAAATATTTCTAAATAATTATCTCTAAGTTTAAGAGAAAAGTTTTATAAAATTATTATTACTTTTAAGAAATTAATATTATCATAGATTTAAAAAAAATTAGGTCTTAAGAAATAATTATTTTTTTTAAAAGAATTATTTTAAGATGTAGTAATAATTATTATTTTTTTGTTTAAAAATTATTTTGCAATTTAAATGCTTTACACTAAAGTATGTTTAAAATTACGATTATGTAGCTAAGTAGGCCACGTAAGTAGGTTCGTTTACACAAATTATATTGTGTACTCACTTTTCATTAAGTATGGTTATATTTATGTTATGTGTTGTTATGTAGTTACATGTCATACTGCTTACACACAATAAGTCAAGTGAAATGACTAAGTTAAGATAATCGTATCAACCTCTCGATCTACGAGGAAGATTTAGGACCTCTCAACTCACGAGGTGACATTCAGTTCAGTTAATGATCTAGGGTCATTAGGGACCTTTGGGAACCTTAACTTGCCGATGAATGAGCATAATCGTTACAAACATTAAGGCCCATTAAATATGAGAGGTTGGATACATAAAGTATGTTCATAATGAAGCATGATTAGCTCATGCATGCTTTGATAAATGTTTTAAGTTATGTTTTGCGAGTACATCTTTCCTACTTGTTGAGTAAAAGCTCACTGAAATATGTTCATATTGTAGGTAAGTAACTTGTCAGCAAAATGTAATGAATAATGGCGAGTGACAGATGAATGATGGAGATGTGTATGGATCTCACTTACAAGTGTATCTTCCATGATAGTTTTAAAATAAATTATGTATGTATATATAAGTAGTTTTACATATGTATAGTTTGAAACTGAGATTAGAACTGTACAAATCTTGGTCTTCATATATTTCAAGATGATTATGTTATAATAGATACTTGAACATATATAAATAAAAAGTTTAAACAAGTTAATTATAGCAACATTTAGTTTTATAAAATGTTAAAAAAGATTTCTTAAGGAATGTTTTAAGAGAAACTGATTTAAGTAATTAGTATTATCTTAGAAAAAAATTTTGTTCTACAAATTTAATAATTTATGATAAGTTAAGATTAAGAATGTGAATATGTAGTTAAGTAATGGCTACATAGGTAGGGTTGTTACACCATCACCACCGTTGGGACTACCACGACTATGCCCATGTTCACCACCATGTTCAAACTCCATCAGTCATGATGTAATGACTGAGAAAAGTGGAAGAAATTTTGTGATGATGTAACTTTCGTGATTGAATAATTCGGTTGATTAATTCTATTGCAATTTAAAGTGAAAGGAATTTCAATTCATAAATAACTTGATAGTTTTAATAACAAGAATTTTCAAGAGAGGTAAGATGTTAGCAGTGTACCAAAAAGCACTCTAAAGCTCAACAAGTCCTTAATTACCAATTAATTTAAAATTGGAGTTACACATGTAGTAATTTAGGTAGAAAATACTATGTGAACTCAAAAATTTACACTTGTCATAAAACTAGGTTGTTATCGAGTTTAGATTAAAAAAATAGGTCAAGTCTAGATTTTAATTAAATCTAAAAATAATTTTTAAGACTAAAAATAGTCAAAAATTGATACGTGTTGAAGTGTTGAACTGTATTTGAAAAATAGGAAAGTATCTATTAGAAAATAAATTTTCCCATCAATAAGTTAGTCATTCCCTGGCATTATAAAATTCATTTGTTTGGTGAAAATCTTTAAGGATATGCTTCAAAGACAAGAGTTGACTTTGAAATGGACTTGATTTGATTTGTCCTAGGTGTATTTATGAGACAAAATCTCATTACATTTCATTAGCAAATTGGCACCACCGTTAGGCTTTCTTAACCCAAAAATTTTACTCATCAAAGTTACTTAGGAAATTACTTAAACATAAGTTAGGTGGAGCAATTAGATTAGCCTTGGTCTATGAATATGTGTAGTATCACAAAACCATACTGTAGTCTACATTTTGTCCCAATTCCTCTCCCAATCCATGTATCTCCTAGGAGGGTTCTCCAAATTTTCTTCCCATTTTCCTCTTCAAAAATGGATCTAAGCGCAAAGGATTCTCCAAAAATTTTCTTCCCATTTTCTCTTCTAAAACTGGGCCTAACACAAGAGTTCTTTAAGAAATTTTCTTCCTTTTTCTTTCTCTTAAGAATCAAATTCCTTAAGTTAGTTTCTCCAAGAGAAATTTACCTCCAATTCCACCATAAATCACTAACCAAAGAAAGAAAAGGAAGAGCTAAAAAGGATTAGAAGAAGAAGGAGAAAGGTCAAAGGTTTTTAATTAAGAGAAGATGTCATTTTTTACTTAGTAAAATGTGTGTTTTTAGTGTTTAAAACAAGAAGAAAGGAGAAAGAACCAGCTTCCTAGAACTGGTCATAAAGAAAGTTTTTACAAGGGTGAAATTTCTAATTTACTCCCTTAATCTCTTAGTTAATTCAAGTTTATATTTTTATGAGTTAAGTTTATGTTTTAGTAAGAAAAATATATTGTAATAATCTTTATTTATTTCGGTTGTTATGGTTTTGCATGTAATTTGTTTTAATAATTTTAGGTTGTGTGTGTTTGGTTTTAGAGTTTGATTTTAAACTTTTTTCATGCATGAAACTTCTAGATTTTGATGTTTTAAACAAAACTTCGTAGCTGTGAAAAGGAGCAATTTTGACTCTAAGATAGGTTTTTGGAAAGTTTTTCAAAATTGCAATTGGTTGCCAAAAAAATGTTTTGGTTGCATGTCTAAAACTATTTCCAACAGATAGCCATCGTTTTTGGCCTATTCAAGAATTATAATTTTCATCGAACATGAGAGTTTAGTTTTCAATGAGATGGACAACTTTCATGAAGAAATATTTTCCAAAATTTGCCTCTAAAATACAATTATGAATAGTTTTTCAACACTGTCCAAAAACTATATTTGTGGGTTGTAACGGTTTTTCAACGGTTTAGACCTATTTTGAGGCCAAAACTAATTTTTACCAAACAGAAAACTTTAGTTTTCGATAAAACAAAGAACTTTTATGGAGAAACTTTTGCAAAAATCTGTTTCGAAGATAGAATTTAAATTTGATTAATGAAAACTTTCAAACAATTTTAATTGATAAAGTTTGCAAAAAAAAAATAAAATGAAAAAGGACTATGTTAAAAATAGCGGACTGGATTTTAAATGAGCATAGAAGCTTAAACTCCACATTTAAAACAAATAACTTCCATGAAGAAAAACTTTAAAAGAAAATCTGTCTTAAAAATATAATTTTTACAGTTTTTTAATACTAACCAAAAAAGTACCTCTCAGTATTAGTTTTATAAATAAACGATCGCATAGCTACAGAATTCAAGTTTTTGAAAAAAAGAAATTATGGTGCTCACAACAAACTATAAAAGCCTTAGATTTAGTGTTTTACCAATTTCGAATGCTATTTTAAAGTGCGACTTTGATACGAAAAGTTGAGTTATATAGATATAGATAAAGTACAACTTTGAGTAATAAAACTTTGACAATTTTTAAGTGAATGTTAAAACTGCTATAATGAAAACCTAATACACTAGATTCCAGATTCTTGGCATTAAGATGGTAGGCATATTCCAGATTGGCATTAAGATGGTAGGCATAGGCCTAGTGGCCACCTTAGTCCAAAAAGCCACCGGGTCATAGTGTTAATGGTATGACGTATAGAACATCTTAGGGTCGTTTTTGGGCTTAATATTCTTTGAACCAATTACGAGCCCACTAAATGAATTAAGAAAACATTTACTTTGAACCTAGTGCAAGAACCATGAATTTAGGAAATTTTTAATTTAGTTAATTGAGGTCATATAGACTTAGAAACGATAAAGATAACTAATTAATTATTTTAAATAAATTAATTATCATCCTTGATACAAATTAAAGGCAATTAAGAAAAATTAAATATTGTTAGAATTTAATTAAATAACTAATCCTTGTAATAGAAGTAATGATTTTTATGATTCTTTGATAAAAAGGAAATACCATTTGATATGATGATCAAAATTCTTACGATTATGCTAAAATCTAAATAGCATAAAATAAAGTTATTCTTATACACTCTTAATGGGTGTTTTACATAGAATTGTTCCCAATAAAGGATAAGAAATTCAAGCCTAATAGAGAAACCTGCTACAAGAAAACAGTTAAGTAGTTATCTTGCTTAAGTACGAATAGTTTTAAAATGAATGTTTCTAAAAATAGTAACCAGGTTTAATTGTTATATTAAATTCTATTACTGCCATGCCATATTGCATACCCACCAAATAGTTCAGCAAAACCTATTAGCACAAATAATTTTGAGTGTCATACCAACCTCTTGACCAATGGGGAGGCTTAAGATTTAAATATAAAAAATAAAAATAAATTAGATCACGGAGTGGTTAGGACCTTGCAAACCCTAACTTCCTGATAATCGCATCCAATCAGTACGACTAGTCGAGCCTAATAAATTAATAAGACATGATCACAATTGAGCATAATCGGCATATGCATATTACTGTCATGTGTTATGAAAATATTTTTGTGAGTTATAGCTTGTACTTGCTAAGCAAAAGCTCATCCAAAAATATTCATACTGTAGGTAAATAACCTATCAATAATGTTTGATGGATTGTAGCAAAGCGGCTAACTATCAAAATGGAGTTATGGGAAATGGATACCCAACGCTTTAATTTCCACACTAGTTTTGTTATTTATGACTCTTTTGGTTATATATGAAACTGTATACTTGTATAACCCTAAGTAATATATATGTATGTTTAGATGACTGTTGAACCGCTATAGTATGTTACTATTTTTGTTGCAACAAAAAGTAAAAATAGTTTTAATTAAAACTTAATTAGTAAAGTTATTTAAAAAAAAGGTTTTGAAAAAATTATGTAATCTATATAAATGCATGTTTAAGTACACATGACCCCACCATGATGTTTGCTTGTTTTTCTCCTAATTTTTTCATCTTTAACTTTTAGAATGGTTTATCTTTTGTTGTTTTTTGCTACCATGATTAAAATATTTATTGTTAATTAGATTTTGTAGAGAAAACATTGTTTATAGATTGTATTACAATTATGTAACGCCCCCCTTAGGGACGTCATAGATGTCGTTACATTCTTACATTCATATTTACTTAGGCTTTAAACATAAACATAATTGTAAAACTATACGATACTTTAAATTGTAAATATAATTAAACATACTTAACCAGGATCCATTCATACATTTTTTTAAAAAAATAACATTGCTTAACTTATTCCATATCACAATTTATACAATTATACTTTAAATTAATCATAAACTTATTTTAATAAAATAGACATACCAAGTTGTAAAATTATAACTTATAAAAACATCACATCATTTAATAGTTAAATGCTCCCACAGTTTGGCAGGCCAAACATGATCGGGAGGCCAGAATTCCTCAACCGGCAGGCTGGTAGAGACTTTGCAAATTTGGCTTAAAAACTCATCATCGTCCGACAAGCCGAAAACGTGATCGATAGGCCAAACTTTCAAGCATCGGTAGGCCGACCGAGCCAAAACCCTTGAGAAAACTTTATTTGTAAAACAGATTTAACCTTTCAAAAAAAAATGCGGAAGATCAAAATTCTTTAAAATGATAAAATAAAATATAAAACCATAGTTCAAGTATTCTTAAAACTTAACATAAAAATATGTTCAAAATATAAAACATGATTAAAAACACATAAAACATTCTTCTTGGCGTTCTTCCGGTTATAATTTATCGTGCTTAATGCTCACACGCCTTCCACATCCTCCGTCTAATCCATGATCTTCTTACCCTTATCTGCAACATGACATAAAACTTGATTAAGCTAATGCTTAGTAAGTACATATAATTCTCACAATTTAAAACATTTCATATACATCCACAATTTCATAGAAACATATCTTTCATTACATTGACCATATTAAAACTTATTCCATTTTATCTTAAGGGCCCAAGTGTTGCACCATAAACATCATTGTAGGCGCGCCGTCATGAGAGAAGAAGGATAGCTAATCCTAAACCAAACATGACATCATAACATATCACTTCATAACATTGGTGTGCAATACTTATTAGGTGATACATATATATACATAATTTTCATACTTTGAAACATGTCATCATCATACATGCATAACTTTAAATCATGTAAATCTTTCATAAGAAATCCTTTAAGGAAAACAATCATAAAATCATCATGAATATCATTGTGAACATATCATCAAACCTTGTAAAACGTGTCATGTTGCAGGTGAGAATGTACTTACCTTAAAGCTAGCTTACTTAACCTTAATATACTTTGGTGATGATGCTGCGGTCTTGAGGTGCTCATTCCTTTAGGTGTTCATGCCATTTATCCATTTAAAAATACAATAAAATTAATACTTATCATAAAACATCCATTCATATAACATTCATATATATATTCATCTCATATTACAAACATAATTCATAACCATCATTGTGAAAACATAAAATTATCATCACATATATCTCATACATTACAAACATGAATATCTTTTAAAAACATTTTTGAACAATTAAAATTCAAATATTTTAATTTTAAAATTCACACAAACATCTTATTATCATGCATTTCAATATCATAGAATTATTTTATCATCAATAAAAATCATTTAAACATATAAAACATTTCATAAAACTAAAATCCAAAAATAACATTGTTAAAACAGTTTTCTTGACCTAATCTCATAAAAATAACATAAAATACATTCATCAAAATATTACAAAATTTTGCAGTTAATATCATAACATATACATGCACATCTTGTTAACTTTCATGAAAAAAATCATTCATTTACCCCTTGAATAAACATTACATTTTCATGCATTATAGTCAAACAGTAATATTTTACTGTGAGGGGTAGAAGATAGAAAATTCATATTTTTCATAGAAACACCAAAATGACTTGAAACTTGGAGAAACATCACATAGTACATACATGAACATCATATTGAAAACTCAGAGAAAAATACAATACCTAGAGAATGATATTGTAGACGAGTTAAGGAGGAGAAATTCTTTTCAAAAACACAAAGAAACGAGTCCTTACCTTAAAAGATTTTCTTCTCAAAACCCTTGAATTCAACCAACGAAAATATAACTTTTTCTTTCAATACTTGTAGGGAATTTTTGAGAGGAAAGAAGATGGAATTCGTGGAGAAGAGAAGAGGAAGAAGGAAAGACAAAGAAGCGTCTTAGAAATTGAGAGAGAGAAAAGAGTGACAAGATGAGAGAAAAAGATGGAAAAGAACGTTAAAAATTTTTAACGTAATGAGTATAACTGATGAAAATTCATTACACTTCATTAAGTTAGAATTTTCTGACTAATTGATGGCTATTGGCGTGGAGGAAGGAGATAAAAGAGGGAAAGTCAAAACTTTAGTCTTACTTGCCATAATTTTGCCCTCTAAAAATAGGAAACCATTTAAAATAATACAAATCAATGCAAAGTCAAACATTTTCTTTCCTTAACTGACAAAATTATTCCATTATTATGCCAATTAATCACAATAAATCACCCATTTAACGTAAATCATCTCAGCCATAACTTTGGAGAGATTTCTGCTGACTGCTCGTCAGCTGTGTTCGGCCTATCGATTTTCCCCTTCGGCCTGCCGATGCTTTCCATCAGCCTATCGATCTTTGGCAGACTTTTCGGCCTGCTGAACTGTCTTTAAATGCCATACATAAAAACATTCAATTCATTATTACATCATAATTAAACATACATTAAAATTCACATGAACACTTGAGCACAACGATTCCATGCGGTCGTCACCTGTTATAAAACTTGAAATAAAAGTTAGTAACATTAAAATCATATATCATACATATAACATAAATTATTATTAAAATTTTCTTAACATCGTTACTAAATTAACGTGATTCATTACATAAAAATAGGTGGGTGTTACAAATCTCCCCACCTTATAAAAGTTTCATCCTCGAAACTTAGAATAAATGTGGATACATGGATCTCATGTCATCTTCACGTTCCCATGTAGCTTCTTTAACTTGATGATTTCGCCATAACACCTTGACCAATGGAATTTCTTTATTCCTCAAGGTCTTGGTTCTTCGATCGAGTATCAGTCATTGGCTTTTCTTCATAACTTAAGTCTTCTCGTATCTCAATCACTTGTGGCTCAATCACATGTGTAGGGTCCAGAACGTACTTCTTGAGCATGGAGACATGAAATACATAGTGCATTGCGAACATTTCTGAAGGCAATTTCAGCTGATAAGCTACTTTGCCTATTCGTTTAACCACCTCATAAGGACTGACAAATCTTGGGCTTAACTTGCTTTTCTTCCCAAACCTCATAACTCCTTTCATTGGTGTAACTTTCAAAAACAAATATTTGCCTACGGCGAACTCTAAGGGTCTTCTTCTTTTGTCGGCATAACTCTTCTTATGGCTTTGAGCGGTCTCTATTCTTCTTCTTATCAACTTTATCATCTCAGAAGTTTCATTAACAAAATCAGTCCTTTCAGCATCAACGCTTTCCATCAACTTCTTTTCACCAGCTTCGTGCCAACATATAGGCGACCTGCATTTTCGTCCATACAGCGCCTCATAAGGTGTCATTCCAGTTGTTGCCTGAAAGCTGTTGTTGTAAGCAAACTCTGCTAACGGCAACATTTTACACCAGCTGGTCTTGAAATTGAGAGAACAAGCTCGTAGCATATCCTCTAAAATCAAGTTCGTCCTCTCCGTTTGGCCATCTGTCTGAGGATGAAAAGCTATACTAAAATGTAGCCTGGTTCCCATTGCAGTCTGTACACTCTTCCAAAACTTAGATGTGAACCTGCCATCACGATCTGAGATGATTGACTTAGGAATCCCATGAAGTCGTACAATTTCCTTAACATAGAGTTCCGCTAACCGTTCCATAGAGTAAGTGATCTTGATAGGAATGAAATGCGTCGTCTTAGTCAATCGATCCACAATTACCCAAATTGCATCATAACCATTCATAGTTCTGGGCAAACCGGTAATGAAATCCATTGCTATATCCTCTCATTTCCAATCCGGTATTTGGATAGACTGCAGTTCATCACCAGGTCTATAGTGTTCAGCCTTTACTTGCTGACATGTCATACATTTCTTCACATACATTGCAACATTGCGTTTCATTCCAAACCACCAGAAGTTACCCCTTAGATCATTATACATCTTTGTTGCACCTGGATGAATAGAGTAAGGAGTCTCATGAATTTTTGCCAAGATTTTTTCCCTTAAGTCATCAACATTGGGAACACATAAGTGGTCCTTGAGGTACAGTGTTCCGTCATCTGCAATACAAAACTCTTGCCATTTTCCTTCTTTCATTTCTTGCTTAATCCTTACAAGACTTACATCTTCATCTTGTTTTCTTCGAATTTCATCATACATCATCGGAGCAAGAGAGAGTGCTGATAGTTGTCCTGCTATAAGTTCTAAACTGAAGTCTAGAATTTCCTTTCTTAAAGGTGGAGACATTGCCTGCATTGACATCAACGTGGCAATTGACTTCCTACTTAGAGCATCTACCACTTCGGTTAGCTTTTCCAGGATGATAAAGGATTTCACAATCATAATCCTTCACCAACTCTAGCCATCTTCATTGTCTCCTGTTCAGGTCTCTTTGCATGAAGAAGTACTTCAAACTTTGATGATCAGTGAAGATCTTGCATTGGACCCCATATAAATAGTGTCTCTATATCTTCAATGCAAAAATGACTGCTGCTAACTCAAGGTCATGAGTACGATAGTTCCTTTCGTAATCCTTCAGTTGTCTTGACTCATAAGCAATCATCCTTTCATTTTGCATTAATACAGCTCCAAGGCCCATCTTGGATACATCACTATAAATTACAAACCCATCATTTCCTTCAGGAATAGCCAACTCTGGAGCTATCATTAGCCTTTTCTTCAGTTCTTGAAAACTCTTTTCACATGCATCTGTCCATTCATACTTCTTTCCCTTGCAAGTCAGGTTCGTGAGTGGAGTTGCTATCTTGGAGAAATCCTCTATGAATCTCCGGTAATAACCTGCTAAACCCAAGAAGCTCCTTATTTCACTTGCATTCATCAGTTGCTTCCAGTTGAGAACAGCTTCTACTTTAGCAGGGTTAACCATAATCCCTTCCTTTGAAATAACATGCCCCAAGAAAGACACTTTATTAAGCCAAAACTCACACTTGGAAAACTTTGCATATAGCTGGTATCTTCTTAAAGTCTCCAGCACAATCCTTAAATGCTCCTCATATTCTTCTTGATTCTTAGAATAGACAAGAATATTATCGATAAATACAACAACAAATTTATCAAGAAAATCCTTAAATACCCGGTTCATCAAATCCATAAAAGCAGCAGGTGCATTCGTCAGACCGAAAGGCATAACCATGAATTCATGGTGACCGTACCTCGACCTGAAAGCAGTCTTGGGGATATCTCATTCTTTAACCTTTAACTGGTGATATCCTGATCGTAGATCAATCTTTGAGAACACCGATGCACCCTTAAACTGATCAAACAAATCATTGATTCGAGGCAACGGGTACTTGTTCTTGATCGTCACCTTGTTTAGTTCTCTGTAGTCAATGCAGAGTCTTATAGTGCCATCCTTCTTCTTTACAAACAATATTGGAGCTCCCCATGGTGAGTAACTTGGCCTGATGAAACCTTTGTCGAGTAGCTCCTTTAATTGCATGTGAAGCTCTTTTAACTCTGACGGGGCCATTCTGTAAGGCGCTTTAGAGATTGGATCGGTGCCAGGAGCAAGCTCAATCTCGAATTCAACTTCTCTTTCTGCCGGTAGACTCATCAGATCATCAAGAAACACATCTACATATTCATGTACAATAGGCACATCTTCAATTCTTATCTTTTCTTCTTGGCTTTTGTCTACTATGTTCGCCAGATAGCCCATGCAGCCACTTGCTAATAACTTCCTTGCTTTCATTGCGGATAAAAACATGCTGGGTTTCTTTCTGGACTCGCCAACATAAATGAATTTCTGATCACCTTCTGGATGAAAGATCACCTTTCGTTTTCGGCATTCAATAGAGGCATTGTACTTGCTTAGGAAATCCATCCCAAGAATCATGTCATAGTCATGCATGTCGATCACAATGAGGTCGATGAAAAGCTCCCTATCAGAAATCCATAGAAGTACTGTACGCAGACTGTGCATAGATAATATCACTTCCCCAGAGGGTAGTGTCGTAGTGAATCCCTGTCTCATAGGCTCTAACCTTTAACTTCTTAGCATATGACATAGATACAAAAGAATGTGTGGCACCCGTATCAAAAAGAACATAAGCATCATTGAATAAGCATTGTTATCTGACCTGTGACCACATTGGAGGCTTCAGCAGCCACTTATTCTTTCGTCATGGCATAGATTCAGGCATTCGTTGGTGAGGCTTCAATTCTCCCTTGACTAATAAGTGGCCCTTCAAGGGAGACTTGCATCTGATGTAGTTGGGCTTGAGGAGGAGCTCTCTGTGGGGCATTGGTATTCATCAGCTTGGGGTAGTCCTTAACAAAGTGGTCTTCACGCCCATAAATGAAACATTGGTTTGTTCCCAAACGACATTCCCTTGGATCTTCTTTCCACATTTGGCACATGGTTGAAACCACCTGTTACTGTTGTTGTACTGACCATCATTGTGCCTCTTGTTGTCTTGGCCCTACTGGTTTTGAGGATTGCCCTTCCTCTTGTTATTCCTCCAGTTCTGGTTGTTGTTGTTGCTGTTGTTGTTGCTGTTGTTGTTCCTGTGTGGAGGGCTGTTCTGGTTGTTTGCATTGTTGGCCTGATCACCCGACTGAGGTTGGTTCCTTCTTAACTTGGATAGATGGAACTCCGCACGTTGGGCCCTCATGACAACCTGTTCTTGACTTCTAGGTGGACTTGCCCCATCCACAATAGCAGCAATTTCAGGCCTAAGAACCTTGATTAGCCTTCTAACCCTTTCACTTTCATCCATAACCATTCCTGGGTATAAACGGGCTAGCTGGTCAAACTTCATCACCACATCAGTGACTGACATATCCCCCTGGTGCAAGCTCTTGAACTCCTCATAATGCTTCCTCGTAATATTCATATGGAAGAACTTCGTGTTAAATTCATGAATGAAGTCAACCCATGTCATTTCTTCAACATTCCTGCTCATTTCAATGCCATCCCACCAAATTCTAGCCTCCATGGTGAGACAGTACAAGGCACAGAGGACCTTTTCGTTGTCCTGTGAAATTCATGAGTCGTAAGGTGGCCTCAATCATCTTTAACCATCCTTGAGCTACTAGCGGATCCTTAGAACCTTCGAAATCCGCTGGCTTAACTCTCTTCCATCTGACTAGCAGGGGTTTCTGATAGGCTGCTCATTGGTTCAGCAGCAGGAGTCGGGACTTCGTTGACTCGTGGCTGCGGAGGAGGAGGAGGCTCATCATTGCCTCGACGTTCATCATTCTGGCCGTTGGCCCTTAATGCAGCGATTTCCCTTCTTTGATCCTCCAACTGCCTTTGCAGTTCAGCGATCATTGTCATGAGTCTTTCATTGGTTTGGGTGCGAGTCTGCATTCTTCTGTGGCCGTCCATCGTTAATTTTCTAAAAGAATTAGGAACTTAGAAATAATCTTCCAATTATGAGACAGGTTTTCACTACTAGTTCATTAATCATTTAGACCTTAATCTTATCATCATACTTGCATCAATACATCTAACTTTATAACATACTTACTTGGAGGACTTTGATTGACGTGTGAGGATATGAATTGTAATCGAAATTTTGCTCTGATATGAAAGCCTGTAACGCCCCCCTTACGGACGTCAAAGATGTCAGTTATATTTTTACATTCATACTTACTTGGACCTTAAACATAAACATAATTACAAAACTTATATGATATTTTAAATTGTAAATATAATTAAACATACTTAACCAGGATCCATTCATACATTTTTTTTAAATAACATTGCTTAACTTATTCCATATCACAATTTATACAATTATACTTTAAATTAATCATAAACTTATTTTAATAAAATAGACATAACAAGTTGTAAAATTATAACTTATAAAAACATCACGTCATTTAATAGTTACATGCTCCCACAGTTCGGCAGGCCGAAATTCCTCAACCGAAAGGCCGGCAAAGGCTTTGCAAATCTGGCTTAAAACTCATTATCGTCTGACAAGCCGAACTTTCAAGCATCGGCAGGCCGACCAATGATGTTCGGCATGCCGACCGAGTCAAAACCCTTGAGAAAACTTCATTTGTAAAACAGATTTAACCTTTCAAAAAAAAAAAAAGTGAAAGATCAAAATTCTTTAAAATGATAAAATAAATATAAAACCATAGTTCAAGTATTCTTAAAACTTAACATAAAAATATGTTCAACATATAAGACTTGATTAAAAACACATAAAACATTCTTCTTGGTGTTCTTCCGGTTATAATTCATCATGCTTAATGCTCACACGCCTTCCACGTCCTCCGCCTAATCCATGATCTTCTTACCCTTATCTGCAACATGACATAAAACTTGATTAAGCTAATGCTTAGTAAGTACATTAATTCTCACAATTTGAAACATTTCATATACATCATCATCATCATCATCATCATATCACAAAAGTGCCTTAAGCACAATTTCATAGAAACATATCTTTCATTACATTGACCATATTAAAACTTATTCCATTTTATCTTAAGGGCCTAAGTGTTGCACCATAAACATCATTGTAGGCGCGCTGTCATGAGAGGAGAAGGGTAGCTAATCCTAAACCAAACATGACATCATAAGATATCATTTCATAACATTGGTGTGCAACACTTATTAGGTGATACATATATATACATAATTTTCATACTTTGAAACATGTCATCATCATACATGCATAACTTTAAATCATGTAAATCTTTCATAAGAAATCCTTTAAGGAAAACAATCATAAAATCATCATGAATATCATTGTGAACATATCATCAAACCTTGTAAAACGTGCCATGTTGCAGGTGAGAATGTACTTACATTAAAGCTAGCTTACTTAACCTTAATATACTTTGGTGATGATGCTGCGGTCTCGAAGTGCTCGTTCCTTTGAGTGTTCATGCCATTTATCCATTTAAAAATACAATAAAATTAATACTTATCATAAAACATCCATTCAATAACATTCATATATATATTTCATCTCATATTACAAACATAATTCATAATCATCATTGTGAAAACATAAAATTATCATCACATATATCTCATACATTACAAACATGAATATCTTTTAAAAACATTTTTGAACAATTAAAATTCATATATTTTAATTTTAAAATTCATACAAACATCTTATTATCATGCATTTCAATATCATAGAATTATTTTATCATCAATAAAAATCATTTAAACATATAAAACATTTCATAAAACGAAAATCCAAAAATAACATTGTTAAAACAGTTTTCTTGACCTAATCTCATAAAAATAACATAAAATACATTCATCAAAACATTACAAAATTTTGCAGTCAATAACATAACATATACATGCACATTCTTGTCAACTTTCATGAAAAACATCATTCATTTACCCCTTGAATAAACATTACATTTTCATGCATCATAGTTAAACAGTAATATTTTACTGTGAGGGGTAGAGGATAGAAAATTCATATTTTTCATAGAAACACCGAAATGACTTGAAACTTGAAGAAACATCACATAATACATACATGAACATCATATTAAAAACTCAGAGCAAAATACAATACCTAGAGAAAGATATTGTAGACGAATTGAGGAGGAGAAATTCTTTTCAAAAACACAAAGAAACGAGTCCTTACCTTAAAAGATTTTCTTCTCAAAACCCTTGAATTCAACCAACGAAAATATAACTTTTTCTTTCAATACTTGCAGAGAATTTTTGAGAGGAAAGAGGATGAAATTCGTGGAGAAGAGAAGAGGAAGAAGGAAAGACAAAGAAGCATCTCAAAAATTGAGAGAAAGAGAAGAGTGAGAAGATGAGAGAAAATGATGGAAAAGAACGTTAAAAATTTTTAACGTAATGAGCATAACCAATGAAAATTCATTACCCTCCATTAAGTCAGAATTTTTTGACTAATTGATGGCTATTGGCATGGAGGAAGGAAAGAAAAGCGGGAAAGTCAAAACTTTAGTCTTACTTGCCATATTTTTGCCCTCTAAAAATAGGAAACCATTTAAAATAATATAAATCAATGTGAAGTCAAACCTTTTCTTTCCTTAATTGACAAAATTATTTCATTATTATGCCAATTAATCACAATAAATCACCCATTTAACGTAAATCATCTCAGCCATAACTTTGGAGAGATTTCTGCTGACTGCTCGTCAGCTGTGTTCGGCCTACCGATTTTCCCCTTCGGCCTGCCGGTTCTACCAAGTTCGGCTTGCCGATGCTTTCCATCGGCCTGTCGATCTTTGGCAGACTTTTCGGCCTGCCGAACTGTCTTTAAATGTCATACATTAAAACATTCAATTCATCATTGCATCATAATTAAACATACATTAAAATTCCCATGAACACTTGAGCACAATGATTCTATGTGGTCGTCACCTGTCATAAAACTTGAAATAAAAGTTAGTAACATTAAAATCATATATCATACATATAACGTAAATTATTATTAAAATTTTCTTAACATCATTACTAACTTAACGTGATTCATTACATAAAAATAGGTGGGTGTTACATTTTAATTATAAATAGGAAGAAGAATTGTGTAATAAAGTTATTAGAAAATCATTGGTTATCTTATATGATAAAATATGAATCATATTTATCTAATTTGTGAATAATATTTGAAGAATTGTTGTTTAGGCAAGGAAATAGAATTTAGCTAATTTTTTAAAAAAAAAAATTAGAGACTTTAATTGATGACTTTTGATAAAGCCGTTACAAAATGTGGCATTTTTAACAATGGTTTTAGCATATGTCTCATGTGCATATCAGGTTAAAAACATCATCGTACGTATTTGGCATGTAACCGCCATCTAACACTTTGTATATTCTAGTGTGTTGCACTTCCTATAGAAATTGATAAAGAGGATGATGCACAAAATTTAAGGGATTAGGCATTAGGTATTGTAATTATGTGTGCTTTACTTGTTATGAGATTAGACTATAATTTATGTTTTATTTGCATTTTGCTACTTCAATCAATAGAATTTTAGTAATTTCTACTCAATTATTAATTTAATTTTCAAGATAATTAATTAATTAATTAAATTATTTGTGAACTAAACCTATAAAATAATTTTTTATCAATAAAAATAAAAAATTCTGTAAAAATAAAACAATGCCTCAATTACATTCAGAAACTTTTAGCAACAACATAAAAGTTATATTAAATTATATAAAAAAAATCCCAACAAAGATTTAGCTACAACTTTATATGTTGCAAAACATTATTGTCGCTAAAATTGATAATTTAAATTCAAATTTATAAAATTGAAAAAATTTAGAGACAACAAATTCAAAAAATGTCACTGCTAAAAGTTTGATGTATGAAATTCTCATCATCAATTTTCAGTGACAACGCCTTGTCATTACTAAAGAGTTTATAGCAACAAATTTTTAGTGATTTTGTAAACATTATCAATTAAGCCATTTTTAATAGATCTACTTAAAGGTTCCTTTTAGAGGCTGAATTTTGAAAAGTTTTCTTCATAGAAGTTCTTTTTCTTGTCAAGGTCTAAAACTTTTGTGTTTTACAAAAGTTTTGATTCAGAACTATTGAGGGTCGTTTCACCTATAAACGTAAACTACACTATCGATGTCATACAATTATATCACAACATCTTCTACGACATCTAACGAAAACAATTCACAGACTATAATATAGTTGCAGTGACAACCTTATAAGACAATAAGCAACGTATTTCATCCTTAAGAACCAAAAAGAACTTGATAGTTTGAACATCTACACTATTGATGCTGCAACTCTTGTTGCGATACCACATATGACACTTAATGAAAAAGTTCTTGAAATCACTACAAAATTAATTAGCTTTACAAAATCATAAGGAACAATAAATTGTGTGGTTTGAGTAGTTTTTAAACAGAAATCACTCTGCACTACATATGTTGCGACATCAACATTTAAGCCTTTTGTACTATTGATGTTGTAGATGATGTCGCAACCAATGTTGCAACATTTCCTACGGCATTGTTGTAACAATTAATAAAAGATGCTAGAAATATCATTTTGGGGTCAATATTTTAGTTTTTAGCATCTTAAACAACATCATTTACGGTGTTGTGACTTAGAAATTCATAGGTTTTTAAAATGCATTAAAAGCGATCTTTAAAGTGTCATTTTAGGGCTAAAGATAATAGAAAATCCTTCTAAAACACCAAAAATAACCTAGATCTAAACTCTTTCATACACAACATGCATAATACTAAAACTACATAAATAGAAACCCATATAAACATAACATAAGCATAAATAAAAATTATTACATGCCAATAACACCTAAAAATAAAACCACAAAGTATTTTCTTAACTTTAAAAAGATAAATTTAGAAGTATACCCTTGTAGATCTACTCTTGAGAGATTCCTCCAAAGTCTCCTCCTTAGATTGATTTTTGGCTACTATGTTTTCTAGTGGTGGGAGAGAAATTTTGAAGGAAATTAAGAAGGAAAAGCCTGTTCTTTCTTATGGAGGAAATTGGAGGAGAAAGGAAGAAAATAACTTGCTTTGCCTTAGGAGAATTTTGGGGGAAAAGGAGAGAAAATAATGCATTGAAATGGATGGGTCTATTTATAGACTTTTCTTAAAGTTTGATCAACTTTCTACTTAATTTCTAACTCATCATTAAAGTGCTTCATGGGCAACTAAGTGAGAAAAAATTTTAGTCTTCCTTTACTTAATGTAGGAGCCAATTCCATGAGAAAAATGGAGGAAAACTAGCTCATAATGACTCACCGTTTATCCTTAGACTGTCGACCAATCAAGTTCAATTTTTGTTATTTTTGTCATGCCACTTTGCCCACAAGATCTCTTAATTTAGAGAATATATCTAGATAAAATTTCTTTTGGTTGAGGGACATTAATTACGGTTAGGAAATTTCAGCACTATCAGTTTTGCCCAACACAGTCTAATACTAATGTCGGTATAAGTTAATACTGGTAAACTTTAAATCACCTAATAAAATTAAATTGTTTTTATTTAAAAATCATTCATAGACTGCGTACACATAAAATTAACATTTTTCTATGCTCTAATATGGTATAAACACATTTTTGATAGTGTCAATTTCCGATGCTTCGAATTTAACTAATACTCATGCATCGTTAATTCCTTGCTTATATAATAGCGTTCTCACTTGAAAGGTTGAAATCAAACTGTTGGCGTAAGGAGCTTTATAGGAGGTAATACACGATTTATCAGTTTTTGGATAGAATTATCTTGCAGTCAAAAGAAAACCACAGTAAACGTTTTAACAGAGAAATAAGAGAACTATGAGTAAATAATATGTAACATGGCCATCAATTGAATACACACTCGACTGGATTTTTTTTTTTTACAAGAAGAAAATGATTTTTCACACTTTTTTTCACTTCTTTTTTGTGTATATATATATATATATATTAATAATATAAAACCTTTCCTTCTTATCGAATTTGCAATAAGTGGCCGACAACTATGATCGGTGATTTGTCGGCTTGGAATAAAGCAAGTGCCATGACAAATTAAAGCAGATTCCCAATCATGGCTCAGCGTTGTCGTCTAGCTCAATCCATTCAGTAACTTTGTCCAACTATAGAACTTCATGTATATTTGATCTTTTTAAAACAAAATATCATTTGGCAAGTCGGGAATGTCAGCAAAGAAGTTGCAAAGCTCACCAGCAACCTCAAACCCATTAACGCTGTGCTTTTGGACGCCAAGAAACGACAGTTTGAAGAGAAGACTCTGAAAGATTGGTTAGAGAAGTTGAAAGACATGTCGTGCGAGATTGATGACGCATTGGACGAGTGAAACACTGTCATTCTCATAAATTACCCTAACTATAATTTATTTATTTATTTTTGTGGAATGTCATGCAAGGATCTACTACAAATAATTATATTAGAATTATGAACAATTAATATTAATGATATAAGATGAACCGTGTTAAGCGGTTGCAGGTATTCTCGTAAAGCACTGTATTAGTTATTGTGCTACTAAAATAATCAGTCGTACTAGAATATAAAATGATAATTAAAATTAGTTGGTGTCATTTAAGAAATAACTTTTTTTAATTAATACTTCAAAAACAAAAATTATCTTTTTAGCTTAAAAAAATGAAGTGCCGGCCCCACCTGCACAATGCATTGCTAACCTAATTTGCCACTATCTGCCGACAGCTTTGAAAGGCGAGTTAACAACTTGACAATTAATAATAACAAGAATACTAATACAATAAGAAGAAAGTAACCCGCTCAATCTTGGGATTCTACAGTAGCGTTGTCCAACAACAATAATATTAGTTTAAAGTTGATCATTCTCAAACAAAAATTTAGATCTCGGCATTCTTCTTTCCATTTCTTCATCCATCCGACCATTTGAGCTAATATTCTCAAGCACAAAAACATGACTGAGATAAGTTTAAAAAAGCGTCTTACAACAATCACCTATTGGGTAAATGAGATTGAGTGCTACTTTTTATTGGAACAGAAGTAGTAACATATTATAGTAATTTAAAAGTCATCCAAAACATCCACACTACTAGAGTTATTCAGTTTCACACATAATCAAAAGAGTCGTAAATAATCAAACTAGTGCGGAAATTAAAGCGTGCAGTATTTATTTCCTAAAACTACACTCTAATCATCCACTACTTCGCCACTGTCCATTAGACATTACTGACAAGTTGCTTACCTATAATGTAAACATACTTGGATGAGCTTTTGCTTAACAAATAGGAACTATAACTCACAAAACATTTCAAATAGCAGATATTAAGGTTATTTATATGCCGATTATGCTATGTTATGATCATGTCTTATTATTTTATTGGGCCTGAGAAATCATACTAGTTGCATGCGATCATCAACAAGTTAGGATTTGCAAGGTCCCAACCACACAGTCATTTAATTTATTTTAAATTTTATATTTAAATCTTAAGCCTCCTTGTAGGTCGAAAGTGAGTACAACACTCAATTGTAATTTGTCCCTAAGAGTTTCTTTGAACTATTTAATGAGTATGCATTATGGCATGGCATCGCATACCATAAAGTTTAAACATGCTTTACTACTTTGTAAATTATGAGAAACAGTTAAATTACTCAAATTACTCATACTATAGGCTAGATTCCAACTTACATGTTTTCTTATTGTAGGTTTCTCTATTTGTCCAAAATTTCCTTGTAACGCCCTCTTATAGACGTCACAATAATCGTTACTTTTATCGTTATTATCATTATTTAAAGATAAACAATTCAAATAAAATACTTACACTTAAACAGATATCCTAGGAGAGCATGCATAATTCTTTTTTTAAATTACTTACCGGATTTGCTTCTCTCACCTCGATTAGCCCAATGGAACACTTATAGTGGTTGGCTAATCAATCACTTGTAGAAATGGTTAGTTCACAAATACAATCATTTACTAAATTATAGACACACAAAACTTCAAACAATGTTTAAATATCTCGAGAAAAATAGTTATATGTCCAAATAGTTTAACCAGACCAAAATAAAGAAACATGCCATAGTCCTCAAGAAACCACAATTAAGGAAATATTAAACACTCTCAAAAGTCTACAGGAACATAAATTAAGTCTTAATTCAAAATCAGAGTGGAAAGTAATATTAATAATAAAATTATTGTTCAAGTCATTGACTTTTTTCATGGCGTTGTTCCGTTTCTAATCCAACACTCCTAGTGCACAGGCTCGTCCCTGTCCTCCACCTATTCCATATGCCTTTTATCTTTGTCTGCAACATGATATAAAATTAAGTAAGCTTAAGCTTAGTAAGTGTACTTTCTTATCTCAAAATATAAAACATTTCATAAAAATCATTACATAATATTGTAATCATAATCATAGTAGTGCACAAGGCACAAGTTTATATAGCTCATATCTTTTCATTTAAACTTCCATATTAAAACATTATTTATTTTATCTTTAGAGACCCAAGTGTTGCACCATTAACATCATAGGCGCGCCGTAATGAGAGAAGTGGGGTAGCTAGCCCAAAACCAAACATGACAAGTCCAAACCTTTAGGACATCATAAATATAAACATAGGGTGTGCAACACTTAATTAAGCAATACATACATACATACATACATACATATATATATATAAGCTTTAACATATATCGTTATTAAAACATCCTTTAAACCTTCTTGTTGCAATAAGAGTTTTCATGAGAAGATAATATGTAAAAACAAACTTAAAATTATTATAAAAACATATTCTCAAAAATTTTTCGTAAACTTTTATCATGTTGCAGGTGAGAATGTACTTACTTGACTTGTTTGCTTACTAAACCTTAATTCAAGTGGCGTTGCCTGATTCTCGGTGCGCTCGTCTTTTGGAGTGTTTATGTCAATCATTCATATAATACATGAGATTAATATTCATCTTTATGATATCATTTAATACCATATTACATCATCAAACATCATTATTAATGAAACAAAATATCTTTGAGTCACAAACATGCACTTAGAGTTAAGAAACATAAAGATAGAAAACTTGACCTTTAATGACTTAGAGAAATAAATCTCAACTTATAAGCATTAATAAAGTGTAAGAATTATTCCATAACATAGCTAACATATATAAACATCACTCAAATTTTCTTCTCTTGAAAATATTAATTTAAAAAAATACCCTTTTCTAATATTTTAAACATTCAAATAAATCTGCCAATAATAAAAACGACCTGACCTTTAAGGATTTATAACCCTATATCTTTCGATACACATTCAATTAGAGCATGAAAATTTGCAAGAATAAAGTTAACATATATATAAAATATTCAAATTTTTCCTTAGCCATAAAAATTTCATTTGTTAATTAAAATAAATCATATATTCAATACCATAAAATATGCTAGCAAAGCCTAGGCAGTGAGCAGTCCTAATTAAAAATTATGTTTTAAATTATTTATGCCATAAAATAATTTATAAAAATTACTACATATAGTAGACACATAAAATAATAGCATATCTAAATTCACCTTTAAATAAATTCAGAGTAACTCAAAACACACATTTGAATTCAGAGTTAATATTAACATCAAACACGCTAAATAGAAAACATGTCTTATTTAAACATTTTTATAAAATCAAATATTTATGATATGCTTCAGAATATGCTTAATAGATAAATATAAGTTAGAAAAATAATAAATCATGCAAAACACATTTAAAAATATGATTTATTATTTCATGAATCACAATGAGCATATCAGGTAGACATTTATAACCACTGAGTAGTTGAGAATCAATGAATTTTATCTTAAAATATAATGAGGATATGAAGCCAAAAATTTACATTCATTCCATTAACATATCAATAATGATTCATAAGTTTTTATCAGAACCAAAAAATGCTTTTTGCCTTATAAAATGGACTCTATAAGACACAAATATAAATCTATTGGCAAATAAAATTTCGTGAGCAGTGTTTAATTGGAAGCTTATAACCCTAAAAATATTTTGAATGGAAATTTATAAAAAATCCCAGACATTCTTAACATATACATATACATTATATCTAAAAATCACAGCAGAATAAAATCATTTGATTTCAAAACGTTACCAGCCATCTTACCGACAAACTGAAAACCCTAGAATTCTCTTATCATACTCCAACAACAACACTTTATTTTCATGAAATTTCATGGTATCATATGAATATAAATACTTTCAACCATAAAGAAACATTGTTATAATCAAAGTAATATAAAAAATAATTTATTTTTCATACAAACATACATGCATACACATTCATAATCATAAAAGAATAATTTTCTAACAAAGTTTATCATAAAACAATATAAATCAATCATAAAAATTCAAAACCATGAAAACTTTAAAACATACCTCTAATTCTTATGTTTTCTTCAACAAAGATGAATACTTGCACACAAAATCTCTAAACATAATTCCTTCTACTTTGGCTTGAAGGAAAATAAGAATAATGAATTCTTGGTTTTGAGAATTAGAGAGATGATGGGGGCTTTCTTGGAGAGATTTCTTAGAGTGGGTAAGAGAGATAATTTCCTTTGGCTGGAGAATAAGAGAATGAAGACTTTGATGACTTAAAGATATATTTATAGGTTTAACAGAGAGAGGAGATTAGATGAGTATAGAAAACCTAAATCCGAATCTAATTAGATTTCTCCTTTTTTTAATGAGTATAATCCTAATATAATTAGATTTTCCTTTTTTTAAAAATTAATGTAATCCTAATCTAATTTAGTTTCATTCTCTTTTTTTTTTCTTTTTTTTCTTTTTTTTTCTTTCTTTTTCTTCCTTTCCTTTTTTTTTCTTTTTCTTTTTTCGCTTCCACACGGCCCTTTTTTTTTCTTTATACCTTTTAAATGTAACGTATATTAATATAATATAATATAATATAAATGTAAAGGTTATAAATTATATTATATTAAAATATAATATAATTAAAATACATAATTGTTTATACACGACAATAAGATTTACTCTTATGACCCTAAAAATATTAACTTACACTTTATTCTTTTAGGCACTTTATATTATCTAATTTCTTAACACCATGATAAGAAAAATGCTACAGGTGTAATTATCATGACATCATTAATATTATAAGAATAAGAAAACATGTAATAAAATTCATGTCTTCATCAAGAATATAACTCTAGGGCATACATAACTCTAGAGTAATATAAAGATCATAAATTTAGAGCAAGTTGAAACTCAAAAAAATAAATAAATACTTTAAGCTTATCATCATTTTTGACATAAACATCCCAAGCACATTGATCTCGCACGGTCGTGACCTGTAACATTATTAAATAAAAAGTTAATTTTCTTAACATAAATTATAATAGCACCTAAAATATCACATTTTAACGTTAAAGAAGTGTCCGTAGAAGAAAACGATGGTGCTACATTCCTATCGTCTATCAGTACAAATTCTATATAACTCATTAATAGTGTAAGTTCAATCTATTTAATGCTATTTTAATTTTTAACATAATTCATAAATATTTTGATCACATCATTAGATCGTATTTCCTTTTATCATAATATTGTAAAATCATTATCTCTATTACATGGATTAGTGAATTAAATCCTCACACTTTTAGTTGCTCTTAATTGCTTTTAATTTGTATTAAGATTGATAATTGATTAATTTAAGTAATTAATTAATTATCTTGTTGTTAGTAAGTCTATATACTTCAATTAACTAAATTAATAATTACTTTACTTGACGGTTTATAGACTAAACTCTAGATAATTATTTTCATAATTCATTTATTAGGCTCATAATTGGTTCGTAACCCAATAATCCTAAAAATGATTCTAAGGCATTCTATACATCGTCTCATTAATACTTTGACCTAAGAGAGCTTGTGAACTATTACTGGCATTGGACCCATGTCTAGCATCATGATATTAAGGATCTAGCACTTTGGGTTTTCATGATAGTTGTTTTAACCTTTACTTAAAAAGTGTTTTTTTTTTTTCTCTCTTTAGAAACTATATCCATATAACTAAAAGTTGTGTCAAAAATTGCACTTTAAAATAGCATCCGAAATTGGTAAAATACTAAATCTTAGACTCGTATAGATTGTTGTGAGTGCTACAATTTCTTTATTGGTTGAAAAATGGGATTTTGTCACTAGGCAAATGTTTATTTTTAAAACTAATACCGAGAGGTGCTTTCAGTTAGTTTCGAAAAGTTACCATAAAACTACACATTAATGACAGTTTTTTTAAGTTTCACTTCATGAAAGTTACTTGTTTTTAAAAAAGGGGTTTTTTAAATTTTCATGTTCATTTAAAATGCTATTCTCTGTCTTTAGCATATTTATTTTCTGGTTTTTTTCTTTTTCTTGCAAACTTACCGATTAAAAAGTTTTAACTGTTTTTATTAATCCAATTTAAAGTCCATCTTAGCAACAAATTTTTGTAAAATTTTCTGCATAAAAGTTCTTTGTTTTGTCAAGATCTAAAAGTTTCGTGCTCGGTGAAAATTATAGTTCGGCCTTGAAAATGTCCAAAACTTTAGAGGCAAAATTTGGAAAACTATCCATAACTATAATTTAGAGGGAAAAAGTTTCTTCACAGAAGTTGTCCATCTCATCGAAACATAAAACTTTCATGCTCGGCAAAAAAGTTTAAAATCAAACCCTAAAGTTTTTGTTTTTGTGATCAAAGTTTGTGCAAAATTTTTTCCACAGCACCAAACATGCAAAACAAAAATTAAACATATACAACCTAAACTTATTAGAACAAAATATATGCAAAACCACACCAACCAACATAAATAAGAATTATTACAAACTATTTTCCTCATCAAATCATATATTCACTCATAACAATACCAACTTTAATCCAACTAGTAAAATAAAAGGAAAAAGGTTTAGGATCCTTACCCTTGATGATCACCTATGGAACTCTCTTCAGAAAACTAGATCCTCCTTCTCTTTCTTCTTGTTTTAGACACTAAAACATAAACTTACTAGATAAAAATCTAATCTTTGTTTCACTAAACAAAATGAAGAGGAAACTTTGGAGCTTACCTTGATGGCCACTCCACAAAATCAACTCCTTCTTCTTGTTCCTTCTTCTTCTTTTTCTTTTCTTTGGCTAGTGATTTATGGTAGAACCGGAGGAGAGATTTTGGAGAGAATATAGCTTAAGGGAACTAGTTTGGAGGAAGAAAATGAGAAGAAATTTTTTTGGAGAATTCTTTTAAGCATACTTGATTTTGTGAGAGAAAGAGGAGAGGAAATGGAGAAAATGTGGACTTGATGGAGGTACACATATATATTGAACTAGCCTTAATCTAATTCTCTCACCCAACTTATGTTTAATTAAACTCTTAATCAAAACTCCCCTAAGTGCGACGTCAATAGCTTAAGGAGAAGAGGTGAGATTTTTCTCTCAATAATGCACCAAGGACCCCATCGTATCAAGGTTAAATCCTAGTCAACTCTTGTACTTTGAGCTTATCTTTAAATATTACAACCAAATAGATGAATTTTATACTATTAAGGGATGACTAATATAACTGACAGGAAATTTTAATATCCAAAGGATCCTTTTCCATTTTTGAAATATAGTTATACAACAATCATGTTGTAAACTAATACCAATATATATTTTATCGCGTATCGATTTTAGAATGCTTTTAGTCTTAAAATTATGTATAGACTTAATTAAAAATCTAAGCCTGACTTTTTCTACATGTAGACTCGATAATGACATAGTTTTGCTATGGTATCAATTTTCAAGCTCGGTATCATTTTCTACCAAAACTGCTACTTGCGTAATTTTGTTTTTAATTAATTGGCAATGAAGGACTTGCTAAGCATTAAAGTGATTCTTAGTATATGACTAACATCGTATTGTAATTAGAATTTTTAAATTATTTATGGATTAAAATTCCATTCTCTTTAAATCACGGTAAAATTTATCAACTGAATTATTCAATCACGAGAGTTAATAAATTTAACTTTGAAATTTACTATAGAATTTTGAAATATTTATATTAATTCTGCCAATCCTTTAGTTATAAAATTCATACATGACATTTCCAAGAAAATCCTTAACTTAAATACATGAATTAAATTATTTAATTCTAGGATTTTATCAGTTATTACAATTATGAATTATTAATAGCTAATAATTAGTAATTAATTATTGATGAAGACTAATTACCTAATATTGATTATGTGTAATAATTAATAAATTAATAATTAATAATAAGCAAGAAAATAAATAAATAATATTTAATGCAAAAATGATTTATTTATACTAAAAATTACTAACAGATAATAAGATTTTCAAAAAAATTAATTAATTACTAATATAAAAATTATTAGTAAATAGTACACTAATAAGTTACAAATACACTAAATGCTTTTTTTTTTTACTACTATACTAATTAATGCTGATAAACAATTACTTATTAGTATGTTACTAACATATCAATTACTCATATTTATTAATTACTCCTTGTTTTTGACACATTAGTTTATTAAATATATAAATTAATTACTAATATACTCATTTATTACTTTTACGTCTTCATATTCCGAGGAAAAAGTCAAACAACAATGCGGAGTATAAAAAGTCATTTAACCATTTCCAAGTTCGTAATACTAAGGATTTTAAAATGAGAAAATCTTAAATTTTTTTTCATAGGCTATTATTTTTCCTTTTTATGAAATACTAATTTCTATTGGCATCGTTTGCATATTTTATCAATTTTTTATTGTACAAAAGGGTTGAATCTGAAACAAAACGATATATCAATAATAAATTTGAGAGGGACTAAAGTGAGTGACAGTAAAAATCAAGAACTATTTGTGATATTAATCCTAAATCTTAAAAGTAGTGCTGCACTGTAGAAAGTTGGTTCTTTTTTCTTTTCTTTTTAAATACAATGATGTTAAACAAATTTCCATATGGTAGTAACATAGCAGTTTGGAATAATCAACAAAGTTATACGCAACGGGAAAGTAAAGTAGATTCCAACCAATTGCTGAACTTTGTAATCAAGATCAGTCTTTGAATTCTTCGTACTCTTGTCCAACATTAATATAACTGCAAGTTTTCCGTTTTAAACAAATTTGCATCTAATCATCCTCCTTTCCATTTCAAGCACAAGGTCATGGCTGAGATTGTGGTTTCCTTTCTGCAATGGTACTCATTTTTCTACTATAGTCTCTCACTTTTAAAATGAAAATAGATAATTTTGACTCTCTAATTAAAAAACAGTCTAATTTTAGATACAATTTATCATAATAATAACAGTGAAGGTTTTAAAAAAGATAAAATAATAAAAGTGGCTTTTTAAAATAAAAAATCTAAGATGAAAAATATATATTTAAAATAAAATATCAAAATTATATCACCAATCCAAATCTTTTTTTTTTCGTTTAGAATATATTTTTGGATCTTTTTGTTCATTTACCATTTTCTCTTTCATAAAACCATAACCTGTTATGCTTTAGTTTGTTACATTTTGTCTAAAAACAATGAATTGTTAACTAAGGGTTCAAAACTATATATTTTATAAATCTTAAAATAGTTAGACTCTTGACAAAATTAGACTGGATTAAAAAAACTAGAGCAAGTATCCTTGTTGAGAGAAAGCTAACCGTGAGGAGAGAGAAACGTTGTGGCCTGAGGGCCAGCAACATTAGCCTAGGTTTTCTAGTTTTTGCATGGCCGTCGATCGATCCTCACATTCCTAGTGTGCGTGAAGCCAGGGGGAGACCAAACAAAGCTAGTTCAGAGCTTGGAGGTAGCGTCAGGGATGTCGAACTTTAGCTGGATTAGGATGGAAGGGCTCAGAAAAAACCACGGGGAGTAAACTCTAGGGCTATTGCCTACCCGTCACCGGCGTTGAGGGACCTCAGCAGGTTCGTGCCACCAGTGATGGGCAAGTCATGGTGGCTCTGGTCTAGGCAGGGGAACAGGGTGGGGAATCCGAGAGCACCCTCCAATGGGCAGCTGGAGGTAGTTGTTTTGCTCAGGGGTTAGACTCAACTGGGGGATGGAAGGATTTAGTTGCCACAGGTTCAGCATCGGCATTAAGGGGACTTACTGGGCTCGTGCCGCTAGTGGAGGTAGGGGCAAGGTGTATCTGGATTCGCCGTGGAAAAAGTGACGGAGAGATAGTGTGCAGCTAGAGAAGGAAGCTTCGTATGTGCAGGGGGCTAGCGGAGACGGAGTTCAAGGTAGAGGATCATTTTGAAGACCGCATTGTTTGTTTAATAAAGGCGACATTGTTGTTACCATGTTTTTTGTATTTTTTGTGTGTTGGTTATGTTATTTTTGTAATAATGGAGATGGTTTTTCTATCTCCAGACTTACTGTGTGTGGCTTTCTCACTCATGATAAGCGGAGTGTTTAGTTATGTCTAGCTAGATTTATATCTAGTCCAAGTAGTTTATGTTTGACTAGATTTGAATTTAGTCCGGGTCTTTTTTGTCTCTATTATGGAGTTTTTAGGTTCTGTCGATTGGTTTCCCCAGTCGATGAGCTGTTGTAACAAACCTTTGTGTTCTATGTCAAGTGGTGTCTCCTTCTTGGTTCATACACCCTTCATTTGTCCCTTTATGCTTAATTTTCTTCTCTGCTCGTCCCATCATAGACGGATCTAACTCTGGATGGGGTTAATTTTTATCTTGAACGGTCAGCTTAAGCGGCTTTATTTGTACTATTTAGTTTGAATGAAGTTCACTTATTTCCAAAAAAAAAAAAAAAAAAAGTTAGACTCTTTCATTTGTGCAAAGAATCCCTTCGCTTTTGTAATCTTCAAGTTAAATATTTCTTTTATTCATTTTGTTTATATTACAACTTGACACGTGTGCGCGTACCTCGACTAGTCTTATATAATAACGTTCTCCCTTGATATAAAAATATTGGGCATAAGGAGCTTTATAAGAGATAATATTTGTCTTTTATCTGTTTTTGGATACAACTGTCTTACAGTCCAAAGAAAGCCACAGTAAACATTTTAATAGAGAAAGAAGATACTTGAATGAATAGTATGCAACATGGGCATCAACTTGATACACAGTCGACTAGCTTTTTTTTTCATTTTTTCTTTTTACAAGAAGAATATGATTTTTAACACTTTTTTTTTTCACTCCTTTCTTTTATACTTTTTAATAATATAAAACCTTTCCTTCTTATCGAATTTGCAATAAGTGCCCGACAACTGTAATTGGTGATTTGTCGGCTTGGAATAAAGCAAGTGCTATGACAAATTAAAGCAGATTCCCTACCTTTAGTAACTTTGTCCAACTATATAGAATATATGATCTTTTTCAAACAAAATATTATTTGCGCTTCTGATCATCCTCATCTAAATTTCTTTATCCAAAACCTAGTCATGGCTGAAATTCTTGTTTCCGTTCTGCTAGAACAGTTGGCATCGGTGGCATTTGAAAAGATACGAGAAAAGGGAAGGCAAGTCAGGAATGTCAAGAAAGAAATTGCAAAGCTCACCAGCAACCTCAAAGCCATTAACGCTGTGCTTTTGGACGCCGAGAAACGACAGTTTGAAGAGGAGGCTGTGAAAGATTGGTTAGAGAAGCTGAAAGACATGTCGTGCGAGATTGATGATGTGCTCGACGAGTGGATCACTGCCATTCTAAAATTTGATGTTGAAAAGGAAGACAAAGGAGCCGATGAAGATGCTGTTCTTCCAAAGAAGGTATGCTTCTTTACACCATCTTCCTCGTTTCCTAGTATTCAAGTCCAACAAGTGGTTCTATGTAACATTTCTTGCAAGATAAAAGAAACTGAAAATGAACAACTTGATATTCTTGCTGTTGAGAAGAACGGAACTTTTAAATTATATGGATTTAAAATTTGTAATAATTAAACAATACTTATATTATACACAGTATGAACTCTTCTAGTATGGTCTTCTTCTTTTTTTAATGATGGAGGCGCACATGGATTATCTGTCCATTTTTTTTGTCAATTTCTCTGTCCGTACATATGTAATTATCCTTATCGCAATTCAAAAAAATTGCAAAATTATTAATAAACAATAAAAGCCACAACAACGTATATGATGAATTAAAAAATAGAGACCCAATTGGAATAATAGCAGTTATGAAAAAACAATAAAAACTTATCTCGTAAATCAATTAAGGACACTCAACCCATTAAAATCATCGTTTAAAAATTAGATGACGAGTAGCTGAACCATTGTCTAATATCCAAAGACATAATAAGTTGTGGATATTAAGCAACGTTTATAAATCATTGCCTAATGTCCACTCTGGTTGTCTAGTGGCACGAGGTGCTGACATTAGACAATAGTTTCTTTCTAAAACCATTGTTTATACTTTGTTTTAAATAACAGTTTTACGAAGAAATCGTCGTTTAATGTCTATAAATAAAATAAATAAATATATGAAATCATTGTTTATACTTTGTTTTAGATGATGGTTTTATTACGAAACCGTCGTTCAATGTCTATAATTGAAATAAAGAAATAAATAATAGATGTTTTTTTGGTCATTTTTTTTGTACCGGTGGCCTAATACACTGTGATTGCGTTCTTTGGCCTCACAATTTGTTGATTTCAGTTACAATATTCCACACTTGAAAAAATAAATTATCAAAAGTAAAATATTTAAAATAACTATAAATTAAATAAAAAGTTAATTTATACATAATTATAAAAGTAATTCAATAAACTCTCACACTAATCATCATTATTTGCAATGAAATGGTACTTCAAATAAAAATACAACAAAGTGAAGTGGAACACAACAATGAGGGAAAGAATTACAACATAATAAAATACGAATACAACAACATATGAAAGAGTGAAATACAATAAAATGTACACGATTACTTTTTCCTCTTACCTTTATTATTGTTATCAACACAAGTCCATTCAACATCTAAATGGACTAAGTGTGAATCTTCATCATCAAAAACATCAATCTCCTCCACCGATGGCAATCCATTGCTAAAAGATGGAATATCATTGAATTTGTCCTTATCCTTGTCATCGTCACTAATTGCTCTTAGTTTCATCAGCATGACTACTAACAACTCTAAATCACTAATTGCTATAATACGTCATTTATAAACCTTTTTTTAAAAACTTATATCATAAACACTTTTCATAAACATTTTTCATAAAATATTCCTAAAATGTTTTCATAAAGTATTTCTATAACATTTTTCATAAACGCTTTTCATAAAATATTTAATATAAAATAATCCTCAGATTGCTTTTCATAAATGTTATTATGTTTTCATAAACACTTAATGTAAAACATTCCTCAGAATATTTTTCATAGCATATAAAGGTTTCATAACAAGCAAATCAAGTACAATAACAATGCATGTTTTCATTTATGCTCAATTATGAACTTTCAATTATGAGCATCTTATGAACATTCTTTCTTACTTTGACTTTCTATCATTGTTCCTTATCTTTTCTTATCTTACACTTTAACTTTCCTTATCTGACTTTAACTTTCCACCTTTCGTTCCTTAACTTTCTTTATCTTATAACCTTTAGTGTTCATACCAATATCTTTAATCATGAGATCATAAACGTGATACTTCCCTTGTAGAAGACTTAAGACCATCGAACTTTGAGATCGTGTACCTCATATCTTGTAGGTCAAACTTTAACTTTATTTTCATTACCTCACAACGAGGAGACTAGTATGACACTTTCTTTTTAACTTTATGTTACCTTCTATTAACTTTAGTGAGCTTATCAAAGGCAATCACGTCACGTGCAAACACACTTGCAAATCATAGCTTGTACTGTAAACCTCTTGCACAACAAATGCAACTTGAAACGCAAATACATTTTGCAAATCATAACTTGTATTCTGAAATATATTGCACACGAATGCAACATATAACGCAATCACATATTGCAAATCATAACTTTTATTCTGAAACATATTGCATACAAATGCAATATATAACACAATCACATATTGCAAATCATAACTCTTGTTTTGAAACATATTGCAAACAAATGCAACATATAACGCAATCACATATTGCAAATCATAACTCTTGTTCTGAATCATATTGCATACAAATGCAACATCTAACGCAATTACATATTGCAAATCATAACTTTTATTCTGAATCATATTGCATACAAATGCAACATATTACATAAAAATACTTCATAAAACTTATAACTTAAATTATAAAACATTATGCATTGTCGAAATGCAAGACTTATACTAATCCTATTTTGTATCTAGGTTGCACATTTGCATCTAGATCATAATCTGGTACATAAAAACTGGCCAGTAAGTTCATTTTTTATTGTTCAGTCTATAGGTCTTCTATCATCTAGTCATTCTAGACTAGTGATAATGACTATCTAAAACATGTTTACGTACTTGTCTGAAAACTTCTAAGGGTTCATAATACTTGAACTTAACCTTTCATATCTCTCTCTTGGTTTTGCTCTTGTGACCTCTCGGAAGTTCCTCTCTTATATCTTGAATTTCTACTTGCATCCAAATTTTCTTGTAGGGATCTGTGTGTTTATTCTTACCAAAATTTTGGTTCTACAGAATGTTGTAATCTAGAAAGTTATGTCCTTAATGGGTTTTTTATGGACCTTACTGTACATATTCATCATGCGTTATATAGTACTGTGCTTATATGCTATATCTTGTTTATAATCTAAATAACAAGCATCAATCATAGCATTCATATCCATATCATACTTACACATAATGTTTATAAACATATCATACATATACATGTCATTCATATCATACATACACGTGTCATTCATACTTTCATATCGTAAAGTTGCTATACATTTTTCTTCTTTGGATAGCAACTATTTCATATTATATTCATATAATACTTTAAGTTATGTCACATTATAATACACACACCAATCATAGTTCATAACATTCATGCACATCAATATGCAAATAGGCTTTAAACATAACAATTGCAAGTTCCTTGCAAATCTTCTTTTGTACCTTAAAACTCTTTGCATAATAAATGCAAATATACTTTAAAAGAAACTTGCATAATAATTGCAAACTCACTTACAAATGCATATGTAAGCATTTGAAAACTATTTACTTCATGCTGTAGGTGAAGTCTGAACTTAATTGGACTTTACTCTAACGTTCCTTTCTTTGTTCCTATCTCGTTCCTTTTCCTTCCATTGGTTGGCTTCTGTGTCTTGATCAAACGACAGCCGACTTATCAATTAACTTTCTTTTTATCAATCTACTTGATTGATGATATAACGTAAATATTAAACATTCATTTCCTTTCAACTTGACTTGTATACTATCGGTCTATCGGTCTTTCATTAACTTTGTAACCCACCGAGGTTATCTTTCCATTATTAAATTTCTTATCTCACATGACCATTACGTTACTTAACGTATTACGTAACATTTTTCATCTAATAACGTTATGCTAAATCGGAGTGTTCGACTCCGTTCTAGCCGTTTTCGTAAAAATGATGTTTTTATACTTTTAAGGTTCTTCGTTAACTTCGTAATTTCTATAAAACCCATTGCTTAACTTTAATGTTTCCTTACTTACATATTATGAAAAAATTGCTATTAAGAAATGTTTCCCGACATCGGATGTTTCGGGTTCGTTTTGGCCTTTTTTACAAAATGACCATTTTGCCCTTAACTTTTTTTCCTCTATTATTTCCATAACTAAACTTTAATTTCTTTAAAACTTAACATCTATGGTACTTATTGCCTACAGCAGTATAAGAAACCAATGTTTCCTAGTGAAAACCTAGTTTTCACACAATTTCATAGTTTTGGCCCAAAATACAAAAATATTTATATTTTCGCCCCTGGAACCAAAAATAATCTTTTTAAACCATTAGTCTCTATTTTTCATGAGGAACATTTTTGGTCAAAGTAAAATATTCAAAATCCTTTGGAAAAATGACATTTTTTCCTTTTAACATTTTTTTTCAATTTTAATAAATTCTTGTAAAATTCATAACTCTTAAACCGAGCAAAATTTTAAGATAATGTCCATGTGGTCCTAACAATTTTGACAAGTTCTACAACTTTTGTGTTGTAACTTTTTCGAAATTCCCACTGTACAAGGGTGTTTTTGGGCATTTTTTATTTCTACAGAGAAAGAACTTTTTCTTTCAAAAAAGTCCTTGGGGCATTTTGTAAAAATGCACTTTTAAACAATAAATCTACCCCTATATAGGTAGTTCCAACCCTTGTTTGAATCATTTTCATGCCCACTCATCATTTTTGAAAAATTAGTACTAAATTACAAATAACACTTTTTGCAAAAAACTAAAATTTTGACAATAAAACCTAAATTTTCACAACATCACCATGCCACAATTCATGTATCTATGGGATTTAAGTACAACTTTGCTTGAAAACCCACATACCTTTGAAAGAATAAAAATCAAATTAAAAATCACATAACTTCAAAACCTATCTCAAATAGCACTTTTGGTTTCTAGCCCTCCAAGAGCTCCTTTAAAGCCTTTTTCCTAGGCATTTCTCACACAAAAATGCTTTGAATTAACTTTCCTTCCTTAACCTAAGAAAAACCATGAAAAACCTTAAAAAAAAGGTAAGGTTTTACCTTAAAACTTGATAAAATGCTTTGAACTTTCCCCCTTGAACTTAAATGGGGTTATTTTTGCTAAGATAGGAAGTTGAAAAATTTTTGAGGAAGCTCATCCATGGCTGCCGTGGGTCTTGGAGAAGAAGGAGATGAGATTTTGGCTAAAATCAACTTTAAATGCTTCCTTATCTAATTTGGTTACTTATCTAGTAACCCTTTGGGTTACCAAGTGTCACCATGGGATTGGGCCACCTTTCATGGCTTGGTGGCCCAATGAGATTCAAGTGGGTGTCCACTTTGTGGGGCCCAAAAATTTACACTGTGTAATTTTTTACATTTTTCACCACACAGTATTTTTCTTGCACTGTTGCGGTAAAATTAGTGCAAACACATATTCCTAAACTGTATAAAATATTTTGCTTGCCTCTGGTTAATTTTTGGATGCCAAACATAACATTTCTTATTCATCCATATTCTCTAAACAATATTATTCTTATACTGCTTCAACTTAAATAGTCTAATTTATGTACTATATGACCTTAAATAGTCTAATTCTTACACTGTATTACTTTTACAGTGTAATTTTTATACTGCATAACTCTATCAGTGTACTTTCTTACACTGTTATTCTAATACTGTATAATTTTTCATGTTATTATATAGTATTTTTTCTCCTTAAACTATATTTTTATCTTATATAATTCTTTACTTATTGCATTTTTAGTGTATTGAAAATATTAGCGTGTTACACGAAAATTGTGCAAAACGTGAAGACATGTATGCTCCTATTCCTCATGAGAGAGACGATAGAGTATCAGTAGACATTGCTTTCAGTTCAATTTTAACGTTCCTTGGCAAACCGATTGCTTTGATATTGCACCAGTATTTGGAGCAAATTTCTATGGCTTCTTTGGCTATGCAATTTTCTATAATGCAACCCTCTGGCCTATTTTGGTTCATGACATAACTCTTCAAAATCTTTAAATCTTACTTCGCATATTAAGTGCACTGTTAAGTGAATCATAACGTTAAAAAACGATGGTGGAAACACTTCTCAAGCATGCATTAGGTATTCACCAACTCTGCTTGTATTGTATCGAGCTTCATTGGATATAATACCTTGGAGCATATAGAGTTGGAAAAGAAAGAGAACTTTGTAAGTGCATATCTCACCTTTGACAAAATAATTCCATATAACGTAAGTGGCAACAATTGTTGCATCAAAGTGTGATAATCGTGTGTCTTCACAGAACAAGCTTCAAGTCCTTCATTGACACCGAAATTTTCTAAACTTGAAATAATACCCTTCTAGACCTTTGACCAAAGTAAGCTCTATTCACAAAACTTTTTGTTCTATTATCTTGATAAGGTGTACTTTGCTAGAGGCATGTAAGTCCAAGTGCCCCTTTTCTTGGAGCCAAATCACCTCTTATATTCATTTCAACAAGATCCAATTGTGTATTGAGGCTGTCTTTAGTTTTGTCGAGAATATCGAGCAACATTCCCACTATCGATTAACAAATGTTCTTCTCAATGTGCATGACATCAAGCAGTGGCAAATGAAAAAACTAGTTCAATATAGAAGTTGAAAGAAAATTGACTTCTTCTTCCAAGGTCCTTTTCTCCCCAGTGCATTATTCTTATTTTTCGTTTTCATGAAAACCACTTTTTTATTCCTCACCATGCCAAACACTTGGTGGCTTGTCAACGATCTTGAATGTCCTCTTTCTTTAGTCTTAACATTAAATGCTTTCTTTTGTCCAAGATATGTATGGTTCATAGGTAAAAACTGTCTATGGTCATCGTAAACTATTTCTTACAATGCTTCAACTGATATGAAAATGTTTCCATCATGCAAACAGGACGATCTATTGAACTCTTGACCGCTTGTATACCTAGAAATTTTCCTACACCAAGAACTTTTGTTTCATGTGCAAGTCCGGTGGAAGATTGTAGTTGACAAGAATGACGGGCCAAGTACTATGCTTGGTATTAAGATTAATATGATGATTCGTTCCATTTGTAGATAAATCAAGATGAAGATTCCTAGGTTCTGCACTAAAATATGGATTCTCTATATCAAATGTTTTCTACTATGGGGCATCGGCCTAATGTCTCAACATTTCATCATCAATCCTCGTATTATGGTGCCAAGTTAAATTCTTTGCATGATCTACATTGCCAAACAAATCGCTTCAAGTATGGTTCAATTGGAATGTACCAGAACATCTTAGTCAGTACACCTTTTTTCCCTCAGATAGTTTCTTAGTTTTCTTCCACTTACACTCGTTACACATTGAGCATTCATTTAAGTCTTCACACTCTTTTTGGTATAGAACACAATCATTTGGACAAGTATGTATCTTCTTGTACTCCATTCTTAGAGTACTCAACGTCTTCTTTACCTCATATACACTTTTGGCATTTTATTACTATCTGGAAATACATCACATAAAAATTCTAAAAATCCCGTGAAACTTGAATTAGATCACCTACCCGATACCTTCAAATTCCATAATCTAATTAAACTAGATAATTTGGTATACATCAAAAACCATTATACAACAACGTCTCGTATCTTCCATTGTCAACGCAAACAACTCTGACTAGTGCACAAAGTCTTCTTCTATATCATTCATCATATCAACCATGTTACTATAGTCATCATCCTCATCAATATGACTAACATAAGACATTCCTCTTCACCGTTGATGGTGAAGTTGGGACTTCCTCATCATGCCATATCCATATTTGATAAGTCCCATCAATCCCATATCGATACAAATAAAACCAATATCATCATATGATTGTTTTCTAATGTTCCCACAATCAACACAAGGATAACAAATTATACTCGCTTTAATCTTAACCTCAACAAAAGCCACAAAATCCTTAACCCTTTTCTCATATTCATCGCTCATCCTATTAGCATACTTCCATTTCTTATCCACTACTATAAAATCAAATCAAAATTTATTTACACTCGCATCAAATGTAAAATTATCCAAAAACAAGAAGTTTATAACTAATTTCAAAGAATTTTCGATAACAAATGCACTTGCAAAACATAAATGAAACCTAATTAGCTAAATAACAAAAAAAAAAAAAAACCTAAAATTAGCATACTCAAATCCTTTAATTTCAATCCACAACAAATCATACAAATAATTTCTAACTAATTTCAAACAATCCACTTGCAATACATAAATTAAACCTGATTAGCTAAATAACAAAATAAACCAAAAACTAACATGCGTGCCTAAAATCATTCAATTTCAATCTCACAACAAATTATACAAATAATTTATAACTTATTTTGAAACAATCCACTTGCAAAACATAAATTAGACCTAACTAGCTAAATAACAAAATAAACCAAAAACTAATATTTCTAAAATCATTCAATTTCAATTACACAACAAATTATAGAAAATTAAAAACAAAATCTAATTAAAAGTAAAACAAATTAACTTAAACTAATAACTCTTAAAACCCAAAATAATAAAAACTATTACGGTGAGAGGATAAACCCAAGGTTTGGGCGAGCAGAGATGAATGCGACCAAGGCTAGATGACGATGGCCTGGGCGATAGAGGTTTAGGCGGAGCGAAAATAAATGCGACGAATGCGAGGGGACGAAGGTCTAGGCAAAGCAGAGATGACGGTGACAGAGGTAATGGTAAAGGCTATAGGAGATGATGACGACAACGTCAAGAGAGAGGATTTCAAATGATATAAATTTTGGTAACTATGTAAAGGGGTTTTAATTTTTCAAAGCCCACTTTTAGCGCAAGGCATTAGACGATGGCTTCTCAAAAATTGTCATCTAATATTGTATATTATATGATGGTTATTATTAAACCATTGTCTAAAGTGCCTACTAAAATCCGAAACATAGAACTTTTTTATGCTGTGTTACTTATGATGGTGTTTACTAGAATCGTCGTTAATAGCCATCACCTAATGAATTAATCGTAGCCATTATCTAGTGTCATATAAGGATAGGAATTTGTGGGATGAATTGACGGGACTGCAAAATATTTATGGTTAGAAGTGGGATCTAGGAGGAGATTTTAATGTGCTTCAATTTTTTCATGAAAAATCTCCCCCTTCTAGGTCCATAAGAAGCATGAGGATGTTTGATAGCTTTTTTCAAGAAGGGAATTTGAAGGACATCACATTAAGTAATGCAAGGTTTACTTGGACCAATTTTAGAGAGGATGAAGTAAAGAGCAGATTGGATAGATTTTTGTTTACTTCAGCATGGGGGGAGGAATTTTTGGAAGAGAAATAATTGGTGAGGTTAGAACTATCTTGGATCACACTTGTGATGTTGAATACTAATCCAGTTTCTTGGGGCCTTATCCTTTTAGATTTGAGAATATGTGGCTGGAACACCCCAGTTTTAAAGAATTTTGCAAAAATGAATAGGAGGCTGTATGTGTGGAAGGATATGAAGGGTACAAGTTTTTTGAGAAGCTGAAAAGAGTAAAAGTATCAGTTAAGGAGTGGAACAAGGAGGTGTTTGGTGATGTCAGATTGATCAAAAGTGAGATTTTGGCCAAGATTGGTGACATAGATAGAAGAAAGGAGGTTCGAGGTCTAAATGAGGAAGAAAGGGGAGAGAAGAGCTTTGAGGAATTCTTTGGAGGATGTAATTTTTAAATAAACTATATCACGGAGATGAAACATGAAATGTAGGTGGGTGAGAGAATGGAAGGCAAACTCGAAGTCATTTCACAATTGGGTCGATAGTAGGAGAAATAAAAATGTGATATCTAGACTTGAAAAAGAGGATGAAGGGGTAACAGATAAGGGTGAGGAAGTGGTGACGGAATTAATTGAATATTTTGAGAATTTGTAGGAGGTGGAGGAATCGATACAGTATTCTTTTAAGGGCATGGAGTGGAAATTGGTCGGGGCAGATAAGACAGCTTGGTTGGACAAGCCTTTTAAGGGGAAAAAAAGATTTAACAGGTAGTTTTCTCGTGCGATAGTAACAAGTCTCCGAGTCTAGATGGTTTCTCAATGGGATTCTATCAATCATGTTGGGAAGTAATGAAATAGGATTTGTTAAACATAATAGGAGAATTTTTAGAAATGGAATAGTGAATCGAAACACAAACCACACTTTTATCTGTCTTATTCCAAAAGAAAGACTCTAGGAGATTGAAGACTTCGTATCGATAAGTTTAGTGTGAAGTCTCTATAAGATAATTGCAAAGGTATTGGCTAATCGATTGAAGGAAGTATTGGGGGATACAATTTCTAAGACTCAAAATGCTTTCATAAAGGGGAGATAAATCTTAGATATTGCTTCGGTGGCCAATGAGCTTGTTGAAGAGTATAGAGTAAAGGGAAAACAAGGCTTGGTATTCAAAATAGACTTTGAGAGGCTTATGATGATGTAAATTGGAATTTTTTAAGGCTAATGATAGAGAAGAAGGGTTATGGGCAGAAATGGATAAAGTGGATTATGGGATGTATTAGCTTGGCAAATTTTTCAATTTTGGTTACTGGAAAATCACAAGGAAGATTTGGAGCCTCAAGAGGATTAAGGCAAGAAGATCTGCTTTCTCTGTTCCTTTTCACTTTGGTAGCTGATGGTTTGAGTAGGTTGGTGGAAAGGGTGAAGGAAATGGATTTCGTCAATAGTTTTTGAAGTTGGTAGGGACACAATTTAGGTTTCCTACTTGCAGTTTGTAGATGATAGCTTATTTTTTCTAAAACCATCGCAAGAGAATTTTCAAAATATGGCTGCAATCTTGAAATTCTTCTCTCATTGCTGGGTTTGAGAATTAATATAGGGAAAAGTACTTTAAATGGGATTAACTTGGAGGAAGAGGTGGTTCAGGGAAGAACTTAGGAGTTAGATTGTGAAGTGGGATCTTGGCCAATGAAGTACTTGGGCTTACCTTTAGAAGGGAACCCTTTATCTGGATAGTTTTGGAACCCGGTGTTGGAGAAAATTTCAAGAAGATTGGAAGGGTGGAAAAAAAGGGTTTTTTGTCTAAGGGAGGAAGACTCACTCTTATTCAATCAGTACTGTCGAACATTCTGATTTATTGCCTCTCTTTTTAAGATTTCAATAGGGGTGGCAAAAGAGATTGAAGCTCGTATGGGATGGTTTCTATGGGATGGGTTGGAGAGTGAGTCGGTTGATAACTTGGCTGCTTGGACAGTTGTTTTTCTTAGCAAAGAAGATGGGGGTTTAGGAATTGGGTATTTGTTGAAGAAAATCAAGCTCTTTTGGGTAAATGGTTGTGGCGTTTTCCCCTCGAACAAGATGCACTTTGGGCCGTAGTTATCAAGAGTAAATATGGTCTGCAAACCAATGGCTGGATTTTAACTTTGTTACTAGAAGCACTCATGGGAATCCATGGAAATTCATTTCTTAGGGTCTAAACCCTTTTCTTTAAAGAGTTAGTTGGAAGATAGGAGATGGACGTAGAGTGAGGTTTTGGGAAGACAAATGGTCTGGTGACCAGCCTTTTACAGTCGCCTTTCCTAGATTCTATAGTTTGGTGAGGGAGAAAGAGCTGAAAATAAAGGAGATATTGGTGTGTGAGGAGGGATCTCTAGCTAACTTGAACTATAGAGTTAGAAGGAATTTGAATGATTGAGAATGTGAGGATTTTTTAACATTACTAAACTCCTTACAAAATTTTTTGCTAGGCAATTCACTTCCTAATTTGAGAGTTTGGACTGTAGGTTGTTTAGGGTTTTCTTGCAACTCTTTCTTTCATTCTTTGAGTTAGTGTCTGAACCGTTTTCCCTTTGCAACTCTTTCTTTCATTCTTTGAGTTAGAAATCTTGCGCTCCTATTTGGGTTAAGGTTTTTGCTTGGCTATTTTTTCATAAGAAATTGAATACCTATGATTTAGTGTAGAAGAAACATCCTTACATTGATTTGTTTCCCAGTTGGTGTGTTATGTGTAGGGAAAATGTGGAATTGATGGACCATTTATTCCTCCATCGCTAGATGGCCAGAAATTTATGGTCTAAGGTTTTTGGGGCTGCTTCGGTTTCTTGCGTAAGCCCTACCCAAAGTAACTTACTATTGTTAGAAGAGTTATTTGGGTTTAGAAAAGGAAGAAGAGGTAAAACAATATGGCAAGCCATGGTCTTAGCTACATTATGGGTTATACGGCTTAAGAGAAATCAAAGGGCTTTTGAAGAGAAGAAGATGAGTAGTGAAGACTTGTTCGAGAAGGGTAATTTTCTGGCTTCTCTTTGGGCATCCATAGATACGTCCTTTAAGGATTTCCCATTATTCTTGATTTTGTTAAGTTGGAGAGACATTTTGGTTTAACTTGTGTTACCTTGTGTTATTTATGGTTTGGGGTAGGCTGGCCTAGGGAATTGGATTTGGTCAATTTTTTTGTCTATTGTAATAGTTTTTTAGGGTAGTCCTATTCAGTCTGTACTTTGTATTTTGTTTGTATTTTTTGTTTTGTGATGGATCTCTCAACCATCTAAGTTTTTGTACAATTTTCATTCAATTAGTGTACATTCGTTTCTTATAAAAAAAAAAAAAAATTGTCGTAGTGGGACTTTTTGATCTGAGAAAGAATTGATAAACATGGATGGAAAAACGTAGGCTCTGATATCACATTTAAGATTTTCTTTAATTTTGCAAACAAAATTCTAATTTTGCATAAATCATAATTTCTATATGATTTTTCACAATTTTATAATTGAAAGAAAACATGACATCATTGAAGAGTCTGAATGACTACAAGGCTACTCGTATGGGAAACCGTGTTTTTTAAGCCTAACTCTTTACCCTTAGGTTTTCTATAATGTAAATACTAGAAGCCATATAAAATTATATTTATAAGATTCAAAGAGAATCGGTTTCTATAAAATATAAAGATGGCACTTTCCATCCTTTCAGAAAGTTATTTTCTCCAAAACTAACTAGTAGAATTAGTTTAGATTTATTATTTAGTAAATCATTATCTTTGAATTCATAGTTAACTAAAAATGACATACTGATATGCATGTGGGCCACATAACCTAACAGGTATGCTTCTTTATACCACCTTCATGGTGTTCTTGTGTACAACTTCAACAAGTCGGTCTGCGACTGAACATTTCTTGCAAGATAAAAGAACTAAATGAACAGCTCGATATTTTGGCTGATGAGAAAAACAAATACAGTTTTAACAAAGCAAGCATCATTTATGAACAACCTGAAAGAGAGAAGACAACTTCTTTTATTGATGTTTCCGAAGTATTCGGTCGGGATAAAGAGAAGGAGATTCTGGTAAACAACTTGTTAAGTGAGAGTAGCCAAAGTGGGAGTGGGCTAAGTATAATGCCTATTGTAGGGTTTGGAGGAATGGGTAAAACTACTTTGGCACAACTTGTGTATAATGATGATAAGGTTAAGACTCAGTTTCAGTGCAGAGGCTGGGTTTGTGTTTCGGATCCTTTCGATGAGATCAAGATCGCAAAAGCAATTATAGAATCCTTGACTGGTACTGCCACCATTTTAGTTGAATTGGAAAGTTTACATCAGTGTATTCGTTCAACTGTTGAGGGAAAGAAATTCCTTCTTGTTCTAGATGATGTATGGACTGAAGACAGTAGAAAGTGGACAAAGTTAAAGGAAGCACTCAAGCATGGGGCAGCAGGAAGTAAAGTTTTAGTCACGACTCGGAAAAAGGAAGTTGCTAGTATGATGGAAGGAGATGCTTGCATGATTACACTTGAAAGTTTGTCTGAGGAGATGTGTTGGTGTATTTTCAGCAAACAAGCATTCCAAAGTGAAGACGAGAGTGAGAATTTAAAAGTAATTGGGAAGCAAATTGTTAAGAAATGCAATGGTGTTCCTCTTGTTGCAAAATGCTTAGGAAGTCTTCTTCGCTCGAAGAAGAAAAGGAGACAATGGGATGATGTTTTGCGTAGTAGCTTATGGGAATTAAAGGATGTGAAGGCCAAAGTTTTCGCTCCATTCATGTTAAGTTATCGTGATTTGCCACCTGTAGAAAAACGTTGTTTGTCTTATTGTTCTATTTTTCCAAAAGATTATAAGATTAAGAAAGACGAAGTGATTCAAATGTGGAAATCTCAAGGCTACTTAGGTTGGCAAAATAGAAAAAATCTTGAGCTAGAAGGTGAGGATTGCTTTGAGACTTTAGCAATGCGATCTTTCTTTCAAGATTTTGAAAAAGATAAGATTGGAAACATTAGAAGTTGCAAGATGCATGACATAGTGCATGACTTTGTTCAATTTCTTACAAAAAATGAATGTTCCATTATTGATGTTACGGGGAATATGGAAGAATATTCAGGAAAAAAGCTTCGTCATGCAACACTAGCGCCAGAGTCTACTCCTAGTTCACTATATGAGATCAAGGGTTTGCGTACACTCTTTGTTTTCCCGTGGAATGTTCGGCGGCCAGAAGTTGATTTGGAAAGATTGTTCTCAAATCTAACGTGTCTCAGGACATTGAATTTGTCGGGTGGTAAAATTTTGCAACTGCCAAAAGGGATTGAAAAAATGGTCCATCTTAGATATCTTGACCTGTCTCGGAATGATGATCTAAAGGAGCTACCGAACTCAATATGTAATTTATTTAATCTGCAAACTTTAAAACTGATGGGCTGTATATATCTTGCACGGCTGCCAGCCGAGATATGGAAACTCGTAAACTTACGACATCTATACATTGGCAACTGTATTAGTCTAAAGCGTTTGCCAAAGGGGATTGCAAAATTAAGTTTGCTTCGGACATTAGATGAGTTTCGCGTGCCTGATTATAGCAGCCTTACGGATAATGATGAGACGTTAGAGCTTGAAGATTTAAAGATGTTGAAACATCTACAAGGCTCATTGGGTATATATGGGTGTGGAAAGCAAGAACATGTGGGTCAGGCAAGGAGGGCACAACTCAAGGACAAACCATACCTTGTTAATTTGGAATTATCGTTTAAGGAGGGGTCAGGCAGGAATGGCGGATCTCATGAGGACATTCTTGAAGCATTGGAACCACATCCAAACTTGGAGTGTTTAAAAATTGCCTTTTACGAGGGGCAACACCATTTCTCCAAACTGGATGATGTCTTTAGTTAATCTCAAACTCCTCAAGCTGGAGATTTGTAGCGAGTGTGAATTTTTACCTCCTTTGGGAAAATTACCCTTCCTTGAATTTCTCGAAATAAGGCACTGCGACAAAGTCAAAAGGATGGGGGTTGAGTTTTTGGGAATAGAAAATGATGAAAATGGGGCACTCAGAAGGCGCCAAACTTCTTTCCCTAAATTAAAACAACTTCAGTTTGAAGGTGTCATCTTTTGGGAAAAGTGGGAATTAGGGATTAACTTGGGAGAAGATAATTTCATTACAATAATGCCATCCCTTCAATGTTTGGCAATTATGCGTTGCTCTAGGCTAACAGCACTACCAGACTTCCTCCGAAAGATACCTCTGCAGAGTTTACTCTTCCAAAGGTGCCCTGTGCTCAAAGAACGCTGCCGAGAAGGAGTGGGAGAGGACTGGCCAAAGATTTCTCACATCCCAAACATCCAATTACGGGATTAATATTTTACAGAGCTTCTCACGACTCTTCTGGTAACTTCTCCTCCTCTTTATCACCCTTATTACAAAATTAGATTCATTTTTGTTCATAATTAACACCAATTTTTGCTAATCAGCTTGGCCCATGGTAAAAGCGTTTATTGTTGTCTTCTTCTTCTGCTGCTGCTGTATTTCTAATTTAAGTTTTCCTACTGATATTGGTTCAAAGCACACTGCTTGTTTGGTTTTCTAATTTTTATTTCTTTTCTTCTCTTTTCATGGACACTAAAATTCTATCACTGATGTATACTTTAATATAATGTTACTTCTTTTTTTGAGACAATAAAAAAGGTTTCATATGCTTTTTGTCAATCAGGACTGGCATATGTATCTCAAACCGTTTCCAGTCGGTGGAAGGGGTGGCGCTTCATTTAATTAGAGATACAAACTGATCATAATAAGGCCATAAGAGGCACTTAATTCCATTCCCAGAATTGAACTATCTGGTATGTTCTCCAACTTTTATGCATACCATAGTGGAAAACAAGTTTAGCTTTTAGTGGCATATTTAGAACTGTTTTCTTTTGATCAAGATATTTTTATTTATAAGAAAATACTTTTAACTTGTCAACGTGTTTTAAGAGATTTTATCTATTGATTTTCGGTTTAGTGGTAATAGTTTATCCCAGTTGATCTTTTCTATTTGTTTCTCTGTGATGTTAAGTTGTCAACAAATAGAATTAAGCCAGCAATGAAATGCTTAAGATTAATAATAAGGGGAAAAAACCAATGTGCATAACACTTATTGGAAACTAAAATAATTTTTACTGGTTTTTATCTGTAGACTGCAAATTTGGGTGTGAAGTTAAAGCACAAGACAGGTTGAGGACCTTATCAAGATGCTTCCTTGCAGAACACAAGAAGAGCTGTACCTCAATAGAGTGAGTGAAAAACCTTGTAAATGCAAGCAGGAGAATAGAGATCGGTCTATAACTAAACAGCAGTCCAAAGTTTTTGTTTAGCAATCCCTGGTTTTTTTTTTTTTTTTTTGAGGGCAGCAATACCATGTTCTTGAGCGACTGTAATAGTAAGCAATTTGGATGTTTTCTTTTGGGAGCTTTTGTTAACCTTAAGGAACAACTGAAATCCTATATGTATTAGAAAAGTCATGATTTGTAGATACTAAACTCTAAACGAGGATTTTTTTTAAGAGTCAGGTTAAAGCAATATGAATTTGTTCTGGTGTCTGACATTATCTACTCCTTGTTCCCCTGTATTTGCAGGTCAAGAGAACTCAACAGGCAAATGTCTATTCAACATCAAATACAACCTCAACTTCTCTCGTACGTCTTCTAATCGATCTACTTATGGGTTATGTGTATTTTTGTTTCTGTGTTTGTCAAAATAATAATAATAATTATTATAAATGAATAAATACAACCTCACTTCATACCGATCTTGTTATCACTTGTGAATAGGATCAAATGATATTCTCCCATATATCTCCTTTACTTGTTGTCCTTTCTCAATAACATCTATTAATATCACTAAAATTTTAAAGTACACTGCAATCATTATATTTATATATTTTGGCATAATGCAATACAAAATAATTAATTCCCTAAATGCAATTATTGCTTTTGTTGTCTTCCGAATAGCTGGACGGAAATCGAAATAAACCAATAGTATTTTTCTTTTTTGGTCTTTAGTATTTTATTCATTGGCTAATGTTGCCAAATTTGTTTATTCTGTAAACTTTTTCCACTTTAACATGATTTAGCATCCCTTTCTTTTGTTGTTCCTCGATAACCTTATGCTATTTGGTGAATGTTGGTCTTTCAATCTCCTCTAATCACTTTTATGACATTGGGATTTTAATGTGTTTCTCAGAGATTCGGGAACACTGAGTACTAATCTTGGAGGATACTTTTATGGTGACAAACTTCTAGTCAAACAGGAGATCCACAGTAGAATTATAGATGTGCTCTATGAAGTTATTAGACAAACTAGGAGAGGCGAAGATTTTGCTGCAATACAATGAAGGGTAAGGATTTTGCTAAACCATTGATCTTTACCAACCATTAATTTAGATTAAAATTTTGATCGAAAATATTTCTGTATCTACATTGAATTTTGGCGTCATCGATGTGTGAGGTGACCAGGTGTATTGGCTTGCACCTTCATGAAAGGCTGATCCAAAATTGTTGTAAGAAAGGTATGCTTCTCAATATTTGTTAAATACAGGAGCAATTGCACTCTAATTCATGCATTGCATGTGTAACATGATTAAAAATTTTGCTAGCTAATTAGTTTTAACATTTGTATAGTGTTCCCAAAATAACGTGGGAGTTTCAAGCGCCACTAATACATATGGGAGATAATCTAACACAAGCAAAATTCCAATTTCACCACATGTACGTGTCTCTTTTTTATATTTATCTATAAATCTTCTTTTCACATACTTTTATGTAACTTCGTTTACTTCTCGTCTGTGGAATTCTGAAATTACAGAGTATATTGTTCATATTCATGAGAAGTGTGGACCTAGTGGGGACATTTTGAACAAGGATTACTCAAGATGATAGTTGGTAATTTTTTATTTCAAATATATATAATTGTTACTTTTCTATATTGTAAGAACTACTAATGCACTTTGAGTATTTTTTGTGAGGATGTAGATGAACTACGAGTGGCTTGATCCCTTAATAGGGTACGTAGGCAGCCTAGCTTCAGCTGGTCCAGCCACAAAAATATAATACAACTTTTTTTTTTTTAAATTAAATAGTTTACTCTTGTCAAAAAATTAATCCCTTTGGAGTTGATATATTCATATGTATATTGTGCAGAATAACATTGTTCCATTTCTTGTACTGCTAAATGTGGACATTGAATTGGCAACCTGTAGAGAGAAGAAAAGAAAACATATTAGACAGCCAAATTTTAAAAAATAGAAAGAACCAAACGACCTTTCATTAGCATGCAGTTGCTCTGTTGAACAATGATGACAAGGGCTATGTTTGCATTTACACGAGAACTATGTAACTGTAGTCTTTGGACTATATAACTGAAGGCATTTTAGCAAAAAGCTGAGTTAATTGTGCTAATTGATGAATAGGTTTTCAGCTTCATGAAAAAATCAATTGAGATATCATTTATGACCATTTCCGGTAACTTCTGTTCTACATGTTCGTTTTTGTACATTAGAACTACAATATGTGCATTCATGTTTGCACTTCCAGGATCACCGTGAACGCTCATTTTGGGGTTACTATTAGTAAAACAAAGTCCATAATCACGAAAATGAGTGAGCTATACTACCTATTCTCCGTTCATTCTTTCATATACTTCATTTTGAGGTTGTGTTTCCACTGTTTTGATTATTCTTTACATTTGCTTTATTAAACTCCATGGTTGCTTAGTCATTATTGCAAGTGCGACACCATTTTCATGTAGTAGAACACTACTTCAAACATGGCAAAGCTTCTATTGCTGACTTTTATTTTTCTTTTGTTGGCAGTCGTTTTAAATCTCTATATAGTCTTTCGATTGATTTTGGTTTACTGTTATACACATTGTGACTCTAACTAGGCTTGCTTGTTTTACTCTTCACTCAACGTCATCCCTATTTGATATTTTCAAAGAAATTGATTGTTTCCTTTGTCAAAGTGAAATTTTATTATTTTCCCATTGTAAAAGTTAATTTTGTACTATTCTCAATCTGTTAGTCAGGATTCTTAGGTACCTAGCTACATAGCCGATCAACCAAACCTCCCTGAGTTGGCTCGACTTTCCAATATACGTGAGGAACTTGGACACGTAAATATTGTCACTTTAATGCTTATTAAATTTGAGGTCCAACTTTTGCAATTTATTAATTTTAATCAAGCAAAGTGAGTTTTGTAGGCCTGTTATGAAAGATAAAAGAGTTTTTGTATGGAGAGCTTTTCCTGATAGATGCTAAACCACTTTGGGAAGTGGTAGAGCTGTTTGTTTTGCCTCTTCTTTTTTTCTTATGCCGTGCTTCTAGAAGGGTTTGTGATTGTTGTCTCACATGTTGCAGCAGCAACTTCTGGACAAAAAATTGTAAGGCCCATTAAGAAGTCTTCACAAATTTCATGAGACAAGGCAATTCTGCCAAGGGTGCTCCTGGTTTTTCATGATGTGGATGTACTTTTTGAACGTACCGTGATTTTTCAATTCGCAGCTGTGGTATGTGTTGCATGCGGCTCTGGGCATTCATGCTACTGTCGATCAATGGTCATCATCTATGCCAAGTTGTGTCTTGGAGATTGTTCACCTTAATCACTCTTTTATGCTGATTTATAGGTTCCAAGATTCTAGGTGAAGATCCTCAAGATTCACTTTTGCTCCAGTTGAAGGCCAAGATGGATCATGCACTCTTTTTCCCTCGTTCAGGTTTTTCCCATTGGGTTTTACTGGAAGAGGGTTTTAATGAGGCCTTTCTTAATTATTGTTAAAGAGAGAAGATCCTTTTAATTTTGGGAGTTCAGTTATCATTGTAAACTTTGTTTTCCTCTTTTCAGGTTGTTTTTGTTGTTTTTGTTGTTTGACTTACATTTAACAAGGTCCTATGGGAACATCCAGTTTTGTGTGGTCTTTGGGCTAATGAAAGATTTATTTTCAAAGAGAGCTCCTCATTAACAAAAACTTGCATCAGTTTTTTCTTTTTTCCATGATTCCTTCATTTATGGCCTCAGGTTTGTTACATTCTTTTGTTTTGTTTCAAGATCTATTTAAGTAATTATTTTACCTCCTTGAGTAGGCATCAACTGTAAAAATATAATAGATCCCGCCATCCCTCTATTAGTAAATTTATTATTATTTTTCTTTTTACTTGTTTTCTGACTCTCCATTGTTTCCTTATTTGTGAGGTTGACCTTAAGTTTGAAATGAGCTTCAGAATTGTATCTACTCTGCTACTTCTGTATTTGTTATCCTGCTGGTGTCTTTCATCTTGAATGTTTCTTTTTAAAGCAATTTACAAAGACTTAAAATTTTCATGTTCTCATCAGAAATGTTAAACCACATTGCATTTTGTATTTACTTTATTCCAATATGAATGTTTAAAATAAAATCAAATATATACACACACGTATAGGGTCAAGTAGAAAAATGAGACATTCATTTCTGTTTCTTAAAATTAGAGAGATTTTTTTCTCTCAACCTCGTGTTTAATTAAAAATTTTACCCATCACAAAAGGAGCTTGCCAAAAAAGAATGCACATACGCACGTGTATGTTCTATATCCCATTTAGATCTCCTCACGTTCTTTATACTCATCGATGTGCAAGTTGTCATTTTCTGGCCCATGGAAAGCACCAACATCCTTAAGTCAGAGGAAACATCATTAGAAAAACTATCCCAAATAAACAACCATAGCAAATGATCCAAATATGAGGCTAATCTTCCTAGAACCTACTCAGAAAAACTAAAATGATCAATCTCTTTGACAAGCTCAGTTATTGTTTACACAGAAACAATTTCATATACCTTGGTTTTCTTCTCATTGCAGGGTTGAGTCTGAAGTTCTGCAAAACGGGCACCTCTTGTTAGTAATTATAACATAGAATATGGATAAAGAAATTGCAAACAATATACTGCATGAATAAAACAAACAAGTTACAAATTTTTCAAAAATGAAAATAACAAATAGGTATAACAAAACCTTCAACTTCAACTTCAATGGAAGCAACGCAATGTGAAAATTAGACGAAAAATGGTCGAGGCACGTGTAGGTCACGCTTTCCTTAAAACAGATTCGTCCCCTCCGGTTGTGCACGAGGATTCTACGGACGTCTGCCTCCCAGGATACAATGACTACCAACGGAATCTTAAGCACTATTGGATACCGTTTTCGGCAAACTTGAAACTGTTTTTCTTCTATCACCAAAAATGACTACAACAAAAACTAGATGGAACTTGAAAAACAAAGGAAAAACTCTATGACTTAGTGAGTGCAAATTCTATGCAATTGTGTATCTATCAAACATGTGGAGGAGAGTTCATTATATAGGCTTAGAAAATAGATGTTACAATCCACATTATAATGAGCATTATTCAAAATTTATGTGCATAATGACATTGGTTGCAACCTTCCATTTTCCATGATAATGGTGCTCATTATCTCCCATTAAACCATTGGTTGTAACCCTCTATTTTCCATGATAATGGTGCTCATTATCTCCCATTAAACCATTGGTTGTAACCCTCTATTTTCATGATTATGAAGCTCATAATTACCTATTAATCCATACCTTTGGGTGTTACAACATGGGGTTTATGACCTCCATTAATCTCCACCAATGAGCATCAATTTCTCATTCATCCAATTGCCATTTTTCTAACAATCCCCCACATGAATGAAATTGACAAACTACAGAGGAAAAACAATGACACTACACGATGATAGAGTTCTACGGTTAATATCTGCATAAGATAGGTAGGCGTTAACCCTTGAACCTTCCCTTGTTGAAAGTATGTTTACTTTACTGGCTGACTAGTAGACGCGATGTCCTTGAACTGTTCTGCCATTTGTGTAAACGATAACATACCTCACACAGATATTTTCCTGACACAGTTTCAGTTCTCATGGTTATGTTCATTTTGGCCATGAACATCTCCCTGGTTCTGCAAGAGTTTCTAAAGAATTGAGCCCTAGCAATTCTCCTTTGAAGCGGCCCCACTTCTCTCTCACATAGGTGATTTCTTACTTAAGAGTAACCCATATTACTTCGCTCGAATTCTCAACGTATTCGACGCATAAGAATCATTAAAAGCAAACTGCTTAACCTTTCCCTACGGGTATCACTGTTTTTATTATAGGAATGGGCTGGGGTAACCCCCACAGTGATCTTATTTAGTCTATTCAGTTTAGTTATCCCATTGAACCTAGATCTTGGGATCTCCAGTCAACAAGGTTGGGTTTCCACTGTTTCAACCTATTCTTTTATGGGCTTAAGTCCCATTCCTCTTGATGTTTTCTCAACTTGATCTCTATTCAGTCCTTTGGTTAACGGATCCGCAATATTTTCTTTAGACCTTACATAGTCTATTGTCATGACTCCAGTTGAGATTAGTTGTCTAACGGTATTATGTCGACGACGTATATGCCTCGACTTACCATTGTACATCACATTCTATGCCCTGCCAATAGCAGACTGATTATCACAATGTATGCATATTGCAGGCATAGGTTTAGGCCATTCAGGGATATCCTCCAAGAAATTCCTTAGCCATTCAGCTTCTTCACCGCTTTTATCCAAAGCTACAAATTCAGATTCCATAGTAGATCTGGTTATTACCGTCTGCTTTGAAGACTTCCATGAAACTACTGCGCCTCCCAAAGTGAATACGTATCCACTTGTAGCTTTAGAATCCTGTATATCAGATATCCAACTTGCGTCAGAATACCCTTCAAGAACTGCAGGATCTCTTGTATAATGTAGCCCATAACTACGAGTATACCGTAAGTATCTGAGTACTCTAACAATCGCTTTCCAGTGATCATCTCCTGGATTACTAGTGAATCTACTTAGACTACTTACAGCATAGGCAATATCTGGTCTTGTACAATTCATTAAGTACATTAAACTGCCTATCACTCTAGCATATTCTACCTGGGATATACTTTCTCCTCTATTTTTGGACAGATGTTGACTAGTATCAATTGGAGTTCTGGTCACACCAGTGTCATTTTTACTAAATTTGTCAAGTATCTTGTCCACATAATGTGACTGGCTCAAGATGAGTCCATCAGGCGACCTTTTGATTTTGATTCCTAAAATCACATCGGCAAGTCCCATGTCTTTCATGTCAAACCTAGAGTTCAACATATCTTTAGTTGATTTGATCATCCGATCATTGCTACCCACGATTAGCATGTCATCTACATACAGACAAAGAATAACATATCCATCGTCTGTTCCTTTGACATAAACACACTTGTCACACTCATTAATTTTGAACCCATTTGACATCATAACATTGTCAAATTTCTCATGCCATTGCTTTGGTGCTTGTTTAAGCCCATACAAAGACTTCACCAATTTGCAGACTTTCTTTTCTTGTCCTGGAGCAATACAACCTTCTGGTTGTTCCATATAAATTTCCTCTTCAAGGTCTCCATTAAGAAAAGTAGTCTTTACATCCATCTGATGTACTTCAAGATTCCGCAAAGCGGCAATCGCTATGATCATTCTTATGGAGGTTATTCTCGTTACAGGAGAATAAGTATCAAAGTAATCAAGGCCTTCTTTTTGTCTATAACCTTTTATAACAAGTCTAGCCTTATACTTGTCAATTGTTCCATCAGCTTTCATTTTACGTTTGAAAATCCATTTAGAACCTAGCGGTTTACTTCCTGGAGGAAGGTCCACTAATTCCCAAGTATGATTCTGCATGATGGAATCAATTTCACTCTTTATGGCTTCTTTCCATAAAGGACCCTCCGATGAGCTTACAGCTTCTTTGAAAGTTTGAGGTTCAGCCTCTAGCATGTAGATCAGAAAGTCAGGTCCAAATGATTTTTCTGTTCGTGCCCTTTTGCTTCGTCTAGGCTCTTCCTCTTCATATTCGGTTTCAACTTCTTGATGATCCTGACTATTCTCTTCAATAGTCTTAAACGTTCGTTTAGATGAACTTGGACCATCCTCTTTGGATTTGCAAGGAAATACATGTTCAAAAAATGATGCATTCCTAGATTCCATTATCGTGTTCCTGTGAATCTCTGGGTTTTTAGATTCATACACAAGAAACCGATAAGCACTACTGTTGTGGGCATAACCAATGAAGATGCAATCAACTGTTTTTGGACCTATTCTCATCTTCTTTGGTGTAGGTACCATTACCTTTGCAAGACACCCCCACACTCTCAAGTATTTGTAAGAAGGCTTTCTAGCTTTCCATAATTCATAAGGGGTCTTGTCTTCTTTCTTTTGGGGTACCTTATTTAAAAGGTAATTAGCCGATAAAATGGCTTCTCCCCACATGTTCTGTGGCAATCCAGAACTTATCAGCATCGCATTCATCATATCCTTTAAGGTACGATTTTTGCGCTCAGCCACACCATTTGACTGAGGTGAATAGGGTGGCGTAACCTCATGGATAATACCATGTTGTGCACAAAATTCACTAAATGGTTCTACATATTCACCACCACGGTCACTTCTTACCATCTTAATTTTCTTATTAAGTTGGTTTTCAACTTCTTGCTTATAGAGAGCAAACTTCTCTATAACTTCATCTTTGCTTTTAAGCAAATATACATAGCAATATTTTGTGCTATCATCTATGAATGTAACAAAATATTTATTCCCACCTCTAGTTTGAATAAATTTTAAGTCACAAACATCGCTATGTATCAAATCAAGTGGCTCAGTATTTCTATCAATCATTTGGTATGAAGATCTCGTTAGTTTTGCCTCTACACATATTTCACATTTGTGTTTGGGATCAATATTAAATGTGGGTATGTGATTCAAGTTAATTAATCTACGTAAAGTATTATAATTAACATGACCTAGTCTACCATGCCATAAATTAGAAGACTCAAGCATATAAGTGGAAGACTTTTTAATTATATTGATGGAATTGGGCTTAACAGCCATTACATTCATTTTCCACATCCCATCTTTCACATAACCCTTTCCCACGTACATTCCATGTTTAGACAAAACCATTTTATCAGCTTCAAAAACCATCTTGAAGCCATGTGAACTCAGCAGAGTTCTAGAAATGAGATTCTTTCGAATATCAGGCACATACAACACATTTTGCAGCTTGACTTCCTTGCCTGATGTCATTTTTAGAACCACCATCCCTTGGCCCTTGATCTCAGATGTGGCAGAGTTGCCCATATATAGCTTCTCCCCAACTTCTGACAGTACGAGTTCAACAAAAGCAGCTCTATCATAGCAGACATGGCGTGTGGCCCCAGTGTCTAGCCACCACTCTTTTGGGTTGGAGTCCACCATGTTGACTTCAGAGACCACGGTAGAGAGACTGATGTCTGACACTTCTTATGTGATGGTGTCCACCACATTAGCCTCTTTCTTCTTGTTTCTCTTTGGCAGCCTACAATCTGCCGACTTGTGACCCACCTTGTTACAGTTGAAACATTTTCCTTAGAATTTCTGCTTCTTTGAAATTCCACCCTTAGGCGCCAGCTTGGACCCCGACTTGTTTTTCTTGTTCTTGGAGCTTTTGTCATGCTCCACCATATTTGCTTTGACAACAGACTTCTTAAAAAGCTTTTTCTCAGATCTTCTATTGTCTTCCTCAATGCGAAGTCGAACAATAAGATCTTCAACGCTCATCTCCTTACGCTTGTGCTTCAGATAGTTCTTGAAGTCATTCCACGTCGGGGGTAGCATCTCTATGATTGCAGCTACCTGGAAAGACTCACTAATTACCATTCCTTCAGCATGAATTTCATGAATGAGTAATTGCAGTTCTTGTACTTGACTAATTACAGTCTTAGAATCCACCATTCTGTAGTTCATGAACCGTCCAACTATGAACTTCTTAGCACCAGCATCTTCTATTTTGTATTTATGGTCCAAAGACTCCCATACTTCTTTGGCCGTTTTTTTCGGACTGTACACATTATAAAGTGCATCAGTCAAGCCATTCAGAATATAATTCTTGCACAAGAAGTCAGAATGCTTCCATGCTTCAACAGCAAGCAAGGTCTGAGCATCTGTTTCATCCTCTCTAACAGTAGGAGGATCCTCTTTCAAGAATCTCGCAAGATTCAGTGTTGTCAAATAGAACAACATCTTTTGTTGCCAAGTTTTAAAATTTAGTCCATTAAATTTTTCAGGTTTTTCATTGTGGTTCACAGGAACTGTAACCGACAAAGGTTGCGTCGAGGTTGAAGCATGGACCCTAGGAGATGGCATCGGTGTCTCAGAAGTGCTCCCAGTTGGAACATTCTCAGTTGGAACAACATTCATGTTATCACCCATTTCTGAAAATAGAACCAAATATTAGTTTCCTTTAAAATAAAAGAAACATATTGATAACAACAAAATGTTAAACAATCTGTTATTAACAACAAATCAAAACAAAACAAATTATATAAGATTGCTTATAGAAATCGTAATATAACTTTATGATATGTATACATGTTTTGAAATAAAACTGTTAGAAACAGTAAACTTACTACATATATATATATATATATATATATATAACCGAAGTTTGCAAATAAACATTTAAGATGAATTACAAGCTAAATAATAAAAGCCAAAACAAACATATATTAAAGAAAAGGATATGCACCAACGTTAATGTTTCAAACAATTTATGCATATTGGACATGCACCAACGTTAATGTATCAAACAATTTATACATATTTTAATCAAAATAGTGCGCACACATACACATGGAAATGAAGCAACAATTTACATTAATGAGGAAACAATAACAATACAATGCAACATCTATTTATAATCAACGAAAATGAACGTTTATAATAAATGAGATATTGATATTCATTTAGTTTGTATGTTTTCTAAACTGATATCAATAAATGAGATAGACAATAAAGTCCATAACAAAATATCATATAATACTCAATCTTTAATATATGAATAACATAAAATAAATGTTATAATACGTGAATATAATATGTGAATTTGACTAAACAAATCCCATGCAAACAACTAAAACAAGTTTACTATATGTGACAACATGACATACTAAATTAGTATTACAAATAACTAAAACAACCTCAATGTAACAATTCCAAACATTCATAACAAAAGTATACATTTATAACAATAACAAAACCAATATCAAAAGAAAACCAAACTTATCAAAGTTGAAATGCAATAATGTTCTTACAAACAAATATGCAAGCAAAGAATCTATAAAAAGATGGTTGTACTCAAATTAGCAGAATATTAAAATCTGACTAGAATAAACAATGGATTTGTAATATATGCTAACAAGCAACCAAAATACAAAAAGAAATTTATACGGTTTATTCCTTCATTCAGTAACCTGTTCGTCTTCAAAGGATAATCTGTTTTAAGATTGTTAGTAATTATAACATAGAATATGGATAAAGGAATTGCAAACAATATATTGCATGAATAAAACAAACAAGTTACAAATTTTTCAAAAATGAAAATAACAAATAGGTATAACAAAACCTTCAACTTCAACTTCAATGGAAGCAACGCAACGTGAAAATTAGACGAAAAATGGTCGAGGCACGTGTAGGTCACGCTTTCCTTAAAACAGATTCGTCCCCTCCGGTTGTGCACGAGGATTCTACGGACGTCTGCCTCCCAGGATACAACGACTACCAACGGAATCTTAAGCACTATTGGATACCGTTTTCGGCGAACTTGAAACTGTTTTTCTTCTATCACCAAAAATGACTACAACAAAAACTAGATGGAACTTGAAAAACAAAGGAAAAACTCTACGACTTAGTGAGTGCAAATTCTATGCAATTGTGTATCTATCAAACATGTGGAGGAGAGTTCATTATATAGGCTTAGAAAATAGATGTTACAATCCACATTATAATGAGCATTATTCAAAATTTATGTGCATAATGACATTGGTTGCAACCTTCAATTTTCCATGATAATGGTGCTCATTATCTCCCATTAAACCATTGGTTGTAACCCTCCATTTTCCATGATAATGGTGCTCATTATCTCCCATTAAACCATTGGTTGTAACCCTCTATTTTCCATGATTATGAAGCTCATAGTCACCTATTAATCCATACCTTTGGGTGTTACAACATGGGGTTTATGACCTCTATTAATCTCCACCAATGAGCATCAATTTCTCATTCATCCAATTGCCATTTTTCTAACACCTCTACTGTCCCATTCTGCTTCTCCCGAAGCACTTTGTTGAAAGTTCCAGTGTAGGCTTCACCTGATGTTGGATTGCTCTCATCCCACTCGCCGAATCTTGGCACAGTAGAACTGTGATCAGGCTCCCACATTAGGACTAAAATCATGCTTCTTGGAACAAAAAGACGATAATTTACTTAGAATTGTTGGTAAGAAGGATGAAAATTCTTTGCTTCTTAAAGATAAACTTTTTCATATTATGATTTTCTCAACTCCTTCAAGAAATAAAAGATCCAGCATATGAAATACATACCAGGAAGAGAAAATTTGTGAATTATATTAAATATTAAAAGAATTAACTGTCTAACTGGCATCATAAAAATAAAAAAATAAATAAGTAAAAAAAGAATAATTTGATAAACATTGTGGAATTATAAGTGAAAATACAATATCAAATACATCATTTTCATGCTTGTTAATGCCAAATACAATATAGGCGTCAAACATTTTCATTGAAAATGGTTTAAAGCTACAGCAAAATTTCTTTTGAAGTTGCCATCTTGAGAGTCCAAGATTCATTATCATGTTTTACGGAAAACATAATCTGTTTTTCAGCATAATACATGTCAACGAACAATCTCTCATGCAAGCTTGACAGTGAGCAAAATACAAAAGAAGTGAAGGAAGCATATTTTTATTAGCATGGCTTACTGATTTTGGTCGAGGTCTTCCAGGAGTAAAGGAACAAAACCATAGCCATCGTTATTTTGAGTTGAAGCCTCTCTCTGCCACACATGAGAAGAAACTCCACTGCCTCTTACCCCAAATCTTGCCTGCAGATTCGGGTCTAGGTGTGAGTCTCCAATGAAGCGTTCAGGCTCTGCCACCCATCGCATGGTCATTCTATCGCTGGCAGCATCATTCTGCAGTGGATAAGGCCTCCTTTGACTACCATCTTCCCTGCTCAGACCTTGCTCATGGTTTGACCTTGACACTTCTGAACTCCTTCGAGATTCGCATCCAGTCGTGTTCGCATTAGATCTTACTTGACCATGATAATGATCATCATCATTAAAGGCTATAGAAGAAGGCTCAGTTTGCCTCTTTTGCACACTTTTCTCAAACTCTTTTGGAAAGGCAAATGCTTGGTTGCGAGGTGAGTTGTTGTCGAGTATGCACGGTTTATTTTGAGGGTAACTAGGATTAATCTTGTCATTACCTGTACCTTTTCCGTCTCTGTCAAAATAGGCTGCATAACTTTTTTCACTTTCCCAGTCTCTGAACTTTGGCACAAATGATCAGTGCTGCAATGACTATAGAGTGGATAAAAAGGCCTTTAGTGAACTTAGTAAAGGACATGTAAAGAAGCATAAAACACCATTCTTGTTTTTGAATGACATACGAAGAATAATTTTTTCTGAAGAAACAATTACTTCCAATCATAAACATTTCTTTTGAACTGCTAATTTTGGGAGAATAACAATAAAAGTTGATTTCTTGAGCATGTCTCTCATCGGTTGTTTTTTAAAAAGAGAACCAAAAGAATGGCTCCAAATCATAATGCTATATAAGTTGAGAGATTTCAAGTAAATATGGTACAAGGAAAAGCATTTTTCAAGCTGGTCATAACTTCTATTGTTTTCCCTTTCAACAAAGAGGAAAGTTTTTGTGTGTAAATTTATAACTGGCAATCCAAATCATGCAGAGAAAACATATATGCAGAAGATAAACTAACCAAGAGAGAGAAAAAGTTTCTTAAATCTCATTAGAAGATCAGATTCTAAAATTATCCAGCTAGAGCTTCCAAATGCCAAAGTTTCATAATTTTTGCTTTAAACCCCTGACACCACCACTCTTTTTTTCCCCTTGATTTGATGAAGGCGCCAAATACAGGACAAAAAACCAATAAACAAATGTACTTAAACAAAATCCATATGGAACATAAATAATAAAGATTATAATCCAAAAGAGAGAAACTAATTGCCAAACGTAGAAAGCCCTGAACTTTATAGAAACCAATAAACAGACATACAAACATTAGCCTTCAATAAAGAAAACAAAAAGAAAATAAGTGAATGTAAGAAACTTACAGCATTGGTCTTCAATCAATGCTTGTTTGGTTAAATCTCCAAAGGAAACAGCTTTCCAACAAAATCCAATCAAATAATTTACCAAATAAAGGCCTAAACCATAGTTAGAAAGCTTCTTGACCAAAAGTCAACAATTACAAATGTTATGCAAAATGCAAATTAAGAAATAAGTAGAAATATATGGTGGAAATAAATAAAAATGAGAACCCCTTAACCGTTGACTTTGTAATGACCGAAAAAATCTAAAAAAATTAATAAGTACAATTAATTAAGGATTTTTTTATAATTACTCCATTAAGTACTTGAGAATGTACAAGATGAGAATTTATAAACACACAATATGAAGGTCTTAATAGTTATAAGACTTTATAAATAAATAGTGTTGTAAATATAAAATGTTATGTACTTCATGTATGAAACATATAGCAAATGTGATGTTATGATAGTACACTTAAATAATTAAAAATAATTATTTAATGTGCTAAACTAAAAGTTTATGATTTAATAATTTTATGTATGAGCCAAAGTAGTATTTATAAGAATTTCAATTAGAATATTTAAATTGAGATTATGTGATAAAAAGGAAATTTCTGACTCTATATGATGATACAGAATTCCTATACAATGCCCGTTCAGGTCAACATGTAACTAAAAACACAATACCATAATTAAGAAATGGTTAGCATAAAGTTTATGTATGCAAAATCAATCTCGATTTTTATGAGATCATAAGGCGTGAAAAGGATTTTCAAAGTCGTAAGAATTATTAGAAATTCAAGAATTCAATATGTCTTATATGTGCATAGTAATAACTGTGTAATAATAATAATAATAATAATAATAATAATAATAATAATAAATTATTGTTATTATTATAAAAACATTAATGGAATCCACAAACATTACATGTGCCTTTAAAGGCTACTGTAAAATCACAAACGAATAAATTTCAATCCATAAAGTGATTACAAAAAGTTTAAAGAGCATCCATAGATTGGGCGTGGAGTCATAAACGGTTTTTTGCAAGGAACAGTTCGGGTTATACCCGTAAAGTATGAAATTATGCTAAGTTCAAAATTTCAATTAAATTTACTTTCAAATACCCAATTTAATTTACAAAATTTTCATAAACTATAATTATTATTTTATGATGAAATTAGAAGTCTATAATATGAAAATTTTTAATGAAAAATATATGAAAATTATTGTTATTATTATAAAAACATTAATAAAATCCACAAACATTACATGTGCCTTTAAAGGCTATTGTAAAATCACAAACGAGTAAATTTCAATCCATAAAGTGATTACAAAAAGTTGAAAGAGCATCCATAGATTGGGCGTGGAGTCATAAACGGTTTTTTACGAGGAACAGTTTGGGTTATACCCGTAAAGTATGAAATTGTGCTAAGTTCAAAATTTCAATTAAATTGACTTTCAAATACTCAATTTAATTTACAAAATTTTCATAAATTACAATTATTATTTTATGATGAAATTAGAAGTCTATAATATGAAAATTTTTAATGAAAAATATATGAAAATTATTGTTATTATTATAAAAAGATTAATAAAATCCACAAACATTACATTTGCCTTTAAAGGCAACTACAAAATCACAAACAAGTAAATTTCAATCCATAAAGTGATTACAAAAAGTTTAAAGAGCATCCATAGATTGGGTGTGGAGTCATAAATGGTTTTTTACGAGAAACAGTTCGGGTTATACCAATAAAGCATGAAATTGAGCTAAGTTTAAAATTTTAATTAAATTGACTTTCAAGTAGTCAATTTAATTTACAAAATTTTTATAAATTACAATTATTATTTTATGATGAAATTAGAAGTCTATAATATGAAAATTTTTAATGAAAAATATATGTTGTAATTAATATTTGAAAATTTTAAAAACTACAAAAATTATTTTGATCAAGTTTTAAATATAGAATATTGTTTTAAAAAAAAGAAAGTAAATGTGGTGAATATAGTTAATCAATGATTTTGACAACAAATGTGGCAAAGTTTATTGTTTTGGAATAAAATCATAAAAATCCATAAAGTATGAATAAATTCATGAAAGTGATTTTTACAACAATATGAATATTTTAGTAAGACAATAATACAATAAGAGAATTAGAATTTATGTAATTATTTAAAAGAGCAAGAATATTATAATTATAAAAGTACAATTATGTTTATAGAAATTTCAAGTTTATGGATCAAATTGATCAATCCGACGTGATATAGAATTAGACTGTGTAGACCACAAGACTTTTTATAAATACATGGACACAAAAAAAAATCAAATCACATACTCTCTACTTTCTCTCTCTACACTTTCTCTCTCCTCCAAACTCAGAACAAGAATCTAGTGTTGGTTTTTGATAGCTCCTATACCAACGAAAAGCTCTTGTCGAGATGAGTCCAATGGTATACTTTGCCACCCATAACTTTACTAGAGGAAGCCATACTCATCGATCAAAATGGTGAAAATGCCCAAAACTTTTCGGTGAGATATCTTCGCTATCCAACAACCAATCGATGTGATTCTTATTCCTACACAACCACCATGATGAGTAAAACAAGATACAAACTTGGTTGCACTTCAAAAGTTGTCTTCGAGCTTTCTCGGTGTATCCTCATTGCCACCATTGTGCCACCATTGACCCTGTCGTTCTAGGCGGAGTTGAAGCACACTGCCCAGCCTAAAAGAATCAGAGGGAGATAACATACAAGATGCCCCACCCAATTGCACCGTGGTGCCGCCTATAGTTGGAGATTAAGGACGCTGGTCATTGCCGCCATGCGAGAAATTGATTCTAAAGATTCTGACAATGTTGAGCCAAATTGATGCTTCGAGCAGGTTTAGAGGAGCACGAGTAACGTGTACATGCTTTCAATTTCATGAAACTTTCACGGGAAAAGGGAGAACGAGCTTTGTCATGGAGCGACGCCACGAGAAGGGTGGGTATGTCATTCTAGGTAGCAGTGAGACACACCACCTGTGCCAAAATGTTTAAAGGATCCGGAAGATTGTTTTGCCCCTCTCAATTTCACAGTAGCATGGCCGTTCGTTGAAATCTAAGAATGCCTCCACACGCCATCGTCAGATCTTTAATCATTTATTGCATGAATCAACTTAGAAAGGCCAAAAACATGGGGTGAGCCAAAGTTGTAGCTCAGTCCCATTACCAGAGTAGCCCCATGAGCGCCACGCGCTGACGTCGGTGGCCAGGCTCTAACGACCTCAGGTTTTGATAATCTGGACCTCCAATCAACGATCCGATACCACCTCCCAACTTGTTTTGACATCTCGAACATGATGGTGCCCTCCATTCGAGCTAATTCTACTCCATTGAAAATCGTCTAGTTCGAGCTAGACGTAGATTGAGGCAATCCATACTGTAATAACGGAGTCTAGAATGATGTTTCTAGCAATTATAAATCTCCATAAAGCATTCCTAGTCATCTATGCTTGCACAACGGATACTTCACAGACTGTAGATACAACTAGATACAACTGGCCCTACTCAGCTCGGAGTCTAGGTAAGTAGGAATTTCGCCTACAGTATAAATGATTTTAAATAAATGGTTTTATATATTTTTATAAAAATTTATGAAATGCATGATTAGTGATTTGTTGCGGTTTGTTATGTTATGATAAAATTATTATTTATTATGCTTTTGTTATGTCATGTCATGTTATATTGTGTTATATTATGATTAAGTCAAAATCAATATGTGATGTATGCAATATTTAAACTATATAATTTAGTCACTCTCAAGCTAAGTATGTCTACGGTTTATGGTTTATGATTTATGTAATTGTAATGCTATGTAGTAACATGTCATACTGTATACACACAATAAAATAAGTGAAATTAATATGACAAGTTAAGGGAGTCATACTAACCTCCTAACCTATAGAGAGACTTTAATACTAATTATGATCTTGGTGTCGTTTGGGGGGTCGTACCAATCTCCCAACCTATAGAGAGACTTTAATACTAATTATGATCTCGGTGTCGTTTAGGACCTCGCGAACCCTAACTTTCTGAGGATTGCACGCAACCAGCACAATCACCTAAGCCCAATTAATAAGGATAAGTTTAGCTTAATAAGTAAGCATAAAACAAGTTAATAAGCAAGCATAAAATGTTCATGCATGTTTTTAATCAAATGATTTTTAATCATGTTTTGCGAGTGTAATTTTCCACTTGCTGAAGAAAAGCTCATTTAAGTATGTTCATGCTGTAGGTAAGAAAACCTATCAGTGACACTTGACGGGCAGTGATGAGTGGCAGACCAATAGTGAAGTCGAAAATAAATACTGCCTACGCAATTTGTAATATTTTCATATTTTAAATTTATGAATTTATGCATGCTTTTATCTTGTGAAATTATGTATGCATTTAGTTTACAAAAGTTATGTACTTACAAATAGTAAATAAAATTACGTAATTATGTTTTAAAAACTGAGGTTGTAATTATACAACCCTGGTCTGAAGAATTTTAAGGTTTAAAATGCTTTAATAGAAAATGCAACAAATACATAAAAATCATCAAGTAAGAGAATTTTAAGATTATTTAGAATTAAAAATAATTATAGGAGTTTTATGTTTACATAAGAAATGATTTTTATGAATATGTTGTATGAACTTATTATTATGCAAGTTCAGATGATTATACTTTGAGAAACTATTATGTTGGACTTAAGTGAACAAGTTATAAGTAATTATTATTATGATAAGTTTATAAAAGGTTAAGTTTTAGGAAATCAATACATTAATTTTGAGATAATAAATTATCAGAAAAACATAATGGTAATTTTAAGAAAGATTAAAAAGACACTCAAGTTGGAGATCTATAATGATATTTTAATGTAGTTTTGTTTTAGAAATTATTATCATTTAAATTAAGAAATGTTTAAAAAGATATAGCCTCAAATAATTACTTTCATATTTAAAAGGAAAGTTTTAAGAAATTATTATTATTAGTATTATTATATTTTAAGAAATTAATGAGTGATGTATGTAAAAAATTAAGTTTTAGAAATTATGATTATGTTAAAAAGTAATAATTGTTATCACATTATGATCACATTTAAGAATTAATATTATTATGTTAGATTTATGGAATTAAGTTTTGAGAAATAATTATTATTTTTTTTAACGTTATATGTTAAGAATTCTTTATTATTAAGATTTTATTTTTTAAAAAAAGTTTATTTCGCATTTTAAGTACTTTACGTCGAGGTATGTTAAGTTTTCTGATTATGTAGTTAAGTAAAGGCCACATTAGTAGGGTCGTTATTGACTTTGAGTCACCAGTAACATTTGACTTCACAGTTTTCTATTTTATTAAACATTAGTTTATCAAAATTTACATTTTCAATTCCTAGATCAGTACGTTTTTCGTGTTTTCAAAAATAAATAGAAACGTGTTACTAATAAAAAAAAACTAACATTACCTAAAAGAAATAAATTTATAAACAAAAAGAGATGAGAAAAGGGCTTGTCATAATTCATTTCAAGGGGATGGAAGACTTCACGCATATTCCTTCTTCCTTTGACCCTTTCTTTGTGTGTGTGCCGTGCGCAAAATAATAATGAACACAACAACAAGAAGACACCCTCTAGAATAATTTTGTACTGAATTTCTGAGTAATGTACTCCGCATGATGGAATTTGCACAACATTCTTTAAAGTGGAAAAAGGAAAAAGAAAACACATATTATTGTCTTTACGTCTTTTTTATTTTTTGTGAAGATCACCGTTATAACAATCCAACAAATTTTCACAATGTTATCCAGGGGTCTAAAATCCAACTTCTCATTTCAAAAAAAAAAAAAGGAAAAATCCTACTTCCCTTAATTTTGGAAGAAAAAAGGCAGACGCTTTTTTTTTTTTTTTTTTTTGCAAGCAATAAAAATAACCAAATTTTGATAAATCCAGAATTTACTTAGATGATAAAATTGGGATTTATAAAATTTATTTTATGCTTAAATTTAGTAAGTTAAGAATTTCCCTAGATTTATCCCATGGTCAAATTGACAAATCCAAGACTTACTCAATTTACTTCATGAAGCCTTCATTATATACAATTTTTCTATCATTTAGTAATGGATTAATTACAAAGTTTCCTCTTAAAAAGCAGGAAATTTATTAAAAAGGGTTGCAGCATATAAACATTATAAAATTTAGGTACAATATTGAAAGAAAAAAAAGTTTAGACAGTAGACATCCACCCATCCGTGTATGACTCTGTTCCTAACTATAGCTCTTGTAATAGTGTGCCCAAAACTTTCAAAACTAAACAAGTATTTCCCTTAATCTATAAAATATTAACCAAAAAGCTCCTCTATTTTAATTTTTTAACATAAATGATACAAAAATCACTCATTATTGAATAGTGTAGTGATGATACCACCTTACCACGTTGCATTTTTACCAAAGTGACAAAAGAGATTTTTTTTTTTCATTTTTTAAAGTTTTTCAAATCATTTCTTAACAATTATAACTTTTAAACTGTATCAACTTTAAATTCAAATTAGCTTGAGGCATAATAAATTTACCAAAATACTTTATGAGGCTTATAGTTAAGTGGAATTTTTATAACTAATACTTTATTAATTGATTTTAGTTACATAATATTCACTTCTTAATTGATATATTCATGTTTGCCCTTAACGCATTTTCTTTTTCAATTATCATAAATTTACCATTTACTACCATGGAGATTCAAAACTAGGCAATTAGAAATACTTGACTTAACTGTTACTACTGAAACTAGGCCAAAACAATTGATCTGATATAAATAATCAATGCTAGTGAATAGGCCTGAGATCACCGTTGCATATACACCCTAGTATATGTTCCTCGTCGCTGAGGAGATCTAGCACGCTGAGATCACCATTGTAATTAGGCAACAAGCTAGGATTGTCATCAAGGTTGGGTCAAGATTAGTTTAAATCTATAAATTAATTAAGATTTAAACAATGCATCCTTAGAATTGTAACATGCCTAAGTGGAGGTTAACAGTTTTTAATAAATAAAATAAAGATCAGAAAATAAAAATAAAACTTCAAATAGATTTGCCCAAAACTTAAATAAAAACTCTCAAAACAAAATGAAAATATAAACAAGAATTAAACCACAACTTAATGTAGCACCCTTAAATTTAATAATATGAAACTGTCATTATCGTCATTCCAACCCTCAACACAATCTTAATACAGTCACAGAAAATAACATACAATGCTTACATTATCCTGATGGATATTCTTAACAAATGAAGCAAATCCCAATATAATACAGCTACATAGCTTCCTCAACTATATTTTTTGTCACCACCTCATACATTATGAGTCTTGAAAAGATGAAAACAGACAACATACTCAGTAGAGAAAACATTACTCACATTTAGGTTTTTATCCTTACCATATTAAAACATATATGGTTAGTTAGTTCACATCATTATTCATCAATATTATCATATTCAATTCTGGTGGATATCTTATGATAATTATTACCAAGTTCCATACATATATATACATGTTAATTCAGGATTCAATTATGCTCATTTGTGTCCACCATGCAATAGAATATCATATGAAATAGATTTTAAATAAAACAAATTTTAATTGGCATACTAATAATTAATATAATTACTATAATACCCGTTAAGAAAATAACAGGTGTTACAGTTCTACCCCCTTAAAGAAAGTTTGTCTTTGAAATTTCAAATCTAACGATACTAGTAGAAATCACAATACCGCTATGATTCCACTTTCGTTTCTAAACCATCAATGTCATTTGTCTTCAAATTTAGGTTATCATATCTCCACTTATTTGCTTGAAATACCATCTCACTCTAAATACTAAATTCCTCAACAAGTGTATTTCTAGCATGTTCTAGATTCACAGCACCATACTATAGTTTAGGAAATTGATCAGAAAGGCACACATGCTAATCATACTATTTTTTTTTAGTCTATCCCTATTCATGGGCTGTGATCTACAATTACATTAAGGTGATTGCTCAAGAAATTCTATATACTTCATCTTTGAATTCCTTTTCCCTTCTGAGTAAGGAAAAGTCAAGGATGGTTGATTTTATATTTCAACTAATAAACTAAAACGTAATCATGAAACATATAACACAAACACTTCTATTCAAAACCATACATTAAACTTATACATGGAGATATTAGAAGGGATCTCGTAGTTGTAAACAAACTCGATAGATTCTTCATTGTACGGCTACCTTTATGACACAAATATTCAACCTAAATAATATACTCATATTTTCCACAAAGTATCCCCACAATTGACTTTGGTACTTCCATAAAACATTACACAGAATACCACACATTACAAATATGATGTTTTGAGAATACAAGGCATTCTGTATATCCAACTATACATATTATGCATGCTTAGAGGACGCAAAAACATTAATAAACAAAAGATTGGACCTTAAGTGGGATGCATTTCAAGAGCATCAAGTACTCCGTATCACCAGCCATCTCGGCATTAGGGTCAATGTTTCTAAAAGTTTTAACAACAACATACCACAAAAATTACAAAGTGTAGGGAAAACGGTTATTTGTGACACATGAAATACGAACATATATGCCAATGGTAAAACTAAAGGATTATAGATGGAGATTCAAATCAAATGGCCGCTCCCGGCTTTCCTTCTTCCATTCAAGCTTGAATGTTGCATGTCGGACTCCAGATGAATGATTTGCATCTTATCTAACAAATTCCTCGGCTGTTGAAGCAGTAATAAAGATTTGCCTTTTTGATTCTGCAATGAAGTTTTCTTCCACAGCGTAATCTAGAAATTTTAAAAAACCATCATAAAAACCATTTACATTTAAAGTCCCAAGGGTTTAGAATGAATGCCTAATAATGGCTTACAAGCGACTACGAATATTTCCTCTAGGGTACCTAGACCATCAGGTAATGCTATAAAAGCATCAGAATTATCGATTATCGCTTTAAGACACCTAGGGACGTTCTTGACTCCTATTTCCTTACAAAGGTTTCCTTCATCTAAAATACGAGGCCAAATTCCCACGGTTGTGGCAACAATAGACCTAGCTACTAGCGTTATATTTTCCATCATTTTTATACTACCACCCCCTTAGATTATGTTAATCTTCCTATGAGCTAAGGCTTGCCTTAACTGTTGTGTGGCTTCTAGATAGACTTTATCTTTTCTAAGGCTGGAACCACAAAAGACACAGACATTCTTTATTTTCTTAGTGGACTGGGAGGTAGACATATTTAGCTTGTATAAGTGATTGCTTAATATCTGCTCTATTTAGACTCGAGGTTCTATATGGGATTTTAAAGATGAGGGATACGCAAAAAAGACTAGAGTGACAGACGAGTAGGTAATGAAAAGGTAATCCAAAAATCTAAAGAAAATAATGTGCAGGTAAGTAAGAAATGGTGACTAATAGTTTACGAAAAGTTTGATTAACTTTTTGAAAAATTTTAACTCAAACTGTATAACTTTTGACAATTGAGAATGGTTTGTCAAAAGACATTTTGACACAAGTTAGACTTTTTGACAAATGTACACCAATCTAAAAAATCAACATAAACGACAACTATTATAGAACTTTTGAAATTTGAGACACAAATCTCAAAATATCTAGGTACGTTTCAAAAATTCAAAGATGCTATAGTACCGCATGTGATGTGTCTGTCAGGATAATATATTTTATTACATATATATATATATATAGATTAAACAAAACCATAAATTAAGACACTAACACTCACTGTGTCAATCTAATAATCACAATTATTCTAGACACAAAAGCAAATATTTGAGTAAAAGAAAGACATAGATTATTAAACACTAATTGAAACGATTTCAAACAAACAAAAACTAAACAACCTTTATAGAGTGATGACTTATTCCCCATCCAATTTCCCTGTGATTTGGCAAACAGAATCTTGAAATACCTGGTAACGCCCCAAAATGTATTTCTTCTTAAACGGTAGACATTTGTAGTATAGAAAAGTTGTCGTATCCATAGGGAGGTGAAAATTTGTAACTCGACAAATTGATAAAAATAAACGTTCAAAAAGGCAAGCACTTTTTCAAATCAAAGTGTAAAATGAAATAAATATTTTTGCGGTTTTTATTTTATTTAATTCAAAATTTAAAGCATAAAATTAAAACGGTAAAGCTTTGAGAATCCCTTGTATGTTTTGCAACTGATATGGAATTTTAACTATAATTAATAATTATCTAAAGCATTTGATTTATTATATCTTTTCTCATTAATTGCAAGCACTTTTTACTAATTATATAGGTCAACTGAGAGCGACAATATAACAAGCCATAATGCAATAAGGGTTTCCTATAAAAACTAGAAAAATAATCATCTCTCACTAATAATTTGGTGCACAAATTATGAAAATTATAACCGTTGTCACTCAATTGTGATTAACATAATTTTAAGATAGAAAAGATAATAACAAATCAAAATTACTATGTTTTTATAGAATAAATTATTGCGTTAATTTCGACAGCAGCACCTCGTTTTATTAAATGGTTTAAAAATACACTATGGCATCCTCTATCCACAATAAATCAAGAATTACCAAGTATTTACTGTGTCAGTCTATGTCTATAATGCAGCAGAAACTCAACTTAATAAACGAGCATTACTTCAGTATTATTAATATTAATTATGCAACACAATTAAATTATATAAAAAAAGCATGACTAAATTTATGTAAAAATTGCTAGCATAACAACAGTAACAATAATTATTAAAAACATAAAGATATAATTTATTCCACAAAATATAAGCATTACAAAACATATATGGAGTTAAAATCCATACCAAAGTACTATGCATACAAGATCATCTCTCTGCCTCACCAGCTCTCTACACTAATTTAAGCATTATTTTATTATTATTTTTTTACCTAAGAAGATACTGCTGAGTCTAACTCAGCAGAAAGGAAAAGAGGAAGAAAGAGGGCCAAAGGCCCGGAGGGATGCCTCAACTGAGGGAAATGCCTCAGTATTTTAGAGCTTAAAATCATTATTTTCCCTTTGTAATTATTATTTTCTTCTGTTGAAACGTTGACAATTAGGATCCTTTTTCTCTTCTTTTTTTTTTCACACGGAGGACCTTCATCAGTGGGTGAGAATCTCGTTGAGATTCGCTGTGGCACAATGACTAGAAGCTTCAATCAGGCGCGATCTAGGGCGTTGAACACGCAATGCAATGACTTCCAGATGCGAATGAGAATGGGCCCAGGTGGGACCAGTGGGACCGAGATTCGAGACCGTCAGATTGGTCTTAGCCAGCCGATCAAACGGCTAGACATAAGGATGCACGTGGAGTCGGCCGCACGAGATCCAACGCGGCCTAAGATGCTCCTCTGACGCGTCTGCAGCTTGTCTGCACGTGTGTGCACGCTCCAATTAGAAAATGACACGTGGACAGCACTACGAGATTCCGCTGACGCACCAGATGACGCGATAACACGCGTCCCTCTGTTCGACTCCTGAGATCATTCTGTCAGTTGATCTGACGGTCAAAAACATGCCACGTGTCCCCTTTTTGATGAATTCTAATATTTTGATGCATTTGATGTCTGATTTTTGCCCCTTTTATGCCATTTTGCTTCGTTTTTTCTCCAGATTTTAAATCTAAAAATCACAAAAAGACTGAAATTAATTATTTTACAAACATAATATTTACAAAAATATTAAAAATATTTATTTTACAATAAAACACACAAAAATAGATAAAAACTCCTAAAATTTTCAGTCTCTTACGGTTTAGCACAGATATAATTTTTATGATTTAGAAATATTTTTAAAAATTACTAAAAATATAATAGAATATATTTACAAGCTTAAAACACACAATCAAATACTCTAAAACTCGAAATAAAATAACCATATTATTTTTACAATTTTAACTATATACAGACTAGACACTTATTTAACATACAGAAACGACTCCAAAAATTACTAAAAATTCTTTTAAACATAAAAACACACTAAAAATACATTTTTAAACACATTTACAGACTAAGACACAAAAATACAAATTAATACAAAATGCTACTAATTAGAGGATTTAATGAGAAATAAAAGCATAAATAAATGATTTAAACCTTAGAAAATGTATACTTTTATAGTCTCATCAATACCATATTCCTAAAACATTATCTTTCTACATGTAATTTGGGTCAAAGTTTAAAGATAGTACCTTGAACATATCCACTAGGATGATATTGAAGAGGAGAATGGAGGTTATCTAAGTTCTCCTTAGAAAGTCCGTCCCTATAAAACCTTATTTTATCCTTTCTATTTACAGACACATATCCAGGTGAAATACATTTATCATTATAATTTGGTCGTCCACATCTGTTACAAGTAATCGCGATGGCACGAGCTTTTCTTTTTATCGCACTACGGCTGGTACCCGTACCTGGTAGACCGACATATTGATTAAAGTCACTCAGACGGATCTTCCCCTCTATCAACATTCTCACATCACAAGGGATGCCAAAACACATAAGAATCCAAAACTGAGTGATCCTAGCCTTGTTTTTCTTTCTGAGAATCTTTTGGGAGAGTGATGGGAAATACTTTCTTAGGTCTTGGTATTTTGGATTCATGATGAGATGAAAGAAGAGTACATAGAAAAGAAAAGCAGAGGCAGTAAGTTGTAGAATTCTAGAAATCCTTCTTCTTTTAGAGATAAAAAGAAGAAGTGCTAGACAGAAAGGAAAGGATTTACAATTTAGAGAAAGAATGACAAATTTAGAGAGAGAATGAGCTCAGAGAAATGAGTTCATATGCATAGTAGATGTATATATAGACAATGATTGAACCATTGCAAATGGCACGTATAGAAACCACGTGTGAGAGACAGTGTAGATCAAACTGATTCAAAATGTAGACTAGGCCCAAATGTTCTAAACTAAGATGGGCTGAGTTGTTTTGGGTCTTAACACATTTAGAATGAGTTAAATAATAAGCCTTAAATTGAAAACCAACTTATGCAAATCTTATGCCCAATTTGAAGCCTGCTTAAAACACAATAGACCCAAATAAATGACAAAATCCAATTTGATAAAAATCATAAGTCCTCCTAAATGTTACCCAAGTCGTTTCATAATAATAAAATTCTCTTGTAACTCAAATAATTTGCTTTAATCAAAATCTTATTGAACAATACATACACTCCTACCTTATCCTTAATACTTAGTATCTATTAATATAGAACTACCATTAACACTACCAAAGGTTTTGAATGTAACTAGCCTTGAAATCAATATTCTTTCTGTCTTCCAACCTAGATCACATCAAGGAGCAAGGACCCTTAATGTTATTACTTAAGGACATCCACTATGCTCACAATCCTACTTATACATCTTAAATTTTCTTATACAACAATACCTCAAGTAACCAAGAGATTTACATTAAAATGTATAAAAGTTAGACCTTTTCATCATAAAGGTCTGAATCATCACTGGTACCTTAAGTATTATGATCTACTTAAGGAAACTTCTATTAGACATTTTGACATTACATCCATTTAGAAGGACTAATATCACCACTTAAATACAAGGTATGCAACAAAATATTCCAACCTTGAAATTCATATATTTTTTGCCTTTACACAGTCTCCACAGACCAAAAGACTAACATTCATTTCTCTCAAGGTTCAATATCATGTATTCCAAGCCTATCTCATATTGCTCAAGTAAATAGAACTTTCAAGGAAAGTTATGGACATTTAAGTACTCCATTTAGTCCACACACAATCACTATATAGGTCTAAATCAATTATGTAGAATTTGACATAACCATGCCCAACTTTGAGATTATCAACTCAAGCCTTATATTCCTACCATTTCTTATGAGATAAAAGGCTTTTAAATCCTTGCATCTATACAATTTCTCTTAAACAATCTATGCATAATTCATTCCGTATAATTATTGTTTCCACATCACCATTAATACTTTCATTTTAGGGTTACTCCATGTTACATCTTCTTGCACTGTACAAATCAACCTAAAGGTTCATTTTGACGACGACATTGAAAATTCAACTTTAAAACCATCTCAAAAACATATTTTTTAAATAGTGCTACACTCCCTAAGTTAATCAAACCTAGGCTCTGATACCAAAAATTCTATAATGCTCCTAAGTAGGGGTTAACAGTTTTTAATAAATAAAATAAAGATCAAAAAATAAAAATAAAACTTCAAATAGATTTGCATAAGACTTAAATAAAAACTCTCAAAACAAAATGAAAATTTAAACAACAATTAAACCACAGTTTAATGTAGCACCATTAAATTTAATAATATGAAACTGTTATCATCATCATTCCAACCCTTAACAAAATCTTAATACAGTCACAGAAAATAACATACGATGCTTACATTATCATGATGGACATTCTTAACAAATGAAAAAAATCCCAACATAATACAGCTATATAGGTTCCTCAACTATATTTTTAGTCACCACCTCATATATTAGAGTTCTAAAAAGATGAAAATATAGGAGAATGAGCGACAACATGCTCAGTAGAAAAAACATTACTCACCTTTAGGTTTTTATCTTTGCCATATTAAAACCTGTATGGTTAGTTAGTTCTCATCATTATTCATCAATATTATCATATTCAATTCCAGTGGATACCTTATGATCATTCTTACTAAGTTTCATACATATATATATATATATATATATATATATTAATTCAAGATTCAATTATGCTCATTTGTATCCATCGTGTAATAGAATATCATATCACTCAACTTAACGAAGCCCAAATAGACGTGCTTGGCCACCCTCCAATCGTTCCCAGAGTGTTTTAGTGAGACGACTTCAAATCCCGATTTCTCACCAAGTCGATTCCTATACAGTGCATTCTGGTTCTTTCGACCTAAAGGAGCGTCATCACCTCCCCCTATTTTATTTTTTAGGGTATTCGTGCCCAAAGATATAACTGCCGCAATCTTCACGTCTTACCATTCCTCTATAATCATTCATTTATTATAGAGTCAATGTTTCTTAACCATGCTTCTCAATTTACAATAACATATGTCAAATCAATATATTCCTCATTGTACAGTACAAGACGAGTTCATGTCATAGTTTCATATGTGATACTCATATAATGGCAATTCAACATATATATATAGATATATCTTGTAGTAAAATAACTAATTTTAATTCCATAAAAACCTCAAAAAAGATGAGTAATAGAATCCTTATCTCTTGGCAAATACCATGCCAATAACTTTCAGCTAATGATACCAAGCTCACTACATAAGCTCCAAGTACTTTGTTATTCTATGACGTATAAAATAACCATACTTTACTAAATTCCTAATCCATAATCAAACCGATTTATCATCTATTCTTATTAGTGTGCTATAATCATTTATATGAAATCCTTGGAACATTTTGCAACACAAAACAATAAAAAACAAGTGTTTTTGGAATGCCCGATCGGCCTACAGATCAGTATTCCTAGCCTTTCGAACAAAACAGCTATTTTTAGACTCTTTCATGGCCTGTCAATTACTATTCATTGGCCTACAGACACTGTTCATCGGCCTGTCGGTTTCTGTTTATCGGTCTATCGATACTGTTCATCAGCCTACTAGTTACTATTCATTGACCTGTCAAACTTCTCAGTTCGGCCTACTGGACCTACTCAATGTGCAAGAACTGGGTTTTACCTAGTTCATCCCAAAGTGGACAAATTGTGTTTTAAAACAATTTTTTCTACTCCAGATCAATTTCTAAGGCATAAAACTTGTCTAAAACTCTTTAAAAACATGCTAAGATGTAGATAAACAAATCACTTTGAACTTTCAAACTCAAATCATATTTTTTCATATGAAGATACAACTTAGAATCAAGATTGAAGTTTTAAAATCTAACCTCAAAACTTAGCTCAAATCCATGGTTTGATCTTGAAAACGTTTAAATCTCCTTGATTCTTGAGCTTATGAGAAGTTATTTGTGAACTTTTGTGAAAGAATAGCTTGGATCCTCGTTTGGTCTCCATGGTTTGCTTCATCGTAGAAGATAAGTGAAGAAGAAAAGAAGAAAAAGAAAAGGAAGAAAGAAAGAGAGAAAGGAAGACTGTTGGCGAGACAAAGGAAGAGGAAAGAAAAGAAAAAGGGCAGGGAGATTGAGTCTCCTTAAGAGACTTTAGCCCACATAATGCCAAAATAGAATTTTCATAATTTATTAGAAATTTCAATGGCTTTTCAGTAAATATACTAAATAAGTATAGAAAAATTTTAAAAAATTTTAAAAAAGTAGTAGAAATAAATAATATGAAATAGATTTTAGATAAAAACAAATTTTAATTGACACACTAATAATTAATTTAAATACTATAATATCCATTAGAAAAATAATGGGTGTCACAAGAATTGGCTTGATCCCTTATTGAAGTCACGCCAGTAGGCCAAGATCGACTTGCAATCGATCATAATCCACCATTCAACATCCTCCGCTTTCCTCGTGACGACATCTAGAGACGGCACGTCGAACTTACGTCATCATCACCAGAGTAGACATGCGCACTCAACGACAATGGGTGTGGCCACATCCCCAGATTTATGTTGTCTGAAGGTGACAGAATATACGGTCATGTCGTTAGTAACTTTCCGATGGGAATGGTCTTTAATGGCTAGTAACTCCCTTTACCTTTTTGGTTTTTGGTTTCTGAGGAAAAAAATTAGCTTTGAATCTTTGGGTTCTCATTGGAAATTCTCTATCAGGTTGCCATCCTGAAGCACTGGCGAAGCTAGATCACAAAGTCATAAGGAAGAGGAGGGCTCTATGGCTACGGTCGTTGGTGCTAGTGATGTCAGCTAACATTGTCGGTGAATTTTTGTATTTACATGAAAATACAATTTTCAAGTTAATACTTTATTTCCAAGTAAATACTAAGGACATCCAGCAAGTTGAGATCACCGTTGAATTTTTGTATTTACATAGAACAATCTTCAAAGATTTAATAGAGGCCATACTAGTTTTTGAAATTTACAAGAGATAAACAACTTTTGTGAGGAAATTTTCCTCATATTCCAATAAAATCAAATCGAAAACATCATTTTCAAATCTGGTCTTGTGCAAAATAGACCAAAATTCCCATAAGATGATTGATTTTAATAATAAGTTAAAACATGAAAGTTGTACATCTTGTCAAAATTATTAACTTTAGTGAAATAAGCTTTTCACAAATTCTATCAGGAATTTTATAAATTTTACAAGACTTAATCTCTAAAAATTCTAAATAGTAAAAATAAGAAAATGTTTTGACATTTAATGAACCTGTCCAAGGATGTCTAAGAAGTTCTTTTTCTTATGAAAAACTAAACGTTACGGTATAAAACAGTTTCCTTTGGTTCTTGGGGCAAAAATATCAATATTTTTGTGTTTCAGGTTAAAACCATAAAACAGTGTGAAACTGAAATTATCACTAAACAAAGTTAGTTTTTTATATTCTTATGGGCAATTTGTAACCACAAGTTTTAAGCTAAAAAGAGTAAATTTTTGAAGACTTATTAGGGGTAAAAGCATCATTTTTATAAAATAGTTGAAATAGACCTCGAGCTTACCAATTTAGCTCAAATTCTTCAAACATATAATGAACCACATAATGCAAATTTCAAAGCTATATTAAAAGATGTAAAATTTAACTGTGGTATATCTAAGTCAAGCAGTGTATATATAGACAATAATATAGACTCAAGCTAATACTCGGGTGTCACTAAAACAGGACATAGGCCGACAAACCAAGATTAAGGATTCATTATTAACGTTAGAGGGAGGTTCAAGTGAGTTTCAGACCTCACTTATGGCACAAGAAAATGATTTGTCATATGCTTTATTTATTTTGGCCTGACTTCTATTTGTTATGTATATTACTTTAGATACCAAGTCATGACATGTAGTATGTCGACTAAGTTTGCAAGACTAGTAATTGAAACACTCAAGTCAAGATATCAAGATAAGATATTCTAGTGTTGTACCAATTTCCCGACCTAAGGGGAACATTATGTTAAGTTACAATCAAGTTGTCGTTGATCATGCTCAGCTAATACGAAAACTTGAGCCCATAATTCATAAGAAATTAAGGATAAATCTAAGATGTTTATAATTAAGCATAATTGGAATCATACATTATGCTATTGCTAATATTCCTTTAAGTATGTTTGCAAGAAATGCTTGGACTTGATGAGCGAAAGCTTATCTAAGTTCCTTCATGTTGTATGAAATATTGCCAATAGGCTGGGATGAATGTTTAATGAGCCGAGTTTGATAGTGGAACAAATGCAATAGTCAGATTAAGAATATTGTTGCAATTTTTTTTCTTTTTAAAAGACTTTTTATCTAATATAATATGTGATAGTCTAGTAGTAAGCTAGACTACTTTGGGTAAGACCATATGAATATGTATTTTATAATTATAGGTAAAACAAATGTTTTAAAAGATTTCCAGTGACTGCTAAGTAATATAATTTTGTTAAAAAATCATTCGACATTTTTTATAAGTAAAATTAAGGTCAAGAAATTAGCATTAAATAACTGGTCGAATAGTCAAATCATTATACGTTTTGTCGGTCCAACCTTAGTGTGGTTGTTGGCTAGTTAGTTTGACTACAATGCAGGTTTTGGCCTGCCAATCCAACCCAAATGTGGGTCCCAAATGTTCAGTGTGACTGCAACAATTTGTTGCTTTCTTTTTTTTTTAGTTTTTTAATGAAGGAAAAAATATTTCAAATACCAATTAAAAGTTTCAAATTGATGACCTTTTCCATTAATGAAACTTTTGTCATCTCCAAAATACCCTTTTATAAATAAATTGATAAAATGTAAAAAGAAAAAAAAACAAAACAAAAAAATCATCGTCCTCTAGAAAAAGAAAAAAATAACCCTCACCAAAGAAACCTCTTTCCCTCCCGTTGTGCTTACCATCGATGCCTCTCCTGCCACTCAATTTTCTCCAGTGCCCATTTTCATCCACCTCAGTGTTGGTTACGGCTTTGGACAGAGATAAAGCTCCATATGCTTGAGAAACAAGCTCCAAAATCGATATTTAAAATCTCAAACTCTTTTCTTTTGCTTTAAATTGTTGTTTAAAGGTTGGGCATTTACATTTGAATGTTTTATTTAAAAAATAATAAGTTTTGTATCATTTCGGACTCTTTTTGAGCAGTGAGAATTGAAAATTCAAGAAACAAGGTGAATGAATAGTGTCGCTGTAACTATTTTGACAGGTTAAGCTAGTTGGAAAATTTTAGACCAGTTAGAACAGGGGAATTTTTTCATCGCTCCAACTGCTCATGTTGAAAGCCGATTGGAATAGTTTTCTTTTTTATTGATCTATTAATATTTTCGATCGGAACAGTTTTCTTCTTCTTTTTCTATTTTTCTATTTTTGAATGTTCTTTGATAGTGAACTTTATTAATAGTAAAATGACTAAGATTGTCTTATATTATCAATATGAGTGGAAGAAGACAGAAGATAGGTAGACGTGAAGAGCCTAAAACTATATGATTCAAAGTCAATGAATTAACTGAGATTGTTGACAGATTATTTAAAAGGCTTCTTGTGAATTGAAGGAGCACAGAGTTAAAATTGAGTTGCATTTCTCTGTCTTTAACAACTCTAGGTCCTAAATTCATCTTAGATGATTTTAACGGTAAATGTTATTTTTTTTATTGTTATGCTATAACGCAACATTAAAGTATATTACATGTTGAGCTTATAAAAAATGATGAATATGGTGAAGACAATGAGACAGAAGGACTCAAAGTTATGAAAGTTGAAAGAAATGAACAGTTCGACAATTAAAATGATGGAATCATAAAGGACGATTTTGAAAATTAAATTTGAAAAGTTGTTTTAGAATAACATGAATCAGTTAGAATTCAACTTTTAATAAGATGTCTAGTTAAAATTAACATTACTATTATATTTGTTATATTATAATATTGATTTTAATAAATAGAAAACCAATTTTGATGACATGTTTGCTTGGTGGTATGCTCGGCACAAAAGGCACAGTAGGACTAAGATAAACTAGTTACAATCTACCTATTCAATAAGATTGCCAGTTGAAAAGAAACAATATTATTATTTTATCAATGCATGCAGATTAGAGTAATCTTAATCTAAGCATACCTTTCCAACTGAGCATTATGAAAAGAAAAGTACTATCACATGTTCATTTAGATGATTTTGATGCTAAGTGTTAACTTTTAGATCGTTGTGCTAGCAAAGTAGAAACATGTTGCATGTCAATCTCATAGAAAAAGGACCAACATAGCACTATAATATTAACTATAACATTGGAATATTAGTTTTGATTAGAATTTTACCTGTATGCTCAGTTAGAAATGTTGCTTAGAATAGGAATTTTCATGTTTCAGAAATTGGAGGAAAAGTCAAGTCTGAACTTTGAAGAGAGAACGATCCCAGTATTTTTGCTTTTGCTTGTTCAGGAGAACTTATTGATTATCTATAAAATCTTTTATCATATGCATATTTTGTTTAAACAACTCAAGGTTAAGAACATCCAAGATATCTTCTTTCATTTGAAGAATAAATGCCTCAAAACTGGCAACAATATTTGTTCTTTGTTGGTAAAATTCTTCTGCAAAGGGGGCCATTCTTGAATCAGTTTTGAATTTGTAACATTTCCAGGAACCTGGCCTTTTATATTTATATATTATATGAGAGCAGTAAAGGCCGCATGTTCCACAGGTTTGAGCTTTGGGAGCTGGAATTAAAGAAAATGTCCAATATACTTTCTATTATAGCATGACCAGGAAAGGTAAAGATACTGAAAAATAAAACCTAGTGATCCTTTAGATCAATCATACACCCTCTAATAACTCAACTCAATCGGCAACATCTATGTTTCTTTTTTCATAAGAAAAGGACTTGATATAAAGTTAGAACAGGACCAAAATGCTGAAATGCCATGAAATGCACTCCATAGAAGTGGAGAAGATCCTGATCCAAGGAGGATAACAAAGCCTACATGTTTAACCTTGCGAGAATATGATACAATCATGGTCCTATGTCAGACTTAGTGGCATACAAAAGAATAGGCACAAATTAGATTTGTGAAACCACACCAAAAATTATCTACATTTAAAAAAAAAAAAAAGGACCACCCACTTTAGAATCTATATAAGACCATAGTATAGACATATGCCCCCAACAAGCAAAAAGTACACATACATGCATACATATTAAACTCCTCCTCGTTTATATGATAAATCACTTTGTACATTTATTTTTATTAAAATAAGTATTTTCGAATATGGTAAAGCTTTTGCACATAAAAGCACATCAAACTTCATCCTTACACAGTCTAATATCCTTGAAAACAGATCAGGCCTAATATTTCCAAATAAAATATAGAATAATTTACAGCATTGTAAACAATTCCTGATCTCACCTCATTGAGAGTTATTGCAAGGATGCCTCGAGCCTATAAGAATAAATACTTTTCAAAACGTCACATGTTACATCATTAGGCAGCAATCCTTTCTGGATCATGTCCTTGAGACGTGCAAGAGCAATGTCTATTCTTTTGACGTTTATGTAACCATTAGCCAAGGTGTTATAAGAAATTGTATTGGGAATGGCCCCCCTTTTTACCATCTGATCAAACACTTCATTTGCTTTATCCACTTTACCATGACGACAGTATCCCTCAATCAAGGTGTTGTAAGATATTGTATTAAGCTCTTTTCCATGTTCTATTATAAACTCAAACAATTTTTGAGCTTTCTCCATCAATCCTTCATTGGAGAGAGCATTCAAAACTATGTTCAGAGTCACAATATTAGAAAAAATTGTCCTGCTCATCATACAATTAAACAATCTTTTAGCTTCTTCTGATTCACTTGAATGGCACAATCCATTAAGCAAAGTGTTGCTGGGAATGACATCAAGAAATAAACTTTTCTCTATCGTTGCTTCTGCAAGATAAAGTGTCTCAGTGGTTCTCCCTTCTTCACGCTGAGCATCCAAGATACTATTGAATGTAGCAATGTTTGGAGAGATTCCATAACTAGTCATGTTTTCTAAAAATTGTATTGCTTCTTTCCATCTACCACACTTGCACAAAGTAGAAATCAAAGAATTGAATGTCACAACATCAGGCTGTATATCTTTTCTAACCATCACTTCAAAAAGCGAAATTGCTTCCAGAAATTTTTCTTCCTTGCAAAGAGAATGAATTACAGATGTATAGATACGTAAATCAGGCAAAACAACACAGTCAAGCACGTCGAACAGCAATCTTTTAGCGTCTTCAGAACGACCCAACATTACAGAACCCATTAATCCTAGCCACAAAAGTGATTTCATTACACAAGTGTTCCTCCTGTACTATTTCATCGAACAAATCTATTGCTGCATCCATCGAGCCTTCCTTGCAAAGCCCGTGGAGCAGAGTACTCATTGTATAAGCATTAGGGTCAAGGCCAGTTTTAATCATATTTGCCAAAACAGAGAAACCCAAATTTACATTCCCCAAAAAGCAGAAGCATTTGATAACAACACTCAAAGTACCAACCTCAGGGCTTAAATCATTACAACCCATCATCTCTCTGTACATAGAGACAACAATGGAATGGTGGTTCATGTTGGAGGGCGCTCCAAACAAGTGATTGAAAGCCCAAATAGAGGGCATGGGTCGCATATGAATTATGGAATTGAGGTGATCCAAAGCTTCTTCTACTGTAAGGTTTCTAGATTTACAGCGCTTTTGGACTAATTTCTCGAAATGGGCAACTGAATTCTGACCAATACACCAAGATGCAGAAGAGAGAAGTTGGATTCTGAAAATTCCAAAGACAGAAAAGATAGAAGGATTACCAGGAGCTCGTTTAGTAAGCGTTTTGGTACTCATCTCGGATATCAGCAGCGAATGCTGGTGTTTTTGGCTATTCAATCTAAGAACTGTAAAGCGTGTCAAGATATTTTGCACCTTGCTCCTCACCTGCAGGCTGTTTGCTTGCGCGGGGTTTAATAAGGGTTTTGCTTCTTCTTCTTCTTCTTCTTCTTCTTCTTTTTCTCCTGAAGGGGTTATTGGTGATGAGTTAACCGATGGAGTTTTGGCTTAATAATAATAAGAATAATAATAATAATAATGGGTCTTGTGGGTTTCCTTTTTTGTTTCTTTTATTTTTTATTTTTTATTGATTTTTGTTCCTTCTTCTCCTGTTGCTTGTTGTTTTGACTCCCTTAACACCATTAATACTATAACCTAATAAGGTTTGTACGTCGAGTTGATAACTGTTCGTTTTGATATAAAAAACAGAAACAAACAAAGGATCAACATTCTTTTTCCTTTTTTTTTTTTTTTGGTGCAATGTTTAAAATAGGTGTGTTATGACTTTAAAATAATAACATCCATCCACAAAAATTTCATATGAGCGCTAAGGGCACCTTCTTCAATTTTTTTTTTTTTCTTAGATGAGGCCACCTTCAATTCTGCACGTTCTGAAATTGGAGGGTCAATTTAATTTGATCAAAATGGTCGCTACTCACTACTCACAAGATTAATAGTTTGTTCGAATTGTTAAAAAGGAACATAAGTCGTAAATTATCAATGGAAAATTTCTGGAAACATAAGCCATAATATTTGTTATTCTGTACCCATCACTGCAGCAAAGCTGAAATCTTCTACTGTTTTGGAGACTTGGACACAGAATAAAACTCATAAACACAACAGCCTAGTTTATTTTTATTTTTTGGTTAAAAAAAACAAGAAGGCTAAAACATGAGCTCCGGACAAGCAGAGAGACTACTGATCCGATGCTTCATTTGTAAACTTGCACAATCAACATCCTGGTTATGTAACCCAGTGGCGTCAGGATATATTTGAGCTCGAAGGATTTCAGAAACTTCGGGATCAAGCCACAAGCAAAAATTTTGTCCAGGAAGATGGTGGCCAAAGAAAGGCTTCTAATTCTTCATTGCATGGTGAAGCTACAGGCCACAAAGCCACTGCCGAGTTGCCCTTTCATGGACAAGGTAGTGAGTAGCTCTACAGATGCTCTTGAGAAGGCTGTGAGCCGGTTCGCTTTGAACACTTGTGGCTTGCAAGGAATCATCAAGAAAGAGTTGGAAAATAGCATCATAGGTTAAAGTATCCATATTAGAAGAATAAGCATAGTCGAATGTTGCTCTACAACAGTAAACAAAAGAGAGTGAGATCACATAATGTACCAAAAAAAGAAAAAAAGAAAAATAAAGAGCTCAACAATCAAAGCTTTGCCGGAAACAAAGATTTAGGATGCATTACCAAGCAAATAGCAGTCCCAAACTGCACGAAGTTTTCCCAAAGAATGCAGCAGCTAAAACATGTTTTTATGGCTTCAAGAGACTAAAAATAGTTTTAAAGCACGCATCTACCAACATAAGATTGTCGTTGACAAAAAGGTAAGGGATGCCAGATGTTTCCAAAATCATATTTATTCCGGAATAAACATATCCATGCAATTAATCAAGTCACATAACATGCAATTGCAAAAGGAGCTTTAAGATGTACACAAAAGTGGTCATCCCTTTAGTGTTTCTCAATGTTACATATGTTTAAATACAATAAAATAGTCTAAAACATAACCCCAAAAAAAAAAAAAATTTAGTACCATAATTTTGGGGTCTAAAGGTTGTTGAAAAGCGACTGCTTGCTATTGTAATCTCCCCTCATTGAGAATTGTTGAAGGATGCCTCAGCCTACATGCATGAATGGCTCTCAAGGTGTTTTCTGCCAATAATTGGGCACCAATCCATTCTGATCATGTCCTTGCAAAGTTTAAGAGAAACTCAACTCCTTTTCCTGAGTAATACTATAATTTTCCTCCAGAACTAATATTGTGTAGCGGACAAAAATTAAGCCTAATATACTCCAGCGGCATATAAGAAGAAAGGCTAAAAAATTCTATTATTAATCAATATACAAAACAAAAATTTCTAAGAATACATCTACCATAGAACACAATAGTCCAACTCTAGAAACGCCATATAGGATAATAGTAAATAAAGAGCCTAGTGTTCAACTAAAATAATTACTGGTCCATGGGATGAAATCAAGTTATACACTAATTTTTGACAAAATAAACATTGTCGAAGCATTACATAAAAATTTAACATGTCCTAATTAACATATAAGGTAACTTATAGCAGTATATGAATCGTCCTTGATCTCACCTCAATGAGAGTTATTGTATGGATGCTTCAAGCCTATAAGCGTGGATGCTTTTCAAAATGTTTTGAGTTACACGATCCGGGATCAATCCTTTACAGATCATGTCCTTGAGAAGTTTGAGAGCAATATCGAATCTTTCAGACTTCATATTACCACTAACCAAGGTGTTATAGGTAACGGTATCAGGAGGAGAACCCATTTCTGCCATCCAATCAAACATGTCTTTTGCTCTACCCAGATCACCTTGACGACAATATCCCTTAATCAAGGTGTTGTAAGTTATTGTATTGAGCTCTTTTCCATGATCAATCATTGCTTTGCATAATGTTTGCGCTTTCTCCATCATCCCTTCATTGGACAAAGCATTTACAATTATGTTCAAAGTTCTAATATGAGGAAAAATTTCCTGACTTGCCATGCCATCAAACAATCTCTTAGCTTCTTCCAATTTACGTGAATGGCATAATCCGCACAGTAAAGAGTCGTAGGTGATGGGATCAGGCAATACACCTTTATCAAGCATTGCTTCAACAAGAAATATTGCCTCTGTAGTTCCCCCTTCCTTGCACCGACAATCCAACAAAGTATTGAATGTAACAACATTGGGAAAGATTCTGAAAAGGGCCATGTTTTCTACAAATCGTGTCGCCTTTTTCCATTGACCAGATTTGCACAAAGCAAAAATCAAAGAATTGAACGTGACAACGGTAGGCTCTACGCCTTTTCTAGTCATTGATCCAAATAGTGAAAGTGCTGCCTGAGGTTTTTCTTTCTTGCATAGAGAATCAATCAGAACATTATAGGTACACACATCGGGTGAAATTCCCAAATCCACCATATTGATCAAGAATTTCTTAGCATCTTCCCAACGATCCAAATTGCATAATCCGTGGACTAAACAATTATAAGAAATGACATCTGGCCGAACACCACGATTGATCATATCCTGAAACACGTTTGCCGCCTCATCTATCTTTCTTTCTTTACAAAGGCTATCAATGATTGGATTGAAACAACCTACATTAGGTTTAACCCTCTCATCATTATACATTCGCTTAAGCAACTCAAGTGCTTTTTGAGTTTCTTCAATTTTGCAAAACCCATTAATGATGGTCGCATAAGTGATTTCATCCAATGGGTGTTCCTTCTCCACTATTTCCTCAAAAAACTCCATTGCCGCGACCATCAAGCCATTCGCACAAAGCCCGTGAAGCAAAGTACTTAGAGTATAAGCATCCGGCTCAAGGCCACTTTTAATCATAATTGCTAAAACCGAGAAACCTAATTTCACCTTTTGTAAACAGCAGAAACATCTGATAACAATGCTTAAAGTACTGACATCGGGTTGAAAATGATCACAGCCCATCATCTCTGTATACATAGAGACGACAGTGGAATAGTGGTTCATCTTAGAAAGTGCTCCAAGTAAGTTATTAAAAGCCCAGATTGAAGGCATGGGTTGCATTTGAATCATAGTATTGAAGAAGCTCAAAGCTTCGGTTACCGTTAGGCTTCTAGATTTACACCGTGTTTGGACCAATTTCTCCAAATGGGTAACACAATCGGAACTAATACTAGAAGTATAAGAACGAAATTGCGAAGTGAAAACCCCGAAGAGAGAGAAGATGTGAGCCATACCAGGAGTTCTTGTGGACAGCATTTGTGTTTTCATGGTCTGCGATTTCAGAAAAGAAAGCTGGTGTTATTGGGGCTCGTGCTTAATAAAATCTCCGTTGAAGGTGAAGAATGGGGAAGTTTGGATGTGAGTGCTTGGGAGACCAGAGAATCAATGGCGACGGCTATGGAGGCGTAGTGGCGGCGAGCTCAAAAGGGATTTTGGTCCTTGCTCTGGAAAATGTTCGACTGCGTTCTCTATGCGTTTGGCAGAAAAACAGAGAGAGAGCTAGCTGGTTAACTACACGAAAATTGTCGTCTAAGCCGCTGCCGCTTGGTTAAGTGTTTTTGTTTGGTAGGAATGGGATCTTTTCGATAAGTAACCTTGAATCGAAGGAAGAATTTGAAGAAAGGCCAAAAAATATTTTGAATCGAGATGACCTCTTTTTTTTTTATAAAACTAAAAGATATGTTTTTTTTATATAGGTAAATTGTCTTAATTTTTTAAAAAAATAAAAATAATAATTATAGCAAGATAAAAAATTTCAATAAAATGAAAAAAAAAAAACTATTTTGATGTTTAAAAAATTTTTTTTTAATGTCAAAAAACTAACAAAAAAAAAGATCATTGATCAAAAAAATTTCCTAAAAAGTCATTTTTATAAATCCCTTCAATTGAAACGCCTTCGAATATGAAAACGTTTTTCTTTTCGATTTTGAGCGATCTATTTAAACTCGTGGTTATAAGATTGTTATTAAAAATTACAGTTTCATGAATAGGTTTATGGTGACGAAAATGAACTTTTTTTTCCTTCAAGTTTTATTTGCAAAGACTGAACTACCCTCCTTCTAAAATGTAAAAAAAAAACAAATATACATTTTAGATTTTAATTTCTGAAAAAATAATCACAATGTCGAAGAAAAAAACAAAAAAAAAAAAACCTTCCCTACTCCTTCCTTCCCTCATCTTCTTCCTTCTTCCTCCAAAAACTCCATCCCACGCATCCCAAACTCTGGTCTGGTGCCATCACCTTTCGTCCAATCTTTGGCCACTCAAAACTCCATCCCTTTCTCCTCCAAAAATGCCACCCCGGCACAGCCTCCTTCCCAACGCCACCCCCAACCTCCCCCTAGGAAGTTCGACTTCAAAAGATGGAGAAATCAATTTATAATTCAACTTTTGATAAAATTCAAAAGATGGAGAAATCAAACTTCAAAATTAGAGTTTCAATCTCAAATTCTTTTATGTTACTTTAAATTATTGTTTAGAGGTGAGTAGTCATATCTAAGTGTTCTATTAGCAAAAATTTTTAAAAATATTGTTTTATTTTTTCGAGTTATGAGAATTGAAAATTCAAGGGAAATGATGAAAGAACAGCATCGAGTAGATCTTTCCGATCGATTTAACTGATTGAATGGTCTTATCCGTTGGAACAATCCAATAGGTTTGAAAATTACTAAAAGATTGAATACTCTTTGTAATTTTCTAACCATTCCAACTGTTCTCTATGAGTATCAGTTGGAAGGGTTTTCTTTCCTACCGATTCATTAATATTTTTAGTGGGAAGAGTTTTCTTCTTTTTCTTCTTCTTTTTGTATTTTTTAATGTTATTCGATAGAGATATTATTTTTTGTTTTCATATAAAAATGGTTGATATTGTATCATATTATCAAGGAGTTGAAACTTGCACTTTGTGCGTGTGCTTATTCAATATGTTATATTTTTGTACAAAAATTTAATTTTTTTTTGTAAAAAGTTAGGTTTTATATTTATTATAAGACATAACGATAGTTTTTAAAAAATAGATAAAAAATTTATTAGAAGAAATTATTTTGGTGGGGAGAAATTATTTATAAGGTCACATTTAGAAAAAAAAAAAGAAAAAAAAAAGCAAAACATAAAAATGTATAAGAAAAAGGTAATAAAGGGAGAAAGAGAGAAAGACAAAAAAGAGAGACACAAAAATAAGAAAAAAGGAAAGTAAAAAAGAAAAGATGAAGACAAAAAAGAATAAAGCAAAGAACACCCTAAAAAACAAATAGAAAAAAAATGACCTTGTTTCATTCTTTGGGAGATCTACTGAACAACGCCTACATGTTTAGACATTTCAGGCTTGAATGGTCTTACCAAATAGAATGATCCAACTGGTTAAAAAATTACTAGAGGATTGAATACACTCTGATTTTCCAACTACTCCCTATAAGTATCAATTGGAATGGTCTTTTTTCCAACTGATCCAATAATATTTCTAGTTTAAAAAGTTTCTTCTTCTTTTTTTATATTTTTTAATGTTCTTTAATACGAACATTTTTTTTTGGTTTTCATAGAAGAATGGTCAATATTGTATTATATTATAAACGAGAGTGCATGTGTTTATTTAGTATGTTAGATTTTCCAAACGACAAAAATGACCGAAACAGTCTTATCAAAACCAAGCATACTGATAAGCAAAGTTGTTAGTAAAACCGATACTCCAATTAGAAAAGTTAGTATCATAATGTCAAAGAAGACCATTCTAATTGGAAATATTAATGGATCATTAGAAAAGAAGACAGTTCCAACCGGTTTTTACAGAGAGTGGTCGGAACAAAGAGAAAATTATAAAGTGTAACAAATAAGACTATTTCAACCGATCTGAGATTTTCCAATTGGCTAAACAGAGAGTACCACGAATCAAAGAAAAAGAAGAAGAAAACCATTCCAACCAAATATTAATGGATTGATAAAAAATTCCATTCCAACCGGTTCTTATAGCAACTGTTGGAAATCAGTTGGAACTGTTCGAAAAGTTAGCACTACAATGCCACAATAGTGATAATGTAGTTTTAACTGGTCTTCTAATTAATTTTTTTTATTCATTAGTATATTAAGCAACCTTTTCAATTGAACATATTGGCGTAGAAAATTCTCATTGGTCTTATATGTGAGACAAGAGAATTTTTAGTGTATTAAAAATGCAATAATTAAAGAATTATGTTAAGCTAAATACGTGTCATAAGAATTGTTGTTTTAATCTAATTTTTATGATAAATTCCACAAAAGTAAAAATGAGATTATTAAGGGTAAAAATCATGCCATAATCTTATACAAGAAAGGAGGGATATGAAAATAAGCTGGAAAGCTTAATTGTTGTAAAATGTGTTGCAATAAATGTTAAGACAAAAAATAGTTTAATAAAAATAGTGTATAAAAATATGAAAAATTATACAGTATTATAATAATACAATATAAGAAAATACATTGATAAAGTTATGCAGTATAAAAATTATACTACAAAAGTAATGCAAAATAGGAATTGGACTGTTAAAGTTAAGCAGTATAGAAATTGAACTATTTAGAATTAAGCAATATAGGAATTATACTATGTGGAGGATATGGATAATTAAGGAATACTGTACAAGTTTACAGTAGTATAGAAAAATTTACCGATAGTATGGGAAAACACTGTCGGTATAAATTTGGACTATGTAAAAGTTGTGGGATCCACCAACGAGACACCTAAAAGATGGAGATTAAGCCATCACTTCTCTTTTGTTATGGCCAATCCCTCCATGCCAAGTTACCCTAGCTTTAATCACCAAATGATGCTTAGTGGTGACTAAGCATGGTAAGTCGCCACATTGGTGAAAAATCCTACTCTTTATTCCTTAACCTTGATGCAACAAGAACCAAAAAAGGTTGCATTTCATTCCCAAAGAAAATTAGCCCCTCTCCTATGGAGTTCTCTCAAGAATTTTCGAAGCACAAGCCTCCAAATGATGTAAAGAAGCAAGAACAAGTGAAGGAGATGAAGATTGAAGAGTTTTCAAGGTAAAAACCCAAGCTTTTCCTATTGTGCTTTAGGGTTTTATTCATGATTTGGATGAAATTTTCATGAGCGATATTGTATATAGTTTTCAAGGAGTTTGAGATGCTTATAAGTACCAAAAGGAATAACTAACATCTTGGAAAGATTAGGTAAATTCTTAGTCCTTGAAACTAAGCTAAAGTTTATGTTTTACTATACATACTAAGTGTTTGATGTATGTTATGAGCTATGGTATGTAAAGTGGACAGTATGGCATGATTAATTTATGCTTTATATTGATGATGATGATGATGGAAATAAAGAAAGTAAGGTTTTATGTTTAAAAAGTAAAAAATTGTTAAACTTTATATTTTATACAAAGTTTAACTGGTTTTCTAGAAATGATGACTTAAAAGGTCTTAGAGGCCAATTTACTTTCTAAGTATAGTGTAATGACAAGAAAAATCCAAAATTAATAAGTATGATTAATTAAGGATTTTTCTATAATTACTCAGCTAAGTGCTTGAAAAGTACAAGTGTAGAATTTATTAACATGCAAATTTAAAGGTCTTAATAGCTATAAGACCCTAGAAATAAATAATATTGTGAATGTACAAATTTATGTGCTTTATTTATAAAACATGTAACAATGTAATGTTACGACAGTACATTAAAATAATTAGAAATGATTATTTTATATGCTAAAATAAAAGTTTATGATACATTGATTTCATGTATGAGCCGGAGAAGTGATATTTATAAGAATCTTAATTAGAATGTTTAAATTGGGATTATTTGATAAAAAGTTGACTTTTCAACTTACTATGATTATGTAGAAAATTCCTATATAATATCAGTTTAATATGAGAAACCTAGATCAATAGTGATCATTAGCTCAACACCCAAAATTCCAAAACGGGGAGCCTAAAGCTTAAGTACGCAAGAATTGGTCTCAATTTTTACGAGATCACAAGCCTATATAATATCAGTTTAATATGCCACCCTCAATCTTGCCGCCTCCGACGACGATGATCGACATTACCACTGCCATTATGTTTAAAATTCTTTGTTTAGCAAAAGCCCCCACCCAATTACACCTTAGCCCAGCCGTTGGTCAAAAATTGGAGTCCGCCATCGTTGTCTGCTGTAGGAGTCACCAAGCTTGCACTTCCTGATCCCATCCCCAAAATTGGCTGAGGCAAAACACTCAGTGATGCACGAAGAAGCTTACCCAACCCCAATTTCAGGCAACGGCTACCAGAAAAGCCCAACAGAGTTGCTTGATTTTTTACCATCGGCTTGTCGTCAATTCTACTGTTTCTGTCAATGGTGAGCCAAATTGGTGCTTCGATCACGATTAGAAGAGTAGGAGCAACATGTACGTGCTTTCAATTTCACGAGACATCGTTGAATTGATGGAGAATAGCCTCTGAAATCTACCACCACCGTGAGCACCACGAAACTGCCATTCTATGCCACGTTGAAGAGAAACAATAGAGGGGAAATGCTCATAGGCTAATGTTGATCAAAACACCCAGGTCAATTTCGGCCTAGCACCGACAAAGAACCACCATCCACGCCACCCATTTTGGCCATGAAACCTGAGTTAGACCCATTGTTCTAGAGGTTGTTTTTGGTGAAATTGATGTGAACACTGAGTTTAGGAGGTGGAAAAATGGGGGAATCCCAAGTTTCAGTTGCCACCGCCCACTAGAGCCACCACACACGTCGCCATGCGCCGCCGTGGGTGGCCAAGCTCAAGCAGACCTCGGGTCCTAAGCTCCTTACCTTCGATTGACAATCTGACACTGCCTCCCGACTCATTTCGATGGTCTAAACGCGAAGATGCCCTCCATTCGAGCTAATTTCACTCTGATGAAAATCTTCTAGTACCAAATACACGTAGATCGAGACGACTTAAACTATAGTAACGAAGTCCAAAATGATGTATTCAGCAATAATAAATCTTCATGGATCATTCCTAGCCATCCACAGTCGCTCGAGGAGCATTGCTGAGGATGCTGGATAGACTATAGATACAGCGAGATACAACTTGATCCGCTTAGCTCGGAGTACAGGTAAGTACGAATTTCGCCTACAGTGTGAATAGTTTTAAAATAAATTATGTTATGTCATAATTTATTATGATATGTTATGTCATGTCATGATATGCTATGATGATGTTATGATTAATGTGTGATGTATACAATATATAAATCATATTGTTTAGTCACTCTCGAGTTAAGTATGTTTACGAATTATGGTTTATAGTTTATGTAATTATGATGCTGTATAGTAATAAGTCATACTGCATACACACAATAAGATAAGTGAAACTTATAAGACAAGTTAAGGGGGTAGTGCCAACCTTTCGACCCACGGAGAGGCTCTATGTTAAAGTAATGAATGATCTTGGTGTCGTTGGGGACCTCACAAACCCTAACTTCCCAAGACTCACGCACATTGGTACAATCACTAAGGCCCAAAGTAAGAAGATAAGTTATAGCTTAAATAATTAAGCGTAATACAAGTTGATAAGCAAGCATAAGATGTTCATGCATATTTTTATTAAAGTGATTTTTAATTATGTTTTACGAGACTAATTTCCTACTTGCTGAGCGAAAGCTCTTTTAAGTATGTTCATGCTGTAGGTAAGAAAACCTGTAAGCGATATTTGATGGATAGTGGTGAGCGGCGGACAACTGGTGAAGATGGGAATGGATACCGCTCATACAAAGTAATACTTTCGCATTATTTAGTTTATGAATTTATTTATGTTTTTATTTCTCAAAATTATGTATGTTTTTACTTTATGAAAATTATGTACATATAAATAAGTAAATAAATTATGAAATTATTTCTTAAAAACCGAGATCGTGATTACACAATCTTGGTCTAGAGAATTTAATGTTTTAAAAATGTTACAATAGACAATGCAACAAATACACGAAAAATATCAAGTAAAAAAATTATAATATTATGTAGAATTGAAAATAATTATATCAATTTTACGTTTAAATAAGAAATTATTTTTACAAATATGTTTTATGAATTTATTAATATGAAAGTTTAGATTATTAAGCTTTGAGAAATTATTATGTTGGATCAAGTGAATGAGCTATAAGTAATTATTATCATGATAAGTTTTAAAAAGGTTAATTTTTAAGAAATCAATATATGATTTTTAAGATATTAAATTATAAGTAAATATATATAGAGATAACCTTAAGAAAGTTTTAAAGGGCATTTAAATGGGATTTTTTTTCAATATTTAATTTAAAATTGTTTTTTGAAATAGTTTTATTTAAGTTGAGAAATGTCTTTAAAGTAATAGTTTTTAAATACTTATTCTTTTGTTTAAATGAAAGTTTCAAGAAAATTATTATTGTTAGGTTTTAAGAAATTAATGTTACGAGATATGTAAAAGATTAAGTTTTTAAAAATTATGATTATGTTAAAACGTAATAATTATTATTACGTTACTACCATGTTTGAGAAATCAAATGTTATCATGTTAGTTTTACGAATTTAAATTTTGAGAAATGATTCCATAACAAGAATCCATTTCATTTTAAAAAAAAAAATTATCCCAAAATTTCTGTAATTTATGATAAGTTAAGTTTAAGCTTACAACCATGTTTAATTTAAGTAACGGACACGTAAGAAGGGTCGTTATATATAGTTTAAAATTTGCCAAAATAGTGTGGGTAATAACTTTTGTAAAATTTCAAAAGAGCTCAATTGCAAAGTTTTATAAAACCTTGGCAAATTTGTAAATAGTTCAAAAAGTCCATCTTAACATTAGAATTTTAGGAAAGTTAAGACATAAAAGTTGTAGAACTCATTGAAATTGCTTAGGCTATGTTGACAGTTTATCAAAATTTTGCCTAGTTTGTAAGTTATGACTTTTACGGAATTTTAAGCATAAAATATCGTAATATGAAAACATTATGAAAATGTTTGATTCAAACCAAGATTATTTTAAAAGGTTTAATTCTTGTTAAAAACTAAACATTTTGGCATAGGATAGTTGTATTTGGTCCCAGGGGTAAAAATGTTAAGACTTTTGTGTTTCGAGCCAAGACTATAAAATCATGTGAAACTGGGTTTTCACTCAGGAATTTTGGTTTTCTACACTGCTATGGGCAGCCATAGATGTTAGGTTTTAAAGGATCTAAGGTTTTGGTAAGAAAAGAAAAGAAAAAAAAAGTTACGGTTGAAAATGTCAAGATTTTTGCATTACGGGTCAAAATTATAAAGTTTTGATAAAACAAATTTTAACAAAAGGAAAACTATTGTTTTGTTTTCCATAATAAGTATTGTTTTAAAATAGGTTTTGAAAGTTTTCTAAGACCTGTCAAGAGCAAAACCGTCATTTTCTGTAAACGGCCAAACAGACCTGATATGTCCGATATCGAAAAATGTCCCTTAGCGGGAATTTTTCTGTAACACATAAGTAATAAAATAGAAAAGTTATGCAAGAATTGTAGTAAAGTTACAAGATTTATGAAAAGCTATTAAAGGTAAAATTGTTTTTAAGAAAACAGCTAACATAGAGCCGAACACTTCGAATTAGCAAAACGCTCTTAGACGGAAAATGTTCTGTAATACGTTAAGTAACGAAACCATCGAATAAGATGGAAAATCTAACTTAGGAACATTAAAGTTCAGTAAAAAGAAAGATAATCTAGTTGCTTACAAAGTTAAGTAAATAATTCAGTTGCTTACAAAGTTAAGTAAAAGGAAAAGTAATCTGGTGGGGGACAAAGTTAAGTAGAAGAAAATAGTAAACTAATGGGATACACAGTAACAGAAAAGTAAACTCATGGTTTACAAAGCCAAGTGAAAGAAAAGTAAACCGATGGCTTATAAAGGAAAGGTAAACTTATGTTTTATGAGTCAAGTTAAGGAAAGGTAAACCAATAGGATGTAAAGTAATGGATAAGTAAGCTGATAGGATACAACATTAAATAAAAAGGAATGAATGTTTAATGATTAAGTTTTGTTATCAATCGAGTAGATATATAATAAAAAAAGTAAGCTAATAAATCGGGTGTTATTTGAACAGGATATGAAAGCCGACTAATAAAAGGAAAAGGAATGAAATAGGAATGCTAAAGCTTAATCCAGGTAAGTTTCGAACTTTACCTATAGCATGAAAAAAATGATTTTCAAATGCTTTATATATGTATGTAAATGTGTTTCAATTGTTATGCAAGTGGTTTTTGAAGTATGTTTGCATATGTTATGCATAAAGCTTTAAAGATCAACTAAAGGTTTGTAGTGTATTTGCAATTAAAGTATGTTTGCATGTGATGCATAATGTTTTAAAGTTCAAGTTATGATTTGCAAGATATTTGTAATTGTTATGTTAAATATTATAGATATTAAGTTATGTCATGCATTATGTTTACTAAAATTACAACATTAGTAATCGAAACCCTTATGTTAAGGTAAGAAAGTATTGTATCAACTTCCTGACCTAAGGGGAGTGTCATGCTAAAGTTATATTACGGCCTCAGTGGTCGATGGTCAAGTGCGATTGGTACGTACACTTGGGCTCATAGATCAAGAAAGTTAAGAATGATAATAAAATGTTCATAAAAGTGCATAAATGGAATTACGCATTATTTTATTGTTTGCATTCCTTTAAGTAAGGTCTTTATGAAGAGCTTTTTGTGAAAACGTTAAGAAATGTTTTATGAGAGTCATTTATGAAAAACATTTTATGAGAAAAGTTTTGAAGAGAAAAGTTTTATAATGAATATTTAAGCGTATTGTGAGATTATGTTTGAACTTACTGAGTGAAAGCTTATTATAAGTCCCTTCATAATATAGGTTGTCCTATGAGAGACCAGTAAGACTGCTAGAAGAGCTCGGTGTTGCGATGGACAGATGCGAAGGTTGGATATGGATACTATTACAAGAAGTCTTCTACTATTTAAAGAAAAAATTTTCCAGTATTGGAAATAAAGTTTTAAGAAAGCTAATGTTTAAGGAAATATTTTCTAAGAAATGTTTTACGAAAACATTTTAAAAGATATATTTACAAAATGTTTGAAGCTATTATAAAGTTAAGTTTTAAGCTATGTTTCAGTTTACATTGCAATGGATGTTGCAACAGATCTTAAAGTATGTTTTAAAAAAGAAAAGAAAAAATTATCTAACATTTTCTTACTAATTAAGTAAGATATAATTCTAGAAAAGTATATTTAAGTTAGGGAACAATGTTTAATAAAGTTAAGTGACGGCCATAAAAAGGCAGGGCATCACATTGTAGTTGTTAAGTACAATATCATAGTGCAACAATGGCAACGGTGTGATTATAGCGTCCCAGTCACTCAATTTTGTGAAATTATGCTTTAAGAATCTAATTGCTGATCATAATGCTACAATGTTGCAGTAGTAGTTGTTGGAAAAAACAATGCACAGCAGAAATTTTAAAATTTTAAACAAAGTATTTTCCAAAACATAAGTTTGACAAGCTATATGTATAAATTAACCAGATCTTACTTACTTTTATATGCCGAAGGGCTCCTGCAATCTATAAAAAAGAAAAACGTGCTAAAAGAGCCTCAACCTACTGGTCTTTTTTACTATTCTCTATCTACGATCGAAATGTGTGTTGGCACACCTCTTATAGCTCTTCCTCGATGACTGTCCTTCCAACCAATTGAGAAAACCCAAAACTAAGGTTTGTGATTTGCGAACAATAGCTCTCAGGGAGTTTCAGAGACTCACCAACTAAAGTACTCACTCTTAATTTCTCAACTGATCTACTTAACTTAGAAAACTCACTCTCTATTTATAGAGATCATTCCCAGGTTGGTCATTATAAGATAAGGCCTTAAAAATTCGAATATAGATCAATATCTAATAAAATCGCATAAAAACACATAATTAGATTATTGCTTAGTCAACAGGCCAAACTAACAAATCGGCCTGCGGAACTTACTCTATTAGCAGGTCGAACTAACTAATCAGCCTGTTGAATTTACGATAAATGATCCTTGTGAATCTTTTATTTCTCACTCAAGATTCTTAGGGTAGAACCTCAGTTTTAAGTCAAATAACCCAATAAAAAAGTTATCTAATTAAAATAGTCATATCTAAATAATCTCTAGGAAAATAAATATTCTTGATAATTCAACAAGTTTGTCTTGAATTAATTTACAATAAATTAATTCAACTGACAATCAGACATGAATTGTCTAGTCTTATTGAATTTTAGCCAATCTAATAGTTTAACACAAGCCACCAAATTATTGAAAAAGCACGCCGTATCGTTATACGATTTATTATGAGCTAGCAAAAAGGACCAGATGGACCTATATAGTTTAAGCTCCCAATAATTATAAAATACAATATCCCAAATACATATTTTATAATTATCAACTCTAATACTACTCTACTAAAAGCTTAAAGCTATACTCTCGAATTATATAAAATTACGAAGTCCAAATAGCAAAGTGTCCATGACATATCTCCATGTGTCACATCCCTATAGGATATCCATAATCGGCTTAAGGATAAATTCCACTTTACCTTTTCGATTATTTTTATCTTACGTTCCATTATCACACTATTAGAATACTTACCATCTAGAGACAGTATACTATTCGGTTACACTTATGTATCCAAATTTTTGGGCACTCTAATCTTCCAATTATAGGATGATTCATATAAGAGGATAACTTGACTCCTCAAAAGAAGCTATGAATTCCATATCTGTGAATAATAGGTCTACGCTACTAAGAGTCATGCCTCCAATGTACCAATATGCGTACCATTATAAAGTCAAGATGTCACCCTTTTGTACATCAAAAGACACAAATCAAGACAACGGGCCCATTAGCCATTTCAAGATTAAGAAACAACACATGTGATTGTCTTAAGTGAATCGATTTGCATAAATTGAATTAATAAACCAAATCAATTCAACTTTATATCCCGATCTAATACATCGTCACCTATGACAATGTACCAATGTTTCTATATGTGGAGTCTACCTCCGATGGCCAAGATAAACTATCTCTCGTTAGGGGTATAGACAACATAACAATCTTTGCATGAATAAAGTGCCCAATTTTATTCTCTCGATTGCAGATCTTATGCTTAAGACCGTCACCCTAAGAATTATGTCTTTGGCATAATCTATCCATCATATGCTTGATTCTTAAAGGTTTAGAATAACAGTCTCAAACTTTTGTTTTTTTATCATACATTCAACAAATATGAACATAAAGAGGACAATAATTGGTATTTGAATAATAAATAATCTCTTTATTGATAAAATGTCTCTAAAAACATATTACATCTCACTCCTTAAGGGCTTACATGTCTAACAATCTCCCATTTGCACTAAGTGAGTAAATACGACATATCTCGTATCCCCATAGCCTTCACACGCCTCTCGAAGACTCTCGTAGTTAGTGTCTTTGTGAATAGATCAGCTAAATTGTCCTCTAACGTAATTTTCCATACAGCGCCCTCAATGAAGTCCTTTATCACATGATACTTCTGATGAATATGCTTACTCTTCTTGTGAAATCCTGGTTCCTTAGCATTAGTTGTCGCTGTAGTGTCATCATAGTATAGCAATACTGCCTTATCGATACAAAGAACTACCTCAAGATCCCCAAGGAACTTGTGGAGCTACATTGCTTGTTGTGAAGTATCACTAGCTACCACATACTTCGCCTCCATCATTGAATCTGAAGTGCAATCTTGCTTGACACTTCTCCAAACAATGGCACCGTTGCCCAAAGTAAACATAGAACTCGAAGTCGATCTTCTTGAATCTAGACAGGATTGAAAATCCAAATCAGTATATCCTAAAGGTGTTAATTCCTCACTTGAATATACAAGTATATACCCTTGAATCCTTCTCAGATACTTGAAAATATGAATGACCACAACCCAGTGGTTCATTCCTGGATCTGACTAAAATTGACTTACTATCCCGACTGCCTAACAAATGTCCTATCGTATGCAAAGCATGGCATACATGAGACAACCTACTACGAAAGTATAAGGCACATTCTTTATGTATTCTCTTTCTTCCTCAGACTTTAGTGATTCTTTCTTAGAAAGAGTAATTCCATACCTAATTGGTTGCCCACCTTTCTTGAAATTTTGCATTATATACTTTTTGAGAATTTTATCTGTATAGGCTGCTTGGGACTAAGCTATCATTATGTTCTTCTTATCCTGAAAGATCTAGACACCGAGAACATAATTAGCGTCTCCTAAGTCCTTCATGTCAAACTGCTTGGTCAACCATAATTTGACCGATGATAATGTCCCAACGTCATTGCCAATAAGCAGCATGTCACATACATAGAGTAGTAGAAAACCACTTTTCCAATCCTTAATTTGTTTGTAAACGCATGGTTCGTCAATATTTTGTTCGAACCCATAAGTCTTGATCACTTAATCAAATCTTATGTTCTAGGAATGGTAAACCTACTTAAGTCCATAAATTGACTTTAGCAGCTTACAGACCTTACCCTCCTGACCTTGAGCCTTGAACCCATCTGGTTGTTCCATATATATGGACTCATCAAGATAGCTATTTAGAAAAGCCGTCTTGACATCCATTTGCCAAATCTCGTAGTCAAGAGCGACAGCTATGGACAAAAGAATGCCGATGGATTTAAGCATAGCTACAGGCAAAAAGGTTTTTGCATAATCGATTTCTTCATTTTGTATGTAACACTTTGCTACCAGTCAAGTATTATAGGTTTCAACTTTACCATCTGCTCCTCTCTTTCTCTTATAGATCCACTTACACCTTATGGGTTTTACCCTTTTGGGAAGATCCACATGCTTCCAAACCCAATTAGTCTCCATAGACTTCATCTTTATGTTCATAGCTTTTGTCCAGTGTTTTGAATTAACATCCTCCATAGCCTCTGTATAAGTATAAGGATCCCTATCATGCTCAATTGGTTTAGCCAAGAAGGCTTCACCATTGAACATATATCTTTCAGGTTGACACCTGATCCTCCTAATACATCGAAGCCCCTTAGATTGTTGTTCAGTTGGTTTTTCTACACTAATTGGAACAGTTTCATTCGAAACCCCCAGAGTGATCGAATCACTTGCTAACTTCTCGAGCATCACTTTACTTTGAGGCTTAAAGTTGTCTATGTAACTTTCCTTAAGGAATGTTGCATTAGTTAAAACCATGACTTTATTCTACTTTGGGTTATAGAAATAACCCCCTTTAATTCCTTTTGGATATCCTACAAACACGCAAACTTCCAAATGTGCTTCCAACTTATTCGCTTCCTTAAACAGGACATGAGCTAGACATTCTCATATGCGAATATGGTTTAAGGATGTCCTCTTCCTCACCCACAACTTGTGGGGATTTTAAGAACCGATTTTGAAGGCACATTGTTCAAAAAATAATATGCGGTTTGTAGTGCATATCCCCAAAAGGATAAAAGCAATGACAAATAACTCATCATAGACCTAACTATGTCCAATAAAGTCATATTCCTTCTCTCAGCTATGCCATTATGTTAAGGAGTGCTCGGCCCAGTCAAATGGGACAAGATTCTATTATCTAATAAGCGTCCCAAGTACTCATCGGAGAGGTATTCACTACCTTGATCGGATTAAAGTGCCTTTATGGGTTCACCTAATTGCTTTTCCACTTCAGCCCAAAACTCCTTGAACTTGTCATAAGTTTTGCTTTTGTGGTGCATTAGGTAAACATACCCATACCTTGAGTAATCATCAATAAAAGTGCTAAAATACTCATCCCCTCCCCGTGTCTTGATGTTCATAGGACTGCAAACATCACTATACACAAGTTCTAGAACCCCTTTGGCCTTATTGCCCTTAGACCTAAATGGTCTTTTGGTCATTTTACCCTCCAAACAAGATTTACATTGTGGTATAAATTCCACCTTTAAGTGACTTAAAGGTGCATCCCTTGCCAACCTTTGAATCCTATTCAGGTTAATATGACCTAATCGCAAATGCCAAAGATAAGTCTTATTAGAGTAAGAAGCCTCAAGTCTTTTCGAGTTATTATCATTAATCAATGTTAAGCAATAAGGCCATCTTAGGTTTGATAAAATATAGATTATTTTGCATCCATCCATCATAGATAAAAGATTTGTTTCTATGAATCATCACCTTATTATTAAAAGAAACTGAATAAGAGTCTTTAAATAAACAAGCTACATAAATTAAATTTCTTTTAAGTTTAGGAACATAAAAACAATCTCGCAAAATTAAACTCCTATAATTATCAAAATAAAGATGGACATCTCCTACTACTTCAGCTAAGACTAAGGATCCATCACCCATCTGAAGTGTGAAGTTTTCACGAAGTAGACTTCTTATTTCTTTGAACCTCTATAGAAAAACACAAATATGATTAGTTGCTCCAGAATCTATGACCCAAGTGTCACTGGATTTATCAACCAAATAAGTTTCAATAACCAGAGATCACACCTATCTCCTCAGGAAAGGAAATCCTTCTTTTTGACATGCCTGACCTTCCATAGTAAAGGCACTTGAGCTTCTTTGGGTTCTTCTTTTTCTTCTTCTTGCTCTTGTCGTTTGCAAGAATAGAAGACTTCCCATTCTTGGCCTATTACTTCTTTCCATTCCTAGAGTTAAGATTGGAATGAGATGCAATTGCCAAGTTGGCCTTACCACCAGCAGGAGTTTCCCTGACCAAATTTTTAAACTCCTATAACTACTTTATGAGCTCAGTCAAGGTCATATCTCATCTATTGCTTAAATTAAATGAAGCTTTAAATAGGATAAACTCCTTTAATAGAGTCTCAAAAACTATAATCATCTGTATTTCAGCATCTATATTGGCTCCCATGACAAACATTATATGCTCTTTCATAGGAGTCTCCAGTCTTTGTTTGTAGTTTAAGAGTTTTTGAAGTGCCCCTTGCCATTTTGTTAGGGCCTAGCCTCTAAACATGTCTTCAACATTATCCAAGATCTGCTTTACAGTCTCTTAATCTTCATGTTGAGCCTGTAGCACGTTATTCATGCTAGCCATAACATAGCAGCGAGCCTAACCGTTCGCATCTTTCCAGCGATCATACGCTTGGATTTGCTCATTAATGGAATCTCCCGTAGGCTCGAGAGGACACGGTATTGTTAGCATAAATTTTAGTTTCTCAAAGGATAGGATGATATTTAAGTTCTGTTTCCAATCATTAAAATTCTAGTCAGTTAATTAGTTCTTATCAAGTATTGATGACAAAGTGTTTTTAGACATTTTAATGTACAATAAAGAATCATATACTAAATATAAGCAAGCATACCATAATAGTTTAGTAAGATAACATAACTATATAGAACATACAATGTGTTTATGTGTCAAAACTTTGAAAAACTCACAACCTTACAATGATTATTCCTAACTTAGAATTCAACAAGCTGCCTTGGGGAGACTTGCCAAATTCAATAGGAATACGGATTCCCTCCTGATTAATATATGCCATCCTCAGACCTATCTAGTCCAACATATATTAATAATTAATTCTTTAGCCATCAATTTTATTAACAGAGCTCCAAAGAGAGGTTAATAATAAAATCAACATGTGTGTATAATCATTGTTTCAATTTTTTATTCATGATTCATAATTACCACCTAGGACTATACAATGATAAATCATGCTAAAATACATTATCCTCTCAAAGATCCAACCTAGTACATGATGAGTCCTTTCTTAGGGGTCAGAACCACCATATGCTACCTATGGACTAACGATTGAGGCTGTAGGTCCTCTCTTCAAAAACCTTCTCTAACTATTCTTTTGAAATCAAGGTTTTATTTTAAAAGAATCATGCATGAACAATTTTCATGAGCAACACTCCCTATTCTATATAACATGTTGTCAACATACATCACAAATCATATTATAATGCCGACAAGCAAAGCAATCATGCAAAGCCACAGGCAAAATAACAATAGATGACTGCAATATTATGGTTCTACCCTAGAGAAAAGAAATTAAAAATTACAAGAGATCAATCGAAACATATTATCGATTCTTCATCTTTGAATCTTCAAAGTGTCTTCGGCTTCGTGTGGCATCCATCTTCAAGTCTTTTAATCCTGCATAGGTCAAGTACTTTATATTTACAGCCATATCCAAATTTCATGTTCCTCAAAATTGTCTCAAAAATAAAATTAAAAACTACATCAAAAAACGCACATTTTCTAAAAAACTCATAACTTTTTGCCAGCATGCTAATTTGCGTGATCGGCTTGCCGATTATTAGCGATTGGCCTATCAAACTTGGCAGTTCGGCCTACTGCCAGAGCTAGCTAAAATCTGCCCCACAACGGCCTGCCAAACTAGAGGTTTGGCTTGCTAGTCTGCGACTATCGGCTGGCCGATCTTGAGGGTTCGGCCTGCCAACCGAGCAGGTCTCATGTTTTTCTAGAAAACAATTTTATATAGTTTTTCAATATTATTTTCAACAATTTAAAAAAATAAAAATATAGAGACTTAGAAAATACCTTTGGAACACTATCATCCATCTTCTAGATCTGTCTTCTCTTGAATGATTATTTAATTACAAAATTCTTGCAAATTTAAAATTAAATAATAATTCCCAAACGGTGATAATAGACTGCCACCTAATTACATAAAAAACTTAGATACACATTTTAACCTCTAATGAACCATAACTGGTACAAGTTAATTAATTAATAAATACTTAAATAATAATTTAGTCAACCATAATTGATTAATAACATTCACCACATAATCCATGATAATATATAAATATATAGAAGCCCTAGAGTGCCATATTTCTTAAAAATTAAATTCAAGCATAGGAGAGATTAAGATCACATAATTTATATATATAGCATAATCACAAACTCGTAAATTTATGTAAAACTATGGCTTTGATACTAATTGTTGGAAAAATAGTATGCAGCAAAAATTTTAAGATTTTAGTTAGAGTATTTTCTAAAACATAAGTTTGACATACTATATGCATAAATTAACTAGATCTTACTAACCTTTATATGCCAAAGAGTTCCTGCAGTCTATGAACAAAATAATGTTCTAGAAAGCCTCAACCAACTGGTTTTCTTTGCTATTCTCTTTTTACGATCGGAATCTATGTAGGCACACCATGTAGAGCTCTTCCCTGGTGACTCTCCTTCTAATCAATTGAGAAACCCAAAACTAAGGTTTATGATTTGTAAACAATAGCTCTCGGGGAGTTTCAGTGATTCACCGACTTTAGTACTCACTCTTAATTTCTCAATTGATCTACTTAACTCAAAAAACTCACTCCCTATTAATAGAGGTCGTCCCTAGGTTGGTCATTATCAGATAAGGTCTCAAAAATTTAAATCTAGATCAATATCTGATAAAATTGCATGAAAACATGTAATCAGATTATCGCTCAGTCGGTACACCGAACTAACTGATCGGCCTGCCAACTTACTCCATCTGCAGATCGAACTAACTGACCAGCCTGCCTAACTTATGATAAATGATCCCTGTGAATCTTTTATTTCTCATCCGAGATTCTTTAGATAGAGCCTTAGTTTTAAGTTAAATAACCCAATAGAGAAGTTATTTGATTAAAATAGTCATATCTTGATAATCTATAGAAAAATAAATATTTTTGATAATTCAACAAGTTTATCTTGAATTAATTTGTAATAAATTAATTCAACCGACAATCAAACATGAAGTATCTGATCTTATCGAATTTCAGCCAATCTAATAATTTAACAGAAGTCACCAATTTATTAAAAAAGCACGCCGCATCATTACATGATTTATTATAAGCTAGCAAAGGAAACCTGATAGACTTATATAGTTCCATCTCCCAATAATTATAAAATACAATATCTCAAATATATATTTTATAATTATCAACTCTAATGCTACTCCACTAAAAGCTTAGAGTTGCACTCTCGAGCTATATAAAATTACGAAGCCCAAATAGCCAAGTGTCCATGACATATCTCCATGTGTCGCATCCCTATAGGATATCCATAATCTGCTTAAGGATAAATTCTGTTTTACCTTCCTAATTATTTTTATCTTACATTCCATTATCACACCATCGGTGTACTTACCATCCATAGACAATATACCACTCGATTACACCTATGTATCCAAATGGTTGAGCACTCCAGTCTTCCAATTACAGGATAACGCATATAAGAAGATATCTTGACTCCTAAAGAGTAGCTATGGATTTCGTATCTATAAATAACAGGTCTACATTATCAAAAGTTATGCATCCAACATACTGGTATACGTACCATCATAAAGTCAGGATGTCACCCTTTGGTACATCAAAAGACACAAGTTAAGACAACAGGCCCCTTAGTCATTTTAGGATTAAGAAAAAACACGATTGTCATGTGTTGATGCAGCAATTACTACAACTTGCTTTGCAGGAAATTCTAACAAACAATTTCCAAGTTGTGCTTGTTCTTCAATTTAATATGCTCCAAGGTCATTGATCCATTAGTGCTAGATTCACTGCAATCGAAGTTGGTGCAAACCTTATGCATGCTTGAAAAGTATTTTCCACCAGCATTTTTTGACATCATGATTCATTTAACGGTGCACTTAGTACGTGAAGTTAAGTTATGCGGATCGGTGTATTTGAGATGGATGTACCCATTTGAAAGATGTATGAAGGTTTTAAAGGGCTATGTCAAGAATCAAAATAGGCCGGAGGGATGTGTTGTAAAAAGTTTCATAGCTAAGGAATCGGTTGAATTTTGCTCTGAGTACCTATCTAATGTGGACACAATTGGGGTGCCAAAGACTATAAACATTGAGGCTAGGGCACTATCTACGGGCAATCCTTCATCAGTAAATCGAGAGGAGTGGGAGCAAGCTTGTCTTTATGTCTTGCACAATGCTAATGAAGTAGAGCCTTTCATTGAGGTGCACATAAACGAATTAAAAAAAGCATACCCAAAAAGAGCAAGAAATGAAAAGTGGTTGCAAGATGAACACAACCGGACTTTTCGGTTGTGGATTAGAGCACACATCTATGGCAAGTGCTCTACATCACAAGATGGACGCATGTCACAGGAGTTGAAGAACCTAGCTAAAGGACCGTCATCGGTAGTTACAAGGTACACGTCATATTCTATAAATGGTTACACTTTCTACACTTGGGAAAGGGATGAGAAGCATCTAGTGGAAAATAGCTGTGTGACTCTTCATGTTGAGGTGATGCAAATTGCCTCTGCCAAGGACGAGAATCCAATATATGGGACCATAAACTACTTTGGTTTCATTGAAGATATTTGGGAACTTGATTATGGGGGATTATGCATGGTACTTTTTAAGTGCAAGTGGGCTGATAATAAATATGTTAAGAACAACGATGATGGCATCACAGTGGTTGACTTTAGAAGATTGGGATATAGGAATGATCCCTTCATTAAGGCATCGCAAGCAATCCAAATTTTTTATACTATAGATCCCCAAGACATGGAGTTGTCTCTAGTCGTCCTGACAAAGCCAAGAATAGTTATCGTGGGTGAAGAAGTTGATAAAGATTGCACAAACATCCCTTCATTCACAAAGGGATTGCCACTGGTTGAAGAGATAGATAATTTTGAAGATGATGTTTTGCACTTGCTTCGTGAAGATGTAGAATAGATATGTATTGAGGAACTAATGCAAAAAAAATAAAAAGATGAGCATCAATAATTTGTATATATGTTAATTTACTTGTAGCATTTTTCTTTAATTTATTGCATTTTTTAATATTTTCTTAATTTTTGTATATCTATATATAGTTAAATTTCAGGTGAAAACGGAGATAATGTATACATTTTGGGCCAGTGGATGCTTAACACACGGGCTAGCCACCCTGGGCAGCTTGAATATTATGTGTACTTGTAAGAAAAATTTAAGACAATTTTTTATGACGGTTTTTGAAAAAACTATCGTGGATAGTATTTTCCACGATGGTTTTTGCAAAAACCGTCGTGGAAAGCTTTTTCAATATGAGGCAAGCAGTATTTTTGCACGTCGTGGGAAATGTCTTCCATGACGGTTTTGTCAAAAGCCGTCGTGGAAGATGCTAAATTTCCCCCCTCATTTTTAAAATTCGCGCCACCCCCACCCATAAGCACGCCCTCCCTTTAAGCCCATTCCTCACTCTCTTTCTCAAATCCCTCTTTCTCTCTCTAAAAATTCAGACATCCCTTCGCCGCCATCATTTCCATGGCGCCATCATAGCCACCCCATGCCGCCGGTAAGCTCCCCCTCCTTCTCTCTCTCCTCTTCCCCCACCGTGAATACCCCCACCCCCCTCGCCCACTCCCACCCCTCCCCACCCGCCCCCAACCCCCCACCCCCCCACCCAGCTCTCCCCTTCCCCCTAGCCCCCACCCCCCTTGGCCTCACCCCCCTCGCCCCTCACCCCAGCCCTAGCTCCCTCGCCACCACCCCCCTCGCCCTTCGCCCCAGGCCCCTCCCCCCTAGCCCCCAGGCCCCCCAGCCCCCCATCGCGACCCCCCCCCCCCCCCACCCCCCTAGGCCCCCTTGCCCCAACCCCCCTCATCCCTCACCACCACCCCCTTCGGCCTCACCACCCTCGGCCCTCTCCCCAGCCCCCCCGCCCCCAGGCCCCTCGCCGCCGCTACCCCTTGCCCCCTCCCCCCTCGCCCCTCCCCCTAGGCCCCCCACCCCCCAGCCCCCCACAACGACCCCCCCACCCCCTCGCCCTCACCCCACTCGGCCCCACCCCCCCATCCCGACCCCCCCACCCCCCTGGCCCCCTTCCCACTCGGCCCCACCTGCCCCCCACCCCTCCACCCCCCCAGCCCCACCATCACGAACCCCCTCTAATTTTTGTGTTGCATATTTTTGATCTAGTAACTTTTTTTTTTTTTGCATGCTATGAATTGCTCTATGTTGATTGTTTATCTGTGAAGAAAAAAATTATCGTGGTTTCTATTCATATATTATGGGTGATTGGTGATTGTTAGGGTTTTTTTTTTTATTTTTTTACAAAAATCAGATATTGGATTATGAGTTTTTTGATTACCATATGTTCACATGAGTTTTTTACAATAATTTCTCGTTTCTAAGAAAAGAGTCTCTGCCTTTGTGGTTCATCTAGTGAAAAAAATTGTGATTTTTCATTATGATATCCATATGCTGTAGGTAATTCGCGGCTGTTGTTCTTTTGTTTTTTTTTTTCAAACACAGATGTTGGATTATGAGTTTTTGGCCTATTTACAACTAATTTCATTGTCGGTTTTTCATTTGCTTTGCATATTGTTTTAAATTGTGAAATTGTGAATATGTCAATTGCATGAAATTATATCAATATATGAAATTGTGAATATGTGAAGATGAAAAGTATTTGTGCAATTTGTGATGAATATGTCAATATGTGTAATATGTGAAATTGTGTAATTGAAATTGTAAATTTATGAATATTTGTAATATGTGAGGTTATGTAAATATGTGTAACATGTAAAATTATGTGAATATGTGCAAGTTGTGAAATTATATATGCAATTGAAACTATAAATTTGTGAATATGTATAATATGTGTAGTTTGTGATTTAATATTAGTATGTATGTGTTAGTTTTTGAATATTTTGCATAGGCACAATGTCTCACGATATCGATAGTGACCAGTACGAGGAGGAGCACGAAGACTGCACTCCATCTTCATTGCAATAGAGCAGGGGAAAGCAACGCAGTAAGCCACAAAGGCGCACCGAATTTGATCCAAAAGTAGACTTTGAGTGAAGGGCTACATTAATGAAAAAAAAATCCATCAAATAAGAAAGAAAGGTTTAAAAATTGAAGTGACTTTTGATTCAAAAAGCCAACCGGAAGGCGCACCCGACCATGAATTAAGCAGTTGGATTAGAGTCCTCAGTCGAGAGCACGTTCCGATATGGACAAAAGATTGGAGGTCTAAGGATTTAGATAAAGTAAAAGATGTGATTTGGAAAGATATATACAAAGCATTCACAGTCGAGGATTGGTATAGAAAAAGGGTTTTGAAGGTTTGCGGCGAATTAGCAAAGGGGTTCAGATCTGACCTCTATGTTACCTTTGTACAGCCATACCTTTCCATTCTGGAGGAGGATGTAAATGTGTATAAACGGCCTCCTATAATAATATACTACTACCCCTCCAAAAACGATGGCGATTGGGAAGCTTTTGTGAGGTATCGACATTCCACCGAATTTCAACTGCTATCATCAAATGCAAGAAAAATAAGAGCAAAAAATGAATATTGCTCTATGGTTGGCAGAGTAGGATATAGAGAGCTCGAGCAATCCTTGGTACGTTACTATTTTACTCAAATTACATATATCAATTATTCTATCATTACTACGTTACTAACATAGCGTAACACAGTTTGCAAAGACGGGCGTGCTACCAACATAGGAGGAGTTGTGGGTCAAATCACGTGGAGGTCCTGATGGCCAGTTTAAAAATCCAAAGTAGCAGAAATTGAGAACTTGATTGTAAGTTTATTGAACACGAACATTTAATTTGTAATTTAATACAGGTGGATGAAGGATTACTTGAATAACATGGTTGTGTTGTTGTTTTACAGGATGAATACACAACGCAACAAAGTCAAGGGAGCTTCCAATCGGTCGGTAATGATGACATTTTGGCGAGGGCACTAGGGAAACCGGAACATTCAAGACGTGTTCGCGGTCAATCGAAGTATGTAAAGCAGTCTCAATACTTCGACCTTCAATCAGGTACTTTGAAATTGAATTCCCAAATGTCAAAGATGTAGATGGAGATTGCAGAACTGCAGGGTCTTGTGATCGAGCTCATTTCCCAAGGACATGCCAAGTCGACGAATGATAGCATCTCACAATGCAACAGCTTCAAAGCTAGTTGTAACCCTCCTAATAATATAGCAGAAGCTCTAGAAGCTCCAGAAGTCCAATTGTCACCTCCTCGTCAGGAGCTCGAACAATGTAGGCTCTTCGTTGAGGATAGAGTTAATGGTGGGTGTGCACTTGTTGCGCTTGGGAAGGTGTGGATGGAGAGTCTTTCAACTGATACAGTTTATGGATGACTATTAGGGGAAGAGAACGTGCACGTTAGCATCACTACCATTAGAGTTAGAACAGCTGAATTGCCTGTTCCAACACTTGAAGAAACTACTGTGGCTGAAGCAGTAGGAAGCTTCGTTGCATGGCCGAAGAGGTTAGTTGAAGTCATCGCATTGACGAAGACGAGTCAAGCGCCTAGCCATGTTCCACAAGATCTAAGCGGAAAGAAACACCAAAAAAAGAAAAGCTCTACAAAATCAAGAGAATCACATCCTGAGGTAGAACAATAAGAAGAACAAACCGTTGCTAATGAGCAGCTGCATGCATTTAACTTTGCTTCAGTACCTCCAAAATTTATGTAGTTGGCTCTATACGTACATTCTTTCATGCGCGATGGGTCGACGATTCAATGCCTGATACCGATAAATGTCACTAGCGATGAATTGCCTATCTATGTGGGGTTGAAGACGTTTACTACTTCATCAACTTTGATAAAATTGGGGCAAACTGTATCCTAGTATACCTGAAGTAATAACTCCAGCCTTGTTTCATATTTTTAAAATATAGGTAGAGTTATAATGTACTTTAAAATAATTGACTGCATTGTTTTTTATTGTAGTTTTTTTATGGAATATTGTGAACTTCAAGGCATGGCACAAAATTTTGGCTTCATATCTCTGGCCATTGTTTCAAGTGCTGCAAGAGACATACAGAGTGATCGTAGAGAGTGTGTCATATCACTCCTCCACCTATTAGCTTAAGCACCGAGGGGAAATTATTCTTTCTCCCATACAATGTTGGAGAACATTGGATGTTGGGACTTATTTCGCCATGGGAGGACCAAATATAATGGTTCGACCCCCTCGGATACCCACCATGTGAGGATTTCGTAATAGTCACGAGATTATAAGTATTAATGTTCTCTTATGAAATTAATTGTTTTTAGTCCCACATAATTGTATCGTCTATTAATTTATTATTTAAACATGACACATTGTTAGGGCGCTTAACAATTGGAAGCTTCAAGCGGGAAGCGATGTCACAAACCGACTGAACATAACCCTATATTCCAAATGTAAGTGTCCAAGACAACAAGAAAACAAGAAAACGTAGAATGTGGTTTTCTTATTCTATGTTTCATGCGGGATATAATTACAAGTGGTATACAAGCCTTAGGAAAAAAAAAGATTTTTATATACATACGGATACATGATGTTAGATTAGAGTGCGTACAATTTGTAAATAGGTACGTGCTCTTTAGAGTACATGTCACAGTAGATTAACAAATTGCTCAAAATAGCTCAAATGTAAATGATCTTGTAAAAACCTTGTAATTTTTAATATACACCAATTATTGTATGCAATTAGGGCTTTGATGTAATGGATAAACACATGGTACTGGCCATCCCCTGGAAAATAAAAAATTTTGGGAGATTTTTGTGTGTGGAAAATATAGGTTTCCACGTTGGTTTTCTAATCCTAGGGTTTCACAATGGTTTTGGAGAAGTTTCCATGACGGTTTTCTCCAAAACTGTCATGGAATCCTAGGGTTTTAGGACGGTTTTCTCCAAAACCATCTCAAAAATTGTCATGAAACCCTAGGATTCCATGACGGTTTTGGAGAAAACCGTCGTGGAAACCTATATTTCCACGACGGTTTTTTACAAAACTGTCGTGGAAAATTACTCCTTGCACCCCCTCCCCACGCCAATTATTCTATTACACGACGGTAAAAAACCGCCGTGAAAACTCAATGTTGTATCATGACAGCAGTTTTCATGACGGTTTTTTAACCATCGTGAAATTTTTCCTCAATGGTTTATAACCGTAGTGGAATCCACATTTTGTAGTAGTGCCTTTTCTCCATTATTGCACTCTACTAAACATGTTGTTGCTGCTAATTGTGTATTAGTAAGCAAGATCTTTATTGCTAAACAAATTAGTAAAACAATAGCATGATAATCAAAGCTATAACACACAAAATCCATAGAACTATTCCTCATATGTGTGTAGCATAGATACACATATACACACATATAGTTTTGAATAAGAAAGTTAGTATGATAGTCAAAGAAAATGACTGTAATTATAGCTCGTGTGTTTTAAATACCATTGTGTTTACGTTAGTTATGTGAGGAGCCATCGCAGTAGATATGTTTTGTATTAGATATGTTTTTATATTAGATGTGTTTTTATATTGTATGCTATTTTAGTGCATGAAGAATAATTATATTATTTTACAAATGTAAATTAAAAAAAAAAAAAGAAACATTGGAATTTATAGTTACAAGTATGTTCAAGTTGTTTAAACTCATTTTTTTAATGTCAAATAAGGTCAAAATGTAACTTTCAGATTATAAATAGCTTAAAATGTTTTTTGATGGATAGAAGGTCAATTTTGGCATTTTAAACAAAATCAACTGTCAACTAACGGTTTACTCTCACAATAGGTGGTCTTTTTGTAATTTTTATGAAAAGTCAATGAAAGGATCTTGCTTACTTGGCCGTTACTTAACAACATAATCATTTTCTTAATCTTAACTTGATGTAAAATATTGAACTTACGGAACAAAATTTTTAATATAATATAATTACTTAATTTAACTTCCTAAAAACAATTCCTCAGTTAAAAAGAATATTTTTAAAAACATTTCTACAACTAATTATTACTATAATTAACTTTTTTAAACTGATATAGGTATATTGCACTTATTAGTTTTAAGTAACTTAAGCTAAGACTGTAAAGTTACAATCCTTGTGTTTAGACCATACTTGAATCAAACTACTTATACATACATTTTTATTTTAAAACCATTGTGGAAGATGCTTTTGTTAGTGGTATCTATATCTATCTCCATTATCTATCTGCCGCTCACCACTGTCCATCAAAAGTTGCTAATAAGTTACTTACCTATAATATGAACATGTCCAAGAGAGCTTTCGCTCAGTAAGTAGGAAACATATTCTTGCAAAATAAGTTTAAAACATTTATAAATACATACATGAGTAGGTTATGCTTCATTATATGTTCATATCTTATATATCTTACCTATCATACTTAATGGGCCCCTATATGAAACTGTTACACGCGATCGTCAATAAATGAAGGTTTGTGAAGGTCCCCAACAACCTTAGACCATAAAATAAATTGAATTAGATGCCTCTCCGTAGGTCGAGAGGTCTTTGATCCTTCCTGTAACTTTGGTACAATACTCTTAACTTAACTTATCTTATCTTGTTATAGTTGTCTTATTATGTGTATACAGTATGGCATGGTACTACATATCATCACATAATCATAAATTATAACTATTCCTAAAAAAGGTGAATATGCAATATAGTTTTATATAGCATACATCACATACAATACACTGCATAGTATATCCAAACATAGCATTACATAACATGGCATATCATGGCATCATTTTCATTCTTGCATGCTCATGGTTTTCATAAAAATGTGTAAACACTTCAAATTGAAACTAGTAGTTTTCATGCTGTAGGCGAAATTCTTATTTACCTGGTTTCTAGAGATAAGATTTGCTAAACTCGTCACATACTATTCACTACTCCTAGAGTCTAAGGAACAACACCTAGTAAAAGTGTGAGCTTAACTTGTTTTATGTTAATTAGTTTAACATATTGAAGAAAAAGAAATTAAATCTTTTCTTAAAAAGTTTCCTTTATCAACTAACAGGCTATTTGGGTAATTAAAAATATTAATTAAATTTGAATCCTCTTAACTCATAATTCACGTATAATTTATCTTTCTTAATTTCCTTTAATTAAATCATACAAACATTAATAATCAATTAATTATATTGATAGTTAATTAATTATGTTCTTCTTATAATTTAACCTCCTAATGTCTTATATGTTACTCATGTTGAGCTCATTATTAAATTAAAGATCCATTTGAATATGAATAGTATTATTGCACCTATAAGCCCATATTTGCTTCAATTTTATTTAGCCCAATATGGCATTTGAAACTAAAAGCAATCTATAAGATTTGATTACTAACTATTGGAACATTTGAATTTGATAATTGGCTTGTAAATGTGTGTGGTCTTTGAACCCGTAATTGCTATCATAGCGCTTAACAACTTATATTTCCTACAATCTCTCATTTTTTGAAATCCATTGACAACCTAATATGTAAAGTTTACTTGAAAACTGTACTCTTAAATTTAAAGTTTGAACTTTGATAAAATTGTAAATTGTAGACTCTAAATGCTACAATTCTTTTTATTATTCATAAATAGTGATTCTGCCACTAAATAGACTTTTCATTTTGAAATTATTACCATAAAGTACTTTTATCAGTTTTAAAAGTCACCATAACTGAATATCAAAGACAATCTTGACAAAAGTTTTTGTAACAAAAATTCCTCATTCTGAAGAGCCCTAGAACTTCCATATTCTTCAAAAGTTCATTTTCTGTCTTTAGCATTGTAGTTTGCAGTCTTTTGTAAACTTTACCGATTAGACCTTTTTTGGTAAAATGTTTGAAGGCTCCTTTTACAATAGAATTCTTGAAAATTTTCTTCACAAAAGTTCTTCGTTTCGTCGAGATTTAAAACTTTTGTGTTTTTGCAATGATCATGATTGGAACTATTTTGAGGGTCGTTGTACATAAAAACATAAATTACACTATTGAGATTGACCTTGTGAAAAACCTAGCATAAACAGTTTCAAAATCAATCCCAAACTGCACTAGAATGCTTAAACAACTTTGACTTAATATAATTTGAACATTTTAACTTTTGGAAAAAAAAAAAAAAACCAAGCAGAAACAAGATTCACACTACCAAGATTATAACGAAGTTGCTACCATGTTGCAACATCATATAAAACACCTAACAAAAAAGTGTCAAACAACCATGGATTGTTCTATAATCGCTACAAGGACTTATGGAGGCAATAAACTAAGTGTCTTAACTTCTAAAATGTAAAACTACACAGTTTTGAAATCTACACTATTGGGTTGTATCGAAGTTGCAACTTTACTTGCAAAACTTAATAAAAATAGAGTTGTAATAACTAGTATTTGTACTGCAATTGCTACAAATATCTTACTAAACAATAAATTTAGGTTTCCAATCTTTGAAATAGAAAAAGGGCAAACAAAATTTGGACTCGTAGGCCATTTGTATTGCCGAGGTTGTAACCAAGTTGCAACGCCTCCTGCAACCTTGCTGCAACTTCTTTGGACAGCTTGAAAACTAACACTAGAAATGTCGTTTTGGGGTTGGGATTACAGTTTTTAAAATCTTACATATAGTCCTTTATGTTGCAGTAACTTAAACATTCTCAGGTTCTAAAATACTTCAAAACCGATCTTTAAAGTGTCCTTTTTGGAGTCAAAAAGGGTGAAAAATCCTTCTAAACACAAAATTATAACTTAAATCTAATCGCTTGTCATGCTCAATGTGCATAGTATTAAAACTACATCAATAGAAACCCATCGCTTGTCATGCTCAATGTGCATAGTATTAAAACTACATCAATAGAAACCCACTAAAATCATGAGAGACTCCACCAAACTTCCTCCTTTGTCTAAACTTTTGGCTAGTAATTTTGTAGTGGGTGGGAATAAAATTTTAAGTGAAAAACAAAAAACTGATTCTTTCTCATAAGGGAAAACGGAAGAGAAAGATCGAAAATGACTAGTTTTGCCTTAAGAAAAATTTGGGAGAAAGAGAGGAAAATGAGGCCTTGAAATGGGTGGGTCAATTTATAGACTTTTCTTAAACTTTGATTAACTTGTACTTAGTTTCTAACTCAAACTTAAGTGTTTCATGATTACTTAATAAAACAAAATCTTGGTTTAATAGCCCGTAAATAAAGGATAATTTTTTTCATCATTTAATATGTCATTATCACCTTTTGTAAGTAAAGTGACAAGATCCACTTTTTATGGAGTTCTTTTTTACCTTTTGGAGACTTTGTCCCTAAGTTTCTTTCCAAATAGATTTTTTTGGACTACTAGTAGAAAACTAGTTAACTGGCAAGGAAATCGATTCTGTTGGGTTAGCTCGACACAGTCTAGCACAAATATCAGTATAAGTTAATATCAATAAATTTTAAATCACGTAGTAAAATTAAATTGTTTTTATTTAAAAACCATTTCTAGACTACGTAAACATAAAATTGGCATTTTATCTCGATATTGACATATTCTTGATAGTGTCAATTCCCAAACTCGGATATCATTTTTTTAACCAAAAATATTACTTGCGTAAATTTGAATTTAACTAATAGGCAATTAAGGATTTATTATGCGTTATAGTGTTTCTTGGTACACGCTAATACTGTACTGCACTAGAAAATTCTTATAATTTAAATTCTCAAGTTATTTACTGAATGAAATTTCCTTCGCCTTTAATCGCGATTGATATTATTAACCAAATTATTAATCATTAAAATTAATAAATTTTAACTTTAATATTTTCTATCAAAATTTTGAAATATTTATATAAATTCCATAAACTCTTTAATCACAAATTACACATTATATTTTTCAAGAAAAATCCTTGACTTAAACATGTACTTCACATTATTTAATTCTAAGACTTTCTCGGCATCACATGAAATTACTCTACTCATAAAATCATGAAATTTCATTAATCTTTGTGTAAAATAATTTGCTTGGGTCTTGTAAGAAAACTCTTGACTAGTTTACCTGGATTCTATCAGTATAACTGAGTAAATGCTCAATTATTATACTAAAATATGTGTTAATAAGCTATAAACTTAAGCATATTATGAGCCTAATAGTGTAGTTATGGCAAAATCTTTAATTAATCATATTTATTAATTATTTAGATTTTTTCAATATTACAAGGGTGTCAATGAAATTAGTTTTGGAATAGAATGTGTCACTATAATTTGACTAAAATAAAAAGGATGTCGGCATAATTTATACTTTACTAATAAAAGCACTTTATGAGGTTACAAATAAGGAAAGAATCGTTCAACTATTAACATATAAAAACTCATAAATAAATCTGAACTAAAAAGAAATATTTCCAAAGATAAACTAAAATTGATAATAAATAATTCTAACAGATTGTATTTACTTTTTTTTTTTGCATTGAAAAAAAATTCACTGGTGTCATCCGTTTTTCATCCTCTTTGTTAATATGAAAGTCTCAGGACCATTAATAGGATAGGAAGGACCTAATTCAAATTTATTCGAATAATAAAACTTACTAGTGATTAATTGTGGTAGTATCCAACAACGTTGTTCCCATATACGATGTAAAGAACTCTTCAACAGCTGCATATTTGATCATGTCGTCTGAAAGGCGTTTGGGGTGGCAGGGCAACCAACCATGAATGGAATTACACCACTTAGTTCTATTGGGCTTAACGAAATTCACTTCCTCTCCCAGCACCACCCTTGCTAGCTTCGCCAAACCAAAAAGACTGAAATCTCTTGTCGTTTGATTATCACGCCCTATTCCGATATTACCCCTCTCGGCCGCCAAGTCTCTCAGCTCTACCACCTTATTGGGCATGAGCCAGCCGTAGTCCTTCTCCATCTTTCTTCCAAGCTTGTCATTTCCAATACCGATGACTGTTACTCCGCCGTCTAACGCAGTCGCTCCCAACACAAATTTGCATTACGGATGATCTTTTGAGCTAACACCTATATATTGTCAAAGAAAGATAAAAATAAGAAAATTGCTTTGGAGCAGTGTATGTGCTGTAAAGCTATATACGAACCGGTATTCACATATTAATGTCTCTAATATTGTTCATAAAATAATGAAAGTTTTGAAATATAAATACTAATTAGATATTTGATCAATTCATATAGTGTGTATATGAAGAAAGAAAGATAACTATACTAGTTATTCTATATTGTCAAAAAAGAAAAAAAAAAAAAAGAGAAAATTGCTTGGGACCATTGCTGGATTATATATGAATTTATTGTGCTGTTCAACACGATCAATGCTTCATAGTATTGTTTATAAAATAATGAAAGTTTTGAAAAATAAAAAGCTAGGCATTTGATTAATTTATAAAATAATGTGTATGTCGAGAAAGAAAAATAACTACTACATATTGTCAAAAAAAAAAAAGGAAAGTTAAAATAAGAGAATTGCTTGCGAGCACCATAAATGCCGGACTACATACGAATTCACCGTGGTGTTCAGCACGAGGGACCCCTCATAGTATTGTTCATAAAATAATGGAAGTCCTGTAAATTGACAAGTTAGGTATTTGATTAATTTGTTTAATATATATGCGTTGTTACACAAATGTTCCAGTTTCATTACCTGTCCTTTCAAAGACGTGGATTCCGTTTGCGTAGTTGATGCCGTGATCGGCGTAGAGACAGGCGAGGAGGCTCCGACAACGGCTTTGGGGCTGTAAATTTTTTGAATACGTTGAATCCACCGTTTAAGATCGGCGTCAGTTTCGACCCAGGTGGTGGTTATGGTGGACCGGCCATCTATCCTTACAACGAACTCGTTGAGTTCTTTAGGACCTCTCCAATGGTGACCTCCATGGGATGGATGATTTAGGGTTTTTTTTCCTGACGTTTTCTCTTCAATTATTTTTTTGTGTTCTCCCTCGCTCGTTTGAATGTATACACCGGCTTTAAGGCAAAGTTAGCATTAGTATTTATACTGAATATATTTCTTAGAGTTTTTTTTTTATTAAAGGATTTTTTTCTTTTTGAAAAAAGGAAGTTTTTACAGTAAATATATTTGCAGAATTTTTTTTGAAGAAAAATACATTTGTGGAGGTTCGATAACTCAATTCAAAAAGCAGGGATTTGAATCTTTTCTGCTTATCTCATTTTTTTTTTAAAGGAAAACGCAATTCATTTTATTTCTTTTTTTTTTTTAAAGTACTTCAAAAAAAATGAAAAAAAAAGTCGTTTGTGAGGTGTCGTTTTTTCTGTATCTTTTTTTTTTTAAAGCGAAAATTGTTCTGTTATTCAATTTATAATATGTTTCAGATACAATATGTGGCAGAACATCTTCCGACCAAGCCATGTTTCTCTTGAAAATTAAGTGGTAAGCCAACATCTGTATCCCAAATGTGAGCGTGACTTAGAGCAATAGCTTTACTTTCTTTAGAAGAAAGCTTTCTACGAGAAGACAAAGTGGCCATAACCTTTATTTTCTTGAGTCAAGGTAACAATTCCAACCACATTTTCTTATGAAGAGACTCCTGCATCAATTGTAATGTCTCACGAAGAGGGGGAATCAAGTATCGACAAAACCTAATAATGGATCTTTACACATGCCAACATAAAGATTTGCTTCTTGGTATACCAATATGCATTATAATATTTCGTTCATGTCAAATTTACAAAAGCAGGCGAATGAAGATTTCGAAGCTCTCCCTATTGCAAACATCCTCAACATAGTGGACAAGATCCTTAAAAAAAAAAAAAAAAAAAAAAAAAAAACATAAAAGAGTCTAATGAAATCTCAAGGAGAAATAAGGTATTCTTAAAAAGGAAAAAACAGACCGTCAAATTTGACTAAAAGAAAAATAAACACCGTTAAACTAGGAGTTTTACGTAAATAAATTACAAGCTTTCAAAAGAAACAATAACATAACAAACGACAAAAACCTCCTGAAGGACAAAATTTTTAAAACGGCGGTTGCTTAAACAAAGGGGGAAAAAAAGGTTAAAACATTACATAAACGGCAATGACCTATAAAAAGTACAAGAATCCTACACGCGACAAGAACAATTACCGTGATGTGGTTAGAAACCGTTAGTTTTGACCAGCACAGTCGGTTTTGACAAATGGAACTAAAACATATAAATATTAGATCTACAATTAAATTAGAAGATGATAAAAAGATACTTAATGTTCACTTTGGTTATTGGGCCTTCAAATCACTATTATTAGGTCCTTAACATGCTTCACAAACAAAGTTATTAGTATCGTCGTATTAGAAGCAAATTAAAATCATGAAATATAAAACAAATGTTGAAAATTAAAGTTGATACCACACACGAGGATTTTATAGTGGTTTACATTGTTAAAAGAGCTATGTTCACTATTTTTTACTATGATATAATTTGAGTACAAAATACAAGCATTAATGGTTGCAAAATTAAGAAAAAAGCCTGAAACAATTTCTACAGAGTTTTTGTATATGAGAGTTTGGCAGCTTCCAATGGTGCCTTCTGCTTCTATTTATATAAGTCGCTTTATGAGGTTGTGGGCTTTAACTGATTGTTTGAAGTGGGCTTGGTAACGTTCTGAGTAGTGGGACATACGTCATTCCTCGATTGGACGTAACCACCAAGCCATGCTCTCACGTTCTATTTAGTGGATTAATAGGTTTTCCTTTTTAACTGCCGAGCCTGAAACCATTTTGTCGAACCCTGCGAACCAAGCAAATTGGATGAAGATATCTATTAAACCAATTGATACCGTAAGTCGAATGAACACTTGACTAGTGAACCAATGGTAAAAAATGATACTAAATCGAACACACATTGGGCTCGATTTGTTCTGATTACAATTTGGGGTTTCCATGCTGGACCTTACTTAATAATGATTTAGCCTTGACTAAATCATATCCCAACAGTTAGCCCCCCATTTCTTAGTCGATAAGATCGACCCCAACACTAATGTCGAACACATTGAATTGAATCATCCTCCGACCTTTTGAATCGTTACTTCTTCTTCTTCACGAAATCACACGTTCATACTATAATAATGACCCTTCCTCGTGAAAAGGTGATTGTCAGTTGAACTTTACTTGTGGCACAACTTGATTGGTGCATTTCAAATTATCTCTATTGCGCTGACGTCAGTGGCAGGTTGATGAGACAAAGCCTCAGTTTGAGTGGGAACTCAAAAAGATGCTTAATCTTGGCCATCAGATCATCTCCTAAGAATCAAATCCTAGCCCTTCATAACAATTTTTAGACAATATATAAGAAACTTCCTCTTCCTCTCCTTCATTTTCACATTTCCTCTTTGAAGTTCTTCGAGTTCTTCTCAAGTTTCCCAAGTTTCTTAGGATTTCCAAGCAAGATTCTTACTTTTATTTTGATTTTCTTGCTATTTTCTTCCCAAAGGCTTGCTTTTCCCTTTATTTTGCACATTTTGGCACCATTTTTGCTACTTTTTCTGGAGAAAATCGTTAATTTCTTGGCTATTTGACTCTTTAGAACATAGAACACTTGCGAAAATCCCTTTAAAGTTCTTCAAACTCCAAGTTTTTAGACTCTTTGATCCTTCAAACCTTAGATTTCTCTTAAACTCTACTTATTGCCGCTAAAGTATGTCAAAGAAACCGATCGATATTAGCTCAGCTCCTTGTCATCAAGCAACAGTCCCTAGAACACGTATGACGACATGGATGTTGATGAATCGATCCGTCACCAATCCATGATCGAATGGAATTCCCAAATAGGTAGTGTTGGAACCATTAGGGAGGCAGAAAAGGCTATAGACGAAACAAACTTAGCCATTGATAGGACAAAACAAACCTGTGAGTGCGGTTGGTTGAACCAAAGACACCAAAGTTCCAAGAACTTGTCATTCAAGTCCTCATCGAAGGGCTTTACTCTCTTTGAGAAGAGCCTAGAATCGATTCTAATGGAGAAAGACTTAGCAATGATTAGAGCAAAGTTCGACAAGAATTAGTAAACTTGTTAGGTTCTTATAATGACAAACCAATCTTCTTTTTGTACAAGTGACAAAAGGACACATTAGTTGGGGGAAATACTTTTTAGCAACATTTGGAATTCAACTCAACTAGTAAAGGTTACGCAATAAAAAAAAAGTAGTGTTTTTTTTAAGAAAAAAAGTGTCGTGATTTTTCAAGTACTTGTTTGTCCAGTGGAGATTAAGGGCCCGTTTGTTTTAAGAACTTTTTGAATTCTTTGAACTCAAATTTGGATTCGAGTATTAAAAATCCTTTGAATACGTGTTTGTTTCCCTCAAAATTCAAATCTTTTGAGTATTAAGAATCTAAGTTTTCAGAGTTTTGACTCCCTCTAAGCTTGTGATACTCGGATATTTCTAATACAGTAAAAACTAAAATTCTCTCTCCTATAGTTGAGGAAAAAAATCATAACTTCTTCATTTGTTATCCAATTGAGATGATTTTTTTTTCATTGTATTCCTAGTGAAGGGAGGAATAAATTAAAATCCATATTGCATATTTTTTAGGATCATTAACACTAAGATTTTATTAGATTTGTTGATAAATTAAAAACTATTTTTACTATCTCTCCAAACACAAATTTCAATTTTATTCCATACTCGGATTAAAACTTAAATGCACATTTAAATGTCAATTGGATAACAAATCAAATTACTGACTCAAATTTTAATTCAAATCACACTAACTCAAATCAAATTACTAATTCGAATCCATTTACCAAATGGACCCTAAATGTCGCAAACATGTTTGTCTTCCTTGGCGAGAGCGGAGACACTGATTTTGAAGCAATGATATCGGGGACTCATAAGACGATAATCATGAAAGGAGTGGCGGTTAAGGGCTCAGAAGAGCCGCTGAGAACATCAGGAAGTTACCTTAAAGATGACACTGTCCCTCCTGAGAGCCCTCTAGTCAGCTTTGTTGATGGGGAAGCATCAGCCAATGAGATTGCCAATGCTTTGAGGCAAGTCTCCAAGTCTGCCGCTGGCATGTGAGATGTCACACCTTCTCTCTCTCTCTCTATATATATATAGGTCTATTCTTTTGTCCGGTAAAATATCTTATATGTTGACTTGTCTAATGGAGGGATATACATGTTTCTGTCATGCAATTCTCTGATCATGTGTGGTGTGCCGTCAAAAGTGTACCTAGTGATGGCCCTGCCATGGTGATGAAATGCTTCTTCTTGTTAGCATTTTTGTGTAACTTTGTTCCATAAGGTTAAACCAAAAAGTTTTGGTTTGGGCTTTTTTTGTTATAATATTTCTCTCTGAAAAATTTTGACAATTTTGTTTTTCTATGTGAACTTGTACTTGTGAACCATGTTATTTTTTAATTTATTTATTATTATTTATTTAGTTTTTAAATGATAATAAATAAATAAAAATAAATTTAAGTGGTCCAATAGATACGTATTTTTTTCTAAAGGGTATCAACGAAAGGCTATCTCTAAACTGATATAAAGTTTCAAAAAGAAGGTCTTGTTTCAGAGATACCTCTTCATGGTAACACACTCTGATGGTGGGTATCTACAAATATCACGTAAGAGAGGGTCCTTATGTCTATGCAATTATTTCATAAATACATCATCTCTAAAAATTTCAGAAGGTTTAGAAGATTCGCTTTCTTTCACAAGTTTTTGTTTTCTTCAGGAATTCTTTCAGAGAAACTCTCCACTCATTCTTAAGATTATCAATGGTTGGAGGTCAGTTTTTTTTTTTTTTTTTTTACGTTTCTGCATTTAGATGATTTTCATGCAATTTGGTTTATGCATATATGAAAATCATAACTCTGTATACATGCAAATTTCTTACATTTGATATCAAAAGCATGGGTTTTCTCTGCCTTGATATACCTGAATGGAGTTTTAATGGAGTTTTTCAAAATACCCAAAACTTTGTTTAATTTGAAATCGTTTTTTGATGTTTTTTTTTTTTTTTTATGAAAACCAACGTTAGAAATCATTAGGAAATTGATTTTCTAACATTTTTGGGTTTTTAAAACGTCAATTTTGGTACCTATAAGATATAGAAACGACCAGGTCTGCAATTGGACCCATTTGGGTCAAATTCGGGCAAAGAAGACCCGAAATAATAAAAAATGAAATCAGGGGCCAAAAACGACATGTTGTTTTTGCCCCGCATTTTGCAACCTCAAAACAACATGTCATTTTTTATTAAGAAAAACGACAAATCATTTTGCTGATGAAGGGGTGGCCATCGTTAGTGAAAACGACACGTTGTTTCGGGGCTTAATGCCCAAAACGACATGTCATTTTCCAGGCTTGAAAAATAAAAAACAAATCTGAAAAAAATAAATTATATTTTTTAGATTTTTTAATTTGGGTATTTTGGAATATTGTTTTTTTAATAAATCTAAAATTAATTATAATGAAATCCAAAATTTTATTATTTATGTTTAAATAAAATTAAATAATACAATTTTAGAAATTAATTTTAGATATGTTATTGAATTTATGCATAATTTATTTTGCATGTATTCTTTAGTTGTTATTCCTTTTAATATATGCAAATTCATGAATATTTTATGCATGAAAATTAAATGTCTTGAGTGATTTGTATAATTTAAATTAATTTAAGAATAACCACAACATCTTGATTATATTAAAATTATATCTTAAGTTTTTAAAATCACATTTAGTTAAACGGGCATTAATTGTGACTAATTATGTTTAGTATAATGAAATTTATCCCATAGGAAATTTTATTATATTAAATATGATTGGTTAGGATGAAATATTAAACTATTTTCTTAATTTGCCCACAGGGATTAAGAAATGGAATATAGTTTATTAGTTTAATCATATGGTTGTATGTGAATCAATGTGAATTATAAACTTAGTCCACAAGCAGTTTTTATGTCATATGATTCATAGTTTTTTTGTTGCATGATTTACATTGGTAAAATATGACATATAGTTATTAGCTTTAAACTTTTGATATGAGCATGTATGTTTGATGTATTGCAATAATTCAACCTGTTAAGTTATCAGATATGAAATGTGATATTCCCAAGCTTAAAGGTGCTAACTATAAAGTTTGGAAGGAGATGATTCTCCTTCATTTGGGGTGGATGGACATTGACCATGCCATAAGGAAGGATGAATGGCCCTCTATCACTAAGACCAACACTTTAGATGATATTAGTCGATATGAAAAATGGGAGCGATCCAATCGTCTCTCTGTTATGTTCATAAAGACTAAGATCTCTGCTGGGATTAGGGGTTCGGTTGACCAATATAACAATGTCTGAGCATTACTGAAGGCTATTGATGAGCAATTTGAGTCTTTAGATAAGGCATTGGAAAGCACCCTGATAATACAGTTTTCATGATTGAAGCTTACCGGTATAAAAGGCATGCGTGAGCATATCATGCGCATGAGAGGCATTGCGGCTCAATTGAAGACGCTTGAGGTTGAGATGTCTGATTCGTTCCTGGTACATTACATTCTAAACACTCTACCCTTTGAGTATGGTCCCTTTAAGATCTCCTATAACACATATATGGACAAATGATCAATTAATGAGCTATTGACCATGTGTGTTTAGGAGGAGGGAAGACTCATCATGGAAGAGCGAGAGAAAGTAAATTTGGCAACCTAGGGTAATAAGAAAAAGTCTTAGACCAAGCAAAAGGGGAAAGGCAAGGCTCCTACCCAGCTGGATATTAACAAGGAGTTCAAGTGCTTCTTTTGTAAGAAGAAGGGGCACGTGAAGAAGGACTGCTCCAAATTTCAAGAATGGCTTGATAAGAAAGGTACTCAACTCTCACTTATCTGTTATGAATCCAATATGATTGATATTAATTATAACATATGGTGGATTGACTCCGATTCTACAATCCATGTTACCAATTCCCTGCAAGGATTGCAAAACCTGCGGAAGCTAGTGGGAAGTGAGCAAAGCATCTATTGTGGAAATAAGATGCGCTCACATGTGGAGGCTATAGGAACATGCAAACTGATCTTAAGTAGTGGCTTTATTTTGTATTTGGAAAAGACATTCTATATTCCTAGTTTTTCTAGAAATTTAATTTCAGTTTCCAGACTTGTATCAGTTGGATATTCCTTAAATTTTTAGAATCTTCTTTCAATTTGTTTTATAAATTTGATTTTATTGGAGATGGTACTTTCTCTTATGGTCTTTTTCATCTTAATTTGCAAAATGATGCCAATTATACTACTATGCATGTTCATGAAAATGTCGGTATTAAGCGATGTTTTATAAATGATGAATCCTCTATGTTGTGGCATCGGAGATTAGGACATATCTCCATTGAGAGAATTAAAAGATTAGTAAATGATGGAGTATTTAGTACTTTAGATTTTATTGATTTTGATACTTGTATGGACTGTATTAAGGGTAAGCAGACTAACAAGTCAAAGAAGGGTGCCAAGAGGAGTTCTGATTTATTGAAAATCATACATATAGATATTTGTAGTCCAGACATGGACACGTACTCTCAAAGGTACTTCGTCTCTTTCATAGATGACTACTCATGATACATGTATCTCTACTTGCTTAACAATAAAAGTAAAGCACTATATGCTTTTAAGGTCTTTAAAGCAGAAGTAGAGAAACAACGCGAGAAGAAAATTAAGATCGTGAGGTCGGATAGAGGTGGAGAGTACTATGGTAGATACACTGAGTATGGACAAGCACATGGTCCATTTGCTAAGTTTCTTTAAGAACATCGGATTGTTGCCCAATACACTATGCCTGGTTCTCCATACTAGAATGGTGTAGCTGAAAGAAGAAACCAAATATTAATGGACATGGTGCGAAGTATGCTTGTTAGCTCCAAACTTCCTGAGTTATTGTGGACTGAAGCTCTTAAGACGGCAGTGTACATATTGAACCGAGTTCCAACTAAGGCTGTTCCCAAGATGCCTTTTGAGTTATTTAAGGGTTGGAAACCAAGTTTGTGACATGTACGCATTTGGGGATGCCCATCAGAGGTAAGAGTTTACAATCCATAAGAGAAAAAGCTAGACCCAAGGACCATAAGTGGATATTTTGTTGGTTATGCTGAATGGTCTAAGGGATACAGATTTTATTGTCCATCTCATAGTACTAGATTTGTGGAATCAAGAAATGCAAAATTTCTTAAGAATGACTTAATTAGTGGGAGCGATCGATCTTGGAACACTGTTCCTGAGAAAGATCATATAGATGCTCAACCTTCCACTTCTTATGATAGATTGATTATTGTACACAACATGCCTAAAGTTCAAATGCATGATGAACAACAACAAGTCATTCAAGTTCCACAGACTGTTGATCATGAAATAGATCCAGCTAAACAACAGATACATGAATCTGTTGAACAGCTTGTTGAACAACATGCTCCTCAGGAGAATGTTGAACCAACATTAAGGAGATCTACTAGAGAAAAGCGATCGGCGATACCTAGTGACTATATTGTGTATCTACAAGAGTCTGACTATAATGTTGGAGCCGAAAATGATCCTGAAACGTTTTCACAGGCCATAAGTTCTAAGGAATCTGACTTATGGTACAGTGCCATGAAAGATGAAATGGATTCTATGGCATCTAACAGAGTCTAGGATCTTGTTAAGTTGCCTGATGGTGTAAAAGCCATTGGATGTAAATGGGTCATTAAAATAAAGAAAGACTCATTGGGCAACATTGAAAGACATAAGGCAATGCTCGTCGCCAAAGGATTCACTTAAAGAGAAGAAATTGACTATACGGAGACTTTTTCTCCTGTATCTAAAAAGGATTCTCTTCGAGTCATTGTGACATTGGTTGCCCATTTTGATCTGGATTTGCACCAAATGGATGTGAAAATGGCCTTTCTTAATGGTGATCTAGAGGAAGAGGTTTATATGAAACAACCAGAAGGATTTTCCTCTAGTGATGGTGAGCATTTGGTCTGCAAGCTTAAGAAATCCATATATGGATTGAAACAAGCCTCTCGTCAGTGGTATTTAAAGTTTCATGACGTTATCTCTTCATTTGGTTTTGAAGAGAATATCATGGATCAATGCATATACCAGAAGGTCAGTGGGAGTAAGATTTGTTTCCTTGTGCTATATGTGGATGACATATTACTTGCAACTAATGATAAGGGTTTGTTATATAAGGTAAGGCAATTTCTCTCAAAGAACTTTGAAATGAAGGATATGAGAGAGGCATCTTATATCATTGGCATTAAGATCCATAGGGATAGATTTCGAGGTATTTTGAGTTTGTCTCAAGAGACCTATATCAATAAGGTTCTAGAGAGGTTTCGGATGAAAGATTGTTCACTAAGTGTAGCACCCATAGTGAAGGATGATAGGTTCAATTTGAACCAGTGCTCGAAAAATGAGCTCGAACGGGAACAAATGAAAAACATTCCATATGCTTCAGTTGTTGGAAGCCTAATGTATGCTCAGGTCTGTACAAGACCAGACATTGTATTTGCTGTGAGAATGTTAGGGAGATATTAGAGTAACCCAGGTGTTGACCACTGGAGAGCTACAAAGAAGGTGATGAGATACCTTCAAGGGACTAAAGATTACATGCTCATGTATAGACGACTGATAATATAGAAGTAATTGGATACTCCGACATAGACTTCGCTGACTGTGTTGATTCAAGAAAATCAACATCTGGTTTTGTTTTCATGTTTGCTGGTGGAGCTATATCTTGGAGGAGTGCGAAACAGACTTTGACTGCTACCTCTACTATGGAGGCCGAGTTCGTTTCTTGTTTTGAAGCTACTTTGCATGGTGTATGGTTGAAGAGTTTCATATTAGGCTTAGAATTATGGATTCTATTTCTAGGCCATTGAGATTGTACTGTGACAATTTAGCTGCGGTATTTATGGCCAAGAACAACAAGAGCGGTAGTCGAAGTAAACACATCGACATTAAGTACTTGGCTATAAGAGAACGTGTTAAAGAAAAGAAAGTGGTCATTGAACATGTGAGCATTGAATTGATAATTTCTAATCCTTTAACTAAAGGCATGCTGCCAAAGATTTTTAAGGATCATGTAGTACGAATGAGACTTGGTTCCATAATATTGTACACACATTTGGTTATTTATTTATGAAACTCTTATTCAGTTGTGACGTTTTCTCATATTCAGTTGTGTACATATTCAGTTACTTTGAGAAAAATCAATTAAGTTGGACTTGGAATAAACATAGGGTTTATTCATTAAGTTACGTTACCATTTATAAGTTAGTATTAAGGGATATAATGCATTGTGATACATGAAAGATAATACTCATTATAAGAGGACCTATTGCCATGATTCATGTGTTTATTCCTTAAGTTTGAGATTGATTGATTTTGGTTATTTAGAAAATATATGCGGACTAAGTGGGAGAATGTTATTTTTTAATTAATTTGTTAATATTTATTTAGTTTTAAATGATAATAAATAAATAAAAATAAATTTAGGTTGTCAAATAGATACATATTTTTTCTAATGGTATCAGCCAAAAGCTATCTCTAAATTGATATAAAGTTTCAAAAAGAAGGCCTTATTTAAGAAATACCTCTTCATGGTAACACACCTTGATGATGAGTGTCTATAAATATCACGTAAGAGAGGGTCCTATGCCTATACAATTATTTCAGAAATATACCATCTCTAAAAATTGCAAAAGGTTTAGAAAATTTTCTTTCTTTCACAAGTTTTTGTTTTCTTCAGAAATTCTTTTAGAGAAACTCTCCATTCATTCTTCAGATTATTAATGGCTGGAGGTCAGTTTTTCTTTTCTTTACGTTTCTGCATTTAGATGATTTTCATGCAATTTGGTTTATGCATATATGAAAATCATAACTTTATATACATGTAAATTTCTTACAAATCAAACAAGCAATAAACTTTTCAAGTACTTTGTTCCTCGTCTCTGTCTCAAGCTATGAGTCACATTTAATTGAAAAGGACCAACTAAAATTAGCTTTTATTTTTTCCAGGGCGGTAAAACCAAATATCATTCCTAACACTAAGCAATATTGTAGTAAATAAGAAATCCTGGCTTTTCTCTTGCTCAATTTGGTTCCAGAATTCACGCAATTAACAGAAGAAATGGCTCCCCAGTCACCATTTTACAAACCAGAGAACTATTTTTTTTAGTAAATCAAAACAAAAACTTTTTACTAGCAGTCAGAAGGTCGAATATCCTTGACGACCACTCATTATTCATAAGTGCCCCTCTTTCAAATGTGAATTCTAGACTTTTGACCGATCTCGTAAAACCGGTATCGCTACCGTGCGCTTCAAGCATCAGATTTCTGTCGTGGTCGTCAATATATAGATGGGCCCGTTAGCAACTTAAGGGTTGAAAGGCCGAAAGGTGGTATGGTATGGTAAATTGCATTAAATAGTACAATTTTAATTTTTAATATAAATAAATAATATATTTTTAAAATTATTTAAGTATATAACATTTTTAGAATCACGTGTTTTTTTAAACACTTAAATTTTTAATTTTATCTTATCTTTTTTTTTTTTCTCTTTCTTTTTGTTTTGGTTTTTCGTTATTTCAATATCGTTTCGTGTTTTTCTCTATGTTATTTTATACCAAAATAAATTTCAATTTGATCTATTTAGGCTATTTTCTTAATATTGTAATATTTTGGTCTATTTATTTTTAATCTCAATAATTAGTGGTCTAATTCTCTCATTCTTTTTTTAACAAAAAATATTTTGGATATACATTAAGAAAAATAATTTAATGAATTGGAAATGCAAACATATAAGATATTTATGTACAAAAGTGAGAGGAAATAGAAACGAAGTGCTAAAAATAAAAATGAAAAAGGATAGAGGGTAAGAAAAAAGGGAAGAAAAGTATGAAAAAGAATGAAAAAACCCAAAAAACCAAAAAAAGTTAAAAATAAAAGAGGATGAAAAAGGGGGAAAAAAAGAAAAGCAAAAAAAAAAGATAACAAGTTGAAATAAATTTTTAACATATATATAAAGTAAGAATAAGTTTCGTATAGGGTTGTCAAGAAGCTTTAAACTCAAAACGTTTCGTTGTTTTTTTTTTTAGGAAATTTTTTTTTATTTTCTAGCTGAAATGTTTTTCTTAATTTTTGAAACATTTTTTTTTCCTTTTAACTGCTTTAAATGTTTTTTAGTTCTGAAACATTTTTTTAATTTTTTTTTAATTTTTTTGTTAACATGTTTAATATATTCGTACAGAATGCGTGTTTTTTAACTGGTAAATAAAAAGACCAAAAACTATTTCTAAAAGAAAGGGCAGGGAATGTTTCCCTACCACGTGTCAACTTTTTATGAAAGAGCTAATTCGCTATGTTATATAGGGTAAGATTAGGTCGCTTAATGGATGAGGACTGCTTAGGCATTCGATGTTTTTAGCCTCACAAGCTTGAAGAAAAAATTGTGTACTCTTTTATAAAAAAATAATAAAATAAAATTGTAGGTGTGACGTTAAGTAAATATAATAGGAAAAATGACATGTAAAGGAAAATATTATTAATTATATGTTATTTTTTAGATTTTATATATTTTTTTCTTGGGTATTTTTGTTATTTAAGTCTGTGAAATTACTTAAAAGAGGTTTAATGCAGTAAAAATCAATTAAATATATATATGTGAGAGAGAGAGAGATATTAAAAAAATGTAGAACTCTAAGAGAATAAACAAAATAAAAGTTTGATAATTCTACACGGAACATGAGAAAACTAGCTTATCATAGAATTTTATTTTTAATTGTTAAACTTGTATTAGTTTTGACGATCAGTTTTGATGTGATCTTGGTTCCTATGATTCAAGAAAAAAGAAGAAGAAGATGATAGGTTAAGCAAGGCAAACTCCTAAATCCTTGAAGGTGAACCCACAAAAATAAAGCAAGTGTTTTGTGGATCCTCAGGGTCCTTTTGGAATGCTCAAAATAGTGAGGTTTTTTGAATCTTGTGGTTTCAATTGATGGTTTTGAATCTCTTATGATTTAAATCACGGTTTTCAATTGGTTTTAGAACATAAAGGTCTAAACAAGCAATAAAACATAAAAATTGATGCTTGAATAGTGTTAAAAAATGAGAAAACCATAAATATATGTGTTTGGACTTTGAATGGTTAAAACGGTTCAGACCATAAAAATTAAGGAGATCAATGTTTTTAAAACTGATGAGTTTGCCTATTTTAAATCATCCTCATCATTTTAAATCTTTTATTATTATTATTTTGTTTATCAAATGCCAGTTTAACTTGAACCCATAAGTTCACAAACGGGTTACACAAACTCACATCATTTGTCTAACACTCATAGTGAAGGCATTTTTTTCAAAAATAACATTGATAATAGTTTTTTTAATAGTAGCACTAACATCCTTGTTTAGGACTTTCATTTCTAACATTGACGTGTCAAGAACTGCGGTCTACACATAAACACCATCAAAATTACCCTAAGTTAATCCAACAACCACCATACAAGTCATGACTATTCAAAAAATAAAATAATATTTTGCAAATATAAAGATACACATAAAGCAAACATAATTTTTTTTTTAATTCTGAAAACAAATTTAACCAATAAAGCCCTCAGAAAACACAATCAACTGGTTCTCTCTTATTTATTCTTTTTCTTTTATTTTTCTCTCTCGCCCCTTTTCTCTCCATATTCCCTCTACCAACAAAAAAAGGTTTCTACGCAAAGACCGCCAAGCTTAGCAGGACTGTCGTACCGCATCTCCAACCGCTGCGCAGGCTGATACCATCACCGTCGCCCCTCATTTAAGGGAGTATAGTCATGCCCAGACCTTTGTTCGGTAAAATTCACTAACGCAAGTGCACGTTATCGATCAAGTAATACAATAGTGAGTAATAGTATCGTCTCACAGGGACTGTTGTATAATAATCTAACTAAATACTAAAGTTAGATTGACTCTTAGGTTTATCTAGTTGATCATATGAAGTTGTGATTGAATAAACTATTGAACTAAAGTACTAAATTAAGAATAAAAATTGCAATTAATTTTAAGAGATACTTCAATAAGACAAGGCGTTAAGGCATTTGATTTCACCATAATCACTAGATATGAATTTCATAAAATTATGCAACCCAATTAACAATACACATGTGATGACGGAAATTCCTAAATTATTTACTATCATATCTCTAGGTATAGCAAACCTACTCAGTTTATTACTCACTATATCTCTATGTGAATTTAAATAAATCAGAATGCATTAGGATTCATGAACTTTCCAGATAAAGCCACACAAATAATATGGTATATCTCTATCCATATTTAATTCATGGTTATATGTTAGATGAAGCATTTGCATAATTCTCCCTTCTCAGTTTTGAACATGCACATCAGATCATTTAAATGGTAGCTAATCATTTAAAACCATTAAACATAACAACAAATAACTCACGTGAATAAAATTAATTATGGTGCATAAATATGAAATTCACATCGTCATGATTAGGTTACATCATAGCCCTAACTAAGAAAATTAGAACATAATTGAAAAAGAAATAAAAACTGAAACTATAATTGAATCAAACATTAAGAGTTAAGAGAGCAAGAAATTCTGTCACCAATCTCTCACTTCTTACTCCGGATTGCTTGACGGCTCCTAAAAAATAAACAACGCTCTCCAAAATTGACTAATAACCTAGCTCCCCAGACTATTCTATTTATACTACTCTTAAGTTAACAAATCCCTTGTTTCGCGTCCAAAAATCGTGGTTAAGAATCACTCTGGTGCCGCGGCCCTTCTTTCCCAGCGCTGCGGCGCTTCTTTTCTATTTTTTTCTTCTTTTCTGCCGTAGCGCCGCGGCGCTCCTTTCCCAGCGCCGCGGCGCTGAGTTCCTGCCTTTACGCTGCACAGTTTCTCCTTGGGCGCCGCGGCGCTGCTTCTCTGCACACGGTCCTTGACATGCAATTTTTCTCCAATCTCTTGTGTTCGTACTCCTTTTGTTTTCTTCTTTTTTCTTTCTTCAACCTACATCAATAAAAGCATACTTTCATGAAAAAGTTGGATGTTTCATGTAATTTTTCTCAAAAACATAGTAATATTTGCTAATTAAAAGTGGCCAAATAACTCTCTAAACTAGAGTTATCAAAACCCCCCAAACTAACTTTTGCTAGTCCTCGAGCAAAATCAAGAAGTAACACAAACATGGAACAACAAATCCTTCAAGATGTCCTCCAAAATTTTTCCATCTTACAATTCACAGAAAAGAACAAATTCCATCCAAACAGTGAGATCGATTTGCTATTTAAGACTAATTCTAATTTTATGACCCGTGTGTGTGTGTTATCCATTCTTTTCAAATTGTATGCAATTCAGTAACATCCACATTACTCTGAGAAGTTTTGATGAGTTGTGCAAAGAAACATGTTCATAGGTTCACCTTTCATTCCTTTCTCCACTAATGTAGGCTAGTCATCCAACTCAAAATCATTAGGGCTTTATTAAGCTTGTAACGTCAGGCTGGGCTAGAGGTAGGATAAAAGTTAATTTTAGGCTCAATTCACCCCTCCATGTTGATTTCCAGACTCCAATTAGAATCACTCTTGGTTGTATACCCTTAAACCACTTCACTTGTACAATCAACATTACCCTTCTCTTCAAACCATCCAACTTCTGACCAATTTAGACCCTATCCCCAAGCTCACTCCATCGCCCTCAACTGCACTCAATTATGCGCATTGGTTTTCTTAGTCACTCATTGTTGTTTCATCTTTTTTTTTCTTTTTAGTTTTGTGTTGTTGTTGTTTTCTTTTTCCTTTTCCTTTTTTTTTTGAATGGCATCATATGAATACTAATAAGATCCTTAAATAGCAAATTAATACAACGTGAGGCTCAAAAACTTCTATGCTTCAAGTAACAACTCAACAACTCCCTTGCTCCATTCTACCTCCCAAAATACGCTTACCTTCTTCAGAAATCAACATGTTTACGGGATGTGGGACAAGGTATAAATGATTGACTGGTTTAACAAATGTGGGTGACAATGAAAGAACGGTTAATGCATCAAGGCTCAACAAGGTGACTAGAGATATTTAACTAAGGTTGGCTTGAACGGCTCAAACGATCCAAAAATGGCCTAAATCATGTTTTCAGTTAGATGTAGCCTAGGATTTCGCCTCGAGAGAAAATCAGATGAATTCTAAAACATGGGTGAACATCAATGGACATACACACAATTCAAAAATTCAAGATTTTTGTGCTCAAGAAATAGATCATAAATTCAGAATTAGAATTAAACAACAAATCCATTACACGTTTAGACAAAAATTCACACCTCCTACGAATTTTAAGACATCCAAATAAAGGATTCAATCATATCCAGATTCATCAATGCAGGAATGTATCACTTCAAGTTTCAAAAAGGGTTAACACAAGTTTCAAAAAACAAATTTTGTTCTCCCCCCCCCCCCCCCCCAAACTAAATAGAGCATTGCCCTCAATGTATAAATAAAGAAGAAAAGGTAAGGAAACCCCCTGAGTAACAAATGAGGCCAATTGGACTTGTGCAGCCATGGGAACTCTAAGAAGTGATCTAGATAACAAGGAAAACAAACAAAACAAAAACCTTAAGAAGTTGAGAATGAAAAGAAAACCTAAATAATGAAAGAAAAATGGAAAGTGAAATCAAGGCTCCGGGTGGTCAGGAAAATGCGGTGGAGGTGGAAGTTGAGATTCATCCATGCCCAAGTGTCGAGCAATTGCCCGCATCATGGCAATATTATATTCTAGGCCCAATTCCAAACGACGCAAGCGATCACTGATTGGTAACTCAGGGGCAGGTACAGCAGGCGGTTGAGCTATAGGAGTGACTTGTTCGGGCTGAGAGGGTTGGCTCGAAGCTGAGGCACTAGTGTCTTGCCGAAACGGAGGGCGTACTTCTTGGTCGCGGAAGCTTCCCACGACCTTTCTGTTAATGATTTTCATGGGTTGTAATAATTCTTCCTCTTGGTCGAATGGGACTCCGGCGTCGATGCATAGGCGTGTGATGAGGGAAGAGTGACCCAAACCACCAGTCGTGGAACCCATAGCAGTTCTCAGAATACTGTCTTGGATTACTTTTCCCACATCAATAGTTTTACCTGTAACAATAGCAAATAACAAGGCAGCTCTGTCCTTGGTAACATCAGAAAAATGCATTACAGGCATTAATTTTGATGCAATAAAATACAACCACGCTTTATACTCCCTGTTTAATGCGGAGGAGGGAAACGACACCGCTTCGCCTCCCCGTGTTAATTTTCACGTGGTGCCAGCAATAGCTATTGTGCCAAGAACTTCCTCATAATCCAAATGTTCACTGAGGTATTCATAATAATCATCATTATCGATATTTCGAAGCCCATAATACCTGTTAATGGTTGTTTTATCAAAACAAACCATCTTACCTCGTACACTTACCTGGAGGTTAGTGTGCTCTGGAACATTGGCATAAAATTCCCGGACAAGTGGGACTACAGCCGCCTCAGGTTGCTCAAGAAATTTGCTCCATCCTCTTTGCATAACCATATTAAAAAAGACTGTAGAAAAACCATCACTAAAGTCTAAACCCCGTTCCGGTACTACAGTTTTCTTAACAATGGCATTGTTATGTCTTTTTCTCGCGGCCTCACTCACAAACCGGGTATATGGGGTGGATGATGAGGCTGCAGTTCGTGTGCGCTTAGAAGCCATTTTCTTTTTTTGAATGGCACACACGTTGAAGAGAAAGACGAACCGAAAGGAGATGGCAGCCACAACGTTGGAGGATGAGGATGGCAAAGTTTTCTAGAGAGAGAGAAGTAAGAAGAAGTGAGAGAGAGGAGTTTAGTTTAGAGAGAGAAAGTGAATGGTGAGAATGAGGGAAAGGAAAGGTGGGTGGTTATGTTTAAAGGCTTTTTTTTTTTTTTCAAAATCACGCCTACAGCGCCGCGGCCCTGGAATTCCAGCGCTGCGGCGCTATCGTTCTGCCTTTTCTTTTTTTTTTTGTGGCACCGCGACGCTGGTGTTATAGCGCCGTGGCGCTTTCCTTCTGCCAACGAGATTTTCATTCATCCACAACAGCGTCGCGGCGCTCTAAATTGAGGGCTGCGGCGCTTGGATTCTGCCAAAAAAAAAAACACAGTTCACCCAGCAATTTTTTTCTGATGCTCCCTTATTGATTTTGACTCCTGCAAAACAAAATGATATTGTTAAACAAAAATAACCTAAATTATTTATTTTTTTATTATTTTTTTATTATTTTTTTTATTTTTATTTATTTATTTATTTATTATTTTTTTTTTGACATGATAAATAAGGAAATGCTTGGGTTGCCTCCCAAGAAGCGCTTGCTTTATTGTCTTCAGCCAGACTGTCTCAATGTCACTTGGTAGGAGCTTGTAATTCGATGGTGGTTTTATTCATGTTAACTCCACCTATAAAGTAGGGCTTCAAGCGCTGACCATTGACCTTAAATTTGCCTTTGGTATCATGTGCTACCTCTATTGCTCCAGATGGAAAGACTTGTGTTACTGTAAATGGTCCTGACCACCTAGATTTCAGCTTACTTGGAAACAATTTAAGGCGAGAGTTATAGAGCAAGACCTGTTGACCAACTGCAAATTCTTTTCTGAGAATGTGCTTATCATGCCATCTTTTCGTTTTCTCCTTGTAAAGCTTTGCATTCTCATAAGCATCAAGCCGAAATTCATCCAGCTCATTTAGTTGCAGCAACCTAGCCTCACCTGTCAATTGCGCATCAAAATTCAAACATTTAGTTGCCCAATAAGCCTTATGTTCTAGTTCCACTGGCAGGTGACATGCTTTTCCAAAAACTAGCCTGAAAGGGGACATCCCGATGGGAGTTTTGAATGCAGTCCTATATGCCCAAAGTGCATCATCTAACTTAATAGACCAATCCTTCCTAGAGGCATTTACTGTCTTCTCCAAAATCCTCTTGATTTTCCTATTTGAAATTTCCACTTGACCATTAGTCTGAGGATGATATGCTAGCGCCACCTTATGTGTAACCCCATATTTTCCCAAAAGTGCCTCAAATTGCTTACTACTGAAATGCGACCCTTGATCACTTATGATTGCCCTAGGGGTGCCAAATCAGGAAAAAATGTTCTTTTTCAGAAATTTGACCACGACCTTAGTGTCATTTGTTGGTACAGCAGCTGCTTCTACCCACTTAGATACGTACTCAACGGCTACTAAGATGTATTCATTCCCAAATGAAGGTGAAAATGGTCCCATGAAATCAATACCCCAAACATCAAATAGTTCACACACAATAATGTTGTTTAAAGGCATCTCATTTTTCCTAGAAATATTTCCCATTCTTTGACATCGATCGCATGAGGCTACATAGAAGTGTGCATCTTTAAAAAGTGTGGGCCAATAGAAACCTGATTGTAATACTTTAGCAGCAGTTTTAGAACCACTAAAATGACCACCAGCCTCCCCATCATGACAAAGTTGTAAAATGCTTACCATTTCGTCCTCAGAAACACATCTTCTTATCACCTGATCTGCGCAAATTTTAAACAAGAAAGGGTCTTCCCAAAAATAGTGTTTAACATCAGAAAAGAATTTTTTCTTTTGTTGATATGACAAATCAGGGGGTAGAACATTACTTGCTAAAAAATTTACCAAATCAGCATACCAAGGGACTCGCGTGGATTTGATAGAGAATACTTGCTCATCAGGGAATTCCTCCAAAATTGGGCTGCCCACTTCATCATGATTGGGAATTCTGGATAAGTGATCTACAACTAGGTTCTCAGCTCCCTTTTTATCCTTGATCTCCAAATCAAACTCTTGAAGCAACAATATCCACCTGATTAACCTGGGCTTGGATTCCTTCTTTTCAAGTAAGTATTTCAGAGCAGAATGATCAGAGTAAACAACTACTTTTGAACCAATCAAATGAGAACGAAATTTATCAAAAGCAAAAACTACCGCCAGAAGTTCCTTTTCTGTTGTTGTGTAATTCAGTTGTGCTTCCGACAAGGTTCGACTAGCGTAATATATAGTTTGAAAAAATTTATTCTTTTGTTGGCCCAGCACTGCTCCAACTACTGAATCACTTGCATCACACATGAGCTCAAAAGGTAAATCCCAATCAGGCGCTGCCATGATAGGTGCTGACACAAGCTTTTCCTTCAAAGCGTTAAAGGCTTGCAAGCATTCATTAGAAAACACAAATGGGGCATCTTTAACCAACAAGTTAGACAAAGGTCTAGCAATTTTAGAAAAATCTTTTATAAATCGCCTATAAAATCCAGCATGCCCCAAGAATCCACGAACAAGTTTAACAGATGTGGGTGGAGGCAATTTTGCAATAACTTCCACTTTGGCTCTATCAACTTCTATACCGTCTTTCGAGATTTTGTGTCCAAGCACAATCCCTTCCTGCACCATAAAATGACACTTTTCCCAATTCAAAACAAGGTTAGTTTCCTCACATCTTTGTAACACCAATGCCAAATTATGTAAGCATAAATCGAATGATGTGCCAAAAACAGAAAAGTCATCCATGAAAATTTCAATGAATTTCTCAACCATATCAGAAAAAATGGCCATCATACAACGCTGAAAAGTTGCTGGTGCATTACAAAGACCAAAAGGCATCCTTCTATATGCAAAAGTGCCATAGGGACAAGTGAACGTGGTCTTTTCTTGATCCTCCGGTGTAATAGGGATTTGATTATACCCTGAATATCCATCTAGAAAACAATAAAATTGATGTCCTGCAAGTCTTTCCAACATTTGATCAATAAATGGTAAAGGAAAATGATCTTTTCTAGTGGCGTCATTTAATTTCCTATAATCCATACAAACACGCCACCTAGTAACTGTTCTAGTTGGAATTAACTCATTATTATCATTCTTTTGAACAGTCATACCTCCTTTCTTCGACACAACTTGCACAGGACTTACCCATGAACTATAAGATATAGGATAGATGATCCCGGCATCCAATAGTTTGATAACCTCAGCTTTCACCACTTCTTGCATTTTTGGATTCAGACGCCTTTGGGGTTGAATGGTGGGCTTGTATTTCTCCTCCATAAGAATTTTGTGCATGCAAATGGAGGGGCTTATTCCCTTGATGTCTGCAATCTTCCATCCAATTGTGCCTTTGTGCTCTCTTAACACCCTAAGCAGCTTTTTGTCCATAAGATCTGTCAAAGAAGAAGAAATAATTACAGGTAGTGAGGAATTACCATCTAAATATGCATATTTTAAATGAGAAGGTAAGGGTTTAAGCTCAAAAATGGGAGGCTCTTCAATTGATGGCTTAGGCCTTGTGATGGACTGTCCCACTTCTACAAGTTGCAATGCCTTGTGCCTCGGAATTGGTGGATTTGCCTCCATAAAGTCTACATATTCCCTTATTTCCTCATTCTCAACATCCGCACCAGTAGATTAGGTTAGACAAGCTTCAAGCGAATCCTTGAAAACATCTTCCTGAAAAATCTTAGATACCAATTTATCAATAGTGTCAATTCTAAAGCAAGAATCATCAGTTGAGGGATATTTCATTGCTTCAAACACATTAAAGGTGACATGATCATCTTGAACCCTGAGAATTAATTTTCCTTGTTGCACATCTATCAAGGTTCTTCCAGTCGCTAGAAAAGGACGGCCTAAAATGAGCAGAACCTCATGATCTTCCTCCATTTCTAGAACAATAAAATCTGCAGGAAAAATAAACTTGTCAACCTTTACTAGTACATCTTCCACAATACCTCTTGGGTGCTTAATTGTTCAGTCTGCAAGTTGAAGTGACACTGTGGTTGCTTTAACCTCTCCCAAACCTAATTTCTTGAAGACAGAAAAAGGCATTAAATTGATACTAGCCCCTAAATCACATAATGCTTTTTCAAAATAAGAGTCACTAATAGTACAAGGAATGGTAAAACTCCTTGGATCTTTTAGTTTAGGCGGCAACTTATTCTGCAGAATGGCTGAACATTCCTCATTCAATTTTACTGTTTCATAATCCTCAAGCTTCCTTTTGTTGGCCAAAATCTCCTTCAAGAATTTTACATAGCTAGGCATCTGGGCTAAGGCATCTGCAAAAGAAATGTTAATATGCAATTTTTTAAACACCTCAAGAAATTTAGAAAATTGCTTATCTAATTTGTGCTGCTGGAGTCTTTGAGGGAATGGAATGGGAGGCATATAGGGCTTTGGATCATCAGGAAAAAGCTTGCTCTCGCATGTCTCCTTGGCTTGCTCATTACTCTCTTCTTCTTGTTCAATATTGACCTCCTGTTTAGCATCCTCTTGTCCCAATTGTTTGCCACTTCTCAAAGCAATTGCCTTTATGTTCTCAATAGGATTCTTTTCTGTGTTGCTTGGCAAAGAACCCTGTGGTCTACCTGAGATCATATTAGCCATCTGTCCTATTTGCATTTCCAGATTTCTAATAGATGACTCTTGATTTTGGAGTCTTGCATCTGTAGTCTTCATAAAATCTTGAGTGGAGGTCGCCAGCTTAGCAACAATATCTTCCAAATTTGGCTTTTTCTCCTCCTGTTGCTTGAATCCTGGTGGTGGTCTCATTGCATTTTGATTGCCCCATGAAAAATTCGGATGATTACGCCACCCCGGGGTTGTAAGTGTTGGAATAAGGATTATTTTGTGACCTGTTAAAATTTCCAACAAAATTAGCATTTTCAGAAGGTTGAGCAAAATTGTTACCTACCTGGCATTCATTGCTGGCATGTCCTCCACCACCAAAATTCACATACGGCATTCTAAATTTTCATAGCTGAAGCACTCATATGGTCTATCTTTCTGTTAAGTGCTTCAAACTGAGCTGTGAGTGCAGATAATGCATCCACTTCATGAACTCCTGCAGTTCTCCTAGTTTGTAGCCTTTCAGTAGGCCACTGATAGTTGTTTGATGCCATCTCTTCTATTAGATCAAAAGCCTCCTCAGGTGTTTTATTATTTAATGTCCCACCTGCAGCTACATCAATAGTAGCCCGGATACTTGCACTAGACCCATTGTAAAAAGTTTGTACCTGCATCCAGACTGGTAATCCATGATGTGGGCACCTCCTTAGCAGCTCCTTGAATCTTTCCCATGCCTCGTATAGCGACTCATTGTCCATCTGCAAGAAATTAGTAATATCGTTACGCATTTTTGCAGATTTTGCTGGAGGGAAAAACTTACCGAGGAATTTTTGGGCCATAGTATCCCAGGTGGTGATTGATCCTACAGGAAGAGATGTGAGCCAATTCTTGGCTTTATCCCTTAGCGAGAACAGTCTAACTGCATCGTATGACACTCCATTAAATTTAATAGTGTCATAGATTTCGAGAAATGCATCAATGTGGGCGTTTGGATCATCACAAGGTAGCCCACTAAATTGCACCGATTGTTGAATCATTTGAATGAGAGATGGCTTGATCTCAAAGTTGTTCACTTGAATAGCCGGCCTCCTAATGCTTGAAGTGGCACCTTGAATAGTTGGTGCTGCATAATCTCTCAAAAGTTGGCGAGGGTTTTCAGCTTCACCTGCATCCGCCATTTTCTTAGTGCGATTTCTCTATTCTCTTAACAGTCTTTTGAAAGTACACTCAATTTCTGGATCAAACTTAACAAGTTCCCCTTGTTTAGTTCTTCTCATACACCAATGCACTCCTAAAAATGAACAAAATAAAAGAAACTAGATTAAATCAAGAGTTATCCGGTATTAATATTAATTAGTATTAAACAAGTAGTCCCCGGCAACGACGCCAAAAACTTGTTCGGTAAAATTCACTAACGCAAGTGCACATTATCGATCAAGTAATACAATAGTGAGTAAGAGTATCGTCTCACAGGGACTGTTGTATAATAATCTAACTAAGCACTAAAGTTAGATTGACTCTTAGGTTTATCTAGTTGATCATATGAAGTTGTGATTGAATAAACTACTGAACTAAAGTACTAAATTAAGAATAAAAATTACAATTAATTTCAAGAGATACTTCAATAAGACAAGGCGTTAAGGCATTTGATTTCACCATAATCACTAGATATGAATTTCATAAAATTATTGAACCCAATTAACAATACACATGTGATGACGGAAATTCCTAAATTATTTACTATCCTATCTCTAGGTATAGCAAACCTACTCAGTTTATTACTCACTATATCTCTATGTGAATTTAAATAAATCAGAATGCATTAGGATTCATGAACTTTCCAGATAAAGCCACACAAATAATATGGTATATCTCTATCCATATTTAATTCATGGTTATATGTTAGATGAAGCATTTGCATAATTCTCCCTTCTCAGTTTTGAACATGTACATCAGATCATTTAAATGGTAGCTAATCATTTAAAAGCATTAAACATAATAACAAATAACTCACATGAATAAAATCAATTATGGTGCATAAATATGAAATTCACATCGTCATGATTAGGTTACATCATAGCCCTAACTAAGAAAATTAGAATATAATTGAAAAAGTAATAAAAACTGAAACTATAATTGAATCAAACATTAAGAGTTAAGAGAGCAAGAAATTCTGTCACTAATCTCTCACTTCTTACTCCGGATTGCTTGACGGCTCTTAAGAAAAATAAACAACGCTCTCCAAAATGGACTCATAACCTAGCTCCCTAGACTATTCTATTTATACTACTCTTAAGTTAACAAATCCCTTGTTTCGCGTCCAAAAATCGTGGTTCAGAATCACTCTGGCGCCGCGGCCCTTCTTTCCTAGCGCTGCGGCGCTTCTTTCCTATTTTTTTCTTCTTTTCCGCCTAGCGCCGCGGCACTGAGTTCCTGCCTTTACGCTGCACAGTTTCTCCTTGGGCACCACGGCGCTGCTTCTCTGCACACGGTCCTTGACATGCAATTTTTCTCCAATCTCTTGTGCTTGTGCTCCTTTTGTTTTCTTCTTTTTTCTTTCTTCAACCTACATCAATAAAAGCATACTTTCATGAAAAAGTTGGATGTTTCATGTAATTTTTCTAAAAAATATAATAATATTTGCTAATTAAAAGTGACCAAATAACTCTCTAAACTAGAGTTATCACCCTCACCTCTCCCAGCGCACAAGCTCAAATCTTCTTCCACCGGCTAGATTTCTTAATGACCTTTACATCCATTTTGTCTTTGAATTTATGAGAATTCTAAACAATACCTATTATTATTTTGTTATAATACATTGTGATAGTAAGTAATCTGATGGCTTTGCATGTCGTAAAGTGTACAGAAACTTGCTCAGAGTAGTGAAGAACTTGCACAATCTCTCAAAGGGAACTTATCATCATACCGAATGGTACACATGATAATTACTGCTAGTATGTATGATAATTATCGATGTTGTGTTTGCTGCTGCTTATAAGAGTTATAAGTAGAATGCTTGTTTTCTTTTGTCAATAACACTCATTAAAAAAAAAAAAAAAAATCTTCCAATGAATGCTCCAATGTATAACCATAGTCACAAGTAGTCGTTGTTATACCCGCTGTTTGGCCAGAAACTTATTTATGAACAATGTAAAGCTTTCATATGTTACAATAACAATAAAAAAATTGCTACAGTGTGAAACTTTTACATGCTACAATAAAAGTGGTTTTAACTCACGATGCCCACCACCTTTTCAAATATTTTGAGGTCATTGTTATAAAAATTATTAGGCTCCATCACATTACTGGAAATTTTATTTTATCATAAGAATGCATTATAGTCATTTTCCTAAAAATAAAAAAAATTACATTGTACCATTCAACTTTTAATTCAAAATCTAAACAATCATGTTTGGTCAGTACTACAGTCACTATACGAGTCCACAAAAATAATATGAACTTCAATTAGATTATGTTTAAACATTGGAGCATTGATTGGTGGACTAATATTTCTTTTTAAAGCGGAGTATTATTGACGAAAAAGAAAACAAATATTTGGCTATAATTCATCATTTGAACTCCACCTTTTTCTCTCTCTCTTCATTTGAAAAAGTGATGCTCAGTTTAATAATTACAGTTCAAACTGTTTTTATTATAGTGTTTTCTTTAACAAAATTTAGACCTAAAAAAATAATTTTAATTATAAAAAAACAGTTTCAATTATTCTTCTAAGCATATTACATTTGGTGGCCGACACAACCTCATTTATGGATATTAATATTTAAAGAGACTTTTTTTTTTTTCAAATTTAAGGTGAGGAATCCTAAAAAAAAGTTGGGGGTTGTGTTCTTGAGGTACCAGTTGATAAGATTTGTTTTCAATTTGAATAATAAGTGAAATGGTACCTAACTTTGTTTTTTTGCCTCACTGACATAATTATTGTCATGATATGTGCAGCGATTGTGAGACTTTGGGAAGTAAAATGAAAATAACGGTTTGAAATGAAAGTTTAATAGTATATAAAAATTTTATTATTGTAATAAATTTTACAGTGTAATATATTTTTACGTGTAATATATTTTTACTTTATATTATATTATGTGAGAGTTTTAGGGCTAATTTGTCGTTGTTTTTACAGGCTATGTTTAGCTTTTATAGCCACCGGCAACCACTCACAAAATTTAAGCTATTAAGTGAACTTGCTTTTATTAATTTGCTTATAGAAACTGCTACCCAAGATGATGATTTGAGAAGCAAGGCATGTGCTATTTTTTTTTTATAACTAATGCGATCATAATTTAAATTTATTAAATTAACTTTGATAATGATACGTAATTCTAAATCTACCTATTTTTTCATTATAAATCAATGTGACGTATGGTGTATGAGTTTAGATTAGTTCAAACTATGAAGGTAGTTGAAACTAGTGTTTGATGGAGTAATAACTTAGACAAGTTCAAACCATAGACGTGGTTTCAAACCGGCCAAAACACACACAATCTAAACTTTACCCCTCCTCAAGTTCACACGGTTTTAACAAATTTCTATAGTAAAAACCATCATCATTTTCATTTTACTTCATAAGCTATAGTTTTTCAAATATCATTTCTTGTTTTAAACTTAATGTGATGTTTATTCTCGTTTTAAACCTTTATATTTCAAATGTCAATTCAAAACTAATGTTTAAACCACATATTTTAGAACTCACAATACAAACCATAATGTCGGTACCGAAAATTTAAAATTTATTTGTAATGTATTTTTTTTAATGTTGTTGTGACCACCTTTCTTTAGAGTGGTTTTTTACTTTCAAAAAATATATTATCATTTAAAAACAATATTTTAGTATTGTGAGATTGTATAAAATATATTATCATTTAAAAACAATACATAAATATTACATATGTTGATTTTAGAATTAGAATGAAAAATTAAAAATAAGTAAAGCATGTCTATTTTGGTTGTTATACATTTATAAAGTAATTTTATACATAATTAACTAAACATATGAGATTCTGCTTATGATATTCACAACAATTTTGAAAAATGTTTATCAAAGACTTACTTATTTTCGGTCCATAACATAACAGCAACACATCACACCATGCCAAATTGGCCTTACATTGTTTTAGTTAAAATTGATTTTGTTAAACACTTTAAAGGTCATTTTTAAGAATGTACGTATTGTGGGAAATGCAATTGCTGACATGTCATTTTTGTCTTCCTATTGAAATTCTTATAAGTGTTCTCTTGAAATAATAAAAAATAAAGGAGTTTTGTTATAGTCGAGAGTGTTTAAAAACAAAATTAAAACTTAAATTAGAGCTTAAATCATGTAAAAATTTTATATTATAACAAATTTTTACTTTCATATGTATAAGCTTTACGTGGTAAAAAGTTAAAAAGTTTTAATAAATAACAAATATTTACTTTTCATCATGGCATGCATTAGCTTTCAATTATAGTAAGTTGGAAAGTTCCGCCTAACTTGCCAAAGCCGTTGTTGTTGTGGGAAGAAGAATCACCTGCTGAAGGTCTGCCCTACCACGCCACATCCTCCACGCTTCTTTCTTGTTCATCGCCGCCGAACTCCATCCTCCCCTCTCTCTCTAGCCATGGGAGACGTCTCAAATCCGGACGCAAACTTCTCGGATCGAAAGGTCCCGAAGCTTCCAATCCCCGGGAAAAGAAACATCCTTATAACCAGTGCCTTGCCCTACGTCAACAATGTTCCTCACCTTGGAAATATCATCGGATGTAATTAATCTCCTTCTCCTTCTTATTATGCACCTCCAACTGTTTGTGTTTTTGCCTGTGCGAGCCATTTTAAGAAAGAACCAAAACCAGAGTTTTGGGTTTTTTTCATTTCTTTTTTTGGATATAATTTGTTTATGTTTCTTCGTTTTGGGGTTTTTTTTGGGATAGCTGTGTTGAGCGCTGATGTGTTTGCAAGATACTGTCGTTTGCGGGGTTATAATGTGATTTACATATGCGGCACGGATGAGTACGGCACGGCCACTGAGACCAAAGCCATGGAAGAGAAGTGTAGCCCCAAAGAGATTTGCGATAAGTAATGTTTCTCAGTTTTTGAAATTTTAAGCTAAAAAACATTTGTAGCGTGATTTATGAGACTGGTTGGTTTTGTGCTTTAGGGAGGGTTTATGTTGTTATTTTAGAGTTTTTTTTATTTAATTTTTGTTGTGGATTTTACAATTTTCAAGTACCATGCAATTTCTAGTTCAACATAAGCTTTGATGATGCTTCTGTGATTTATGGAGGGTAACGTTTTTATTTTGGGTTTTTTTTCTTAAATATTTGTTGGGGACTTTTTATAGGTACCATGCAATTCATAGAGAAGTTTATAAGTGGTTTAATATAAGCTTTGATGAGTTTGGGCGTACATCATCCCCACAGCAGACTGAGGTTTGCCAAGCAATCTTCAAGAAACTGCTGGATAACAATTGGCTCACAGAAAACACAATGCAACAGGTATAGGGTCATTTCTGGATTTGACATTAACTTGGCCACGTTTAGATTATGTTGAAGAGCCAGTAAATTCTGTGATTTGACTGTGTCTGGACAAGTATGTGCGGCCAGAAATGTCTAGTTCATTTTATAGCTGCAATGTTGAATTGAGTTCTTGCTATGTTTCAGCTTTACTGTGACACATGCAAAAGGTTCTTGGCTGATCGCCTTGTGGAGGGTTCCTGCCCGAATCTGGGGTGTGGTTATGACTCTGCTAGAGGTGATCAATGCGAAAAGTGCGGGAAGCTATTGAATCCAACAGAATTGATGGATCCTAGGTGCAAGGTATATAACTTGTGTTCTGCATAGCTTTTAGCCTTAGACTTAACTTTTATATTTAAGTCGATCATTTTGGACTTTTTAGTTTCTTTCATGGTAGTTGAGTGCTGAGGTAATTGAATTGGTGACAAGAATCATAACTATGTGCACAAACATAGCCTTCCGTGGTGAGACTGAGTTGTCAACTTGCTATTTGGTCAATTGGGTCTGTTTCTTGCTAGAAGCCTCTTACAGTCTCTGTAGTTGTCATGGTTCCTGGGAGGAAAAAAATTAGGATAATTTGATCACTAAAAGATTGTTGTTTAAGTAACATATTTCTACTGCCTAAAAAATACATGTTTTGTTTCTCACTTCACTACTTGCAAGCAGGTTTGTCGGACAACTCCACATATTCGTGATACAAACCACATGTTTCTGGAACTCCCTTTGCTGAAAGACAAATTGGAACAATATATTAATAAAATGTCAGTGGCTGGATCGTGGAGCCAGAATGCAATTCAAGCAACAAATGCTTGGCTTAAAGAAGGGCTTAAACAACGATGTATTACTAGGGATTTGAAGTGGGGAGTTCCTGTTCCTCATGATAGGTTCAGAGACAAGGTTAGAAGCTATTCTTAAGATCTGCGTCTTTGCTGCTTGGTATCTTCATTTATTTTCAGTTGCTTCCTAAAATTTATATAAATTTTGTCCCACCATGAGATGTGCAGGTTTTCTATGTCTGGTTTGATGCACCTATTGGATATGTCTCAATTACTTCATGCTATACATCTGATTGGGAGAAGTGGTGGAAGAATCCTGAAGAAGTCGAATTATATCAGTTCATGGGCAAGGATAATGTACCTTTTCATACAGTAAGTGTTAATTCTTCAAAATCTATGGTAATTAAACGATCAAGTTACGTCCTTGGGGATTTTGCTTTTTCATTGTTTTACATATTCCATCATCCAACTTAGAGATTTTTTTTTCAAAATAATAGTCCCAATTTAATGATTAATGCATTTATGCAATTATAGATCTGTGAAGTTGTCGTTTTTTTATTCCTCTCAAATTTTATTTTCATTTTCTGTTAAAAGAAGTGTCTCATTTGAAGCTTCTTGTGCACTTGAAGTATGCCTTATGAGATCAACATGATAAACTACTGTAATATATAAATTTCACATTTGTAGACGAGGGCTAGCTGTAGTGTCGTGCTTGTATTGTTGTTGTAAGAGGCCTAGAAGACATAGGTTTTGACTCATTCTGATTAGCATGCAACTAGCCTTTTGGAATTTCTGGCTTAAAACTTAGATTTATGTAGTCCTCTATATATTTTTCCAACTCTTGGTTTGATGTATTTCTTTTTGGATCCTCCCGTTCTTGTTTTTTGATATTTCCAGTGTTACCTTCTCTCAATGTGGAAACTATTTGTTTCATATCCACTAATTATCGATACAAGAGCAGCTTGGATGTTTGGGCCGCATATACAATGTTTACACCTTTGCATGTTTGTGTACTCACTTTTTTAACTGGGAGTATATTCCAATTTCAGGTGATGTTTCCATCTACTCTTCTTGGAACTGGTGAAAATTGGACACTGATGAAGACAATCAGTGTTACTGAATACTTAAATTATGAAGCAGGTCAGTCCATCCACACTCATGGCTATTTATCATCTGAATGGATAATTTTTTTTGAAGTTCTCTTGCAACATGTTCTCATATCAACATCTTACTGTTGATGTATTGTGATCTAAAACTTTCCAGGAAAGTTTTCCAAGAGTAAAGGCATCGGTGTTTTTGGTAACGATGCAAAAGAAACAAATATTCCTGTGGAAGTTTGGAGATATTACTTGCTTACCAATAGGCCTGAGGTAATCTCATTGACGTTTAATTTATGTCGATTCATTTGTTGAATTGTTTTATATGTAGTTTTTTTTCTTCACATGCTACTAATATTTTGAATGGGCTTGTTAAACTAGGTTTCGGACACATTATTTACATGGGCAGATCTGCAAGCAAAACTGAACAGCGAGTTGCTTAATAATTTGGGAAATTTCATAAATCGAGTTTTGAGTTTTATTGCTAAACCTTCAGGTTAGTTGGATTTTGTTGTCTTTATAATCAGTTTTATTGGATAAACACGGTCACACATCGATTATGGGTGGTGCAGAATTCAAATTATAACCAAGTTCTGAAGTTCATACCTTCAGTTTGTTTCCTTTATTTCTGAACATCTATGTCTCGTTTGTCAACTGTGTTGATTTACCTTGATGTTGGAATTTTTGATTAACGAGTTTTGAGTGCATACTCTTTCTCACATTCTCCTTTGTAAGATACTCTTCAATTATATAGAAGAAAAATTACAATATTATATAGAAAAATTACATCCTTACGTCTCTGCAGCAATTACAATATTATATAGAAAATTTACATCGTTACGTCTCTGCAGCAATTTAAACTAAATGTTCATCATGCAAGTCATGAAGAAAATTGGATTTTTTAAACACTCTCAATTTTTTCCCTGTTCCTTTTTTTATTATTTTTTTATTTTTTATATTTGCTTTTGGGTCTTTTGTTTGTGTGCCAAAATGACCGCTAAAGTTGCAACTCTATGCAGCAGTTTAAATTAAATATTAAGCATGCAGGTCAAGGTTATGACTCCACGATACCTGATGCTCCACATGATGTGTCTGATCCCTTGACTGAGAAACTAGGCGAGAAGGTTGGTAAATATGTGGAGCAATATTTTGAAGCCATGGAGAAGGTAATCGATGCACTAGTTTATGTGTTGCGTGTAACTTGAAGCTTCTCATTTTCTCCACATATCTTTTCACACTAACCTAAAATGTTTCTTTGGAATTTGCATAGGTTAAACTAAAGCAAGGATTGAAAACTGCAATGAGTATTTCTAGTGAAGGAAATGCATATCTTCAAGTAAGTTTGGAACATTTTGTAATTGTGTTGCTGTATATTCAAATTTTATTGATACAGTCATTTGATTTATTCAAGTTGATATATATCACGAAGCCAATTTTCTATTCCTACTTTAAGATGCACATAAAAGTTGAAATGTTTTTGCAGGAGAGCCAATTCTGGAGGACTATTTAAGCAAGATAAGCCACGCTGTGCCCTTGTTATGAAGACTTCAGTGGGCCTGGTGCATATTCTTGCGTGTCTATTGGAACCCTTTATGCCATCTTTTTCTCTTGAGGTAATAAATATTGTCTGTGGATTGCTGTGGCATGCTTCTTATTGTGTGATCATGATAGGTCAATTTAATACGGCTGCAAACTAAAGATTCCTTCTTTTTGATTTAAGGTATTGAAGCAGCTTAATTTGCCTCCTGAACAACTTTCACTTGCTGAGGAAAAAGGAGACATCGATATGGCTAGGAGACCTTGGTTGATTGTACCTGCAGGTCACAAAATTGGGAAACCAGAACCACTGTTTAAGGAATTGGTATGTCGAGTAATATAAACACACACACACACACATAAACTCCCATTCTTCGAATCGTCAAACGTCAAGATATTCTCAAGTCTTATGCATAACTATTTGCCATCTGCTCGTTAATGGAAACCTATAAAAAATTTATTAATTGAAACTTGGTAGTTTCTAGGTAGGCACTTTAGTTTGGCTGTTTGGAAATTGAACTTTCTGTATTCTAAATGGAGTTTATGAAGATATATATATATATATATATTTTTTTTTTAAATGTGCTGATACTCTATTTGTAGTTTTGCTGTTTGGTATCTTTAGCAACAAAAAGGAAAAGAGAGAAAAAAGACGCATGCTATTGGGCATGATATGGCTGCTGAACAACTTATTCTGTCTTAGGTGAAGTCTCATGTTGTTTGTTGTATTTGTTTACAGAAAGATGAAGAAGTAGAATCTTTCAGAAAGAGGTTTGCTGGAAGTCAAGCGGATAGAATTGAGAGAGCGGAAGCTGAAGCAGAGAAGGTGGCTAAGCAACTGAGGGCAGCAAAAGTTTCAGGTTAAAATGGTTTTGGTTTAATAGCTCTAGAGGTTCTTGAACTTTTAAGTCAATGATGATTTGGTCCTCAAACTAATTTTATAGGCAAAAATCTCCCTGGGTTAATGTTCATGGTGCAATATCAGTCCTTTCTGTTATTGGCTGTTAAAATTTGGATAGAAAACATCACGTGCATGGGATGTGACCATTTTCTATAGTATAATTAAAAAACTAACTCTTAAAACTTATTAAAAATCAAAATTAAAAATTAATTTTAAATTTAAAGAATCATAGCCATTGTTTTTTTAGAAATAAATCCATGAATAGTCTGTTCTTTCTTTAAAGTTAGTCTCTGTAGTCAATTTTGTCTCATAAATAGTTCTTGAATTAAAAAAGCGTTCCTATGTTAAATTTTGGATCTAAATTGTTGATAGGCTGTTGGGTACATAGGTTAAAAACTGTTTAGGCCAGTTCAAACCATGAAGGTGGTTGGCATTAGCATTTGGTAGAGTAATAGCTGAGTTCAGTTTAAACTATGAAGGCGGTTTTAAACTGGCCAAAACACCCTAAATTCAAATTTTGCCTCCCAAGCTCAGTTTGAACCATTTTTTATAGTAAAAACCATTCTTATTCTTGTTTTCCTTTCATAAATTATAGTTTTTCAAACACTAGTTCTCGTTTTAAACTTGATGTGATGTTTTATTTTCGTTCTAAACATTTACACGTTTCAAATGTCAGTTCAAAACCATTGTTTAGTCCACATAGTTTAAAACCCATAGTTCAAATCATAAAGTTCTAAGCTATACACCATTCTGAATCCGTGCACCAGAGAAACCCTAAATTGGACTCTTGAAATGTCTCTGATTTTTTTCCTCTCTTAAAATAGTCCCTATATTAAAGTTGTACTAAATTTAGTCTTCGACTGCAAAAGGTGCTCAAATTGGTGCATCTGTTAAATAAATAGATGAAAAACAATATACTAAATATAACATGAAAAGTTCTATCGAATTTATTTTGTAAGCTAAAAAAATTCAAAATTAGTCCTTATATAAGCAAATGGATAAAATGCGTGAAATATGCACACTTAAGCTTCTTTTTTAAAACGTTTTTTAAATAGACATGGCTTAAACAAAAAAAATGTCTCTTTATTGTTTTCTTGTTTTAAAATTATTCTCAACTCTTTTTATAAGATTATGGAAAATTTGTTTCTCAAAATTTTTATACAAAATTTTTCCCAAAGTATATTTATGAAAATCATGATTCTGTACGTGTTTATGTATATCTCAATGTGCATGAAAATAGAACGCTTAATACAGTGGAATATATTGATTTCTTTAACAAACTCTTAGGGGTTGTTTGGTTGGAGAATTGTGATGACTAGAGAGACTGAAGTATTAATTTGAGTAATGCGAATGAAGCAAATACCTGTTTGGTGCATTGAATTTTCAAATCACAATAACAATTTCCAAGGCATTTTAATCCCAAAACCCGAGTTCACCTCGGGGTTGTTCTCGGCAGACTTCAATATCAACGCTACAGTATTTGTGCTCGACCTGTGATGCGCATGACTCTTCGTGTGATTCTCTTCATCGTAGAGATTCTCTGAAATCTCTTCACCCAATTTTTTCTTACCGTTGAGGGATTTTATTCCTGCAATAAATCCCCCAACTGAGCAGGTATGGTTGAACTCTTTCTCTCTCCTATGCAGTCTACCCACCATTATTGTTCTGCAAAAGCTCTCTCTGCGTCTCTCTCTCTTCGTCACTCTCTCTCTGTCAAAACGGCGACCATCGTTCCTGACCGTGAGAGCTTCGGCCCTCAACTCGGTCGTCTTCTCCGTCGATATAGATCGGCCCATCGTAGACCATATCGGGCCCACCGACCATTATTGAGGTGTTATCGTTGTTTGAATCGGAGTAGGCGACCAGTGTCCTCGCGAGTTGCCGATATTCAGCCGGAGTCTACCCAATCATCTGTTGCCTCAAACACGGTAAGTATTCGACCTCTAATCCTCTTTTTTTTGTTCTTGTTTTTTCTGGATCTTGTCTTTATACGAGTTTGGGGATATTGCAATGCTCTGTTAACTTATGGTTGGTATGTTCCTCTGTTTTTGTTGGATGTAGATTTATTTTTTTTTTCATTTTTATTTCTTTGAGCTCTCCGGAGTTTGGGTTCGTCTTCATAATCGGCATCCCTAGTTAATACGGTTACTCAGAATGTTGGAACGACTGAGAATGATCCACTGATTTCTTTCATTTCTCCAATTGCTTTTGTTCTTTGGCTGATGCAGTATTTCACGGTTCTCTAGTACATCTATCAGTTGAAACCATGTTGAACTAATCCATTGATGTTCTTTCTTGTTGTTTTGGTTCAACATTTTCAACGGCTGGAAACAGGTCCTTTAGACGAGAGATTATCTCTGTTGACATATATCCTGATGTGTTATTACCTTCTGTGATTGATAATTTGTGAAGTTGTTTAGAACGAAATTGCTACCAATTGCATATCATAGCCAAATGGAATGAACTGTTGAACTCCTGCTTTGGAAAAAAGTGATACATATTTGCTTTCCTTTGCTTTTTTAATCTGTTGTTGTTGTTGTTGTTGTTGTTGGCAGTGGTAGTGGTGGTTTTGTTTTAGTGTTGTTGTTCTAAGCTAATAAGTAATCAACCCAATAATATATGCATTATGACTAATTCATTGAGTTTTAGCAATTTGTACTTCAATTTGATTCATAGATTAGATGATATGAAGGCATCATGCATTTCCTGTACTCTCGGTTTTTCCTCTTCTCATACCAATGTTTTAACTCTTCTCGGTTTTTCCTGTAATCTGTTGTTGTATTCTACACAAACCAAACCATGTGGTGCAAGACGTCATTTGCAGTGTATAACACGCCTTGGTTTTTGTTATTTGTATTCAATCAACTGTGAACTATGATATGTTACGTGTGAACCTATTACTGTGAACTTGTAATTTGTTTTACACTTGTTCTTATAACAATTGACACCTACATTGCTGATCGTTTTGTCTTGTCTGTTTTTTTTTTAATGAAAAGAATTTAAACTTGATAAGATCACTGGTACTACATTATGACCCTAGAGAAAGGGCTGGCTATGATGAAACTAATTCTGCTCCCTCGCATTGGTTGAAGCTTTATTATTGTGGATTGTCATGGGCTTCATATGCTAGTGTGCTCTCGGTTGGCTATGCACATGATTGTGGCATTGTGCAACTTTCGTTTTCCACATGTCCTTGTGTGTACCAATCGATCGTAGCATCGTTGTGGACGTCTTAAGTGGCAATCGACAATAGTTATGCTCCTAATGTGAAAAGGATGAAGCAATTACAGTTTGAGCCATTTCTATCTCAACACGTATTCTAAATAGATTTTCACATTCTTTTCATTGCAAAATGTCATATGCATTGGCTATTGCGCGCTCTATGGACTGTTGACTCAACCACCGCAAGATGGGAAAGAAGAGGAATGATGATGAGGCAACCGTTAATTGGACCCGACAAAATGAGAGAGCTTTGTTATTAAGGCTAGTGGACCATCAAACAACCGCCCTGGGACGACATCCTACCGCAGCCGATTGGGACCGGTGGGCGGAGGAAATTTTTGGTAAAGGTGTTCCTGGCGAACGTTGCAAGCAAAAGAGAAATCGACTTAGGAAAATTTTTCAGCTATATTCCGTTCTGATAAATGCAAGTGGCCTTGGTTGGGATTCTGAAACTGGGGCCGTTCATTGCGAGGCAGCATATATAGATGATTTCTTAGCCGTGAGTTTATTTTCCTTTCACTGGTATCCATCTAAATTCTTCAAAATATATATCACTTTTGGATTGTTGGTCGCTGATAATTTTTATTATTCGATGTCCAGCGAAACCCCCAAGCGAAGGACTTGATTGGCAAGGCTGTGCCAAATTGGGCGTTGATATCGCAATTGTTTCACAGGGAATCTGCAACCGGCTGTCATGCGGTTGCTTCGGGTTCGACTCGTTTGACTGAAGCTCGTAGTCCGCAGAGAAGCAACTCCGAGCATGATGTTTGTACTGATCAGATGGACTTACAAGATGAGATCAATAACCCTGACGATAGGGCATACATTGCTCATTTGGCAGGACTTGATGGCCGCCGACCAGAAGTACGTGCCTGCAACATTGCTCCTACCTCTCGGAGAATTGGGAAGAGACAAGTGCGTAGCAAAGGTGTGGTGGATTCGGATGCAGCTACAACTGCCTTACAAAGCATCGCAGAGTCCCTATCCAGCCGCGGACGTAGTAAGGGCCATGGTGGTGGAAGCTCAGCAAATCAACACACGTCGGATGATGTGGAATGGAGGCAGTGCATAACAATCATGAATGCGATGAACCTAGGCCCAGATCAGTACGTGGATTTTACAGAATACCTATCAACTAATCCCAAAGTCCAAACCGCGTTTCTCCTATCCAAAGAGGATTATCGCATGGCCTTTGTACAGAAAGGGGTCGCAAAAGTTCAAGCTCAACAACGACATCCACCTGAGCGCACGCCTCCACCACCAGTAACGACGCAAGCGCCACCGCCTCCTTTCTTTCATCCTCCCGGCCAATTTCAGCAGGACCTTCCATATTTTCCACGTCCACCATATGGTGGACATGACGGATATTAGTTCATCTAATTATTGCATGCTTCCTATTTATTTTCCCTACCATTTGTTTACATTTGTCATGGACAATTTTTTTCTGGATTGCATTAGACATAGCATTTTCTTAGAGTGTATTCTTCATTGCGTTATTTTTTATTGCATTACGTCCGTATTGCATTTTTCTGAACTGTAATCTTCATTGTAATTTGTTGGATTGTATTCTTCGGCGCTATAGCATTGTATTGTTGCTTAGGATGATGATGTTTTAATTTGTTGGTGAGGACATATACTTCCCATACCAGGGTTTAATCTTGTTATATTAGTTGTTTACTATACTATATTGTATGAATGTCTGTGTTCAATAGGGTTTAGCTAACAACAATGATATATCAATCCATGTTTTTCTAAAATCTCACAACATATATTACTAGCAGGGATTGTATGGCGGAATTTGGGGATGGAAGTTATAGAAATACCTCAGATGAGAATTCAGACGACGATGAGGATATATATGACATTGGAGGCGCATCTGCGGCGATATATGCCACCGTAATTTTGCAGCCTCGTCAACAACGCAACACGTTGGGAATGCCTGGATACGAACGAGTTTCTAATTTGTTGCATGGGCATCATAGTAGAATATATAATAAGATACGAATGGGTGCTGATACGTTTACAACACTTAGTGCAATAGTCCAAAACAAGGGTTTGTTAAGACCTAATCGCCATACCAATGTTGATGAACAATTGATGATTTTTTTAAATGTCATATCACAAAGCCAAACGAACAGAGAGATGCAAGATTATTGGCAGCATTCAGGAGAGACAATTTCACGCTTATTCACACAGGGCCTCCATGCAATATGTGCATTGAGACATGATTTTATTCAACCGCCAAAATGGAATGAACTGTCCACGCTTGTTCAAACACATAGGAACAAGTACCTCCCCTGGTTCAAGGTAACTATCTCTAAAACTCAGGAAAAACTATATTGTCATGTGTAAAATAGTTGTTTTAAATCACTTCACATTTTTATTTAATGAACAGGATTGCGTAGGCGCTATTGACGGTACACACATACCATGTATTCCACCAAGCGCAGAAGCAAGAAGGTATATTAATAGAAAAGGATATCACTCACAAAATGTCATGGGCATTTGCGACTTTGAAATGAAATTTACTTTCATATTAACTGGATGGGAGGGATCCGCCCATGATGCGCGAGTGTTACTAGACGCCATATCCGATCCAGAGAAGAACTTTCCAAGGCCACCGCCAGGTAGACGAGAAAGCAACTTATTGTTTAGATCTTTTAAGTCGACTTTTGAATTTTTCTAACACCACTTGTGATATGCTTAGGAAAATTCTATTTAGTAGATTCTGGCTATCCCAACAGCAATTGTTTCCTTGCTCCATATCGAGGAGTTACCTATCACTTGCAGGAGTATCGAGAGCGTAGGCATGGTCCTCGTTCGCCAAGGGAGTTGTTCAACTATACGCACTCATCTCTTCGCAATTGCATTGAAAGAACTTTCGGTGTATGGAAGGCGAGATTCCCAATATTGAAGAGCATCAAGCCCTATCCATACGACAAACAAAAGTTGATCCCAATTGCGTGTGCTGTGATTCACAACTTCATACGCATGTGGCAAAGCAATGATGAGATACTTCAGCAATACTATGATGATGCACTACCAGTGGCTGAGATAGAAGGAGAAAATGTCTACGAAGAACATGGGTTGCAAGACGACGATGGGGTTGATGTCAGCCCATTTATTCAAAATAGAGGTGATAATGCCAGCATGAATGCTCGTAGGGATGCGATGGCAAATCAAATGTGGGAAGCTTATGCCCAACGCCCTTGGTACATAAGTCGGCATTAGTATTTCAATACAGCTTACTACATTAATGTTGGAACGTTGCTACGTTTTGGATTGTCGTCTAAAATAAACACTTTTTCCCCTCCTGTATACAATGAAATTGAAAAAGGAGCACATTCTTTGTATGGATTGAAATAAATTTTTTCTCGCAAATACATAATTGATTGGAGAGAGAATTGGATATTTCGGCAAATAGATAATAGCATGTACATGGCAACAAGATTCAAGAGGCAACAAAAAGAGGACTTTTTAATACGATTATAACTCTAATTTTTTTTCGTATTGTGTTCATGTGTACCAAATATTGATTTCTTATTGCATTCAATCAAATGAAACTAATTTATTCATATACCATTTTATGCTCTTTTTAAAAAATGGGCTATTTTTGTAAAAGAAAATTTTTTATTTTGATAAAAAGGCCACCAAAATTCTTAATCTAAATCTCACATGTACCAAACACATATTCATAACTCAAATCAGGATTTAAAAACTTACCAAACACATATTTCAATACTCTATCCAAATTTAATTTTAAATACTCTACCAACCAAACAATAACTCGAATTATAACTCAAATCACATTACTCAAATCATAATCCAAATCATAATACTATTTAAAAAGAATTCAAATCACCATAATCCAAATCATAGCTTTTTCGTTGGCTTTTGCATACCTTGTGCACAAACAAGGCCCTGATAATCATCTTTTTCAAAAACAGAAGGAAAGAAAATTGGGAACTTTTGAAACCGTTTCAGTTTCTTACTTGATTAAACTTTCAATGTTATTTTTAAAGACTTTAGCAATTTAATCTTAATTGCTCTTCATTTTTAGCTTTCTTCCAACAATAACATCGCCATTACAATTTTAATAATAGAACAAGTTGTTTTGAAAAGACAGAATATGTAGGTGCACGGTTTTAAAAGGTGGAAATAAAACCGAGGTGTTTTGTCTAATCGAGGCGAGGAGTAAGCCTCGAATGTTAAAAAAACAAAATCGTCAGATTGAATAAAATTCATAAACATGTCACAACAAACAAAGCACACATTTAGTTCATGCCATAACAAATACACTTCAACAAATCAGAAAAACCACACTTAGTTCATGCCATGACAAACAAAAAAACACACTAGTTCATGCGAAAACACACGCTTCTACTATTGAGCCTAACGTATTTTTTGTTTTTTTTTTTTTTTTTTTTTTTTTACTCTTTACACAACACACTTCAATGTTGTCTACTTGTCTCCCACGCTGCACCTGCACACACTCTCCACCGAGTCCCTCTTTTTTTAAACTCACTTTTTTTGTTTTTGAAAAACCACACTTTCATGTCAATGTCGTTGCACACACTGTATACATATATAAACATATATAACATTGAATCCATCTTTTTTTAGCCTTATAATATAAGAATATATATTATATGTCACACGCTTGTTGGGCCAATTGGCAAACACACACTATACTGTATTCTTTTATTATATTTTCTTATCCTTCTTCTGCTACACGAGTATTTTTTTTTTAAGATTTAGGTGAAGGTAAATGGGGCGGTTTTTGTGTAGCCCTAATACAGAATTCATTACTGCAGTAGGTAAGAGGGAAAAAAAAACTACAGTAGAAACAAAAGAAAAGGAGAACAAAACCTGAGTGAGGACTGAGTGAGGAGGTCGGAATCTGGAGGTGGCTACGGCCAGTGGCTCTTCACTCAATTGCAGGTCGCTGGTCAGAGGGGAGTGGGCTCAGAAGTTGTAGGGGCTGATGATGAGAGTCTGGATAATGAAGATGGGGGCTGCTGATGAAGAAGTGTCGAAGAAGAGGGGGTAGACTTCGGTTTTTAGAATCCCTTTGCATGTCTTTATCATAATAAAGCCCAATTTTGGTATTGGGCTGGCTTTCTTAAACAGAAAAAAAGAAAAAGGAAAAAATTTTGGGCTCAAAATAGGCCCAAACTGACCTACAATCTGAGGCTTACGCCTCAATGGCCTTGAGGTGTTTTACGCCTCAATGAAAAAAGGCGTACGCCTCTCCTGAGACATTCAAGGCTTAAGCCTTGAAACGCTGATGTGCAACCTCGATCTGAGGTGCGTCTCGAGGCATACGCCTCGAATGCCTTTTTAAACCATGTGTAGGTGTATAATAACTAAATTTCTTCTATCTAAAAAAAAAAAACCTCTGCAGTATCTTGGTCTGAATTTGAAAGCTAAGAAATTTCTAGTTTAGAAAAAAAAAATATTTGTATGCAAGAATTAGGGATTTTTTTAACCGAGGGACATTTAATTCAAGGACTATAACAAATAAGGACTATTTCTTCTCTGAGGACTATTTCTATATGGAAGAAAGTTTGGGGACTTATTATGAGTCAGATTTAATAGTTTCCATGTAAACTTTGACTGAGGGACTATTCACGAGATATTTTCTCAATCTAGGGACTATTCATAAAGCAAAATTGACTATAATGACTAATTCTATAATCTGTCACAATCTGCAAGCCTCTGAAGCCCCTCTTGTGACCCATCTGCACAACCCTCCGTCATGATCTGCCCACCCCTGTGCACGCCTGCCATCTGCACAAAACTGCGAATATTGTCAGTATCTCCAACCCCAGCGATCTCTGAGCTCCGTGATAATAACACCAGCTCTGGCGATGCAAGTTTCTCCCATCTTTGGCGATGCTAGTCCCGCCATCTGCACAAAACCGCTAATGTCATTGGGATCTCCAACCCTGGCGATCTCCGAGCTCCGCAACAACAACACTGGCTCTGCTGATGCAAGATCCTCCCATCTTCGGCTACGCTAGGTGTGCCCAACAACACACACACACACACTAAAGAAGAAAAAAACTGAAAGCTTTTTGTTATAATTTTTTTTTTGCTCTGATGATTTTTCCCTCCCTTTGTTGAAGAGTGCAGCATTTTGGTTCAGATTTTTTATTTGTCTTTAAAAAAATATTTGATTCTTTTTTTGGCCTTAAGTAGTGGGTCATGTGTGACACATGCGACATTTTCCGTCCAAAGTTTAGCAGAAGTTGAGCGTTAGACTATCATTGTAATTTGTAATATAAACATTGATTCGGGGAGATATTTGGCCAAAAAAATTAATTTGAGGACCAAATTGTTTCAAACTTAAAGGTAAATGGGCCTTTAGAGCGATTAACCCTATAGTTTTCAGTTTTCTACTTTTTATCTATGGCAAGTTAAGAAGATATTTCTTTTGTACGCATGGTAACCGTTGGCAAACCATGTCTAAGATACCAATGGTTCTTAATTACAGATAACACTGGAAACAAACAAAAGTCAACAAGATCTGAAAAGTCAACAAAACCTGCAGCTGAACCAGAAATTTCGATCTCAAGACTGGATATCCGTGTTGGCCTGATTACAAAAGCACAAAAGCATCCAGATGCTGATTCTTTATACGTAGAGGAGATTGATGTGGGTGAAGGTCAGCCTAGAACTGTTGTTAGTGGACTTGTCAAGTACATACCTTTAGAAGAAATGCAGGTATAATTCTTTGCCTTCACAGATCTCTCAGTGATGATATTTTAACTGTACTTTTCAATTTTTAGGAAGCATCTATTATCTGTTGTTAATTCACCTTAATATTCATTTGGCAGAACCGTAAGGTCTGTGTTCTTTGCAACCTGAAGCCTGCAACCATGCGGGGCATAAAGTCGCAAGCAATGGTTCTTGCTGCTTCCAACAGCGACCATACCAAGGTAAAGTAACCCCATTATTCTTGACCCTGCTCTTGGCAATATCATGTTGAGATACTTTTATTCATTTTTATACATGTATTAATTAATCTTTATAATGAAGTTTAGTCAGAAACAAAAGGGACTTTTGTCAATGCATTTCTTTTTTTTTTTTAATCTATTCTTCTTTCATTGGAATATGCAATATTTCCAGAAAAATGTGTTTCTAGGAAAAACAGTGTATTCTTATAGTTAAAGAAGTTTGCAACATTGTCCAAATTGAAGCTTTGTTGTGTTTTAATTTTTGTTAATTTAATTTTCTTCACTGATGGTTCATTTTCAGGTTGAATTGGTTGAGCCACCGAAATCTGCTAATGTTGGAGAGAGGGTTTCATTTCCGGGCTTTGCAGGGCAGCCTGATGATGTTTTGAACCCGAAGAAGAAAGTGTGGGAAACATTGCAAGTGGACTTGCATACTAACACAGATCTGGTTGCTTGCTACAAAGATATTCCCTTCACGACATCGGCCGGTGTTTGCACTGTGTCTACCATCTCTGAGGGATCAATTAGGTAAAACTTAAGCGCTAAAGGGGGAAAGAAAAAGAAAAGAAAAGAAAAGAAATAGAAAAGATTCCTATTCATTGAGAGAAGGAAGAAGGAAAACCCAAGATTTTGACTGCTACTTCTAACCTTGCTATTGTATCTTGTACTTGCGGAGGTGCAATTCTGTGTAAGATGCTTAATTTAAAAAAAAGAAAAAAAACATTCAGTTTGTTTATCTATCTGTGAACTATAATCCATTACTTCTATTATATAATAGTACCATTATGTAAGTGGGGAAATGGGGTAAGTGCGGCTGGCAAGTATCTGGCAATTGCTTGGGATTCTTAAAGTGGTTGGCAAGAACCGGTTGACTGGGGTAGTAATTGTGAAGGAAAACTACAGTTCGTTTTGCATGCTGAATTAGTTACGCTCCTTGTACCTTGTACCTTGCATGCTGAAATAGCTACGCTTCTTGTTCTAGGTTAGTTTGAAATACTCCAATCTTGAGGTATAACCTAGGCCATATTGACAACGCTCGAATGTGGTGAACTCTTTTGTTTGTACTGCCTTCTTGGATTGACAAGGTTACTACTGCAAGCCTTTGGTTGCGTATGCTCTGAAACTCTTTTTTTTTTTTTTTTTGGAGTATAGGTTTTCGACATTTCTTTCTTTTTCGGAATGAAGTGGAATTAGCCACTTTACAAAAAAGAAGTGGAATTAGGGGTGTGATTTGATTTGTTTCGTGTGAGTGCTTGGTTATTAATTTGCTTTGTTTTTATTTTTTATTACTTTGTTCTTATATCCTTGGAAGTACAAGTCTTGCTCTTGAGATATTTGTCTCAAATGGTTATGACATTGGTAATTTTGAATATGGCTATAGTTGGGTTTGAAAAAAAGTTTGCTAAATGTGAAGAAAAGGTTGTCAATTGCTCGTTAAGGAGTCAGAATTCATTTGTTGAGTCTTGCTTTTTGCAAGCGGAACTGTGCTGATGCCTACGACATCTATTGTTGTTGGTACCTCCATTGTGGAGTCAATTGAGGGGGTGGAAAATGCTCGACAATAGAATTGTGCTTCAAAGTGCTTTAGTTTATCTTTTAGAATCAATTTTAAAATCTTAGAGCCCGTTTGGTTCGAGTGTTTGAATAAATATTTAAATTTTTATGAGAGAAAATACTGTGGTAAAATGATTCGAACCGTGATTCGAATCACGAAACAAACGCACCCTTAATGTCCATCTTTGGACCCAGGTTGTGGAAATTTTAAATCTGAGTTTTGAAAGAGTGAGTTTTTAGAACTTCTTCGTCATAGATTTCCCCACTTGGCATTGGTTTAAAAAAAAGTGTCAACAAAAAACAATTCTAGTCCCGACCCCACACTTTCAAGCTTTTCACAGTTGGTAGTGCTGATTTGCAAGATGCAAAAGTGGAAGATTTAATTCTTGAAAGCAGAACTGGCTGGGACTCAAATCGTTTGAATGAAACATTATGGCCGGTGGATGCAGAACTAGTCTTACAAATCCCTGGTTGTCGTGTTCCCAAGCCGGATATTCTGATTTGGCGTCATGACTCTAAAGGAGAAGACGCTGTGAAATTCGGTTACAAGGCAATGAGAGCTTTTAGGGAGGAGGCAAGTACATCAGCCCTTTCTGGTTTCCATACATGGTGGAATTTTTTGTGGAATCTGTCTCTTCCATCTAAAGTTAAGATTTTTCTTTGGAGGTGTTTTCACAAGATTTTGCCAACGGGTGCTACATTGCATAATAGGAAGTTGGATTGTAGTAAAATCTGTCCCCGATGCTGTAATGGTGAGGAAACTATCTTCCACTTTTTGATATCTTGCGACTTTAATAGGGATGTTTGGAATCGCAGTGTTTTCGGTAAACTGGTTTCTAATTTTAGAGGTTTCTCAATAAAAGAGTTTCTCCTCTATATGCGTAAGTAAGTCGGGGAAGAAAGAGGATTTTCTGATTTTAGCAGTCCTTTGGTTGTTGTGGCATGAGAGAAATAAGTTCGTACATAAAGGGAGACTTAAAACAGATGCTATGATTGTCCACGACCAAGGATTATGGCTTTTCAATTGTCAAAAAAATCCAAAAATAGCCTCAATTACCAGGTGAATACGTCTCACTGATCACCACAGACTTGGGTGGCACCCCCGGAGGGCACTATAAAACTAAATGTTGATGCTTCTGTGTAGCCTGATGAAAACAGAATCCGGTTCGGGCCTATTCTGCGTGATTTAGATGGTTTCGCCTTGGGTGCTATGTCTAAGTGCTGTGATGGTATTTTTTCTCCTTTGATGGCTGAATGTATAGCTATCCAGGAGGGGTTACATTTCATGTGAGACTCTGGTTTTCGACAGCCAACAGCTGAGAGTGATGCTTTGCAAGCAATCCAAGGTGTTAATTGTCCGAATTCTCTATCTCCTGAAGGACCCATTGTTGCTGGTATTTTGTACTTGATTAATAGGCTTGGTGGTGGTTCTTGTTGCTCTATCTCTCGTAGTGTGAATAGAGCAGCCCATACACTATTTTGCTCCTACTCACCATGTTGAGAGATTCTCGCTGGAAGAAGTGCCTGATTGTATTTCTCAAGTTGTGCTTGATGATTTGTGCCAACGATAATTGAATCCAGCCGTTTTCACTTTCAAAAAAAAAAAAAAATGCTAGTCTATTCAAAAATTAAGAGCCCAATAGCCAAACTTCCAATTTTTGTCTATTTTTTAGGAATTGGAATTGGTCTAAATTGCCAAAAATTGCCAATGTAATGACATCATAGCACCAGTATTGGCATTAGTATTAAAACATGTCAATGCTAAATACTGCCACTAAAATGCACCAGTATTGTTGCCATAAGAAATAGTAAGAGGGCGACTCTACTCAGACGTCCCGCTTGACTTTCAACACACGCCTTAAAATTACAACTTGCACTTTCTGGTCTATTCAAATTATAAAATTATATAACTCTAAAATTTTATGCATCTTTATAGGTATTGGCATTGGTTCAAACTCACCAAAAATTGGTTAGTATTGATATTTGCATTTACATTAAAAATACCTGATACTATTAACATATAGAACTATAAAAAAAAAAAAAAAATGAATGTAGATGCTAAAGACCATTAATAAACATGGTGCTGATACTGCCGTCATAATTATTGATTGGATGATTCTACTCAGACACCCAACTGTTGATACACTCTTTTTAAAAAACAATTTCCATAACTCTTGACAATATTGAAAAAATGATATTACCATGACAAAAATTAAACCAAAGAAATAATTACAATAATATGAACTGATAGAAGGTAAATTGATCACATGAATTTTCATATTCATGTGAAAATTTGATAGTCTAGGAACTCCTCTGATCTTTATTACGTTAAATTAAAATTAGAAGTTCTGTCAAAAACTCAAATTGACAAACTGAGAGGACATAAGGAACTAATTGTTTTTAATGTCGTACAAATGCATGAAACCAGAGAATACTAGAAATCTAGTTTAGATGTAATTATGGGATGGAGACTGAACAAGGCTTCTAAAGAGGTGCTTTTTCTCTTCAAGAATTGGGAATACCAATGGGCAGAGAGCTTAGGTTGTCGTTTCAATTCTGGATCATTAAAATCTACGTAGAACAAACCGAAGCTGGATTCATAGCCGTCCATTAACTCGAAAGAATCCATGAAGCTCCATGAGAAATACCCTTTCACGTTCGACCCATTCCTTCGAGTTTATAACAACAAAATAAACAGTATAACTATAAAGAAAACATATATGCATAGGAACTCTCTCTCTCTCTCCCTTTTTTTTTTTTTTGCTAAAAACATAGGAATATAAGATATAATTTTCATGTCAAATAAATTAAATTAGACGTGTTTTAAATGTCAAGAAAAGTAAGATGTCAATTTTATTTTGGGTTGTTCTGTAAGAATTTTTTTTGTTGTCCTAAACTTCCAAGCCAAACTGATAAAATGTGACTATTATTAGATTGTTGGGTTTGGTGCACCTCACAGGCCTTGCGCATGAGTACTTGATGTGGTCAAAAAGTGAAAGCTTTATAGTTTTTACAATGGCTATAAACTATATAGCCAGGTGGTGGAGCTACATTAAGCCGAGTAGGGACGGCCATCTCTACTGGCCGAGTGGCTTTTTTATGATTTAAGTTTAATGTTAATTTTTTTACACTTTTTTTTTTCTTATTTTTCCCTACTGAAACTTATTCTTGACGATATTTATATTATGCTCTTGAATTTTATTTTTTAACTTTTTTGTGTGTTTAAGAACTTTAATTTAAAAAGTTGGTTTGAATAAAAAATCATTGCAGTAATTTAAATTTTGTAAGAAAAGCACTATAATAATCTTAGTATGGACCAAAAGTTTTAGTTTAAACCAAGGTTCCCAAACAACTAATTATATTTTAATTTTAAAATACTAAATAAATAACAACTCAATCACAACACTATATAAATTTATAATTTTGTCAATTGTAAATTTCAAAAATTGAATTAAACTTTATTAAAATAGGAATAATATCTTTTAGTTAAAAATTTTGGTTTAATTTATGCCCCATTAGAAAAAATTTTCTAGCTCTACCACTGCTTATAATATCTCGGTATTCTTCCCTAGACGCCATACTTGCTTGTCCCAATGATAGCCGTCCTCTAAAGAAGAGAAGAATAAGGAAAAACTAAACACCATGTTTGGGATTTCGATATTTTATGGCCTCAAGCAGTCTGCAATGATTTCTTTTTCTTTTATTTTAGTGTTTTATATGTTGTGTGTGAACTAGTTTATTGCCAAAAATGTCTTCCATGTTCTAGTTACCATCTGTACATTTTCAGGCGATAAAAATGCATGTCTCTGATCCCCTATTTTCTGGTGTTGTTAGCCCCCTGAACTTACATATAGTTCCTTGCCAGAAAATTGATGATGCATTTTTAACGAAGATAATCACATGTGCATCATATGATGAACTGAAAGTTCATAAAAACAGTCACATTAGGCGTAAAATGTTCTTTAATGCCCTCAACACCCCTTCAAAAAATTTGAACATTTTGCAATTTGATTTTGTAGACTTTCAAGTTATCATATGACAGGCACAAGACTACCTCCATCAAATTTCAAAGTATTATTATTATATTTTTTGAGCCGATCAGTGTCTTAAACAGTCATAAAAATGTTCAAATAGCATAAAAAATGGTTAAAATTATGTAACTGGGAATTAAAGAAGATAAGAGGTGATAATTAGTTATTTACTACTCTTGTAATGGTTGTTAAGGGCCAAAGCATATACCTTATGGCATCATTTAAACTCCCAATATGTGCCTGCATGTATTTAATCCTTGGCCAGTACCTGCGAATGTTAAATTACTAATAAGAATATAAAACCCTTTACATACTTCTATGAGCCAAAAAAAAAAAAAAACCCTTTATATACTTCAGCCCCACCTAACGAACGCAACTACACTTGGCTTCAAAACTCCAAAGGGCCACAAATTTTTTGAAGAGAAAATTTTATCAAATAGTCTGTATATATAGTATCAAACTTGTGTTTCTATGTTATCGAGGGTTATTTATCTTTTTATACTTGTGTTTTAGGTTTTATTTTTTTAACCCTTGGTTTTTGGTTGTTGCAAATGTATACTATCAAATTATATTTAATAGCAATTTTGTACCTTCTTATGGTCCACTATTTTTTACCTTTGAAATTATCAAATTAACCTTAGTGGCAGTAGTCTGAGGGCGCAGGCATAAAAGACTAAGAGTCATTGCCAGTAAGGTTAGTTTCGGAATTTTAAATGTCAAAGATGACATCAGCTGTAAATATGCCAATTAAATTTAATATTATTATACATTTGTAGCAAGAAAAAACCATGGCTATAGCTTTTTAATAAATCTAAAAACATAAAATACATAAATGGTCTTAAATAATTATGATTTTTACTCTAATTTTACCCTCAGTTGGTTCTAACTAATAAATAGTACAGGGCTCTTAGCAGCTACTGTAAAAAAAAAGTTGCAAATGTGTAAACTCTCTTATGCTATAGTTTTTCGAATCTATAATTTTAGTTTTAACCGCTCTTTCAAACACCTTATTAGAACTATACAGTGATCTTATATCTGTTCAAGCAGTTAAAGCATGACTAATTGATATCAAATCTATACTTCGTAAAATCAGCAGAGATAATCACTATTTCACCATCTACAATATTTCAAAATTTTGAACTTGTGGTTTCACGTTCATCCAATGATTTGCAACAAAATAAATTGAAAATAGTGTCATAAGGAGAGAGAGAAAAAATAACTACCATTTTCATGGATGTAAATAGTAGGATTATTATAATATTGCTTCATATACTCCAGATTTCCTGCCATACCCCAGAGTACTATTGGATACTGCATCAAACTAGAAAATCAACGACACATAAAGAATTCCATACATAAACCTACAAAAAAAAAAGTGTTATTCAAGTTTTACCCTGTTATATGACAAGCTGAAATCCGGATCTGCCAAAAAGGAAAAAAAGAAAAAGCTTTTATGAGTCAATTCAATCTAAAGCCTGTTTAAATTAAATGCAATCTAAAGCTCAACTGACTTATAAATGTCATATAATAGCATTGTGCACAATAATCACATCTTTGCCACCATTTTTGGTAGAAAAAGTTTTGGGGTGAGGAATTTAAACGTATGGAAATAAAAATGTTATTGTCTTCCATAGATTTTTTGTGATCATTTTTTTAGCAAAGAGGCATACAAACTAGTTCTATTCCCAAGTCTGCAAGAACGTCTCGATTTCCCGATTGAAGGGTGCCGGCCGATTTGTCCTTGACATTCACCACAAAGTAATAATTCAGTCCTAAAAAGTCAAAGGAACCCCTAATGCTTTCGGATTCTTGGATGGTGAAGGCCGGAATCCTTGACCCTGCATTCTTCTTCATTAGATCAGGGTAATCTCCAAATACCAAGGGACTTCAAAAACCTATTAAAAAAAAGTGTAAAAAATAAGTACTCAAAGGCAACACAAAGTGACAATCACTATTTCCCACTTCAAGAGGGAAAGATCATAGGATTATGTCAATTCCTAGTTGAAACAGTGAGGACATTGCCTTTTGAAGAAGTAGACAGACCATTTTTTTCTTTGAAAAGAAAGGGAGGTAATTTATAACTTGCCAGTCAATGAAAAACACTTTTGCTCTTTTAGTAGCAATTTCATCTTTCTTCTTGTCTGTTAGAGGGACAGGCCAATGAGAAAGGATATTGAATCCTACAAATCCTTGCTGCTTGTCCTGCATTGCCCAAAAATTCCCACAATCGGATCAAACATCATACTGAAAATTGAGCAAGCAAATCTAGAAAAATCTAGTCAACATGACGGTTCGAGATATATTGATCAAACTATTTCCATGGTAGAAGAACTTGATATGCAAACAGCTTGAAAATTACCTTGTAGTTTTTCTCATACAATCTATAAGCCGATGTGTGTGCCAACAAGATATGATGAGCTGCAAGGTATGGCTCAGTTGTGGAGTTTCCTTTGGAGCAGTGACCATATGGAATTGAACATCGTCCAGGTGGTAGAGATCCCGTGTCATAACCTGTCCATATATTTATAGTACTCCAATGCTTAACTCTATCACCAAACTCTCTGAAGCACACATCTGCGTATTTCGTGAAGTCTTTCCTGCACCCGAATAATTAGTATTCAAACATGTCAGACACCCGATTTTCTACCGTCGGCATGAAATTTACCACCAAGATCAAAAGTGACATACACAACCTTTTGATTTACCCATCCTCCGTATCTATCTTCAAGTATCTGAGGGTGATCCGAATGCACTAATGTAACATGTGGTTAGACTCCTGGTTGATGAGAAACAAGCAAGTCTTAGCATTATGTTTTCCTTATAATAAGAGATAAAAAAATGAGAGGAAACTCAAAAATCATATATTGATGGTGACCATACCATAGCTGATTAATTCATCGATAACGTTGTTGTAATATTCTACACCCTTTGGATTTACAGGTCCTCTTCCATCTGGAAAACAAAGAATGACCAATGTGTTAGAAAGTGAATCAGAAATCGAACTAGTTTTTCGCTTCCTTAATGTACAAGTAATTTAGTTTGTTGTGATCATACTTGGGATAAGTCTTGACCATGAAATGGAGAATCTATACGCTTCTAAACCTGTCTCGGCCATCACTCTGACATCTTCCTGCAATAGAGTTTCTATGAACTCTTAGCAAATCCATCATCCACGTCCTATTACAACATGAAAAATATTTCAAACTATGAAATAAAATAAATTTAAAGATTAATTAACCTTATTCTGTAACTACAAATGATGGTGATGATATATAACAATAATTATGATTAATAAAAATAGTCAAGCACTCTCCAGAGGTAAACCTTGTATTTGTGATATCCATCACATGCTATGTCTCCCGTGGCTCCCTTCATGTGCCCTAAAAATTTGAGAAAATTCATTCAGAAACCTGTGTAGTGAAGTAAGATTCCTAAAATTTCCAAGAGATGCAATTTAATTTTCATTGACATTTTGCTTTTTCTTTTCACTGATTTTTATACCCATTTTAAACTGCCTTTAAACTAATTATTGGTGTCATTTTATTTTTGGGATACAGTCACAAAAATATACTTTCTTAAAGGGTAAAAAAAAAAAACCAAAAACATATCCTACATCTTTTCTTTAAATGGGTAATGCATTTATGGCGAGCTCTTGCAGAAAAAGAAAAAAATAAATTGATAACTATACCCCATCAACTCCTCCTTATTCTTGTCTTCACATTTTCCTCTCTTACAGCAACATCCCTCTTAATTTGATTATAAATGAACAAAGAGTATTAAAATAGAAACTTAAATCCGTAACAAAAAGGTTTTTTTTTTTTTTTTTATATATACATATAAAAAAAAAAGATAATTGGAAAGCTTCCCACAATCCCTTTCAGAAAAAGATTAAAGACGCTTGCAATTAGTCCCATTGGATACGCCATTCACAACTTCATATCTAAAAATTAAATCAAAGGCATACAATTTAATTTCACACTAAAAAAATAAAAGTATAAAAGACTACGAAATGATGAGTCCTATTCTCAAATTTCCTGCCTATCTATCAATACGATTTTGCCATGTTACTTTACACTTCAAAAATTTGACCACCACCAAACAAATATTAAAAACACTTGAGCAATTAAACTAAAAGAGTTCCCAAAATAGTATTGAGGCGCTTTTCAATAATAATAATAATAATAATGTTGAGGGACCACATTTCTGTACTCGACATACACTGGATATATATGGAAATTCCTCTTCTTCTTTCTTTCTTTTTTTTTTTTTTTGGAAAAAGAATGTGGATAGACCTTGGCATGTCATAATTCATAAATATCAATTATATGAAACAAAACAAAAGAAAGAAAAAAGGAGATTTAGTTAATCATATCAAACAATCAGCATGCATGGGGTTATTACAACAAAAACTAAAACTACAAAGAACCAACCAGCTTTGGCGAAGGTGTCCCATATGCTTGGAGTCCTTCCATCTTGGTTTGCAGCGCCCTTCGTCTGCTCAACACAAGACAAAGCAAACAAAACAAAACAAAAACACAAAAAAAAAAAAGAAAAAAACTCAATGAACATATCATTATTGATTTTTCTACGGTCAGAAATTGCCGCAAGTGAAAGTAAGATGTTGATCAAATGGACCTGATGTCACGTCCCGAAGTACAAGTGATGACGTGGTGGATTTATTAAGTTAATTAAAGTAGATTTTTGATTAAAAACACCAGTTAAATGATTTGGGTTATTTTTTTGAAAAACGTGATAGTTTAAAACATTTTAAAACAATTATTGTTATTTTGAAACAGTTAATTAGGGAGCAAAATATTAAAGACAATTAAACATAAGTCAGGCCCCACCATATCCACATTTGTGCACACACATGGTATCGACAATAAAATATTACAATCACAGTCCAATACGAGAGTTAAACTGTTTAAATAATACATGCCTTGCTTTAAATAAAATAATAAAAACCTAAAATAGGATTCTTACAACTCACATGTTTGCCCTGTTGCCTCCCGGTCGGTTCTAAACTATAGTCCACTTAGGGGAAAGGGTTTTAAAAACAAATAAAAAAACATGAGCGGAAGGCTCAGTAGGACTAGATTTAGAAAACATTAATTCTAAGCAAATCTCCCATTTTTGAAAATAACTTATAAAAATTCAGTAAGGTGATTAAAACATATTAAATTCATCCTTACCTTTAGAATCCCTATTCATATGGAATTATTCTCTATTATTTATTCACTGGCAAAGCCACAATATCACCACTGTAGTGGCCCAACTTGGTTTCGGGACCTGCCCTTAAGGTCGCACTCTTTACGACCTGATCTTTGTGTATGGCATCATGCTCTAGTTTATCATTTCGAACGGTGCTAGCCGACACGTCCGGTGTCTTATCATTATTATGTTCTATTTTACCGAATATTCTCATTACGTTCATTATTTGATTCATTATGATCACTCATTCTTCAGCAAGAAATGAAGAACACTAAGAAGTTCATTCTAATCATTCCTTAAAAATCAATTTGAAAGAAATCATTAGGCAATAAGTCTTTTTGTGGCCAAGGCCCTCTTTGAAAATATTTGAAACATTTTGTCATTTATTGAAAACATTTTAAAAGAATCTTTAAGGCCAAAACCATTTTAAAAAAAAAAAAAGATTGGCTACCAAAGAAGGGGTAGAAGTCCTACCTTGATACTCTGCATTGTGACTTAACACCGCAGTCCCGACCCGCTATGCATTAGCTCCACGGAACCATGATCCAGCTTAAAAGTAAACTAAACTTCATCAATTTCTAACTTAGAGTATTCTATACTACTATGCTATTTCATGGTGTCTTAGTATGCCTTTAAAGGTCATAAAATCATGTCATGAGGTTAAAATCTTTATTTAGGTTTTAAACGGTGAAAAAATGTGAAAAATAGGAAAATTCCATGAAATCTAGCACGCCTGCCGGACTTCTCTGTCTGGCCTACCGAACTACACAGTTTGGCCTGCCAGCCATGCAACACCGGCCTACCGATAGTATGAATCCGGCATGCCAAACTCATGAGTCTGGCCTGTCGATGTTTAAGATTAGCCTGCTGAACTGAAAAAATCTAGGGACCCGAGGCTTCGAGTCTCGGCCTCCCCAAATCCAAAATTTTATTCTAAACATGTTTTCTCAATTCTCAAGCATGGGTAATGTTCATAGATGGTAGAAAAACGTAATAGAACACTTTCAAACACTTTTAAACAAGTTTTATATAGAGATTTTCAAATAAACCTGAAAATAGAGAAACATAAGAATACTTGATTTAGCTCGATTTTTGTTCAATCAATGTTATATTCATGATGATTAGGGTTCCACTAACCTAGATTTAAGGTTTTCTAAGCTCATGAAACTGAGATTTTCAACATTCAAAGAAATTTGAAAAATTGTACAAAAGTTTGAAATTTGAAAAATAAAGTAGCTAACCTCAAATTTGAGCTTTAAATTGAGTTTGTGGAGGCTCAATCTTGCTCCTAGGCTTCCAATCCAGCTGAAGATCAAGGCTTAAGCTCAAGTTTTTGAGAACAAAGAGAGAGAGAGAGAAAGAGAGAACGTGAAGAGAGAAGGAGAGAGAGAATCGCTGAGAAAGTGAGGAAAGAGGAGGAGAGGGAAGGAAATAAATAGAGGAAAAGTGAGAGTCGTTTCTCAACTGTAAAACCATGTCCCGTACATGGACATATTGGATATTTGATAAATTGTTTTGTTTTAAATTCAAAATAACAAATAAAAATAACTGAGGGTGAGATAAATTTAAAATGCAGCACAAAATGTTAAAATTAAATTTAAATCACATTAAGGCATACTAATCTACCATTTACATACTAATCTTACTTAATTAAATCCTAGGTGTTACACCTGATAAGCTGCGGAGGCAGCACCAAACACAAACCCATATGGGAAATCATCTCTTCAAACATTTCCATTTCCATTTTCATTCTTACCACAAACAATCACTTCTATCCCCAAGCTCACAATAAGAGAGAAGAGTGAGAAAGGGAAGCCCCACGTTTTCACTCTTTAATATCCCTGGATCAAAACCTGTTTCAGACACTCTTAACTTATTGGTGACTAAAACTCACGTTTTACAGATCCACGTGGGTTTCTATCAAAAAAGATGCAGGCTCACGAGGGTTAGTATTTCAAAAAATTATACATATAAACAGATTCACGTGGCTTTCTATCGAAAAATATGCATGCAGGCTCACGTGGGTTAGTATTTCAAAAAATTATACATATAGCCAAAATCCCAATAACAATTAAAAAAATGTTCTTTTAAAAAAGACATGGGTTATATTATTATTTTTTATTTAAAAATATAAAATAACACGGATACTCTTAGATTTTATATAAATTAAATAGACATCGTTTTCGTTTCCAAAAAACAAACAAAAAAAAAAAAGACATAGTTTTGACCTTTGACCAAAAACTCTTAAACCTTCCCTTCCCACAAAAAAAAAAAAATCTTATGTATGCGATCCAGATTGTAGTTCAAGTAAAGTTTGTATTCAAATTTTGTAAAAAATACTGTAACGAACTAAGCTTGAATTAAAATTGAGTTATAGTTCAAATTAAATTTGTCAAATAGCCTAATATAGAATACATGTATACCACAAAATTTTCTCTTGTAATAAATAACACTTTTACAAAACGAATTATATAAGTAAATAGCTAGTATTGAAAATATTTGTAGTTACAATAAATTTAGTAGGTAATAGAAAATGTATTAGATAAAAGACCTATTTACTACAAGTAAAAAGATAATTTATCAATTAAATTTTCTATTCATTATTATTTGCTACAATTTTTTTTTAAAAAAATTTACTATTTACTTCAACTTTTTAGTGTAAAAATGTTATTTACTTAAATTTCCTATATATTAAGATTTGGGTTGACTTATGTCCAATAAATAAAAAACAAAAAGAAAGTACCCCAATAGCAAAATTTAGAAGATGCTTAATTAATGACAGTAGAAGGTTTCTAAAAAGTGAAATAAATAGAATATCTTGGATACGTCAATATTTTACAAGCTATTAAAAACCCAAAATATTCCTCCTTTACATATCTTTTTTTCTTTTCTTTTTTTTTCCTTTCCTTCTTTGTTTCCCTCTCTTTCCCTCCCTCCCTCTCGCTCGTTTCTCTCTCTCTTTCCTATTCTCCTTTCTCCTCTTAGACAATGACACAGATCCAAACGACATTCGTCGCTAGTGGACACTGGCACCATCGCAAGCCTCACGATCACAACTGAAGAATCACAATCTCCCAAGCATTTCTGTCTCCGATGGTGGCAAATGTGCGCCGGCAACTAAAGCGACTGACAACGACAATGGCGAGCAATGTGCGACGGATGGGGAAGAGTGACGATAGTGGACACAGCTATGTTATGAAGATTTGACAATGAACATTGACAAACGGAAGCATGTGGGTTCCAGCGTTGCAAAGATCGGCTCGATTTGGTAGTAGGTAAGTAGGAAGTGTCATCGTAGGGGGCCCCACACTGGTGAGGCATCGGCAATTGTGGCCGAAACGTGAGCAGAGAGTGGTTAGAGTGTGCATTAAAGAATATAACCTTTTTTATTATTTTTATGTTGTTCCAGTAAATTCGTGTAATTATTAGCAAATTTAGTATTTACTGGTCAGTAACGTTATTAAATCTGAGTTGCTCCAGTAAGTCTTTATAAATACGGTATTTACCGGTCCTATTGTTGCTGGAGTTATTTTAATAAATTACGTGAATATATGTAATTGCTTGTCATTATGATATTTATCAACCATAACGCCACCTGAGTGTCACGTTTCGAAATACGAGAGGTGACGTGGTAAATTATTTATATTAATTAAAAGAAGAATTTAATTAAAATCAAGAATTTAGGGGTTAAATTAAATAATAAAAAGGTAAAAGTTTCAAAAAACCATTGCATAAAAAAATAAATAATAAATGTAGCGAGTATAGGTCCCATTGACCCACAATTTATGCACACATATAGTACTGACAATATAATAATACAACCACAGTCCAAGAATAAAGAAATCAAGAACATTACATGCCTTGTTTAATAAATACAAATAACCTACAACTCCTTCTACTGCTCCTAGGTTCGGTCCGTAGAATCCTCTCCGAACCTAAATGGAAATCCACCTAGAGGGGGAAAGTTTAAAACAAATAAAACGTGAGTGAAAGGCTCAGTAAGACTATATTTTAAGAAACAGTAATTTAAAAGAGATATCATTTAAGAGGACACTTGAATAAATGGATTTAAATAGAACCATTCTTACCCAAAACAATTTATTGGTCGACCAAAAATATCATCAATTTCATTTTCCTTGGCAAACCATAAAGATATCACCACCGTAATGGGGACCTGCCCCCAAGGTAGGTCGATTACTACACGACTCGATTTCTGATATGGCATCATGCCCTAGTGTTCATTTTCATCATTACTCAACACCCAATTACCGAGTATTATCATTTACATTCACTATGGAGTTCATTTCAGATCACGGTTTATTAAAATATAACCGATAAATTAATTTTCAATCAACCGTTGAAAACATTTTTAGAAACCCTTTTCAAAGCCAAATCATTTTGAAACTAAGCTACCAAAGAAAGGGGTAGAAGTCCTACCTCGATACTTGTGCCGGTGCCCCACACCATAATCCTGGTCCGCTATACGTTAGCTCCGTGGAACCACAAACGATCCTAGATACACACTAAGTCGATCAATATCTAGTTCGAGACATTCTATATTACTAAACCACTTCATGATGTCCTAGTATGCCACTTGATTCATTAAAACCATTTTATAAGGTTAGAATTTCAATCGGGGTTCAAAACAGTGAAAACGGGTGAAAAATCACAAAATTTTCCATGCTCTGCCAGCCTGCCTGACGCCCTGCTTCGGCCCGCTGAATTGTGCAGTTCGGCCTGCCGGAAACCAAGTTCGGTTGGCCGGACAAATTCCCAGGTTTGGCCTGCCGAACGGATGAGTCCGGCCTGCCGATCCTTTGAATCCGGCCTGCCGAACTGGAAAAACCCAGAAATCCCAGCCACGGGTTTCGATTATCCCAAAACCCAAATCTTGATTCTAACATGTTTTTCTCAAATCTCAGGCATGGAAAACATTCATAGACGATAAAAAACATATTTGGACACTTTTGAACTCATTTAAACAAGATTTAGACACAAAAATTCTAAAAATCCAAAAATGGGAGAAAATGGAGAAAAATGAAAAATCTTGAATCTAATCCGTTTTTCTTCAATCCAAGCTTAGATTCTAGGTGTTCTAAGTTCCTTTAACTTAAATCAACGTATTTTTAAGCTCAAACAAACTTAGATTTCAAAAATACACAAAAATCAAAACTTTAAAAAAGTTTAGAAATTTTAAAAACTAACCTCGAATCGAAGCTTCAATTTATGTTTTCGGTTGCCAAATCACGTCCCCGAGCTCCCTCCTTGCTAACCTAAAGCTTGGATTCGATTTTTGTTTCAAAAATTTGAGAGAGAATGTGAGAGATTAAGAGAAACCGAGAGAGAGAGAGAGAGAGGGGGGTCTCATGGGTGGGAGAGAGGAGGAGAGAGAGAGATCAGAGAGAGTGAAGAGAGAGGAGGAGGAGAGAGAATAAATAGAGAGATACGATGGGCGGTTTTACTGTGCGAAAACCATGTGTCGCCCACGATTTTGTAAAACAGAATATTTTAAACATTCTACAAACTATTGTGTTTTAAAAACTCAAAATAACATTTTAAAATAATAAGAAATTATTAGAATTCATTGAATTAACAAAACAACCTAAAATTCAAAATTCAAACAAATGATCAAATTAATGTTGAAACATTAATTATTGCACACTAATTCATCATTTTACATTATAATAACATTGAATAAATTTCGGGGCGTTACAACTCTCCACCCCTAAAAGAAATTTCGCCCTCGAAATTTATATCTCATTTCAGAAACAAAACAAATGCGGATACAACTCCCGCATACTTGACTCTAGCTCCCAAGTGGCTTCATCAACCCCGTGATGCTACCACACGACCTTTATCAACGGTATCTCACGACACGCAAACTGATCACCTTTCGATCGATGATCTGAATTGGCACTTCCTCATACGTCGTATCTTCCCAAACCTGCACATCGCGAAGCGAAACTATCTTACCCTGCTCAGGCGGACACTTCCTAAGCATCGACACATGAAACACATCATGAACATGGGAAAGTTCGGGCGGAAGGTCAATCCGATAAGCAACCACGCCAACACGCTGAGTGATCTCGAACGGCCCAATATACCTCGGTGCAAGCTTTCCATTCACTCCGAACCGCATCGTTCCTTTACGAGGCGATACTCTCAAGAGAACGAAATCTCCTACCGCAAACTCCAAGGGTCTACGTCTCCTATCCGCATAACTCTTCTGTCGACTCTGAGCCGCCCTCAATCGATCTTGAATCACGATGACTTTCTCATTGCTATCACGGATCTCATCTGGCCCAAGAATAACCCTGTCTTCTGGCTCAGCCTAACACACCGGTGACTGACACGGTCGCCCATACAACGCCTCAAACGGTGCCATACCAATACTCGTCTGATAACTGTTGTTGTATACGAACTCCGCCAGATGCAAATATTTCTTTCAATTCCAGCCAAAGTCTAATGCATAGGCACGCAACATATCCTCAAGAATTTGGTTAACCCACTCAGACTGCCCATCAGTCTGAGGATGAAACGCCGTACTGGAGTTCAAATTCGTACCTAAAGCCTCCTGAAAAATCCTCCAGTACTTAGCATTAAACCTGGTGTCTCGATCAGAAGTGATGGACAAAGGAACTCCATGCAACCTCACTATGTGCTGTAGATACAAATCCTCGAGAATCCTCCTCGAACATGTCGACCTGAACGGAATAAAATGTGCTGATTTCATCAACCTGTCGACTACGACCCAAACTGCATCATGCCACTACTCCGTCCTCGGCAAACCTGTGAGAAAATCCATCTTCACATGCTCCTATTTCCACCCTGGAATAGGAAGCAGCTGAAGCTGATGCTCGGCTTTCACCTGAAGACACATCGTACACTTGGCCACATACTCTCTAACATCTTTCTTCATGCCTCTCCACCAATATTGCCTCTTCAAATCACGATACATCTTTGTGCTCCCCGGATGAATGGCGAACTGAGACCTATGAGCTTCGTCCAAAACGGCTTTCGCCACCTCGGCGATAGTTGGAACTACAAGACGCTCCCAGAAGTACAACGATCTATCTGCATGCACGCTTCATTCTTCAAACTGTTCTCCATTCTAATCCGCAACCAAATCCCCTGCAAGTACTGATCCTGCCACTGATTTTGCTTCACCATCTGAACAAGAGTTGGGGTCGCTTCCACATGATACACCGAAACCTGATCATAGTCTTCACGATACCATAGCCCAAACTCGCTCACTATCGCATCCCTGCTCCAGTCCTCGAGAGCCAAACAAGTGAGAATCCCTAAAGACTTCCTACTAAGCACGTCCGCGACCACATTAGCTTTCCCGGGATGATACTGCAACGTAAAATTATAATCCTCCATGTACTCTATCCATCTCCGCCGCCTCAAATTAAGATCCCTCTGAGTGAACAGATACCTCAAACTCTTGTGATTGGAGAAGACCTGAAACGTCGCCCCGAACAAATAACACCTCCAAATCTTCAGAGCGTGAATCACCGTCGCGAGCTCCAAATCATGAGTAGGATAATTCCGCTCGTGAGGTCGTAGCTGTCTCGATTTATACGCAACCACGCATCAATGCTGCATCAACACGCATCCAAGTCGGCGCCCTGAAGTATCTACGTAAACCTCATACAGCTTGTCACTATTAGGAATAACCAATACTGGGGCTGAAGTCAATCGGTTCTTCAATTCCTGAAAAGCAAGCTCACAATTCTCATCCCACTCAAACCTGATGTTTTTCTTGATCAATCTCGTCAATGGAGCTGCAATCTTCGAAAAATCTTTCACAAATTTCCTGTAATAACCAGCGAGATCCAAAAAGCTGCGAATCTCTGCTACATTCCTAGGTCGTTCCCAATCCACTATGGCTTCAATCTTGGATGGATCCACAGAAATACCATGCTCGGAGATGACATGACCCAAAAATTTGACCTCAGTCAACCAAAACTCGCACTTTTTCCTCTTAGCATACAACTGGTGCTCCCACAGAGTCTGAAGCCCGATCCGAAGATGCTGCTCATGCTCCTCCCAAGTCTTAGAATACACTAAAATATCATCGATGAACACGATCACGAACTGATCTAGATACGGCCTAAATATCCTGTTCATCAAATCCATGAAAGCTGCTGGAGCATTCATCAACCCAAACGACATAACCAGAAACTCAAAATGTCCATACCGGGTCCTAAAAGCTGTCTTGGGAATATCCTCTTCCTTAATCCTGAGTTGATGATAACCCGACCGCAAATCAATCTTTGAGAAGTACCGCAAACCTCCCAACTGATCAAACAACTCATCGATCCTAGGCAAGGGATACTTATTCTTCATTGTGACACGATTCAGTTGCCGATAATCCACACACAACCTGAGAGTCCCATCATGTTTCTTAGCAAACAAAACCGGTGCTCCCCACGGAGATGTGCTATTCTGAATATACCCTTTATCAGCAAGCTCCTGAAGTTGCCTCCTCAATTCTTTCATTTCTGTCGGCGCCATCCGATAAGGTGCTATAGAAATCGGTGCTGTCCCCGGAAACAACTCAATACCAAACTCGATTTTTCGATGCGGTGGTAATCCTGGCAACTCGTCGGGGAAGACATCCTCGAACTCATCAACCACCAGAATCGCTACACTTCCTCTCAAAGCATAGGGCTCGCATTCTAGATTCGCAAGAAAAGCACAACAACCTAGATTTCTTCGCCCTCCTAGACACGACTTTATGAGACGCTCACTCATTAACCAATCACCACCACCCTGGTAAGTGATCACTGTCCCCTTATCAGACACTAGGGTTACTTTTCTAAGTTGGCAGTGTACAACTGCATTATACCTGGACAACCAATCCATTCCCAAAATTACATCATATGAACTCATGGGGAGTACAATCAAATCACTTTTCAAAATCTCATCCCCAATCTTTATTTTACAAGATTTACACACACAATTTACACACACCCGCCCCAAGGGAGAAGTCATAACTAGGGGTTCATTAAACTTTTCTATCTCTAATCCCAAGGCATGTACAAAAGAACTTGAAATGAAAGAATGAGAGGCACCTGTATCAAATAAAACGCGAGCTAAAGAGTGAGAAACTAAGATCGTACCATCAACAACTGCATTACTGGTCTGAGAACCTAAACCACCCGATGCCATCGCATGAACCTGCACTAGTGCCTTCCCTTTTCCTCTTCCAACATTGCTAGGTCCTGGATTATCCTACCGATACTGCTGGGATGGAGACGACTGCACACTAGCTGCACTCGACGCTCGATACTGAGGGACGCTACGCAGGAAATGCTGAGGCTGCTGCCCTCGTGCCGGATATCAAAACTGTTGAGGAGAGAACTGAGGGTACCGCAACTATGGATACTGCTGTGGCAGAGGTAGGGTCTGAGGCTAAGACTGACGACTGGCATCCTCTCCGGTCTGAGATCCAAGACGAGCACTCCTAATCAGGCAATTCCTCTTGATGTGTCCTGGCTGCTGACAAAAATGACAATGGAAGCTGTAGGGATTGCTGCGCCCGCTACCAGATGAGCTGCCGCTACCACTGTTCGCACCACCCTACTTGCCTTTTCCCGGAGTTGGACGACTACTAGTGCTCTTCCTACCGCTCCTCTACGATCCTACAGAAGCTTTTGCTTGATCCTCACAATACTGCGCATAATCATTTTCCACTGATATTGCTGATGACACAAGCTCTCCAAAATTCCTAAGTCACAAAGCAACCACCTGTCGCCGAATAGGAGCCTTGAGCCCTTCCTGAAACTTAATGCACCTCTCACGCTCCGAAGCCATTGCCGAAGGAGAAAACCTAGCCAACTCATTAAACCTTGCCTCATATTCCCGAACCGACAAATCACCCTGCTGCAACCTATAGAACTTAGCTGCCTTCTGATCTCTATACCCCTGCGAAAAATACCGATCATAGAACAGCTCCTCGAATTTGTCCCAACTGATATCACCACCGCGTTCCAAACGCTTAGCTTGTTTCCACCAAGTGTTAGCGCCACCCTCGAGCTTATACGCAGCAAACTCCACACGGTACTCATCAGGCACACCAAGGGTATCCAAATGCTTCATAATCGAGTCTAGCCAATACACTACCAACTGCGGATCCCCATTACCATCAAAAGTCAGAATAGACGCACTCTGGAATTCTTGAAATACGTATGCCGACGACCAACATCAGAATCCTTTGGTTTAGCCCTGGCTGCCATCTATCGGAAAGCCGCAAACATAGACCTCATCATGCCCTCATCATTTCTGAACTCGGCGTCAGCTGTCAAACGACGTCTAGGTGTCATTCTCTCACTTCTGAAAACAAAATTTGGACTGTCAGAGGTATTATATTGTCATACTTATGTGTGCATAATTCCTAAGGTTCATAACATTGAGCTCTGATACCATTCTGTCATGCCCCGGAGTACGGGGGTGACGTGATAAATTATTTATATTAATTAAAAGAATAATTTAATTAAAATCAAGAGTTTAGGGGTTAAATTAAATAATAAAAAGGTAAAAGTTTCAGAAAACCATTGCATAAAAAAAAAATAAATAATAAACGTAACGAGTATGGATCCCACTGACCCACAACTTGTGCACACACATAGTACTGACAATATAATAATACAACCACAGTCCAAGAATAAAGAAATTAAGAACATTACATGCCTTGTTCAATAAATACAAATAACCTACAACTCCTTCTACTGCTCCTAGGTTCGGTCCGTAGAATCCTCTCCGAACCTAAATGGAAATCCACCTAGAGGGGGAAAGTTTAAAACAAATAAAACGTGAGCGAAAGACTCAGTAGGACTATATTTTAAGAAACAGTAATTTAAAAGAGATATCATTTAAGAGGATACTTGAATAAATGGATTTAAATAGAACCATTCTTACCCAAAACAATTTATTGGTCGATCAGAAATATCATCAATTTCATTTTCCTAGGCAAACCATAAAAATATCACCACCGTAGTGGCCCAGCTGGGTTTCGGGACCTGCCCCCAAGGTCGATCGCTACACGACCCGATCTTTGATATGGCATCATGCCCTAGTGTTCATTTTCATCATTATTCAACACCCAATTACCGAGTATTATCATTTACATTCATTATGGAGTTCATTTCAGATCACGGTTTATTAAAATATAACCGATAAATTCATTTTCAATCAACCGTTGAAAACATTTTTATAGAAACCCTTTTCAAAGCCAAATCATTTTGAAATTGGGCTACCAAAGAAAAGGGTAGAAGTCCTACCTCGATACTCGTGCCGGTGCCCCACACCGTAATCTTGGTCCGCTATACGTTAGCTCCGCGGAACCATGAACGATCCTAGATACACACTAAGTCGATCAATATCTAGTTCGAGACATTCTATATTACTAAACCACTTCATGATGTCCTAGTGTGCCACTTGATTCATTAAAATCATTTTATAAGGTTGGAATTTCAATCGGGGTTCAAAACAGTGAAAACGGGTGAAAAATCACAAAATTTTCCATGCTCTGCCGACCTGCTGGACGCCTTGCTTCGGCCGGCCAAACTATGCAGTTCGGCCTGCCGGACGCCCTGCTTCGGCTGGCCAAACTGCACATTTCGGCCTGTCGAAAACCAAGTCCGGTCGGCCGGACAAATTCCCAGGTTCGGCCTGCCGAATGGATGAGTCTGGCCTGTCGATCCTTTGAATCTGGCCTGCCGAACTAGAAAAACCCAAAAATCCCAGCCATGGGTTTCGATTCTCTCAAAACCCAAATCTTGATTTTAACCTGTTTTTCTCAAATCTCAGGCATGGAAACATTCATAGATGATAGAAAAACATGTCTGGACACTTTTGAACTCATTTAAACAAGATTTAAACACAAAAATTCTAAAAATCCAAAAATGGGAGAAAATGGAGAAAAATAAAAAATCTTGAATCTAATCCGTTTTTCTTCAATCCAAGCTTAGATTCTAGGTGTTCTAAGTTCCTTTAACTTAAATCAAGGTTTTTCTAAGCTCAAACAAACTTAGAATTCAAAAATGCACAAAAATCAAAACTTTGAAAAAGTTTAGAAATTTCAAAAACTAACCTCGAATCGAAGCTCAAATTCACGTTTTCGGTTGCCAAATCACGTCCCCGAGCTCCCTCCTTGCTAATCCGAAGCTTGGATTCGAATTTTGTTTCAAAAATTTGAGAGAGAATGTGAGAGATTGAGAGAAACCGGAAGAGAGAGAGAGAGGGGGTCTCACGGGTGGGAGAGAGGAGGAGAGAGAGAGATAAGAGAGAGTGAAGAGAGAGGAGGAAGAGAGAGAATAAATAGAGAGAAACGGTGGGCGATTTTACTGTGCGAAAACCATGTGCCGCCCACGGTTTTGTAAAACAGAATATTTTAAACATTTTACAAACTGTTGTGTTTTAAAAACTCAAAATAACATTTTAAAATAATAAAAAATTATTAGAATTCATTGAATTAACAAAACAACCTAAAATTCAAAATTCAAACAAATGATCAAATTAATGTTGAAACATTAATTATGGCACACTAATTCATCATTTTACATTATAATAACATTGAATAAATTTCAGGGCATTACACTGAGTCATTTAGGTAAATTCTTGTAAATGCACATATCTATATGTAAATACAATTTTTATCATCTTTGGAGTCATATTTGTGTAAATGCATGTAAATACCGCGATTTCCTATTGGTAACGTCGTTGCACCAGAAGAAGGACATGGATAAATGTAAAGGGTATTTTTAATTCTTTAATATTGTAAACCTAATTTCTTGTAATATATTATTTATTGTACTTTTTTTTTCAAAGTTATGCAATAATTTACTAACTATAGATTGATTATGCTATTTGCCTTTCCCACTACTCTCTAGGCTCCCTCGCTACCTACAAACAAAACACAACAAGGCTTGACGCGCCTACCCTACTAATGTATTGTATAGTATCTTCAAAAAACATATCTTTCTTGTCGTCCCAAAAAGTGGCAGCGAAAGGGCTGGTAAGACGAAGTGGAAAGAAAGCAATCGGCTTTGCTTAAGGCCAGGTTGGGAAAATTTCTTCCGGAGCAAGCAAACTTAGCGTGATATCGGTTCTTCGCCACCTAGAGTTGTAATATGTCCTCTTTTCTTTCTCGTGGGAGGGGTTTGTTGTGTAGTAGGTGGCGGCTGCTTACTTAGTTATGCATGGCTCCTAATGGTTAAGACCTAGGCTGCCACCTGTTTGTGCTTTAGCAAACGAGGTGTGCACTGTGAAAGCCGATCAACAGACTATTACATAACTGACTCTTGTGGCCAAATCAATGGGGCTTTGTTCTAGCTATGGGTGGAAGAGGGGAGGTGAGTTGATATTTACGTGTTAATGTAACGATCCTACCTATGTGGCCGTTACTTAACTACTAAAACATTCTTTTATTAGGATTATTTAAATTTACGAAACATTCTTTTTTACCGATTTAACTTTACTTGAACCATTTTATTATGTTGCAACAAATATTATAATATAAAGTATTAACATTATAGACTTGTAGTTATATGGACTAAGGCTATGTAGTTACAACCTTGGTCTCCAAATCATACATACACAGTTTAAATAGTAGTAAATATACTTAACTAAAAAGTCTTAATTAACAAAAACTAGGTGCGAAATAAAATATATTGGTATCTACTTCTCATCTCCACAATCATCCGTCGTTGTACTATCGTCCATCAAATCTTATTGAACAGATTGTTTACCTACGGCACAAACATATTTGGATAAGCTTTCGCTCATCAAGTAGAAGCTATAACTTGCAAAACATTTGAGAATAAGTATAATAATGCATGAGCCGGTTATGCTTATTTATGAACATATCTTATGAAACTTATGGGCCCAAATATTCATACCAATTGTGCAGGTTTGCAAGGTCCCCAATGACCTGTGATCTAACTTATTTTTACTGAACATAAGCCTCTCCTTAGGTCAAGAGGTTGGTACAATACTCAACTTAGTCTTTTAGGTTTTGCTTGACTTATTAATGTTTATGCAATATGGCATGGCATCGCATAGACATACATGTATTTATGATTTTTATAAAAATGCCAATGATTTTATTTGAAACTATTCATACTGTAGGCGAGATTCCTACCTACCTAATTTTCAGCAGTAGAAATCACTAATTTGCTAAAATTCTCTATCCTTTACTCTTAGATTCTGATAGAGAATTTCTATTGAAAATGTAACGTTAGCTTATCTCATGCTCTTAATCTTAATATAATAATAAAGGAATTAAATCCTTTCCCAATACATATTTTTCTTTGCTAGAAGGATCGTAACATCACTATATTTATTAGAAGGGTTTACTAATTTAATCCTCATAGTTTAATTTTTCCTTAATTGCCTTCATTAACTGTGTTTAGAGTTGATAACTAAATTAACTAATTAATTATCTTATCTATTTATTATCATTGTTGAGCTCGTAGTTAGATAAGATCCACTAATATCTAGACATGTTTTTGGCATTCTAAATGCTAAAAAAAACAAAACTTTGTTTTGATATGGCCTTTGAGTTTGGTATGGGCATTGAACCCGTATACGGTGTCGTATAATCATGGCCTAGCTTATCGACTTTTATAATTCATTTTAAGCTTTTGATAATTTTTAAACCACCATAATTATTTGTGAAAGACAATTTTAAAAACTTAAACGATTTGATGATTTTTGTAAATCTATTTTAAAGTTCATTTAGAGATTGAATTTCCAAAACTTCTCCACGAAAGTTCTTCATCTCGTCGAGGCTTGAAACTTTTAGGTTTTTACAAACATCATGATTCCAACTTTTAAGGTTCATCCATTCACAAAAACAAAAACTGTATTATAGATGTTGCAACATTATCTACAACATCACATGAAATATTTAACAAAACCATCTCAAAAGCCATTATAAATTGTATTGCAGTTGTTACATAAACCTTAAACACATAGTAAACTAAAAGGTTCATTAAAAAGAAACTGACCGTTTTGAAAACCATACTATAGATATTACCACTCACATTGCAACATTCATGTATGACATCTAATGAAAAGTTTTCGAAATAACTACCGATTATGTTATAGCTTTTACAACATCATAAGGAGTCATAAACTGAGTGGTTTCAACCCTTAGATGCAGAAACCAAGTAGTTTCTAACTAGAAACCACTCTACACTATAGATATCACAACTCAATGTATATTAAGTTGCAACCCATGTTACAACACATGTTGCAACATCTCTTGCAACATTGCTGTGACAGTTAATAAAAGATGCTAGAAATATTATTTTGGGGATGAAAACTAAGTTTTTTACATCTTAAATAAAATCATTTACATTGCTATGACTTATAAATTCCTAGGTTTTTAAAATCCTTTTAGACTGATCTTTAAATTGTTATTTTAAGGTTAGAGAGAGTAGAAAATCCCTCTAAAACACTAAAAGTAACCTACCTATAAACTCTTTTATACACAACATGCATAATACTAAAGCTATATAAATAGAAACCCATATAAACTATAGCATAAGCATAAACAAAAATTATTACATGCCAACAACACTTAAAATAAAACCATAAACTATTTTCTTCTTTAAAAAGAGAAGTTTAGAGATGTTCCCATGTAGATCTATTCTAGAGGGGTTCCACCAAGCCTTCTCCTTAACTTTAAATTTTGGCCTAGTAATTTCTAGTGGTGGGAGAAATTTTTTGAGAGAAGTGAAGAAGAAACTAAATTTTCTTTCTGTGGAAGAAATGGGAGAGAAAAATGGAAGGTGATCTAATGTTGTGGAGAAGAAAGAAGAAGATAAACTCTTGGTTAAGAAACACCTATTTATAGACAAAAAGTTAAATTTTGGTTACTTATCTACTTAATTTCTAAACCTTACTTAGAGCATTTCATGGATACTACATGGAACAAAAATTTTGGTTATGGACGCTTAATGTTGTCGCCATTCACCATGGAAAATTGAAGGGAATGTAGCTCATAATTGTTTACTTTCTAGCCTTAGACTTTTTACCATTCAAGGTCATATTTTGTCCCTTTGTCATACTACTTTACCCATAAGATTCCTTAATTTAGGAAAAATAGATGAAATTTCATTAGTTGAGGGTGAGTAACTAGCTGTCAGGATATTTTAGTACTGTCGGGTTTATTCAACACAGTCTAAGACTAATATCGATTAATATTGATAAATTTTAAATCGCGTATTAATTTAAAAAATCACTCCTAAACTATGTAAACATAAAAATTGACATTTTTCTATATTCTACCTCGATATTGACACATTCTTGACAGCATCAATTTTCAAACTCGGATAACATTTTTCACCGAAAATGCCACTTGCATAATAACTTTAATTTCTAACAAATAGGTAATTAAGAATTTATTTTGCGTTAGAGTATTTCTTAGTATACTACTACGACTATACTATACTTGAAAATTCTTATAATTTTAAATTCTCAAGTAATCTAGGGATTGAAATTTCTTCCGTCCTAAATCATGGTTGAATTTATTAACTGAATTATTAAATCATAAAAATTAATAAATTTAACTTAAATATTTCTATAGAGTTTTGGAATATTTATATGAATTCTATAAATCCTTATGTCACAAAATTCACACATAATATTTTCCAACAAAATCCTTGTCTTAAATATGTAAATTATATTATTTAATTATAGGATTTTCTCAGGCATTACAGTCAATGGTCGATAAGAACCTATCCTGATTACTTTTGGAGAGAAAGCAAGTGGTTAGGTTTATCACAAAATTTAGACTTAGAGGGGACTCGAAGATGATAGAATTTGAGAATTTGAGGTGCTTCCCACAAAGCACTTCACTTGCTCCTTTTTCCTTTAACTCAGTTCCCAAGGGAAGTTTCCCGATCTGGACTCGCTCTTGGGGCGACAATTATGGTAATAGTAACACCCCCTGACTAGACCTTTTTGTTAGATGCCTAGTTGGTTGTATTAACTACCTTACTTAATCACTTACAACATTGGGGCATGGAAGAGAGAGTTGTGGATGAGTCAGGCGTATCAGTGGATACCGCCTATAATACTAGATATTAAGGCCCTTATGAGCAAGATCAAGTCCCTCATTATGAGCTTTTACACATGCTTCTAGAGCTACTTGATTGGCTACAGCACCAGGCGTATTTTCCCCAAGGATGTCCTAATGTTCCTCCACTGAATCGTAGTATTAAATCATCTATAAAGATCTTGTCAAAGCATGAATGTATCCTCGAGATATCGGTTAGTATTTATTGTGGTTATTGATTAGTGTCTGATATCAGCTAAGGTTGCTAACCACTATCTATCATGATTACTGGATTGTATTTGCTAGTATTCATCAAGTTATTGGCATGTATTGCCTCGATCTGTCAAAAATTGCCCTATGACAGCCAATTGGAAAATTCACCTTAAACCACCATTTTCATCGATGAACAATGGCATTATTGCCCAAGATCTACCAAAAATTATATAAAATTCAAAGAATTCACAAAATCTCAATTTATCCACAAAAATTACAAAAAAAAAAAAAAGGAAGCACACACACACACACAAAAGATGAAAATCCACAACTTAGAGAAAAAAGTTTCATTATCAACCTTCAAATCTTACCTCTAAAGCTTGACGAGGACTTGACCATTGCTAGGGGTGATCGTAGTAGGAAAACATGAAATTTGCTCTAGATTTTGCGGCCTTGAGATCCATATCTCACCATGATGAGTTCCACATCACCGGCATAGCGAAGAGGGTTTTCTAGCTTGTTTTTCATTAAGTGGGGGAGAAGGGGGTGCTTTGAACAATATTACAAATTAGAGACAAAGTAAAATAGGGTACATGCGAGAAAATAACCAATGCCACTTTTCTTTACAAAACAATACATCTCTTGTGTCCACAAAATCAACAGTAAAATAAAATAGGATACATAATAATAATAATAATAATAATAATAATAACACCCAAAACACCCCTATATTTTGTCAAAATACCTTTTTGTTCTTATTACGTAAATGCTCAAAACACCCTTATGTTTTTAAAATCGTACTCATAATACCCCTAAAGCAATTAAACTTTTGAAAATTTCAAGATTACCTTTATTTTTTTTATTGAAATTAAGATAACCTTTCCAATCTATATTAATTGTTATTTTAAATATGATTTAACTTAAAAATTAAATAAAAAATAATTTAAAATGTTTAAATAAATATTTCCATTAAGCAAATATGTCACTTATGTTGAGAGTTTTTAACTTTTTTAGAATTGATTTTTTTTAGTATTTTGCTTTAATAATGTTTTAAATTGTATTTACTAAATATTAGGAAGGGTAATCTTGATTTTTGAAAGTTTAATTACTTCACAGGGTATTTTGAGTATGATTTTAAAAACACGGAGTGTTTTGGATATTTGCATAATAAGTTAGGAAAAAGTGTTATTTTGATAAAGTACAAGGGTATTTTAGATATTTTTCCTACTAATAAGAATAAGAATAAAAATAATAATAACAATAACAATAACAATAACAATAACAACAACAATAATAATAAAACGAAACAAAGCTAAAAAGCCAAAACAAAACAAAGTTCAAGAAAAAAAAAAGAAACAAAACAAAGTTCTCCTAAAAACAAAACAAAACAAAACAAAGCTTAAAGGCTCTAGATAAAGCTCAAAGCAAACTTTCAACGGTGCACCGAGCAAAACTGAACAAACATAGAGAGAAAATAGTAATTCTATACGACCTGGGCTATAGGGTGAACATTTTGAAAATCTCAACCATTTTAATCAAAGTTTGGGTGGGTTAATTTTAAATTTATCCCACCCAATCAATCCAAAGTTCAAAATCAACCCACTCAATTATTGTTTGGGTGGGTTAATGGGTTAGTTTGGTTGAGTAACATAAAAAGGAAAAAAAAAATTAAAACTAACAATTTAACCCAAAATGAATCAAAAAGCTAAAATTCATAAGATATTGGTATTATAAAGGTCTAAAATTGTCTCAGTAAGTTACAACCAATATAAAGATAGAGGCACTGCAACACAAATTTAAATCAAATACATTAAGTCATAAACTAACAAATAACTAATAGTAGAAACCAATATAATAAAAATGCTAAGAAACATCAACCATTATAGTGCATAATTGCAGTTTCTAATTCCAAACATCTTCACTCAAACATCCTGATGAGCACACGCCTAATACATGGAGTAAGGATCCAATTCAAGTTTCAATCTGCCCGGTTACAAAAGCTAAAGCTAAAAAATTCAAAGAAACTCTTAATGGGCTTATTCAAAGCCTTTGGAGTGAGGTGAAATAATATGCAAGTATATGCATGTCATGTTACATATTAAATCATTTTATAGACAACTTTATAAAATATGAAATAATATGCAAGTATATGCATGTCATTTTACAATAACTTTAAGTGGGCACTTTCCTAGACGACATGTTATAATGCATGAACATATTATCACAAGCAACACATAAAATTATAATATAAACATAAACAATAGATTTTTGACCGGGTCCTTTTGGATAATTAAATTACAACCTATAAAATATAAGATAAAAAATTACAAGTCTTTTTGTAATTACATAAGTCCAAGCTCCATTGTTGTGGTCTTCATTGGGTGGTTTACTACGTTAAAAACTAGCGGTTTACTTTTTAAATTGATAGGCCCAAGTTCTTAACTGGGCAACAGTCCATTGGATTACTATAGGTAACCCAATGGACTTCATCTTCTTCCCACGAGTTATGCAGCTATCTTCAGATATCTCCTGCATTTGGCCGCCATTGGCTTCTTCGACGTTGCAGCCAAAGAATCATCGCTATTATTTAGCCCGATGATTGTCGGTGAATGCTGGCCGACGATCTCTGGTAGTCATGGTGTCGCTCTACGATATGCACGGTATATGGCAGTGCTCTTCCGCGAGATTGCAGTGGCCGAGCGTAGCCTTGCTGCAGTCAGTTTGCTGTCGTTGGTTTGAAGGATTTTTTTCAAATCTTTTGAAGATCTATCAGGGTATCATCGCTTTCCTCTTTGACACTACGATCTTCCAAGCCAAGCCTCCACATCAATGGAAAGACGAATAGGCGTTAGAATGCAAGAATAAATTAATCTTACACTTTTTTGGATTTGCTATGTGCTCAACGCATGAGATAGCATACCTTTTTTTAAAAAAGAAGAAACTCTCAGTTTTTCTCTCTGCATATTCTGCAAAATATTACGTTTAAAAATTCTAAGATAACTGTTATCTCTCCTCTTTTATAATTAAGTAGTTAATTATTTATTTAATTAATTTTAATTAATTTTAAATTTTAAAAACGACAAGCTAAACTCTATAGTGGGGGGAATCACATACACCCACTATCAGATATATGGGTAAGGCGCTAAATACCACCTTCATGTTTTTATTTTTTAAAAAAATCACGTACGTTTGTACGTTTATATATATAAATATATATATATCTCATGTAATGATCAAGAAAAATTTATTAATAAAATCTAATATTTAATTAGGTTTAATTAATGAATTTACCCATAAAAATTGTATTTTCTATAAAAATTATGATAATGTACAAATAAAAAGTGTCAATAATCACGTACGTTTGTACGTTTATATATATAAATATATATATATCTCATGCAATGATCAAGAAAAATTCATTAATTAAATCTAATATTTAATTAGGTTTAATTAATGAATTTACCCATAAAAATTGTATTTTCTGTAAAAATTATGATAATGTACAAATAAAAAGTGTCAATAGGAAACTCCACTGCAGACCCGATGCAATGTTGGATATTAACAAATTCAGATTTTATGAGTTTAAAGACTCAAAAATTTGTAAATAATATCCATAAAATGAAATTTATATCACAATTAATTGTAGAATTGTGATATAAATGGATAGATAATTAAGGTATAAACAAGATAGGAAGTCTACCAAAACCTTGAACTAATGCAAAAAAGGGGTCCGATGAGGTATAGGTATACTGCTAAGTGAAAACACATATACAAGAAATGCTATGTTTGGCTTTCAAAAGTAAACCAAAGGCAAAGTAGAATATCTTCTATAGTCTAAAAATACGTTTTTCACCGATTTTACCATGGCAGTATGAGAAAAATACTGTATGGTGAAAAAATTATACTGTGTAAAGTTTTGAAGCCCACTAAGTGACACCCATTGGAATTTTATTGGGCCACAATGCCATTAAAGGTGACCCAATCACAACTAGTCACCTTAGTCACCCAATTGATTACTTGGTGACTCACCACTTTCTTTTTTTTTTTAAAGCTAAGAGATAAGCCTTAATTAAGGGCTTAAGAAAAAGGTTTTTCTCATTTCTTCTTCCTACCAAAACCAGCAGCCATAATAGCTCATTCTCAAAAATTTTCCCAAGCCCAAATTCTTGCAAAATTATCCCCACTAAGTTTCAAGCTTCAAGATTAAGGTTTTGTAAACTTTCAAGGTCAGAAATCCAAACTTTTTTCTTGAATTTTCTTCGGGTTTTACTTGGGTTAAGAGGGGAATTTGATACAAGGTTTCCTCATGTGAAAAGTGCTTAGGAAATTTGCAAAGGATCCCTTGGAGGCCTAGAATCATGAATTTTTCTTTTGGGTAAGTTCTAATTTTCAAACTTAAAGTTTATTTGGTTTTATTATTTTTTTTTTTATCATTTCATAAGGCATGTGACTATTTAAGCAAAAGAATGGTATGGTTGAATTTTTTTGAGTATGTGGTTTATGATGTGATGGTGTTGTGGAAATTAAGATTTAAATGTGAAAATTGTCGGTTTATGTAAAAATAGGTTAGTTTTGTAATTTTGATGGTAGTTTTGAAAAGAATGGTGATTTGGCATGAAAATGGTTTTAGGAAAGGTTGAATCTACCTTCACAGTGGCTAGAATGTTGTTTTAAAACTGATTTTTATAAAAATGACCCACGGACTAAATTGCACAGACAAGGTTTTTCTCGGTAGATTTAAAAAATGACCAAAAACATTCTTGTACAGTGAGAATTTTGAAAAAGTTAAAACACGAAAGTTGTAAATCTCAACGAAACTGTTAAGACTCATGAATAGTTCGTTGAAAATCGCCTTCGTTTGCGAGTTATTGATTTTACAAAAATTTGTTAAAATTGAAAAAAAAATTTAAAGGGCAAAAATGTCATTTTGCAAAAGGATTTTGGGTATAGTATTTTAAGCAAATATGTCCTTATGAAAAATGAAAAATTATGGTTTAAAGAGATTATTTTAGTTCTAGGGGTAAAATTGTCAAAATTTTCAAATAGGGACGAAATTGTAAAGTTTCATTAAAATGAGACATTGATGTGAAATAAGAATATCCTACACCCCAGGGTATTGTTTTAAAATTAATAAGCAACAATTTTTGCTAAATAGCAAAATCGAGCTCAAAAAATTTAGAAAGGCCCATCTTGGGTAAAATCATCATTTTTCGCGAGTAACCCAAACTGCTCCAAAACGTTCCAAATAGGAAAATGGAATACTAATAAGATTTTCACCATTCGTTAGAAATGATAAGGTAGAACAAGATAAGGGAAAGAAAATCTGAGATCATTAGAGCGATAGATGGGTATATAACCAGCCTATTGATTAACGAATATTTTGTATTGACGCACAAGATACAATAGTAGAAATGTGGCTAATAGCGTTATAATTGTCCAAACAAGAGCCTAGAAGATTAGGATAAGGGGGCTGGCTGAGATCGGCTAGCACAGCAGCCTAGTCACCTAAGTACCAATCCCACCTGCAGTATGAAATTGTAGGTATAAAATATGTATATATATATATATAATGTATGTACCTGTGTGTATATTATGATGCATACCTATGTATATATTGAAATGTGTACCTGCGAGTATATAAAATAAGTACTTATGTGTATATTATGTCGTATACCTATACGTATATTGATATGTACTTGTGAGTATATAAAATATATACCGTGTGTACTATACAGTAGAAGAATTTTATGTTTTGTGTATAACATGTGAACATGACCTCATGCATGGTATGGTTATCAAAATAATTGGGCTGGTAAATACACCACCAAAAATAAGAAAAGTGCCGTACGGATTCCTGACTCAAGGGGAGTTTAAGGTTATTGTATGGTTTCAGTGTCACGTTGACCTATGTGTGCAATGGTACGAACACCTAGGCCCTAGCTAAAGATAAAAAATGTTTATAAGAAAGTATAACTGGATCATGCAATTTAGTGAATGTGGTTGTGGGCTGTGTTGGGACTTACAACGCGCAAGCTCACTTAGTATTTCATGCTGTAGGTATCTCTACTAAAAGGTCAGAGTAACTTCACTGATGAGTTGGTGGTGGTGGAATATGAGCAATGTACAAAACTAGGTATGGATGCCGCCATAGACATGTTTCCTCTGTAATGTATTTTAAGTTATTTTGAAACGGGTTGTATAAAAGCTGTAATATAGTTAAGTAAGATAAAATCTCTTTTGAGACACATTATACATATTATGTGATAAAAAGAAAGTTTGCTTTTGTATATATATAATTACAAAAGACGTTTAAGTATGTATGTGTGAAATTCTAGAAAAAAAAAAAAGAAAAAAGTATTTCTTAGATTTTCATTATTACGTAAGTAAGAAAAAGTGATACAACACAGCCCAATAAAAGCGGGTTCTGACATCTCATATATATATATATATATATTCAAAATTAGTGATTCACGTCAATCTTTTATCATATATATATATATATATATATATTAGTTTGCATTTATTTTGTTTTAAAGAGCAAGACGTATACGTGTATTATATATATAAATATATATCAAATTAAATAAATCGTATATATATATATATATACATTTAAATTCAAAAATAAATCATATTCATTTAAGAATCAATTTTAAATTAATCAACTATTTAATTTTATGTACATGTTGGAAAAGACAAAATGTGATCCCACCATACATTTGTCACACACAAAAATTAAAATATATTCAAATAATCTTATTATCCAAATATTATCAATTAATTAATTTAAAACATATTTAATTAAACTTATTAATCAAATATAATCAATCAATTAATTAACTAATGCTCAGTGAAATGTAACAACATTTATCACATTATATTATGTGTCACAGAGAAAATTTTTCTGTGTTATATTAATATTTCTAGTGTGAATAATTAGTTCATAATTCAATAATTCTAAATTAAATATGTATCGTTCATTCTACGCATTAAATCTAGTATAGTGTTATAGAGGTGGCATTGGGGACCTATGGACTTCTAACCAAAGCTCTAATAAATTTGACAATAAATTAAACTTTTTAATCAATGTGCCAAATTTATTAGTTTCAGTATTATTCCACTAAAAAATTTAAACTGTACTCTTGAAATTATAGTGAGAATTACTCAAAGAAAATTAGCGATAGTCCATTGATATAATCATTACATATAAGTTAGTTCTCCATAAATAGTTAATAATAAGAGCTAGGTTCAATTTCCGTATACCTCTCTTATTACATATTTATTCTTAAGTTCTAATAATTCTCTAATGAATAGTTGCTTCATAATCTTATTATGAATGAGCACTCTACTGTTCAAAGCTCGAATCGTTATTCAAGAGAGCTATTTTTCTAACTTCCATAAGGAAGGAATAGATTTCGTATTTGTATAATATTATTCGCAGACATTTATTCTATTATGTTTCTAAGATGTTAAGTTATGATCTGCATTTAAACAAATCTTACCATACAAGTCAAAAAATATAACGTTATAAACAAGAGTCTTAGGATTAAGATTGTCATATATATGATCATCATAGTGATAAATTTGAATACTTTATTTATAACGGATAATTATTAGAGATTCATAATTTATCTGATCTAGTATTATATAATCTTATTATATAAAGTACTTTCAATCTAATATCTCTACATTAATAGCCCAGATAAGACTATTTCATTCTAAATGAGATTAGACCGTAAGATCCCAAACTTTAATTAATTATTATAGACTATTTAGATTGTTATCTATAAATTTTATCTCTAAACATATAACACTTATATGCTAATTTATAGTCACATAAATAATCATAGAATTTTCTTGATGTTTACAAAAGTATTTATAATACATATAAGCAATTAAAAATAATTATAAATATCACTTTATTCATTTTTAACAATATGTATGATGTCGTAGCTTATAAAGCACCAACCCCAACAAATCCACCTTAAAGCACCATTTTTAACTATGAACAATGGCATTACCACCCAAAATCCACCAAAACTTACATAAAACTCCAAGAACGTACAAAACCACAATTTATCCGCAAAAATTACGAAATAAAGAAAAACACAAAAATTATAAAGGACAAAAATCCACAACTTAGAGGAAAACAAGTCTATCATCAGCCTTCAAATCTTGCCTCTAGAGCTCGACGAGGACTTGACCATTGCATGCAGAGGATAGAGGAGATCCAACAATGTCTTTCGTGTGGTTGGCTGATTGCGGCAGGGAAACTTGTAATTTGCCCCAGATTTTGTGGCCTTGAGATCTACACCTTACCATAATGAGACCCACGTTGTTAGTAGTAAATGAAGGCATTTTCTGATCTGTTTTTCATTTGTGGGCGGGGGATAGTTTGAACAATTTACCCAACGCCACTTGTGTCTACAAAATCGAAAATAAAATAAAAGAGGGTACATAACCTAATCTTAATAATAATAATAATAATAATAATAATAATAATAAAACAAAAAGAGCTTAAAGGATCTATAAAAGAGAGAGAGAGAGAAAATTACATAAAATTATGTAACTAAATACATTATGCTCTTTCACGTCTGAATTTATATTTCATTTTAAAAACAAAACAAAACAAAAACGCTACACCAAGCAGGCTGAAAACACACATAAAGAGAAAAGGCAGAACTGGGAAATGTTGAAAAGGGTTGGTTCTCGGGAACAGCACTGGGCCTAGTCGTACAAGTTGAAACAATACAATATTATCCACAACCAGAAAGCTAACAAATTAATGGAGCCAAGATCGTCAGCATCGACGACAGCCTTTATCAAGCGCAAAAGTTTTTGGGTTAAAAAAAAAATCTCTCTAATTCAGGTAAAATACAAAAGAGTATCAGTGCCATCCTATTTAAAATATATTTAATAGAACCCGCGTTTATCAGGCGTCGCTATAAACAAGTATGGCCTTTATTTGTCTTTTAATGGATGAAACAAAATCCGACAATTTTTCTTCATCGATAAAAGAAAATGTATTTTAATTATCAGATTATGATTTTAACAATCTGATTTATGATTCTTCATGTTAAAAATCTATGGTGTGTAAGTCAGACTTGTCTCCAATGATATATCAGAAGGTTAAAAGTTCGTCAATCGACTAAAACACTTGTTGCTTATCGGTAAAGTAAAATTAATCTCTCTACGGTAAAAATTGCCAAATAAACGGGATTTGTTAAGTTTCCAAAGGAAGTTTTGATAGAGTGGAGTTAAGGGTAGAGATGTGGGGTGTCTCTCTCTCACTATTTGCTCTTGTTGTGAGCTTGGATTTAAGAGTGGCTGTTTGTGGTGGGATTAGGAATGGAAACGTTAGCAGAGATGATTTCCCTGATGGGTTTGTGTTTGGTGCTGGCTCCTCAGCTTATCAGGTCCGTTTGATCAACATCTTGACTTTCACTTGTGGCAATTTCTGACCGTAGAAAAATCAATGATGATATGTTCCTTGAGTTTTTAAGGTTTTGAGGATGTGGGGTTGTGATTTTTCCCCTTTTTTTTTTTTTTTATGGCTTGTTTTGTTTTGTTTGTATTGAGCAGACGGAGGGAGCTGCAAACGAAGATGGAAGGACTCCAAGCATATGGGATACCTTTGCCAAAGCTGGTAGGTTGTTTTTTGTTTTTGGTGTTAATAACCCAGTTGGTTGTTATGGTTAACTAGTTCTTTTTGTTTGAATTTATATTTCAATAGTTTTATTATTTTTCTGGAGGGATTGTCAGTAGCTTTTCATAAAGAAAGAAAAAACAGGGATTGAAGATTTGTGTTTCTATTTCTGTACTCTTTATTCCTTTCAGATCATACTAAGAGGGGTGTAACTTTTAAGAGAGAAAAACTGAGGGTATTTCTCGTAGAGCTTGCCATAAATTCTCTACCCAAAAAAAAAAAAAAAAAAATTTGTTCTCTGGGACTTTTTTTTCCTTAGTTATTCATCAAAGGAAAAAAAAAAAAAAGGTAAGAATATGTATATTATGATGTTATCCAAAAAATACAGTCAACGTTGGCAAAATGCCACTAAAAACTAATTTGATGGCTGTTTAAAAATGTCTATAAAGCTAAGTGAAGAAAAAAGAGATATCGGTGAAACATGTCTCTATGACCTTTTAGGAAAGCTACATCGCTGCACAAGTTTCTGAATGAAAGTTCTTTAATGTACAGGGTCCATGAAAGGAGCCACGGGAGACATAGCATGTGATGGATATCACAAATACAAGGTTTGGTTCTGCAGAAGGCTTGACTCCTTTTTAATCATTATAATTTCGGTTTTATCACTATCGTTATCCTTTTCTCTCTGTGGTTACATGATAAGGTTAATGCATTAATCTTTCTTTATTACTGTACATAAAACATTTAACTTCTTGCTATTCCGTATGCAATCATGATCTAAAAGCTGACTAAAATCTAGGCTGATTTGGTTCAAAATGAGATTTGTGTTGTAGTAAGATTGTGGTCAATGCATTACTAAGAGTCCATAGAAACTCACTTGCAGGAAGATGTCCAACTTATGGCCGAGACAGGTTTAGAAGCGTATAGATTCTCCATTTCATGGTCAAGACTTATCCCAAGTATGATCACAACGAACTATGTTACATGTGTATTAAGCAAAAAAACAGTTGATTTCTAATTTACTTTCTAACACATTGATCATTCTTTGTTTTCCAGACGGAAGAGGACCTGTAAATCCCAAGGGTTTAGAATATTACAATAACTTTATCGATGAATTAGTCAGCCATGGTCAATACCAATATTTGATACTTGTGTTTCTTTTCACTTTTTCCCCTTAAGATAGACAAGATATAATGCTAAGATTGCTTGTTTCTCATAAACCAGGAATCCAACCACATGTTACATTACACCATTTTGATCTCCCACAGACACTTGAAGATGAGTACGGAGGCTGGGTTAGTCGAAAGATTGTGTATGTCTTTAGATCTTGTTGGTAAATTTTACGCAAATAGTAGAAAACCGGGCAATTGATATGTTTGAATAACATTTATGTGGATGCAGGAAAGACTTCATGGAATATGCAGATGTGTGCTTCAGAGAGTTTGGTGATAGAGTTAAACATTGGACTACTATGAATGAACCAAATCTGTTTGTATGGGCGGGTTATGACATTGGAGATCTACCACCTCAACGATGTTCGCGTCCATTTGGAAACTGCTCCAGGGGAAACTCCACAACTGAGCCGTACATTGCAGCTCACAATACGTTGTTGGCACATGCATCAGCTTTTAGATTGTATGAGGGAAAGTACAAGGTATTTTTAAGCTCTTTCATATCAGACCATGGAAATAGATTGATCAATATCTCTTCAACCTTCCATGTCAATTATATGCGTGCAAAATCAACTTCCTCCTTGATCCTATAAGCTTGACAAGACATTCTTTGGTTTGCTTGCTCAATTTTCATTAAGTATGTTGTTTGATCTGATTGTGAGAATTGAGAATTTTCAGCTAAGAAAAAGCATGTATCATATTTTTATCACTGAAGAAGAATATTTGGGCAATGCAGGACAAACAACACGGATTTATAGGAATCGATATCCTTTCTTTTTGGTTTGTCCCTCTAACAGACAGCAGTGATGATGAACTTGCTACGAAAAGAGCAAATGAATTTTTCATTGGTTGGTAAGTTACAAATCATCCCTTTCCCCCATCTCCTCCTCTTTTGTTTGTTTATTTATTTATTCTTTTATTTTAGTGGTCTTTTTCAACATGCAATGTCCTTACGCTTTCAGCATGGAATTAACAGAATCCTCTCCATTACTCTAGGAGTGGAAAATAGAGATTGCCACTTTGCGATGCCTTTGAGAACTTATTTTCCACTTTATGTTATAGGTTTTTGAATCCCTTGGTATTTGGAGATTACCCTGATTCAATGAAGAAGAATGCAGGCTCGAGGATTCCGACCTTCACCATCCAAGAATCCAAAAGCGTTAGGAGTTCCTTCGACTTTTTAGGACTGAATTATTACTACGGAATGTACGTTATGAACAGACCTGGCACCCTTCAGGCGGAAAACAGGGACATTGTGGAAGACATGAGAATAAAACTCCTCTGTATGCCTCTTTTGCTTGAACAGTTTTACATGCATCAAGGTCAAAACAGTTTAGGATTTGAAACTTGAACATGATATAGCTCTAGAGGAAAAAAACTTGAACGTAAAAAATCTTTAGTTATAATTTCCTCAGGCAAAATAATAATAATACAAATAAAACATGAGTCAAAGATGTTATTATACATTGTGAAAGATGATTCCAGAGAGAGATGTTCTTCCTTCTCTTTTGACTGCTTGGAATCGTTTGGAAAAAAATAATCTTTGATGAACCATTGAATACCTTCTTTTTTACTGAACCAATCAGTCACATGAGGTTCAAATGCCATCTAATTTCAACAGGTTTTCAATTTTATTGACTCATTGGAGCTTTTTTCTTTGTCTTTTTTTTTTTTTTTTTTTTTTTTTCTTTTTGGTGGCAGTTCCTGATTTTAAATCGCCAAACTTTCAGGTAAAAACTGGAACATAACATTTTTTTTTGTTGATTTATGCATGGGAATTCTTTAGTATGTTGTTGATTCTCTAGTTTGATACAGTTTTCAATTGCACCCTGGGGCCTGGCTGGAACTTTAGAGTATATAAAGCAACATTATGACAATCCTCATATTTATATCCATGAAAATGGTAGTCTCTCTTTCACTCTCCTTATGACATTAATTTTATTTCAAGATAATATTGTGGAAAAATCATTGGATGAACATAAACACCAGAAGTAGAAAAATTTCAAACATTATAGATGGTGATTTAGTGATTTGGTGAATTAGTGATTATCACTACTGATTTTTCGAAAGAAATTGATCTCAAATTGTGTGGATCCTTGTGTAATAGTCCATTAGTTCAAAAGTTAGAATATAAAATCACCTTTTATTTAAGTCAATTCCTTAAAGATCACTAATTCGGTGATGCATAACATATTAACATTTATTAAAGGGTTATTTATCTTTTTTCTACTTTATGTTTTAAGTTTATTAAGACACCATACTCTTGATTTTTGACGGCTGTAAATTTATACCGTTACATTATACTTGTTCTGCAAATCTATACTTTGAAATTCTAAACTAGCCTTACTGACAGTGACCCTTGGTTTGCCGTAGATCACTGCCACTAAGGTTAACTTGGTATTCCAAAGGTTAAATTGATGGACCATTGAAAGGTATAGATTTTCATATTAAATTCAATTTGCAACAATTAAAAATTAACTATATGTTTTTTAAACAAATCTAAAATATAAGGTATAAAAAGATACATAACCCTTTATAAAATAGAAACAAGAAGTTTGATGGTCTATATACTATTTGATCAAATTGCCTCTCCAACTAATTTAGATAAATCCCCTTTATAAAATAGAAACCAGAAGTTGATACTTTATTCACTATTTGATCGGATTACCTCTCCAGCTAATTTTATATAGACTTGGATATTTCCCAACAACTCCAATTCATTTATAGTTATAAGTTATGTGAACATAGTAGCTAAATTATCCAAACACGTAACGTGAGACAGATGTGTATGATTGTTTGATCTTCTGAAAATTTTCCATTCCTAAATATGAATAGTCTAATATTGGTTCACAGTCGATTACTTTGCCATCAAGAGTAATAATGAGTCAAAGAACACCATGCATTGATGGGTGGTGCCTGGTGGGGACCCTTATCTACCATCACTAGGTCTTTTTCTTGGAGTTGGTATATTTATAGGCTTTTCTTTTTCCTCAATTCATTCTTTCATGAATTACTGAAAAGCATGAATAAGTTCATTAACAATCTAAGATATCAAATAATTCGATAATTTAAAACGTCTCTTCAAACTCAAACTAATGCATTTTTGGAGTTTAGAGCCAAGTGTAGTTGTGTTTGTTCGGTGGGGCTTAGGCATGTAAAGGGTTTTATACTCTAATTATTGCAATGTGTTCGGCAGGTCAAAAATCCGCGCCTAATTCAACATTGGAAGATTGGTCGAGGGTTGAATATTTGCAGGCATTTATTGGGCGTGTCATTGATACTATAAGGTACATGGTTTAGCCCTGCAGTACCATAACACGAACATGAAAGGGTATTTATTTTTTCTCGTTTAAAAATGCAGGAATGGGACGAACGTGAGAGGGTATTTTGTATGGTCCTTCATGGACTCTTTTGAGCTGTTAGGCGAATCCCGGTATGGCTTGTACTATGTGGATTTTGATGATCCAGAATTGAAAAGAACACCTAAGCTCTCTGCCCATTGGTATTCCCATTTCTTGAAGAGAAAAAGCATCACTTTAGATGGCATTGTTCAATCTTCATCAGGTATTTACTTCTAAACTGTTGTAAATCAATTACGTGTGGATGCCACCATTTAATACTACACAAGATGCAATATGTTTATTTTATCGCAAATAATCATCTCTCATTTAGACCTTATATCTTCCCATAATTCCCCTCAAATTCATGTACTATATCTCCTCATAATTCATAATAATTTGTACGTAGTTTCTTCATGTTATTTGTTGAACTAAAACAGCGGTGTTTTAAAGACGATGGATGAAAAGTTGTTTGAGGTTTACAAACGTGTTTTTGTTCTTCAAATGACAACGTTTGCGAACCTAAAACCCATTTATACATCGTCAAAGTTCAAATAAAGCTACTCTTTGATGTTAAATGCTGTTTTTTCAACTTTGGAGCATATCTTATGGTAAAAAGACGTCATGTTTGCATAGAATGAACATGAACACATTTTGTTCTCTTATCTTGATTTACATGTCTAAACTTCATGTTAATTAAATGGCATATTATTTTAGGTTTACAAATCAGTTATGTTGAGTGAGTGAAAGGAGTATCAGCACCATGCATAGATCTTTTCTCTGAGTTTCAGGGCATCAACCTATTTAAATTATAGTCTGTTTGGGAGGGTGCTTGGATCGATTTTTATAGTTCGAACCCTTTTTTGGTTTAAATTATGTGAAAAAAATATTGTAATAAAAACCGGTTAGAACAGTGATTGCCATATAAGGGCTTATTTTATTAAAAAGTGTTTCATTGAAAAAGCTTATAAAAAAAGTGAGAAATGACTTAAAAGCGTGTTTAAAACACAAGTTCGGTTCAACTCATTCCCAATTTAACTGGTTGCGTTACAGTATTTTTTTCTCAAAAAAATTGAATTACTATAGTGTTTTCAATTCGAATTGACAATTTAAGCTAGCTATTTAAATCCTTATGAAATGGAAGGAAAATGTAAGGTCAAAAAAATCTATAATTTACTTGTTTCAAAAAGTGTAGGGGAAGCAAAAGAAAGAAAAGTGTTAATGATTAGGAATTAAAGGGAAGAACTCTTCATTGATTGATTAATTCAATACATAGATCATTATACATTCGGTACAAGAGAAAGGTTAGGAACCAATCACACAAAAAATCAAGAAACTACCCTAACTAAATCTGTGTAATTTAAATAAAACTAATTCTCCCGCAAAATTAGGGATTTTCCCACAAAATCTCCTAACAAGATTCCCTACTCATATTTTACAACGCTCCCCCTCAAGCTGATAAATGGATGCCTTCCATTCCAATCTTGCTAACCAAAATATTGGAAAACCGTACTTGACAATCCCTTTGTAAGAACATCTGCTAGTTGATCCTTGGAGGAGACAAACGGAGTACAGATTAATCTGTTATTTAACTTCTCCTTTATGAAGTGCCTGTCAACTTCAATATGCTTCGTTCGATCATGTTGTACTTGATTATGAGCAATACTTATTGTCGACTTTTTGTCGCATTATAACTTCATTGGACCCTTCCATTTTATTTGCAAATCATCAAGAATTATCTTCAGCCACAATAATTCACATATTCCCAGTGCCGTTGACCTAAATTCTGATCTTGCTATCACACTTTGCTTCCTGCTCCTCCATGTAACAAGATTACTGCCTAGAAAGGTACAATAGCCTAAAATTGATCTTCTATCAACGAGTAAACATGCATAATTCACATCTGTGTAGGCTTTTAGAGTCATACCTCCTCCTTTCTTAAACAAGATTCCTCTCGTGGGATTACCCTTCAAATACTAGAGAATTCCTGTGCACTGCCTTGAGATGTATTTCTTTAGGATTGTGCATAAATTGGCTAACAACGCTTACTGCAAAAGCAATGTTGGGCCTAGTATGTGCCAAGTAGATCAATCTCCCCACAAGCCTTTGGTAAGAACTCTTATCTACCATGGTGTCTTCTGCAACATCACACAGTTCGTGGTTAAACTCAATAGGTGTCTCAACCATTTTACACCTTAGTTTTCTAGTTTCCTTCATCAAATCAAGAATGAATTTTTGCTATGATATAAAGATTCCTTGCTTCAAGTGGGCCACTTCAATACCTAGAAAGTATTTTAACTTTCCAAGCTCTTTGATATCAAACTCCTTTTCGAGACATTTCTTCAAATTCTGCATATCCTCTACGTCATTGCCAGTCACTATGATGTCATCAACATACACCAACAGTGCCATCACTCCCCCTGACATTGAGCACTTCACAACTAAAGTGTGGTCGCCTTGGCTCTATCTATAACCCAAGGCAATCATTGCCTTAGAAAATCTTCCAAACCAAGCTCTTGGTGATTGCTTTAGACCGCATAAGGCTTTCTTTAGCTTGCATATCATACCTTCCTTAGACTTAAAACCAAGAAGGACTTCCATATAAATCTCTTCTTCGAGATCTCCATGCAAGAAGGGATTCTTTACATCAAATTGTTGTAAGCTCCACCCAAAATTAGTAGCTACTGAAAGGAGGACCCGTACAGTATTCATTTTTGCAACTGGAGCAAATGTCTTAAGGTAATCTATGCCATAGGTTTGAGAATACTCTTAGGCCACCAATCTTTCCTTGGCTCCAAAAAACCATCAGACTTGTATTTCATAGTAAAGACCCATCGATAACCCACCAACTTCTTTCCTTCCGGTAAACTGACCAACTCCCAAGTCTTGTTTTTCTCCAAAGCTTCCATCTCTAGCTTCAGAGCATTCTCCCATTTCTTGTTTCCTAATGCCTTAGATAAATTTCTCAGAATGGGAATTGTATGAAGGTTACTAAGGAAGGCTCTATGTTTTTGGGATAAATTTTGGTAGGACATGAAGAGGTATAAAGGATGTTTTGTGCAGGTTCGTGTGCCTTTCCTAAGAGCAATGGGTAGGTCTTTGTCACTTTGTTCCTTAGGTTCATGGTTCGGTTCAGAACAGCTAGGTGGTTGTAAGGTGGTCTCGACTGGCCTAGAGGTTGTCTTGGGTGATTGAACAGTGGCTTGATTTAGGGATTGAAATTGCACAGTTCGAGATGTTGGCACTTTCTTCCTGTAATAAAGTTCGAAGAATAGTTGTTTGACACTTTCAACGAAGAAAGCCATTTACAAAGCTTTCTCTTTTCTCTTCTTGATATTGTATGCTTTGCCGGAGGTAAATAAGTGCGGTTCCCTCTTTTCTTGAGAAACAAATTAGGCCTAATCTTCATTTCCATGAGATCCAACCATGCTTTTTCACCATCCTTAGTCTTGCCTGGAATGTCAAGCAATGTGCCGACTATTGATTTACAAACTTTTTTTTTTCAATATGCATAATATCCAAGCAATGACGAACAAAAAGTGTCTTTCAATATAGAAGTTCGAAAAAGATTGATCTCTTTTTCCATGGTCTATCTATTGGTGGCTCGTCCTTATCTCGCTTTCTTTCTTAAGTACCACTTTCATATCTTTTACCATTTCAAATATTTGATCACCTGTCAAAGGCCGATGAGGATCTCTTTCTTCGATGTTACCATTAAAGGCTTTCTTGTGTTTCTAGAAACAATGATCTCTTAGCAACTATCTTCTATGACCAAGAAAAATGGTTTTCTTACCATTCTTCAACCGTTTGTGAGACGTTTCCTTCATACAAATAGGACAACCAATAGAACTCTTCATCGAATAACTAGATAAATTTTCATATGTAGAGAAGTCATTAATTGTCCATATCGACATTGCATGGAGTGTGAATGTTTCTTCTCGGTAAGCATCTCTAACTTCGATTCCATTTTCCTACAAGTTCTTTAAGTCATTGATTAACGGTGCCAAGTACACATCAATGTCATTCCTCGTTTGGTGAGGACCCAAAATCAATAATGACAACATTAAGAACTTAGGCTTCATTCACACTTTTGGAAAGAGATTGTAGTTGACAAGTATTACGGGTCAAGTGCTATACTTGCTACTCATGTTACTATAAGGGTTCATTCCATCTGTCGACAAAATGAAATGTATATTTCTTGGATCCGTACTAAACTCAGGATGATTGAGTTCAAAAGTCTTTCATTGTGGTGAATCCATCGGACGTCTAAGCATACCATCGGCGATTCGTTTGTCATTGTGCCATGTCAAATTCTTGGCATGCTTTGCATTTTCAAATAAAAGCTTTAAACATGGTAACGGTAGAATGTACCACAACGCCTTCATCAGCATTTCATTCTTATCGACTTTTGGCTCCTTTTCTTTCTTTCACCTTGACTCTTTACAAACCGGGCAATAATTCTAGTCCTCATACTCACTCCTATAAAGAACACAATCATTTTCACAAGCATGAATTTTCTCATACTCTATTCTCAAAGTACTTAAAGTCTTCTTAGCCTCATATATACTAGTTGGTTATTTATTACCTTTCAGTAGAAGCCTTCTTAGAAATTCGAAAAGATTTATGAAACTAGAATTTAACAACCTATCTAATACTTTCAAATTCCATAATCCAACTAAAGTAGACAATTTGGTGAAATTGGTACACCCTTCATATACGGGTGTCTCTGCATCATTCATCATTGTCTCAAAGAAGTCCGGACGGTGTAAAAAATGTTCTTCCGAATCATTAACCATAGCAACCATATTGTCGTGATTTTTCATGTTATCTTCCACAATAGGTTCCTTGTTTTTTACTTATTAAAGTTGGATTCAACTTAGACTCGCAATGAAAATGCCATGTTTGGTAACTACTTATAATCTCATTTTGAAATAAATGTTATCTAACAATTGAAATTGAATAAGATATATGGTTTCCAAATTACACACAAAGACACCGAGTTTTATCACATTGGGCATGAGTTTTGATAAAATCCAAGAATCTTTCCACACTATTCATATATTCTATAGTCAATCGAAAATTCTACATCCATTTCCTGTCCATTTCGCAAGTACTAAATTGAAATATATATAATGCAATGCAATTAAAAACAATTTTACAAATTAATTAACCTACCATATATAAATCATACCATAAATCCACAAATTTTACAAATTATTCATATTGATCAATTTCAATATAGCTAATTATACTCAAATATCCATAAATTACACATACCCATTATATTCAAATAATCAATCATATCCATAAAGCAAATTAATCATACCTATCATATCCAAATAACTAATCATACTAAAAAATCAACAAATTGATCATACCCATATCCAAATAACTAATCATACCCGCAAAAAAATAAGCATTGATTAATAATACTAATTGATCTATAAATTAATCATATCCAACATATCTAAATAACTTATCATTATTATAAATTCACAAAACAAAAAGCTAATCAACAAAATCAAATCCTATTTTTAAATATACCTAGTTAAAAACTTACAATTAGGAAAGAGATTAAGGAGGATGAAGGTAGGGAGGGATAGCGACTACAGTTTTGGGAGGTTCTTGATGTGTTTTTGAAAGCTGGGTTTGTGATTCATCTTTGATAGTCAAGCAAGAATAGGGATTTTAACATACCTTCTATGAAAGTTTTTATTAAAAACCGTCATGGAAAATATCATCTAGCATGATGGTTTTTTATTTAATCTGTCATGCATAATGTAACCTACGACGAATGTTTTTTCTAACTGTTTTTCTTAAAAACTGTCATGAAATAAACATCCTACCATGACATTTTTCTTCTTCTCGGGTGAACTCTCCATGTTTTTTCTCCCTTACCATGACGTTTTTTTTTAAAAAAGGTCGTTAAATGAGGGTAGTATAATCTTAAATTTCTAGTAGTGGGTTTTTGTGAGTTTCAATTGATATAGTTTTAATATTAAGCATGTTGGGTATGAAAAAGCATAGATCTAGGTTGCTTTTGTGGTTTAGAAGGATTTTCCACTCTTTTTAACTTTAAGATGGAAACTTTAAAAGTCAGTTTTAATGTATTTTTAAACCTGTAAATTTTTAAGTCATAGCAACATGAATGATTTTATGTAAGACAATAAAAACTAGAATCTCAATTCTAAAAAGATGTTTCAGGTGTTTTTTTCCTCTAAAGATGTCCCAGTTATGTCGTAGGTGAATGTTGCAACATGGGGTGCAACATCAATAGTACAAAGGCTTATACGTTTCATTTTTCTTTTGGAAACCTAATTTTATTGTTTAATAAGACCCCTATAGTAACTACAGAGCCAACAGTGTTCGTTACCATCACTTTTTCTATAGATGTCGCATGTGATATTGCAACATAGGTATATTAGTAGTGTATAGTGTTTTATGTTTAGAAACTGCTCGGTTTCTATAAGTGGCAACCACTTAATTTATTGTTTCTTATGACCCTGTAAAAACTATAATGCAATTGGTAGTGACTTTGGGAACTTTTCTCTAGATGTCACATGTGATATTGCAACATGAGTTGCAATATCTATAGTACAAATTTCAAAACTAGTCGTTTTTAATGAACCTCTCGGTTTATTGTGTCCCTAAGGTTTTTGTAACAACTGCAATACAATTTATATTGGTTTCCAAGACTGTTTGGTTAAATATTTCATGTGACGTTGTGAATGATATTGCAACACTTGTTGCAACATCTATAATGCAGTTTTTGTTTTTGAGAAGAATGAACCCCGAACAGCTTGGATCACGATTTTTGTAAAACTGAAAGTTTTAGGTCTTAACGAGACAAAGAACTTTCATGGAGGAATTTTTTGAAATTATTTCTTAAAACAGACTTTAGAATAGATTTATAAAAGTCAATCAATCAGTAAGATTTTTTTTTTTTTAACTATCTTTTACCTATAATTTATAGTGGTTTTAAAATTAACAAAAAATTAAAATGGATTATAGAAGTCGATAATCTAGGCCACAATATTATGATGCTGTATACAGGTCCAACGTAACACACGCCAAATTTTTATGTAACGGTTAATGATAGATAATTAACGATGTTAAGTATTTTATTATGAAATAATGTTACTAATTATGTTATTTTAAGGATGATGACAGGTGATGGTCACGTGGAATTGATGTGCTCAAGGTGTTCATAACATTTACGATATATGCAAGGTAGCTGTTGATTGTTTATTTGTGAGTAATGATGTATGTAACAACTTCGGCAAGCCAGACTGAGCAGTCGGTAGGCCGAAGACTATTGATGAAAAAGCAACAGACACTCTACAAAATTGTAGCATTGATGATTGGATAGATTGGATGTAATTTTTGATGATTGGCATGTTTTGTTCCTTTCCTTATTTATGTGAGTTAATGTTTGACTTTTATGATGATTTGGATAATTGATAAGGTTTCCCATTTTGAAAAGGTGAAAAATAGGTAAGTAGGACAAATCAATTAACTTCCCCTTTTTCAAACCCTATCATACACGTGATCCTTCAACATTTTTAGAGAAAATTTCTAATATTATAGAGAAGAATATCTCTTCTTTTTACGCCATTCTCATCTTTTCATGTAAAACAATCTCTCTCTCTACCACGCACTCTCTCTCTCTATTTTTCTTAGGCATTTTCTCTCATTCTCTACACGTTTTCTTTTCCCCTTCTCTCCTTTATTCTCCTACAAATATTTGAATGAAAGATTGGGTTTTATCTTGGGTGAATACAAGGAAAGCTTGAGAAGAATTGTTTTGAGGTAAGAAACTTTTTCTCAACATTTTTGAAATTTAATTACCCTATAATTCGACCCCCATATCTTTGTCTTCAAATTTTCGTTTGTTATGAATTTTTAATATGATATTTATGTATGTGTTATGTAATGTTACTCAAAATTTCACATTAATTGGAGTTTTTTATGCTGAGATATGGAATTTTTAGTCTCTGCCACTCATAATTAATTAATGCTGATCGGTAACGTTGTATTTTTCTCTGTGTTCTGACTCCCATAACTCTGTCTAGGAATTTCGATTTGCTTTGAAATTTTAGTATGTTATTTGTGTATGTGCTATGTGTTATCCCTCAAAATTTCACGCCATTTGGACTTTTCTACGCTGAGTTATGAATTTTCTTCTCTCTGTCACTCATAGTTGAAACAATACTGATCGGTAAAATTATATAAAAACGTGGACTTTGTTCAAGGGGCAAATGTGCTTTGATTTTTACGAAATTTGGCAAACATGTTCACGGTTATATTAGGTTGTGAACTGAAAAATTTCGTGGTAATATCATGTGTATTTTGTGAGTTATTAAACTTTCTTCAAACTAAGTTTTTATGGCTGTGAACTTGCAAACTTTGGACCTCTTGTTTCTCTAACTTTTTATTGTCTAAATGATTTTGTTTGGTCACGGCAATTTTTGTAGTAGGGTGTTATTATGCATATAGGTTGTCAACAAAAGTTTGAGGTCAAAATTATTTTCGTTATATTTTTCTTAAATGTTAGTTTGAAAGGTGTTTGCTGTACATGTTTGTAAAATCAGTTTTACTACCAATTTCAATTGTGTATTTCGATCTATTCTGATTTTTGTTGAAGCCAATTTTTTGGATATGTTATAGTTTTATGTGTCTATTATATGTGTTAATTTTTATAGATTTTTCTACAGCATCGATAATGTGGTAAACGTACCTTAGTTTAGAATTATTCACTGCCTAACTATTACTGGTAAATTTTTTTTGTCATGAATTTTGTGACTTGTTTTAAATACCAAATAGAATTTTTATGACCAACGAAAAATCATGGTAATATGTTTATATGTTAACTTTGTCCTTGCCAAGTTTGATACTTAAATTGTGTGTGAATTATGAGATATATGGCTGTGAATTCATAAGGGTCAAACAGCAATTGTAAGGACAGTTTTGCTCAAATGTTTTTTTTTAGAACTGATAAAATGTGTTTTGAAATTTATGTTCTTAGAGAAGCATGTATGAGTATGTTGTGTGGTATTGCATGACTCTTTGAATGAAAATAAATGTTAATTTTATTTTAAATGAATGTATGACATGAACACACGAAAGAGTGAGCACATCAAGACCGCGGCGGCGTCACCTACAATTAAGGTTGAATAAGCTAAACAGGTAAGTACATTCTCACCTGCCAACATGATGTGGTTGGTAAAAAAAAAAGTTTGAATTTTTATGCTCATGATGATTTTATGATGATTCTATGACGGTTTTATTTAATGAATTATTATGAAAGTTTATTATACAAAAGTCATGCATGTTTTAATAATGATGTATTCAAATGTATAAAAGTATAGATATATGTATGTATATATGTATCACCTAAATAAGTGTTGCACACCCACGTTTATATTATGTTTATGTAATGATGCCATGTTTGGTTTGGAATTAGCTACCCCTCTATTCTCATGACTGTGTTCCTATGATGATGATAATGGTGCAACACTTGGGCCCCTAAATATAAAACGAACAAAGTTTTAATATGGGTAATGAAATGAAAGATATGTTCTATATGAAACTGTGCCTAGCGCGCTATTATGATGATGCTTATGGTAATGATGTTTTATAATAAAGTTCATAAGATGTTTTACGTTGTGAGATATGAAATGTACTTACTAAGCTTTTGCTTATTTAGTTTTACATTATGTTGCAGATAAGGGTAATAGAGCTATGGAATAGGTGGAGGACAAAGACGGGCGTGTGAACCAAAACGATGGATTGCAAACAGAAGAACGCCAAAGAAGAAATTTAAAGATATAAACTATATTTTATTTTTCTGAGTATGTTGTATTACCTGAGTATGTTTATTTGAAGAGTTTTAAAGATTTGAATTATGCTTCCATAACCTCATAGGATTATTAATTGTCTTCCGCACTCTAAAATATTGAGACTTGCTTTGAATTAAAAAATTTTGTTTTAACAACAGATCGGCCTGCCGATCATTATTGGTCGGTTTGCAGATGCTATGATCGGCCCGCCGATTACCATGTGTCGGCCTGTCAATCTTAGCGATTTTAAAACCCTGTTTTATAGAGCCTTAGGTGGCCCGTCGGTGGTTGAAGTTTGGATTGCCGGTAAAGTTCGGCCTATCGAAGTCCAAAGTGTGGCCTATCAAATTGTGCAAGTGGATTGTAAATGTTGCGTTGTTTTTATTTAAATTATGGTTCCTTTGTTTAGGTGTAGTAAACTATATAAAGAATGTTTATAATCAAGTAATTTATTGAATAATAACCCATATATTATTTTAATACCCCAAAAAGCCTTTTAACTTTATCTAAATAATATCACCTTAATTTAAGCTTTACCTTAAGATAGCATTAAACAACGCATTTAATTACATATGTAGGCCCACATGAAAAATTATTTTCCAACAACAACAACAACAACAATAATAATAATGATAAAACAAAAAGAGCTTAAAGGATCTATAAAAAAGGAGAGAGAGAAAAATACATAAAATTATGTAACTAAATACATTATGTTCTTTTACGTCTGAATTTATATCTATATCTTTTTAATTCAAAATGCAATTTCATTTTAAAAACAAAACAAAACAAAACAAAAAACGCTACACCAAGCAGGCTGAAAGCACACAAGAAGAGAAAATCCTCCTAAGCAGAACTGAGAGATGCTGAAAAGGGATGGTCAACGCCATTAGAAGCTTCTCGGGGACAGCACTGGGCCTAGTCCTACAAGTTGAAACAATACAATATCATCCACAACCAGAAAGCTAACAAATTAATGGAGCCAAGATCATCAGCATCGACGACAGCCTTTATCAAGCGCAAAAGTTTTTGGTTAAAAAAAAAAAATCTCTCTAATTCAGGTAAAATACAAAAGAGTATCAGTGCCATCCTGTTTAAAATATATTTAATAGAACCCGCGTTTACCAGGTGTCCTTAGAAACCAGTATGGCCTTTATTTGTCTTTTAATCAATGGAATTCTTACGGTGGATGAAACAAAATCCAACAATTTTTCTTCATCGATAAAAAAAATGTATTTTAAATATAAGATTATGATTTTAACAATCTGATTTATGATTCTTTATGTTAAAAATCTACGGTGTGTAAGTCAGACTTGTCTCCAATGATATATCAGACGGTTAAAAATTCGTCAATCGACTAAAACACTTGTTGCTTATCGGTAAAGTAAAATTAATCTCTCTACGGTAAAAATTGCCAAATAAACGGGATTTGTTAAGTTTCCAAAGGAAGTTTTGATAGAGTGGAGTTAAGGGAAGAGATGTGGGGTGTCTCTCTCTCACTATTTGCTCTTGTTGTGAGCTTGGATTTACGAGTGACTGTTTGTGGTGGGATTAGGAATGGAAACGTTAGCAGAGATGATTTCCCAGATGGGTTTGTGTTTGGTGCTGCCTCCTCGGCTTATCAGGTCCGTTTGATCAACATCTTGACTTTCACTTGTGGCAATTTCTGACCGTAGAAAAATCAATAATGATACGTTCCTTGAGTTTTTAAGGTTTTGAGGATGTGGGGTTGTGATTTTTCCTTTTTTTTTTTTTTATGGCTTGTTTTGTTTTGTTTGTATTGAGCAGACGGAGGGAGCTGCAAACGAAGATGGAAGGACTCCAAGCATATGGGATACCTTTGCCAAAGCTGGTAGGTTCTTTTTGGTTTTTGGTGTTAATAACCGAGTTGGTTGTTATGGTTAACTAGTTCTTTTAGTTTGAATTTATATTTCAATAGTTTTATTATTTTTCTGGAGAGATTGTCAGTAGCTTTTCATAAAGAAAGAAGAAACAGGGATTGATGATTTGTGTTTCTATTTCTGTACTCTTTATTCCTTTCAGATCATACTAAGAGGGGTGTAACTTTTAAGAGAGAAAAACTGAGGGTATTTCTCGTAGAGCTTGCCATAAATTCTCTCCCCAAAAAAAAAAAAAAAAATTTGTTCTCTGGGACTTTTTTTTCCTTAGTTATTCATCAAAGGAAAAAAAAAAAAAAGGTAAGAATATGTATATTATGATGTTATCCAAAAAATACAGTAAAAAATGCCACTAAAAACTAATTCGATGGCTGTTTAAAAATGTCTATAAAGTTAAGTGAAGAAAAAAGAGATATCGGTGAAACACGTCTCTATGACCTTTTAGGAAAGCTACGTCGCTGCACAAGTTTCTGAATGAAAGTTCTTTACTGTTCAGGGTCCATGAAAGTAGCCACGGGAGACATAGCATGTGATGGATATCACAAATACAAGGTTTGGTTCTGCAGAAGGCTTGACTTCTTTTTAATCATTATAATTTCAGTTTTATCACTATCATTATCCTTTTCTCTCTGTAGTTACATGATAAAGTTAATGCATTAATCTTTCTTTATTACTGTACATAAAACATTTAACTTCTTGCTATTCCGTATGCAATCATGATCTAAAAGCTAACAAAAATCTAGGCTGATTTGGTTCAAAATAAGATTTGTGTTGTAGTAAGATTGTGGTCAATGCATTACTAAGAGTCCATAGAAACTCACTTGCAGGAAGATGTCCACCTTATGGCCGGGACAGGTTTAGAAGCGTATAGATTCTCCATTTCATGGTCAAGACTTATCCCAAGTATGATCACACGAAACTATATTACTTGTGTATGAAGCGAAAAAAGAGTTGATTTCTGTTTTACTTTCTAACACATTGATCGTTCTTTGTTTTCCAGATGGAAGAGGATTTGTAAATCCCAAGGGTTTAGAATATTACAACAACTTTATTGATGAATTAGTCAGCCATGGTCAATAACAATATGTGATACATGAGTGCCTTTTTACTTTTGCCCCTTAAGATAGACAAGATATAACGCTAAGATTGCTTGTTTCTCATAAACCAGGAATCCAACCACATGTTACATTACACCATTCTGATCTCCCACAGATACTTGAAGATGAGTACGGAGGCTGGGTTAGTCGAAAGATTGTGTATGTCTTTAGATCTTGTTGGTAAATTTTACACCAATAGTAGAAAACCGGGCAATTGACATGTTTGATAACATTTATGTGGTGGATGCAGGAAAGACTTCACGGAATATGCAGATTTGTGCTTCAGAGAGTTTGGTGATAGAGTTAAACATTGGACTACTATGAATGAACCCAATATGTTTGTATGGGCAGGTTATGACATGGGAGATCTACCACCTCAACGATGTTCGCGTCCATTTGGAAACTGCTCCAGGGGAAACTCCACAACTGAGCCGTACATTGCAGCTCACAATACGTTGTTGGCACATGCATCAGCTTTTAGATTGTATGAGCAAAACTACAAGGTATTTTTAAGCTCTTTCATATCAGACCATGGAAATAGATTGATCAATATCTCTTGAACCTTCCATGTCAATTATACGCGTGCAAAATCAACTTCCTCCTTGATCCTACAAGCTTGACAAGACATTCTTTGGTTTACTTGCTCAATTTTCATTAAGTATGTTGTTTGATCTGATTGTGAGAATTGAGAATTTTCAGCTAAGAAAAAGCATGTATCATATATATTTATCACTGAAGAAGAATATTTGGGCAATGCAGGACAAACAACATGGATTTATAGGAATCAATATCCTTTCTTTTTGGTTTGTCCCTCTAACAGACAGCAGTGATGATGAACTTGCTACTAAAAGAGCAAATGAATTTTTCATTGGTTGGTAAGTTACAAATCATCCCTTCCCCCCATCTCCTCCTCTTTTGTTTGTTTATTTATTTATTCTTTTATTTTAGTGGTCTTTTTCAACATGCAATGTCCTTACACTTTCGGCATGGAATTAACATAATCCTCTCGATTACTCTAGGAGTGGGAAATAGAGATTGCCACTTTGCGATGCCTTTGAGAACTTATTTTCCACTTTTGAGAACTTATTTTCCACTTTATGTTATAGGTTTTTGAATCCCTTGGTATTTGGAGATTACCCTGATTCAATGAAGAAGAATGCAGGCTCGAGGATTCCGACCTTCACCATCCAAGAATCCAAAAGCATTAGGAGTTCCTTCGACTTTTTAGGACTGAATTATTACTACGGAATGTACGTTATGAACAGACCTAGCACCCTTCAGGCGGAAAACAGGGACATTATGGAAGACATGAGAATACAACTCTTCTGTATGCCTCTTTTGCTTGAACAGTTTTACGTGCATCAAAGTCAAAACATTATAGGATTTGAAACCTGAACGACATGATATAGCTGTAGAGGAAAAAAACTGGAACGCAAAAAATCTTTAGTTATAATCCCCTCAGGCAAAATAATAATAATACAAATAAAACATGAGTCAAAGATGTTATTATACATTGTGAAAGATGATTTCAGAGAGAGATGCTCTTCCTTCTCTTTTGACTGCTTGGAATCGTTTGGAAAAAAATAACCTTTGATGAACCATTGAATACCTTCTATTTTACTGAACCAATCAGTCACATGAGGTTCAAATGCCATCTAATTTCAACAGGTTTTCAATTTTATTGACTCATTGGAGCTTTTTTCTTTGTCTTTTTCTTTTTTTTTTCTTTTTGGTGGCAGTTCCTGATTTTAGATCGTCAAACTTTGAGGTAAAAACTGGAACATAACATATTTTTTTTTTGTTGATTTATGTATGGGAATTCTTTAGTATGTCGTTGATTCTCTAGTTTGATACAGTTTCCAATTGCACCCTGGGGCCTGGCTGGAGTTTTGGAGTATATAAAGCAACATTATGACAATCCTCATATTTATATCCATGAAAATGGTAGTCTCTCTTTCACTTTCCTTATGACATTAATTTTATTTCAAGAGAATATTGTGGAAAAATCATTGGATGAACATAAACACCAGAAGTAGAAAAATTTCAAACATTATAGATGGTGATTAGTGATTTGGTGAATTAGGGATTATCACTACTGATTTTTCGAAAGAAATTGATCTCAAATTGTGTGGATCCTTGTGTAATAGTCCATTAGTTCAAAAGTTAGAATATAAAATGACCTTTTATGTAAGTCAATTCCTTAAAGATCACTAATTTGGTGATGCATAACATATTAAGATTTATTAAAGGGTTATTTATCTTTTTTCTACTTTATGTTTTAAGTTTATTAAAACACCATACTCTTGATTTTTGACGGCTGTAAATGTATACAGTTACATTATACTTGTTCTGCAAATCTATACTTTGAAATTCTAAACTAGCCTTACTGACAGTGACCATTAGTTTGCCGTAGATCACTGCCACTAAGGTTAACTTGGTATTCCAAAGGTTAAATCGATGTACCATTAAAAGTTATAGATTTTCATATTAAATTCAATTTGCAACAATTAAAAATTAACGCTATGCTTTTTAAACAAATCTAAAATATAAGGTATAAAAAGATAAATAACCCTTTATAAAATAGAAACAAGAAGTTTGATGGTCTATTCACTATTTGATCAAATTGCCTTCTGCAACTAATTTAGATAAATAACCCTTTAAAAAATAGAAACCAGAAGTTTAATACTCTATTCACTATTTGATCAAATTACCTCTCCAACTAATTTTGTATAGACTTGGATATTTCCCAACAACTCCAATTCATTTACAGTTATTGGTTATGTGAACATAGTAGCTAAAAAATCCCAACACGTAATGTGAGACAGATGTGTATGATTGATCGATCTTCTGAACATTTTCCATTGTGTATGATTGATTGATCTTCTGAAAATTTTCCATTCCTAAATATACATAGTCTAATATTGGTTCACAGTCAACAACTTTGCCATCAAGAGTAGTAATGAGTCAAAGAACACCATGCATTGATGGGTGGTGCCTGGTGGGGACCCATATATACCATCACTAGGTCTTTTTCTTGGAGTTGGTATATTTATAGGCTCTTCTTTTTCCTCAATTCATTCTTTCATGAATTACTGAAAAGCAAAAATAAGTTCATTTACAATCTAAGATATCAAATAATTCGATAATTTAAAACGTCTCTTCAAACTCAAACTAATGCATTTTTGGAGTTTAGAGCCAAGTGTAGTTGTGTTTGTTCGGTGGGGCTTAGGCGTGTAAAGGGTTTTACACTCTAATTATTGCAATGTGTTAGGCAGGTCAAAAAACCCCGCCTAATTCAACATTGGAAGATTGGTCGAGGGTTGAATATTTGCAGGCATTTATTGGGTGTGTCATTGATACTATAAGGTACATGGTTTAGCCCTGCAGTACCATAACACGAACATGAAAGGGTATTTATTTTTTTTCGTTTAAAAATGCAGGAATGGGACGAACGTGAGAGGGTATTTTGTATGGTCCTTCATGGACTCTTTTGAGCTGTTAGGCGAATCCCGGTTTGGCTTGTACTATGTGGATTTTGATGATCCAGAATTGAAAAGAACACCTAAGCTTTCTGCCCATTGGTATTCCCATTTCTTGAAGAGGAAAAGCATCACTTTAGAGGGCATTGTTCTATCTCCATCAGGTATTTACTTCTAAACTGTTGTATTCAATTATGTGTGGATGCCACCATTTAATACTACACAAGATGCAATATGTTTATTTTATAGCAAATAATCATCTCTCATTTAGACCTTATTTCTTCCCATAATTCCCCTCAAATTCATGTACTATATCTCCTCATAATTCACCTTTAATAATTTGTACATAGTTTCTTCATGTTATTTGTTGAACTAAAACAGCAGTATTTTAAAGACGATGGATGAAAAGTTGTTCGAGGTTTACAAACGTGTTTTTGTTCTTCAAATGACAACGTTTGCGAACCTAAAACCCATTTACACATCTTCAAAGTTCAAATAAAGCTACTCTTAGATGTGAAATGCTGTTTTTTCAACTTTGGAGCATATTTTATGGTGAAATGACGTCATGTTTGCATAGAATGAAGATGAACACATCTTGTTCTCTTATCTTGATTTACATGTCTAAACTTCATGTTAATTAAATGGAATATTATTTTAGGTTTACAAATCAGTTATGTTGAGTGAGTGAAAGGAGTATCAGCACCATGCAGACATCTTTTCTCTGAGTTTCAGGGCATCAACCTATGTAAATTATAGTCTGTTTGGGAGAGCGCTTGGATCGTTTTTTATAGTTGGAACCCTTTTTTGGTTTAAATTATGTGAAAAAAAAAATTGTAATAAAAACCGCTTAGAACAGTGATTGCCATGTAAGGGCTTATTTTATTAAAAAGTGTTTCATTGAAAAAGTTTATAAAAAAAGTGAGAAGTGACTTAAAAGCCTGTTTAAAACACAAGTTCTGTTCAACTCATTCCCAATTTAACCGGTTGCATTACAGTATTTTTTTTCTCAAAAAAATTGAATTACTATAATGTTTCCAATTTGAATTGACAATTTAAGCTAGCTATTTAAATCCTTATGAAATGGAAGGAAAATGTAAGGTCAAAGAAATCTATAATTTACTTGTTTCAAAAAGTGTAGGGGAAGCAAAAGAAAGAAAAGTGTTACGATTAGGAATTAAAGGGAAAAACTCGTCATTGATTGATTAATTCAATATATAGATCATTATACATTCGGTACAAGAGAAAGGTTAGGCACCAATCACACAAAAAATCAGGAAACTACCCCAACTAAATGTGTACAATTTAAATAAAACTAATTCTTCCACAAAATTAGGGATTCTTCCACAAAATCTCCTAACAAACTAATTCCCTACTCTCGTATTTAACAACACTGCCCCTCAAGTTGATAAATGGATGCCTTCCATTCCAATCTTGCCAACTAAATGTTGGAAAGACGTACCTGACAATCCCTTTGTAAGAACATCTGCTAGTTGATCCTTGGAGGAGACAAACGGAGTATAGATTAATCCGCTATTTTACTTCTCCTTTATGAAGTGCCTGTCAACTTCAATATGTTTCGTTCTATCATGTTGTACTTGATTATGAGCAATACTTATTGCCGACTTGTCGAATTATAACTTTATTGGACCCTCCCATTTTATTCACATATCGTCAAGAATTATCTTCAGCCACAATAATTCACATATTCCCAATGCCATTGACCTGAATTCTGACTTCGCGTTTGATCTTGCTGCCACATTTTGCTTCTTGCTCCTCCATGTAACAAGATTACTGCCTCGAAAGGTACAATAGCCTAAGGTTGATCTTCTATCAACAAGTGAACATGCATAATTCGCATCTGTGTAGGCTTCTAAAGTCATACCTCCTCCTTTCTTAAACAAGATTCCTCTCCTGGGATTACCCTTCAAATACTGGAGAATTCTGTGCACTGCCTTGAGATGTATTTCTTTGGGATTGTGCATAAATTGGCTAACAATGCTTACTGCAAAAGCAATGTCGGGTCTAGTATATGCCAAGTAGATCAATCTCCCCACAAGCCTTTGGTAAGAACTCTTATCGACCACGGTGTCTTTTGGAGCATCACACAGTCCGTGGTCAAACTCAATAAGTGTCTCAACCAATTTACACCTTGGTTTTCTAGTTTTCTCTAACAAATCAAGAATGTATATTTGCTACGATATAAAGATTCATTGCTTCAAGTGGGCCACTTCAATACCTAGAAAGTATTTTAACTTTCCAGGCTCTTTGATATCAAACTCCTTTTTGAGACATTTCTTCAAACTCTGCATATCCTCTATGTCATTGCCAGTCACTATGATGTCATCAACATACACCAATAGTGCCATCACTCCCCCAGACATTGAGTGCTTCACAACTAAAGTGTGGTCTCCTTGGCTCTGTCTATAACCCAAGGTAATCATCGCCTTAGCAAATCTTCCAAACCAAGCTCTTGGTGATTGCTTTAGACCTCATAAGGCTTCCTTTAGCTTGCATATCATACCTTCCTTAGACTTAAAACCTGGAAGACTTCCACATAAATTTCTTCTTCGAGATCTCCATGCAAGAATGCATTCTTTACATCAAATTGTTGTAAGCTCCACCCAAAATTAGTAGCTAACAAAAGAAGGACCCGTACCGTATTCATTTTTGCAACTGGAGCAAATGTCTCAAGGTAATCTATGCCATAGGTTTGAGTATACCCTTTGGCCACCAATCTTGCCTTGTATCTCTCCAAACACCATCAAGCTTGTATTTCATAGTAAAGACCCATCGATAACCCACTAACTTCTTTCCTTCTGGTAAACTGACCAACTCCCAAGTCTTGTTTCTCTCCAAAGCTTCCATCTCTAGCTTCATAGCATTCTCCCACTCCTTGTTTCCTAATGCCTCAGATAAATTTCTCAGAATGGGAATTGTATGAAGGTTACTAAGGAAGGCTCTGTGTTTTTGGGATAAATTTTGGTAGGACATGAAGAGGAATAAAGGATGTTTTGTGCAGGTTCGTGTGCCTTTCCTAAGAGCAATGTGTAGGTCTTTGTCACTTTGTTCCTCAGGTTCATGGTTTGGTTCAGAATGGCTGGGTGGTTGTAAGGTGGTCTTGGCTGGCCTAGAGGTTGTCTCGAGTGAGTGAATAGTGGCTTGATTTAGGGATTGAAATTGCACAGTTTGAGAGATTGGCACTTTCTTCCTGTAATAAAGTTCAAAGAATAGCTGTTTGACACTTTCAACGAAGAAAGCCATTTACAAAGCCTTCTCTTTTCTCTTCTTGATACTGTGTGCTTTGTCGGAGGTAAGTAAGTGCGGTTTCCTCTTTTCTTGAGAAACAAATTAGACCCAATCTTCATTTCCATGAGATCCAACCATGCTTTTTCACCATCCTTAGTCTTGCCTAGAATGTCAAGCAATGTGCTGACTATTGATTCACAAACTTTTTTTTTTTTTCAATATGCATAACATCCAAGCAATGATGAACAAAAAGTGTCTTCCAATGTAGAACTTAGAAAAAGATTGATCTCTTTTTCTATGGTCCATCTATTGGTGACTTTTCCTTACCTTGCTTTCTTTCTTAAGTATCACTTTCATATTTTTTACCATTTCAAATATTTGATCACCTGTCAAAGGCCGATGAGGGTCTCTTTCTTTGATGTTACCATCAAAAGCTTTCTTGTGTTTCCAAAAACAATGATCTCTTAGCAACCATATTCTATGACCAAGAAAAATGGTTTTTTCACCAAGAAAAATGGTTTTTTCACCATTCTTCAACCGTTTGTGAGATGTTTCCTTCATACAAATACGACAACCAATAGAACTATTCACTGAATAATTAGATAAATTTCCACATATAGGGAAGTCATCAATTGTCCATATCGACATTGCACAGAGTGTGAATGTTTCTTCTTGGTAAGCATCTCTAACTTTGATTCCATTTTCCCACAAGTTTTTTAGGTCATCGATTAACGGTACCAAGTACATAACAATGTCACTCCTCGGTTGCTGAGCACCCAAAATCAATAAAGACAACGTTAAGAACTTAGGCTTCATTTACACTTTTGGAAAGAGATTGTAGTTGACAAGTATTACGAGCTAAGTGCTATACTTACTACTCATGTTATTATATGGGTTCATTCCATCCGTCGACAAAACAAAATGTATATTTTTGGGATCTGTACTAAACTTAGGATGATTGACTTCAAGTCTTTCATTGTGGTGAATCTACCAGATGTCTAAGCATACCATCGGCGATTCGTTTGTCATTATGCAATGTCAAATTCTTGGCATGCTTTGCATTTTCAAATAAAAGACTCAAACATGGTAACGGTAGAATGTACTACAACGCCTTCATCGGCATTCTATTCTTATCATCTTTTGGCTCCTTTCCTTTCTTCCACCTTGACTCTTTACAAACCGAACAATAATTCTCGTCCTTATACTCACGCCTATAAAGAACACAATCATTTTCACAAGCATGAATTTGCTCATACTCTATTCCCAAAGTGCTCAAAGTCTTCTTAGCCTCATACATACTGTTGAACTTCGGTTCTATTTCCTCAGCTGAGTTGTCAATCAGCTGTTAGGATAAGCGTGTGATATTTTTGGAATAAGAGGGATTTCAATTTTAATCAAATCCTGGTAGACTTGGCATTCCTATTAAATCGGAATGTTTGTTTCCTTTTATTAGTTTTTCCAGGTATATCTGGGTGTATAGGGGTTTGGGTAGCTAGGTGATTCTCATCTATAAATCACCCATTGTACTCGGTTTTGTGTGTGAGAAATAACAGAAAGTCATCTATTTTTTCTCCAAATTTCATGGTATTAGAGCGTATCACACCAGTTCTTGTTTGGCCTTCAGGCCCTGTTTTTCCTTGTTTTTAGTCCAAAAAACAGAGTATTTCAAAGCTCAAAAAAAAAATGTCACGACTAGCAGCAGCAAAAATAGTTCCAGTTCCGAAGTCACTTCCAAATCAAAGGCCTTTCTCCCTAATGTGGTTGGGATGTCGGAAAGCACGATTGTTCCAATCACAGGACACAAGCTCAATCGACAAAACTATATTCAATGGGCTCAATCTGTCTGGATTTTCATCTGTGGAAAAAGGCAGGGAGGATTATCTCACTGGAGCAATTCCACAACTCGAAGAAGATGATTCATCTCTGCGACTGTGGAAACTGGAAAACAGCATGGTTATGTCATGGTTACTCAACTCCATGACAAATGAAACCGTTGAAAACTTCATGTATTACAGTACTGCACAAGAAATATGGAATGCAACCAAGGAGACGTATTCAAATGTGGACAACACTTCAACAATTTTTGAGATCAAAAGCATCCTTCATGATCTGCGACAAGGGGAGTTGTCCGTGATCGAGTATTTCAACAAACTCACTCGGCAATGACAGCGGCTTGATATCTATGAAAGCCTTGAATGGAAATGTCTTGAAGATGCAATGCAATATAAGAAAGTTGTAGAGCAAGACCAAATCTACAAATTTCTTCTCGGCCTCAACAAAGATCTTGATGATGTTCGTGGGAGGATTCTCGGCACAAAGCCTCAAAGTGTTCGTGAAGTTTTTTCTGAAGTTCGTAGAGAAGAAAGCCGAAGAAAAGTCATGCTCGGCACAAATGTTGCCACTCAAATTCCAGAAAGCTCAGCGCTTGTATCTAGAAAGCCACCGTCCAACAACAACAGCAGCAGCCAATCCAAGAAAAATCAGCCTTGGTGTGATCACTGTAAGAAATCAGGCCACACCAAGGAGACATGCTGGGACATTCATGGAAGACCTGCTGACTACAAACCACGTGTGAAAGAGAACCGAGGACATGTTGCAACCTCTACAACCGAGAATGACAAATCGGGAGGATCAACCGAGTGAAGCCCATTCAATAATGAACAACTTGAAGCACTATAGAAAATGTTCATGTCTCTCCAAAGTTCTGGATTACAAGTTGGTAACGCATCGGTAGCACAAAAAGGTAATTTTTTGAGTGCTTTGGTCGTTAAAAAGGGAAACTCTAAAACCTAGATAGTAGACTCAGGCGCTTTAGATCATATGACTGGGGATATCAATGTTTTCAAAGACTTTATCCCATGTCTAGACAACTCTACTGTTCAGATTGCAGATGGATCCCTTTTGAAGGTGGCTGGTTCAGGTTCTGTTGTGATTGCAGATGGGATAACATTAAATTCTGTCCTATATGTTCCTAAGTTAGATTGCAATCTGTTATCAATCAGCAAACTAACTAAGGATTTAAACTGTATTACTAAATTTTCTTCCAATACATGTGAATTTCAGGATCTGGATTTGGGGAGGATGATTGGTGAAGCCAAAGAATGGGCCGGACTCTATCTTCTTCGAGTTGATGACTTTAAGAGAAAATCAGAGAAATCTGCTTGTGTAGTTTTTGTTTCCAATAAAATCAATGATAATGCTATCATGCTTTGGCATTATCGCCTAAGACATCCTATTTTTATGTATCTCAAGAAGTTGTTTCCTTTGTTGTTCAATAAAAATTCAAAGTCTTTACAGTGTGAAATTTGCCAACTTTCAAAACATGTTCGCAATTCTTACCAAAATCAACCGTACAAACCTTCACAACTGTTTTCTCTAATTCACAGTGACGTGTGGGGGCCATCTAGAATTGCTAGTATAACTGGTTCTAGATGGTTCATCACCTTCATTGATGACCACACTTGAGTCACTTAGGTCTACCTCATGAAAGAAATATCTGAAGTGGGAAAAATATTCAAGAATTTCAACAATATGATCCAAACACAGTTTCAAACCAAAATTCAGGTTCTACGGACTGATAATGGCAAGAATATTTCCAAAATTCTCTCGGGCCTTATCTTCTCCAACAAGGAATTATTCATCAGAGTTCGTGTGTCGAGACCCCCCTACAAAATGGAGTCGTCGAAAGGAAGAATCGACATCTTTTGGAGGTAACCCGATCCCTTATGATCACTTCTAATGTTCCAAAATATTATTGGGGAGAAGCTGTCTAAACAGCTGCCTCTTTTGATAAATCACATGCCCTCAAAAGTTTTGGATTTTAAAACTCCTTGTCAAACACTACTCTCTACTTACCCAAATCTTTGAATAATCTCTTCATTACCCCTTAAGGTTTTCGAGTGTACTGCATTTGTCCACATAAATCAGCCACATCGTGGAAAACTTGATCCCAAGTCCTTGAAATACATTTTTCTTGGCTATTTTGCCAATCAAAATGGGTACCGCTGTTACTCACCTACAGCAAAGAGATTTTTCACGTCTATGGATGTGACATTTTTTGAAAATTTACCATTCTTTCCTAAGGATAATATTCAGGGGGAGAATATTGTGAATGAATATCAACCTTGGGAACCCGAGCCAGTTACTCCATCTATTCTAGCACCAACATCTTCTTCCTTGTCACAACCCGAGCCAGTTACTCCATCTACTCCAGCACCAACATTTTCTTCCTTGTCACAAATGCTCGTCATTGAACTACCTGTCATTGAGACATCACAAGCTCCAAAACTGCCATTGGTTTGCTCAAGAAGACAAAAAACTCAAAAGGAGGGAGAATAGGTTCATTGCTGAGCCAAATCCAGAGCCGAATTCAAAGACAACAGAAGAAAATCTAGGTAATACAGTTCCTAATTCAGTTGTTGTTGATGATTTAGATCAACCTATTGCTTTGAGGAAGGGTGTTAGATCATGTACACAACATCCTATAGGAAGACATGTTACTTATGAGCATTTGTCTAAAAATCTCCAAGCATATGTTTCCTCACTTGACAGCATTAAGGTCCCTACAAACGTCTATGAAGCTCTAAAAATAGCCGAATGGAAGGCTGCAGTATGGGAAGAGATCCAGGCTCTTGAGAAAAATGGAACTTGGAAAATTACAAAGCTGCCAGATGGAAAGAAACCAGTTGGATGTAAATGGATATTTACAGCCAAACGTAACACAAATGGAAGTGTAAATAGGTTTAAAGCTCGATTAGTGGCCAAGGGATTTACTCAATCTTATGGAATTGACTATGATGAGACGTTTGCTCCAGTGAAAAAACTCAATTCCGTAAGAATACTGTTGTCATTGGCTGTGAATTGCGATTGGGGTCTTCATCAACTTGACATTAAGAATGCTTTCCTTAATGGAGCATTAGAAGAAGAAGTGTACGTGTAGATTCCTCTTGGATTTGAAACACGAGAATTCAGGCAAGGTGTGTAAACTTGAGAAGTCTTTATATGGGTTCAAACAGTCTCCTCGCGCATGGTTTAACAGATTAACTAAAGTTGTAAAGAGACATGGACTAGTCCAGTGCCAGACAGATCATACGATGTTTGTTAAACACACGTCAGGAGGAAAATTAGCAATTCTTATAGTCTATGTTGACGGCATCATCCTAACCGGCAGTGACAATGAAGAAATCGAAGGCATAAAGAAATTCTAGCAAGTGAATTTGAAGTCAAAGATTTGGGGCAGCTTTGAATACTTCCTCGGCGTGGAGGTTGCACGGTCAAGAAATGAAATTTCAGTCTCCCAAAGGAAATATGTCTTGGATCTATTGTCAGAGACAGGGATGCTAGGATGCAAGCCAGCTGACACTCCAATGGAGGCCACAACCAAACTTGGAAATGAAGAGGATAGCCCATTAGTTGAGAAAGAACAATACCAAAGGTTAGTGGGAAAACTAATTTACTTAGCACATACAAGACCTGATATTGGATTTGCAGTTAGTATGGTTAGCATATACATGAGCAATCCCACTGAAAACCACATGAAGGCTGTTCGTCGCATTTTGCAATATCTCAAGAAAAGTCCTAGTCGAGGACTACACTTCAAACGAAGTGCAAACAGAAGTGTTGAAGTCTTTACAGATGCAGATTGGGCAGGTTTAGAAACAGATAGAAGATCAACTACTGGTTATTGTTCTTATGTCTAGGGCAATCTGGTTACATGATGAAGCAAGAAACAATCCATTGTAGCAAGAAGCAGTGCAGAGGCTAAATTTTGGGCTATGACACATGGGATTTGTGAAGGAATTTGGATAAAAAGAATGTTGACTGAACTACGATTAAATGAAGGTCATACATTGAAGCTTCTCTACGACAATAAGTCTGCCATAAACATCGCAAAAAATCTGGTTCACCATGACAGAACCAAACATGTAGAAATCGATCGGCATTTTATCAAGGAGAAGATAAAAGATGGTAAACTCGAGCTCATTTATACATCGTCTCATCTATAAACTGCAGACATCTTGACAAAAGCTCTGCCTCAGAATATCTTCAAGAACCTTAAATCCAAGCTAGGCATGATTGACATCTACTGCCCAACTTGAGGGGAAGTGTTGAAATTCGGTTCTATTTCCTCGGCTGAGTTGTCAATTAGCTGTTAGGATAAGCATGTGATATTTTTGGAATAAGAGGGATTTTAATTGTATTCAAATCCCGATAGACTTGGCATTCCTATTAAATAGGAATGTTTGTTTCCTTTTATTAGTTTTTCCAGGTATATCCGGGTGTATAGGGGTTCGGGTAGCTAGGTGATTCTCAAATATAAATATCACCCATTGTACTCGATTTTGTGTGTGAGAAATAACAGAAAATCATCTGTTTTTTCTCCAAATTTCACATACTAGTTGGTTATTTATTACCTTTTGATGGAAGCCTTCCTAGAAATTCCAAAAGATTTATGAAACTAGAATTTAACAACCTATCTAATGCTTTCAAATTCCATAATTCAACTAAAGTAGACAATTTGGTGAAATTGGTACACCATTCATAAACGGGTGTCTCTGCATCATTCATCATTGTCTCAAAGAAGTCCGGACAGTGTAAAAAATGTTCTTTCGAATCATTGACCATGCCAACCATATTGTCATGATCTTCCATGTTATCTTCCACAATAGGTTCTTTTTTTATTTTTTACTTACTAAAGTTGGATTCAACTTAGACTCACCATGAAAATGCTATGTTTGATAGCTACTTATAATTCCATTTTGAAATAAATGTTATCTAACAATTGGAATTGAATGAGATCTATGATTTTCACATTACACACAAGGACATCGAGTTTTATCATATTGGGCATGAGTTTTGATAAAATCCAAGAATTTTTCCACGCTATTCATATATTCTATAGTCAATCAAAAATTCTACATCCATTTCTTGTCCATTTCGCAAGTACTAAATCAAAAAATATATAATGCAATGCAATTAAAAACAATTTTACAAATTAATTAACCTCCATATATAAATCATACCATAAATCCACAAATTTTACAAATTATTCATATCAATCAATTTTAATATAGGTAATCATACTCAAATATCCACAAATTACACATGCCCATCATATTTAAATAATAAATCATATCCATAAAGCACATTAATCATACCCATCATAGCCAAATAACTAATCATACTAAAAAATCAACAAATTAATCATACCCATATCCAAATAACTAATCATATCTACAAAAAATAAGCATTGATTAATAATACTAATTGATCCATAAATTAATCATATCCAACATATCTAAATAACTTATCATAATTATAAATTCACAAAACAAAAAGCTAATCAACAAAATCAAAACCTATTTTTAAATATACCTAGTTAAAAACTTACAATTAGGAAAGAGATTAAAGAGGATGGAGGCAGAGAGGGACAGCGACTACAGTTTTGGGAGGTTCTGGATGTGTTTTTGAGAGCTGGGTTTGTGATTCATCTTTGATAGTTGAGCAAGAATAGGGATTTTAACATACCTTCTATGAAAGTTTTTATTAAAAAACGTCGTGGAAAATATCATCTAACGCGATAGTTTTTTTATTAAATCTGTCATGCATAATGTAACCTACGACGACTATTTTTTCTAACTGTTTTTTCTAAAAACCATCATGAAATAAACGGCATCTTACCATGGCATTTTGCTTCTTCTCGGGTGAACTCTACATTTTTTCTCCCTTACAACGACCGTTTCTTTTTTAAAAAAAGTCGTTAAATGAGGGCAGTATAATCTCAAATTTTTAGTAGTAGATTTTTGTGAGTTTCAATTGATGTAGTTTTAATATTAAGCATGTTGGGTATGAAAAAGCATAGATCTAGGTTGCTATTGTGCTTTAGAATGATTTTCCACCCTCTTTAACTTTAAAAGTCGGTTTTAATGTATTTTTAAACCTGTGAATTTTTAAGTCATAGCAACATGAACGATTTTATGAAAGACAATAAAAACTAGAATCTCAATTCTAAATATATGTTTCAGGTGTTTTTTTTCTATAAAGATGTCCCAGTGATGTCGCAGACGAATGTTGCAACATGGGATGCAACATCAGTAGTACAAAGGCTTATACATTTCATTCTTCTTTTGGAAACCTAATTTTATTGTTTAATAAGACCCCTATAGTAACTACAAAGCCAATAGTGGTCGTTACCACCATTTTTTCTATAGATGTCGCTTGTGATATTGCAACATAGGTTGTATATTAGTAGTGTATAGTGTTTTTATGTTTAGAAACTGCTTGGTTTCTATAAGTGGCAACCACTCAATTTATTGTTCCTTATGACCCTGTAAAAACTATAATGTAATTGGTAGTGATTTTGGGAACTTTTTTGTAGATGTCACATGTGATATTGCAACATGAGTTACAATATCCATGGTATGAATTTCAAAACTAGCAGTTTTTATTGAACCTCTTGATTTATTGTGTCCCCAAGGTTTTTGTAACAACTGCAATACAATTTATATTGGTTTCTGAGACTGTTTAGTTAATTATTTCCTGTGACATTGTGAATGATATTGCAACACTTTTTGCAACATCTATAATGCAGTTTTTGCTTATGAGAAGAATGAACCCTGAACAGTTTGGATCATGATTTTTGTAAAACTGAAAGTTTTAGGTCTCAACGAGACAGAGCTTTCATGGAGGAAGTTTTTTAAATTATTTCTTAAAATAGACTTTAAATAGATTTATAAAAGTCAATCAATCGGTAAAGTTTTTTTTTTTAACTACCTTTTACCTACAATTTACAGTGGTTTCAAAATTAACAAAAATTTAAAATGGATTATAGAAGTCAATAATCTAGGCCATAATATTACGACACTGTATACAGGTCTAATGTCCATACTAACTCAAAAGTCATGTTTAAATCAAAGGTTCGACCGTTTAGCATTGAGTATAACGACCTAACCTTCGTAGCTATTACATAACTACTTAAACATATTTTTATTAGGATTACTTCAATTTACAAAACATATATATATTTTTAAATTCCTTACCGATTAACCTTACTTAAACCATTTTACTATGTTGCAACAAATAATACAACATAAAATATTAACATAATTGACATATAGTTATATGGATTAAGGCTGAGTAGTTACAACCATGGTCTCCAAAATATATATACACAGTTTAAAAAGTACTAAATATACAATTAAAAAGTCTTAATTAATAAAAATTGAATGCAGAATAAAATATACGTGGTATTACTCCCCATCTCCATAATCATCCACCGCTGTATCATTGTCCTTCATATCTTTCAGAACAACTTGTTTACCTATAGCATGAACATAGTTGGATGAGCATTTGCTCAACAAGCAAGAACTATAACTAACAAAATATTGAGAATATGTATAATAATGCATGAGTCGCTTATGTTTATTTATGTACATATCTTATGAAACTTATGGGCCTGAGTATTTGTGCCGCTTGCACATGATCATCTAAAAGTTAGGGTTTACAAGGTCCCCAATGACATGTGATCTAGATTATCTTTACTGAACATAAGCCTCCACGTTGGTCAAGTGGTTGGTATAACACTCAATTAGTCCTTTAGGTTTTATTTGACTTATTATTGTTTATGTAATATGGCATGGCATTGCATAGACATAAACAATTATTTGTGATTTTTTATAAAACATGCAAATTATTTTAATTGAATCTATTCAAGCTATAAGTGAGATTTCTACTTACCAGATTTCTAGTAGTAGAAATCACTAACTCGCCAAAATTTTCTATCCTCTACGCTTAGATTTTGAAAGGGGATACCTCTTAAAGGTATAATGTCAGCTTTTCTTATACTTCTATACTTAACATAGTAGTAAAGGAATTAAATCATTTCCTAACATATATTTTCCTTTGTTTATAGGATCGTAACATTGCTGTATTTATCATACTAATTTATTGATTTAATCCTTATAGTTTAATTTTCCTTAATTGCTTTTACTGACCGTCCTAAGGTTGATAATTTAATTATCCAATTAGTTATCCTATATAGTTTTTATCAATGTTGGGCTCGTAGTTAAATAAGGCTTGCTAATAACTAAAGTGTCTATGGCATTCTAAATGCTAAACTATTGAAACTTTATTTTGAACATGATTTTTGAGTTAGTATAGGCGTTGGACCCGTAATTAGCTTCATATAATCATGGTCTACCTTATCGGCTTTTTATAATTCATTTTAAAACCACTAAAATTGTATGCAAACAACAATTTTAAAAACTTTACCTATTTCATGATTTTTATAATTCTATTCTAAAGTTCATTTGGAAATCTAATTTCCAAAACTTCCTCCATGAAAGTTCTTCATCTTGTTGAGACTCAAAACTTTCGGGTTTTACAAAAATTGTGATTCCAACTTTTTGGGTACATTCATTCACAAAAACAAAAGCAATGTTATAGATGTTGCCACATCACCTACAATGTCACATAAAATATTTAACTAAACCATCTCAAAGACCATTTCAAATTATATTGGAGTTATTACAAAAACCTTAAGGATATAGTAAACTGACAAATACATTAAAAGAAGCTGGTTGTTTTGAAATTCGTACTATAGATGTTGCAACTCATGTTGCAACATTCACTTACGATATCTAATGAAAAATTCCTAAGATAACTACTGATTATGTTATAGCTTTTATAGAATAATAAGGAGCTATAAACTAAGCGGTTTTAACTTTTAGAAGCAGAAATTGAGCAGTTTCTCAATAGAACTGCTCTGCATTACAGATGTCATAACTCAATGTTGTGACATCACGTGTGACATCTGTTAAGAAAATGATAACAAGCACTGGTAGTTTCGTAGTGACTACAGGAGTCTTGTTAAACAAAAGATGAGGTTTTCAATAGAAAAATGTAACATTTAAGACTTCTATACTACTAATGTTACAGCTGATGTCGTAACCCATGTTGCAACATCTCCTGCAACATTGTTATTGCAGCTAATAAAAGATGTTATAAACATCATTCTGGGGTCAAAATTTCAGTTTTTAACATTTTAAAGAAAATCATTTACGTTGTTGTGATTTAGAAATTCCTAGGTTTTTAAAACACACTAAAACCAATCTTTAAAGTGTCATTTTAAGGCTAAAGACACTGGAAAATCCCTTTAAAACACCAAAAATAACCTAGATCCAAATTCTTTCATACACAACATGCATTATACTAAAACAACATAAATAAAAACCCATATGAAGCATAACATAAGCATAAAAAAATTATTACATAGCAACAACACTTAGAATACACAACTATTTCTTAACTTTTTTTTTTTTTACCAAAAAAAAAGAGAAGTTTAGTGGTATAACCTTGTAGAATCTTCTCCTAGAGTGATCCAACTAAAGCCTCCTTCTTAGATTTTTGGCTAGTGATTTTTCTATTGGTAGGAGAGAAATTTTTTTGAAGGAAATTAAGAGGAAACTGGTTCTTCCTTGTGGGGGACAAATAGAAGAGAAAGAGAGGAAATAACTAGTTTTTATCTTAGGAGAATTTTAACAGAAAAAAAAAAAAAAGAGAAAAGGAAGCTTTGAAATGGTTAGGCTGATTTATAGACTTTTTCCTAACATTTGATTAATTTCTACTTAATTTCTAACTAATCATTCAAGACTTTCATGAACACTTAATGAAGACAAAATCTTGGTCAAACGAAGCTCAATATTGGTGCCAATCTTTTGGAGAAATGGAGAGAATATAGCTTAATGAATACTTACTTTTTTGACTTTAGACTTTTGACCCATCAAGGTCATTTTTTGTCATTTTTGTCTCACCACTTTACTCACAAGATCCCTTAATTTAGGGAAAGTTATTGAAATTTCATCTGCTTGAAGGAGCCTAGCTAGTCGTCAGAAAATTTTGGTGCTGTTGGGTTTGACCAACACAATCTAATACTAATGTCGGTATAAGTTAATACCAGTAAAGTTTAAATCGTGTAATTTTTTTTTTACTTTAAAAATCATTCCTACACTGTGTAAACATAAAATTGATATTTTTATATACTTTACCTCGGCACTGACACATTCTTAACAATGTCAATTTCCTAAACTTAGATGGCATTTTCACCGAAAATACTATTTGTGTAATTATGATTTTTAACTAATAGGCAATTAAGGATTTATTTTGCTTTAGAGTGTCTCTCTGTGCACTACTAACACTGTATTATATTTTAAAATTCCTATAATTTAAATTCTTAAGTTGTCTACAAATTATAATTTCTTTTGTCTTAAATCGCGGTGAAAATTATCAACCGAATTATCAAATCACGAAAATTAATAAATTTAACTTAAATATTTCTGTAGAAATTTGGAATATTTTTTATAAATTCCATAAATCCTTAACTCACAAAATTCACATATAATATTTTTCGAGAAAATCCTTGACTTAAATGCGTAAATTACGTTATTTAATTCTAGAATTTTCTCGGTCATTGTTTATATATTCTCAAATGTTTTGCGAGTTTTAGTTCCTATTTGCTGAGCAAAAGTTCATCCAAGTATGGTCATACTGTAGGTACGCAATTTGCTAGCAACGCTTGAGGGACAACAGTATAGCGACAAACGATCCATGGAGATGGGGATTGGATACTATAAATATTTTATTTTGCACTTTGTTTTTTATACTTAAAACTTTTTAATTAAATATATGTAGTACTAATGAAACAATGTAAGTATATTTTGGTGATGAAGATGATGAAGGTTGTAACTTTGCAGTCTTAGTACATATGACTTTAGGATCTTTATACTAATACATTATGTTATTATATTTGTTACAATGAAAGTAAGAATGGTTTTAAGTGAAGTTAGTCAGTAAGAATTAAAAAAAATAATGTTTTGCAAATTTAAGTAACCCTAATAAGCTTATGTTTAAGTATTTAAGTAATGGTTACGTAGATAGGGTCGTTATATTTTGGATGGGATCTGGTCTCTGTCATTGACGAAAATGACATGTCATTTTTAATGTTTGGCAAAACAACATGTCATTGGGCATTAAAAGTGGTTATGGTCGTTTGGCAAAAATGACTTGTAACATGTCGTTTTTAAAAGGAAATTTTCACCAGCACAACTTGTCATTTTGTGTAAAAACATACAGCTTTGTTTTTGGCAAATAATATGTTGTTTAGAGGCATTAAAATCTAGATTTAAGAAATTTAAAAATTAAATTAATTAAAAAATTATTTTTATTTTCAAAATTAAAATTCTAGGTACTTTTGCAAAATTCAAATATGCTAAGTGCCAATTTTATGGAATTAAAATTAAATATTTGGTATGTATAGTATATCATTTTACATATTAGCATATTTAATTATGCAAAATTATATATTGTGTTTTAGGATCACATACAAAAAAATGACATTAATTGTGGTTAATCATTTATAAAATAATAAATTTTGTCCCACGGGAATATTATATGATTAATTAGGATATAATATCAAATTAATTTCTTAATTTATCTATAGGAATTAAGAAATATAAATAATTTAATAGTTTTATCATGATATTATAGATGGATCTAATTGAATTAAAACTTTAGCACATTGACAAGTTTACTGTCACTAGATTCATAATTTCAAAACATGATTTATATTGCAAAACATGATATATGTTTATTAGTCTCAAAATTTGAATTATAAGCATACATGTTTAATATTTACGTAGTTATACAGTCTGAGAATTTTTCCAATATAAGATGTGATAGTTTTGAATCAAAGAGTGACACCTATAAGGTATGGAAGGAAAGAATTCTCCTTCATTTAGGGTGGTGGACATTGATTATGCTATTAGTAAAGACAAACCATCTATTGTTGTGACCAATACTCCAAATGAAGTTGCTCTTTATGAATGATGGAAGTGATCCAATCACCTTAGTGTGATGTTCATAACGAATAAGATCTTTGTTGGTATTTGTGGTTTATTCGATCAACATAACAAATTTAAGGCATTACTAAAGGCTATTGATGAACAATTTGAGACTTTAGATAAAGCACTTACCAGCTCCGTGATTATGAAGTTTTCATTCTTAAGGCTCACCAATGCGAGAGGTGCATGTGAATGTGGGATATTGCGACTCAATTAAAGACTCTTAAGGTTGAGATGTCTAATTCTTTCTTTATGCACTATATATTGAACGTGCTTTCACAACAATATAGACCCTTCAAAATATCCTACAACAGATAAAGATAAATGGTCAATCAGTGCACCCATGATCATGTGTGTTCAAGAGGAAGGGAGGCTAATAATAGAATTGGGTGAGAGTGCATTGATGGCAACACAAGGAAAGAACTAAAAGCAAGTAAGTACAAAGAGAAAGGTAAAATACTGCTTCAAGGTGAAATAAAAAAGGAATCCAAGTGCTTATTTTGCAAAAAAGAAGGGATACATGACCAATTTTAGAAATGGCTTAAGAAAAAAAGTAATCCAATCTCATTTATTTGTTACGAATCTAATATTATTGATGTTAATCATAACATATGGTGAATTGGTTCTAGTTCTATAATCCTTATTTTGAATACCTTGTAGGGTATGCAAAACCTAAAGAAGCCACTGGGAAGTGAGCTTGTCACCTATTCAGGAAACAAAATACATTCACATGTGCAAGCAATTGGAACATGTAGTTCAGTTTTAAGTAGTGGCTTCGTTTTGAATTTAGAAAAGACATTTTACATTCCAAGTTTCTCTAGACATTTTATTTCAGTTTCAAGACTTATATCTTTTTGTTCCTAGATGTTATGCACCCGCACAGCAGGGACGACACAAATACCGATCTGTTGGGCTTGCCCATGCTTACGCAAATGCCGTTCTGTTGGGCTTGCCTATGCTTAGAATTTGTTTTGTAAATTTTTTTCATTTGCTTGAAGTTGGTTTATTTTGCATTCACTGTAGGATATGAACAGTAAATTAGACTGTTGAAATTTCTACACATTGGTGCACAAATCTAGACATGAAAATAGGCAGAATAAACCTAAATTTCAAAGGTTGTAACCATCAGTTTAAAACCTCATTAATCTTGAAATAATTCTCATTGTTTCTAGGTTTGTAACACCCCCCACAAGTACCTATAAAAGGAGGCCACTCTCAACACATTTCACAGACAAGAATTTAGATTTTTTTTTTTCTACTCTCTCTAGTGTTGCTACGCTTCAGATGTCTTAGAGCTTTTGGGCACTCTGGTGATGGAGGAAAGATACAGTTTCAAGTTTGTAAGAGAAGTGCTTGTGGTGCTGAGGTATTACTCAATCATCATTGTATCTTAGGAGATAACATTCAATGCAATCTCAAGCACCCGAGGAGAGTGAGAATCTGTTTTAAGGAAAGAGTATGTTATGTGTTCCTCGAAGTCCAAATTTTTTCACTTTGAGTCAATTTAAAGTTGAAGGTTTCGCTGTAATTTTTTTTTCTTTGTAATATTCCATTAATGTTCAACTTGTTCGTTTCTCTTTCTATTTCATGCAATATTGCTAACAATAATTAGCGCAAGAAGACAAACAAGAACCAAAAAAGCAAAGGGTAGAAGGGATCACGGTCCAATTTAATTAATTTCTTACCAAACGTGATGATTATTTTGTCCAATTTAATTAATTTCTTACCAAATGTGATTATTATTTTCTGTTGATCAGGAAGCAAAGAATCTTCTAGGTCACACCAAGAAGTTTTTAATCCTCTTTTCTTTGATAATATTATCAGTCAAGATCATCGATGAGATCAAACTGTGGGTTTAAAGTTTAGGCATATAATAGTGAGACTCACATAATTTTTTTAACTTTTATTTTTTTTCTTCTTTAATTTATTTATTGCTTTTTCCCCCTCCCTAGTCCCTATCAAAAAAACTCACTCGATCTTCTTTCATCCTGTTGTAATCAAGTCCAATTTTTTCTTCGGTTCCATTTTTTTTTCTTTTACTTCAACCAAAAAAAGTCAATCTCAACTGGTTATTATAATTTTTAAGTTACTAATTGATTACCATATATACTAACCGTGACAAATATATAGTTCACATTTGAAATAAGTAAGCATATCTTAAAACTTATAACTAGTTTGCAAATTATATATAGCAGTCAAATATCAAGAAATAGATCCTTAGGTACGTCCAAAGGATTACAAGACATAACACACCAGCAGTTATAGTGGATTCATATTAGTAGAATAATTATATGGCTAACTGCCTTAATTATAACATCCTTAATAAGATATATAATTTTATTAATTAATATTACTACGTATTCACTGGCCATAGAGCGTAGCAGCTAGGCGGGGAGTGAGGAATACGGGAAGTGGGATTTCTTTAGAGCTTGTCAACCGGCCTGGGGTCCTTGTCATATCAACATGTTCTTTGGACACTTTGGCAACTTCAAAAGCTTGCAATAAGCTAGCCAGAGTCAAATGCACCATACGGAGGCCTAAGGACATCCCAGGACATGATCTCCTCCCTGCACCAAATGGGAGGAGCTCATAGTTCTGACCCTTCAAGTTCAAGTCAATCTTCTTGTGGGTAGTCAAGAATCTCTCAGGATAGAACATGTGAGGATTGGGCCATATGCGCTCGTCACGCTGGATCTTCCACACATTGAGAAACAAGCTCGTACCCGCGGGAACTTGGTATCCAGCAGAGAGGGTGCAGTCTTCAGTTGACGATCGAACACCAATCACTGTACTAGGTGGGTAAAGGCGCAGTGTCTCCTTGACGATTGCTTGGAGATATGCTAGGTCACCGATATCTGATTCATTCACTAGTCTCTCTTTCCCAACCTTTGCATCCAGCTCTTGTTGCGCCTTCTCAAGCACTTGGGAATTATTGAGCAACAGCGCCAGCGCCCATGTGAGAGTCACCGAAGTAGCATCGGCTGCTGACACTAGCATATTCTGCAAATTTAATTTTGCTGATCAATCAGTGCTTAATTTGGAAAAATGCATTTAAGTATTAAATACCCACAGTGCTAATTTATCATCCACAATTCCATACGAGTAAAAAGGACAGAAAATGCATATTTTACAGTTATTTACACAGTGGCTAAAGTACTAAATGCATATTTTACGGTGGTTGGCAGCTTCTTGCTTTGTTTTTTTGTTATTTCTTGTCGAACTTTTTTCAGCACCAAAAAAAAAAAAAAAAAAAAAAGAAAAGAAAAGGCTACTTTTTCTTAACAAAGGAAAAACAAAATAGCAAAAGACCAAGACTACGTACTTGGACCAAAATAATATATGTGTTTGCTATTATTTGACATACATGGACGTTTTCAGGGCAAAATATGTTGATCTAATGATTTTTTTGGTGATCTAATGATTTGATATATAATTTGAATAATGTGTATGTCATACAAAAGAACAAAACAAATTAATTTATGAAACTTCATATTTATGAATATATACTAGCTATCAGGAGACGTTCTTACCACGCAGGTGGACTTAATCATGGATTCTACATTGGTCCCAGCAATGTTATCAACATCATCCAGGGTATTCAACAAGATGTCGATTAAGTCTGGCTCGTCCTTAATGTGGTTCCCGCCTAAGAGTTGTCTCTTTTGTTTGTGTTCATGCAAGCAACCTTGCATGAATTTTTCCAATTCGTTCACAGTCGTCTTCATCAATTTCTTGTACCCTTTATGGTCCCACCACCAAAGAAATGGAAAACAATCGGACAAGACAAATACTGCAAGAAGATGAAAGAAATTCTTTGTCATTTGCTGAAGGTTTCTTGCTTCTGCTTCGCCAACAACAGCATTGGCGCCAAAGTACGTCTTCCCTGCCACCATTTTCAAACCCATGTTGAGCGTCAAGTCCCGAAACCATTCCTTCATCTCAACCATAACTCCAGCACTTTGTTTGTTTGCCTTCATCCATAACTGGTACAGCTCTTTCATTGCATTCTCCACCTCCGACGCTCTTCTATGCTTGGTCGACTCTATGGTGCGGGTTGACAAAAGATTAGCTGTAGTAATCTTGCGGGCTTCACGCCAGTATGGTCCATGTGGACACAAGGAAAACATGGTGCTTTCAAATGAAAGCAACTCAATGGCAGCATCGCGTGGTCGGTCTGAAAATATCTTGTCGTGAACCGTGAAAATCTCCTTGGCCATTTCCCAGCTGCTCACAACTAGACCTCTCTTTGAACCTAGCTTTAAGGCGAAAGCTGGTCCGTGTTTATCGGCCATTGCTCCCATTACCTCGTGTGCAAGTTTTCTGCCACCAAAGAGGTAGTAGTGGCCAATAACAGGCCAAGCACCACTAGCTTGAGGGAGGGTACATTTCATTTTAGAGGCTGTAGATTTTGTTTTCTGATAATTGTGAAGAAAACATGTGATAGTAAACACTGGAATCAGGACAGAGAGAAGGATATATATCTTTAGGCTGACTAGGGATATCACAGTAAACACAAGAATCAGAGCGGAGAGAAAATAATCCATTAGGCTCATGACAAGGCTGGAATATGTTTAGAGCAAAGGGAGTGAAAGGCTTGAGTTCTTTTTCTGTGGCAATCCTTTATATAGAACTTTATGAGCAGTCCAATTAATGGCTTCAAAGAAAGGCTTTTGTTCCCTTAATCAAGCCCACCACCGAATGCATTTTGGCATTAATGTAAGAAAAATGCTTAGAGGCACAATGGTCACTAAACACCATCATTATTAAAAGGTGGGTCCACCCATAGGTCTCACACTACGCGATCCACCTTCTATTAGTAAATGGTGCTTAGTATTACTGGTGCCTTATAACAATGCTTTTAATGTAAAGCAAATATTTGTTCAGGCATATTAATAAAAGAAAATTAGGTGACATGCCATTCTTTTTTTAATCTAATTTAAAGATTCATGTCACTTAACATTTAATTAAGTGGCACAAATCTTAACAATAAATATATAAATAATGGCATAAATCTAAAAATGATATCTCTTAGGTGGTATTATATTGCTTTAAATTCCTCAATTAATAATAGCAATATTGTGCAAATATAACCCTAGCCTGCTTGTAGACTATATATTTCCCATAGAGAGGACTGAGGAGGAAGTGTGGTAGAAACTAGGAAACAACCCCCCTCTTTGCAGTCCCATTTGTTCTAAAAAAGCACTAAACTCTTTCAAGAAATAGTGCTTCAGGTACGTTTCATTTCAGTGAATCACCTAGCAACATCTTGGTAATTATTTTTTTCTTTCTTAATTGGTTTTTTCTTTTCTTTTGAGTTTTTACTTTTGGAAAGCATATTAGCTTTTAATGGCTCAAGTCGAATGTTTCTAATCACAAAGAAATATTCCGGAATGTTATTTCTTCCAAGAGGAACTAAATATGTTCTAGCAACCCCATGGAATGTGGGCGCAATTAATGAAGGGATTATAGGTGACTTTGACTTGCAACCACATTTCTCCTGTTTTTAATGCTAGGAGTGATTAATTATAACTCAAATTATCTAGTTCGAGTTATTAATGGTTAGGTTTGCCAGTTTTTTAAACCAATTTTGCTTATATTTGTTGATAGAGTGCTTTAGTTACGTTTCATTTTCAGGGAATCACCTTACCATATCTTTGATAATTAAAATTTTCTATTCTTTGCTTTTAGCTTTCTTTTGCTTTTTTTTTTTTTTGTGGCAAGCATATCAGCTTTTAATGGCTCAATTAGTCTTATGTATGAAAATAATTGATTCTTTGAAAACTCGAGCAACTCTCTCTTGAAAAGGAAAACATTTTTTAGTGGTTTGCTAGGTTTTGAAGCTTTTGTGCGCGCCACCCCCCTCATACCCCTGGGTTAAAGTCCAGCAACGGCTCTTAGAGGAGGCACGGTCGACTGCCCTATGGTGGCAGCCCCACTGCCACCCTCCTCCGAGCCTATTAAGGGCTTCCGACTTGCCCGGTTTGATTCCTTACTATTTTTTGAAATTTAAAACCACTTCTAAAACCCCCTTTTGATGCCTTAGAACCTTGAGAATTGAATCGTAATATCCCGATTTTTAATTCAGTGTAATTAGTGTGCCATAATACAAGTTTGAACTTCATTTAACTATTTTGTAATATTTTCAAAATTATTATTACTTTTAATCATTTTTAATCACTCTTTATTATTTCAATTGTTACTTTGAATTTTTGTAACAAAACAAATTGTCAAATGTTTAATATCTCCCTTTTTGGAAAACCGTACGTTGGAATATGGTTTTCACTTTGCAAAACCCACTCTCTTCCTCTATTTATTTTCTCTCCCTCTCCTTCCCTCACTCACTCTCTCTCACACTCTCTCTCTTCTCTCTCTCTGCCCATCACCCTCTCTCTTTCCCTCTTAAATTTTGATTCAAAATTGAGCTCAAGCTTGGATCTTCAGCTGGATTAGAAGCTAAGGAGCAAGATTGAGCCTTTATAAACTTGATTTCAAGCTTAGATTCAAGGTTAGTTTGTTATTTTTTAAATTTTCAAAACTTTTTCCAAGTTTTTCAATTTCTTAAAATGTTGTAATCCGAGTTTCTATAGCTTAAGAAACCTTTAATCTAAGTTAATGGAACTCAAAACGAACTCGAATCTAGGCATAATTTCACAAAAAACGGATTGAATCTCATTTTTCCTATTTTTCCCATTTTTGGATTCCTTTGAGATTTTCTATAAAAATCTTGTTTAAATGTATTATATTATGTTTTTCCATCATCTATAAATGTCTTCTATGTTTGGGAATTGAGAAACAGGTTTAGAATGAGATTTCGAGCTTGGGAGGCCGAGACTCGAAATCTAAAACTTTTTGGAATTTTCTAGTTCGACAGGCCAATCTTGATTATCGGCAGGCCGGATTCATAAGTTCGGCAGGCCGAACCTGAAAAAGTTTGGCAGGCTAGTTCTGTACGGCCGGTAGACTAAACTGTGTGGTTCGGTAGGCCGAATGGTGTTTATGAGAAATGACATTTTTCACCCGTTTTTACTATTTTAAACCTAGATGAAGCTTTTAGCTTTATAAAATGACTTTATAAACTTCAATGCCACATGACAGATGTTTTAATTATTTTCAAAGGGGGCCATTGGCCACAAAAAGATTTCTTATCAAAGGATTTCTTTCAAATTAATTTTTAAGGAATGATTTAAGAATAGATTTTCTTTGTATTTATCATTACTAGTCTAAGAATAAATGTTTATAATGAATCAAATAATGAATGTAATTAAGAATACTCGGTAATATTGGATTTGAACAATAAAAATAAATACACATAACGGCATGATACCATATTCAGAGATCAATTCGTGTAGAGTATAACTTTGGGGGCAGGTCTTGAAACCCAACTAGGCCACTACGGTGGTGATATTATGGCTTTGCCAACAAACTAATTGATAGAGAATATTGCAAATGAATAGTGTTTTAAAAAGGTAAGAATGAATTAAATATGTTCTATCCATCCTTCTAAATTTTTATAAATTGTCTTCAAATATGAAAATTTATGTTTGAAACTTATGTTCTCTAAACTCTAGTCCTATTGAGTCTTTCGCTCATATTTTCTTTATCCTTTTAAAATCCCTCTTTCCTAGGTGGATTGCAACTTAGGACAGACAGAGAGGCAACAAGGCAACAAGTGAGTCGTAAGAGTATTGTTTTAGTTTATTGCTTTATTTAATTCAAGGCATATATAATTTTAATATCTACCTTTCTTATTGGACTGTGATGTATTATTTTATTGCCGATATCATGTGTGTATACTAATGTGGGTCCAATGGGGCCCGACTTATGTTTAATTATCTTTAATATTTTATTTTATATTTTACTATTTTAAAATAACGATAAATGTTTTTAAAAATTATCACATTTTTTTCAAAATAACCCAAATATTTAATTGGTGATTTTAATCAAAAACTTAGTTTAATTAACTAAATAAATCCTCCACGTCACTACCCGTACTTTGGGGCATGACATGAATTGCATTACATGAACAAATATTTTCACAAAGAGGCACACTAATGATTAATTGTATGCTAGACCAATTAGAGGAGCGCTAAGCTACGGGCACTTTCAGTAGCTTACATGTTGCGGATTTCGTTTGTGAAAGTTAGAGATTATTCATGGTTGTTATTGCTAAAGAGGTAGGATCTTATTATCTTTCCTTGGTTGCCATGATTTAAATGTGTTATTTTACTATTTTGGCCATAATAATGAATGTTTTGAAATGATGCTGTTGCATTTTGTTTACTTTAAATAAGATCCTTTTCAAAGATGCATTTTGAGAAAAAAAATTTATATATAAGCGAATAAATATCATAAGTTTGATATTTTGGAGAAATAGAATTAACAATGTAATTTAGACTTGAAGTAAGACACACTGAGCATGAATGGTTTTCAAATCGTCACCGAAGAAGTGTAGAGTTCCCAATAATTAGGTTTTATGTTGGCATAGAGATAGGGTTGTGAGATATAACCTTAGGGGTAGGCCCTTAAACTTCAATCAGGGCACTTTGTAGCATGGGTGCTTAGTTGAAAAACTATAAGTATGTTAATATTCTGTATATGCATATGTCTATGTTTAAGAATGGTGGTTTTGGCTAAACTGTTTTATTCGTTAGTATTATCTAATTAAATTGCTTATTTAATTTTAAAGTTTGTTAAAATTATATCCTACTGAGTCTTCCACTCATTTTTTGTTATTTTATTTTACCTATCCCCAAACAGTGCTAGAAATAATCGAGAGTAGGTTGCAATGGTAACAGTTTTGAGGTTGAGCATACCTCGAACGGAGTTATTTTATCTTATTGTAGTTACTTATTTTCCTATTCAACTCAAGGCATGTAATGTCGAATTTTCCCATTTCTATTTTTCGTTCCGTACTTCTCTCTTTTATTTCGGACAATGGTTCGATGTCAATTGCATTGCGAATGTTTACCTTTGATCGTTTCCATATGTATGTCAAGACTTGGGGTTTGACATGGATCCCCAAATTGATGCCAGAGACTGTTATTTTATAACTTTTTATATTATGATGTTTTTCTAAGATATACGCTCCTTTTATTTAAATTAAAAATAACGAGAATTAATATTTAAACTTGGAAATTAGTTTAAACCTTGAGAGAAAAACCGTCTTTTAATCAAACCTATATACAGAATCTTTCATCTTTTCATGAACTTGGTTTAGGAAATAATAGAATTTTTCCACTATATGAGTTTTACCAATAAAAATTAATTTACGAAAATTTTAAATTAATTTATTTCCTTAAAAATTATTCTCTAATCTTAAATTATTTTCTTGAATCGAACCTCCATGTCATACCCCTATTTGGGGGCCGTAACAAGTTTTTTTCCCAATAAAGGCATTGATGTTTCTGCCTCGGTTTGGTTTGTTGTCTTGTTATTATGTTCAGGTTGTAATAACGAAGATGGTCTCCCCATCTCCAATTTTAGTTTCTTTGTTTCCTCCGCTTGTTATCGACAGGAGGTATGTAGGTGTCCATCTAGATCTTAGTCTAGACCACGTTGTATGTACCTTTGGTGAAACGGGTTTGGCTTCACCGATTGTTGTTTTCCATTGACTATACTAGGTTTTTGAAACGAGCTTTTGTTGTGCTCTATTGTAGGTGTCGAGTGAACTTTGCCCTCTAGGTCTCAATACTTGAATATAATCCCCTTATTTAATCCGTCTTTATTGGTAGATACAGTAAGTATTTAGGGTTAGATTCTTCCCTATAATTGATAGTCTCATATGACTATATTTGCACTTGTTTTAGTTTCAATAAAAATTTCCCATTTCAAAACAAAATTAGTCCCATGTATCTTTCACAAAAGAATATTCTAGCATGTTTCTTACAAGAGGAATTAAATAGTTCATGCCACCCCTAATAATATGAAATTAATGAAAAGATTAAAGGGATACGCATAAAAAAGAGACTTTTGCATACATACATATGCATCCTATTTTAAGGATATTAAAAAACTATACTTTTAGTTTTTTATCTTATTGAATATACCATCAAATTAAATTCAAAATACAAATCTATAGTGAAAATACAATTTTCATTTAAAATGTCAAAAATATCCTTAAATTAAAAAAGCTAAAGAAACTGAAAAACAAAAACTTTAAAAAGTAAATTATTGACAAAATATATTGATTTGTATATTATTTATTTTCTAAAGTAACATATTTGATGGGTTTAAAATTAGAGCAATAGTTTTTAAATAAACAAAAAATACATGGTAAAAAAAACTAAATATCTTTTTCAATGTACATCATTCGGCGTTCAAAATTGCAGAAATGAACAGATCCAAATATAAGGAATAGAACTTAAGCAAATAAACTTTATACACGTATATAGGTAGACTCTTTGGCATCTACACATACAAGTTAATGACTTTGAAAAGCATGAACATAGTTGAAGGGAGGACATATCCGATTGAATCAAACCAGCCAGGCAAGCTTTTGGCAGAGGGAAACAGTACCCGAAACGACAATTTTTAGCTGATTGAAAGCAAACAGCCAAGCACTTCATACACATGTTTTATAGTGCCTTATATAGAAGTAATAGATACATATATATATATATATTCTCTTTCGAGGAATAACCGTTGCCTTACTTGGTCTGCCAGCTGGAAAGGGTTGTTTGAGCATTAATAATTTGTATTTTAATTAGTCTGCGTTTATTATTTATTTATTTTATATCAAGTAATTTTGAAATGCACATATTTGAAAATAAATTAATTAATATTGAAGGGGAACAACAGGAGGGAGACGGAGTGAGATACAGACAGTGACTAATATTTGCAACCACTTTTTTTTTTTTTTAATGCTTGGGGTGATTTATCATAAACTCCATCTTCATTTCTTTTAATGTTTCCTTACCTTGTTGTTGTTGTGAGATTTCTTCCTTATGTTCTTGTTATTATGATGGTGATTAAAATGTGCTTCAGTTTTGATCACGCAAGAAATGTAGGCTTCACTGTTAGTCACACAGAGGTTGTCCTAGGAAATCCCACAACATCGAACAATTTAAACGTAAAGCAAAGTGAGAAAATGTGGTAGGACATAACAACAAGAAGAAAATTGAAGGAGGAACGCATGAGAAAAAAGGACTACTGCTTTCCCCACCCTAAAATGATGATCACTGCGCTTACTTTGTTGGTCAGGAAGAAATGTTGTTTTAAAAAAAAAAAAAAAAAAATAGGAAACTTAAATGAAGCCAAATTTACAATAGCTGCCTCACGAACAAAGGAAGGGACAACGTCTGACTCATCAGAATAATTTGTTACAAATTAGACTTTCTAGTTCTATTGAGAGTAAAAATGAAACGAGAAAAAAAAAAAACAGACACAAAATTTATAGTGATCCACACTTAATATGAGAGTTACGTCTACTTTAAGTCACTACTAAATGATTTACTGTAACGATGAAAAAGTTTATAAGAGATAATTATACACACACTCTCTTAAAATTTTTCTCTAACCTTTCTCAATTTTTTGAATTATACAAATAAGCTTTAGCATCTCTTATTTATGAGAGTACACAAAACAATAGGTCAATTTCTCCAAAAAAAAAAAAAAATATGTTGATTCGTAACTTCAACTTTCTAGCGCCACGGCGATGAATATAGGACACCTAAAAAATTCTCAATCTAGCATTGATGCGACATGTCTTAACACAATTGACCCAAACAAGGAATTTGCCAATAGGCGGCTACCGTGTTACAGGCTTGACGAGAAGCATGGCAACAAACAATGCCACACAATAAACATCTGATATTTTTTGCATTAAAATTATAGTCAAACTGAATGAATTTAATGTAACACCTCAAATTTTTGTTTGCAATGATCTTAGTTACTTGGTGGTTACTTTAACTATTTAAACATATACTCATTAAGAATACTTAAATTTACAAAACATTTTTTTAAATATCACTATATTAAATAACCTTACTAAATAATTTTAATTAAGAGTCAATTAAATAATCTCTTGGCTTTCATTATATCTCAATTTTTCTTTTTGTTTTAAGAAACTACAAAAGTATTCTTTGAATTTGAAGAACTTGTTTTAGTTTTATCCTTTGCTGACTTTTGTGACAAAAAAAAATAAAGGTAAAATAAAAATTCTCTTGTTTAAACCTAATTTATTTATGAAAAATATGTTTATTTTTGTGAAAAATTTAAAAAATATATTTTCAAATTTAAAAAGTCATAAAACTTATAATCTTTTTTTGAAATTTGATGTTTTGTTTTAGAATTTTTTATGTTTTTAATATATAAAATATTTATCATAACTATTTAAGGGTAGTCATGTTGTTTTGCCCAATTTTTTCTATTTATGGGGATGAAATTGATGTAAGTTTTTAAAATTTTAAGAATACTTAAGAACAAAGGGACAAATTGAGAAATGATTAAAACTAGGACGTCCAATGATATAATTAACCATTTTTATTAAACAGTTCTTACTTTTGTTGCAACAGAAATTATAACATATTATAATAACATATTAGTCTAAAGGTTTTATGAACTATGGCTGCAGGACAAAAACCTTGGTCTCCAAACATACATGTAAAATTCCAATCATACAAATTACACATAATTAAAAAGTCATAATTAACAAAATGCAAAATAAATATGCATGGTATCCATTCCCCATCTCTACTGATCATCCGCCGTTGTGTCACCATCGATCAGACACTACTTGCAAGCTGCTTACCTATGGTATGAATATATTTAGATAAGCTTTTGCGCAACAAGTAAGAACTACGTCTCACAAAACATTTTGTTAGCCTAAGAATAGCTACCCAAGAGGTAGGTGAATTGGGTTTTAAAAATCTTTACAATTATTAAAAATTTTTAGGTTAAATACTCACGCAATAAACACACAAATAGAATATTAGTGAAATATAAATTGCCAAAAGTAAAAGAACAAGGAAAGAGGAGTGCAAACGCTATTTATAATGGTTCGGCAAAATACCTATGTCCACTATCACCGAGTAAGACCTTACCTCAACCTCTTCCACTATCTTGACCATCTTTTCGGCACGATCACTCCAAGCACAGACTAGTGACTTGTCTACTCAAGGTTCAACACAACCTCTTACAATCTGCCAATTTTACGGAGATTGGCTAACCAAAACAACCCTGAATTTTACAAAGGTCTCAAAAACCTAATTTGCTTTGATTACATGGATATGGACTTTGAAGCTCACTTCTCACAACTCCTAGAAAGGCTTACCATATAATATGAAGTTCACAGGAGATGATTAAGCACATAAAGAAGATTTTTAACAAGTTTGGCTCAAGAATGATTGAAAGGCTTGTTGAACACTTTGAAATTAATACAAAGATGTTTCTTGGTGTTCTTAGATATCAAATAACTCTGAAATGAGGATATTTAAATGTTAGAACACGAAACTAGCCGATTATAGCCGTTTAAGGTGCATTTGCGATGGCTAAAAAAACTAGCCGTTAGAGAGTTCGGTCGACTGAGCTACTAGTCGAACCAGCCCATCCTGGGCTAGTCCGATCAACCGGATTATATATACCCCGGTTGATCAGGCTTGTCAACAAGCCTGGCACCATAATTGGTTTTTAAAAGTTCAAAAACAATTTTAAAACAGTTTAAAACCATTTCTAAATCAATTCCAAGTCTTGAGAACAAATGAAATCATGTAGAAACAATTAAGAACACAATTTCAAGACTTTGAATATATTTTCAATTTAGGATTTAAAACTTTTAAAATCATGTTTTAGAAAATTAAAGCAAAAACTTGGGCCAATTAAACTCGATAAAAATTTCATGCATGCTCTGCATCATGCAAGCTTAAAAGTTAAAATATAAACTTATTCTTCATGTCTGTTGATGCCATTCCTTCTTACCTCATGCTCTTAGTAAATTTGATTCATTTTCTCTTTAACTTTTTCCGAGACTTGATGAATTTCTTTAAGTATCTTAAGATGCTAAAATATTAACAATAAATGGCTCTATACACTCAAGACAAATTATTAGCACTTAAGCAATTAATTGTTTGTTGTCATCAAAACAAAAATACATATTGCATTTGAAACCTTGGAGCCAACACATTTAAGAAGACATATAGTAAAATATACATGTGCTAGTTATGCTCATTTATAATCATGTTTTATTACACTAATAGGGCCGAGTGTTCATACCAGTTGCACGCGATCATCGGGAAATTAGGGTTTACAAGGTCCCCAATGCACTATAACCTAAATTACTATGCAGATATGTAAGTATCCCCGTAGGCCGAGAGGTTAGTATGACACTCATACTTAACTTGTTCTTATAGGTTTTACTAGACTTAAGTCTCCCAATGGGTATTGCTTTATCCATGTAAAAGGCCAAAAGATAATCACTGTTAACTCCAAATTAGCTCGAAAAACAATCACTCATAAGTAGGAGGTTCTTGCCCTTTTTGTAAAGAACAAGGTCAACATGAGGCTTGGGGTCTGAATATGGAGACCCTATGTAGACCCTTACAACTTCAAAAATCATAAAAAAGAACGGGGTTGATATGGGGTCATGTGTAAACCCTGTATTGACCCATATCGACCCCTTGTAACTTCACATGTAGACCATTACAACTTCAAAAATCATAAAAAAAAAAAAGAATGAGGTTGATATAGGGTCGATATGAGGTCTGAATATGCAAATCCTTTGTAGACCCTGTACCGACCCTTATCGACTAAAGCTCTAGAGTGAGTCCGACTTAACGTGTTCATGTAAAATGTTATAATTCTTTATTTTCGAATCTCATATGTTCACTCTTATCCTTATAATGAGTTGAATATTAAAGAAGATAAAGATGACGCTCTTTTGAAAACGTTCCTTGTTATCCCACGATTCTTAGAAATGGAACAAGTAGAAAAATCTCACGTGCATAATTTTTCTAAAAATAGGATAATTGTATAGTTATGTACGATTGGGTGAATTTTTGTTTAAAACAACACTAAAGTCTACATGGTTTTGCATAGGATCAATATGGTGTCTACATTCATGTCCCACATGGGTCAATATGGTATCTATATAGGGTCGAACCAATATCGACCTTAATCCTGTTAAGGTGGCTTTTCTATCCTGATAATTTTTAGCTTTTTTGGATGACGTGACACTTAGGCCATTTAGCCAATTTTGAGATTTTTTAGTCTGCTTATCAAAAAAGGAAAGAATTTGGAGAAAGGGCCAAAAAAAATTTTGAATTGAAGAAATGACCTTTTTTTTTTAAACCAAAAAACACGCTTTTCTGTGCAGGTAAATTGCCTTAGTTTTTTTCAAAAAAAAAGAAAAATGACTGTAGCAAGATAAAGAACCTCAACATGATAAAAAAAAATGAAACCGTTTTGATGTCTAAAAAGACTTTTTTTTGTGCCAAAAATTGACCCAAAAAAAAAGGATCATTGACCAAAAAAATTTTCCCCAAAAAGCCATTTTTACAAATCCCTCTCAAAAAAAGACTTTTTCTTATAGCCAATATCCAAACGCCTTGGTCCTTTTTCTGGACATACACAAGTTGGACGGGGAAATGAATGATGCAGAGACTACAAGTTCTCGTCTGAAGCAGTCAATCATGGACTGTCCGGGATATCACCAAGCTTCAGACTGAAACTGAATTAAAATGTATTGATATCCAGTTTGGCATTCTAGAGAAAAGATTTAAGTTGAGTAAAAAGTGATTATATTTTAATCTTTTACTTTTTAACTTCAGGCCCACATGTCCCAGAAGAATGAACGAGATTCTACCATTAAAAATCTTTTCACAAGGCATAATTTAGGTCCTCTTCCAAATCCTCCTTTCAGTGATGAAGTAGTCTTGAACCTCACAAACAGAGTAAAGTCAAGAGTGATGGATCTTGAAAGGGACGTACAGGATAAGAAGGTGAAGTGTTTTGACATTTCTTTTGAATAACTACACGTCTGTGATGTAATACGTATTCATGTCTTTTTATGTGCGTGGATGTATTCGCTTTCCTTTTGTGTAGTTCACATCCCGTTCCCTTAAATTGGAAGCACCTGTCAAGTCAACGTTAAAATGAGCCTCAAAGTCATTCTACCCTCAAGTTCTAAGTCGACCTATATATATTTATACATTTATTGCTAAAGAGCCATCTTTATTTATTTCAATGAGAAGTATTCACTGAAAAGATTGTGTGATTCAGAAATCAAATGAAATTGAGCTAAAGACAGCATGGGATCGCTCCATGGAAGCGAATGATCGGTGGAAAATATGGACGCTCAAAAGGAGGTTAAAGTTGAAATAAAGGTTAGTGTATTGATTATATAAGATGTGTTATAGATACCTCTTAGTTGCTTATTTTCTCATGTTCTGAGAACTTTCATATTTGCGATTTATGCAGACTGACCTTCTCAAACGCATTGATGCTAAAGAAAACGAGCACACGGAATTTGAAGACCAAACTACAAATGTTGATCTTCACATTGATGAACGCGAAAAAAACACGGTGAAATGACCCTTCCTTGTTATTGTAAACTGGATGCACATTCTTTGTTTTGATTGATTGTATAGATATACATCAAGTAATTCTTTTTTTCCCTGTCCATTTTGTGCCATTACAGTACATTGAGGTGGAAAGAAAAACAAACCAGCTTGTTGGAAGAGAATTTGAAATGAATATACGCCAAAGGCAGATTGAACTGTGTTGCATAGAGCAAAAGATTAATGATCTTAATCGTCATAGCTGGTGATTTTGAGGACAGAGTCGAGCTGTCTTTGAAGGAGGCGGAACTGGAGAAGTACAAAAAGATGCATAAAAAGATGTCAGTCAATTCCTTGGCCTTTTGTTTTGAGTTTTTGTTCTTATGTTTTGCAGCTGATGATGTTTCTTATATCTTCTTTTTTTATCAGATTAGATGAGCACAGAGAAAAAATAAGAGGAGTGCTAAAAGGGAGGCTTCCTCCAGACAAGGATTTGATAAAGGAAATTACTAATATCATGTGGTTGTTCGAATCTTTTTATATATTCTCATTCTACAAGTCCCACCAATTAAACTTTGGCCAATATGTTCATGAAGAAAAGTTGTACTCTGGGTTGGAAGTCTGATATGCATTTTAGTTTCTTGTGTCATGTTTATATTACTGTGATACCAAAAAAAAAAAGACTTTAGAATCACTGATGCGGTACATAAAGTTGTTCTTCTTTTTTCCTGCTTTCCAGCATTTTTCTTTTGATGCTCGGTTATTGTCTTCATATAGTTATAAATTGCTAATTCATGTTGGTGAGACGGATACATGCTGCTATAATCTCATCGTTACAAAATTTCTGCGTGCAGCCAGACTTTTATTGTTGATTCTGTTTCTTTTTTTTTTAACTATTTAAAGAACATGCAATGCAATATTGGCTGTCATGCCTTTGTCTTATTAACTTCTACATTCTGATACTACACTTGATACAGGGCCGTTACAAGGGAGTTTAATGACTTGAGCAACGAATCTTGTGAGGCAGACAAGGAGGTGAATTTGTTGCAGATGAAAATTCAAGAAGTTAATAATAACATCTCCAAACCTCAGAAAGATATGGACTGTAAGTTTATTTTAGAACACAAGACCATGATATGAAAGAGTTAGTTTATTGATAACTGCTGAAGTCTTTCCTCGCTGATTCTGGTTCTGCTGCGACGGAGAATTGCTTAGTGTGAACTACTTGTATGGCAGTGTTTGTAAACATATGTGTATATGTCGTAGAGTAAGCCTTTTATATTCCATATGAGGTATATTTGAGGAAAATGATATTCTTATGAGGCAACATTCTTTTGGGCAAGTTCTTCATTTATTGCAGAACTGATGGTTTAGTTGGTTCTGCCTTCTGTTCTAGAATTTGTAGGAATCTGATGCTCATATATTTCAACCAATGCGTATACTTTGGATTAAACTTGCAAAATGTTCCTAAAGATTAGTCTTACACAAATACCACTTAGTATATTGATTCCGAGAACGCCAAGAAAAGGAACTGAACGGATAAGAATGATGGTTTATCTTAGTTAATTGGTTAGCTTATATTATGATGCTATTAAGAACTTTTTTCTTTCTTCCCACATTGTCCTGCAAACTAGCATCGGAATTTACTTTACAATGCTTCATAATGTGATACCGCAGCAAGGAAGAGAGTCCTTGGAGCAGCAGTCTTTTTCCATTGAATCTTATCTGAAAGTCTTGGAGTCAGCCAAGGAGAAAAGAGATGTCCAGAAAAGGTTCCTATTTTTAATTTGTCCTGTTAACTTGTGAGAATCTTTATGATGTACATGATTCTCTACTTCTGATGTAAAGATGCCAATATTTAATGATGTATATCTGCTTTCTCATTCGTAGCAAATACAACATTGCCGATGGTATGTGGCACATCTTTGATCCTTTTGAAAGAGTTGCACACGCTCATCATGTTTGGCCATGCTGTGAACGTCCTTTCTCTGCACAAGAAGAAGACGAGTTTGTTAAAAAGGTTGCTGTATATCATTGCTCCAAATTTTGAGAGTAGTTTACGAGCTTTAGTTTTCCTGGTAGCTAGGCATTTCAATCAGATGTGTTAAAATCAGGTGGCAAGTGCATTAGCTGTATAGTACGATTTTGTTGTATTATTTGCTGAACTGGCTGATATTCTTGCGAGGCTGCAATTTCAGCTGAACATATGAAAGTGCTGGCAGTAGAGTCCTCCAATGCTGACTCTTACTTTCAGCAGTTGGATAAGCTGCGTATGGTTTACGAAGAATATATTAAAATTGGCAAGGAAACAATCCCAAATGCAGAGAAAGAGTTACATGAGCTTAATGAGGAGCAGGATCAGAAATCTCAGGCCCTTGATGATGTAATTATCAATCCCATTACATATAAATTTTGGCTATCTCAGTCTTGCCAATGAGTTATTGCTGAATTATGTTGAATGCATTTGGAATTTTACCATCATCTGCATGAGACAATCTGCTATTGGTTGATATAGTTTGTCCTTTCTATGGTTTTAAAAGAACCAGGGCACGAAAATGTTCCCTATTCCCAATCGTCTCAAATCAATTTTTCTTTCTTCTTTATGAGATCTTTGTCTTTCAGTTATCAATGTTTCCACTCCATGAATCTTGTTTAAGTAATTTGTCCATAGGGAAGGGACACGAGAAACATAATGTTACACATCTTCACTTATCATTTACTTAATGATCTCTTGATGTGAATTATCTGCTGCTTAGTAGTGCACGTGATTCTTAGTTGACAAATTTATTCAATTTTTTTTCTTGCTTTTTTTTTTTAATTACTGAGTAAGTAAAACTTATGCCCTTTTTCTGAAATAGGTGGTAGCTGTTTCAGCTCATGTACAGGCTGATAAATCCTCAGTTGAGGCCTTAGTTCAAGAAATTCAAATTTTGCAGCAACAAGTGGATGAGTTGGAGAATAAGCTCAATTTTCCCGGTAACGGAGTAAGGTCCATGGAAGATATTCAAAAGGAGCTAAGATCTTTTCACAGTACAATGTACGAAATCTGTTTTTTGGACATTCTTTGTAGTTTAGTTTTGTGAACGATAGATTTAATTAATGAGCAATATCAAACACGTAAGAATCATGTCTATGGAACGTATGCATGTTCTTTTGAATATATATACATATATATATATATATGTATATATTTTAAATGTTTGGTTATGAGATGTTTTGTACATGTATGATGTGTCAAAATGTTCTCTCTTTTTATTTATGGGGATATTTTCTTCCTTGTGGCGACACAGAAAATTTGCATAATGAAGTAGAGAAGCTTAGGGATGAACAAAGGTACATGGAAAATGATTTAGCAAATATTCAACTTCGGTGGTGCTCAAAAAGGGAGGAGAAAATCAAAGCGGCTAATATATTACGAGATGTGAAAAAGGCAGGAGAAGAGTTGGAACAGTTGGCTGAGGAAAACCGTTGAGTTGATCTTGATGACAAGGTATCTTGTAGCTGTGCTATTAATGTCTTAATCTTCTGCTTGGTAGAAATCAAGTATTATATTTGTTATGGTATACAATCCATTATGTTATTGTTGTTGCTGTTATTGTTGTTGCTGTTGTTGTTGCTGCTGCTGCTGCTGTTATTTTTTTGGCAATTTCAGCATTTGGCAGAGGCTCTTGGTCCTTTATCAAGGGAGAAAGAAAAATTGCTGAATGATTACAACGAACTGAAAACTAAGCTGAATCACGAATACGAGGAACAGGCTGAACAAAAGAGAGGTTATCAGCAGGAAGTTGATTCACTGCTCAGGACTAATACTAAATTAAAAGAGTAAGTTTTGTGAACCTGATATATGATTCTCTCTGTGTTATGGTTCTTGATCATCAGTTTTGTTCTACCAGGTATGATGCTTTAAAGAAAGGAGAGAGGTTGAAGCAACTGCAGGAAAGGCATTCTAAGTCAGAATCTGAACGTCAATGTCTAGAAACCAGGAAGCAGGAGATTAAAGCTGAACTGGACAAAAGTAGAGATTTAGTGGCGGAGCAAGGCCAATTACAACGAAATATTAATGACAACTTGGAGTACCGGAAAATAAAGGCTCAAGTAGAGAAGCTTGCACAGGAGATTGAATCACTGGAAAGAATACTGAGGACTGGTGGCATTTCCACATTTGATAGCAAACTTGCGAAGCTCTCACAGGAAAGAGATAGGCTTCTTCCAGACGTATTTATAAATCTCATGCATATCATTCTAACTTGTCTAACTAATGGGAAAGTATGGTCAATTAACAATGACTGGTAAGAGTCAACTGGTTACAAGTCTCCAAATGAGTAATAATAATATATAAAAAAAAAAAAAAACTAAACATATGGCTATATTTGTATGCCTTATATCCTTGAAGTGCGTGACTGTATTCTGCACTTCTTCCCTTAAAATTAGTTAGATCTTTTTTTTTTCCGTACTACCCAGTCCCTGCTGTGCCACAGCCTCTTGCTGCATCTTTTGCTCACTATATGTAATCTCTGTTGGCCCAAGTTTTTAGCAGCATTCTCTTTTTCTTTTCCTGCTGCAAAGCAATTATTCTGGTCACAATATGTATTTGAATCACCAAAACCATTCAATAATCTTAAAGTATTGAGGTGGTTGATGTGATCTTCAATGCCTGACACTTTTTCTCATTTTTGCTTTTAATGAGGATACTTAATGTGCCTATGTTTGACATTTTAAGACCAATTTTCTTTTTTTTGTTTCAAATATTGCAGTTAAACAACCATTTTGCGTGAGTCACTACTTGCAATATACCCTCACATCGTTAAGAAGATTTTTTTTCACATTTTCAGACGGAATGGAATTTTCCCAAAACAGGTTAAAGGGCTTGAATTGTTATTTTCAACTTGAGCTAATTGCTATGTTTTTCCTGATAGTTGCCTTATTTTCACTAGACTCGGTACAGAAAAATAAAAATTTCCAATTTACATTTAGATCAAACTTTGTTCTTGTTGTATCGCTGAAGTTAGCAAGATTAAGTTTACATTAGATGTTTCTGGACAAAAAGAGTTTTTCTAGCAGTTCAATTTTTACTTGGTTTGTATATGGCGCAAGTGTAAACAATAAAATAATGGACCCCTTTCTTCTTTTTTTTCTTTTTGCTTGATGAAAGTTAAACAGGTGCCGCAGAACGATGTCTCTTTACCAGGGCAACATTTCAAAGAATAAGGTTGATCTAAAACCGACAAGTTACAAGGACATTGACGAGCGGTACTTCGATCATCTAATCCAGCTGAAGGTATTGGAATTGAATAGTATTTTCACTTGTATTACTTGTGGAGCATATTATTAATATAACTTCAGTGACAGGCAACTGAGATGGCAAACAAGGACCTGGACGGATACTACAATGCTCTTGACAAGTAAAATTTTCGTGTGTGTATATATATTATATTTCCAAAAAATTTAAGAAACAAGCTGCATATTTGGTAATCTTTTTTTAGGGAACTCATGCGCTTCCACACAATGAAAATGGAGGAAATAAACAAAATTATTAGGGAGTTGTGGCAGCAAACGTACAGAGGCCAAGATATAGATTATATCAGTATCCGTTCTGATTCTGAAGGTGCTGGAACTCGTTCTTACAGTTATAAGGTGTGTTGTTGTTGTTGTTTTACTTGTGCACTTGTTTCAGATCTTTTGTTCTTTTCCTTTTTTTTTTTTTTTCCTTCTAACCAATATTTTATATTTTTGTTTGAATTGCATTTTGTACAGGTAGTCATGCAGAACTGGAAATGAGAGGAAGATGTAGTGCTGGACATAAGGTGAGAGATCTTTAAAGGTACTACTTTGTCTGATACCATGTGACGTGAAAGATCAGACACTTATGACTAGATTTCAGGTTCTTGCATCCCTAATCATTAGGTTGGCTTTAGCCGAAACGTTTTGCCTCAATTGTGGAATTCTAGCACTGGATGAACCGACCACAAACTTGGATGGCCCAAATGCCGAGAGTCTTGCGGCTGCACTCCTCAGGCGTGACAAGTTATATTGATGGAGATCATAGTCGTATTTACATTTAATATTTCGTTTTATTTGATCAAGGATTTATATTATTTTTGAATTAGTGTTAATATTTCATTATCAAGTTGTCTTATATTAGTTTAATTTAGTTTCCTAATTTCTTATTTAATTTGCCCACAAGTAATATAGTTCGTAATTGCAATTCAGAAAATGGTTGATGGATGATATTGAGACTTCAAGCTTTAGTTCGATTGACTACTTGTTCTTCCTCCAAAAGCCTCTCTTTGATCTCCGTTATATCTTTTCATTCTATTTCGCTGTCTATTTTATCTTCTCTCTTGGTCTTTGCATCATTACACATGAGATTCTATCGTCCCTCATTTTCAATACTTCGCTTCTTGTTTTTCAACAGAATTATGGAGGATAGGAAAGGTCAGGAAAATTTTCAGCTGATAGAAATTACTCATGACGAGCGTTTTGCTCAACTAATCGGTCAACGGCGGCATGCAGAAAAATATTACCGGGTCTCAAAGGATGATCAGCATGGCCATCCTCATTTCTTCTGAGGTCTTATTTTCCTTCTTTCTCACGCTTTCTTCGAAATATTCCTTAAAATTTTCTCATTTTTTGAATATAAGGCCTTAATTTTCAGCCAACACAGCGTAATTGAAGCCCAGAAGATATATGATTGAAGCATTCCAAATGTGTGTTTCTGCTCAGGTGTCCTGTACTATGTAAATGCAAGCGATCCCAACACTTGTCAAAATGGAAGTTTTTAACGCCATCTTACAAAGGGATCTAGAAATCAACCTGTAAGTTTGTTGCAGCATAATACGTGGTTGTTCAAGAACCTACCTCGAACGGATCTACGAGTATTTTCTTTCTGGCCAATCGCTGGTAAGTAACAGGTTCCTGCTAGTATTAACGTTATGTATTTGATTTCTCATTTTTATCTCGTTATCGTGATTGATGCTTCTCTCTTCTCGGGCCCTCCTTACCCCAATGATACCAAAACTGCAGGAACAAGTCTTGCAGTGTAATTATCTTGTTGTGACGATAAGTGCGCTGTAACGCTATATGCTTTTACCCTTTTAGTACACTATTTGAGTTGACTCGGTGGAAATGAAATCATGAATCCAGTTATTATGGACTATGGAGGGGTGTAGAAATGAAGGGATTTCTTTAACCTTTGTAGGGAAAGTAATACCTCAGCAAACAAGTGAAAACAAGTATTGTTGGCCTTGGCCAACATAGAACTAGTTAAGCTGGACGGAAGTGCGGCAAGTAAAACAAGTTAGTGTGCAAAAGTTGAACGTACTAAGCTTAATCAACATCAGTTTTTAGGCATTGCAGATGAAACCTGATTCCTTAAAGACATGAATTGTCTCAATCCCCCTTCCCTCCCTACATGAGAGTTGGCCCAAATCTCAGGTCGTAACTAATTGTTGCAAGCAACAATTTCCTCCAAATTTCAGTGTGTTTACCCAACAACTGGGTAAACATAACCAAGTTCAAAACAGCCAAATTTATATATATTGAAGATTAGTGAGTGAAAAATTCTTCCACTTTTTCTTATTCAACTTAAACGAGGATTACATAATATATAGACTAGAGATTGAACTAATTTCCCTGATTTCCTCTATGCAGAATACAAAAAATCAGGGATAACAACTTCCTAAAATTAAAGAATCTTCTAAACTAATATAATCAGCTTTAACTAATCCTTTATTCTGATCTTCCAAAAAAACAAACAATATCCTAGCTATTCCTTGGAATTAGGAACCCTATTTCAACACTCCCCCTCAAGCTGGACAGTAGATGTCAGTCATTCCCAGCTTGTTCTTCAGGTTCTCGTAGTCATTCCGAGGAAGAGCCTTGGTCAAAATGTCTGCTGTTTGAAGATGGGATGGAATGTACTCGAGCTTGACAATTCCTTCTTCAACCTTCTCCTTAATAAAATGACGGTCTATCTCCACATGTTTAGCCCTGTCATGGTGCACCGGATTTTAGCAATACTAATAGCTGCTTTGTTATCACAGAACAGCTTCAATGTATAGTCTTTTGATACACCCAGTTCCCTGAGCATTCTTTCAAGCCAAATTCCCTCACATATACCTTGTGACACAGCTCTGAATTCGGCTTCTGCACTACTTCGGGCTACTACAGTCTGTTTTTTACTACGCCATGTGACCAAGTTTCCCCAAACATAGGAAAAATAACCAGTTGTTGATCGTCTGTTAGTTACAGATCCAGCCCAATCTGTGTCAGTAAATACCTCAACATTCTTGTTGTCATTTTCTTGAAGAGTAATCCTCTACCAGGAGTTTTCTTGAGATACTGCAGGATGCGAAGTACTATCTTCATATGCTTCTCAGTTGGATTATTCATATAACGGCTTACGGCACTTACAGAGAATCCAATGTCAGGTCTAGTATGGGATAAGTAGATTAACTTTCCCACTAGTCTTTGGTACCGGCCTTTATCTATTAGGGGACTGTCTTCTTCTTCTCCCACTTTCCATGTTGGTTCCATTGGGGTGTCTTCAGGCTTGTAGCCGAGCATCCCTGTTTCCTTGAGAAGATCCAGTACATATTTGCGTTGTGAGACAGAGATTCCTTGTCTAGACCTTGCTATTTTCATACCGAGAAAGTACTTGAGGTATCCTAGGTCTTTAATTTCAAATTCACTTGCAAGGAGCTTCTTGAGTTGATCTATCTCTTCTGCATCATTTCTGGTAATTATGATGTCGTCGACATACACTATGAGGAGAGTTGTCTTCTCAGTTGTAGAATGCTTGACAAAATTGTATGATCCGTTTGACACTGAACCATTCCATGTTTCTTCAACACTTTAGTTAATCTATCGAACCAAGCACGAGGGGATTGCTTAAGACCATATAGTGGCCTTAACAATTTACACACTTTTCCTGAGTTCTCTTGTGTTTCAAATCCAGGAGGGATTCTTATATAAACTTCCTTTTCCAGTTCACCATTGAGAAATGCATTTTTCACATCTAGTTGGTAGAGTGGCCAATCTAGATTAACTGCTAGAGATAAGAGGACCCTTACTGAGTGCAGCTTTGCAACTGGAGCAAATGTTTATTCATAGTCAATGCCATATGATTGAGTGTATCCTTTAGCCACTAGTCGGGCTTTATACCTGCTTACACTTCCATCAGAATTGTATTTAACAGAGAATATCCACTTACAGCCAACTGGACACTTTCTTTGCGGTAATTCCAAAATTTTCCAAGTTTTGTTCTTTTCTAATGCTCAGATTTCTTCATCAACGGCTACCTTCTAGTCAGGGTATTGAAAAGCTTCTCGTACATTTGTAGGAATTGGAATGCTATCAACCGAAGTCACAAGGGCTCTGAATTTTGGCGATAGTTTTTCATAAGAGACATGCTTTCCAATAGGATGGTGTGTACATGAACAAACACCTTTCCTTAAGGCAATGGGCCGATCATCATCATTAGAATCCTCAATAACAAAAGAATCAACATTTGTATTACCTAAGTGTGGTTCGGCAGACTTTGGAATTAGTTCAGAATCTTGACATTGCTTTGGTGACGCACAGGTCTCTCTCTCCTTTTGCGGTTGAGGTCGTGGCTTTCTTAAATATACCATAGCTTCATTACGTGCTGGTGTAGTCTTCGAAGTTACTGGAGACGACAGTGTTATTGGAGGCTGAACTGGTGGTTGAGATTTCTCAGGTTTGAGTGGATTATTTGGACTGGAAAACAGTTGACCAGAATTGGGTGATAATGAAGTGAACTCAGGTGACGATGACAATGAAGTGAACTCAAGTGACAAAGGGACAAACTTAGGTTCCCAAGATTGATATTCAAAGGCTAAAGTCTCCCCCTGAATGCCAAGCTTGGGATAGAAGGGCTGATGTTCAAAGAAAGTGACGTCCATGGAGTTAAAGAATTTTTTAGTGGTAGGACAGAAACACTTATACCCCTCTTTGTTTGATGAGTAACCAAGAAAGACACATTTTAATGATTTTGGATCTAACTTGTTTTGATGTTGATTTTGAGGTATATGTGCAAAAGCAGTGCACCCGAAAACCTTAAGAGGAATAGTTAAAATGAGTCTACTATTTGGATACAAGTGAGAGAGTGTTTGACATGGTGATTGAAAGTTGAGCACTCTAGATGGCATTTGATTAATTAAAAAAGTTGCAGTTAGAACTGCATCACCCCAGAAGTGCTTTGGAACATTGGAAGTGAGCATTAGAGATCTTGTTACTTCAATCAAATGTCTATTTTTCCTTTCAGCGATGACGTTCTGTTGGGGAGTTTCCACACATGAACTTTGGTGTATGATGCCTTGTCTCTTGAGGTATGAACCGAGAATATTGTTGTAGTATTCCCTTCCATTATCTGTCCGTAGAATCTGGATTTTTGTCTGAAATTGTGTATGGACCATGGAATTGAATTCTTCAAAAATCCTTCCAACTTCTGATTTTTCCTTCATAAGGAATACCCATGTGACACGGGTATGGTCATCAATAAAGGTGACAAACCACCTAGAACTAGTTATATTTTTTTATTCTAGATGGGCCCCAAACATCGCTATGAATGAGTGAAAAAGGGTAAGATGGTCTATATGTTAGAACAGGATGGATGCTTCGTGTATGTTTGGACAACTGACAGATTTCACAATGAAAAACTTTAGAATTTTTATTGAATAATGATGGAAACAATTTTTTGAGATACAGAAAATTCGGATGTCCTAGCCTATAATGCCATAACATGATGGTATTATCCTTATTATCACTAGAAGAAGAGACTACACAAGCTGGCTTTTGTGACTGCTTCTCCGAGCCATCAACCCATAAGAGATAGAGTCCTGCGCATACTTCAGCACTGCCAATCCTCTTCCCCGATGCCAAAGCCTGAAATTCACACATATTTGGAAGAAATTTAGTAATACATTTAAGATCTTGATTCAATTTGCTTACTGAGAGAAGATTTCAATCTAGCTTAGGAACATATAAGACTGATTTGAGTGTGATATCCTTTGAAAGAATCACTGAACCTGCACCAGCTACCCTTGAACGTGAGCCATCTGCTATACGGACAATTGAATTGTTATGACTTGGGGAATATTTATCAAACACACTAATATCCCCAGTCATGTGATCTGACACTCTAGAGTCAACAATCCATGAATTTGCTTTCCCATTTCTAACACTAAGGGCATAAACAGTATTACCTTTTTCTACCATAGTTGTTGTACCAACCGAACTCCCAACATTTTGCATAGTTTGTTGAAGTATTCTCTGTAAGGCTTCTAATTGTTCCTTGCTAAAGGGGCTCGAATCTGATGCAAAGGTGCCATTTTCCTGATTAGATGGAGTGACATTGGCTGTGTTCCCACTTCTCTCCTTGTTCCGAAGCTTGTGTTCTGCAGGTTTGCCATGTAAAAACCAGCAATTAATTTTGGTATGTCCCACTTTCTTGCAGTGATCACACCAAGGTCGGTTCTTCTTTGACTGGTTGTTGCTGCTGCTGTTATTAGCATGCTGATATCCCTGTGTAGCAAGTGCGGAGCCCTCAGTGTTTTGAGATGTGAATTGTGCCCCTAGCATAAGTTTTCTTCGGCTTTCTTCTCTTCGCACCTCAGAGAATGCTTCACGCACGCTAGGGAGAGGCTTGGTGCTGAGAATCCTTCCACGAACTTCGTCTAGGTCTAAGTTGAGTCCAAGAAGGAATTTATAGACTCTGTCCTACTCCAAGAGTCTCTTGTATTGTTTTGCATCTTCAAGGCATTTCCATTGTATTTCCTCATAGACGTCCAGTTGCTGCCAGTGACGTGTAAGAGTGTTAAAATACTATGTAACTAATCGATCTCCTTGTTGAAAACCATGGAGAATACTTTTGATTTCAAATATTGCTGAAGTATTGTCAACATTTGAACAAGTTTCCTTTGTCGCATCCCATATGTCTTTTGCAGTATTGTAGTACATGAAGTTCTCAGCAGTTTCATTTGTCATGGAATTTAGCAACCATGACATGACCATGTTGTTTTCCAGTCTCCATGTCTTGTAGAAGGGATCACCTTCGCTAGGTTTTGTTATTGCACCAGTGAGGTACTCTTCCTTTCCTCTTCCACAGATGAAAATTCGAACGGATTGGGCCCATTGAATGAAGTTTTGTCCGTTGAGTTTATGACCAGTGATGGGTAGAATTGTTCCTTCAGGTAAACTAGTTGTCCCAGTGATGGTCGCCGCTGACTTGGACGTGATTTCTGGGCTAGTGTTCTCTTTCCAGTCTACCATGATGATAAACGAGTATTTTAGGAAGAGTTAGAAGTGGCCCAGATTCATCTCTGATGCCATGAAGATTAGTGAGTGAAAAATTCTTCCACTTTTTCTTATTCAACTTAAACGAGGATTACATAATATATAAACTAGAGATTGAACTAATTTCTCTACTTTCCTCTATACAAAATACAAAAAATCAAGGATAACAACTTCTTAAAATTAAAGAATCATTCTAAACTAATATAATCAGCTTTAATTAATCCTTTATTCTGATCTTCCAAAAAAACAAACAATATCCTAGCTGTTTCTTGAAATTAAGAACCGTATTTCAACATATATATATATATATACACATATATATTTGTTGGAAAAATAACTTTGTACACAAATTACGAGAGTTTTCTCTTGCTAGAGTGGCTCCAATCTCGCATACGTGGACAGATTTTAGGAGCACAGAATGTATTGACACTTTTTTTTTAAATCAACCTCATGCTCCTTGGAAGGTCCAAGTTCGTTGTCCAAAAACCATTCTTACATTTATGAAGACTAAAATCCTCCCAACGAACCCACCAATCTATTCTTCAGCAAAAAAATAAAATGCCGACAATAAATTGCAACAAATTAACTATGTTTAAAAATTAGTGAAGACCAGTGGCATTTAAAAAAAAAATACATTATAACAGTTTGAAACTGTTATATCTATATCAAACATGATTTTAATATGACTAGACAGTTCAAAATTATATTCTGCCATTTAAAGCTTTCATTCTGTTACACCGAAGAATATTTTTCTCATTTCTAACTTCACCAAAATTTATATACCATAATTCATTGCTTATTGGCTAGATAAAAGAAACATGAGACACAATACGTAAAAAAGGTGTAGTAACCATGTAATGTCAAACTCCCATAACCCAGACCAACAAAAAACTTAAAAAACGAATTGAAAATTAACAGCCAACCTATGACACATGAAATCAGAATAAGCTTTTTTTACTCTCTTTTTCTTTTTTCCCTTGGATATCAGAAGGGAAATCAAGTAAAGTGACTTGAAAGAGAAATTTCACCAACAACAACAAGCCTTGTAGACTTAACTCAATCCTTGTACTTCATTTCGGAGACAAGGAAGCCGGGCATATCAAAGGATGATGCGAACTTCTCGACATCAACTTTCAGTTCTTCAATCTCCTTGTTGTTGACCAAGCCCTTGTTGAAGTCCTTCAAGAGCTTTCCATGCTCTTTTTGGATGTTCAAGGTGATGGTAACAGCCCTGTGAAGGAACTCTCCAATCTGCTCAAAGTCCTTCTCAACCAAACCTCTTGATGTCATGGCCGGGGTACCTACCAATCAAACACCCGGTCACTCAAAAGCCCATTCCAGATCCAATAAGAAAGACAATGCTAAATCTCACTAAAAGTTTCCAAAGTTTCATAACTGTGTGAGCTTGTGTGAATAATTTGTGGGATCATTAAAAGCCAATAGCGGTGGTAACTAATAGTGAGGTCTGTCGGTGCCAAATAACTATTTAATGCGCTTTTAAAGTTCTTACCAATTCTAACTCCACCAGGAGCCAAGGCACTGCTGTCACCAAACACCGCATTCTTGTTAACAGTAATGTTGCACAGGTCACAGAGCTTCTCGACCTTGTTGCCTGCAAAGTCGGGATAAAGAAACATCAGAGATATTGATCGCACCAGATGGAAAAAGAGTGACCCTAATTTTGCTTTAATGTGGACCATTTGTATTTACCTGTCAAACCAAGAGGCCTGAGATCCCACAAGACAAGATGGTTCTCGGTCCCTCCAGTGACAAGCTTGTATCCCTTGCTCATCAAGTAGTTCCCAAGAGCAACTGCATTGGCCCTGACTTGCTTAGCATAGGCCTTGAATCCAGGTGACATGACTTGCTTCAGGGCAACAGCAAGGGCACCAATCTGGTGGTTGTGGGGACCACCCTGAAGGGCAGGGAAAACGGCAAAGTTGATCTTGTCTTCAAAGTCATAGACTGCATCCTCAGGCTGGCCCTTCTTGGCTGGCTTAGGACCCTTCCTGTAGAAGATCATGCCAGCCCTAGGACCCCTCAGACTCTTGTGGGTTGTAGTAGTGACAATGTCACAGTACTCAAAGGGGTCTGCAGCTTCCTATACCAAGAGAAAAAAAAATCATAATAAATAAAACATAACTAGATTTAAAAGAATGAAGGGAGAAATCCAACATTTGAAATTGAAAAGAATTATAGAACTACTAAGCCTGTACTCCCAACCAGGCTTTGAACCAAAATGTTGCATGTAGACAACTTAACTCCTGTGAGACTAAAACTTACACACTCAACGTACTTTGGATTTTAAATTGAATTTGGTGCACATTTTCACATGACATGTTCAAGATAATTGTCAAAATAAAATTCAACAAAACTACACAGTTGGTAATGTAAAATGCAAAGAGAGATCTAACTACGTATCTAACTACCTAATACTTAATTCCTCGAAGGAGAAAAAAAAATTCCACTTTCATGATCTTATCAAAACAACACATTTGCCATATTAACCCGTTTCCAATTTCACGTTAGAGAAGGTTTCAACATCTCTGCATGTATTCAAAGCCTCCCTCTAAAACTCAAACTTTACAACTGCATTCAATAAACCACAGAAGCCAAAGAGAGTAGACAAGAAAATTGGCAGAGTTTACCCCTCCCCAAATCCTCAGAAACCCAGATCTTCACTTGAACACTCAAGAAAACATAGAAGAGACCCAAATTGTGTTGAAAAAAAAAAAAAACCACAGAAAAATGAAGATCTAAACAAAACCAACAGCAGATCTCCACAATGCTCTTCCACAAACACTCATGAAAACCGGAATAACAATACAAAAAGAGTATATGACATAAATCTATCAGACATTCACAAGCTACAACCTAGACAACACACAGATCCAACACCTATGACAATAATCCAAGAACTCTTCCCAACCATGTCAGAAATCCAACCAAAAAAAAACCCAAATAAAGACAAAAGCGTGACAATAAAAAAACAGAGAATAAAAAGGTACATTAATTCTCCAATCAACCATGTTCAACAATTGGTAATATAAAACGCATAGTGAGATCTACCTACCTAATACTTAATTCCTCGAAAAAAAAAAAACCCACTTCTATGATCTTATCAAAACAACACATTTCCTATATTAACCCGTTTCTATTTTCCTATTAAAAAAGGTTTCACTACCTCTGCATGTATTCAAAGCCTCACGGCAGAACTCATAATTTTACAACTGCATTCAATAAATCACAGATGCCAAAGAGAGTGGCTAAGGAAATTGGCAGATTTTTGCGCCCCCAAAATCTTCAGAAACCAGATATTCACTTGAAAACTCGAGAAAACATAGAAAAAACCAAAAAACCCATTAAAAAAAATCCAGAAGATTAAGATATAAACAAAACCAATAGCAGATCGACACAATCGTCTTGAAAAACACTTACGAAAACCGCAAAAACCATACAAACACAGTATAAAACTGCATGCAACATTGTAAACACAGATCCATTAAACAGATCCAAAAAAGAAAAAAAAGAGATGCAGATCCGAAAATTCATTCACCTGAGCAGCAACAAGGCCACTAATGTGGGCCATGTCACAAAGCAAAAGCGCGCCACACTTGTCAGCGATACCTCTGAATCTTTTGTAATCCCAGTCCCTGGGATAAGCACTCCCACCACAAATAATCAACTTTGGCCTGAAATCCAACGCCTTATCCTCCAACCGATCGTAATCGATATACCCAGTCGTGGAATTCACCTTGTAAGGCAAGCTCTCAAAGTAAATCGACGTGGCCGAGATCTTCTTCCCTCCAGAAGTGTAGTACCCGTGAGTCAGGTGGCCGCCGGAGGGGAGATCGAGGCCCATGATCCGGTCGTGGGGCTGGAGGACGGCGGTGTAGGCTGCGAAGTTGGCCGGGGAGCCGGAGTAGGGCTGGACATTGACGCCCCACTTGGTGGGGTCGAGGCGGTAAGCCTGGAGGGCGCGTGAGCGCGTGAGGTTCTCGATCTCGTCGATGAACTCGTTGCCGCCGTAGTAGCGGTTGCCGGGCATTCCCTCGGAGTACTTATTGGTGAGGGCGCTGCCGAGGGCCTCCATGACGGCGAAGGAGGTGAAGTTCTCGGAGGCGATCAGCTCGATCCCCCGGCATTGGCGGCGCTTCTCCTTCTCAATGAGGTCGTGTATCTCCGGGTCCACGGCGGAAAGAGGCGTGTTGCCCCAGGTGCTGACCGCATCCATCGTTTCTTGCTTTTATTTTTGGGGGCGCAGCGAGAGAAAGAGAGAGCGGTGTCTGTATGTGGTGGGAAATTGTTAGTTTTATAGACAGGCTTTTTGGTGATAGAATTACGGTTTTACCCTTCGTGTTATGCCACGGTTTTTCAAGGTTTTACTTTTTAGATTAGATGAGAAAAAGTCGTGTGCGTGTCTGTCTGATTTTCTTTCGATTAGTGTGTGTGTCTGATTTTCTGTTTTTTTAATTAAATGTTGAAGAATTTCTTCTTTTTTTAAAAAAAAAAATTTTGGTTGGCTTGTGCTGGTGCAATTTATGGGATTGTTGGTGGTTGTGCGTAGGGTGTTGGCCAGCCACGGCCACAATGGTTTCTCTTTCCCACTTTCTTTTGGGCTTCGGATTATTTTCATTTTAACCCTTGAAACATAAGTTATTGTCATATATTGAATAATGACGTGTCTATTATTTTCATTTTAACATTGAAGAATAAGTGTCGTCTCATATTAAATAATAATGTGTTTCAAATATGCTATTTACTCCATTTTTTTTAAAATATCTGAGGCAATTTATTGAACATATTAAAATCTATTATTTGTTCCAATTTCTCAGAAAAAAATAAATAAAACAAAACAAAAGCTACAAACCGAGAAAATACACGAGAGAAATTGTTGAACAATGATTTTAAGGAACTCTGGTTAATTATATAGGTAATTGATAAAAGGACAAGTCTACGATGAAGAACACTAAAAATTTTCCACTGGTGGAGAATGATCCAACGGTTGACTACAACCTTTTAATTTGGTCAATGGTTGAAAATGATGAAACATCAAATTCAAATAAAACCTATCATATAAAATTTTATACTCAATTACAACATTTATTTGAAAAAAAGAAAAGAAAAGAAATATCTGGGCTTGAAAATCTAAATGAGTTTATGGATTTTGGTTGTCTATTGTACCCATCGCCGCAGCCTCAATCACACCCAGCCATCGGCGAGTTGCCAACCTCGTCGCAGCTACGGCAAGATTCACAAATGGGTCACAAGTGGCTGGAGGCAGTGGGTCTCCCAATCAAGCACAACCTTCTTCACTCAAAATAATTTTTCATCACAATCACAAATTAAAATTCATCTGTAAATGATGAATATGGGCTTAATTAATACGCCTAAGTCCTAACTTTAGCGAGAGAGAAGCAATGACACGCCTAAATTAAGTCCTTTAGGGAGAGAGAGAAAAGAAAAAGCAAAAGAAAAAAAAAGCCACAAACCGACAAAATACATGAAAATTTTGTAAGAGTGATTTTCAAGACTGGTTTATATATATATATATATATATGAGTATGTTTCAATTTTTAGGCTTTTAATGTGTTATTATTAGTTGTTTAACATAAATCTAAAAGTTGTAGTCAAATAAATAATGATAAAAAATTACGATAGTTAATGAAGTTAAATTTTTATCACGCATACATCATTAATTGATATTAAAACTTATCTTAATTAAAGAAGTAATCATTAGAAACAAAATCATTAAAAACTCCACTATATATATATATATGTATATAAACGTGACAAATAGAAATATTTTCATATCAATGTACCTCAAAACTCAACATGGACAAGATTCGCTTTCAAGAAAAAAGAAAGAAAGAAAGAAAGATGGTTGGTGAGACCAATTTTCATGCACTTTCAGTTTCAATACCTAAAAAAAAAATTAAAAAATTTAAAAAAAAAAAGATTGGTGGTTTCTAGTTATTCAATGTCTAGTAATTTCTTTTTCGGAACTTATCGCATAGTACTGTTGATTGTGATATTCAAACCTAAATTTTAACGTAATAATAGCAAAATATTGGGGTTGTTTAACTAGTTGAATTAGGGAATCCTAGCTTTGCTATAATTTTATTGTTTTAGTTGGTTTTTTTAATGCAAAAAAATTCAAAAGGAGGGCACAAGACCGAAAAAGAAAAGGGAACAAGAAAGACAACCTCAAAGACGAGTTTCAACTATTTGCAGCCTATCTTTGTGAGGGGTTATGGACAGCGAGGAATAAAGCTTGGCATGATGGCATCGTTGCTGGTCCTCTTAACATCTCTGTGGGCGTGGCGAGGAAAGTTGGCGAATTTAAGGATTCCTGGAGGAAATGTGAGGCCAAAGCTTCAGGAGCACCCCGTCGGACGGTCTTAGCCACCCCAAATTTGATGAGGCCAAAGCAAGGATGGGTTAAGATTAATGTGGATGCGACAGTCAAGCAGGGGAGAGTTGCCATTGTCATGGCTCTTAGCAATGATCGTGGTTCGTAGTGTCCTGAAAGCTGTGCTGGCTGCTACAGAATTTGGCTTAGTACTTGCAGCTAAGAATCGTTTTTTGGATGCTGTTTTAGAAGGGGATTTGAAGTCAGTCATCGTAGGCCTTTCTGACATAGATGACTGTCCTGATTAGCTGCTTATTCAACGCTTTGAATCGGTTAGATTGTTTAGCTCCTTTTCTTTCTTTGTGTTTTCAATTGGGTTCCAAGACAATGTAAAGTGGCAGCTCATGAGCTTGCTCTCTGGTCTTTGTTCTCGAGGAATGCTAGTCGTTTTTGTACTCGGGAGGTAGCCCCCAGTGTGGCTACCGCTTTGTTATGTGATTAGTATTAATCCCATGTTTTCTTTCTGAGCCAAAAAAAAAACCCCAAGCACCACGAAAGACGAAGCTAACAAAAGAATAACCACATCGACAGCTAAACAAAGATAGAGACTACCTCCAACAGGGCCTCATAGCCGACAAGAAAAGGGGTTTTTGAGGAAGACAAGCCCCATTGACTCCATCTCTGGGCCACGACATTACCAGAATGTCAAGCAACTCCCTCATACCATAAACAAAATCTGCCCATCTGATTAATTTAATCCAATCTGCTAACGAGGTTACTATTGTTATAATTTGAGCAATTTTATTTAACCTCATGAGGTTATAATTATACTACTAACAAAACAAAATGTACGCAACATACTACACTTGAGACCTACAATTTTGTAAATAGCAAAATTAAAATCTCACAGGGATGAAAGGATTTTTCTTATAATTTTGTTGAGAAACCAATGAAAGCGTATGTAAAGAAATAATCACACACGTAAGGAATATGAAATTTAAAACCTGTTTGTTGCACTTCTCCAAATTTCTAACACTCTCATTCCTATGGTGATGTCATCTTGAGGTTACTTTTCTCATTAAAAACAATGACGGATATCAACCCAACCTCAATTCTCATTGTCCATAAAAAAGAAAGAAGAAAATAAAACGGGTTGTGCCCAATTTTACTGGAAGGTTAGGCCCACCTTTCACCCACACTATTACAGGTACGATAACATACAACCTATTGGCCGGATAGGACCTCTAGAGCTTCTTGAGCATCAAACATGAGCTCTTCTTATCTTAAGAGAAGAAGAATGAAAAACATTCTTTAACACTCCACTACCTCGTTGGTAGTATGATGCCAACTTGAGTTGGAACAAAGAAATATTTGCTTATCAATGTAGCTTGAAACTCAACGTGTAGGTGTTTGGCTCTCGGTTAGAACCGATTAGTTTTAACCAAAAAATGGTGTAAAGCTCACAGCAGTTATAGTAAAAAGCAAAAAGTTACTACACTGTAAAGTTCTCACATGCTACAATGTTTAATACCAAAATTGGTTCTAACGATTGATTCTAACCACACTTCACAAGCACCTTAGTGATTGGGGACACCAATCTTTATGCACTCCCAATTCCTATGTTAACCATAAGAAAAATCTTTTTTATCCCTATGGGTTATAGCCCCATTACTCATAAAACTATAGGCTATAGTCTAGTATGTAGTGTACTTTTAGACCTGGTTCTACTGTTTTTTTAATAGTGATGTTATAACCGCATGAGGTTAAATAGAATTGTTTTAACCATAAATAAATAGATGACAACCAGAGGTCCGGTGTTGCCGACACAACACTCATACCTAAACCTTAACATACTATAGCTAAACTAAGTGGTTAGTTTTACTAGAATTTTGCTAAGAAAACAACAAAAACACATACCGAAAGAGAATAATAGCCCTAGACCTAATAATTAAGTACCAAAAATCTCCTTTTATACGCTTAAATTACGAAGTATGTTCATAAATTCCTTAATGGCTCCCTTAAAATATCTGTATGTATGTATATATATCCTTAATGGCTCAAGTTATCCTAATTCATTTTTCATACATTTATGTGATGTATATTTAAATTGCTCATGTTTTTTTTTACTCTCTAAGAGCATCTTCAATACAATACTATATTAAAGTGTTAATACAAAATTTTAACATTTAAGTGCAAAAAACGCTCTCTAATGTAGTGTCATTTTTGTATCAAATATACCATGCGCTAAATTTTATAACAAACTTCTCAGAAAATTTAGCATATGAAAATTTTAGTATTTAATTTTTAGGACTAGTCTTAAGTTCCCGGTACCGGTTCCCATCTGGCACTTATGTGGATGTTGAGTTAACAAAGCATTTCACATACCTTTGGCTTCTATTGGGCAAGGATTGTCGAAAATAGATTGACAGGCTAGGGACATAAAGTGATGGGTATTATTGTATTATAGATCAGGGGTAAAAGTATAATTTTAATTGAATAAAGAAGTAAGAAAGCGAATAAAATATGTTTTTAATCCCTCGTAAATGACAAGGTACATAAGTCAAAAGAATAAGTAGATGGAAGAACAACAATATTCAATTTTATTCGATTAAATTGGTAACCACTATGTTTTTGTATGAGATGTGATCATGAGAAATGTAATTAAAAAATGCTAATATATAAACATATATTTTTTTTAAAAGGAGCAATCTAACAATTTTTTATCTATTTTGGGAGTGCCTTTCCATTCGATTGCTAGAACGTGTTAAGAACTCTTTCCTATTCGATTGCTAAAACGTGTTAGGAATGAATGTTAGAACATGTTTATCCCCTGAATTTATAAGTTGAGGGCAAGGGTATGATTGTAACAACTTCAAATTCTTTTACTTTTTTTTCTCCGTTTAAGCTTTAAATGAGACCAATTTGTTATTCATATTTGTTGGTCATGCTCAACATTTGACTTCATTGGATTCAAATTAGTTCCTTTTGTTTAGAAACAATTGGTTCAATGTCATAAGGTTTGTGTTTTGATATAGCGGATACAATCATTTGAAAAACACAAGGTATTCAATGATGGTCGTAAGAATCGATTGAAATCCAGAAGTCTTAAGGGGGCGTTTGGCATGCAATAATCATAGAGTGGAAATAAGAATTTACAAGATTCCCACATTTAGTACAAGAATTCTGATTTTTGGATTCCTGAGACCCTCAATCTCATGGGATTTACTTTACCTTATTTTGAGGAAATATGAATCTCACCCAATAAGGTGATATCCATATTCCTACTAATCTTAAAACCATGAGAATCTTACTATTTTTTCCATGCTGATGATGATAAATTAATAATATAATATAATAAAAAATATTAAATATTTATGATATTATTATAACTTAATATTATTATTTAAAGTTAATATGATATAAAATAACAATATATTATAAAGAATTATATTTTTATTATTATTTATATTCATATCCATATATTATATATTATTTACCATAAAATATATATTACATATATATCAATACGAACGGTATAATAATAATATTCATAATAATACCAATATTAAATTATATTAATACAATTATAATAATTATAAATATAAAATATAACTAAATATGTTGGATATTTTTTATTACAATATTTTTATTTAATGTTAATATTAATAAAAATGATAATATATTATTAAGAATTATATTTTTATTATTATTTATATATATATCAATATATTATATATTATATATGACATTTTAATATTAATATATTGTTAAATATTAATTCTATGATTATTATAAATTAATATTTTTCTATAATATAAATATAGTATTATATTAAAATAAATAATAATGATATTAATAATATTAAGATTCATACTATTAATGTTAGATTATATATAATATTATTTTATTATTCATATTTATATTCTTATTATTATTTAATATTAGTACTAACATATTATATTGATACATTTAATGTTAATACTGTAAATTATTTTTGTCAATTATACAAGATTCATATATACAACTAAACATAATAATACATTATTCTTAGGAATCTAATAAAAGATTCTTATGTACAACTAAATATGATAATATTGGTTCCCTATGAATCATATTGCCTACTATCATTTTCCTTGGAATATGATTCCAATTGATTATTGCATATCAAACGCCTCATAAGAGAGAAATATAAAATGATATAAAAATTGAAGTTGTGCATAATAATTAAGAACATGTGCTTCGATTGATATGAGGAGATTGTATACAAATTTGTTTCCCAATTCTTATTCTTCACACTATGGAGGCTTGTGATTGAACTGGGGATTGAGGTTCTCACCTTCACAGATGTGGTCGGCATTAGGACTGTACCAACCACAAATAACACAAATCTGCTAACAAAAAGTTCATCCACATCAGCATTGCCTTTTAAGTTGTCATATAATTGCAGAATTGTTAGCTTTTCATTCCTATGCTTCATATGAAGCCTCCTTCTCTCCACTTCCTCATCCTATCCTATTTGTTCAAAGTCATATCCGCCGTCTCCAACTCCCATTATTGCCACATACAAAGAAGCCCTAAGGACATACGTCTTCCCGTCAATAGTTATAGACCAATTAGCGACATTGTAGATATCAATCAACCACATTATAAGACTGTGGCAATTACTCAAGCTTGGCAATCCAAGCAAGCTACCAAACCCCATTTGTCTCATCAAATTCAGCTGTTCTTCTCTCAAACTACGACATAGTTTAACCAATCTTCTTGGTAAGCAATGGAATTGTATAACGGCCTAAACCTTTTTCACTCCCGTCATTATTCAACTCATCGTGGGAAGTACCGGAGGCGCTAGCGGGATCATCTAAGGACCTTTTCAATTCTCTTATTCAGACTATAATTGTTCAAAACAATGCATCGTTAAACATTGTTATCACAAACTCTAAAAAGAAAATATAAATGGATATAATATGACAAGAAGTTAGGCCGTCCTTAATTTTAGAAAGAAAAAAATGGCTGGCTAGACTGTGAACTAATTACAAGCTGCTTCACTACATTCACACAAATTTTGAAGTAACTTAAATAAAAACTAGCAATCAATTTTGGAAGAACGTGTAGGTTATTCGTGAAAAACTTTGCATATGATTGAACAAAAAATTATTGTTTTTCCATGCTTACAAGAATTACTTCTCGAACTGAAATAAAGACCTAGACGCCAATTCCAATCAAATTATAATCAACAATGAACTGATCACTAAACATGCACAAACTAGTCAATCATTTTGACAATAAAATGACATGCACAAGCTGATTCACTAAACATGCATAAACTATTCAATCATTATGACAAAAAAAATGACATGCACAATAAGAATGCCTTGGTCGTCTTAGTTTATGCACAAACTGATTCACTAAACATTCACGAACCGATTTATGCACAAACTAGTCAATCATTTTGACAATAAAAATGACATGCACAAGCTGATTATGTAACACCCCAAAATTTAATTAAGTGATATTAGTGTGTAAAATGGTGTATTAGTGTGCCAAATTGTGATTTAAATTTAATCTAAATATTTAGTAATGATTTTCTAATCAACCTAATTTTTAAACCATTTTTAAATATGATTTAATTGCATTTTGAATTTTGAAACAAAACAATTTGTCAAATACCGAACACATCTCATTTGGAATCTGTGTGTTGCACACGGTTTCTTACAGCTGACCACTCTTTGTCTCCTTCTTTAACCTCTCCCTCTCTCTCTTTCCCTCATTCTCACTCAGCTCTCTCTCTCTCTCTTTCTCTCCTCACTTTCTCGTCTCTCACACTCTCTCTCTACCCGTCACTCTCCTTCTTTCCCTCTCACATTTTAATCCAAAATTCGAGCTCAAGCCTGGTTTCTTAGCTGGATTGGAAGCTTGGGAAAGTGATTGAGCAACTGCAAACACGATTGAAAGCTCAAATCCAAGGTTAGCTTTCAAATTTCAAAACTTTTTTAAATTTTTCAATTTTCCCTGTATTTTAAAATCTAAGTTCGTTTAAGCCTAGAAAACCTTTAATCCGAGTTAGAGGAACCTAGAACATTTAGAATTTAAGCTTAATTTGATTAAAAACGGATTCGAATCAAGACTTTTCCATTTTTCTCGATTTTTCTTATTTTCAAGTTTTCTTGAATTTTTATATGCAAATCTTATTTAAATTAGTTTAAAAGTATTCTATTATGTTTTTCTACCTTCTATAAATGTTTTCTATGCCTGAGAACTGAGAAAAATATGTTGAAATGAGGAATTGAGCTAGGGAGGTTGAGACACAGGTTTTAAAAAATTTCAGAATTTCCCAGTTCGGTAGGCCGGATTCATACGTCCAGCAGGCCAAACCTAGAAAATACCGGCAGGCCGAACCAGGGAGACTGGCAGGCCAACCGGGCATAGTGAAAATTTGTCATTTTTCACTTGTTTTCACTGTTTTGAACCCCGATTGAGATTTTAACATTTCAGTATGGTTTTATAAACACAAATGGCACACTAGAATACCATGAGATAGTTTAGCAATGTAGGGCATCTTAAGGTAGATACTGATGAACCTAGCTCCTATTTAAGGTTGTTAGTGGTTCCACGGAGCTAACGTATAGCAGACCAGGACTGCGGTGTGGGACACCGGCACAAGAATTGACGTAGGACTTCTACCCCTTTCCTTGGTAACCTAGTTTTAGAAATGATTTTTGGCCTCAAAAGAAATTTAACAAAATGTTTTCAATGATGGATTGAGAGAAGGGATTTTTATTGGATCCTTTCATGAATAGTAGAATGAGGTGCTTTTCATAATAAACCACATAATGAATCTAAATGATTATATTTGGTAAAATGAGATTTTAATCATTATAGAAAGATACATATATATATATATATGGGCATGATACCATATCAGAGATCGGGTCATATACCGTGCAACCTTAAGGGCAGGTCCTGAAACTCATTTGGGCTACTTCGATGGTGAATATTATGGTTTGCCCAAAAAAGATAAAAAGGTACTTTCTAGATGAATACTTTTTGATAAAACTTGTTTAAATGAATTTTATTTATTTAACTCTGTTTTTAATTCAAATCCTTGAAAGACAAATTTTATATATAAAGTATTTATATGTTTTTAAAACATAGTCCTCCTGAGCCTTTCGCTCATATTTTATTTGTTTTTAAAACATTTTCCCCTTCTAGGTGGAATCCAGCTTAGGACCGACGAAGAGTCCACTAATCGGACTCACGAGCTATAGAGGATCCCACATAGGTTTCTTATATTGTTTAATCAAGGCATGTATTATTTTAATCTCTCTTTATTTTGGACTGTGGTTGTAATTTAAATATTGTCGATACCATGTGTGTGCACAAGTTATGCGTCGGTGGGACCCAACACATATTTTCCCTTCTTAATTATTTTATTTCATTTTATTTTATTTTGTCTTATTTGTTTAATTATTATAAATGTTTGCTTTAAAAGGGATTTTAAATTATCATCTATTTCTTAATTAATTAAATTCTTTAACTTATGTTTTAATTAAATTTTTACTTAATTAACCTGCCACATCACCTCCCGTATTCTAGGGCGTGACAGAATGGTATTAGAGCACAAGGTTATAGCCTTGGGAATTGTACACACATAGGTGTGACAATGAAATACCACTAACAGTCCAATTTTGTTTTCAAAAGTTAGAGAATGGCACCTAGATGTCGTTCGATAGTTGATGCAGACCTTGGAAATGATGAGGGCATGATGAGGGCCATGTTTGCTGCATTCTAACAGAAGGCAGCAAGGGCAAGACCAGAGGATTCCAAGGTTAGTCGTCGACATGCATACTTTAAGGAGTTTCGACGTGCGTCTGTTTCGACCTTCGACAGAAATGGAGATACACAAGTGGCTGAATATTGGTTAGATTTGATCGTAAAACAATTGGATACCCTTAGCATGCTAGCAGACTATCGTGTGGAGTTTATAGCGTATAAATTCGAAGGTGGTGCTAACACTTGGTGGAAGCAAGCTAAATGCTTAGAGAACAATGGGAACATCTGTTGGGACAGGTTTGAGGAGCTGTTCTACGACCGATACTTTTCGCGAGGGGTATGAAGAAGGATGTCTAGGAATACCTGGCCAAGTGTATGACTAGTCTTCAAGTGAAGGCTGAGCACCAGAAGCCAACAGGTCAGCTTCAGCCGCTTTCTATTCCAGGGTGGAAATGGGAGCACGTGACGATGGATTTCCTTACCGGTTTGCCAAGGACGGAGCAAAGGCACGATGCAATTTGTGTCTTGGTCGACAGGTTAATGAAATTGGTGCATTTTATTCAATTTAGGTCGACATGTTTGAGGAAAATTCTCAGGGAATTGTACCTGTAGAACATAGTAAGATTGCACGGAGTTCCATTGTCCATCACATCCGTTAGAGACACTAGGTTCAATGCCAAGTACTAGAGAAGCTTTCAGGGGGCTTTGGGTACGGACTTGAATTTCAGCATGGCATTTCATCCTCAGACTGACGGACAATCTAAATGGGTTATTTAGATTCTCGAGGACATGTTACGTGCATGTGCATTAAACTTCGGCGAAAACTGGAAGAAATATTTACATCTGACGAAGTTCGTGTACAACAACAACTATCAATCGAGCATTGGCATGGCACTATTTGAAGCACTGTATGGACGACAGTGTCGGTCATTGGTGTGTTGGGCTAAATCAGAAGACAGGATTATTCTTGGACCAGATGAGATTCGCGATAGCAATGAGAAAGTCGCCGTAATCCGAGATCAATTGAAGGTAGCTCATAGTAGATAGAAGAGTTATGCGGATAGAAGACGTTGACCCTCGGAATTCAAGGTAGGAGATTTTGTTCCTTTGAAGGTATCGCCTTGTAAAGGCATCACGCGATTCAAAGTAAATGGTAAACTTGCACCGAGATATGTTGGACTGTTTGAGATTACTCAGCGTATGGGTGTAGTCGCTTATCGACTCGATCTTCCTTTTGAGTTTTCTCATGTTCACGATGTATTTCATATATCGATGCTTCGTAAGTGTCAGCCTGAGCAAAACAAGATAGTCTCATTCCATGATGTGGAGATTCAGGAAGACACGATACACGAGGAGGTGCTAATTCAGATTATCGATCAGAAAGTGATCAGTTTGCATCGTCGTGATATAAAATTAGTGAAGGTCATGTGGCAACATCACGGGGTTGATAAAGCCACCTGGGAATTGGAATCGACTATGCGGGAGTTGTGTCCGTATTTGTTTTGTTTTTAAATCGATTTGTAAATTTTGATGGTGAAATTTCTTTTAGGAGTGGAGAGTTGTAACACCTCGAAATTTAATTAAGTGATATTAGTGTGTAAAATGGTGTATTAGTGTGCCAAATTGTGATTTAAATTTAATCTAAATATTTAGTAATGATTTTCTAATCAACCTAATTTTTAAACATTTTTAAATATGATTTAATTGTATTTTAAATTTTGAAACAAAACAATTTGTCAAATATGAAACATATCCCATTTGGAATCTCGCACACGGTTTCTTGCAGCAGACCACTCTCCCTATCCTTATTTAACCTCTCCCTCTCTCTCTTTCCCTCATTTTCACTCAGCTCTCTCTCTCTCTCTTTCTCTCCTCACTCTCTCGTCTCTCACACTCTCTCTCTGCCTATCACTCTCCTTCTTTCCCTCTCACATTTTAATCCAAAATTCAAGCTCAAGCCTGGTTTTTTAGCTAGATTGGAAGCTTGGAATGTGATTGAACAACCACAGACACGATTTAAAGCTCAAATCCAAGGTTAGCTTTCAAATTTCAAAACTTCCCTAATTTTTTTAATTTTCCTTGTATTTTTAAATCTAAGTTCGTTTAAGCCTAGAAAACCTTTAATACGAGTTAGAGGAACCTAGAACATTTAGAATTTTAGCTTGGTTTGATTAAAAATGGATTCGAATCAAGACTTTTCTATTTTTCTCTATTTTTTCTATTTTTGGGTTTTCTTGAATTTGTATATGCAAATGTTTTCTATTCCTGAGAACTGAGAAAAACATGTTGAAATGAGGAATTGAGCTCAGGAGGTTGAGACTCGGGTTTTAAACATTTTAGAATTTCCCAGTTCAATAGGCCGAACTTGAAGTTCGGCAAGCCGGATTCATGAGTTCGGCAAGCCGGATTCATACGTCTGGCAAGACAAACCTAAAAAATACCGGCAGGCCGAACTGCATAGTTCAGCAGGCCGAGCCAGAGAGAACAACAGGCCGACCAGGCATAGTGAAAATTTGTCATTTTTCACCCGTTTTCACTGTTTTGAACCCCGATTGAGATTTTAACATTTCAGTATGATTTTATAAACACAAATGGCACACTAGGACACCATGAAATAGTTTAGCAACGTAGGGCATCTTAAGATAGATACTAAGGAATCTAGCTCCTATTTAAGGTTGTTTGTGGTTCCACGGAGCTAATGTATAGCAGACTAGGACGGTGTGTGGGACACCGGCACGAGAATTGAGGTAGGACTTATATTCATTTCCTTGGTAACCTTGTTTTAGAAATGATTTTTGGCCTCAAAAGAAATTTTAACAAAATGTTTTCAATGATGGATTGAGAGAAGGGATTTTTATTGGATCTTTTCATGAACAATAGAATGAGGTGCTTTTCATAATAAACCACATAATGAATGTAAATGATTATATTTGGTAAAATGAAATTTTAATAGTTATAGAAAGATATATATATATATATATATATATATATATATGGGTATGGTTCTATATCAGAGATCGGATCGTGTAGTGTGCGACCTTGGAGGCAAGTCCCGAAACCCAGCTAGGCTACTTCGGTGGTGAATATTATAGTTTGCCCAAGAAAGATAAAAAGGTACTTTTTGGATGAATAGTTTTTTATAAGACTTGTTTCAATGAATTTTATTTATTTAACTCTGTTTTTAATCCATTTCCTTGAAAGAAAAATTCTATATATAGAGTGTTTATCTATTTTTAAAAACATAGTCATACTGAGCCTTTCACTAATATTTTATTTATTTTTAAAACCTTTTCTCCCTCTAGGTGGAATCCAGCTTCGGCCCGACAAAGAGTCCACTGATTAGACTCGCGAGCTGTAGAGGATCTCGCATAGGTTTCTTATATTGTTTAATCAAGGCATGTGTTACTTTAATCTCTCTTTATTTTAGACTGTGGTTGTAATTTAAATATTATTAATACCATGTGTGTGCACAAATTGTGCGTCGGTGGGACCCAACACATATTCTCCCTTCTTAATTATTTTATTTCATTTTATTTTATTTTGTCTTATTTGTTTAATTATTATAAATGTTTGCTTTAAAAGGGATTTTAAATTATCATCTATTTCTTAATTAATTAAATTCTTTAACTTATATTTTAATTAAATTTTTTCTTAATTAACCAACCACGTCATCTCCTGTACTTTGGGACGTGACAGAATCACTAAACATTCTTAAACTATTCAATCATTATGACAAAAAAAAATTGACATGCACAATAAAAATGCTTTGGTCTTCTTAGTTTATGCACAAAGTGATTCACTAAACATTCACGAACTGATTCGCGAGTCTAATCCGAGCTTAAAAAATAACTTCTTATACTTAAATTAAAACAAAAAAAAATACAAAAGAGATGTTAATTCTAATCGTTAATTTCAAAATTATCCATACAAAAAAAAGAACCTAAATCAACAAAGCGAAAAAGAAAGTATTGATTTTGATGAAAACTTGGAAGCAATTCTTAAAAAAAAAAATTGAAGATTCTAAAGCAAAATTTTCTTGGTTGATGTTTGTTAGAGTGAAATTAAAGAGACAAAATTATACATCAAAATAGAGAGAACAAGGCAAAAAATAAAAAACAAAAAAAAATCAAAGATTGGGTTTTTCCGCGACAAAATCCCTAACTTTAAACAAAAATAAATTACAAAAAGAAATGAAAACTAACCATAGAAACGGAGGAGCTAGGATTGCAAAATGGCCTTGACAGCAACTTGCAATGGCAGAAATGTTCGAAGGATGGATACTCAATTTAATGGGAATGAGGAAAGAAGAAAGCCCAACCAAAGAACAAAATTTATAATGTTGACGAAGGCCAACCAAAATGAAAGGGAAGAAATTAAGGTATCAAATTGAGAAAGGATTCTCTTCTCTAAAAAAATGCGTTCAATAAATTCAAACCAGGAAAAAAAAATATAAGTGAAAGAAGGGACTTCAAAAACTACTAAAACAACATTACATTTAGGGATATGTGTCTACGTACACTATTCCTTCTTGAGCTTGCCCCTCTTTAGATCACAGCGGTTCGATCTCCATCCAACAACTAAAATACATGTTCGGATAAAAAACGGTACCGAACTGAAGACTCAACCCTAATTTTGATTGACTAATGCAATAATTTTTTTTATTATTACAACATTATTACTTTCAAAGTATTTTTAATATTAACACTACAAGAAAAAATACATTTAACGACATATTATTTACGACATGTAATTTTTGAATGTCGTTGAAAAGTACATACAACGACATCTCCAACAACGGTGTCGCTAATGACATTTGAAACAATAATTAACAATATGTATATAGATATCGTATTAAAGCTCTCCTTTTAACAACAAGAGTTTAGTGTCGTTAAATTATTTAACGACAAGTAGAAGATGTCGTCAAAGCCTTGGAGATTCTACGACACCCCTTATAAATGATATTAGTTAAGATGTTGTAGAATCTCCAAGGCTTTGACGACATCTCTTACTTGTCTTAAATAATTTAACGACATTAAACTATTGTTGTTAAAAGGAGACCTTTAATACAGCATCTATATAGATGTCGTTAATTATTGTTTCAAATGTCATTAACGACATGTTTGTTGGAGATGTCGCTGTATATACTTTTCAACAATATTCAAAAACTACATGTCATAAATAATGTCGTTCAATGTAGTTTTTCGTGTAGTGTAAAGGTTGTTTTTATAATTTTCAAGGCTTGATAATTATGATAAAAATATATCTAATATGAGAAATAAAATTATGCATTAAAGCACAAAATAGAATAATATCAAAGTTATTCTTTTTATACTTTTTGATATCTGTCACGCCCCAAAGTACGGGTAGTGGCGTGAAAGATTGATTAAGTTAATTAAACTATTTTTTTATTAAAATCACCAATTAAATGACTTGGGTTATTTTGAAAATCGTGATAATTTTAAAAACATTCTAAAATATTTATCGTTATTTTGAAACAATAAAACATGAAATAAAATATTAAAGATAATTAAACATAAGCTGGGCCCCACCGGACCCACATTAGTACACACACATGGTATCGATAATAATAAATTACAGCTACAATCTAATGCGAGAAATAAACATTTGAGTATTACATGCTTTGATTTGAGTAAAGAAACAACCTAAAACAGTATTCCTATGACTTACTTGTTGCCCAGTTGCCTCTCCGTCATCCTAAGCTATAATTCCACCTAGAGGAAAGGTTAAAAAAGAACAGATAAAGAAAAATTGAGCAGAAGGCTCAGTAGGACTAAGGGTTCGAAGAACGTTTAATTAAATATAACATTTTATTATAAACAAAAGTTATAAAAATAATAAATTAAAATTCGTTAAACTCATACTTACCATCTTGCTCTTTTCATCCAAATCTAATCGAGGGTTGAGCTTTGAAACATTAAATCAAGGTTAGATCTGTTACAATGTAAGAATTATAAAATACCGTAGGTAGACTCATAAAATTTATTCTTACCATTAATTCATTAGTCATCCGTAAAATTTGAATTATTATTTAATTTCTGGCAAAGCCATCATAATCACCATTGTAGTGGCTCAACTAGGTTTCGGGACCTACCATAAGGTCGTACTCTCCATGACCCGATCTCTGTGAATGGCGTCATGCTCTTTTGTGTATTTATTATTATTTAAATCCCATATTATTGAGTATTCTTAATTACATTTATTATTTGATTCATTATGAACATTCATTCTTAAGCAAATAATGAAAATATACCGAGAAATTCATTTTAATTATTCCTTAAAATCATATTGAAAGAAATCATTTTATGGCCAAAGGCCCGCTTTTTAAAATGTCTAAAATGTTTTGTCATTTATTGAAAACATTTTGAAGGAATCTTAATGGTCAAAATCATTAAAAACAGGGCTACTAAAGAAAGGGGTAGAAGTCTTACCTCAATATCTATCACAACCCGCCTTTTCGGGCTGTAATAAAACTCTTTCTTACGTTCTTAAGGGCAAAAATTTAGGAAACTTCTTTTTTTATATAAATACTTTACACATACTGGTCTAATAACTTCTGAAATACAAACATATACTTGTATTTATATAATCACCTTTTCTTTGCAATATAGTTTATCAAACATTACTTTCAAAAATCTTAAAACACAATACAGCGGAAAACATACTGTGGCGGAATCCATACCCAGTCTGCAAACATCATCCATCCGCCAGCTCATCATTACGATTTATTCTGACTTTCTTATCGGAATACCTACAGCATGAAAAACTTAATGAGCTAACGCTCAGTAAGTCCCATAAATCCCACATGGACATTCAAATAAATGCATGAATCAATTATGCTTTCTTATAAATTTTCCTTATCTTCATCATTTCTTATCTTTACTAGGGCCTAAGTGTTCGTACCATTGCGCAATTTCATTTAGGTCTACGTAACACTGTGACCATAGCATATCCTTTAAACTCCCATTGAGTCTGGAGTCGGTACGACACTCTTCTTACTTTCTGGTGATACATTTACCAGTCCAATTATTATGGTTGACATACCATGCATGAAGTGATAATCACAAATTATCCTTGAAACATAAATTCTCTTGCATAGCGTAGTACACACAGATACCTACTTTATACATACTCAAGTATTTATCATTGTACACACAGGTACGAAATCATGGTACACATACTCATTTTCATTATTGTACACCTAAGTACATAACATATTATACACACAGGTATCCATTTGTGTGCTCACAAGTATTCATACATGACTATACCCCTTGGTATTCATATCATGGTAAACATACAAGTCTACATTTAATTATACGCACAGGTATACGTATACATACATTTCTTTCTAGACCTATATTTCATACTATAGGTGGGAAGGGTACTTACTTGTTTTTGAGTACCGCCAAATCAACTTCGGTTCTCCTTTCTCCTAGACTCCTAGGATCCTGTTGGCCAATTTCAAAACTATTAGCCACACTTCATTACGTTTCGTTATAAAACATTTGTTGCTTAATCAATCGAGTTGCATAACTATATACAACTCTGAAAATCACTACCTTTCCTTATTTTTATCTTATCCTATACCATCATCGTTATCGAAAAGTGAAACTACTTCTTTTTCCCTTTTTGGGGTCATTTTCAAACAATTCAGACTACTCAAAAAAAATGACGATTTTACCCTTGGCGGGCTAACTAACTTTCCGAGCTCGGTTTCACTTTTTTAGCAGAAACAATCACATTCTTATTTCAAATAATGCCCTAATGGGTCGGGCCTCTTCATTTCCTCTCAAAACCCCTTTTTTCATAAAAATTTACAGTTTGACCTTAATTGAAAATTTTGACAATTTTACCCCTGGGGCTAAAATTTTCCTCTTTATACCAAAATTTTCTATTCTTCATAAAGAACATTTTTACTTAAGGTACCATACCTTAAATCATTTTGAAAAATGACTTTTTTTACCATTTAACACTTTTGTCACTTTTAACAAATTCTTGAAAAATCAAAAACTCACAAACGATTGAGTTTTTTGACGAACTATTCGCGAGATCTACAACTTTCGTGTTTTAAATTTTTCCAAAATCTCACTGTACAAGGGTGTTTTTGGCTATTTTTCAAATCTACCAAGAAGAAACTTTTTATTACAATTTAGTCCCCACAGCATTTTTACAAAAATTCATTTCAAAATTGAAAATCTACCCCTGCAGAGACCATTCCATACCTTATTCAAATCATTCTCATGCTCAAACATCATTTTTACTTAAACTAACCTCAAAATTACAAAAGAAACACTTTTCCAAAAAGTACGATTTTGCATCATAAACCAAAGTTTCACAACTTAAACATGTCATACTTCACATATACATGAAATTTCATCAAATATGTGCTCAATAACTCACATGGGTTTAAAGAAATAAAAATCAAAACAAAATTCAAAACTTTGAACTTTAAAACTTACCCAAATAACACTTTTTTTTATTTCTAGCCTTCCAAGGCTTCTTGAACTTCTTCTTGGGCTCCTTTTTCATGCAAAAACACCATGAATTAATTTTCCCTTCAACCCATGAAAAATCCCTTGAAAACTTGCTAAAAAGTTTGGGATTTTACCTTAAAACTTCTGAAAAATCCTTGGGCTTTGCTTCTAAAACTTGTTTGGGACTATTTTTGCAAAATTTGGGGTTGAGAAATTTTTTTGAGAGTCTCCTTCAATGGCTGCCGGAGCTAGGAAGAAGAAAGCAAAGATTTTTTGCTAAAATCACATTAAATTCACACTTATCCAAATGGGTGACTCATGGTCACCCACTTGATTACCCCTAGGTGTCATCATGTTATTGGGCCACATTGCATGGCTTGTTGGCCCAATAGAATTCAAGTAAGTGTCCATTTTGTAGAGCTAAAAATATATACTGTGTAATTTTTTACCACACAGTATTTTTCCTATACTGCCGTAGTTAAATCAGTGTACTTTCTATCCTTAGACTGTATAAAAATATTTGACATACTTTTCATTCACTTTTGAAGGCCAATCATAACATTTTTCGTATCTACGTTTTCACTTAGCAGTATTCTTATACTGTTCTGGCCTCCTTTCTACCCCCGGTTAGGGTTTGGACAATCTCTATGTCCTATTTATATTCTAATCATCCATTCGTTTATATCACAATTTTACAATTAATTGTGACATAAATTTTATTTTATGAATATTATGCACAAATTTTTGAGTAATTAAACTCATAAAATCTATATTCGGCAATATCCAACATTGCATCACATTTGCCATGAAATTTACAATCAATGCCGTTTATTCATACTCTATCGTAATTTTTACAAAAATTACAATTTTTACAAAAATTTACATTTTTAAAAGTAAATTCATTAATTAAACTCAATTAAATATTAGGTTTTATTAATGAAATTTTCTTGGTCATTACAATATCTAGCACCACACTTAGCATCACTATCTCGATCCGCTATACGTTAGCTCCACGGAACCACGAACAATCTTAAACACAAACATCTAACTTAAAGCACTTCCACGTTACTATGCGACCTAATGGTATCTTAGTGTGCCATTTATGTTCATAAAATCATATCATAAGGTTAGGGTCTCAATCTGAAACGCCCCTTAATTCGGACGTCACAGATGTCGTTACATACTTACATTCGTATATGCTTAAACTTTAAACATATAAATAATATCAACTTAATCAGTACTATTGATTTTAAAAGTACTTAAACATACATAACCAGGATATATTCATACCTTCAAATTTTTTTTAAAAAAACTTAACATTGTTTAACTTATTTCATATCATAATTTATTCAATTATACTTAAATTAATCATGAACTTATTTAACAATATAGGTTTATCAAATTATAAAAATCAGGACTTAACAAAACATCACATCAAATCTCCTTAATCATCTCATCCTTTAAAACTCATTTACTCCCACAGTTTGGCAGGCCGAACTTGGGACTTCGGCAGGCCGAACATCATCGGCAGGCCGGAGTTCCCTCAACCGACAGGCCGGTAGAGGCTTTGCAATTCAGTCCAAAAACTCATCCATGATCGGCAGGCCTGCCAAAGAGTTCGGCGGGCCGTCCGAGACCAAAATTCCCTTGGAAAACTTAAATTTTAAAAAAACAAACCAACTTTTCGTAAAATATAGCGGAAGTTCATAATTCATTAAAAATGATAAAATATCGTATAAAACCATAATATAAGTATTCTTAAAACTTAACATAAAAATATGTTCAAAATATATAACTTGATTAAATCATAAAATCGTTCATCTTGGCGTGCTTTCGGTTACAATTCATCGTTCATAATGCTCACACGCCTTCCCATGTCCTCCGCCTAGTCCATGATTCTCTTAACCTTATCTGCAACATGACATAAAACATGATTAAGCTAATGCTTAGTAAGTACATATAATTCTCACAATTTAAAACCTTTCATAAACGTCATCATCATCATCATCATCATCATCATATCATAAAAGTGCCTTAAGCACAATTTTATAGAAACATATCTTTCATTACGTTGACCATTTTAAAACTTATTCCATTTTTATCTTAAGGGCCCAAGTGTTGCACCATAAACATCATCATAGGCATGCCATCATGAGAGGAGAAGGGTAGCTAATCCCAAACCAAACATGACATCATAACATAACATTTCATAACATTGGGTGTGCAACACTTATTAGGTGATACATATATACATACTTTTCATACTTTAAAACATGTCATCATCATACATGCATAACTTTAAATCATGAAAATCTTTCATAATAAATCATTTAAGGAAAAATCATCATAAAATCATCATGGTGAACATATCATCAAATCCTTGTAAAACGTGTCATGTTGCAGGTGAGAATGTACTTACCTTAACATCTAATTTACTTAACCTTAAAATGCTCTTGGTGACGACGCCGCGGTCTCGTAGTGCTCGCTCCTTGAGTGTTCATGCCATTTATCCATTTAAAAAATGCAATGAAAATTAATTTGTATCATAAAACATCCATGCATATAACATTCATTCATATACATTCATCTCATAATCCATAACCATCATCGTAAAAACATGAAATTATCATCACATATATATTTTCATCTCATCCATTCTCATAACATTCATACATATAATACTCGTATACATTCATCACATTTTACAAACATATCTCATAATCATCATCATAAAATTATCATCAAAACATATAAACGCTATTCATAACATGCTTCCTTAAAAGTCAAAACATTTCATACATTGTAAACATGAAAATCTTTTTAAAAAACGTTTTCTAATAATTTAAAACACATATACTTTAATTTAATAATTCATACAAACATCTTCTTTTCATGCATAAAATCATTTTATTATCATAAAATCTTTTATATATATATATATATATATATATATAACATTTCATAAACAAAAATTCAGAAATAGCATTATTAAAACAGTTTTCTCATTGTCATCTTATAGAAATTTCATAACATAAAATACATTCATCATACATACTCATACATATGCATATTTTAACAACTTTTCATGAAAACATCATTCATTTGCCTCTTGAATAATCATTACATTTTTACAAATCAAAATTAAACAGTAACATTACTGTGAAGGGTAGAAGACAGAAATATTCATTTTTCATAAAAAAAATACCAAAAGGACATGAAACGTGAAGAAACATCACACATAACACTCATGAGCATCATAATAAAAACACAAAACAAAATACAATACCTAGAGAGGATATTGTAAATGAATTTGAGGAGGAGAATATCTTTTTAAATTTACAAATACATGAGTCCTTACCTTAGAAGACTTTCTTCTCAAAACCCCTTGATTTCAATCAACGAAATATGACTTTTTCTTACAATTTACTCAGAAAATTTTTTGAAAGAAAGAGAGAGAAAAGCACTCATGGAGAAGAGAAGGGGAAGAGAAAAAAAATGAGAGAACGTCTCAGAATTTTTGAGAGAGAAAAACGTGAGAATGAGAGAAAATAATGAAAAAGGAAACGTTAAAATTTTTAACGTAATAAACATAATTGATGGGAATTCAATTCCCTTCATTAAGTCAGAATTTTCTGACTATTGAGGGAGGCAAGAGCCGTGGAGAAAGGAAAGAAAAGAGGAAACCAAACAATCACTCACAACTTTCCACGTTTTGCCCATTTAAAATTGGAAACCACTTAAATTGACATAAATCAATACAAGTTAAACCCCTTTAATTTCCTTAACTGATAAAATCAATCCTTAATTATGCCAATTAATCACATTAAATCATCCAATTAACGTAATTAACTCAGCCATAATTTTGGAAAGATTTTTACTAACTGCTCGTCAGCCATGTTCGGCCTGCCGATTTTCCCTCTTCGGCCTGCCGGTTCCACAAGTTCGGCCTGCCGATGGGTTTCTTCGGCCTGTCGATCTCAGGCAGAATGTTCAGCCTGTCGATCTAAAAAGTTCGGCCTGCCGAACTGTCCTTAAATGCCATACAATAAAACATTCATACATTATTGCATCATAAATAGACATATACTTAAATTTCACATGAACACTAGAGCACAACGATCCCATGCAGTCGTCACCTGTCACATAACTTGACATAAAAAGTTAATATTATGCACATCACATATCATATCATATAACGTAATTTATTAATAAAATTTCTTATCAACGTTACTAACTTAAAGTGGTCCGTTACATAAAATAGGCGGGTGTTACACAATCTAGGTTTAAAATAGTGAAAATGGGTAAAGAACGGCCATTTTCCTTTAAGACCGGTCGGTCTGCCGAACTTTTCTTTCCAACCTGCCAAACTTTTCTAGGTTCGGTTTGCCGAACGTATGAGTTCGGCCTGTCGGACTCATGAATCCGACCTGCCGAACACGAAGTTCGGCTTGCTGAACTGAGAAAATTCTAAAATTTTTCAGGGACAGGCCTCGGCCTCCTGGAGCCTAAATTCTCATTTCTAACCTATTTTCTCAATTCCTAGGCATACAAAACATACACAGATGATAGAAAAACATAATAGAACACTTTTAAACTATTTTAAACAGGATTTACATAGAGAAATTCAAGAAAATCTAAAAATAAGGAAAAATAGAAAAACTTGGTTTAATCTGTTTTCCTTCAAATCTTGTTTACATTGGAGTTGATTTAAGTTCTAGTAACCTAAATTCATGGTTTCCTAAGCTCCAAGAGCTCGGATTACAACTTTTTAAAGAAATTTAGAAAATTTAGAAACAGTTTAGAAATTGGAAAAATAAACAAACTAACCTTGGATTTGAGCTTTAAATCGAGTTTATAATTGCCCCAAACGCGTTCCCGAGCTTCCAATCCACTAAGACTCGAAGCTTGAGCCTTGATTTTGAATCAAAAATTGAGAGAAGGAAAGAGAGAAAGAGAAAGGCAGTGAGAGGGAAAGAGAGAGTCTGAGTGTGAGAGAGAGAGCATGGGAGAGTGAGGAGGAGAGGGAGAGTGAGACGAATATATAGAGAGGATAAAGGTGATTTTGCAAGGTGAGGACCATGTTCCAACACATGGTTTTCTAAAAGGGACATATTAGACATTTGATAAATTATTTTGTTTCAAAATTTAAAATAACAAATACGGATAAAAAATAATTGAGAGTGGTTTAAAATAATTAATAATAATTAAAAGTAACTTTAATTTAAAAATATCACAAAATAGTTAAATTAGGTTTAATTTACTTCATGACACACTAATTCACCATTTAATCACTAGTCTCACTTAATTAAAATCGGGGCATTACAATGATAGTGGTGTTTGGGAAGCGAGTTAGAACTGAGAAATAGAACTGAAGCCAAACACCACAATAGCAGTGGCAGAGCTAGCCTTCATCCTCAGTGGGGGCATGATAGTACTAATTATTGTTTAAACATAAATAACAAGAAAAATATGCAAAAATAAAGTATAATATTTTCGAGAACTACCAAATATTTGTAGAGATTTTAATACATGAAAAAAACTACGGATAGGGTTTTATCTTGAAACACAAATTTGTATAAAAAATTGTTGTTTTGCGTACTTTTTACTTTAATCTAATTTTGATCAGATTGATAAGGATACTCCATTATAAAATATTTTTTTCATCTTTAAACATTACATTTTGAGGTTATAAAAAATTAATACCTTATATTTTTCAAGTCATCATATTTATAGTTTCAAATTTCAAATTTAATTATGCTCAATTCTTACATTTCATCGGTCATCGGTCAATTATGCTTTAATAAACCAAAAGAATGAGGAAAAAATTGTAAAATTTGAGGACATTTAGATCTTTTTCATAGTCAAAATAAACTTTTTTGACTTTGAAATGTAAATGTATGAATTTGATACAATTTGAAATATAAAGTAGAGGTTTTTTAGAACCATTAAATGCAAGGTATAACAAAAAGCTCACATGTATAAATCATAAAACATATTACAATAACTCAGAAGTAAAAGGAATCAAGTTGTTTATGGAAGAAATATAAAATTAAAATCAAAAAAGAAAAAAAATTCAATGGGTGCATCTATGAAAATTTTTAATCTCAGAGACGGCAAAAATTAAAAAAAAAATAAGAGATTTTTGAGGGGCCAAATTTATTTTGAAAAAGATCAATGGGCTCCCTCCACTCGTCCTTTAATAGGTCCACCATTGCACAATAGTATGGTATTGACATTTTGCGTTAGAGATAGTCCAAGGGCTCGTTTATTTGGCATCTGAGTTCAATGAATCCTTTGGATAGATCTTTATTTCATCTGAAATTTAAATCAAATGAAATCTTTTGAATCTAAGTTTTTAGAGTTCTACTCCCCTTAAACTCTTTGAACTCGAGTTAGTTTACTACAACAATATATCATATTTCTCTCCTATATTTGTGGGAAAAAAAGATCATAGCTTTTTTTTAATATCTGATTGAGTTGATTTTTCTTTCATTGCGTTTCTAATGAAAAAGAGGAATAAATCAATATCTATATTGCATATTTTTAATACCATAAACATTAAAATTTTGTTAGATTTGTTGATAAATCAAAACTTTTTTTACTATTTATCTAAACATAAAATTTAATTTTATTCTTTATTCAGATTAACACTTCAAATACATATCTACACGTTAATTAAAATAATAATTTAAATCATTATATCACTTAAATGAAAACAATATAATTGTATTCTTGTATTATAATACAATATATCTTACCAAATCGGAAAATAGTCTATTCAATAGTCAATTGTAAAGAAATCTAACACCGATCAGCCGTCATCCAAAGGAAAGGAGACAAGCGACCGTCACATGTGCAAGGAACGAGCGTAAGCAAATATCTTTCCTCACGTAATCGATTGAGACAATTACTTTTTTTAAAAAAATTCAGGGTGTTGAGTGAGGGAATGATGTCCTTACCACGTCACTTTGGGAGTCGGTGGATGTTCGGCAGACCAAAAAAACAAAACAAAAAACAAAAAACAAAAATAAACAGAAAAACAAAAAGCACTACTTTTCAAGCTAAAGACCATTGTGGGTTGGTGATGGGCATTTATGTAATTCCAAATACACCAACTCCATGGACACATTTTCCTTCCCCCAAAATTGATCAACCTCTTCTAAGCAGTCTATTTTTTTGGTTAGATTTTTACTTCCAATAAGTTTAATAGCAGACAATTCTAAAGGCCACCGGGTATTTGCAAGGTGTTTTTGAGAAGTATAGTTAGAATTGAAATTTTTTAAATAAAAATGTGATATTTTTTTAGTGTATTTTATTTTTTTATCATTATATCATATAAGAATTTTATATTATAGCAACAAAAAATTTTGGTTAGAATTAATTTTATCAAATACTCTTTAATTTTGTATTAGTTATTGATTTATGTTTTTAATATAAAAAGATATTTGATTCCCCAAGAAATCAGATTGTGCTTACGAGTTTGAAATTTTGTCCTTACCTCACCTCACCAAACACACACCAACCCTCATATGAGTCATGGGAAAATGGTAAGTCAGCTCAACCTTTGGGTGCTTCCAGCTTGTGCACTGCACTACCATTAAAAGAAATCATTCCTTACTTTGTACTAATCTTTTTGGCACATGAGTTTTTGCTAGTAATATAGCGTGTTAGGTTATCTAAGTTTCAACTCACTAATTTTAACTTAAATGATGTAAAATTTTTATATGTTATAGTGTAAAATAAAAATAAACTATAATATAAAGCTCTCACATGCTCGAATACTTTCAGCTCAGTTTCAACTTACTTTTTAAACACTTATTAGTTTTGTTTCAAGTTTTGTCTTCGGTCTCATCAAATGTAACATGACATTTGTTCAAAATATAAGACAGATGTTAGGAAGGCATTAATTTCTTCAAACATAAGAGCAACATAAAATAAATACTATATTACACTTCTCAATTTATATTACGTTATATGACAGCATGATTAATCTACCTAATAGAACAAAAAACAAGGCATTTGTTTTAAATCATATAAAGTAAGGAATGATTTGTTCAATGTGTTTCTTGCAATTGCAGCAAATTCCTGCTACATGTTGAAACTAGGAACCTAAGACCAAATAGGCAAAAGTTGAAAATGCAAAGTACAATTTTGCAATTCTCATCACCTAATAAATATATAGCTATGTCCCCGGCATACATGTTGAAAAGTTGAAAAATCACTTGGGCTTTTCAAGCCACTTGAAGCATTAAATTCAACCTGCTGTCTAGAGTTGGTAGAAGCCAACATTTTGCCCATAAGATTTTAGGTAAACTACATTTTCATAAGCATAGAGCAAGAATGATATCATTGGTAGTTGGTATATAATTTACTTTTGGCTACGTTACCGGAATCTATCAGCATTACGAAAGTTACTTGTCCACTAAGATGGCACTCAAATCTATTGTCTTTAGTTAGAGAATAAAGCCGTACTAATCCACGTGGATTATCAATATGTTATGAAAGCTCATAGGATTGTTTTTAGGGAAAAAAAAAAAAAACCCAAGAGGGGTAGCCTGTCATTCTCACAGTGAGGCCTGGGCCCGCCCATCGCAAGAGTGAAAACGATTGGATCCTGTTGGGTTGAATAAAGACACTTTTTTTTTAGAAGTAAGGTGAGAATAGCTGATGTAGGAGAAGTTAACCACAATAATCGTTTTATATATATATATATATATATATTTTAGCTTTTTTTTATTAGTTTATTGTTAATTATTGATATCGTGAGTATTTTGCTAAAGGGCTTCATATACCCTTGCTAATTATTGTAAAAAGGACTTAAAACTTTAATTGTTAAATATAAAGTTTGAGTGTATTTAAAGGGTGTCCTTAATGAGATTTCTTTTAAGTATATGGCTCGTTTGGTTCGAGTATTTGAATAGAGTATTTGAATGAAGATTTAAATTTTTATGAGAGAAAATACTATAGCAAAATGATTCGAACCGTGATTCGAGTATCGAAACAAACGGGCCCTATCTTTTAGTCTCATCCTCCATCCGGATTTGGCTAAGTGAAATCTATTTTTCCCAATTTTGCTCAATCAATAGCTTGTTGTTTGGTCTAATAAATTTGGCTTTGTTAGGATGTCGTTTTGATGACCATTCTATAGACAACTGATACATATAACAACTAGTCTAATACTATAATAATGTGATAAGGTTAGTTTGATAAGAGATAAAATAAGTATCAGTGGAAAAGGAGAAATGATATTTAGCATATTTTTTTTCATATCGTTGCATTTGAAAAAAAAAAAAAAAAGAAAAGGAGTGAATTCATAGCTAAGGTTCTTTTTCTAAGAGACCTTTTGAGAACTACATTTTAAAAATTGTTTAAATATTTGTTTGTGGTACACGTTTAGCTCTTTTTATATTGTTAATATAAAAATGAGACTACATGGTATCCTTAAAAAGTTGAATTGCCCAACAAAAAAAGTGAATTGAAATAAAGTAATAATTTTGAAATAAACATAATTATGTGATAATCCTTATAATAATTTTCACTTTAATCTACAAAATTACATAATACCGATTATACTGATATTAATGTTTTCTATTTGTAAAATATTTTAATTTTTATGTTATATTTTGAACAAGACTAGTAAGATTATGTAAAGTATTAAACATATGATTATTGTGGGCTAATCAAAAGATATGTGTGAAACGGAGTCAAAGAACCATCTCGCTTGCTTGAACGTGAGAAAAGGACGAGTTTCCAAAACCTAACGTGAGAAGGGACTCATGTCTTCCCCAACGGTGCAAGATTGAGATTGAGACTGCACCAAGACTAGCAGGCTTGCCTCAGGATTAATAAGGTGTTTGAGAAGTGTCATTAAAATTGAAATTTTTGAATTAAAAATTGTACAATATGAGAAATTTATAGTGTTGCTCACTTTTTTTTTAATCACTGTAGCATGCACTGGGAATGCTATACACAAACGAGGGTGGGTTGTCGTCCCCTGAACTTTTTTTACCTAAAATTTTAGAAAAAAAATTATATCCTGCCCCTCCTAAAATTGTACTTCGTCCTCTTGAAATTATCTTCAGTCATTTCTAAAGTTTTATATTTCCTTCATTTAATTTTTCTTGACAAAATTAGTATAAGTTCTACTCCCTTTTGATTAATTTTTCTGGTTTTGGTTTTTAGTAACACGTAAGACCTTTATACTGTAGTAATAAAAAAATTTTAGTTAAAACTGATTTTATCAAACACCTTTTAAAGTAGATTCGTCTTGATGCATGCAAAAACAATACACATATCCAGAAAGTATGGCCTTACTACTTACGGAATGGAATTATCACTTTTATGCTTACATCCTTGATGTTTGTGATATTAACTATATTTGTATGTTGCACATAAACGTTGTCAATTTTTTTAAATTTTGTATAATATTATATCATTATTCAAAGTAATTTTATAGGAGTGAAATTAGAGGCAGTAGTATTGCTATACATATGACTTGCACATTGATATATATTGGATATTTATGTAATCACGGTTTTTCTAAGCCACGTTTGCCACGGCCTATTTTTGGTGTGGGCTTTTGTCGCAATTGAAATTATCCTTTGGCTTTCTCCTTTATTTGAAAAAAAAAAAAAAAAAAAAAAACAGCAGGGCAAAGGCAGAGAAAGGAAACAACATTGTAGGCAAATGCTTTTGGTGCTGAACTAAAAGCCATTAGCCTTGCCTTGATTCGCGCGTCTATCTCTGACTGGTCTCTTTTTGTGGTGGAATCTGGCGCTAAAGCTTTAACTTTAGCTAAACCAACAAATCCGTGGATGGCCCATCCTACTTTCTTCACGGTCTTATTGGTATGATTGGTACAAGTAAAAAGTGAGAAGAAAGAAAACATTAAAAAGATTTTAGAATAGAAATTAATATAATAGAGTATTTGATGAAAAAAATAAAATTAAAAAAAAAAATAAGTAATAAATCTTTAAATATGAATAGATTTTATGAGAAAAAAATTTAATAACAATGCAAAAAAATAAATTTATTAATTTGTTTTTTTTAAATCAAAATTTTAACAAAAAATTTAAGCTTCAAATTAAAGAAATAGCTAAATAATATATGGGTAAAATGGTAATTGTATTAATAGTGGGTTTTCTGTTTCTTTGGTTTTTCTTGTAATACCGAAAAAGAGAAAATAAAATCATTTTCTTTTTACCTTTATATACCAAACAAATAAAAAGAAAATTACCGTTTGGTATTGTTTTTAAAATAAATGAAAATATTTTGTTTTGAAAAATGAAAATTTCTTAAGAATTATACTATAAGTGTTTTTAAAATTTTTACCTCAAAAAACATATAAAAATATTTTTAAAAATTTTAAAAACAAAAATAAACAAGACCAAAAACTTTTCTTTCTTTATAATTTTTTCCTTTATAGTTGTCTCTGCCCTCTAATATTATTTCCTTGTTATCAAAGGGAGCATTAATGTTCATAGCCTGTTAAGGCCTAGCTTTTGTTTTTCTTTGACCTGGACACCTAAATCCAATAACAAGGCAGCACATGAAGCTGCCAAGTGGGCATTTTTGTGTATAGTTTCTGGTGTATTTGATCTCGGGGAAGTTGACCCCCGGAGATAATGCTTACTAAATATTGAAAACAACATTAGCCCCATCCCTTCCCTCCTCTCCCTCCCCCTGTTTTAGCCAAACAATTAATTAAATATGATTTAGAGCCAATACTCTCATGTGTACGACTGTCCACTCCCCAATTACCACGACAATTCACAAGTTATACATCTATATATATATATATATACACACATATATTTCTTGTAAAAAATCTTACGTCCATTTCTTTCTTTCTTTTAAACCTGAGGTTGAATGACTTTGGCCCCGGTCTCTAAGGCTCATTATGTAAAATTACTTAATTTATCATACGTGCTAAATTTTATAGAAGGCAACAAAATGCTAAAATACATTTTTACGTAAGCGGTATCCATGCCGATCTTCGTTGGTCATCTGCTGCTCGTCACTGCCAAGTCAAGTGATGCTGACAGGTTCTTTATCTGCAGCATGAACACACTTAAATGAGTTTTTGCTCAGCAAGTAGAAAGTTAAGGTTATTGATTTGTTTTATGCTTGCTTATTGATTTGTTTTATGCTCAATTATCTGAACTTTAACTCAACTTACTGTTTGGGCCTAGGTGATCATACCCGTTGCATGAGATCATCAAAAAGTTAAGGTTCGCAAGGTCCTTGACAACACCAAGATCATAACTTGTATTGCGGTCATTAGGATTTGCAAAGTTCCAACAACACCATCTTCTTTTTTCTTTTTCTTTTTTTTTTTAACAGGAAGCTTCCCCATGGGTCGAAAGGTTGGTACGACACCTTTAACTTATCTTGTTTAGTTTCACTTGTATTATAATGTATATGTAGTATGACATGTTCCTACGTAGCCCTAAATAACAATGCTAAAAACATGCTTAATTGAAAGCAAGTAAACAGTATATTTTAACACAGCATACATCACACATCGTTCATCACCTCACAAGATGCTTGTTGGAAACAAAGTGCGCAGCGGAATTTTAAAGTTTTTCATCAGAGTATTTTCCAAAACACAAGTTTGACATGTTATATGTATAAATTAAACAGATCTTACTAACCTCAGTGTGCCGAAGAACCTCCGCGACCTGTGTAGAGAAGTAACGTTTCAGAATAGCCTCAACCAACTGGTCTTCTTTGCTATTCTCTATCCACAACCGGAGTGAGTGTGGGCTCACACGTACAGCTCTTCCACCGGTGACTCTCCTTCCAACCAATAGAGAGAACCCAAAGCTAGTGTTCGTGATTTGTGAACAAAAGCTCTCAGGGAGTTTTCAGATGCTCACTAGAAGAGTATCACTCTTAATCTCTCAAATTGATCTGAGTAAATCATTAGACTCACTCCCTTTTTATACCTATTGGTCCTTGGGGTCAGTCCATATCAGATTAGGTCTCAAAAATCGAAACAGAATCAAGTTCGGATCAATATCTAATAAGATACGCGTGAAAAACGCGTAATCTTAACTGTCGCGGTCGGCATGCCGAACTGTGTGATAGGCAGGCCGAACTGGCCAGTTCGGCAGGCCGAACTTTCTGATAGGCAGGCCGAACTGCCGAGAAAAAATCTCCGCGAATCTTTTATTTTCCACCCGAGATTCTAAAGGATAAAGTCTCAGTTTTGATTCAAATAGCCCAATAGAAAAGATATCTGATCAAAACAAACTTTATCAAGATAATCTCTAAGAAAATAAATCAATTCACAATAATTCTACAAGTTTATCTTGTTCTAATTGTCCAAAATTAAAACAACCGATAAACAGACAAGAATTATCCGAACGCCATAATTCAACAAGTTCATCTTGAACTAATTTCTTACATAATTAATTCAACCGATAAACAGACATGAATTATTTGATTCTTATAAATTTTAAACCAATCTGATAAATCCGACATAAGTCACCAATTATTGGAAAAGCACGCCGTGTCGTTACAGGATTTTGTGAGCTAGCAAAGGGGACCAAAATAGGACCTATAAAGTTCAAGCTCATGATAATTATGAAACCCAATATCCCAGATATACATTTCACAATTATCAACTCCAACGCTACTCCACTAAAAGCTTGGAGCTGCACTCTCGAACTTTATAGAATTACGAAGCTCGTGTAGCTAAGTCTCCATGACATATCATAGTGTATCACATCCCCATATGATCATCCATAACCGGCTTAAGGACAAGTTCTGTCTTACCTTCCCGATTATTTTTATCTTACGTTCCATTGTCTCACCATTAGAAAACTTACCATCCGAAGATAGTATACCATTCGGTTACACCTATGTATCCAAATGGTTGAGCGCTCCAGTTTTCCAATTACAGGACAACGCATATAAGAGGATATCATTACTCCTAAAGAGGAGCTATGGATTCCATATCTATGAATAACAAGTCTACGCTACCAAGAGTCATGCCTCCAACGTACCAGCATGCATGCCACTATAGAGATGTGGGAGTCACCCATTGGTACATCAAAAGACACAAGTCGAGACAACGGGCCCATTATTCATCTCAGGATTAAGATACAATACAAATGATTGTCTAAAGTGAATCGATTTGCCAAGACAGAATTATTAATCCAAATCAATTCACTTTATGTCCCGATCCAACACATCGTCACCTATGACAACGTGCCAATGTTTCTATTCACGGAGTCCAACTCCGATGGCCAAGACAAACCATCTCCCAAAAGGGATATAGACAACATAACAATCTTTACATGAATAAAGCGCCCAACTTTATTCCCTCGATTGCGGATCATATATTTTAGACCATCACCTTAAGAGTCGTGTCTACCGCATAATCATCCCATCATATGCCCAACTCTTAAGGTTTAGACTGACAGTCTCAGACTACTGTTTGCTTATCATATATTCAACAAATATGAACGTAAAGAGGACAATATTTGGTATATATAAACGAATAAATTCTTTATTGATAAAAATGTCTCCAAAAACGTATTACATTTTTACTCCTTAGAGCATACATGTCTAACAATCTCCCACTTGCACTAAGTGAGTAAATACTGCAAATTTCGCATCCCCATAGCTTCCACATGCCTTTCGAAGACTCTCCCAGAAAGTGTCTTCGTAAATGGATCAGCTAATTGTCCTCTGACTGCGATCTTGCATACCGTGACATGCCCGCTCTCAACGAAGTCCTTTATCACATGATACTTCCGATCAATATGCTTACTCTTCTTGTGAAATCTTGGTTCCTTAGCATTAGCTACCGCCGCACTGTTATCACAGTACAGTGATACCGCTTTATCCATACCAGGAACTACCTCAAGATCCCCAAGGAACTTGCAGCGCCACACTGCTTCTTTCGAAGCATCACTAGCCGCCACATACTCGGCCTCCATCGTTGAATCCGAAGTGCAATCTTGCTTCGCACTTCTCCAACTGATGGCACCGCCACCCAGAGTAAACACAAACCCCGACGTCGATTTCCTAGAATCCAGGCAGGATTGAAAATCCGAATCAGTGTATCCTAGAGGAGTTAAATCCTCACCCTGAATACACAAGCATATACCCTCGAGTCCTTCTTAGGTACTTGAAAATATGCTTTACCGCAACCCAATGGTTCGGTCCTGGATCCGCCTGAAATCGACTCACAATCCCGACCGCATAGCTAATATCCGGTCGAGTGCAAAGCATGGCATACATGAGACTACCCACTGCCGAAGCATAAGGTACCTTCTTCATGTATTCTCTTTCTTCATAAGACTTTGGAGAGTCTTTCTTAGAAAGAGTAATTCCAGACCTAGATGGTTGCCCACCTTTCTTGGAATCCTGCATTGCAAACCTCCTGAGAATTTTATCTATGTAGCCGGCCTGTGACAAAGCTATCATTTTGTTCTTCCTATCCCTGAAAGATCTGGATACCGAGAACAAAATTAGCCTCACCCAAGTCCTTCATGTCAAACTGCTTGGTCAACCATAATTTGACCGATGACAATGCCCCAACGTCATTGCCAATTAGCAGAATGTCATCTACATAGAGTAGTAGAAAAACCACCTTCCCATTCTTAATGTGTTTGTAAACACATGGTTCATCCACATTTTGTGAGAACCCATAAGTCTTGATCACTTGATCAAATCTTATGTTCCAAGAACGAGAAGCCTGCTTAAGTCCATAAATTGACTTTAGCAGCTTACAAACCTTACCCTCTTGACCCGTGACCTTGAACCCGTCTGGTTGTTCCATATAAATGGACTCATCAAGATAGCCATTCAGAAAAGCCGTCTTGACATCCATCTGCCAAATCTCGTAGTCGAGAGCGGCAGCTATGGACAAGAGAATCCGGATGGACTTAAGCATGGCTACAGGCGAAAAGGTTTCCTCATAATCGATTCCTTCCTTTTGCGTATAACCCTTAGCTACCAGTCTAGCCTTAAAGGTTTTGACCTTTCCATCCACTCCTCTTTTCTACTTGTAGATCCACTTACTCCCTATGGGTTTTACCCCTTCGGGAAGATCCACAAGCTCCCAGACCCGATTAGTCTCCATAGACTTCATCTCAATGTTCATGGCCTCTGTCCAGAGTCTTGAATCAACATCCTCCATAGCTTCTGCGTAAGTATAAGGATCCCTGTCATGTTCATCCGGTTCAGCCAAAAAGACCTCCCCATTGAACATATACCTCTCAGGTTGACACCTGATCCTCCCACTACGCCGAAGCCCCTGAGGTTGTTGTTCAGGTTTGTTTGGTTTTTCTACACCGATCGGAATGGTTTCGTTCGGAACCTCCGGAGTAAACGGATTACCCCTCAACTCCTCAAGCACCACTTTGCTTTGAGGTTTAAAGTCATTCATGTAACTCTCCTCAAGGAAAGTTGCATTAGTTGAAACCACGACTTTATTTTCCTTTGAATTATAAAAATAACCCCCTTTAGTCCCTTTTGGATATCCTACAAACACGCAAACTTCTGAACGTGCTTCCAACTTATTCGGATCCTTAAACAGGACATGAGCTGGACATCCCCATATGCGAATATGGTTTAAGGATGTCTTCCGTCTTGTCCACAACTCGTGAGGAGTTTTAGGGACCGATTTTGAAGGTACATTGTTCAAAAGATAACATGCGGTTTGTAGTGCATATCCCCAAAAGGATAAAGGCAATGATGAATAACTCATCATGGACCGAATCATGTCCAACAAAGTCCTATTCCTTCTCTCTGCTACGCCATTCTGCTGCGGAGTGCCCGGCGCAGTCAAATGGGATAAAATCCCATTCTCTAACAAGTGTCCCAAGAACTCATCAGAAAGGTATTCCCCACCTCGATCAGATCGAAGTGCCTTTATGGGTCTACCCAATTGCTTTTCCACTTCAGCCCGAAACTCCCTGAACTTATCATAAGTTTCGCTTTTGTGGTGCATTAGGTACACATACCCATATCTTGAGTAATCGTCAATAAAAGTAACGAAGTACTCATACCCTCCTTGTGCCCAGATGTTCATCGGTCTGCAAACATCACTATGCACAAGTTCTAGAACCCCTTCGGCCCTATTGCCCTTAGACCCGTATGGTCTTTTGGTCATTTTACCCTCCAAACAAGACTCATATTGAGGTATAGATTCCACCTTTAAGTGACTTAAAGGTCCATCCCTTACCAACCTTCGAATCCTATTTAGGTTAATATGGCTAGGCGCAAATGCCAAAGATAAGTCTTATTAGAGTGAGAAGTTTTAAGTCTTTTTGAGTCATTATCATTTATCTCAGCATTAAGCAATAGGTCCATCTTAGGTTTGATAAAATATAGATTATTTTGCATCCATCCAGAACAGATAAAAGATTTGTTTTTACGAATCACCACTTTTTCATTAAAAGATACCACGTAGGAGTCTTTAAATAAAGAAGATACAGAAATTAAATTCCTTTTAAATTTAGGAACATAAAAACAATCTCGCAAAATTAAACTCCTATAATTATCAAAATAAAGATGGACATCTCCCACTGCTTCCGCTGAGACCAAGGATCCATCGCCCATCCGAAGCGTTAAGTCTTCACGAAGTAGACTTCTCGTTTCTTTGAATCCCTGCAGAGAAACACAAACATGATTAGTTGCACCGGAATCTATGACCCAAATGTCACTGGATTCCTCAACCAAACAAGTTTCTAAATATAGAAGATCACACCTACCTCCCTTGGAAAGGAAGTCCTTGCAATGCTTCTTTATATGCCCGACCTTACCACAAAAGAAGCACTTAAGCTTCTTTGGGTTCTTCTTCTTCTTCTTCTTGCTCTTGGTAGCAATAGGAATAGAAGACTTCCCACTTTTGGCCCGTTGCTTCTTTCCATTCCCAGAGTTAGGATTGGAACCAGAAGCAGCTACCATATTGACCTCTCCACCAGCAGGAGACTCCCTGATCAGCAGTTCAAACTCTTGTAACTGTTTCATCAGTTCTGTCAAGGTCATATCCCGTCTATTGCTTAGATTAAAAGTAGCTCTAAATGGAATAAATTCCTTAGACAGAGTCTCAAAGACCATAGTCATCTGAGTTTCAACATCGATGTCGACTCCATTGGTTTGAGCCTCAAGCGAGGTAACCCATGACCAACATCATGTGCTCCTTTACAGATTGTCCCCGGTCTCTGTCTACAGTTTAAGAGTTTTCGAAGCGCCCCTTGTCGCTTTGTTATGGCCTGGCCTCCAACCATGTCCTCAAGATTATCCAAGATCTGCTTCGCAGTCTCATAATCCTGATGTTGAGCCTGCAGCACGTTATTCATGCTAGCCATAACATAGCAGCGGGCCTGATCATTAGCATCTTTCTAGCGGTCGTACGCTTGGAATTGCTCATTACTTGAGTCTCCCGTAGGCTCGGGAGGACAAGGAGTTGTCAGAACATATTTCAGTTTCTCAAAGGAAAGGACGATGTCCAGGTTCCGTTTCCAATCATTATAGTTCTCACCGGTTAATTGGTTTTTGTCAAGTATCGATGATAAAGCGTTTTTAGACATTTTCAATCTACAATAAAGAGTCATATACCAAACATAAGCAAACATATATAATAATTTAGTAAGATAACACAATCATGTAAAATCATACAAATGTGTTTATGTGTCAAAACCTTGAAAATATCACAACCTTACAACGATAATTCCCAACTCAGAATTCAACAAGCTCCTAGGGGAGTCATGCCAAATTCAATCAGGAACACGGATCCCCTCCTGATTAATATATGCCATCCAGGACCCGTACGATCCAGCATATACTAATAATCGTTTCTTTGGCCATTAATTTTATTAACAGAGCTCCTAGGGGAGGTTAATAATAAAATTAACGTGAGTGTATAACCACCGTTTTAATATTTTATCCATGATTTATAATCACCACCTAGGGGTGTGCAACCATAAATCATACTAAAATACCTTATCCTTTCAGAGATCCAATCTGGTACATGATAGAAATCCCTTCCTAGGGGTTGGGACCATCATGTTCTTCCTATGGACCAACGATGGAGGCCTTAGGTTCTCTCTTCGAAAACCTTCTCCCACTCAATCTTTTGAAGTCAAGGTTTTATTTTGAAATTATGCATGAACAAATTTAATATGAGCGGCACTCCCTATTCTATATGACATGTTATCAATATACATGGTAAATTATATTATAATGCAGACAAGCAAAGCAATCAAGCAAAGCTACAAGCATAATAATAATAATAACCGTAATATTATGGTTCCACCCTAGAGAATAGAAAAACTAAGATTACAAGAGAATAATCGAGACATTTATCGATTCTTCATCCTTGAATCCTCAAGCTGTATCCTTCTTCATGTAATATCCATCTTCAAGTCCTCAATCCCGTATGAATCGAACACTTCATATTTCCGGTCATATCCAAATTTAATGTTTCTCAGAATCGTCCCAAAAATAAAATTAAAACTGCACCAAAAAATTGCACCTTTTCTGGACACCTGGCTGCTCTTGGTCGGCAGGCCGATCTGGATGATCGGTCTGCCGATAATGGTGGTTCGGCCTGCCGAACATGAAGGTTCGGCCTGCCGGCAGAGCACCAAAATTTCTGCCCCACTGTCGGCCTGCCGGACCGTACGTCCGGCCTGCCGATCTGTGACCTTCGGCCTGCCGAACTGTGAGGTCCGGCATGCCGACCGAGCAGAAAACCCTCAATCCAAAAAATACAATTTTAATGCAATTCATCAATTTTATTTTCAACAATTCAAAAACATAAAATTAGAGACTCAGGAAATACCTGGAGGCGCCATCATCAATCTTTAAGTTCCGACTTCTCGTTCCGTCTTCTCCGAATAATTATTTAATTACAAAATTCTTACAAATTAAAAATTAAATAATAATTCCTAGACGGTGATGATAGTCCGCCATCTAATGACATGAAAAACCTAGATACACATTCTAACCTCTAAGGAACCATAACCGGTATTAATTAATTAATAAATAATTAAACAACAATTTAATCAACCATAATTAATTAATAAACATTCACCATATAATCCATGACAACATATATATTATATAGAAACTTAGAGTGCCATCTCTCTATAAAATTTAATTCAAGCATTGGAGAGATCAAGATCACAAAATTTATGCATATAACATGATCACAAACTTGCAAATTTATGTAAAAACCTCGTCTCTGATACCAATTGTTGGAAACAAAGTGCGCAGCGGAATTTTAAAATTTTTCATTAGAGTATTTTCCAAAACACAAGTTTGACATGTTATATGTATAAATTAAACAGATCTTACTAACCTCAGTGTGCCGAAGAACCTTCGCGACCTGTGTAGAGAAGTAACGTTCCAGAAGAGCCTCAACCAACTGGTCTTCTTTGCTATTCTCTATCCACAACCGGAGTGAGTGTGGGCTCACACGTACAGCTCTTCCACCGGTGACTCTCCTTCCAACCAATAGAGAGAACCCAAAGCTAGTGTTCGTGATTTGTGAACAAAAGCTCTCAGGGAGTTTTCAGATGCTCACTAGAAGAGTATCACTCTTAATCTCTCAAATTGATCTGAGTAAATCATTAGACTCACTCCCTTTTTATACCTATTGGTCCTTGGGGTCAGTCCATATCAGATTAGGTCTCAAAAATCGAAACAGAATCAAGTTCGGATCAATATCTGATAAGATACGCGTGAAAAACGCGTAATCTTAACTGTCGCGGTCGGCATGCCGAACTGTGTGATAGGCAGGCCGAACTGGCCAGTTCGGCAGGCCGAACTTTCTGATAGGCAGGCCGAACTGCCGAGAAAAAATCTCCGCGAATCTTTTATTTTCCACCCGAGATTCTAAAGGATAAAGTCTCAGTTTTGATTCAAATAGCCCAATAGAAAAGATATCTGATCAAAACAAACTTTATCAAGATAATCTCTAAGAAAATAAATCAATTCACAATAATTCTACAAGTTTATCTTGTTCTAATTGTCCAAAATTAAAACAACCGATAAACAGACAAGAATTATCCGAACGCCATAATTCAACAAGTTCATCTTGAACTAATTTCTTACATAATTAATTCAACCGATAAACAGACATGAATTATTTGATTCTTATAAATTTTAAACCAATATGATAAATCCGACATAAGTCACCAATTATTGGAAAAGCACGCCGTGTCGTTACAGGATTTTGTGAGCTAGCAAAGGGGACCAAAATGGACCTATAAAGTTCAAGCTCATGATAATTATGAAACCCAATATCCCATATATACATTTCACAATTATCAACTCCAACGCTACTCCACTAAAAGCTTGGAGCTGCACTCTCGAACTTTATAGAATTACGAAGCTCGTGTAGCTAAGTCTCCATGACATATCATAGTGTATCGCATCCCCATATGATCATCCATAATCGGCTTAAGGACAAGTTCTGTCTTACCTTCCCGATTATTTTTATCTTACGTTCCATTGTCTCACCATTAGAAAACTTACCATCCAAAGATAGTATACCATTCGGTTACACCTATGTATCCAAATGGTTGAGCGCTCCAGTTTTCCAATTACAGGACAACGCATATAAGAGGATATCATTACTCCTAAAGAGGAGCTATGGATTCCATATCTATGAATAACAAGTCTACGCTACCAAGAGTCATGCCTCCAACGTACCGGCATGCATGCCACTATAGAGATGTGGGAGTCACCCATTGGTACATCAAAAGACACAAGTCGAGACAACGGGCCCATTATTCATCTCAGGATTAAGATACAATACAAATGATTGTCTAAAGTGAATCGATTTTCCAAGACAGAATTATTAATCCAAATCAATTCACTTTATGTCCTGATCCAACACATCGTCACCTATGACAACGTGCCAATGTTTCTATTCACGGAGTCCAACTCCGATGGCCAAGACAAACCATCTCCCAAAAGGGATATAGACAACATAACAATCTTTACATGAATAAAGCGCCCAACTTTATTCCCTCGATTGCGGATCATATATTTTAGACCATCACCTTAAGAGTCGTGTCTACCGCATAATCATCCCATCATATGCCCAACTCTTAAGGTTTAGACTGACAGTCTCAGACTACTGTTTGCTTATCATACATTCAACAAATATGAACGTAAAGAGGACAATATTTGGTATATATAAACGAATAAATTCTTTATTGATAAAAATGTCTCCAAAAACGTATTACATTTTTACTCCTTAGAGCATACATGTCTAACAATGCTAACTCATCATATCTTAGATAAATATATATGTCCTAACAGAATTATTGTAGGGCATATCACTGAACATGAATTCGATACTTTTTTGGAAATCATGAAAAAAAAAAACAGTTTTATTTAAACCTATTCATACTGTAGACAAGATTCTAACTTACCTGTTTAAATGAAGTAGGCTTTCCTATAGATTCTGAATTCCTTCTTTTCTAATGAAAATAAATCTGTACAAAACACCCATTTGAAGTGTGTAAGAATACTTCATTTTATGCTATTTATACTTTAGCATAACCACAAGAATTTGATCACTTTATTAGATCGTAAATTATTTTATCAATTGATCATGAATTTCACCATTTCTATTACAAGAATTATTTTTACTAAATCCTCATGATATTTAAACTTTTCTTTAATTGCTATTTGTTCGTATCCAAGTTGATAATTAATTAATTATCTATTGTCTTAAATTCGTGAGACTTTAATCTACTAAATTGGACATTTCTTAAATTCATTATTCTTACCTTAAATCCTAATTAGGCTTTATTTTAAATTCATTTAATGGGCTCATACTTGTTTTTAAGCCTGTAAGCCCAAAAATGACATCATAACGTCATATAAATTCTACCAATAGACTGTGTTTCGTGTGGTATTTTAGATTGTAAAGGGCGTTGGACCCGTGCCTAACATCGTGGCATTAAAGCTCTATCGTATCAGGTTTTTATGCTTGTTGAAAAATGTTCAAATGAAAACTATTAAAGTTTATCTTTGAAATTCTTACTCGTTTAGCTTGAAACTTTAAATAAAAATTGCTCTATAAAATAATGTCCGAAATTGTTAACCCACTAAATCTCAGGCCCTTATAACCTCTCTAAAACACTATAATTTCTTGGTTTAGTGAAAAATCAAATTTTAAAGTCACGTGATCTTTGTTTGTAAAAACTAACACTAGTAGAGTAGTTTTGAAAAATTTATGTAAAATCGTACATTAAACACAGTTTTCTTTTTGAAGTTTTGATTAAAATTTTTAAAGCTGATTAAAAGTTTTGATTGTTTTTTGTATATCCAAATTAAAGTCCAAGTTAAAAAGAAAAAACAGATTTTCACAAAACTTTCTTCACGAAAGTTATTCATGTTGGAACAAAGTCCAAGTTATACACACACATAATGCTTACTAAATATTGAAAACAACAATTAGCCCCATCCCTTCCCTCCTCCTCCTCCCCCTGTTTTAGCCAAACAACAAATTAGATATGATTTAGAGCCAATACTCTCATGTGTACGACTGTCCACTCCCCAATTATCACGACAATTCACAAGATATACAAAGAAAAATTAGAAAATTCATTTGAATTATTGTGGAAGCCCCAAGAGACGGAGAGGAACAGAATTGGCTGAATAGCCAAGGGCCAACATCCAACTGGCCAACATCCAACTAGCCAACAGTCAATAGCCAATAGCCGGCCGCGATGGAAGACCTGCGCCTTACGCTTTCTCAAATATCTCCTCCTCACCCCACTTGGTGATTGATGATTGATCATTTTGTAGGGCGTTTGAAATGGTGGTGGAAACTAGTGGTAGGAACCACTTTTACTATAGCATGTGAGAGTTTTATACTGTTATTGTAGCATGTGAGAGCTTTATACTGTTTATAACTGAGTTTGTGGTGAAAACTGAATGGTAGGAACCACTGCCAAACACCCCCTTGGTGTGTGTGGGCCTCCAATTTCCACCTACGTACCCTTTTGGAAGCCATCACTCACATTCACTCGCTACTTTTGTTTTCTTCATTGCGACCAGACTTTCTCTCTCTCTCAGGAATTTTCTAGTCATTTTTATGACATAAACTTTTCACAAAATAAAAAAATAAATAACTTGAGTCTAAATTTCTTTTCCTCATCACAAAGTTCTCGGTATTTTATATGGAAAAAAAAAAAAGGAAAAGAAAACCTACTCGGGCTGTGTTTTTCTCTAGTTCACAATTGATCTTGTTTTGAACCGAAATTATAATAGTTTAGTGGGAGTAATTAATTTAAAATATAAGAGATAAATTAAGTTCCAACTGCCATTTTGACGAAATAATAAATCCAGGTTTATTTGAGCAAAAAAAAAAAAAAAACATTGTCGAGGTATCTTCCTCCCACCCCCAAAATGGCCTGTGGGTATCCCTTGTGCAAGGCAATACCTTGTGCCTTTAATTTATTAACATATTTGAATCATGAAGTGCGTGTAAATATTATAATATTCTTCCCAAATCATGGCTGCTTTGGCCCAAAATCTGATCTGAATCTTCAAATAAGTACACTAATATAAGTTTCTTTCAATTCGCGTTTTTAATTTGGAACAAACCAAAAACAAATAAACCGAACTAACAACCAACAAGTATTCATTCTTCTAAAATTAAAAAAAAATAGAGAGAGACTTTTTGCTTTTGGTTCAATCTTTATAAAATAAAAAAGTAAAAGTATGTCATTTCTTGATTAAGAACAATTATTTGGCACGTCTGTTATTGAATATTTTTCATGATTAACAAGTTGTTTATTAAACTTTTTGATTTTGAAAATTTTTTCCTTTATTTGAACAAAATGTTATAGTCTCCTCACAATTATCCTTTCAATTTAACTTAATGTTTACAACATCTTCAAATTAACATCAACTGTTAAAATTTAAAATTCCTTTGTATTGAGTGCTTGAGCTTATTTGAAGTAAAAAACTAAAATTTTGAATGACATTGAGCATGCCATGTCACATGCTTGAGGTTATTTTCTTAACAATATTCATCGATTTGAGGACATTCTAAATCATGTTATTAACTTTATAAGTAATTTTTTTAAGAAATATTCATGAGTAAAAATTTGTGTGTGTTTGACAAGCAAATAGAATGTATTTACTTTAGCGAACGAGAATGTTGATGCTTACCGTTGTCCGACGTCGGATCAACACCCACATGCGACTGTGCACGGTCTAACCTCTTCTTAGGCTCGCCTCTGGCCGGGAGTGTGTACCTGCAAGAGGAGGGATGCTTCGGAGAATAGCGGGGTTAGTCAATAGACAAGGGCTCTCCGATGCTCAAGGCAGGTATTGCTCGGCAGCTAGTTAGGTGTGAAGAAGTAGTCTCCCTCTAGAATGTCATAAATGTATCCTATTTATAGGCCACCACTTGGATCGGATGCAAGATGAGTTTTGCCCATCACCCGGGTGTCACATCAAGGCGTGTCAGGCAGTAGGTAACAAGTGTCGCGCCCATCGCCCAATGGATTGGACTCTATCGGACGGCAATGTATCTGCCTTGTGTTGGCCTATAATGGCGAGTAGTAGCCTATTTATGAGTAATTTTGGCCCGACCTGAGCTATCGCACATCCTGAGGTGGTAGCCTTCTTGGGGCGTAGCCTTGGATGCCTAAGAGGCACCTCGGGAAGAAGTATAAAGCATCAGGGGCAGACAACAAGCTTCCTGGGTGTCTGCCGAGCTTACTAGCCGACCATCAAAGTTAATGTCTTCGGTGGTGGCGCCGAGCTTACCCTCAACAAAGAACTTTATATTTTAGCCTATTTTTACTTTATATTATAGCCTATTTTTACATTGTAGTGTAGCATATAACAGCTTCACACTATAACAGTTGAAATTATATAGTTGAAACCACGTTTTCAAACAAAGTCTTCGTCACAATTAGAAATTTACATTAGCGACTTACCGACTCAAGCAAAGTCCAAAGCACAAAAGCACCGGAAACCCCACATGTCTAAACATATTTAAGTGAAAGAATCGAGTTAAAAAAACCAAAAACAAAATGAAAATTCTCAAAACAGGCTTCTCATAAATTTGTCATGGCACGCACCCATGAACATGATCTTTCTTTCTTTCTTTCTTTCTTTCTTTTTTTAATTATTTTATTTTCTCTTGCTGCAGAACTTGGATCCTATGGCCCCACCATGCACATGGCAAGATTCCTCTACTGCTTTGCCATGTTTAGTTTTCTGTGGACCATATCTGACATGCTGACCTTTTTGTCCATTTATTTTCCCAAACAAAGTAAATAATTTTCCCCCCATTCCACCGACGCTTTCTCTGCCCAAATCTTGTTTCCCATCAATTAATTATTGGGGAATTTAAACATTCCCCCAGATCTAAGATCTACAACATATAAATCGATCGGTGATGCAGAGCTTGGACCCAGTTTCAATACCATCAATGGGAGCAGCAAAAGGAGTATGAATGTGAGGTAATGTGTCAAAAGCGTGGGTCCCTGCCCCGTAATGTAAGGCTGTTAGCTACAACTAGTCAAAGATAGGCCACGCCCTCTTAAGGCCTACTATAGTGAAGCCGACAAGATAACGAACTAGTACAGTAGAAGGTCATGAAGTGTGCTCGTGTATGCGATCCACGCGCTGCTTCCTTGCCGCGTTTGTATACGCTTTTCGTTTGCTCCGACTCTGAATGGCTCGCAACATTTCGTCCAAAGGTCAGGCTTTTTTACCGTGTAAGTGGAGGTGTAGATATGGGTTGTACTTAATAAGCGGACATATGTAACACATGTTAAAAAATAAGCATGACATGATTGTTAAATAGATTTGACCTAACACGTTCATAAAATAAAAGAAGAATGAGAAAAATAGACTACCATTTATTAGGATTAAAAATAAATAGATCAAAATATAACAATGTTAAATAAATAGCCCATTTACATTAAAATGAATTCTATTTTAATAAAATAACGTAAAAAAACACGAAACAACATTAAGATAAAGAAAAACCAAAACAAAAAAGAAAGAAAAAGAAAAAAGAGAAGATAAAATAAAAAATTCAAGTATTTAAAAAGAGTATATAATTTTAAAAATGCTATGTACTTAAATATTTTTAAAAGTGTGTTATTTATTTATATTAATAATTGAAACTATGCTATTTAGTACAATTTTCCCTGAATGAATCAGGTCTGTTGCGACTTTGCGCGAATACCTAAAGGTGATGGTTGAAAACGAGCTAAAAATTAGCAAAGTTAGGTTTTATAATTTTTGTAAACTCAACAAGAATCGACTCATGCTATTTTATAAACTGATTAATTTATACCAACCCATAATCACTACCCTTCAGCATCTCGGGTCTTACCCGTCTCGGGGCTCTAAGGTAGCTAATATTTTGGGTTTGGACGCCATGGCGTCATGTCGTATCGCTTCAGGTGATTCCAAATTGTTGGGAACGAAGGAATGATTCGTTTATTTATTTTTGCAGGCGATGGGGTGTTTGTTGGAATAAAGTGCTTATAATGTAATTTATATGTAAATACATATTTAGAGTATTTGCCATTTTTAAAAAAAATAAAATTCAAACATTTTATTTATAATATATATTAATTATTTATTATTATATTTATCAGTGACACATCATAAAGATGTAATACTAGCCATTGTTCTCAATTATGTATAAAAGTGTTAGTATACAAAAAAAAAATACTAAAAAACTAAGTATAAATTAAAAAAAATTCACTAGCCTTAAAATAAAGTCGAGTGTTTTTTTTTTTTTTTTTTAAGATTATGGTGTCATTCATCACCTAATTTGAGGAATTATATTATTTGGATCATTGTAATATTGATTACAATACAAAGACACTTGCGTATTAAGAATACCTTCAACTAGGCCATAATATAATTAGTTCTTTAATTAAATCCATTTAAATATAAATAACTTATATTCTATTTGTCAGATGGTCAATTTATTAATGGACCTTAAATCTGAGTTGCTGGAGACTCATATCCATGTCTTATGTCTTTTAATCTACCAATGGGTGAGAAATGGGTAAAATTTGTTCGAAAATTAATAACTCTATATGTCAAAGAAATATTGGCATGGATAGTTGGGAACGCTAACTTATAGATATGGAACATATAACTTTTTAATGAAGATTAACGATGTCTTTATGTTGTTAGTTCATGAACTTGGATTATATTTAATATTAGATATCAAATATATAACACAAAATCCATATTTATGATTTGATCATAACTATATCACCTATTAGTCTGTTAATGAAATTATGGAGAAAGACATAGTAAGAGATTAACATTTGGGAATTTCTAGAGAATAAACAAACTCTAGTCTCATCATAGATCAAAGCGTAAAGACTCGATTTCCTAGTTGTTACTTAACATACTTAAACTTAATCCATGACTCGTAAACTTTTAGAAATATATATTTTAACACACTTAAACCTAACATCTAGCATGATACCTATTAGGAGTATTTATAAAATCCATAAATTAATTCAATCCAATCCAATTCGCCGAATTAGATTAGGTTAACAAACATCTTTGCCTAAAAAATTTACTTTAAAATACTTGGATCTTCAAATACTTTCAAAGAATACTGACGAACTATCAAGATGAAATTTAACAAACCAACTTAAATATTCATCAAGTGGTAGTAAAAGAAGTATCATCTTTTGGAAAAATTGATTTAGTGATGCAACAGAATTTTAAAATTTTTATATAATCATCTAGAATCTAACTACGGTTACTATAAACTATAGATATAATTCTAATCCAACTCACCCATTGAAGAATGGAAACAATACTTATGGCTGGTCAAAGGAAATTTCTACCTTAAAATCTTTAACGTTATGCCTCTTCCTCCAAGCTTTTGTGTATATAGGCAGAACTCAGTAAATCTCTACCGCCAGTTCTCTCTTTCCAATCACTATAGTGCTTGAGAAACTAGGATCACTAAAAAGGAATGATCTAAGCTCTACTCTCAAAAAATTGCACTATGGCAGTCTAAGAATAAATGAAGACCCAAGGCCTCTATTTATAAAATAGGTTGGAGGAGTAAGATGTCTATCAGGATTTTAAGAGATTTTCTCACTACTACTTGTTGCAAAACATGCTACACTGAGAGGATCTTTTCGTACTTGTATTCGCTACCATAACATCCCTAAGTGGGTGTTAGTAGTATTTAGTAAATATTAATAAATTTTACAACATCATTTCAAATCATTAAAACTGTGCCCATGGTTGTTTAAAATAAAACAGAACAAGAACATATTTAAAATTCCAATGCTAAACTAGCCATGATCTCGTGATTCTTATGGCTCAAAGCATCTGGTACTGCATTTGCTTTACTAGGGTGGTATTGAATACTAAAATCATAATCTACTATATATTCAGCCCATCTTTATTGTCTCAGATTAAGACCTTTTTGGGTAAACAAATACTTCAAGCTTTAATGGTCGGTGTAGATCTCAAATCTTATGCCATTGAGGTAACAATTCCAAATCTTAAGTGCGAAGACCATATCAGCTAACTCAAGATCATGTGTGGGATAATTCCTGTCGTGGGGTTTTAGTTGTCATGAAATGTAAGCTACTCTTCGACCATGTTGTATTAGTACGCAACCTAATCCATTTCCTGAGGCATCAATGTACGCAGTATAAGGTTCCTCGTTATTTGGAATAACGGTACAGGTGTACTGGTGAGTCTATGCTTCAGTTCCATAAATGCCTCCTGTGACGACCCGTCTTTTCGGGTAATCACTTAACTTTTTAAAACATTATTCTTAAATATTAATATTACTTACTTAATAAGAAAATACTGAATTAATTTTTTTTCTTTAAGCTTCTTTTAAACATTCTTGAAAAACATACTCAAAAACTATTGCGACCTCTGTCGCCATTCAAATTGAGAATTCGCTCAACCCTTGACTTTAAATCTATTTTAAATCGTTTCTTAAAACTTATTTAGAGACATTTACTAAATCATTGATTAAAACTTATCTTTATAAGTAAATAAACATTTTGTAAATACACTATAAAACTTTGAAAACACTATATTAAATAGTGGAATAGCTTTTTTTTGTGTAGCGGAAGCAAACTGTGATGGTATCCATACCCAAATCCTCGTATCTGTCCTCCACAGCACCCAGTTCTTCTAACGGGTCCCACTGGTCACCCATAAAACTACTTACAACATGAAAAAACTTTTAATGAGCTTTCACTCAGTAAGTTCAAACATAGTCTCACAAATCATTTAAACATGCTTCAAAAACTTTTTTCATAAAAACCTTTCTCTTAAAATATTTTTTGTAAACGTTTTTTCATAAACATTTCTGAAAACGTTTTTCATAAAACATTTCTTAAACGTTTTGTATAAACGTTTTTCATAAAGCATTTCTCAAACGTTTTTTATAAACATTTTTTAAACGTTTTTCATAAACGTTTTTTCATAAAACATTCCAAACGTATTTCTTAAAACGTCCTTTATAAACCTTTTCTTGAGAACATAAAAATGTTTTTCATAAACATTTTTCGTAAAACATTTCTCAAAATGTCAAAATGCATGATTCCGTTTATGCTCAATTATGAACTTTTAGTTATGGGCATTATATGAACATTCTTTTCTTACCTAAACTTTCTATCTTTGTTCCTTAATTTTCTTTATCTTACTTTAGTATTCTTACCAACATCATTAATCATGAGATCATAAACATAATGCTTCCCTTATGGAAGACTTAAGACCATTGAACACCGAGATCATGTAACTCACATCTAAGAGGTCAAACTTTAACTTTACTTATGTACCTCACATCTAGGAGGTCACAACTTTAATTTTACTTTCAGTACCTCACAACAATGAGGCTGGTACGATACTTTATTTTAATCTTTATTTTACCTTCTTTTTAACCTTAGTAAGCATATTAAATGCAATCATATTATATGCAGACACATTTGCAAATCATAATTACTTTCTTTGAAACTTATTGCATAACAAATGCAACATAAAACCAATTACTTAAACTGTAAAACATTGCATATTAAAAAAATGCAAAACACACTTTAGACATAATTTTTGCAAATACATTGCAAACTTTTATTTGATCTTTTAAAACTTTAGGCACATCAAATGCAATCATGCTTTAACATAATAGTTGCAAATGTTGATTTAAACTATCAAACTTTTTGCATAACAACTGCAAACATACTTTTAAAAACAACTTGTATAACAATTGCAAACACATTTGCAAACATATATATGTATAAACATTTGAAAAGTATTTACTTCATGTTGTAGGTGAGGTCTGAACTTACCTGGATAACACTCTAGCGTTTCCTATTTTGTTCCTTTTCCTTTCATAAGTCAGTTTCTGTATCCTGATCAAACAATAGCCGACTCATTAATTAACTTTTCATATTATCAATCTACTTGATTGATAACATAACTTAAACACTAAACACTCATTCCTTTTTTACTTAACTCGGTACCCTATCGGTTTACCCTTCTTTCACTTAACTTTATAACCCATCGGGGTCACCTTTCCCTTTAACCTTGTAATCCATCGGGTTATCTTTCTTTCTTTACTTGACTTTGTAACCTACCGGGTTATTTTCATTCTTAAGCGTCCTTTAATTAAATTTCTCGTCTCACTGGTGATTTCGTTACTTAAGGTATTATGGAACATTTTCTGTTTAAAACCGTTTTGCTAATTCGAAGTGTTCGACTCCATTCTAGCCGTTTTCTTAATAATGACAATTTTACCTTTGGCGGATTTTTCGTCAATTTTCGTAACTTATTACACTTATTGCTTAACTTTTCCATTCCATTACCTATGAATTACGAAAAAATTCCTGCTAAGGAACATTTCTTGACATCGGGCGTTCCGGGCCAGTTTTGGCCTTTTTCCAAATAATGACCATTTTGCCCTTAATCTCTTTTTCTTTCACTCATTCCTTGCCTACTTTAATTTCTTTAAAACTTAACATCTATGATTACTTACTGCCTACAACAGTGTAGAAAACTAACGTTTCCTAGTGAAAACCTAGTTTTCACACAATTTCATGGTTTGGGCCTAAAATACAAAAATATTTATATTTTTGCCCCCAAAACAACAAAATAATCTTTTTAAACCATTAGTCTCCATTTTTCAAGAGGATCAAATTTTCTTAAAGTACCTTACCCAAATTTCTCTTGTAAAAGGACATTTTTACCCCTTAAAGATTTTTTCCCAACTTTAACAAATTTTGTAAAATTCATAACTCTTAAACCGAGCAGAATTTTAAGAAACTGTCTACATTGTCGTAACAGGTTTGACGAGTTCTACAACTTTTGTGTTGTAACTTTTTAAAAATTCCAACGTTTAGGAGGACTTTTGGCCGATTTTCAAATCTACCGAGACTTTATAAAACTTTACAATTTAGTTCTTTTAGAATTTCATAAAACTTTGTTCACAAAATTTATTTTCCTCATTGTGTTGGTAAATTTTATACCATATTTGGAACATAAACTGGCCTCTAAGGCCCTCTAAATCATCATTTTTTGAAAACTAGCTAAACTTTAGAATTTAACAAAGTTTAGTAACTTTTTCATTCTTTTGCACAAAACCCTACTTTTTTTCTTTTCCATCATCATCACCATTATCATAGAACATAAACCAATCATGCCATAGTATCCATTTACATACCATAGACCAAAACATTTCATCAAACACTTGGTATGCATATTTTTAGCATAACTTTTCAAGTAAAAAGTTTAGAGATTTACAAAAACTTTGCTAATCTTTTGATCCTTCTTTGCCAAGCTCAAAACTTTGTCATGTCTTTGTCACAAAAACCATGACAAAACCCATGAAAACCCCATCCAAAGATCAAGTGAAATATCAAAATCTCTAAGAAAAAGCTTGAACTTTACCTTAAAAACTCTTCAATCTTCATCTTCTTCACTTAAACTTGTTTTCATACATGATTTGGAGGCTTGAGATTCACCAAAAATTTGAGAGAGAAAGCCTAGGGGGGAGCGATTTTTCCACGAAGGAATATGGAATTTTTTTTGCTTCCTTTCTTTTTCCTCCACATGTGCTTTTTATCCTTTACTTTCATTTTGGCAACTTGGTGACTTATCAAGTTTAGTCACCATTTTGCATTAATTGGGGTTAAAGCTTGCTTAATCTTGGCAACATATGATTGGCCACATCAAGGGGTATTTTGGTAATTTTTCACCAAATTTGATGACTCATCACTTATCATTATTTTGCTTAACTTAGCAATGTGTAATTGGGCCACCCAAGGGCTTTGGAGGAAAATTCTCATTCATTTTAGCGTCCTATGGTGGGTCCCTCAAAAACTTTTTACACAGTCCAAATGTATATTGACAGTAGTTTTCCTATACTGTCGGTATTCTTTTCTATACAGCTCATGAGGTCCCATAACCTCCAATACTTATCCACATATATCACATAATGTAATTTCAATATTATTTAACTTTATACGGTCTAAATTTATATTGATAGTATTTTTTTATACTGTCGGTATGTTCTCCATACTGCTACAGTATTCGTTATTCATCTATATTCTCTAAATAGTATTATTCCTACACTGCTTTAACTTAAATAGTCCAATTTCTGTATTGCATAACCTTAAATAATCTAATTCTTACACTGCATTACTTTTATAGTATGATTTTTATACTACATAACTTTATTAGTGTACTTTCTTAAACTGTATTATTCTAATACCATATAATTTTCTATGTTATTATATAGTATTTTTCCTTAAACTATATTTTTGTCTTAACATAATCCTTAAATTATTGCATTTTTAATGGCTCAAGATGCTCGGGTGTTACACCTCCTCACATTTGTCATCCTAAAAGAACTTGACATCCTTCCTGGTAAGTCTTGTCAGCAGAGAGGCAATTCTTGAAAAGTTTTCCACACAACGTCGATAATATCTAGCTAACCCAAGGAAACTTCAAATCTCTAGCACATTCTTTGGTCGGTCCCAATTTAACACTGCTTCAACTTTAAAGGGTCCACTCATATGCCTTCTTCAAAAACATGTCCTAAGAACTTGACTGTCATCATCCAAAAGTCACAAATTTCTTTCTTCGTATATAAGCCTTGTTCCCTTAATGTTTGTAAAGCAATCCTCAGTGTTTTGGCATGTTTTTCTTCAGTTTTAGAATTGATCAAGATATTATCAATTGAAACAATGATAAATTGATCTAAGTATGATCGGAAAACTTGATTCATTAAATCCATGATGGCCGTTGGAGTGTTGATTAGCCCAAAAGGCATGACAAGAAATTCATAATGATTGTAGCGAGCTTCGAAAATTGTCTTTGGAATGTCTTCTTCTTTTATCTTCAATTGGTGATATCCAAACTACAAGTAAGTCTTTGAGAAGTATCGAGATCCTCTCAACTGGTCAAACAATTCACCAACATGGCGTAAAGGATACTTGTTCTTGATGGTCAATTGGTTGAGCTGATGATAATCCACACAGTGTCTTAACGACCATCATGCTTCTTCACAAAAAGCACTAGAGCACCCCAAGGTGATGTGCTTGGGCGAATAAATTCTTTTTCCATTAATTCATCCAATTGCTTCCCTAATTTGGCTTTCTCAGCAGGTGCCATTCCATTTGGAACAATGGAAACAAGTATGTTGCTTCCAAAACTAAGCCAATGACAAACTCGATTTCTTTATGGAGCGAAAGTCCTGGTAGTTCATATGGAAAAACATTTGGAAATTCGTCTCCTATTGGATTATAGGAAGATGAGTCATTCTTCTTTAATTCTTCCTCTGAAGCAAATATTGTCCTAAGACTTTTGAAATTCCTTCATCTTCCAATACATACTTTGAGTACAGAGACTGGTGTCTCCATCCCTATCTTAGCTTGGAAGTCAATGACTTGCTTGCTCTTGGCGAGTAGAGTGACACATTTCTAATAGCAATCTACTATAGCATGATATTGAAGCAAACAATATAAATATAAATGAATGAGTAGCACTAGTTTCAAATAACACATGAGACCATGAATGAGAGATGTGAATCCTATTGTCTACCATGCAATTGTCGACTTGCTTTGTTTGTTTGGTAGTGGCTGTAATAGCATAAGCCTAAGCTGTTTCTTTCCCTTTTCTACGGTTCCCTTGGCTACTACTTACATTATTATTTCTTCCAAGGAAGAAAGGCCTTTGATTTCCAAAAGCCTGTGGAATTGGTTGAAATTTCTAGCTTTGTTGGAAACCTAAGCCTTGTGGTGGCTATTGATAATGGTATTAAGACTGAAACCCACAAGGTTGGATTACAGAAGCATGTGAGGCTAGTGAGCTATGTTTTGTTGCCACCTGATCTTAATTTCCTCCCTACATAGTGGAACCAAATGGCTATTTTGAGGCCTACCTGGAGCAAAAGATGATTGTGCTGGTTGATCGGGTTAGTTTCATCTTAGATGTCCTGCTTGTCCATAATTATGACAAGCATACGGTTAGAAACGTCCACTACTCAAGGACCCACCGCTAACACTCAAGCCATTATTTTGTGAAGCTTGTCCCTAAGACTTTTCTTTCTTATTTATCTTCCTCTAGCACCCAGTAGATCCTTTATATTCCTTGTAAGAATTATTCAATTATGTCTTTGCACGTTAAGCAACGACTATAGGTCCAAAAAACTCAGTCGAAGGGGTTGCAACTATCATCTATCTGATTTTTGGCCTTAGGTTATTTTGAAAATTTTCACATCTTGCTAGGGGATCCATCACAATACCAGGGTTATAGCGAGACAATTCTATAAACTAAGCCTCATATTCAACAACTATCATGTCACATTGTACCAAATTGTCAAATTCTCGGAGCATTGCTTGTCGGTGGCTCTGGGGAACATATGTATTACGAAATATCATCTCGAATTGATTCCAAGCAAGATTTGGCATGTCATAATCATCTCTCTAGAGGTTCCACCACTTTTTAACTCTTCCTTCAAACACATATGTAGCAAAGTCTACCTAGTATTCTTGTGGAATCCTTAGAGTTGTTTCACCATCCTTGGGTTAGGCTCCCCTGTAAACCCAGGAGGTTTTTGTTTCATAAATTTCTTTAGTAAGGTCAAGTGATGTTAGTCAAGACCTCAAGCCTTTACAGGTCTTTATACATTTTGGAGAGCTCGAAGGATTTGCTCCAAATTATTCATTTCCAAAGCAGCTTGTTGACGCTGTTCCATCGGTTGAGGTTGTTCAACTTGTTGAGGTTGCTCAATCGATTAAGCTTGCGTAACTGGTCATGATTGTTTAGATGATTAGGGTTATCGTCTTGGTAGCATGGTTCCTATTTGATTGCAAAAGTTAAACTTAAATTAGTGCCAACGATGATGATATTTAAATTTCTTTAAAACCATTTCAAAAACTGATTTTTAAAAGGGGTGCTACACCTTCTAGGTTTATCGAACCTAGGCTCTAATACCAAAATCTGTAACGCCTCTAAGTGGGGTTAATAGTATTTAGTAAATATAAATAAATTTTACAACATCATTTCAAATCATTAAACTAGTGCTCATGGTTCTTTAAAAAAAAAATAGAACAAGAACATATTTAAAATTCTAATTCACAGTTTTGTTAGATATGTATGCCCTAAGGAGTAAAAATGTAATACGTTTTTGGAGACATTTTTATCAATAAAGAATTTATTCATTTATATATACCAAATATTGTCCTCTTTACGTTCATATTTGTTGTATGTATGATAAGCAAACAGTAGTCTGAGACTGTTAGTCTAAACCTTAAGAATTGGGCATATGATTGGATGATTATGCGGAAGACACAATTCTTAGGGTGATGGTCTAAAACATATGATCTGCAATCGAGGGAATAAAGTTGGGCGCTTTATTCATGAAAAGATTGTTATATTGTCTATATCCCTTTTGGGAGATGGTTTGTCTTGACCATCGGAGTTGGACTCCATGAATTAAAACATTGGCACGTTGTCATAGGTGACGATGTGTTGGATCGGGACATAAAGTGAATTGATTTGGATTAATAATTCTGTCTTGGCAAATCGATTCACTTTAGACAATCATTTGTATTGTATCTTAATCCTGAGATGAATAATAGGCCCGTTGTCTCGACTTGTGTCTTTTGATGTACCAATGGGTGACTCCCACATCTCTATAGTGGCATGCATGCCGGTACGTTGGAGGCATGACTCTTGATAGCGTAGACTTGTTATTCATAGATATGGAATCCATAGCTCCTCTTTAGGAGTAATGATATCCTCTTATATGCGTTGTCCTGTAATTGGAAAACTGGAGCGCTCAACCATTTGGATACATAGGTGTAACCGAATGGTATACTATCTTTGGATGGTAAGTTTTCTAATGGTGAGACAATGGAACGTAAGATAAAAATAATCGGGAAGGTAAGACAGAACTTTTCCTTAAGCCGATTATGGATGATCATATGGGGATGCGATACACTATGATATGTCATGAAGACTTAGCTACACGAGCTTCGTAATTCTATAAAGTTCGAGAGTGCAGCTCCAAGCTTTTAGTGGAGTAGCGTTGGCGTTGATAATTGTGAAATGTATATCTGGGATATTGGGTTTCATAATTATCATGAGCTTGAACTTTATAGGTCCATTTTGGTCCCCTTTGCTAGCTCACAAAATCCTGTAACGACACGGCGTGCTTTTCCAATAATTGGTGACTTATGTCGGATTTATCAGATTGGTTTAAAATTTATAAGAATCAAATAATTCATGTCTGTTTATTGGTTGAATTGATTATGTAAGAAATTAGTTCAAGATGAACCTGTTGAATTATTGTGTTAGGGTAATTCTTGTCTGTTTATCGGTTGTTTTAATTTTGGACAATTAGAACAAGATAAATTTGTAGAATTATTGTGAATTGATTTATTTTCTTAGAGATTATATTGATAAAGTTTGTTTTGATCAGATATCTTTTCTATTGGGATATTTGAATCAAAACTGAGACTTTATCCTTCAGAATCTCGGGTGGAAAATAAAAGATTCGCGGAGATTTTTTCTCGGCAGTTCGGCCTGCCAAACTGGCCTGTTCGGCCTGCCTATTAGAAAGTTCGGCCTGCCGATCGACGACAGTTAAGATTACGCGTTTTCACGCGGATCTTATCAGATATTGATCCGAACTTGATTCTGTTTCGATTTTTTGAGACCTAATCTGATATGGACTGACCCTAGGACCAATAGGTATAAAAAGGGAGTGAGTCTAATAATTTACTTAGATCAATTTGAGAGATTAAGAGTGATACTCTTCTAGTGAGCATCTGAAAACTCCCTGAGAGCTTGTGTTCACAAATCACGAACACTAGCTTTGGGTTCTCTCTATTGGTTGGAAGGAGAGTCACCGGTGGAAGAGCTGTACGTGTGAGCCCACACTCACTCCGGTTGTGGATAGAGAATAGCAAAGAAGACCAGTTGGTTGAGGCTCTTCTGGAATGTTACTTCTCTACACAGGTCGCGGAGGTTCTTCGGTACACTGAGGTTAGTAAGATCTGTTTAATTTATACATATAATATGTCAAACTTGTATTTTGGAAAATACTATGATGAAAAATTTTTAAAAATTTCGCTGTGCACTTTGTTTCCAACAATTGGTATCAGAGCCGAGGTTTTTACATAAATTTGCAAGTTTGTGATCATGTTATATGCATAAATTTTGTGATTTTAATCTCTCCTATGCTTGAATTGAATTTTATAGAGAGATGGCACTCAAGGTTTCTATATAATATATATGTTGTCATGGATTATGTGGTGAATGTTTATTAATTAATTATGGTTGATTAAATTGTTGTTTAATTATTTATTAATTAATTAATACCGGTTATGGTTCCTTAGAGGTTAGATTATGTATCTAGGTTTTTCATGTAATTAGATGGCGGACTATCATCTCCGTCTAGGAATTGTTATTTATTTTTTAATTTGTAAGAATTTTGTAATTAAATAATTATTCAGAGAAGACGGAACAAGAAGTCGGATCTTAAGATTGATAATGGCGCCTCCAGGTATTTCCTGAGTCTCTAATTTTATGTTTTGAATTGTTGAAAATAAAATTGATGAAATGCATTAAAATTGTATTTTCTAGATTGAGGGTTTTCTGCTCGGTCGGCATGCCGGACCTCACAGTTTGGTAGGCCGAAGGTCACAGATCGGCAGGCCGAACGTACGGTCCGGCAGGCCGACAGTGGGGCAGAAATTTTGGTGCTCTGCCGACAGGCTAAACCTTCATGTTTGGTAGGCCGAACCACCATGATCGGCAGACCGATCACCCAGATCGGACTGCCGACCAAGAGCTGCCAGGTGTCCAGAAAAGGTGCAATTTTTTCAATGCAGTTTTAATTTTATTTTTGGGACGATTCTGAGAAACATTAAATTTGGATATGATCGGAAATATGAAATGTTCAATTCATACGGGATTGAGGACTTGAAGATGGATATTACATGAAGAAGGATACAGCTTGAGGATTCAAGGATGAAGAATCGATAAATGTCTCGATTATTCTCTTGTAATCTTAGTTTTCTATTCTCTAGGGTGGAACCATAATATTACGATTATTATTATTGTGCTTGTAGCTTTGCTTGTTTGCATTATAATATGATTTACCATGTATATTGATAACATGTCATATAGAATAGGGAGTGCCGCTCATATTAAAATTGTTCATGCATAATTTTAAAATAAAACCTTGACTTCAAAAGATTGAGTGGGAGAAGGTTTTCGAAGAGAGAACCTAAGGCCTGCGTCGTTGGTCCATAGGAAGAACATGGTGGTCCCAACCCCTAGGAAGGGATTTCTATCATGTACCAGATTGGATCTCTGAAAAGATAAGGTATTTTAGTATGATTTATGGTTGCACACCCCTAGGTGGTGATTATAAATCATGGATAAAATATTGAAATGGTGGTTATACACTCATGTTAATTTTATTATTAACCTCCCCTAGGAGCTCTGTTAATAAAATTAATGGCCAAAGAAACGATTATTAGTATATGGTGAAACGATTATTAGTATATGGTGGATCATATGAGTCTTGGATGGCATATATTAATCAGGAGGGGATCCGTGTTCCTGATTGAATTTGGCATGACTCCCCTAGGAGCTTGTTGAATTCTGAGTTGGGAATTATCGTTGTAAGGTTGTGATATTTTCAAGGTTTTGACACATAAACACATTTGTATGATTTTACATGATTGTGTTATCTTACTAAATTATTATATATGTTTGCTTATGTTTGGTATATGATTCTTTATTGTAGATTGAAAATGTCTAAAAATGCTTTATCATCGATACTTGACAAAAATCAATTAACCGGTGAGAACTATAACAATTGGAAATGGAACCTGGACATCGTCCTTTCCTTTGAGAAATTGAAATATGTTCTGACAACTCCTTGTCCTCCTGAGCCTACGGGAGACTCAAGTAATGAGCAATTCCAAGCGTACGACCGCTGGAAAGATGCTAATGATCAGGCCCGTTGCTATGTTATGGCTAGCATGAACAACATGCTGCAGGCTCAACATCAGGATTATGAGACTGCGAAGCAGATCTTGGATAATCTTGAGGACATGGTTGGAGGCCAGGCCATAACAAAGCGACAAGGGGCGCTTCGAAAACTCTTAAACTATAGACAGAGACCGGGGACATCTGTAAAGGAGCATATGATGTTGGTCATGGGTTACCTCGCTGAGGCTCAAACCAATGGAGTCGACATCGATGTTGAAACTCAGATGACTATGGTCTTTGAGACTCTGTCTAAGGAATTTATTCCGTTTAGAGCTACTTTTTATTTGAGCAATAGACGGGATATGACCTTAACAGAACTGATGAAACAGTTACAGGAGTTTGAACTGCTGATCAGGGAGTCTCCTGCTGGTGGAGAGGCCAACATGGTAGTTGCTTCTGGTTCCAATTCTAACTCTGGGAATGGAAAGAAGCAACGGGCCAAGAGTGGTAAGTCTTCTATTCCTGTTGCAACCAAGAGCAAGAAGAAGAAGAAGAAGAACCCAAAGAAGCTTAAGTGCTTCTTCTGTGGTAAGATCGGGCATATAAAGAAGCATTGCAAGGACTTTCTTTCCAAGGGAGGTAGGTGTGATCTTCTATATTTAGAAACTTGTTTGGTTGAGCAATTCAGTGACATTTGGGTCATAGATTCCGGTGCAACTAATCATGTTTGTGTTTCTCTACAAGGATTCAAAGAAACGAGAAGTCTACTTCGTGAAGACTTAACGCTTCGGATGGGCGATGGATCCTTGGTCTCAGCGGAAGCAGTGGGAGATGTCCATCTTTATTTTGATAATTATAGGAGTTTAATTTTGTGAAACTGTTTTTATGTTCCTAAATTTAAAAGGAATTTAATTTCTGTATCTTCTTTATTTAAAGACTCCTACGTGGTATCTTTTAATGAAAAAGTGGTGATTCGTAAAAACAAATATTTTATCTGTTCTGGATGGATGCAAAATAATCTATATTTTATCAAACCTAAGATGGACTTATTGCTTAATGCTGAGATAACTGATAATGACTCTAAAAGACTTAAAACTTCTCACTCTAATAAGACTTATCTTTGGCATTTGCGCCTTGGCCATATTAACCTAAATAGGATTCAAAGGTTGGTAAGGGATGGACCTTTAAGTCACTTAAAGGTGGAATCTATACCTCAATGTGAGTCTTGTTTGGAGGGTAAAATGACCAAAAGACCATACGGGTCTAAGGGCAATAGGGCCGAAGGGGTTCTAGAACTTGTGCATAGTGATGTTTGCGGACCGATGAACATCCGGGCACGAGGAGGGTATGAGTACTTCGTCACTTTCATTGACGATCACTCAAGGTATGGGTATGTGTACCTAATGCACCACAAAAGCGAAACTTATGATAAGTTCAGGGAGTTTCAGGCTGAAGTGGAAAAGCAATTGGGTAAACCCATAAAGGCACTTCGATCTGATCGAGGTGGGGAATACCTTTCTGAAGAGTTCTTGGGACACTTGTTAGAGAATGGGATTTTATCCCATTTGACTACGCCGGGCACTCCAGAGCGGAATGGCGTAGCGGAGAGAAGGAATAGGACTTTGTTGGACATGATTCGGTCCATGATGAGTTATTCATCATTGCCTTTATCCTTTTGGGGATATGCACTACAAACCGCATGTTATCTTTTGAACAATGTGCCTTCAAAATCGGTCCCTAAAACTCCTCACGAGTTGTGGACAAGACAGAAGACATCCTTAAACCATATTCGCATATGGGGATGTCCAGCTCATGTCCTGTTTAAGGATCCGAATAAGTTGGAAGCACGTTCAGAAGTTTGCGTGTTTGTAGGATATCCAAAAGGGACTAAAGGGGGTTATTTTTACAACCCAAAGGAAAATAAAGTCGTGGTTTCAACTAATGCAACTTTCCTTGAGGAGAGTTACATGAACGACTTTAAACCTCGAAGCAAAGTGGTGCTTGAGGAGTTGAGGGGTGATCCGTTTACTCCGGAGGTTCCGAATAAAACCATTCCGATCAGTGTAAAAAAACCAAACAAACCTGAACAACAACCTCAGGGGCTTCGGCGTAGTGGGAGGATCGGGCGTCAACCTGAGAGGTATATGTTCAATGGGGAGGTCTTTTTGGCTGAACCGGATGAACATGACAGGGATCCTTATACTTACACAGAAGCTATGGAGGATGTTGATTCAAGACTCTGGACAGAGGCCATGAACACAGAGATGAAGTCTATGGAGACTAATCGTGTCTGGGAGCTTGTGGATCTTGCCGAAGGGGTAAAACCCATAGGGTGTAAGTGGATCTACAAGAGGAAAAGAGGAGTGGATGGAAAGGTCGAAACCTTTAAGGCTAGACTGGTAGCTAAGGGTTATACGCAAAAGGAAGGAATCGATTATGAGGAAACCTTTTCGCCTGTAGCCATGCTTAAGTCCATCCGAATTCTCTTGTCCATAGCTGCCGCTCTCGACAACGAGATTTGGTAGATGGATGTCAAGACGGCTTTTCTAAATGGCTATCTTGATGAGTCCATTTATATGGAACAACCAGACGGGTTCAAGGTCGCAGGTCAAGAGGGTAAGGTTTGTAAGCTGCTAAAGTCTATTTATGGACTTAAGCAGGTTTCTCGTTCTTGGAACATAAGATTTGATCAAGTGATCAAGACTTATGGGTTCTCACAAAATGTGGATGAACCATGTGTTTACAAACACATTAAGAATGAGAAGGTGATTTTTCTACTACTCTATGTAGATGACATTCTGCTAATTGGCAATGACGTTGGGGCATTGTCATCGGTCAAATTATGGTTGACCAAGCAGTTTGACATGAAGGACTTAGGCGAGGCTAATTTTGTTCTCGGTATCCAGATCTTTCGGGATAGGAAGGACAAAATGATAGCTTTGTCACAGGCCGGCTACATAGATAAAATTCTCAGGAGGTTTGCAATGCAGGATTCCAAGAAAGGTGGGCAACCATCTAGGTCTGGAATTACTCTTTCTAAGAAAGACTCTCCAAAGTCTTATGAAGAAAGAGAATACATGAAGAAGATACCTTATGCTTCGGCAGTGGGTAGTCTCATGTATGCCATGCTTTGCACTCGACCGGATATTAGCTATGCGGTCGGGATTGTGAGTCGATTTCAGGCGGATCCAGGACCGAACCATTGGGTTGCGGTAAAGCATATTTTCAAGTACCTGAGAAGGACTCGAGGGTATATGCTTGTGTATTCGGGTGAGGATTCAACTCCTCTAGGATACACTGATTCGGATTTTCAATCCTGTCTGGATTCTAGGAAATCGACTTCGGGGTTTGTGTTTACTCTGGGTGGCGGTGCCATCAGTTGGAGAAGTGCGAAGCAAGATTGCACTTCGGATTCAACGATGGAGGCCGAGTATGTGGCGGCTAGTGATGCTTCGAAAGAAGCAGTGTGGCTCCGTAAGTTCCTTGGGGATCTTGAGGTAGTGCCTAGTATGGATAAAGCGGTATCACTATACTGTGATAACAGTGCGGCGGTAGCTAATGCTAAGGAACCAAGATTTCACAAGAAGAGTAGGCATATTGATCGGAAGTATCATGTGATAAAGGACTTCGTTGAGAGCGGGCATGTCACGGTGTGCAAGATCGCGTCAGAGGACAATTTAGCTGATCCATTTACGAAGACACTTACTGGGAGAGTCTTCGAAAGGCATGTGGAAGCTATGGGGATGCGAAATTTGCTGTATTTACTCACTTAGTGCAAGTGGGAGATTGTTAGACATGTATGTCCTAAGCAGTAAAATGTAATACATTTTTGGAGACATTTTTATCAATAAAGAATTTATTCATTTATATATACCAAATATTGTCCTCTTTACGTTCATATTTGTGGAATGTATGATAAGCAAACAGTAGTCTGAGATTGTCAGTCTAAACCTTAAGAATTGGGCATATGATGGGATGATTATGCGGAAGACACAATTCTTAGGGTGATGGTCTAAAACATATGATCCGCAATCGAGGGAATAAAGTTGGGCGCTTTATTCATGAAAAGATTGTTATGTTGTCTATATCCCTTTTGGGAGATGGTTTGTCTTGACCATCGGAGTTGGACTCCATGAATAGAAACATTGGCACGTTGTCATAGGTGACGATGTGTTGGATCGGGACATAAAGTGAATTGATTTGGATTAATAATTCTGTCTCGGCAAATCGATTCACTTTAGACAATCATTTGTATTGTATCTTAATCCTGAGATGAATAATAGGCCCGTTGTCTCGACTTGTGTCTTTTGATGTACCAATGGGTGACTCCCACATCTCTATAGTGGCATGCATGCCGGTACGTTGGAGGCATGACTCTTGATAGCGTAGACTTGTTATTCATAGATATGGAATCCATAGCTCCTCTTTAGGAGTAATGATATCCTCTTATATGCGTTGTCCTGTAATTGGAAAACTGGAGCGCTCAACCATTTAGATACATAGGTGTAACCGAATGGTATACTATCTTTGGATGGTAAGTTTTCTAATGGTGAGACAATGGAACGTAAGATAAAAATAATCGGAAAGGTAAGACAGAACTTTTCCTTAAGACGATTATGGATGATCATATGGGGATGCGATACACTATGATATGTCATGGAGACTTAGCTACACGAGCTTCGTAATTCTATAAAGTTCGAGAGTGCAGCTCCAAGCTTTTAGTGGAATAGCGTTGGAGTTGATAATTGCGAAATGTATATCTGGGATATTGGGTTTCAAAATTATCATGAGCTTGAACTTTATAGGTCTATTTTGGTCCCCTTTGCTAGCTCACAAAATCCTGTAACGACACGGCGTGCTTTTTCAATAATTGGTGACTTATGTCGGATTTATCAGATTGGTTTAAAATTTATAAGAATCAAATAATTCATGTCTGTTTATTGGTTGAGTTGATTATGTAAGAAATTAGTTCAAGATGAACCTGTTGAATTATTACCTTAGGGTAATTCTTGTCTGTTTATCGGTTGTTTTAATTTTGGACAATTAGAACAAGATAAACTTGTAGAAGTATTGTGAATTGATTTATTTTCTTAGGGATTATATTGATAAAGTTTGTTTTGATCAGATATCTTTTCTATTGGGATATTTGAATCAAAACTGAGACTTTATCCTTTAGAATCTCGGGTGGAAAATAAAAGATTCGCGGAGATTTTTTCTCGGCAGTTCGGCCTGCCAAACTGGCCCGTTCGGCCTGCCTATCAGAAAGTTCGGCCTGCCGACCGACGACAGTTAAGATTACGCGTTTTCACGCGGATCTTATCAGATATTGATCCGAACTTGATTCTGTTTCGATTTTTTGAGACCTAATCTGATATGGACTGACCCTAGGACCAATAGGTATAAAAAGGGAGTGAGTCTAATGATTTACTTAGATCAATTTGAGAGATTAAGAGTGATACTCTTCTAGTGAGCATCTGAAAACTCCCTGAGAGCTTGTGTTCACAAATCACGAACACTAGCTTTGGGTTCTCTCTATTGGTTGGAAGGAGAGTCACCGGTGGAAGAGCTGTACGTGTGAGCCCACACTCACTCCGGTTGTGGATAGAGAATAGCAAAGAAGACCAGTTGGTTAAGGCTCTTCTGGAACGTTACTTCTCTACACAGGTCGCGGAGGTTCTTCGGTACACTAAGGTTAGTAAGATCTGTTTAATTTATACATATAACATGTCAAACTTGTATTTTGGAAAATACTCTGATGAAAAATTTTTAAAAATTCCGCTGCGCACTTTGTTTCCAACAATTGGTATCAGAGCCGAGGTTTTTACATAAATTTGCAAGTTTGTGATGATGTTATATGCATAAATTTTGTGATTTTAATCTCTCCTATGCTTGAATTGAATTTTATAGAGAGATGGCACTCAAGGTTTCTATATAATATATATGTTGTCATGGATTATGTGGTGAATGTTTATTAATTAATTATGGTTGATTAAATTGTTGTTTAATTATTTATTAATTAATTAATACCGGTTATGGTTCCTTAGAGGTTAGATTATGTATCTAGGTTTTTCATGTAATTAGATGGCGGACTATCATCTCCGTCTAGGAATTGTTATTTAATTTTTAATTTGTAAGAATTTTGTAATTAAATAATTATTCAGAGAAGACGGAACAAGAAGTCGGATCTTAAGATTGATAATGGCGCCTCCAGGTATTTCCTGAGTCTCTAATTTTATGTTTTGAATTGTTGAAAATAAACTTGATGAATTGCATTAAAATTGTATTTTCTAGATTGAGGGTTTTCTGCTCGGTCGGCATGCCGGACCTCACAGTTTGGTAGGCCGAAGGTCACAGATCGGCAGGCCGGACGTACGGTCCGGCAGGCCGACAGTGGGGCAGAAATTTTGGTGCTCTGCCGGCAGGCTGAACCTTCATGTTTGGCAGGCCGAACCACCATGATCGGCAGACCGATCACCCAGATCGGACTGCCGACCGAGAGCTGCCAGGTGTCCAGAAAATGTGCAATTTTTCCAATGCAGTTTTAATTTTATTTTTGGGACGATTCTGAGAAACATTAAATTTGGATATGACCGGAAATATGAAGTGTTCAATTCATACGGGATTGAGGACTTGAAGATGGATATTACATGAAGAAGGATACAGCTTGAGGATTCAAGGATGAAGAATCGATAAATGTCTCGATTATTCTCTTGTAATCTTAGTTTTCTATTCTCTAGGGTGGAACCATAATATTACGATTATTATTATTGTGCTTGTAGCTTTGCTTGTTTGCATTATAATATGATTTACCATGTATATTGATAACATGTCATATAGAATAGGGAGTGCTGCTCATATTAAAATTGTTCATGCATAATTTTAAAATAAAACCTTGACTTCAAAAGATTGAGTGGGAGAAGGTTTTCGAAGAGAGAACCTAAGGCCTCCATCGTTGGTTCATAGGAAGAACATGGTGGTCCCAACCCCTAGGAAAGGATTTCTATCATGTACCAGATTGGAGCTCTGAAAAGATAAGGTATTTTAGTATGATTTATGGTTGCACACCCCTAGGTGGTGATTATAAATCATGGATAAAATATTGAAATGGTGGTTATACACTCATGTTAATTTTATTATTAACCTCCCCTAGGAGCTCTGTTAATAAAATTAATGGCCAAAGAAACGATTATTAGTATATGGTGGATCATACGAGTCTTGGATGGCATATATTAATCAGGAGGGGATCCATGTTCCTGATTGAATTTGGCATGACTCCCCTAGGAGCTTGTTGAATTCTGAGTTGGGAATTATCGTTGTAAGGTTGTGATATTTTCAAGGTTTTGACACATAAACACATTTGTATGATTTTACATGATTGTGTTATCTTACTAAATCATTTTATATGTTTGCTTATGTTTGGTATATGATTCTTTATTGTAGATTGAAAATGTCTAAAAATGCTTTATCATCGATACTTGACAAAAATCAATTAACCGGTGAGAACTATAACGATTGGAAACGAAACCTGGACATCGTCCTTTCCTTTGAGAAATTGAAATATGTTCTGACAACTCCTTGTCCTCCTGAGCCTACGGGAGACTCAAGTAATGAGCAATTCCAAGCGTACGACCGCTGGAAAGATGCTAATGATCAGGCCCGTTGCTATGTTATGGCTAGCATGAACAACATGCTGCAGGCTCAACATCAGGATTATGAGACTGCGAAGCAGATCTTGGATAATCTTGAGGACATGGTTGGAGGCCAGGCCATAACAAAGCGACAAGGGGCGCTTCGAAAACTCTTAAACTATAGACAGAGACCGGGGACATCTGTAAAGGAGCACATGATGTTGGTCATGGGTTACCTCGCTGAGGCTCAAACCAATGGAGTCGACATCGATGTTGAAACTAAGATGACTATGGTCTTTGAGACTCTGTCTAAGGAATTTATTCCGTTTAGAGCTACTTTTAATTTGAGCAATAGATGGGATATGACCTTAACAGAACTGATGAAACAGTTACAGGAGTTTGAACTGCTGATCAGGGAGTCTCCTGCTGGTGGAGAGGCCAACATGGTAGTTGCTTCTGGTTCCAATTCTAACTCTGGGAATGGAAAGAAGCAACGGGCCAAGAGTGGTAAGTCTTCTATTCCTGTTGCAACCAAGAGCAAGAAGAAGAAGAAGAAGAACCCAAAGAAGCTTAAGTGCTTCTTCTGTGGTAAGATCGGGCATATAAAGAAGCATTGCAAGGACTTTCTTTCCAAGGGAGGTAGGTGTGATCTTCTATATTTAGAAATTTGTTTGGTTGAGGAATTCAGTGACATTTGGGTCATAGATTCCGGTGCAACTAATCATGTTTGCGTTTCTCTACAGGGATTCAAAGAAACGAGAAGTCTACTTCGTGAAGACTTAACGCTTCGGATGGGCGATGGATCCTTGGTCTCAGCGGAAGCAGTGGGAGATGTCCATCTTTATTTTGATAATTATAGGAGTTTAATTTTGTGAAACTGTTTTTATGTTCCTAAATTTAAAAGGAATTTAATTTCTGTATCTTCTTTATTTAAAGACTCCTACGTGGTATCTTTTAATGAAAAAGTGGTGATTCGTAAAAACAAATCTTTTATCTGTTCTGGATGGATGCAAAATAATCTATATTTTATCAAACCTAAGATGGACTTATTGCTTAATGCTGAGATAACTGATAATGACTCTAAAAGACTTAAAACTTCTCACTCTAATAAGACTTATCTTTGGCATTTGCGCCTTGGCCATATTAACCTAAATAGGATTCAAAGGTTGGTAAGGGATGGACCTTTAAGTCACTTAAAGGTGGAATCTATACCTCAATGTGAGTCTTGTTTGGAGGGTAAAATGACCAAAAGACCATACGGGTCTAAGGGCAATAGGGCCGAAGGGGTTCTAGAACTTGTGCATAGTGATGTTTGCGGACCGATGAACATCCGGGCACGAGGAGGGTATGAGTACTTCGTCACTTTCATTGACGATCACTCAAGGTATGGGTATGTGTACCTAATGCACCACAAAAGCGAAACTTATGATAAGTTCAGGGAGTTTCAGGCTGAAGTGGAAAAGCAATTGGGTAAACCCATAAAGGCACTTCGATCTGATCGAGGTGGGGAATACCTTTCTGAAGAGTTCTTGGGACACTTGTTAGAGAATGGGATTTTATCCCATTTGACTACGCCGGGCACTCCAGAGCGGAATGGCGTAGCGGAGAGAAGGAATAGGACTTTGTTGGACATGATTCGGTCCATGATGAGTTATTCATCATTGCCTTTATCCTTTTGGGGATATGCACTACAAACCGCATGTTATCTTTTGAACAATGTGCCTTCAAAATCGGTCCCTAAAACTCCTCACGAGTTGTGGACAAGACAGAAGACATCCTTAAACCATATTCGCATATGGGGATGTCCAGCTCATGTCCTGTTTAAGGATCCGAATAAGTTGGAAGCACGTTCAGAAGTTTGCGTGTTTGTAGGATATCCAAAAGGGACTAAAGGGGGTTATTTTTATAACCCAAAGGAAAATAAAGTCGTGGTTTCAACTAATGCAACTTTCCTTGAAGAGAGTTACATGAACGACTTTAAACCTCGAAGCAAAGTGGTGCTTGAGGAGTTGAGGGGTGATCCGTTTACTCCGGAGGTTCCGAATAAAACCATTCCGATCAGTGTAAAAAAACCAAACAAACCTGAACAACAACCTCAGGGGCTTCGGCGTAGTAGGAGGATCGGGCGTCAACCTAAGAGGTATATGTTCAATGGGGAGGTCTTTTTGGCTGAACCGGATGAACATGACAGGGATCCTTATACTTACACAGAAGCTATGGAGGATGTTGATTCAAGACTCTGGACAGAGGCCATGAACACAGAGATGAAGTCTATGGAGACTAATCGAGTCTGGGAGCTTGTGGATCTTGCCGAAGGGGTAAAACCCATAGGGTGTAAGTGGATCTACAAGAGGAAAAGAGGAGTGGATGGAAAGGTCGAAACCTTTAAGGCTAGACTGGTAGCTAAGGGTTATACGCAAAAGGAAGGAATCGATTATGAGGAAACCTTTTCGCCTGTAGCCATGCTTAAGTCCATCCGAATTCTCTTGTCCATAGCTGCCGCTCTCGACTACGAGATTTGGTAGATGGATGTCAAGACGGCTTTTCTAAATGGCTATCTTGATGAGTCCATTTATATGGAACAACCAGACGGGTTCAAGGTCGCAGGTCAAGAGGGTAAGGTTTGTAAGCTGCTAAAGTCTATTTATGGACTTAAGCAGGTTTCTCGTTCTTAGAACATAAGATTTCATCAAGTGATCAAGACTTATGGGTTCTCACAAAATGTGGACAAACCATATGTTTACAAACATATTAAGTATGGGAAAGTGGTTTTTTTACTACTCTATGTAGATAACATTCTGCTTGTTAGCAATGATGTTAGGGCATTGTCATCAGTCAAATTATGGTTGATTAAGTAGTTTGACATGAAGGACTTAGGCGAGGCTAATTTTGTTCTCGGTATCCAGATCTTTCGGGATAGGAAGGACAAAATGATAGCTTTGTCACAGGCCGGCTACATAGATAAAATTCTCAGGAGGTTTGCAATGCAGGATTCCAAGAAAGGTGGGCAACCATCTAGGTCTGGAATTACTCTTTCTAAGAAAGACTCTCCAAAGTCTTATGAAGAAAGAGAATACATGAAGAAGATACCTTATGCTTCGGCAGTGGGTAGTCTCATGTATGCCATGCTTTGCACTCGACCGGATATTAGCTATGCGGTCGGGATTGTGAGTCGATTTCAGGCGGATCTAGGACCGAACCATTGGGTTGCGGTAAAGCATATTTTCAAGTACCTGAGAAGGACTCGAGGGTATATGCTTGTGTATTCGGGTGAGGATTCAACTCCTCTAGGATACACTGATTCAGATTTTCAATCCTGTCTGGATTCTAGGAAATCGACTTCGGGGTTTGTGTTTACTCTGGGTGGCGGTGCCATCAGTTGGAGAAGTGCGAAGCAAGATTGCACTTCGGATTCAACGATGGAGGCCGAGTATGTGGCGGCTAGTGATGCTTCGAAAGAAGCAGTGTGGCTCCGTAAGTTCCTTGGGGATCTTGAGGTAGTTCCTAGTATGGATAAAGCGGTATCACTGTACTGTGATAACAGTGCGGCGGTAGCTAATGCTAAGGAACCAAGATTTCACAAGAAGAGTAAGCATATTGATCGGAAGTATCATGTGATAAAGGACTTCGTTGAGAGCGGGCATGTCACGGTGTGCAAGATCGCGTCAGAGGACAATTTAGCTGATCCATTTACGAAGACACTTACTGGGAGAGTCTTCGAAAGGCATGCGGAAGCTATGGGGATGCGAAATTTGCTGTATTTACTCACTTAGTGCAAGTGGGAGATTGTTAGACATGTATGTCCTAAGGAGTAAAAATGTAATACGTTTTTGGATACATTTTTATCAATAAAGAATTTATTCATATATACCAAATATTGTCCTCTTTACGTTCATATTTGTTGAATGTATGATAAGCAAACAGTAGTCTGAGACTGTCAGTCTAAACCTTAAGAATTGGGCATATGATGGGATGATTATGCAGAAGACACAATTCTTAGGGTGATGGTCTAAAACACATGAACCGCAATCGAGGGAATAAAGTTGGGCGCTTTATTCATGAAAAGATTGTTATGTTGTCTATATCCCTTTTGGGAGATGGTTTGTCTTGACCATCGGAGTTGGACTCCATGAATAGAAACATTGGCACGTTGTCATAGGTGACGATGTGTTGGATCGGGACATAAAGTGAATTGATTTGGATTAATAATTCTGTCTTGGCAAATCGATTCACTTTAGACAATCATTTGTATTGTATCTTAATCCTGAGATGAATAATAGGCCCGTTGTCTCGACTTGTGTCTTTTGATGTACCAATGGGTGACTCCCACATCTCTATAGTGGCATGCATGCCGGTACGTTGGAGGCATGACTCTTGATAGCGTAGACTTGTTATTCATAGATATGGAATCCATAGCTCCTCTTTAGGAGTAATGATATCCTCTTATATGCGTTGTCCTGTAATTAGAAAACTGGAGTGCTCAACCATTTGGATACATAGGTGTAACCGAATGGTATACTATCTTTGGATGGTAAGTTTTCTAATGGTGAGACAATGGAACGTAAGATAAAAATAATCGGGAAGGTAAGACAGAACTTTTCCTTAAGCCGATTATGGATGATCATATGGGGATGCGATACACTATGATATGTCATGGAGACTTAGCTACACGAACTTCGTAATTCTATAAAGTTCGAGAGTGCAGCTCCAAGCTTTTAGTGGAGTAGCGTTGGAGTTGATAATTGTGAAATATATATCTGGGATATTGGGTTTCATAATTATCATGAGCTTGAACTTTATAGGTCCATTTTGGTCCCCTTTGCTAGCTCACAAAATCCTGTAACGACACGGCGTGCTTTTCCAATAATTGGTGACTTATGTCGGATTTATCAGATTGGTTTAAAATTTATAAGAATCAAATAATTCATGTCTGTTTATCGGTTGAATTGATTATGTAAGAAATTAGTTCAAGATGAACCTGTTGAATTATTGCGTTCAGGTAATTCTTGTTTGTTTATCGGTTGTTTTAATTTTGGACAATTAGAACAAGATAAACTTGTAGAATTATTGTGAATTGATTTATTTTCTTAGAGATTATATTGATAAAGTTTGTTTTGATCAGATATCTTTTCTATTGGGATATTTGAATCAAAACTGAGACTTTATCCTTTAGAATCTCGGGTGGAAAATAAAAGATTCACGGAGATTTTTTCTCGGCAGTTCGGCCTGCCTATCAAAAAGTTCGGCCTGCCGACCGACGACAGTTAAGATTACGCGTTTTCACGCGGATCTTATCAGATATTGATCCGAACTTGATTCTGTTTCGATTTTTTGAGACCTAATCTTATATGGACTGATCCTAGGACCAATAGGTATAAAAAGGGAGTGAGTCTAATGATTTAATTAGATCAATTTGAGAGATTAAGAGTGATACTCTTCTAGTGAGCATCTGAAAACTCCCTAAGAGCTTGTGTTCACAAATCACGAACACTAGCTTTGGGTTCTCTCTATTGGTTGGAAGGAGAGTCACCGGTGGAAGAGCTGTACGTGTGAGCCCACACTCACTCCGTTGTGGATAGAGAATAGCAAAGAAGACCAGTTGGTTGAGGCTCTTCTGGAACGTTACTTCTCTACACAGGTCGCGGAGGTTCTTCGGTACACTGAGGTTAGTAAGATCTGTTTAATTTATACATATAACATGTCAAACTTGTATTTTGGAAAATAATCTGATGAAAAATTTTTAAAAATTCCGCTGCGCACTTTGTTTCCAACAAGTTTAGTGTAGCACCAAATGTTAAAAGTATAATCATCATTATTATACAGTTCCCAATCATTAGATAATTTAGCATAACTAACCTACAGATTAAGAATCTTACATTATTCAAACGAAATATATATAAAGCTAAGAAAACTTCGATATGTAACAGGTAGCACTATCGTCTACTCCTCATCGGATCGATTACACTCAACTCTACTTGAGAGGTTAAAAAAATGAGGAATGAGCATCAACATACCCAGTAGGAAATCAATTACTCATCTTTAGATTTCATTATTTATTGTATTAACTCTAACATGGTTAGTTCATTATCTAACAATATTATTTATTTTATAACAATCTCATGATGTTCATATCTAGTGGATACCCTATAATAAATACTACCATGTTTCTATAACATATTTTTATAACTCATGATTAAATGATGCTGTTTGGTATCCACAATGAAGTTGAGAATCATGTCTCTCTACTCAATGTAATCTTGCAAGGCGCGCTTGACAACTCAAAACTAACGGTCCAAGAGTTGTCGGGTGAGGAACTTCAAGTCTTGGATCCTCACCAAGACGTTTTTTGTATAGTGCGTTTTAGGCCTTTTTACCCAAGGGAGCACCAACGCCTCTCCCTATTTACATTTTAGGGTATACGTGCATAAAAACGTAACCATCGCCCTCTTCACATATAAAATCCTCTCATATCCTTACCAATATATGTATAGTCCTTATTATTTAATTATGCTTCTCAAATTATGTTAAAAACGTATCAAAACAACTTGACCTCACTATATACTACAAGACGAGTCCACAGTATTATGTCTTAAATGATATTTATATAATAATATTAACAAAATAAAATATAATTTATCTTACAAAACAATAACTAATTTTAGTTAAATAAAGCCTCACAAAAGTTGAGTAATAGAATCACTATGTCTTTAACGAATAATCTACTAATAACTTCTAGCTCACAATACCGATATTACCACGTAAACTCTAAGTACATCGTTATCATAACCATAACTTAAATCCTAATATATAATTATATTAATTTACTATTTATTTATATTAGTATGCCAAAATCATTAATATGCTAAAAATATGAATATCAATTTTCCAACTTAATTTTGGTAATTATAAAATAAATAAAAATAACTATAAAATAAAAAACATAAACCTTGGACAAAATCCCATGTTATAAGGGTATTTTAGTCATTTTGCATCTATAACCTATTTGGGTAAAATGACACTACTATCCCTGATTTTTTTGGAAAACGTTCTTCATCAGAGTTGTTCTACTCTCTGTTATCTACAACTTTATATTTTGATCGAGATGTAATTCTAACTCCTTGTGATCCGTTTTTCAAAAATCATTTTCATGAGAAAAAGGGCATTTTGGGCATTATGTAACTTTTTGGGAGTATCTAACTTCCGTCAGCATGTGTTTAAACCATTTACAAACCGTGTAAAACAACATAAACACAGAATAAATCATGCCACATCAATTCCTTTTTATACCAGACCTTGTTTTTCTGCCATTCACAATTTCAGCTCACATTTTTACAAACAACTAAGCTAGATTTGTGGAGTTTCATGCTTTTGGACTAATAGGGTGTTTGAAAAAGTAGTAGAAACCAGTGATGAGAACCACTTTATCGTAGCATGTGAGAGTTTTATACTGTAGCATATTTTTTTATTGTTACTGTAACATGTGAGAGCTTTACACTTTTCATAACTGAGATTGTGATGGGAACTGAGTGGTTCCCACCACTGCCAAACACCACCTAAATCTATCATTGACAACACATAGTAGTGAATAGCTATCATTTAACCATGCTTACAGTCAAATCATCACATATTTTACCAAACTCTAAAGATTTACAACCTCATCTCAACTCGAAATGGTTCTTTTCCGAAGCTCTTTACGTCAAGTTCCTTGCTAGTCTCCTTAAAAACCTTCAAATCCGTGCACTATCTTAAACTTGATCTTCCTTAAAGAAAATACATTTAGAATCAAAACCAAAACCGTAAGTTCTCATTAAACTAGCAAGAATATAGTGGTTGATCTCTTGATGAAATGTACACTAACTTGTCTAACCTTCCCAGAATGAACTTTGGTTGGATCTTTACGCTTTTTAGAAGAAAATTTTGAGAGGGTTTTAAAATTTCATTTTTAGAGGTCAAGGAGGGATGAGAGTCGTTTTTAATTATGTTTGACTTAGTAGATGGAAATAACACATGTAAAAAGAATAAGGTGACTAAAAAGAAGGCTGAAATAGAGGTTGTATTTAGCACTTCTCGTGGTATTTACCATTTCATCCTCGGTATACTAAGACCAATCAAATTATTGACCTACATCAGTGAAGCTTAACATACCATTTTCCAAGACAACAAAATTAGGTAATACAATGCTTCAACATATTTGCGTTTACAAAGCTTCGACACCAAAGAAATTAAATGAAGAAAAAAAGGACAACCACTCTTACTCACTTTTGACCCATATAGATCTTGTACTAATCAATGTTTAAGAAAAGTATGCAACTAATTTCAAAAATGAAAAAAGAAAAGTATGCAACTGACGCTTGAAATTTTAGAAAACGTTACAATTAAGCCCAAAATTGTAACTTTATTAGTTTAATTGACAGACTAGGTCCATTCTGTTTTTTGGTTAACAAAATAGAGTAATTCTTAAAAAAAGAAAAAAAGAAAAAAAGAAGAGTAAATTGAGAAGAAACTTTGTACTCTATATATACTTACATTAACGAGGCCGTGATTGCAAAATTTCCAAAGGTTGGAGGGCATCATTGAAAAATTTTAAAGTTTAGGGCAATCTTGTGCAGGATGTAAAGCTCAGCTGTTTTTTAACCTTATTTTTTATTCTTACTCATTTGACCTTCTTCCCCTATGAAAGGGAGACTAGTACTCCTTGTTTTTCCGATGCCCACAAATAGAAAATTTCATAGTATTTTGCAATTATAATAGCATAACAAGGCAACTCTTGCATTCCATAAAAATTGGAGAAAACATTTTTTTTGTTTTTTTGACGATTTGGACAACAGCACAAATTGCTCAACCAAATCGCAGTTTAAAAAAAAAAGATGTCCAAGAACATTAATTATAACCAATTTTAATTAAAAAAATTATAATATATAAAAATTTTATATTATAATAATAAAAAATTTTAGTTTTAACTCACCTCATTTAAATTTCTCTTTACAAAAGAGAAAAAAGATCAGCCACAAGATGGGTCCCGCTTCATCATCCGTGGCGTATGCTCAAGTCTTACGTTCTCACCCACCAAACCACCAACCCTCCCGAAACCCCAAGCCCACAAAAGCATCAATTTCATTTTCTTTTCCTTACAAGAAAAAAATAAAAAAAGAAAAATCATTTCAGCTAAAATATATTTCTTTTTTCCAAAAAGAATTCTAATCTATCCTTATCGCATTTAACTCATGACTGGCCCGGCCGGAAGATTTTGGTGCCCAAAATTGTTTTTGTTTTTTAATCGTATGCAGTTAAAATTCCACCCTCTTATAAAATAGTGAACTCCCATGTGGGTCTCATGCGTTTATGGATTTCACCATAGAAAGGTAAATTTATAATTCGTCCGGACAGATAAATGTTATGTTTAATTTATTAATTTGAACCGAAAATTTTTCAATTTGCATCAAGTTTGTTACCGTCTCTTTTCTTGTAAAAGTTGAATTGTCATAATTTTAGTTTTAACTGATGATTTAAACATTATAAAGATTTCTCAATAATAAGTCTGATACTTTCTATATTGTTAACAGTCATGCTATTTCTTTTACGGACGATAGAATGAGAGGTTAATGGCCCGTTTGGTTCGAGTATTTAAATAGAGTATTTGAATGAAGATTTAAATTTTTGTAAGAGGAAATACTGTAGCAAAATGATTCAAACCGTGATTCAAGTATCGAAACAAACGGGCCTTAGTGATTCCAATAATCTTGTTTTTTAGCCGGTAAACAAAAAAAAAAAGTGTATTAACCACTAACCTACAATTTAAGGCAGACTACGCTCATAAAACATATTTGACGATGTTGTCTGAAAATTTTTCTTACAATATCCAACGCCCTTAAATCTATATATTTTGTTCTTGGTGCATACATGCTCTAAGGTAATTTTACACTTAGACTTAAAAGTTCCTGGACCAAAGTTTATTATAGAAAAGAGCTGACATATGTATAACAGTGCACGCCCAAAATAAAAACTCAAAAAAGAAAAAACAAAGACAAGAAAAGAAGAAGCTTGTCCCAAAAAAATAAATTAGAAAAAAAGAAAAACAAAGATCCGAAAAGAAAATATCAGAATAGCTTTCAAAAAAAAAAAAAAAAAACAGAAAATAGGACAAAAGATCCACAAATCCCGACCGTTGATTTGCGCTACTTAAACACCCTCTCGTCCTTCGTTTCCCTTGTGCTTACTCTCTGTTCGCCACAAAACCCGCTTACGAGAGTTAACCCCAAAGACCAAACCCTTGCTCTTCAGATCCTCAGATCCACTCCTCTCATGGCTCTCTCCGTCGAGAAGACCTCCTCCGGCCGTGAGTACAAGGTCAAGGACATGTCCCAGGCCGACTTCGGCCGTCTCGAGATCGAGCTCGCCGAGGTCGAGATGCCCGGCCTCATGGCCTGCCGCGCCGAGTTCGGCCCTTCCCAGCCCTTCAAAGGCGCCAGGATCACCGGCTCCCTCCACATGACCATCCAGACCGCCGTCCTCATCGAGACCCTCACTGCCCTTGGCGCCGAGGTCCGCTGGTGCTCTTGCAACATCTTCTCCACCCAGGACCACGCCGCCGCCGCTATCGCCCGCGACTCCGCCGCCGTCTTCGCCTGGAAAGGTGAGACTCTCCAGGAGTATTGGTGGTGCACCGAGAGGGCCCTCGACTGGGGCCCTGGCGGTGGCCCCGACCTCATCGTTGACGATGGCGGTGACGCCACGCTTCTGATCCATGAAGGAGTTAAGGCTGAGGAGATCTACGAGAAAACCGGTCAGCTTCCCGATCCGGCTTCCACCGACAACGCCGAGTTCCAGATCGTGTTGACGATTATTAGAGATGGCCTGAAGACCGATCCCAAGAGGTACCACAAGATGAAGGAGAGACTCGTTGGAGTTTCCGAGGAGACCACCACCGGTGTCAAGAGGCTTTACCAAATGCAGGCCAATGGAAGCTTGTTGTTCCCCGCCATCAATGTCAACGACTCTGTCACCAAGAGCAAGGTAATTATTGGAGCTTGATTGTTTTCTTTCTCTGATTGGTTCGGATCTAGGGTTTTCTGATTTGTGTTTGTTCAGATCTGATTGGAGTGTTTTGATTTTTCTTGAGCTCTAGTCGCCATCTTCTAGGTTTTGAATCAGATCTTTTTTGTTGTTTATATTCTAGCTTAATTTTGATTAGTGATATGTTCAATTATGCTAATCACTGAGCCTAATTTTTAATACGGAGTATAAAAGCACAATTTGAAATTGGTCGACGACGGACGTATAAATTTCGATTAATTTTTAGATTTACGAATCTTGTCTTTGACGATTGCTTTTGCTATTCCATGATTTTAGGAGAATAATAGAAAACTGATTTCTTGTAAGATCTGAAACTGTAATTGTGAACTACTTTATTTTTAATTCAATTTATTGTTTACCTTTTTTACTTGAGTAATCTAAACAAAGCTTTGTTAAATTTTGTTTGGTTCAAATTAACAGTTCGACAACTTGTACGGGTGCCGCCACTCTCTCCCTGATGGTCTGATGAGGGCCACCGATGTCATGATTGCCGGAAAGGTCGCTGTTGTCTGTGGATACGGAGATGTTGGCAAGGGCTGTGCTGCTGCCCTCAAGCAGGCCGGAGCTCGTGTGATCGTCACTGAGATTGACCCCATCTGTGCCCTCCAGGCTCTCATGGAAGGTATCCCGGTCTTGACCCTCGAGGATGTTGTCTCCGAGGCTGATATCTTCGTCACCACCACCGGTAACAAGGACATCATCATGGTTGACCACATGAAAAAGATGAAGAACAACGCCATTGTGTGCAACATTGGTCACTTCGACAATGAAATCGACATGGTCGGACTTGAGACTTACGCCGGCGTGAAGCGCATCACCATCAAGCCCCAAACTGACAGATGGGTCTTCCCCGAGACCAGCAACGGAATCATTGTTTTAGCTGAGGGTCGGCTCATGAACTTGGGTTGTGCCACTGGACACCCCAGCTTTGTGATGTCCTGCTCTTTCACCAACCAAGTGATTGCACAGCTCGAGCTGTGGAATGAGAAAGCAACTGGAAAGTACGAGAAGAAGGTTTATGTCTTGCCAAAGCACCTTGATGAGAAGGTTGCCGCGCTTCACCTCGGCAAGCTTGGGGCTAAGCTCACCAAGCTCACCAAGGAACAGGCTGACTATATCAACGTTCCGGTTGAGGGTCCGTACAAGCCCGTGCACTACAGGTACTGAGAAAGAGAAGGCTCAGCCGGTCAAGAGAGAACAAAAAAAAAAAAAAAAAATTGCAGCGGATTGTTTAATTTTACCTTTTCTGATCTGATGATATTCAATAGTAGGTTTTGATTTTTCTAGGTGTTCTTGTGTTGGTGGTGGTGGTGGGTGGTTTTTGGGAGGAAAAAGGAGTGATTGGGTCTCTGATGAAGACCATGGGTTCAGTTCTAAATAAGGACGGTCTGGGTTCTGTGGGATTATTGTAACTTCTGCGGTATAAGTTCTGTTGAATTTTCTTTTGTCATAGTAGAAGAAAAGAACGAAAAAAAATTGCCTGCATTTTGTTTCAACTTGGCCTCAATTATTGCTATTTTTTGCCCTTTATTTGGGCACTCTATTATCTATTTTGTTGCTATTGTTCTACATTTTCATGCTCGGAACTCGAAACAAATTACTACTTTTCTTGTTATTGCCATTTTGTTTTTGATTGCCAGGTTGCCTCTTAAGTAATTATTGTCGTCTAACATATTCTACCATGGTGTTAGATTTGGTTTTATTCTAGGGTTTCGAAGCGTTGGCTGAACCAGACATTCATGCTCAAATTGCACGCTCTCCCCGTTCCAATAGTTATAAAACTGTCTCTTACTAATAGTGACTGTGATTTTTAGCGATCGTGGTGAATAACTGAGTGCTTGTCGGCCATCATCTTATCTTGGTGTTGACGCGAAACACTTTTCTTGTGATGTCTGCATACTGCACAGAGCGCGCGGTGGGTGGGGTCTTGCGTAGGATTGTTTCGGATTGGCTGTCTTATTTTTATTCGTATTTACTGAATATAAATCACTGGACACAGGCAATGCTAGTGGAAAAAGAGGGGAGGAGAAACATATATGGGTAGGTTTGGTAAATAGATTTGAATTAGTGATTTGATTTGAGTTATATAATTTAAATTAGAATTTAAATTAGTGATTTGAATTGTTATTTGAATTAATATTTGGATGTATATTTAAGTTTTAATCTAAATATAGAATAAAATTGAATTTAAATTTTAATCTGAATATAGAATAACATTGAAATTTATTTTTGGAAAGACAATAAAAATACTTTTTAATTTATTAATAGATTTAATAAAATTTTAATGTTAATGATCTTAAAAAATATACAATGTGGATATAAATTTATTCTGTTTTTTATTAGGAATATAATAAGAAAAAAATTATTTCAATTGGACATCAAATGAAGAAGTTATGATTTTTTTTTTAAATATAAGAGAATTTTAGCTTTTATTGTAGCAAAGATATTTGAGTATCAAAAGTTTAGTGGAGAGTTAAAACTCTCATTTGATTTAAATTTAGGGGAAAAAATATATATCTAAAGTATACTTAATATTTAAAATTAAATCTATTAAGTTTAAAAAATACATAAAATATATATATATATATATACACATACATACATACATATAGAAAAAGAAAGCACGCAAGCAAAGTGGGCTGCTAGAGTTTGGTGAGCGTCGGTGGTGTAGCTGGTCGCGAAAACTTTATATTGATATATTTTTAAATTTTTTGATTATTTGTATCGATTTACTTTTGTCATCTCAATCATGAGGCCATGTTGGCGGATAAGGACACAAACACAACGCTTTTATTTAATCATTAATTGTTCTCATTCTCAAAAAAAAAAAAAAAAAGAGAGTCATCGGCTGTCTTTTTAGAGTTATACTCGTTAATCTGATCACTAAATTGTAAATTTGCAGTCTATTGGGATACAATCGAGCAACGATTTCATAACTTACTTGGCTCCACTTGATAAAGAGTTCAAATTCTCTTTTTAATTTTTTTTTTAAAGAAGTGATGGTAAAATTTTGAGTGATGTTGGACACAAATTATTTATTATATTTTTTTAAAAAATATTTTTACATTTATACTTTTAATAATGTAGTAATTTTTTTAATATTTTATTGATTAAACATACATAATAATTTAAATTCAGATATCATATGCATATAACAATAAACAGTGGCGCATCATTTGGTATTCAAGTGTGGCAAACAATTTCAATTTGGTGTCAATCGCATAGTTCGGATTTTAATAACAAACAATAATTTTAATCACTTTTGAGATTAAAACTTATCTACGATGCTTGAATTTCAAGTCTGTTGCATTTTGTTCCCTTACCTTTTGAATGTAGTTGTCGCACATACTAATCTCTCAATAATCTTGCTTTATTCTTCGGTCTAACTCTATTAAAAATTTCCCGTAACTTGCATTTTGTTTAAAGGTAGTGTTTTCATTTTGATTTTTGTTTTTGAAAAAAAATTTGAAAATTAAATTTGTTTTGAGAAATGTCCTAAGACTATTTTTCAAATTATGTTTGGTTTATATATAATGGTATGTTTGTAACAGAAATATTTTTAATAAAAAATTATTAAGATAAATAAAACCTAAATTTTAATTTTTTAAAAACTAATTATTAATATTTTAATTTTTTATTAGTATTATCAACAAAACGATTGAGGAGATTTCCTCTTCTTCTGCTACAATAAGGCTAGGATGCCGGCAATGACCCACCCTGACCAGCCCAGCCCCACCCCTGACGGCCTAGCCCTACCCCAACTAGCCCGCCCCATGCCAACTAACTCAACCCCACCATGATGAACCCAATCCATTCCCGTCACTTGTTGCCTCCCGTTGCGAGATCCCTCTCGTTGCGAGCTGCCTCCTATGGCAAACAGGTCGGTGCTATAGTCACTGGTGTTGAGGTCGATGGAAGGTGGTGAGAGGAGGGGCTGAGTGGCTCGCCAATGAGGGTTGGGAGGGGGGTTCTGTGTTTGTCGAAGAAAGGAAGAAAAAGAGTTGAAAACAATTAAAATTTGTTTTCAATCTTCATACATAATTTGAGAGTTTTAAAAAATGTTTTTGTTTTTGTTTTTTGTCCAAAACTTAACTAAACGTGTTCTTAAATTGGTTTTTATTTTTTGTTTTCTCAAAAGCAACAAAAAATTTCAAAAAACAGAATCAAATGGCCCTCAATAATGACAAATAAGGTAAAATACTAAATGGGTTGGTTCATGACCCGTGGACGTATTCTGTAATTCGTTACTTAGATAGTCCTTCGTTTCATCGTCCTAACCCTCCAACATAATTGCACTCATAATACTTCGTATTCTTTTTTTTTTTTTTTTTTAAACTTGAAGTCCACCTCAAATGATTAGTTTTTGAAATAAATGATGTTATTCAACTTTAGAATATTTTGGCAGAACAATATGGGCATAGACGGAGCTGCCTAAAGCGTAAAGGGGCCGCAGCCCCTAAGCCCAATTGGCTCTTTCATTTTCTTTAAAAAAAAATTAATTTTACCCCCTCTTTTCTTGTATTACCCATCTTTCAGTCGTCCAAATTTTTTAATATAAATTTTGGCCTTCTGTTTCACAAAATTTTATTTGTACCTCTAGTTTTGATATAAAACTTATAATTTTTCCTTTAAATTTTCTATTTCTAAATTTTTAATGCAAAAAGTTTTAAAAAGTTTTATGCACACTCTTAACTCTTACTTCTAGTCAGCGTCTAACACAATAGACTTTGTTTAAATTTTGATTTAACCCAAGCCTTTTTCTAGCTCTGTCCCTCTTAATGTGAGGAGGTGACAATGGACCTTATGCACAATGGCGGGGCTGGCCTTTTAGTTCCGTCGGGATGGGTGCATACTATTACTTTTTTAAATAATATAAAAATTATGTAATGATATTTTTCAAGAACTACGAGACATATATTGAGAATCTTAAGGTATGAGAATATATTCTATAGAGTTTTGTCTTGAAAAGTTAAGTATTTACAAAAAATTGTTTGTTTTGCGTACTTTTTATGTAATTTTAATTACAACTAATATTTAGAAGCATACACTATCAACAAGGATACCCTAGTATAGTTTTTTTTAAGCATTTTGAGGATAATAAAATGATCTTTTACAATAGGAATTGTCTTTTTATACTTCAGCGGTAGCTATTGTTTTAGCCATTAACATTTTGATATGCGAGTAATCATATTAAAATACTAGAGTGCACGATACATAACTGCTTCTACTTTCACGAGAACATTGAAAATTAATTTCAGTTCCTACAGGTAGTGAAAAAGGCATTTCCTACTATAAAAGTTCCTCGTAAAAAAGGTTTAACTACATAATTATACCTCCTAGTTTCAATTATTTCTTAATTTGTCCCTCAATTTTTGAAAACTACAAAGATATAATTTAAATTTAAAAAACTTATTTCAACTTTATTTTTATAAATAGAAAAAATTGGACAAAACAACATAATTACTTTTAACCTGTTATGAAAAATATCTCATGAAAATAAAAACGCAAAAACTCTTAAAATAAAACATAAAATTTCAAGAAAAAGTTCTTAACTTTTATGACATTTTAAACGTTAAAATATTTTTAAAAAAATGTTCTCAAGAAAAAAAATATATCTTAAAAATAAAACTCAGTCTAATTAAGGGTATACTTGTTTTATTTTCATATTTTTATCCAAAAAGACTGTGAGAGATAAAATTAAAACAAGTTTTTAAAATTCAAAAGATATTTTTATAGTTTCTTAAAACAAATGGATAAATTAAGAAATAGTTAAAACTAGGAAGTATAGTAATGTAATTAACCCAAAAAGTTGTACCTTATATTTTAAATTGTATCACATATTTCAAAATTATGTTCCATTCTTACCTTTTTTCGGTCTAAAATCAACTGTCAATTTAACTACAAAACATATTTAAACTCCATAAATAAGATAAAAAGATAATAATTTAACATAAATTTTAAATGTGAAGGTATAAAAATGCAAACCTCATAAAGCATATTACAATAACTCATGAGTAAAATGAGTAAAGTTGATTATCAAAAGAATTATAGGAACAAAATGAAAACAATAAAGGTCGATGGAAGCATATATGAGAATATTAAATCTCAGTGGGGGAAAAAGAAAAAAAGGAAAAAATTTTAAGGGTTAAAATCTAATTTTTAAAAAGTCAATGGAACGGCAGCCCCACTCGGCCCTACTTAAATCCACCACTGCTTATGTGCACCAACTTCACCAAGATGATCGCTTGATGTTATCTTGGTATGTATGCGATGTCATTTGGGAGGGAGGGGAATATTTCCGTTGGGGGCTCTGGTGGTCATAATGACCTACAAATCTACCGAAAGAAAGAATTGTGGGAGGAAACAAGGAACCCAATGAGCCTAGACACCACCAGCAGGATGATGTCGTATTGTCTTGGTACGTGTGTGACATGATTTATGAGGGAGAGAACTTATGTTAGGGGCTCTGATAAACATAAAATCCATTGTCACGACAAACAAATCTATTAGCAAAGAATTTTCTTTTTCAATCCCTATAGGGATAAAATCCCAATACTCATAACCAATACCCTTATCTAATATATAGTATATTTTTTAAATCGAAATCTACTGTTGTGAGTAATGAGCCTTTATCCATATGAAGTTAAATAGAAGTGTTCATCAACAAACTTGCAACGTCACGCAACGTTGCCACTAGCCATCTCAATCTTGTTGGACAAGTGGGATTATGTTAATTTGGGGCTTTGTTCTTGGCCTCCCTAAAAAGGGAGCAAGCAATATTTGAAGGATCAATGAGTGTGTTTTATGATGATCGCTGGGAGTGTTCTTGGACGTATACGCCGAGCACCCTCCCTAGGGTGGCACATCAAGCATTCCCCTGTATCTTAGGCAGTAATCTTTGCCATCTCCCAGCAAACTATTGCTATTTCCTAGCCAAGATGACCAAGGAGTATATTCTCTATAGAATTGGCGGGACGGTCAGACCATAGCCTAATCAACCTTGTCGAACACAACAACACTTTTTGCAAATAGTAGTGGATGAGACCCAAAGGCCACTACATCGCACCATCTCAACCCTTTAATAGAAAATCCTCCTTTTTTAGAGATCGCAATGCCTATTACCAGCCATCTAAGCTCCAAAGAAGTATACATAGGGGTCTTAGGTCAAACCCATCTAACATCCAGTCCAAACCAAACACTGAATATAGGGGCATTAACTCTACTCCAAAGGTAAGTGGGATGTCTTACCAAACCTAGCCTCTCCGCATTGGTCCTATATTGATATGGTTTGTTGACGCTTATCGGAGTTCGCGCGACGGATCAACACCTTGTGCGGCTGCGCACGGTGGTCAGCTTTTCCCCTGCTCGTCTGTGCCTGATCTGACAGACCTGCTATAAGAGGAAGGACGCTTTGGGAGCAAGAAAAAGACGAGACAGTCAATAGACAAGGGCTTTCCGATGCTCAAGGCAGGAGTTGCTCAACAGAGAACGGGAACTTGTTAGGTGGGAAGAAGCATGCATGCTGGATGCAATAAATGCACCCTATTTATAGGTTGCCACTTGGACCGGGTGTTTAGGTAGGTTTTGCCCACGACCTGAGTGTTACATCAAGGCGCGTCAGATGGGAGAGGACAAGTGTCGTGCCCTTCGCCAGTGGATTGTTTCCCATCCGACGGCAAGTTGTTCGCCATCTGTTAGCCAGTGATGGTGAGTAGAAGTCCACTTACAAGTGAAAAGAATGCGACCCAAGCTGGTCCTTGACCTAAGGAGGCGACCAGCTACGGTGTGGCCTGAGAGACCCTGAAAAGCACCTCAAACAAACGATCTAAGCTTATTAGGAATAGTTATCAATTCACCGTAGCTTTGTTGAGCTCCTTAGTTGACCACCTGAAGTAAGGCTCCTCGGTAGTGGCGTCGAGCTCACCCTCAACAGTAGTCCCCTAGTTCACTTGGTCGATGCTTGGCCGGGTAGACTATGCTTAGTGGGTGAGGTTGGCTTAAGATGGAAGTCTAAACAATGTCCCGAGGTAGTGTAAGATGAAAGGTCATGCGATGATGCTCGGAGGGACACGTGTCACCACGCAATCGGGTATTTCTCTATCAAGCGTAATCATCGCATCTCTTCGGTTTCCACACCCAAGTTTCGCACCTGGAATGGCTATAAATAAGGCTTTTATCGCTGTCATTTTCATGTGCAATCAAGGCCACACTTCGCTTCCTTTGAGTTTTAGCTGCTGAGTCATAGTTGACAACCCAAGAACTCTTCATTCCCAAGCTTCCACGACCTAATCAGGTAATTTTTCAAGGAGCGCGAGAAAATGAGTGACCTTTTACGAGTGGCCGAAATATTAAGGGTCGATGCCGAGCTGGAGGTAGCCAAGGATAGAGCAAGCACCTCTGGCCGAGACTCTAGGGCCCCTGTCCAGGTTCTGGGTACGGTGATCGTAGACATTTTCGATGAGGAGGAAGCAGCTAAGGAGGCAGAATTGGAGATGAGTGCCGCCGAAGATGAGGGTGAGAGGGTTGTCATCACTCAAGTTTGGGGAGTGACCGCTTATTGTGTAACTCAGCCCTGGCAAACATCTGTAGTGGCCTACTCTAGCGCAATGACAGCATCTCGGCTGGAGGACCTGCGCTAAGAATTTGATATTCCAAATGACATCGTCCTCATCGTGCCCGAGGAGAATGATTCCCCCTGACTCTGCCCAAGGGGTGTATAACTTTATAAGCGGAGATTTTTAGGGCCGGGTTGCACTTGCCATTCCATCTATTCCTCTGCCGGGCACTCAATGACCTGAATGTATGCCTAGCCCAGCTCAACCCGAACAGCTACAGGTTGCTGATCGGGATGTACATATTATAGAGGTACCACCGGGCTACCAAGATGCCGTGGGAGGCATTTAAACAAGTTAACAAGATGAAGAAGCTTCCCCGACAATCTGGCTGGTATTACGTCATTGGTTTTAGGAAAGACTTTATTTTGGACAACCCCAACTCATACAAGCTATGGAAGTTTGAGTGGTTCTACGTCAGGAGAAATTATTTAGCCTAAGCTGGTGAGGCCGTCCCTGTGGATCAACGTGTCTTGAGGACCTTTGAACAGGGGCACGTGTGGTCTAAGAGGCCATGGGCGCCGAGCCACATTATCAGGGAAGTCAAAGACCTGTTCAATAAGCCAGAAGCCACGAGACAACAAGCGTTCCTGCTCAAGAAAGAAACCATTTCCCGTTATGGCTAGTTTAGGGAGTCCAGCAGAACCAATCCTTTTTCCAACATCCAACCTGCTTGGTCAGCCAGACAGGTGATAGTGGCGAGTCCGAGCGCTACAGACATCCTAGCGCCAAGCACCTCTAAATCCGAGTGGCCGACGAGGGAGCCATCATTGAGAATCAAGAACTCGTCGAATGGCTCCTTCGATACGGGGCCACCCATAGCAGACGAGGACCTCATGGACGTGATTCGGTTTTTGTACCCGTCTAGTCAGCTCTGGATTGGAGGTGAGGTCTGAGTTTTTTTTACTGTGCTTGTCCTGACTTGGGGGTTTTCTTGGTTTTGTAGAGAAGTCTTCTCGACCAACTAATGCAAAGGAAAGGCGAGCCATGATGGAGCGCCTTCGCCGCCAAAAAGGGAAGGCAGCGGTCGGGAAGAAGTGGAAGAGGACTCCAAGGCCAGAGTAACCACCAAGGTCCAAACAGCTGCCATAGTCCGAGGGACCATCCTAAACAATCCAAGTTCTCCCACCATCGTCGATGAGGACTAGGGCTTCGTCAAGCCAAACCCTACCTTCTACAATCACAACCGCCGTGGTGCCTCCCACGGGAGACCCTCTGAGGAGGCGACTAAATTACCACTGCAACATCCTCGAGCACCTCAGGGATGCTGTTCTCGGCGAGTCATTCCTGGAGAACCTCCAAGGAGAGGAGTTCGAGGGCCTATCTAGCGCTGCCTTCCGCTCTACTGCCAATGTGAGTTAAAATTCTACACCGAGCTTCTTTTGACTTTCTTGCATACTGACTTTGTCTTCTCAGGCATGCACCTTCTTAGACGAAAGGAGCTCAACTTAGAGAAAGAAAAGAGGCACAAGAAGACCGCCCTCGAAAAGCACGAGGTCGAGAAAGAGCTCAGTGCTAAGAACATCGAGCTAGAACAAATCAAGAAAGCTCTTTCCCAGGCTGAGGATGAGGCCAAAAAGGCAAAGAAAGAGGCCAAACAAGCTAAGGCAACGACGAAGGAGGCAAGGAAGGCAGCCAAAGAGGTGAGGAATGAGGCGGGCCAATCCCGGGACGAGGTTGCCCTACTCAGGGATCAGCTGCAGGCCTCCCAGGCTAAGCATCAATGTTTCTGGGAGGAGCTACCAAGCTGACTTGCCCAAGCCGTGGAGGACTTCAAGGTGTCCTCGAAGTACACCGACTACTACTATTTTGGCATGACCGACCTATGGGACTACCTCATCAGGAAGCATCCCGAGGCAACGGAGTTTGACTAGTCACTCATTGTTGAGCTAGAACACGGCAAAGCGCAACAACCCGAATAAGAAAAGGTCATCGAAGTGGACGGCAAAGACAACAGGGACAACTAGGGCGGAGACAGTGATGTCGAGGAAGGGGCCTAGGCCTAGTTTTTGTTGTTTTTATCCGAGCTCGGGAGGTGCCCAGTTATTTGTACCTCCCCCCGTGTTTTGTAATAAAATTTTTATTTTCCCCGAAGTTTATCACTTCTTAGTTTTGCCCTTAAAATTTTTTTCTTCAAGTGCGACTGTCCTAAGGTAAAAAATTTTGTTCTTTAAAAGCTTGTGGGGTGGCTCCCTGGGAACGAAATTCAAACTTCCTTCCTCGGAGTTAAATGCTTCCTAGAAAAGGTATTGAGTGGAGAATTTTCCAAAGTTGGATGTTCCTTGGGAGAGAACGTTTTTAAACTAGAGATCCTAAACTCTTCCCAATTACATTCTCACCGAGTTTAGCGTCTCGGTGACAAAGCATCTTATCTTCCCATGTTAGAGGTTCCTCGGGAGGAAAACTTCTTGGGAAAAAGTGATTACCAAGTTCAACCAAGCTGGGAAAGCCTACTTCTTGGTTGGGCAGAGCACAACGGCATGTGGAACCCTGTACCCTGTCACCCCCCTTAGACTTGTTTACCGAGGACATTTGAGGACTCGAACTGTTTTGTGTTGTTGGTCACAACGGTATGCGGGATTATGAACCGGCAAATGATGTTTCCTCATACAAAGTTGATGCACTTGGCTTCGGTCATGTCGGTGCATGGCTCTACCTCGACCCATTTGGTGAGATAGTCGATGACCATAATGTAGTATTTAAATTAAGATCGGGCCTGAGGAAGGGGTTTGATAAGATCAATGGCCCACTTAGTAAAAGGCCATGTTGATGTTACCGAGGTGAGTGGCTCGACATGATGTCCGAGCACCATAGTGAACTGTAGACATTTTAAGCATTTTTGCACGAAGTCTTTACAGTCCTTCTCTATGGTTGGCTAGTAATAGCCCAGCCAAAGACATTTTTGGGTCAAGGATCGCCCCCTAGAGTGATTACTATATAGGCCCTTGTGAATCTCCTTCATCAGATATTGAGCTTCTTTGGGCCCTACACACTTCAGACACAATGTAGTGTAGCCTCGTCGATATAGCTTCCCACTGATCATCGAATACCAGGCCGAGCTGTTGTGAATCTGACGTGCCTCTTCTCGATCGCCGAGCAATTCGGTTATGGTCAGGTATCGGATGATCGGGTCCATCCAAGTGGTCTCCTGTTCATCGGCTACATATGCCACTTCTTTGTTAATACTTGGCTTGGCTAATCTTTCAATAGGGATTGAGGTTAACTCACTGTCGTTTAGGCCTGAGGCGAGCTGAGCAAGCGCATCTGCCTCAAATTTTTTTGATCTGGGGATCTGCTTGAACGATTAAGATTTAAACTGTCCGAGCAATGTCTTAACCTCTTGTAAGTACACGGTCATGGATTCCATCCAAGCTTGAAACACCCCAGTGACCTATTGGATGACAAGCATAGAGTCGCTATGGATGACTAGGTGATCTACCTCAAGATCCCTGGTGATTCTGAGTCCAGCAGGCAGCGCTTCATACCCCGCTTCATTATTAAAGGCCTTGAAATAGAATGGAAGTGCGTAGATCCTCTTATATCCATTCGGGCTTATTAAATCCAACCTGACACCCAAACCTCCAGCGTAGCAAGATCCGTCTATAAAGAGCTTCCATCCTGGTTCTAGAGTGGCATAATCATCACTATAGCTAGGGGCGCCTGGGACTTCCATTGGTGCCTTCTTGGCCAGTGGTGCGCCTTGCTTGATATCGGTGAACTCGGCGATGAAATCTACGAGGGCCTGGGCTTTGATGGTCGTCCTTGGTACAAAATCAATGTCACACTGGCCAAGCTCGACCGACCATTTGGCCATCCGTTCTGATATCTCGGGACTTTGAAGAACTTGTCAAAGAGGGAACTTTGTTGGGACTCGTATCATGTGGCCTTGAAAATAAGGTCGCAGTTTTCGATCATAAGTGACTTGGGCGAACGCCAACTTTTCAAGTGGGGTACCTCTCCTCGGCTCCCTAGAATGCATAGCTTGTATAATAGATGGGCTTCTGAACTCTGTCTTCTTCTCAGATGAGGACCGAGCTAGCCTTCTTGGACACGGCAAGGTAGGCATACAATACTTCCCCCGGTAAAGGTTTAGACAGGAGTGGGGGCATGAATAAGTATCTCTTTAAATTCTAGAAGGCTTCTTCACACTCCCTGCTCCTCTTAAACCTCCCATTGAGTGCCTGAAAAAATGAGTGGCACTTATTGGTAGATTGGGAGACAAATCTAGAGAGACCCGCTACCATGCTAGTAAGTTTCTGCACCTTTTTTACCGTTCGAGGTGAATGCATGTCTATAACGGCTTGAGCCTTGGCCGGGTTAACCTTGATTCCTCTTTGATTAACTAGAAATCTGAGAAACTTGCCTGAGCTAACCCCAAATGCACATTCCATTGGGTTGACCTTAATCCCATACTCACAGAGAATGTCGAAGCTCACTCGGAGATCGGCCATGTGATCCACTGCTTGGACAGATTTAACTAACATATCATCCACATAGACTTCCATCATTTTGCCAATCAGCTGAGCAAACGTCTTGTTGATTAGACGTTGGCAGGTTGCCTCGGCATTCTTAAGTCCAAAGGACATTACTACGTAGCAGTAGAGCCCTTGGTTTGTAATAAAGGCTATTTTTATTTGACCTTCCTCGGCCATCCGTATCTGGTTATAGCCGGAATAGGCATCCATGAAGTTAAGCAGCTCGTGCTCGGTGGTTGCATCAATGAGCTGGTCTATTCGGGGCAGTGAAAAGCAGTCCTTCAGGTAGGCCTTATTTAGGTCGGTGTAGTCTATACAAACCCGCCATTTTCTATTCGCCTTCTTGACTAGGACCACATTGGCTAACCACTTTGAATACTTCACTTCTTGGATGAATCCTGCCTTTAGCAACTTTTGGACGTCTTCATTAATGGCAGCATACTTTTTCGGGTTAAAAGCCCTTTTTTTTTTTTTTTTTCTAAATAACCGAATTGTACTCTGGTCGAACGTTAAGACGATGACAGATTATGCTTGGATCCATGTCGAGCATGTCTTTATGAGATCATGCAAACACATCTCAATACTTTGTAAGGAGCTTCTCAAGGTCAGCCTAGATCTCCGGCTTCAGCCGAGAATCGAGTTGAATTGTGCGGTCAGGATGTGCTAGATCGAGGCCAAAGGGCACCAGATCCTTGACAGGTGTGGCCCTCACCTCCTCCTCGGGTAGACATGGGTCAAGGTAACTTAGCTGGAAACTATATTTCATCAACCTTGTATATGGTCGAGACATTTAATTGCCGAGCTGATGCAGCCTTGACAACATAAGCGTAACAAGCTTGAGAATCTTTTTATAATGACCGGATTACTCTGACCCCGTTGTTCATTGGGAACTTCATGGCTAGGTGGTAGTGGAGACCATAGCCTTTAGTGAGTTTAATGTCGGACGACCGATTATAATATTGTATTGGGAGGGTGATGAGACTGTAAAAGTGTACATTTTCTAAGGCTTAAATCATTTATTTATGCTTTTATTTCTCATTAAATCCTTTAATTAATAGCATTTTGTGTTAATTAGTATTTTTGTGCCTTAGTGTGAAAATGTGTTTAAAAATACGTTTTTAGTGTGTTTTTATGTTTAATAATATTTTTAGTAATTTTTAGAGTCATTTTGGTGTGTTAAATGTGTGTTTAGTTTGTAAATAGTTAAAACCGTAAAAGTAATGCGGTTATTTTATTTTGAGTTTTAGTGTGTTTGGTAGTCTGTTTCAAGTTTGTAAATATGTCTTATTATATTTTTAGTAATTTTTAAAAATTTTTCAAAGTCAAAAAAATTATATCTATGCTAAACCGTAAGAGACTAGAAATTTTAGGAGTTTTTATCTATTTTTGTGTGTTTTATTGTAAAATAAATATTTTTAATATTTTTGTAAATATTATGTTTGTAAAATAATTAATATTAGTGTGTTTGTGATTTGTAGATTAAAAATCTGGAGGAAAAACGGAGCAAAACGACACCAAAACGAATAAAATCGGACAACAAATGCATCAAAAAGATAAAAAAATTTGAATTTAAATTAAATGGGACATGTGGCAATTTTCTAACCGTTGGATTCACTACCAAATTAATCGTGAACGTTCGAGGAAGAGACGCGTGTCATTGCGTCATCCGGTGCGTCAGCGAAATCTCGCAGTGCTTTCCACATGGCATTCTCTGATTGGCGCGTGCATCACACGCGCCGACAAAGCTGTAGGCGAGGCAAAGGAGTCTCAGGCTGCTTTGGATCGTGTGCGGTCTTGTCCACGTGCATCCGTTCTCTGAACCGTCAGATCTGAATACTTTGACTCATCCATCGGCTTTAAATCTCGGTCCCACTAGTCCCACTTGGGCTCAATTTGCGAGCGTCTGACAACTGTTGGATCGTGCGATTAACGGTCACTATTAGTTTGTTTCAGTGCTGCCATGTACCGCGAAGCAGAGAATCACAAACGAATTCTTTCATTATCACAACAAGCCCAGCGCGAAGAAAAGGAGGAGAAATGATTCGAATCGGTCAACTTTCAACAGGAAAAAAACATTAATTACAAAAGGCCGTTAGTGAATCCAATCCCCTATAAATACTAAGGCATTTGCCTCAGTTTCGAACCCCCTCTCACAGTATAGAAATACTGTTGTATTAGTTATAGTCTAGTTTTTATTCCAGTTTTCAGTCTAGTTTCTTGTAAAATATTTTCTAGTTTATGTTGTAAAAATTATGCTTAATAATATTAGTAGTATTTTATTAATTATGTCTTTTTAAATTTCTTTTTAACTGAGGGGAGAGGGAAAAATTCTGGCAAAATTATCTTAAATATTTTTTGGTTTTTTTTTTTAGTTTTCTAAGCTGTTGTAATGCCAAAATATTTTCTTAGAAAACTTAGAATTTTAATATTTTCTTAGCTAGAACTCTACCAAAATTACGGTTATGATTTATCGACGACATAGACTGGCACGGATAATGCTTGGGAGGACTTTGATTAGTCGTAGACAGAGAATGGCTCGGTAAATGCTTAACTTACTATCTTGGTTGTTATTTTAGTTAAGTTATGTTGAAATGCTGCTTATTTATTAAGTTGTGTTTTTGCTACATTATAGACATGGAATGACACAGTAAATGCTTGGTAAATCTTGATTTATTGTCGACATAGGATGGCATAGTGTACACTTAAACCAACTAATAAATAAAAAGAGAAACTAAAATATATTGAAGATAATTGTCAGAATAGAACCTTTGAACCTCAGTCCTGTTATTATTGTTGTTACACTGCTTAAGTTACTATTTACATTTCTTGTTATTAAATTTCCAAATTTTCAAAATCTAAAGATGAAAAATGTTGTAAAAATGTGTAAATATTGTAAATACATTCTGTGAATAATAAATATTAATCCTCAAATTTTTCAGCTTAAATAAAAAGAAAAAGTTAATATAATACATGTATTGGAACTGAATAAATCCTTCCCTGTGATTTCGACCTCGGATTCACTGAGTAAATATTACTTGGGACAACATTATACTTGAGGTTAGTTTAGAATGCGTAAGTAGATGTGAGACCAAGTTTTTGACGTCGTTGCCAGGGAACGGTATTGTTTTCAGTGCAGTATAATATTATGTAATATATTTTCTTTGTCTTTTTATTTTTCTTTTATATATTACTAACTCTTCTTTTATTTTATTTTATTTCTTTTCTTTTGTTAATATCTTCTGTTTTGCAGGTATTAAGTACTGTTCACGTAGGAATCTGCATGCACTTTTTGTAAGTTACTATATGTAGCAGTTACTATTCATGTCACTATTTTAATATTAAAAAAACTAAAATAATAATAATAAAAAAAATATAAAAAAAATAAAAAAATAATCATAATAAAAAAAAGTTTCTCTTATTTCTTCTGTAAAATATTTATTTTGCTAGTTTTAGGTTTTTGCCTTAGAGATAAAACTTCATAAAATTTTAGATTAGGTTTTCCATAATACTTAATAAATAAATTGTGTTTTTGTGAAAAGTAATTTTTGAGAAAGTTTTGTTTAGGGACTGGTACTGATTCGGAATTCTTTCCCATAATCGGTTTACTTTTAGAGATTCTCCCAACACCAGTTATTCCTGGAATGTTGTTCTGTCAAGGAGATTGGTTCTTAAGGAGCCTTAACACCACCAATCTTTCCTGGGGACATTCTTGAAAAATATAATTCACAAACTTCAAAAATCAATAAGGCAGATACTTTTCATTCACTACTATATTCTCCCTGAGTGGAGAAAAGCTTAGTATTTGTCTATAAAATTTTGTAAATATTTAAATAATTTGTATGCCAGTTTGGTTTCGTGAGTCTAATAGTCGTAGGTTAGTTAGGAAAAGTTTAGAATCACAATTCGTCTCTGTTGTGTCTTCAAATTCACCAAAAAATGGCTGATAATGAAAGTGTTCATGATGAAAATATTGATAATCAACAAATCATCAATCCTGTTGTTCGCTCAATGAGAGATTATTTGCAACCACCCCGTGAATCCACTCCATCATGTTTGGTTTTTCCTCTCAATGCTCATCACTTTAGGTTTAAACCTGGAATGATCAACTTGCTTCCCAATTTTCATGGCTTAGAATATGAAAGTCCATATCTACACCTTAGAGAGTTTGAAGATGTTTATGCTACCTTCATTGACCAAGAAGTTTCAAATGAAGTTGTTAAGCTTAAGCTTTTTCCTTTTTCTTTAAAAGACAAAACTAAAACTTGGCTTACTTCTTTAAAACCTAGGTCAAAAGGTACATGGCAAGAAATACAAACTGAGTTTCTGAAAAAATTCTTTCCAACACAGAAGACTAATGCTTTGAAAAAACAAATTCAAAATTTTTCCCAAAATGCAAAAGAAGTTTATTTCCAATGCTGGGAACGATTTAAAGATTTGTTGAATTCTTGCCCACATCATAGTTTTGAAAAATGGCGTTACATTAGTTTTTTTTTATGAAGGCTTAACTCTTGAAACCCGTCAATTTGTTGAAACAATGTGTAATGGAGAATTCCTTAATAAAGAACCTGATGAAGTGTTAGATTTCCTTGATAATTTGGCTGATAACTCTCAATACTAGCAACATAGTAATTCTGAAGGCTCAATTAGATCTAATCTTGCTAATGCTCAAAGAGGTGTCCATCAACTTAGTCAAGAAAATTATCTAAGTGTTAGAATTGCATGTTTGACTAAAAAGATTGAAGCCATGGAACGAAGGAATATCCGAGAACCCAAAATTGAAATTTTGTATAGTGTTAGCCAAACTCTAGGATACTCAACTTATGAATGCCCAATTTTTAAGGAAGAGTCCCATGAACAGGTGAATTACACAAATCAATTGGACCCACCTAGAAAGCCATTTCCATCCCCACATTCTGACACATACAATTCACAATGGAAAAACCATCCCAATTTCAGTTGGAGAAATGATCAACCACAACAGCAATATCTACCACCACCACCATTTCCATCACAAAACTCTCAAGGCCGTCCACCATTTCCATCAAATTCTCAAAATTTTCAAAGGCCTCCACAAAATTTTTCTGAAAATCTCCAATCTCGAGTCAAAACTCTTGAAGACACTTTGCAAACTTTCATTCAAGCTCAAAAATCATTCATTCAAAAACAGGAAGTTCATAACACTCGCACTTCTCAAGACATTCATGAAATTAAAGAATCCATTTCTAAACTCACTTCATCCCTTCGCATTCAAGAAAAAGGCAAATTTTCTGCTCAACCTGTACATTATCCATCTGCAAATGAAATTGCCTCTTCTAGTTCACAGTCACAACAAGAAACTGTTAATTTTGTTATAACTCTTCGAAGTGGAAAAACTATTGATAAAACTAATCTTTAAAAGATCAGAAAGTTAATTCAACTTTAAAAAGTGGTGATCAAATTAATAGTGATAAGGAAAATTCTGAAAAAGAAAAGAGTGTTTCAAAAGAGAAATTTGTTCCAAAGATTCTATTTCCTCAAGCTTTGCTTTCAAAAGAGAAGTTTGACAAAAACGCTGAAATTTTTGAACTATTCAAACAAGTCAAAATTAACATTCCACTTTTAAATGCAATCAAACAAGTCCCATCTTATGCTAAATTTTTGAAAGATTGTTGTACAATTAAAAGAAAGCATAATGTGACTAAAACTGCATTTTTAGCTGAGACTGTTAGTTCCATCATTCAAAATAATTCATCATTATAATACAAAGATCCTGGTTGTCCCACAATTTCTTGAATCATCGGAAATACTCAAATTGAATATGCTTTGTTAGACCTTGGTGCTAGTGTCAACCTCTTACCTTATTCTATTTATCAGCAATTAGGTCTAGGTGAACTAAAGCCAACTTCTATCACACTTCAACTAGCTGATCGATCTGTAAAAATTCCAAGAGGTGTTATCGAGGATGTGTTAGTCCAAATTGATAAATTTTACTACCTAGTGGATTTCATTGTTTTGGATACACAACCTGTCACAAATTCAAATGTTCAAATTCCTGTCATTTTGGGTCGTCTATTTCTTGCAACTTCTAATGCTTTGATTAATTGTAGAAATGGAATACTAAAATTTTCTTTTGGAAATATGACCTCAGAGTTCAACGTTTTTAACATGGCACAATCACCCTCTGGAAAATGTGAAGTGAACTTTGTTGAGAGCAATACTTCTAGAACGTTTGTTGATCCTTTGGCTGATTTGGCTAATTCTTTTGATTCGAATGTTCCACCCAAAGTTGATAACCATCCTGTGAATATTTTTGACCAATCTCCTGAAGCTAAAAATTTGAATTTTGAAGCTGAAAGTGAAAATGAAGTTTTTGGAGAAGAACCTGAGGATGAGGTGATGGGTGACACTATGGATGACCTCATGTATGATCTCATGGATGAAGAAGAATTTTAGCAAAGATTTTTTGCAGCTGCTGGCAACTTAACTTTTTAGGAGTGCTATCTTTTGGGAAGGTTTAGAGCAACTCTTCCAACAGTCATCAACATTGACGATTCTGACTCCGAACCAGAAACTTAAATCATAGTTATAGATTAATGTTTGTATTGTATTTATGTTTTTGTATTTATTTGTTGTATCTTTATTTTCTTTGTTTTTCCTAAAAATCAGAAAAATAATTTCAAAAATTCATTAAAATGGCAGAAATTATGAAGGTTATAATCAGCACGATTAGTTGATATTTTTGTATCAACGGCCTCTAGAAACGCATTTTAATGAAATAATTTTCAGTGAAATTTTTTGAATTTTAGATCTTTGTAAAAAAAAAAAATTTGAAAAACTCAAAAACACAAAAATATTATTTTCATTTCTGAGTAATCTGTTAGGTTACCTTTCTTTAGCCCATTTTAGTTCAGCCCATTATTCCTGCATGTGTTTGAATAGTCTTCCCCGTATCTAAACAGAAGTCTACCCCTTGTCTATAAAATCTGTTACTGTGCATCTAAGCTCAAAAATCTTTGTTCTTTCTCTTTCTAAATTTCTTGTTCTCTTTCTTGAATTCTCTCTGTCTTCTCGCTAAAATTCCAAGAAATTATTCAAAACTCTTTCAAAGTTCTTCAATCTTTCAAACACTTTTTCCAAAAAATCTTCAATCTCATTTTCTTCTGCTTCCACAAAAATCTTCAGAATGCTCTCTCAAACTCTCTCTTAAAGCTTTCAATTCACTCTCAAGAATCTCAATTCCTCAATCATGGATCTGAAATATGAGCACTTAAAGAAATATTTCCCTTCACTTTCTCAAAGAGAAATAAAAAAGAAGTACAAAACTAGAGTCACTCGTCTTTGGGTACTTTCATGTTTTAAGCTTCCTACTGATATTAAGATGTACATAGAAGGTCTTGCTCGTTCAAGTGATGTAAATAATGTAAGTTTGCCTGGTATGGGTACAAGTCTGTGTGCTAGAAAAAGAAGAGCTCGTCGTATGGAGTCAAAATGTCATAAATGTTCTCATCAAACTTGTTCTAGAAAATGTCCTTCACCTAGTTTCGTATCTAGAAATAGGGAAGAAGATAAAATTCAGTTCTGTAAAAATGGTCTTAGGAATGAAAACTTAAAAGATCTCCGAGTTTCTCTTGAGTCCTATTCAAGTGGATACGTTTGGGGGCCTATGAAACAACTCTGGCCTCAATTTCATGAAGAAAAAGAACGTCTTGGGAATCTGAAGCTAAAAGACCCAACTGTTCAGTTTGCGAGAACGTTAGATGGAAAACAGACTCAAGATCCTTCTACTTCAAAACAAGGTCTGTAAAGTATTTTTTTTTGTTTCTTTATGTGTTTGTCTTTAAAAAAAATTGAAAATTTATTCAAGGTATGATCATGGTTTTAATGAAAAATCATCAAAATGACTGAGTAACGGAATTTCTGGAAACGCGTTTTGATGAACAAAAGTTTTATTCTACTCATTCTCGAATAAAATTTCATAAACAAAAAGATTTTTATTTTTCTGATTTATATAGTTGTTGTTTAATAATTGTGATCGTACCGTTTATCTTATAATAATAATATCTTGACTTTTCTTCTTTTGTCAGATGCATAATTTTCTTCGGTAGGTATCTTGTGTGTCGTGTAAGATAAGCTTTGCTTCGAATTTTAAAATTTAGTCCCATTTCTCAAAAGTTGTACAGTAAAGTCTAGTTTGTCAAAAGGTTAATAGTGTTGTCAGGTACAAGTTGTCTGCAGGTGTGTCACATTTATCTGTCCTTGTCTATCATCACAACTGTCTTTATTTAATTTTACCCAACGTTCTCTTTAGGTGTCTATAAAATCCTTTTAGTTCTTAAGTTTTTTTCAGAGGGAATTTGTAAGATAGAGTCAGTAAAAAAAAAAAAGAAAAAAAAGAAAAAAAAAAGAGTCTTAGTCTTAGTAATTATCATAGATTCCTCGTCCCAGTCATCTTTAAAGTTCAACAATATCTGTATGTTTTGTGGTTCTAAATCAGGAAAAGGCATTGATTACATAGAAACTGCATTTCATTTAGGCTATGTCTTGGCTAAGAAAAAGATAACCTTGTCTATGGAGGAGGTAGTCTAGGTTTAACAGGTACTGTTTCTACTGGAAGACGTTCTGGAGGTACTGGAGCTTTAGGTATTATTCCATGTGTCCTTGCTCAAAGTCGTTTATGTGGTCCTACGATTGGTGTTGAAAAAACAGTTGCAGGTATGCCTGAGCGAATAAGAGACATGGAGTTTGCTTCTAATGCTTTCATTGCTTTACCTGGAGGTTTAGGAACTCTAGAAGAACTTTTTGCCATTGCTAGTTGGAAATTGTTAGGACTACAATCTAAACCTATTGGTTTGTTAAATATAAATGGTTACTTTGACAGTCTGCATAGTTTTTTAGATCATGCTGTGGAACAAAAGTTTCTTGAGGAGTCAGGAAGAAAGATTGTTATCTCTGCCACTACTGTAGAGAAATTGCTCGAAAAAATGCACATCATTGATCCTGAAACGAACACTACAACATCAAAGCTCTGTGGAAAACGCAAACGAGATTGGGATCTTTCTCTCTAAACTCTACCTCTTTTAGTTTTACTTACAGCATTATTGTTTTTTGTCTCTGTTTATGCGTTTGTGTTTGAATAACCACCCTTGTAAGTATATGTTGTTAGTCTTCTTACTTAATCTTGTTAAACATTGGGAACAGTGTTCAATTTAGGTTGGGGGGAGAAGGTTGTGTCAATTTTTTTCTTTTGTGATTGAATCTGGGACTAGTTTTAAAAACCAAGCGAAAAAAAAGTGTGCTGTTTGTAAGACTTTAAAATTCATGTGTTCATAGGTCTAGATGGCTGAGTAAAGGTTTTGTCCTGAAACACGTCTCGATAATGGTCCGAAAATGAAGTCCTTTGTGTTTGTAAAATTCTCATCTCTGCATCTTTCTTTTGTAGCATGCAAATTTGAAGATGGCTGAGGTAAGGAGTATTTATTATTCTTGAAATGCATCTTCACCTTGGTAGAAATAGCTGAGTAATAGAGTGACTAGTATTCTTGAAACGTGTTTCTACATGATTGTAAAAACTGTGTGTTTGCATTGCATTTAGTAATTAAAAAAAAATAAACTCAAAAAAAAAAATTAAAAATCTAAAAATATTTTGGTGATTTGCCTCCTGTCCAATGACGATATCAAGATTATAGCATTTCCATGATTTAAGGTAAATTTTAAATATTATTTAAGTTTATGTTAGTTTCTTTAGTTTGCCATATGTTTAGGATGAAATTTTCCCAAAGTTTGAACACTTAATCTTGCACTATAATTTGTTATATTAATTTAGAGACTGTTTATGTTAGTATAATTTGGTTAATTTTTATAAAATCTTATAACTTGTTTAAATCCCTCTTGAGGCAAAATCCTAGATAATACTAAGTTATAGATATAATTTAGGCCATCTTTGGATCGTTTGAGCCTTTGAAGCTAACCTATTTACATTTTATATCCCTAGTTACCTTGTTGTGCTTAATGTTCTATTTTCTTTGTTACCCATATATTTAGCCTAGCCTTTTTAATAAATTCATAATCCTTTTCTTGTACCTTTGACTTATAAGGCATTTGTTCTTTCAAATGAAATCGGATTTATGAGGTTAGGATGAGTTAGGAATATCTGCTACCTCTGTAAAATATGTACGTTTATTGTAACTCTTTAGTTATTTTGCATTTCCAAAAAAAAGAAGAAGAATAAGAAGAAGAAAGTTAAATAAAAAGTGGTTGACAAAGGAAATTTCATTTCGAGTTTGGGATTGTAAACTTTAGGAATTGGATTGTACATTTTACAGGTTCGGGATTTTTGTAAGTGTCTTATGGGTGAACTAAGCCTCAAATATATCTTCCATCATACCTTTAACCCAAGCCTTACATTACAAGCTGAGTAAAAGTCCTAAAAGGTCTTTAACAAGGTGTTATTCTACATTAGTGGAGAGAGGCATGAAAAACAAATTTATAAGAATTTATTTAAATAAATTAAGATGTATTAATATAAATTTATCTAGTTAATATATATTGATTAGTAATAGAAATTCACACACATACAGAGGAAAATTCATCTTAAATAATTGATGAACTCTAGAAATGAATCATAACTTAATTAGTGTTTACATCTTTACTTTGAGGCATGAATATGAGATAAACCCTGAGGAAAATCAGTGATGAATCGCAAGTTTAAAAAAAAAAAAAATCTTTTGTCTGTTTTAAGTTTTATCACTTTAGTTACTAGAGACTAGCAATAAGCTGGTTGGGGGGTGTGATGAGACTGTAAAAGTGTACATTTTCTAAGGCTTAAATCATTTATTTATGTTTTTATTTTTCATTAAATCCTCTAATTAATAACATTTTGTGTTGATTAGTATTTTTGTGCCTTAGTGTAAAAATGTGTTTAAAAATGCGTTTTTAGTGTGTTTTTATGTTTAATAATATTTTTAGTAATTTTGAGAGTCATTTCGGTGTGTTAAATGTGTGTTTAGTTTGTTAATAGTTAAAACTGTAGAAGTAATGCGGTTATTTTATTTTGAGTTTTAGTGTGTTTGGTAGTGTGTTTTAAGTTTGTAAATATGTCTTATTATATTTTTAGTAATTTTTAAAAATATTTTCAAGTCATAAAAATTATATCTGTGCTAAACCATAAGAGACTGGAAATTTTAGGAGTTTTTATCTATTTTTGTATGTTTTATTGTAAAATAAATATTTTGAATAATTTTGTAAATATTATGTCTGTAAAATAATTAATATTAGTGTGTTTGTGATTTTTAGATTTGAAATCTAGAGGAAAAATGGAGCAAAACGACACCAAAACGGACAAAATCGGACATCAAATGCATCAAAAAGATAAAAAAAAATTTGAATTTAAATTAAATGGGACACGTGGCAATTTTCTGACCATTAGATTCACTGCCAAATTAATCGTGACCGTTCGAGGAAGAGAAGCGTGTCATCGCGTCATCCGGTGCGTCAACGGAATCTCGCAGTGCTTTCCACGTGGCATTCTCTGATTGGCGCGTGCATCACACGCGCCGACAAATCTGCAGGCGAGGCAGAGGAGTCTCAGGCTGCTTTGGATTTTGTGCGATCGTGTCCGCGTGCATCCGTTCTCTGAACCGTCAGATCTGAATACTTTGACTCATCCATCGGCCTTAAATCTCGGTCCCACTAGTCCCACCTGGGCCTAATTTGCGAGCGTCTGACAACCGTTGGATCGCATGATTAACGGTCATGATCAGTCTGTTTCAGTGCTGCCATATACAACGAAGCAGAGAATCACAAACGAATTCTTGCATTCTCACAACAGGCCCAACGCGAAAAAAAGAGGAGAAATGATTCGAATTGGTCAACTTTCAACAGGAAAAAAAACATTAATTACAAATGGCCGTTAGTGAATCTAATCCCCTATAAATGATGAGGCATTTGCCTCAGTGTCAAACCCCCTCTCACAGTATAGAAATACTATTGTATTAGTTATAGTCTAGTTTTTATTCCAGTTTTCAGTCTAATTTCTTGTAAAATATTTTCTAGTTTATGTTGTAAAAATTATGCTCAATAATATAAGTAGTATTTTATTAATTATGTCTTTTTAAATTTCTTTTTAGCTGAGGGGAGAGGTAGAAATTCTAGCAAAATTATCTTAAATATTTTTTGGTTTTTCTTAGTTTCCTAAGCTGTTGTAATGCCAAAATATTTTCTTAGAAAACTTAGAATTTCAATATTTTCTTAGCTAGAATTCTGCCAAAATTACGGTTTTGATTTATCGACGACATAGACTGGCACGGATAATGCTTGGGAGGACCTTGATTACTCGTAGACAGAGAATGGCTCGGTAAATGCTTAACTTACTATCTTGGTTGTTATTTTAGTTAAGTTATGTTGAAATGTTGCTTATTTATTAAGTTGTGTTTTTGCTACATTATAGACATAGAATGGCACAGTAAATGCTTGGTAAATCTTGATTTATTGTCGACATAGGATGACATAGTGTACACTTAAACCAACTAATAAATAAAAAGAGAAACTAAAATATATTGAAGATAATTGTCAGAATAGAATCTTTGAACCTCAGTCCTGTTATTATTGTTGTTGCACTACTTAAGTTACTATTTACATTTCTTGTTATTAAATTTCCAAATTATTAAAATTTAAAGATGAAAAATGTTGTAAAATGTATAAATATTGTAAATACATTCTGTGAATAATAAATATTAATCCTCAAATTTTTCAGCTTAAATAAAAAGAAAAAGTTAATATAATACATGTACTGGAACTGAATAAATCCTTCCCTGTGGGTTCGACCTCGGATTCACCGAGTAAATATTACTTGAGACAACCTTATACTTGAGGTTAGTTTAGAATGCGTAAATAGACGCGAGACCAAGACGACCAGGAAGTCAACGACGCGTGTCACCCGAGCAGCGCCCTCATCGAAGGTGATCGACTGTCCAACCTTCCCAACTGCTCGTATGCATTCACCTATGAAGCCGTAAAGTGGCGTATGAACCGAGATAAGGGTAACATTGCTGATCTTTAGCTTATCGTACGCTTGCTTGAACAAGATGTCAACTGAGCTGCCATTATCGATCAGCACACGCCGTACTATGTTATTGGCGATGTGCAACTCTCACACAAGAGCATCGTTGTGCGGATGAATTAACTTATCCGCCTCCTCCTCTGTAAAGGTGATCGGCATGTCTTGCTGGTGGCAAATTTTGTTGACGTGCTCGAACAGTTAATGAGCTCGTCTCTTTCGAACAGCCATGCTTCTCGGACGTAAGCCTGTCGCTCACTCAACGTGTCCCCGGTGATAAGGTTTTTGAAAATTGTGTGAACAATGTTTGGGGGTTTTGGGGCTTTCCCACCATCATTGCATGAGCGGTTTGGCGCATCTTGGCTCGGTTGAATGTCTCTCCCGACAACAGAGCCCGAAGCTAAAACTTGCTCTACAAATTCCTGCAGATGTCCATCTCGAACTAGTCTCTCGATCTGGTCCTTGAGCTGATACAGTCTCGGGTGTTATGTTCTACGTCCTTATGAAAATTATAATACTTGCTTTGGTCCCGCTTTGCTTTGCTGCCCCTGAGCTTGGGCGGGTTGACCAGCAGGTTCTTCTCGCTCACCTAGGCAAGTACCTCATCTATGCTCGCTACTAGGGGTGTGTAGCTTTGGAATTTCCTGGTCGGCACTTTCGGCTTCTTGGTCTTCTTGTCCTTCTTTTGCTTCTTGTTTTGCTCGGCGTCGGATTGTTCGGGCACTTTCTTTTGCTTCTTTTCTTTCTTCACACAGCTACTGCTAGCCTCTTCTCTGTGGCTCTTCATATATTCAGCCGTGTCGGCATACCTTTGCGCATAGTTGAGCATCTAAGAAAACGTGCTCGACTACTCGAATGCCAACGACCAGGTTAGCTTCTCGTCTTGGAGACCCCCTACGAAAGCATGTTTTAGGGTATCGTCTTCGACGTGCTTAACCTTGAGTGTAGTTCGGATAAACCGGTTTATATAATCTCAGACATTGCATCTCATTGCTTAACGGCATATGGATAGGTAATCTCTTGTCTCCTTGTTTTTGTTGTGGAGAAGGCTACTGAGAAGGCATCAGAGAGTTATCGAAAGAAGTGATAGAAGCTAGTTCAAGTCACCGAAACCATTATTGAGCTGGTCTAGTTAGGGTCAAAGAAAAAGCCTTACATATGGCTGTTCGCTAGTGTTCTGTAGGAGCATGTGTCCTCGGTATAACTCGACATGCTCGTCAGCATCTACGGTCCCATTGTAGGACTTGATTTGCAAGACTTTAAATTTAGGCGGCATCAAGGCTCGCATGATGGTGCCGATGAATGGCAGATCTAGGGCATCGACGTCATCTAAACCGAAATGGTTGTTTCAGATTTCATCAATTTAGCATTGCAATTCTCAAAATTGGCTACTATTGGTATCTTCAGGTAGTTTAATTCTATAGGGTGTTCTGCCCTCAACCCTGTCACCTACTCCAGGGTGGCGATAGGGTGTTCTGCCCTCAACCCTATCACCTACTCCAGGGTGGCGATCTTGATACAACTCCCCCTAGCGCTCGAGCTGATCAAAAACTGATGCTCGGGAGCCTTATGGTGACAGAGCCCATGCTTCTTGAGGGCCAAGAAGTCCCTCTCGGACAAGCCTGTTGTTTGCTGAGACGCCATGCATAGATCTTTTGGAGCTCTCGGAGTCGGCTTCACTAGGGTTGGCGGCTTCCTGTCTTACCCAACCCTTAGCTTGGTCAGCTAGGGCTAGAGGTAGGAGGCCAGGAGCCACCTGACGATGAGTCTGCTGTGCAAGTTGCCGAGCAAGTATCCAAACAGCATTGGTTAGTTCCCGGATAGGGTCTTGGATGATCAGATCTTGCATCTGTTCGGCCCTCGCCATGCTTCCTTGACCACCAGAATGGGATCTCGTGGCTCGGGGACGGCCTCTGGGTTTGGCTGGATTCTAGATTCAGTTTCGGGCTTTTCCCGAGCCCTTCTGTCAGGTACCCTCGTCTCGAGTGTTGCCTCAAGTTACCATCTCAGTTCACTGGCTTGTTGTGGCTGGTAATTTTGACTAAAGGTGCAGGTGCACTCCTTCTAGCGACAAAATGTTGATGCTTACTGGAGTTCGGCGACAGATCAACATCACGTGCGGCTGCACACGGTGGTCAGCTTTTCCCCTGTTCATCTCTGCCTGATTGGATGGACCTGCTACAAGAGAAGGGACGCTTCTGGTGTAAGAAAACGATAGGACAGTCAATAGACAAGGGCTCTCTGATGCTCAAGGCAGGAGTTGCTCAACAAAGAACGGGAACTTGTTAGGTAGGAAGAAGCATGCATGCTGGATGCAATAAATGCACCCTATTTATAGGTTGCCACATGGACTGGGTGTTTAGGTGGGTTTTGCCCATGACCCGAGTGTCACATCAAGGCGTGTCGGATGGCAGAGGACAGGTGTCGTGCCCTTCGCCGGTGGATTGTTTCCCATCCGATGGCTAGTTGTCCACCATCTGTTAGCCAGTGATGGCGAATAGCAGTCCACTTACAAGTGAAAAGAATTTGACTCGAGATGGTGCTTGACTCGAGGAGGCGACCAGTTGCGGTGCGGCTCGAGAGACCCTGAAAAGCACATCGGACAAATGATCCAAGCTTATTGGGAACAGTTATCAATTCACCGTAGCTTTGTCGAGCTCCTTAGCAGACCACCCGGAGTAAGGCTCCTCGACGGTGGCACTAAACTCACCCTCAACATGGTTAATGGACAAGATTGTTGAGATGCATAAGGTTTTGATAGCAAAATTCATAAGCTTATAAGGTATAATTCACATTTATAAAGTTTCATATATATTTCAAGTGGGAGATTGTTGGAATTATTCTAATATATGGGCTAATATATTAAATAAATGTGTATTAAAGGCTATTAGATAAGGTCAGCCCAATCAAAGTGTTCAATTAGGGTTTTGGGCTTTTAATACATCATTAAGTGTGAGCCTTTTATGTGTAGAGACCAAAATATAATTACTGATTTTATGATGCGCTAAATTGATAATTAACGATAACTGTTAGGGTTAGCAGTTATATAAAGGGGTTGCGGTCCTCAAGTCAGTATATACGTTATTTTTTGTCACCCATCTACGAAAAGATTACATAGGCAATCTTTGAAGGAGGATTTGCATACTAGACTTAGAAGATCCTCAACCTTCAGACTCGGGAATCACAATTCAATCAATAGATTCTAGTTAGCCTGCACATCTTATTAATGATCTCGGTGATTTGATATGAATGATCTTGTATAATGATGATTTTCATTACAATATTTTGTTCTAACAAGTGACATCAAAGTCTCTTCACGTTAAATCATCATAAAAATTTTATTTTTTTAGATGTAATTCTCATTGGAACTCTCAAATTTAATAATCTATAATTTTATAAAATTGAGGACAAATTTGAAGATATTTTGGTTCAATTATTCAGGAAATACATTACAATGAAACTTTATTACAATGAATTTTTTTATGGATTCAAGAAACTTTTATTTTTCTTTTAATTGTTATGTACAGCAGTAAGGCTGCCGAGGAAGAAATAAAATCATTGTAATATATATATGGTTTTTGGAGAGCATTAAGCTTTCCTTGTTATCAGGCAATAATGTCTCCACATACGGCACATGCATACGTAGTCATGCATACGGCACATGGCTGCCGAGACCGAAAATTAAAAATAAGGATTGATTGATGTTCCTTAATTGGTTTGTCGCTTCAGGCAACAGTGCTTTTACATATATATTTTTTTATTTTTGTTGTTCATGCTTTCATAATCAAAGAAAATCGTAGTGTTGTTGAGAACAAGATGCAAGAAAAGTGGCCTTAGGTAGAGTTTTCTGGGTTTCGGCCTAGAAACACGAAAAAGGATACACGGGCCCAATTGGGCCCATGACTGGATTACCAGCAGAAGCTGCAAACTAAGCCAGCAACAGAAAAAAAAGGCAGATGTCTCTGGCCTGGGCCTGTGACACAGAAATTAAGCACAAGGTTTTAGGATCTGGGTTGGGTCTACCTGACCCTATCAAAGTTGACCAGCTAATGGTTGGTTTTGACTAAGTTGACTTTTGACTAAAATTTTTTTATTTTAATTTTGGTCATTTTTGGTACAATTTTAAATTCAAATAGTGGTATTTTATATATATTTTGAGATGAATTAATTGAAGCAACAGGTCATCAAAGTTGCATTTCTTGTGAAAATTAATTTGTTTTGAAATATAAACGGTTGTGTCCATGTAACTTATATGAATATTAACCGGCCCAAAAGAAGGCAAATATTCGATAGCATTGCATGTACGCCTGTGGTGATAAACACGTGATGATTATCCGGTTTTACATGTGAACAATAAATCGGCCCAAAGGAAGATTTATTGTTTGACATGTTCTTATTATTAGTGTTTGATTACTGCACCAAGATATCACTTACAAGTTAATATTTCTGTCCAAAGACTAAATATTAATGGAGTGCCTGGTATCTTGAGATGGGGTTACATTTATTTGGATTTATTATTATTATTTTGGATTCTTATGTGAGCTTGTTTGTTTTGTTCTCTATTTTAGCTACTAGTTCTACCTCAAACATTACTGCCAACATGAATTCAATCCTATGTTAAATGGTAGCAACTTTAAATCATGGTAAGAGAACCTCCTTATAGTTCTAGGAGTCATGGATCTCGACTTTACGTTAAGGGTTCCTTCTCCTACACCTCTTACAGATAAGAGTTCTTCTGATGAAAAGAGGGACATGGAAAGGTTGAAGAAGTCAAATCACATGTGTATGATGATCATGAAGAAGGCCATTCCAGAAGCATTCAGGGGCACTATATCAGAAATGATAAATACAGCCAAATAGTTCCTCAAGGACATTCATAAGAGATTTGCCAAAAATGAAAAAGCTGAAACAAGTACACTTTTGGCAAGCTCATCTTAATGAGAAACAGAGGTAAGGGGAACATCAGGGACTACATCTTAGAGATGTCTGATCTTGCTTCCAATTTGAGAGCACTTGAGCTTGACTTTTCTAAGGACTTGCTAGTGCATTTGGTTCTAATATCTCTTCTAGCACAGTTCAGTCAGTTCAAGGTGAGCTATAATTGCCAAAGGAAGACTTGGTCTCTTAATGAGTTCATATCACAATGTGTGCAAGAAGAGGAAAGGCTGAAGTAAGAACAAATAGAAAGTGCTCACTTGGTTAATATTTCCAAGGACAAAGGGAAGAAAAAAAAGAAGGATAAGGATGCTGTAGTTACGGCACCTCAAAAGAAACAACAAAAGAGATCTGATGATCCAGAAGGCATAGGTTATTTCTTCTATGGAGCTGCTGGACATAAGAAGTAGTATTGCTCTAACTACCACGTTTGGCGTGCAAGGAAAGGTATGCTTCTTAATGGGTTTGTTTTGAGGTTACTTTAGCTTTGATGCCTAAAGACACTTGGTGTATAGATTCTGGTGCAACCACTCACATCAGTGTGTCTAGGCAGGGTTGTTTAAGATGCTGAAAGCCAAATGATGGTGAAATATACATCTACGTGAGCAATGACAAGAAGGTTGAAGTTGAAGCAATGAGAAAATTTACATTATTATTAAAGACTGGATTTTATTTGGATCTTGATGAGACATTTATTGTATCGTCTTTTAGGCAAAATTTTATTTCTATTTCTACTTTGGATAAATTTGGTTATTCTTGTTCATTTGGAAGTGGAAAATTTAGTTTGTTTTATGATTCAAAAATGGTTGGTTCTGGTTGTTTGTCAGGTTACGATAATCTTTATTTAATTGATGCAATTGCTTCATTAGATGAATTCCTGCAATTAAGCACACGAGGTATAAAGAGAAAGTTAACGAATGAAAATTCAGCTATGTCATGGCACAAGAGATTAGGTCGTATTTCTAAAAGAAGAATAGAGAGACTTATGTCAAATGAAATTCTAGACCCCTTAGACTTTATAGATTTTGATATTTGTATTGAATGTATTAAGGGGAAACAAACCAATAAAAAAAGATTTGAAGCTAATAGGACTTTGGACGTCTTAGAACTTATACATACAGATATTTGTGGGCCATTCCCTATGGTTTCTTAGAATGGTCAACAATATTTTATAACATTCATAGATGATTGTTCTAAATATGGCTACATATATCTCATTCATGAAAAGTCACAGTCGCTGGATGTGTTCAAAAATTACAAACTGGAGTTGAAAATCAACTCAACAAAAGGATTAAAAGCATCAGATTTGACTGTGGTGGTGAGTACTATGATAGATATGGCGATTCAGGTGAACAACGTCCAGAATCGTTTGCTAAATTCTTAGAGGAATGCAGTATCGTCCTACCGTACACTATACCAGGTTCGCCCACTATGAATGGTACTATTGAAAGACAAAATAGGACGCTAAAGGACATGGTAAAGAGTATGATCCCTCATTCTGCCTTATCAAAATTACTCTAAGGAGAAGCACTTAAGGCTGCAGCATATATCTTTGTTCCAACTAAAGCGATTGCCGAAACCCCTTATAAGCTTTGGATAGGCAAAAAGCCTAGTTTAAAGCATTTGCATGTTTGGGGATCTCCACCTACTTGAGTCCAGTTTCTTTTCATTAGGCCTTATAGGCCTAATGAAAAGAAACTGGAGTCAAGGACGGTGAGTTGTTATTTTATTGGATACTCTAAAAGATCTAGGGGATACAAGTTTTATGATCCCATAACTAAGTCGATTTTTGAGATGGGAAACGCTTGGTTCTTGAAGGATGTCAAGTTTGTTGGGGGAGATAAGGTTAGGGACTTTGTTTTTTAAGAGGAATATGTTGATATTCCCACAGCTGTTATTGACATTAATCAAGTCCTTATTCCTCACATTGTTCAAGAAGCAGACCTAAATCAAGACAATGTTCGAGAACTTCCTATTCCAAAAATTATTCCAGAAAAACAAACTCTATCATCTCAAGAACCTATGCCATTAAGGAGATCTACTAGAGAGAGGACAAGTGCAGTGCTAGATGATTACATTATATAAGAACATGAGTATGACATTGGTTTAGTAAAAGATGATCCAATCAACTTCTGTCAAGCCATGAAAAGTTCTACATCTCAAGAATGGATTGATGCCATGAACAAGGAGATAAAGTCCATGAAGGACAATGACATTTAGGACATTGTCCCATTGCCTGAAGGAGCAAAACATATTAGTCACAAATGGATATTTAAAACCAAAAGGGATTTGAAAGGTGATGTGGAAAGGTACAAAGCTTGTTTTGTCGCTAAAGGCTTTATACATAAGAAAGCATCGATTATAAAGAGACTTTCTCTTCGGTTTCTTTGAAAGACTCTTTCAAGATTATAATGGCATTAGTGGCGCATTTGATCTTGAGCTTTATCAGATGAATGTTGATACAAACCCCACTGACTAACGCGACAGGACCCGACACCAAATCTGGAATTCAAACCCCTAATCCCTTAAGACACACGTTTGTTGAGCCTTGACCTGTAATCTAATAAGACATGAACCAAGAACCACGAATAGGAAGACGTTACACCTAGAATTGCAAGAACACTTAAAAATTCTAGGTGATAAGTCAGTTTGTTGAACGCCACAAATTTAATCTTGATAAGTTCAAGAATATTCTCAAGAAAATAAGAAGAACGCAAGAAAAGCCTCACAAATTTTGTGAATAATGATCTGACTGATTAATTTTAAAATAACAAAGTGTTTTCAATTATATAGGAACGATTTTCAGCCCAAAAATACCTAAACGAGTGCTGACTTGGAAAATCCCTTAATTAGCGCTTAACCTAATCTAGAAAAGAGAAAGTATCCAGGTTTGTTTTTATGCCTAACAAAACTAAATTTGACAACTAAGAAAATACAAAAATTACACCAAGAAAATAAATTGATGATGAGGCTCGAACTTGATGACATGTTGCCCATGTGTCGATCCAAAATAGGAAGGTTTCTTGAAATTACAAATATGCCCCACAATTTACTGGAATCGTGCACCATCATCAATGTGAATTTTCTAAAACCTTAATCATAGTGACTAGGCTCTCTTGAGATTGATTTGGGCCTATGCCGTGGCTCCATTTATGTGACTTATCACAAAATTGTTGAATGAGCCTGTTCAATGCTTCCTTAAATCGCTTGGCCTTAGATCTCATGATTGGACCACTTGAACGGCTTAAGGAATCACAAACATGCCTCCTAACTTGTGCAGCTCCATTGCTTGCATCATGCCATGTCATGAAGTTTGAGCCTCATCATCAATTTGAATCTTCTAGAACCTTAATCATAATGACTAGGCTCTCTTGAGATTGATTTAGGCCTATGCTAGGGCTCCATTTATGTGACACATAGCAAACTTATTGAATGAGCCCGTTCAATGCTTCCTTGAATCGCTTGGCCTTAGATCTCATGATTGGATCACTTGAACGGCTTAAGGGATCACAAACATGCCTCCTAACTTGTGCAACTCCATTGCTTGCATCATATGTTAAGACTGTATTTTTTAATGGTGAAATTGATGAAACAATCTATATGGTGCAACCAAAAACTTTGTATCAGGGACGCAAAGAAGATGGTTTGCAAGTTAAAGAAATCCATCTATAGGCTTAAGTAAGCTTCTTGTTAGTGGTATTACAAATTTCATCAACTAATCAACTCGTTCGATTTTGAGATGAATGTGGTTGATGATTGTATATATCAGAAGTTCAGTTGAAGTAGGTATATTTGTTGGAAACAAAGTGCGCAGCGGAATTTTTAAAATTTTTCATCAGAGTATTTTCCAAAACACAAGTTTGACATGTTATATGTATAAATTAAACAGATCTTACTAACCTCAGTGTGCCGAAGAACCTCCGCGACCTGTGTAGAGAAGTAACGTTCCAGAAGAGCCTCAACCAACTGGTCTTCTTTGCTATTCTCTATCCACAACCGGAGTGAGTGTGGGCTCACACGTACAGCTCTTCCACCGGTGACTCTCCTTCCAACCAATAGAGAGAACCCAAAGCTAGTGTTCGTGATTTGTGAACAAAAGCTCTCAGGGAGTTTTCAGATGCTCACTAGAAGAGTATCACTCTTAATCTCTCAAATTGATCTAAGTAAATCATTAGACTCACTCCCTTTTTATACCTATTGGTCCTTGGGGTCAGTCCATATCAGATTAGGTCTCAAAAATCGAAACAGAATCAAGTTCGGATCAATATCTGATAAGATACACGTGAAAAACGCGTAATCTTAGCTGTCGCGGTCGGCATGCCGAACTGCGTGATAGGCAGGCCGAACTGGCCAGTTCGGCAGGCCGAACTTTCTGATCGGCAGGCCGAACTGCCGAGAAAAAATCTCCGCGAATCTTTTATTTTCCACCCGAGATTCTAAAGGATAAAGTCTCAGTTTTGATTCAAATAGCCCAATAGAAAAGATATCTGATCAAAACAAACTTTATCAAGATAATCTCTAAGAAAATAAATCAATTCACAATAATTCTACAAGTTTATCTTGTTCTAATTGTCCAAAATTAAAACAACCGATAAACAGACAAGAATTATCCGAACGCCATAATTCAACAAGTTCATCTTGAACTAATTTCTTACATAATTAATTCAACCGATAAACAGACATGAATTATTTGATTCTTATAAATTTTAAACCAATCTGATAAATCCGACATAAGTCACCAATTATTGGAAAAGCACGCCGTGTCGTTACAGGATTTTGTGAGCTAGCAAAGGGGACCAAAATGGACCTATAAAGTTCAAGCTCATGATAATTATGAAACCCAATATCCCAGATATACATTTCACAATTATCAACTCCAACGCTACTCCACTAAAAGCTTGGAGCTGCACTCTCGAACTTTATAGAATTACGAAGCTCGTGTAGCTAAGTCTCCATGACATATCATAGTGTATCGCATCCCCATATGATCATCCATAATCGGCTTAAGGACAAGTTCTGTCTTACCTTCCCTATTATTTTTATCTTACGTTCCATTGTCTCACCATTAGAAAACTCACCATCCAAAGATAGTATACCATTCGGTTACACCTATGTATCCAAATGGTTGAGCGCTCCAGTTTTCCAATTACAGGACAACGCATATAAGAGGATATCATTACTCCTAAAGAGGAGCTATGGATTCCATATCTATGAATAACAAGTCTACGCTACCAAGAGTCATGCCTCCAACGTACCGGCATGCATGCCACTATAGAGATGTGGGAGTCACCCATTGGTACATCAAAAGACACAAGTCGAGACAACGGGCCCATTATTCATCTCAGGATTAAGATACAATACAAATGATTGTCTAAAGTGAATCGATTTGCCAAGACAGAATTATTAATCCAAATCAATTCACTTTATGTCCCGATCCAACACATCGTCACCTATGACAACGCGCCAATGTTTCTATTCACGGAGTCCAACTCCGATGGCCAAGACAAACCATCTCCCAAAAGGGATATAGACAACATAACAATCTTTACATGAATAAAGCGCCCAACTTTATTCCCTCGATTGCGGATCATATATTTTAGACCATCATCTTAAGAGTCGTGTCTACCGCATAATCATCCCATCATATGCCCAACTCTTAAGGTTTAGACTGACAGTCTCAGACTACTGTTTGCTTATCATACATTCAACAAATATGAACGTAAAGAGGACAATATTTGGTATATATAAATGAATAAATTCTTTATTGATAAAAATGTCTCCAAAAACGTATTACATTTTTACTCCTTAGAGCATACATGTCTAACAATCTCCCACTTGCACTAAGTGAGTAAATACTGCAAATTTCGCATCCCCATAGCTTCCACATGCCTTTCGAAGACTCTCCCAGAAAGTGTCTTCGTAAATGGATCAGCTAAATTGTCCTCTGACGCGATCTTGCACACCGTGACATGCCCGCTCTCAACGAAGTCCTTTATCACATGATACTTCCGATCAATATGTTTACTCTTATTGTGAAATCTTGGTTCCTTAGCATTAGCTACCGCCGCACTGTTATCACAGTACAGTGATACCGCTTTATCCATACCAGGAACTACCTCAAGATCCCCAAGGAACTTGCGGAGCCACACTGCTTCTTTCGAAGCATCACTAGCCGCCACATACTCGGCCTCCATCGTTGAATCCGAAGTGCAATCTTGCTTCGCACTTCTCCAACTGATGGCACCGCCACCCAGAGTAAACACAAACCCCGATGTCGATTTCCTAGAATCCAGGCAAGATTGAAAATCCGAATCAGTGTATCCTAGAGGAGTTAAATCCTCACCCGAATACACAAGCATATACCCTCGAGTCCTTCTCAGGTACTTGAAAATATGCTTTACCGCAACCCAATGGTTCGGTCCTGGATCCGCCTGAAATCGACTCACAATCCCGACCGCATAGCTAATATCCGGTCGAGTGCAAAGCATGGCATACATGAGACTACCCACTGCCGAAGCATAAGGCACCTTCTTCATGTATTCTCTTTCTTCATAAGACTTTGGAGAGTCTTTCTTAGAAAGAGTAATTCCAGACCTAGATGGTTGCCCACCTTTCTTGGAATCCTGCATTGCAAACCTCCTGAGAATTTTATCTATGTAGCCGGCCTGTGACAAAGCTATCATTTTGTTCTTCCTATCCCGAAAGATCTGGATACCGAGAACAAAATTAGCCTCACCCAAGTCCTTCATGTCAAACTGCTTGGTCAACCATAATTTGACCGATGACAACGCCCCAACGTCATTGCCAATTAGCAGAATGTCATCTACATAGAGTAGTAGAAAAACCACCTTCCCATTCTTAATGTGTTTGTAAACACATGGTTCATCCACATTTTGTGAGAACCCATAAGTCTTGATCACTTGATCAAATCTTATGTTCCAAGAACGAGAAGCCTGCTTAAGTCCATAAATAGACTTTAGCAACTTACAAACCTTACCCTCTTGACCCGTGACCTTGAACCCGTCTGGTTGTTCCATATAAATGGACTCATCAAGATAGCCATTCAGAAAAGCCGTCTTGACATCCATCTGCCAAATCTCGTAGTCGAGAGCGGCAGCTATGGACAAGAGAATCCGGATGGACTTAAGCATGGCTACAGGCGAAAAGGTTTCCTCATAATCGATTCCTTCCTTTTGCGTATAACCCTTAGCTACCAGTCTAGCCTTAAAGGTTTCGACCTTTCCATCCACTCCTCTTTTCCTCTTGTAGATCCACTTACTCCCTATGGGTTTTACCCCTTCGGGAAGATCCACAAGCTCCCAGACCCGATTAGTCTCCATAGACTTCATCTCAATGTTCATGGCCTCTGTCCAGAGTCTTGAATCAACATCCTCCATAGCTTCTGTGTAAGTATAAGGATCCCTGTCATGTTCATCCGGTTCAGCCAAAAAGACCTCCCCATTGAACATATACCTCTCAGGTTGACGCCCGATCCTCCCACTACGCCGAAGCCCCTGAGGTTGTTGTTCAGGTTTGTTTGGTTTTTTTACACTGATCGGAATGGTTTCATTCGGAACCTCCGGAGTAAACGGATCACCCCTCAACTCCTCAAGCACCACTTTGCTTCGAGGTTTAAAGTCGTTCATGTAACTCTCCTCAAGGAAAGTTGCATTAGTTGAAACCACGACTTTATTTTCCTTTGGGTTATAAAAATAACCCCCTTTAGTCCCTTTTGGATATCCTACAAACACGCAAACTTCTGAACGTGCTTCCAACTTATTCGGATCCTTAAACAGGACATGAGCTGGACATCCCCATATGCGAATATGGTTTAAGGATGTCTTCCGTCTTGTCCACAACTCGTGAGGAGTTTTAGGGATCGATTTTGAAGGCACATTGTTCAAAAGATAACATGCGGTTTGTAGTGCATATCCCCAAAAGGATAAAGGCAATGATGAATAACTCATCATGGACCGAATCATGTCCAACAAAGTCCTATTCCTTCTCTCTGCTACGCCATTCTGCTGCGGAGTGCCCGGCGCAGTCAAATGGGATAAAATCCCATTCTCTAACAAGTGTCCCAAGAACTCATCAGAAAGGTATTCCCCACCTCGATCAGATCGAAGTGCCTTTATGGGTCTACCCAATTGCTTTTCCACTTCAGCCCGAAACTCCCTGAACTTATCATAAGTTTCGCTTTTGTGGTGCATTAGGTACACATACCCATATCTTGAGTAATCGTCAATAAAGGTAACGAAGTACTCATACCCTCCTCGTGCCCGGATGTTCATCGGTCCGCAAACATCACTATGCACAAGTTCTAGAACCCCTTCGGCCCTATTGCCCTTAGACCCGTATGGTCTTTTGGTCATTTTACCCTCCAAACAAGACTCACATTGAGGTATAGATTCCACCTTTAAGTGACTTAAAGGTCCATCCCTTACCAACCTTTGAATCCTATTTAGGTTAATATGGCCAAGGCGCAAATGCCAAAGATAAGTCTTATTAGAGTGAGAAGTTTTAAGTCTTTTTGAGTCATTATCATTTATCTCAGCATTAAGCAATAGGTCCATCTTAGGTTTGATAAAATATAGATTATTTTGCATCCATCCAGAACAGACAAAAGATTTGTTTTTACGAATCACCACTTTTTCATTAAAAGATACCACGTAGGAGTCTTTAAATAAAGAAGATACAGAAATTAAATTCCTTTTAAATTTAGGAACATAAAAACAATCTCGTAAAATTAAACTCCTATAATTATCAAAATAAAGATGGACATCTCCCACTGCTTCCGCTGAGACCAAGGATCCATCGCCCATCCGAAGCGTTAAGTCTTCACGAAGTAGACTTCTCGTTTCTTTGAATCCCTGCAGAGAAACACAAACATGATTAGTTGCACCAGAATCTATGACCCAAATGTCACTGGATTCCTCAACCAAACAAGTTTCTAAATATAGAAGATCACACCTACCTCCCTTGGAAAGGAAGTCCTTGCAATGCTTCTTTATATGCCCGATCTTACCACAAAAGAAGCACTTAAGCTTCTTTGGGTTCTTCTTTTTCTTCTTCTTGCTCTTGGTAGCAATAGGAATAGAAGACTTCCCACTTTTGGCCCGTTGCTTCTTTCCATTCCCAGAGTTAGGATTGGAACCAGAAGCAGCTACCATATTGGCCTCTCCACCAGCAGGAGACTCCCTGATCAGCAGTTCAAACTCTTGTAACTGTTTCATCAGTTCTGTCAAGGTCATATCCCGTCTATTGCTTAGATTAAAAGTAGCTCTAAACGGAATAAATTCCTTAGACAGAGTCTCAAAGACCATAGTCATCTGAGTTTCAGCATCGATGTCGGCTCCATTGGTTTGAGCCTCAGCGAGGTAACCCATGACCAACATCATGTGCTCCTTTACAGATGTCCCCGGTCTCTGTCTACAGTTTAAGAGTTTTCGAAGCGCCCCTTGCCGCTTTGTTATGGCCTGGCCTCCAAACATGTCCTCAAGATTATCCAAGATCTGCTTCGCAGTCTCATAATCCTGGTGTTGAGCCTGCAGCACGTTATTCATGCTAGCCATAACATAGCAGCGGGCCTGATCATTAGCATCTTTCCAGCGTTCGTACGCTTGGAATTGCTCATTACTTGAGTCTCCCGTAGGCTCGGGAGGACAAGGAGTTGTCAGAACATATTTCAGTTTCTCAAAGGAAAGGACGATGTCCAGGTTCCGTTTCCAATCATTATAGTTCTCACCGGTTAATTGGTTTTTGTCAAGTATCGATGATAAAGCGTTTTTAGACATTTTCAATCTACAATAAAGAATCATATACCAAACATAAGCAAACATATATAATAATTTAGTAAGATAACACAATCATGTAAAATCATACAAATGTGTTTATGTGTCAAAACCTTGAAAATATCACAACCTTACAACGATAATTCCCAACTCAGAATTCAACAAGCTCCTAGGGGAGTCATGCCAAATTCAGTCAGGAACACGGATCCCCTCCTGATTAATATATACCATCCAGGACCCGTATGATCCAGCATATACTAATAATCGTTTCTTTGGCCATTAATTTTATTAACAGAGCTCCTAGGGGAGGTTAATAATAAAATTAACGTGAGTGTATAACCACCGTTTTAATATTTTATCCATGATTTATAATCACCACCTAGGGGTGTGCAACCATAAATCATACTAAAATACCTTATCCTTTCAGAGATCCAATCTGGTACATGATAGAAATCCCTTCCTAGGGGTCAGGACCACCATGTTCTTCCTATGGACCAACGATGGAGGCCTTAGGTTCTCTCTTCGAAAACCTTCTCCCACTCAATCTTTTGAAGTCAAGGTTTTATTTTAAAATTATGCATGAACAAATTTAATATGAGCGGCACTCCCTATTCTATATGACATGTTATCAATATACATGGTAAATCATATTATAATGCAGACAAGCAAAGCAATCAAGCAAAGCTACAAGCATAATAATAATAATAACCATAATATTATGGTTCCACCCTAGAGAATAGAAAAAACTAAGATTACAAGAGAATAATCGAGACATTTATCGATTCTTCATCCTTGAATCCTCAAGCTGTATCCTTCTTCATGTAATATCCATCTTCAAGTCCTCAATCCCGTATGAATCGAACACTTCATTTTTCCGGTCATATCCAAATTTAATGTTTCTCAGAATCGTCCCAAAAATAAAATTAAAACTGCACTGAAAAATTGCACCTTTTCTGGACACCTGGCTGCTCTCGGTCGGCAGGCCGATCTAGATGATCGGCCTACCGATCATGGAGGTTCGGCCTGCCGAACATGAAGGTTCGGCCTGCCGGCAGAGCACCAAAATTTCTGCCCCACTGTCGGCCTGCCGGACCGTACGTTCGGCCTGCCGATCTGTGACCTTCGGCCTGCCGAACTGTGAGGTCCGGCATGCCGACCGAGCAGAAAACCCTCAATCCAGAAAATACAATTTTAATGCAATTCATCAATTTTATTTTCAACAATTCAAAAACATAAAATTAGAGACTCAGGAAATACCTGGAGGCGCCATCATCAATCTTTAAGTTCCGACTTCTCGTTCCGTCTTCTCAGAATAATTATTTAATTACAAAATTCTTACAAATTAAAAATTAAATAATAATTCCTAGACGGAGATGATAGTCCGCCATCTAATTACATGAAAAACCTAGATACACATTCTAACCTCTAAGGAACCATAACCGGTATTAATTAATTAATAAATAATTAAACAACAATTTAATCAACCATAATTAATTAATAAACATTCACCATATAATCCATGACAACATATATATTATATAGAAACCTAGAGTGCCATCTCTCTATAAAATTTAATTCAAGCATTGGAGAGATTAAGATCACAAAATTTATGCATATAACATGATCACAAACTTACAAATTTATGTAAAAACCTCGGCTCTGATACCAATTGTTGGAAACAAAGTGCGCAGCGGAATTTTTAAAATTTTTCATCAGAGTATTTTCCAAAACACAAGTTTGACATGTTATATGTATAAATTAAACAGATCTTACTAACCTCAGTGTGCCAAAGAACCTCCGCGACCTGTGTAGAGAAGTAACGTTCCAGAAGAGCCTCAACCAACTGGTCTTCTTTGCTATTCTCTATCCACAACCGGAGTGAGTGTGGGCTCACACGTACAGCTCTTCCACCGGTGACTCTCCTTCCAACCAATAGAGAGAACCCAAAGCTAGTGTTCGTGATTTGTGAACAAAAGCTCTCAGGGAGTTTTCAGATGCTCACTAGAAGAGTATCACTCTTAATCTCTCAAATTGATCTAAGTAAATCATTAGACTCACTCCCTTTTTATACCTATTGGTCCTTGGGGTCAGTCCATATCAGATTAGGTCTCAAAAATCGAAACAGAATCAAGTTCGGATCAATATCTGATAAGATACGCGTGAAAAACGCGTAATCTTAGTTGTCGCGGTCGGCATGCCGAACTGTGTGATAGGCAGGCCGAACTGGCCAGTTCGGCAGGCCGAACTTTCTGATCGGCAGGCCGAACTGCCGAGAAAAAATCTCCGCGAATCTTTTATTTTCCACCCGAGATTCTAAAGGATAAAGTCTCAGTTTTGATTCAAATAGCCCAATAGAAAAGATATCTGATCAAAACAAACTTTATCAAGATAATCTCTAAGAAAATAAATCAATTCACAATAATTCTACAAGTTTATCTTGTTCTAATTGTCCAAAATTAAAACAACCGATAAACAGACAAGAATTATCCGAACGCCATAATTCAACAAGTTCATCTTGAACTAATTTCTTACATAATTAATTCAACCGATAAACAGACATGAATTATTTGATTCTTATAAATTTTAAACCAATCTGATAAATCCGACATAAGTCACCAATTATTGGAAAAGCACGCCGTGTCGTTACAGGATTTTGTGAGCTAGCAAAGGGGACCAAAATGGACCTATAAAGTTCAAGCTCATGATAATTATGAAACCCAATATCCCAGATATACATTTCACAATTATCAACTCCAACGCTACTCCACTAAAAGCTTGGAGCTGCACTCTCGAACTTTATAGAATTACAAAGCTCGTGTAGCTAAGTCTCCATGACATATCATAGTGTATCGCATCCCCATATGATCATCCATAATCGGCTTAAGGACAAGTTCTGTCTTACCTTCCCGATTATTTTTATCTTACGTTCCATTGTCTCACCATTAGAAAACTCACCATCCAAAGATAGTATACCATTCGGTTACACCTATGTATCCAAATGGTTGAGCGCTCCAGTTTTCCAATTACAGGACAACGCATATAAGAGGATATCATTACTCCTAAAGAGGAGCTATGGATTCCATATCTATGAATAACAAGTCTACGCTACCAAGAGTCATGCCTCCAACGTACCAGCATGCATGCCACTATAGAGATGTGGGAGTCACCCATTGGTACATCAAAAGACACAAGTCGAGACAACGGGCCCATTATTCATCTCAGGATTAAGATACAATACAAATGATTGTCTAAAGTGAATCGATTTGCCAAGACAGAATTATTAATCCAAATCAATTCACTTTATGTCCCGATCCAACACATCGTCACCTATGACAACGCGCCAATGTTTCTATTCACGGAGTCCAACTCCGATGGCCAAGACAAACCATCTCCCAAAAGGGATATAGACAACATAACAATCTTTACATGAATAAAGCGCCCAACTTTATTCCCTCGATTGCGGATCATATATTTTAGACCATCATCTTAAGAGTCGTGTCTACCGCATAATCATCCCATCATATGCCCAACTCTTAAGGTTTAGACTGACAGTCTCAGACTACTGTTTGCTTATCATACATTCAACAAATATGAACGTAAAGAGGACAATATTTGGTATATATAAATGAATAAATTCTTTATTGATAAAAATGTCTCCAAAAACGTATTACATTTTTACTCCTTAGAGCATACATGTCTAACAATATTTTTCTACTTTTATATATTAATGAAATTTTGCTTGCCATTAACGATATAGGCTTATTACACGAAGCTAAGAGATTTCTATAAAAAAAATTTGAGATGAAGGATCTTGGTGATGCCTCTTTTATGTTAGGTATACAGATACACATGGATCGCTCTTGGGGTATTCTTATATTGTCACAAAAAGGCTATATCAAATAGGTTTTCAAGAGATATGGTATGTAGGATTACAAACCATGTGATACCTGTGTGGCTAAAGGAACAAGTTTAGTCTCAATCAGTACTCTAATAATGATTTTAAGATTCAAGAAATGCAAAAGATTGCTTATGTGTCAGCAGTAAGGAGTCTAATGTATGATCAGGTTTGTACACACCTGGATATTGCGTGCATTATAAGGATGTTGGGAAAATACATAAGCAATCTTGGAAAGGATCATTGGATAGCAATCAAATGAGTCTTGAGGTATTATAGAGAACAAAGGACTACATGCTCATGTTTTGAAAGTCGGAACAGCTTGAGATCATTGGATATATTGACTCCGATTATGCTGGATGCCAAGATAGTATGAAATCTACATCAGGCTATGTCTACCTTTTGGCTGGAGGTGTTGTCTCCTAGATGAGTGCTAAGCAGTCTCTTATAGCATCTTCCACCATGGGGGCGGAATTCATGGCGTGTTATGAGGCATCCAATTATGAAATATGGATGCAGAATTTTATCATAAGGCTACGTATAGTGGACAGTATTTAAAAACCACCTAAGTTGTTTTGTAACAATAAGTCGGCGGTTCTATATTCAAACAATAACAAGAGCTCAATGAAGTCAAAACATATAAAATTCAATTTCCTGGTTGTGAAAGAAAGAGTTCAGAGCAGATAGTTATCTATAGAGCATATCGGTACAAACTCTATGATTATGGATCTACTTACTAAGGGATTGTCACCCAAAATGTTTCATGAGCACACTACTTGTATGGGTGTCATGTCTTTTGAGGATATTCAGTTTTAGTGGGAGTTTGTAATTTTAGATGCTTTTATGATATAGACATTTTCACTTACTTCAGTTTATGGATATTTTGATATTTTCTATAGAAATAAAGTTTTGGTTTTTTCACACTCTGATTTTAGTATGGTTTGATCTCACTAAGGAATTAAGGTGGACCAGTTGGAAATAGGCATGTTAAGATCACATTACATGAAATGTCCATGCTTGATCTTTCTCATTAGTTGTATTAGTGTATATGATCATTTATGGGTCCACTTACGATATTTGTAACGAAATCCACTTTGGTCCTATATTAATATGGTTAATGGACAATATTGTTAAGATGCATAAGGTTTTGATAGCAAAATTCATAAGCTCATAGGGTATAATTTACATTTGTAAAGTTTCATATATATCCCAAGTGAGAGATTGTTGGAATTATTCTAATATATGAGCCAATATATTAAATAAATGTGTATTAAAGGCTATTAGATAAGGTTAGCCAAATTAAAGTGATCAATTTGGGTTTTAGGCTTTTAATGCATCATTAAGTATGTACCTCCTATGTGGAGATACTAAAATATAATTACTGATTTTATGATGGACTAAATTTGTAATTAAGGATAACTGTAAGGGTTAGCAGTTATATAAAAGGGTTGTGGTCCTCAAGTCAGTATGTACGTTATTTTTCTATCACCCATCTACAGAGGGATTATAGAGGCATTCTTTGAGAGAGGACGTACATACTAGATTTGGAAGATCCTTAACCTTTAGACTCAGGAATCACAATTCAAACAATGGATTCAAGTTGGTTTCCTCATTTTATTAATCATCTTAGTGATTTAACATGAATGATCTTAAGTGATAATGGCTTTCATCACAATATTTTGTTCTAACACACCTTGCTCACCTTGATCAACTACCTAACTTGAGCATCGGAGTGTCGTTGGAAAGCACTATACCAGTGTTCCCCTCACTCCAAGGCGTCCTATTATCTTGCAGGTTTGAGCAGACTAGACCATCGAGAGGTGGGACAAGCAATCCGACCACCATGCGTGGCCGCATATGGTATTAAGCTATTTGAAGTCATCAACAACAACATTATAACATCGTGTGAAAAAATAGCTGTTAAATAATATTTAAATATCATTTGCTATTTAAAGTATATATAATTTCGTATATTATAAGTCCTATCATTTACCAAAGCACGTCCAAACACCTGCTGATAAAAATATAACTCATAAATTGATATACAAGTTGATAAAAATATAACTTATAAATTGATATACAAGTTGGAATTAAAGTTAGTATCTTTAACATTTTTCCTTGTGTTATTGTAACAGCATAATAAAGCTATTTTTTTTTTTTTTTTTAGCATTTCTAAGCCGGTACACCCCTTTTTTTTTTTTTCAGAGGTTGGCTAAAAGAACATAGTTGCAACTGGAAATTTAGAAAATAATTTGCATAGTCCAGCTTAAGTATTAGGTCCCGATATTCTATTTGGGAATACCTGTTTCTATGGAACAACGTAGCAACAAAAGACAGCCAGATTCATGTTTTCTCTTTAATTTGTTCTAAGGCTAACGTATAGGTAGACCTAGCAGTTTCTCAAATTCATTATGAGGGTTTCAGTGTCAGATTTAGAAAGAAGAAAATGAAGTGGGGAGAATGTACAAAGAGGAATAATTGCTTCGATAAGTTCCAACGTAAATATCACGAGGGGTTGATATTTGCAAACTTCCAAAAGAAAAAAAAGAGAAAAAGCAAGGATCATGTAAGTATCATCTTGCATGACCTTATTAAACCACTAAATGGGATTTTACTTCAGGAACACAAAGATTATAGGATATAATGTTATACAACTCCGCATTATGATAAAACCCCACGGGGGTGTACCAATATAACCCCGGGGAGGCAATACAAACGTGCGTGGCATACGAATCCCAACCCAAGATCCTATCAAGAAGATATGCAATCTTAATACCCAACAAGCAAGCGGCGGCGATAATCTTTGAAGGTTAAGTATATTAAAAAATGACGCTATTGAGACAAATAGTTCAATTATGTTTATTGAATTAAATTATAACCCGGTTTATAATTATTCTACATATATCTTCCGAAATGATATCATTATATTAATTACCATGTAATTATATAGTACAAAGTATGATATTATTAAAATAATTACTATGTAATTAATGACGGTTTTAAAATATTCTAAATATTGTGTTGAATTTTAATTTCATAACAATAATTTAGTTATATATTGTAATTTTTCCTAATCCAAATAGACTATTGTTAGGAAAGGGTGCACGGTGGAGACTTGGGTCGTTTAAGAAAAAACCAAAATATAACTGCCCATAATTTAAGTGGTTTTGAGCGGATATTTTGGTTGTTGATTTGGGCGGCATATTGGGCAGTTTCGTATTTGTAACTTTTTTTTATAGACTTTTACTAATGTCTTAACGTACTTAATAGAACCAATAAAAAAACTAAATATGATTATTGATAATTAAACACTTACAAGCACAATTTAAATTTTGAACTAAGTATGTGAGTGCAAAATTAGAGTTCAAAATATAACATAATTTAAAAGTACAATCTCAGATATAATTTCACATCTAAACATGTAATTTTTTCTATAACTGCCCAAAATTTAAGCGGTTTTGAGCAGAGATGGTGCACAGTGGGTGACTTGGGTAGAGTAAGAAAAACCTAAACTATAACTGCCCAAAATTGAGGCAGTTTTGAGCATTTTTTTTGGTGGTTGATTTAGGTGGCATATGAGGCGGTTTGATAATTGTACTTATTTTTTTTATATAGGTTGCTTATAAGTGTGGTTCTAACCATCAGTTACAACTATGAAAAGTGTAAAGCTCTTACATACTACAGTATAAAACTCTCATATGCTACAGTTCTCAAAGCAAAACTGTTTGTTCCAACTGTTCTTTCAAACAGTCTTATAGACTTTTACTAAAGTCTCAACGTACTTGATATAATAAAAGAAACTAAGTGTTATTATTGATAAATAAACATTTACAAGCACAACTTGAATTTTGAACTAAGTATGTGAGTGCAAACTTAAAGCCCAAAAATGTACCATAATTTAAAAGTACAATCCCAGATATAATTCTACATCCAAACGTAAAAAGGTTTGCAAACTAAAGAAATATCCATATTCTAAATTTCAATGTCCAAATTTTAAAATTCAAATGTTAAAAAAATAAAAATCCAAACTTTAAACCCATAATGTTACATTTAGAAAGGAAACTCAAAAGTCAAATGTGAGACTTTCATTTAATTTATAAAATTTTAAATACTATATTACATATATATATATATATATATATATATAATATTTAAGCGGGCAGGATAGGTCGAAACTAAAGTCTCAAATTTCAATATGCAATCGCCCACTAAAAATAGCGGATTGAAACCTCTCTGTCTGCCAAAAGAGCAGTTTTGACATATACACGCTTTGAGTGAGGTGGTGCAAATGGGTAGGTGGATTTCATATATGTTTTTGTATCTCTTCTTGCAAAAATAAAATAAAGCAAAAGTCCCATATGGATTTGGAAGCAAATTAGGGGGGCCTCTAAGGCCTATATAAAGAACTCAAAGGCTTGGCTTTAATCCCCCCTAGTTAAATATGATACAATATTAAAATGCAATAGCATTGTATCCTAATTTTATAAAAAATGTGTGTCAAACATTTTCAAAGAGAGAGTTGAGAAAGAGTGTTGGAGTTGTTCTATTTCAATTAATAAGCTTGTTAATCTAACAGATATAAAAAAATACACAAAAGAAAGGAAATTTAAAAGGAAACTATTAATGTTGACGTGTAATAAGAATAAAGAAAACGAGTTTGTAGTTGGCGGGGCCAACGGTGATGGGAAGGAGCAGTAGAGACATCTGTCTAGAAGGTTTCACACCCTTCTGGCCCCTTCTTCTGACTCTTTTCTCCTTCCACACAAATCTTCCCTTTTTTTCCCCTCCCCATTAATTCCATCTTTTGTTTCATATATGTGATTCATAAGTCGTTGCCACCTAACAATCTCAACTTTTTCAACAAACACTTGCATATATATACACACCCAATAGAAACACTATATACATACAAAATCATATATATACACATAAACTTCGAGCTAGCTTTAGAAGATGAAGATGAGACTTGATTATTACAAGATCTTGCAGTTAGACATGTATGTCCTAAGAAGTAAAAATGTAACATATATTTTTTTAGACATTTATCAGTAAAGAATTTATTTATTATTTATATACCAAATCTTGTCCTCTTTATGTTCATATTTGTTAGATATATGTTAAGTAAACAAAAGTCTAAAATTTTTAGCCTAAACCTTATAGAATCAGGCATATGATGGACATATTATGCAGAAGACATGATTCTAAAGGTGATAGTCTAAATCATAAAATCTGCGATCGAGAGAATAAAGTTGGACGCTTTATTTATGCAAAGATTGTTATGTCATCTATATTTCTTACGAGAGATGGTATGTCTTGGCCATCAGAGGTGGACTCTGTAAATAGAAACATTGGTGCATTGTCATGGTGAAGATGTATTAGATCGCGTCACAAAGTAAATTGATTTGGATTCATAATTCTGTCTCAGCAAATCAATTTACTTTAAAAAATCATATGTGTTGTATCTTAATCTTGACATGAATAGTACGCTCATTATCTTGACTTATGTCTTTTGATGTACCAAAGGATGACGTCCACATTTCATGTTGGTATGCATGCCTGTAAGTTGGAGATATGACTCTTGATAGCATAGACCTGTTATTCATAGATACGGAATCCATAGCTCCTCTTTAGGAGTAGTTGAATCTTCTTATATGTGTTATCTTGTAATTAGAAAATCAGAGCGCTCAACCATTTGGATACATAGATGTAATCGAATGGTATACTGTCTTTAGATGGTAAGGTTTTTGACGGTGAGATAATAGAATGTAAGATAAAAATAATAAAAAAAGTAAGACAAAATTCATCCTTAAGCCGATTATGGATAATCCTATGGGGATATGACACATCATGATATGTCATGGAGACTTAGCTATTCGAGCTTTGTAATTCTATGTGGTTCGAGAGTGTAGTTGTAAGCTTTTAGTGGAGTAGCGTTAGAGTTAACAATTATGAAATGTATATCTGGGATATTGAGTTTTATAATTATCGAGATCTTAAATTATATAGGTACATCAGATCCCTTTTGCTAGCTCATAATAAATCCTATAACGATACGGCGTGCTTTTCCAATAAATTAGTGACTTATGTCAAATTATTAGATTAGCTGAAATTCGATAGGATCAGATAATTAATGTATGTTTATCAGTTGAATTAATTTTGTGTAAATTAATTCAAAATAAACTTGTTGAATTATTAAGAATATTTATTTTCTTAGAAATCATCTAGATAAGTTGTTTTAATTAGATAACTTCTCTATTGGATTATTTGAATTGAAACTGAGGCTTTGTCTCAAGAATCTCGGGTGGAAAATAAAAGATTCGTAGGGATCATTTATTGTAAGTTCGGCCTACCCTACTAATCGAGTGATAATCTAATCACACGCTTTTGACGTGATTTTATCAAACAATGATCTAGATTCGAATTTTTTGAGGCCTTATCTGATGATGACCAACCATGGGACGACCTCTATAAATAGGGAGCGAGTTTCTATGTTATTTAGATCAATTGAGAAATTAAGAGTGAGTACTCTGCTTGTGAGACTCTGAAACTCCTTGAGAGGTTTTGTTCACAATCATGAACCTAAGCTTTGGGTTTTCTCAATTGCTTGGAAGGAGAGTCTTCGAGGAAGAGCTGTACGACGTGGCCCACACATACTCTGATCGTGGATAGAGAATAGCAAAGAAGACCAGTTGATTGAGGCTCTTTTGGAACATTATTCTTTATACGGATTGCAAGAGCTCTTTAGAGTATAAAGGTTAGTAAGATCTAATTAATTGATATATATAGCATGTCAAACTTGTATTTTAAAAAATGCACTGATTAAAAAATTTGTAAAATACTACTACTTACTATTTTTCTGAAACTTGCAAGTGGACAATAGCGCCAAGGACGAGGATCTGAAGAAGGCGTACAGAAAGCTCGCTATGAAATGGCATCCATATAAGAATCCCAACAACAAGAAAGAAGACAAGAACATGTTCAAAAAAATCTCGGAGGCCTATGAGGTTAGTTCGTTACTACCAGTTTTAGTTCCCTTTCTATCTTTTTATATTCCTATTGTAATGATTGGAGAAACTGTCGCAATGTTGCATATTCATCTTGTTTTTTTCTTGAATTTTTGCTTCGTTTTAGAAAGTGAAGTTTTTCCTCTGGATGTTGAATTAGCCTTAGTTTGTTCATTAGACTCCATTTCAAGATCCTTTATGTTAATCCCCACTAGTGATCATCAATAAATTATTTTGCCCCTTGACTTTCAAAATGTGTTATTATGTTCCCTCAAGTTTTTTTTTTTTTTTTTGTTAGCAAACAACCTCTTTTTGTCCAATTCCGTTCAACTTAATAAATTAATATTTTTTTCTTCTAACTTTACAAGACCTCAATGTCAAAACAATTTTTATTTCCATAACTGACATGAATATTTTTTACAATATGCCATACAAATACAAATACAAAGAACAATTTAAGGGCATAAAATAAAAAACAAAACCTAACAAAACCCCTTAAAGTAATGTGTTCTTGTTTTTAAAAATTGCAAGGGCTCTATTTTTAAGGAATTTTGAGGTTTTTTTCTCCATAACCTCTTTTATTTTGGGGATGGTCTATTGCAAAGAACTTTGTTGAACTGTTTTTCCTTGATCTTTTATTTTTTGGTTTTCTTTTTCCTTAAACTCTTTTCTATATTTTGGTTTTTTCCTCAAAGTTAGAAGAGAAACAACATTTGACTTGCCAAGTAGAGTAGAGAAAGATATTATTAATTAACAAAACAAAGTTTGAGAGAACATAGTAAACATATTTTGAAAGTTGGGGGAAAATAACATAAGTTACATGGTTTGGAGAAAAGTTTTTAAAAAAATCTAAGAAAGCATGTCCAAAAAGAGTGAAATTAGATGGAAGGGGTTAGTTGCTTATGGAACAAAGTTTAAGAAGACTAAGTAGTATATTTTAAAAGTTAGAGGATAGAGTGATATAACTGACATACTTTGGAGGCAAATATATAAATAGTCCTACTATATATTAACAAGAGTGAAACTTTGAGTCTATAATACCATGACATCAAAGTTAATAATTAAATGAATAATTAATTAAAGATTAATTTATTTGCTACCATTGAAGCATGATATGTCTATCAGGTCCAATGCTAGCTAACTAATTCCTTTACAGGTTGGGCAGATCTAGTTTACCATAGTTATTGTAAAAGTTTATGTGTTAAGGCCAACTGGCCTGACGATATACACACCATAGTCGAAACAGACCGTGTGGTGCCAAACCTAGCCTAATTGGATTGTGGACACATACCAGAGGAAATTTTTGGATAATTAATTACTTAATTAATTTCATGAAAATACTTATTCAAATTAGTTATTAGGATTTGAGATAATCAATTATTCGAATTTAGTGTTTGAATAATTAATTCAAATCCTAGTTGAATTTAGATAAAGGATAATTATTTGCAATTATGTAAATTAGATAATATTTCAGTTCATTCTAATTTAGATTGGAATTATTTGAATTAAAGTTATCTTAGATGAAACAGTGATTGGTTGAAGTTTGTTTGTGATAGGCACTTAAAACAAAAGGGGTCTATCCCTTAGGTTGTGTTGGCTTCTAGTCATAGAGAGAAAATTATCTCTTAATTTTGATAAATTTCTGATTCTTCTACCCAATTCTATAAAAAAAAAAAAAAAGCCTTGCATCCTCGTTTATTGTCAAATTGTCATAGAGAAACTTAGAGAGAGTAGAGCTTAGATTACTCATTTTTAGTAATTCTTGCTTCTTAGCACTATACTGGTTGAAAGGAGATAAGCTATGGTGAAGGTTTGCTGAGTTGTGTACATACACACAACAACTGAAGGAAGAGACATAGCATTGAAGACTCGAAGGTTGAGGTCTTCTTGAAGATTTGATCTAATGAAAGTACTGTTGTTTTCGGTTGTCAACAGATATGATTAATTAAAATTTAATTTGTTATTTATAACAACATAAGTTAGATTCTAAGTAATTAAATAACAAATTTAAAATTTCATAGTGTCATCATATCAATTTTTCCAACAAACTAAGCATAAAACAATATGATTGCTAGTAAGATAAGGATATACTTATTAGAACTGTGCAGCTATTTAAAGAAATCTAGATCTTAATGAATCCTAATTAATTGACAATCAAAGGAATGTTGTTTTTCCTTTAATTTAGGATATTTTTATTTGACTACCAAGAGGGGTTTGTAGATAGGTTAGGTGTATCCTAGCTATAACTTAGCTAGGCGACTAAATTAATCAGAAAAGAGTAGGGTTAGTAAAATAGTTAGGTGACATTGAATCCTTACGTATATAATTTTTTAAAATTGGTTATTTCATTTTTATTACAGTTGATCGTTCAAATAATGGTTAAAAAATTTCAAAATTGTTCAAAATTAAACACATTACTCGTGGGATTGGTACTATATTTATTACTTTATTACTTGTGTATGATAACATTTGCGTGTATAAAGTAGCATTAGCACCGACTATCTGAGTAAAGTTTTATGTATGTTTATCACATTTAGAGAATATACCCTAGTTACAAAGACATCTTGTAAGATCTCAATTTATTTGGAAAGTGTCCAACTAAAATGTCATTGAACTTATTTTGATTTCTTAAATAAGTTAACCCCATTTGAGGATCCTAGTTGCCATTCATTTTAGTCTTGTAGGCAAAATGATCATTTTGCCCTCTAACGGTTCGCGAATTCCTCAAATGGCTTTAGGATTTGACGTCTAAGTTTCCGTCTTAAACAGGTTCTAGTATATGTCCCCACCAATCAAATTTTTGCCTTTTTTACCCAGGACACAAACTTTTGGTGGTTTTACCCTTACCACCAATCAAAAATTATGTTTTAATAGTTAGGTATGTGTTTTCACAAGGATTAAAACTCTCTCAAGGTACAAAGGTTGATTCTAAGGCTTTGAACATCATTTTTTCTTTTTTCTCTAATATTGTATTTGCTGTAAAATTACATCTTTATCCTTAGTTCAAGTTTAGAAAGCTTTTCTTCATGAAAGATATATTTGTTTATTTTTTTTACAAGATCTAGAACTTTTTTGTGTGTGTGTGTGTTTTCATTTTTTCTTTTATTTTTTTTATTATCATCTTACGCACAATCCTACGTTATGAGGTTGTATTAGATGTAAAATTACATCTTTGACTTTGGTCTAAATCTGGAAAGCCTTTTTACATGTAAGGTTTTTTTTTTTTCATTTTTATTTTTTTGTTTTGGTTTTTGTTTTTTTTTTTGTTTTATTTTATTATTATTATTTTTTTTGCAAGATCTAAAACTCTATGGTTTTGACCTTAGACAAAATCCCATGTTATAAGGATATTTTAGTGATTTTTTCATATAGATCCTATTTGGGTAAAATGACACTGCTATCCCTGATCATTTTTTGGAAAACGTTCTTCATCAGAGTTGTTCTGCTATCTGTTATCTACAACCTTGATATTTTGATCGAGATGTAATTCTAACTCCATGTGATCCGTTTTTCAAAAATCATTTTCATGAGCAAAAAGGGCATTTTGGACAATATTTAACTTTTTGGGAGTATCTAACTTCCGTGACCACGTATTTAAACCTTTAAGAAACTTTGTACAACAACATAAACACAGAATAAATCATGCCACATCAATTCCCTTTTATGCCAAACCTTGTTTTTCTGCCATTCACAAATACAGTTCACATTTTTACAAACTACTAAGCTAGATTTGTAGAGTTCCATGATTTTGGACTAAAATATATTATTGACAACACATAGTAGTGAATAGCTATCATTTAACCATGCTTACACTCAAATCATCACATATTTTTACCAAACTCTCAAGATTTACAACCTCAGCTCAACTCGAAGTGTCTTTTCCAAAGCTCTTTACGTCAAGTTCCTTGCTTGTCTCCTTAAAAACCTTGAAATCCGTGCACTATCTTGAACTTGATCTTCCTTGAAGATAATACATTTTAGAACCAAAACCAAAACCGTAAGTTTTCATTAAACTAGCAAGAATATAGTGGTTGATTCCTTGATGAAATGTTGGTTATGTTGTGCTATATGTAGTTTAAATCCAACACTGCTTATGCGCACCAACATCACCAAGATGATCGCATGGTGTTATCTTGGCACGTGTGCGATGCCATTTGGGAGGGGAAGGGAATATTTCCATTGGGGTCTCTGGCCGCCATAATGACCTTCAAATCTACCGGAAGAAAGAATTGTGGGGATGAAACAAGGAACCCAATGAGCCTAGACACCACCAGGAGGATGATGTGGTATTGTCTTGGTACGTCTGTGACATGATTTACGAGGGAGAGGACTTATGTTAGGGGCTCTGGCAAATATAAAATCCGTCATGATGACAAACAAATCTATTAGCAAAGAATTTTTTTTTCAATGTCTGTCAGGTTAAAAACCCCAATACCCACAACCAATATCCTCAATCTAATATATTGTGTATTTTTTAAACCAAAATCTACTGTTGTGAGGAATGAGCCTTTATCCATATAAAGTTAAATAGAAGTGCTCATCGACAAATGTTCAACGTCGTGCGACGTTGGCACTAGCCACCTCAATCTTGTTGGACAATTGGGAATATGTTAATTTGGGGCTTTGTTCTTGGCCTCCCCAAAAAGGGAGCTGGCAATATTTGAAGGATCAGTGAGTGTGTTTTATGATAACTGTTAGGGGTGTTCTTGGACCTATACGCCGAGCAACCTCCTTGGGGTGGCATGCCGAACACTTCCCTGTACCTGAGGCGGTGATCTTTGCCATCTCCCTGCAAACTATCACTATTTCCTGGCCAAGATGACCATGAAGTATATTCTCTATAGAATTGGTGGGATGGTCAGAACCTATCCTAACCAACCCTGTCAGACATATTAACACTTTTTGCAAATAGGAGTGGATGACACCCAAAGACTATCATGTCGCACCATCTCAACCATCCAATGAAAAATCCTCATTTTTAGGAGATCACAATACTTGTCATTAGCCATCTAAGCTCCATAGAACTGTACACAGGGTCCCATGTCAAACCTATCTAACATCCGGTCTAAACCAATCACAGAAAATAGGAGCATTAACTCCACTTCAAAAATAAGTGAAATCTCTTACCTAACCCCTGCCTCTCCACATAAATCACTTTGATCAACTACCTGACTTGGGCGTTGAAGTGCCGTTGGCAGGAACTATACCAGTGTCCCCCTCACTCCAAGGTGTTCTATTATCTTGCAAGTTTGAGCGGACTAGACCACCAAGAGGTGGGACAAGCAGTTCGACCACTATGCATGGCTGCACGTGATGTTGAGCTATTTGAAGTCATCAATAATAACATTATGACATCGTGTGAAAAACATAGCTGCTAAATAATATGTTAATAACATTTGCTATTTAAAGTATTTTTTTTATATATTATTACAAGTTCTATCATTTACCAATGCACGTCCGAACACCTGCTAACAAAAATATATCTCATAAGTCGATATACAAGTTAAAATTAAAGTTAGTATCTTCAATATTTTTCATTATATTAATGTAATAGTGTAATAAAGTAAGTTTTTTTAAAGCATTTCTAACTTGGTAAAGCAGCCGCCCCCCCCCTGCCCCCACCTTCCCCCCCGCCTTTTTTTTTTTTTGTGCAGAGGTTGGCTAAAAGAACATAATTGAAAGTGGAAATTTAGATAAGAATTTGCATAGTCCTGCTTAAGTATTAGGCCCTGATTTTCTATTTGGGAAGACCTGTTTCTATGGAACAACGCAGCAACAAAAGACAGCCAGATTCATGTTTTCTCTTTAATCTGTTCTAAGGCTAACATATAGGTAGACCTAACTGTTTCTTAAATTGATTATGAGGGTTTTCAGTGTCAGATTTAGAAAGAAGAAAATGCAGTGGAGAGAATGTGCAAAGAGGAATAATTGCTTCGATAAGTCCTGATGTAAATAGCACGAGGGGCTAATATTTGCATACTTCGACAAGAAAAAAGAGAAAAAGCAAGGATCATGTAAGTATTATTTTACATGACCTTATTAAACCACTAAATCGGATTTTACTTCAGGAACACCAAGATTATAGGATATAATGTTATACAACTCCGCATTCTGATAAATCCCCAAGGAGGTGTACCAATATAACCCCACGGATGCGATACAAACTTGCATGGCAGGATCCCTCGCTATGATGAGGTTGACTTGAACCCAAGGTCTTATGTGGGAGATATGCAATCTTAATACCCAACAGATCAGCGGCGGCGATAATCATTGAAATATATTATATTAAAAAATGATGCTAATAAGACAAATAGCTTAATTATGTTTATTGAATTAAATTATAACTCCGGTTTATAATCATTCCACATATATCTTCCAAAATGATATCATTATGCTAATTACTATTTAATTGTATAATGCAAAGTTTGATATCATTAAAATAATTACTATATAATTAATGATAGTTTTAAAATATTCTAAATATTGTATTAAATTTTAATTTCATAATAATAATTTGACTTTGTATTGTAATTTTTTCGTAATCCAAATAGACTACTGTTAGGAAGGGGTGCATGGAGGAGGACTTAGGTGGTTTAAAAAAAGCCCATACTATAACTGCCCATAATTTAAGTGGTTTTGAACGGATTTTTTGGTGTTCGATTTGGCTGGCATATTGAGCAGTTTGGTATTTGTATCCTTTTTTTTATATAGACTTTTATAAAATCTCAATGTATTTGATATAACCAATAAAAAAACTAAATATGATTATTGATAATTAAACATTTACAAGCACAATTTGAATTTTGAACTAAGTATGTGAGTGCAAAATTAGAGTCTAAAATATACCATAATTCAAAAGTACAATCTCAGATATAATTTCACATCTAAACGTGTAAATTTTTTTATAATCCAAATGGACTACTTTTAGGAAATGGGGCACAGTGGGTGACTTGGCCGGATTAAGAAAAACCTAAGCTATAACTGCCTAAAATTTAAGCAGTTTGGAGCATATTTTTTGGTGGTCGATTTAAGTAGCATATTAGGCAGTTTGGTATTTGTACTTATCTTTTTTATATAGGCCATTTGGAAAAGCGGTTCTAGACATCAGTTACAACTGTGAACAGTGTAAAGCTCTTACATGCTACAGTTCTCAGAACAAAACTGTTGGTTTTAATTGTTCTTCTAAATGGCCTTATAGAATTTTACTAAAGTCTCAAAGTATTTGATATAACAAAAAACAAATAAATATGATTATCATTAGATAAATATTTAAAAGCACAACTTGAATTATGAACTACATATGTGAGTGCAAAATTAGAGTCCAAAAATATACCATGATTCAAAAGTGCAATCCTTGATATAATTCTACATCCAAATGTAAAAAGCTTTGTAAGTTAAAGAAATATTCATATTCAAAATTTTAATATGTAAATTTTAAAATTTAAATGTTAAAAAAATAAAAATCCCAACTTCAAAGCTATAATGTTACGTATAGAAAAGAAACTCAAAAGTAAAACGTGACACTTTCATTTAATTTATAAAATTTTAAAAATTATATTACACATATATAATATTTAAGTGGGCTGGATGGTTTGAAACTGCAGTATCAAAATTCAATATGCAACCGCCCACTAAAAATTGCAGATTGAAAGCTTCTTGTCGGCCGAAAGAGCGGTTTTATCATGTATCCGCTTTGAGCGAGGTAGTGCAGGTGGGTAGGCGGATCTCATCTTATTTTTGTGCAGCCCTTCCTGCAAAAATAAAATAAAGCAAAAGTCCAACATGGATTTAGAAGCAAAGTAGAGGGGCCTCTAAGGCTTATATGAAGAACCCAATGGCTTGGTTTTAATTTGTCCTAGTTAAATACAATACAATTTTAAAATGCAATAGCATCGTATACTAATTTTATAAAGAATGTGTGTTAAACATTTTCAAATAGAGAGTTATGAAAGAGTGTTAGAGTTGATTTATTTCAATTCAATTAACATGAGATAATTCATACTAATTATTTTTTAGTATTTTTAAAAAGCCATGCCATAAACGTGTGATAATGTAGTACAATTTATATTAATGTATTTATTTGAGTGATAATGTAGTATAATTTTTATTAATGTGGTATAAATAAACATTTTTTAATTTTTTTTTTTGAAAATGTGTCATAAGATATAGTTTTTTTTTCTTTACATGAGTAAATAATGAGTAACCAATTAAATTATATCATGCTAATAAGTTAATAACATTTGATGGATTAAGGGTTAAAAGCATAATCAAAACCTGCTAAAAAGTACTCTAAATCTTTTCAGTGAGTGGTATAATCTTGTTAGAAACCATTTGAAATAAAAATTTGTAACAGATTCCATACGATTGTTTTTATCCCTCAACCTTCTCATAGATTCTCCCCTATTTGAGAAAATAGATTTTGTCAACTAAATCAGCTTGCTCAAGACTTATATAACCATGTCTGGTACTTTTTTCAGTATGACACTAAAATTCAAAATTTTCAAATCTTTTTAAGAGAAAAGACTGTAACAAAATAGGCTTGAATCAAAACTTTTTGGTTTTGGACGGGTGAATCAAACAGATCAAAAGATTCTTCATCTTCTAACAGGGGAAAAAAGTATATCTACATATGATAAGGAGGAGTTCCAATTCCGTGATTTCTAGTTGGCCGGAATGTTTATAACTTGGCCAAAAAAAAAAAAAAAAAGTTGATATCAGCATACCAACATAGGGCGAGACTTAGAATTTTAGAATAGACTTGCATGCGCGTTTCATAGGATCAATATGATCATAATTGGAATCTCAATTGAATTTTGAGTGTAAAATTTAAACTTTTCTCCCCCCTAAATTTACAAAAACAACACAAGATTACCTTTTTTTTTCTTATTTTCTCTCTCTTATACTTAAGGAAAAAATTCACAACTTCTAGATTTAATATCCAAACGAGATAATTCTTCTTTAACTGCGTTCAAAATGAAGAGAAAAATAAATCAAGATCTACATTGCATATTTTTTAATATCATGACATTAAAGATTTTATTAGATTTATTAGTAAATTAAAAACTTTTTCTACTAGCTCTCCAAACACAAATTCCAATTTTATTTTCTATTCAGATTAACACTTTAACTGCACATACGAACATCAATTCAGATGTAATTCAAATCATACAATTTAAATCATATAACTTATCAAGATATTCCGAATTAAAACAATTCGAATCCATCTACCAAATGGGTCCCACAAATGTCCAATTTTGTGTTGGGGGATTTTCTACCAAGTGACCAAGGGCATGCCACATTTCAAATTTATTGATTATTTAGGACATCCTTTTTGCCACCTTTATTATTTTGCTAAGTTCTCTTCATAGTTGTTTGCCTAACTTGAGTATTAGCTTATCTTTTATAGGCCAACCTCTGGCTTCCCAATCAAGAGTTGCGATTCGTATTAATGAGTCGTGTTCATATTAACCTGTTTATTGATCATATCAGAAAACATCAATTAAAATACAACTAATTATCAAACGTGTCAAAAGATGTCAACCCAAACATGACCAATTTAATAATCATGTTAATTGTGTCAACCCGTATAATCTGTTTAAATTTATATATTAAATAAATAATTGATATAAGTATGACTTATCTAACATGATTATGACACATAATAGATTTATTGGCCAATTTATTATTCATTTTTAGATTACGTGTAGATTTTAAAAATTCATAATATTTAATTTAATAAAAACAATTAAAGTTTATTTATGCATTATATAAACTTTTATATTACATATCATATATAATTAAATTTCAAATCATATATATAATTAAACATGTCATTTTATGTCAATCATGTTAGGGTGGTCAATTCTAACCTAATCTATTTGATAATTGTGTTAATCGTGTCACTCCATTATTGATCCAAACCTATTTATAGTAAACCCAAACTATCTAACTTCATAAAATCTAGGTTTCGTGTCATGTTATAGTGAACCCAAATTATCTAACTTCGTAAAATCTAGGTTTCATTTCATGTTATCATGTTATAAGCCAAATCCTTACCCCCAACGATGAAGCAGGTAAAGGAGCATTGATGTTTAGAAATCGACTAACTTTTATTGTAAACTTAGATGTAAATATGTTCGTAAAAGCTCGGAACAAATGTCTTCAACTTGAACTCGATAGAAGCTAAAAGACGGAAGGAAGCTTTATTTGTAACGAAATATGTACTTAAATCCCTTAAAAGAACATTTTGAAAAGAAAAAGGAAAAAAAAAAAGAGGATATAAAGGCAAATGGTATTTTTAAAGGATTTTACAAAATAAATGATCATACTTTTTTTAAATTAGGTGAATGAGCACTCTTTATTAATTACAAAGTCAAAAGGACAAAAATGACCTTCATTAATTATTAATCAACTATAAAATATCAGTGATAAACCTAAGTTTATTGGTGAGAAACCCGAGTGCACCGGTGATAAAACTCAAGTAACTCAGTGATAAACCTCTTTAGTGACGAACGAACCCTAATAAAAAAAAACCCAAACATTCATATTCTCTCTTTTCTTTCTCTTTCTCCCCTCGCACTGCACTAGTTGCCACAACTTTGATCAACGTCTCGTAGAACCAAAGACGATCGTCGGCCTCCAAACAGCTTCAACAACTCTTTCCCCCTTTTCTTTCTGATGTGGATCACATCATCGTTGCTGCACTTGCAACAATCACTAGCATCTCAAGGCTCATTCACAACATGGCCGGAAATCTCCCTTTGGCGTCGGAGAAGATGACGCGTTTCTCTTTGTCTTTGACTTAATCATCGTGATTTGCCATGATTACTTTCTCCTCCACAGCTGTGAACTGCGATCGTCATCGGCTTCTTCTTCTCATTGTTGTTGATCTTCATATCGTTGATAATGTCATGTGGGAAGAAGATCGAAGGTGGTGCAGTCTCATGATCTTTTCTCCTCCACAATGCTATTGCAAGATTCCCTACTCGCCCAAGCCGTTGTCATTGTGATTTTTGGTTAATCGTGCTTTTGTTCTCGTTAAGTTCTTTGAACTTCTTATTGTGAAAGTAGATTTATTCTGCTTATTTGTGTATCAAAATCCCATACACATAAATTAGAATTTGGATGAAGCTTCTATAACGTTGGTCTGACACTAGAGTTTATAACTTGAACTAAAAGAAGGAAAAATAAGGGGATAGAAGTGGAAAAGCAAACTAAAGGAATAAAACTAATAGCCATACACCTAAATTAAGAAAACTGTGGACAAAGTTTTAGGGAAACTTATAAGAATGCACCCAAAGGAGCATCTTTTCTTGTCTTCCAAAAATGCTTTTTTCAAAACTGTTTTTTTAATAAAAAAATAATTTATTAAAAGTCCCAATTACCTTTTATTCTTTAATTAAAAACAATTTATTAAAAGTCTAAATTATCCTCCCTTCTCACTCCCTCTGTAGTAAATAACACCGGCTACCAATGTAGCGTACCAGATTGTAACCTAATAGGTTCTAAAGTTGGAACCTACTTCGACATATTTTCTTTGAAATAAAAAAAAACCAACCGTCTTTAGTTGTCGATGCAGGATGTTGAATTGTAACATGATAGGTTCGAATGTTGAAACTTTAAAAACCAATCAGATTTTAACATATTTTATTTGAAACAAAAAAGTACCAATTATCTTCATTCACCATTGCATGATATTAGATTGTAACATGGTAGAATTCAACTTACCAGATTTTAACATATATATATTTTTTAAAAAAAGTCAATTGCCTTCAGTCGTTGGCATGGGAGCTGAATTACAACTTGATAGGTTTTAAAGTCGTAAAATACTAAATCTTAACATATTTTCTTTGAAACAAAAAAACACTAACCTCCTCTGGTCGTCGGCATAAAGTGCCTGATTGTAAGTTGAAACTTGCTCGATTATAACATTTTTTTAGACAAAGAAGCAACAATTACCTTCGGTTGCTGACGCGAGGTGCTGGATTGGAAAACATATATCCCAACATACATACTTGTAAATAATAATAACAAATGACGGAATCGCTATTGCAAATCAATCCCACGAAACACGTACAAAACCCAAACTTTGTTTTGAACATTTTCTTTTTTCATCGCCACAACCTTACCCTCAATCTCTCTTGCTGCCAATAAAAACCAATAAAAACCAAAACCAAAACCAATCCCCAATAAAATCGCTCTTACGAATCAATCCGAACAAATTTCCAATGGAAATTCCGATGCATATTATCAAATATTTTCACATATGCATGAATATATAGATAAAAAATTTTGGACCTCAAAGCTCAAAAGCTCGAAGTCGCCATCGTTAATACCCCAAAGCACTTGTTGGCGCTCAAATCGATGAACTCCAATGGTGACGACCCACGACTGTGAAGACTCGATGGAGGAGGCGCAATGCTGCTCTTATCAGCGCTTAAATCAATGAGCTCCAACGGCGACAACACGACGACTCGCGACTGCTGAGATCTGATAAAGGAGGTATTAAGTCCACTCAACGACTTGGCAGCGGCGATTGGGGTGGGACTGAGGAAGGCGGACGGTGATCTAATGCTGGAGACGTTGAAGGATCCGCAGTTATGGATAGGCGCGGCGGCGATAGATCAAGAGACTTGCTGCTGCCGGAGGTGTGCTCGTTTGGAGCTGATCTGGTATGTCCGAAAAGAGAGAGAGAGGAGAGAAGAAGAGCGAGACAAAAAGAGAGAGTGAGTAGAAATCTGGAGAGAGAGACAGAATTAGGGCTGTATAAAAACCGTCCCGCACCCGCCAACCGCCCGCGCCCTCGTCCGCCCATCTCAAAAAAAGCAGGTTTACGTTAGCAACCCATTGGTGGACGGGTTGAACCCAAACCCGCCCACCAATATATTCAGTGGGCGGGTTTGGTTTTAAGTTTTTGAGGGCGGGTTCAACCCGCACCCGCCCGCTTATATATTTTTTGTAAAAAAACTTATCATTTATTTGATTTTGTTCTTATTTTAGAGATGATTAAACAATCCAACACTCCAAGCACGGGCTCGGTTGTCTCTTGACATATTAAAAACTGAAAATTCTCCTATTATTTTGTGCATTGATCAAAATTCAAATCAAGTAAATTAGTAGAGAAAGCCCTAAAAGAAAAAGAATACTTGACTTTGTTCATCATTTTATTTGTAGCATTCTATTATTTTCGAACCCAGTGAATAGGCTTTAATCTTTATGGACTCTTGACTTTGTTCATCACTTCATCTGTAGTTAATGTTTCTTGTTGCAGTGAATGATTATGTTTCTTAATTTGTACTTTTGAATATGGTCACTGTCTTTAAGCATCAAACTTGTGGGAATGCTTTATGTATTATCATCTTATATTTTCTATAAATTTTCTTCACTTTCTAAAAAAAAAGTCTAAAAAATTACATTGGGCAATAGCATAGGTCTAAACCGCCTCAACCCGCCCGCAACCATCCAAAACCAAACCGAAACCACCCGCCATGTGGTGGGCGGTTTGCGGGTTGGTTAATCGCCAACCCGCCATCCAAAAAAACCGCACCGCACCCGCCCAAAAACCATCAAACCGTCCGCCGTTCACCCCTAGACAGAATGGCGCAAAGAGAGGGGAGAGAGGGATTTGAAGATTTTGGGTTTGATAGAGTGTTTAAGTACGGGTAAAATAGTAAATGTATAGTTAATATTTTTAAAAATAAAAAAAGATAGATATGAAAAGATAAAAATAAAGTCCGTTTTCCTTTTTAGAATTTTTAGAAATATTGTCACATATTTTTTAAGGTAAAAGTTTTAAAAGCACTTTTAATATAATTCTTAAAAAAATTTTATTTTATAAAACAAAAATATTTTTACCTATTTTAAAAACAATATCAACTGACTTTTAAAGAATAAGTTTTAATAAATGATGTGTTTTAAAAGTATTTTGTATGATTTTCTCAAGTTGATGGACCAAAGACCACCAGCCCAATTTCTCAAAAAAAAACAAAAGAATTAAAAAAACAACCGCTAGAGTTACCCACAGCCCGCGTTCTTCATTCTGCATGAAATTGCTGATTTTATGCTAAAAGTTTAGTTTAGTTCTGTTTATTATTATTATTATTATTATTATTTCGACAAAAAAAAGTCCTTTCTTTCCAATGAAATTTTATGCTTTTTTTTTTTTTTTTGAAAGGGAGATGCTTTCAATCAACCAATAAGTACATCAAAACGTAATAATGTACACATTTGAGTGTAATTGCTAAAAGATCAAACCGCCTTAAGAAACCACAAAGATTAAATTCAAAGATATAATAATCAGGCTAAAGTGCGATCCCTCCAAACTTGTTACCAAACCCATTCGTGTATTAATTTTTAGTGTGGTGTTTGCAACAAGTTGTGCACAAAAGAAAGAGGGGATATTTATATTCCAAGATCAGTTCCTTCGTCAGATATTCATCATATTCCGTTAACATTTAATATGATACCATTCTAATGTATTTTAACAGTTTAGACCCGTCAAACTTGTTGGAGAATTTTCTCTACAACGATCGAGAGCAAGACATGTGTCCCTAAAGGCCGGAGGATCAAGATAGATGAAAATCAAGGTCAAGGAATCAAGTTTGTCAATATGTTAGGATGATGCCACCAAAAAACTCCAACCCATGTCAAGGTCTAGTGATGAAGGCGACCATCGATGATATATGGATATCGATCAAAGTATACCTCAATAGTCAACTTTGAGTTCGATAATTAGAGATCGAGGTCGATATCGATGTCACACATGTTATGAGATTTTGCTAATAAACCAATAATATAACATGTCACACTGGTTTTAGAATAATCCTTGGGAAATATCAGAAGATTTCTTTAATCGTTGGCAAAAGTAGAGAGTCCGACCATATTTCCGAAACTCTATAAAGGGGATGACATGTACTAATCAGAATGAGTCCATGGAATTGAAGAAGGAATTAAAAGAAAAAGTCATGAACAGGTCCAGCAAAACTCAACCGAGGAAAATAGGAAACAAGACACCCAAAAGTGGATCCAAATAAAAAAAAAAAAAACATAAAATAAAATTAAAAAAGGTCATCCTTTGGATTCATTAAAGTCAGATCTCAGACCACAAGTCCACAGATCATAAAGTAGCAAATGCTACGATTTTGAGCCTAATGATTTGTCTATTTGACATTGTTGGGTTCTTGATATTGGCATTATTTTGTTAATTATAAGATTTGTTATTTAATTTGATTTTATGGTTAGTTTACTATAGGAATTAGATTTGGACTAAGTTTGGATTCGTTGGATTTAGTTTTGCAAAGTTTCAAAATTATTAAAATTGCTCAACTTGCTCTTATTGTTTTGTTTCCTATTTTTATAAGTCAAAAAATTCAGATTTATGATTTCATTATTTGTGAAAACTATTTCAAAAATGTTAATTTGTATGATTTGTTCAAAGTTAACTTTTAATAATTTTTAGGAAGTTGAAATTAGATGAGTTACTTAATTTACAAAGATGATTGTGTTTCGTTCTATAATGCATCCAGGTACATGAAGGTCTCCATCAAATTCATGTGGCTTTAATTGATGATTTCAAGATTTCAATGAGAGTGGATTTTGTTTCCAAATTTGCATATTTGTTACCAAATTTGTTACAACAGAATCTGCAACAAAATCTAAATAGGGGACTAATTTGAAAACAACGATTAACTGGCACTTTAGCCTATTTATATAAAGCTTTATAACGGTCTTAAGACGGTGAGAAAGCCTCAGAATTACAGAGAGATTATTTATAAGTTCTTTATTTCTTTTATTTTTTTGGGAGAAGAGATTTAGTTTTCAGGAGAAAACTTTGAGTTGAAAGAATTTTAACGTTTAAGTCGAGGGGATCTCACTGAGCATGTTCATTGGGTTATTATAAGTCATAGGCACCATACTTAGAAAGAGAGTCTCGGGGTGAATACATCCAATTGATTTATAACTTTGTTTATTTAGTAAATTGTTCATACGCCTGGGCGAGTCTTCGTAGATGTAGGTGTTATCGAACTGCGATATCAATTTCTCATGTCTATTTTACTATTTTATGTTTATTACAAATTTTTTAAAATAAAATTAAACATGAACTTCGTGAAAAACATAATTGGTACTTTCATTTGGTATCAAAGCAGCTCATTAATATGTTTTTGGTGAGGTCTTGGGTTTACCATTTTTGCAAGCATGAATATTATGAGAGAAGGAAGTTCGGTGACCAAATCACCATACCTTGAAGGCATCAACTATCTATATTGGAGGGCTCGCTTGAAAGCCTTTATTAAGACTATTGACGAAAGTGCATGGCAGTTTGTTATAACAGGTTAGACTCATTGTACATCGAAGGATGTTGAAGGAAATACCATACTCAAACTTAAAGAAAATTGGTCATCTGATGAAGATAAGCTTACTAATAGCAATTCTAAAGCATTGAATGCCATTTTTAATGCCTTGAATGTCAATCAATTCAAATTAATGTCCACATACGAAATGGCAAAAGAGGCATGGGACATTCTCCAAACTGTACATGAAGATACAACCACTATGAAATCATCAAAAATACAAACTTTGACAACTCGTTTTGAATAGCTGCATATGAAGGAAGACAAGTACATGGCAGACTTTAATTCAAAGCTTTGTGATATTGCAAACGAAGCTTTTGCCCTCCGAGAAAAATATCCGGACTCTAAATTAGTGAAGAAGACTTTGAAATCACTTCCGGAGTGTTTTGCTTAAAAGGTTGCTGCCATAGAAGAAGCCAAAGATGTCGAGGTAATGAGGTTAGACGAACTCATGGGATCTCTTCAAACCTTTAAGTTAAAGTTCTAGAAGTCAAAGAAGGATATAGGCATAGAACTTCAGGTAGATATGGGCGACTACATAAACAAAGACATGTCTGATGATGATAAAAATTTAAGTGAATCCCTTGATGTGCTTACAAAAAATTTTAGAAAAATTTTAAAGAAGTTTGATGAGAAAAGGAAAGTCACCGAGAACTCAAAAAAAAAAAAATCCTCAAAAGAACAAATTCTTTTCCTCGCAGCAATATGAAATGAAAAAAAGAAAGAAAGGAGTTTAATGTCACGAGTGCGAAGACCAGTCACATTCAATCTGAATGTGCAAACACTCTAAAAAAGAAGAATAAGGCTATGACATCAACATGGAGCTATGATGCTTCAAAAAGGAAGGTAGATGATGTAGAAGATCGTACCAACAATTATGTGGCCTTCGCTATAAATACTAAATTCCTAAGTAACTTGTTATTGAATTATGACGTCATTATTGTAGATTTTTTACAACAAAAGAAGGAACAGAATCTACTGAAGGTTTTAACGACACATACTCCGAGACACTCTGACAGTGATGGTGAAGAACTTAATCGTGACAAGATTGAGAAGGCCTACAAGAAGATGTACAATAAGTGACTTTTTATTTGCAAACTCAATAAGTCATTTGAAGTGAAAGTTGCTACTTTTAAAAAGGAAAATGAAGGGTTATAAAGGGCAGCAACAATTATGAGATTTTGGCCGTAAAGCATCAGAAGAAACTTGCAAAAACCAAAATTAAATTAGAGCAAACACAGAAGAATCTAAGAATGCTCAACTTCGGAATGTTAAAGTTGGATCATTTACTATCTCAACAAAAACTTGAAGGTGCTCATTTTGGGCTTGGCTACAAAAGACATGAGAACTCAGAGAAGACCACCTTTGTGAAGGCAACCTTCAGTAACATGAAGCAGGACTCTCAAATACCTTAGGTAAGTAAAGGTAAGAAATCTATTGTTAAGATATTTGTTGCAACCAAAAGAGCAATAAACAGATTTATTCCAATTTGTCATTACTATAATATCCAGGGTATGTAAGACCTAAATGTTATGAGTACGTGGAAGTGTTAAAAAGAGGTATGTAGGTAAAAGCATATAATCAAAAACAAAATCCTAAAATTCAAATAGACTTGTCCAATAAATCTTCTAGGAAGTTTTGGATAAGAAAATCTGATTTAATAGATTTTGTTGCATACACCTCTTTAAAAGCTTGTACTACTAATGCTTGGTACTTGGATAGTGGTTGTTATAGGCATATGACAGGAAATCGGAAGATTCTGTCAAACTACCAAGAATGTGGTAAAGAATTTGTCACATTTGGCGACAGTATGAAAGGTTGTGTTCTTGGTAAGGGAACATTAAATGTGCATGGTTTTCCAAGGCTCAAAAATGTGTTACTTGAAGAAAATTTAAAAGCTAATTCGATTAGCATAAGTCAATTATGTAATCAAGACTTCGTTTGTGAAATTTAGAAAAGAAAATTGTCAAGTGTTTGATGCTAATGACAGTTGTGTTTTGACAGGTATAAGGTCGTCAGATAATTATAATTTGCTAACTCTTCCATTCATCATAACATGCACTCACAAGTGTCAAAGATTTGAATCTTTGAGAAAAGCCATTGGTATTTATACTATGTGAATATGATCCACAAACTATTATGATCAAACTTGAAATTTGGAATTTCTTGATTTTTTTATTGAATTGAAATTTTTATGAATCAATTTTTTTTTTGTACACAGCTTCACTTTTTTCTCTATCAAAATATTGATTTTAAGGCACAATAATCAAAGGTTGATGAATTATCTCATGACTTAGAGTTTAATATATTCTTGTATTGTAATCACATTTGTTTTAGAAAAATCATATACAGGTCTTTAATAAATTGAAAAAAAATTCATATGCAATTTTTTATTAATGGGGAAAAAGCTACCTACACTTTTGTGCAAATGCTATTCACGAGTAATCTAGGCTTATGTATCACAAATATATAAAGGACGATCTACCATGAGAAAAAGGCTACCTTGGTGATAGAGTGAAAGGCACCCTAAAATTAATTTTAAAAAAAAAAAAATCTATAGGTGATCTAGATAAACAGGTTAGTTTGAACATTTTTTATCTTCTAAAAATCAAAGTGCTAAAAATGAAAATATTCAAAAGGAGGTTTTTTTTTCTAAAATTTTACACACACACGGTTCATATTGAAATTTTTAACTTGATTAGAAATCCAAAATAGTACAGATTTTATTTTTGAACATAACTTTGAGTGGTCAAAGTACTAGCATTTATATTGATGGGATCTTTTTTAACACTTTTGGCATTTAAACAAATTGTTACAACATTTTCTGTTTTATTTAAAACAAAATAAAACTTTTAGATGTTCACCGTCACAAGAGCCCGTATGAGTATGAAACTTCTTGTTGATCCATCATATATTGCACCAAGTTTTGCAACAGGATCGTTTAGCTCTCATTGATATCTCTACGTCATCCACTGTTCAAGTTGCCTCCACCTCTTCCGCACAGCCAACTGCACAACGCTCATCCTCCTCCGCTTCAATCAATTCTCCTTGAGTCTGCTTTGGTCATTCTTTTAACAAAAAAAGGGAGATAATTTTATATTGTTTTTCTGTTTCAGTGTTAGTTTTAGTGTTTAACATCTTTATATATTCTTGAATGCACTATTTAGGGGGGAGTTATTGTTACTTTTTGGTAGTTCCTGTGCTTGAAGAGGGTTTTTTTTTTTTTGGTCTTGTGTTATTTTGCCAAAACAATACCAAAGAAGGAGATTGTTGGGATTTTAATATTGGCATTACTTTGTTTATCATAGGATTTGTTATTTGATTTGATTTTGTGGTTAATTTGTTGCAGAAATTAAATTTGGACTAAGTTTGGATTTGTTGGATTTAATTTTGAAAAATTTCAGAATTATTGAAATTTGCTCAAATTGCTCTTATCATTTTGTTTCTTGTTTTTATAAGTCAAACAATACAGATATGTGATTTTATTCTTTGTGGAAATTGTTTCAAAAGAGTTAATTGGGTTGATTTGTTCAACTTTTAATAATTTTTGAAAAGTTGAAATTGGATGAGTTTGCAAAGACGATTGTGTTTTGCTCTGTAACTTATCTAGGTACATGAAAGTATCCATCAGATTTGTGCAACTTTAATTAATGATTTCAAGATTTCAACGAGAATGGTTTTTATTTGCAGATTTGTTGCCGAATTTATTACAACAAAATCTGTAACAAAATCCAAACAATGGACTGCTTAAAAGGTCACCATTAATTGGTACTTTAGGCTATTTATGTAAAGCCTTACAATGATCTTAGGATGGTGAGAGAGCCTCAGAATTACAGATAAATTATTTATAAGTGTTGTATATCTTTTGTTTATTTGGGAGAAGAGATTTGGGTTTTTGAGATAAAACTCTAAGTTGAGGAGATTTCAACATTTTAAGTCGTGGGATCTCACTGAGCACATTTATTGGGTTGTTATAGTCATAGGCATCATACTTAAAGAGGGAGCCTTAGGGAGAATAAGTCTAATTGATTTGTAACTTTGTTTACTTAGTGAATTGTTCGTGCTTTGGACGTCGTCTCACAAATGTAGGTGGTTATCGAACTGTGATATCAATCTCACGCATCCATTTTACTAGTTCATATTTATTAAAAATTTGTTATAACAAACTTAAACATAAACATCACAAAAGACATAACAAACTTAAACATAAACTCGGTAAAAAACACAACCGGTACTTTCAGACATTTCTATGAAGTGGGATGATTGCTCATATTATGCCCTATACTGGATTCGGCTACAGAGCTTTCACATTGGAAATTCTAGTGGCTCTGACCATACTACACATAGTGGGATAAGTTGGCAGAAAGAACATAGTTGCAAGTGGAAATTCCGATAAGAATTTGTATGGTCTAGCTTAAGTATTAGGCCCTGATTTTCTACTTGATAATAACTGTTTCTATTAAATAACATAACAACAATAAGACAACAAAATTCATTTTTCCTCTTAATATGTTCCAAGGCTAACATAAAGGTGAACCTGCAGTTTTTTAAATGGGGTTGAGAGAATGTACGAAGAGGATTAATTGCTTCAATAAGTCTCAATGTAAATATTACAAGAGAGTTTTGTTTGCAAACTTCTTAAAAAAAAAAAAGAAAAAGAAAGAAAGAAAGAGCAAACAGCAAGGATCATGTAAAGATCATTTTACATGACCTTATTTAATCACTAAATGGATTTACCAACATCAACACTTCAAGAACACCAAGATTATAGGAAATAATGGTGCACAACTCTGTATTTTTTATAAAACCTTTCGTAAGAAGCGTCAAATACAGAAGATGTTGCACTTCTATGCGGTGCTTAGATAGTCATTAAGGATTGTAGGAATAGAAGCTGGTGTACCAAGATAGCACCAACGAGGCAATGAATCCTCGAGTGTCATACGGATCCCTCGTTGCAATGGCACTGACTCAAACCCAAGACCTTGTTAGGAAGAATGAGCAACCTTACCACTCAACAAATGACTGATGGGAATAAATGAAATTTTATAGTAAAGAAATGAAGCCTGATAAAAAGCACATAGGAAAGATCTAATGCAGCATGGCGAATAGAAGGCAGAGTGAAGCAATCTAAAAAGAATGCCAAGAATATTATGGCCCTAGGGAAGTGAGATTTATCCTTACATCAAGACATGTCATGTATTACCAAGCGAAGTTATCCCATCTCTAAATTTTTACAGAGTCCTAAAATGAACTTCTACATATCAAGGATTGTTTTCCTCCAAGGGAGGACTTTGGTTGCGCTGAAGAAATATTCGCGAATATGAAGCCTCCTCAGCAAGTGGATCTGGTGCTGAGTGTAAGATCAGACAGCGAAGGAGGCTTTTGCTCCTGTCCTTACTTTTATTTTAGTCTTTATCTTTTGGCTGGAGGGCAGAGGGAGGGATTTGGAAGCTAACAGGAAAGGCTGTTCATAAAGTTGGATTTGAGAGAGAAAATCAAGCATATGGGATACCATTATAAAGGACTTTTCCCAATTTTGCACTGGTGATGAAATCCTACTTTCCATTGGATGATATTAAAGATTCCTAACAAAGAAAAATTCAGCACTATCCAGTATCCAAGCAGGAGCCTAGAATTAGACAAACTCAGAAAAGTAGTTTCTTTTTTTGGTGAGCATTCCAAACAAAAAAGGAATTCTTATATATCCATGTTTTAGTTCACAGATAATAATTATTCAAACTTCAACAAAGCAGTCTTTGAGAGAATGAACTTCCATCTTGATAATAATAGTCATACAAACAAAAGGGGTGCAGGAGAAAACGTGGAAACCTAAGTTCCGTTTTTAAAGAAGGTAAAAAAGTGAAACACATACATGGAACAATTCCCTTATGAAGCATCAACCCTACATTCATGTTTGTTGAAGGCAAACCCAAAATCTCTTCACAAATGAAGCTGAGCATTAGCATACATTTTTATATATGTCATCACAGAACGTGGGACTTAACTCTTAAGGTACAACAATAACAACAAAAGTTCCAGAAACCCAATACATCAGTACATTAAAAAAAAAAAAAAAAAACCCATTTTTCATTTTTTCATACTATGCATTATATATATATATATATATATAATAATTAAAAAAACCAAAAGTTTTTTTAATCATTCAGTCCTTTGATAGTACCTCTACATCTAGTGATCATCTCACAACCTCTACTGTAAGGATTTGCAGGGCCAACATGACAGTTGTAGTAAGGAGCACCAGGACTTGAACACGGAACCATGTCCCTCTTAAGAGTCTCATAGCTTATGTACTTCTTCTGCATTGCCAAAACTCTCCTGCTGATCTCTGAATCCATTTCCATTTCTATCTCACGGAAACAATCTCCGATCTTGTTAGAAGAACAAACCCTTTTCTCCAGTCTCTCAATCTCACCGATTTGGAGCGAATTCAGGTCCAAAACTGAGACTCCATTACAGGTTGAGAAATGGGTGTTGAGCAACAGGAGTGCTAGGGAGAGGAATATGGTCATGGGAAAATAGGCTTTGCTGGGTTTTGACATTATTGTTCTTCTGGTGTTTTCTTTCTTCTTTTTTGTGTTTTATTTTGTGGAAATGTAAAAGTGAGATTCCAGTTCCAGGGTTGGAGATAGGTCCATATATGGGCCACCAATGAGTCCAAGCATTATTATTATTTTTATTATTATTTAGAATGTGTCATCGTTTATTGTTATACATATGAGCTTTATGTTGTAACGTGAAAGTGAAATAAAAATAAAGATATAATTTAAAGTTAAAACTTATACATTATAATATATAAAAATTTTATATTATACTTATAAAAATATTATAAAAATAATATTATAATTAAAGTTAAAACTTATATATTATAACATATAAAGACTATAGTTATAAAAATTTTATATTATAACAATTGAAATATGTTAGTTCTAATCAATTTGTTAAACTGTTAGTTGGGTTGGGCTGCGTCTACGTGAAGAGATGAAAACAATAGAACAATCCAAAATCCCATGAATCCCATCATTAAAGACACGGAAAATTTGTTGAGCTAACGAAATTTTTTTATTTTAATTCTTTAGTTTCTATGCTACCCATTTACCGACGGACAAAAATTTTTCATTTAATTTTTCATTACATGTATACCGCAGAGTAGATGTATACATCAATTTTTGAGAGGGAAATCATTTTGCTATTCACAAAATAATAGATCTTGGTATAAAAATATACTATATATTAAACCAAGGCTTATAATTTTATAAGTTATGGGGTTTATGAAAATGATTATTATATAAAAAAAATATTAGGCGGGAAAAATATGAAACTGGCGCTAACAGTTTTCAGTTCACTTAGCATCTGGGTATATCCTTTATTAACAAATAAATTTGTAACTCCTTTATTTGCGAGCTAAAAACTATCTGTTGTCTTGATAAATAAATGCTTTATCTACTTTATTTACTTGATATTTTTTATTTTATTTAATTAGTGAATAATTTTTTTTTAACAATTTTAACACCTATAATTTACTAATTTACCCATTTCTTTATTTACTAGTTCCTTATTGAATATTTACTAATTTAGTATATGCATTATTAGTTTTTAATTTTAAAACATCCCTAATTAAGGACCCTAAATTCAAATTCAAAAAACAAAATGCAAGAAGTCATCGATGTTGCTATCTTTTGTTAATTGAATTAAACATCAAATTAGCTTACTTTGCTATCCAACGTTTATTTTTTATTTCAATAATTTTTTACAAAAAAATTTCAGGGTATTTGTTTTTATAAGAATAAATCCTACTACTTCTAGTCTGGGGCTTTATTGTTTTTAGGATGGGGAAAATAAGAATTCCATCAGTTCAACAATAATAAAAGAAAAACCTTTCCTTTTTATTTATATTATTTTATACTATAATACCATGACTATATTATTTAATAAAATAAATATATTTTGAATATATTTATCAAATTAATATATAAGAAAAATATAATGTAAAATTTGTAGTCAAAACTAATAGGTTATTGAAACTAATTAATTAAGTTTAAGACGTGCTTTATACCTTTAAAAGCCATTCTTTCTAGCAAAAGGTAACGTTACTGGAAAATACGACATGTCATGGAGAAAGACTTGGCTAGGAAAGTCAGATCGCGATGAATGTCGTGTGGTCATAAAAAATCTCACGATCTTGCTTGAGAAATTGCAATTGCACGTCCCAATGGAGCATGCCAATGCGAGCTCACGATGGCTCGCAATATATACGTAACACCCTTAAATTTTAAAATAAAGTTAATTATGTTAAGTTTAGTTATTAAGTGTGTCAGTGTAAATTTTGTTGATAATTTTAGTCATTTAAAGATTTTGTTACATTTGTCATATTTAAAAATTTAAATTTTAGTGTTAAAAATATCAAATGACATTTTACCCCTATTTTTTTCATATTTACGAAAAATGCCATTGGGCCTTTAAATTTTCTTTTTCTTTTTCCTTTCCCTTCCCATTTCTCACGATCACTCTCTCTCTCTTTCACTCGTCTCTCTCTTTCTCTCTCTCATTCTCTTAAAAATTTTAATTTCAAAATCGAGCCCAAGCTTCGGTTTAGCAGATTGGGGGCTTGGGAACGTGATTGAGTAACCACAAACACGATTCAAGGATTGAATCAAGGTTAGTTTTCAAAATTTCAAAACTTTTTCAATTTTTTAATTTTCTTTGTATTTTGCAATCCGAGCTTTGATGAGCTTAGATAATGTTTAATCTAAGCTTATAAGACTTGTTTTACAATGAATCTAAGCTTTATTTGAACAAAAATTGAATTAATCAAGTTTTTGTATTTTTCTTTGATTTTCAAATCAAAAGTGAAATTGAGTTTAAATTTGAGGAAAATGCTTTAAATGTGTTCTATTATGGTTTTCTATGCTTTATATATGATTTTCATGATATGAGAATTGAAAAATAGGTTTTAAATTTGAATTTTGAGCTTGGGGAGATCGAGACTCGAAGCCTCGGGTCCCCAGATTTTTCCAGTTCGGCAGGCCAAACTACGTGTTTGGCAGGCCGGATTCAAAGGTTCGGCAGGCCGGATTCATCTGGTCGACAGGCCGAACCTGGTTGGTCGGCAGGCCGAACTGTGCAGTTCGGCAGGCCGGTTCAGGGTGTTCGGCAGGCCGACTGTGGACTTGGAAAAATTATGTTTTTATTACGGTTTTCAATGTTTGACGATTCCAAAATGTTACAAAAAGGGTTATGATTTTGGGTTATGATTATTTTGAGTTAAAAGGCACACTGATAATTAAATTAACATAATGATATTTGTTAAATATGATTTCTGATCTTAAATACAGTTTTTAAGGTTTTGAACGTATGTGGACCGTACGTTGGATTTATTTGGAGTTTACGTTATTAGATTTTAATGAGGTAGGATATTACTATCCATTTCTTTGGTAACCCCTTTAAATCGTTTGGCCAAAGTTTATTTCTTAAATGTCTCTTTTTAAGAATGATTTTTGTCTTTGAATTTGAAGAATTATATTTTGATATTCTTTTCGGATTTCCAAAACCCGTATGGTGATGTTGTGTCAAGTTGCTTTCAAGTAAGTGTTTTTATGATTTGTTGAGATTTTGAGATTTATTTTAATTAGAATGAATTATAAATAATTCTCTGTTCTTGATCATTATATTTGAAACATAACTTGTTTTTAAATAATTATCCTACTGAGTCTTTCGCTCACGTTTTCCTATTTTTAAAATCCTACCTCCAGGTTGAGGAAGAAGAATAGGCCCAGGATCGGAACCTGGCTCTTTGGATTGAAATGATATTTCCTTTAAAACTGTATTATGATGCGTGTACTGTATGACTTGTCCTAGTGTTGACATCATTTTCGTCTCTATTAATTATATATTTTAATTTATCTTAGAGACGATGAATTATAATGAATTTCAATGATTTTGTATTATTGATATTATGATTTATTTATTTATCTACTCACCTTCGTAGTAAGCATCCACGTGATGGCGAATAATAATAGGATCTCGGCCTCACCTTCGTGGCATTCACGTGACGGTGACCGCCGATATTATCATTTATTCCGATGATATTTATTTATTTTTATCGTATATTTATACTCTTTTCTTTATTTACCTAAAACTCCCTGACCCCATCCTAGGGCGTCACAATATATCTCCGAGCTTTCACACAATGAAGACGGTGGTACAATTCTGAGGAGAAGATACGTAGAGACATTTGAGTGACTTTAACTTTTTAGTATAAGATATGCTATTAAATTTTATCCTCTAAAAGTTTCGCTATTAATTTTTATTTCCCTTCCAAAATAGATTGTTTGCGCCATTCATATTATTCAACCCAATGGATTGGTTGGACTATCTCACAATAAGTAGCCCCTTCTAGTCTATTTCATTTTGTGAGGCCTTGTCTTGAGGAATTGGATATTTGATATCGTCTCTGCATTTGAAAAGTATCTTTCTAGCTGTTAAATCTTCCAAATATGGATTGCATCAATTTGTTGAGAAGGCAATCATGGGATAACTAGCTGTAGACTTCTATTTTTTGGTTTGGTATCAACTTGTATTTATAGCTTTTATTTCTTTCCTTTGTAATGGAAGCTTAGTTATTCTTCTTGGATGTATATATATGTAAAGACCGTTGTATTTCATTTTTAGCAACCAAACATAAAATTCGATACTTAGAATTATTTTCATGGTATCAGAGAGGTCTTTGATTGCTTGATCCTGTTACCATCACCTCCATTGCTAAAGATAGTGCTAGAACAGTCACTCCAACCAGAGCAGTGAAAGCCCTTTCACTACCAGTTGAACAATTTCAATCGGCCAAGCAACCAAATTGTTACTCATCTTTTGAAAGGGACAAACTATTTGATGTGGAAGAGGGCAGTAACCAATACACTCATCTCAAACCACAAAATGGAGTTTGTTGATGGAAGGCTCCTAAAGCCAAAGGAAGGAGATCCAGAGTAGGAGAATTGGATCACTTGCAATTCCATGGTTATATCTTGGATTTTCAACTCTCTCAACGAAGAACTGCACCACAGGGTCATATACCATGACACAGCACGTGGCATGCAGAAGGAGTTAGAAGAGAGATTCTTATAGGGAAGTGGACCAAGAATTCAATAAATCAAAAAGGAGATAACCAACATGTGACAAGGTGAGATGATAATTTTTGCATATTTTGCAAGAATTAAAAGCTTGTGGGAGCAACTCAATGGTTTTTCCAAGCCACACATGTCGGGATGCATCGGCTACACATGCGGTGTTGGTGCAAAGAAGAAGAAGGAGGAGAGACTTCATCAGGTCCTCATTGGGCTGAATGACACATTTGGGGTTGTGAGATCTAGTCTCCTTTACAAGGATCCTTTGCCCAGCTTATTAAACGGATACTCTCTATTGACATCCAAAGAAGTCACCATGGGAAAGCCTCTCATGGCTGAAGCAGCGGCTTTTAAGGTGGATGCTGAAAACTCCAAGGGTAGGGATTAGGAGAGGAGGCAGAGATATGACGATTACAAGAAGGTAGGACATGTGAAGAAGCAATGCTTCGAGTTAGTGGGGTGTACATCCAACTGAAATCCCAAGAAAAAAAGGAGACCAATGGCCAATGTTGCTATGATCAAGAGCAAAAAAGACATGGTTCAAATGGGGTTTTTGCAAGAACAATATAATCAACTCCTGTCGCTTCTAGCAAAGGACAACCCAATGGCACCGATGGTAACTTCATTGGTAACTTTAAGAATGAATGGATTCTTGACAATGGTGCATCTGATCACATCGTCTGTGATGCAACATTGTTAAAGAATGCCATGAAACCAAAATTTCCCTTTAAAGTTTCTTTATTGAATGGAGAAAAATCATAAGTACAATTGATTGGAAAGGCTAAAGTTTTGAATAATATTATCCTTAGCTAGGTTCTATATTTGAAGAATTTCAATTGTAATTTAATCTCCATTAGAAAATTAACAAAGGAACTAAAGTGTTCTGTTTTGTTTGTTAAAAATGGTTGTTTTATATAGGACCATGTCACCAAGATGGTGATTGGAATGGGTGAGCTTAAGGGGCGATTGTATCTTCTCATCTAAGAGTTACCGAGTTCAGTTCATGCAGCAACAAGCAATTTGAAGGTTGATTTGCTATACCGACGTTTGGGTCATCCTTCTATGTTGAAAATAAAGAGTTTTTCTAATTTTAATCTTTCTAATAAAGATTGGTTAGGGCCTTGTGATGCTTGCCACTAAGCTAAACATTGTCAATCAAAATATCCCATTAGCAATAATAGATCAAAGGATAGTTTTGATTTAATTCATTTAGATACTTGGGGTCCATATAATTGTGAGACACATGATGGTTTTTTTATTTTCTTACTCTTGTTGATGATCACATAAGCAGTACGTGGGTGAACATGATGAAAACAAAAATTGATGCGCCTATTTTGTTTGAGCGGTTTGTTAAAATGGTTCAAACACAGTTTGGAAAACAAGTTGAGAAGATAAGATCTAATAATGCCGCTTAATTTGTGTCTAGTAATTTTAAAAGATATGTGTTCGAACAAGGGATCCTGTACCAAACTTCATGTCCTCACAAACCATAGCAGAATGGCGTTGTGGAAAGGAAGCACAAGCATTTGCTAGAAGTAGCACGAGCACTAAAATTTCCGTCCAACATTCCAATTCGCTATTGGGGTGAATGCGTCATGACAGTCGCCTGCCTTATCTGTTAGAAAAATGGCAATTGGATGAATGAGAAATTGATGCTCATTGGTGGAGATTAATGGAGGTCATAAACCCCATGTTGTAACACCCAAAGGTATGGATTAATAGGTGATTATGAGCTTCATAATCATGGAAAATAGAGGGTTACAACCAATGGTTTAATGGGAGATAATGAGCACCATTATCATGGAAAGCATGTAATCTGAATAAAATGAATAATATGAACAGGTTACAATTGAAAAGAAAGAAAATTAGAAAATAAGGAAAACAGATACAACAAAACCTTCAATTGAAGCAACGTAACGTGAAAATTAGATAGAAAAATGGTCGAGGCACGTGTAGGTCACGTTTTCCTTAAAACAGATTCGTCCCCTCCGGTTGTGCACGAGGATTTGATGGACGTCTGTCTCCCAGGATACAACGACTAACAACGGAATCTTCAGCACTATCGGATACCGTTTCCGGCGAACTTGAAACTGTTTTTTTCTTCTATCACCAAAAATGACTACAACAAAAATAGATGGAATTTGAAAAACAAAGGAAAGACTGCTTCCATGCTTCAATAGCAAGCAAGGTCTGAGCATCTGTTTCATCCTCTCTAACAGTAGGAGGATCCTCTTTCAAGAATCTCGCAAGATTCAGTGTTGTCAAATAGAACAACATCTTTTGTTGCCAAGTTTTAAAATTTAGTCCATTAAAATTTTCAGGTTTTTCATTGTGGTTCACAGGAACTGTAACCGACAAAGGTTGCGTCGAGGTTGAAGCATGGACCCTAGGAGATGGCATCGGTGTCTCAGAAGTGCTCCCAGTTGGAACATTCTCAGTTGGAACAACATTCATGTTATCACCCATTTCTGAAAATAGAACCAAATATTAGTTTCCTTTAAAGACAAAACTGTTATAAACAGTAAACTATATATATATATATATATATATATATATACATTAAATGTCTTGATTGAAAACACAACATAGCAAATTGATATAATGTAAACGTTTTTACAACGCTCATATATATACATAAACAATTAAGAAATAAAACCAGTTACATAACAAACAAAACATAAACTACCAATGAAGTAATGAATTAATAACAATGACCAAAACTCTAACATCCATTTGTAATATTCTATCGTAATAATACGTAATGTGAAAAAATACAATAAATGAACGTTATAATGTACCAAAACATATAACCTGAAGCATTCAACAAAATGTTAATGCATATAGCAAAACCAAAACGTATATAGAAAATAATGAGGCTTTTAACGAAAATGAATATGAACATAGTAATAGCAACAGAATACAACAAAATGCAATAAAACATATGACAACTTTATAATAACAATATAAAGTAAAATACGTAAAGATTTAGAGCCAGAGAAATTGTAGAGAATCAAAACACACAATCAAGCGATTAGAAAAACAAATATGATTAATACTTGTAAAACGTCCAATTTTAGGTAACCATGCACAAGGACGAAAATTTAACTTAAAAAAAAAAAAAAAACGTAATTGAACACGAACAACTTTAAAGGATATGGATATGCACCATTGCTCCATATGAGGGACATAATATTTATATTAAAGTAACAAACAACCAGAATCAAACAAAACATTAATGCACATGCAATCACGACATATATTATATGAACAATTCCAAAACTATGAAGAGAACTAAAAGCCACGAGAGAAAACAATATTTCTTTATCCAAATGCAATAACCTGTCCGTTCTCAAGAGAAAATCTGTTTTAAGATTGTAATCAAATATATTGGATGGATAAAATGAACAAGTTACAATTATAAAATTGGAAATTGAAATTAAAGAAACAGATACAGCAAAACCTTTAACTTCAATGGAAGCAACGCAATGTGAAAATTAGACGAAAATGGTCGAGGCACGTGTAGGTCACGCTTTCCTTAAAACAGATTCGTCCCCTCCGGTTGTGCACGAGGATTCTACGGACGTCTGTCTCCCAGGATACAACGACTACCAATGAAATCTTAAGCACTATTGGATACCGTTTCCAGCGAACTTGAAACTGTTTTTCTCTATCACCAAAAAATGACTACAACAAAAACTAGATGGAACTTGAAAAACAAAGGAAAACTCTATGACTTGATGAGTGCAAATTCTATGCAATTGAGTGTTTCAAACATGTGGATTGTATATTAATCTTTGTTCTTGTGTGTGTGTATATATATACATGTTTCATTGCATGGGTTGTTTACAACGATGGACAGGCTGTTTGAATCGAAGGAATAGTTTTTGAGTCATATATGTTTACTTTTGAATTCTCGCTTTCTGCTATTTAGTTTGATTGTAATCAAATATAGCATGTAATCTGAATAAAATGAATAATATGAACAGGTTACAATTGAAAAGAAAGAAAATTAGAAAATAAGGAAAACAGATACAACAAAACCTTCAATTGAAGCAACGTAACGTGAAAATTAGATAGAAAAATGGTCGAGGCACGTGTAGGTCACGCTTTCCTTAAAACAGATTCGTCCCCTCCGGTTGTGCACGAGGATTTGATGGACGTCTGTCTCCCAGGATACAACGACTAACAACGGAATCTTCAGCACTATCGGATACCGTTTCCGGCGAACTTGAAATTGTTTTTTCCTTCTATCACCAAAAATGACTACAACAAAAATAGATGGAATTTGAAAAACAAAGGAAAGACTCTATGACTTGGTGAGTGCAAATTTTATGCAATTGTGTGTGTCTCAAACATGTGGAGGAGAGTTCATTATATAGGCTTAGAAAATAGATGTTACAATCCACATTATAATGAGCATTATTCAGAATTTATGTGCATAATGACATTGGTTGCAACCTTCCATTTTCCATGATAATGGTGCTCATTATCTCCCATTAAACCATTGGTTGTAACCCTCCATTTTTCATGATAATGGTGCTCATTATCTCCCATTAAACCATTGGTTGTAACCCTCTATTTTCCATGATTATGAAGCTCATAATCACCTATTAATCCATACCTTTGGGTGTTACAACATGGGGTTTATGACCTCCATTAATCTCCACCAATGAGCATCAATTTCTCATTCATCCAATTGCCATTTTTCTAACAATCCCCCACATGAATGAAATTGACAAACAACAGAGGAAAAACAATGACACTACACGATGATAGAGTTCTACGGTTAATATCTGCATAGGATAGGTAGGCGTTAACCCTTGAACCTTCCCTTGTGAAAGTATGTTTACTTTACTGGCTGACTAGTAGACGCGATGTCCTTGAACTGTTCTGCCATTTGTGTAAACGATAACATACCTCACACAGATATTTTCCTAACACAGTTTCAGTTCTCATAGTTATGTTCATTTTGGCCATGAACATCTCCCTGGTTCTGCAAGAGCTTCTAAAGAATTGAGCCCTAGCAATTCTCCTTTGAAGCGGCCCCACTTCTCTCTCACATAGGTGATTTCTTACTTATGAGTAACCCGTATTACTCCGCTCGAATTCTCAACGTATTCGACGCGTAAGAATCATTAAAAGTAAACTGCTTAACCTTTCCCTACGGGTATCACTGTTTTATTATAGGAATGGGTTGGGGTAACCCCCACAGTGATCTTACTCAGTCTATTCAGCTTAGTTATCCCATTGAACCTAGATCTTGGGATCTCTAGTCAACAAGGTTGGGTTTCCACTGTTTCGACCTATTCTTTATGGGCTTAAGTCCCATTCCTCTTGATGTTTTCTCAACTTGATCTCTATTCAGTCCTTTGGTTAACGGATCCGCAATATTTTCTTTAGACCTTACATAGTTTATTGTCATGACTCCAGTTGAGATTAGTTGTCTAACGGTATTATGTCGACGACGTATATGCCTCGACTTACCATTGTACATCACATTCTGTGCCCTGCCAATAGCAGACTGATTATCACAATGTATGCATATTGCAGGCATAGGTTTAGGCCATTCAGGGATATCATCCAAGAAATTCCTTAGCCATTCAGCTTCTTCACCGCTTTTATCCAAAGCAACAAATTCAGATTCCATAGTAGATCTGGTTATTACCGTCTGCTTTGAAGACTTCCATGAAACTGCTGCGCCTCCCAAAGTGAATACGTATCCACTTGTAGCTTTAGAATCCTGTATATCAGATATCCAACTTGCGTCAGAATACCCTTCAAGAACTGCAGGATCTCTTGTATAATGTAGCCCATAACTACGTGTATACCGTAAGTATCTGAGTACTCTAACAATCGCTTTCCAGTGATCATCTCCTGGATTACTCGTGAATCTACTCAGACTACTTACAACATAGGCAATATCTGGTCTTGTACAATTCATTAAGTACATTAAACTGCCTATCACTCTAGCATATTCCACCTGGGATATACTTTCTCCTCTATTTTTGGACAGATGTTGACTAGTATCAATTGGTGTTCTGGTCACACCAGTGTCATTTTTACTAAATTTGTCAAGTATCTTGTCCACATAGTGTGACTGGCTCAAGATGAGTCCATTAGGCGACCTTTTGATTTTGATTCCTAAAATCACATCGGCAAGTCCCATGTCTTTCATGTCAAACCTAGAGTTCAACATATCTTTAGTTGATTTGATCATCCGATTATTGCTACCCACGATTAGCATGTCATCTACATACAGACAAAGAATAACATATCCATCGTCTGTTCCTTTGACATAAACACACTTGTCACACTCATTAATTTTGAACCCATTTGACATCATAACATTGTCAAATTTCTCATGCCATTGGTTTGGTGCTTGTTTAAGCCCATACAAAGACTTCACCAATTTACAGACTTTCTTTTCTTGTCTTGGAGCAATACAACCTTCTGGTTGTTCCATATAAATTTCCTCTTCAAGGTCTCCATTAAGAAAAGCAGTCTTTACATCCATCTGATGTACTTCAAGATTTTGCAAAGCGGCAATCGCTATGATCATTCTTATGGAGGTTATTCTCGTTACAGGAGAATAAGTATCAAAGTAATCAAGGCCTTCTTTTTGTCTATAACCTTTTATAACAAGTCTAGCCTTATACTTGTCAATTGTTCCATCAGCTTTCATTTTACGTTTGAAAATCCATTTAGAACCTAGCGGTTTACTTCCTGGAGGAAGGTCCACTAATTCCCAAGTATGATTCTGTATGATGGAATCAATTTCACTCTTTATGGCTTCTTTCCATAAAGGACCCTCCGATGAGCTTACAGCTTCTTTAAAAGTTTGAGGTTCAGCCTCTAGCATGTAGGTCAAAAAGTCAGGTCCAAATGATTTTTCTGTTCGTGCCCTTTTGCTTCGTCTAGGCTCTTCCTCTTCATATTCGGTTTCAACTTCTTGATGATCTTGACTATTCTCTTCAATAGTCTCAAATGTTCGTTTAGATGGACTTGGACCATCTCCTTAAGATTTACAAGGAAATACATGTTCAAAAATTATGCATTCCTAGATTCCATTATCATGTTCTTGTGAATCTCAGGGTTTTTAGATTCATACACAAGGAACTAATATGCACTACTATTGTGGGCATAACCAATGAAGATGCAATCAACCGTCTTAGGAGTATTCTCATCTTCTTTAGTGTAGGTATCATTACCTTTGCAAGACACCCCCATACTCTCAAGTATTTATAGGAAGGCTTTCTACCTTTCTACAATTCATAAGAAGTTTTGTCTTCTTTCTTTCGGGGTACCTTATTTAAAAGGTAATTAGCCAACAAAAATAGCTTCCCCCTTATATTTTGTGGCAATCCAGAACTTATCATCATCGCATTCGTCATATCCTTTAAGGTACGATTTTTGCGTTCAGCCACACCATTTGACTGAGGTGAATAGGGTGGCGTAACTTCGTGGATAATACCATGTTGTGCACAAAATTCACTAAATGGTTCTACATATTCACCACCACGGTCACTTCTTACCATCTTAATTTTCTTATTAAGTTGGTTTTCAACTTCTTGCTTATAGAGAGCAAACTTCTCTATAACTTCATCTTTACTTTTAAGCAAATATACATAGCAATATTTTGTGCTATCATCTATGAATGTAACAAAATATTTATTCCCACCTCTAGTTTGAATAAATTTTAAATCACAAACATCGCTATGTATCAAATCAAGTGGCTCAGTATTTCTATCAATCATTTGGTATGAAGATCTCGTTAGTTTTGCCTCTACACATATTTCACATTTGTGTTTGGGATCAATATTAAATGTGGGTATGTGATTCAAGTTAATTAATCTACGTAAAGTATTATAATTAACATGACCTAGTCTACCATGCCATAAATTAGAAGACTCAAGCATATAAGTGGAAGACTTTTTAATTATATTGATGGAATTGGGCTTAACAGCCATTACATTCATTTTCCACATCCCATCTTTCACATAACCCTTTCCCACATACATTCCATGTTTAGACAAAACCATTTTATCAGCTTCAAAAACCATCTTGAAGCCATGTGAACTCAGCAGAGTTCCAGAAATGAGATTCTTTCGAATATCAGGCACATACAACACATTTTGCAGCTTGACTTCCTTGCCTGATGTCATTTTTAGAACCACCATCCCTTGGCCCTTGATCTCAGATGTGGCAGAGTTGCCCATATATAGCTTCTCCCCAACTTCTGACAGTACGAGTTCAACAAAAGCAGCTCTATCACAGCAGACATGGCGTGTGGCCCTAGTGTCTAGCCACCACTCCTTTGGGTTGGAGTCCACCATGTTGACTTCAGAGACCACGACAGAGAGACTGATGTCTGACACTTCTTGTGTGATGGTGTCCACCACATTAGCCTCTTTCTTCTTGTTTCTCTTTGGCAGCCTACAATCTGCCGACTTGTGACCCACCTTGTCACAGTTGAAACATTTTCCTTGGAATTTCTGCTTCTTTGAAATTCCACCCTTAGGCCCCAGCTTGAACCCCGACTTGGTTTTCTTGTTCTTGGAGCTTTTATCATGCTCCACCACATTTGCTTTGGCAACAGACTTGTTAAAAAGCTTTTTCTCAGATCTTCTATTGTCTTCCTCAATGCGAAGTCGAACAATAAGATCTTCAACGCTCATCTCTTTACGCTTGTGCTTCAGATAGTTCTTGAAGTCATTCCACGTCGGGGGTAGCATCTCTATGATTGCAGCTACCTGGAAAGACTCACTAATTACCATTCCTTTAGCATGAATTTCATGAATGAGTAATTGCAGTTCTTGTATTTGACTAATTACAGTCTTAGAATCCACCATTCTGTAGTTCATGAACCGTCCAACTGTGAACTTCTTAGCACCAGCATCTTCTATTTTGTATTTATGGTCCAAAGACTCCCATACTTCTTTGGCCGTTTTTTTTCAGACTGTACACATTATAAAGTGCATCAGTCAAGCCATTCAGAATATAATTCTTGCACAAGAAGTCAGAATGCTTCCATGCTTCAACAGCAAGCAAGGTCTGAGCATCTGTTTCATCCTCTCTAACAGTAGGAGGATCCTCTTTCAAGAATCTCGCAAGATTCAGTGTTGTCAAATAGAACAACATCTTTTGTTGCCAAGTTTTAAAATTTAGTCCATTAAATTTTTCAGGTTTTTCATTGTGGTTCACAGGAACTGTAACCGACAAAGGTTGCGTTGAGGTTGAAGCATGGACCCTAGGAGATGGCATCGGTGTCTCAGAAGTGCTCCCAGTTGGAACATTCTCAGTTGGAACAACATTCATGTTATCACCCATTTCTGAAAATAGAACCAAATATTAGTTTCCTTTAAAGACAAAACTGTTATAAACAGTAAACTATATATATATATATATATATATATACATTAAATGTCTTGATTGAAAACACAACATAGCAAATTGATATAATGTGAACGGTTTTACAACGCTCATATATATACATAAACAATTAAGAAATAAAACCAGTTACATAACAAACAAAACATAAACTACCAATGAAGTAATGAATTAATAACAATGACCAAAACTCTAACATCCATTTGTAATATTCTATCGTAATAATACGTAATGTGTAAAAATACAATAAATGAACGTTATAAAGTACCAAAACATATAACCTGAAGCATTCAACAAAATGTTAATGCATATAGCAAAACCAAAACGTATATAGAAAATAATGAGGCTTTTAACGAAAATGAATATGAACATAGTTATAGCAACAGAATACAACAAAATGCAATAAAACATATGACAACTTTATAATAACAATATAAAGTAAAATACGTAAAGATTTAGAGCCAGAGAAATTGTAGAGAATCAAAACATACAATCAAGCGATTAGAAAAACAAATATGATTAATACTTGTAAAACGTCCAATTTTATGTAACCATGCACAAGGACGAAAATTTAACTTAAAAAAAAAACGTAATTGAACACGAACAACTTTAAAGGATATGGATATGCACCATTGCTCCATATGAGGGACATAATATTTATATTAAAGTAACAAACAACCAGAATCAAACAAAACATTAATGCACATGCAATCACGACATATATTATATGAACAATTCCAAAACTATGAAGAGAACTAAAAGCCACAAGAGAAAACAATATTTCTTTATCCAAATGCAATAACCTGTCCGTTCTCAAGAGAAAGTCAGTTTTAAGATTGTAATCAAATTTAGCATGTAATCTGAATAAAATGAATAATATGAACAGGTTACAATTGAAAAGAAAGAAAATTAGAAAATAAGGAAAACAGATACAACAAAACCTTCAATTGAAGCAACGTAACGTGAAAATTAGATAGAAAAATGGTCGAGGCACGTGTAGGTCACGTTTTCCTTAAAATAGATTCGTCCCCTCCGGTTGTGCACGAGGATTTGATGGACGTCTATCTCCCAGGATACAACGACTAACAACGGAATCTTCAGCACTATCGGATACCGTTTCCGGCGAACTTGAAACTGTTTTTTCCTTCTATCACCAAAAATGACTACAACAAAAATAGATGGAATTTGAAAAACAAAGGAAAGACTCTATGACTTGGTGAGTGCAAATTTTATGCAATTGTGTGTATCTCAAACATGTGGAGGAGAGTTCATTATATAGGCTTAGAAAATAGATGTTACAATCCACATTATAATGAGCATTATTCAGAATTTATGTGCATAATGACATTGGTTGCAACCTTCCATTTTCCATGATAATGGTGCTCATTATCTCCCATTAAACCATTGGTTGTAACCCTCCATTTTCCATGATAATGGTGCTCATTATCTCCCATTAAACCATTGGTTGTAACCCTCTATTTTCCATGATTATGAAGCTCATAATCACCTATTAATCCATACCTTTGGGTGTTACAACATGGGGTTTATGACCTCCATTAATCTCCACCAATGAGCATCAATTTCTCATTCATCCAATTGCCATTTTTCTAACATTATCAACTTGGCTCCTACGCCAAAGCTCGAGGGAAAATTACCTTATGAGGTACTTTTTAATGAAAAATCCTTATATGAGTACCTAAGAGGTTTTAGTTGTCTCTGCTATATGTATCACACGCCTAAGCCATTAGACAAGTTTGAGGCAAGGTCTAGGCGATGTGCTTTTCTTGGATATGGATCATGGAAAAAGACATACAAGGTTCTCAAAATTGAGACGAACAAAATATTTGAGTCTTAGGATGTTATTTTTTACGAGGACATATTCCTTTTCCAAGATCAAGAAAAGAAAAATGTTGAGGGAGTAGCAGTAGCAAAGCTGCAGCAACATTTTCAGGCATTTGATGACTTGAGTGAAAGTGTGGTAACCAATGACCTAGTTACACAAGAGGCAATAAGCAGCAACCTTCCAACAAGGCCGTTGCAAAAAAGACGCTTGCCGAAGCATCTTAAAAATTATGTGCTAACTTGTTTGAAGAATAATTGTCGGAGAATATTGAGTGATTCTAGGAATAAATTCTTGATTTAGTCAATGTATATCTTTATGATTCTGTACTATATATATAGGCTAATTGATTAGGTTACTAATTATAGGCAGATTTGTCAACTGATTGATTAGGGATAAACCTTCCTTTTACGTTGTTCTCATTCTTGGCCTATAAGAGGCTGCTGTAATATATTGAAAGGTGGAATAAGATAATTTTTTAATTCCCAATCTCTGTGATATGGTATCCGAGCCTTAAGCTTTCCCTGGGAATTGAAACGTTTGGATTTCACAACCTTCTTCTTTGTGCTCTGTTCTTGCTTTGTTTTCTGAGAACAAAACAGAGCATATTTTTTTCAGTCATTGTTGCTAGATAAGTTGTCTCACCCTTGATCATCTTTTTTTTCCTCTCAAGGAGAAGTCAACGCTGCCTGTGGTTGGTGGTTCTTGCTGCCTGTAGTTGGTCATTCCTGAAGGACAGATCAGGATGTCTGAAGTCTCACAAAACAGTGCCCAGCCAGAGGAGCCTGTGGTTCAGTCAGCCCTTGGAGACCTGTAAAACGTGCAAACTGCCTATAGATTGAATGGCACAAATTATTTGAAGTGGTCCCAGTATGTGCGAACATTCTTGAAGGGAAAAGGCAAGCTCAGTCACCTCCTCGAAACAGGGCCTAAGAAGGGAGACCCAAAATTCGCTGCTTGGGATGAAGAGGATTCGATGGTTATGTCATGGCTATGGAATGCTATGGTACCCGAAATTAGTGACACGGTTATGTTTTTAACCACAGCCCAGGAGATATGGGAAGCAATTAGGCAGACCTACTCCAAAGTAGATGACGCTGCTCAAGTGTTCGAAATCAAGGTAAAGATTGCTGCAACAAAACAAGGTAACAAGTCTGTAACCGACTATGCAAATCAGTTAAAAAATTTGTGGCATGAGTTGGATTATTACCAGGTTCTCGAGATGAAAAACAGTGAGGATGCTGCTGCACTAAAGGCGTTCATTGAGAAGGAAAGAACTTATGATTTTTTGGCTGGGCTCAATACGGAATTTGATCCCGTAAGAATCCAGATTTTAGGCAAAGGAATATGTTCATTAAACGAGGCAATTGCAACCATTCGTGCTGAAGAAAGCAGGAGGGGAGTCATGTTGGAGATGCAGCTTTTGGAGGGATCTGCTCTACTTACAACCGGTTCCAATCAACAAGGCACAGAGAGAAGTACAACTGCTATTACAACAACCGGTGCTACAGAGAACAAAAAGGCTGATTCAAAAGGAGTAGGTAAAAATAATCTTGTATGTAACTATTGCAAAAAAACTGGCCATACAAAGGAGAATTGCTGGAAGCTACATGGGAAGCCACAGAACCACAATCAGCCCAACCGTAGTTTTGGAGGAAGAAATTGGCAACAAAAGGGACAAGCCCATGCTGCGTAGACAAACATCAGCAATTCTATAGAACAGCCAAATTCCAGTGGTAGAGAATTCAACAAGGAGGACATCGAACGACTAAGATCATTCCTTGATTCACTTGAGAAACCATCAGGTGCCTGTTCATTGGCACTTTCTGGTATGTCCCTAAACTCACATGTTTTTAGTGTCTCAGATAATGCCACAACCCATTCTTGGATTGTTGATTCGGGTGCAACCGACCACATGACCAACTTGTCCTATATTTTTTCCACTTACAACCCTTGTCCTAGTAACAAAAAGATCACTATAGTTGATGGAACACCAATTACTGTAGCCAGCCAAGGGAGTGTATCTTTAGGACCAACTTTTTCCCTAAAAAATGTTTTGCACGTGCCCAAGTTAACAACAAATCTGATCTCTGTGAAACAAGTTGTTAAATATATGAACTGTAGTCTCATTTTTTCAAAAAACTCGTGTGTATTTCAGGACCAAGCAATGGGGAAGACGATTGGGCTTGCTGAGGAAAGAGATGGACTCTATCATCTCAAGCTTGAAAGTGGAAAGGTGAATGCTGGGGTTGGTTATCCATCTCTCCTTTTGTCAGATTCCAACATGAATAAAAATCAAATTTTTCTTCATCACTTGCAGCTTGGCCATCCTTCTTTTAGAACATTGAGTGTTATGTTTCCTTCCTTGTTTAAAAATATCAACTTAAACCAGCTTCATTGTGAAACTTGTGAATTTGCTAAACATAAGCGTGTTTCTTTCTCTCCAAGTAATAATAAATCAATGTTTCCATTCTATTTGATACACAGTGATGTGTGGGGTCCATCAAGGGTTGCTAATGGATGGTTTGTTACTTTCATTGATGATTGTACTAGAGTGACTTGGGTCTTTCTCATGAAACAAAAATCTGATGTGGCAAAAATTTTCCCAATTTTTCATAATATGATAAAAACACAATTTGGGGTAAAAATAAAAAAGGTGAGGACAGATAATGGGAGAGAGTATTTTAACCAAATTTTATCCCCATTTCTTAACAAGGAAGGAATAATTCATGAATCCACATGTATTGACACACCTCAACAAAATGGAGTAGCAGAAAGGAAAAATGGCCATATCTTGAAACTACCCGGGCCCTACTTTTTCAGAAAAATGTTCCTAAATACCTTTTGGGGGAAGCCATTCTCACCGCCACACATCTTATCAATCGATTACCCTCTCGAGTGTTGAGTTTCAAGAGTCCATGGGAAACACTTTCACATCACTTTCCAGATTTCCAAACTCCAAACAGACTACCTCCACGGATATTTGGGTGTGTCGTGTTTGTTCATATACATGCTCACAGTCGAAGCAAGCTAGATCCTCGAGCTTTTAAGTGTGTGTTCATAGGATACTCCTCAACTCAAAAAGGCTACAAATGCTATCATCCATCTACCCGAAAAACTTATATTTCCAACGATGTCACATTTGTTGAAAGTGATAATTTCTTCCATCATTCTCCTCCTTAAGGGGAGATAACATTTACCTATGATGAGAAGAATGATGATGTTTAGGACCTCCTTGTATCTGATCCTCCACATGTTCACCAGGATTTAGTTGTAAATGAACAATCACAGATACTTGTTCCTGCTTCAACTGAAAATACTACCACAGATACCCTTGAGCCTCAATCACCTCCCGAAAAGTCTCAATCACCTCCCGAAAATATAGTCGTAATATCCCCAAGACCGGCTAACCTGAAAGTCATCAAACCACTCCAAGTTTACTCACGAAGGAAGGAGTACAGAACTGATCTAAGGCGAGCCCATGAGTCGGAGCCTGAACTTGGAAAAGAAATTACTCAAGAGAAAAACACCATCCAGGTAAACTCTCCCGTTCCTATGTTTGACAAAAAGGAATTAGAGTTACCCAGTGCAGTTCGAAAAGGTACCCAACAGTGCACACAACATCCACTCTCACACTTTGTCTCCTTTGACAATTATCTACCACACATAAGACCTTTCTTGTCCACTTAAATACAGTAACCATTCCCAAAACATTATCTGAGGCATTAAGCAGTGAGGAATGGAAACATGCTATGGAAGTTGAAATGGACGCACTTGAGAAGAACAGAATGTGGGAAGTGGTTAAGCTGCCGAAAGGAAAAAAACTAGTAGGATGCAAATGGGTGTTCTCCTTAAAGTACAATGCAAATGGAACTCTTGAGAGGTATAAAGGGAGACTGGTGGCGAAGGGCTATACTCATTCCTTTGGAGTGGACTATCAAGAAACTTTTGCCCCAATGGCAAAAATGAATACAGTAAGAGTTTTGTTGTCTTTAGCAGCTAATTTTGAGTGGACTTTGCAGCAGTTTGACGTCAAGAATGCATTCCTGCATGGAGATCTCAAAGAAGAAATCTATATGGAGACCCCACCAGGATTTAGTACCGGTGGAGAAAATATGGTGTGCAAATTGAAAAAGGCATTATACGGATTGAAGCAGTCACTGAGAGCATGGTTCGGCAGATTTACAAGAGCGATGTTAACAATGGGATATAAACAGAGCCAAGGTGATCACACTCTATTCATAAAGTTTTCTGCTTCAGGGGGAGTTACGTCACTTATTGTATATGTAGACGACATCATTGTCACTAGGAATGACCAAAAGGAGAAAGAGGTACTTAAGGCTAAGTTATCCAAGGAATTCGAGATGAAGGATCTTGGCAGGCTAAAGTACTTCCTAGGAATCAAAGTTGCCCATTCAAAGGAAGGAATCTTCATTTCACAACAAAAATATGTGATTGACTTGTTGAAGGAGACAGGAAAAATAGGTTGCAGACCAGTTGAAACACCCATTGAGGCGAATCACAAGCTTGGAGAAGCTGTTGATGATGAACCGGTAGACAGAGGAATGTACCAGAGACTTGTCAGAAAGTTAATCTATCTTTCGCATACAAGACCTGATATAGCTTATGCCGTCGGGATTGTGAGTCAATATATGCAAAACCCAAAGGAAGCCCATCTCCAAGCGGTCAACAGAATTCTTCAATACTTGAAGTCGAGTCCTGGACGAGGATTACTCTTCAAGAAGGGGGCTAGTATGAACTTAGAAGTGTACACAGATTCAGACTATGCGGGATCAGTTTCAGATAGGAGATCAACCTCAGGTTATTGTAGATTCCTAGGTGGAAACCTGGTCACATGGAGGAGCAAAAAGCAGCCAGTAGTCGCAAGATCAAGTGCAGAGGCAGAGTTTCGTGCCATGGCTTTAGGGATTTGTGAATTGTTATGGTTGGGAATAATTCTAAAGGATCTTGGAATTTCAGTTGAAAGGTTGATGAAGTTGTATTGTGACAACAAATCAGCCGTCAATATCACGCATAATCCGATACAACATGATCGCACCAAACACGTTGATATCGATCGACACTTCATAAAAGAAAAGCTTGATAGTGGACTAATATGCACTCCATATGTCTCTACAAGAGGACAATTAGCAGATGTACTAACAAAAGGATTAGCCAACCACACATTTCAGAGAATTATCGGCAAGCTGGGAATAGAAAACATCTATTCTCCAACTTGAGGGGGAGTGTCAGAGAATATTGAGTGATTCTAGGAATAAATTCTTGATTTAGTCAATGTATATCTTTATGATTTTGTACTATGTATATAGGCTGATTGATTAGGTTACTAATTATAGGCAGATTTGTCAACTGATTGATTAGGGATAAACCTTCCTTTTACGTTGTTCTCATTCTTGGCCTATAAGACGCTGCTGTAATATATTGAACGGTGGAATAAGATAATTTTTTAATTCCCAATCTTTGTGATAATAATAATAATCCCTCTACAGCAAACCATTCCAAGGGTCCATGGCCAGCCACTTATCGAAGGTACTTGCTCAACCTTATCCATTTTTGACCACCTTATTGTAACAAATTTTGCTTATCATGCAGCAGCCACAAATGTTGACATTGAGCCAAACTTATTTGAGGAAGCATATAGAAAACCAAAATAGAGGGAGACCATGAGTAATGAATTGCATGCTTATCCCAAAACAAGACATAGGGTCTCACAGAGTTGCCAAAGGGGAAGAAGGCAATAAGATCCAAGTCGGTATACAAGGTCAAGCACAAGCTAGATGGGACAGTTGAAAGGTACATAGCCAGGCTCATAGCCAAGGGCTATAGTCAAGTCGAAGGACTCAATTACAATGAAACTTTTGCACCAATAGCAAAGTTTGCCATTGTCAAGTGTCTCATCGTCGTAGCAGCTATAAGAGAGTGGGAATTGCATCAGCTAGATGTGAACAACATGTTTCTCAATAGAGATTTAGAAGTGGAAGTCTTCATGAAGATCCTACAAGGACTACCTACTTCCAAATTGAAATTCGTGTGCAAATTACACAAGTTACTCTATGGCTTAAAACAAGTGTCTAGACAGTAGTTTGGTAAGCTTTTTGATGCGGTGCTCAGCTATGGCTTCAAACAGAGCGACTCTAAGAATGTCTAGTTTACATTCAATAAAGAAGTGTCAAGATGATTGTTTCGATCTATGTTGATGATCTAATTCTCACTGGAAATGATAATGATAGATGTGAGAAATTTAAACAATATTTGCAAAGTTGTTTCAAGTAAAGGATTTAGGACAACATCACAATTTTCTTGCACTTGAGGTCAAGAGAACAAGGGATGGGATTTTTCTTTGCCAACATAAATACACGCGAGACATCGTTGATGAGGCATGCCTTGAGAACTCGAAAAGAGTCAAGACATCAATTCCTATACAACATGCTTTTTCAGTTGTAGATAGTGAACTCTAACCTGATGCTAGTGAATATAGGAGATTGGTAGGGAGATTGCATTACTTGACATTGGCAAGGCTAAAATTGTCTTATGTGGTCCACCTACTCTGCCAGTTTCTTAAAAGTCCAAAAGAGTGCTGCACATGGAGATGGCTAAGTGGGTTGTCCAGTACCTAAACAACATTCTTGACAAGGGAATATTCTATCCTAAAGATAATGAATTACTCCTTAAAGCCTATTATGACGCATATTGGGCAACTTGCCCCACCACAAGGAGATCCGTCATTGGGTTTGTCACATTTCTTGGCAAGGCACCACTCACTTTGTAATGACCATGAGAAATTCATTAATAAAATCTAATATTTAATTAGGTTTAATTAATGAATTTACCCTTAAAAATTGTAGTTTCTATAAAAAATTGTGATAATGTATAAATAAACAGTATTAATTGGAAATTCCACTACGAACGTGATGCAATATTGGATATTGTTAGTACAGATTTTATGAGTTCAAATATTCAAGAATTTGTAAATAATATCCATAAAATGAATTTTATATCACAATTAATTGTAAAATTGTGATATAAATAAATAGATAGAGAGTCCACCAAAACCCTAAACCAATGTAAAAGGAGGCCCGAAGCGATACAAGTATACTGTTAAGTGAAAAGACAGATATAAGAAATGTTATGTTTAGTCTCCAAAAATACACCAAAGGCAAGTAAAATATTTTATACAATCTAAGAATATGTTTTGCACCGATTTTACCATGACGGTATAAAAAAATATTGTATGGTGAAAAATTACACAGTGTAAATTTTTGGGGCCCACCAAGTAGACACCCATTAGAATTTCATTGGGCCACCATGCCATGAGAGGTGGCCCAATTACATTAAGCCACCTTAGTAAACCCATGGATTACTTGATGAGTTACCTTAATGGGATAAGCATGAATTAAATGCAAAGCAAGCCAAAAAAAATTTCATTTCTTCTTCCTCCCAAACCGGCAGCCATTAAAGCACCTTCCCAAAAATTTGTCAACTTCACATCTTTGCAAAATTGGCCCCAATTAAGTTCAAGAAGCAAAGCTCAAGGGATTTTACCAAGTTTAAGGTAAAAATCTAAACTTTTTTTTTTCAAGTTCTCCTAGTTTTCTTTTCTTGGGCTAAGAGGGGATTTGACTCAAGGAATTCTCATGTGAACATGCCTAGGGAAAGCTTCAAAGAAACCCTTGGAAAGGCTAAAAACACAAACTTCCTTTGGGTAAGTTTTGATTTTTCTTAAACTTGAAGTTTATGTGATTTTTGTTTTGATTTTTATTATTTCAAAAGCATGTGGCTATTCAAGTAAAGTTTTGATTAAATTCCATGGATATATGAATTATGGCATGTTGGTATTGTGAAAATTAAGGGTTGAATATGCAAAATGGTAGTTTATGCAAAATAGAATATTGTTGTAATTTTAATGTTAGTTTTGCAAAAATAATGATTGAGCATGAAAATGGTTTAGAAAAAGGTTGGAACTGCCTTCATAGGGATGGATATGCTGTTTAAAAATGGATTTTTACAAAAATGACCCAAGGACTAAATTGCAAGAAAAAGTTTTGTCTCGGCAGAATTGAAAAATGCCCAAAAACACCCCTGTGCAGTGAGAATTTTGAAAAAGTTAAAACACAAAAGTTGTAGATCTTGACGAAACTGTTAGGCGATGTAAATGGTTCGTCGAAAATCGCGCTCGGTTGTGAGATATTAATTTTACAAAAATTTGTTAAAATTGGAAAAAAAAATTTAAAAGGTAAAAATGTCATTTTCCAAAAGGATTTAGGGTATGGTACTTTGAGCAAAAATGATCCTTGTAAATAATGGAAAATTTTGGTTTAAAGAGATTAATTTTAGTCTCGGGCCTAAAATTGTCAGAATTTTCAGATAAGGGACAACATTGTAAAGTTTTACTAAAATGGGGCATCAATGTAAAATAAAGAGATCCGACCCACTAGGGTATTATTTTTAAATTAGTACGCAACTATTTTCGTTAAAATAGCGAAATCGAGCTCGGAAAGTTTAGTAGGCCCACCAAGAGCAAAATCGTTATTTTTCCCCGAGTGGCTTGAATTACTCCGAAACGTTCCAAAAGGGTAAAAGGAATGATTAAAAAGATTTCTGCCCTTCGTTAGAGACGATAGGATAGAGTAAGATAAAAGTAAGAAAACCGAGATTATTGGAGTTGTATACGGTTATGCAACTCGATTTATTAATTAACAATCATTTGGTAATGATATATAGAGAAAGTAGTGAAAATTTGGCTAATAGCTTTGTAATTGGCCAACAGAATCCTAGAAGTCTAGGAAAGAGGGAACTAAGGTTGACTTGTGCAGCACCCAAACCAATTAAGTACCCATCCCACTTACAGTGTAGAACTGTAGATATAAAATGTGAAATAGGTATATGTATGCTTGTGTGTATATCTAGATGTATACCTTTGTGTATGCTATAATGTGAGTACCTATAAGTATATTGGTGTGTGCATGTGAGTATACAGAATAAATACCTGTGTGCATATTATGTTGTATACCTGTGTGTATATTAAAGTGTACCTGTGAGTATATAAAGTATGTACCATTTGTACTACACTGTATGAGGGTAGTTACTTTTGGTGCATAACATGTGATTATAACTTCATGCATGGTATGATAACCATAATAATTGGACTGATAAATATATCACCAGAATTAAGAAAAGTGTTGTACCGACTCTTAACTCGAGAGAAGTTTAAGGATATAGTATGGTCTCAGTGTCACATAGACCTATGTGCGCAATGGTACGAACACTTGGGCCCTAGTTAAAGATAAGACATGATAATGATAAAGAATGTTCATAAGAAAGCATAACTAAGTCATGCATTTTATTGAATGTACATGCGGGCTATATTGGGACTTATTGGGCATGAGCTCACTTATATTTCATGCTGTAGGTATTCCCACAAGAAGGTTAGAACAATTTCATTGATGAGCTAGCGGAAGGATGAGTAGTATGCAGAATGGGTATGGATGCCGCCATAGTTTTGTTTCCTCTATAATATATATTATGTTATTTGAAACATATTGTATAAAAGCCGAAATATAGTTAAGTCAGACAAAACCTCTCTCGAGAGTATTTAGCAAATAGTATTGTAAGAGAAAGTGTGTTATATAAATATATGTATATGTTTATATTTCAAAAGTTGTTAAAACCTATTTGTGGAAAAAAAAAATTATTCCTAAGTTTCACAACTATAAGTAAGAAAAAAGTTTTTCACAGCCCGAAAAAGGCAGGTTGTGACACACTTGGAGCTTGAAGAAGTAGCCAACTATTTCTTTATCTTCTGCTAAAGCAAAGTATCATGCCATGGCCAAGACTACGAAGGAGATTGTTTGGTTAACATATGTTTTTAAGGACATGTTTAAGGAGGTCCCAAAGCCGATTAGCTTGTTTTGTGACAACAAATTCGCCAGTCATATAGCAACAATTCAGTGTTTCATAAACAAACCAAACACATTGAATTGGACTACCACTTCATTTGAAAGAAGCACGAGGAAAAGTTACTCAAGTTCGAGTGTGTATCATTTCACAGCTAGATGGCCGATGTCTTCACCAAGGGACTTGGACATGCTCAGTTTAATCCGATGCTTATAGGTATTGGCCATGGAAACTATAGCAAGCCAGCTTGAGGGAGGCATATCGAATATCTAATATTTGCAAGCTATCATCTAGTTTCCAACTTGAGGGAGGCTCTTAAGAAATTGGATATTCGATATCATATATCTGTTTGGAAAGTATCTTACCAACTGCTAAATTTTCCCAATATGGACTACATCAATTTGTTGAAAAGGAAATCGTGGGATAACTAGCCGTTGACTTCCATTTTTTTGGTTTTTTATCAACATATATTTATAGTTTTGATTTCTTTCCTTTGTAACAGAAGCTTACTTATTCTTCTTAGATGTATATATATGCAAAGACCATTGTAATTTGTTTTTAGCAATCAAACAAAAAATTCAATCCTCATAAATTTTTTTTCACCTTGGTTGAATAGAATTGCTCTATATGATATTTATTATCTTGAATAGTTTATATTTGGATTTTATGAGTTAATTTCACTATGAGAATATAATTACTCTATATGATTTACTTTTTCTTGAATAGTATAAAATTTGGATTTTATGAGTTAGTTTAACTATGAGAGAATTATGATTAATTGTCTTTCCTTACTTTTGTGAAACTACTTTTTAAGTTTGTTTTATCTTCTCCAAACAAGCACATCTACCAATTCCAAAACTATAAACAGACCTTTGATGAAGTGAGAAGGACAATCAGAAAGAAGATTGAAAAACAAGAAAAAAGCTTAAAGATGTATAAAAATCTAATGCAACAAAAGTGCAAATCATTTCTTTTTTCTCTCTTTACAACATTTTCCCTGCTAATGTTTCATCCCTTTCATTGGGCATCATCCTTCTCTCCTCTTAAGGCCAAAACCAACATCTGCATTGGGCTAGTTGTTTGGTCCCTAGTAGGAGAGTAGGGTAAATCCTAGGTTCATGGGAAAGTAGAGATGATGTCAGTGTTTGGGTAGTGAGAAGTGGCAGAGGGACTCAAATCTAGGAGGAGGGGATTAGAAGGTGACCGAATTTGGCGCGATGGCTAGTCTTTAGAAGGAGAGGTGGCAATGAAAAGACTGACGGTAGTAATCTAGGCAGTAATTTAGGGTGGCCTTTCTATTGGAGGTGCTCAATTGGCTCATGGGGAGGTTAGAATGTCTGTGAAATATAAGGTGGTACATATATAGGGTTGTGACTAAGGGTGGTGAGAACCGTTGCTCGTGGCACGATAGTGGATGTCAGCTGTAGAGCTTTAAGTTGTGGTCCGTTGCTTCTAGATCTAATGATCTTTTGTTTGGGCCAACAATGTTTTTTTGCTTTCTTGGCCAAAATTATTTTCTTAGGGTGTGCTTGTTTTTCAATAAATGCGTGGATATTTACGCTTGTTTTGTTAGTTTTCTTTTGTAATAACGAAGGTGGTTCTTTTACTTTTCATGTTCAACTATGGTTTGCTATGTCTATTCAACGTTTTTCTTTCACTAGACTTTTGTTTATACGAAGTTGTTGGTGGCCTCAATACTATAGGTTACTAACTCGGTCTTAAAATGTACAATCTGTTATAACCTCAAATATAAAGTTGTCTCAAGTAATAAATACTCGATGTTTGAGATCGAACCCACAGAGATAGATTTTGTTTAGTTTTAGTATATATATATAATATTAAGTTTTTTTTTATTTAAAAGCTAAAAAATATAAGGATTAATATTTATTATTTCCAAAATGTATTCAAAATATTTTACATATTTTTTTTTACTATGATTTTGTTGAAAAATTTAGACGAAATCAAACATTTTTCAACTTTTCTTCTCTTTTTCCATACCGTTCTCAGTTCCTAAGAATGCAAATGTTTGGCTGAGACAGCAGGGGGCACCGATGATACTTCATATGTAGCGTCAATCATGTGATCCTAAGGTGGAGAAATACGACGTGAAGTGGGGTCAAGTGGGCCAGATGGGACCAAGATCCATAGCCGTTAGATCGATCTTGGTATGTGTATTACACGGCTGAGAAGATGAGCTCAGTAGGATGGACGACATGTGATCTAAGGAGATAGTTGACACGCGGGCCCTACTCTGGCAGCTGTTGTAGTGGTCGACACGTGTCTTATAATCCAACGGTCTACAGCAAATGGCGGTTCAATACGACGGTCAGGAGCATGCCACATGTCTTCTTCTAGATTAAATTTGAATTTTTTTGGCATTTGTTATCCAATTTTTCCCGTTTTGATGTCGTTTTGCTCTGTTTTACCACGAGATTTCAAATCTAAAGATAGAAATTTAAAACAAAATTAATTATATTGTAAACATAATATTTACAGTAATATTAAAAATATTTATTTTTCATTAAATCAGACATAAATAATTACAAACTTATCGAATTCTAGACTCTTTTGATATGACACAGATTTAATTTTTAAAACTCAAAAATATTTTTAGAAATTACAAAAAATGTTATAAAATGTATCTACTAACTTAAAACACACTATCAAATACATTAAGACTCAAAATAAAATTACCATTTATTATTTTTACAGTTTTGACTAATTTTAAACTAAACTAATATTTTTCATGCAAAATTGATTGTAAAAAATACCAAAAATATTATTAAACATAAAAACACATTAAAAACATATTTTCATACTCAGACACTAAAATACTGTTTAATACTTAATTACTATAATTAAGGTGTTTAACGAAATATATTAAGGCAAAACGTTTGATTTTAGCTTTAAGAACTGTGAATTGTCTAAGTCTTATCACACTCCTAATCAGCTTATTGCTAGTCCTAAGTAATTAAAGTGATAAAACTGAAAAACAGACTACAGATTTTGGTTTACAAAAGCTAGTGTTTCCTCATCGATTCTCCTCAAGGGTTATCTCAAATTCATGCCTTAAAGTAAAAATACAAATAGTAATTAAGTTAATGAATCCTTTCTAGAGTATGTCTTATATTTAAATTGAATTTTCCAGTGAGTGTGTAATTTTCTATTACTAATAAGTACATACTAACCAAATAAATTTATATTAATATAAACTAATTTATTTTAATGAAATCTTATAAGTTTGATTTTTATCTATCTCTCCACTAATGCAGTATAGCACTTCCTTAAAGATCATTATGACTTTATTCGGCTTGTAAATGGCGTAATAATGGATTTGAGGCTATGTTCACTCATAAAATACTTACGAAATTCCCATTAAAAATATACAATCTAATTCCCAAAGTTGTAATCCTGAACTAGAAATGAAATTTTTATTTGTCATCCACCTTTTATTCAACTTCTTTTTTTTTCACTTTTTTAAACATTTATATATATGTATATATATTTTTTTATTTTTATTTTTTTTCAACATTTTTTTTACAAAAATACAATATAACTAAAAATTACAACAAAAATAAAGTAACTAAGATTACAAACTTAACCGACATTCTTAATATATAGATTTTCTTAACCCATCCCAACCCCCATAATATTGGCATAAACTTAATTACACTTGAAAGATCAGATGCCTTATGAGTGAAAGGTAAAAGAAGGGTTTATGATTTATTAAAAAGGTTAGGCTAAATGTGTGGGTGACAAAGAAAAATAGAAATATTAAGCTTAACAGGGTGTCTAGGAATTTAGAAGGTAAACATGTAAGCTTAAAAAGGCTCAAATGATTCCAAGATGGCCTAAATTATATCTACAACTTAGCATTATATAGGATTTTGCCTCAAGAGAGATTTAAACAAGTTTTAAGATTTTATAAAAATAAACCAGATTATATAAACATAAAACAGTCTCTAAATTAATATAACAAATCATAGTTCAAGATTAAGTGCTCAAATTTTAGTAAATATTACAACCTAAATATAAGACAAACTAAAGAAATCAACATAAGCTTAAACAGAATTTAAATTTTACCATAAGTCAGGAAAATGATATGACCTTTAATATAGTTATCGGATAGGAGACAAATCACCAAAAAACAAAAATATTTACATATATTACAAAATATTTTTTAGATTTTGGAAATCTTTTGATTTTTTTGATTTTTCAATTTTTACTTTTCTTTTTATTTTCTTTAACAAAATAGTTAGATGCAATGCAAACGCACGGTTTTTACAAACATTTGAAAATACATTTCAAGAATGCTAATTACTCTTTTACTTAGCTATTTCTAATAAAATGAAGATATGTTTCAGAATATTAAGTATTGCTTACCTTGGCCACCTTCAAACATGTATCCTACGAGAAAAAGATGAAAAGATGAGAGTATACAAACACACAAGACTACATTTTCGAACCACATCAAGACGTGTTTCAAGAAAATCTTTCACTCAGCATCTCGACCTTGGAAAAGACAAATCTTAAAGTTTTTACGAACAATACACCATTTTTATTTATTTTTTAATTTTTTTAATTTTTATTTTTTGCTTAGTTTTTAAAACTAGTCCGATACTAACACAGACACAGAATCGAAAAATTTTGACAGCATATATATACAAGAGTGATTATTCAAAAACATAAACATAAACATAAATGAACAGGCTGTAGGTAAAACTGAAAGAGATAGAGTTTAGAGAGAAAAATCCAAATCTCATTTGTGCATCCCAATGAGCTTTGAAGTTGTGGTGTCTGCATCCCAATGAGCTTTGAAGTTGTGGTGTCTGCATCGGGAGTGATGACTTGTATTTGCTTAAGCAATTCCTAAATAGTAGGTGCAGAGATAAAAATATTTCTAGCTGACTCTTCAAGAAACGTTTGTTCCACAAAATTATCTAGAAAACTTAAGTGACCATCCAAGAAACCATTAACATTAAGCACACCTAATGGTTTATTAAGAATATCTGACTAATTCCAACTAGCTATGGCAAATATTTATTCTAGAGTTCCTAGACCTTTGGGCAAGACAATGAAAGGATCTGAGTGATGAATCATAAGTTTTAAATGCTCAGGGATATTTTTAACTATTTTCTCTGGTCCTATGGTTTCACTTCAAAGATTATCTTGAACAAGAAAAATGAGAGACAGTACCTAGAACTCCTCCTACTTTGGCTCTAGCTAGGACAGTTCCCATTAAATCTAGACTACCCCGACATACATAAAATTATATATTTTTCTTAGCGAAGACATGACCTAAATGAAGTACAACATTTATTTAGTCAATACCCTATTCTGAATTAGAATTACAAAACACACAGATGTTTTAAAAATTCAAAGACAATTGGGACGAAGACTCCATAATTCTTTATAAGAAATTAAGTTTTTTTTCTTTTTATTTTTTTAGATTGACTCTATTTTTACACCTCTTTGAATAAAGCCAAAAACTAAAAGAGATCTTATACATATCTAAGTAGAAAGAAAAGTAAAACGTTGGGCAAAATTAGGTAAAGACAACTATGAGGACAGATATGAATATATGGATAGATGTGACACAACTATAGAACTTTTGAAAATTTTCACCCAACAAAACTATTTAACTTTAGACAAACAAGACACTACTATACAACTTTTGATAAAATGGGACCGAATTTTCAAAATTGAGACAAAACTTATCTTACACGACACACAAAGTATCTACCAAATAAAATAATGTATCTAACAGAAAAGTCAAAATATTATTATTATAAGATAAATAGTACAGTTAAAATTATTAAACATCTTTTGCAAAGATCACAAAAAAAAAAAAATCTTTTTGTTGATGAAATTTTATTTGAGAATAAATTGAAGAAAACTTATGTTCATCAGAACCGTCTCCAGAAATTCCATCACTTAGCCATTTTGATGATTTTTTTTTAGTAAAACCAAGGACATTTCTCGAATAAATTTTCAATGATTTTTTTAAGAAAGGAAAATGCATAAACAACAAAGAAAAACTTTAAAGATCTTAATTTGAACTGGAAGGATCTAGAGTCTACTTCCCTTCTAATATCCTTGCAAACTGAACCATTGGGTCTTTTAACTTCAGATTCCTAAGACGTTCTTTCTTAGCATGAAATTGAGGCAAGAGTTTTGACATAACCCCCAACCCCACCCACCACCCCCCCAACAAATATACCCACTAAGATATGACTTAAGAGAGGCTCAAAGATCTTCCAAGTTCCTTTTCGTAAGACCATTTTTATAGAAATGAATCTTATCTTCTTTGTTTATAGACACACAACCAGGTAAAGGAGACTTGCCAAAACAGTTTCGATGAGAACACTTTGATTCCGTATGATGGCATCTTCAATTCTTAGCACACAAACTCGTACCCATCCCAAGTGGATCTGTATTATTTACATCACTAGGATAAGCAAGACCACCTATATATTTTAATATTAGTTGGAAGTTTAAAACAAGAAAGTACCTAAAGACGAGTGATTCTAGTTTTGTACTTCTTTCTAATTTCTTTTTGAGAAAGAGAAGGAAAATATTTCTTAAGGTGCTAGTACTTAGGATTCATGATAAAAGAAAGAAAAAGATAAGATACTTGAGAGTGAATTGAGAAACTAAGAAATTTTTGAAAGATTTGACAATGTTAGAGAAGATTTAGTAGGAGTAAAGGAAAAGAGATTGAAGGATTTCTAGAAAATTTCTAGGAACTCTAAAGATCCAACAGAAAGAATTCGAAAGTTTAGAAAGAGAGTGAGAAATCTAAGTTTAGAAAGAGCAAAGAATTTTGAGCATGGATGCACGATGACAGAATATATAGATAAAGGGTAGGTTACTATTAGACACGGAAAAAACTGTACAGACGCGTGTAACACTATTATAAACAATGGTGGGCTGAACTAAAATAGGCTAAGTAAAATTAACCTAATGGATTACTAAACACCATAAACATTTAACAACTAACTTAAAACATTTTTGTGTTTTTTAGTTTTTTATTTTAATTTTTATGGCTTTTTAAAATTTTCAATTTTTTTGTGTTTTTGATTAAAATTAAAATTTATAAAGGTCTAAAACTCAGAAAAATTCATTCATAACCATTCCATTAAAATGTGTTTCTAGAGACCGCTGATATAAAAACACCAACTAATCAAACCTGATTCTATCCACCATAACCTCAGCTATTATAACTAATTTTTCAAAAAATCATTTTTTTGAATTTTAAGAAAAACAACGCACAAAACAAAAATAAAAATAACATACTAAAAAATAAAAAAATGAAAGAAAGTACTAGGTTATAGTTGAAAATGGGTCAACATCCATACTATCAAAATCAAAAAGATATTCAGAATGGCATGAATAATGTTTAGATATAAATGGACTCTTTTAAAAAAAAATTCTAAGCACTTTCTTCACATTTTTCTAGATCATGACAACTTTCTTTCAAAACAAAATCTTTATTCATAGAATTATCTTTTCCAGAATCAGATTCACAAGTGTTACCTTTTTTCAACATCAAATTTGCAAGTTCATATGCTTCATCAACTAAAGACCGATCTTTCTTAATTGGTTCAGTTTCACAATTTTCCAAATTAGCAGATTGTTTCAGCTTATTAAACACATTAAATTTAGAAGTCATATTTCCAAAAGACAATTTCGGGATACCATGTCTACAATTAATTAAAGCATTTGAAGTTGCAAGAAATAGACGACCTAAAATAATAGGGACTTGAAAATTTGAAGTGAAAATAGGTTGTGTATCCAAAACAATAAAGTCTACTAGGAAGTAAAATTTATCAATATGAACTAACACATCCTCAACTGTTCCTCTTGGAATTTTCACAGAACGATCAACTAACTGAAGTGTAACAGAAGTTGGCTTAAGTTCACCTAAACGTAATTGCTAATGGACAAAATAAGGCGAAAAGTTAACACTAGCACCAAGATCTAACAATGCATGGTCAATTTAAGTGTTTCCTATGATACAAGAAATTGTATGACAACTTAAATCTTTGTACTTCAATGGTGAATATGTAATGACACTACTTACATAGCCGTTACTTAACTACATAATCTTAATCTTAAACATGCATTAACATAAGATACTTAAATTTGCGGAATAATTTTTTTAAAAAAACAAAATCTTGATGATAAAGAATTCTTAACATAACCTCAAAAGAAATAATAATCATTTCTCAAAACTTAATTCCATAAATCTAACACAGTAATATTAATTTCTTAAAAGTGATTATATCATGATAACAATTATTACCTTTTAACATGATCATAATCTCTATAGACTTAATTCATTACATATATCATACATTAACTTCTTAAAACATAATAGTACACTTCCTTAAAACTTTTATTTCAAACATAAAGATAGTTATTTAAAAATTACTTCCTTTAAAACATTCCTTAATTTGAATGAATATATTTCTAAAACAACTCTAAATTAAATGTTGTGATAGAATCCTATTTTAAATGCCCTTTAAAACTTCTTAAAAATTATCTATATTTTTTTCTTATAATATATAATCTTAAAACTAACATAAGGATTTCTTAAAACTAAATCTTTTTAAAACTAAACATAATTGTAATTTCTTATAACCTATTCTTTTAAGTCTAACATAGTAGTTGCTTAAAGATATAGTATTAAACTTTCATAATAATAAGTTCATAAAATTTATTCATTAAAATTTTTACATAATTTAACATAAAACTCTTGTAACATTTCTCAATTATAAATAGTTTCATAATTTCCTGGTTTTCATGACATATATATGTAATTAGCAAGATGCCCTTAGATGGAAAACGTTTCGTAACATGTAAAGTAACGAAAGTGTCAAGTGAGATGGGAAATTTGAGTTAGGGATGTTCAAAGGTAAACTGGTGGGTTACAAAGTTAAGGAAAGAAAAAGTAAACATATGGGTTACAAAGTAAAATAAAGGAAAGGTAAATCAATAAGATACCAAGTTAGGTAAAAAGAAATGAAAGGTTAACAATTAAGTTATGGTATCAATCTAGTAGATTAATAGTAAAGAAAGTTAGCTAATAGTTGGGTGTCGTTTAAACATGACATAAAGCCGACTAATAGAGGGAAAAGGATAAAGTAGGAATGCTAGACCTAAGTCTAGTAAGTACCAAATCTCACCTATGACATGAGAGAATATGGTTTTTAAATGCTTTATAAATGTTTGAAATGTATTGCATCTATTTTGCAGAATATTTTAATGTATAGACTATGATTTTCAATGTTTATACAATTGCTATATGTTAAAGATATTAAGATATGTCATGCATTAAGATTACAAGATCGGTAATCTAAACCCACGTGTTAAAGATAATTAAGTGTCATACCAGTTTTCTTGATGTGAGCTATATAAGTTATCTTAAAGTTATGACCTCGTTTTTCGATGGTCTTAAGTCTTCCACAAGGGAAGCATTATGTTTATGATTTTATGATTAATGATGTTGGTACAATTAATTAAGTTTACAAGATAAAGAAAGATAATATTGATGATAAAATGTTCAAGAAAGTTAAGAATAATCATAAGATGTTCATAAAGGAGCATGAATGGAATCATGCATGATGTCATTGCTTGCATTCCTTTTTAGAAATGTTTTCTACTAGTAATGTTTATGTGAAACATGTTAAAAGAAATATTTTAAGATGAAAAAACGTTTGTGTGTAAGCTCATTATAAGTTTCTTCATGCTATAGGTAGTCTTATAGAACACCAGTAAGACTGGTTGATGAGCTTAGTGTTGCAGTAACAGATGTGATGATTGGGTATAGATACCATTACGGAAGTTATCCGCTGTGTTGAGAAAAAGTTTTCATTGTTTGAAAATTTGTTTTAAAAAGTTATAAAAAAGTAAATGTTTTATAAGTAATGTGTTACGAAATGTTCTAAATGATTTATTTTACGAAATGATTTGAATAATTACTAAGCTAAGTTTTTAAGCTATGCTTTATGTTTACGTTGCAACGGATGTTGCAAAAATTTTAAAGCATGTTTAAGAAGAAAAAACATTACCAGTATTATTCTTACTGGTAAGTAAGAATTAAGGGTAAGAAATCATCTTTAAACTAGTTAAGTAACGGCTTGAAAAGGCAAGACATTACATGTGGTGTGGCGGTAGAAGGCACTGGTGAGATGCGATTTGGAGCATCAATTGCACAATCCTATAGTGGAGAAATGCGGCGAGAAATGGGACCGAGTGGACCAAATGGGACAAGATCCATGACCGTTAGATCGGTCTTGGTACACTAATTGCAGAGCTAAGAAGATGAGCTCATGTAGGATGAACCGCACGCGATATGAGGAGGCAGTTGACATGCGGGTGCCACCCTGGCGACTTTGTTTGATGGCTGCTACAATGATTGATACATGTCTTGCGATCCAACGGTCTATAGCAAATGGCGGCACGATCCGATGGTCAAGAGAGTGCCACGTGTCCCCTTCTAGATTAAATTCGCATCTTTTTGTTTTTTGTTTTTTTTTTTTGAGGCATTTGCTATTCGATTTTGCCCTTTTTGGTACCTTTTTGCTCCATTTTTCTACCAAACTTCAAATCTAAAGAAAATTAAAACAAAATTAATTATTTTATAAACATATTATTTGCAATAATTTCAAAAATATTAATTTTACATTAAATCATATAAAAATAATTACAAACTTATCAGATTCCACCCTCTTTCAGTTTGACATAGATATAATTTTTAAGACTCAAAAATATTTTTAAAAATTACTAAAAACATTATGGAACATATTTACAAACTTAAAATACACTATATTGAGACTCAAAATAAAATTACCACTCATTATTTTTACAGTTTTGACTAATTTCAAACTAAACTAATATTTTTCATACAAAATTGATTCTAAAAATTACCAAAAATATTATTAAACAAAAAAAATTAAAAACACATTTTAAACATATTTTCACACTAACACACCAAAATATTTTTCAACACTTAATTGCCATAGTTAAGGAGTTTAACAAAAAATATTATGCAAAACGATCAATTTTAGTTTTTAAAAATGTGTATTTTCTAAGTCTCATCAGTTACATACTCTCAATCGATTGTAGGACTCCGTCGATTGTAGGCATCTTGTCAAAACAAGCCTTATGGAAACTCTATGATTAGAGTGCCATGGAATTTTTCTGTTGTTGGCTCTTTGTGTATGTTTTTTCTCTTAGCTTCATCAAATTTTATTGATGAAACCGATCGGAGTCGAATGTAATTGTCTCGTGTACTATGAGGTCATTTGTATTTTTTTGAATTTAAAGATTGAATAATTCAAACTCTTCATCTTTTGGCAGATTTGGGTGTGGCTTCAAACTCTTCATTTGTATTGACGTGTTTTGCTTGATGATATATTTTCATTATGAAAAAAAAAAGAGGGGATTAAGTAGGGAAAGAGATATGTAATTAGTCTTTATTTTTATTTTTAAGTTTAAAAAATATTCTTTTTCATTATTATAATGATTTTCACGGTTAAACCTAGTGGTAATACAGTAACATATAATACGAGGTCTTGAATTTCTTCTCACCTTTATAAAGTCGGAACAAAAATGAAATATAAAAATAGAGAGAAATTTTCTAAAGGCCAGAATACCACTAATGGCAATAGACTCTGCAATGGTGAAGATTGCCTTACAGCCTTACAGGTGATCCCACAAAAAGGACGGCAGTAGGAGCCTTATTCTCACCCAGTCTGCTAATATTTTTGCAATAATGAGAGAAACCGATCATCAGCCATGTAAGTTTGAGAATGCGTCATGCCATGTTATAGAAAGAGGGGAAAAAAAAAAGGTAAAATATCTTTATCCATAGTATTCTAAAATATAAAATGCTTTGTTTTTGTAGGAGCGAGAATGTATAAACGGTCACATCTTTTGTTTTTTGCAGGTGCAATCCATACATTACATTATTCATTGTAAAAATATGATAATAATTATTACCAGCACTGTACTAAATCATGGATTTTCTATTTGAAAATTGGATAACATGAAAGTGAAAGATTCCTGAACATATAATCGTGGATTGCATGTAAAATATTCTTAAACAACGGACTCTTTTGGAATTGTATTCAAAAGATGCTTTTAGTTTTTGTAACTGGCTGCACCAATTTAGGGTGTTTTGCAAAATCTTTTTTTATAAAGTTACTTTTAAAAATTACTGTCCAGTCAAAAAGTTAAGAAGCAAGTCAAAGATACTTTTTTACAGCAGTTTCTGCTGTCATAATTTAAAATTACTAAACTAACCATAATAATAATACATAATTCTTAATTTATCTATTTTTAATAACAAATTAAAATAACATCAACACAAAAAGTTTAGAATTAATTTATAAGGTAATTTTTTAATATCATTGTGCCTTTTTAAAGTGATTTTTTTTGTGGATATATAATTTATCTCATTTAATAAAAGTAATTTATTTTTTTCTAAAAATATTTAAAATAATAAAAATAAAAGTATATATTTTTAGCATTTTAATGTACAAATATTACTATGTGTTATTAAAATTAAAATTATAAACGAAAACTATAAACATGCTTTGTAAAGTATGTCTATTTTTATCATTATATATCTCTATAACAATTTATATGTAGTTTATCAAACATCTATAATTCTGCTTTTGGTGTTCCAAACAGCTTTAAAAATAATTTACAAACGCTGCCTACTTTTTGTCTAGAGCACAACACAACAAATGCAATAGTACAACACAGTAATGTCAAACTGGCCCAATTTGTTGTTAGATCTTATAAAAAGTGATTTTTTAAAGACAGAAAGATATGTTAGATTCCATCAAATCTTGTTAAATTGTATTACTTTTGCAAGCACCCTAAAGGAATGGTAGCACCACAATCTACCCAGACGCAGCCACCTTCCAACCTCGATAACCAAATCCTACATATAATATCTTGAGGAACTGGCTTCAACCTCAATAACCAAATCCTACATGTACTGTCACGAGGAGCTGGCTTTCACAGTAACAATTAATAAAGGGAAGTGCTATTAGAGAACTTTGAACTCAGGTAAGTAATACGCCAAGTCTAAAACCCTAGAAAAGTAGGTATTAAATATTAAATGAAAAAGTAATTGCAGAATACATAATTTTTATATTAAAATGCCCATACAAAATAGTAACAATAATGAAGATGATTATGATGATGATGAGTGCCAACTTTTATACGTCATTAATAATCTAAAAATAGAAATTCAAAAACATTCATTTGGAATATTTGTCTTATCGACTAACACAAGGACAATAACTTGCCATAAAAATGTTGCGCTGAGAACCAATTGTTGGTGAGGTTTTTATTGCTCATCTGGAAAGGTGAAAAATAAAACTATGAGCTAACCTCGAGTAAGTAGATCTCATGCACCCAAAAAAAAAAAAAAACTCACTTAAACAATAATATGAAATCATGCACATTTTCAAACGTCTCTAAAAATATTATTATTGTGAGTTCATCGTAATCGTAGAATTGTGTTGGTCAATCAGTCATAGTAGACCATTATAACTAGCATCATTATCATGTCCTACTTGTCCAAGGAGGGTACTTATACAGTATAGTATCATCATAACAATCATAAATTGTCCGCCATGCTGGGTGCCCGCTATTTCCTTCATGGCTCAAGCATACACTTAATAAGGACATTTCTTTTATTCAACCTCATTATTCTTTTCAGAACTCATGGCTCTCTCTCTCTTTTTTAGGGCCTTTAGCATATTTACCCCTAAATTTTAAGCTTTTTTGCAATATAGTCCTTAAACTTTTATGCTAGCAATTGGGTCTTTAAACTTTGCTAAGTGTAACAATTAAGTCCCTATTTATAAATATTTGTAAAAATTAAGATGAAAAACAGTCAGATGAGACACATATGTGCCATGTAGAATGGAAGGGCGAACTTTTGAGTACTACAATATTGATTAAAATATGCATGTAAGCTATTAAAATTGTTGAAAAAATATTAACGATCATATATTTTCTATTATTGGGCATAAGATTGAATAATTTGACTCTTATTAGAAACAAATAAGGTGCATAGGTATTCTAAATAGGTCACATGTGTTTTACATAATCGTTTTTCATCTTAATTTTGAAGGAAATTTGTGATTAAGAGTTAATTGCCACACTTTGTTAATTTTAAGGACTCAATGCCACAAAAAAAGTTTAAAGACACATTGTAAAAATGTGAAAAGTTTATGAGAGAAATGTGCCAAAAACCTTTTTTTTTAAATAGAGAAATTTTCCTTTTGTAAATACTTCATATCGACTCATGAATGCTTGAGCATATGATGTAGTGCAACATAATTAACATAATACTACCAAGAGGGAATTAAATTTAGTTATACACGTGAGCAAGGCTTACCTTGTTTTCCTTAGCTAACCAATTAATTTATGGCAAGTGGACAGAACCCTTAGCTTCCAACAACTCAAGTCCCCCAAGAATCTTGTATTAATGTACAGGTGTAAAAAGAGGCTCTTGGTATTGAAATTACACTAAGTACCATGTCATTTACCTCAAGATTAACAAGTAAAAAAATAATTTAATAATAAGATTGTTATAAAATTAAATTCTAACATAACATCTTGGTAAAACCTTCTTGACCTATCGCTATATCATAGCATATCCTCATAAATTTTTGGAAGCATTTTGAACTCTTTTTACTAATTAAATGCATGAAACAGTAAACTGTGAACGTCCACCCTAACTTTTGACCTATACATACAAGCAGATTTTTAGTTTAAAATCCGTTCATAGATAAATCATAAAATTTTACATGATTGAAACAACATGTAAATGCATCACTATAAATTTTATCATGCTCTAAAAGTGAGTTTGGAGTCATGTACAGTGGTCCAAAATGCAGCATACAAGCTGTCAGTTTCCAAATTTTAACTGACCAATATACTTAAGTAACGAAAGTCTAAAAACTTCACAGAATAGACACTCCAGCAAACTTCAATAAATTTTATCTCCTCATAACAATATCATTTAGTCAGATTGTTACAATTTACCATTTACAAAGCTTCCGTTGAAACATATATTTTAAAGTAATAACTGTAATATATGTGATAGCTTTATTCTTTAATAATTTTTTACTTTTTATTGTAACTATTAAAAGTTTTATATTCACAGTTGTAACTGATGGATTGAAATCAATATTCCAAACCTCTCAGTTTTGAACAGATTTGACCATCACATACAAAAAGAATTTTATCTTACCATTTATATATGATCAGTGGCTAAAACTTTACAGGATTATGTTAGACATTTAAAATATCATATAGAAATTTTATTGGGTACAATGTTGAGCCAAAAAAAATATAATATTTAATTTCATTAACCAGAATCAAATCAATACTGTATAACAAGTCCTACAATATATCTCTAAATAAAATTTATAATAACTCACACATTCAATAATAATGTCTGAAAAATGTTCAGAACTTTCAAAATACATCTGCATTAATGTTATAAAAATTTCAGACAAAAAAGAATCAAAAAAGACTTTGTCAAAAAAATAAATGCTCTCTAATGGTGATACTCTATCAATTCCACAATTTACAGAGCAGTTATAGTTACATTTTGAAATTCTTTTTTGGTTTTACAGAGCAGACATGTTTTTGGTTTTTATTTTCTAGTTTTAAAATTTGAAATTCTCTTTTTAAGCACTTTCCTAGTTTTGTGAGGACATTTTTTGGTTTTATTCTTGACTAAAAAAAGCTAAGCATTTAGCATGAAATTGAAAGCTAAAGTTATACATATGCAACAATTTGAAACAAAAGGTATAATACCCTTAAAATTTACGGTATAAAATTTTTTTTTAAAAAAAATTAAGATATATGATCTTTAGATGAAATATTAGACCTCATTGGAGATAGAAAATAAAAGGAAAATGGAGAGATGGGATATGGAGAGAAAGAGAGTGGCTGAGTGATTACGGTAAGGAATGTGTTTGTAACGCCCCTATGTGGGGGTTAACAGTTTTTAATGAGATAAAATAAAAATAAATAATAAAAGTAAAACCTTAAAAATAAAATTTGCCCGGGACTTAAATGAAAACTCTCAACTCAAAAATAAAAATATAAACGACAAATAAACCACAGTTTTAATGTAACACCTTAAATTTAATAATATAAACTGTTGTCATCATCATTTTAACCCTCAACACATTATAATTACAGTCACAGAAAGTAACAATTGATGCTTACATTATCATGAAGAACATTCTTTACAATTGAGCAGTCCCAATGTAATATAGTTACATCGCTTCCTCAACTATATTTCTCGTAGCCACCTCACACTTAGTGAGTCCTGAAAAGATATAAACAAAAGGGAATGAGCAACACTATGCTCAGTAGAGAAAGCCATTACTCACCTCTATCATTACCACATTAAAATCTGCATGGTTAGTAAGTCACATCATATTTCAGATTATGAGGTTTATTATGATCACATCTTATGGATACCGTAATTAATCATTACCAAGTGTCATAATTACACATTTATACAAATATTACCAATCATCATTATTCCTAGGTATCCATGTTAAATTGAGTATCACTCAACTCATCGAAACCCAAATGGGCGCACTTGATCACCCTATAAACATTCCAAGGGTGTTCCGGTGAGGGGACATCAAGCCCCGAGTCCTCACCAAATCGATTCCTGTACAGTGTGTTCTGGGACTTTCAACCCAAGGAAGCGTCATCGCCTTCCCCCTACTTTACCTTTTAGGGTATTCATGCCCAAGGACGTAACCGTCGCCCTTTTCATGTCTCACAATTTCTCTATATTGAATCATTATCAATAGAGTTAGTTTTCCTAACCATGCTTCTCAATTTATAACATGTGTCAATTCATTATGTTCCTCGCCGTACAATACAAGACGAGTCCATGTCATAGTTTCATATGTGATAATCATATAATATCAGTTCAACATAGATATATATATATTGCGGCAAAACAATCAATTTTAATTCTATAAAAACCTCACAAAAGATGAGTAATAGAATCCCTACCTTTTAAGCTTATCAACAGTCTCTTAATCCTGGAATCAATTAACGTTAGCTCCATACTCCCTTGATCCTAAGGCGTGCATAAGGACAATTAAAACTAAAGCACAACATACAACTACATTCATAAGATTTATTTTAATTTAATCTTAGAATTTCAAGAAATAACCACTGACCATAGAGGTATTATAAAGTTTAACAATATAAATTTTCTGTCTAGGGCATATACACTTAGACTTCATACATATGCTCCAAAATAGCAACAAACATATACTTAGGTTTAAGAACGCAAATTTGAATAATCCTTTAGTATAAAAGAAAATTTATAAATGAAAGACTAAATTTGTTCATAAGATTCTAACCTCGGATTATGGTTAGTTGGAAGCTTGAAATGGCTTCAAAACAGGTTCCTTTACTTCGGTATGACTGAAATTCTTGCTCAAATGGAGGTGATGGTGGCTGATTTTTATGGCTGCCTTGAAGAAGTTCTCTAAGTATTTTGCTTCAGCAAAGAAATATGAAGAAGAGTGTGGGAACCGTGGAAGAGAAAGGAAGAAAAGATGAAGTCTTTGAAAAGAAGTGATAGAAACAATTATAGAGGAGACATGTTGAAGCATGTCACGGAGGAAATAAAGAAAATGAGGGTCAAGAGTAGTTGGAAAAGATATCCTTATGTCTCATCTAAAGACTTTAACACACATAATGTCAATATGACATTTTTGATATTTATTAGAAGTTCTAAGGCTTTTTAGTAATCATACTAAATAAATATAGGAGAATTTTAGCAAACTTAAAAATAGATAAAAGTAAATATTATAAAATAAATTTAAATGAAGCAATTTTTTTTTTTATACATTAAAAATTAATTTAATTACCTCAATACCCGTTAGGAGAATAACGGGTGTCACAGCTCTACCCCCCTTAAAGAAATTTCGTCCTCGAAATTTCAATTCTAGCAATACTAGTAAAAATTATGATTCCACTATGATTCCAATTCTGAGTCTAAACCGTTAATGTTGTTTGTCCTCCAAATTTAAGTTATCGTATCTCCACTTATTTACTTGCATAATAAATCTTACTCCTAAATCCCTCAATGAGAGTATTTCTGACAAGTTTCAACTTATAACACCGTATAATAGTCTAAGAATCTGATCAGGCCTACATATTGACCATACCATGATTCCAGTCCTTCATTGTCCATGGACTGTGATTTACAATCACATTTAAGGAGATTGCCAGAGAAATTTTATATACTTCATCTTTAGGTTCCTTTTCCTTTTTGAGTAAGGAAAAGTCAAATATATTTGATTTCATACCTCAACTAATAAACTAGAACATAATCATAAAACATATATCACAAACACTTCTATTCAAAACTATACATTAAACTTACTCATAGAGATATTAAACGGAATCTCAGAGTTGCAAACATACCCGACATATTTTTCATTAAACAGCTATCCTCATGAAACAAACATTCAACCCAAATAATATACTCATATTTCATATGGAATATCCCCATAACTGACTCTGGTACTTCCACATAATATTAACAGAATATTACACATTACAAACATAATACGGATACGTTTCGAGAGTACAAGGCACTCCGTATACCAGCTATCCATATCATGCATGCTTAGAGGATACAAAAACATCGATAAACAAAAGATCGGACCTTAAGAAGGATGCGTTTCGAGAGCATCAAGTACTCCGTATCCAGCCATCCCGGCATTAGGCTCAATGAATCTAAAAGATTGAACAACAACGTACCACAAGAAACACAGAATACAAGGCAAACGGTTATTCGTAACACACGAAATACGGACACACATGCCTACATGCCAAAGATAAAACAAAAAGATTACAGATGGAGATTCAAATCAATTGGCCGCTCCCGGCTTTCCCTTTCCCATTCAAGCTTGGATGTTGCAGTGTCGGATTCTGGATGTATGATTTGCATTTTATCTATCAATTCCTCAGCTGTTGAAGCAGTAACAAAGATTTGTCTCTCCGATTCTGTAGTGATGTTTTCTTCCACAGCGTAATCTAGAAATTTCAAAAGACCGTCATAAAAACCCTTTACGTTCAGCAGTCCCAAAGGTTTGGAATAAAAGCCCAACAATTGCCCACAAGCAACTATAAATATTTCCTCAAGAGTACCTAGACCACCAGTAATGCTATAAAAGCATCGGAATTATAGATTATGTCTTTAAAATTTTTAGGGATACTCCTGACTCCTTCTCCCTTACCTATGGCTTCCTTACAAAGGTTTCCTTCAACTGGAATATGAGGCCAAATTCTTACATCAGTAGCGTCGCTAGACCTAGCTGCTAGTGCCATATTTACCATCATTTTTATACTACCACCCCCATAGATTATGTTAATCTTCTTGTGTGCTAGGACTTGCCCTAAGTGATTTGCAGCTTCTAAATAAGCTTTATCTTTTCCAAGGCTGGAACCACAAAAGACACAGACATTCTTTATTTTCTTCGTGGACTGGGAGGTAGACATATTTGGTTTATAGAAGTGGTTGTTTAATGTCTGCTCCACTTAGACTTCGGGTTCTATATGAGATTTTAAAGATGAGAAATATACAAGAACGGCTAAAGAGATAGACGAGTAAGTAATGAAAAGGTAATCCAAAGATTTAAACAAAATCTTGTGCGGATAAGAAAGTAAGATAAGGTGATTGATAGTTTACAGAAAATCTGATTCACTTTTTGAAAAAGATTAGACTCTAATTGTATAACTTTTGACAATTGAGAACAATTCGACAGAAGACCCTCATGACACAACTGTAGACTTTTTGACAAATATACACCAAGTCTAGAAATTTAATATAAACGACAAATACTGTAGAACTTTTGAAATTTGAGACACAAATCTTGAAATATCCGGATAAGCTTTTCAAAATTCAAACATATTACTGTACCGTATGTAACGTGTCTGATAAGATAATATATTTTATTATATATATATTTAAGAAAATCATAAATTAAATAAGATATTAACACTTACTGTATCAATCTAATAATCACAATTATTTCAAACACAAAAGCAAATATTCTGAGTAAAAGAAAAACACAAACTGTTGAACATCAGCTAAAACTGCTTCAAATAAGTAAAGACTAAATAACCTTTATAGAGCGATGACTTATTCCCCATCCAGTTTTCTTATGGCTTGACAAACAGGATCTAGAAATACCATATTCCTGAGGCGTTGTCTTTCTGTATAAAATTTAGGCCAGAGTTTAAAAATAGCTCCTTGAACATATCCACTAGGGTGACCGTGGAGAGGAGGATGGATGCTATCCAAGTTCTCCTTTGAAAGTCCATTCCTACAAAACCTTATTTTATCCTCTCTATTCGTAGACATATAACCAGGTGAAGTACATTTACCGTTACAATTTTGTCTTCCACATTTGTTACAAGTGACCACGATGGCACGAGCTCTTCTTTTCATTGCACTACGACTGGTACCCGTTCCTGGTAAACCGACATCTTGACTAAAGTCACTCGGACGGATTTTTCCCTCTATTAACATTCTCACATCACAAGGGATACCAAAACGCATAAGAATCCACAACCGAGTAATTCTAGCCTTGTATTTCTTTCTGAGAATCTTTTGGGAGAGTGATGGGAAATACTTTCTCAGGTGTTGGTACTTTGGGTCCATGATGAGATGAAAGAAGAGTAAATAGAAAGGAAAAATTAAGATAGTAAATTGCAGAATCCTAGAATTCCTTCTTCTTTTTGAGGAAAAGAAGAATTTTTAATGAAAAAGAAGAGGATTTGCGATTTAGAGAGAAAATAACAAATTAAGAGAGAAAAAGTGAACTCGGAGAAATAAGCTCTTATGCACAGTAAACGTATATGTAAACAATAATTAAACCACTGTATATGACACGTATAGAGACCACGTGGGAGAGACAGTGTGAATCAAACTGATTTAGGATTTGAACTAGGCCCAAATGTTCTAAGTTGAAAATGGTCAGGTTGTTTCGGGCCTTAATACATTTAGAACGAGTTAAATAACAAACATAAAATTGAAAACCAATTCGTATGAATCTTAAACCCAATTCAAAGCCCACTATAGATAAAGTTGACTATAAACAACAAATCTAATTTAACGACAACAAGGATCTTCCTGAATGATATTTAAAATCATTTCATAACAACATAATCTTCCAGCAACTCAAATAATTTTGTTTTAATCAAAACCTTATTGAACAATAACATACACCCATATGTTATTCATAATACTTAACATCTATCAATGGATTCATCATCATTGCTACCAAGGGTTTTGAATGCGACTAACCTTGAAATCAATACGATTTACGTCTTTCAACGTAGACCATATCAACGAACAAAGACACTTGATGTTACTACTTAAGAACATCTACAATCCCCACAATTCTACTTATACAATATATAATTTCCTCATATAACAAAACCTTAGGTAACCAAAAGATTCACTGATACACTTAAATACAATATACGTAACAAAATATTCCAATTTTGAGATTCATGCATTCTAGACTTTACACAGTCTCAACAGACCAAAAGTCTAACATTTATCTCTCTCAAAATTCAACACCATGATTCCCAACTTATATCATATTCCTCAAATAAATAGAACTTTCAAGAAAAGTTATTGACACTTATGTGCTCCATCGAATCCACACATAATCATTACTTAGGTTTGAATCAATTACGAAAAATTTGGCATATCTATGCCAAACTTTAAAATCAATAAATCAAGCCTTATATTTCTTATTGTTTTTCACGAGACAAAAGGCTCTTAAATCCTCGTATCTATACGAATTTCTCATCGTTTATACGAATTAAATATGCTTATAGATCCAAATATTATACGAATCTCTCATAAGCATTCTACTTATAAACTTATTCCATATAATTATCATTCCCTTATAACTATTAATACTTTCCTTCTATATAATTATTGTACTCATATAACTATTAATATTTTCATTCTATGGCCTTTCCATGTTACATCCTTCTAGACTGTATAAATCAATGTGAAGGTTCATTTTGATGATGACAATGAAAATTCAGTTTCAAAACCATCTCAAAAATATATTTTTTTAAAGTGGTGCTACACTCCCTAGGTTAACCGAACCTAGGCTCTGATACCAAAAATTCTGTAACGCCCCTATGTGGGGGTTAACAGTTTTTAATGAGATAAAATAAAAATAAATAATAAAAGTAAAACCTTAAAAATAAAATTTGCCCGGGACTTAAATGAAAACTCTCAACTCAAAAATAAAAATATAAACGACAAATAAACCACAGTTTTAATGTAACACCTTAAATTTAATAATATAAACTGTTGTCATCATCATTTTAACCCTCAACACATTATAATTACAGTCACAGAAAGTAACAATTGATGCTTACATTATCATGAAGAACATTCTTTACAATTGAGCAGTCCCAATGTAATATAGTTACATCGCTTCCTCAACTATATTTCTCGTAGCCACCTCACACTTAGTGAGTCCTGAAAAGATATAAACAAAAGGGAATGAGCAACACTATGCTCAGTAGAGAAAGCCATTACTCACCTCTATCATTACCACATTAAAATCTGCATGGTTAGTAAGTCACATCATATTTCAGATTATGAGGTTTATTATGATCACATCTTATGGATACCGTAATTAATCATTACCAAGTGTCATAATTACACATTTATACAAATATTACCAATCATCATTATTCCTAGGTATCCATGTTAAATTGAGTATCACTCAACTCATCGAAACCCAAATGGGCGCACTTGATCACCCTATAAACATTCCAAGGGTGTTCCGGTGAGGGGACATCAAGCCCCGAGTCCTCACCAAATCGATTCCTGTACAGTGTGTTCTGGGACTTTCAACCCAAGGAAGCGTCATCGCCTTCCCCCTACTTTACCTTTTAGGGTATTCATGCCCAAGGACGTAACCGTCGCCCTTTTCATGTCTCACAATTTCTCTATATTGAATCATTATCAATAGAGTTAGTTTTCCTAACCATGCTTCTCAATTTATAACATGTGTCAATTCATTATGTTCCTCGCCGTACAATACAAGACGAGTCCATGTCATAGTTTCATATGTGATAATCATATAATATCAGTTCAACATAGATATATATATATTGCGGCAAAACAATCAATTTTAATTCTATAAAAACCTCACAAAAGATGAGTAATAGAATCCCTACCTTTTAAGCTTATCAACAGTCTCTTAATCCTGGAATCAATTAACGTTAGCTCCATACTCCCTTGATCCTAAGGCGTGCATAAGGACAATTAAAACTAAAGCACAACATACAACTACATTCATAAGATTTATTTTAATTTAATCTTAGAATTTCAAGAAATAACCACTGACCATAGAGGTATTATAAAGTTTAACAATATAAATTTTCTGTCTAGGGCATATACACTTAGACTTCATACATATGCTCCAAAATAGCAACAAACATATACTTAGGTTTAAGAACGCAAATTTGAATAATCCTTTAGTATAAAAGAAAATTTATAAATGAAAGACTAAATTTGTTCATAAGATTCTAACCTCGGATTATGGTTAGTTGGAAGCTTGAAATGGCTTCAAAACAGGTTCCTTTACTTCGGTATGACTGAAATTCTTGCTCAAATGGAGGTGATGGTGGCTGATTTTTATGGCTGCCTTGAAGAAGTTCTCTAAGTATTTTGCTTCAGCAAAGAAATATGAAGAAGAGTGTGGGAACCGTGGAAGAGAAAGGAAGAAAAGATGAAGTCTTTGAAAAGAAGTGATAGAAACAATTATAGAGGAGACATGTTGAAGCATGTCACGGAGGAAATAAAGAAAATGAGGGTCAAGAGTAGTTGGAAAAGATATCCTTATGTCTCATCTAAAGACTTTAACACACATAATGTCAATATGACATTTTTGATATTTATTAGAAGTTCTAAGGCTTTTTAGTAATCATACTAAATAAATATAGGAGAATTTTAGCAAACTTAAAAATAGATAAAAGTAAATATTATAAAATAAATTTAAATGAAGCAATTTTTTTTTTTATACATTAAAAATTAATTTAATTACCTCAATACCCGTTAGGAGAATAACGGGTGTCACAGTGTTATATAAATGCTTTGCAAAAAAAAAAAAAGGATAATTAAGAGGTTGTCTTTTTTTTTTTTCAAATAAAAACGCGTACCTAATGCATAACTTGGCTTTGCAGACAACCAACTACAACCTTCTCTTTTTCAACCTTCTATATATATATATATATATATATATATATTAGTTTAAAAGCATGTACGTTCTCAACTTGTTGAATTTTTTATTCAAACAAGTTTAATATTTGTTGGCTATATAGTTTAAACTAAATGTCTGAATTGAAAATTATAGCAGCTTAAATTTTATGAGACAACGTAGTATAGCAAAACTATTGTACTTTCCTTTTCAAAAAAATTAAATGGGGACATATTTGAGAGTGTTGATTTTCATAAGGTCCAATTAGATGAAAGAAAAAACCTTAACGACATACATTTAAGATATAAAATTATAAGAGGGCAGCTAAAAAGAAGGAAAAAATGAAAAAGAGAATAAAATATTTAGAGAAGAAAAGTAAATAGAAAAAAAAAGGTTGAAAATCACTAAATTACCAAACATTGTGTGTTTTGGGTTTTATTGAAATTAAAGGCAAAAAAAAGGGTATCTATTGATGATCTCTGTAAGTTTGGTCGGCACTTTAACGTATTACTTGACACTATGGTCTCACCTTTGTTTTGGTAGCCATAGTCCATTGTAGCAGAATAATTGGCGTATAGGACCATTAACTGAATATCTGGATGTCGTAGATTATGATTATTACAAACCATTGGACAATATGGTTCTGGTAGATTGCTCATATATTTCAATTAGATATTTGATACAAATGCTTATCAAAAAACCAACATGTGGGATATGGTCTTCATAGTGATTAGATTAAACATCTATTTGAATTGAGGTTGTTAGATAAACAATCTGCACTAACGTTTCAATAGTTAGATAAACTGTACTTTGATGTACAAATAAAATCTGAATCTATCTAATGAAAACAATAACTTTAAAAAGTTTCATCTTTTGTAACAGATTTTACAAAAACTTGATGATCATGGAAGAATTACTCATGCTATGTGGATCAGGATTTGTTTCTTTTAGTTGTTACAACTTTTTTAAATGATGGAAACAATAATTTCTTATTTTTTAACTTTTTTAAAACAAAAATCTTATCACCATCTAGGTCAAGTTGAGATTGCTGTTAGGGTTAGGTCGATGCGATGGGATTGTTGTCGGGGTCAGGTCAACGAGCAAGACTCAACCCCCTAGATTGGAATGAGATTGCCACGGGGCTTGAGTTGACAATCGGGATTACCACCACTATCAGGTTGATGGGTCAACAAGTCAAGATTGACGATAGGGTTTGATCAACGGGACGAGATTATTGTCGAAGTTTAATCGACAGATTATGAATGCTGCCGAGGTTTGGTTGACAAATTAGTTTTATTAGTTTGTCTATATTTTAGAACAAAATGAGAAAAGATTGCTCATTGTCAGCCTCAATCCTAACCCTGATCTCTGCCCATCGATCTGATGTTGACCTTGATCCTAATCTCGATATGTCTATCCGATCCTGGTCCTAGTCCAAGTTTGTTAGTTCGATCCTAAACTTGAACCGTTTCGTCGGTCTAACCTTGACCCCATCTCAGTGGTTGGATTAGGTGTCGACCCCATCTCGTCAATCTAATCCCAACCGTGACCCCAACTCTTAAGTTTGATCCTGACCCTAACCTGTCTAGTTGGTCCAACCCCAATAGGTCCCTTTGATCCGACCTTGATCTTGGCCCATCAGTTTGATTCTGGCCCCAATTCTAGCTCATTCATTCAACCTCAATCTAGCTCGTCAATCGAGTCCCAACCCCAACTATAGCCCCAGTTGTCAGTCCAATCCCCTCTCGTCAGTCTAATCACGAAAAATCTGAATCTATATGAATGCATATAGAGTGTTGAAACAAAAAATTTAAAAAGCTTAATGGGGGCATTTGGTGTGTCAGCTCTAATCGTTTGAACCCATGAGTTCTAGTTAAATCAATATTTAGTAAACAAACTAAAGGAAAAGTTCAAAAAGATGAGGATCATTTAATGGGCAAAGCCTTCAAGTTGAGAACTTCGCATCCCTTCCCTTGCCGCCGCCCGCCCCCCAAGCAACCAATAAATAAATGAATCACTTATGTTTTATTCTCTGTCTAGACTTTTACATTCTAAAAACTAGTTCAAAACAACTATTCAAATCTACTAGTTTAAATGATAAGATTAAAAAATATATTGATTCGAACCCATATAACAAACATACCCTCAGTGTTTAATAATATGATAGTCATGGAAGAATTACTTAAGCTATATGAATTTAGATTTGTTCATTTTTTTTCACTTTAAACACTTAGAAAGAAGAATCTTCTCAATCAGTATTAGAACAAAAAAAAAAATTTTGAATTTTTAAAACTTGAGTTTAATTCATTGACTTGTTCTTGTATTGTGCTTCGAATTCATTCTTCCAGCTATGCATACCTGTCTTGTAGAACAAATCTTGTAATAATTACACACAAAAAAAAAAAAAAGCCTGAATAACCAATTTAGGAAGTAAGTTCTTTACTCATTACTCTTATACGAATCTACACCGTTGAATTTGATCTAGACATCCAAAAAAGTGTAGTTTAAAAATAACAAAGATATTGACGTACTGTAGATATATATATTTTAAAGAACTATAAAAGACAGTTTTCACTACATGCCAGCGTGAAGTAGCGTCTGATATTAAGGTATTTACTGTTTGGGCTCTTAGTTAAGCTCTTCCTTTTTAGCTGTACAACAAAAGCAGTTAGCTTCGTTGAAATCTCTAAAAGAAAATTTTAATAACCAAGCTAACCACGTTATTTTAGACAAACTATAATCGAAAGGTCATTATGTAGCTATTATAACGACTCAAATGTCAAGACTTCTTAAGGGGGGGAGAAGAAAGAAAGAAAAAAAGAGTTAAAGGACTCTTGATAGGTTCCATTGGGCTAACAATAATAACTTCAATCAAAAGATCTCAATCATTAATTGTTTGCTTTCCTCATATGCTTAAGATATAAAATGCGGTACTTTGTCACAATTTGTTAGACCAAAAAATTAAAGAAAAATTACAAAGAAGAAGAATTACGGACAGAGATTACAAGAGAAATGTTGTGGTGATGATTATGTTGATTATGCTTGTCACAACGAATATTGTGCACGCCAAAGTCTTCTCCCAAGTTTCAAAGACAATGCAGATGGAAGGCAACGGGAATTTGTATGGATAAGATGGATGCTTGTGAGCATGAAGAACATGAGAAGAGTATTGCCGTGCGTGGGAAAGACTTGTAAAGTAGTTTTTGCTTGATTTTGTGTTAAAACCTAAAAATTAAAGTTATTCTACCTCTTAATATCTTAAGTTATTTGAAAAATGGGTTAGCTAATACAATAAGAGATAACGTGTAACAACCCATGTTTGGCTATCTAGGATTCTATAGAAATAAATATGATTTGTGTGTTCTATAATGTGTTAAATATAACTAAATATATGTAGTCATGATAAATATACCAATAAAGGATTTGATTTCTTTTATTACAGATGAATCTTTACAATATAGAAAAAGGCAATAATCTTATTTTCTTTCCTAATATTTTATCTTTTTCATTTTGCCTTCCTTTTTAACATTTCTTCTATTAGAAGAAGAAGTTTTTCAATCGAAATTGGAATGCAAAAGTAATGAATTTTCAAGCCAAAATTTTCAAGGAACAAAAAAAAAATACAAAACTTGAATTACAACAAAGTATTTAAGTAGCAGCCAAATTCTTGTGCTAATTTAAAAATAAATTAATTTAACCTTTGTGAAAAGAAATCACCTTTTAACAGTGCATGTGTCATTTACTAATATTGATGCCCAAATCTTTTAAAGTATAAAATATAGGAAGAATAAGGAAAATAACCATTAGTTGAAACTTCTTGAAATAAATAGGACATTTTGTATATATTTATGGAAAATAAGTTATTTATTTTGTAATTAAGATGTAAATAAATAATTTACACCTTAAATCTATTTACTATATAAATAAGAATTATTTACGCCTTAAATAATGCAGTAATAAATTACTTACGCTATACATCTATGTTTACTATGACTGCTTTCAAAACATGCTATTTGCTTATGATTAGTTTGAAAAAGTGTTTACTACATTTCATGTAAAAGAAGACGAGATTTATATGCTTCTGCGTATGAACTTTACCTTCAGGAGCTTGAAATTAACTATATCGTGCAAAATTCAAAATCAGAGCCGCATTGACTATTGTGCACTGAGAAGGTAAATGATTTTACCAAAAAGTCCATAGGCTTTCAGTCAACAAGCCTAGACCAGCTTGCAAATCTTTAATGTAATAATCTGTCATTTTAAATCTGCACTGTACTCATGCTCATTGCGCCAGTGGGTGTCGTATACAAACATCTGCTGTGTAACTTAGAAATGTAAGAAAATTTACATATACGGAGTTATAATTTTCATATATACATAAACCAAATTATATAAAAATTATTCAAATGCAAAAATGTAAAGGAAAGAAAATCTAATCTCCAGCCATTGATAAATACAGTTAAATAGAGAATACCTCTGCAAGAATTCCTAAAATTTTGTAAAAGAAGAGACTCTTCTAAACCTTCTGCAATTTTAGAGAGATAGTGTATTTCTGAATGAAAACTGCACAAGCTTAAGGACCCTCTTATGTGATTTTTATAGATACCCACCACAGGGTGTACGTTACCTTTCATGAAAAGAGACATTTTTTCTGAAGTATTATAACAGTTCTGAATACTCTTTGGTTGACACCATTTAGAAAATATGTGCCTATTGGACCACTTAAATTTATTTTTATTTATTTTTAATTATTTAAAAAACCAAATAAATAATAATAAATTAATTAAAAATAACATTCTCCCACTTGGTCCACATATATTTTCTAAATAACCAAAATCAACCAATCTCAAACTTAAGGAATAAACACATGAATCATGGCAATAGGTCCTCTTAGAATGAGTATTATCTTCCATGTATTACAATGCATTATATCCCTTAATACTAACTCATAAATGGTAACGTAACTTAATGAATAAACCCTATGTTTATTCCAGGTCCAACTTAATTGATGTTTCTCAAAATAACTGAATATGAGAAAACATCACAACTGAATAAGAGTTTCATAAAAATAACCAAATGTACGTACAATGAAATTCACATCATGGAACCAAGTCCCATTCGTTCCAAATGATCTTTAAAAATCTTTGGTGGCATGCCTTTAATTAAAGGATCGGCAATCATCAACTCAGTGCTAACATGTTCAATGACCACTTTATTTTATTTAACACGTTCTCTTATAGCCAAGTACTTAATGTCGATATATTTACTTCGACTACCGCTCTTGTTGTTCTTGGCCATAAATACCGTAGCTGAATTATAACAGTACAATCTCAATGGCCTAGAAATAGAATCCACAATTCTAAGCTTCGATATGAAACTCTTCAACCATACACCAAGTGAAGTAGCTTTAAAACAAAAAATGAACTCGGCCTTCATAGTAGAGGTAGCAGTCAAAGTCTGCTTCGCATTCCTCTAAGATACAGCTCCACTGGCAAACATGAAAACATAACCAGATGTTGATTTTTGCGAATCAACACAGCTAGCAAAGTCTATGTCGGAGTATCCAATCACCTCTAGATTATCAGTCTGTCTATACATGAGCATGTAATCTTTAGTCCCTTAAAGGTATCTCATCACCTTCTTTGCAGCTTTCCAGTGGTCAACACCTGAGTTACTCTGATATCTACCCAACAATGCAATGTCAGGTCTTGTACAGACCTGAACATACATTAGGCTTCCAACAACTGAAGCATATGGAATGTTTTTCATCTGTTCCCGTTCGAGCTTATTTTTGGGCACTGGTTCAAATTAAACCTGTCACCCTTCACAATGGGTGCTACACTTGGTGAACAATCCTTTATCCGAAACCTCTCTAGAACCTTGTTGATATAGGTCTATTGAGACAAACCTAAAATGCCTCAAGGTCTGTCCCTATGGATCTTTATGCCAATGACATAAGATGCCTCTCCCATATCCTTTATATCAAAGTTCTTTGAGAGAAATTGCTTCACCTCATATAGCAAACCTTTATCATTAGTTGCAAGTAATATGTCATCCACATATAGCACAAGGAAACAATTCCTACTCCCACCAACCTTCTGGTATATACATTGATCCATGATATTCTCTCCAAATACCATTGATCCATGAAGAGATAATGTCATGGAACTTCAAATACCATTTGCAAGAGGCTTGTTTCAATCCATATATGGATTTGTTAAGCTTGCAGACTAAATGCTCAGCGCTACTAGAGGAAAATCCTTCTGGTTGTTTCATATAAAGCTCTTCCTCTAGATCACCATTGAAAAAGGCCATTTTCACATCCATTTGATGCAAATCCAAATCAAAATGGCAACCAATGCCATAATGACTTAAAGAGAATCATTTTTAGATACAGGAGAAAAGGTCTCTGTATAGTCGATTCCTTCTCTTTGAGTGAATCCTTTGGCAACGAGTCTTGCCTTATGTCTCTCAATGTTGTCCAATGAGTCTTTCTTTGTTTTAAAGACCCATTTACATCCAATAGCTTTTACACTATTAGGCAACTCAACAAGATCCTAGACTTTGTTAAATGCCATAAAATCCATTTTGTCTTTCATGGCACTGTACCATAAGTCAGATTCCTTAGAACTCATGGCCTGTGAAAACGTTTCAGGATCATTTTCAGCTCCAACATTATAGTCAAAGTCTTGTAGCTACACAGTATAGTCACTAGGTATCACCGATCTCTTTTCTCTAGTAGATCTCCTTAATGTTAGTTCAACATTCTCTTGAGGAGTATGTTGTTCAACAGGCTGTTCAACAGATTCCTATATCTATTGTTCAGCTGCATCCACTATTTCTTGATCAGTAATCTATGGAGCTTGAACGACTTGTTGTTGTTAATCACGCACTTGAAATCTAGGCGTGTAGTGCACAACAATCAATCTATCATAAGAAGTGAAAGGTTGAGCATCTATATGATCTTTCTTAGGAACAGTGTTCCATGATCGATCGCTCCCACTAATTAAGTCATTTTTAAGAAATTTTGCATTTCTTAATTCCATAAATCTAATACTATGAGATGGGCAATAAAATCTATATCCCTTAGACAGTTTAGCATAACCAACAAAATATCCACTTATGGTCCTTAGGTCTAGCTTCTTCTCTTTTGGATTATAAACTCTTATCTCTGACAGGCATCCCCAAACTCGTACATGTCGCAAACTCAATTTCCAACCTTTGAATAACTCAAAAGACGTCTTGGGGACAGCCTTGGTTGGAACTTGGTTCAATATGTACATTGTTGTGACAAGAACTCATGAAGTTTGGAGCTAGAAAGCATACTCTGCACCATGTCCAATAATGTTTGGTTTCTTCTTTCAACTACACCATTCTGATTTGGAGAACCAGGCATAGTATATTGGACAACAATCCCATGTTCTTGAAGAAATCTAGCAAATAGACTAGGTGCTTGTCCATGCTCAGTGTATTTACCATTGTACTCTCCACCTCTATCTGATCTCATGATTTTAATTTGCTTTCCGCATTGTTTATCTACTTCCTCTTTAAAGACTTTAAATGCATCTAGTACTTCATTTTTATTGTTAAGCAAGTAGAGATACATGTATCGTGAGTTGTCATCTATAAAAGAGACAAAGTACCTTTGAGAGTACGTGTCCATGTCTGGACTACAAATATTTGTATCTATGATTTCCAATAAATTAGAACTCCTCTTGGCACCCTTCTTTGACTTGTTGGTCTGCTTAACCTTAATGCAGTCCACACAGGTATCAAAATCAGTAAAATCTAAATTACTAAGTACTCCATCATTTACTAATCTCTTAATTCTCTCAAGAGAAATATATCATAATCTCCGATGCCACAACATAGATGATTCATCATTTACAACACATCGCTTAATAACAACTTTTTTTGAGCATGCATAGTAGTATAATTGGCATCATTTTGTAAATTAAGACAGAAAAGACCATCAGACAAAGTACCATAGCCAATAAAATTAGATTTATAAAACAAATTGAAAGAAGATTCTGAAAATTTAAAGGAATATCCAACTTATACAAGTTTGGAAACTAAAATTAAATTTCCAAAAAAACTAGGAATATAAAATATCTTTTCCAAATACAAAATAAAGCCACTACTTAAAACTAGTTTGCATATTCCTACAGCCTCTACATGTGAGCGCATCTTATTTCCACAATAGATGCTTTGCTCACTTCCCACTGGCTTCCGTAGGTTTTGCAATCCCTGTAGGGAATTAGTAACGCAGATTGTAAAACTGGAGTCAATCCACCATGTGTTATAATTAACATCAATAATATTGGATTCATAACAGACAAGTGAGAGTTGAGTACCTTTCTTATCAAGCCATTCACAGAATTTGGAGTAGTCCTTCTGTACGTGCCCCTTCTTCTTACAAAAGATGCACTTGAACTCCTTCTTAATATCCTGCTAGGCAGGAACCTTGCCTTTTCTCTTTTGCTTGGTCTAATTTTTCTTTTTACCCTAGGTTGCAAAATTTACTTTCTCTCCCTCTTCCATGATGAGTCTTCCCTCCTCCTAAACACACATGGTCAATAGCTCATTAATTGACCATTTGTCCTTATGTGTGTTATAGGAGATCTTAAAGGGACCATATTCAAAGGGTAGAGTATTCAGAATGTAATATACTAGGAACGAATCAGACATCTCAACCTCAAGCGTCTTCAATTAAGCCGCAATGTCCCTCATGCGCATGATATGCTCATGCACGCCTTTTATACCGGTAAGCTTCAACGATGAAAATTGCATTATCAAGGTGCTTGCCAATGCCTTATCTGAAGACTTAAATTGCTCATCAATAGCCTTCATTAGTATTCGGACATTATCATATTGATCAACGGAACCCTTAATCCCAGCAAAGATTTTGGTCTTTATGAACATAACTGAGACGATTGGATTGCTCCCATTTTTCATATCGACTAATATCATCTGGAGTGCTAGTCTCAGTGATAGAGGGCGGTTCATCCTTTCTGATGGCATAGTCAATGTCCATCTACCCTAAATAAGGGAGATCTCTCCTTCTAAACTTTATAGTCATCACCCTTAAGCTCGAGATATCACATTTTATATCAAATAAATTAACAGATTGAATTACTGTAATACATCAAACATACATGCTCATGTCACAAAAATTGAAGTTAATAACTATATGTCATGTTTTACTAATGTTAATCATGCTATAAGAATTATGAAGCATATGACATATAAAAACTGCCTGCAGGCTAAGTTTCTAACTCTCATTGATTTACATACTAATTTATAATGAAACTATTAAACTATATTCCATTTCTTAATCCCTGTGGGCATATTAAGAAAATAGTTTAATATTTCATCCTAACCAATCATATTTAATATAATAAAATTTCCTATGGGATAAATTTCATTATACCAAACATAATTAGTTATAATTAATGTATGTTTTAACTAAATATGATTTAAAAAACTTAATGTATAATTTCAATATAATCTAAGATGCTGTGGCTACTCTTAAATTAACTAAAATTATACAAATCACTCAAGAAATTTAATTTTCCATGTACAAAATATTCATGAATTTGCATATATTAGAAAGAGAATAACAACTAAAGAATACATGCAAAATAAATTATTCATAAACTCAATAACATATCTAAAATAAATTTTCAAAATTTTATTTAAACGTAAATAATAAATTTTTGGATTTTATTAATTTCATTTTAGATTTATTAAAAATTAATTTTTCAAAATACCTAAATAAAAAATTATGTAATACCAAAGCAGAATTAATTAAAAAAAATTGGATTTTTTTTATTTTTCTGGCCCAAAAAACGACATGTCGTTTTGGAGAAAATCGACGTGTCTTTCGACCTGGAGGAAAAAGCCAAATGCCCTCCAAAATGACGTGTCATTTTGTTACTAATGTAAACGATGTGTCATTTCATGAAACAACCTACACCCTTCCCTAAGTAAAACGACGTGTCGTTTTTGTCAATGAAAAAAACGACGTGTCGTTTTTGTCAATGAAAAAAACGACACGTTGTTTTGTGCTTGTAAAACGCGTCCTCCAAGGGTTAAAACGACATGTCGTTTTTCATGTTATTTCGAGTCTTCTTCGCCCGACTTTGACCCAAATGGGTCCAATTATAGATTTGGTCGTTTCTATACCTTACAGGCACCAAAATTGACGTTTTAAAAACCCAAAAATATTTTAAAAAAATAAATTTCCTAATTATTTCTAACATTGGTTTTCATCAAAAATCATCAAAAAATGATTTCAAATACAACAAAGTTTTGGGTATTTTGAAAAACTTCATAAAACTCCATTCAAACATATCAAGGCAGAGAAAAAACCACGCTTTTGATACCAAATGTAAGAAAATTTATATATACAGAGTTATGATTTTCATATATGCATAAACCAAATTACATGAAAATCATCAAAATGCGAAAACGTAAAGGAAAGAAAATCTAACCTCCAGCCATTGACAAATACAGTTAAATGGAGAATACCTCTGCAAGAATTCTTGAAGAAATTTTGTGAAAGAAGAGGCTTTTCTAAACCTTCTGTAATTTTAGAGAGATGGTGTATTTTTGAATAAAAACTGCACAGGCTTAGGGACCCTCTTACGTGATATATAAACACCCACGATCATGGTGTACCTTACCTTTCTTGAAAAGAGGCATTTTTTCTGAAGTGTTTTAACAGTTCTGAATACCATTTGGTTAACACCCTTTAGAAAATACTTGTCTATTGGACCACTTAAATTTATTTTTATTTATTTATTATCATTTAAAAAACCAAATAAATAATAATAAATAAATTAAAAATAACAAGAAATGGATATATTGTCTTTTACCTTACAAATTAATATCATGTTTGGCATTCATCAATCTGAACTATTTATAGTGTAAAACTCTCTAGAGCTATAGTGTAAAGTAAAAAAGTTACAATATAAAGCTTTCACATATTATAATACTTGAACTTATTTGTTCAGTCTAAGCGGTTTGTCAAATATGCTTAATACAAACTATCATATAAGCATGGGGATCTCATACTTCTCTTATTGAACTTTGCTATGTTTTTCTCTGGTGACCTAAAAGTAATCCACATTTTTATAATGGGGTTAGCCAATCTATTGTCGCCCTGAGTTTTCTCTTCCCATTCCCACCCTTTTCAAAGACCAACCCTAATAAAATTTGTCTTATTCTTCGTATGCCTCTGGCTATTCCAAAAGAGTCCTTGTTTAGCACACCAATTTGAACTGTCGATAGTGTAAAACAAAAAACAGCTTTAGTGTAAAGCTCTTAATAGAAACATTATTATGAACAAAAAATGGTAAAAACCATTGGTTTGAACTCTTTTTCTAAATAACCTATACATTGTGTATGTGTGTATTTTTTTTTTTCAAATATGATTCTAAAGACAAAACTTTGATCCAAAAATCTTAATACCAACGTAAAAGACATGTTAGTTGGTTTTTTTTGGCTAGTAAGTGTTAAAAATTGTCACGTTAATTAAATATTCAAAGTTAGACATTGTAACACCCAGATTTTAATTAAGTGAAATTAATGTGTAAGAGGATGTATTAGTGTGCCTAAATGTGATTTGAACTTAATTTGCTTATTTTGTGGAATTTTTCAATTTATTTCATCTCTTTTAAACAAAACAATTTGCTAAATTTCAAACAAGTCCCATTTGGAAAACCATGTGCACACATGGATTTCCCTCTGCAAAACCACCCTTCTTTTCCCTTTATTTAATCTCTCTCTCCTTCTCTTCTTTCCTCATTCCCTCACTCTCTCTCTCTCTCAAACACTCTCTCTCTCCCCTCTCTCTCTTAGCGTCTCTCTCCCTCTTCTCTCTCTCTTTGATTCAAAAATTTTGAGCTCAAGTCTTGCTCCTCAGCTGGATTGGAAGCTTAGAAGTATGATTGGGCCTCCACAAACTCGAATCAAAGCTTAAATTCGAGCTTAGTTACTCTATTTCTCAAATTTCAAACTTTTCCCAATTTTCTCAAATCTCGTTGTATGTTGAAATCCGAGTTTCTTTGTGCTTAGAAACCCTCCTATCTAAGTTGTAGAACTCAAATCATCTAAAATATAGGCTTGATTGGACAAAAATCAGATTAAATCCAGTTTTTCTCTTTTTCCTCATTTTTGGATTTCCTTGAAAATCTCTATGTAAAACTTTTTTAAAGTTATTTGAATGTGTTCTATTATGTTTTTTATCATTTATGAACAATTATATATGCTATGAGAATTGAAAAACAGGTTGGAAATGGGATTTTGAGCTCGAAGAGGCCGAGCCTCAAAATCTAGAAAATTCCAGATTTTTCCAGTTCGGCAGACTGATCTTGAGCATCGGCAGGCCGGACTCGTGAGTTCGGCATGCCAGACTCATATCGTCGGTAGGCCGAACCTGGAGCAGTTCGCAGACCGATTCCGTATGGCTGATAAGTCGAACTGTGGCGTTCGACAAGCCAGACCAGGAAGTTCGGCAGGCTAATAGAGCTTCATAAAATTTGATGTTTTTCACTTGTGTTTACTGTTTTGAACCTAGATAAAGACTTTGACATGGTAGTAAGATTTTGTGAACTTTAAAGGCATAGTAAGACACCATAAGATAGCATTGTGATGTAGAATACTTTAAGATAGATATTAACGAACCTAGTTTATATTTAAGGTTGTTCGTGGTTCAGTGGAGCTAATGTATAGTAGATCGGGACTCGGTGTTAAGACATAGTGCAGGATATCGAGGTAGGACTTTTACCTCTTATTTGGTAACCATGCTTTTAAATGGTTTTGGCCTCAAAGTAAATTCTTTCAAAATGTTTTCAATAAATGACTGAAAAGGATTTTTATAAGTTGTTTTCATAAACTGTTGAAAAATGTGATATTTATAATGAATCGCATAATGAATGTATAAAGAACTCACTTGGCAAAATGAGATTTGAATAATGATTTATACATTAGGGCATGATGCCATATTCAAAGATCGGGTCATGTAGAGAACGACCTTGGGGGTAGGTCCTGAAACCCAGCTGGGCTACTACGGTGGTGATATTTAATGGTTTGCCCGAGATAAGATAATGAATTCATTTTCAGTTGAATGAGGGACTATTTTAGTAAGAATGATTAAATTGAATTTATTTATTGTGTTTTCTAGATATTTTCTTGAAATGTTAAATTTTATATTCAAATTAAATGATTTAAAACTTAGTCCTATTGAGCCCTTCGCTCACATTTTTTTCTTGTTTTAAACCTTTTCCCCCTCTAAGTGGAATTCAGCTTAGGACCGACTGGGAGTCCACCGATCGTACTCATGAGCAGTAGAAGATCTCGAATAGGTTATTCGCTTTATTTGTTCAAGGCAACTAACACTTTAATTCTCCTCTTTTGTATTAGACTGTAGTTGTAATCTAATTATTGTCGATACTATATGTGTGCAGTAATGTGAGTCCGGTAAAGCCCAACTCGTATTTATCCTTTTCTTATTATTTTATCTCATCTTGTTTGCATTAAATCAGGGGATTTAATTTAAAAAGTTTTAAATCCATCACGTTTTCATAATTAACTTATTAATTGGTGATTTTTAATTAAAAATTTGATTTAATTAACCCACCACGTCACCTCCTCGGTTTATCACGTGTAGGCTAGTAAATTTTTCTTCGTCAAATGCCAAGTTGATTTAAGGTCTAGATGCAACGGCAATTAACCGCATACCGTCCAAAGACAGCCAAAGCCAACGGCCAAACTGCTTTATACTTGGTCGGTTTTCGTTTGATATTTTCCAAACTACCAAAAAAAAAATAACCGCCCCAAAATATTAATTCTGTATTTTTATATGCAGTTTTCCTTATATAATTTACGGGAAAAGTTTAAATGCACTCTCTTGCACAAGCTAGCCATTTACTCCAACTATGAGTAAGTGCCTCAAAAGCAACGCCTCCCAGCAATAGAAATCTATGCAAGTCTCCGAGACATAAACAATAATAACCGCTATACTGAAAATAATACAATTTTATATACGATCAATTGATGTAAGAGAACAACTTCCACATGGAAGCCTATAAATTTAAGTAGATTTTGGAGAGAGGAAAAAACATGGTTAAAGTGGAGTTGAGCAAAATTTATCAAGATCTCAAATAAATTCAGCATGCCTAACCAAGCCCAAGATGAAAGTCTATACCATTTATTAACATTCTGTACAATGTATACGTTAGGTTTTCTGAGAACAAAACCTGCCATAAACCATAACTAGCAGGCCAAGTACTAATGGCATCTAAGTATTATTCAAACAAATTAGGACAGTTTAATGTTTAAGTTTAGATATTTATCATCTTATTATGTTGAATCTTGAACGCACAAGAACTGGGAGACATCTTTATCAACCGGCCAGGGATTCATCGTTATGGTGGTGCTCAGAGTGTAAGCTGTTCCACATTCTTAGCATTTCTGGATATTCCATGACCAAATCTTCCATCACTTTGCTCGTCGTATGTGCTTGTGCGATGATTAGAGCTTGCCTCTTCATTGTCCCCTGGTCTTTCAGTTAGAAACTGTTCCCAGAAGCCATCGTTCACTTTCACCGGAGCAGCTACAGGCTCTTGATTATTTGCAGCCTCATGGGGGGAAGGTAAAGCTTTCTCTTCATCAGCCAAGTTTTTCTTCTTTGAGGCAACTCCAATGTCAGATTCCTTTGTGTTGGCAATAAACCTTGATTCTGGGGAAGCGTTAGCTGAATAAGGACGGTTGTTTACTTGCGACGGCAAAGATGCTAGAGTCAGATTCAGTTGGCAAGACATTTGACTGTCACTGTCTTCACAAGAAGTCAAATTTGGCTGCAAGGAATGCAATCTAGGGCTTCCATTAGTTGGGGGTTTTATCGACAAGGATGCATCCATTTTAAATCCAAAAGATGTCCCTGTATCTGAAAGCTCTAATGCTTCAGGTGCAAGGAAAAGGCCTTCTGTTCTTATTCGCATGCCCCTAAGTTCTCCTTCAGACATTTTTCTTTGTTCAGTTTCCCCATCTTCATTGGAACTCTGGTTGCTTTTTGAAACAGGGTTCATGTCTGAAACAGCTGGTGACAATTCTAATCTCAGCTTATTTGAAAAATCTCGGTGAAAAATATTCCCAAACTCAGTTCTGGAACTACTCTGGTTTTCCAGGAAACTATCATCAATGGCTGGTTGAGAATAATCAACTTCAGGCAGGCGTCTTTTCTTGTTATATGCTAAATCCATCGATTCAATTTTGTGAATGAGATATTCTATAAAAGCAGGGTCTTGAACAGCTTTCTCTAGAAAACTTTGCAAAGAATCCTGTCTTCTCTCTATACCATTCACCCGCTGCATTACATTTTCCAATTGATTCTTTGCCGACAGCTGCTGTTTGCAACGAGCAATATTTGCCTCAAGTGCAAGTTTTTCATGTGAAAGCTTCTCTATCTCTTCATCAAGAGCTGCTCTTTCTGGATCCATTGAAGAACCTTGAGGGTTACTGTGGCTGTGAATGGGTTTTCTACGGTGGATATTCTTAAGCAAGTGCTTCTGATCTTTGACAAAATCTTCATTAGCAAATTCCCATCTCTCAGGATCAATCTTCCGAAATCCCTGTTTCCAAATGACAATCCAGGTACTCAGTGAATGATACTTCATCACATAATTCATAATCTCCCCATAGATATTAGACACAACAAAATATAATTATCCTAAGAGCACTTTTTGTCGTTGGAAAAGATAGGAAAGAGATCAAAAAGAATAATCAAGAAATGAACACCACAGGAACTCTCAAGGAGAGAGAGGAAACAAATACATTATAATAAGAATAACGATAAAGATAAGAGGAGGAGGAGGAGGGGCAGGAGGGGGAGGAGGAGGAGAACTTAGCTTCATATATTGATAAAAGAAGAGGAGGAGAAGGAGGAGCTTTGCATATTGATAAATCGAGACATCCCAATAATAAAAAATCAAAAGATTAAGACTTCTCCGTACCGGAAATAATTGTCCAATATGCTAATGAAATATGTTGGTCTGAAAATCTAATTGAATTCAAGTCAAGTAAACCTCAACCAACAAGGGTCGACCATATTCTCTTGTTTTTGTCTTTCTATGTCTTTCTATCTAAACTTACTCTACAAATCATTTCATCAAGTATTACTAAATTATGCCCTTAGTAATGGTAGCTTTACTGCTATTGCATTTAAGCAATTTAAGATATTTTACGTGCCAAAACTACTTGCATGATTGCATTCTGTAAATTCCTTTTAGTGTCTTAAGCCAAGCTTAGGCATTTTCATCATCTATCAAATTAGCACCTTATGGAGACCAATGCATTTTCAATAAACACCATATATCACCCTTATCATTGAAGTTTAATGCTTCAATTAATTACCAACAAACACCACCTAAAAGGTTCTATGGCTGAGATGACACCTTAGAGAGGAAAGTTCCCCTTAATAAGAACCCCATGAAAAGATAACTTCTAAAAGTTCTATGAAACTTTTTTGTCCAGTGTAGTGCTCAGAGGAAAATGCAGAAAGATCTCCATCAAAGTTTACATCAACTTAGTTTTGACAATAAGCAGCCTAGGAAAAAAAAAATGAGGTCTTAGAATCAGCTTCAATATCCGTCTAACTTCAAAAGAATAACAAAGGAGCTCATTTCATAGAGAGGCTATGCTAGTAACAGATTCTGAAAAGTGAAGAGAACAGAACTAGTAGTATAGTCTTGTTTTCTATGGGATAAAGGTTTTTGCTTCGTTGGTGTTTGATGGACAATTAAATATGTTTGACTCTCAGTTGAATATTTTTCCTTCGTAGTGTGTCATGTGCAAAGGTGAAGGGGAAACAATTGGTAAACTCCTTCATCATTGTTCTGTGATCAGAAAATTATTGTATAAGTTGTTGAATGGAGCTGGTTTTTCTTGGGTTTTCCCTGCTCGATGTATGTCTTTGATACTAGGGAAAATAATGAGCTTTGGAACTAATAGAACGCAAGTCTAGTGGAAATACGGTGAATTTTCAGTAATGGAAGCAGTGGATTTGTTTGAGAAGGCAACGTTTTCAGCTTCTCTGTGGGCTTCGGCGAAATAAGATTTCGAGTATTTTCCTTTTTCTTTGATTGTTCTATATATGGAAGGATGTTATAGGGGGTCAAATGTCTTGTTTTGAGGCCCTTTTTTGTCGTCTCTCTCTCTCTCTCTCTCTCTCTCTCTCTGTTGTTTTCTTCCTTTTTCCTGCTTTTTAAAGATTCCTTATCCTCCCTCCTGTGTACTTGATTTTATTAAGTAGCCTAGAAATATGAAGTCTTTGCATCAGATTCACAATCCATATAAAAAGCCTCAAAAGAATATCAATGGAGCTCATTTCATGGAGAGGTTATGATAGTTATAGAAACTGATAACTGAAAAGCACCAAACTAACAGTGCATTTGCATGTCTTGACACTAACAAGCATATGTAAAGAAGGGCTCAAGATCTTAATGGCACATTGCTCGCAAATCTAAGAAACTAATCCACTCTTCCGACTTTATTAACCAGTGATAACCATTCCACTTATGTGTGTTTAATATAAACAACGGTAGAGCAAACTGGAGAATTTCTCCTCGTCTCAAAGATTGATGTGTTTACTAACAAAATTAAGAAAGTTTAGTAGGTCCCATCTGATTAGGCGAATTAGGAAAGGAAAATCCGATACTAACGTATACAATTGGAATAAACTGTGAAAGTACCAAAACATGCTCAACATAATTTCTTCGAACCCGCCTTTTTTAGAAACTGAAAAAAAAAAAAAAAAAAAAAAAAAAAGATTCCAAATCCATTCCTAATAGTAAGCAATCAAACGAATCAAATGCTCAATTTTTTTTATTTTCCAAAGTTTTCCCTTTTGGCGTACGTTTCATTACAGATTAGTAAATGCATCCTTCATTTTTCAAACTTTATTAAAGAAAATACTTTTCTTCCTTGTTGTGCATGCAACTTCATTGGAAAAAATCATAAACTATAACTTCCCTACTCTCACATATTTTCTACCAACCCAACTTTTTTTTTCCTTTAGCTAATACGTCCCTTTTTTATTTTTTTTAATCTTGTTCACAGAGACGCTAAAAAAATGCTCCACAAATTTTTAGTCTGGTGATCGAACTCCAGACCTCCATTTCAGGACTTGCACTAACTTAGCCAACCCCTAAATTTTCTTTCAGAAGATCTTTTAATTTAAAAAAACGACTTTATTACTTCACAAGCTGTGATTTCATACCATTTCTCTGTTTCTTCATCATACAATTTCAAGAATCTCAAACCAATAATCATTAACCAATCCCTACAGAAATCCTACAAATATTCAGAAACCAGACATATCGACCACAAATTAAATATTGAACTGAATTCAATCGATCATCAACAAAAGAGCAACCAAACCTAATCACAATTGAAAATTGAACAACGAATTTGATCCAAACAAAAAGAGAATTAAAAAAAAAAAAAAAAACAAAACAAAACAAAAACACTCACATAGGTATTGAGCTGACGGATGAAGCTGGAGAAGTTGTTGTGCTTGAAAAATGTTGGCAGGAGCAGGCGGCTGAACTCGGGTGGATTCCAGACGACGAAGCTGTTCTTGTTTGAGCTCCACGACACGATCTCGTCCGTCGTCGAGTCGTCCACCATGTCGTATGTCTTCAGCAAGAACGGCGCCGGGCCTCCGCTTCCTCCGCCTCCGCCGGCTGCGGTCTGACCCGCCTCCATCGCCGGATTGAAAAAAATTGGAGCTTTCGGCGGTGATTCTGAGGATTCTTTAGCGATTGCTCTTTGGATTTCGGAACCGAATTTGTTGTGCCGAAACTGAAGGAAGAGAGATCGAGGATGAAAGAAGCTGTTTATGGCTAAAACGAGCAAAAGCTATGGAAACACTGGAAATGGAAGATTCGACGGTTTTGGCTCTCTGGCAGCCATTGTTGACTTGAGATACGGCTTTGTTTGACAATGTACAGTTTAGACATACAATGATGCCAGTTAAGCCATTCTATTGGCTCTTGTTTAAATTCCAAGTTCTGTGGTAGGGTAAACCCTACACTTAAATTACAATTCTAAACCAGCTGTCAATTACAAAATTTTCTTTCTTTCTTTTTTTATCTATTTATTTTCTTTTTAAGTAAAGAACAACATATATTACGCTAGGGGTGTACAAAAACCGCCCCGCAACCGCCGGCCGCCCGCAACCGCCCGCCGCCCGCCCAAAAAAAAGGCTATGCGGGTTCAACCCGCCCATTGGCGGGTTCAACCCGCCCGCCTACATATGTTGGCGGGCGGGTACGGTTTTAAATTTTAGGGGGCGGGTTCAACCCGAACCCGCCCGCCTAATTCTTAAAAAAAAAAAAAAAAAAAAAAATCTTAATCTAAACCTCTCTCACTCCTTATTCTTTAAAAAGAAAAAGAACATTTGATTTTGTTCATCATTTCATCTGTAGTATCCTGTTATTTTCGAACCCAATGAACAGGTTTTATGGAAGAACAAGAATTCTTGACTTTGTTCATCACTTCATATATAGTTTATGTTTCTTGTTGCAATGAATGATTATGTTTCTTAATTTGTTGTGAATATGGTTATTGTCTTTAGGCGTCAAACTTGGTTGTTGTTGAGAATGCTTCATACATTATCGTCTTATATTTTCTACAAATTTTCTTCACTTTTTTTTAATAAAAAAGAGCTCAAAAAATTATATTGTACATTAGTGTAGACCCAACCCGCCCAACCCGCCCGCACCGCCCGCACCCGCCCGCCCCCAAACCGAAACCGCCCGCCACTCCATGGGCGGTTTGTGGGTTGGTTAATCGCCAACCCGCCACTTCAAAAAACCGCCCCGCACCCGCCCAAAAACCGCCACCCACCCGTTGTTCACCCCTATATTACGCTTCAAAAAATTATGTGAGAATGATTTTAGTTTCTACCAACAATTTTTATATTTGAATCGGTAGTAAAAAAGAGAAAACACCAAATTAAGATAAGACCTACCACATATGATTTAGTACACAATCATAATATATATTCAAAAAATAAAAAAATAAAAAACATAACTACATTTAAAAAAAATTTGAGGAGAAAAAAAAAAAAACCCTTCTTCTTCCTCCTCTCTTCTCCAGTTTCATCATATCCACCATTCCTTCTTCTTCCTTCTCTCTTCTCCAGTTCCACCACCATATCCACCGTCAGACCCAGCCATTGCGATCATTGAATTTGGTCCTCAAACTCAATAAGCTTGTGGAGGCAGTAATCGTCGAGCTCCTCGGTGTCAGCAATGGCATGAATTAGAGCCTGTGTGGCTAGTCAATCCACCATGTGAAGCTTGTGAGCCTCATAGAGGATTTGCTTGTCGGTGCTTTGATCGCCAGATTTGGTCCTTAAACTCCATGCACTTGTAGCGGCAATAGTCGTCAAGCTCCTAGGCGTCGACGATGGTGAGGGAACCTACGTGGGTTGTCGATCAACCACGTGAAGCTCGCCTTGTGGAGGATTTGCTGGGTTAATGGGAATCTCTTCCTTTTTTTTCCTTTGATGTGTTTCAAAATTATGGATTTTAGGGTTTATAAGTCTTTTTCAAACTAATGGCTAAGATTAAACATTTATAATATTAAAGGTTGAATTTTGTTTGGTGAAAGTTGATATAAAAAAGGATGTGTAACCAAATGTGACTGGTTTTGTTTTAGCTTTTATGCACAACATAAGTTTGAGCCATTGATATATAGTCTAAGGGTCTAGATTTCATACTCCACTGGTGGAGAATAAAATATTAATGTTCTCCTGTTAGAAAAATAGTACGCAACAAAATTTTATAAATTTTATACCAAAGTGTTTTCTAAAACACAAATTTGACATATTATATGCATAATTTAACCAAATCTTACTAACCTCTGTGTGCCGAAAAGCTCCTGCAATCAGTGAAGAGAAGTAATATTCTAGAAGAACCTCAACCAACTGGCCTTCTTTGCTATTCTCTATCCGTGATCGGATGAGTGTGGGCTCATATGTACAGCTCTTCCACCAAGCGACTATCCTTCCAACCAATTGAGAGAACCCAAAGCTAGTGTTCGCGATTTATGAACAAGAGCTCTTAAAGAGTTTTAGAATCTCACTATCAAAGTATCACTCTTAATCTCTCAATTGATCTAAATAATAATGAAACTCACTCTCTTTTTATAGAGGTTGGGTTTAGGAGTCATTCCTTATCAGATAATGCCTCAAAATTCAAATCAGAATCAAATTCGGATCAATATCTGATGAAATCAACATGAAAATACGTGATCCTTTTAACGGGCGGGCATGCCAATCTGTCTAACTGGTATGCTAAACTTGCATCATCAGCAGGCCGAACCTGAGGATCGGCATACCAAACTGCCGAAAAAATCTCAACGAATATTTTATTCTCCATCCAAGATTCTATAGGATAAAGTCTCAGTTTTAATTCAAATAACCCAATAGAAAAGTTATCTAATTAAAATAACTTTATCTAGATAATCTCTAGGAAAATAAATGAATTCTTGATAATTCAACAAGTTTATCTTGAATTAATTTAAAATTAATCCAACCGATAAATAGACATGAATTATCTGATCTTAATAATTCAACAAGTTTATCTTGAATCAATTTCGTCACAAAATTAATTCAACCGATAAACAGGCATGAATTATTTGATTCTTTCAAATTTTAGTCAATCTGATAAATCTGACATAAGTCACCAATTATTAGAAAAACATGTTATATCGTTACAGAATCAAATAATTCATGTCTTAATAATTCAATAAGTTTATCTTGAATTAATTTAAAATTAATCCAATCGATAAACAGACATGAATTATCTGATCCCGATAATTCAACAAGTTTATATTGAATCAATTTTATCACAAAATTAATTCAACTGATAGACAGACATGAATTATTTGATTCTTTTGAATTTTAGTCAATCTAATAAATCTGACACAAGTCACCAATTATTAGAAAAACACGTTATATCGTTACAGGATTTTGTGTGCTAGCAAAGGGGACCAAATAGACCTATATGGTTCAAGCTCCCGATAATTATGAAACCCAATATCCTAGATATATATTTCATAATTATCAACTCCAATGCTACTCCGCTAAAAGCTTGGAGCTGTACTCTCGAACTATATAGAATTACGAAGCTCGTATAGCTAAATCTCCATGACATATCATAGTATATCTTATCCCCATAGGATTATCCATAATCGACTTAAGGGTAAGTTCTGTCTTACCTTCTCGATTATTTTTATCTTACGTTCCATTATCTCACCATCAAAAAACTTACCATCCAAAGATGGTATACCATGTAGTTACACCTATGTATCCAAATGATTGAGCGCTCCAGTTTTTCAAATATAGGATAACGCATATAAGAGGATATCACTACTCCTAAAGAGGAGCTATGAATTCCATATCTATGAATAACAGGTCTACGCTATCAAGAGTCATGCCTCCAACGTACCGGCATGCATACCACTATTAAAATGTGGGTATCGTCCTTTGGAACATCAAAAGTCACAAGTCAACACAACGGGCTCACTATTCATTTTAGGATTAAGATACAATACAAATGGTTGTCTAAAGTGAATTGATTTGCCGAGATAAAATTATTAATCTAAATCAATTCACTTTATGTTCTAATCCAACACATCATCACCTATGACAATGTGCCAATATTTCTATTCACGGAGTCCACCTTCGATGACCAAGACAGACCATCTCCCAATAGGGATATAGACAACATAACAATCTTTACATGAATAAAGCGCTCAACTTTATTCCCTCGATTGCGGATCTTATGATTTAAACCGTCACCTTAAGAATAGTGTCTTCTGCATAATCTGTCCATCATATGCCCAATTCTTAAAGGTTTAGACTAACAGTCTCAAACTATTGTTTGCTTAACATACATTCAACAAATATAAACATAAAGAGAACAAAATTTGGTATATAAATAATAAATAAATTCTTTATTGATAAAAATGTCTCCAAAAACATATTACATTTTTACTTCTTAGAGCATACATGCCTAACAATCTTCCACTTGCACTAAGTGAGTAAACATGATAAATCTCGCATCCCCATAACTTCCATGTGCCTCTTGAAGACTCTCCTAGTAAGTGTCTTTGTAAATGGATCAGCTAAATTGTCTTCTGACGTGATTTTGCACACTGTGACATGCTCGCCCTTAACAAAGTCCTTTATCACATGATACTTCCGATCAATATACTTAGTCTTCTTGTGAAATCTTGGTTCTTTAGCATTAGCTACCGTCGCACTGTTATCACAGTACAGTGATACCGCCTTATCCATACTAGGAACTACCTCAAAATCTCTAAGGAACTTGCAGAGCCACACTGCTTCTTTCGAAGCATCACTAGCTGCCACATACTCGGCCTCTATCATTGAATCCAAAGTGCAATCCTACTTCACACTTCTCTAACTAATGGCACCGCCACCCAGAGTAAACATAAACCCTGAAGTCGATCTCCTCAAATCCAGACAGGATTGAAAATCTGAGTCAATATATCCTAGAGGAATCAAGTTGTCACTCGAATACACAAGCATATACCCTCGAGTCCTTCTCAATACTTGAAAATTTGCTTTACCGCAACCCAGTGGTTCGGTCCTAGATCCGCCTAAAATCGACTTACAATCCCGACCACATAACAAATATCTGGTCATGTGCAAAGCATGGCATACATGAGACTACCCACTGCCGAAGTACAAGGCACCTTCTTCATGTATTCTTTTTCTTCCTCAGACTTTGGAGAGTCTTTCTTAGAAAGTGTAATTCCAAACCTACATGGTTGCCCACCTTTCTTAGAATCCTACATTGCAAACCTCCTGAAAATTTTATCTATATAGCTGGCTTGTGACAAAACTATTATTTTGTTCTTCCTATCTCAAAAGATCTAGATACCAAGAATAAAATTAGCTTTACCCAAGTCTTTCATGCCCAACTGCTTGGTCAACCATAATTTAACCAATGGCAATGCCCCAGCGTCATTGCCAATTAGCAGAATGTCATCTACATAGAGCAGTAGAAAAACTACCTTTCCATCCTTAATGTGTTTGTAAACACATGGCTCATCAACATTTGTGAGAACCCATAAATCTTGATCACCTAATCAAATCTTATGTTCCAAGAATGGGAAGCCTGCTTAAGTCCATAAATTGACTTTAGCAGCTTACAAACCTTACCCTCTTGACCCTTGACCTTGAACCCGTCTGGTTGTTTCATATAAATGGACTCATCAAGATGGCCATTTAGAAAAGCCGTCTTGACATCCATCTATCAAATCTCGTAGTCAAGAGCAGCAACTATGGACAAGAGAATCCGAATGGACTTAAGCATGGCTACCGGCAAAAAGGTTTCCTCGTAATCGACTCCTTCCTTTTGCATATAACCCTTAGCTACCAATCTAGCCTTAAAGGTTTTGACCTTTCCATCCACTCCTTCTTTCCTCTTGTAGTTCCACTTACACCCTATGGGTTTTACCCCTTTAGGAAGATCCACAAGCTCCTAAACCTAATTAGTCTCCATAGACTTTATCTCTGTGTTCATGGCCTCTGTCTAGAGTTTCAAATCAACATCCTCCATAGCCCCTGCGTAACTATAAGATCCATGTTATGCTCATGCAGTTCAGCCAAGAGGCCTCTCCATTGAACATATACCTCTCGGGTTGACGCCCGATCCTCCCACTACACTGAAGCTCCTTGGTTGTTGTTCAGGTTCGTTTGGTTTCTACACTGATAGGAATGGTTTCATTTGGAACCTCTAGAGTGATTAGATCACTCCTTAACTCCTCAAGCACTACTTTGCCTCGAGGCTTAAAGTCGTCCATGTAACTCTCTTCAAGAAAAGTTGCATTAGTTGATACCACGACTTTATTTTCCTTGGAGTTATAGAAATAACCCCCTTTAGTCCTTTTTGGATATCCTACAAACACGCAAACTTCCAAACGTACTTCCAACTTATTCACATCCTTAAACAGGACATGAGCTGGACATCCCCATATGCGAATATGGTTTAAGAATGTCTTCTTACTCGTCCACAACTCGTGAGGAGTTTTAGGGCTTGATTTTGAAGGCACATTCTTCAAAAGATAACATGCGGTTTGTAGTGCATATCCCCAAAAGGATAAAGGCAATGATGAATAACTCATCATGGACCTTACCATGTCTAATAAAGTCATATTCCTTCTCTTCGCTACGTCATTTTGCTGCAGAGTGCCTAACACAGTCAAATGGGATAAAATCACATTCTCTAATAAGTGTCCTAGAAACTCATCAAAAAGGTATTCTCTACCTCGATCAGATCGAAGTGTCTTTATGGGTCTACGTAATTCTTTTTCCACTTTAGCCCAAAACTCCCTACACTTGTCAAAAGTTTCGCTTTTTTTTTTGGTGCATCAGGTACACATACCCATGCCTTGAGTAATCGTCAATAAAAAGTGACAAAGTACTCATACCCTCCTCGTACCCAGATGTTCATCGGTCTACAAATATCACTATGCACAAGCTCTAGAACCCCTTTGATCCTATTACCCTTAGACCCGAATGGTCTTTTGGTCATTTTACGCTCCAAACACATTGAGGTATAGATTCCACCTTTAAGTGACTTAAAGGTCCATCCCTTATCAACTTTTGAATCCTATTCAGGTTAATATGACCAAGGCGCAAATGCCAAAGATAAGTCTTATTAGAGTGCGAAGTTTTAAGTCGTTTAGAGTTATTATCATTCATCTCAACATTGAGCAATAAGTCCATCTTAGGTTTGATAAAATATAGATTATTTTGCATCCATCTAGAACAGATAAAAGATTTGTTTTTACGAATCACCACTTTATTATTAAAAGAAACCAAATAGGAGTCTTTAAATAAACAAGCTACAAAAATTAAATTCCTTTTGAATTTAGGAACATAAAAACAATCTTGCAAAATTAAATTCCTATAATTATCAAAATAAAGATGGACGTCTCTCACTGCTTCCGCCAAGACCAAGGATCCATCGCCCATCCAAAGTGTGAAGTTTTATGAAGCATACTTTTCGTTTCTTTGAACCCCTACAGAGAAACACAAACATGATTAGTTGCACCGGAATCTATGACCCAAATGTCACTAGATTCCTCAACCAAACAATTTTCTAAATACAAAAGATCACACCTACCTCCTTTGAAAAGGAATTCCTTGCAATGCTTCTTGATGTGTCCGACCTTCTCACAAAAGAAGCACTTAAGCTTCTTAGGGTTCTTGTTCTTCTTCTTGCTCTTGGTGTTAGCAGGAATAGAAGACTTCTTGTTCTTGGCCCGTTGTTGCTTTCAATTCCCATTATTGGGATTGGAACCAGAAGCAGCTGCCAAATTGGCCTCTCCACCTACAGGAGACTCTCTGATCAAAAGTTTGAACTCCTGTAACTATTTCATTAATTATGTTAAGGTCATATCCCGCCTATTGCTCAAATTAAAAGTAGCTCTAAACGGAATAAATTCCTTTGAAAAAGTCTCAAAGACCATAGTCATCTGAGTTTCAGCATCAATGTCGGCTCTATTGGTTTATGCCTTAGCAAGGTAACTCATGACCAACATCATGTGCTCCTTTACAGATGTCCCCAGCCTCTGCTTATAGTTTAAGAGTTTTTGAAGTGTCCCTTGCCGCTTAGTTAAGGCCTGGCCTCCAAACATGTCTTCTAGATTATCCAAGATCTGCTTCGCAGTCTCATAATCTTGATGTTGAGCCCTGCAGCACGTTATTCATGTTGGCTATAACATAGCAGCGGGCCTGATCATTAGCATCCTTCCAGCTATCGTACGCTTGGAATTGCTCATTAGTGGAGTCTCCCGTAGGCTTGGGAGGACAAGGGGTTGTCAGCACAAATTTCAGTTTCTCAAAAAAGAGGACGATATCCAGGTTCTATTTCCAATCATTATAATTCTCTCCAGTTAATTGGTTTTTGTCAAGTATCGAAGATAAAGCGTTTTTAGATATTTTTAATCTACAATAAAGAATCATGTACCAAACATAAGCAAACATACAATAATAATTTAGTAAGATAACACAATCATGTAAAAACATACAAATGTGTTTATGTGTCAAAACTTTATAAATATCACAACCTTACAACGATAATTCCCAACTCAGAATTCAACAAGCTCCTTAGGGAGTCATGCCAAATTCAATCAGGAACGCAGATCCCTTCCTGATTAATATATGCCATCTAAGGCCCGTATGATCCAGCATATATTAATAATCATTTCTTTGGCCATTAATCTTATTAACAGAGCTCCGATGGGAGGTTAATAATAAAATTAACATGAGTGTATAACCATCATTTCAATATTTTATCCATGATTTATAATCACCACCTAGGGGTGTGTAACCATAAACCATGCTAAAATACCTTATCTTTTCAGAGATCTAATCTGGTACATGATAGAAATCCATTCCTAAGGGTTGGAACTACCATGTTCTTCCTATGGACCAACGATGAAGGCCTTAGGTCCTCTCTTTGAAAACCTTCTCCCACTCAATCTTTTGAAATCAAGGTTTTATTTTAAAAAGACATGCATGAACAATTTTAATATAAACGGCACTCCCTATTCTATATGACATGTTATCAATATACATGGCAAATCATATTATAATGCAGATAAGCAAAGCAATCAAGCAAAGCTACAAGTAGAATAATAAATAACCGTAATATTATGGTTCCACCATAGAGAATAGAAAATAAAGATTACAAGAGAATAATCAAAATATTTTTATTAATTCTTCATCCTTGAATCCTCAAGTTGTATCCTTCTACATGTAATTCCTATCTTTAAGACTCAATCTCGCATAGATTGAATACTCCATATTTTCGGTTATATCCGAATTTAATGTTTCTCAGAATTGTCCTAAGAATAAAATTAAAACTGCATCAAAAATTGTATCTTTTCTGGAAAAATTTTCAACTCTCTACCGGCAAGTCGATCTGGGTGATCGGTCTGCCAGTCATGACCCATCGACCTGCCGATTCATGACAGATCGGCCTATCAATTCATGACAAATCAGCCTGTCAAACTAGAAGTTCGACCTGCCGCTAGAGCTGCCTAATTTCTGGCCCGCGACGGCCTACCGAACCAGAAGTTCGGTCTGCTAATCTTGGAACCATCGGCCTGCCAAACTGGAGGGTTCGGCATGCCGATCCAGCAGAGATCACCCTTTTCAAAAAATACAGTTTCTAATGCAATTTATCAATTTTATTTTTAACAATTCAAAAACATAAAATCCGAGACTCAGGGAATACCTAGGGATGCCATCATCCATCTTCTAAATCCGCTTCAAGGTTCGTCTTCTCTGAATGATTATTAAATTACAAAATTCTTAAAAAATTTAAAATTAAATAATAATTCATAGACAGAGATGATAGTCCGCAATCTAATTACATAAAAAACCTAGATACACATTCTAACCTCTAAGGAACCATAACCGGTATAAGTTAATTAATTAATAATTAATTAGATAATAATTTAATTAACCATAATTAATTAATAAACATTCACCATATACTCCATGACCACATAAAATTATATAGAAACCTAGAGTGCCAACTCTCTATAAAATTAAATTCATGCATAGGAGAGATCAAGATCACATAATTTATACATATAACATGATCACAAACTCATAAATTTACGTAAAAACCTAAGCTCTGATACCAATTGTTAGAAAAATAATACGCAGCAGAATTTTAAAAATTTTATATTAAAGTATTTTCTAAAACATAAGTTTGACATACTAATGCATAATTTAACCAGATCTTACTAACCTCGGTGTGCTGAAAAGCTCCTGCAATCGATGAAGAGAAGTAACGTTCTAGAAGGACCTCAACCAACTGGCCTTCTTTGCTATTCTCTATCCATGATCAGAGTGAGTGTGTGCTCACACATACAGCTTTTCCACCAGGTGACTCTCCTTCCAACCAATTGAGAGAACCCAAAGCTAGTGTTTGCGATTTGTGAACAAGAGCTCTTAGGCAGCTTCAGAATCTCACTATCAGAGCATCACTCTTAATCTCTAAATTGATCTAAATAATAATGAGACTCACTCCCTTTTTATAGATTTTGGGTCCAAGAGTCATTCTTTATCAAATAATGCCTCAAAGTTCAAATCAGAATCAAATCGGATCAATATCTGATGAAATTCGTGTGAAAACGTGTGATCCTTTTAACACGCGATCAACATGCCGATCTGTTTAACCAGCATGCTGAACTTGCATCATCGGCAGGCCAAACCTGAGGATCGACATGCCAAACTACCGAAAAAATCTCAGCGAACCTTTTATTTTCCATCTGAGATTCTATAGTATAAAGTCTCAGTTTTAATTCAAATAACCCAATAGAAAAGTTATCTAATTAAAACAACTTTATCTAGATAATCTCTAGGAAAATAAATGAATTCTTGATAATTCAATAAGTTTATCTTGAATTAATTTAAAATTAATCTAACCGATAAACATATATGAATTATCTGATCTTGATAATTCAACAAGTTTATCTTGAATTTTTTTTGTCACAAAATTAATTCAACCGATAAATAGACATAAATTATTTGATTCTTCTGAATTTTATTCAATCTGATAAATCTGACATAAGTCACCAATTATTGGAAAAACATACCGTATCGTTATAGGATTTTATGAGCTAGCAAAGGGGACCAAATGGACCTATATAGTTCAAGCTCCCGATAATTATGAAACCCAATATCCTAAATATATATTTCATAATTATCAACTCTAATGCTACTCCACTAAAAGCTTGGAGCTGCACTCTCGAACTATATAGAATTACGAAGCCCGTATCGCTAAGTCTCTATCACATATCATAGTGTATCGTATCCCCATAAGATTATTCACAATCGGCTTAAGGACAAGTTCTGTCTTACCTTTCTGATTATTTTTATCTTACGTTCTATTATCTTACCATCATAAAACTTACCATCTAAAGACGGTATACCCTTTGGTTACACCTATGCACCTAAATGGTTGAACGCTCTAGTTTTTCAATTACAAGATAATGCATATAAGAGGATATCACTACTCCTAAAGAGGAGCTATGAATTCCATATCTATGAATAACAAGTCTACGCTATCAAGAGTCATGCCTTCAATATACCGGTATATATACCACTATTAAAATGTGGGTATCATCCTTTGGTACATCCAAAGTCACAAGTCAAGACAACGGGCCCATTATTCATTTCAGGATTAAGATACTATACAAATGGTTGTCTAAAGTGAATCGATTTACCGAGACAGAATTATTAATCCAAATCAAATCACTTTATGTCCAGATCTAACACATCGTCACTTATGACAATATGCCAATGTTTATATTCACGGAGTCCACCTCCGATAGCCAAGACAGGCCATCTCCCATTAGGGATATAGACAACATAACAATATTTACATGAATAAAGCGCCCAACTTTATTCCCTCGATTGTAGATCTTATGATTTAGACCATCACCTTAAGAATCGTGTCTTCTGCATAATCTATCCATCATATGCTCAATTCTTAAAGGTTTAGACCGACAATCTCAGACTATTATTTGCTTTACATACATTCAACAAATATAAACGTAAAGAAGACAAAATTTAGTATATAAATAAATTCTTTATTGATAAAAATGTCTCTAAAAACATATTACTTTTTACTCCTTAGGGCATACATATCTAACACCTCCCCCACAACTTTTCCCAAAAAGAGAGTAAAAGTTATGATAGGAAAAGCAATTTTATTCAATCAACAAATATTGTTATTTTAACAGTTGAATAAATTTTTTTAATAGTCTAATTTATGACTAGAAGCATTTTTGTGTATTATATTGTAAGTTTTTCATGTAGATGCTCATAGATCGAGTTGTTGGAAGTTAATCTAACACTTAAAATATCATGTGTTTCATATATTGGTTCAAACCATTAAATGCTACAGTGTAAAGCAAAAGTTAGTCACAATGTAAAGTTTTTACATGGTATGGTGTTTTAAACTAATTAGTTTAAACTAATGCTCCCAAAAACTATAATAGCATTATGGACTAATAGGGTAAAAACCAAATCACAAAAGCTCCAAAAAAGTTAAAGATTATTAGACCAAAAAGTCTAGACACTTCTTGAGTTCATCAAAAACTTAATCTATAATTTAATAGGGTGTTTGGCAATCATGGTTAAAACCAATATTTTTCTTATCAAAATAATATAAAGGTCTCATATGCTACAATAAAAAGTAAAAAGTTGTTACAATGTAAAGCTCTCGCATGCTACAGTGTCCTAAATTAAAAAGTTAGTTTTAACCATGCCTGTCAAGCACTCTATAATATTATTAAACATTAATTAATTAAAAATAAATAAATTCTAAAAGATGCATTCTAAAACTAAAAGAATTCTAAAAGTTGGAAAATAAAACTAAAAAAGGGAGCAAATTTGATGACATTCCATGTATATAATGTTGCAATGTGGAGCTGAATCAATCCTAGCAAAGAAAGGAGAAGAAAAAAAAAAGAGAAAGGGGCAGTGGCCTAAGGTTGCGATGCCCAAAATGAGCGCCGCGGCATCCACCTAAGTGCAAACCAGTGCCGCGGCACCCAGAGTCTGTCTTTTTGTGATTTTTTTGTGTAAAAGTTAGGATTTTGAAGCCAAAAACAGAAAACTACTATGGTTTCTCTTTAGTTGTTATTTTTCTCTTCTTTGGGATATAAATAGACATAAGGTGGCTAGGATTGTGTGTGAACTTGTGAGAGTGGCATTGTTTTGTGCGAGGCATATTTTTGTGAGAGCTCCATTGTTGAGAAAAAAAATTCCCATAGACGGGTGCTAGGTAGAAGAGAGATATGAGAAACACTATTTGAAAATGTGTGAGAAATTTCTCTTGTAATCTATAATCTCCTTTATCATAGTGGAATCTGCAGCGGCAAAAACAAGTCATAGTCTCAAATTTGGACGAACCTGTATAAAAATTTAGTGTCTCTCTTTTCTTCTTTTCTCCAATTTCTTTATGTAATTTTTTGTTATTGCGATCCTTAGAATTAGGAGGTGCCTAATTCCCCAACAAGTGGTATTAGAGCAGAGGTTTGGATCAAGAACGATGACGGGAGGAGAAGGTTTGGTAGCCGATATCACCAAATTTGATGGTTCAGATTTTTTCTATTAGAGGACGCGAATGGAAGACTACCTATACAGTAGGAAACTACATTTGTCCTTGGATAATAATCCAGAAGGCATGAAGGATAAGGAGTGGATTCTCCTTAATAAACAGGTGCTGGGTGTGATCCGTTTGACCCTGTCAAAGAACGTGGCCCACAACGTTGCGAAGGAGAATACTACAGCAGGGATGATGAAGGCTCTATCAGAGATGTATAAGAAGCCCTCAACCAATAATAAGGTACATCTCATGAAGACGCTCTTTAATTTAAAAATGCCTGAAGGTACCTCGATGATAGAGCATCTGAACAATTTCAATACCGTCGTGAACCAATTGGTCTCGGTAGAGATTAAATTTAATGATGAGATCAATGTCCTAATCCTCTTGGCCTCACTACCGAATAGTTGGGAACCCATAAGGGTGGCCATTACCAATCCAATTGGGAATGAAAAACTAAAGTTTGTTGATGTCAGAAACTCTATTCTGGCGGAAGAAGTTCGCAAGAAAGATTCAGGTGAAGCCTCTACGTTGAACTCAACCTTTAATGTTGATAATAGGGCAGGAAACTTGAGAGACATTCCAACAGGGATAATGGTAGGAGAGGCAAGTTGAGAAATGGGAGAAGCAAGTCGAGGAACGGTAGGAGTTTGGAGTGTTGGAATTGTGAGAGAACCGGCCACTTGAAAAAGAACGACATGGCTCCAAGGAAGAATAAAGACAAGAATAATGACGCTATAAATGCCGCCACAGAAGAGGCACAGGATGCCTTAATCTTATCTGTTGACAATTCTTTTAATTTATGGGTGATAGATTCAAGAGCATCATTCCACACCACTGCACACCATCATGTCCTGGAGCATTATGTTATCGGAAATCATGGTAAGGTTTACCTTGCAGATGGTGAACCATTGGACATTGTTGGAAGTGGAGACTTTAGTTTGAAAATGCCTAATGGATCTTTGTGGAATATTTAGAAGGTGAGACACGTACCCAATTTGATATGAAATTTGATTTCGGTAGGGCAACTGGATGACGAAGGACATAAAGTGACTTTTAGTTATGGAGGTTGGAAAGTCACTAAGGGAGCGATGGTTGTTGCTTGGAGACGCAAGGCTGGAACTCTCTATATTAACTCTAGTTGCAAAGATACCATAGCAGTTGTTGATTCTGCTATCAATACCGAGCTATGGCATTATAGGCTCGGTCACATAAGTGAGAAGGGAATAAAGGTGCTTCACTGTAAAGGAAAACTGCCAAGATTAAAAACTGTTAATCATAGTTTGTGTAAAGCTTGCATCTTTGGCAAACAGAAGAGAGTTAGTTTCTCAACAATAGGTAGAGAGCCTAAGTCCAGGAAATTAGAGCTAGTTCACACTGATGTGTAGGGGCATGTGACGGTGACTTCCTTTAGTGGCGCTAATTATTATGTGACATTTATTGATGACTCAAGCAGGAAGGTATGGGTTTTCTTTCTAAAAAACAAATCTGATGTCTTTGGTACTTTCTAGAGATGGAGAGCCATGGTGGAGAACAAGACAGATTTGAAGGTGAAGTGTTTACAGCCTGACAATGGAGGAGAGTACTTAGATGATGACTTCAAGCAGTACTGTGCTAAGAATGGAATAACGATGAAGAAAACCATTCCAAGGAAACCACAGTAGAATGGTGTAGCTAAGAGAATGAATAAGACTCTAAACGAGCATGCAAGAAGCATAAGGTTGCATGCGGGGCTGCCAAAGTCGTTTTGGGCTGAGGCAATTAACACAGCAGCTCATTTGATCAATAGAAGTCCATCCACACCATTAAAGTTCAAGCTACTGGAAGAAGTCTGGAGCGGTAAAAAGGTTAATCTCTCTTACTTGAGAGTATTCGAGTGTATTTCCTATGTTCATATTGATCCAGCTGCTAGAAGTAAACTTGATGCAAAGTCAAAGAAGTGTTTTCTAGTTGGCTATGGTGGACTTGAGTTTGGTTATCGTTTCTGGGATTACCAAAATCGAAAGATTATCAGGAGCAAGGATGTGATCTTCAATGAAGGTGTTATGTATAAAGATAGAGATTGCAGTGACTCTAGAAGTTCAAGTTCTAAACTTAAGAAGCCTGAGGTGATTCCATTGAATGATCTTCTTGAAGTGGAGGTGCAAAATCCAAAGGTTGAAGATCAAGAGAATATAGCTTCAGAGGGAAACCAGAGTACTCCTGCCACTCTAGTTAGGAGGTCTAGCAGGACTATCAGACTGCCGCAGAGATACTCCCCTTCTCTGCATTACATCTTGTTGACTGACAGAGGTAAACCAGAGACTTATGATGAAGCCATACAGGCTGAAGATTCGGTCAAGTGGGAGTTAGCCATGAGGGATGAGATGGATTCCTTAATGTCCAATCAGACATGGCAACTAGCAGAGCTACCTAAGGGTAAAAAGGCCTTGCATAATAAATGGGTATACCAGATAAAAAATGAAAGTGATGGCAGCAAATGGTACAAGGCAAGGCTGGTGGTAAAAGGCTTTCAGCAGAAAGAATGCATCAACTTTAATGAGATTTTTTCCCTGGTGGTGAAATTAACCACGATCAGGACAGTACTTGCACTGATGGCAACTGAAGACTTGTTCTTAGAATAGTTGGATGTTTAGACAGCCTTTCTCCATGATGATTTGGAGGAGGAGATCTACATGAAGCAGCCACAAGGTTTCGAAGTCCCGGGTAAGGAGAACTTGGTGTGTAAACTTCAAAAGAGCTTGTATGGCCTCAAACAAGCTCCCAAGCAGTGGTATAAGAAGTTTGACGGTTTTATGTGCAGCAATGGTTTCTTGAGATGTCAAGGAGATCACTATTGTTATGTGAAGAATTTTGGTGACTCCTACGTCATATTATTGCTATATGTCAATGACATGCTGATAGCAGAGGTTGCAAATAGGAGATTGACAAGCAGAAGAAGGAACTGTCTAAGGAGTTTGTAATGAAGAATTTGGGTGCTGCAAAACAATTCCTTGGGATGAGAATAGTGAGGAACAGTAATGGTCTGAAACTGTTGCAGGAAGAATATGTTAAAAAGGTGCTTAGCAGATTCAACATAGATAATACGAAGCCTGTGAGTACTCCTTTGGCCAGTCACTTCAAGTTATCAAAGGAGCAATCATTAACCACGGGCAGGAATGAAACCACATGGCCAAGGTGCCTTATGCTTTAGCAATAGGCAGTCTCATGTATGCCATAGTTTGTACCAGATCGGACATTGCATATGCAGTGGGAGTTGTGAGTAGGTACATGAGCAATCCAAGTAAGCAGCATTGGAAAGCAGTAAAGTGGATTCTTAGATATCTGAGAGGTACTGTGGGCTTAGCACTATGTTTCAAGAAGTCAGACTTGGGACTTGGGACTATAGGGCTATGTAGATGCTGATATGGCTGAGGACATTGATGGCAAAAAGAGTACCACTGGTTATGTCTACACATTGGTTCGCACAGCAGTTAGTTGGGTCTCGAAGCTGTAAAAGATAGTTGCACCCTCTACAACAGAAGCAAAGTATGCGGCAATGATAGAAGCGAGCAAGGAGATGATTTGGTTGTAGTCGTTTCTGGAAGAACTGGGTCACAAGCAGGAAAGGAGTGCATTACAAAGTGATAGTTAGAGCGCCATTCACTTGGCAAAAAATCCTGCATTTCATGCTAGGACGAAGCATATACAGTTGTGGTATCACTTCATCAGACCAGCTTTGGAAGATAGAGTGTTGAAGCTTCAGAAGATTCTTAGGAGTCAGAATCCAGCAGATGTGCTTACCACAACAGTTCTGATCAAGAAACTGAAGTTGTGTGCAACTTCAGTTGGACTTCTCCATGAGGCGTGTGAAGTTGTTGCCGCTGCATAAAAGTTAAAAATGAGCGCTCCAGCGCTGGTTTCAAGCACCGCAGCGCCTGGAGTCTATCTTTTTGCGATTTTTCTGTGTAAAATTCAGGATTTTGAAGCCAAAAAGGTGAAACTACTAAGGTTTCTCTTTAGTTGCTATTTTTCTCTTCTTTGGGGTATAAATGACATAAGATGGTTAGGGTTGTATGTGACCTTGTAAGAGTGGCATTATTTTGTGTGAGGCATATTTTTGTGAGAGCTCCATTGTTGAGAAAAAAAATTTCCCATAGACAAGTGCTAGGTAGAAGAAAGATTTAGGAAACACTATTTAAGAGTGTGTGAGAAATTTCTCTTGTAATTTGTAATCTCCTTCATCAATAGGACATAGTCTCAAATTTGGATGAACCTGTATAAAAATTTGGTGTCTCTCTTTTCTTCTTTTCTCCAATTTGTTTTCTGCAATTATTCGTGCTTGCAATCCTTAGAATTAAGAGGTGCCAAATTCCCCAACATATAAAAATTCCATGGTGGAATCTTCAAAAGATCTTAAATAGAAAAGGCAAACCCAAAAGGTGACATTTTCCCTTTTCTTAAATAATTACTATTCTTTTTCAATCTTTCTTATACAACTAGACCAAAAGATTGATATCCAAAAAACACTAACCAATATTATCATCACTTAACAACATCCTAAGAAACTCAAAACCACCAAGAATTACACTTTAGCCATTAGTACAGGATCAAGGCACGACATGAATTTGATGCAACTTTATGGTTGAATCACATGGGTTGTGCCACGCTTAAATGTTGAGCAAATTAGGTCAAGCACAACCCAACACCATAAATAACATTACCAACAAACTAGGCACAAAACATTTGGCAGTTTATGCATTTTTTAACCATTCTTGCTTTTAAAACTATATATTTTGTTAATATCTTTTTTTGTTTTTAATTAATTCCTATGTTATTTTTATGGATTATTTTTACATTTGCCTCCCAAACTATACCACTTATGTCAGTTTGTCCCCTGACTTTTAAAACGTATCATTTAATCCCCTTAAACTTTGTTCTGTTAGCTTCCCCTTCCATCCAACTCTTTTAGTTTTTTGGATGGTTTTGCAAAATATTTTTATATATCCCCCAAACTATGTCACTTACGTTTTTTTACCCTAATAACGCCCCAAAATGTTTTCTCTTAAACGGCGGACGTAAGTGGTGTAGAAAAGTTGTCGTATCCACAGGGAGGTGAAAATTTTTGTAACTCGAGAGATTGTTAAAAATAAACTTTAAAAAGGCAAGCAGTTTTTCAAAACAAAGTTTAAAATAAAAGAAATATTTTTATGATTTTTATATTCAAAATTTAAAGCATAAAATTAAAACAATGAAGCTTTGATATTCTCTTATATGTTTCACAACTGGCATGAAATTTTAACTCTAATTAATAATTATCTAAACCATTTGATTTATTAATCCTTTCTCGTTAATTGCAAGCACTTTTACTATTTTTATAAGTCAATCGAGAACGACAATATAGCAAGCCATAATGCAGTAAGGGTCTTCCTATAAAAATAGCAAAATAATCATCTTTCACTAATGATTAGGTGCACTAATTATGAAAATTATACCTGTTGTTACTACAATTATAATTAACATAATTTTAAGATAAAAAAGATAATAACAAATCAAAATTATTATACTTTAATGGAATAAATTATTGCATTAATTTCTACAGCACCTCTACTTATTAATTGGTTTAAGAATTCACTATGTCATCCTCTATCGACAATAAATCAAGAATTACCGCCAATCTATGTCTATAATACAGTAGAAACTCAACTTAATAAATGAGCATGATTTCAGTATTATTAATATTAATTATACAACATAATTAAATTATATAAAGAAAACATGACTGAATTTATGCAAGAATTTGGTAGCATAACAACATTAATAATTATTATTAAAAACATAAAAATATAATTTATTCCATAAAAATATAAACATTACAAAGCAGTTATAGAGTTAAAATTGATACTAGAATACTATGCATATAAGATCATCTCTTTGTCTCACCAGATTCTCTATACTAATTTAGATATTATTTTATTATTTTTTACCTAAGAGATACTGCTGAGTCTAACTCAACAGAAAACAAAGAAAGAGGGAGAGAGAAGGGCCAAATGGCCCGAGGGATACATTCAGGGGCGAATCTCCCTCTATTTATAGTGCAAAAATTGCATTGTTCACACATTATTATTATTATTATTATTATTATTATTATTATTATTTATTGTAGTTTTTGTTGACAGCAACGGATCAAAAGGATCCATTTTCCTTCGTTTTCTTCCGCGCGTATGGCTCTCATAAGATTCTGAGAATTTTGCTATTATCAAGTACAATGCGGAAGTTGGCCGCACGAAAATGGCAAGTTTTCAGGCGTCCAAGTCACGATCTAGCGAACAGAAATAATGGGTCCAAAGCGAAACCTGTGGGACCGAGTGCTGAAGCCGTCAGATTAGTCTTGGTCGACAGATCCGAGGGCTCAAGAAATGAGCAATGTTAGCACGGCCGCTTGCAATCTAAGGGCCCGTTTGTTTCGATATTTGAATCACGGTCTGAATCATTTTGCTACAGTATTTTCTCTCACAAAAATTTAAATCTTCATTTAAATACTCTATTCAAATACTCGAACCAAAGGGGCCCTAACAGCTTTGAATACGCCTGGGACCTGTGGCTGACGCAGCAACTGTGCGCGACACGCGTCCCTGCTATGGATGGTCAGGATCATTTGGTCCGCATATCTAAGGGCTAGCTATACGCCACATGTCTTCCCTATTTAAAATTTAAATTTTTATTTATTTTTGATGCATTTGATGTCCAATTTTGTCTATTTTGGTGCCGTTTTGCTCCTTTTTCCTCCTGATTTTGAATCTAAAATTCACAAATACACTAAAATTAATTATTTTACACACATAAAATTTACAAAAATATTAAAAATATTTATTTTACATTAAAACACACAAAAATAATTACAAATTTCTAAAATTTTCAGTCTTTTTCGGTTGGACACAGATATAATTTTTAGGACTTGAAAATATTTTTAAAAATTACTAAAAATATAATAAAACATATTTACAAACTTGAAACACATTTCTAAACATATTAAGACTCAAAATAAAATAACCGCACGTTATTTTTACGGTTTTAATTATTTACAAACTAAACACTTATTTAACATACCGAAATGACTCTAAAAATTACCAAAAATATTATTAAACATAAAAACACATTTTTAAACACATTTACACACTAAGACACAAAAATACTTATTAACACAAAAATGCTATTAATTAGAGGATTTAATGAGAAATAAATGCATAAATAAATGATTCAAGCCTTATAAAATGTATACTTTTATAGTCTCATCACACCCCCAACCAGTTTATTGCTAGTTTCTAGCAATTAAAGCAATGTTATTTTGAAATGATTTACTAAATAATCATACAATAAAAACCATTTAACCATAATGTGATTCACCTAACTAGATAAACTAACAAAATAAAAATTTTATTTGAACAATTTATATGCTATTTAACAAAATGTATACAAACCAAACTTAGTGCAAAAGGAGATAATGAATAAATGTGAAGTTTCATCCAAAACTAAGGATAAAATTGTTATGATATTTTGCTTCAAATCACTCCTGTAGGCAGCAACACTTTAAATTATTTAATAGAACAATTAAAAAGCAGAAACTATAAAATTAAATAAACTTTACAACTGTGGATAGTTTGGTTCCCCTAAGCTTTCTCCATAACCCATTTAAAGAGCTTTGGGTTAGTAACTCTCAGACCAGTTGGCCTAAGGTACTAGGTATTGAAGCATCCCTTAGAACTTACTTACTCAAGTTAAAGAGGCTATAAAACCAAACTTATCCAACTTTATTCATTAATTTACATAATTACACACTTTATTTATTTACAATTTCTTTTTTTCTTTTTATTTTTTTATTTAGTTAATTAATTTTGAAAATGTTAATGCTTTCAATTCTTCATCTTCACAAAATAACAAAACTCAAATATTTATAGTTTTGAGTTACCACCATAATTAAACATTATAGTGTATGTGTGAAAAGAATGGCTTATAAACACTTTGAAAAATAAACACATAAAAATGTTAAATAAAACCAAAGTTTTGAGAGTCCATAAAATTAAATAATTCAAAGAATAGAAAAACGATATTACATTAATATGAAATTCAAAAATCAAAACAAAATAATAACAAATTAATTACTAAGCAACTAATATTTACAAAACACATTTTAATTTTTTTTTAATTTTATGACTCAAAAAAAAATAACACACAAAAAAAATGAAAAATGACCAAAAATCTGGAGCAAAAATAAAAAATTTTGAGCAAAATCAAAAAATTCTGGCAAAGCACGACATTGAAGCACAACCTTTTCCCCCAACCTAAAATATACATTGTCCCCAATACATAAAAAGAACAATAAGAGCAGCAAAAAATATTACCTAAATCAGTACAGTTACAGGGATGATCTGTAGCAAACTTAACAAACTAAACTAAAAACTAATTAAACACATAAGAATATATTACAAACTAGGTCCTTTGTTAATAAGAAGGTAATGTAAAGTTAAAAAGAAAGTGTCGTACCAGCCTCTTTGTTATGAGGTACTGAAAGTAATTAAAGTTTGACCTCCTAGATGTGAGGTACAAGACCTCAATGTTTGATGGTCTCAAGTCTCCCACAAGGGAAGCATCACGTTTATGATCTCATGATTAATGAGTTGGTACGAACACTAAAGTATGATAAGGAAAGTTAAGGAACAAAGATAGAAAGTTAAAGTAAGATAAGAAAAGTTAAAGAACGAAAATAGAAAGTTAAAGTAAGAAAAGAATGTTCATAAAATGCTCATAATTGAAGTTAATAATTGAGCATAAATGGAGTCATGCATTCTGATGTTGCTTGAATGCCTTTTTATGAAATATTTGTATGTTATGTTATAGAAAACATTCAGAGAAATGTTTTATGATAAATATTTATGAAAAAAAATTTCATGTTTTCAAGAAAAGGTTTATGAACGATGTTTTAAGAAAAACGTTCAAGAAATGTTTTACGAAAAACGTTTATGCAAAACGTTTCAGAAATGTTTATGGAAAACGTTTATGAAAAATATTTCAAGAAAAAGGTTTTTATGAGAAAAGTTTTAAAGCATGATTAAATGATTTGTGAGTTTATGTTTGAACTTACTAAGCGAAAGCTCATTAAAAGTTTTTCATGCTGTAGGTAATTTATGGATGACCAATATGACCCGCTAGAAGAGCGGGGTGCTGCGAAGGACAGATGCGAAGATTTGGATATGGATACCACCATGGTTTTGCTTCCGTTACGCAACGAAAAGGTTTTCTACTATTTAATATAGCGTTTTCAAAGTTTTAAGAAAATCAGAGTTCTAAGAATTATATTCAAAATTTTAAGATACAGTTTACGATCTGTTTTATATAATTATAAAATAAAGTTCTAAGCTATGATTTAATAAATGTTTCTTATTAAGTTTTAAGAAACGATTTGAAATAATTTTAAGGGCAAGTGTTGAGCGAGGTCTTAACTTGAAATGCGACAGAGGTCGCATCAGTTTTAAAGAACGTTTAAAGAAAAAAAATTATTTCAGTATTTTTCTTACTAAGTAAGATTACTATTTATGAAACGATGTTTAAGAAAGTAAAGTGACTGCCTGAAAAGGTGGGTCGTCACCGGTGGTATCAGAGCGGAATCCTGCCATCCCATCTCGCGTTGTCATATGTCCGCTACACCATAGCTCAAGTAAGTAAGTGAAGTTAAGTTAGAAGAAAAGTTAGTATTTAACGATTACGTGCTTATACCGGGTATATAGCCTTTGATGTCGGCACTTTGGGATGAGCAACAAAAAGGCAAGGGTCTATAGATGAACGTAATGATATATGCTAGAATGTCCTCGCAAGTTGACAGTAGTCGTCGTCTATTAGCGATGTCAAGTCAACGATGACAAAACGTGGTCAATGATGGTCGATAAATGGCCGACGACTCAAAATCAAGAAGATGAGCTTGTGACACGTTATGATGTTTAGGCGCACAATGGTGTCTCCGTAGGAGCAAATATTACTCTGTTGGAGTTATTCTGTATTATCTACACGTATAACGAGAAAAAGTGGATCAAGATAACGGAATAATGAAGGTCTAAAATGATTTTCAGTGCTCTATGGAACGAGGTGCCTGAGAGCAACCAGACATTAGATGACTAATTACGTGATTTTATCGAGCTTAAGCACTCATTAGCTAAGCTGAGACATGCCAATGAGCTCATAACTGCCTAGATGGGAAATACGATCAAGACAATGATACCCTATCTGGCAGCAGAAACCTCACATATTGGAAGATGGAAGCTGAAAATTTATACGTTATGAGGAAAATTACAGGAAAATTCAATTTTAGACTGGATATAGAACTAGAAATTATGGATTTGCGGTCAAATGACCCTGATCTTTAGATAGAAATGATGAGATTAGAATAAAAATAAACCCTATTTTCAAGAATAGCATTCAAATGTAGAATGCTAAACCTTTAAATGAATGGAAACTGCGCTAAAATGTTGAAAGATCAGAGTTGCGCAGCAAAAATGTGGTGTATAATTTAAAGGAATATGTCAAGAACATTATGAAAATTGTTGAAGTTCTAAGATGAAGGCTTAGTTTTAGTGAGAAAATAGTGATTAAGGAAGCATGTTAAGAACCAAAAAGAGGATAAGGGAGATGAACTACCCTAAAAGGTTCTAATTTTCGAGGATGAAAATTGTTAAGGAGGGTAGATTGTAACACCTGAGAATTTTTAATGCATTAAAAATACATTAAGTTGAGGATTATATTAAGATGAAAAGTACAATTTAAAGAAAAATACTGTATAATAACATGGAAAATTATACAGTATTAGAGCAATGCAGTATAAGAATTAGACTGTGTGGACCATAATTTTTTTATAAGAGTGCAGAAAAAAAAAAGAAAAAAAATCAGAAAAAAAAATTCGGCTCTCTCCCTACTTTCTCTCTCTAGATTTTCTCTCTCTCTCTCTCCTCAAATCTCATTTGAGATTTCGACGTTTGTTTTCGATACCTTCCGCACCAATGAAAAGCTCTCGTTGAGCTAAGTCTAACGAGATGTCGTGCCACCCAAAAAGCCGCCGGAGGAAGCCTCACGCGTCGCCCAGAGTGGCGGAGAAACCCATCCTGACATGATTTCTTTACCGTCCGACCACCAATCGATGTGATCTTGGTGTCTATGGACTCGGCATGAGGAGAGGAGCAAGATGGTACCACTTTCCCAGCTCGATTTTGGCTGAAAAAGCCTCGACAGAGTAGCCCCGTCGCCGCCGTGGAGCCACTGTCAGACCCGCCATCTCCAGCGGCGATGTAACACACCGCCGGTGCCAAAAGGACCAGAGGGCGACGACGAGCAAGGCCCCTTGCTCAATTGCACCGTTCCGCCGCCCCTCATCGGATATCGAGGATGCCCACCATGAGCCGCCGTGGCTAAACTTGGGTTCACCGTTTTAGGCCGTGTTGAGACAAATTGATGGCATAATTTTCTTCAGAGGATCGAGGAGGTCAATACCCATCCTCCAATTTCTTCGGATCACCGCCGGAGGAGCAGAAACAATCAACGCTGCAGTGGGCCGTCGTGAGCCTTGTCAATTCTGCCAATTTTGATGGCGTTGAGGGATAACAATGGAGGGGAAATGCTCAGAGTGACTCGAGGAGTAAAATCCCCAGCTTAATTGCACGGTATCTTCGCCGGAGATAGGAGATCAGAGCCGCCGGTTTTGGCCGAGAAACCCATCTTCGATTTGAACAGATGGAGGCCGAATTCAATAAAATTGACCCCACCAATCTACTCAAGAGGGTCGAGTTAGGGGGGTTAGGCCCGAGCTCAGCCCCCAACGGTGCCAATTGACGGCGGTCAATCGTCGGTCAACGGCCAATTTGGGATTTTGTGATTCGGACCTCCGATCGAAGATCCGAGACCGCCTCCTGACTCATTTCGATGCTCTGAATGCAATGGTGACCTCTGTTTGAGCTAATTCCACTCTAGTGAAAATTGTCTGGTACCAATTGTACGCGAATCGAGGCGCTTCAAACAGCAGTAACAGAGTCCAGAATGACAGTTCCAGTAACGTATGATCTCCAAGAAGCATTCTTAGCCATTCATGGTCGCTCGAGGAGCATTGCAGAGGATGCTTCATATACTGTAGATACAACAAGGTACAACTGAATCCGTTTAGCTTGGAGTCCAAGTAAGTAAGAATCTCACATACAGTATGAACCGTTTTAAAATAATTTTTTTAGATGCCTTCATAAAAATTTATGAAATGCATTATCAGTGATTGTTACATTGTTTTATGTGAGAATGAGTTTTATAATGTTACTAGGTTAACGAAAAACCCGTTAAGGGTAAAATCGCCATTATTAAGGAAACGGCCAGAATGGAGTCGAACACTCTGATTTAGCATAATGTTATTAGACGAAAAATGTTTCGTAATACGTTAAGTAACGTAATCGTCATGTAAGACGGGAGATTTAATAAAGGATGTTTAAATAAACGAGAGGTAAACCGATGGGTTACAAAGTTAAAAGGAAAAGTAACCCCGGTGGCTTACAAAGCTAAGTGAAGGAAAGGTAAACTGATAGTTTATAAGGTTAAGTAAAGACAACGGTAAACGAAAGTATACTAGTCAAGTTAAAAGGAAAGAATAGTTAATGTTTACATTTTATTATCAATCGAGTGGATTGATAATAAAGAAATTTAACTAATAAGTCGGCTGTCGTTTGATCAGGACATAAAGGCCGACTAATGGAAGAAAAAGGAACGGAATAGGGAACGCTAGAACATAGTTCACGTAAGTTTCAAATCTCACCTACAGCATGAAGTAAATGATTTTTAAATGCTTATTTATATAATTTGCAAATGAGTTTGCAATTATTATGCAAGTTTCTTTTAAAGTATGTTTGCATTTATTATGCAAAAAGTTTTAAAGTTCAAGAAAAAGATTTGGAATGAATTTGCAATTGTTATGTTTAATGTCTATTTGCATATTGATATGCAAAACGTTTTTTAAAAGTTCAAGTTATGATTGTCAAAGTATTTAAAGTATGTTTTGCATTATGACAATGCATAATGTTTTATAATTTAAGTTATAAGTTATATGATGCATTGGTTATGCAATAAAATGCATTTGATGTGCAATAAGTTTTAGAATAAAAGTTATAATTTGTAAAATGTGATTTCGTTATATGTTGCATTTGTTATGCAATAAGTGTTAGAACACAGGTTATGATTTGCAAAATGTGTTTGCGTTTTATGATGTATTTATTAAGCAATATGTTGCATTTGTTATGCAATAGGTTTTATAGTACAAGCTATGAATTGCAAGTGTGTTTGCATATGATGTGATTGCATTTGGAATGCTCACTTAAGTTAATAAGAAGGTAACGTAAAGTTAAAAAGAAAGTATCATACCAGCCTGTTTGTTATGAGGTACTGAAAGTAATTAAAGTTTGACCTCCTAGATGTGAGGTACAAGACCTCAATGTTTGATGGTCTCAAGTCTTCCACAAGGGAAGCATCATATTTATGATCTCATGATTAATGAGTTGGTACGAACACTAAAGTAAGATAAGGAAAGTTAAGAAACGAAGACAAAAAATTAAAGTAAGATAAGGAAAGTTAAGGAACGAAGATAGAAAGTTAAAGTAAGAAAAGAATGTTCATAAAATGCTCATAATTGAAGTTAATAATTGAGCATAAATGGAGTCATGCATTCTGATGTTGCTTGAATGCCTTTTTATGAAATATTTGTATGTTATATTATAGAAAACATTCAAAGAAATGCTTTATGATAGATATTTATGAAAAACATTTTCATGTTTTCAAGAAAAGGTTTATGAACGACGTTTTAAGAAAAACGTTCAGGAAATGTTTTACAAAAAACGTTTATGCAAAACGTTTTAGAAATGTTGATGGAAAACGTTTATGAAAAATGTTTCAAGAGAAAGGTTTTTATGAGAAAAGTTTTAAAGCATGATTAAATGATTTGTGATTTTATGTTTGAACTTATTGAGCGAAAGCTCATTAAAAGTTTTTCGTGCTGTAGGTAATTTATGGGTGACCAATAGGACCCGCTAGAAGAGCGGGGTGCTGCGGAGGACAGATGCGAAGATTTGGGTATAGATACCACCATGGTTTTGCTTCCGCTACGCAACGAAAAGGTTTTCCACTATTTAATATAGTGTTTTCAAAGTTTTAAGAAAATCAGAGTTCTAAGAATTGTATTCAAAATTTTAAGATACAGTTTACGATCTGTTTTATATAATTATAAAATAAAGTTCTAAGCTATGATTTAATAAATGTTTCTTATTAAGGTTTAAGAAATGATTTGAAATGATTTTAAGGACAAGTGTTGAGCGAGGTCTTAACTTGAAATGCGACAGAGATCGCATCAGTTTTAAAGAACGTTTAAAGAAAAAAAATTTATTTCAGTATTTTTCTTACTAAGTAAGTAAGATTACTATTTATGAAACGATATTTAAGAAAGTAAAGTGACTGCCTGAAAAGGCGGGTCGTCACAATCTCGTCCTCCATTCTTGGATCTAAATCTATCTCATGGCGTTGTGGCGCTTGATTAACCATCATCATTTGATGCTCAGGGAATTCATAATCTTGGATGGAATCAGAGTATGTAGTTAGAGCTTCATATTGGTCTCGTCTCATCTTTCCTACCCCGTTCTTAGTTGGGAATTTCACCATTTGGTGGTATATCGAAGAGACTGATTTGAGGGCTCACAAGGTTGGTTTGCTGATCATAGCGTTATTCTAGGTCCCTTCCTTAACTTCTATGAAGTTCGACGTTACGATCGAAGTGTTTGGTCAGGTTCCAACAATAACGGGAATGGTGATCATACCTTCTAGGATGATGCTCTCTCCTGTAAAACCATACAGTGGCTATGAGTAGGGTGTCAATTGAGTTCTGGGGATCTATATTTAGTCTAATGCGCTTGCGTAAAAGGATGTCTGCCAAGCTTCCATTGTTTATTAAGACTCTGTACACTTTATGATTGTCGATCATGGTCGACACCACCAAAGCATGGTTATGTGAAAAGTGAACATTCTGAGCATCCTCTTTAATGAAGGTAATTTCTATACTGGCTCTTCTTAGGACCTTATAAGGTCTGTCATCTGTGTTTTATGTAACTATGGAATGGTCTGCTTTTAACTTCTTGGGCATAATTCTTTTGTGCCCATCTTGAATTTCTTCCTAGGTAAGGACCACTATGGATAATTACAATGACCTCTGTTGGTTGAGTGTTGTTCCTTCTTTGAGGAGCTAGGTTGTTTTGATCAGCTAATGCACCATCTAGACTATTTTCTCTAATATATTCTCTCAGATAACCTCTCCTGACGAGCTCTTTAATCTCGTCCTTCAAGTTAGTAGATTTAGCAGTGTTATGGTCGACCTTCCCATGGAACCTACAGTGCTTGTTCTCTCTTTTTTTTTTATGGAGTCTTTCTTTATCAAGATTGGTCTTCTTAGTTTATTATGGTTGTAAATTTCCTCCATGTTATTTTTGAGCTTGATATATGTGTCATACCTTTGGAAAGGACGTCTCTATCTTTTGTTGGCTTAAGCTAAGGCCTGTGCTGGGGGCAATGCTGGTTAGGCCAGTGTTAGGCACAGGTGGAGGATATTGATTATTCTAACCATTATTATTTTTATTTCTTCCATTTTGGTTCTTCCTCTTCCTGTTATTCCTTCCTCTATTCTAATTTTGTGCAGTTGCTAGTTCGTTTGTGCCATTTTTGTAGGAGGATATTATGGTGTTCCTGCATCTGCCATTAATTAAGCAGCCTCTTTAGCAATTATGTACTTCTAGGCCCGTGATAAGAACTCGAGGTTAAGTAATTATCTCCTATGGTTTTGAGGTAAATATGGTTGATGACTGTGTATATCATAAGTCAATAGGGGTAAATTTATCTACCTGATTTTATATGCTGATATTCTACTTGCTAGCAACGATATAGGCTTATTACATAAAACAAAGAGATTTCTGATAAAGAATTTTGAGATGAAAGTTCTTCGGAATGCCTCTTTTGTTTTAGGAATACAGAAACTATGAGATCTCTCTCAAGGTATCCTTGAGTTATCACAAAAGAGTTATGTCAAAAAGGTTTTTAATAGATTTTGCATGAAGGATTATTCATCAGGAGATACAACCGTAGTTGAATGAGACAAGTTTAGTCTCGGATAATATCCCAAGAATGACTTTCAAAGGAAAGAGATGCAAAAGATTCCTAATGCGTCAACGGTAAGAAATCTTATGTATGCTCAAGTTTATACACATCCAGATATATCTTTTATAATGGGAGTATTGGGCAAATATATGAGTAAACCAGGAATAGCACATTAGAAAGTAGTCCGACGGGTTAAACATGACTTGTAAAGAACAAAATTTGTACTTACCTATCAAAGATCAGATAGTTTAGAGATCATTGGATATTCTGATTCTGATTATGTTGGATTCCAAGATAGTAAGCTTTCCATGTTAGGCTATGTTTATATGCTGGCTAGATATGCTATTTCTTGGAAGAGTACTAAGCAAACACTTATAGCTTATTTAACCATGGCTGTAGAGTTTATAGCCTGTTACGAGGCATCTAATCATGGAATATGGTTGGAAAACTTTGTCACTAGGCTGCGTGTGGTATGTGGTGTTGAAAGGCCATTAAAGATATATTGTGATAATAAATCGGCAATGTTATATTCCAACAACAACAAAAGCTCTATAAAGTCAAAGCATATTAACATCAAGTTTTAGGTTGTTAAGGAGAGAGTTTAGAGTAGTCTATTTTTCATAGAACATATAGGGATGCAGTCCATGCTAGCAGATCTGTGAACCAATGGTTTACCACCTAAGGTCTTTCATGAGCACACTGCTCATATGAATGTTGGTTTATTTGATGATACTGGAAGTTAACTTCAGATTTTCTATGTTTTACTTAAACATTTATGTGTTTGTTTTTTCATTTTGCAAAATAAAGTTGATGGTTTATGGTTTATCTTTGAATTTGTTTATTTTCTATATGCGTTTGTTTGCATTATGTCTAAAGCTTTCGGATTGATCTCACTAAAGATTAAAGTAGGACTGGTTGGAAATAGGCATGTTTAAGATCACATTATAAGTAATTTTCATGCTACTCATGCATTCTTGATCTATGTTATTGAATATATTGGTATGGTGAATATTGAAAGAGTTGGACCAAATTGAAACTAAATTGTAGTCTAAAGAGACATAGCACAAAGTTATGCACCTAAGGAACATATGATATAATTGTTTCAAGAATTATATGTAGTCCAAGTAGAAGATTGTTAGAAAATTTTAAGTTTCCCATACGTTGTAGGTAACATATTAAATACAATAATTATATTATGGTTACTTAATTATAGTGGGCTATTTTAAGTGGGCTATTTATGGAAAGCCCATGGGCTACTAACTGGGTATGGGTTTAATGAGTTGGATGCCCAATACTGACCTAACTAGGTTTTATGAGATCCTAGTAGAAAAGTATGTAAAGCATCATAGGTTATGGTCCCTAAGATATTAAATCATTCTACAGTTTTCTCCTTTCCTTATCTAAAAGAGAAAGAAACCATTGAAGAATTGAGATGATTTGATTGAGAAAGATAATAGCTTGTTCATCTATCATGACAATAATTCCACACAAGGGTTGATAACTGCTACCATGGATACATGTATTTATTCCTTAGTTTAATTTCTTGATAATTTGGCATGGTATGGTCCTAGGACTATGATTATTATTCTATAGTTCTACAGAATTAAAAATGTTTGGATTAAAGATTTTTAATGAGTATACCATATAACGGCTGCAATAGAAGGCTAGAAAAACTACACTCATTAATTGGTTTCTACCTTCAAAATTTATAGGAACTTAAAGTGCATCGTCTAAGCTTTGTGTATGTGATGACCCGCCTTTTCGGGCAGTCACTTTACCTTCTTAAACATCGTTTCATAAATAGTAATCTTACTTACTTAGTAAGAAAAATACTAAAATAATTTTTTTTTAAACATTCTTTAAAACTGATGCGACCTCTGTCGCATTTTAAGTTGAGACCTCGCTCAACACTTGCCCTTAAAATCATTTCCAATCGTTTCTTAAAACTTAATAAGAAGCATTTATTAAATCATAGCTTAGAACTTTATTTTATAATTACATAAAACAGATCGTAAACTGTATCTTAAAACTTTGAATACAATTCTTAGAACTCTGATTTTCTTAAAACTTTGCAAACACTACATTAAACAATGGATAACCTTTTCTTTGCGTAGCGGAAACAAACAGTGATGGTATCCATACCTAAATCTTTGCATTTGTCCTCCGCAACACCCAGCTCTTCTAACGGGTCCTATTGGTCACCAATAAATTACCTACAGCATGAAGAAACTTTTAATGAGCTTTCGCTCAGTAAGTTCAAACATAAACTCACAAATCATTTAATCATGCTTTAAAACTTTTCTCATAAAAACCTTTCTCTTGAAACATTTTTCAAAAACGTTTTCCACAAACATTTCTTAAAACGTTTTTCATAAGCGTTTTTCATAAAACATTTGTAAAACGTTTTGCATAAACGTTTTTCGTAAAACATTTCTTGAACGTTTTTCTTAAAACATCATTTATTAATCTTTTCTTGAAAACATGAAAATGTTTTTCATAAACATTTAATGTAAAACATTTCTCAAAATGTCTTTCATAACATAACATATAAATATTTCATAAAAAGGAATTCAGGCAAAATCAGAATACATGACTTCATTTATGCTTAATTAGGAACTTTCATTTATGAGCATTTTATGAACATTCTTTTCTTACTTTAACTTTCTATTTTCGTTCTTTAATTTTTCTTATCTTACTTTACTTCTATCCTTCTTCCTTATCTTTCCTTACTTTATAACCTTTAGTATTCGTACCAACATCTTTAATCATGAAATCATAAACATGATGCTCCCCTTGTGGGAGACTTAAGACCATCGAACTTCGTGGTCATGTACCTCACATCTAGGAGGTCAAACTTTAACTTTACTTTTATTGCATCATAACAAGGAGGCTAGTACGACACTTTCTTTTTCTCTTTATGTTACCTTCTTATTAAATTTAGTGAGCATTCTAAATGCAATCACATCATATGCAAACACACTTGTAATTCATAGCTTGTACTATAAAACCTATTGTATAAGAAACGCAACATATTGCTTAACAAATGCATCATAAAACACAAACACATTTTGCAAATCATAACTTGTATTCTAACACTTATCGCATAACAAATGCAACATATAATGAAATCACATTTTGCAAATTATAACTTTTATTCTAAAACTTATTGCACAACAAATGCAACTTATTGCATAACAAATGCATCATGAAACTTATAACTTAAACTATAAAACATTATGCATTGTCATAATGCAAAACATACTTTCAATACTTTGAAAATCATAACTTAAACTTTTAAAAAACGTTATGCATATCAATATGCAAATAGACTTTAAACATAACAATTGCAAATTCATTGCAAATCTTTTTCTTGAACTTTAAAAGTTTTTGCATAATAAATGCAAACATACTTTAAAAGAAACTTGCATAATAATTGTAAACTCATTTGCAAATTATATAAATAAGCATTTAAAAATCATTTACTTCATGCTGTATGTGAGATTTAAAACTTACCCAAACTATGCTCTAGCGTTCTCTATTCTGTTCCTTTTCCTTGCATTAGTCAGCCTCTGTGTCGTGATCAAACGACAGCCGACTTATTAGTGAACTTTTTTTATTATCAATCCACTCTATTGATAATAAAACATAAACATTAACCATTCTTTCCGTTTAACTTGACTAGTATACTTTCGTTTACCGTTGTCTTTACTTAACCTTATAAACTATCGGTTTACCTTTCCTTTACTTAGCTTTGTAACCCATCGGAGTTACTTTTCCTTTTAACCTCGTAACCCATTGGTTTACCTCTCGTTTACTTAAACATCCCTTATTAAATCTCCCGTCTTACTGGTGATTTCATTACATAACGTATTACAGAACATTTTTCATCTAATAATGTTATGCTAAATCAGAATGTTCGACTCCGATCTAGCCATTTCCTTGATAACAACGATTTTACCCTTAACGGGTTTTTGGTCACCCTCGTAACCTTCTAAAACCCATTCTCAGATAAAACAGTATAACTATCACTGATCATGAATTTCATAAATTTTTATGAAAGCATCTAAAATAATTTATTTTAAAACGGTTCATACGATAAGCAAGATTCTTACTTACTTGGACTCCAAGCTAAGTATGTCCAATTGTGCCTCGTTTTATCTACAGTATGCGAAGCATCCTCTACAATGCTCCTCGAGCGACCATGAATGGCTAGAAATGCTTCCTAGAGATCATACATTACTAGAACTATCATTTTGGACTCCGTTACTATAGTTTGAATCGCCTCAATTCGCATGTAATAGGTACTAGACAATTTTCACCGGAGTAGAATTAGCTCGAACGAAGGTCACCATTGCGTTCAGAGCATCGAAACGAGTCGGGAGGCGGTCTCGGATCGTCGATCGGAGGTTCAGATCACAAAAATCCAAAGTTGCAGTTGACCGGTGTTGACCAATCGTTGACTGACTTTGACCAACATTGACCGGTGTCAATCGGACTCCGTTGGCAGCTAGGCTCGGGCCTACCCCCCATAAATTGACCTTTTTGAGTCCAATGGCTATGTCAATTTTGCCTAACTCTGCCTCTAACATAGCAGGTCGGAGCTCAACATTGATGGCAAAAATGGAGAGTCCGATCATGGCTTTTCGGTGATGAAAACCCGAAATTGGCTGAGGGCTTTTACTACCCATCCTCCTATGAGCATTTCCCCTTATTCAATTTGAAGCAACGTGGCTGGGAAGGGCAAGGACGGAGGCTCCCACGGCAATTGACGATGACGTTGGCCGTTCTTTGACGAAACGAGCTCCTTCGGTGCAATTGATCGAGGGGTTTTATTCCCCTTGATCCTCTAAATCCATTGGGAGGGGCGGTGTGGACCACCTCCTCCGGCAAGGCGGAGTTCTACCGTGGTGTGGCGACGCATAGTGGCGGTAGGCGGGCGGAGCAATCCAGCGATTATTGAGCTGCCACCAAGGGTGGGTTTTGTTTCTCTAATCACGGTGGTCGTGTAGGAACAAGAATCACGTTGATCGGACATCGGACGACAAAGATATCTCGCCAGATAGTTTGGGTTTCTTTGCCACTTTGGGCGGTGTGTGTGGCTTCCTCCAGCGGCTTTTTGGGCGGTACGACACCTCGTTGGACTCAGCTCGTCGAGAGCTTTCCATTGGCGTGGGAGGTGTCGAAAACAGAGGCCAAAATCTTGGACTGATTTTTGAGGAGACAGAGAAAATCTAGAGAGATAAAGTAGAGAAAGAAAGAGCCGACTTTTGTGTGATTTTTCTTTTTTTCTTCTTTTTACACTTTTATAAAAGAAATTTGTGGTCTACACCGTCCAATTCTATACTGCATGACCTTAAACAATCCAACTCTTACACTGCATTCCTTTAATACTGTATAATTTTCCATGTTATTATATAGTATTTTTCTTTAAACTGTACTTTTCATCTTAATATAATCCTTAACTTGATGCATTTTTAATGTATTAGAAATCTCGGGTGTTACAATGTAGCCATAAGAATCATGTCACTTGGATACTGGCAGCCAAAGATATATGCTTTTGAAATTAGACGTTAGTGCAATGAATTTTGCAGAAATTAGCCACGACCCCTTTTGGTTTTATATGTTTTTAGAGACATTAACAGATTCAAAAATTAAGCATGTGATAGCTCATTAAAAAATTTTAGATGTTAGCTTCGATTAGGCACTGATTTTGTGACTTTTAGAATTGCCTAAGATATTTTATGAGTATTTCTGTTGCAGTCGTCAAATTTGTATTTTTTTAGAAATTATGCAAAACCAATAACCAAAACTGCCAAATTTTTATATACAATGCTTGCACTCAAACCGACCTCAAAACCTTTTAGAACCTATAAAATGTGACTCGTAGTACTTGGTTTCACCTTGATTAGGATTTTATAGTCTAAGTTGTCTGCATATTCGAAGTCTTGCTTAGAAACCTTCCAAATGTTGCAAAATTTCTTAAAGTCTAGGACTTTGATATCTTGATAATTATTTTGAGAAATTTAGAGGGTTCAGGTAATGCCATGAAATGACTTAATGTAAGCTTTGTTGGTGTATTTCCTTTAATGCCAATTTTGCTACTTTTTGGAGAATTTTAAGGAATGAGCTCTAGTGTGAGATCTAATAAAATGTTTGCTATGATTATGTTTTATTCAGCATAAGTGTTACATTAGCATTTGCATTGGTTGCTGCACTTAACGAGATGTTATTTCAAATAACATCTTAGCTAGCCGAATGATGGACTATAAGTGAAGAATATGCATGTGGCTGTAAAAAAGGCGACATGTGGCAAGAGGAATGCGCCACCATCTGTTCTACGGGTTGGAGATTTTTTCAGATGAGGGGCAGGGAGGGAATTTTGCACTCCCAGTTAAGTGATCTAGTAATATAAATATGTCCCTATAGGTCGCTACTAGGTTTCTGGCTTTTCGGCCCTGTATAAAGGATTCCCATTCTTTCACATTAGGGTAAAGGAAGTCGTGGTCAAGAGGAGTTGGAAGGAGAAATGAAAAAAAGAAAATTTATCCGTCCAATGTTGATTCAAGAGAAAAGACATAACAAGAAGAGTTAGAAGGAGAATGGAAGAAAAGAAAGTTGTATAATTACACCTTTTAGTATTAATTGTTTTTTAATTTATTTTTCTACTTTAAGATGTCTTTTGAATTAGTGTAGCAAACCCTTTACCAAGTGTCTAACACCCTTCCCATCTCATCCATAAATATTGCTCCCAGCCTTGATTTTTGGACTTTGAAGTAAGCATCAAAGAGTAAAGAGAACTTGCATTGAAACATCATTTAGGTTCTAGAGAGCTGATTCCATATCACAATAGATCGTTAGCAACTCTCCATGAAAACATCTTGACCTGTCATGCAAATTCGTCTTCCACGCTTTCTTCCACAGCGGATTAGCAGACTCTGTCCGACGATGGGAAATAAGAGAATAATGTCACGAGCTTACTTTCTCCAAGCTACTCGTGCGGCCTTAGCAATGCCTCGATGCTAAGTCAGCCTAACTCACTCACGCTCTTGCCTAGAACACAAGGGAACAAGAGAGAACAAGGAGAACTTTGGAAAGGCTTTTCTTCTTGATTTCCTTGGATGATTTACAAATGAAGGGGATGGTCCTATTTATAGCCATCCTCCCAACTAATGGACGGTCTAGATTACATTGATCTTTACAACGATCTAACGGCTACTATTTACTATCTAGAATGTTCTAGCAAAGTGTGGAAGATATTTACAGATATAAAATATTCTAGAGAGTTCTAGAGCAGTCTTGAGTCTTCCAGGATCTGCTAGATTCATCAGGATGCTTCTAGACTGTGCTGGAACCTCCTGGAATACTGTAGAACGTTGTAGATCAGTCTGGACCCTTCTAGAATCTCACTTGGGTTATGCTTTCCCCCAAAAACGCCCAAGACAAGTGTGTAGCCTCCTCGTGGCTTGGTGGGGCGTGACATTCTCCCCCACCTATGCTCGCGACGCCCTCGTCGCGTCCTTGTGGTATTGTTGGATCCGATCTTTGAATTGCCAAAGTGCCTCCTCAGTTTCCCAACTAGCCTCGGTGTCCGGCAGTCCCTTCCATTTAATAAAGTACTCCCTGTAGCTTGGCACGCCTCGTCTTCGGATGACTCGATCCGCTAGTATTTCGTCCACCTCTTTGTCAAAGGAGGTGACCACAGCTGTGGGTGCTCGATGGGAGACTCCTCTTTCTGGATCTTCCATGTCTTCATGGTACGGTTTGAGCATACTTACGTGGAAGACTGGATGAATCTTTAGCTTGGGTGGGAGGTGGAGTTTATATGAGACCTTACCTATACGCTTGATTACCTCGAAAGGTCCTTCATACTTGCGTATTAGCCCCTTATGGACCTTCCTAAATGTCTTGAACTGTTGTGGCAAAAGCTTAACTAAGACAAGGTCTCCTTCCTTAAACTCTATGTGCCTCCTCTTCTTGTCGGCCCATTTCTTCATGCGCTTCGTTGCTTTGTGCAATGATGTCCGAGCTAGTTCTGCCTGCTCATGCCATGACTTAGCGAATTTGAACGCAGCAGGGCTCTTCCCTTCATAGCGAGTGGCAAGGGAAAGAGGGGTTGTTGGCTGTTGTCCCATGACGATCTCAAAAGGACTCTTGTTGGTGGCCTCACTTTGTTGCAAGTTGTAGGAAAATTGTGCAACGTCTAAAAGCTTGGCCCAGTCCCGTTGGTTGGCACTCACATAGTGCCGCAAGTAGAGCTCCAATAGAGCGTTGATGCGTTCCGTTTGGCCGTCGCTTTACGGATGGAAGCTTGTTGAGAAGTTCAAGTCCGACCCTAGCATCTTGAACAGTTCCGTCCAAAACCTTCCAGTGAAACGAGGGTCTCGGTCACTGATGATGCTTGTTGGAACGCCCCAAAGTTTGACTACGTTGCGGAGGAATAGTCTGGCTGCGTCCTCTGCTGTGCAGTCAGTTGGCGCTGCAATGAAAGTGGCATACTTGCTAAACCTGTCCACTATGACCATAATGCTTCCACATCCATCGGACTTCGGTAGGCAGGTGATGAAGTCCATAGAGACGCTTTCCCATGGTCTCTCTGGAATGGGTAGTGGGTTGAGCATGCCACCTGGTTGCTGTTGGACTATCTTATCTTGTTGGCAGACAAGGCAGGTCCTCACATATTCCTCGACCCTATCTCGCATGTTAGGCCAATAGTAGACAGACTTTAAGAGAGCAAGTGTGCGCTTCATACCTGGGTGGCCCGCCCATAAGGAGTCATGACACTCCTTTATTAAGTCTTTCCTCAAATTGGCCCACTTTGGTACGTACATTCGGTTGCCCTTGGTGTAGAGGATGTCATCAGCTAGCCAAAACCTTCGTGTTTTGCCCTCGTTCGCCAAGGCAATGATACTTTGTGCTTGAGGGTCCGCCTTTAGTCCCTCCTTGATTTTGCTCAATAATGGGCTAGTGACTTGGGAAATGCTCGAAAGCTCGACCTTTCGACTCAGCGCATCAGCTATCACATTCACCCTTCCTAGCTTGTACTCCATGACATAATCGAATTCAGCCAAGAAGTCTTGCCATCTAGCTTGCTTTGGACTGAGTTTCTTTTGGGTCTGGAAGTAGCTTGTTGCAATGTTGTCAGTCATTATCACGAACTTAGACCCAAGTAGATAATGGCGCCACACTCTAAGGCAATGGACGACGGCTGTCATCTCTTTCTCTTGTACTGTGTAGCGTCGCTCAGTCTCATTAAGCTTTCGGCTTTCATATGCAATTGGGTGTCCTTCCTGCATAAGAACGCCCCCTATGGCAAAGTCTGAGGCATCTGTGTGTACCTCATATGGCTTGGTGTGATCGGGTAGGCTGAGTACGGGCTCCTCACTGATTGCTTTCTTCAGATCTTCAAAGGCCCTTTTGCACTTCTCTGTCCAGTCCCATGCTTTGTTTTTCTTGAGAAGGTCGGTCAGTGGAGCAGCCCTCGCCGAATAACTCTTGATAAAACGGCGGTAGTAGTTTACTAGCCCAAGAAAAGATCGCAACTCATGTACCTTGGTTGGTGGTTCCCAAGTTTGGATTGCATGCACCTTGTCATCTTCCATCATTAGTTGGCCACCCTTGATCTTGTGCCCCAAGAAGGATACCTCCGGCTTGGCAAAGGAACACTTCTCCTTCTTGATGTATAGCTCGTTGTCTCGTAGCACCTTAAACACCTGTCTCAAGTGCTGCACGTGCTCTTCCAAGGTCTTGCTATACACCACTATGTCGTCCAAATAGACGACCACAAATTGGTCGAGATACGGATGGAATAACTTGTTCATCAAAGTACAAAATGTAGCAGGTGCATTGGTTAGTCCAAATGGCATAACCAAGAATTCATAAGACCCGTACCTTGTAACACATGTGGTCTTTGGTTCGTCTCCTTCGGCTATGCGAACTTGGTAATACCCCGAGCGAAGGTCTAACTTCGAGAAGTAGCGGGCATGACCTAGTTGATCAAACAGGTCAGCAATCAGAGGGATGGGGTATTTGTTCTTTACCGTGATTTTGTTGAGAGCTCTGTAGTCGATGCACATACGCAAGGAACCATCCTTCTTCTTTTGGAACAGGACTGGTGCGCCGAACGGGGCTTTGGAAGGCCTGATGAACCCTGCATCAAGTAACTCCTTGAGTTGCCTTCTTAGTTCCGCCAATTCTGGTGGTGCCATACGATATGCACCCATGGCTGGTGGCTTTGTCCCTGGTTCCAACTCGATCTGATGGTCTACCTCCCTCCTTGGTGGTAGCTTCTTTGGTAACTCTGCTGGTGCAACGTCCTTGAACTCCTCGAGGACAGCTACTACCTCCCTTGGCTCGACTTCTAGTGGCCCTTGTTCTTCATCATCATGCTCCTTGAGGATAGCCAAGTAGCTTTCCTCGTCCCTCCGGATGCCCTTCTTAAATTGCATTGCTGAGAGCACCTTTACGCCTTGCTTGTTGGTCCTTGTTGTCGGTACCACACAAGCCTTATCGCCGTCCATGATGCACATGCTGTTGGCGAATGGTACTGGGAATGCCTTGACTTGATCCAAGAATTCCAATCCCAGGACGACCCTAAAGTCATCCATTGGAACTACGGAGAAGTCCATATGTCCGGACCAGGCTCCCACGCTGGTCTTAACTCCTCGAGCTATGCCATGAATGGGTTGAGCAGCTGAATTAACTGCCTTGATGGAGCCCCCTCCACCAGTCGCCTTAAGTCCTAACCTTTGGGCTTCTTCGATTGAAATAAAGTTGTGGGTCGCACCTGTATCAAGCATGGCTACCGTTGGTTTCCCTCCAATGGACACGTCCACAAAGAGTAGGCCTTTCGCTTGGGTCTTGGGAGCAGATTGGATCACATTGAGTAGCTGTAAGGACCCCATGTGTGCACCATTGTTGCCACCATCGGACTCCGTCCCGTCTTGATGACTTGCAAGGAGCGAATTTAAAGCTCTTTTCTGTGGGCAATCCCTAGCCCAGTGGGGACCATCACAAAGGAAGCATTTGTTGTTGGACCTACTTGAACTCTTGTTGTCCCTTTGTTTGCCTTTGTCTTTGCCCCTTGAGGTGTTATCTTGGCGTTGCTCGTCTCTGCGTTGGCCTTTGTCTCCCCCACCTTTGGCTTGACCACCCTTCTTATCCTTCGGCTTGTTGGTGGACTCCTTTTGGCTTGCATAGTCAATCAGGCTTTCGGCCACAGCTATGGCAGTGGCAAGGTCTTGTACCCCACGTCGCCTTAGCTCGGTCTTGGCCCATTGTTGGAGCCCATCCATAAAATTGAAGAGTGCGTCTTTGTCCGACAAATCAGGGATCTCAAGTACCAAGTTAGTGAAGTCCTTAACATAATCACGAATAGACCCTGATTGTTTAAGCCTTCGCAGACGAGCTCTAGCCTCATCCTCAGCATTCTCGGGATAAAATTGCCTTTTAAGCTCTCTTTTAAAGTCATCAAAGGTAGTCATGGTACACGTACCTTTTTCGATGTCTCCCCGTCTTCTCCTCCACCACAGCATGGCTGTGTCATTGAGATAAAGAGCCGCAGACTGGATCTTGGCGTCCTCGTCTGTGATGGCCATGGCTCCAAAGTATTGGTCTAGGCCCCACAAGAAGTTGTCCACCTCTCGTGCATTGCGTGATCCCCCGAAACTCTTAGGCTTTGGCACGTCAATGCGCCTAGCTTCAACGGTGCTACTACTGGACCCTGTCGCCAATGCCCGCTTGCAAAGGGCTAAGTCCCCACGCATATCCTCAATGCGTGTGAGTGTGCTGTTCAGCTCCATCTCGTGGGCTCGACGCATTTTGGTGAGCTCTCCCGCAAACTCCTCACGAACCTTCTCAATTTCGGCCCGCAAGGACTCCTCTAGTTGAAGCAACATGCCTCGGATCGCAGTGTGGATAGCGGCATCCTCCGCTTCTAGGCCATCCACCCGTTGGCTTAGGTCATCCACCTGGGCCTCCACGCCACTCACGTCCTCCTCTACCCGAGATAGGCGTGAGTCAAAACTAGAGATCACGTCCTTAGATCGACCCCGCTTAGCCACAACGTTGGGGTCGACTATTTCTTCGCGGCCTCGCTCTTGCGTCACCTCCACGTCGGAAGGGTTGGCTCCCGTGGCCCTTTGAGCAGCATTGTTCTTAGCCATTGTCTCAGCCTGAGCCTCGCTCTGATACCAACTGTCACGAGCTTACTTTCTCCAAGCTACTCGTGCGGCCTTAGCAATGCCTCGATGCTAAGTCAGCCTAACTCACTCACGCTCTTGCCTAGAACACAAGGGAACAAGAGAGAACAAGGAGAACTTTGGAAAGGCTTTTCTTCTTGATTTCCTTGGATGATTTACAAATGAAGGGGATGGTCCTATTTATAGCCATCCTCCCAACTAATGGACGGTCTAGATTACATTGATCTTTACAACGATCTAACGGCTACTATTTACTATCTAGAATGTTCTAGCAAAGTGTGGAAGATATTTACAGATATAAAATATTCTAGAGAGTTCTAGAGCAGTCTTGAGTCTTCCAGGATCTGCTAGATTCATCAGGATGCTTCTAGACTGTGCTGGAACCTCCTGGAATACTGTAGAACGTTGTAGATCAGTCTGGACCCTTCTAGAATCTCACTTGGGTTATGCTTTCCCCCAAAAACGCCCAAGACAAGTGTGTAGCCTCCTCGTGGCTTGGTGGGGCGTGACAATAAGCTGACTTAACTGTGAAGTTACTTGCTTTGGAGGCCCTCCAAACAAAGCAAATCATTTCGAGGATCCCAGAGAGGCTTAGGGGGTGTTTGGCAGTGGTGGGAACCATTCAGTTCCCACCACAATCTCAGTTATGAACAGTGTAAAGCTCTCACATGCTACAGTAACAATAAAAAAATATGCTACAGTGTAAAACTCTCACATGCTACAGTAAAAGTGGTTCTCACCACTGGTTCCCACCACCTTTCCAAACACCCTATTAATCTGCCTTTTTAAAACACTTTATCCTCTCGTTTATTTCTATTAAAATATATTGTTGGGTTTTTTTATTTGATGGACTACAATTATTTTCTTTAACATAGTGTCTTAAAAGCATTTTCATGCCATTTTTTTCTGCTTTTTTTTTTTCTTATAAAATGCATCCTCTCTGATTTGTTATTGTTGGAGCAATTGAAACATGCTCTTCTCTTATTTTACTTCTATTAACATAATTTTTTTCATGTGTCCGTGCTTAATTTTTTTCTCTTAATTTTCATTTTGCCCAAGATGCTTTATAGTGTCATTCTTTTCTAATATGTTTCCTTTTTAATAGCTTTTTCCAACATATTTCTATTAAAATATATTTTTTCAAATGTAACTCAATTTAGTTTTTTCCCTGTGTAATCTGCGTTATTTTAAAAGCAATAATATTTGGAATCTGGATTGGTTGTGTGTTGACTACAATCAACTAAGATATTTATGATTCAAGAAATTAAAAAATAATTAGAGGATAATCAAAATTTCACATCTAGATGGAACTACAAATTAACTTCCCAGGTGCGCGTGGGATTCAACTAGCGGAAAGAAATGAAACCAAAGGAGGACTACTAACAAGTCAAAACTATAACATGCACAGAGTACATAACGCTAAAAAAAATAATTAATGTAATGTTTAACAAAATCAGTTCTAACTAAAACTTTTAGTTGATACAATGTAAACCTTTTACATGTTATAATGCTCATAAAAAATAAACTACAATATAAAACTCTCACATGTTACAATTTTTAGTTTAAAAGTTTAAATTTTAACCATACTTTGCCAAACACCTTTTAAATTATCTACTCTGAAAAATAATACTCCCCTAATTTATCTCAAGTTACTCTCTCAATAATCTTTGTTGCTCTGCAAATATTATTCAGCCATCTCTCATCACATTGGTAATCTCATTCCATTTTTCATTACGTGAGCCAACCGACACAAGCTAAGACACCCTATACATGGCAAAACACCTGATCCTAAACTATCACTTGAATCTCATGTTTCTTTTGTCTTTTGGTGTGTAACGAAAGATGTCCACTTCTTATGAGACACTACATGACACAAGAATGGGACATCAACGTACCATACTTTTGGTGCCGACACTTTCAAGACTTTGAAGTTAGGGGACGATAAATGGTTGCATGTGATCTCCGATACCTGCCGTGGGACTGGGGGTCCCCAATATTACGCCCCAAATTGTGAGATCCTATAAACCCACTTTTTTTTTTTTTTTTGGGTTTATTATTAGGTCCTTTTACCGTATGGATTTTATCAATAAGACTTTTGGGTTACTTGGTATTTCGGTTAAAATAAAATAAAATTATTGGTTCCAACTAATAAAAAGTGTAAAACTCTCAGCAACTATAATAGAAAATCAAAAAATTACTACCGTATAAAGGTTTTACATGCTATAGTTTTCAATCTAACATATTTAGTTTTAACCACTCTCCCAAACACTCTATTTGTGTTTAACAATTAAGATGTGTTTATTTTCCTTTTAACAAATTTGATGATTGAAAAAAACAATACCTATTTATGGATTACTTTTTTCACCATGCACGGTAAAAGTCTCATTATTTTTTTTTAGAGGGAAGAAATCCCCTTATTATTATTGTTATTTTTACCCAAAAAAAAAGTAGAGTAAGGCATTCTAAACTTTATTATTCCAAAAAAAAGACTGAACTCTCCGTTATTTCCAATAGGATCCACTTTATTGCTTTCCATTTTGTTTTTAATAGAAAATTCGACCTTTGCCATTTCACTTTGACGAATCAAGCCTTATTCCTTGCCAATTTGGATGTTAATTGAAACAAATAAAACATTTAAATTTTGTTCAAATTTGTCACCTTAACCTTCTCCTATTTGTACCGTAAAAAGAAATTCTCCTGTTTACCCCATATACTTATTCCACCTCCAATTGGATGCTATAGCAATCAAAGGACCTATAATGTGATAATAAAATATTTCCTCTCTCACACCAATACACATGAAAACAGAAAATCAGTACCATTCTAAGTTTTTTTTTTTTTTTTTTTTTTTTTTTTGTGGTGCTTAATGTAAAGAAGTTGAAGAGATACAAAATTGGATTCATATGCTTCCTAACATATACTTCAGAAAAGATAATTTATGAACCAACCAAGCACTCGAGTAAAGGTTTGAAAAAAAAAAAAGAGAACAAACTAATGGCTTTGCTTGAGCAAATGGCTAGGGAAATTTCTTATTTATCAGTATGTATAATCCAATGCAACAAATTTGGTAAAATATGTTCATCTAATTGCTTACACTTAATTCCTTTCCCTTTTGTACCAATCAGAAAATGTATACTTGTAATCATCTGGATCTGCAAAACCAACACTAGGATCCTTTCCTTCCCTAATCACCCTCCTAACTTCTTCTATTCTCACAAGAACTCCCTCAACTGCCAAATCAAATGCATCTTCAAAACTCTCCAATCTTGACCTTGGATCTGCATAAACTATCTTTGGTATAAGCCTTATGACTTCTTCTCTCATACCCTTTTCTTCTTCCTTAGAAATTCCGGCCAAAACCTTCTCAATATCCCCGTCTCTCAAATCCTTCATATCCTTGACAGGGATGTACACAGAATACTTGGTGTAATTCTTGGGAAAATGCCACAAGTACTGTGAATACGCCGTCCCCGGGTGGAAAAAAACCGGTATGCAGCCCGCCAAAACTGAGTCGAAAGTTGACCTTCTAGTGTAGGAATCCCCTGGGGGCTGCAGGCAATAGACCGAGCTTTGAAACAATTTCATTACACTGACTGGATTTTTGCAACTGTTCTCAACAGAACCGCAATCTACGAAATTGCAAGAACTCGATGCCTGACATCGATCGATAACCTTTCCCCGTATGGAATTGGCAAGGTCGGGTCTAGGAGCGCCTGCAAATGTGAACAAGTAAGGCCTTGACACTTTCCTCATCCTGTCCTGCCATTCATGCACCGCTCCATCCTCCGAAGGATGGAAGTAGGTCGGATAGGGAATGGCAAAGTCGTTTTTCCACGAGCTCGATTCGATCGAAAGCATTGTCATGTTCATAGATTCGGGTAAGAATCTGAGTTTGCTACCCCAATCAGAAGACTCATCTGTTTGCCTTCTGAAGTCCCAAGAGATCCTGCCTGCAACCAAGAAATGGTCTCTCCCCCACATTGTCTTCCACTCGGGTTTCTTCGAAAGCCAATTAACTAGATCATAGGCCGAAGAGTCTCTCACCGAGATGTTCGGATCCCACAAACGGAGACTAACATCTAAGCCTGCATAAAATGGTACGAACACAGCTGATGCAAGTGAAGAATCATTTGTCAAACACTTGTACTGCTTCATTCTGCTGTGGAAAATGACTTCTAACAAGAATTGGTTTGTTGAGAACCAACTCTTGTTGGACAAAACGCCTTCAAAACCATCAATTTCAGGACCAAGACCCTCGTTCTCTAAGTAAGGACACATTGAGTTTTCAGTTCCTCTAGTGAGAAGCTTGCAATTCTTGAGCAAATTTTTGTTGAATCTGCTTGGAAGATTATGGACATATATGTATTTACCGTAGCAAGAATCTAAAGTGGAGTTCTTGGGGATAAAATTGGTTTTGTTCTTGGAAAAAACAAGTGGGTTTTTTTGTTTGATGACTAAAACATTGACCCTTTTGTCTGTACCCATTAAAGCTGAGTAATCAAAGCAAAGGAGAACGGTAAATAAGGCAACGGAAGTGAAGATCGCAAACCAGACTTCTTGAGAGCACTTTCTGATCGCTGGCTTTTCCATTGTTGTTCTGAATTCTGAGAAGAAAATAAAACAGAAAAGCATGGGGATTTTGTTCTTTTTGTGATAAATGATGAAAATGAAGGATTGCCCATATGGATTTGTGATGAGGATTTTGAGAGGAAGCAAACGTCCGTTACTCTGGCAGCAAATTAAAGCAAAGTCATAAATATGGCGGAACACATGTCCCTATCCAATTGATCTTTCTAGACTTTATCTTAATCAAAGGACTTTTGACGCATTTAGTCCTTAAATTTATGTTTTTTTGCAATATGGTCCAATTTTTTGTAACAATCAAATCCTTAAACTTAACTAAATATAACAATTAAGTCCCTAGTTACAAATTTGTCAAAATTAAGACATAAGACAATTACGTAAGATGCACATGAGTTATTTAAAAGTGAAAAGGCGGAATTTTGAACGTTACAATGATTAAAATATACACATAAGCTAACAAAATTGTTAAAAAAATCAACAATGAAAAATTTTATTTTGTTTTTTCTTCTTTTTTGGGTATAAAATTAAGCAATTTCTCTTATAGTCTTGTTAGAAGCAAATGAGGTGCATGAGTCTTCTAAATGAGTCAAGTGTATCTTATGTGATCGTTTTCGGTCCCAATTTTGTAGAAGATTGTGATTATGACCTAATTTTTACACTTTGTTAAGTTTAAAGACTCAATTGCTACAAACAAAAGTTTAAGGACTACATTGTATAAAAGCTAAAAATTTAAGAAGCAAATGTGCCAAATCAAAAGAGTCAATTACATAATCATACTTCTTAGTTTTAACTAATTCTCAATCTATGTCAATTACATAATCATACTTCTTAGTTTTAACTAATTCTCAATCTATCTCTCTATTTTTAAAAACTACAAAAGTATCCTTTCAATTTAAAAATTTATTTTAATTTTATCCTTATGGATAGAAAAAAAAATTTTGAGCAAAACAACATAACTGCCTTATAACAGTTATAAAAAAATTCATAAATTCAAACATAAAAAACCATCCAATTTCAAAAAAAAAATCTCAACTTTTACGGCTTGTAGAATAAAATATTTCTATAAATTTTTATCAAGCAGAATAATATATTTCATAAGTAAATTTGGTCTAATTAAGGATATCATTGTCTTATCTTCATATTTTTTCTATCCAAAAAGTATGCAATGGATAAAATTAAAATAAGTTTTTTTTTAAATCCAAAAAATACTCATAAAACAACGGATCTTAGTTTCAAAGATACACGATTTTATGAATGATGAAATTTTATGCTGTAAGGATGAAAATGATTTTTCTAATAAATACCAGACTCGTAGCTTGAGAAAAGTCACGTGCGCTTCTGATGAGACTCAATCTGAAACACTCCAAAGAAGTCCACGAGTTGGAAGTTAGAATATAAAGCCAAGGGAATGTTACTGTCATTCTAGACCTAAAGTCGCACGATTGTGGATGACCTTTGGCATCATATGACAATCAATACTAGGCATTCCGCAAATTATGGAGTCATCATAATTCTTCATGAAAAGTGTAATAAAGTGAAACGACTATTAAATTTTATTAATGATTATTTTGTTTCATTTTCAAACTATAAATCTGCTACAACAAACAAGGGTGAGGATCCTATTTATTCGTGGTGACCATCTTTCTGTCCACGCCTTGCTGCAATCAATTTTAAGTTAAAGGTATCCTGTTTTCTTAATCAATTCAAAAAATAATAATAATTGCCATCGATGTAACCTGACGTGTTTAAAGTTAACTACAAGGAAAAAGGGTTTCCAATCACAAAAAGCTTGTTCATCCTTGTTCTTAATGTAAATAACTTGCAAATTTTCAAATTTTGAAACGCCAAAGCTTTATTTAAGTGAATAAATCTGTGGATGGAAAAGAGCACGTGAATAAGGCGTGCCAAGACTCAGACCAAAATTATCCGCAGCGTTCCTTGACATCATTGTTTAATAAATTTACTACTAGTGTATTGAGGAAACCACATAGATTGTAAAAGGGGTTAGTCATTGATTTATAAGTGTGAATAAAAGTCTCGTCTTTTGAGTTAGTTTTTGAAAATGAATAAGCCTAATCCCCGTGACATTGGGATCAAAATTAACTAACAAGTCTCATTTCTCCTAACCGGGAAAAAGAAGAGAAAACCAGGTGGTATACCCTTTTTTTAATATAACTATTATGCTTTGTTTTTTTTTTTCTTTTGATTTTTACTATTTCTTCTAGCTAAAAAGGCTAAAATATCTTAAATATCACATACCTGTGATGCCTTGGGAGGGAGGTCAGTAAGTTTTGGGTAAAGAAGATGAAAATAAGTAAAATAAGTAAAGAAAAATACATTAAAGTAAGGAAAATTTAGTAAATTTACTCATAAGATGAATAAATATCATTAATTTTCATTAAATATCATCAATCATCACCATCACATGAATGCGACAAAGGTGGATGTTGCGAAATTAATGCGATGGAAACAAAGAACAAAAACATGCAGAGAATTTACGTAAAAATCCAAAACAGGAAAAACCACAGGCAGAGGAGAAGAAAATCACTAAAATCGTGAAGATTACAATGGAGGCGCTAGAGAAGCTCAAAATTCACTAATTATTAAGCCTTAACGCAATACATCATATATATAGGTATAGGCAAAACCCTATGGGCCCAAAAACATAAACTAAACAGCCCAACAACAACGGTCCGTAGCGCGTGGGCTCCGCCCCTGCACCCCCAGCGAGATCAATGGTGGGCCACGAGATCGAGCATATCGGCCTGATCCCTCCGCCACTACCGCAGATCTCATGAAAAATCCCACTTTTATTTTTCACCGCAATTGTCGTACCACGAGCTTTTCGAGTTGGGTCAAACTGAATTCGGGTCACTATACTCTAACAATGGACAATTAAGGTGTTATTATCATTCACCATCACGTGAAAACTAGCCACAAATATAAGTAGGTGAGTAACAGTAAATCATATAATTAATATAAACTCATTGAAAAACCATCGTAAATTATCATCTCTGACATAAACTAAAATATACAATTGATAGAGATGAAAACAACATCAACACCGGAACAAATCGTACAGTATATGTATCATACAACAGTTCCCAAAAAATACCATCTTTACTCCTAGAGCCAGGTCTTAATCTTAGACCCATCCTTCCTTCTCAGACCTGGAAGGGGAATTTTTTTTAAAAAAAAAGAAAAGAAAACGTGAGTGGAAGGCTCAGTAGGATAATTGTTTAAAAACAATTTGTTTAAAAAAAACAGTTATAGATAAAAATATCATTCGTAAACTAATCTCAAGATCTTAACAAAAATCAATAAATACTTACTTGAATGAAACTTGATAAAATACCACCGTACGGGTTTTGAAAATCCGAAAAGAATATCAAAATACAATTCTTCAAAATCATGACAAAAATTGTTTCTACAATCATTTAAAAGGTCAAGCATTTGGCCAAAACAGTTTAAAAAGAGCTACCAAAGAAAGGGATAAAAATATATGTATATCCTACCTCATTTGAAATCCAATAACGTAAGCTCCAAATAAAATTTAATGTATGCTCTATATACGTTCAAAACCTTGAAAACTGCATTTAAAATCAGAAATCACATTTAACAAATATCATTATGTCAGTTTAATTATCAGTGTGCCTCTTAACTTAAAATAATATGAACACAAAATCATAATATTTTTTAAAACATTTCTAAATCATTAAAAATTAAAAACTGAAAAAAAAAACAAATTTCAAAGTTCACAGTCGGCCTGTCGAACATCTTGGTTCGGCCTACCGAACCTGGATAGTTCGGTCTTCCAAACATTCAGAACGGCCTGCCTGCCGAACTGCTACAGTTAAGCCTGTCGAATATATGAATCCGGCCTACCGAACTTTTTGAATTCGGCAATTCGGCATGCCGAAGGTCAAGTTCAGCCTGTCGAACTGGCAAAATCTGAAAAATTTCAGGTTTCGAGTCTCGGCCAATCCGGGCTCGAAACCCAATTTTAAACATATTTTTCAATTTCTATATCATGAAAATCATACAAAAAGTATAGAAAACTATAATAGAACAAGTTTAAACCATTTTTCCGAAATTTAAACTCAATTTCACAATGGATTTGGAAATCTAAGAAAAATGCAAAAACTTGATTAAGTTGATTTTTGTTCAAATAAAGCTTAGATTCATAGTAAAACAAGTCCTATAAGCTTAGATTAAACATTATCCAAGCTCATTAAAGTTCGGATTCAACAATCAAAGAAAATTTAAAAAATTAAAAATAAAACTTTGATATTTTAAGAAAAAGGAAAACTAACCTTTAGGAAGATTTTTAGATGAAAAATTGATGATTTGAACTTGTTCCTTGGCCTCAAATCAATGGCAAAGAGCTTGAGTTTGAAAAGTTTTAGAGAGAAAGAGAAAGAGAGGGCGTCAGGTGAAGAGAGAAAGAGAGAGAAAAAGATAAAGAGCATGAAAGAAAAGAAAAAGTAAAAGGAAAAGAAAAGGAAAAGGCCCAAGAGGATTTTCATAAATATGGGAAAAATGTAATATAAAAATATCATTTGATATTTTAAAATCAAAAATCAAATTTTAAATATAACAAATGCAATAAAATCTTCAAATAACTAAAATTAACAATAAAAATTACACCAGCATACTTAAACTTAACATAATAAATTCTATTTTAAAATTTAGGGGTGTTATAATACCTAATCTTAATCCAAAATATTTAAGAATAATATTGTCTTTATATTTATTGCAAATGGCATGTTTTAAATCTTCTCATAGAAGTGGAAAGATTAAAAAACAATACCACAAAATTAGTATTTCTCAAATTGGTCTGAAAATGAATCGATGGCTATTTGACTTAGAGGTCGATGAGTGATCAGATTTATCTGATAGGACCCTATAAGTGATGAGAGAGATTGTTGAGGTAACTCCGTACTGGTTGTGTAACGACTGATATTCAATTTATAAGTGTAAAATAAAAGCATCACCTCTTAAAACTAGCTTTCCCAATACCACCCAACATACTGTTACATTTGACACCAAAAAATGTACAAATTTAATGTGTCATTCTCTTGTATACTCCAATACACAATGTTATTACAAATATTATATTTATTTATTTATCCTCATTATTCAGTTTTGAAATTTGTGAAGATAATGTTCTAATTTTAAAATAAATTGAAAATAACAATGTTGTGTGACATTGAGAAAGTAAAACCATCAACTAATAGCAATCAAATATATATAAAAAAAAAAAAGACATATACTCTATTTAGTGTCTTATTTGACATCAAATATAATATATATACCAAGTTTAATACAAAAATATAATTGTATTAGAGTGTTTTTCCTACACTAAAATGTTTAGTATCGATTGTAAAACGATGAGTATTAGATACACTAATTATTAATTGTAAAACTTTGAGTCTATGACTGAATTATTAATTGTAAAATGTTTTTTTTTTAATATTTAGGTGACAATTAGGTGAACAATTATGCCATATGATATTTCAAAAAAAAAAAAGTCAAACATTTCTGATCAATAAAAATATTGTATATTCTTGAGTTTTCGGCTTTTAACATTAGTATTGATTCTATCAGTTCTTATTGTCATTGTGGAAAGAGTTTTTTATGCTATAAATGTAATAAAGAATTGGCATGTAAGTGAATGGGAGATCATTTGATCCATGATACTAAGGGATAATTTATTTACGATTGCCTAGAAGAAAAAAAATGATCAAATGATAGCTAAAGTACCGGCCCATGTATCAAATGATAGCTATAAGTGAATGGGCCAGGACAGGCCATGCTGGGCCCATAATGTACCGGCCCATGTAAGGCCCATACAGGCCCACAATGGGCCAGCCCACCGAAGGCCCATTGTGGGCCAATTATATATATATATATATATATATATATATATTTATGTTCATTCACAAGTGAACATGACTAAGTATGGCCTTCTCTAATAAAAGGCTTCACACATCATATCATAGCAAATTTTTTTTTTTTTGCTTATAGGCATGCTTTGCTTCTTCTAAGAAGCAAAGCTGAGACAAGGCCTCATATATCACGTTACAATTGGCTTAGCAAGCTCTTTTTCTTTTCTTTTCATTTTTTTATTTTTTTTCTTCTAGGCAATCGTAAATAAATTATCTCTTAGTATCATAGATCAAATGATCTCCTTAGTATTGATCCATAGCCAAGCTCTTTTTATACTTTATTTTTTTTATCAGTTCCAATAGTTTTTTTATGCTTTATACTGTAGCTATAATGACTGGAAAAATTCATAAATTAATTAGTTTGATTAATTAAGGATTTTTTTTATAACTATGACATTAAGTCTATAAAAATATAAGTTTAGGGCTTATAAGTTTAGGTTTCAATAAGAATTACGAGAGACATTTATGATAGAAATCATGAAATCAAGTCAAAAGTTTTATTGGAAACCCAAATATTTAATTATGCATAAAGATTTGTGGATTTATAGCTTAAATTTCACGACTTTGTAATAAGATTAAAAGCAATAATATACAGTACTGCTAAGCGCTAGGAGGAACTATAAGAATTCAATTTAAGTTTAGAAACTCTTGGTAGCATTTGAAAAATTTAGGTGTCTAAATCGCGATTTATTTGTTATAATTACATAGTTTTATGCATTTCGTGTATGAAATGTATAATAAAATGTGATGTTATGATAGTATACTTGGATAATTAAAAATAATTACTCAACGTATTAAACTAAGCTTTTATGATTCAATAATTTCATGTATGGGTCAAAGTAGTGGTCTTTAAAAGAATCTTAATTAGAAAATCTAAATTGAGATAAATTAATGAAAAGGAATTGCTAGCTCAATATGATTATACATAATTTCTATATAATGCTAGTTTAACAAAAGAGATCTAGATCATAAGTGGTTAACAGCTCAACACCATAATTTAGAAAATGGTGAGCATGAAACTTATGTATGCAAGATCGATCTCGATTTTTATGAGGTAAGCGTCATTAGAAATTCAAGAATTTATGATATCCTATACGTTCACAGTTGGTTAGTTACAAGAATAAATAACTATGTGAAATTAATAATAATAATAATAATAATAAAGATCGATTTTTATGAGGTAAGCGTCATTAGAAATTCAAGAATTTATGATATCTTGTACATTCACAGTTGGTTATTTACAAGAATAAATAACTATGTGAAATTAATAACAATAATAATGATAATGATAATAATAATTATTATTATTATTATTATTATTATTATTACACAAAATGTTAATAGAGTCCATAAACATTGCACGAGCCTTTAAGGCAAATACAAAATCACAAACAGATTAATTTCAATCTGTAATATGATTAAGGAAAGTTTAAAAAGCATCCATAGATTGAATGTGGACCTATAAACGACTTTCTACTATGAACAGTTTAGGTTATACTCATAAAGTACGAATTGTGGTAAGTTCCGGATTTAATTTAAATTGACTTCCAAATAGTCAATTCAAATTATGAAAATTAATCAATTATGACTACTGTTTTTATAAAATAAACAGAATATGAAATGTTTTAGTGATACAAGAAAATGGTTTCTATTGAAAATGACAGATTTATTTTTGAAAATTATAATGAAAAATATGTTAGAAACAAAGTGCGCAGCGGAATTTTAAAAATTTTCATCAGAGTAATTTCCGAAACACAAGTTTGACATGTTATATGTATAAATTAGACAGATCTTACTAACCTCAGTGCGTCGAAGAACTTCCGCAACTTGTGTAGAGAAGTAATGTTTTAGAAGAGCCTCAACCAACTGGTCTTCTTTGCTATTCTCTATCCACAACCGGAGTGAGTGTGGGCTCACATGTACAGCTCTTCCACTGGTGACTCTCCTTTCAACCAATAGAGAGAACCCAAAGCTAGTGCTCGTGATTTGTGAACAAAAGCTCTCATGGAGTTTTTTAGATGCTCACTAGAAGAGTATCACTCTTAATCTCTCAAGTTGAAATCTATTGATCTGAGTAAATCATTAGACTCACTCCCTTTATATAGCCATTGGTCTTGGGGTCAGTCCTTATCAGATTAGGTCTCAAAAACTCGAAACAGAATCAAGTTCGGATCAATATCTGATAAGATCCACGTGAAAATGCGTAATCTTATCTCCTGCTGATCGGCAGGCCGAACAGGCCAGTTCGGCAGGCCGACCACGTCATTCGGCAGGCCAAACTTCCAAGAAAAAATCTCTGCGAATCTTTTATTTTTCACCGATATTCTAAAGGATAAAGTCTCAGTTTTGATTCAAATAACCCAATAGAGAAGTTATCTGATCAAAACAAACTTTATCAAGATAATCTCTAAGAAAATAAATCAATTCACAATAATTCTACAAGTTTATCTTGATCTAATTTATCCAAAATTAAATCAACCGATAAACAGACAAGAATTATCTGATCACAATAATTCAACAAGTTTATCTTAAACTAATTTCTCACAAAATTAATTCAACCGATAAACAGACATGAATTATTTGATTCTTACAAATTTTAAACCAATCTGATAATTCCGACATAATTCACCAATTATTGAAAAAACAAGCCGTGTCGTTACAGGATTTTGTGAGCTAGCAAAGGGGACCAAAATGGACCTATAAAGTTCAAGTTCATGATAATTACGAAACCCAATATCCCATATTTACATTTCATAATTATCAACTCCAACGCTACTCCACTAAAAGCTTGGAGCTGCATTCTCGAACTTTACAGAATTACGAAGCTCGTGTAGCTAAGTCTTCATGACATATCATAGTGTATCGTATCCCTATATGATCATCCATAATCGGCTTAAGGACAAGTTCTGTCTTACCTTCCCGATTATTTTTATCTCACATTCCATTGTCTCACCATTAGAAAACTTACCATCCAAAGATAGTATACCATTCGGTTACACCTATGTATCCAAATGGTTGAGTGCTCCAGTTTTTCAATTACAGGACAACGCATAGAAGAGGATATCATTACTCATAAAGAAAAGCTATGGATTCCATATCTATGAATAACAAGTCTACGCTATCAAGAGTCATGCCTCCAACGTACTGGTATGCATACCACTATTGAGATGTGGGTGTCACCCTTTGGCATATCAAAAGACACAAGTCGAGACAACGGGCCTACTATTCATCCCAGGATTAAGATACAATACAAATGATTGTCTAAAGTGAATCGATTTGCCAAGACAGAATTATTAATCCAAATCAATTCACTTTATGTCTCGATCCAACACATCGTCACCTATGACAACGTGCCAATGTTTATATTCACGGAGTCCAACTCTGATGGCCAAGACGAACCATCTCCTAAAAGGGATATAGACAACATAACAATCTTTATATGAATAAAGCGCCCAACTTTATTCCCTCGATTGCGGATCATATGTTTTAGACCATCACCTTAAGAATCGTGTCTTCCGTATAATCATCCCATCATATGCCCAATTCTTAAGGTTTAGACTGACAGTCTCATACTACTGTTTGCTTATCATACATTCAACAAATATGAACATAAAGAGGACAAGATTTGGTATATATATAAACGAATAAATTCTTTATTGATAAACATGTCTCCAAAACATATTACATTTTTACTCCTTAGGGCATACATGTCTAACAAAATATATGTATTCATTGGTTAGCATTTAAAGTTTTAAAATCTACAAGAAATTATTTTGATCAAAGAAAACAGATTTTAAGTTTTAATCAAAGCTTTTGAACACAAGATATTATTCTTAGAAGATAAAAAAGCGACGAACACAGTTAATCACCGATTTTGAACATAAAAGTGTCAGAGTTTAGTATTTCAGAATAAAATCAAAAAATCCTAAAAATATACTTAGATTCATGAAAATGATTTTTATGATAGTACAGAGATATTAGTAAGTTCAAAATACAGTTATAATTTATTATTTAATTTTAAAAAGACCAAAAATATTATTGTTTTTAAAGTACAATTATTTTTACAGAAATTTCAAAGTTTGTGGATAAGCAATTTGACCAACCCGACCATGACATATATTAGAATTTGTGAACCACAACAATGCCTATATATACAAGTGCAAAAAATAAAAATAAAAATCTCCCACTTTCTCTCTCTCCTCCAACTCTGTTGAAGATTTCAGTGTCGGTTTTAGACACCTCCTGCACCAACGGATAGATCGTGATGAGTTAAGTCCAACGACATGTCGTGTCATCGTCAACTCCACTGAAGTAGGCCACATTTGCTGGTCAAAATTTTGAAAAACCTACTAACTTTATGGCTAGATATTTTTGTCACTTGGCATCTAATCGACTTGATTTTGGTTTCTACATGACTAGCATGACGAGAGGAACAAGTTCCAGCCCTTATTCCACCTTAACAACTATCGAAAGAGGCTGCCCATGTATCCCCACTGTGCACCACCGTGACACCAAAGAACAATGCCCCACCAGAGGAGGTGGTTGACACCACCCAGCCCTAATTGATTCATAGGGATGCAACAGGTGAAGATCTACATAAAATTTAGGCTGATTCACCATGAAACGACTGATAACAAAGAACGCCACCAAGGGCCATTATGAGCCATGATGTAGTGGCCATCTAGACAGTGATGACATATACTGCTGTCACCATTTGACTCAAAAGGCTGATAAGGAGTGAAACCCATTTGCCAATTTCAAAAATCCATCACTAGAAAATGGAGAACCATATAGGCTACTATTATTGCTGCGAGCTTCTTCAAATTTTGATGATTCTAACGGTGTTGAGTTTCCCCACCATGGGGAAAATGTTTAGAGGGACACGACCATCAAAAGCCCCACCTCAATTTCAAGGTTCCATGATTAGAGAACCGAGATCAGATTTGCAATTTTTTCGTCACCAATGGGTATTTAACCTATATAGTTAAAGGCAAAATCGGGAGAAATTGAGGCCCCAATCAACTCATAAGGTCAAAAATGGGAGGAGCTAAAGTTTTAGCACCAACTGATGGCCAAAGCCATCGCATGCATTGTTGCGGGTGGCTGGTTTTCGACGAGGCTTAGGTTTTGTGATCCTGACCTCGATTGACGATCCGAGACCACATCTTGACTCGTTTCAACATTCCAGACACAATGGTGCACTTTGTTCAAGCTAATTTCGCTCCATTAGAAATCGTCTAGTACCAGCTGCACTTGGTCAAGGTGACATGGACCAGAGTAATAAAGTCTAGAATGGCATTTTAAGCAATTATATATCTCTAACAAGCATTACTAGCCATATGAGGTCGCTCTAGGAACATTATCGAGAATGATTCCTAGAGTGTTGAACTAGTGAGATACAACTAGACCCACTTAGCTTAGAATCTAGGTAAGTAGAAATCTCGCATACGGTATAAACAATTTTTGAATAAAATGTTTCACATATTTTATAAAAATTATGAAAATGCATGCTTAATGATATGTTATGCTATGCTAGGTATGATATGTTGTATTATGTTAAGTCATGACAAGGCATACCATGTTATGCCATGTCATATCGAGTGATGTCATGATATGATGTGCTGAGTCATGTTATGATTAAGGGTCTATTTTTTTTCACAAGTTTGAATTATGGTGGTTTGAACTTTTGGGTTAAGATAAAAAGTTTGAAAAATATGATTTAAACTAGAATACGAATTGACGTTTGGATGTACAATTGACTTTAAGTTTGAAAAAGGAATAAAATCTGAAATTGTATTTGGATATGAATTTAGAAAATACATTTGAAAAGTTCGTTGAGTTCGAATATTTTGAAATCAAGTATGGGCTAATTTTGAGTTTGGGCCATTTTAAGGTTCAAGTTTGGTTTTAGAATTGTCCAACTAAACACCTACTCAGTTTAAAATTCGGGTCCAAACACTAGTGAATCCCCCAAACAAACAAGCCCTAAGATTTGTTATGTTTATGTCATGCCATATTTTAGTATGTCATAATTATGACATGATTAATATGTGATGTATGTAGTAATAAATTATACTACTTAGTCATTTTCAAATTAAGCATTTTACAATTTACAATTTATGATTTAAGATTCATGATGCTATTTAGTAATATGTCATACTATATACACACAATAAGATAAGTAAAACAAATAAAATAAGTTAAGAGTGTCGTACCAACCTTTTGACCTACAGGAAGACGACTTAATTTAACATAATTTATGATTTTGATGATGTTGGGAACCTCGCAAATACTAACTTCTCGAGGATCGTACGCAATTGGTATGATCACTTATGCTTAAACAATAAGATAAATTAAAGCTTAAATAATAAGCATAAAACAAGTCGATAAGCAAGCATAAAATATTCATGTATGTTTTATGAAATGTTTTCAAATATGTTTTGCGAATCTATTTTCTCATTTCCCGAGCAAAAACTCATTTAAGTATATTTATGCTGTAGGTAAAGAACTGGTTAGCAACATTTGATCGACAGTGGTGAGTGTCGGATGAATGGTGGAAATAAGAATGGACACAGTTTATGCAAAAGTAATATATTTTCGCATTTTAAGTTTACAAAATTTTATGCATTTTTAATTTACAAAATTTTGTGCATTTTTAGTTTACGAAATTATGTATGTATTAATAGGTAAATGAAATTATGTAAGTATGGTTTAGAAACCGAGATTGTAATCATACAATCTTAGTTTAAAAAAGTTTTAATATTTTAAAATGTTGCCATAAAAACTGTAACAAATATACGGGAAATTTAAACAAGAAGTTATAACGTTTAATTTTAAAATTGTTCTTGAAAGTTTATTTTAATTAAAAAAGAGGTTTAAAAGAAATAGTTTTAAATAATTATTTTATGTTTTTTTAAAATTTAATTTAGAAATGTTTTAAAATGAAAATGTTTCTTAATTTAAATTAAGAAATGAAATAAAAAGAAAAGTTTTATGAAATTATTATTATTATTATTATTATGTCATAAGAAATTATTGTTACGATGGATTTAGAGAATTAACTTTTTGGAAATTATTATTATGCTAAAAGGTAATAATATTATTATGTTTAGGAAGTTAGTATTTCTTTTAAAGAAATATTTCATGAAACCACTATTAAGATTTTTTTTTTAAATTATTCCAAAATTTAAGTACTTCACGTTAAAGTATATTTACGTTCACGATTATGTAGTTGAGTAACGGCCACGTAAGTTGGGTCGTCAAAAGTAGTATACTTTTTCTTGTCAATATAGTTTATAAGAGCTTTACATTGTAGCAACTAAAAGTTTTAGTTCTAATTTACATTACCAAACACCACAACATTTTTAACTATTTCTAAATCTATTGCGCATGTTTTTAAAAAATACAAAGGTGTCTGTTGAATTTAAAAAATTTATTTTAATTTTATTTATGTAAATAGAAATAAACAAAACAATATGATTACACTTAAACCGTTATAAAAAATATTTTATAAATTCAAAACATAGAAATTCTGAAAACGAAAACATCAAATTTCAAAAGTAGAGGTTAAGTATTATGGCTTTTTAAATGTAAATTTTTGTAAAAAAGAATAATGTAATCGAAAAGTATCTTTTTCCATTTTTATGTTTTTTCTGGGATAAAATTAAAACAAAAGGTTAAAATTTAAATTATGTTTTTCTAATTTCTAAAAAAAAAAAAAAACTGTTGGGTTTTATTTGCCGAACTTTTCCTAAAGCCCTGCTAATTGGTCCTTCAGAAGAACTCCAAACTTTGCTGCCGAATTTTTCAGAACTCAGAGACAGCAAGAGAGCGTCTAACAATGGCGGCAAACTCCGAGGTTCGTTCCGCTGATATCATCTTCTCCTCCTGTCCACACTCAGAAGCCATGGATTTCTATTCTCCGCCTTCTTATTACACTGAAAATGATTCCATTCTTCTTCACATGATTATCAGAATCGGAGTTCGGAGACCTTTCGTCTTTTCTCTTCTTCCGGCGAAAATGTCAATTTTGGCTTCGGTTTTTTCGACTCTTCAGCGGCGCCCCTGCCGCCTTCGCCTCCCTGTGTCGAAGTACCTTCCACCGAGGTATTCTCAGATCTTTAATGTTATGCAAGCGCGTATAGCACTCGCGCCATGTGTGTTGATGTTAGGGTTTTGAAGACAAATTGGGAATCTTTTTGACGATTTTGAGGTGTGCTTGTTGTGTTTGAGCTGATATAGGCTTCCTCTTCTGTGATATACACTGTGGAGCCTGTGAACTTGGATGGACTTACTTTGCTCAAGGTAACGTTTTTTCGTTGCTTACGTTGGTTTCTTGAAGAAAACTGGAGAGCAATGAAGGAATTTTGAAAGAAAGAATAGTTTGGATCATATTTTTTTTTCCTTGAGCTGTTGGAGTACTGAGCAACTAAAATGCTTAACAACAAAGTTGTTGACTAAGATTTAAGTAGTCTAGTTTGTGTTCTTGACATACCCTTTTTCTTGGAGAATAGACAGCATTGAACAACTAGTTTGTGTTTTATAGTCTAGTAAGTTTTTTCTTTATTTATGTTGGTTTCTTGGAGAAAATTGGAGAGAAATGAATGAAGGAATTGGAAAGAATGAAAAATTTTGGATTATGTTATTTCCTTAGCTTTTGGAGCATTTAACAACTAAAATGCTAGGGCCTGTTATTTTCTTGGGAGAAATTTTCCTTGTGTTTGACATTACTTCTTGAAAGCTGCTTTTGGTTTCATGACTCCAAAAACTGTTTCGGAGAGCATAATGGATGGCAATCAAGAAGAGCCTTGGTCTCTTGGAAGAAGTATCACTTAAAGCGACAAAAAATGACTTCTCAAAAATTCTGCTAGAAGACGTTAAAACTTGCAACTGAGGAATAGACAGAAAAAGCAAAGGATTAAGCAAAAGCAAAAGATTAAGCAAAAGCAAAAGCAAAAGCAAATAGACAGAGATGGAATAAGATTAAGCAAAAGCAATACTTAATGGAATAAGACTCTGTAGTCTGGTTTGTGTTCTTGGCATTTCCTTTTTTGTTAGAAAATAGACGGAAATGGTAGATATTGTGAGAAACATATTGATTTAGATTGTACAGTTTGTTAAGTCAAATTTGACTTTGATTGAGTGGTTTTTGTTGTGCTTTCTTTTAGGGCCGTGTCAGTACAAAGGAGGTTTTTGCTTTGTCCAACTCTGATTTAATCCCTGGCAAGTATGAAGGTGAATAGGAATCTTCATTTACTTTCTTGTTTCTCCAGTCCTTTCGTCTATTATTGCATTGTTTCTTAGTAATTATCTTGTGTATATCTTATAGGTTTTAGTTTCCAGTTCATTGATGAAGGCGTGCATGTTTCTAGTTCCACCTATGCTTGAATATTAACCTGACTGTACTTAAATTACTTTTTTTTTTTTTTGCATTTTCATTTCATTTTCTTTCTCTCTTTTTCTCTCTGTCCCTTGTTGATATGTAGTTTGTGGTTTAGGCGGACTAAAGTTATGGGAAGGTTCATTAGATCTGGTGAAAGCTCTTCGCTCTGAGGTTGGAAATGGGCATTTAGCATTTACAGGCAAGCGAGTATTAGAGGTGGGCATTTTAATTTTTGTCGATTCTATACTTTTCCATGATGTTTGAAACGCTACTTGGTGTGATAATGTTTGACTGATTATTAATGTTGTACCACTTGGTGTGATAATGTCTGACCGACTTGTTGGATTTCTCTGGCTTTTCCTTAAAGTTTTGATGTTTTTTCTTACTCTAAGTATATGAAGTAGAAAATATTTGCGTAGTTACTGTCAAATAATTTTGAAAGATAGATGCAACGTTCTTTTAGTTTGACTCAAACTGAAATATTTAAATGACCCACACCATACAAAGGTTTTTTTTTTTTTTTTAATAAACTTTCTGCTACTTGATTTAAATTATAAAGATCTTTTAAGAAGGCATTACACTTTTACTCTGATATTTAATTCTTGTAACTTCTGACTGAGATTTTCGTGAGACTTCTAGGAGTTGTTGATGCACTATACTTGGTTCATGTTATCATGGCATATGCTCATTGGTCTCATACAAGTATACACGATCACAAGTAATAGAGCAGGAATAGAGTATCATTTTCCTCAGGGATTGAATCATTAAAAATATTAGTATCTATTGTGATTCAAGCACTCCTAACTTCATGTAGACAATATCAAATTAATGGCGATTTTAATTAACAACAAGAAACTAAAATGAACTAAAATTAAATTAAGGAAATTAAAATCAACGACGAAAAACAACAAAATTGAACGATGATGGAACAGGTCTAGAGGAACTATTTTATCAAGTTTCATTGCGATTGGTAATTGCTAGACTAATGACAAATTAATTTTCCCAAATTATTGGTATAGAACTCTCATGTATTCCAATTTTTCCTCTCCCAAGTATTCAATTGAAATTTACCCAAAATAATTAATTTTAATATCCTTATTCAAAACCAATTACTAAGGGTTCATTAAGCACATTCTATAATTAGCAACAAAGAAAATCATAAGTCTTCAAACTCTACATTTTCTAGATTGTAATTCCTAAACCCACAGTAAAGAAGTAAACTAATGTGGAGCTCCAAGGTGATCTTTAAGCTCTTCTTCTTCTCCTTTGAGCTTCAAGAATGGCTGCTAGTTTCCTCTCCAAATCATGTCCAAAGTCCCTTGCACAAAACCCTAGAAGGGTATTTATATGCCTTCAAAACCCTTGGAAAATTCCTCCTCAAATCAGTCTTAGAATTAGCACAAATAATGGGCCAAAAGGGACACGCGTGTGGCGGAGACTTGGGCGTGCGGCCGTGCATTATGCAAGTCTCGAGTTGGGGTAGAAAAGCGGTACATGCGGCCATGAGCTTTGAAATGGCACGGCCGCATGCTTCGGGTTTTCAAAAAGCCTGGGTTGAATTTCGCACGGCCGTGAGCTTTGATGGCGTGGTTGTGCGTGCTTTTTGTGCTACCGTGTAGGGGCAAGCTCCTGTGCAACACGGGGTGCCAATTTGAGCTGATTTAGCTCCAAAAATAGTCTTGAACCTACCAAAACAAATAAAATAGAATTAAATAGAAATAAAAGTAAATATAATAAAAGCAAAACTAAACAAATAAAAATAAAAGAAACTAAAGTAAATTAAAATATAACAAAAAGACAATTAACTAAATGTTTGTTAAAACTAAGATAAACATAAAAACACAAAATAAAATCTATCAATTCACCCAAAAACTAACAAAATTCATAAGTTGGGATTACTAATAAATTCATTCTATCTAACTCCACCAAACTTACAAGTTTGTTGGTTCTCAAGCAAAAGCAAAGAATTGAGCAAATAAGAGAAATGAAACAAACCCAAGATTTCAAAGTGAAAGCAAAGTGAGAAGTGTTCGATCGTGGTAAACTCAAGCCTCAAAGATATCAAAAAAATTTAATGGCTCTAACAATATCACAAACACAATGTATGTTTAGAATTTCAATCCAAGTGCTAAATTAACCCTATTCTTAATCCTTCTAGTGTGTGTGTAGGGCCCCTTCTACTCATCCTTTTGTCACTCCGATGACGTTATACACATAGGTAGCTTGAGATTGATCCCTTAGTTGAAGCATTGCATTAAATTCATAAGCTTACTTTTCACACCTATCCCCACTAACGTAGACTAAGACTCCACCAAGTATTATCAGGGCTTCCTTGAGCTTGTAATGAATGGCCAGGGTGAATGGTAGGATAAGAGATCTTATCTATGGCTTAATACACCTCAGGCATATTACACATTCTAAGACTTTAACAAAACTAAGTTGTACAAATCCATGTCCACCTTCAAATTCTTCTAAATCTCTCTCTATCTCACACAATTCATTCTTTATATAGATATATATAAATAGATGCTTCATCCCCAAACTTGAGCTTTATTCGGTTATATGACTTTTTGGGCGAGCATTCATTGACATCTCAAAAATATATTATTTTTTTTCTTTTTTTGATTGATTTTTTTGTTGAATGGAAATGGAAATTGAAATGAATAAAAAGGGAAATAAATTACAAAACCTCAAATTGAAACTTCTTCATATAAGCACCAAACACCTTCTCAAAGCATAACTGATAAGTTTGTCTTAAAATGGATCAATGCTTTTGAGTGTTGGGTAAAGTGTAGGAAAAGAACAATTAAGGCTAAGTTATATGTATATGGGTGACCTAGAAAAAGTTAAGGATATATAAGGCTCAAATGTGGTGAACTTGGGGAATTTTTTGCACAAGGTTAGCTAGAAAGGCCCAAATGTTCCAAACATGGCCTAAATCCCGACCTTGGTAATGTCAAGCCTAGGATTTTGTCTCAAAAGGTAATCAAGTGAGTTTTAGTGTTCTTGGGATCATGAGGCTACATATATTGCATCAAGCTTCTCTGAATGTGCAATTGGCTGAGTGTATGGGGCTTTTGTGCTCAAGTGTGAAAGATTAAGAACAACACAAATCGCGCAAGGATTATACCTCGCGGCCACGCTGTGCGACATGCTGGCGTGGCCACTCGAAATTGGGATTTTAGAATCCCTAAATAGTGTAGAGTGTGGTCGTGCCAATTAAGGCCCCACAGCCACGATAGAGCACAAAATGCTAGCGTGGCCGCATAGAATGAACCTCGTGCCTCACCAAGTCGGGATTTTAAATCTTTTGATTTTTGAAGGGCGAGGCTGCGCCTGTGCTGTAACTCACATTTAGTCCGAATTTTGGCCCTCTTTTTCCATTCTCTCTTCACAAAACACCTTCCCCAAACTCCTCAACTGAAAATCCGACCTCGATAACACTCAATTCGTCATTCCACCATCTCTAATCAACTAGATTCCATCACAATCTTCAAGCCTTCATCAATATCCTCGTGTCACCAAGGGTTTCAAGGATCATTTTCAACACCATTTGTGGAGCTTAAGGTCTTGTGGATTTTCCTCATCTTTAGTGTTAGCAAGTGTAATTTCAAGGCCTTTCCTCTATCGTGGTGATATTTGACAAGTGTTGTTTGTTGGATGGAATTTGAGCTAGAACTTTGTAAATATTGAGAATTTTGTTGAAGTTTGGATAGAGTTGTGACTTGTCTTAATTTTGGATTGGAATTAGTGCTTGCTTGTTGGATTGAGGTTTCATTCATGATTGTGGCTTCTGGGGAGTTTTGGAGTTGTGCAGTGAGTATATTGTGGTCGAGTAAAATTCTCGTGCGCCAAGTGTTCGAAAAAATTTTTGTGAGAAGTCAGAATAGTTCGGGGAGTTATTCATTAGTTGTTTGAGCTGGATTGTAATTTTTGTGGGAATTCCTTAGTTGTGAGTGGTGTTTTGATTGTTATCTTGGTGGAAGCTTGGTTAAGATTGAAGAATATGACATCTAGAGCACTGTCGAAGCTAGCCAAGACCTCCTTATCGTCACAATACAATGCCAACCTAGTTGTGTCGACAGAGGCCCATGCTCCTTACAAACGATCCATCAAGAAAAATGTTCCTCTCCTGGAGTATTGGATAGAAATGGACCAAGATGCTTGCCATCCTCCACAATAGTTGCAAATCATTTAAGCGTAGAAATGAGAGAAATTTGTTCAACCCCCTAAGGATGCCGTTACTTTGTTAGCGCGGGAATTTTACGCTAATGCTTTTGAGCATAATCACTTAACCACTATAGTTGGGGGTGTGAGGTCAATTTTGATAAAAAGGCAATCAACACTTACTATGGCCTTTTGACATGGAACGACGACGATGGACACAACCTTTATACCAGATTGCCAAACTATGTCAAGGTCCTCCGTACCATGTGTTTTGCGGACCCATTGGGTTATGAAGAAAGACTGTCACTCCCACTTTGCCTCCAACGCTTTGAAGGAGGACATGAAGGTGTGTATGCATTTCATTGCCGGCTGGCTCCATCCGACATTGCCCTTGACTAAGGTGAGCGTTGATAGAGCATTGATTTTGTACACAATCTCTCAAGACCACAGCATTGATGTAGGGGGTGTGATCACTCAACTTATAGTGTAATCAGCGCGCAATGAGGGGGCGAATCTTCTTTTCCCCTCATTGATCACTAAGCTTTACAAGAGAGATAACATCCGGCGGAGAGAACAAGAGGAGATTTTTCCCATAACTCGACTGCTCACCGACAATAGAATTCTTCGCATCATGCAAGGGCCAAAAGGATGGCAATCACAAGCCTGTTCATCGTTGAGCTCCGCCCCCGTGGGCCAATCCTCATGAAGACCGATCACACAAGTTGCAAAGTGATTCTTGTAGGCTTGACCTCGTCAATCCCTAACTTCCAGAATACCAAGAGAGGCATAAGATTAATACTAGCACCAAGGTCACATAATGCCTTCTCAAATGATGAGCTTTCAATAACATAAGGTGTGTTGAAGCCACTCGGATCCTTAAACTTATGTGGTAGTTTATGTTGGAAAATAGCGCCACATTCCTTGGTGAGATTCACGGTTTCACGATTCTCCAATCTTCTCTTCTTTGACATCACCTTATTCATGAACCTGACATGATTCGGCATTTGTTCTAGAGCATCGGCAAAAGGGATGTTAATGTGAATCTTCTTGAAAATATTCAAGCACTTGGAGAATTGAGGATCCAATTTCTTCGTTTAAAATTTTTGAGGAAATGGAAGCGGTGTGGTTAGGATTGGAGGGTTATCCGGAAAAGTAGATTTTGGCGTCGAGCTCTCTTTTGGTGGCTCAACTTCTTGACTTGACGATGACTTGGATAAGGAGGAATTAGCATTCTCTTCTTGAAGCTCGCGTTCCTTTCCACTCCTAAGAGTGATAGCCATGCAATGCTCCTTATGATTAGTTTTCGTGTTGCTAGGAAACTTGCCGGCTTGTTGGTTGTTGAGGGCTTAGGCTAATTGTCCAACTTGCATTTCAATGTTCTTCACTGATGCCCCAAAAGTTGCCAAGATTAATACCCAAATTGCTAATGGACTCTCCCATGCCGTCCATCCTTTGTTCATGATTATTGAACCTTCCCCTTGACTCCGCTATGAAAGTTCCCAACATATCCTCCAAGGAAGGCTTCTTTTCAGCCACTTTGTGCTTATAGCCCGATGGTGGTTACAAGACATTCTTCGTGTTGCCATAGAAGTTTTCATGATTCCTAATGTTTGAATAGTAGTGAGTAGATAAAGGGTTGTTCCAAAAGTTGAAATTTTGGTTGTTGATGAATTGAACTTCCTCTTGATTATCTTCAACCCCCAAAAAATGAAGCATTAGCTAGAGTGGCGGATTCCATGCTCGATGATGATGACGAAGCTCCCTTAGTAGACAACACGGAGGGTTGATTTGACAATGCCGCAATTTGTTTTTGAATTGCAATCATGGGATCCACATTATGAACCCCGGCCACCTTAGTCATTGACCTTTCACTACGCCATTGTTAGCTATTGTAAGCCATCTCCTCCAAAAGAGTTTGAGCTTCGTCGGCGGTCTTCAACAAAAGAATCCTTTGGGTGTTCTCAATTGACCACCCAACGCATTATAAAATTGTTGAATCAAGAACCAATCATGGTAGCCATGGTGAGGAAATTTCTGGATCAACTCCTTGAATCTTGCCCAAGCTTCATAAAGAGGCTTGCATTCTATTTGACGGAATTGAGTGATGTCACTCCCCATTTGTTAAGTCTTCGTTGGAGGAATGAATTTTGAAAGAAATTTCTGGGCTAGTTTTGCCCATGTGTCAATGCTTCCCAACGCCAAGGATAACCATTAAGCTCTTGCCTTGTCCCGAAAAGAAAAAGAGAATAACCAAAGCGGAATTTGGTCTTGCGTTACCCCATTTGTCTTGATGGCATCATAAATCTCCAAAAATGTTGCCAAGTGTACATTTTGGATCCTCATGGGGCAACCCACCAAATTAATTTTGTTGCACCATATTGATCAAGGTTGGCTTCAACTCGAAATTCTTCGCGTTGATAGCTTGATGCTGAACCTTGGAATAGTTCTCGGTGACAATAGGCATAACGAAGTCACAAAGAGCCCGTTGAGGATTTTTCTCCTTTGTGCCATGACGACAAGCTCTTGTCTTCTCGCACCCTAGATTCTACGTAGTGTCCTCTCGATTTTGTGTCCAATGGCAAGAGATCCAAGCTCCTTGCTCTTTGCATCAACTACAAAAACAAAGCAACTAAGAACCAATTAGACTAAAAGAATGCAAAATAAAAGTCTAAATTAAATTTGAAACACCTAAGGTACAATAGTAATAAAAAGTCAATAATTGCAGTCCTCGACAATAGCGCCAAAAACTTGGTCACGTGCAAGTATACACTATCACAAGTAATAGAGTGGGGGTAGAGTATCGTTTTCCTCAGGGATTGAATTACTAAAAATTTACTACCTATTTGCGATTTAAGCACTCCTAACTTCATCTAAGACAATATTGAATTAATGGCAATTTTAATTAAAAATAGGAAATTAAAATGAACTAAAATTAAATTAAGGAAATTAAAATCAACGACGAAAGTCAACAAAATTAAAAGGCGATGGAACGGGTCTAGGGGAATTTTTTTTTTACCAAGTTTCCATTGCAAGCGATTGGTAATTGCCTCGACTAGTGACAAATTAATTTTTCCAAAATATTGGCATAGAACTCTTATATATTCCAATTTTTCCTCTCCTAAAATACTCAATTGAAATTTACCCATAATAATTAATTCTAAGATTTCTATTCAAAACCAATTACTAAGGGTTCATTAAGCATGTTCTATAATTAGCCACAAGGAAAATCATTAGTCTCCCAACTTTACATTTTCTAGGTTGTAATTCCGAAACCCACAATTAGTCTTTTTCCCAGTACTAATCGTAATTGCAAAATCTACTAATTGGTGGCCAACCAATTAGAGGCATTAAACTCAAGGAATCACAAGTAATTGGAAATTAACTTGCATTAATCAAAGGTAATAAACCAATCACAATATCAACTTGGGTCTATAGTCCTCTAGACTAAGAAATTTAGTTACACATAGTCACAAACAAAACTAAAAACACAAACTGAAACATGTAAAAAAAATTCATAGCAATTTACAAGAAATTCAAAGAAAAGAGAGAGTAAAGTAAACTAATGTGGAGCTCCAAGGGGATCTGTAAGCTTCTCTTCTCCTCCTTTCAGCTTCAGAATGGCTGCTAATTTCTCCCCAAATCATGTCCAAAGTCCTTTGCACAAAACCCTAGAAGGGTATTTATGTGCCTCCAAAACCCTTGGAAAATTCCTCCTCAAAGCAGCCTCAAAATCAACACAAATAATGGGCCAAAAGGGACATGTGCGAGGGCAGAGACTTGGGCACACGGCCGCACATTGTGCAAGTCTTGAGCTGGGGCAGAAAAGCAGTACGCATGGCCACGAGCTCCAAAATGGCGTTATCGCATGCGTTGGGTTTTCAAAAATCCTAGGCTGAAGTGCTCTATGCTACCGCGTTGGGGCGAGCTCCTTTGCGGCACTGGGGCGCATATTTAAGCCAATTCAAGCTCCTAAAATTCTCTTTAATCTACCAAAACAAATGAAATAAAACTAAATATAATAAAAGCAAAACTAAAGAAACAAATATAAAATAAAGTAAAATAAAATATAGCAAAATATCATAATCAACTAAATTTTATTAAAACTAAAATAAACGTAAAAACACAAGATAAACTCTATCAATTTACTCAAAAGCTAACAAGATGCATAAGTTGGGATTACTAATATTTCTATTTTATCACTCATTTTGAAAAAAAAAAATCTGAATTGTTAAAAGAAAACATAACTAATGAGGGAGAATATTCTCCAGGTGTGTACATCTTTTCTACATCCCACTTCTTTTCTACAAACTAAAATAATAAAAGCAAAACTAAACAAATAAAAATAAAACAAACAAAAGTAAAATGAAACATAAAAAAAAGATACAATTAATTAAATTTTGTTAAAACTAAAATAAACGTAAAAGCACAAAATAAAATCTATCAATTCACCCAAAAACTAATAAAATACATAAGTTGGGAATACTAATAACTTCATTCTCTCACTCATTTTGGAAAAAAAAAAAATCTTAATTTTTAAAAAAACATAACTAATGACAGAGAATATTCTCCATATGCGCACCTTTTCTACGTCCCACATCTTTTCTACATCCCATCATATGATCTTAATGGCTTTAAGTTGAATGTCCTAGTTTGATTTATCTACTTAGTAGTTGGTGCTTGTTTAGTCTAAGGAAGCTTATGGGTGTGTTTGTTTCGGTTTTCAAATCACGGTTCGAATCATTTTGCTACAGTATTTTCTCTCTCAAAAATTTAAATCTTCATTCAAATACTCTACTCAAATACTTGTACCAAACGTACACTATGTTTTTTATGACTTAAGTCAATTCTAATGGATCCAATACAACAATGTGTCGATATCATTTGCTAATGTTACTTACGGTGGTGAAATGGAAGCTATAGAGAAGGCTTTAATTGGAGTAGTAAACCTTTTTATTCTGTCCTTTATTTTGATTGAAAAAAAGGCAGTTTATTTAGTCATTTAAATTTGTGATTCTTTTATTATCCAACCCGGCCTTAATTTATGGCTGCATGACTGGGGTAGAAAGCTTAATTTTAGCCACTCAGTGACTTTCAATTAATTCCCATGGAGGGATGTTGACGAGATAAGTCCTCTTTTATCTTCTTTGCACCTTTTCCTCATTATGACTCTCTCATTTGTCTTTTGATAATTTTCAGCTTGGATGCGGTCATGGACTGCCTGGAATCTTTGCATGCCTTGAGGTGAATTTCTTGTGTCTCGACTTCTTTTTTCTTTCTTTCTTTCTTTCTTTTTTTTTTTTTGAAACACTTGATTCTCGACTTCTACTTCAATGTGCTAAGTTAACTGCTGTAAGCTTCTTCTTTGGTTGCATTAGGGTGCTGGTGCCGTTCATTTTCAAGACTTTAATGCTGAGGTCCTTAAATGCCTTACCATACCTAATGTACATGTAAATATCAAGAAAATATTTCAGCCTTTCAAAGAAAATGTGACAGATTGTGAGACAGGGAATGAAGTTCGTTTCTTTGCCGGTGACTGGAGTGAAATTGATAAGCTTCTTCCTCATGTACGTGACACTGAAAATGAGTCTGATTGTAGTTCAGGGGATGGTCTAGCTCATGGGTATGATATAATTTTAATGGCAGAGACGGTCTATTCCACCACTGTTCTCCAAAGACTTTATGAACTTGTGAAAAAGGTATTACTTTATAGAATGAATCTTACGAATGTTTCTCCTTTATTACATCAACGTAAAGATTTAAAGTGTTTAATTTGCACTTTTCAGTGCATGAGCTATCCCAATGGTGTAGTATATATGGCGGCAAAGAAGCATTATTTTGGAGTAGGTGGAGGAACACGGCAATTCCTATCTATGGTGGAGAAAGATGGTGAGCTATCAGAGATATAATCTCGACATTACATTACAGAGGAACTATTTCTTTCTAAAAGTTTTCTTTCATTTCTTTCATTGGAAAGGTTAACAAAAACCACTTTCGTGTGTGTGCGGGTTCATGAAGTTAATATGTTTTGTTTTCTGGCTATCTGAATTGCATGAATACTTTATAGTAAGCTTAAAGATGGTGGATGTGGCTATTTGTCATGCTTTGACTAGTTTTGCATATGTATTTTCCACAAATCAGTAAATGTTATATTCTTCTCTAACTTTGAAAGTAGATTCATCTGATGTTCTGATAGTTATGCCATGGAATAATGAAATAGTTCTGTAATTTTCCCCCTCTTCTCCCTAAAACCCTGCAGGTCTTATGGCTTTTAGCATGGTTGCTGAAGTTGCAGATGGTTCTTCTAATGTCCGAGAGGTATGGAAGCTTTCATTTAAGTAAGAGTCCAAACTCAAATTGCACGCTGTAATTACCTTACTTTGATGCAAGCTCTATTCTCTCTCGTACTTCTTCCCTGGGCCAAAATGGGCTAAGTCTACCCTATTAAAAAATGATTTCATATAGAAGATACTCAATGTGGAGAAAAAAAAAGTTGGAGGATGTTCCTTGATTAGTCAACCTCATGTTTTTATAATCCATATCCTTTTCTTTTTCTACTTTGGGTTTTGTGCAACACATTATACTGCTAACTCAATATCTGATTATAATTATAATTATAATTACATTATTTGTTTTTGTTATTGCTATTAAGGTGGTAGTTGATGGAAGCCAAATTGTGGGGGTTCTTTTACAGTTCATATCTATTCCAATTCTTATGATTCGTTTTCATATGTAAAAGAAATCTGTCTCTGTCAAATTTTAGCTTACTACATTCAAAGTGCTGTAATATTGGCACCCAAACAATTTCTGCAGTTGCAACAATACCGTGAAATTATCGATAGAAGATAATATCAGGTTGTCAGCTTAGTCTGAATTCTATTGGGCTTCAGACATCTGCGCCTATGACAAAGCTTAAAATCTCAAAAAGAACTAGTAAATTTAGCATAGAGTCTCGTATTCATTAGCAAGAATTAGGTTGGAGTGCATAGAAAAATGTTTAAAATAGATTTACCTACTTTGTCAAAACCCCATCAAAGTATTCAATTTATTAAGGAATTGATTACAGTATGATGAATCATTGAAGTATAGGAAAGCCAAAAAAAAAAAAAAGGTGAGAGAAAGAAAAGCGGAAGCTGCCGACTCTTGCACACTTGATAGGACAATATATGGGGTAGAAACATTTGTGTTGCAGCTTCAAGCCCTGAGCATAGGTTTGCAAAATCCTTGAGCTTGGATCAGGAACTAGACCTGCAACGATAGTACTTTTGGCACCCTCGGTCTGGCGGGTTAGACTGTTCCGGAAGACAGTCTCCGGCTTTGCTATAAGCTTCCCCTCTTGGGCCTTTGCAAACTGGCTGATCTGGCTTTAAGGCTCCGGGTGTGATGTACTTTTTCTGTGCAAGAACCCTTTTACTTATTTCTGACTCCATAAGCATCTCACCTTCTAGATCGCAGTCTGCTATCGAACCATTGCAGGCTGTGTACGTGTAGCCTTTAATCAGCAAGGCGGCGCCGCTGAAATATAGAAGGCTAAGAATTAGGATGCAGTTATAGAATTGGAGAGAAACCATGATTTCTGGCTTGTGCTTTTGTTTCTGAGGCTTTCCATTCTTTCCAACTTTGAAGCACTTTATATAGAGTCTTTCACAATTTTCTTTTTAGAGGAGGAGGTAGTGGAATCTCCATTCAGATAAGCCAGAGGGGCCGAGCACTTCACCAAACCAATGATAATTACGCAAATAGTTTATTTTTTTGCACACGCACTTCCACCAAGTCACATTTTATGATCATCTTTGAAGTCAATGTGTGGGGTAGGTTAATTATATAAAATCCCAGGCATTCAAGCGCGTACCTCAAAGTAAAGAAAAGAAGAGGATATATTTTTATATATATATATATATATATGTATATATATTTTTGCATACACAGATACCACCTTTAGGAGAAAGATTAAGCCCTTTTCTTTCACATGTATAGATAGTTCCATAGGGGATTATTGATTGAAGCAGTTCTGTTAAAGCGTGTTAACGGGACCACCCAGCCCTTATGTTGCGTCAAGTTGAATTATCTAGCTGTGATAATCAATCACTGAGAGATTTTCATTGCCTTGGTACGCCTTGTTTGCACCAACTTTTGACAATATTTTTAGGTTCTGAAAAAAAGGTGGCAAAAATCTTTGGTTTTAAATTAGCTATGATTAGTTTAATGATAAAGGAACTTAGTGGGACAAGAGTATGACTGTGAGCCATACTAATTATGTTTTTTATTTTTTAAAATTTGTGCCCCATGAACGTTTCGTGGTTTGTCACTTTTGTCCCTGATATATGTACTTTGACAATCTAGTCCCTGAGTTTCCTAAAATTTAACCTTCATCAGATTAGACTAATTGATCCTGCCTTTTGTTTTGGAAATTTAGGACTCAATTACCAAGAAAAAAAATTAGGAATGAAAGTGCAATACCACAAGAAGTTCAGCTGATTTGCATACTTCCATTTATACCGACCATCATACTGCTCTTTGCCACAGAGTTCATACATGTATGTACCAAACAAACGCCTGATGTCATAAATGAAGCAATACACCAAAACTACTAAATTGTTGATTGCTGAGTAGTTATGTTGTTTCTTACACCTCGGCTGATACTTAAGTAATTGATCAAGGAGCAATACTTGGTTTTACCACTTTATAAATATAGGAATGATTCAAAAAGGTGACTTTTTTTTTCCCTTCATGAAAGATGGATGTAGTTTGGCTGCAGCGTTTATACAGTGGCAGTCACATTAAGTTTCGATGTTAAGGTCTATGGAAAAATAAGTAATTATAGTTCGGTTACATAATAGGCATGAAACTTGCACTCAATTGGACAATACTTTCTTGCAAACGGCTACTTGATAATATCATCAGAGCCGAAGGCTAAAAGCATGTAAAATGAAGTGGCTCTTTATGACGAGGAAAAAAAAAAGAAAAGGACTAAACGGTGAAGTCCTAAGCCAACCCAAGCGTTTTTGGTTGGAATTAGTCTCTTGGTATAGTAACACAGCGGACCAAAATTCTATTCACTCATCAGCTTTTGTCTTTACGTATAGTAATATAATAGTATTTTAATCAAAAGAGCCTTTTTCGCCGCTGATCTCTCCCGTCTTTCCGTGCAAAAAGTCCGCTTCATAAAATCGTGTGGCCCAACGAACGTTTCTATTTGCTTGTATAACTCAAAAAACAAAGGAGAATCTCTGTTGCTGGGCACTAAACACACGCACCTAAACGTCACAATAATAATTTCACGCTGGAATGCTATTGGTATTTTTTTTCAAAGTTTTAACAAATTGGTATTTTTAGCCCTGTCTACATGAAATGCTGTTGTCATTAAATTAGAACATAAACAGGATTTTTTTTTAAAAAAAAATCATCTTAATAGTCCTCATTCCCCACCCCCTATCTTTTGTTGTAACTATTTTGTTTTTGGGTAGAAATATTTCGTCTTAACATTCCCACGTGTTGAATGATGCCGTTTTAGTTTCGCTATTATCTTTTTGGTTGATTTCATGGAAGTCTATTTGGGCAGCTGGGTACTTTGGGTCTGTGATGTCGGTAGCGCGTGAGTCGCATAACTTCGCTTTCATTCTACAATTGCTAGAGACACGTACAGACTACATTATGAAAAGGTTGTTGCAACTCCACTTGGGCGCATGCCCGTTGGTCTTTAAAATGAAGTTTCAGTTCACACATGTACAAGCGTACATCAATGTGTCTATATTGTTTGTACTTTTTTTTTTTTTTTTTTTTTTTAAACTCTCCGAGGAAATATACAAGTATAGATGGCTTTAAGGAACAATAACTAGTCATTCAAATAACGAAACTTCTTAATAATGCCACAAAAACCACGGCTCCGGCACTGGTTGACAGTGGTCCAAACCCTTGACAATAACGGAGTTGATAGTTCTCAAGTCCTTAAGGTGAGATTTACTCAATTGTTAAAGGTTGGGAATGTTGCTAAATGCTCAACCCTCCATTGAGAACGGAGCAAGAACCATGGATGAGATTTTCTCATGAGGAGTTGAGAACGCTAATATTGAAAAAGTTTCCGAAATGAATTCAGGTGACAAACTTGCCGCAGAGAGGAGAAAGAAGAAAGCAGATAAAAGCGAGCAAAGGCAATGAGTTCGCAGTAGGGGTGCACAAAGAATTGAAGAAAATCAGTTGCTCATCCTCAACTCACCGGCGGTGGTCGTGCCATGTCATCACTTAACCATTGTCGAGTTAAACATGCATGTCCTTGCGTTATTGGTAGGCAGAAAGATCTCCACTGATTCATGAATCAGTCTGCCTTGTTTGGTCGAATTTTTTGGAAATATTTTTGCACAACTTTCAAGGCAATAATTTCTAAAACACTATCAACGCAATTATCAGAACATGCTCATTTTTCAAAGCAAAACTATGTTGAAAACATTGCCAAGCGGTTTATATTTGAATTAAATCTTATAATCATCATTTGTGATACTTGTAATTTAGTTCCAGTTTTGTAGGCTTACACCGAGGAACTAATACACTTGTATATTCATTAGTTTCAACCAATGGAGGCTACGACCATTTTACTCAAACCATTCCAAATGTATTATAATATCAGAGCTCCACTTGTCTTTAACAAGAATTCCCCACAACTCTCTGCCACCAAACTACGTTTAGTCATGGCCGAATATAACCCAGACCTCATTGCTGTCAATCTAAACCCTACCTGCTGCTAATCCAATCATAGCCCTACATCGACCAAATCAAATTGTAGCAATTAATGCAGCCACTCAACTTCTGCTCAAACTCAATAAAAATAACTATCCGTAATAGAGAGTCCAATTCCACTCCTTGTTGTTTGATTATCATCTTGAAGGGTACATTGATGGCATTTTCTCTTGCCCTCCACCCACCATGGTCAATACTGATAATTCTGGAACCATGCCTAATCCTACATAAAGAATCCAAGAAATTCGCTTGCTCATCCTCAACTCACCTGCTTAACCTATGTTGGGTCAAACATGCCTGCTTGCACGTAATTGGCAAGTGGAAGATCTCCTCCGATTCATTAACTCACTCATCAATTTAAATTTGAATTAATATTTTGTAATCGTCATTTGTTACATCTGTTATTTAGTTCCACTTTTATAGGCTTACACCAAGGAACTGATGCTTGTACTCTTTATTTATATTTATTAGTTTCAAATAACGGTGGCTATAGGTATTTTACTCAAAACCATTCTTAACGTATTATGGTATCAAAGCTCCACTTGTTTTTAAACAAGATTTCCCAAAACAACTCTCTGCAATCAAACAACGTTCAGTCATGGCCGAAAATAACCCAAATCCTATTGCTTTCAACGTTAACCTTGTTGTTTCTAACCAAATCATACCCCTAAATTAACCAAATCAAATTGTAGCAGTTAATGTAGCCTTTCAACTTTTGCTCAAACTTAACAAAATTAACTAAGTCTGCACAAGACCTGATATTGTATTTACTATAGAAATGTTAGGCAGATATCAGAGTAACCTAGGTGTTGACCATTAGAGAGTTGCAAAGGAGATGAGGTACCTTCAAGGGACTAAGGATTACATGCTCATGTATAGACGTACTGACATTCTGGAGGTGATTGGATACTCCGATTCATACTTCCTTGGCTGTGTTGATTCACGAAAATCAACATCTAGTTATGTTTTCATGTTTGTCAGTGGAGTTGTATCTTGGAGGAGTGCGAAGCAGACTTTGACTGCTATCTTGGAGAAGGCCGAGTTTGTTTCTTGTTTTGAAGCTTTTTCACATGGTGTATGGTTGAGGAATTTCATATCTACGCTTAGAATTGTGGATTCTATTTCTAGGCCATTCAAATTGTACTGTGACAATTCAGTTGCGATATTTATGGCTAAGAACAACAAGAGTGGTAGTCGGAGTAAACACATCACTATTAAGTACTTAGCTATAAGAGAACGTGTTAAAGAAAAGAAAGTGGTCATTGAGCACGTTAGCACTAAGTTGATGATTGTTGATCCTTTAACTAAAGGCATGCCACCTAAGAATTTTAAGGATCATGTAGTATGAATGGACCTAGAATAATAAAACTCATGATGTGAATTTTATTGTACGTACATTTGTTATTTTAATAAAACTCTTATTTAGTTGTGGTGTTTTCTCGTATTTAGTTGTACACATATTCAGTTATTTTGAGAAAGATCAATTAAGTTGGACGTAGAATAAACATAAGGTTTATTCATTAAGTTATGTTACCATTTATGAGTTAGTATTAGGGGATATAATGCATTGTAATACATAGAAGATAATATTCATTCTAAGAGGATCTATCGTCATGATTCATATGTTTATTCCTTAAGCTTGAGATTGGTTGATTTTGGTTATCTAGAAATATATGTGGACCAAGTGAGAGAATATTATTTTAATTAATTTATTATTATTTATTTATTTTTTAAATGATAATAAATAAATAAAATAAATTTAAATGGTCCAATATATTCGTATTTTCTAAAAGGGTGTCAATCAAAGGTTACTGTAAACTGTTACAACATTTCAAAAAAAGGTCTTTTTTAGATGAAAGGTAACATACACCCCATGTAAAATCTAGAGAGTCCCTAAGCTTTTGATATTTTTTCTAGAAATTCACCATCTCTTAACTTGCAGAAGGTTTAGAAGATTCTCTTCTTTTTCATATTTTTTTTTTTTCAGAAACTCTTGTAGAGATATTCTCCATTTTTTTTGTATTTATCAATAATTGAAGGTTAGATTTCATTTCCTTTACGTTTCTGCATTTAAATGATTTTTATGCAATTTAGATTCATACATATATAAAAATCATAATTCTCTGTATGGAAATCTCTAACACGTCCAGCAGCTTACCGTTCAGTCTGTCGCGAGAAGCAATGCCAGATATGTTGGTACGTGATCTTATGAACAAATGGGGTTGGAATAGAGAGAAGATCCATGAGGTGTTATGGCAGATTGACTGGGATGTAGTTTCTAGCATTCCTACAGGATGGCGACGTCTTAATGATAGTTTGATGTGGCATTATAATCAAAAAGGCCAATGCACGATAAGGTTGAGATACCACGTGGAGATGAATCGGAGAGTGGAGGCGAGTACTTCGGGGGAGTAGGGGTGACGCTATCTGTGTTCTGGGGTCGGTAGCATTAAAGCTCTTCGGAAAGTTCAGTCCCCATCTTTCGGAAAGTTCAGTCCCCATCTTGCGGAATGTTTGGCGGTGGGGGAAAAGTGCGGTTTGTTCGGAAAGGTGAGTTTAAAGATTGGGTTTTGGAGTTGGATGTAATCAATGTAGTCCAACTAGTTCGTTCTCTGACTACGGGGGCCGCTGAGACTTCGATCATTGATGATGTATGAGAAGCTATCTCGCAAGCGAATAGTGGCTACGTTTGCTATTTTAATCGCAAGCGGAATTCAATAGCCCACTGTTAGTAAACTACGCTTGCTTTAGTTCCATGAATTGCATTTGGATTGTGTTTCACCATGCTTAATTAGTTCCATTAATATATGGTCCATTTTCCTTTAAAAAAAAAGGGTCCTAAATGTGTATTTAGTCAAGGAAATTCTGCAATTAAGAAATGTTTACAAAGTTCTAATTGCAAAATGGGTAGATTAACACTTACTAAAGACAAGGGTCGATTCGTGAGAAGTCCTTTTCAACTTCGTGTTAATATTTATTTATCTTTCCTGAAAAGAAAAAGATGACTCAATTTTTAATTATCTTTATTCTAATTCGAAATCCATTACTTTTTTTTTTTTTTTATAACCAGAAAGCAAATATTTTTTTATATTATATTTTCTCTGTTAAAGCCAAAATAATTGTTGAATTAATTTACAGCCTCGATTTGCTCCGTGCCTCGTGGAAGTCTTCTTTTTTCAGCTTTGAAATGTGTTGTAATAATGAAATCTTATAAAGAGAAAATATTTCTTAAATATAAGGCCTCGAAATTTATTAAGTAATATTAATGTATAAAGTGGAGAATTAGTGTACCATAATATATTATTAAATTTAATTTGACTATTTTGTAATATTTCTAAACTAATGTTATTTTTAATTATTTTAATTATTTTTTATTATTTTTATTTTGTTATTTTAAATTTTAGAACAAAACAATTTGTCAAATACCAACCACGTCCTTTTCTAAAATCGTCGATGGTAGACGGTTTTCTTTAACTGGTTTTGCTTGCCCTTTTGCTTATTTAATCTCTCACTCCCTCTCTCTTTCCCTCACTCACTCAGCACACTCTCTCCCTCTTTCATCTCACCCTCTCCTTCTCTCTTACTGCATCTCTTTCTCTCTCTTCTTTCCTCAAATTTTTTATTCAAAAACAAGCCTAAGCTTCGGTTTTAGTGTATTGGAAGCTTGGGAACACGTTTGGACGATCACAAACTCAATTTAAAGCTTAAATCCAAGGTTAGTTTTCAAATTTCAAACTTTTCTAAATTTTTTAATTTTCTTTGCATTTTGAAATCCAAGCTTCCTTAAGCTTAGAAAACCCTTAATCTAAGTTAGTGGAACATAAAATATCCAAAATCTAAGCTTAGTTTGATGAAAAACGAATTCGAATCAAGTTTTTTCATTTTTCTTTTATTTTTCTCATATTTGGATTTCTTGAATTTTTCTATGTAAATCTTGTTTAAACTAGTTTAAAGGTGTTCTATTATTTTTTTTTTTATCATCTATGAGTGTTTTTCATGCTTGGGAATTGAGAAAAATAGGTGAAAATAAGAATTGGGTTTAGGGAAGGCCGAGACCCGATTCTAGAAAATTCTAGAATTTTCTAGTTCGGCAGGCCGACTAGATTCATGAGTCTAGCAGGCCGAATCTAGAAATAGTTTGGCAAGCCAGACCTGATTTGCCGGTGGGCTGAACTGCACAATTCGACAAGCCAGACCAGGGAAATCGGCAGGGCGACCGGACATATTAAAAATTTGTTGTTTTTCACCCATTTCACTATTTTGAACCCTGATTGAGATTTTAATGTTGCAGTATGATTTTATAAACATAAATGGCACGCTAGGACACCGTGAGATAGCTTAGCAACGTAGGATATCTTAAGCTAGATATTGATAAACCTAGTTCCTATTTAAGGTTGTTCATGGTTCCGTAAAACTAATGTATAGCAGATCGAGACTGCGGTATTAGACATCAGCATGGATATCGAGGTAGGACTTCTACCCCTTTCCTTGGTAGCCAAGTTTTTAAATGGATTTTGGCCTTCAAAATGATTTCTTTCAAAATGTTTTCAATGATTGATTGAAAAAGGTTTTTATTAGTTGTTTTCATAAGCAGTAGAATGAGATGATTTTCATAATGAACCGCATAATGAATGTAAAAGAATACATTTGGTAAAATGAGATTTTAATAACTATAGAAATAATGCCATATTCAAAAATCGGGTTGTATAACGTGTGACCTTAGGGGTAGGTCCCGAAATCCAACTAGGCCACTTTGGCGGTGATAATTATGGTTTGTCCAAGAAAGATAAAAAGGTACTTTCTGGACGAACTGATTTTGATAAGGATAATTTAAGTGAATTTATTTATTTAATACTGTTTTCTAATTGTTTTCTTGAATGACAAATTTTATGTCTAAATTATTTATCTATTTTAAAGCATAGTCCTACTGAGCCTTTCGCTTACTTTTTATTTGTTTTCAAACCTTTTTTCCCTTGATGGAATTTAGCTTAGGATTGACGGAGAGTCCACCGACCGGACTCACGAGCAGTAGAAGACCTTGAGTAGGTTATTCGCATTAATCAAACAAGACATGTATTATTTTAACTTCTTCTTTTTTTCCTATGTTGGGCTGTGGTTGTAATTTAAATTATATCTCTACTATGTGTGTTCACAAGTTGTGGGCCCGATAGGACCCAATGCATATTCCCCCTCTCTTTATTATTTTATCATTTTATTTATTTCATTTTGCTTTATCTCGCTTGTTTAATTATTATAAATGTTTGCTTAAAAAGGTTTCAAATTGTCACATTTTCTTAATTAATTAAATTATTTAACTGATGCTTTAATTAAAATTTTATTTAATTAACTAAATTAACCCGGCACATCATCTCCCGTACTCCAAGGTGTGACAGAATAGTATTAGAGCCCTAGGTTATGAACCTTAGGAATTATGCACACATGGGTACGACAATAAAATACCGCTGATAGTCCAATTTGTTTTCAAAAGTGAGAGAATAGCACCAAGGCCTCGTTCATTTGCTGCTGACGCAAACCCTTGAAATAAGGAAAGTATGATGGGGGCAATGCTTGCTACTTTCCAGCAAATGGCAGCAAGGGTAAGACCGGAGGATTCCAAGGCTAGTCATCAGCACACATACTTTAAGGAATTCTGACGTGCATCTATTCTGACTTTCAACAGAAATAAGGACCCACAAGTGGCCAAATATTAGTTAGATTCAGTCGTGAAACACCTGGATACCCTTGGCATGCCAGTAGAGTATCATGTCGAGTTTACAGCTTATAAATTTGAAGGTGGTGCCAATACTTGGTGGAAGCAAGCTAAACACCTAGAGAATAACGAGAACATTAGCTGGGATAGGTTCGATGAGCTGTTCTACGACCGTTAATTTCTGCAAGGATATAGAGACCAGATGGCTATTGAATTTTATAGGTTGCAGTAGGGTGATATGTTGGTTCAGGAGTATGAGGTAAAGTTTAATGAGCTGGCCAGGTTTGCTCCATCTGCTGTGGCATCAGAGTGTGAGAAGTGTATTAAGTTTCAAGAAGGACTTAAAGCTTCTATTTGACAGCAGATGGTTGCCCTACGACTCAGGAATTTTGGTGAGCTTGTGTCGTCAGCTATATCTATGGAAAGTGATTATACGCAATACTGTAAGGACCGAGCAAGGACGTCAAGAGGACCATAAAGGAGCGGTAGGAGGAGCACTAGTAGTCGTCCAACTTATGGGAAGAATCAACAGGGTAAAGTGAATAGGAAAAGCAGCAGTTCATCCAGCAGCGGGCGCAGCAACCCCTACAGTGTCCATTGCTACTATTACTAATAGCCGAGACACAACAAGAGGAACTGCCCGATCAAGAGTGCTCATCTAGGACTTCAGGCCGAAGAAGGAGCCAATCGTCAACCTCAGCCTCAGACTCTACCTCTGCCTCAGCAATTCCCTCAGCTCTAGTTCTATCAGTTCTCTCCCCAACAACTGCCATACCCAACATAAGGACACCAGCCGCAGAACTTCCAGCGCAATGTACCTCACTTTCGAGCACCGAGTACTGCTAGTGTGCAGTCACCTCCACCGCAACAATATCGATCGGCTAATCCAAGACCTAGCAATGTTGGTAGAGGAAAAGGGAAAGCTCCAGTTTAGGTTCACACCATGACATCAAGGAGTTCGGATGCCCATACTAGCAAGGCGGTTGTCGATGGTACGGTTCAAATTTCTCAGTCCTTAGCCCATGTTTATTCGATACTAGTGGCACTCATTCTCTCATTCCAAGCTCTTTTGTACATGCGTTGGGGTTAGAGATATTAGAGTTTGATGAGCCTTTAGTTATTGCTTCATCCTTGGGGCAGGTGTGTGTGAACTGCCTATGTAAATCTTGTAAAATAAAGATTGGGGGTGAGACTCTGAAGAGTGATTTGATTGTAATCCCCATGAGTTCATATGATGTAATCCTAAGAATGGACTGGTTGTCCAGATATAATGCAGTTGTAGACTGCCAACTAAGGAAAGTGAATTTCTAATAGGGAAACGACGATCACTTACTAGGGTGGTAATGATTGAATAATGAGTAAGCGTCTCATAAAGACATGTCTCAAAGGACGGAAGAATCTAGCTTGCTACACCTTCCTCATGAACCTAGAAGGAGAGCCCAATGCATCGAGAAGAAGTGTAGCAGTTTGAGTAGTTGATGATTTTGAAGATGTCTTCCCTGACGAGTTTTCAGGATTGCCGCCGCATCGAGAAATTGAGTTTAGTATTGAGTTGCTTCTGGGAATGGCTTTGATTTCCATAGCACCTTATTGGATGGCATCGACAGAGATGAAAGAATTGAGAAAGCAACTTCAAGAGCTTGCTGATAAGGGGTATATTCAGAATAGCACATTGCCATAGGGAGCACCAGTTTGATTCGCTAAGAAGCATGATGGGACCCTTAGGCTATGCATTGACTATTGGCGGCTAAATTGAGTCACTGTGAAGAACAAGTATCCTCTGCTTAGGATCGATGAGTTATTCGATCAGTTGGGAGGTTCACGGTACTTCTTGAAGATAGACTTACATTCAGGATACTACCAACTTAGGATTAAAGAAGAAGACATTCTCAAAACAGTTTTCAGGACCCGGTATGGACACTATGAGTTTTTGGTGCTACCATTTAGATTGACAAATGCTCTGGCAACTTTCATAGACCCGATGAACAGGATTTTCAGGCCTTATCTTAATTAGTTCATGATCGTATTCATTGACGATATCATGATCTACTCTAAAACATGGGAGGTGCATTAGCAACACCTCAGGATCATGCTTCAGACTTTGCGGGAGCACTAGTTGTACGCCAAGAAAGAAAAGTGTGAGTTTTAGTTGATAGAAGTCAAGTTTCTAGGGCATGTCATCTCTAGGCAAGGCATCTCAGTGGATCCTTCTAAAGTAGAAGCCATAGTTGAGTAGGAACTCCGAGGAATGTATCAGAAATTCGTAGTTTCTTGAGACTTGTAGGATACTATAGCAAATTTGTAAAGGACTTCTCGAAGATAGCAGCGCCGCTGATAAGATTGATCAGGAAGAATGTCAGATTTGAGTAGGATGAAGAATGCGAGTTTGCCTTCCAAGAGTTAATGAATCGGTTGAGTATAGCTTCGGTGTTGATATTCCCAAATAGTGAAGAGCCATACAAGGTTTATACAGATGCTTCAAGATGTGGACTTGGATATGTGTTGATGCAACATGGACGCATGGTGGCATATGGATCAAGATAGCTATGACCTCACAGCGGATCTACCCTACTCACGACTTGGATCTCGTAACAGTGATTCATGCACTGAAAATCTGGAGATGTTATCTATATAGGACGACATTCCAAGTCTTCTCCAATCACAAGAGTTTGAAGTATCTGTTCACCTAGAAGGATCTGAACTTGAGGTAGCGAAGGTGGATGGAATACATGGAAGATTATGATTTCACGCTGCAGTACCATCTCGGGAAAGCTAACGTAGTCGCAGATGTGCTTAGCAGAAAGTCTTCAGGGATTCTCACTTGCTTGGCTCTCGAGGATTGGAAAAGAGATGCAACAGTGAGTGAGTATGGGCTATAGTACTATGAAGACTATGATCGAGTTTCAGTGTATCATATAAAGACGACCCCGACTCTCGTTCAGATGGTGAAATAGTCAGTGGCAAGATCAACACCTTCAGGGGATTTGGACGTGAATTTAGAATGGAGAGCAATTTAAGGAATGGAGAATACATGCTGACGGATCGTTGTACTTTAAGGAGTGTCTAGCAATTCCAGCAATCGCAGAAGTGATGAAGGTCGTAATGGATGAAGCCCACAAATCTCAGTTCACCATTTATCCGGGGAGCATGATTATGTATCATGATCTAAAAAGGCAATACTTATGGAGAGGCATGAAGAAGGATGTTTGAGAATATGTAGCCGAGTGTGCAACTTGTCTCTAGGTGAAGGCCAAGCACCAGAAGCCAGCAGGTCAGCTTCAGCCGCTTCCTATTCCAGGGTGGAAATGAGAACACATCACGATGGATTTTCTTATTGGTTTGCTGAGGACGAAGCAAAGGCATGATGCAATTTGGGTCGTGGTTGACAGGTTAACAAAATCGGCGTATTTCATCCTTTTCAGGTCCACTTGTTCAAGGAGAGTTCTTGGAGAATTATACCTGCAAAATATAGTGTGGTTGCATAGAGTTCCTCTGTCCATCACATCTGATAGAGACACCAAGTTCAATGCCAAGTACTGGAGGAGCTTTTCAAGAGCCTTAGGAACGGACTTGAATTTCAGCACAGCATTTCATCCTTAGATCGATGTGCAATTTGAGCGGGTCATTCAAATCCTCGAGGACATGTTACGTGCAGCAAGAATTGAAAGAAGTATTTGCATCTGGTAGAGTTTGCATACAACAACAGCTACCAAGCAAGCATTAGCATGGTACCTTTCAAAGCACTGTAAGGACGACCGTATCGATCACCGGTGTGTTGGACAGAATCAGAAGACAGGATTATTCTAGGGCTAGATGAGATCCGTGACAACAACTAGAAGGTCACCGTAATCCGAGATCGGTTGAAGGTAGCTCAGAGTAGACAGAAGAGTTATGCGGATAGAAGATGCCAACCTTTGGAATTCGAGGTAGGAGACTTTGTTCTCTTGAAGGTATCATCTCGTAAAGGCATCACGCAATTCAGAGTAAGCGGTAAGCTTGCACCGAGGTATGTTGGACCGTTCGAGATTACTCAACGCGTTGGTGTAATCGCTTATTGACTCGATCTTCCTCCCGAGCTTTCTCATGTTCACGATGTATTTCACGTGTCGATGCTTCAGAAGTGTTCGCCCGATCAAAACAAGATAGTATCATTTCATGATGTGTAGATACAAGAAGACACGACATAAGAGGAAGTGTCGGTCCAGATTATCGATCAAAAAGTGATCAACTTATGTCATCGCGACATACCATTAGTAAAGGTCGTGTTGCAACATCATAGGGTTGATGAAGCCACTTAGGAATTAGAATCCACTATGCGGGTGTTGTATCGATATTTGTTTTGTTTTTGAATTGATTTGTAATTTCGAGGGCGAAATTCCTTTTAGGGGTGGAGAGCTATAGTGCCTCGAAATTTATTAAGTGATATTAGTGTATAAAGTGGTGAATTAGTGTGCCATGATGTATTATTAAATTTAATCTAACTATTTTGTAATATTTTTAAACTAATGTTATTTTTTATTATTTTAATTATTTTAATTACTATTGATTATTTTTATTTTGTTATTTTGAATTTTGGAACAAAACAATTTGTCAAATACCAACCACGTCTTTTTCAAAACTATGGATGGTACATGGTTTGCTTTAACTGGTTTTGCTTTCCCTTTTGCTTATTTAATCTCTCTTTCCCTCACTCACTCAGCATACACACACTCTCTCTCGTCTCACTCTCTCCTTCTTTCTTACTGCCTCTCTTCCTCTCTCTCCTTCCCTCAAATTTTTGATTTAAAAACAAGCCCAAGCTTCGGTTTTCAGTGGATTGGAAGCTCAGGAATGCGTTTGGACGATCACAAACTCGATTTAAAGCTTAAATCCAAGGTTATTTTTCAAATTTCAAACTTTTCTAAATTTTTTAATTTTCTTCGCATTTTGAAATCCAAGCTTCCTTAAGCTTAGAAACCTGAATCTAAGTTAGTGGAACCTAAAATATCCAGAATCTAAGCTTAGTTTGATGAAAAACAAATTCGAATCAAGTTTTTCCATTTTTCCTCTATTTTTCTCATTTTTAGATTTCTTGAATTTTTCTATGTAAATCTTGTTTAAATTAGTTTAAAGGTATTCGATTATGTTTTTCTATCATCTATGAGTGTTTTTCATACCTAAAAATTGAGAAAAACAGGTAAAAATGAGAATTGGGCTTGGGGAAGGTTGAGACCCAATTCTAGAAAAATTCAAAATTTTTCAGTTCGGTAGGCCGAACTTGAAGTTCGGCAGGTCGGATTCATGAGTTTGGCATGCTAAACTTGGAAATAGTTTGGCAAACCAGACCTAATTTGCCGGTAGGCCGAACTACATAGTTCGGCAGGCCGGAGTAGGGAAATCGGCAAGCCGACTGGGCATAGTAAAAATTTATCCTTTTTCACTATTTTGACCCTAATTGAGATTTTAATCTTGTAGTATGATTTTATAAACACAAATGGCACACTTGGACACCATCAGATAGCTTAGCAATGTAGGATATCTTAAACTAGATATTGATAAAGGTAGTTCTTGTTTAAGGTTGTTCGTGGTTCCATGAAACTAATATATAGCGGATCGAGACTGCGGTATTAGACATTAGCACGGATATCGAGGTAGAACTTCTACCCTTTTCCTTGATAGCCAAGTTTTTAAATGGATTTTGGCCTTAAAAATGATTTCTTTCAAAATGTTTTTAATGATTGATTAAAAAAGGTTTTTATCAGTTGTTTTCATAAGCAGTAGAATGAGGTGATTTTCATAATGAATCGCGTAATGAATGTAAAAGAATACATTTGGTAAAATGAGATTTTAATAACTATAGAAATATATAGATGGGCATGATGTCATATTCAAAGATCGGGTCTGTAGTGTGCAACCTTGACGGCAGGTCTCGGAACCCAGCTGGGCCACTTCAGTGGTGATAATTATGGTTTGTCTAAGAAAGATAAAAAGGTACTTTCTAAATGAATTGATTTCGATAAGGATAATTTAAGTGAATTTATTTATTTAATACTATTTTCTAATTGTTTTCTTGAATGACAAATTCTATGTCTAAATTATTTATCCTTTTTTAAAGCATAGTCCTACTGAGCCTTATGTTTACTTTTGATTTGTTTTCAAACATTTTTTCCTTAGGTAGAATTCAGCTTCAGATTGACGGAGAGTCCATCGACCGAACTAACGAGTAGTAGAAGACTCTGAGTAGGTTATTTGCATTAATCAAACAAGGCATGTATTATTTTAACTTCTTTTTTTTTCCTATGTTAGAATGTGGTTGTAATTTAAATTATGTTGCTACTATATGTGTGCACAAGTTGTGGACCAGGTGGGACCCAGCGTGTATTCCCCTCTCTTTATTATTTTATCATTTTATTTTATTTCATTTTGTTTTATCTCACTTGTTTAATTATTATAAAAGTTTGCTTAAAAAGGTTTTAAATTGTCACATTTTTCTTAATTAATTAAATTATTTAACTGATGCTTTAATTAAAATTTTATTCAATTAACCTAATTAACCTGCCACGTCACCTCCCGTACTCCGAGGTGTGACATTAAGTGTTCGATTAATTAACAAAAAAATACTGTTTAATCACATGCATCTCTTTTCAACTGTTTAGACTCCAAAATTTAGTTGGTTATATGCTATTCAAGATCGTAACCGTTTCTATTACTTTAGACTTAAAAGTATCTACATAAAGTATCTGTTTTAAACTAATTGAATTTAAATTTATCTATTTATAAATAATATTACAATACTATCCACTTTTAAATCTTGGTGATTTAGAATGCCCATTATACCTTATTGTTTAATTTTGGACTCTTAATCAAGTTTGGGCATTTTGATTTATTACCATATTGGTAATAACTCGAAGTATACATTGACTTCAATCACTTTTTATACCCGAATTATTACTAATTAATATGGTTTTTTTTTTTTTTTTTGCTTCATTTGTTTGATTACATTGACTTCACGCTATTAAGTATTTATTCACGTTATGCGCCAGAGTTTTGCTTCTTTGTTACGTTTCAATAAATCTTTGATTTTTGTCCACCAAAAAAATCTTTGATTTTTTTCTCATTTACTTCAATCCCCATTTTTGTCTTTAATTTATTCACATACAGGTTTTTTATATAATTTTCATTCATGTTGATAGTGACTTTTTTTATAGTAATTAAACTATGAAATTGTGAATCATTCCAAGTTACAAGTTGCTTCTTTATTATAATTTTCATATTCATTTTGATAATGAAAACTTTTTGACAGTGTTTATAACTAATTGTTATTTTCTAGAAATAGAGCTTGGAATCATCGTTAATTCTTATACTATTTTCATCCATTTTGATAATGACTTCTTTTTTACAGTACTAAAATTATAAAATATTATGAATAATTCCAAACTGCAAGTTTGCTTTTAAGTCTATAAGAAATTTCATATTCATTTTGATAATGAATTTTTTTGACAGATTTTGGTATGAGGAGAGGTTGTTTGGTCCGCATAATGAATTATAGTGATTAATGTATTCTGATTATTTCCTTTTTTAAGTCTTTTTTTCGATGGTTTCCTTTTTTCTTTAATTAAATGAAGGTGTAATTATTGTAATAATGAAACCTTTGACCTTCATCTTTAAAAAGGAAACAATATAAATTAAATATTTTGTTTTGATGTTTTTTCATTATCTTTTCTGTTTTAAACATTCATTACTATTTTTATTCACTTTCTTGTTTTAGATTATAATAGTCTTTACAACTATTATTATTGACATTTTTGTAATTAAAGTAATTATTAGAAAATTTAAATTCTAGGTGTTATATTTGGATTTTACCTGTGTGCTTTAAGTAAATGTAAGAAACTTTTTACCATTTCGAGTACATGATCTCCCATATTCAAACCAATAATAATTAATATTAGCACATTAATATTGTTTATATATTTGTATTTACATTTATTAGTAGTTTGAATTAATTTGTATATTTTTTCAACTTAGAATATCTCTTCATTTGATAGCTTTGAGTGATTTACCTGCTTTTGTAATTGTAGTTTGTATTTATATAAAACCTATTGATAGCGTCTATAATTACTAGGAAATCCTCTTTTCTTTTAATCCGTGTCTATAAGCGTATTATTGAACTACCAACTCGTTAAGTCTTTGTTCTCTCCTCTTCTTTATTTCTTCTTCAGTTTTTAAAATGGTGTTGGCTTAATTCATACTCTAACAAGTTTTGGATCCAATGGTTGATGCCTCTATTTTCTCTCTCTGTACCATGCACTATACTCCTCGTCAATGTTATAGAATTTATATTTTGTATTTACTTAATATAATTCAGTCTTTTAAATCATAATAAACTTTATGTAAAAAGGTCGCCAAATTCGAGGATGATAAAACTGAAGAATAATTAAAAAATTAGAGAAATTAGTATTATTTCTTAATTCTTAACAACTTCACTTCTGCCTAATTAGATTAACACACAATTTGTAATGCATGGAGAGATAGTAACACAGTGTGTTTGGAATCATATAAGACATTATTCGAACTCCATATATTGATATCTATATTGGTTAAATAAAAAAGACATTCCAAATATCTTTGAAAGTCCTAAAAGCTCTTTTTGGTATTGAGTCCTAAAAGCTCATTTTGGTATTGATGTCTTCTTATCTTGTATGAAATTATACATATAAAGTACTAGTATTATTTATTACTTAGTATTTTGGTTAAGACTTTTATCTAAATTATATATTATTAACACTTTTAGAGTTTCTTAAGTCTCATTTAAGATGACATTCTATATTTTAGGTCAATTTTTACAGATTTTGATATTTCCTCAATATTTTCATAAAATTTAAATATCAATATTTCTACGAATATTGATATTTTCATCTTTGCCTGTACTTACACTCCATAGACACATTATGTCCTTCTATTACAGTTCAAGTTTGGAATTTCTTATCGTCGCTTCGTCTTGCGGGAACATATAAAAAAATGAATATCTTTTATGTAGTTCCATTTACTCAGTAATTAGTTGAGCCTGTAATTGTAAATTTGTATTTCAATGTACCCCGTTATGCATGCTCCTTACTAGTAAAAGTTGTTTTTTCATCTAGTCTATGAATATAGATAGATTGTCAACCTACGTCAAATCGTTATTTTGTCTTCTTTTATCTTTTGCCTCAATTTTTAATATTAATTCATCACAACTCACAACCTTCATTCTCTTCACGAGCAGATATATTCACGGCACTAGCAAGAGTAAAAAGACAAAATAAAAAGTACCAATGAGTGAAAGAAGGCTCCTAAATTATATGGCGAACGATATCATCTTATAGGCCAATTACGACCTTAGAAAGAATATGGATCAATCACTTTCTCTGGTTTGAGTGATAAAAGTGCTCGTTATTTCAGAACGTTAAAAATAAAAAAAAAATATCTTTAAATATGTTAAATTAAAAATAAATAAATATATGATTAAATCAAAGTAATTTCTGATAATTTAGACGGAAATCAAAGTAATTTCTGATAATTTAGACAGACATATTAGTTCCTTTTTTTTTTTTTTTTGGGCATGCCATTGTATTATGCTTATCTATAAAACGTCAAACGTCCCATTGAAAAAAAAAGAAAAAGAAAAAGAAAAAGAATACCATCAAACTTGTGTGGACTGAGTATGACAACATTAGTAGGTACTTGATAAACTGTGAGTTATATTAAAATATCCATATTATGTAGTTATATGTCACATAAAAAATGTGGTTATTAATTGTCTATCGTGTAGTTAGAGATTTAGTCTAATCATGATTGTACATCAATCTTTAATTTTATGGACTTAATGTTAAAATATCCCTATTCTTTTTTTTTTTTTTTTGAGATGGAATTTCCCTATTCTGAATTTATGTAATTTTTTTTTAATACCTACTTGCACAATCATTTTTGTCCAATAGATATTTCCTACATGTCAGAATATATCCTTGTGTCGGCAATATCCTCTATAGGATAAACCGTACATAATCATTTCGGATTAAATGGTAATGAACAAAATTACTACTTATGAAGAGTTAAGAGATCCTTTGTCAGGGAAACAAATATATAAAACAAGAAGAGTTTGGAGATTCTATCATAACTAATAATTGATTTCATAATCTCAATCAGAGCCAAATATGACAAAAAAAGAGAGAGAAGAAAATGAAACTGAACAAACAATGTTGCAGATGGTTTGCAACTGATGTCCATTAATATGGTGTAATCATGGTTGGTCCAATTTCAAGAAATGACCAAACCTGATTAACAATATTAATTCCACCTTAGAGAAAAGAAACATGTATACATTATTTCATTGCAAATAAAACTACATAAAAGTATAGGACAACATTTTTGTCTTGAGCTTCCTCCTTGTCTTCAATCTTACTAAGATACATTAACAATAAAGGGGAAAGAAAAAAAAAAACAAAAAAAAAACAAAAGTTCAATGCCTACACCTGTAAATTTTGGAGCAACCTCTGTCATGAGGGTTTGATGGGGGAGGGAGGCAACTTGAGGCATAAGGAAGTCCTGATGAGCCACAAAATGGCGAGTCTGGTCTCAGAGCTCCTGGGGAAATTACTTTTGCCTCCTAGAAGAAACCTTCTTCTGGTGCTTGTCTCCAACTCCATTTTCATGTCTTCTTCACCAATCTTAGCACTGCAATATTCACTTGAAACTGAGCTGAAAAACATGATGAGGTTGAGAACAAGTAGCATTATTAGCAGGGAATGAGTTCTTTTCTTGACCTTCCACCCAGTTCCCATTTGTTTGTGAGCTGAATTTGATCTCAGAATCTGTTCAATTATATTGGGTTTGATTTTTTTTTTTTGGACGTTGATGGGAGTTTCAATTGTCTAATAATCTATCTCCTTCATTTATATGTGGCAAGGAACGTCATTTGGGGACCTCTTGTAGGGCCCTGCAAACTGCAGGTGTGACAGGCATCATTTATTCATTTTGCTATGGTTAGCTTAGCTGTATTTTATTTCTATAGAAGTTTGTTTTGTTAAGTAATGAATGAAATCGACTTTTTGTTTTGTTCAGTAATGAATGAAATCGACTTTTTGAAAGCCTAACTCCACTCAATAATTGCATCAAATTCAGTTCACCGTGTCCTCTAGGCTAAAGAATAGTATTGTAATTTTCTTTTTCCGCTATAAAACTAAAATGAGTATGAGAAAACTTGTTCAAGTTGTATGGCATTTTCAAGTAGATGGAATTCATTGGCCTGTGGCGGAAAAAGGTAGATTTCTGTTTGTTAATGGCATAAATTTCTGATTACTTTATAGGTACGAAAACCAGGCAACATTTATGAAACTACGGAGAAAAAATTCGACTGTTGAAGTAGAGCTATGAACCCTCTGAGAATGACACTCAAAATTGAAGCTATTATTACAATTTTTCTTTTTGAAACGGGATGAGCAATTTGAACTGTCAGCCTCAACAACAAAGGAACGGTGAGGATTATTACTGCTAAGCTATGCCTACAACCATACTAAAAAACTTGCATGTAGTTGAAATATGCCTAAAAACTCGTGTGTATAGAGGTGGAAAAAAAATCCTAGAAGTATGGAAGCCAATACCACTTCCATCTAAGCAAATGCAAAAATCGGAATTGTCAGTCTTTTTTATTCACACATTTTCAGGTGAAAACCAGACTCGAAGATGTGGAAATGGCGAATTCAGCGGTAAAACACTCTTTTTCTCACAACAGTTACCAAAAAACTAACCATACATGTACTATTCAAGCAAAAAAGGTAAAGCTTCTGGGGTCATGTTCCTTTTTAGCATAATTATGAAGAGGCAGAAATTATAGCTATATATGAAGAAATAAACAAACAAACAAATGAATAAATAGGAAAGGTAAATATAGAATAGTTGAACCATCGCAATAATTATTTTATTCAATATATAGACTAGATCATTGTTGTTTCATTTAAAGATAGTGTAAGTGGACGCTTGCATCGCATAATTTATTGCTAGATCTGAGACAATTAAATCCATATATCTGAAGTGGAGTCACCTCCTGGATATCTCATTTCATGGGCAAGGGAAGGACCATCAGGTTCAGCTCCAAAGTCCACAAAGAAATTCTGGTTTATGGCAAGACCACCTTTCTCAGTATTGACATCAATTTGTAACATGTGGGAACCTTTCACTGGAAGTTCAGGATAGAATTGGCGATCCCATGTGCTGAAGAGTGAGTTGGTGACATAGAGACGCTTCCCATCTAAGCTCAGCTGGATCATTTGCGGTCCACCTCTCAATTTATGTCCCTGAAATGGAAAGATCCATAGATCATAAATTTTTAAGTCCAAACAAACAGTCCAGCTAGTGCGAGAAACACATTTGCGTTGAAATTAGTAAGAACTAGGAACCAAGGGGTCGGTAGCGATGAATTGTGGCTATGGATTATAAGCCTCATCGAGCAATCCAGAATCATCAGAAGATATAAAAGATAGCATAACATTGGAGGAACTCCTTTTTTTTTTTCCCTTAAGAATTTATGGATTGAAATTGAATGGTTTAGTTTATTTTAAGGTATGAGATGTCCAGAAGATGCATGTAGCCTTAGTGATTTATCAGAAATGCTGCCTATAGGTGACGCAAAATAATGAAAAATTGGATGCACTTATTTATGTCCAACACCTAAATAAAGAAACTACTACATTAGTTTATGGCAGGATATTAATAGATAGGCTATGTCATCTGTTATCAAATCTCATGTTGTCTTATATTCAGCACAAAAAATTAAAATAAATAAAAAAGCCCATGTTAGTATAGACATAAGAAACTGAATATCCATCTAATCCATCAGTTTTTATCAATTTCAGAGACTAAAACTCATTTAATGGTAACCTAATATAAGAACTTGAGAGAAAACAGTAAGTGTTAATATGCATTACTCTTGTGATCTGAAGAGTGATATACAAGTCTACTCTCTTTTGCAACACTTAAAACAGACAAAATCAAACATAAATCTCAACCAATAAAATTACAGTAGCAGCGTGCACAGAAATTGACTGCACAAAAGAATATAATACAAACCTGGACTTCTGGCACATCAAACTGCCAGGTTTTACCATCTTCCCCCTCAGCTAGAATCGGGCTTCCCTTTTGGATTAGTCCTCCGACCCAGACTTGGCCCGTCAACTTGGGATTTTTTGGGTCCTCAATATTGTACTGCCTCACATCACCATGAAGCCAGTTCACGAAGTAAAGAAAGCGATCATTGAGTGAAATCAGAAAATCGGTAATCAGCCCCGGCATTTCGGGAAGAATCCAGTTTTGTACTTTCAATGGCTTCACTGATATGGCAACCTGCAGAAAAGTAAATAAATGATTACTATTATCATTCGCTGCAGTTGAAGATGGCCTTGGCCTCATAAAAATATATATTAAAGCAAATATAAGATTAAGCATATGTATCACACGCACATATAGTTAAAGAAACAATACGGAACGATGAGTGAATATGTATGTACATACCTCATGGTTCCAAGAATCATCCTGGTTTTTGAAAAACCTCACCATGTTACTTGTTAAAGCACATCCAACATATCCTGTATCTTTGGATGGATCGTGTAAGAACCTTATCTGTAAACATGTAAATGTCAATGTAAAACGCTTTCGTTTTCAATGGCAACGTCAAATAAACTGAAAATTAAGTTTATACTACTGACCTCCAAGGGTATCAGCCCTGTACTTCCAAGATCCAGTGTTTGTTTCAACTCACCACCAGGCCAGCTGTATACGTAAAGATGCCTCCCATATAAGCCATCAGAGACATCCTGAAGGCTGAAACCTTTGGTGAAAGCAGCAGGAGCACCCCATGATGAGCTTATCATTGTCTTGTGTCTTGGTTGGTACCAAAAATCGTAGCCAAATAGAGGACTATGCCCCGGTTTCTCCCACCTATAAGTGCGCAAAGATAGCTCAAAGTTAAATATCCTCAGTTCCAAAATAGATGTGTTAAACCCCCTAGTCAAATAAATCCAACCTTGAAAACAATAATACAAAACTACCATTTCATTGCAAATGTTGAACTATGTACTGATGTGATAAACCAATAACACTTTACATGCTGACAACTAGTTTCGTCACTTTAATTCCAGGTTTAGGACTAAATAGCGATTGTTTTGATGAACTAAATCCATATGAAATAGAACCTTCTATAAGACCATTCAGAATTCTTAAGACATTTAAACTATTTAAATAAGTGCCAAGTCTAAAAACATAGAATATACCTTCCTTTGACATTAAATTCCGAATCTAGGAGAAGAAAACCGTTTCCCACTGCATTTCCGTCTTTATCACCCAGACAGGATACCATGACATCACCAGAAGCCAGACAATGCGATGTGTGTGGATATGCTAACCCTGTTTTCTTAATTATCTCTTCAGGTTGAACAACTTTATGCAAAGAGGGAGCTTTTGGGTTTGTCTTTGTGTCAACCACATAAATACGACCAGATCTGCAAAAAAGTTTTGGGTAAAATAAGCAAAATGATAATGTGTGTCACGAGACTTTTTTTAAGTAGATGAACCATTCCACGCTATGCAAAAAATGCACATTCGAAGAACATTTTTGATAGAGTATGAATTAGAAATCTTTCTTAGACGTCTGTGTTACTATTTCAATTTTATTTTTCTCTGTCCTTTACAGCTTTTAGCTCAATTCTTCTCTTACCCTTCTACTTCAATTATTTACCTACAATTACCATTCTATTGAGAAGGATTTGATTCATGGAATTATTGAAAATAAAAGTATAGCAAAAAAGAAATTTTGCTTAGATTCCTACATCAGTGAAGGTAGGATCAGAAAACGCCTATCTGCAGAAGGATCCCCATGGCAAGAACTACACGAGTTCCATCCAGAATGATGCAACTCATCACCCAAGTATGGCACAGGCAGTCTGTGGAGAACTTTTGAATAAGTAGGAGAACTTGGATCTACGTCCACGGTAGCCAAGTAATCAGGTTTCTGTATTCCCGTCCCTGCATAGCATAGCATTGAAGAAAAGTCAGCATGTCATTCGAAAAGTCAAGACGATTCCAGGACCCCAAAACTAATCAACTGGATTAAAAAGGATTTGCAATGCCACTGTCCTTGAATAAAGACCGCCAGTGAAAGAAAAACAACTAGTTTATGACACATGTTGAATTTGGTTATGACCTTTTATTGCGAAGACTTAGCAACTAGTTTTTGATTAGCAACCTTTCATTAAATGGGCAAGCATATGAGATAAGGGACAAATATTACAATTTTAACTTAAATTTGCATGGTTTTATGTGTTTATTTTTAAATTTAGATCTATAATTATCCCGAATTTAGTGTAATTTATCTTTTTGTTCCTTTGGATCTCTATAAACACCGATTTACAATTATCTCTCAGGATTATCTTGAATTTAGTGTAATTTATCTTTTTGTCAACTTAGATCCATAAATACCTTAGATTATTATTCTAAATCACATTTAATTGATCATCAATGAATACTGCTTAGTGGTTTTCGCCTCTTTATTTGTTGTTCCCTCCACAGAATTCCTTCTTTTCTTTCCCGTGACTCTGCTTGTATCTGTTTAGTGGTTCTATTTCTCTTCTTGATTCTATTATTCTCTCTAAATTCTATCTCAACCCTACATCAATATGGTCCCGGTTTGGAAGCAATCACATGAGATTGGAATCAAAATGGGAAAACAACTTAGCCACCTAACTACAGCTTGCAGCATTGACAACTACAAGGTTTTTAACGTTTAAGGATCCAGTAAGCAGGGCGGAACCACCCATGAATAGGGTGGGCGGACGCTCCACCTCAACTTTCTTTTTTAACTTTGTATATAAAATTTTGTAAAATTTATATTTTGTCCGTCTTAAAATCCTACAGGCCCCATCTTATAGGTTTAGTCACGCCGTTACCCCCTGAATATATATATATATATTTTTTGACTACGCCTCTGCGACAGTATGGAATATAACCCTTGAAAGTAAGGTAACATTTACTAAAAGTAGTAGCGTAGGACAGGTTCTTCAAGACAAACTATTTAAATTAGAGACTGAGGAAATTCATTTAATAATAAGATGGCCATGAAAGAGAAGTACAAAAAGTGTTATTAATTACCATGCACGTCAATGACCGTTCCGATTGACCATGACTTTCTGGATTTCCTGATTAAACTAAGCCCCGATGCCCGGTCGGCACAAGCCATAACAAGAATTGAATTGCCACTCAAATAAATACACTAGTTCTCTATTAACATTGAATCTTTCAGCTTACATGAGTCTATTTTCGTCTCTTTTTATAAGGAATTGAACAGTTAGAGCAAAATAACGAGATTTAAAAAATTACATAGTAAAGTAAGAATTTTTAAAGTAAGGCTGATAATAATTGATTATAGAAAAATCTTCGGAAAAAAAATTTTTTCTTCAGAAAAAAAAAGGGAATTAAAAGTCTTGATTTTTAACCCATAAAAGTAACAGAATTCTGATCATACGGCGAAGAATCAAACAGAGCTTGCGCTCTTTTCTTTTTTTTTTTTTTTAAATAAAGGTAGAAAATCATGCAAAAGAAACCGAATATACTGGAAAATTAAAGCCGAAACCAGTTTAAAAACCTTGAATATTCGAGAATTATATATATATATAAAGAAAAAAAAGGCTCACCAGAGTAAACACAGGTGACGTAGATGATAGATTCTCTGGGACCAGACATGGCGTCGAGAGGCGTGGCGTAACCGGGGCCCACCTTGCAGCATGCCTCGTTCTCGTTGCCCTGCCTCTTCCCTCCTCCTTCTTTCACCTCGCCGTGCTCCAACACAACCACGTCCGTCGCCATAGCTTTCTCACTCTAAAAGGTCTCACTTTCTCTCTCTCTTAAACACGCACAGAGCTCAGAAGAAACTGTGATGGAGATCGATGAATCAGAGACTATATAGGGAAAGAGTGGTTTTCTGACGTATTTATTAAGAAACTTTGGTGATTATTGATGAGCGTCCTTATGAAAAAGAATCTTGATCAGTTAGATGATGTGGCGAGTTGTGATAATGACATTTTTCGATGAAGGAGTTTTTTGTCGTTATGGAAGCTTTCAAAGTGTCCAGGGGATAAATCTATCATTTTACTTTTTTAATGATCGGACGGCTTAGATTAGAACATGTGTGTGTTAGCAAGGGATCAAGTCACATTGTCACCCGTTACTTGCAAGATAAAAGTTCTATTGCAGTGGCCGAGATTTTTATTTTTTATTTTTTTAATGGCGAGATTGGTAAGAACATGATGACAAATGTGACTCTTTTAACGAGAGGGATAATGCATTTTTTTTAATTTTAATTTTTTTTGTTAATTTTTTTAATATTATTTCGTGATATAAGAGGGTTGTCGAAAGATTCTATTATTATTTTATTTTATTTTCTAAGGAAGGGACTTTGTGTGATTTAGGGTTTGTTTGGTAAATTAATCTGAATTTGAGTTAATGATTTGAATTGTTATTTGAATTAACGTTTGAATGTGCATTTAAATTTTAATCTGAGTATGAAATAAAATTAAAATTTATGTTTAAAAAAGTAGTGAAAATATTTTTGATTTATTAATAAATCTAATAAAATCTTAATGCTAACGATCTTAAAAAATATGCAATATGAATATTGATTTATTCCTCTCTTCATTAAGAACACAGTGAAAAAATAATCATCTCAATTGAATATCAATGAAGAAGTTATGATTTTTTTCCTCAAATATAGGAGGAGAATTTTAGTTTTTACTGCAGCAAAGATATCCGAGTATCGAAAGTTTAAGAGGATGAAAACTCTAAAAACTTGGATTCTTTATACTCAAATGATTCAGATTTTGGGGGAAACAAACGCGTATTCGAAGGATTCTTGATACTTATAGACGGTTGATTTACAATCAAATGTAAAAATACTAGATTGTGTTGTTAAAGTTCTGTTCAAGGAATTTGGGCCATCAAATCACTGTTAAATGGACCTATTAGCTTGAGTTAATGTGCAAGATTAGAGTAAAATAAACAAAATAATGCTGTAACAAGAATAACACATGAGATTTATAGTGGTTCAATCTGTTAATGAAGAGCTACGTCCACTGTAATATACTATAATATTCTGCGTACAAATTACAAAAGAGTAGGGATAGATAAGAAAGCAAATAGGCAGAGTTTTTGTATCTATTTCTGTATATCGTACAATGAAATAACTATCCCTTTATATAGAGGATAAGTTAGAATCGTGGCTCCTAACCGTCTAGCGGAGTGGAACAGTGTATTGTAAGTAACTGTAATAGTGACACACACGTTGATTGGTGATAGGCTGCGAGAATCACGCCTCCCCCATGTTTTAGTCCATGACTAGACATGTTATAACCATCAGTTCGTGCTAATAACAGTCAACTCGTGGCAATCAATCCGGTCGAACGAAGACTTGGGTAATGAGTACAAATTATCTTGAGCAATCAAGAGAACCAAATGCCTCTAACCAAGCAAGATAATCGAACCTACCAATCATCAATTCGATTGGACTTCAGCCAGTTGATTCTATTCGATCCATTCGATTGATTTTAACATTGGGCCGCCTGGGCTTGTTAGCAATTTGGGCCGACTAAATTGCACCCCAACAATACTCGAATCTAAATTTGAGTCCATTGAGTTCAAAGAATGCATGAAACAAACATACCCTTAATGCACATAAAAACAGATATATATGCATCAAAAAAATGAGATATATATGTCTGCAACCTAAGAAAATAGAAACGAATATAATAAATTTTTTTATTTTCTATTTTTGGAATACATAGGTCTTATATTATTGTTTTGACTTCTCGTTGGATATAATTTTCTTACGAAGGTGTGGAGATCACATTTATACACGAAAGGACAAAATGGTTTTGCTTTATTTTTATTTTATCCTATCATTTTCTCCTTAACGAAGATATCAATTAAAATATTATTTATTATTTAAAATTTGTAAATATTAGGTTTTTTAGATTTTTGTTCCTTTATTGTTATCTTGATAAGCTTCCCATTAGCTAATTTCTTCCTTCCTCTTTCAATAATTTTTCTAAGACTACCGCTCCTCTTTTCTCTCCTTCGGTCGACTCAATACAAACTAGTTTTGCAAGCCCTTAAATTTGAACCTCAAACTAGAAGCACATCATAAATAGGCCTTACCACCGTACCACACCACAAGTTGTGTTATAGTCATGCTCAATAGATATATATTACGTGCATGTTTTTAGCAATTTCATTTAGCAGCTGCCCTATAGTTGCCTCCGCGTTACTCCCGCTATCATCACAACCGTCTCTGCTGTTGTTTTTTTTTTTTTTTATATGGTCTATAGGGGTCGCTGTCAAGGTTGAAAACAATATGGGCACATAGTCCACCAGTGCTCATTGTTTTAGATAGTCCCATATTGTCAAGGGTGTGGTCAAAACGGTCATACATTTAATCAATGCCAAATTGTTGCCTATTAAGCATGCTGTTGGAAAAATAGTATGCAGCGAAATTTTAAAATTTTTATACCAGAGTATTTCTCGAAAACTATATACATATATTAACCAGATCTTACTAACCTTATATGCTAAAGAGCTCCTGCAATCTGTGAAGAGAAGGGCGTTCTATAAGAGCCTCAACCAACTAGTCTTTTTTGCTATTCTCTATCCACGATTGGAGTGTATGTGGGCGCACATCGTACAGCTATTTCTCGATGACTCTCCTTCTAACCGATTGAGAAATACCCAAAACTACCGTTCGTGATTTGTGAACAATAGTTCTTCAGGGAAGTTTCAAAGATTTCAAAGACACTCAAACTAGAGTGCTCACTGTTGATCTCTCAACTGATCTAAATAACTTATAAGTCTCACTCCCTATTTATAGAGGTTGGACCCAGGGGTTAGCTCTTATCAGGTAAGGTCTCAAAAATTTGAATCTAAATCAATATATGATAAAATCGCGTAAAAACGTGTGATTAGATAATTGTTAGGTCGGCAGGCCGAACTGGCAAATTGGCTTGCCAAACTTACGATAAATGATCCCTAAGAATCTTTTATTTCCTACCCGAGATTCTTAGCATAAAGCCTCAGTTTTAATTTAAATAACCCAATAGAGAAGTTATCTGATTAAAACAACCATATCTAGATAATCTCTAGGAAAATAAATATTCTCGATAATTCAACAAGTTTATCTTGAATTAAATTTTAACAAAATTAATTCAACAGATAAACAAATATGAATTATCTGTTCTTATTAAATTTCAACCAATTTAATAATTTAAAAGCATGCTGTATCATTATAGGATTTATCATGAGCTAGCAAATGGGACTTGATGGACTATATAGTTCAAGCTCTTGATAATTATGAAACCCAATATCCTAGATATACATTTCATAATTATCAACTATAACGCTACTTCACTAGAAGCTTAGAGCTGCACTCTTGAACTATTTAGAATTACAAAGCTCGAATTGTTAAGTCTCAATGACATATCATAATGTATTGTATCCCCATAAGATTATCCATAATCGGCTTAAGGGTAAATTCTGTCTTACCTTTTCGATTATTTTTCTCTTACATTCCACTATCTTACTATCAGAAAACCCACCATCTAAAGACTGTATTCCATTCGGTTACACCTATGTATCTAAATAGCTAAGCGCTTCAGTTTTTCAATTATAGGATAACGCATATAAAAGGATATCAACGACTCCTAAAGAGTAATAATAGATTTCATATCTTTGAATAATAAGTCTATGCTATCAAGAGTTATGTCTCTAACGTACCAACATACGTACCAATATAAATTGTGGATGTCACCCTTTAGTACATTAAAAGACATAAGTCAAGACAACAGGTTCACTATTCATCTCAAGATTAAGATACAACACATATGATTGTCTAAAGTGAATTGATTTGTTGAAACAAAATTATTAATCCAAATCAATTCCACTTTATGCCCCAATCTAATACATCATCACCTATGACAATGTACTAATATTTCTATCGCGGAGTCCACCTTCAATGGCGAAGGTAAACCATCTCCCGATAGAGATATAGACAACATAACAATCTTTGCATGAATAAAGCTCCTAACTTTATTCCCTCGATTGTAGATCTTATAATTTAGACTGTTACCTTTAGAATCATGTCTTCCGCATAATCTGTCCATCATATGCTTGATTTTAAAGATTTAGAATGATAATCTCAGACTTTTGTTTGCTTATGATACATTCAACAAATATGAATGTAAAGAGGACAACATTTGGTATATAAATAATAAATAAATTCTTTATTGATAAAATGTCTCAAAAAACATATTACATTTTTACTCCTTAGGGCATACATGTCTAACAATATCTTACTTGCATGAAGTAAGTAAATATGCAAATCCCCCATCCCCATAGCTTCCACATGCCTCTCGAAAATTCTCGCAGTTAACGTCTTCGTGAATGGATCGACTAAATTGTCCTCGAATGTGATTTTGCATACAACAATATGCCTACCCTCAACGAAGTTCTTTATCACATAATACTTTCGATCAATATGCTTCCTCTTCTTATGAAATCTTGGTTCCTTAGTATTAGCTACAGTCGCACTGTTATCACATTACAGTGATACTGCCTTATCCATACCAGGAACTACCTCAAGATCCCCAAGGAACTTGTGGAGCCACACTACTTCTTTCAAAGCATCACTAACTGCCACATACTTGTTAGACATGTATGCCCTAAGGAGTAAAAATGTAATACATTTTTGGAGACATTTTTATCAATAAAGAATTTATTTATTTATATATACCAAATCTTGTCCTCTTTATGTTCATATTCGTTGAATGTATGATAAGCAAACAATAGTCTGAGACTGTCAGTCTAAACCTTAAGAATTGGGCATATGATGGACTGATTATGCGAAAAACATGATTCTTAAGGTGATGGTCTGAAACATATGATCCGCAATCGAGGGAATAAAGTTGGACACTTTATTCATGTAAAGATTGTTATGATGTCTATATCCCTTATGGGAGATGGTTTGTCTTGACCGTCGGAGTTGGACTCCATGAATAGAAACATTGGCACGTTGTCATAGGTGACGATGTGTTGGATCGGGACATAAAGTGAATTGATTTGGATTAATAATTTTGTCTTGAAAAATCGATTCATTTTAGACAATCATTTGTATTGTATCTTAATTTTGAGATGAATAGTGGGCCCGTTGTTTCGACTTGTGTCTTTTGATGTGCCAAAGGGTGACACCCACATCTCAATAGTGGTATGCATGTCGGTACGTTGGAGGCATGACTCTTGATAGTGTAGACTTGTTATTCATAGATATGGAATCCATAGCTCCTCTTTAGAAGTAATGATATCCTCCTATATGCATTGTCCTGTAATTGGAAAACTGGAGCACTTAACCATTTGGATACATAGGTGTAACCGAATGGTATACTATCTTTGGATGGTAAGTTTTCTAATGGTGAGACAATAGAACATAAGATAAAAATAATCGGGAAGGTAAGACAGAACTTGTCCTTAAGCCGATTATGGATGATCATATGGGGATGCGATATACTATGATATGTCATGGAGACTTAGCTACACGAGCTTCGTAATTCTATAAAGTTCGAGAGTGCAGCTCCAAGCTTTTAGTGGAGTAGCGTTAGAGTTGATAATTGTGAAATGTATATCTGGGATATTGGGTTTCATAATTATTATGAGCTTGAACTTTATAGGTCCATTTTGGTCCCCTTTGCTAGCTCACAAAATCCTGTAACGACACGGCGTGCTTTTCCAATAATTGGTGACTTATGTCGGATTTATCATATTGGTTTAAAATTTGAAAGAATTAAATAATTCATGTCTGTTTATCAGTTGAATTAATTTTGTAAGAAATTAGTTCAAGATAAACTTGTTGAATTATTGCGATCAGATAATTCTTGTCTGTTTATCGGTTGTTTTAATTTTGGACAAATTAGATCAAGATAAACTTGTAGAATTATTGTGAATTGATTTATTTTCTTAGAGATTATCTTGATAAAGTTTGTTTTTATCAGATAACTTCTCTATTGGGTTATTTGAATCGAAACTGAGACTTTATCCTTTAGAATCTCGGGTTGAAAATAAAAGATTCGTGAAGATTTTTTCTCGGGAGTTTGGTCTACCGGATGACGTGTTCGGCCTACCGATGGGGCCTGTTCGGCCTACCGATCAACGAGAGATAAGATTACGCATTTTCACGTGGATCTTATCAGATATTGATCTGAACTTGATTCTATTTCGAGTTTTTGAGACCTAATCTGATAAGGACTGACCCCAGGACCAATAGCTATATAAAGGGAGTGAGTCTCATGATTTACTCAGATCAATTGAGAGATTAAGAGTGATACTCTTCTAGTGAGCATCTAAAAACTCCCTGAGAGCTTTTGTTCACAAATCATGAACACTAGTTTTGTGTTCTCTCTATTGGTTGGAAGGAGAGTCACCGGTGAAAGAGCTATACGTGTGAGCCCACACTCACTCCGGTTGTAGATAGAGAATTGCAAAGAAGACCAATTGGTTGAGGCTCTTCTGGAACCTTACTTCTCTACACAGGTTACAGAGGTTCTTCGGCACACAGTGGTTAGTAAGATCTGTCTAATTTATACATATAACATGTCAAACTTATATTGTTTGAAAATACTCTGATGAAAAAAATTTTTAAAATTCCGCTGTGCACTTTGTTTCTAACAATACTCGGCCTCCATCGTTGAATCTAAAGTGCAATTTTGCTTGACACTTCTCCAAACAATAGCATCATCGCCCAGAGTAAACACAAAACCTAAAGTCGATCTCCTCGAATCCAGATAAGATTAGAAATCTAAATTAGTATATCCTAGAGGTGTTAAATCCTTACCCGAATATACAAGCCTATACCCTCGAGTCCTTCTTAGGTACTTGAAAATATGCTTGATCGCAACCCAATGGTTCGGTCCGAGATTCGCCTGAAATCGACTTACTATCCCAATCGTATAACTAAAATCTGGTTAAGTCAAAGCATGACATACATGAGACTACCTACTGCCAAAGCATAAGGCAACTTCTTCATGTATTTTCTTTCTTCATTAGACTTTGACGAGTCCTTCTTAGAAAGAGTAATTCCAGATCTAGATGGTCGCCCACCTTTATTGGAATCCTGCATTGCAAACCTTTTGAGAATTTTGTCTATGTAGCTAGCTTAAGACAAAGCTATGATTCTGTTCTTCCTATCTCGAAAGATCTGGATACCGAGAATAAAATTAGCTTCACCTAATGTAACACCCGCCTATTTCATGTAACAGAATTATGTAATGATAGTAACGTCATTAAGTGTTATCCATATTTATTTATGATATTATTGTCACTAACCATTTATCTTAAGTTTTAAGACAGGTGACGATCGCGTGGAATTGATGTGCTCAAGTGTTCATGTTAATTTCAATGTATGTTTATTTATGATGCAATGATGACTTGAATGCTATGATGTAATGTATTTTAAGGACAGTTCGGCATGCCGGACTATCAAGTTAGGCAGGCCGAATAGCCTTTCAAGGATCGGCAGGCCGAACCTCATGGAATCGGCAGGCCGAAGTTAAGAATCGGCAGGCCTATGACAGCTGACGAGCAGTCAGTAGAAATCTCTCCAAATTTGTGACTGTGATGATTACGATGATTGGATGGTTTAATGTGATTAATTGACATATTTATGGATTAATTTTCTCATTTAAGGAAATAAAACATTTGACTTTTGATTGATTGAATGTAATTGATATGGTTTCCCTTTTTGAAGTGTTGAAATATGGTAAGATAAGATGACGATTTGACTTTCCCTCATTTCTCTCCATTCTCCATGCAAATTAGTCCAACATTAGACAGAAAATTCTTGACATAATTGAGGGTCTTGAAATATTTTACGTTATGCTCATTTACATTATTCTCTTTTCACGATAAAATTTTTACTCTCTCTCTTTCTCTCCTCTCTCTTTTTCACGTTTCCTCTTCATTCCTTCTCAAATTTTCTCTGCTATTATTTGTAAGAAATATTGAGTTTCCATTGGGGTTAAGTTCAAGGATTTTGGAAAGAAATTTTTAAGGTAAGAACTCATTTTTTTTCGGTAATTTTGAAAAAAATTTCTCCTCCTCAATCCCTCTACCGTAACTTTGTCTAGGTATTATATTTTGTTCTGAATTTTTAATATGATGTTCATATGTGTGTTATGTTAATGTTCTTTCAAGTTTCAAGTTATTTTGATTTTTCTATATTAAGTTATGAATTTTCTACCCTCTACTACTCACAGTAAAATATTGTTGTTTGGTTTTGATGCACGAAGATGCGATTTGTGTTCAAGGGGTAAATGCGCTTTGTTTGCTACGAAATTTGGGTAGAATGTTCATGTATATGTTAAGTTATGAACTAGAAATTTGGTGATTATTTGATGAGTATTTTGTGTGTTATGAAATTTTTATTGAGACTAGGTCAAGAAACTGCTTTAATAGTGTTATTATTGGACTTTTGTATTATGTGATGTTTTGTATGTTTAAATAATTTTATTGATGATGAAATAATTTTATGATATTGTAATATATGTTAGTTATGAAATTTATAATTTCTTGAAAGGAAAGGATATGTGATGGAATATGCAAATAGAAGTTATTATGTGATGATGATTTTATAGTTTTATGAAAGTAAATGTTAATTACTATTTTTATGAATGTATGACATGACCACATGATGAAGCGAGCACATCGAGACTGTGGCGTTGCCACCTACTAAGTCTACTAAGTTAAGGTTAAGTAAGCTATACAAGTAAGTACATTCTCACCTGCAACATGATATGTTTTATAAAAGGTTTGAAATTATGTTCATGATGATATCTATGATGATTTTATGATGGTTTCATTTTTATTCTCATGAAAGATTTAATGCTCAAAAGTTATGCATATATGATGATGTATTTCAAAAGTATGAGAGTTTATATATGTATATATGTATCACCTAAATAAGTGTTGCATACCAATGTTATGAAATGATATGATATGATGTCATGTTTGGTTTAGGATTAGCTACCCTTCTCCTCTCATGACGGCGTGCCTACAATGATGATGATGGTGCAACACTTGGGCCCTTAAGATAAAATGGAATAAGTTTTAATATGGTCAAAGAATGAAAGATATGTTTCTATGAAAATGTGCTTAATGCACTATTATGAAAATGATAATGATGTTTATGAAATGTTTTTATATTGTGAGAAATATATGTACTTACTAAGCATTAGCTTATTCAAGTTTATATCATGTTGTAGATAAGGGTAAGAAGGTCATGGACTAGATGGAGGATATGGAAAGGCGTGTGAGCAAAGGACGATGAGTTGTAATCGGAAGAATGCCAAAGAAGCAAGTTTTATGATTAAACAATGTTTATAATTTTGGAACATATTATTTGATGAGTTTTTAATGATTTCATGAACTATGTTTTAATATTTTTCTTTATTAAGTATATGGTCTTCCACTTATTGAATCATATCTTTAAATTAAATTTTCTAATGTTTTTCTTTAAAGTCGATCGGCCTGCAGAATAATGATGTTCGGCCTGCCGATCTTAGCAAAGTTTAATACCCAGTTTTGCAGAGCCTCGAGCGGCCTGCCGGTAGATGAACTCCGGCCTGCCGATCCAGTTCGGCTTGCCGAAGTAATAGGTTCGGCGTGCCGAACCGAGAACGAAGAATTTGTTTAAGATACTTTAAAGTTTGTTGATTGTTTTAAAATATTACGATGTTTCATGATAAAATATGATTTTATCAATTGTTTTATTTTATATATAAAGGATGTTTATGATAAATTTAATATTTAATTGATTTATTAATAATATGGATTAAGTTATCAAATGTTGTAAAAAAAAAAATTTATACATGGATCCTGGTTATGATTTCTTAGTTATGCTTTCAACTAAGTTTTGTTCTAATAGTTTACCTTACATAAAAAGTATGTTATGGATGAATGTATGATATCTATGACGTCCGAAACGGGGCGCTACAGGCTTTGGTATCAGAGCGAATTTCCATTTACAATTCATATCGTCACACGTCAGTCCAAGTCCTCCAAGTAAGTATGTTTTAAAGTTAGATGTTTTGATGCAAGTATAACAATAAGAATGAGGTTTAGATGTTTAATGATTAATGCTCTAGTAGTGAAAACCTGTCTCATATTAGAGGATTATTTCTAAGTTTCTAATTCTTTTAGGAAATTAACGATGGACGGCCACAGAAGAATGCAAACACGCACCCAGACCAATGAAAGGCTTATGACGATGATCGCCGAGCTACGAAGGCAGTTGGAGGATCAAAGAAGAGAGATTGCCGAATTGAGGGACAATGGTCAGAACGGCGAACGACGAGGCAATGATGAGCCTCCTCCTCCTCCGCTGCAACAACAAGTTAAAGAAGTCCCAGCTCCTATTGCTGAACCAAGAGCGGCCTATCAAGAACCCCTTCTAGTCAGATGGAAGAGGGTTAAGCCAGCAGACTTTGAGGGTTCTAAGGATCTGCTAGTAGCTCAAGGATGGTTAAAGACGATTGAGGCCACCCTAAGACTCATAGGCTTCACAGATAATGAAAAGGTTCTCTGTGCTTCGTACTGCCTTACCATGGAGGCTAGGATCTGGTGGGATGGCATCGAACAGAGCCGGAACGTTGAAGAAATGTCATGGGTTGACTTCATTCATGAGTTCAACACAAAGTTTTTCCACATGAACATTACAAGGAAGCATTATGAGGAGTTCGAGAACCTGCGCCAGGGAGATATGTCAGTTACAGATGTTGTGACGAAGTTTGACCAGCTAGCTCGCCTATGCCTAGGGATGGTTATTGATGAAAGTGAAAGGGTCAGAAAATTGATCAGAGCCCTCAGGCCAGAGATCGCCGCGATCGTTGATGGGGCAAGTCCACCCAGGATTCAAGAACAGGTTGTTATGAGGGCCCAATGTGCGGAGTTCCATTTGTCAAAGCTAAGAAGAAATCAACCTCAACCTGGTTAGCAAGCCAACAATGCAAACAACCAGAGCCACCCTCCACACAGAAACAACAACAACAGCAACAACAACCAAAATTGGAGGAACAATAAGAGGAAGGGCAATCCTCAAAACCAATAGGGCCAAGACAACAAGAGGCATAATGATGGTCAGCACGACAACAATAGCAGCCGGTTTTAACGATGCACCAAATGTGGAAAGAAACATCCAGAAGAATGCAGTCTAGGAATAAACCAATGTTTTATTTGTGGGCATGAAGATCATTTTGTCAAGAACTGCCCCAAACTGATGAATGCTAATGTCCCTCAAAGAGCTCCTCCTTAAGCCCAACTCCATCAGATGCAAGCTTCCCTTGAAGGGCCACTAATCAGTCAAGGAAGGCTTGAAGCCCCACCTACGAATGCCCGCATTTATGCCATGACAAAGGAACAAGTGGCTGCTGAAGCTTCTAATGTGGTCATAGGTCAGATAACAAGTTTATCTATTGATGCTTATGTTCTTTTTGATACGGGTGTCACACATTCTTTTATATCAACATCATTTGCTAAGAAGTTAGAGGTTCATTTAGAGCCTATGAGACAAGGATTCACTATGACACTACCCTCTGGGGAAGTGATATTATCTACGCACTGTCTGCGTACAGTACTCCTATGGATTTCTGATAGGGAACTTTACGTCGATCTCATTGTGATCGACTTGTATGACTACGATATAATTCTTGGAATGGATTTTCTAAGCAAGTACAAAAAACAAACAGAGCTTGCGCTCTCTTCTTTTTTTTATTTTTAAATAAAGGTAGAAAATCATGCAAAAGAAACCGAATATACTGGAAAATTAAAGCCGAAACCAGTTTTAAAACCTTGAATATTCGAGAATTATATATAGAAATATATATATAAAAAAAGAAAAAAAAAAGCTCACCAGAGTAAACACAGGTGACGTAGATGATAGATTCTCTGGGACCAGACATGGCATCGAGGGGCGTGGCGTAACCGGGGCCCACCTTGCAGCATGCCTGGTTCTCGTTGCCCTGCCTCTCCCCTCCTTCTTTCACCTCGCCGTGCTCCAACACAACCACGTCCGTCGCCATAGCTTTCTCTCTCTAAAAGCTCTCACTTTCTCTCTCTAAAACACACACAGAGCTCGCAAGAAACTGCTATGGAGATTGATGAATCAGAGACTATAGAGGGAAAGAGTGGTTTTCAGACGTATTTATAAAGGGTCCATACGTTAAATAGATTTAAATCAATGATTTGATTTAAGTAATGTAATTTGAATTAAAATTTGAGTAGATGCTTTAAATTTTTTTCTAAATTGATGTTTAAATATGTATTTAAGTTTTAATTTAAGTATGAAATAAAATTAAAATTTGTATTTGAAGCGATAGTGTAATAGTTTTTTATTTGTTAAAAAATTTATAAAATCTTAAAGTTTGTTTGACATATTTTATAACAATACAATACAATATAATGTGTTAAATATACCCTTAATGTTATGTAATATGAATCATAATTTATTTCTCTATTTACTAAGAGCACAATGAAATTTATTCTTTTATTTATTAAAAATACAATAAAAAAATAATCGTCTTATCTAGATATCAGAACATTTTTAATACTCAAAGGATTTGAATTCTAAGAGAAACAAATACTTATCTATAAAATTCTTTATGCTTAAATTTAAATTTAAGTCTATTGAGTCTAAAAAATACACAAAATAAGGCTAAGAAACTTTGGTGATTACTGACTAGCGTGCTTATCGAAAAGAATCTTCATTAGTTAGACGATGTGATAAGTTGTGATAATGACTTTTTCTGATAAAGAGGTTTTTTGTCCTTACGCTAGCCTTCAAGGTGTCCAGGGGGGATGAATCTATCATTTCACTTTTTATTTGATCAGACGGCTTAAATCAGAACACGTGTCTGTCAGAAGGGGGCCAGGCCTCATCGTCACTCGTTACTTGCCAAATAAAGGTCCTATCTGACTACCAGAGTGGCCGAGGTTTTTATCTCTTTTTAGTTCGTTTTTTTTTTAATGGCAAGATTGGCAAGAACATGATGAGAGATGTAACTCTCTTAATGAGGGAGATAATGCATCTTTTTTTATTTTAATTATTTTTTATTAATTTTTTAAAATTTTTTTAATATTATTTCGCGATATAAGAGCGATGTCGAAAGATTGTATTATTATTATAATTTTTTTTTCTGAGGAAGGGACTTTGAGTGATTTAGTGCACGCTAGATACTTAAATTTAAATTTAAGTCTATTGAGTCTAAAAAATACACAAAATAAGGCTAAGAAACTTTGGTGATTACTGACTAACGTGGTTATCGAAAAGAATCTTCATCAGTTAGACGACGTGACGAGTTGTGATAATGACTTTTTCTGATGAAGGGCTTTTTTGTCCTTATGCTAGCTTTCAAGGTGTCCAGGGGGATGAATCTATCATTTCACTTTTTATTTAATCAGACGGCTTAAATCAGAACACGTGTCCGTCAGAAGGGGGCCAGGCCTCATCGTCACTCATGACTTGCCAGATAAAGGTCCTATCGGACTACTGGAGTGGCTGAGGTTTTTATCTCTTTTTAGTTCGTTTTTTTTTTTTAATGGCAAGATTGGCAAGAACATGATGAGAGATGTGACTCTCTTAACAAGGGAGATAATGCATCTTTTTTATTTTAATTATTTTTTATTAATTTTTAAAAAAATTTTAATATTATTTCGTGATATAAAAGGGATGTCGAAAGATTTTGTTATTATTATTATTATTTTCTGAGGAAGAAACTTTGAGTTATTTAGTGCACGTTAGATCCTTAAATTTAAATTTAAGTCTATTGAGTCTAAAAAATACACAAAAAAAGGCTAAGAAACTTTGGTGATTACTGACTAACGTGTTTATCGAAAAGAATCTTCATCAGTTAGATGACGTGACGAGTTGTCACTTTTTCTGATGAAGGGGTTTTTTGTCCTTACGCTAGCTTTCAAGGTGTCCAGGGGGAATGAATCTATCATTTCATTTTTTATTTGATCAGACGGAAGAGGGCCAGGCCTCATCATCACTCGTTACTTGCCAGATAAAGGTCCTATCGGACTACCGGAGTGGCCGAGGTTTTTATCGCTTTTTAGTTCTTTTTTTTTTTTAATGGCAAGATTGGCAAGAACATGATGAGAGATGTGGCTCTCTTAACGAGGGAGATAATTCATCTTTTTTTATTATTTTAATCATTTTTTATTAATTTTTTAAAATTTTTTTAATATTATTTTGATCAGACGGAATGAATCTATCATTTCATTTTCTATTTGATCAGACGGAAGAGGGCCAAGCCTCATCATCACTCGTTACTTGCCAGATAAAGGTCCTATCGGACTACCGGAGTGGCCGAGGTTTTTATCGCTTTTTAGTTCTTTTTTTTTTAATGGCAAGATTGGCAAGAACATGATGAGAGATGTGGCTCTCTTAACGAGGGAGATAATTCATCTTTTTTTATTATTTTAATCATTTTTTATTAATTTTTTTAAATTTTTTTAATATTATTTTGCGATATAAGAGGGATGTTGAAAGATTGTATTATTATTATTATTTTTCTGAGGAAGGGACTTTGAGTGATTTAGTGCACGCTAGATGCTTAAATTTAAATTTAAATCTATTGAGTCTTAAAAATACAAAAAATAAGGCTAAGAAACTTTGGTGATTACTGACTAGCATGCTTATCGAAAAGAATCTTCATCAGTTAGACGACGTGACGAGTTGTGATAATGGCTTTTTCTATTGAAGGGCTTTTTTGTCCTTACACTAGCTTTCAAGGTGTCCAAGTTAGATGAATCTATCATTTCACTTTTTATTTGATCAGATGGCTTAAATCAGAATACGTGTCCATCAGAAGGGGGCCAGGCCTCATCTTCACACGTTACTTGCCAGATAAAAGTTTTATCAAACTACCAGAGTGGCCGAGGTTTTTATCTCTTTTTAGTATGTTTTTTTTAATGGCAAGATTGGCAAGAACATGATGAGAGATGTGACTCTCTTAACGAGGGAGATAATGCATCTTTTTTGTTTTAATTATTTTTTATTAATTTTTTAATATTATTTCACGATATAAAAGGGATGTCGAAAGATTCTATTTTTTTTTTCAGAGGAAGGGACTTTGAGTGATTTAGTGCACGCTAGATGCTTAAATTTAAATTTAAGTCTATTGAGTCTAAGAAACTTTGGTGATTACTGACTAGCGTGCTTATCGGAAAAAATCTTCATCAGTTTGACGACGTGATGAGTTGTGATAATGACTTTTTCTGATGAAGGGGTTTTTTGTCCTTACGCTAGCTTTCAAGGTGTCCAAGGGGGATGAATCTATCATTTCACTTTTTATTTGATCAGACGGCTTAGATCAGAACACGTGTCCGTCAAAGGGGAGCCAGGCCTCATCGTCACTCGTTACTTGCGAGATAAAGGTCCTATCGGACTACCGGAGTGGCCGAGGTTTTTATCTCTTTTTAGTTCATTTTTTTTAATGGCAAGATTGGCAAGAACATGATGAGAGATGTGACTCTCTTAACGAGGGAGATAATGCATCTTTTTATTTAATCATTTTTTATTAATTTTTTTAAAATTTTTTAATATTATTTCGCAATATAAGAGGGATGTCGAAAGATTCTATTATTAGTGTTATTATTTTTTTTCTGAGGAAGGGACTTTGAGTGATTTAGTGCATGCTAGATGCTTAAATTTAAATTTAAGTCTATTGAGTCTAAAAAATACACAAAATAAGGCTAAGAAACTTTGGTGATACTGACTAACGTGGTTATCGAAAAGAATCTTCATCAGTTAGACGACGTGACAAGTTGTGATAATGAATTTTTTTGATGAAGGGGTTTTTTATCCTTACGCTAGCTTTCAAGGTGTCCAGCGGGATGAATCTATCATTTCACATTTTATTTGATCAGACAGCTTAAATCAGAACACGTGTCCGTTAGAAGGGGGCCAAGCCACATCGTCACTCGTTACTTGCCAGATAAAGGTCCTATTGAACTACCGGAATGGCTGAGGTTTTTATCTCTTTTTAGTTCATTTTTTTTTAATGGCAAGATTTGCAAGAACATGGTGAGAGATGTGACTCTCTTAACGAGGGAGATAATGCATCTTTTTTTTGTTTTAATTATTTTTTATTAATTTTTTTAAAATTCTTTAATATTATTTCGCGATATAAGAATGAGTCGAAAGATTCTATTATTATTATTATTTTTTCTGAAGAAGGGAATTTGAGTGATTTAGTGCACGCTAGATGCTCAAATTTAAATTTAAGTCTATTGAGTCTAAAAAATACACAAAATAAGGCTAAGAAACTTTGGTGATTACTGACTAACGTGGTTGTCGAAAAGAATCTTCATCAGTTAGACGACGTGACGAGTTGTGATAATGACTTTTTCTGATGAAGGGCTTTTTTGTCCTTACGCTAGCTTTCAAGGTGTCCAGGGGGATGAATCTATCATTTCGCTTTTTATTTAATCAGACGGCTTAAATCAAAACACGTGTCCGTCAGAAGGGGGCAAGGCCTCATCGTCACTCGTTACTTGCTAGATAAAGGCCCTATCTGACTATCGGAGTGGCTGAGGTTTTTATCTCTTTTTAGTTTTTTTTTAATGGCAAGATTTGCAAGAACATGATGAGATATGTGACTCTCTTAACGAGGGAGATAATGCAACTTTTTTTTAATCATTTTTTATTAATTTTTTTAAAAAATTTTAATATTATTTCGCGATATAAGAGGGATGTCAAAAGATTGTATTATTATTATTATTATTTTCTGAGGAAGGGACTTTGAGTGATTTAGTGCACGCTAGATGCTTAAATTTAAATTTAAGTCTATTGTGTCTAAAAAATACACAAAATAAGGCTAAGAAACTTTGGTCATTACTGACTACCATGCTTTTGGAAAGGAATCTTCATCAGTTAGACGACGTGATGAGTTGTGATAATGACTTTTTTTGATGAAGGGGTTTTTTGTCCTTACGCTAGCTTTCAAGGTCCAGGGGGGATGAATCTATCATTTCACTTTTATTTGATTAGACGGCTTAAATCAAAACATGTGTTAGTCAGAAAGGGGCCAGGCCTCATCGTCACTCGTTACTTGCTAGATAAAGGTCCTATCGGACTACCAGAGTGGCTGAGGTTTTTATCTCTTTTTAGTTCGTTTTTTTTTTAATGGCAAGATTGGCAAGAACATAATGAGAGATGTGACTCTCTTAACGAGGGAGATAACGCATCTTTTTTTATTTTAATTATTTTTTATTAATTTTTTAAATTTTTTTTAATATTATCTCGCAATATAAGGGGGATGTCGAAAGATTCTATTATTGTTATGTTTTTTTTTTTTTTTCTGAGGAAGGGACTTTGAGTGATTTAGTGGACGCTAGATGCTTAAATTTAAATTTAAGTCTATTGAGTCTAAAAAATACACAAAATAAGGCTAAGAAACTTTGGTGATTACTGACTAACATGGTTATCAAAAAGAATCTTCATCAGTTCGACGACGTGATGAGTTGTGATAATGACTTTTTCTGATGAAGGGGTTTTTTGTCCTTACGCTCGCTTTCAAGGTGTCAAGGGGGATGAATCTATCATTTCACTTTTTATTTGATCAGATGGCTTAAATCAGAACACGTGTCCTTCAAAAGGGGGCCAGGCCTCATCGTCACTCGTTACTTGCTAGATAAAGGTCCTATCGGACTACCAGAGTGGCCGAGGTTTCTATCTCTTTTTAGTTCGTTTTGTTTTAATGGCAAAATTGGCAAGAACATGATGAGAGATGTGACTCTCTTAACGAGGGAGATAATGCATCTTTTTTTATTTTAATTATTTTTTATTAATTTTTTTAAAATTTTTTAATATTATTTTGCTATATAAGAGGGATTTCGAAAGATTCTATTATTATTATTTCTTTTTCTAAGGAAGGGACTTGAGTGATTTAGTGCACGTTAGATGCTTAAATTTAAATTTAAGTCTATTGAGTCTAAAAAATACACAAAATAAGGCTAAGAAACTTTGGTGATTACTGACTAGCATGCTTATCGAAAAGAATCTTCATCAGTTAGATGATGTGATGAGTTGTGATAATGACTTTTTCTAATGAAGGGGTTTTTTGTCCTTACGCTAGCTTTCAAGGTATCCAGGGGGGATGAATCTATCATTTCTCTTTTTATTTGATAAGACGGTTTAAATCAGAACACGTGTCCTTCAAAAGGGGGCCAAGCCTCATCGTCACTCGTTACTTGCCAGATAAAGGTCCTATCGAACTACCGGAGTGGTTGAGGTTTTTATCTCTTTTTAGTTCTTTTTTTTAATGGCAAGATTGACAAGTACATGATGAGAGATGTGACTCTCTTAACGAGGGAGATAATGCATCTTTTTTATTTTAATTATTTTTTATTAATTTTTTAAAATTTTTTACTATTATTTCTCAATATAAGAGGGATGTCGAATGATTCTATTTTTTTTTTTTCTGAGGTAAGGACTTTGAGTGATTTAGTGCACGGAGAAACGAATATATATCTGCATTAAGAAAAAGAGATAAACATGTTTACAGCCTGAGAAGATTGAAACAGATATGATGAATTTTTTTATTTTCTATTTTTGGAATACATAGATATTATATGATTGTTTTGACTTCTCATTGTATATAATTTTCTGATGAAGGTGCAGAGATCACATTTACACACGAAAGGACAGAATGGTTTTACTTTATTTTATCTTATCCTGTCATTTTCCCCTTAACGAAGATATTAATTAAAATATCAATTATTATTTAAATTTTATAAATATTAGGTTTTTTAGATGTTTTTTCATTGTTATCTCGATAAGCTTCCCATTAGCTAATTTCTTCTTTCCTCTTTCAATAATCTTTTTGAGACTACGGTTCTTCTTTTCTCTCCTTCGGCTGACACAATACAAACTAGTTTTGCAAGCCCTTAAATTTGAACCTCAAACTAGAAGCACATCATAAACAGGCCTTACCACCGTACCACACCACAAGTTGTGTTATAGTCGTGCTCAATAGACATATATTACACACATGTTTTAGCAATTTCATTTAGCAGCCGCCCTATAGTTCCCGCTGCGTCACTCCCGTTGCCGCCACAGCCGTCTTTGTTGCTTCTTTTTTTTAAATGGTCTATAGGGGTTGCTGTCAAGGTTGTAAACAATATGGGTACATAGTCTGCCAGTGCTCTTTTTTCAGATAGTCCCATATTGTCAAGGGTGTGGTAAAAAAGGTCACACATTTAATCGATGCCAAATTGTTGCCTGTCAAGCATGCAACCAACAAGGACATGAAGTACCACACTATTCATTTTTTGGACGAGTTCCACGACAATCAGACACTCTCTCCCAATGGCTAAGTCGTACGTTTTCCTCTCTTGTCATCGACATATCATCCGCGAGTCTCAATTCTGTTGCCTTGACATCAACAAAACCTCGTGCATGGATTCGACACCTTTCTCATTCGTCTCCATGATTTCTTTACTTCCTCTTAACTCTCTCAAACTAATGTTGTGGAGCCAAAGCCTAACAGCCCTCCTCAGTGCCACCGGAGCCCAAAGTGCCACAGTGCCCCCTGCTGCACCCAAAACCCTTCCAAATGAACCCCAACCCTGCCCCTCCCTCACACCAAGACTTTTCTCCTGATTCTGAAGCCCCTTCTACTTGAACTATTGCCACCTGATCCTAGTGTAATATCTATAAACCCATCCAAGAGCTTAACCTTGCCTCCTAACTTTCAACTTCTAGTGACTATGAAGTTCCACTATTATTCAAGCCTTCAAAGATCACAAGTAGCATCAGGCTATGTATGAAGAATATGATGCTCTTGTTCGGAATGGAACGTGGGAACTTGTTCCCTCACATCCAACCCAAAATATTGTTAGGTGCAAGTGGATTTATTAAAACAAGCATTTACCTAATGGTTCTGTTGACAATATAAAACTTGCTTAGTGGCCAAGGGATTTCATAAATGCCCCAGTGTGGATTATAATGACACATTTTATCACAACTCACCTTTTTTGGTTATGATAAACCTTTTACTTACTTACTTATAGGCAAAAATTTAAGAAATTTTTTTTTTAATAAATATTTCACACATACTGGTTTTAACAACTTTTGGAATACAAACATATACATATATTTACTTCAGCAACCTTTCTTTTGCAATACTGGTTACTAAACATTACTTTTCAAAATAACTTAAAACAGCGGAAACATACTGCGGTGGAATCCATACCTATTCTGCACATTACTCATCTCTCTGCTAGCTCATCTATGAAATTATTCTGACCTTCTCGTCGAAATACCTACAACATGAAACACTTAATGAGCTTACGCTCAATAAGTCCCAATATAGCCCACATGAACAATCAATAAAATGCATGACCCAATTATGCTTACTTATGAACATTTTTTATCCTCTTTATATCTTATCTCTTACTAGGGCCCAAATGTTCATACCATTGTGCATTTAAGTCTTCGTAACACTGAAACCATATTATTTCCTTAAACTCCTCTTGAGTCAGGAGTCGGTACGACACTTTTCTTAACTTCTTGTGATATAATTACCAGTCCATTTATTGTGGTTATCATATTATGCATGAAGTGATAAACACATGTTATACACAAAACATAAATGCTCTTGTACGATACAATACACACAAGTACATACTTTATATATACACAGGTACACATTAACATACACGCAGGTACATGGCATAATGTAACACAGGTACTTAATATAGTATACACACAGGCACATATCATAATATACACCAAGGTATTTATTCTGTATACTCACAGGTATACACTAATGTGCTTATAGGTATTCATGTTATAGCATACACATTGGTATATACATTGATATACACACAGGTATACATATATGTATTATATGTTCTATACCTACAATTTCATATTGTAGATGGGATGGGAACTTACTTGATTCGTGTACTGCGTAAAGCAACTTCGGTTTCCTCTCTCCTAGACTTTTAGGTTCTTGTTGGCCAATTACAAAGCTATTAGCCAAAGTTCACTATTTCCTCTATGTCTCATTACGGAACGATCGCAAATTAATAAATTGAGTTGCATAATTATATACAACTCCACCAACTGCCGGTTTTCTTATTTCAATCCAACCTTACCCTATCGTCTCTAACAAAGAGTAGAAGTTTGTCTAATTATTCCTTTTTCCCCATCCAGGGACGTTTTAGAGCAATTCGGTCTACTTCAAGAAAAATGACGATTTTGCCCCTAGTGGGCCTACTATCTTCCCGGGCTCGATTTCGCTATTCTAACTAAAATAGCTACACATTAATTAAAAAAAAAACACTAATGGGTCAGATTTCTAATTTCACTTTTATGCCCCATTTTAGTAAAACTTTACAGTTTAGTCCCTGAACTGAAAATTTTGACAATTTTACTCCTCGGACTAAAATAAATCTTTTTAAACCATAATTTGCCATTTTTCATAAGGATCATTTTTACTTAAAGTACCATACCCTAAATCATTTTGGAAAATAACGTTTTTGCCCTTTAAATTTTTTTTTCAATTTTAACAAATTCTTGAAAAATTAAAATCTCTCAAACGGTTGAAATTTTTGACCAACTGTCTATTATGCTTATTAGTTTCGTCGAGATCTACAACTTTCATGTTTTAACTTTTTCAAAATTCTCACTGCACAGGGGTGTTTTTGGGCATTTTTTAATTCTGCCAAGAAAGAACTTTTTCTTACAATTTGGTCCCTAGGTTATTTTTGTAAAAATCCATTTCAAAACTGCCTTCCAGCCACTGTATAAGCAGTTTCAACCTTTTCCTAGGTCATTTTCGTCCTCTACCACCATTTTTGCAATAGTAATATCAAAATTACAAAAATAAAACTTTCATATACAAACTACCATTTTCAACATTTAAACCTCAATTTTCACATCATCATCATACCATAATTCATATTGCCATGGAATTTAACCAAAACTTGCTCAAGAAACCATATACTTTTAAGAAAATAAAAATGACAAAATTTTAAAACTTTAAGGAATCAAACTTACCCAACTTGAAAACTTTGTGATTCTTGCCCTCCAAGGCTCCTTTGAATCCTTTTTCCTAGATATTTTTCTTGCAAAAACACCATGAATCAACCTCTCCCTTAGCCATGAAAAATCCCTTTGAAAACTTGAAAAAAAAGTTTAGATTTGACCTTAAAACTTGTTGAACTTTCTTAAATTTTGCCTCTTGAACTTGCTTGGGGTTATTTTTTGCAAAGATTTGGGTTGAGAAAATTTTTAAGAAGGTCCAACAATGGCTGTCGTAGGAGTTGAGGAAGAAAAATGGGATTTTTTTGGCTTAATCTCACATTAAATGTAAGCTTATCCACAAGGGTGACTCACAAGGTAATCCATTGGGTTACCAAGTGTCACAATTTGATTGGGCCACCTTTCATGGCTTGGTGGCCCAATAGAAATTCAATAGGTGTCCACTTTGTGGGCCTCAAAAATTTTACAGTGTGTAATTTTTCACCAAACAGTATTTTTCTTATACTGCCATGGTAAAATCAGTGCAAAACATATCCTTAGACTATATAAAATATTTTACTTACCTTTCGTTCACTTTTGGAGGCCAAACGTAACTTTTTCCCTATCTGCGTTTTCACTTAGCAGTATACTTATACTGCTTCGGCCTCCTTTTTGTACTGGGTTAGGGTTTTGGTGGACTCTATGTCTTGTTCATACCATAATTATCCATATGTGTATATCACAATTTTACAATTAATTGTGATATAAAATTCAATTTATGGATATTATTTACAAATTATTGAGCATTTAAACTCATAAAACCTATATTATTAATATCCAACGTTGCATCATGTTCACAATGAAATATCTAGTCAATACCACTTATTTGCACATTGTCACAATTTTTATAAAAATAACAATTGTATGGGTAAATTCATTAATTAAACCTAATTAAATATTAGGTTTTATTAATGAATTTTTCTTGGTCATTACACATTTAGTCCAACTATCAAGCCAACCACCGTTCATCTTGTCTCGGTCCTACTGTTAGTAGAGGTTGGTCTCTCCGACAACTTGATATCGACAATGTATTCCTCCGATGTACCTTAACTAGAGATGTCTTTTTGGCTCAACCACCAGGCTTTATTGATCATAATCGTCGACAACATGTATGCAAGCTGCGTAAGGCTATATATGGTCTTAAGCAAGCACCTCAAGCTTGATATTATGGATTGTGCCAATTTCTTCTTGCTTCTAGCTTTGTCATCTTCCACGCTGACACCTCGCTATTCATCTTCAACATAAGTGGTATTTTGATCTATTTTCTTGTATATATTGATGATATTATTATCACAGGGAGTGATGATGGGGCTGTATAGAAGTTCATTACTCTTCTTGCTCAACAGTTTTCTTTCAAGGATCTTAGGTCCTTGACTTATTTTCTTGGTGTAGAGGTTCTTCCACATCTTAAGGGGTTTTTTCTGTCTCAATGTTGGTATACCTTTGATTGTCTTGCTTGTACACGTTTGATAGACGCCAACCCCATTACTGCACCTCTTGTTACTGCCCTCTATAATTGCTCTTCACTATGGTATAGTCCTTACTAATACTTTTGAGTATCGAATCATTGTTGGTAGTTTCCAGTATTTGTCGCTCAATTGGCTTGGGTATTACCCATCTAGTGAATAAATTCTCTCAGTTTATGCATCACCCTACTAGTGATCATTGGAATGTCGTCAAGCGACTGTTGCGCTATATTTGTGGCTCTCTTGATCAAGGTGTGGTTCCATATCGCTACTCTTCTTTAGCACTCCATGCTTTCTCTGATGCTAATTGGGTAGGTAACAAGGATGACAATACTTCCCACTATTACAAATTGTAGTTTAGACAAAGCGTAAAAGACGGCTTTCCAAAAACCATCGTGGTACGGGTGGAAAAACACGTGAAGTTACGCTTCAAAATACAAAAATGGTTGTGTTAGTAAAGTAGATCTTACACGACAGTTTATTATAAAAACCGTAGTGTAAGGGTTAGCTTGCATGGCAAGTTTTTTTTTTTTTTTTTTTTTTTTTTTTTTTTTTTGTAAAAACCATCATGTAAGCCTTTTGTGAAGAAAAATATTATTTTAAATTAAGAATATTAATAATATATCATCAAAATTTTTATGATAATAATAATATGTTAATACTCGTATAATATAATTCTTAATAATAATAATAATAATAATAATAATAATAATAATATATTATATAATCTTATTTGATAATAAGGATAATTATTGATAGAATAATTATTATCACTATATTTAAAATCTTAAAATAATTAAAAAATTAATATAAATTAACTATTTGATAATAAGGATAATAAAAATTATTAGTAATATAATAGATATATAAATTACAGATCCATAAATAATAATAATAATAAATAGTAATAGTTAATAATAACAAAAACAATTAAACTAATGGAGGGCTTACACAACGGGTTTTTCAAAAAACCTTCATGTAATCTTTCTTAGCTTAGATGATGGTTTCTAAAGAAAACCATCGTATAAGGTCTCATTAAAACCCTCTCCGTAGCTCAAACATAACTAATGCAGACGCGAACAAAGACTCTTAAAAACCGACCTGAACTTCCAAAAACGTCGACCCACTCCTTTTCGTCCCCTCCCCACCTCGTCTCCACCCCACCCCATGGCCTCCCAAACCGTCATTGGCCTTTGTAAGATTCTAGTTAAATAATATCTTTATTCTTGATATTATTAATTGGGTTTTATGTTAATTTTAAATTTATGAATATAATTATATTGAAATTTGTTTATATATATGATTAAGTCATAGTTCAATTAGTATGATGTGGATTTATGTAATCATAATTAATATTGTATGGGTATGATTAATTTGTGAAAAGTATTGTGGATTTAGATGAATGGGTTGATTAATTAGTATGAAATATGTATATTTTAATTTAGGGTTTGCAAAATGGATAGGACATGAATCTGGGATTATAGATTGACTAAACGATATGCGGATGGTGTGGAAGAATTTTTGTTATTTGCCAAAAATCATGCCTAAGAGGTTTAAATTCAGTGTCCTTATGTTCGATATAGATATCATGGATTTCACTTAATTGAAATTGTTAGAAGACGTTTATTTTGAAACGGGATAGGTTGTAGTTACCCAAGATGGCATTATCGTAGTCTTTTTTCAATCCAACTTTGAGTAGTAGAGGAAAAGAACCTATTAAGGAGGACGATAATATAGGTGATCATGACAATATAAATGACATGGTAAATGATTTAGAAGAATACTTTGTACACCACTCAGAGTTGTTTGAGACAATGATGAATGATGCCAAGACTGAAACGCCCCTTAAATCAGACGTCACAGATGTCGTTACATACTTAAAACGGATTGAAAATCCATGTTCGGCAGACCGAAAAATCCAGTCAGTAGACCGAAAAATCCAGGCTTTGCAAAACGGATTGAAAATTCATCCATGTTCGGCAGACCGAAAAATCCAGTCGGCCGGCCGAACTTTGGGACTTCGGCAAGCCGGCCACAGAGTTCGGCAGGCCGTCCGAGACCCCATTTCCTTGAAAAAAACTAACTTAAAACGTTCCAACTTTACGTAAAATATAGCGGAAGTTCATAATTCATCAAAAATGATAAAACAACTTATAAAAAAACATAATATAAGTATTCTTAAAAACCTTAACATATAATATGTTCAAAATATATAATTGATTAAATCATAAAATCTTAAAAATCATTTCTTCTTGGCATGCTTCCGGTTACAATTCATCGTTCATGTTGCTCACACGCCGTCCCATGTCCTCCACCTATTCCATGACTCTCTTACCCTTATCTGCAACATGACATATAAAACATGATTAAGCTAACGCTTAGTAAGTACATATAATTCTCACAATATATAAAGCATTTCATAAACATCGTCATCTTCATGATCATCATAACATAAAGTGCCTTAAACACAATTTCATAGAACATATCTTTCATAACGTTAACCATGTTAAAACTTAATCCATTTTATCTTAAGGGCCCAAGTGTTGCACCATAAACATCATCATAAGCGCGCCGTCATGAGAGGAGAAGGGTAGCTAATCCCAAACCAAACATGACATCATAACATAACATTTCATAACATTGGATGTGCAACACTTATTAGGTGATATATATATATACATACTTTTCATACTTTAAAACATGCCATAAGCATCATGCATAGCTTGAAATCATGCAAATCTTTTAAGAAAAATCATCATAAAGTCATCATGAATATCCTTGTAAACATATCATCAAACCTTGAAAAGTGTCATGTTGCAGGTGAGAATGTACTTACCTTATCGTTAGCTTACTTAACCTTAAAATTGCACTTGGTGACGACGCCGCGGTCTCGTTGTGCTCGCTTCCTTGAGTGTCCATGCCATTTATCCATTTAAAGATGCAATAAAATCAATACTTATCATAAAATATCCATGTATCTAAACATAATTATCTTTTAAATAAAACATTTCGTACAATTAATATATATATATATATATCAATTTAAAACCTCATACAATCATCATATCATCATGCATAAAATCATTTTATTATCATAGAATCATGCAAATACATTAAAACGTTTAATAAAACAAAATCCCAAAAACAACATTATCAAAACAGATTTTTCTTATAATAATTTCATAAAAATTTCATAAGCATGGAAATAAAAGACATTCATCATTCATATACATATTCTTAACAACTTGTCATGAAAACATCATATTTACCCCTTGACTGAACATTATGTTTTTCATACTTAAAAATTAAACAGTAACATTACTGTGAAGGGTAGAAGACAAAAATATTCATTTTTCATTAAAAACATTTATATGACATAAAACGTGAAGAAACATCACACACAATACCCATGAGCTTCATAATAAAAACACAAAACAAAACACAATACCTAGAGAGGATATTGTAGGCGAAGTGAGGAGAAGAATTTCTTTTCAAAAATACCAGAAAAGCCAAATTCTTACCTTGGAGCTTCTTCTCAAAATTCTTGAATTCACCAACGAAACAAAACTTTTTCTCAAAAATTTTCACAGGAGAGAAAAAAATTTCGTGAAGAAGAAAAGAAGAGGAAGATTAGAAAGTCAGAAAATGTCTCAGACTTTTTAGAGAGAGAGAGAAAATAATAAAAAGAAGAAACGTTAATTAATTTTCTTTTAACGTAATAAACATAATGAGCATTCATGGCCTTCATTAAGTCAGAAAATTCTGACTGTTGAAAGCGTGACATGAGGCGTGGGAAGAGGAAGAGAAAATAATGAGAGAACGTCTCAGAACCGAGAGAAATTATCTGAGGGAAGAGCGTTTAAATTTTCTAATGTAATATGTATAATAAAGAATCATTACTCTTCATTAAGTCAGAAATTTCTGACTGTTAAGAGAGTGATTGGCGTGGGAAAGGAGGAAAAAGAAAAGGAAGGTCAAACATTATAAATCTTACCTTAAATTTACCTTCTAAAAATAGGAAACCTCTTTAAATAATACAAATCAAATCCTTTAATTTTCCTTAACTGATAAAAACATTCCATTATTATGCCAATTAATCACATTAATTCACCCAATTAATGTAATTAACTCAGCCATAATTTTGGAGGAATTTTCTATTGACTGCTTGTCAGCCATGTTCGGCCTGCCGGTTTTCCCTTTCGGCCTATCGATTCCAGCAAGTTCGGCCTGCCGGTGGGGGTTCTTCGGCCTGCCGTTCTCGGGCAAGACGTTCGGCCTGCCGAGCTTAAAAGTTCGCCCTGCCAATCTGTCATTAAATGTCATAACATAAAACATTCATACATCATTGCATCATAAATAATCATATATTGTATCATAAATTAATATATGCTTAGAATTTCACATGAACACTAGAGCACAACGATCCCATGCGGTCGTCACCTGTCACAAAACTTGACATAAAAAGTTAGTAACATGCACATCACATATCATATCATATAACGTTATTTATTAATAACATTTCTCAATAACGTTACTAACTTAACGTGGTCCGTTACATAAAATAGGCGGGTGTTACAAAGACACCAATATTTGAGGGGTGTACACATTTCATAGAATTGTCCATTTTAGTTGGATTATGGAATTTGAAGGCGTTGGCTGGGTGGTCAAATTCTAACTTCACAAATCTTGTGGAATTTCTAAGAAGACTTCTACCAAAGGGTAATAAATTACTAAATAGCATGTATGAGACTAAGAAGATACTTTGGGAATGGAGTATGAGAAAATTTGTGCTTGTGAAAATGATTGTATTCTTTGTAGGAAGGAGTATAAAGACTTGAATAATTTCCAAGTTTGTAAAGAGTCAAGGTGGAAGAAAAGAAATGAGCCAAAAAACAGTAATAAAGGAGTGCTGACGAAGATGTTGTAGTAGATTCCACTGATACCATGTTTGAGGCATTTATTCGGAGATATGAAGCACGCCAAGAATTTGACATAGCATCGTGACAAACGGGTCAACGATGGTCTGTTTAGACATTCGGTAGATTCGCCACAATGGAAGACATTTGAAACCGATCATCCTAAATTCAGTGCAGATCTAAGAAATATACATTTCGCTTTGTCGACGGTTGGAATGAACCTACATGGTAACATGAGGAGTAGACATAGCACTTAGCCCATAATACTTATCAACTACAATCTCTTTCCAAAAATGTGCATGAAGCAAAGGTTCTTAATGTTGACTTTATTGATTTTGAGTCCTCATCAACAGGGGAATGACATTGATGTATACTTAGCACCATTAGTCTAAGACCTAAAGAACTTGTGAGAAAATGGAATCGAAGTTAGAGATACATACCAAGAAGAAACACTCACACTCTATGCAATGTTGATATGGACAATGAACGACTTCTCTAGATATGACAATTTATCCAGTTATTCAGTGAAGAAAGCTATTGGTTGTCTTATTTGTATGTATGAAACATCTTACAAATGGTTGAAGATTGGTAAGAAGACCATTTTTCTTGGCCATGAAGATGGCTGCTGAGAAATCATCATACCGTAAACAAAGGAAAGCTTTTAATGGTAACACCGAAGAAAGAGACCTTCCTCAGCCTTTGATAGGTGAACAACTATTTAAAATGGTAAAGAGTATGGAAGTAGTACTTGGGAAGAGAAAACAAAGTAAGGACGAGCTGGAGATAGATGGACCTTGGAAGAAGAGATCAATCTTCTATGAACTTTTGTATTAGAAGACACTATTCATTCATCATTGATTGGATGTTATACATATTGAGAAAAACAATTGTGAATCAATAGCATGTTGCTTGACATTCCAGGCAAGACTAAAGATGGTGAAAAAGCACGGTTGGATCTCATAGAGATGAAGATTAGGCCTAATTTGTTTCTCGAGAAAAGAGAGAACCGCACTTACTTACCTTTGGCGAGGTACATGTTATTAAGAAAGGAGAAGATAAAGCTTTGTAAGTGGCTTGCTTCGTTAAAAGTGCCGAATGGATATTGTTCAAACTTTAAAAAGTTAGATTCAATGAAAGATTTGAAACTTATTGGCAGAAAACACATGATTGTCATGTGTTCATGTATCAATTACTACCTCTTGCACTGCGGGGAGTTCTAGCAAAGGATATGAAATTTGTAGTCACCAAGTTGTGCTCTTTTTTTAATTCAATACACTCCAAGGTTGTTGGTCCATCAATGCTAGATTTACTACAATTGGAGTTGGTGTAAACTTTGTGCATGCTTGAGAAGTATTTTCCATCGTCATTTTTTGACATTATGGTTCATCTAACGATTTACTCAGAGTGTGAAGTTAGGTTATATGGATCGGTGTATTAAGATAGATGTACTCTTCTGAAAGATATATAACGGTTTTGAAGGGTTATGTGAAGAAACAAAATAGGCTGCAAGGATACATCGTGGAAAGTTACATGGCAGAGGAATTGGTTGAATTTTGCTCCGAGTACTTGTATAATGTGGAACCAATAGGGATGCCGAAGAAATAAACATTGAGCCTAGAGGAATATCTACTAGCAATCCGTCAATGGTAAATGGAGAGGAATGAGAGCAAGCTTGTTTTTATATCTTGCACAATACTTGTGAAGTAGAGCCTTTCATTAAGGTTCATATGAAAGAATTAAAAAAGGCAAACCCAAAAGGAGCAAGAAATGAGAAGTGGTTGCAAGATGAACACAACTGGACTCTTCGGAGTGGATTAGAATACACATATATGCCACGTACTCTACATCACAAGATGAAACCATCTCACAAGACCTTAAGAACCTAGGTAGTATAATAGTATATTATTATTATTATTATTATTATTATTATTATTATTAGTATTATTATTATTAATTTATAATATTAATAGTATGATAATAATATTAATAATATTGTAAATAATAAATTATTATTATATAAACTTATTTGCTAATAAGGATAATAATTGATAAAATTATTATTATTACCATATTCAATATATTAATATAAATTGACCATTATAATAGTAATAATTATTAATAAAATTTTCAATAATAAATATAATATAAAAAGAAAAACAAAGCTAAAAATGCTACGCGTAGCTGCGAGCTTCTTTGGTGGGGCCGCACAAGCAAGCTTACATGAGGGTTTCTTAGAAACATCGTCGCGGTAAGTTCAAATTTAATGCGCTCTTTTTTAATAGCTTGCACGACAGTTTAAAAAAAAAATCATTGTGCAAGAGTTTAATAGACCCCCCCCCCCTTCACACGGGAACTTGAAAAATATCTAAAACACAATTGCTTAATGCGTGAAATAGCTTTGAATTAGAATATCTCAAATTTTCATACTTTCAGATAACTTGAAAATAAATAAAAATAAATAAATCATTCTTAAAATCATTTAAGAATAAACTTGGCCAAAGTTATTTATAAAGTGTGCTATTAAAAAAGGGATAGAAATATCCTGCCTTGGAATTAGAAATTCAAATACTGTTAGCTCCAAACAAAATCCATTGTAAGCTCTATTTGTTAAAATCCTTAAAAATGCAATTAAAGTCAGAGATAATGCTCACACCAATATCATTATGTTAATTTAATTATCAATGTGCCTTTTAACGAAAAATAACCATAAATACAAACTTCCAAATTCTCAGTATTTTTGAACACAAAAACATAATCTTCAAAAACATTTCAAGTCACAAAAATATCAAGAAACAAATTACAAAACACTGAGGAAACAGTCTGGCAAGAGTCAAGGAGCTGTCTGGCTTGGGAAACAATGGCAACCATCACCAACCACCACCCCTAGTCGACCAGCCTCCAAAGAGGCAGTCGACCGCCCTCAAAGGCGAGCTGGGCAAAACTAGCTTTCCTTTTTCGTGGCCAAACCTAGGTTTTTCTCAAATTTTCATGCCAAATCAATTAAAATTGAACCAAACCTGTTTAGAACTCTTTGAAATTCATGCATGAACACCAAGAATGTTTTCCCCAAATTCAATGTCCAAATACGCAATCTAAATATTAAAAATTAGAACTTTTGCAAAAACTAAGCTAGGAACATACTCATAACATCTTGAAGTAGACATCATGCTCAATATTTTGTAATATTTCAGATTTAAAATCTAAAACAAAATCAAAAACCAAAATGAAACTTAGATTTGAGAAAGAGAGAAAAGGCCAGATTTGTTTTTTGGAAATTACTAACCTCAATCATGAAAACATGCAAGTTTGAAGCTTATTTGAATCCTTTGATCCTCACTTTAAATTTTCTTATTTGAATCCTTTGATCCTCACTTTAAATTTTCTTAGTGAGAGAAAAAGTGTATTTGAACTAGATTTCTAGAGAGAGAGAAAAGAAACCGTATGAAGGGGAATGAGAGGAGATGAAGTTCTGATGGTGTGTTTTGGGGCTTTTACACTTGAAAAGGGAGATTTAAAAAATTAGTCATGTTAGTCTTTGTAATAAGAGGTAAGTGGCATAGGCAAAAATGTCATTTGACTTTTAAAGACTTAAAAATCAGATTTTTAATTGACCTTGCAAATAAAATATGCAACGCAACTTTATTAATAACTTAAGCACACTTGGCACAGTTAATAATTAAATTTAACATAATTAATGTCACTTAAAATTCACCGGCGTTACATTCAAGGGTTAATTTTTTTTAAAAAAAAAGCAAAAAAGCAAAAGAATATTTTTGATGGATTCAAGGTAAAATCCATCGACACTGCATTTTTTTTCTTGACAATTTTTTGCCTGGTAAAGAGATGAAATAACATATAATTCTTTTATTGGTAGATTGGTAGATTGTAGGATTAGTATTTCTTGAACATACTTTTTTTTTTATAAAATATATTCATTCTAGATTAAAAAATGACCTCTTCTTCAATTCATTCAAGTTCCATATACTCGTTGGTTTAGTCACTTACTCAAAGATACTTAGGGTGTTGACTCAACCAAATTAGCATGGGCAAAATATCTCACTTTTTAAACTATAAGAATATGATAGAATAGAAGTGTGCATTTATTGCTAAGCTATACTTGTAACCACATTGTTTTCCTTTTTCTTTTTTTTTTAATGTTTATAAGATATAGTTTTAGTACAATGTAATCAATAATTTTTTTAATAATAAAATAAAACATAAAATATTAGAATGATAAGAACTCTTTGATTCGTTTATTTTTTTTCTGGACATTTAATTCGAGGATTTGATTGAATTGGATTAAAAAATAAAGTATGACAGGATAGATCTTCTTATTAATGGTTTAACATGAAATTATAAAGAGTAAATAGCTTGGTTGGTCTCAACTTTTTTAAAAAAGTTGAATATAATCCCTAACCCTTTTTTTGACTTAATTGGGTCTAATCTTTTAAAAATGATGTAATTTGGTCCCCCACCATTTAATTCTAGGAGAAAAAGTTTATTGGACTTCAATTTTTTATCAAAATTACCAAACTACACCTTTAAACTAATTGATACATTAGAAAAGTTTTTTATTTTAATTTTTTCTAACTTTTTTTTCTTTCTCCCTCCTCTCCTTCTCTCACTCTCACTCTTTCTCCCCATCTCCTTTCTCTCTCTACTATAAATCAAACATAGCAGACATAAAAAAAAAAAAACACACAAATAAATAAACACCATTAAAGAGCCCCCCTCCTGGCGACCACCCATCACACTATGTTGCCATTCCCCCTTGCCCAACCCTTTGCTCTTGCCCTCACCCTCACCCCGCGATGGCTAGTTCTGGTCTTGCATCACTGTTGCCCCTTATAACCCCACTGCCCTGCATTGTCGTTCCCTCCGCCTGACCTCCCTTCCCTTGTCCTCACCCTTTGCCCTTCCCTCGCCCTCACCCTTGCCCTACAATGGCTAGTCCTGGCCTCACGCCGTCATCGTACTCTACGGTCTTCAAGATCCCCTGAGAGGGCTGTCGATCTCTACATTGCGGTAGCTATCGATCTTCATGACAGGGTCGCCGAAGGGTTAGTTGGGCCCATCCATTGTCGTCTCACTGCTATTGGCGCGATTGGCCATTGCCGACGTTGTCCTCACTGGAGCAGAGGAAGAGGAATATTTTCCTCTTACTGATATAAACCAAACATTACTCAGCAAAAAAAAAAAAAAAAAGACGTAAGCCAAACATTTTTTATTAATAAAATTTTTATTTTTAATTATAATTAGTATTATATTAAGAATAAGTTTTTTGTTTATATGAATATATTTTTTTTGACAGATCTAAGTTTTTTTAGGGAATAAGATCTATTTTTTATAAGAATTTGATTTTTTTAATTGAAAAAAAATCTAAATTTAATAATATATATTTATTGTTTTTTCTTTTTTATGTTTTTGTTTTTATTTTTAATTTCTTTAAAACATATCGATATTTTGCTAAAATACCCTCACTATAGTGGCCAAAACATATTTAACGGTCAAATTTAAAAACTAGGGACTAAATTGCACATTTTTTAAAAAGGTTAAACCCAGTTAAATAAAAAAAATTGAGAACCAAATTGTAACTTTTAAAAAAGATTAGGGACCAACCTGCCTATTTACCTAATTATAAAATAAGTTGTATTCTTTCCACCTCTATAGAAACAATATTTATTTGCCCTATCCTCGCCATCAACGAGATAGTCCATTAATTAAAGACAAATGAAGCTCCTCTCTCTAGTTTAGCTCTTGCCCAAAAAATAGCTACTTTTATATCAATCTTCAAGACTTAGATACTTGTTTTTAACCAAAAGTAAAAGATTAAATTGAAAATTCAAAGTTTTTTTTAACATAATTATTTAGCCAAAAATTTAATCTCTATTAATGACTAATAAAATTGCTATTACCTTGGAAATTTAGAGATTGCTTGGGAAAAGGAGAGAGGTAGAGGGAGAGAAACTTAAATCACGAGACGGAATTAAAGTCCCCAAAACCAAATACAGTAAATATGGCATATAATGAAAGTAAACAACATGACTTATTTTCAATAGCTAGATAATAATAGGCCATCTGTAGATTTTGTAATGACTAAGGGAAATTCATTAATAAATTTAATATTTGATTGGATTTAATTAATAAATTTATCCCCATAAATCGTATTTTTGTAAAAATTATAATAAAATATAACAAACAGTGTTAATAGGAAATTTCACTGTAGACCTGATGCAATGTTGGATATTGCCAAATACAGATTTTGTGATTTTAAATACTAAAAAATTTGTAAATAATATCCATAAAATAAATTTTATATCACAATTAATTATAGAGTTGTGATCTAAATGGATGAGTAATTAAAATATAAATAAGATAGAAAGTCTGTCAAAACCTTAGAACAATGAAAAAGGGGTTTAATGCAATATAAGTATATTGTTAAGTAAAAACCAGATATAAGAAATGCTATGTTTGGATTCTGAAAGTAAACCAAAGGCAAAGTGGGATATTTTATACAATCGAAGAATACGTTTTGCACCAATTTTACCACAACAGTGTAAGAGAAATACTGTATGATGAAAAATTACAACATGTAAAGTTTTGGGGCCCACCAAGTGGGTACCCAATGAATTGGGATTGGGCCACCATAGCATGAAACGTAGCCCAATCCTGGTAAGCCACTAATAACCCACTTGATTACCATGGTGACTCACCCTTTTTCTTTTAAAAAAAATCCCATGAGATAAGTTCAAAATAAAGACTTAGGCATCAAAATTTTTTATTCTCCTTCATCCTCACCCACGGTAGCCATAGAAAGGTTTCTTCAAAAATTTCCCAAGTTCAAATCTTTTTAAAATTGGCCCTAATTGAGTTCAAGAAGTAAAGTTTAAGGGATATTATCAACTTTTGGGGTAAAAATCTAATTTTTTTTTCAAGTTTTCATGCGGTTTTCCTTGGGTTAAGAGGGGAATTTGATCCAAGATTTCCTCATATGAAAAATGCTTAGGAAATTTTCAAAGGAACCCTTGGAAGGCCAAGAATCACAAATTTTTCTTTTGGGTAAGTTCTAAATCTCAAAACTTAAAGTTTATTTGGTTTTGTTTTGATTTTGATTATCTCAAAAGGCATGTGGTTATTCAAGCAAGGTTGTGGTTGAATTTCTTGAGTATATGGGTTATAACATGGTGATGTTGTTGAAATTAAGGTTTAAAAGTGAAAATTGTTGGTTGATGTAAAAGTAGGGTTGTTTTGTAATTTTGATGTTAGTTTTGAAAAGAATGGTGATTTGGTATGAAAATTGTTTGAGAAAGTTATGGAACTGTATAAACAGTGGCTAGAATGTTGTTTTAAAACTGATTTTTACAAAAATTACCCAGGGACTAAATTGCAAAGAAAATATTTCTCTCGACAGATTTGAAAAAAAGCCAAAAACTCTACTTTATAGTGGGAATTTTAGAAAAGTTAAAACACGAAAGTTATAGATCTCGATGAAACTATTGAAAATTGTGAACGGTTTGTCAAAAATCGTCTTTGTTTGTGAGTTGTGAGCTTTGCAAAATTTGTAAAAATTGGGAAAAAAATTTTAAGGGGCAAAAACATCTTTTTACAAAAGAATTTGGATATGGTACATTGAGAAAATTTGATCCTCTTGAAAAATGGAGACTAATAGTCTAAAAAGATTATTTTTGGTATCGGGGCAAAATCATCAAAATTTTCAAATCCGGGGTAAAATTGCAAAGTTTTTTAAACTTGGGTTTTCATTGCAAATAAGTGACCCGACGCCCCGAGCATTTGTTTTTATGTGAATAAGTGACGTTTTGTGTTAAAGTAGCCAATCGGGCCTAGGAACCTATCGAGGGCAAAAATGTCATTTTTCATGAAATAACATGAACGGACCTCGAAGTGCCCCCAAATAAAGAAAATGACTTTAAAAAGAGAATGTTTCCTCTATTTGTTAGAAATAATAAGATAGAAGGGATCAATAGAATAGTCGAACCTTAAGTAATCAAAAACGTAATTCGAACCAGTAGTCGATCAGTATACCATACCAACATATAGCCAATTAGTGGTAATTTGGCTAATAACGATATAATTGGCCAGACAAGCCGCCAGGTGGACTACAAAGGGACTTAAAGACCATTTTTTTAAAGCAGTATAAACAAGTAAGTTCCAAACCACCAACAGTATGAAATAATAGGTTTAAGTGTATATGTATTGCACTTAGTATTCCCATGCAAATATACTTGTGTATGTTACACAACTAAAATAGTGTATATGTAATGCGCTTAGTATTCCTATGCTAATATACTTATGTATGTTACACAATTGAAAAATGTATATGTATCGCACTTAGAATGTAAGTATATTGACACGCATGGTATGATAACCTAAACAACTAGACTACTAAATAGATAACTAGTAGTAAAGGAAGTGTCATACTAGCTCCCGATGTAGAGGGGAGTTAAACGTTAAAGTGAAATGATGGTCTCAATGTAGGAAGACCTATGTGCGTATATGGTACGAGCACTTGGGCTCTAGTTAAAGATAAGAGATGACAAGAATAAAGAATGTTCATAAGAAAGCATAAATGGATCATGCATACTAGCATATGTTGCATTGTAGCTAAGTTTGGACTTCCTGAGCTTAAGCTCACTAGGTTATTTCATGCGTAGGAACTCCTACTAAAAGGTCAACATGATCTTATTACTGAGCAGGCGGTTGAGTATGAAGTGGTGTGTAGATATGGGAATGGATACTGCCACGGTTTTGCTTCCATTTGCAATGTATAATAAGTTATTTTGGAACTTGTTGTTTATAGAGATATAGCATGGTTTTGTAAGAGAAAACTGTTTTTGAATATGCTGAGTATATGATATAATGAAAAAGAAATTTTGTTTATGTATACATTATTACAAAAAGGAGTTTTAGTGTGTATGTGTGCCATGTTATTGGTAAAAAAAAAAAAAGTATTTTTGAATTTTTTTATAAGTATGTAAGTAAGGAAAAAGTGTTGAAGCACTGCCTGTAATAAGACAGGTTGTGACTGATTTAAAGACCCTATTTTCTAATTTTAACCTTTCTAATAAAAATTCACCTTTTTTTTAGAAATTATACAACTGTTACACTCATTAAACATTTTGAAGTAAACATCGTATTTAAAAAGTTAAAATACATGTGACATTTTAAAATTTCAATGCCACATATTCTAATTTATATCCTTTCTTATCATATCTGACGAAAAAACAAACACCCTATCAATGGCGGCCATCTCAATTATCGTCAACCATCATCAGAGGGGGTGCATCCACGGATACCGCCCGGTCCATTGTGCTCAAATGTTGGCAATATACAAAACCCTGCCAACGGCAGACTCTGATAATGCTCACATGAGGAGATCGGCGGCACCTTCACAGTTTGGGTGGCTCCAGCAACAGCGCCACTAGGCTTCAAGACATTCTAGTGCAACCTGACTCCAACAATAGTGCAAACGGCACTTTCGCAACCTCTGATGACAAGTGCGACCTCTAGGCAGGGAAGAACGAAAAGAAAGAGAATGAAGGGGGAGAGAGAGAACCGAGATAATGAGGAATGAGGAGAGAGAGGGGGCGGGAGTGGCTCTTTTGCAACCTTTGATGATAGGCATGACCTTCGAGCGAGGAAGAATGTAGAGGGAGAGAGGGAGAGAGAGGAGAAAAAGAAGAAAAAGAAAAGAAAAGAAATCAGATTTTTTGAAGTCTTTAGGTTAGATTAAGGGTATTTTTGTCTATACAATCATTCAATTTAAGACACCTGACATTTGCTAACATCTTGAAACATATATGATCTTTGCTATCAATAATTTTATAAACATCTGAGGTGTCCTTTTTTCTATCTTTTTTGACAAATTGTCATGTCTATCTTTAAGAAAGTATGATTTTAGTCCTTAATATTTTTTTTCTTTTTTCTTTTTAATTTATTAATCTCCAATCTTTCACCCAATTGAGGTCTTAACCATTAGGAAAAAATAGTCCACAAGGACCAGAGATAACCTTTTTCTCCTTGGATTTATGCAAGAATAACCATTTAAAGTCAATTTTTAAGTATATAGCTTAAAAAAAAAAAAAAAAAAACAGAAAACGACCAGACTTGATAAATAGCAAATCTAAAAAGACAAAACGCCCTAACTTTTTCTCTCTCTCTATTAATTGGCTTTTGCCACCTTACCCCTCGGCCGTGCCGCCAAAAAGGTATGAAATATATATGTATATATATATATATATATATATTTATATGTGCGCACGCCAAAAGAATATTTTATATATATATATATATGTGTGTGTGTGTGATTCAAGCCTATATGACCTTACTAATTAATAGAAATATTTTAACACTCAACCTTTGTCATGTATTCTATACATCACAGTGGAAAAACATCGTATTTATGGAATATGGCTTTTTTGTTCTATTGAAGCAAATTAAAATGATTTATTTAATTTGAAAACACAAATGTTTATGTTTGATAATAAAAGAATTAGGGATGGTTTTGCTAGTGTTGACCCGAATTTGAATGCTCTAGTGGATTTTAGAGCATTTCAAAAATTTGAAGATCCAACTACAAGTACAAGGGTTACCTTGCAAGGCTAAATATTTTTGGGTGACTGATAGTAAAATAATAGTATAGTAAGAGAAGGGTGAGAAATCCAAGATTTATAGTATGTAATGGATATGCACGTGGACCTATACTCAATTAACTTGTAAAATAAATACTCATACAAATTGACCCCATTTTTTCTCTTTTCGAATGGTCAATATTTCTCAAAACATGAAATGTGAATCAAATGAGATCGCCTTCATCCCCAAGCTATTGCTACACTATTTTTTTGGTTCATCGACTTTTTATTGTCGTGAAGTTCTTAAGGGTCCGTTTGGTTCGAGTATTTGAGTAGAGTATTTAAATGAAGATTTAAATTTTTGTTAGAGAAAATACTGTAGCAAAATGATTCGAACCGTGATTCGAGTAAAAGAAGTGATCGAACCAAACACCCTCTTAGACTTTCAACATGACTATTTTGTTGATTTGTGTATCAAAACTTTATTTATCACACACATGCAACGATGGAGATCAATTGGAATTTGGGTGGCTTCGGTGAAGAAGTATAAGGCTCTGTGAAGGAGGTCTGAAACGCAGAGTTTAATGTGAAATTAAAAGAGAAAAATATGGCAGTGAAAATGACAAAGCAAAATTATTATTGAAAGAAACGGTCACCAACCCGAAGTAATATGGGATTGAAAATGAAAAAGCAAAATTATTATTGAAAGAAACGGCCACCTACCTAAAGTAAAAAAGCTGAATGAAAAATTAAAATAATTATTGAAAGAAACCGTCATTTACCTAAGTTAAAAAAGCTGTGGACAAGTTTTTTTAACTGGGTGACCGGAACAAAAAATTATCCAACGTGCCGGATTCGAACCAGTGACCTAAGGATGACTGGGTGCTGCCCGACTACAGTCCTCCGCTTCACCGGGTTAAGGGCGGATTTGCAAGAAGGCTCTCCAATCTAACAAACAAGTGTACCCACAATCAAAGTGACACATTTAGATATATATATATATATATTTGAAAGATTTAATATATATATTTCTAATATTAGTGATTGAATTAAAAAAAAAAAAGAAAAGAAAAAGGGAGCGATCTCAGCATCTCTGTTTTAATTTGAGCAAGCCTAAAACAAAGTGTTTCTTGAAATGAATCGTAGCTACTAGTGAAGGGTTTATTGAACCTAAAGGAGACACCGAAATAAGCCTGAGAAATATCTAAAACTACAAGTTAATGATATGCATATTTGTCAAGTGTCAAATGGAACTCTTATTTTTCTATCCAAAAAAAATTAAAAATTTTACACTCGCAACACAAAAAGAAAGTATTACAATTATAAGTTGATGTGACTACAAAGGCCATGGGCAAAATCCCTTCTTGTCCTTGACGCTTGAGAGTGCTTAAATAATTCCCAAGATATTTATATCTTCACCTTGAGACACTTTTAAAATATTGAATCTTCTTGCGTAGAAGGGTTCAAGAAGAAAAAAAAAAAAAAATTCAAATGGGATGGTTTTTATTATTTTTTACCCTCTTCAGCATCACCAAAAATCATTACATGAGCATTCCCCTCCCTTAAAATGATGATATCTATTAGCGTCTCGAACAACAATCTCCCTGTCCACAATACTGCTTATGAGTTTCAGGACAGTATGACAATCTCCACAAACTCGAAGATTTTTCACTATCCGGATCACTGTCCCAGGTACGGCCTTAAGCAGCCCGTAAGCCACAGCCAGCCTCTCACTGTGCCAAAAGAGTTGTCTTTCCTTCTCTTGCTGCTCCATGTCATGTAAAACCGAGCTAGTATCTGGAACATAACCCCGCTTCCTCAACTCAACATCTAGATCTTTAAGCAAATCAAAAATCTCATCCTTCATGGGATGAGATGTTTCTCCGGCATAAAATACTTGTGTTTCCTTGCCAAACTCGATGGAGCTATATCCTGGTTCCTTCTTAACTTCCATGGCAGACATCAACTTTCGCACCTTTGAAACATTTTCCCACATACAGGCACCCGCATAGACATTTGATAGAAGTACATAGGTAGAGGGATCTTCTATTTTTGAGCTCAAAAGACGATCGGCAATCCTAATTCCCATACAGGTATTTCCCCGATCCTTACAAGCAGTCAATAAAGCTGCCCATATGGCCTCATCAAGCTCAAAAGGGATAGAATTTACAACACTCTCAGCCTCATCGAGGTGTCCAGATCGACTAAGGAGATCCACGAAGCATGTGTAGTGCTGAAGAGAGGGTCTAATCCCATATTCCTCAATCATGGATTTGAAAATAGCTCGTCCTCTGTCTACCAACCCGACATGGCTGCAAGCATAAAGCAACCCAACAAACGTAACTTCATTCGGCTTTATTCCATCCATGACCATCCAGTCATAAAGAGCCAATGCCTCCTTGGCTCGCCCATGCTGAGCTGCCCCAACAATCATTGATGTCCAAGAAACCACATCCCTTTGCTGAATTCTACTGAAAATCTCATTTGCACTCACGATATCGCTGCATTTCGCATACATATCCACTAGTGCGTTACTTATAAATAAGCAAGACTCATAACCAAGAGCTATAACTAAGCAATGTACTTGCTTACCAAGTTCTAAGACTGCCAAATTAGCACAAGCACCCACAATGCTTGAAAGGACTAAAGGGTCGACTACATCAATCTCTTCTCTTTGCATCTCAATAAACAAATGAAATGCATCAACACCATTCCCGCTCTGCACCAACCCCGAAATCAACGCCGTCCATGAAAACAAATTCCTAAAGGGAGTCCGCCGGAACAATCCAATAGCATCCGACTTCCTTCCACTCCGAGCATAACCTGAGATCATGGCTGTCCAAGCAGCCGTATTTTTCAAAAAAATTGAACTGAAAACGGCACAAGCATCATCGGGCAATCCACATTTTGCATACATGTCGACTAACGAGGACTTAACGACATCGTCATCATGAAACGGTGACAATGTAAAGCGGGCGTGCACTTGCTTCCCTAGCCTAGCGTCAGCCAAGCAGGCACAAGCCTTAACGAGGCTTGCAAAAACAAAGTGGTCGGGCTGCAAACCGTCAACCGCAAACATGGCAGGAAATGTGGAGAGGGTTTGGCGGGGAAGATTAGAATGATTTTGGGCAGTGAGGAGTGAAGCCCAAGAGACGTGGTCTCTGTGGGGCATTTCGTCGAACAGTTGGCATGCATTACCAATGAGACAGTTTTTGCCGTAGGCGTTGAGAAGGGTGTTGGGGAAAGGTTCGTGTTGGGCTAAGCCAGTTTTGATCAGTTGGGCATGGAGTTTTTTCACTGTGGACCTGGAAGAAGGGGTTTGGCTTCTGGAGCAGAGCTTGAGTTGGTGTAGATAATGAGAGACTGGCATTCATCACCGTTCTTCCTTGTAAATGTTTTGTTCAGATGCGCATAAATAAAAGGCGAGCATAATAATGATGGACAATTGAGAAAAATTTGCATTTGTTCCTTTTTTTTTACCCCTGAAATTATGGGTTTTTTTTTTTTTGTTTTTAAAGGTCACGGTTGGTCCTTATTAACTACACGTAGCGTAACAAAGTATACTAAATTCATGAAGGGTCATTAAATTATTTTCTTTCTTTAAGATATATTTATTCCCCCTTATCAATAATCTTTGAACTCAAAAATATCTCATAAATAGTTCCTCACTAAAAATCAGCCAAGTTTTTATATAGAAGCTGTTAAATTTGATAGTAGTTTTGGTTGTCAAGTAATTAAGCAATGCTACGATAAGACACTATAAAAAATTTTATTGATATAACCTTTTTTTAGTTGTTTGGTGAAATTTAATGGTTTAAAATCTATGTTTCATCAAAAACCAAAATAAAACGCATACACCCAATCACTTGGTTTTTTTACTCTATTATTTTTAGAATAACAAATAAAAAAAAATGAAAAAGCTTAAAAATATATAAAAAAAAAATTGCTCTATTGGGGGTGGGTGGTCATCATCGGTGGAGGGGTTGGCGGTCGGAGGGTGTAGGGTCGCCAGGTGAGCGGTGGCAGATGTAGGGTCTCCAAGCGAGGGGGGCGGGTAGAGGAGTGGCAACCCCAAAAAAATTTAGGAAAAGCCCCATTGGGTTTGCGACGAGAGTTCATAAATATCGCGGCCTGATTGCGACTCTGACAAGAGAACTATTGCTAGTATGGTAACGCCCCAAAATGTGTTTCTTCTTTAAACGGCGGACATTTGTAGTATAGAAAAGTTGTCGCATCCACAAGGAGGTGAACATTTGTAACTCGAGAGATTGTTAAAAATAAACATTCAAAAAGGCAAGCACTTTTTCAAATCAAAGTTTAAAATGAAAGAAATATTTTTTATGATTTTTTTATTTCAAAACTTAAACCATAAAATTAAAACGGTGAAGTTTTGAGAATCCCTTGTATGTTTTGCAATTGATATGAAATTTTAACTCTAATTAATAATTATCTAAAGCATTTGATTTATTATATCTTTTCTCATTAATTGCAAGCACTTTTTACTAATTATATAGGTCAACCGAGAGCGACAATATAGCAAGCCATAGTGCAGTAAGGGTTTTCCTATAAAAACTAGCAAAATAATCATCTCTCACTAATGATTTGGTGCACTAATTATGAAAATTATAACCGTTGTCACTCAATTATAATTAACATAATTTTAAGATAGAAAAGATAATAACAAATCAAAATTAATATATTTTTATAGAATAAATTATTGGGTTAATTTCGGCAGCACCTCGTTTTATTAAATGGTTTAAGAATACACTATGTCATCCTCTGTCTACAATAAATCAAGAATTACCAAGTATTTACTGTGCCAGTCCATGTCTATAATGCAGTAGAAACTCAGCTTAATAAACGAGCATTCCTTCAGTATTATTAATATTAATTATGCAAAACAATTAAATTACAAAAAGAAAGCATGACTGAATTTATGCAATAATTGGGCAGTATAACAACATTAATAATAATTATTAAAAACATAAAGATATAATTTATCCCACAAAATATAAGCATTACAAAACAGATATAGAGTTAAAATCCATACCAAAGTACTATACACACAAGATCATCTCTTTGCCTCACCAGACTCTCTACACTAATTTAAGCATTATTTTATTATTATTTTTTTTACCTAAGAAGATACTGTTGAGTCTAACTCAGCAGAAAGGAAAAGAAGGAGAAAGAGGGCCAAAGGCCCAAAGTGATACCTCAACTGAGGCAAATGCCTCAGTATTTATAGGAGCTTAAAATCACTATTTGCCATTTGTAATTATTATTTTTTTCTAGTTGAAACGTTGACAATTAGGATCATATTTATCCTTTTTCTCCTTTTTTTTTTTCACACGGAAGGCCTTCATCAGTGGGTGAGAATCTCGCTGAGAATCTCTGTGGCGCAACGGCTGGAAGCTTCAATCAGGCGCGATCTAGGCCGTTGAACACACAATCCAACGGTAAACAGGTACGCGCGAGAATGGGTTCAGGTGTGGCCACGTAGCTCACAAATAGAGACCATAAGATCCGTCTTAATCATCGCATCAAACGGCAGGAAGAACAGCTGCACATGGAGACGACCGTACGCGAGCAGAAACAGCCCGAGATGCTCTCTGACTCGCTTGCAGCTTTGTCAACGTGTGTGACGCACTCGCCAATCGCAAAACGACATGTGGAACGCACTGCTGTGACTCGGCTGGTGCAATGTATGACGCATTGACACGCGTCCCTACTCTGGACGGTTGAGATCGTTTGGGCAGCTCATCCAAGGGCCAAAAACTTGCCACGTGTTCCATTAATTTCAAATTCAAATTTTGTTTATTTTCTTGATGTATTTGATGTCTGATTTTGTCCGTTTTGGTGTCTTTTTGCTCTGTTTTTCTTCCAGATTTTAAATCTAAAATTCACAAACATACTAAAATTAATTATTTTACAAACATAATATTTACACAAATATTAAAAATATTTATTTTACATTGAAACACAAAATTATTTAAAAATAGATAAAAACTTCTAAAATTAACAAACCTAAACAGATATGCTATTTAAGACTCAAGATTATTTTTAGAAATTACTAGAAACATATTAAAACATATTTACAGGTTCAAAACTTATTTACAAATATTTAAGACTCAAAATAAAATCACACAATATTATTTTTACGATTTTAATTATTTACAAACTAGACACACATTTAACACACCAAAATGACTCTAAAAATTACCAAAAATATTATTAAACATAAAAACACACTACAAACATATTTTTAAACACATTTTCACACTAAGACACAAAAATACTGATTAACACAAAAATGCTATTAATTAGAGGATTTAATGAGAAATAAATGCATAAATAAGTGGTTTAAGCCTTAAGAAAATATACACTTTCATAGTCTCATCACACCCTCCAACCAGCTTATTACTAGTCCCTAGCAATTAAAGCGATAGAATTTTGAAATGTTTTATTCAATATCCATAAAATGGAAACCATTTAACTATAATTTGACTTATCTAACTAGATAGACTAACAAAACAAAAATTTTATTTGAACAATTTATATGCTATTTAACAAAATGTATATAAGCTAGACTTAGTGTAGAAAAAGGGAGATAATGAATAATTATGAAGTTTCATCCAAAACTAGGAATAATATTGTTATGATATTTTGCTTCAAATCACTCCTGTAGGCAGCAACACTTCAAATTATTGATTTGGAACAATTAAAAAGCAAAAACATAAAATAGAACTATTTACAAACTTTACAATTATGGATAGTGCAATGCTTAGTTCCCTTAAGCTTTCTCCATAACCCATTTAACGAGCTTTGGGTTAGTAACTCCTAGATCAATTGGTCTAAGGTACTAGGTGTTGACGCATCCCTTAGAACTTACTTACTCGAGTTAAAGAGGCTACGAAACTAAACTTATCCAAATTTATTCATTAATTTATATAATTACACACTTTATTTATTTACAATTTATTTTTTTATTTTTATTCTTTTTTTTCTTCTTTTTTATTTTAATTAGTTTATTAATTTTGAAAATATTGCTGCCTTTATTTGTTCATCTTCACAAAATAATAAAACTCAAATATTCATAGCTTTGACTTACCATTACAATTAAACATTACAGTGCGTGTGTGAAAAGAATGGCTTACAAACACTTTAAAAAATAAACACATAAAAATGTTAAATAAAACCAAAGTTTTGAGAGTCTATAAAATTAGATAATCCAAAGAATAGAAAAATAATATTACATTAATATGAAATTCAGAAATCAAAACAAAATAATAACACATTAATTACTAAGAAACTAATATTTACAAAACATTTTTTTAATTTTTCTTTTAATTTATGACCCAAAAAATAACAAACAAAAATGAAAAATGTACAAGTATCTGGAGCAAAATAAAATAAAAAAATTGGGCAAAATTGAAAAACTTTTGCACAGTACAACGTTGAAGCATAATTTTTAAGCACAATTTTGAAGTACAACCCTCATGCACAACCCTCTCCCCCCCAACCTAAAATGTACATTGTCCCTAATATATAAAAAAAAGAATAGTGACAGCAGTGAAAATATTACTTGAATCAACATAGATGTAGAGATGATCTATGCAAACTTTAACAAACAAAACTAAAAATTAAAATAAACACACAACAATATATTACAAACTGGGTCTTTTAAAGTCAGATTCCCTAGACTTTATTTTTTTGTTTGAAAATTGAATCACTTTTCAAATTATTTAAAATGCGTTTCAAGAAGCCGTAAGTACAAAATACTTACTAATCACATTGATTATATCCTCCTTAATCTCAGCCATTTTAAATGGATTATTAAGTAATTTAATTTCAAAGATTTTTTTAAAGAAAATTAAAATTAAAAAACACACATTTTTTTATTGAAATTTATTTGAAAATCCAAACAAATAGCATTTACAAAATTAAACTCATTAGAATGCGTCTCAAGAGAAAATAGTTTAACTCCTTAACTCAGTCATTCTAAACATATTTAATTAATAGCCTTCATTTTAAATTTTCCAAATAAATCTCAACATTTTTTTAAAATTTTTATTTTTTAAAGAAAATCAAAATAGCACACAAAATCATTCAAAAATATATTACAAAGAAGGGAAGTTAAATATATTACTTTGAAAGTGTTTTCCCATCACTTGATGCTCTGAATTCAGCAAATCTTTCTTCCAACTACTCTTCTAGTGGAAAGTCATCAAAGAGCGGCTTCCTCTTATAGTAAGTGTCGAAAGACACCATATATGGGTCTTGTGTGAAAATGCCCTCAAGATTAGCAAATTTTGAAACATTTAAATTCATGCAAATTGGACTCATTTTATGTTCTTGGTACGTCCTTAAGAACGATGCTAGAGGTGGTGGAGGTCGTGGTGGCCATAGAGGATCTTTATAAGAATGGTCTTTGGTGAACTTTTGTGATAACTGAGGTTGAGAACCTAGGACTAAAGGCGATGATTGTTCCTGTTCTACAGCTAAGTCTTCTTTCTCTTCCTCACATTCCTCTCGAAAAGGTTGTTCCTCAAAATAGGTGGGTTCTAAATTTTCTTCTTCAATGACTAGGTCAATTATTTCTTCCTCACCTAAAGAATCTTCAAATAACTCAAGAGAATATTCAATTGGCTTGACAGGTTCTTCTAAGTGACAACTTTGTGCTAAGGTATCTTTGGCATGAATTGTTTCAATTTGTTCAACCTTTGACTTTAATTGGCACAAAGAATATTCAAGCCTATCTAGTTCTATTTTCCTCATAGTTTCCATATATTTCTCTAAAGTTTCTTCCAATGTTTCTAAGGTTTCTTTCAGATTCGCCTTATTTAGGTCACTCTATGTCTCTTGCAATTCAAAATTTGATTCCAAAATTTTGGGTTGAGTTTTAGGCCAAGGTTTAAAAAATTTTGAATTGTTCTCCCAAATTAAATTATTCCTAGAACTATTCAATCTCCAATAATCATATTCAGCCATATCTTCGAACACATAATAGGCTTCGTCAATAGATAATTGGTAAAAAGTGGTGGTACCATCTCCTCTCTCTACCTAATTTCTTGTTTCAAGACTTAACCTATTTACGAAAATTTCTAACAAATAATCTCTAAAAAGACCATGGTGAGGAAACTGATCTAGCAAGTCTTTAAATTTTCACCAAGTACTATAAAATGGTTCCAAGTGTTGTTGGGAAAATTTTGCAATGAAATGTTGATGAATTTCCCAAAACATTTTTTTGATTTTTGATTTTGATTTTGATTTATTTATTATTTTTTAATTTTTAAAGAAAAATTTTCAAGCTGAATAATGGTAAATTAATCGGATTCCCAGATCATTGGGGGGTCACAATAGACACGCTCAGAATTCCCAACTTTCTTAGGCAAGGGTATTAGCCTGATGGTCCTAGGATTGAGTCCCAACGGTGGGCTTTTTTGACAGAATCCAACAAATTTCACAATTACCCAAACTTGTAAAACAAAAGATAGGATGCTAAGCTTTTCTTTATCCGAAACGAATAAAGTACTGAGTGAAAAGCATCTGCCCTTTTTTATTTTTAATTTTTTGTTTTGTTTTTTTTTAATTTTAATTTTTTTAATTTTTTTAGTGAACATGCTAATTAAAAACACAAATAATTAAAATAATATTTACAAAGGATAAGGATAGATTACTTACCTGTTTTCTAGTTTAATTTAGCAATCTGACAAAATAACAACATCTCCCTGGCAACAGCGCCAAATGTTTGGTATGGTAACGCCCCAAAATGTGTTTCTTCTTTAAACGACGGACATTTGTAGTATAGAAAAGTTGTCGTATCCACCGGGAGGTGAAAATTTGTAACTCGAGAGATTGTTAAAAATAAACGTTCAAAAAGGCAAGCACTTTTTAAATCAAAGTTTAAAATGAAAGAAATATTTTTTGTGATTTTTTTATTTCAAAACTTAAACCATAAAATTAAAACGGTGAAGTTTTGAGAATCCCTTGTATGTTTTGCAATTGATATGGAATTTTAACTCTAATTAATAATTATCTAAAGCATTTAATTTATTATATCTTTTCTCATTAATTGCAAGCACTTTTTACTAATTATATAGGTCAACCAAGAGCGATAATATAGCAAGTCATAATACAGTAAGGGTTTTCCTATAAAAAATAGCAAAATAATCATCTCTCACTAATGATTTGGTGCACTAATTATGAAAATTATAACCGCTGTCACTCAATTATAATTAACATAATTTTAAGATAGAAAAGATAATAACAAATCAAAATTAATATATTTTTATGGAATAAATTATTGAGTTAATTTCGACAGCACCTCGTTCCTCTGTCTACAATAAATCAAGAATTACCAAGCATTTACTATGCCAGTTCATGTCTATAATGCAGCAGAAACTCAACTTAATAAACGAGCATGACTTCAGTATTATTAATATTAATTATGCAATACAATTAAATTACATAAAGAAAGCATGACTGAATTTATGCAATAATTGGGCAGTATAACAACATTAATAATAATTATTAAAAACATAAAGATATAATTTATCCCACAAAATATAAGCATTACAAAACAGATATAGAGTTAAAATCCATGCCAAAGTACTACGCATACAAGATCATCTCTCTGCCTCACCAGACTCTCTACACTAATTTAAGCATTGTTTTATTATTACTTTTTTACCTAAAAAGATACTGTTGAGTCTAACTCAGCAGAAAGGAAAAGAAGGAGAAAGAGGGCCAAAGGCCCGAAGTGATACCTCAACTGAGGCAAATGCCTCAGTATTTATAGGAGCTTAAAATTACTATTTTCCATTTGTAATTTTTATTTTTTTTAGTTGAAACGTTGACAATTAGGATCATATTGATCCTTTTGCTCCTTTTTTTTTTTTTCACACGGAGGGCCTTCATCAGTGGGTGAGAATCTCTCTGAGATTCTCTATGGCGCAACGGCTGAAAACTTCAATCAGGCGCGATCTAGGCCGTTGAACACGCAATCCAACGGTAAACGGGTACACGCGAGAATGGGCTCAGGTGTGGCCATGTGGCTCACAAACAGAGACCATAAGATCCGTCTTGATCATCGCATTGAACGGCTGGAAGAACAACTGCATGTGGAGATGACCGCATGCGAGCAGACACAGCCCGAGATGCTCTCTAACTCGCCTACAGCTTTGTCGGCGCGTGTGACGCCCTCGCCAATCGCAAAATGACATGTGGAATGCACTACTGCGACTCGGCTGACGCATTGACATGTGTCCCTACTCTAGACGGTTGAGATCGTTTGGGCAGCTCATCCAAGGGCCAAAAACTTGCCACGTGTCCCATTAATTTCAAATTCAAATTTTGTTTATTTTCTTGATGCATTTGATGTCCGATTTTGTCCGTTTTGGTGTCTTTTTGCTCTGTTTTTCCTCCAGATTTCAAATCTAAAATTCACAAACATACTAAAATTAATTATTTTACAAACATAATATTTACACAAATATTAAAAATATTTATTTTACATTGAAACATAAAATTATTTAAAAATAGATAAAACTTCTAAAATTAACAAACCTAAACAGATATGCTATTTAAGACTCAAGATTATTTTTAGAAATTACTAGAAACATATTAAAACATATTTATGGGTTCAAAACTTATTTACAAATATTGAAGACTCAAAATAAAATCACACAATATTATTTTTATGGTTTTGATTATTTACAAACTAGACACACATTTAACACACCGAAACGACTCTAAAAATTACCAAAAATATTATTAAACATAAAAACACACTAAAAACACATTTTTAAACACATTTTCACACTAAGACACAAAAATACTGATTAACACAAAAATGCTATTAATTAGAGGATTTAATGAGAAATAAATACATAAATAAATGGTTTAAGCCTTAAAAAAATACACACTTTTATAGTCTCATCAATTGCGACGGTTGCTTGGGTCACCAAAGGTTACTTGGGTTGCTAGATCTCGTCGATATAGAGGCGAAGCTCCATCACGACACCACTGTCGCGAAGTCTTAGAACATACATTGCGACACCACCGTTGTGAGGCAATCACTGTTCACATCGCCAGCATTTGTGGCGCGACACCATAAATCTGAGCAACAGTTGAACAAACCCCCACACAACGGGGTTTGCGATCTATTCTATGACGGGACAAACAAATAATTGAAGCTGTGTAGCTCCTACGATGAAGATGAAGAGCCGAGATCTACGACGGAGATAAACTGTTGCAACGACCATTGGGTGTGCGAACTGTGAAAGCAACAAAGGATGAAGTCGCGATCTCATCGCACCCTCTTCGTCGGCCATCGAGATCTGGGGTGGTTGGTGTTTGCCAGTGCGTTGCCTCCGCTGATGCAGTGGTGTTCTTCTTCTTCTTTTAGTTTTTGACTTTTAGGTTTAAATAAACATGATGTGTATGGCTCATTTTAAGATTGGTGAACTTGTTGATTTTTAACCATAAGATGTTGATCTAGCGGATAAAAAATTATTGATGAGAATTTTTTTGTGGGTCTTATTGTAGTTTTTCCCTAAGTTATTTTTTAGATTTTAAAAAACTTTTATACTTTTTTTGTCTTATTTTAAGTTTCTTGATTTTTTTTTCTCTAAATTTAGGCCAATGTTTTTTTTTTTTTAAAAAATTTGTCCTCAATTTGTTTTAAAGTATGCAAGAGTACTGCTATGACTTAGGGTTGTTTGGGGTAGCTTGTGTTTTTGCTTTTAAGCAGTAGAAGAAGAAAAACATAACCTTGAACTTTTTAATTAGTGTTTCGATAGTGCATATAAAATTTTTTTGTTTATTTTAGAAAAGCTTTTAAACCTATTTGATTAAATAAGTCAAAAGCTTTTATTGATATAAAAAATAGTGTAATTTAAGGATATAAATGAAATGTGTAATTTGTTGTTCTTAAATAAAATGTCAAAAATGTAAATAAAAAGGCTTTTTATAAGCACTTTTTTCAAAAGCATCAAATAATTAAAATCTCTTAAAAATACTTGTAAAGGTCAAAAATACTTTTCATAGCTCCATTTAAACACGTCAAAAAAAAAGTTTGAAAATAAACAAGTCAAAAACATTATTGTTTAAATCATTCCAGACGGGCTGCTAAGAAAAGTTATCATGCCATCATATCATGATGTACCTCAAAAGCAATGGTTTCCTTTCCTCCTTTTTTCCCCCTTGATTCCAAAACAATGAGAACTATAAAATCTAACATTAAACGTAAAAAATTTAAGTCCTTAAAACTGATTCATTATACCATGTTATAGGTGGTTGCCAACTAAAGTAATGTTTGTGGTACCAAAAAACAAAGGATAGCCACAATTTGTTCAGTTAAAAAAAAAAACAAAAAACAAAAAACGAGAAGGAAAAAAGAACGTCCACTCTTGTCGTTTTGCTCCCTCTCTACGTAACGTAGTAGAACCAGATGTCTCCAACTTAATTTTGGAGCTCATTCATCCTTGAGACAAGTATAGGCGGCCATCTAGGTTACAATTTGGGGAAAGTTATTTTGGCCCTCCAATATTTCTGCTCTCTGAGAAGGAGTTTGAGACAACAATAGGCGGCCATCTAGTTTACAATTTGGGGATAGTTATTTTGCCCTTGATATTTCTGCTGTTCTGAAAAGAAAGTTTTAGCAGGTACGTGTCTTTTTAGGGATTATTAGGTACTTATAATATTACACAAATGCCTATCATTGGATGACACGTGATATTTTTGATTTAAATACTTAACGGAATCTAACAAAGGGATTATTTTTTATTTTGTGTTCAAAGATTATTTATAGGATAAAATTGAATATAAAGACTGATTTTAAAGAGAAAAGGATGTGTAATTTATTTAGAACATGGTTTTGTAGTGAACATGATTTTGCCACCTAATCGTGGCATTTAATTTTGGTGAAATTTTAAGTAGTTAATCTGTAGGTATGGTGTGTCAACAAAACCGACGAGAGAGAGAGGGTGGAGTGTGGAGGTAGTTGTCACATTACAGTGACGATTATTTGTTAGTTTAACTTGTGGTAGAGTGTCTATTATTTGTTAGTTAACTTGTGGAAGTTGACTAGTTGTTTAATAGTGTATTTGGAGAAGTAGTTTAAACTAATTGTTTAAAGTGTGAATAGTATAAAACTTTTATATATTATATAAAAAGGTGTAGTGTTCAATTCTTACCTCTTATAGTTGTCAAGCTCAAACTAATATTTTAAACTACTTTTTCAAACACTCTATCAACGCGAGTAGGTGAATTCTTCTACGGTCAAAATCACACTCATGCAGCGTGCCAAGTGGCTCACAACTTGTACATCATATACTAATGATGAGGACTGCTGTCAACCCAATAGTTTGAACTAGAGCCTCTCGTGGAGATAGACCATACCTTGTACGATGCGTGTGAGATTGTTTTTTGTGAGACGTCTGAAACTGGTATCTAATTGAATCGTATTTTTCTATACTAACATGCACTGTGCATACCTAATTTATTGAATTTTTTTGTTCAAAATATTTTAAGATTTGTTTGGCTACATAGGTCAAATTTAGACGGAGACATATTTGAAAGTAACGATTTCAATAGGACATATTAGATAAAAAAATTTAATGACATATATTTAAAATATAAATTTTAAGAAAAATGCTAAAAAGAAGGGTAAAAATGAAAGAAGATTAAATATTAAGAGCAAAATTTTTTTTAAAAAAGATAAAATATTTAGAGATAAAAAAATAAAAAACCAAAAAAATCAACAAAAAAACCTTCCAACCAAAACGTAACTTTTTTGGTTGAAAGGGGCCTCATGAATAGTTTCATTATTGACACTTACTTACATGTAACAAATAAATGAAAAATAAGGACTTACCCTTTGTGTGACTTTTTAGATTTTTTTTTTTTTGGATTTGGACCTGTATGGTTTTTAATTAAAAATTTTTAAATAAATGACTAAAAATGTTAAAATTAGAGAAAAGACTTATTTTTTAGTGGTTAATAGTAGTGTCAATTCAGGTTGCTTGACTCACTTGTATAGACAAAAAGGAAAACCTGGCCAAGTTGGATGAAAAGGTAGGCTAGCCAGGCTCACATTTTTACAAGGAACTTTTAAAGTTTTTTAAATATCTAACCAAGCTAACCTAATTTTATTTTGGGGACAAGGATTTAATATAAGGAGAAAGAGTAAAATAACATATTTTAAGAATTAGTAAATTATGTCATATGTTTTCAAAATATTAGTACATAGCATATCATGAAAAAGTTAGATTTATATCATGAGAACTTGAGAGCAAAAATCCCAAAATATGTCTATTTCTTTCTCCTCTCCATTTCTCACCCTCCGTTGCCGGCACTAGGGGTGGCTAAGAAATGTTGCACTGACACATAATTACTGTATTTCTATGTGAACACAAAAATTTACTGGTAACCTCGTCGGATTCGAGAATACCATATTAACATAAATACTATATTTTCATGTAAATACAAAAATTTATCAAGAACATTGCCGAACATCACCAGCACCAATGATGTCACCAACGGCAAAGAAATATCATATTAACATGTAAATATTGTATGGGTTAATTACATAACTATACTTTCTAATTTTAATTATTTATCAATTTATCCATTTGTTTTTAGAAACTCCTAAAGTATTTTTTAAATTTAAAAAACTTGTTTCAATTTTATTTCTTGCAGACTTTTCAGACTAAACATATATGAAGATAAGCCAAAGATAGCTTTAATTAGACCAAATTTGTTTCTAAAATATATTTTTATCTTGAGAAAAAATTTCTAAAAATATATTAACATTCAAAAAGCCATAAAACTAAGCACTCTTTTTGAAATTTGATCCTTTGTTTTAGGAATTTTTATGTTTTTAAAACTATACGTTATTTTTCACAACTGTTTAAGGGTAATTATATTCTTTTGACTTATTTTTTCTATTTATAGAAATGAAATTAAAACAAGTTTTTTTTTAAATTTAAAGAATTGTTTTGTAGTTTCTAAAGACAGAGGGACAGAGTGAGAAATATTTAAAACTAGAAGGTATAATTATATAATTGACTTAAGACTATGGCTTTGTTTAGTTATGTTTTTAGAATTTTTAAAAATGTTTTTGCATATTTTTCGAGGAAAAAATTTTAAAAACACTCTCAGTACAATTCTAAAAAAATTCTCATTTTTCAAAACAAAAACATTTTCACATATTTCAAAAACAATACCAAACGGCCCTTATATTTCCATGTACATTACAAAAATTTACAAGCAACCTCATCTTATTAAGAAAATACCTTATTTGAATGTGAATACTGTATTTTTATGTAAATACAATATTCTCATATAGATACAAAAATTATCCGACAAAGTCACTAGACATCACCGGCATTGACGAAGTCATTGAAAGTCGAAAAATACTATATTTATATAAAAATACTATATTTCTATGTAAAGATTTACTGACAAGGTTGTTAGACATCACCACATCACCGTCGACATTGCCGGCGGTCAAGAAATACCATATTTGCCCAAATAGTAGTGCGGCAGTCATAAAAAAAATTTAAGCACCAAAAAAAAAAAGAGAAAACTAGCGAAAACAAAAGGAAAAGGGAAAAAAAAAAAACAAATCAGTGTCGTTCAGCACTGTCCTCCACCATTTGCCGCCATCCATGCGCCGTGCCCTCTGCCGTGTGTCTTCTGACACCGGTCGTTCCCTTATGCTCAAAAACCAGCGACCTACCAAACTATGCCAATGGTTTAGTGAAAATCAACGGGAAACGAAGATAAGGGAAGCTTTCGATCCACGTTCCACAGATTTGGTGATCTTTGTCCACCATGGGTTATTGTCCATCACCGCGACAGATTGCCTCAAACGGTCACGAAGAGTGAAGGCCTGTCATTTTCACGTCGATTCCATCACCAACGACATGTTCAACAAAACTCCAGCAATGTCCACCATAACTTTGGCTCCTCGATGTGGCATTCCCTCCACAAGGGCTTCAACTCCGATCGTCGTCATCACTGTTGTGCGATCTTCTCTCGTTGGCAAAGGTAGTGGTGGAGGATAAACAACATTGGGCAAAACAGTGAGAGAAAGAGGACAGAGAGAGGCAGTAAATGTAGAGAAAGAGAATAGAAGAAAGGGTGCAAGGAATACAAGAGGGTATTTTGGGCTTTTTATAATTTCTAAATCAACTTTTAAAACCAAAATGCTATTTATTTCATATTTTGAAAACACCAGATATTATTTACTATATAATTAATAAAATCTACTATTTGGTGCAATTTCTTCTTGTATACTAGTGATTTACCTCATTGATTCCAAGTTTTCTTGGTGGTTTTTCCTTTAGGGTCCATTTGGTGTGTAGGATTGGACATCATTAGATAAGATGGTATTAGAAAATTGGATTAGAATGTATTAAAAATAGTCACCAAAAAAAGAATGTATTGGAAATGATAGGATAAAATTTTAGCCAATTCAATCCCATGTTTGTGTTGTATTATTAGAAAAGAGGCCTTTTGCAATTTTTTTCAAAAATTTAGTCAAATTGCAATTTGTTAAAAAATTAGAAGGGCCGGGGAAGTATAATTATTAAAAATATTTTCAGCCCATAAAAATTACATTTTGACCCCTCCTTTTTTTATAAATTATAATTTGACCCAAATTATTTAAATTTTTGCAATTAGGTCCTTGAAATTTTTACAATGCACAAAGGTTGTGTTAGTCCCATGCTTTAGCCCCTTTCAAAGGGATTCAAACAGGAGCTAGATAAAAGTTTATCCAATCCAATCCTTTGAAGTGTTCACCAAAGTATTAAAACTAATCCAATCCAATCTTCTTAATCCTACAAACCAAACAAGCCATGAAAGAGTTTTGTAATGATTCACTCTTGGAACATACTAAAATCAGAAGTAGTAAAAGGATTATATTTTTTTTTTCAAAATATCCAAAAAATAACCAAACTAATGACCAAAATAAAAGTTGAATTTTTTTCCAAGTCCTACACATTTTAGGTAAGAAGAACGTCAGTCGCTCCCCATACCTTGTGTCAATCCTTGTTTCAAGATCATGTTCAAATGATCAACCTCCAATTCCAACATATCAGAAAATCTCTAGAAAAGGGTTTTTTTGTTTGGCGTACGGTCTTGGTCTGACTCGACTCAAACATCATGTAAATTGCATTATTGGACAGATAATACGATATGCATAATACATTAGTTCCATGCAACTGGCTTGACTAGAACTGAATTCTTTATGCTCTTAGGCCAAACCAAGTAGTGGCATAAAAGGGGGTACACGAAAAAAAGAACAAGAAAGGGATCTTTTACGATAGATACTAGTTATCGAATTGATTACTCATGGTTAACAGATGGTTTACCAGTTAGTTAATGGTTAGAATACCAGTTAGTTAGAGTCGGTTATTGTTGGTTAAGTCAGTTAGTTAGTAACCAGACTCATTGTATATATAGCAAGGATAGCTGTAATAACAATTTAGTAGCGAATACAATTCATTTGCATCACATTCATCTCATTTCTCTCTCTCTCTCGATTACTGTCTGGTCATGCTTTTCATGTTTCCCCGGTTTGACAGGATCTGAAAATGAAAATCGTTGAAAAAAACACTGAAAGCCTCTTGTTTACAGATTACCAAGTTACAAAATGTCTAGTATTGAAACCTCTCTCTCTCTCTTTATATATATGGCCCCATACACACAGATATGTTGCATAACAAATATTGTTTATTCATTAATCGTATGAAGCAAATACAGCAGCAGAGAACTTGAACAAACCTCACTTGCACGAATGCACAATTTCATTATTTTTATGACCAAAAAGTACAGGTGAAAACTAGAGGCAAACACGAAACCAGTGTGGACGATAGGCTTGAATGAGGCATTGGCGCAATGGTTTCGCACAATTAGCAGGGACTGCATGGAAAAGTTTAAGGATGGGGTGTTTTATTTCAGAGTTTTTTGTGTTATTTGTTCTACTTGTAGAGATTGTCTATTTGTTCCTTGTATAGATCAACGACTTTGTCCTTCCTAATTTTCATAATTGGAGTCATTAATCCACTATCGATCTGCAAAGGAAGGGTGTCATGAGCAAAAAGAAACACATTTATAGACCAATAAACGATTCTATGTATTTGAAGCTTTGAAAGATTACTGCAAAGGGTTTGTCCACTACGGGGATAGGTCCAATTTGAAACGAACACTCTGAAGTCCTACATGCAAAAGAAGGAAAATAAAAACATAAATGAATACAAATACTGAAAAAAATTCTAATACAATAAACTCAACTCAAGCATGTTAATCTTCCTCTAAAGAAGTTCTCTAGTGACCAATGAAGGAAATGCCTTGAAAACCTTAATTGAAAACTGTCTTTTTTGCATTTAATCACAATTTTTTCTGGAAAAAGGAATGATTTTCTATGAATGCAAAAATTTTGACATTTGAAGATACGGATTAGTTTAGAGTTGAGAGGAGTTTTATCACTTCTGAAGCTCTTCATATAATAGGGTAGTCAACTTATCCTTGCTTAAGTCAGTGGCACTACTATCGACAATAGACAATTGTTTTGCCAACAGTAAAGCCTCCTCTCTTGTTCGGAAAAATTATAGCTCCGAGACGCCGCTGATCCTGCATGAGTTCGTACGACTGTGGTGATTATAATTGGTATATTTCCTAAAAGGTGAAAGATATACAATTCAGCTTAGGGGAAAAAAAAAATCCAAAGCCAACAGTTGAAACGAAAGCTGCAGATCTTCACCTGGCCAATGACAACGATCTGTTGAATTACACTACTTGTCAACGCGGATTCTTCAAGCTCCACAGGTTCAACATTTTCCCCTAAGTTTGCAAAACTTAATTTAGTTAGTCTATAAAATAATGGCCCAACAAACTAGAACTAGAAAACATGCACACACTGACACTATGAATAGAAATGAAAGTATCATTTATCTGAAACCGAGAACTACTGAGAGCACAAATAAGTATGATCTATTCAAGTAAAAACCTGAAACAAAGGACCAAATTTCATACACAGGACACTTTACCATGAAAATATAAATAACCGATGCCATTAAGTAAGAACTATGAGATTCCAAAGCTGTAGGATGGATTTATTAAGCTTTCAGTGTACCTGTTGAAAGAACTATGGTGTGCTTAGCACGTCCTTCAAGGACAACTACTCCTCCACACTGTCGACTCCGTCCTCTAGAATGGTGAAGAGCAATCCAACCTATCTCACCAGTGTCCAACCAACCATCTTCGTCTAATACTTGCTTTGTGGCCGCTGAATTCTAGTCCAACATTACGACAAAGGAATAAGCTGGTAAAATGGAGTAAAGCAAAAACAGACTGAACAGTTACACTAATAGCTCATGAATGTCAGCAGTCTGTGGTATCACAAACAAGTTACTAAAAAGTTAGATGGAAATGTGAGCTCCTTAATGTAAAATATTGGAAAAATCAATGTATAAGGGAATTCTTTCGGCTATAATTCAAAAATAGAAAAAGGAAAAGAAAGAACATGCAACTAAATTCGATGTCTTGGTGGAGAAGTCCAATATTGAGGACTATACAAGGTTACAGGACTATTTTCATATATTTGTTTTCCAATGTTTGCTTCTCATGCTTTCGTATAGTAAATTAAATCCGACAGTTTAGTTACAAAAGTAGACCATAATAGGCATGTACAAGATGCTTTGATGACTTCTATTTAGATATTTGCAATATGTGAAAACATGTCTAGACAGAAAAATGAACTATTCTATTGATTATCTCAGCAATTAAAAGTTCTATCCATAGCTTGGAAATATAAATAGAAGTACCTTAAAGTAACCCTTCATCACTTGTGGTCCTCTTACTTTCACTATGCCCTTTGCTCCAGGTGGTAGAACTTCACCACTTTCAAAATCTACAACTTTGAATTCGGTGTGCTGAATGGGGGGACCAACTGAGCCAATAACCTTCAGAAAGTTTACATCTGCGACATTGTTATATCTTGTACTACTCCATGCATAAGAAAATATGATTGAAGCAAAAGCAAAACCAAACAAAGCATAAACTCTTTAGAAGAGTCTAAAGAGAAATGTGAATGCAGTAATCTAGAGTGAGATAGTTTGATTGACCTTATCGTCAACATGTTTTCAAAAATTACATATTGGATATAGAGGTAACTAAAAATTCTTCGAAAACGTATAGTACTTTTTAATATTAAGTATAAAAAATTATCCTTTTCAAACTTAAAATGGATAGAGATTCCTACATTACAAGTTGGTCATCGAGCAGAAACAACTGGGGAAGACTCTGTTAATCCATATCCATTCTGCACTTTCATGCCAATTGCCTACATGCGCAAAGTTTAAGACATAAGACCGGGAAAGTAGAAAAATCAATCATACTAGCTAAATATGCACTCACCTCAAAAAACTTATCAACATGTGGAGGCAAACTTCTGCCTCCACTTATGCCAGCCTGCACAGTGCAAACAAAAACTCTTTCTTTTAATCCTTTCTTGCAAATCCAAAGCCATATCTTTAATTTTATGAATGAGATACATAAACAAACATATGTTCCAACAGACACCAAGAAAATTAGATCATCACCCTAAACTTTTTTTCCTTTTTTTTATGCATAGCATAATGATCTTTTGGAAGCAAGCAACAAAGTATCAAAGGACCTATTCTAGTTGGTAACAATCAATGATAAAAATAAGCACTTCCCCAATTTTAACTAATGGTTAAGTGGAGAGAAGAATTCATCAAAGTTCTTACAACCCGAATAGATAACATAAATACAATACCTTCGATATCCCGATAGCAGAGTGAATTTTGCTATAGACAAGTATTTTTGCTAATGCATGCAACGGCCATAAAAGTCCAGCAATGATTCTTGCCCATGACCAGTCAAACAATGAGGCAATATATGAAGGTTGCTTCTGATTCCTAGTCAGATACATTCCCTATTCCAAAACATTCGGAGAAATTACATGTTAACTAGAAACAATGTGAACTTTGTGTAGAAAATGTAAGTGAGATCTAATCCATTTCATGCAAGGAAAGGAATTATATAAAGTTAAAGACACTGCAAAAAATTCCTTCACAAATTAATCTACTATGTTCTCCTAAAGAAGTTCTTTTTGCAGATGGCCGTTTTCATAACCATGGTTGTGTGCTTTCCTTGAATTGAATATATATATATATATATATATATGTATATATATGTGCATTTCAAATTTGTATTGGTAGAACCAAACTCTTATGGAAATAAATTCTTTTTTTATAAACATGAAGCATTGGAAATGTAGAAAATGGATTCAATTTTTAACCAATAGAAAGCGCAAATAGCTTGATGAGTTAAGGAACATAAACTGGTCAGTAATCAAAACCTCATAAATCCTCTTGAACCCCATGTTTGCCATACTGGCCCTTAGAAATGTAAAAGCAATAAGCTTACGAGCTGTGGAGCTTGTAGAAATTTGATTTTGAATCCCACTGCATACAAAAAGATAGAATTAACACAAAATCTTAGAAACTTGCAGTTTACATTTTTGTCCCTGTTCCAAAGATAAAAAAAAAGAATGCAAAAAAGCTACCAAGACTAATTTGTACCCATTAGTCAAGTAAGGGCTATGATCTCATATAACGCACGTAAGATGGATGTTCTCGGAAGTCAGAAACTCGTTCATAATGGAGACAAAAGAAAATTCGAAAAAAAAATATATAATTTCATTCAAAAGCCAGAGTTCTAGTCTTTAGATGAATCGTAGCAAGAAAGCATGTTATATGTCCCATTTATACAAACTGCCAAAATCACAACATCACAAAAACATTAAAAGGCAGTAAGCTAGAGTCATGTCCAGAAAGAAGAACTAGGGAAAGCAAGCCAAAAGATCAAAATTTTTTGCCAATTTTACTATTCTAGTAATTGTTAGACCAGTAGGCATTTTTTTGCCCAAACATTTTAGTTGGTTGAGCCTCAACTTTATAAGCGACTTCCTTTCACTAAGCTATTGAAATAATGTTCATCTTTATCTAAGTAGCATGACCAATAAGTATGTTTCATGGTTATGAAATTTTCAATATAGGGCAATAGCAGCAGTCTTTTGAGTTTCATGGTGAGATATTTTCTGGACTGGTGAAAGTTTTAATTATTTTTTTCAATAATATATACATGTCAATGTTGACTTGTCAAAATAATTGAACAACATGAATTGTAACCGTTCGTATTACCAACGGTTTCAAAAATTGAAACCAATTTATTTGTGTAACGGTTTTTATAAATGGTCTCATATTCATTTCCCATTAAACTAGAATTATCTTCTCCTGGTAACTGATTTTTTTGGTTGCATTATATAAGTCCTTGATGGGAGGATTTGTAAAATGGCTAAGAAAATTTTTCACATTCATGTCTGTTGAACACAAGTTTGGTCCCTACCACCTTTCTCTCATCTAGTTTTATACACCATCGTATTGAGTGCTTGAGTGATAGAAGCACCCAAACCAGTGGTTCAATATACGACTGCAGCAATTCAAAGTTGAATTATACAATGCAGTACAATGGCAGGAGATACAAAAATTTTACACGCTGTTGTTATAATTTTGTTATGCATATTGTTTTGGCATGATAGAATCGAGTTTTATAGCTCTCATTTGGCATCAGAGCCGAATTTCACTCCTGCTTTGCATGAGTAATCTGGAAAAATCATACACTGTGTTAGTTAGTCACGGTTGAAATTTTTTTGATTTCTGGGTTTTTGATTTTAACATTTTTTAATTGAAACTGAGATTAGAAATCATTTAGACATTAGATTTCTAAGAATTTTACAATTTGAAATATCGAAAACGGTGTCCAGATGGTGAAAAACGAGCCGAGTCTAAAATCGAATCAAAATTCGGGTCAAGCGGGTCAAAACGACCCAGTTTAAGGTTGAAGACGACATAAAACAACATGTCGTTTGGCCTTGGGTCAGCCAAAACGACATGTCATATCTGGCTAAAAACGACATGTCGTTTAGACTGTTGGCAGGCTAAGTTTTATCAAAACGACGTGTCGTTTTGTGGGGCTAATTAAAAAAAACCCAAAAATTTAAAAAAAATTGATTTTTGCCCAAATTTCATAAAGTGATATTTTGAGGAAAATTTCATAAAATTTTTTAGATTTTATAATTTTATGAGATTTTCATAATATCCTCAATTTTGATATTTTTATGAATTTTTTCATATTATGGAATAAATTATGAAAAATTCATAACTTTGAATATTCATAATTTTTGGTATTTGTTATGAATATTGTATAGTATTTGTATGGATATAATTTTGTAAATTTATGTGCATATAGTGTTCATTATGTATAATTTGTGATTTAAAATTATGCATGCAATATTAAGTTAAATAATTTAGTACATTTAAATTTTGTGCAATAATGTGCTAAATTATGTTTTTGGATGTATAATTTTAATCTATACATAATGAAAATTGGTACATAAATTATGGTTCTTTGTTCATATTTATTTGTTGCTTAAAGTAAATGCAATTTATTTATGAGTAAATTTTTTTTAACATAAATGTCTAGTGATGTATATAATTTTTAAATAATTAAAGAATAGCCATAACATCTTTGATTATGCAAAAATTATATTAAATGTTTGAATCACATATGGTAAAAGGACATTAAATTGTGATTAATCATATGTAATATGATAAATTTTATCCTACAAGAATTTTTATTATATTTAATATGATTAGTTAGGTTGATGTATCAAATTATCTTTCTTAATTTACCCACAGGAATTAAGAAAAGAGAAAATAATTTGACAGTGTCATCATAAGGATATAAGAGTCTATTTGAATTAAAAATTTAGCCCACAGGTAATTTTTATGTCATTTGATTCATATTTTAATGTATGATTTACATTGATAAACATGTCATAAAGTATTGTAGCCTCAATTTAGTAACATAAGCATGTATGTTTTATTATGCAGCTTTGCAAATTGTGAACTACTCTAATTTTCAATGTGACATTCCTACACTTAAGGGTGATAACTATAAGGTGTGGAAAGAGAAAATTCTCCTTCATTTAGGCTAATGGAAATTGACTTTGTTATCCACAAGGATGAACCACCTGCTATTACGGAGAGCAGCTAACCAGATGATGTTGATCAGTATGAAAAATGGGAGCGATCTAATCGCCTCTGTGTAATGTTCATAAAGACCAAGATCTTGGCTGGCATATATGTAGTTCATTGGAGCAATATGACAATGTGCGAGCTTTGATGAAGGCAATTGATGAGTAGTTTGCTACATCAGACAAAGCTTTGGCAAGCACCTTTATAATGAAGTTTTCATCCATGAAGCTTACTAGAATTCATGGTATGCGCGAGCGCATCATGCAAATGAATGATATAGCGACTCAGCTGAAGACTCTTGAGGTTGAGATGTCTGAAACCTTCCTTGTGCACTACATCCTTAACACTCTCCCATACTATATGGACCTTTCAAAATATCCTACAACATACACAAGGATAAGTGATCCATCAATGAATTGATGACCATGTGTGTTCAGGAAGAAGGAAGGCTTGTTATGGAAGTGGAAGAGAGTGTGCATCTGGCAACTGAAAGGAAGAATAAGGGGCAAGCCAAAAATAAGGGAAAAGGCAAACTGCCTGTACAAGCTGATATCAAGAAGGAATCTAGGTGCTTCTTTGGCAAAAAGAAGGGGCACATAAAGAAGGATTGTACTAAATATCAGAAATGACTTGATAAAAAGGTACTCAATTCTCACTTGTCTGTTATGAATCTAATATGGTTGATGTTGAGCATAACACATGGTGGATTGATTCTGGTTCTATAATCCATGTCACTAATTCCTTATAGGAATTGCAAAACCTAAGGAAGCCTGTGGGAAGTGAGCAGTGCATCTATTCAGGCAACAAGATGTGCTCACATGTTGAAGCAGTTGAAACATGCAGTTTAGTTTTAAGTAATGGTTTTGTTTTATAGTTGGAAAAGACATTTTATATTCCTAGTTTTTCTAGGAATTTAATTTCTGTTTCAAGGCTTGTACTGTTGGGTTTTTTCTTTAATTTTTCAGACACTATATTTAGTTTTTTTTATAGATATGAAGTTATTGGAAATGGTACGTTGTCAAATGGTCTTTTCAAAATTAATTTACAAGATAAAGCTTCTTATACTTCTATGCATGTTCTTGATAATGCTGGCATTAAGAGATGTGTTATGAATGAAGATTCCTCTATGTTATGGCACCGTAGGTTGGGTCATATCTCTATTGAGAGAATAAAGAGATTAGTGAATGATGAGATACTTAGTACTCTAGATTTTAGTCACTTTGACACTTGTGTGGACTGCATAAAGAGAAAGCAGACCAATATGTTGAAGAAAGGTGCCAAGAGGAGTTCAGACATATTAGAGATCATGCATACAGATATTTGTAGTCCAGACATAGATGGGTATGGTCAAAATTATTTCATTACTTTTATTGCTTCCTAACAAAATTATTTCATTACTTTTATTGATGATTACTCACGATATATGTATCTCTACTTGCTTCCTAACAAAAATGAAGCTATAGATGCCTTTAAGGTGTTTAAGGCAGAAGTAGAGAAACAATGTGGTAAGCAAATAAAGATAGTGAGATCTGATAGAGGTGGTGAATACTATGGTAGATACACCAAAGATGGACAAGTGCCTGGTCCATTTGCGAAGTTTCTCTAAGAACATGAGATAGTTGCCCAGTACACTATGCCCGGTTCTCCAGATCAGAATGGTGTGGCAGAAAGAAGAAACCGAACATTGTTGGATATGATGTGGAGCATGCTTAGTAGCTCCAAGCTTCCTAGGTCTTTGTGGACTGAAGCTCTCAAGACGGCTGTATATATATTAAACTGAGTTCCAACTAAGGCTGTCTCAAAGACACCGTTCGAGTTACGGAAAAGTTGGAAACCAAGTTTGCGACATATACACGTTTGGAAATGCCCGTCTGAAGTGAGAGTCTATAATCCACAAGAAAAGAAGCTAGACCCAAGGACCATAAGTAGGTATTTCGTTGGATATACTGAACAGTCTAAGGGATACAAATTTTATTGTCCATCACATACCACTAGGTTTGTGGAATCAAGGAATGTGAAATTTCTTGAGAATGACTTGATCAGTGGGAGCGATCGATCCTGGAACACCGTTCTAGAGAAAGATCATACAGATGCTCAAGCTTCCACTTCATATGATAGAGTGATTGTTATATGCGACATGCCTACAGTTCAAACGCGTGTTGAACAATGGTCAGTCATTCAAGTTCCACATATTGCTGATCAAGAAGCAATAGATCCAGCTGAACAACAGATACAAGAACCTGTTGAACAGCCAATTGATCAACATTTTCCTCAAGAGAATGTTGAACCAGCATTAAGGAGATCTATTAGAGTAAGGCGATCAGCCATTCCTAGTGACTATATTGTGTATTTACAGGAGTTTGACTACAATATAGGAGCCAAAAATGATCTAGAAACGTTTTTAGATGCCATGAGTTGTAAGGAATCTAACTTGTGGTATGATGCCATGAAAGATGAGATGAACTCTATGTCATCTAATGGAGTCTGGGATCTTTTAAAGTTGCCTGATGGTGTAAAAGCCATTGGATGCAAATGGGTCTTTAAGACAAAGAAAGACTCATTAGGCAACATTGAGAGACATAAGGTAAGACTCGTTGCTAAAGGATTCACTCAAAGGTAGGGTATAGATTACACTAAGACTTTTTCTCCTGTATCTAAAAAGGACTCCCTTCGTGTGATCATGGCATTAGTAGCTCATTTTGATTTTGAGTTACATCAGATGGATGTGAAAACGACATTCCTCAATGGTGATCTAGAGGAAGAGGTTTATATGAAACAACCTGAAGGATTCTCCTCTAGTGATGGTGAGTAATTAGTGTGTAAACTCAAGAAATCTATATATGGTTTGAAACAGGCTTCCCGTCAATGATATTTGAAATTCCACGATGTCATCACTTCATTTGGTTTTGAAGAGAACATCATGGATCAATGTATATACCAGAAGGTCAGTGGGAGCAAGATTTGTTTCCTTGTTTATATATAGATGATATCCTTCTTGCAACCAATGACAAGGGGTCTCTATATGAGGTGAAACAATTTCTTTCTAAGAACTTTGATATGAAGGATATGGGTGAGGCATCTTATGTCATTGGCATAAAGATCCATAGGGATAGATCTCGATGCATTTTGGGACTATCGTAGGAAACCTATATCAATAAAGTCTTAGATAGATTTCGGATGAAAGATTCTTCACCAAGTGTAGCACCCATTGTGAAGGGTGATAAGTTCAGTTTGAACCAATGTCCAAGGAATGATTTCGAGAAAGTTCAAATGAGCAACATACCTTATGCTTTAGCTGTCGGAAGCCTTATGTATGCTCAGGTCTGCACAAGACCTGACATTGCATTTGCTGTGGGAATGTTGGGAAGATATCAGAGTAACCTAGGCATTGACCACTAGAGGGCTACAAAGAAAGTGATGAGGTACCTTCAAGGTACAAAGGATTGCATGCTTATGTATAGGCGAACTGACATTCTAGAGGTGATTGGCTACTCCGATTCAGACTTTGCTAGCTGTGTTGATTCGAGAAAATCAACTTCAGGTTATATTTTCATGCTAGCCGGAGGAGTTGTATCTTGGAGGAGTGGAAAGCAAACGTTGGTTGCTACTTCCACGATGGAGGCAGAGTTCGTTTCTTGTTTGGAGGCTACTTCGCATGGTGTATGGTTGAAGAGTTTTATGTCAGGCCTTAGAATTGTAGATTCTGTGTCTAGGCCATTAAGTATATTGTGACAATTCAGCTGCTGTCTTTGTGGCTAAGAATAATAAGAGTGGCAGTCGAAGTAAACATATCGACATTAAGTACTTAGCCATAAGGGAACGGATTAAGGAAAATAAAGTAGTCATTGAGCATATAAGCACTGAATTGATGATCGTAGATCCTCTGACAAAAGGAATGCCACCGAAGTCATTTAAGGATCATGTTGTTCAGAAGGGACTTGGTTCCATAATGTAAATTTTGTTTGTACATACAATTTACAAACTTAATGAAACTCTTATTCAGTTATGATGTTTTCTCATATTTGTTTTGCGCATAAAGTTATTAGAGAAAAAAATTCACATTTGGTAGGACCAAGAATAAACATTGGGTTTATTCATAAAGTTAAGTTACCATATAAGGAATAAAGTTTGAGAAACAATACATAGTAATACATGGAAGATAATACTCACAATTTAGAGGAACTATCGCCATGATTCATGTATTTGTTTTCTGAAAGTTTGGGTTTAATGAATATAAGGTTAAATATGAAGACCAAGTGGGAGAATGTAACTGTTACATTGGCATTCAACGGTTTCATTTTGAAACCAATTTAATTTCTATAACAGCTTTACATTAATGGTCTCACATTATGTTTTCATTAAACCATATTAATCTGGTAACTGAATATTCTTGCTATATATTACCTTGATGGGAGGAAATGCAAGGCAGGAAATACATAAAATTTTCATGTTCAGATTTTTGTGGAACGAAAACTTGGGTCCCCAAGTCCAAATTCTCTTAAGAAACCAACACCATCAATTGAGATTTTGAGAGGACTTGGAAGCTCTCAAGTGCAGGCAGTCACGGTATACCGTCGGACTTCTTAGGAGCAATGGCCGGAGGTAACGAAATTCACACGCTTCCGTTTACGTTTTTCGATTTTGATATGTATATAGTTTTGCATGTTAGAATCGTTTTATGTTTTACAGCAGCATCTTCAGATTTTATGGCTTCATAAACGTAGTATTTTCCTGAAGTAAGAATGGGTTGATCAGAAGTTGCACAGCTCATGCTTTCAGGTAATGCTATTTGCATAAACACGGAGTGGGAAATAATACAACAAATAAAATGTAATTATCTAAAAGGGATTGTAAAAGGCATACAACAATCCAATAAGTCCGAACATTAAAATTTTCTAAATCAATGCTATGATAAACCCCAACAAAGGGAAGAAAGAAAATTAAAAAGCAATGACACAAACTGAGAATAGCCAAGTACACAAATCTAATCCTCATCAGGTTAAAGTACACAACATCAACTCAGAAGAAAAAAGATGGTCCTTGGTCAGCAACACCTTAAGATAGAGAGCTTAAGAAAAAATGAGACATGTGTCTGCTTTCCCTCATGCATAGACCCACCACAATAACTGATAAATAAATGTGGGCCTCGTTCATGTATTAGAGTCAAAAAAAAAAAAAAAAAAATCAAAAATCTGAAAGAAACACCAAGGCCACAAACACACGGACAAACAAAAGTTGTGGCCTTGAGACCATGTTATATTATCATGGAAGTGAACTCTACTCGCACTGGCTTAATTCTTAATATGCACTATAAATAAGAAGAGCACTGTAAAAGAAAATAGACATCGAAAAATATAGATTGCAAGATGATTAACTTACTAACATCATTAGAATTGGAGATAGCCTTGCTACTCTCTCGTCCCGAGCTTATGATATCGTTGTAATTAAAAACAGGTGTCCCTTTAACTCCTGCACTAGGCAAACTTGATTTATCCCCCCAAAGCAGAATGACAAATCGCATGTTAGCCTTCGACTGGAAAGCCTCTGAAATCCGATCAAACAACTCAGGATTGTCAACTGTAAGGCCAACACTGCAATGATGATAGCATTTAATATTTTTCCACGTTTCCATTAACAATGAAGTATTGAAGAAAGCAGAAATTTACCAAGCTAAACTCTAAGATCCAGCAGAAATATCATTGAAGTTATTTCAAAAAGGTTGTAAAAATTCATATCAGCAAATATTACACATGATCTCACTTTTTTGGGTGAACCAAAATCTAATTCAAGCCAAATCAGATTAAGGTCTCTGAAGTTGTGTTATACCAAAAGATACAAACTGGTACCATTTCTTCAAAAATGTTAGAGACGACACCGAGCTTACAGATTGCTTATCCGTTATGACATTTGGAAACTACTAAAGATGATGAGAATTTGCAGCGAAAGGAAACATCTTCCGAACCTTTCAGAGTGATTGTATACATGTAATAGCTCCTCAACCCATGACCTTGAACCCCTCACCACAATATCCAAGTATCATAACTCAATTTTTTCACGAGATTTAGAAGACCTATGCACCTTATTTGCTTTTAATAAGGGTCAAATTGTTCAATTTTTATGCCCAAAAAAGAAAAAAAAAGAAATGATGTCATTACTAATATTTTCAACAACTATGTTGGCTTATATGTATATTTTAATCATTATAGTGCTCAAAATTCAGCTCATTTCTATGTAAATTAGACATGTGTGCTTCAAGTGAACATTTTTTTTATCTTAATTTTGACAAACGCTTGTGATTAAGAGCTTAATTATCATGTTTAGCTAAGTTTAATGACTCAATAACTACGAAAGAAGTTTAAAGACAATATTGCAAAAAAGCCAAAGTTTGGGGGTGGGGGTAAATGTGCAAAAAGCCTTGTTTTTTGGTCTTTTTACACTACAACATTTAATTCATTAGACAATGTCAATTAATGGGCCATAAAATCTTTCACATTTCGGATTTTCGTGCCACTTTAGACAATGGTTTAGAAGCCATTATCTATTGTTTATTATTTGATAACAGTTTTCAATAAATTGTCGTCTAATGATCTCTAACAAGCGCATGATATGAAAAATTAAACCCTTAGAGAAAAATTAAACCCTTAGAGTAGTATGCTTCTCTCTCTCTCTCTCTCTATTCTCCCATCTCTCTCATTGTTAATTTTCCTCTCTCTCTCTCTCTCTCTCTCAACGCCGTCATTGTCATCTCCTTTCGTTGTTACGTTAGAGTCTGCCATTTTCTCCGTCGTCGCTCTCTTCATTGCTCCATCGCCTTTTCATGCCCACCCATCTCTTGATTGCACTCGTCGCCTCACCTCACTCTTGCCTTTATTGCTATTTTCGCTTTGCTTCACCCTCACCTCGGTTCTTGTCATTGCCTTGCCTGTCCTTCGCCTCCAGGTAAGTTTGCCCTCCTTCCACATGTTTAGATTTAATTAGTTTTAGTTTTTTAGGCTTATGGAGTTTAGATAGTTTTAATTTCGGCTAGATCTAGTTATTAGTTTTGAGTTAGTTTAATTAAACTTTTCAGTGCGAAGTTTATTAGTTTAAGTTATTAAGATTTTTTTCATTAATATTTTAGTTAGCTAATGTTGTTAGTATTAAACTACATGTTTAATTATTTTTATTAGCTTGTTCTACTAGTTAAGTTATTTTAAAATTTATTTTCTTGATTATTGTATGTGCATTATTAATTTTTTAGTTATTATTTGTTTATAATATCAATCAATCTTAGTGTGTGTGATTTTAATGAATGCTGGTATGTCAGTGTGTATAATTTTAATAAATGTTAGTATGTTGAAATCTTACTATGTTTTGTTTAATGTGATTAATGATGTTGTATATCTTTTTATTTGCTATTGATTAAAGTATTGAAAAAGAATTCCACATGTCAGACAACAGATTCATTGATGAGAATGCACAAAATCAACGAGTAAGAAGATGAGCAACCTTAGTGAAGCATGTTTCAAAGTTAAGGTTGAAAGGACCAAATTTCAAGTACAATTCGACCAAAAAAATCAAAGTCTTGGAAAAGAAGGGGATGAGCTTGAAAGTTATATTGGAGTTTTAATTCGAGAGTATATTCTCATAACAATAAAGGATTAGAAAGAGGAGACCAATAAGGATTATGTGGAATGTGTTTGGCAAGGTATTGTTTCATCTTTCACCATTCCTGAGACCATGAGGAAAAAGTTAATGACAAGCACCTAAGATGACGTGTGAGTTTCAGTACAATTTTAATTGAAGGTTGCAAAGATGACTCTAATATTTTCAAACTCCTAGCAAAACTAATTAGAAATTAACCTTCTATTAGTGTGAACTAATGGAAAGAGTTTCTGAAATACAAGCTTAGTGACGAGAAAAAAGCAATATCACAAAAAGTCAAGGAAATAAGAGACGATATTGATGTCGAGCATTCACAGGGTCGAGGGGCATATAAGAAAGTAGAGTATAAATGCATGTGTAAAATTTGTACACTTTATTTCTATAAACTTTGTCATCTTTATACAAAATTAAGCGACCTTACCTTTTAATGTAGATGAAACTACACAATGTAACTTCGCCTTCTTCTTGTCACCAATATGTAATTTCATTCGACAAAAGAATAATGGAGCATTTAAAAATTTGAGACGTGAGAAATTGTCTAATGAATTGTGAGTTACTTGATGCTTTTAACTTTTAGAATGGTAGAATTAATACTATTTTAATTTCTGATTGAGAAGTTTATATATTTTGTAATTATAGGGTAATTATGCAAAGCAAGAGTCGCAAGGCATGTTCCAGTCTTAAGGGACATGTGATGTATTGACTACCTTATTAGGCATCCAAAACATTTCAAGATCGGTTCATGGTCAATCTTATTTTTTTTCAAACAATCCAACTATTTTCATTCCACCCACAGGCAAAACTCAAATGTAGAGAAGATCAAGCTGTGTAAGAAGGTGAAAATTATGGAGGCTAAGTTCTTCAAGTGGGATGACATAATGAAATACACCACATCATACAGGGAGGCAAATGTGGCCCCAATAGTGGAATAACGTGCTAGTGGGAAGACAAGTTGTATAGTTCATACAACGGCAACACCACCTACAAAGTCTACCTCATCAAGTTTTAGTAAGGGAGAACTTTGCCTTCTTCTAACACCATTAACAACCAATAAAGGTGGTGTTATTCAGTTAACCATAGTTGCAGCAGAAAGGGCATGGATGGATACTCTCTCCATATCCTTCACTGTAGGGCACTTGGAGAAGGTAATGTGCACATTATAATTAATACTTGTTATGTGAGGGATGCATCTTTACTTTTTGATTGGAGAAAAATGAGGTCATAAGCAACGCGTTCGGAGGATTTGTGGCTTGGCCCAAAGAATGGATTTGAATTGGATCATTAAGTCAACTTAACGAAGCTCTAATTGACCAATAACATTGGCCAAGCAAAAAACTTATGGGCAAGCCAATCACGAGAGGTTGTTGAAAGAAAATGAGGGGAAAAAGAGGCAACAAAAGGATGATAAAATGAATGTAACACAACCCATTGATGATTTGGAAGGATTACCTCCAAAAATGGCAAGCCAATATAAGTACTCCAAACAATCCCACATCGAGGGTTTGTCCCTTTTTATCACTACTGATGACATTGATTGGCTTACCAACTTTACTCAAATTAGTGTGGGAAGTGCCATGGCATATATGAGGTATAAAGCTATCTTTGTACTTTTTAATAATTATTAACAATCTTTGTTTTTTTTCCCCCTTTTACTTGTTACTTGTAATTAATAACAATCTTTTTTTTTCGTACATAGTTATCTATGGCATCATTGCTTCGCTAGAAAACATCTCAACAATTATGGGTTTATCAACCTATTTCTTATGTGTCAGACCAAGTTGACGTTGCGATTGAAGAACGAACAAGGATTCTCTATGAGTATTTGGATTGCGACTTCAAAACAATGATTCGATTATAAGTGTATTCTTGTTAAAAATATAAGTTATTATTGCTAATTTATAGCATATATCTTTTGATTGATTGTATTTTGACTAATTGTAATTAGGGCCTTAAATGAGTAGAAATTGAAGACAAAATCTCAAGTCACCTTCAATGTACCTCAAGGATTTACTTAATTTCTAGTACCAAGGTTAGCATTCTTCTAGAGCCCTTAAAATTTAAAACAATATTAATTAATTTAATTCAATTAGTATGCCAAGTAAAATTTAAGTCATTATTTTCATTGATTAATCTTTTGCAGTTGCTTATTATAATTTACCCATGTGTTTTACCTAAACTACGAAGACACCCTTTAGACCAAAACTAATCACACTGATGTCCCTTGGATTTAACTTTATTAATCTTTGTTGGAAATAACAAAATGCCCAATCTAATCTCAAGCATGGATCTAAAAGATCATATTTTAACCATTATTTTAGAAACACAATAAGAAACCCTAACAACCCCCCTCTTTCCCACCCCCAACCCCACCCCCACCCTAAAATCAACTTGACCCTAATGATCGTTGTACATCCATCAAACCTCTGTTTGACCAACAACCCCACCACTAGTTCTAGCAACACCGCCTGCCACCCTTTTGTTGCACCCAACCCCGCCTAACCCTAACCCATTGAGCCCATCCTCGTTGCTCCTCTTCCTGTCAAGCCTAACATTGCCCACCCCCTTCCCGAGCCTAGCCCCTCCATAAGCCCGTTCTTTATTGCACCCAATCACCTAGTTGGGCCCTTACCCTGTTGCGGCCCCTCTTCTTGACCATCCCTATTAGGCCACCAATCCCACCGCACCTCTACCCTATCCCCTCCCTTCCCCGTGGTTCCTTATCCTCATGCCCTACCTAGAGGGAGGGAGGGAGGGAGAGAGAGTTTTTATATTATTATTATTTTTTTGATCTGATTTTTAAAGTTTTTTCATTTATGTTTTTGTAATTTTGTTATAATTTTTTTAACTTTTATGAAAATATAGAGCACTAAGGGATAGTAAGTTTTATTTTTATTTTTTATTTTTATAGGTTTTGTTGGAATTAGTTCATTTTATGAAAAAATAAACCATTTTTTTACAATTGAATGATTGTTTTTGTTAGAATTACTTGGTTTTGGTTTTGTTGTAATTAATTTTTTTTAAGTTAGTTAAGACTGAAGTGTGCTTCTAATTAGTTTGTGTGGTTGTAATTACTTTGGGGAATTAATTGTCGACTTTTTTTAGGCTATGTAATTTTAATTTTTGTATTTTATCTTATTTTGGACATAATTGTCATCTTTCAATGAAAATAATATATGAAAAAAAAACATTTTATTTTCCATTAGAGTGAAAATAATTGTCACAAGTGTGTATACATTATTTAAACTCATTTTTAATGTCAAAAATTGTAAAATCATCATTTTTAGCCACATAAAAAAATTAGAAATGTTTTTTAATGGATGGAGGGATATTTTTAGCATTTTAAATAAAATTAACGGCCAACTAATGGTCAACCCTCATGATCAACTAATATAGAAGTTTTTCTGTAATTTTTTAAAAAGTTAAAAGGTGTTAGTGTGATTAATTTTGGTCTAAAGAGTATCACTGTAATTTAGATAAAATACAACAGATGTCAGTATACTTTACTCTTTTAATATTTTTGATGCACTTGAAATGTAGCCTTTATATGTATTTATTTGAAATGATTTTGTTCTTTTTTTTACTTAAGTAATTTACCTTTGACCCACGATGTTAATTGTTAATTACAAGTTTGCCATTGACCAACTCTCCTGCTATAAACGTAAACTGCTTACTCCAAAAGCCAAAATCAGATCAGCCTCTCTTCTCTATCTCTCTCTCTTCTCTTCTCGTCTTCCTTTTCCTTTCTTTACTCTCTTTGCTGAAAACAAATTTTCAGCAACAAATACACACTCAAACTCAGAAATAAATCTTCCTTTTAGGTTTTTAAGGCTTATTATTGCTCTAGGATTCAAGATTGGCCAAACCCACTCCATATTCCTGAAGATTTGAGGCTTATTGCTCAAAGAGTAGAAAATGGAAATTCTCTCTATTTGAAATCCAAATTTTTACTTTCGTTTTTATTTTGGTTCTAGACCTTGAATCTGAGTTATTGAGACATGCATGTTCCATTTCAACAATTTTGTGCATATTTAAATTTGAATATGGAAATTGTAAAGTTTGATCTTGATGGGCTTGCGAAATACAATCTGAGCATGTTTAACAATGTTTGAGTTGATGCATGTAAGACATTGCTGAAAAGAAAAGCTTCAAAATCGGAGTTTGTATGTTTGGGTTTTGCTTTTAAAAAAATTGGTTTAAACCTTTGATTTTTATGAGTTTGATAGTTAAAATTAAGGGAAAACGTTTATTTATATTTTAGTATGTTTATCTTGGTGTTTTGAGCCATTTTATTGCATTTAAAAAATGATTTATGAAAAAATTAGAGTTGAAACAAATCAGGCCGCAAAGAAGACGAGCTAGGGCTCTGCCCAGTTCTAGCAGGTGGTTTTTAACAACGCCTTAGAGGCTGGTCGACTAGTTGGTGACAGCTACCATGTTGCCGCCGTTCTCAGATACCCTCAGGCCTCCTAATTTAAATTGGATCGATTTCTTGCTATTTTGTGACCTAGAAATGTTTTCAAAGATCCCATTTTTCATGTTTTAAAACCTTGAGAATATCATCTTTACGTTCAATAATTGTTTTACATAAAGAGACACAGTAATAATTAAATTAGCATATGGTACTTGCAAAGGGTTTTATTTAAGCTTGGTTTCTGACTTTTAAATATGTATTAAAGGTTTTTGAACTTTAGTGGAGCACACATTGAGTAGGACTTAGTTTGGAGCTAACGGTGTCAGTATGTTAATATTGAAGGAGGATTTTTCTACCTCTTCTTTAATAGCCATGTTTGAAAGCTGTTTTTGGCCAAAGATTATTCTTAAATGACTTTTAAGAATTGTTTTTATTTTATTTTCAAGTTATTTGAAGATATATGATTTCGAGTTATTCGATTTTAAACTATTTTATGTGTTTAAAGGATTGTATTTTTAATATTTCTAAGGTATTTAAAAATGTAATTTCTAAAAGAATTGTGAAAATAAAATCAAATCTTATATTGAGATTGCTCTGAGGCACTCTGATCTCAGGTTGAGATTGCTCCAAGCTCTATTATGTTTTTAGATAGTTTTCAAATGGTATCCAGCATAAGATTTATCAGATGGTTAGTTTTTATCTTTAGAGTCATTCATAATTTAGGTCAAGCAGAGAGCGTTTGAGGGGTAGGTCCCAAAAACTCATACAAGCCACTTCAGTGGTGTTAATTATTATAAAGTAAGTATTTTATTATTATGGTTTTTTTATAAATTCATATGTTTTAGTTTTGGTAAGCGTATTTCTGAGTGATTCTGTCAGTTTTAAATGATGTGATTTAATTGATAATCTTACTAAGTCTTTTCGCTCACATTAAACTATTTTAAAAATTCCCTTCCAAGTTTTACTAGACCAGTCGAGATAGAGACTGTGTGTAGTGCTATAAGGTGTAAGTTAAGTAAGGTTCGGTATTTTTGTCTGTTTTATGGAGACTGACTATGTGGTTTGTCCGAATGTTGATCTTTTCCGTATTTGTATTTAAACTGTATTGTAATTTTACAAAGTTTTAAGCCCTATATAGGAGGTAAATTTATTATCATTCTTATTTACGTATGGAGGCAATTTCAAGTCATTCTGTTGTTTAATCTTTGATTACTTTTCCTTAATTTTTATTTAATTATGGCCCCCCGTTTTTCGGGTTGTGACAATTCTACTATATATACAATTTAAATTCTAATTAAAATGCACAAATAATATTTAAAATAATATCTTTACATCCTTTTTAGAGTATACCTCTCTAGAAGAATACAAAAAGTGTGACTATTTTATGCTAAGGTACATGCGAGATATTATTTACGGGGAACACAATTCTTGACAAGCCAACAATTTTATATTAATGAGTATATAAGTGAGGTGCTTGATGAATGAGGGACTATGTACAACAACACATATAAATCATACATTTATTGAATTTTTATTCATTAAAATCATGTATTAATTGAATTCTTGTTCCTACATTTAGTTATTTTTAATATTTATAAAATATTGTTTTATGTCATTAGTAAATTGTGGGACAGTAAATGGATTGAATATGTGAATAGGTCATCCATAGGATAAAACAAAAGAAATTATCTCTTTTTTTCTGGCCAATTCAAGACATTACACAACGGTTTATTGCCAAAAAAAAAAAAATACTAGACGATGGTTTCTAGAGGAAACTATCGTTTAATGTACCACCAATTTGTACTTTTTATGGTCCACATATATATATTAAAAGATAATTAAAAACTATCGTCTAATGTTAATCATATACTACGTCATTAAAGAAGACAATAGATTGTTTAATCTTCGTCTTATCTTTTCTTTTAAAACTGCCGTCTAACACTTCACGTGTACAAAGACCGTTAGTCATCAAAAATTGAAGCTACAAATTGTTTTCATATAAAATTGGGACTAGCTTTGCCACAAACAGATTGGGATTGGTTGTATATATATTACTTCTATTCTTTTAGTTGTGCCATATAGTTGTAATATTTCCTTTTTTCTGATTAATCAAACAAACGTATCCTTTTTTTTTCTGCAAGAGCAAAACTTCACACAACAAACAATAAGTTGTTTTCTATATAAATGACAAATAGCATGTAGAAAGACAAAACGTCGTGTTATTAATGCGAGCAACTCATCCTCTCCGAGAAGGGAGAAACGCTTCTTAAATTTATGAGTGTCTATGTTCATTTAAAGAAAATAATGACGTTAACAACTCCAAGAAAACATTATATAGGGCATTTAGCACATTGATTCAAACCAATTGGTTCAAATGAAGTATAGTGTAAAGCAAAATTCAAACACAATGTAAACTCTCACATGTTTCAATTTGAACCAAAAGTTTTGGTCCGAATCATTCTGCAAAACACTCTAGTAATTTTGCTCCTTAGTGGAGTAGGGTGTTTTAAGCATACTATCAGAATCTTAATGGTCTGATTTGCGACTATCTACGTTTAAAATTTACAGCGTGTAATGCATAGTTGCTTTTAGTCATTGCTTTTAATCGCAAATCAAAGCGTAAAAATTTAATTTAACGGCTGAGACATCCATGCCTTATCAACGAAACAAAATTATATTCTCTATTATAAAAATTTTCCTAAAAAAATACAAAATAAAAACTTTGGCAGAACATCTACCGATAACTTTGGCAGAACATGCCGTTGGTGGAAGGAAATTTAGTAACGATCTTAGCCAATTTTTAACGCAACTAATTCAAACCTAAATGTACTCAATTATATTTTTTTTAAATAACGAGAAGACTATTGACCATTAAAGAAGATAGAGAATGAGAAATAACAAAGTGACTCTAGAAGACTAGAATTTCTCTATCTGATTAATATTGAGCATGTACTCTCCTGAAATTATCCCTTTCCTTTGTTTGATGGAAAAATCAATAGAACGAATTTAAAGTGTATGCAAAAATTAATGCTTCACTCACAAACAATATTGGTATTAGGTGTCCATATCTTTTGTAGATTTTGTTGCCAAAATCTGATAAAATTTAAATTAACATGAATATCAAATCATATAATATTACAATGAATATAAAAATCTCAAAATCTCATCGTTCGCAATATTTTTTCATATTCTGACTTTTAAAAAATAATCCCACGTGACTAAATTGGATTGCCTCTTAAAAAAGAACAAACATACGTAATTTTTTAGGAAAATATAGAGGTATATTATAAAAATCAATTCATGGCTGTAGTTTTTATTTTTTTTAAATATGTTTCTTTTTAGGTTAATAAATTTTTTTGAATTTGACCATGTATATGGGTTATACAGAGTAGCTATATATGTAATACTCGAGAAATTGTTAGAACATTACACGTGTAACATTTAAGAGTTATGTTTGAACAATATCCGTGTTGATGTATCGCCTTCTTTAAACATGGTCGTTTGCAGTACAATAAGGACAATCGTATCTACAAGAAGGTGGAATTTACAAATGACAAAGTTGACAAATTTTAATGTTTTAAGAGATAAGCAAGTTAAACAAAATAAAGTTCCAAAAGAAGACAATATATATATATTTTTTTGCCATTTCAAATTTTGTGGTTTAAAACATAAAATTAAAAACGGTGAGGTATTACTGGTATGGATTTTGATTCTAATTAAATTTCTAAAGCAATTGACTAATTAAATCTTTTCCTAGTTAAAACATACATGCTATTTTTATAAAATATCCGAAAGTGGCAATAATACAAGCAATAATGCAATAAGAAATATTTCATAAAAACCATTAAATTAAAGCCACCAATTGTGATAAATAAACCATTGTTACTACAAAATTAATTATCACAATTATAAGATGGAAAAGATAAAAGTAATCAAAATTAATATATTTTAGTAGAATAATATTTACGTTAAAACCCACAACTTTATTTTATGAAATGCCTAAAAGTGACAGTATATCTACCTCCAGCAATACTACAGTAAAAGACATTCCATAAAATAATAATGTTAATATTATTGTGCAAGTTAATTAATATATAAAGAAAGCATGATTGAATTTATATAAAAAATTGACAGCACAATAATATTGATTTAGAATATAAGAAAATATTATTTCTACTAAAATATAAGCATTACAACAGTATTAAACAATTAAAATCCACACCAAATAATTATACATATAAATTCATCTCTTGCCTTACCACACTGCTCTAGCCTAGCTTACACGATATTTCTACAAGTTCTATCGAGAAAATATGTAAATAACGTGTAAGCATAACTTAGTTATTTCTCAATTATTTGTGTTGCAATGGAGGTTTAAGCTCCATTTTTTAGGCAATAATGGCACTGTGGGATACTGTAGTAAAGGAAACTTTATTTGGAACAGTAAAACTTTTCTACCGTTTTTCTTCATTTTCTTCCTCGAATTCCAGCTCCTGAGAATGCAAATTTGAGTTCGCCATCCAGTGTGACGTGGAGCAGGGATGCATGGATACGGTACAATATAGAGCATTGGACGCACAGACTGACTTCATCTGATTATTGACGTGCATGGAGTAGGTGGGACCATCTGGGACCATGCATGATTGTTAGATCTCAGCTCATAAGCCAATCGGACGAATAGGAGACAGCAGCTAACCGAGATCACATGCAAATGGTTGCACCTGATTTGGACCGGTTTAAGACATCTCCACATGCATAGGCCCCATTGACTAGCACTATTGACGCTGCAATGACGCCTTGACACCTGTTATGAAACAGATGGCCTAGATCGTTTTGACAACACATCCGATGGCTACGAGCGCATCTCATGTCTTCCTATTTTAAATTTGATTTTTTTTTATTTTCTTAAGTATTTGTTGTTCGATTTTGTCTATTTTGGTGTCGTTTTGCTCTTTTTTTTGCACCAGATTTCAAATCTACTAACGAGTAATTAGAATACAATTAATTATTTTACAAACATAAATTATAATAATATATTAAAAATATTTATTTTATATTAAAACACACAAAACACACTAAAAGTAAAAATAAGCTTTTAAAATTAATGGACTTGTACGGTTTCACACAGACATATTTTTTAACGCTTAGAAATATTTTTAGAAATTACTAAAAACATATAAGCATATATTTACAAATTAAAAACATATTTTGATAAGACTACAAATAAAATCACAACACATTATTTTTACGATTTTAATTAATTTCTAACTAAACAGATATTTAACACACAAAAACACTTCTACAAATTACCGAAAATATATTTAAACATAAAAGCACACTAAAAACACATAATTAAATGTTTTTTATACTAAGACACCAAAATATTGTTTAACGCTAAAATGCTATTAATTAAAGGATATAATGAGAAATATAAGTGTAAATGAATGATTTTAGCCTTATATAATATACAACTTTACAATCCCATCACAACCCCTAACTAGCTTATTACTAGTCCTTAGTAATTAAAACGATAAATTTTGAAATGATTTATAGAATATTCATACAATACATATCATTTAACAATGATTTGTTTCACCTTACTAGATAAACTAACAAAACATAACTTTTATTTAAACACTTTATATGCTATTTAACAGAATGTAAGTAGGCCAAACTTGGTACAAAAATAGATAATAAATGACTATAAAATTTCATAAAAAACTAAGAATAAAATCACTTGGCTATTTGTTTTAAATCACTCATGCAGGTAGCAATACTTCAAAATTGTTCACTAGAACAATTAAAGAACCGAAATTAAACAACACGATAGCAGGCAGTGCCATGTTTGGCTCCCTTAAGTTTTCTCCATTACCTATTTAGCAAGCTTTGGGTCAGTAACTCTCAGGCCCGTTGGCATAAGGTACTATGTGTTAAAGCATCCCATAGTCTTACTTACTCGAGTTATAGAGACTACGAAACCAAACTTAGCCACATTTTGCTCATTAATTTACATACTTTGTACTTTTTATTCTATTTTATTTTTTATTATTATTTGATTAATTAGTTAATCGAGAATGTCATTGCCCGTTGTCATTCATCTAAACAAAATAGCAGAACTTAAATATTCAAAGCTTTCACTTACCACCACAATTAAGCATTATAATGTGTGTGTGTGTGTGTAAAAAGAGTGACTTATAAACATCTTGCAAAATAAACACATAGGCATGTTGAATAAAACCAATGTTTTGGGAGTTCATAAAGTTAGACAATTCAAAGAATGAAAAAATGATACCACATTGACATGAAATTCTAAAATAAAAACAAAATAATAACACATTAATTAGAATGAAACTATATATATATATATATATATACATATTTACAAAACACATTTTTTAACTTTTTTTACTTCGTTAGTCAGATGCAATGTAGACACACAAATAGTACCAACAGGTCGAAATACATCTCAAGAATGTTAATCACCTTTTTACTATACTATTTCAAATAAGAGAAGGACGTGTATCAAGAGTATTACGTACTGCTTAACTACACCACGCTTATACATGCATGTAAACAAAATAAAATGCAACTAAGAAAAACAAATAGCCAAGGTTACATTATTAGAACCAAAATGAGATGTGTTCAAGAGGAAATTAACTCCTTAATTCTGCCATCTCTATTTTGGAAAATAAGAATCTTAAAGTTTTACAGACAACACACTTTTTTTTTTGCTTGGTTAGACAGACAGAATACAAAATCGATAATAGTTAAGAATCATACACAAAATCGAAAAAAAAAATGATAGATAATCCTCTCTTGCCAACCTAAACCAAACATTGTCCCCAATGTTTAAAAAGATAGAGCGAAGAATAATACTACCTATACAAGAGCAATTAGTCAATAAATTAATAAAAGAAAATGAACATCCTGTGGATAAAGCCAAAAAATTAAACAAGTCATAGTTGGAGATCCAAATCAAAAAGCCGTTTCTTGCTATCCATATTCCCATCTAGCTTTGATGTCATAGTGTCTGCCCTAGGATGAGTAGCCAAGATTTGATCGATTAGTTCTTCAGTAGTTGATGTAGAGATAAACATCTTTCTCGCTGTTTGGAAAAGAAAATTTGGTTCCAGAGCATGATCAAGAAATTTTAACAAACTGTCAAAGAAACCATTAATGTTTAATAGACCCAAAGGTTTAGAGTGAATGCCTAACAAGTTCCTATTTGCTACTAGACATGATTCCTCTAAATTTCCTAGACCACCAAGTAAGGTGATGAAGGTATCTAAGTGTTGAATCATAGCAGCATTGTGATCAGTGGTAATCAAGACTCTCCATTCTACTCCTATAGCTTGGCCACAAAGATTTCCTTGAGTAAAAACATTAGGGATAATACCTAAGACTTTACTACCTCTTGCATGGGCTCTTGATGCAACACTTCCCATTATGCTAAGCCTACCTCCCCTATAAATCATGTTTATTTTCTTCTTAGCTAGGACATAACCTAAGTGAAATGCAACTTCTAAATAATATTATACAAATGGTTTTTTATCTTTGAGGTGACTAGGTAGAGGATTCCATATTGGTTTCTAAGGCCCTTTTTTTACTCTCTTTTTTCCTATTCTACCTAACTTCTAAGTCACAAATGGTTTTTATAGAGGAGTCAAGTATGACAAAGAGTTACGTGGGACAGGGATGGTAGTGTGAAGTCAAATGACTTTTGACAAAAAAAACCATATATTTTTTTGAAAATTTACTGACAAAACTATACAACCTTTTGAAATAATGGCACCAAATCTTTGAAAATTGAGATAAAGTTAAACAAACAGAGCACAGAAAATGCCTACAAAAAAAAAATGAGACATCTGACACAAACAAAAAAGTCAAAATAATAATAGTAAAAGTAAATGATACAAATGAGATTACTTTTAACAATTACTATTCAGATCGAAAATAGGCTAACGTACATAGTTTTTTTTTAGAAATTTTGTTTCAAACTCGATAAATCGAGGATCTGTTTTCTATCCAGTTTTCTCAAAAACTAGCAAACAGAGTCATTCAACGTCAAATTCTCTAGAGGTTCTTTCTCGACATGAAATTATGGCCAAAGTTTAGAAATAGCCTATATATATCCATTAGGATGCATCTCAAGAGTGGCTCAAAGATCTTCCAAGTTCTTCTTACTTAGCCCATCCTTGCAAAATTGTATTTTATCTTCTCTATTCTAAAACCATGCCTATTGAACGACATTTGCCCTTATAAGTCTATTAAGCACACTTGTGACACCTAGACTTAACATTTTGGGCTCTCCTCTTTCTTGAATACAAAATTCTACCTACACCTAGCAAATATTTGAATTGTTCAAAGCCACTGAGATGAATTTTGCCTTCAATGAGCATTCTAACATTGTTGGGGAGACCAAAGCATGAGAGAATCTAGAGTCAAGTGACTCTTGTACTTTCTTTTAATTTTATACTAAGGTAAGGAAGGGAAGTATTTCTTTAAATGACCATATTTGGGATCCATGATAAAGATGCAAAGAGAAATTTGAGAGAGTTGAGAGTAATTTTAGAGATCACATGTGAGATTGAGGGGTTTGGAAGCAGATTTGAAGGAGATTTCGAGTGCTTGAGTACAGATCAAGAGAAATTTTGAAAGATTAACAAAGATTTTTGGAAAGGTTTGGAAAATCTAAAGAGAAGGTAGAGAGAATTCGAGGTTTTAGAGAGAGAAAGAGAGGCTTAGACAGGGAAAAAAGCTAGGCAAATGATTTGGAATGCACAGTTTGAGGATAAAAATCCACTTTTAGAATGACTAAGCACCTTTTTTAGGTTTCAAACTCTTGGTTTAGAGCATGTGAGGTTGATCATTGTTGAATTTGCTAATTCGACACGCTGAGGGGTGTAAGTTTGTTCCTAGGAATTATTGTCATGTCAATGTTTAGCTAATAACAGCTGAAATTTGACGTGTCCAAAACACCCCTAGAGTATAGTTATAGAGGTGCGTTAGAGACGCTTTTGGGTGGGTGAAGGTGGACAATTTTTGAGATAAAACCTAATTAGATTTTGAAGCTTTTTTGGTCTTGTTAGAGGTTTTCTTGTATTCTTTTGCCAATTTATGGGCTTTTAAACTTGGAATTTTTATGGTTTACTTTTTAAGGATCTAAAATGGATGGGTTGATTACCTGGTCACTTGTCCATTTAAACCCAATAAATTTAGCTCCCCTAAAGTGGGATTAAAATTGAATTGTATCAAAACAAGCAAGCCCTCTTGCTTAATTATGGCCCACCAAACTACGACCCATGTGAGTTTCCCCAGCATGGCTTAGCTCCACGTATCAAGCCCATTCATGTCTAAGGACAGGATGCTAAGATTGTGCTTCTAAAGAAGTGTGGTACAAAAACAACCATCAACAAACACACACACACAAACACAACATTTGAAAAAATAAATAAATAGGGTCTTAACACATGCATACATACATGCGTACATACATATATAAAAAATTTGAAAAAAAAAGTGCAACAAAACTAGTTCTTTGGTTCAAATTGATGTTTTAAAAAGGGACTATTAGTTTCTTTATTGATTGATTATTTAAGAGAAAGTTATTTCAATAGAACAATTAGGTAATTAAAAGAAGTTATATATGAAAATCACATTTGATATAAAAACATTTTAAAGGATTATGAGAAAAATTTAAGTGGGGACATATTTGAGGTAATAATTTTTATAGGGATAAATTAGATGAAAAAATGTGATTCAATGACATGCATTGAAAATACAAAATTTTAAAACAAATGCTAAACTAAAGGACAAAAACAAAGTTGAAAAAAAAAAGTAGTGCTAAAATGAAGAGCAAAAAAAAAAAGATAAAATTTTTAGGGAAGAAGTATGAAAAAGAGGTTAGAAAATGTTGATGGTTGTTTTTGTACCACATACTTTTAGAGGCCTAGGTCCAAGATCCCATCTTTTGATGCGAATGGGCTCAATACGTAGACCTAAGGTGCACTCTAGGATCTTACATGGGTCGTGGTTTGGTGGGCCACAAGTATGCAAAAAAGGCTTGTTCATTTTGGTATGATCTAATTTTAATCTTACTTTAGGGGTAAAATTAAGGGCTATTCAAATAAATGCCAATTTACTAGACTTATTTTTTTTTATGCTACAAAACGGGAAAAGTTCTTATACCACAAACTCACTGCATGTCTATCTGGGACATGTCGTGTGTCCCTTCGGCACATGTCATGTATCCTTCAAGGTATTTTTTTCCCATCACTACGGCATGTGTTCCACGGAAATATTTTCTTGTCCCTCTGGGATATGTTGTAGTGTTCCTTCAAGACACGCAATATGTCCTAGGCACATTGCATGTCCTAGAGGGACATTTTTTGTATCCCACTAAGACATTTTTGTTCTCTCTTTCTTTCTGTCTTTTTACCGCCGCTGACACATCTTCAACACCAACAACATTGCTAGCGACAAAAAAACTGAAGAAATAAAAAACAACAACAAATGCAACAACAATCTAATGATGATGTCCAAAGCTTTTCATCTTCAACGATAATAGGTTCTAATGAAGTGGGTTCGGAATTGCGAGAAGCTCCATCATAGATTTGACTTCACTAGTAGAAGTTACAGATCACGATCTCTAGAGCTTTTTGTCTTTGACGACGATGGATTCCAACAAAATGGGTTTGGAATCGCGATGAGGAAAAGTTATAGATTGCAATCTCTAGAGTTTTTCATATTCAATGATGATGGATTCTGGCAAAATAGGTTTAGAATTACGGTGTCAAGAAAAAAAATCTCACTTAATCAATCTTCAACATTGCTGATAGAGCCCTGTGCCAAAGAAGAGAAAACCAACAAACTCTAAGTTGAACACGGAAGTACCTCACATCTAGGAGGTTAAACTTTAACTTTACTTTCATTACCTCACAACAAGGAGGTTGGTACGACACTTTCTTTTTATCTTTACATTACATTCTTATTAACTTTAGTGAGCATATCAAATGCAATCACATCATATGCTGAGCATATCAAATGCAATCACATCATATGCAACACACTTGCAAATCATAGCTTGTACTATAAAACCTACTACATAACAAATGCAACATAAAATGCAAACACATTTTGCTAATCATAATTTGTACTCTGAAACTTTTTGCATAACAAATGCATCATATAACGCAAGCATATTTTGCAAATCATAACTTTTATTCTGAAACTTGTTGTATACCAAATGCAACTTATTGCATAACAAATGCATTATAAAGCTTATAACTTAAACTATAAAATATTATGCATTATCAAAATGCAAAACATACTTTAAATACTTTGAAAATCAGAACTTGAACTTTTAAAAAACATTATGCATATCAATATGCAAATAGACTTTAAACATAATAGTTGCAAATTTGTTACAAATATTGCTTTGAATCTTTAAAATCTTTTGCATATAAAAATGCAAACATACTTTAAAAACAACTTGCATAACAATTGCAAACACATTTGCAAACAAATAAATAAGTATTTAAAAATCATTTACTTCATGCTGTAGGTGAGATTTGAACTTACCTGGACTATGTTCTAACGTTCTCTATTTCGTTCCTGTCCCATTCTTTTTCCTTTCATTAGTCAGCTTCTGTGTCCTGATCATATGACACCCAACTAATTAGTTAACTTTCTTTATTATCAATACACTTGATTGATAATTTAACTTAAACCTTAAACATTTATTCCTTCTTAACTTAACTTGGTACCCTATTGGTTTACCCATTTCCTTTCCTTAATTTTGTAACCCACCGGGTTACCTTTCGTTTACTCGAACATCTCTTATTAAATCTCTTGTCACATGTGATGATTACGTTACTTAACGTATTACAGAGTATTTTTCATCTAGGGACGTTTTGCTAAGTCGGAATGTTTGCCTCCATTCTAGCCATTTTCCTACTAATGACGATTTTACCCTTAATGAGTTTTTTGTCCATTTCTTAACTCTATAAAACCTATAGCTTAACTTTCACGTTTCATTACTTACATATTACAGAAAAATCCCCACTAAGAAGTGTTTCCTAACATTAGGCATTTCGAGTTCGTTTTGGCCATTTTTCATAAAATGATCATTTTGCCCTTAACTCTTTTTCCTTCATTATTTCCTTAACTAAACATTAATTTCTTAAAAACTTTGCATCTATGGTACTTACTACCTACAGCAGTGTAGGAAACCAACGTTCTCTAGTGAAAGCCTAGTTTTCACATAATTTCATAGTTTTGGCCCGATATATAAAAATATTTGCATTTTTCCCCAAAACCAAAAATAATCTTTTTAAACCATTAGTCCCCATTTTTCATGAGGACCATTTTTGCTCAAAGTACCATATTCACAATCTTTTGAAAAAATGACATTTTTGTCCTTTAAATTTTTTTTCAATTTTAATAAATTCTTGTAAAATTAAAATCTCACAAACAGTTGAGATTTTTGACAAACTGTCAGCAATGCCTAATAGTTTCATCGAGATCTACAACTTTCATGTTTTAACTTTAATGAAATTCCCACTATACAAGGGTGCTTTTGGGAATTTTTCAAATCTACCGAGAAGAAACTTTTTCTTTCAATTAGTCCTTGTAGCATTTTTGTAAAAATCCATTTTCAAATAGCATATTTACCCTTGTAAAGATAGTTCCAGTCCTTGTCTAAATCACTTTCATGCCAAATTATCATTTTTGCAAAATTAGTTCAAAATTACAAAACAACACTTTTTGCAAAAACTAACATTTTCAACAATTCAACCCTAAATTTTCACAAGATCAACATGCCATAATTCATGTATCTGTGGAATTTAAGCAAAAATTTGTTTGAAAGCCCACATACCCTTAAAAGAATAAAAATCAAAATAAAAATCACATAATTTCAAAACCTTAAAAATCAAAACTTACCCAAATTTCTAGCCTTTCAAGGCTCCTTTGAAACTCCTTCCTAGGCATCATTTTCATGCACAAACACCTTGAGTTAACTTCTCCCTTAACCCATGAAAAAATCCCTTGAAAACTTGAAAAAAATTTAGGTTTTTACCTTAAAACTTGTTGAAATTCCTTGAACTTTGCCTCTTGAACTTAATTGGGGCTATTTTTATTAAGATGTGAAGTTGCAAAATTCTTGGAGAAGTTTATCAATGGCTGCCAGTTTTGGAAAGGAAGAAAGGAAAATTTTTTTGGCTAAACCTGCATTAAATGCTTACTTATCCTTTTAGGTGACTCATCAAGTAAGCCATTGGGTTACTAGGTGTCTCAATGGGATTGAGCCACCTTTCATGGCATGGTGGCCTAATGAAATCCAATTGGGTGTCCACTTGGTGGGCCCTAAAATTTACACTGTGTAATTTTTCACCTACAACATTTTTCTTGTACAGTCGTGGTAAAATCAATGCAAAACATATTCTTAGACTGTATAAAATATTTTACTTGCCTCTAGTTTATTTTTAGAGGCCAAATATAAAATTTCTTATTCATCCATATTCTTTAAACAGTACTATTTCTACACTGCTTTAACTTAAATAATCTAATTCTTACACTGCATTACTTTTGCAATGAAATTTTTATACTATATAACTTTATCAGTGTACTTCCTTACACTGTATTATTCTAATACTGTATAATTTTTTATTTTATTATACAGTATTTTTTCTTAAACTGTACTTTTTTTCTTAATATAATTCTTAAATTATTATATTTTTAATGCATTAGAAATTCTCGTTATTCATCCATATTCTCTAAACAGTAGTATTTCTACACTGCTTTAACTTAAACAGTCTAATTCTTACACTGCATTACATTTGCAGTGAAATTTTCATACTGTATAACTTTATCAGTGTACTTTCTTACACTGCATTATTCTAATACTGTATAATTTTTTATATTATTTTATAGTATTTTTCCTTAAATTATACTTTTCGTTTTAATATAATCCTTAAATTATTACATTTTTAATGCATTAGAAATTCACGGGTGTTATATTATAGCACCCCAAAGATAACATATTCAACAATGGTCAACCTAACATATTCTAATGCAAGAGTTGGAAACATGAAGAAAGGGTTTGATCAACTTCAAATTGGACTTTTGTCCTCAAATTATACCACTTTTAGCATGACAAAGAGTCATGCTTAGAAGACCACGTAATGAGTTTTCTCCAAAGAAGAAGTTTGGTTGCAAGTTCGATCTTGACACAAAGCACATTTCCTAAAGCAGCCATTAGGAACCGCCTTCCTCTTCTCCTATAAATACCCAGCTCTTCTCTTCGTTACATCACCACAAAGATCACTTTTATTTCTCCATTAGCCAAACTCTGGCCGTTTTTCTTCTCTCTTTCTTTCTCTAGTTTTCTATCTAAGTTGGTGCCTTTTGGACTTAGAAGCCTCATCCAAGGTCTCTGGCCTCTAGACATTATTGTTTTGAGGTTCTCACCAAATGTGTGCCCTCTAGACCGTAACTGCTTTAAGAGTCTTTTTGAGATCTCCTCTAAGACATTTTCGAGGATGTGTTACAAGGTCTGACCCCTTTGGACATGTAAACTTTTGGAAAGCACTCCATTGGACCTCTAGGATACCTTTCCAATCTTTCTTTTTGAGAGACTATCAGACCTTATATCCCTCTCAAACCCCACTAGCCAAACTATCAGCATTGAGCCCCCAAAGCAACTTGGGTTTGGGAGACATCTCCATCAACCTTTTGCTTACTTTCCCATTATTCTTCACTCATGTGTGCTTTTACTTTGTTCTTCTGATCATGCTTTGGTAAGAATAGTGATGAAGTAGGCCCTAGGAGCCGTTCTTCTTTGAATCACTTCGAACCTAGTTATTCCCACCCTTCCATTGGAGGTCTTATTGATCTTCATCTCTTATGAGCTTTTCAAAGACTTTTGAAATTGTTAGAATCATCAACAATGAATCAAAGACGTTCACATGTACACCTATGAAAAAAGTCATGCCCTCTAGATCTATCGAACCGCAACACAAACATAAAAAAGAGGCTCAAAACAAGGGTGCATTTTGGTTAAAAGTGAACAACGTCATCTTGATTCTGAATATGGTTAGATTAGATTAATTTTACTATCTCTACATGTTTCAACATTAATTTTTTGATGAGCACTATTACTACCCATATTTATGATAATAATACATGCCACTTCACCGCTAACACTATTAGAAAAATAGTATAAACAAAATTTTAAAATTTTTTATATCAGAGTATTTTCTAAAAACATACGTTTGACATGCTATATACATAAATTAACCAGATCTTACTAACCTTTATATGCTGAAGAACTCCCGCAATCTATGAAGAGAAGTAACATTCCAGAAGAGCCTCAACCAACTGGTCTTGTTTGCTATTCTCTATCCACGATCGGAGTGAGTGTGGGCTTACATGTACATCTCTTCCACCAGGTGACTCTCCTTCCAACCAATTGAGAGAACCCAAAGCTAGTGTTCGTGATTTGTGAACAAGATCTACCGGGGAGTTTTTAAAATCTCACCAGTAGAGTTTCCCTCTTAATCTCTTAATTGATCTCAATAATAATGAAACTCACTCCCCTTTATAGAGGTTGGGCCCTGGAGTCAGTCCTTATCAAATAAGGCCTCAAAAATTCAAATCAGAATCAAATTCGGATCAATATTTGATGAAATCTGTGTAAAAATGCATGATCTTTTTATCGCGCGGTCGGCATGCCGATCTGTCTAACTGACATGTCGAACTTGCCTCATCGGCAAGCCAAACCTAAGGATCAGCATGCTGAACCTACAATAAAAATCCCAGCGAATCTTTTGTTCTCCACCTGAGATTCTATAGGATAAAGTCTTAGTTTTAATTCAAATAACCCAATAGAGAAGTTATCTAATTAAAACAACTTTATCTAGATAATCTCTAGGAAAATAAATGAATTCCTAATAATTCAAGAAGTTTATCTTGAATTAATTCAAAATTAATCCAACAGATAAATAGACATGAATTATTCATTCCTGATAATTCAACAAGTTTATCTTAAATTAATTTTATCACAAAATTAATTCAACCGATAAACAAGTATGAATTATCTGATTTACTGAATTTTAGCCAATCTGATAAATTTGACATAAGTCACCAATTATTGGAAAAGCACACGCCGTATCATTACAGGAGTTTTGTGAGCTAACAAAGGGACCTATATAGTTTAAGCTTCTGATAATTATGAAACCCAATATCTCAAATATACATTTTATAATTATCAACTCCAACTCTACTCCACTAAAAGTTTGGAGCTACACTCTCAAACTATATAGAATTACGAAGCCCGTATATGTCATTGTATATAGTATTCCTATAGGATTATCCATAATCAGCTTAAGAACAAGTTCTATCTGACCTTCTTGATTATTTTTATTTTACGTTCCATTATCTCACCATCAGAAAACTTACCACCTAAAGACAGTATACCATTCGGTTACATCTATGTATCCAAATGGTTGAGCACTCTAGTTTTTCAATTACAGGATACCGCATATAAGAGGATATCACTATTGCTAAAGAGGAGCTATGGATTCCATATCTATGAATAATAGGTCTACGCTATCAAGAGTCATGCCTCCAACATACCGGCATGTGTACCACTATTAAAATGTGGGCGTCACCCTTTGGTACATCAAAATACGCAAGTCAAGACAACTGGCTCACTATTCATCTTAAGATTAAGATCCATTACAAATAATTGTCTAAAGTGAATCAATTTGTTGAGACAGAATTATTAATCCAAATCAATTCACTTTATGTCCCGATCCAATACATCATCACCTATGATAATGTATCAATGTTTCTATTCGTGGAGTCCACATCCGATGGTCAAGACAAACAATCTCCCAATAGGGATATAGAAAACATAATAATCTTTGCATGAATAAAGTGTCCAACTTTATTCCCTCGATTGCGAATCTTATGATTCAGACCGTCACTTTAAGAATCATGTCTTCTGCATAATCTGTCTATTATATGCCCAATTCTTGAAGGTTTAGACCAACAATCTCAGACTATTGTTTGCTTAACACACATTCAACAAATATGAACGTAAATAGGATAAGATTTGGTATATAAATAATAAATAAATTCTTTATTGATAAAAATATCTCCAAAAACATATTACATTTTTACTCTTTAAGGCATACATGTCTAACAAAACCACATTATTTAAAAGGCAAAACTTATAATAGAACATGTATAGTTGCTTTACTGATAGATATTGCTATTTTAAGCATTAGATTAACTTACCTACAAGTAGATACTAATGGATATTTACTTAGATTTATTAGTAAATTGGTGTTTCAAGGTATTTTTGAGCTCTGTTTGGCTGGAATTTACTGTAACTCGAATTTACTAGTTGGCAACGGTGAGTCGTGACAATGCATCTAAGCAAAGAGAGCGAAGAGAGTTAGATGTGAAGAGGAGAGAGTTGAAGGAAGGACATTTAATAAACCCAAAAGATCATACTTAACAAACAAATAAATGGATAACTCAATATTGTTGTTCGAAAAATAGACAGAATGAGACGGATGGGAGAAAGTTTAAGACGTATGATAGATTAAAGGATACAGCTGGTACATGGAGTAATAGATCTAGAAATTTATCACAGTGGAACACTAATTGAAACCAAATACTTTTATTAATAATATAACGGACTTAGGATTATAAATTTATAATAGTATTTAAATAAATGCTACTGGAATTGTATTTGTACGTTCACATTTCATCAATTTAGAACATGTTTTTATAGTTATTCATATTCAACAAAATAAGCATATAATCTATTCATATTTTAGAGAAACTAAAATTTATTTATAGACCAAAAAAAAAGATATAAACATAAGTATAATTACCTCAAAAACTAAGGTAGATAGTTTTGTTGATGTAAATAAGTTATACAAAACAAGTAAATTTTTTTAAAAAAAATAGTTAGAAAAGTCAAATGTGTAAAAATAAATAGACAGAAAAAAAAGTCATAGTAGTTATGATTTCTTATAAAAATTTAATAGGGAAACATAGTTACACGATAAACCTGTATGCATGTCTTGCACAGTCAGAATATATAAATCCCATAAACAACTACTTGTCTTAGCCAAGAATTGAGAGCTTTTCTTCTCTTACACCAAACCCCCTTCTGTACGGCCAATATTATCTCCCGACAGATCGATCTTGTAGGCTACCGTGCCGTCGGCTCGTAACAAACCCCAGTGCCTCTCAACTTCCGGTCCCCTTTTTTGGTTCTCGTCGTAGAGGGAGAAGATGAAGGTGGGGATGGCGATTCCTGGCCGGGCCGGAGTTCCGATCGGTGGTTCGGCGGTGAATTTACGGATGAGGTTTCGGTTGTAGGTGGCAGCATGACCGACATTGGCACCAAAATCTTCGGCTTCACCGGCTGTTGGCCAGCCACTCTCGGAGATGGAGAGGGGGATTTGCGGGAATCCGAGCTTCACCATGGCGAAGACTATGGCGTCGAGCATTTGGTCAAGGAGGTTTGTGTAGATTAATCCGGTTTGAGGATCGGCAAATTTTGGGTTTCCTTGGTCTTTAAGCAAAGCGAAGTCAAGGTTAATTTCATTAGGGTTTTGGGACCAGGGAAAGTAGGGATATACATCGATGAAGAAGAACGATCCTGTTCTATTCAGGAATTGAAGAATCGGAAGAATCACTGAATAGGAAATGTCCGACCGGAACTCTCCGGCGGAGGGAGGGAAAGTGGATTGGAGGGCGTCCATGGCAAGAGGGGTTCCAATTTTGACGTCTTTTATGTTTAGGGTTTCGAGAGAGGTTCTGAGGTTGTTCATGGCGGGGACTAAATCAAACCAATTTCCACGGTCTGCATCGGAGAAGTAGCTTAGGACTTCGTTTCCAACAAGGAGAGACCGGATCATGGTTTGTGGATAGTATGGAAGAACTTTGTTTTTTATCCACTCATCGGCTTTCGTCTGACTTGAAGCTAAGGTGGAGATTTCGTTGTTGGGAACCATGATTGAGACATGTAGGTTTGTTCCTGATAAGAGTTTGAGGATCTCCGGGTCAGCGTCGTACAGCTTGACTCCGCCGGCGTTAATGGACTTGATGAGCTCAATGGATCGGTAAGGAGACGGGAGATTGTCGCCAAGTCGGCCGTAGTTTATGCCAATTTTGCCTGAGAGTAGTGTTTCCGTACCTGCCAAATGAAAGAAATTAGTGTTATTATTGTTATATGTATAAGAAAATTTAATTTTATGGAAATGGTGATTGATTTGTTTGTTTTGATAAACATATACGTACATGATGAGAAACCAAGGAGAGACAAAAGTAGAAAGAAAGCAAAAAGAGTCGTTTTTGTTACTGTACTCTTGTAGTACTTCATGGGGATTGTGTTTGATACTTGAGAAAGTTAACTACATAAAATAGTGAAATATATGCGTTATGTTTGGAGAGCCAAAAAGTAGTAATGTAATATAGTTTTAGTTTCTTGTGAGTTGATTCAAAGTAGAGTGATGAAAGAGGGAAGACATGCAGAAAGTGTGGATTTGTGTTATGGATCTTTAACGACTATATAAAATTAGTTCATGCAAGATATTGATTCTTTTTGTAGTATGTAATATAGCTCAGTCATGATCTTTTATGAGGGGTTAATAAAAGGGAAAATCAAGATTCTTACATGTAATCTATATGTTGTTAATTCAATATGAATTACGACAAAAAGAAGGAACTGAATTGTCTTAATCTTTTATCTTTCAATATTTACGCAATTGATAACTCGATTAGGTGTATTTGTACATGGTATATATGGTCACATTCTTATTAATTAGTAATTTAGTATATAGCTTGGTGGAGGTACTAATGCATAGAAACTAGTCCAAAGTGAAATTAAATTTTTGGGAAGGGGATATATGTTCATGCAAGTTGTTTCTTTTTAATTTCCTGAACGTATCCTTTTTGTTAATATGCAAAAAGAGTACAAGAATCTGCATATGAATGTCTATGTTGTTAACTCAACGTGAACAGAAGAAGAAAGGAATGATCGATAGTGGCTTCCAAAGGAAAAGACAAACGATGAAATGTCAGCATGGGAGCTGGGTTTCTTAATTTTTACATTATTCCAAGCTTTTTTTTTTTTTTTTTTTTTTTTGAGAGTTAACAAGACATCATATTCGCCTCCATAAACTTCGTGCATTCCCAAATTAAACATTTAATTTTGCCTCATTTTTCACCAATTTAAATAGTGCTACAATGCGACCATATTGCAATAATTTGACATATTTAGAGGATTAATTGTCAAAATAAAAAAGTTTGAGGGGAATTACTTGAAGTATACACTAGAGTACTAATGATATTATGCTTAAAATCAAATTAATTCTATTCTTTGTAAATTTTTTTTTCCCATTGAAACGTTCTTGAAGAGCGAAGCGCCATGCAAGGGAAAACCTTCAACAAATACAGTTAGAAAGAGAGAATTATGAAAACTGCTACAGGCTACATGATCAAGTTGGAAGAATATATGGAGAGATGTAATAGAACTGAGCAGGCTAGGCTTTTGCTCATTAAAAAGGCAAAAGGATAAATGAACAGGTACAAGTTAAACACACGCATACACACACAGAGGGAAGGAAAACCTTTGAGATATGTGGGACGAGTTTCAAAAAAGTATTATTTAGATAAATATCCTACGTTTTATTAAATTAGAAAATGACCATTTTTTAAAATAACAATGAGTGATAGACTAATTGACTTGGTAATCAATAATCACTGATTAATTGATATGATAAGTGTTTAACTAATGTCAATCAATGATTTACAATTAATCCTTGACCGGTCACTCACAATTTTTAGAACCTTTTCCTACTGTTTATGGCAATACGTGTTTCCTCTCATGTTGCGCCAACAGGCCTAATGAAGCCTGGTGCCATGCTCGTGTTCCAATTGAGGATTAAAAACCTAAGCTCGGCTAAGCCTATAGGTCTAAGAATACTTTGTGTCATTACATGTTCTTACCTTTATCATGCTGGGCATTATAAAAAAGAGAATGAGGGAAATAGGAAATAAACGTAAGGATTTGAAAAATATTTGTAATAAATACAATATCTTTCTTATATAAATAATTTTTTACATAAATAGATAAGAACTTGTTTACACTATTATAGGTAAATAAATTATTTACGCCTTGAATTTATTTCTGGTGTACATAATAAGAAGGTAAATAAAACTATTCACACTAAATTTGTCATTTATTACAATTTCTTCAAAATATGTTATTTGCTACAATTAGTTTTAAAAAAAACTACCATTTACTACAATTTGCACGTACTAAAATCACTGGGCTGACCCATTGGTCCTGCAGTTTTAAAATAGGTGTTTTCATAAATGTCATATTTGGAAACAATTTTCATTTATGCCACAAAATGTGAAAACTTATTACGTCACAAACTTGGTGATGTATTGTTCATGTCCTAACAGGATATATATTGCATCTTACCTGGATGTTTTCATACTCTGCAGGATATTTTTGTCATACTATTATAGGTAAATAAATTATTTATGCCTTGAATTTATTTCTGGTGTACATAATAAGAAGGTAAATAAAACTATTCACACTAAATTTATCATTTATTACAATTTCTTCAAAATATGTTATTTGCTACAATTAGTTTTAAAAAAAGTACCATTTACTACAATTTGCACGTACTAAAATCACTGGGCTGACCCATTGGTCCTGCAGTTTTAAAATAGGTATTTTCATAAATGTCATATTTGGAAACAATTTTCATTTATGCCACAAAATGTGAAAACTTATTATGTCACAAACTTGGTGATATATTGTTCATGTCCTAACAGGATATATATTGCATCTTACCTGGATGTTTTCATACTCTGCAGGATATTTTGTGTCCTACTAGGATATTTTCCGTATCCTACTAGGATAATTTTTGTTTCCTGTTAGGATAATTTTTTTTCTCCATTGTTTCCCATCTCTCTCTCTCTTTCTTTCCTCACTGTCCTTCCCAAGTCTTCTTCGAAGGGCGAGATTGTCATGGCGTCTACGTCATCCACCGGTGAGGCCCCGTCTTCATCAGAGGTTGGCCCTGGGATGCATTCTCTGGACCAGCGGAAATCGGAGGCATCTTTACCTATTAACACGAACTTCGCAACACAGACCTCGAAGAGATCCATCATCAACGCTGGGATCTCATATCCAGGTTCCACACTCCCCCTAAGAGTTCGAGATCTTCAACGGCACTGCGATAGGTGGCTCTTCGGACGAAATCATGCAAAGCTAAAACTTGTCGGTGGAGATCGATAGCAAGCAACTTCTACGGAGAGGAGATTACAATATCGTGACTGAGGAAGATAGTTAGCCCACAATGGCGTCATGACTTTGCCAGAGACGAGATCTCATCATAGTGGCTGAGGTAGACAGCCAGAGCCGTTCGCATTCGAACCACCATGTTGGAGGTCGCTAGTAACGGTGACGCCACTTCGCCAGTGAGGAGACATCTTCGTAGATCCACCATTGCATAGCCTTTGTCAATGGCAGACTGACGTCGCCCGCTTCGTTGGAAGGTCAGTCGCGAATGACAGATCATATTGCTTATTTGAATGAGAAAGAGACAATGACTATAGAGAGATAGATAGAGAATTTTGAGAAGAGATGGAAATTTTTTTTTTTTTTTTTTACTTACCTTTTTGATGGCATAAATTAATTAATGATTAAAACATGTGGCAGTATTTGTTATTTTCTCTTTACAATATCCTTTGGAGAAAGTTACACAATATATCATCTTTGACCTATTCTAATTATTTATGTCAAAAAAATAAAACTTACAAAAACTTATACCATAACTATTGATCTGCCACAAAAAATCTCTCTAACCTATTTCCTCTTCTTTCTCTCTCTGCCTCTACTTGTTGTCGAAGCTCACGCCGGACATCAGAGATCACAAGATGCCCACCGTCAGATCATCACTGATCTTTTGTCATTGTCTCTAGCCCACCTACAATGAAGCGTCGTAGCCAGAGAAGACGTGAGATTCTTCATGTCTTCTTGCAACGCCACCAAGAATCAGATCATGAGCACCTCCGACAAAGAGATCGACGACAAGATCCGTGGTGAGGGACGCGAGATCATTCGCCAGATTTGACTTGTCGTGAAACATCATCACGAACCAGATTGCAAGCACCGGAGATGAGCTAGCGACAACAAGGAGAGAGAGGAGAGAGAGAATTAGAAAGGAGAATAAAGTCCCAATAGGACATTAAAAATATCCTGGTAGGATATGAAAAATATTCCAATAGGGTATAAAAGATATCCTTATTGGATACAAATTATCTTTGTAGGATACAAAAAATATCATCTAGGAAACTAAATATTTTTTCGTACTATACGAAACATATCTCACTAGGTTTGTGGCGTAATACGTATTCACATTTTGTGATATAAATAAAAATTGTCTCAAAAAATGACATTCATGAAATAGCTCATATTTTTGTATTATTAAACTTTAATTCTTCTAGCACTCTTTGAATAAGGAAATAACTCATTCCAAGTAAATTATTACTACTAAGCAAAAAAAAAATTATTTATCCTCAATATTAAATTATTTACATTATATGTATTTAACGATACCAAAATTTCTCAAGATTAATTTTTGTTAATTTTTTTAACATTAAATTATCATTAATAAGAAAATTGTACAATTCAAAAAGACAAAAAGGAACATGGCATGTCAGCCCATTGTCTCCAATAGACCGTGTTATGCTTGACACACATGCTCTTACTTGTCAACATGTCGTGCCAATCCAATGTGCTCGAAACATGGGCCATCCCATGTGTTGTGCTTAACTTTGTAATGTCATCTCATGTCCTGCTCGATCCAAATTTCACTGAGTTGTGTGATCGTGCTTTGTAAGTAGCCCACGCCAATTGATTATACGTATCTAAAGAGAGAGCTTTGCAATGTGTAATAGAGTCTAAAAAGTAGTTTCTTGTAATTCGCATGATGGAACTCCAAAACCTTCCCATTGGGATCCAAGTTTCCCATATGAAAAGAAAAAATTGTAGCAATAACATTTTCCATAAACTATTTCTAAAAATTGAAATTAAAAGGCCATTTTGTTTATTTTCCCTCAAATCCTTGAACTACTCTTCTCCATCTCTCTTTTGCTGCTTCTAGGCAAATATCTCTTTCGCTGCTTCTAGGCAAACCTCTTGACTGTCTCTGCATCCCTACCTCATTTATCATTGAGCAGTCATTTACGATGTACTCAATGTGGTCGAGATTGCCCCACAAATATATTGAAGATGATACCCTAGGAGTTGCGATGAGCGTAAAGCTAAACAAATTACTTATGCTCCAAGAATAGATGACTATTGAATTGTAAAAAATGTGGGACTTCGCTATATATGAAAGAGTTAGTATCCTATAATGATATATTTGGCAAATCAAATATTTTCTATTTATCAAGTTAACTAAAAAAAACTCGGAAAAAAAAAAAGCGGTCACTAGCAACCTTGAACAATCAACTCTGCAATCAGTTGTTAAAATCAAAAGGTCTTTACATTGTTCATCTGAAAAAATAGATTTTTTTCTTCGATATTCTCTCTCTTCCTCTCTTTCCCTTTCTACTGCCTTCTTTCTGACCACCCTATCTCTCTCTTCTTCGATCTCCACCATGAGCGGTGGATTAGCCGACTGCATGGTGACCTCATGCATGCGCTTCGTCATCGCCATCGAGAGGCCAAGCCATGGTGATGATTGCTGGAATGAAGAGTGTTAGAAATTAAAGCAATAAGCAACAAGAAATAGAGAGAAAATTGCACACAAGATTTACGTGGAAAAACCCCAATGAAGGGTGAAAAAACCACGGGCAGAGGAGAAACAATTCACTAATCACAAAACAAATATTACAACGGTGTTTAGAGCGCTCAAATATAGAAATTCACTCACTCAATCACTCATAAACTCACAAGACTGAGTTCTTTGTATCACTCTCAACACTATGATCTTTATGAAAATTTGTGACTCCCTAATGTGTCTCTCTAATGTGACTCTGTATTATGAACTATAGAGAATATGATGTATTTATATGTATAGGGACTCAAACCCTAGCCTAAAATAACCCAAAAACGTGTAAAAACATAAAATACACTATCAGGCTGCATTGGAGTGCCGCGGCGCTGCTTTCAAGCGCAGCACCGCGGCGCTGCCTTACTGCCAAAGGGATTGAGGGGTTTTGGGTCACAAAATAACAATCTCCACCTTGACACAAAATCCACCATAAAGAACTCCAACATGTGATTAAACCGAATTCTCCACCTCTTCCACAAAGCCCCAATAGACAACTAACCGGCATGAGCATGAACTCCAACCAAGTTCAAGCAATGCTCAAACTTAGTTGTAGGTAACGACTTAGTCATCAAATCTACAGGATTATCATATGTACTGATTTTGCTCACAACAATATCACCACGAGCAACAATATCACGAACAAAGTGATAACGAACGTCAATGTGCTTCATTCTTTCATGAAACATTTGATCTTTAGTGAGAAAAATAGCACTTTGACTGTCACACATCACCACAAAAGTCTTTAAATCTTCACTGATTTCTCCTAATAGGCCCTTCAACGAAATAGCTTCTTTGAAAGCCTCTGTAATAGCCATATATTCAGCCTCAGTAGTAGACAAAGCAACAGTAGCCTGCAAGGTAGCCTTCCAACTGATAGTACAACCACCAACTATAAACACATACCCAGTAAGTGACCTCCTCTTATCCAAGTCTCCAGCATAATCAGAATCAACATATCCTACAACACCATCTCTAGTCCTCCCAAAGTGCAAACAAATGTCAGTAGTACCACGCAAGTATCTGAGAATCCATTGCACCGCTTTCCAATGCTCTTTACCTGGATTTGTCATGTATCTACTAACTGCACTAACTACATATGATAAATCTGGACGAGAACATACCATAGCATACATGAGGGAACCTACTGCACTAGAGTATGGAACACGTGACATGTACTTAATCTTATCATCTGACTATGGAGCTAACGCAGCTGAAAGTCTGAAATGTGCTGCTAACGGAGTGCTCACTGGTTTTTTTTTCTGCATGTTGAACATGTGCAAAACTTTTTCAATATAGCCTTTCTGACTCAGATAAAGCTTACCTGCTTTTCTATTTCTCAAAATCTCCATGCCGAGAATCTTCTTGGCAGCTCCCAAGTCCTTCATCTCAAACTCTCTACTGTGTTGAGCCTTTAACTTCTTAATCTCTCCTTTATCCTTAGCAGCAATCAATATATCATCAACATATAAGAGCAAATAAACAAAGGACTCATCATCACCCTTCTTGAAGTAGACAAAACTATCATAGCTACTCCTCTTAAACTCATGAGCGATCATAAATGAGTCAAATCTCTTATACCACTGTCTAGGAGACTGTTTCAAACCGTAAAGAGACTTTTTCAACGAGCAAACATAGTTTTCTTTACCTATAACAATGAAACCCTCGGGTTGTTGCATGTAAATGTCTTCCTCGAGCTCTCCATGCAAAAAAACAGTCTTCACATCTAACTGCTCAAGCTCAAGATCATGAGTGGCCACAATACCAAGCAAGGCTCGAATTGAGCTATGCTTAACCACAAGAGAAAATACATCTGTAAAGTCAACACCTGGAACCTGACTGTATCCTTTTGCAACCAGTCTAGCCTTGTACCTAGAATCTTCAACTCCCGGTGTGCCTTCTTTTCTTTTAAATACCTATTTGTAGCAAACAGCTTTCTTCCCTTTGGGTAACTTCACCAAATCCTATGTGCCATTCTTATGTAGGGATCCTATCTCCTCATGTATTGCAATCATCTACTTGCTAGAGTCAACTGAATTAACCGCCTTTGAATAGGTAGAAGGTTCTTCACCAGACTCAATACCTTCTGCCACCGATAAAGCATAAGCCACCAAGTCGGCCTTAGCATATCTCTGTGGAGGCCTAACATCTCTCCTCGGCCTATCCTTAGCAATAGAGTACTGTGGTGGCAACGGTGATGGCGATGGGGAAGCACTATTGCCTTGACTCTCTGAACTTGACTGGGAAGTAGAATCGGATGATGTACTTGTCTCTATTTGAAACTCCACCTGTTTGCTAGATCTATCTCAATCAACATCACTACACCCTGTAGTAGATGTCCCACGTAACATAGAAGTTTCATCAAACACAACATCTCTGCTGATAATAACTTTCTTGGTTTCCGGGCACCATAACTTATAGCCTTTAACACCAGGCTTGTAACCAAGAAATATACACTTCATGGATCTAGGCTCCAATTTTCTATTGTCAACATGAGCATAAGCAGGACAGCCGAAATTTCTTAAATTTGAGTAATCTGCAGGTTCTCCTAACCACATCTCTTGTGGTGTCTTCTTGTTAATAGCGATGGAAGGAGAACGATTGACCAAATAACAAGCTGTAGAAGCAGCTTCAGCCCAAAATGACTTAGGTAGCCCAGCGTTAGAGAGTATGCAGCGCACTTTCTCCATCAACGTCTTGTTCATTCTCTTGGCCACACCATTTTACTGCGGAGTACGTCGGACTGTTAAGTCCCTCAGAATTCCCTCTGATTTACAGAAGGAATTAAATTCATTCGAACAAAACTCCAAGCCATTATCAATGCGAAGACGTTTAACTGACTTACCGGTCTGCTTTTCTATCATAGTCTTCGAATCTTTGAATGTAGCAAAGACATCATTCTTCTGCTTCAAAAAGAATGTCCATAACTTTCTGGAATAGTCATCAATGATGGTAAGCATATAATTAGCACCACCATAAGAAGGAACAGTAGACGGTCCCCAAAGGTCAGAATGAACATACTCCAAAATATCTTTTGTGTTGTGAATGCCTTTGCCAAATCGAACTCTCTTCTGCTTTCCAAAAACACAATGCTCACAGAACTCCATCTTACCTATGCATTGTCCATTAAGGAACCCTCGCTTACTCAGCTCTGCCATCCCAAGCTCACTCATATACCCTAGCCGCATATGCCATACCTTAGTGAGATCATCATCAGCCATAGTGGAAGTAGTAACTTTTGCATCACCAACAACTGTAGTACCCTACAGAACATACAAACTAGCAGTCTTCTTTTGTGCTTTCATCATCACAAGAGCGCCTTTACTGACTTTCAGAACTCCACCTTCACCGGTGTACTTGTACCCTTTAGCATCAAGAGTACCTAAGGAAATTAAATTCCTCTTAAGATTGGGGACATGCCTCACATCACCTAGTGTCCTCACTATGCCATCATGCATTTTAATTCTGACAGTACCAATACCAGCAACTTTGCATGGGGCGTTGTTTCCCATCAAAACAGAGCCCTTAGGAACCGTTTCATATGTTGAAAACCAGTCTCGGTTGGGACACATATGAAACGTACATGTAGAGTCAAGAACTCAATCCTCACAGAGTTTAGAATCACCATCAGAAATTACCAAAAGCTCACCACCAGAGCCTTCTTCAACGACACTAGCCTCACCAGCTTCTGGTTTCTTCCCTTTCTGATTTTCAGCCCTCTTGTTTTTATTCTGCAGCTTATAACACTCAGTTTTAATGTGCCCTTTCTTTTTGCAATAGTTACAATACTTCTCCTTATTTTTGGATTTAGACCTACCTCTAATCTCAGTCCCAGAACTTCTCTCTTGGGTTCTACCTCTAACAACTAGACCCTCTCCTTGTGTTTTAAATCCAGTAACTAACTGCTTCATCTTTTCTTTAGAAAATAAAGCCTCATAAACCTCATCTAGGGTAAGAGTGTCCCGACTATACAAGATAGTATCCCTAAATATGGTATATGATGAAGGCAGTGAACATAATAAAATTAACCCAAGGTCTTCTTCATCATACTTAACTTCCATAGCCTCCAAATCAGACACAATCTCCTTAAACACAGTTAAGTGATCCTCAAGAGACGTACCTTAAGACATTCGGTGAAAGTATAGATGCTGCTTTAAATGAAGTTTGCTAGTAAGACTCTTGGTCATGCATAATTGCTCCAGCTTGAGCCACAAAGCAGCAACAGTCTTCTCCTTCAATACATCCTGCAAAATCTGGTTTGACATATGAAGGTGCATTTGGAACAAAGCCTTTCGGTCCTTACGCTCCTTTTCCTCCTTCGACCATGATGAGGGCATCTTATCGAAACCTAATAACGCATCATCAAGGTCCATCTGCGCCAGAACAACCTGCATCTTCACTTGCCATAGAGAAAACCTTGTTGTGCGATCCAGCAACAGAATATCGAATTTCATGGTTGCCATTGCAAATCAAAGCCAAAGCTCTGATACCACTGTTAGAAATCAAAGCAATAAGCAACAAGAAATAGAGAGAAAATTACACACAAGATTTACGTGAAAAAACCCTAATGAATGGTGAAAAAACCACGGGCAGAGGAGAAGCAATCTACTAATCACAAAACAGAAATTACAACGGTGTTTAGAGCGCTCAAATACAGAAATTCACTCACTCAATCACTCACAAACTCACAAGACTGAGTTCTCTGTATCACTCTCAACACTATGATCTCTATGAAAATTTGTGACTCTCTAATGTATCTCTCTAATGTGACTCTCTTTAATGAACTATAGAGAATATGATGTATTTATATGTATGGGGACTCAAACCCTAGCCCAAAATAACCCAAAAACGCGTAAAAACGCAAAATACACTATCAGGCCGCATTGGAGCGCCGCGGCGCTGGTTTCCCGAATTAGAGCGTCGCGGCGCTGGATTGTAGCGCCTCGGTCCTACTTTCAAGCGCGGCGCTGCCTTACTGCCAAAGGGATTGAGGGGTTTTAGGTCACAAAATAACAAAGAGGACAATGAGGCCTCTCAATCTTCGACGACGATAGCTACCGCATATCACAGTGTTTTGATGGACAATTGATTCTGATTCGTATGATACCAATTTCAATGGTAGAGGATGGGCAAATCAAACACAACAAAGAAGGCTATGTTGTGGAGTTTTCGATGGAAAGTTGCAGCAAAAACATCAAAGTTTGAGCTTGTGGTTACTGGAATTTGGAAAATCAAATTCCATGTGGTGGTGTCAACAAACACGTGGTGGCAAAGGCCGACGACGGATGACTCGTGGGCAAAGACAGGACGGTGATGGGGTGTTTCGGAAATTCTTTAATTTTTAAATCCAAAATATGCTATTAATTTCCTTTTTCCAACATTATGCTATTAGCTTTTATTTCCTCTTTTAAATTACTATTTCCCTATCGAAACTAGAAACCTAGTTCAACTTAAAGATCAATGTAATTATATTTTAAATCTATAAGGTAGAATGGTTTTAGTTTTCACTAATGAAACATATCCATTGGCTTGCTGTAAGTGTATCTTTTACGCAGTTTGAAATTAGTGTGTTAATACTACATTTTTAACATTTACGTAGGGAAATCACATGCAATGCAATGCTATTTTTTGTGCTAAATTTGGCATGAAGTATAGCATATGTTAAGTAGATATATATTTAAAATTATTATGCATTAAATTACAAATTAAAATAACACATCAAATCTACAATTTTTACTATTATTGGTGTCAAATATAGCATTGGCATGAGATGATCTAAGTTTATAAATGGAGAAACATAATTGTGGGTCCAATCAAAGTTAACCTACAAGTCACATTGTATATGATCCTAGCTAATTATTTGCTTTCCTAATGTGTTCGATCAATCCGATGGCTCTGCGTATTCGGCAAAATATAAGGTGTCAATGTAAAAAGTTCTGAAAAGAATGCCATAACTTAAGGAGAAAACATAAGCTTTGACTCATTTCCATGTACATTTCTTTTTCATATATATTTTTAATAGGTAGTTTCTGCCACCGCCATGTGTACCTACCACGTTGCAATTCATATATAAAAAGGGTTCATCAGTTGTTGTTTTTCTACTACCTAAATCTGTACCTGCCAAATTGAAAACTTTTCTGATTAAATCTTTTTTCTATTAGTGTTTGGAACTGGATAGTTAGTTCTTGTTGTCACTAGGACTAACTTCTCTCCTATTATAAAACTGTATTTCAAAAAAAAGAAAATATATATATATATATAGGCCGTGACATTGAAATTGGAAGTTAAATATGTTGTAATTTAGGGAGAAAATTTTAACTTTGTCCTTAACTATTATACCATTGATATTGACTGTTTCTATATAAAATTTCTTTTTCACATACTTGCAATCATTAGTTTCCTGGACCACCACCATGCACCCACCACTTTGCAACTTATATATACAAAAGCTTTCATTAATTGTTGCCGGCCGCCAAACCCAATTTAATAATATTCATGTGCATGTGAGAGTGGTTATTAGTTTGAGAGCACTTTTAAATTAATTTGGAAATTTCTAGAAGACAAATCGTATCATTCAATTGTTCAATATTGGGTCAGCATACAGATGTCCGATGATTGCTTTATCCTACAAGATATACAGATGCCTTTTGTTTGCTATTGATGGTCAATGTTGTTAAATTCCTTGTTATGGGAATCTGGTAGTCCACCGACTAGTTAGTTTGTTTTTCCATTCCTTTGTTCATAAATGGAGTATTGAGGTTAGGAATGTTCAAAAAAATCCGTCAATTCATGCCATCTGTAAAATTCAATCTAAATTTAAGTAGCCTAATATGTCAATTCGAAAACTTGTATACATATTACATCTTGTAATTTTGAATTATTTGAAGTTTTAATTACTATTGATTAATAAACAATATTTTATTTTGAGTTTTATTGTTCTTTTTTAAGAAGACTTCACTTTAAGTTTTATTGAAAATAGGCTGTCTTAATAATTGGTTACGACAAATTCAACTTTATCAAGCTATTTTATATTATGTCTTGTTTATTTTAATTTTTTATGTTGAAAAAGAAAAATAAGCCTTCAATATTTTTATTCTTAAAGGCTATAGGTCAATATGCAAATTATAAATCAATTGGAAGACTTTAGATTAGAATGTGGATTGAAATTTTCTCAATCCAAAGCTGGTTTTAAATTAGACAGTGGATTGAGATTGCGGATTGCGGATTAGATTGTCCTTTTTTTGTAGCCTGACTGATTTAGCCAACTAATACGATGTTGCGTTTTGCAATTAAATAGATATTGGGTATGTACGCATTCCCCACTAATTAAGGCAGGGATTATGCATGGAAATGACCAAACAATCAACAAACAAAATGTCTAAACCAAAGTATATTATATTATTAAGCAAATAATATATATATATATAGATGCTTCTCAAAAGTGCTATTCAGATTGCAACTACAGAGGGATGACGTAGTGTTTAACAATGGTTCCTATTATATGATTTCACCATAAACTCAATTATAAACAGTATAAAGCTCTCATATGCTATAGTAATAAAAAAAATTACTATAATATAAAATTCTCACATGTTACAATAAAAATAGTTCTAACCAACGGTTCTCATCACCCATCCAAACATCCAAACACCTATCTACCGAATTTAAGTTTCAAGCGCGATCGATTACAAAGACTGGATTGTCTTTTCGTGTTGTTTTTCACTCAGTGTATAGGTAGACTTAAGCCAATACAAGCACGACACAACAGGGTGACTCGGCTAGCCAGATTTATTACAACTACTTAGAATTTTCTAATTTTTTATACTTTGGTAAATCTAATAATAATAATTTATTTTTTGTTGTCACTGTTGTTATTAAACACGATATATATATATATATAATTTCAAAAAAAAAAACGATATCAATAGATAGAATGCCTGGTCAATTATTCATTAATATTTGCTTCTTCGTAATGCTTTGTCGTATTGTGTCACGCATTGTAGAACAAACCACATCTAAATTTGGAAATAGACGTCTAAATTTGCCTTTTATTTTTAAGAAACAGAGAAAGAAAACATTAACCAGAGCTTTTGTTTGGGTAAGGCATAGAAAAGAGCCGTTAAACATATTTTGTTAAAAATAATAAACACTCTTATCTTATGAAAGTAAGAGTAAATTATATTGTTGCACTTTAAACTATTTATTTTTTACATAATATATCTCAAATTTTTAGTTTTGATAAAATACACTTTAAATTTTGAAATCATTAGTAATTAAGGTCTAATAGCTAACAAGCGCTAAAAAATATAGACAATTTTGGTTATAAGATTCGTACATGAGTTTTCTAAAAAGTAAAGCTCGTTATTTTTGTTTTTTAGATAAAGCTCAACACATAAAAAAAAAGTACTCAATGGAAATTAAAAATAACTATTAGACGTCAATTTTTAATGATTTTAAAGTTCAAGATATATTGTGTTAAGATCAAAAACTCGAATGCATTACACAAAAAGTAAATAGTTTAGGTTGAACAGTGCAATTTACTCCAAAAGTAAATGTCATACAACAATACTCATGGAAATTTTAATTTATTATTTTTAAACAAAATGTTAAATATGTAAATAAAAAAGTTTGTTATAAGTTATTTTTTTCATAAACATTAAGGAGTTGACTTATTTCAAAATAGCTTATAAAAATTAAGAGTCCCTTGAGTTTATTCCTTTAAACAAGTTACGTCCAGAATTTAAGAGATTCTCTTCTACTGCTGATACTATTAAGCTGCAAGAAAGATTATAATAGGGTAACATATATTTATTTTTTTTTAGCAATAAGGATTTCAAAAATCTTTAAGAACAAGGAAGTCAATTATCCTAAATTCAAATGTATAAACATATATTTACATTGAATGAAACATAAAAAAAAAAAAGGAAAAAGAAAGAAGAATTAAGAGACAAATATTAGTCATAAGAGACAAGAAGAGCAATAAGCTGGCAGAATCGGATTTCAAAATTGTGTTTTACGTTACATGTAAATTGCAAACAATTTTGTCTCTTATCATGCTTAATTAGTACGCTTTGATATTATTACCAAATATACGCAGATGTACGTGGCTGCAAATTAACACGGTTAGGCATTTCGGTAGTCGCTTTTAGATTATAATTACTCAGTCTAAACAGCTGTGCGGTGGAGTTTTTAATTTTGGTATTTAAACAACAGTGCGGTGGGTATGGGTGGGGCTACACAAGACTTAGGATGAGCAGCTGCTCGTCTAAAACTTTTTTTCTTCCGTATTATATTAAAATTTTATAAAAATTGTATTTTATTTGTTCTTTTTTTTACTCAATTAACCTCAAACTCTCAAATCAATGCAAAAAGATTTATAAAGTGTTTGACATGATGGTTAAAACTATTAATTAAAATTATAAACATTGTAACATATGAAAGCTTTACATAAATTTTTTACTTTTATTGTAGTATATAAAATTTTTACACTATTTTTAACTAAAAAATTATTTAAAATCAACTAATAATATCAAACATGCCATTACTTAATTGACAGACGTCAATTTTTTTTTCTTGGTCAGACGTCAATTTTTTTTTTTCATTTTCTTGGTCACATGATCATTATATGACCCAATACTAAAGGTATTTTAGTAAAATAATATTTTAAATAAAACATTCAGTTAAATAAAAACATACCATTTAAAAACAAAAATTAATTTAAATTAAAAATTATAAAAACATTAAAAAGGATTAATTATCTGATCCTTTAAAAAAAAAAAACAAAAAACAAAAAACAAAAACTTTAAAACAAACTCCCCAGAAACACGACACCCCACCCTCCAGCAATGAACTCCGATCACGAGTCCCACACTCTCTCCTGCCCCCTCTGGCGTTGACCGCCCCAACCATGGAGATCCCACCCCGTCTCTTTCTTCCTCTTCTTCTTCTTCTTCTTCTTCTTATTCTTCTCAGATTCTAGCATCGTGTTCCATTCTCTCTCTCTTTTGTAAAACCCACAACCGCCGCGAACACCCTCGGAACTCCTCCTTCCATCTGATCGGAGAAGAACCGGGGATGATTTCTGCCCCAGAACACCCCAGGACTTTTGAAGTTGTCTCATTTGTTTAACCTGGGTATTCCACCGGAATATTGAAATAAAAATCCATAACTGCTACAAATCCTCCTCCTCCTCATCCTCTCTCTCTGCCGAAATATTGAAAAAAAAAACCATAATTGCTGTAAATCCTCCTCCTCCTTATCTAGTATATAATCATCATACATAGGAAAAAGATCTTTCCTTTATTCTTCAAAGTTCCTAAAAACAAACATACTGAACTGAATCGGAAATTGGGAATAATCGCTTTTTGTCGTAGTAAAATTCTTCGTTTCCTTTTTTTTTTTTTTTTTTGGGTGCTTTCTTCACACACAAATCAAAAGAAACAAGAAAAAGCGATCATTATTTTAAGTTCAAGGATAGTTAAGCTAAAAAAAAGAATCATTTTTTAGAAGCTAGGAGGTAAAGGTGCGAATTCTGCTAGAATTTGTTCTTTGAAGCCTTGTCAATCCCTAGGTCGTTCGTCGGGTCCAATCCTCAGCCACCATGCTAAGGCTTCTCTCAGCAACAGTTTAGAGGCTAATCGTACCTGAAGGTGCGGTGGCGTATGACATGTAGCAAAGATCACTTCCACCGCATGTAGCCATTCAGTCAATACCATGGGTTGCAAGCTTCCATAATATCCCAATGGCATCATGTCTTGGAATGCGATACTTGCTCTTCGATCCTCTTCTACATAAGGTACATTCGGGGGTGTTGCTATCTACTATATTTGCCTTAATTAACATAACAATCTCATATAAAATGAAAACTTAACATTCTTATACTTAAAATTAAACTATCTTACTTAAAGAAGCATGGGATATTCTTCAAACTGCTCATGAAGGAACGACATCTGTAAAATCCTCGAAGCTTCAAATACTAACAACTCGTTTTGAGCAAATACATATGAAAAGGACGAGAGAATTACAGATTTTAACTCAAAGCTTTGTGACACTTCAAATGAAGCTTTTGCTCTTGGAGAAAAATATTCTGATGCCAAGTTGGTAGAAAGACTTTGAGATCTCTTCCAGAATGCTTTACCTACAAAGTTGCTGCCACTAAAGAAGCTAAAGATGTTAAGTCAATGAAGGTTGATGAACTCATGGGCTTTGAGTTGAAATTCAAAAACTCAAGGAAGGACAAGGGGATTGTACTTGAAGTTGATACGAGCAATTCTATAATTAAGGAAGAATATGATGAAGATGAAGACTTGAATGAGTCAATTGCTTTGCTAACAAAATAACTTTAGCAAAATTATGAAGAAAATTAACAAGAAAGGAAAATTCAATAAAAATTTCAAAAATAAAAATACTCAAAAAAAAAAAACAAATTGTCTCCTTTGCAGTAATTTGAAGAGAAAAAAGAAAAATAAAGGAATTCAATGTTGGAAAAGTAAAGGTTTCAGTCACATTCAATCTGAATGTGCAAACAATCTTAAAAAGAAGAACAAGGCAATGGCATCAATATGTAGTGATGTTGATTCAGATGAAAGTGTAGAAGAACACACCAACAATCATGTGGCCTTTACTGTAAGCACTAAACTCCCTAATAACTTGTTATTAAATTATTAAATTCGGATGTTATTAATGCAGAATCTGTTGAACAAAAGAAGCAAAAGAATCTACTAAAGGTTTTGAAGACATACATTCTAAGATAGATTCTAACAGTGATGGTGAAAAACTTAGTCGTGACAATATTAAGAAGAACTACAAGAAGAATCAACGAGTTATCTTTTAAATAGTTCAGGGACTTGTCAATCAATTTACTCAAAATTTGATGGAAAAAGAATGAAATCCAATTATTAAGTATTGATCACAAATAAGCACAGTACTTTTAAGAATTGATCATAATAATACATTATTTTTCCTTTTAATTACTTGTTTCATTTCTGCAAATGAAGATCATGTTATTTTAGGCATTGGAAAAAAAATCATGTTATTTTAGGCGCTGGAAAAATATCCAAAACACTTTGCATAGTTTGTTAAATATCATTTTTCTGCCTTTTATAATAAAAATATTCAAAAAACCCATATGTTTTAAAATCATACTCAAAATACCTCTTGGAGCAACTAAACTTTTTAAAAAACTAAAATTACTCTTTATAACCTATACTAGATACAATTTAAGACATTATTGAGCCAAAATACTAAATAAAATCAATCTTAAAATGTTAAAATCTCTAAATTATGCAAATATTTGCTTGAGTAAAATATTTATTAGAACATTTAAGTGGTCTTTTGTTTAATTTTTTAGTTAATTCACATTTAAAATAACATTTAAAAAGATTGGGAAGGATAATCTTGAAATTTTTTAAAAATTTAATCACTTCCAGAAGCATTTTGAGCATGATTTTTCAAATGTAGAAGTTATTTTGGGTATTTGTATAATAAAAAAAAGTAAAAATAATATTTAGGGCAAAATACATGAAGAATTTTAGGTATTTTTTCTTTTAGCTCGTGAGGGAACAGTTGTTTGCCATATCCGGTCGCTTATGGGCGTAAATGGATTAACTCAATGCATAGCATGTTTCTCAAGATGGAAATATGATGGCTTATATAGCTTAATAATAAGTTAGCTATTTTCTTAGTTCGGATGGTTCTGCTCAGCTGGATGAGATCCAGATTGTCAATATCCCTTTATTATGCTTGACATTGGTTAAATAGAATATGGATTTGACTCCAGAGTTGTTTATTTTCTTTTTTGTCTCTCAATAACATCATGCAATGTCATATTAAGTTAAAATATAACGCAATATTAATTAAAAAATCATGTCACTTATAATATTTTAATTGATGTAGAATGATAAGTAGCATAAAAAGATATACAAATAAGGACTTGTTTTTCTTAAAAAAAAAAATGAATTAGCATAAATAGAAGAAAATAATATCTAAAAAAATGTCACACCCCGGAGTACGGGTGGTGACATGGTAGTTGATTAAATCAATTTAATTGAGTTTTTGTTAAAAATTTTCAATTTAAGGAATTAATTAATTATATTAAAAATACGATTTAATTTAAAACTTTTGATCAATTATTAAAATAGTAAAAACGGATGAGAAGAAAATAAAAGAAATAAAATAATAGAGAGGGCAAGGAGGGTACGTATTGGGTCCCACTGGGCCCATAACGTGTGCACACACATAGTATCGACAATAAATTATTACAGTCACAGTCCAACATGAAAAATAAAATCTATATAATACATGCCTTGATTTACTACAGCTACTAACCTACTTAAGATCCTCTATTGCTCGCTAGTCCAGACAATGGACTCTCCGTTGGTCCTAGGCTGGACTCCACCTAGAGGAGAAAAGGTTTAAAAACAAGTAAAAGGTGAGTGAAAAGCTCAATATGGCTATGTTTTAAAACAGATAAACAATTTAAACATGAAATTTACCTTTCAAAGAAGTAATTAGAAGGAAAAAGTTAAATAAATAGATAAATTCATTTAAATAAGTCTTATAAAAAAACAGTTGGTCCAGAAGGTTCCTTTTATCTTTTCTGGGCAAACCATATTTATTACCACCGTAGTGGCCTAGTTGGGTTTCGGGACCTGCCCCCAAGTTCGCATGCTACACGACTCGATCTGTGATATGGCATCATGCCCTTATGTGTATTTATTATTATTATTTAAATCCCATGTTACCGAGTATTTTCGATTACATTTATTATTCGATTCATTATGATCATACAATTCTTGATGAATAATGAATATTGTTAAGAAGTTTATCTAAACCGTTCCTTGAAATTCATTCTAAAGAAATCATTTTGGTAGGAAATCATTTTGAAGGAAATCATTTTGAAGAAATCATTGTGTGGCCAAAAGCCCCCTTTTTGAAGACATTTATAACATTATATAATTTATTGAAAACATTTTAAAATAAAATCCTTTAAGGCCAAAATCATTAAAAACCAAGTTACCAAAGAAGGGGTAAAAGTCCTACCTTGATACTCATGCCGATGTCCCACACTGTAGTCCCGGTCCACTATACGTTGGCTCCGCTAAACCTCGAACAACCTTAAACATAAACTAAGCTCGTCAATTTATAGCTTAGGATATTTTACATTACTAACCTATCTCATGGTGTCCTAGTGTGCCATTTAGTTCGCAAAATCATACTATAAAGTTTAAATTCTCCTTCGGATTTAAAACAGTAGAAACGGGTGAAAAATGACAAATTTTCACTAAGCTCGGTCAGCCTGCCGGTCTCTCTAGCTCGGCCTGCCGGCAAACCATGTCCGGTCGGCCGAACTTTTCCAAGTTCGGCCAGCCGGTCGTATAAATCCGGCCTGCCGAACTAAGAAATTCTAGAATTTTCCAAAACCTGAGTCTTGGCCTCCCGAGCTCAATTCTCAATTTTAACCTATTTTCTCAAATCCCAAGCATATAAAACACTCATAGATGATAGAAAAATATAGTATGACACTTTTAAACTAATTTAAACAAGATTTATATCAAAAAATCCAATAAAATCCAAAAATAGAAAAAATAGAGGAAAAATGAAAAATCTTAATTCAAATCTGTTTTTCTTCAAACTAAGCTTAGATTCTAGCCATTTCAAGTTTCTCTAACTTAGATTAAAGGTTTTCTAAGCTTAAACGAGCTTAGATTTCAAAATACAAAGAAAATTAAAAAATTGAAAAAGTTTTGAAATTTTAAAAACTAGCCTTGATTCAATCCTTGAATCAAGTTTATGGTTGTTAAATCATGATCCTGAGCCTTCAATTCACTGAAAACCGAAAAGCTTGGCTTGATTTTTGAAATCAAAATTTGAGGGAATGAGAGACAAAGAAAAAGAGTGATGAGAAAATGAGAGAGAGCCTGAGTGAGTGAGGAAGAGAGGGAGAGAGAGCAAACCGCGAAGAAGAAAACATGTCCTGCACATGGTTTTTCCTAAGTTGAACTTGTTGGTCATTTGACAAATTGTTTTATTTTAAAGTTTCAAAATGACAATTGAAAATAATTAAGAGTAATTAAAAATCATTTAAATAATCAAAAATAACGTTAATTTAGAAATTTTATAAAATGATCAAATTAAGTTTAAAGCATTCATCATGGCACACTAACCCATTATTTTACACACTAAAACCACTTAATTAATTTTCGGAGCATTACAAAAAAACTGGGGATAAATCGACTAAAATCACCAACCAGGAAAATATATCCTAAACCTGGCCTTGTTGTGCACAACTTAGAAATCAGAGAATGAGAAATATTCGGAATGAGTAGATAAGCTTTTTTGTTTTAACGATAAAACCAGAATTTTTTTAAGAAAATATGAGTTAGTATTCGGTATTGTTGTGTTTTGGTATCCCAAGGCTTAAATATGGCATTACTTTGCAGGGGAAAAAAAACCGTCGTACTACAAATCGAATTTATAAAATACGTACTGATTCAATAATTTTCAATATCAACACACAACAGTCAAGATACTAAAAAACATAAAAACACAAAATATAAATTTGAGCGGAATCAATAATATTCAACACTATATACTAATATAGCATACATTTTATAGCATGAGACACACAAGCAGAAATCATTCTCTGTTAATTCTAGCGCTTAATATCAATGGTACTTGTAAGTATCTTTCTTCTGAGTCCGTCACCGATAATCATGAGTTGAATTCTGCTGCATGAACATTGAAATTGCCGCTAGCACACTTGGTATCAAGCACATCCAATGGAAAAATTAATGTCAACTTGGCCTAGTGTTGCATTAAATTAGTCAAGTTCGTCCCATTACTAATGTCAAGTTTGGCATTAGAGAATAAGAAACATTTTACAATATAATTATGTTGAAGATAATGCCACCTGGCCATTATTTGAACGAGGCCGCTTAGTTTGACACTCAAAAGAAAAAAGTCACCGGAAAACTAATAGTTTCATAGGTGTCTTAAAGCAACCTCTTAAAAGTAACATTTCCAATAATTACGTTGAGGCCTCAATTTGTGGCGTCTGTTTTGGTGTACCCAATAATGACCAAGATTATCCGGGGACAATGATTGGTTGCGGCATGGGGAGGCAATGCATAATTGACATTTTTTTTTTTTTGAAAGGGGTCATTTCATTCCAAACTAAAAGACTACAATCACTAATTTAGAAGTGAAAAACCTTAACGCATTTAATGACTCAACACTGATAATAAACCAAAACCGTCAATGGGTTCAATTGAAAAGCTTAAAGGAATAAGACGTGTACCGAGTTCCAACACAGTAAAACAATGGATACACCACTTATCAAGTACATAAACAGTTCTTTTAGACATAACCTTATAGACGGTAGATAACTTCGATCAAACAAGACCGAGAGTCTAAAGAGTCTAAGGCCTAATACCACATCACAAAGCATACAGAATCGTGAAATACCAAAAAAGTGGGGAAACCACCACCATTTATTACAATAGGAAACCAAAAACCAGCAACAAATTCAGCGAAGACATCAACACCATTATTTTGAAACTATAAAAACTAAAGGAAAAAAGGACAAGCCAACAACAGTGGAAGGAAAACCAGTGATGATTTGAAACCGACCACGGCTGAGCATTGAGGCCATGGTAGCACCTAAGATCCAAGGAGAAGCCAGAGAAAACCCAAGCCGTTGATGTGGCAAGACCACCCGGAGCTGCTTGCCACCACCAACCACTGTTGAACCAAAGAAGAACCACCCTAAAGGATCAGATCCTCCAACCAGAGACCCAAATCTCCAAGAGGAAGCAGCCTTTTAGCACCAACCAACTCCCAACCTACGAGACAGATACTCTCTGATATGCCTCAGCCACCTCCGACGACCACCCCACCCAAACGTAGGGAGCAAAGACTTACCCCCACACTCGCGAACCTCCTCCCATCCGAGAAGTAATCAAAACGCCAACCGCCCCAAAACCACTATCGCTGTACAAGGACCCTTCCCTACCATGATACTTAGAGGTATCATGACACGATCTTAAAATTTTAGCAATTGGTTGTAGCCAGCCACATGTCACGTCCTATTTTTAAAGAGACATCAAGAGGGGGAGAGCAAATGTGGAGCGCGTTACATTGGTTGGGTATCCTTTCTTGGGTGTGCTATAGTGGCGTGTGCAGGTCGGATTCCATTTTTATTTGAAGAAGGATCTAGGCCAATTATGTATAAACTGATAAATAACTAGAGTCATTCCCTTGAGGTAGGTCAAAACTGCTATACAAAAAGCCAATCGACCCAAAACCAGCCTTTGAAAATTTTACTACGTAAACTATCCGTTAAATTTTTCTTAAGCATATTTTGGGAAATTCGTAACACATGGCAATCGTCACTCATGAACCAAATAATAGTCCCTTTTTCACCCGTGTCCCTGAAATTTTTATGATTTGGAACTTTCCATATAATTTTTTCTTGACAATTTAGTTCTTAAATCTACAAAGAGTGGTTTTATTCACACGACCCTTTTAATTCTCTTATACCTCTTTTCTTTTCTTTTCTTTTCTTGTTTTTTTACATGAAATGTATTTTATTAAACTTGAAATGAGTCCAAATGGATTAAACTAGATAACAAGCGGGGAAGTATATCAATCCAAACTAAACTAGAAGTAGATAAACCAACACTAGCTAACGGATGAGCCACCCATTCATACAACAAGGGCTAAAGATTATAACTCAACTCATCTAAGAAATTGCAAATATCGAAGATTAAACGCCCATCCATAGTAGTATCTACTGCGTTACTACAATCATATTCAAGGTAACTAACCTTGTAACCTTTCCCTAGAGTGGCCAAGAGCCTTTCCCTCATATAGCAAGACACTTGGCCAAAAGACCCCTCCAAGCACTTAGAGAAAGTAGCCAAAATTGTCCCCTTATCATCACAAATAATACCTCGAAAGGCTATCATTGTCGAATTCACCCCCAATTGAAAGTACTGGTTATACATCTTATTAAGTTTATGTTTAAATTTGTTATAACAAGTTTGTATTAAACATAAAACAGTAAATAGAGAAGAGAGATTGGTATCGCGGTTCGACAATAACTTAATCTGTAGGACCATGCCCAGACGTATGACCACTTTACTTAAGTAAACAAAGTTAGAATTCAATTAGACTTATTTACCGTAAGACTCCCTCTCTAAGTACGATTTCCTATGATTCATAACTACCCAATGAAATTGCTCAGTGAGATCCCCTCAACTTAATGTTGAAATCCCTTCAACTCTAAGTTTTCTCCTGAAAACCCAAATCTCTTCTCTCAAAAAATAAAAGAAACAAAACGCTACAAATAATTTTTCTATCATTATAAGGCTCTCCCCACGTCTTAAGACTATTGTGAGGCTTTATATAAGTAGCCTAAAGTGCCAGCTAATTATGATCTTTAAATCAGTCTACTGTTTGGATTTTGTTGCAGATTCTATTGTAACAAATTCGACAACAAATCTGCAAATCTAAAAACAAAATCCATTCTTGTTGAAATCTTAAAATCACCGATTACAATTGCATAAATTTGATAGAAACCTTTATGCATCGGGATGAGTTATAAAACAAAACACAATTGTCTTTGTAAATTTAGTAACTCATATATATAATTTCAACTTTCTAAAAATTATTAGAAGTTGACTTTGAACAAATTAAATAAATTAACTCTTTTGAAACATTTCCACAAATAATGAAATCACAAATATGTATTTTTTGACTTATAAAAATAGGAAACAAAACAATAAGAGCAAGTTGAGCAAGTTGTAATAATTTTGAAACTTTCCAAAACTAAATCCAATGAATCCAAACTCATTCTAAATCTAATTCTTGCAACAAACTAACCACAAAATCAATTCAAATAAAAAATCCTACAATAAACAAAATAATGCCAATATTAAATTCCCAACAACCTCTCCATTTGGAATTGTTTTGGCAAAAATTAAAAAGATTGTTTCAAACATAGGATTTACTAAAATGTAACAATAATTCCCCCTGAGTAGTACGTCCAAGAATGCATAAAGATGTTAAATACTAAAAGTAACACTAAAACATAAACACTTCAATAAAAACACAAGGTAAAATTATCTCCCCTTTTTTTGTCAAAAGAATGACCAAAGTGGACTCAAGGAGAATTGATTGATGTGGAGGAAGGGTGAGCCTTGTGTAGTTTGCTATGCGGGAGGAGTGATAGCAACTTGAATAGTGGATTACGTAGAGATATCAATGCGAGCCAATTAATCTTGTTACAGAACTTGTTGCAACATTAGGTGTAGTAGATGATGGATCAATAAGAAGTTTCATACTCAGATGGGATCTTGCAATGGTAAACAGCTAGAAGTTTTATTTTGTTTTATTCTAAATAAAACAAAAATGTTGCAATAGTTTGTTTAAATGCTAAAAGTATTAAAAAAAGACCCAATCAATATAAATGCTAGAATTTTGGCCACTCAAAGTTATGTTCAAAATAAAATCTATACTATTTTCAATTTCCAACTAAATTCAAAATTTAATATGAACCGTATGCGCACGCAAAATTTTTTAAAAAATAACCTAAATTTTGAATATTCTCATTTTCAACACTTTGATTTTCAGAAGATAAATAACCTGTTCAAACTAACTCGTTCATCTAGATCACTCCATAGGTTTTTATTTATTTATTTAAATTTTGGGGCCTATCACTCTAGCATCCAAGCAGCTCTTTTCTCATGATAGATCATCCTTTATATATTAATAATACATAGGCCCAGATTACTTATGGATAGCATTCACATAAAAATTTAGGTAGCTTTTCCTCCGTTTATAAAAAAATGCATATGATTTTTTTTTTGATTTATTAAAGACCTGCATATGATTTTTCTAAAACAAAAGTGATTAGAATATAGGAATGGATTAAATACTAAGTCATGAGATAATCCATCAATCTTTGATCATTGTGCCTTAAAATCAATATTCCTAATGGAGATAAAAGTGAACTTGTGCACTAAAAATTAGTTCATAAAAATTTCAATTCAATCAAAAAGTCCAGAAATTCCAAATTTCAAGTTTGAACATAACTATTTGTGGACCATATTCATATAGCACAAATAGCAATCGATTTTTCCAAAGATTCAAATCTTTGACACTTGTGAGTGTGTGTTATGACAAGTGGAAGAGTTAGCAAATAACAATTATCCGACGACCTTGTACCTTTCAAAACACAACTGTCATTAGCATCAAACACTTGGCAATTTTCTTTCATGAATTTCACAAACAAGTCTTGATCACGCAATTGACTTATGCTAATCAAATTAGCTTTTAAATCTTTCACAAGTAATACGTTTTTTAGCTTTGGAAATCCATTTATGTTTAATATTCCTTTGCCAAGAACATGCCCCTTTCATGCCATCACCAAATGTGACAAGACCTCCATCACTTTCTCAATGATTTGTCAAAAACTCTGGATCACCTATCATATACCTAGAACCACCACTATCAAAATACCAAGCATCAGGAGCACATGCATTTATGGAAGTATGAGTGACATAACCTTGGAAATCAAATTTCATAATCCAAATTTTTTAGTAGAATTATTAGATAAGTCAATTTTGATTTTAGGTAATTGTTTTTTATTATATTCTTTTAACCATAGGCTTCTTTTTAAAGCATACAAGTATTTAAAACACCTTGATCTAATATGCCCTAAATATTATAATGATGGCATTTTAGAATAAATCTATTTGTTGTTCTTTTTGTTGCAACAGATTTCTTACCTTTACTTACCTGAGGTATTTAAGATTCCTGCTTTTCGATGGATGCTTTTACAAAAATGGTTTTTCCAAAGCTTTCATGACCTATAAATCCAAGGCCAAAGTGATCGCCTTTAGGTTTTTATTGCTGAGAAAAAATGATCCAATTTTGTCGTTCTAGAATTGAGCATTTTTAGATTCTTTTGTGTTTGTTCCAACTTAATTATGGCTTCAGCAAGATTCTTCTGATGCTTTGTTGCCACAATCTCATTATTTATGGTAGCCCTTGATAAATCTTCATTTTCTTTTTAAGAGAAGCAACTTTTACTTCAAGAGACCTATTGAGTTTGCAAACCATAAGCCATTTATTGTACATCTTCTTGTAGTTCTTCTTAATATTGTCATGACTAAGTTCTTCACCATCACTGTTAGAATCTATCTTAGAATGTATGTCTTCAAAACCTTTAGTAGATTCTTTTGCTTCTTTTGTTTCAACAGATTCTGCAACAATAACATCAGAATTTAATAACAAGTTATTAGGGAATTTAGTGCTTACAATAAAGGCCACATGATTGTTGGTGTGTTCTTCTACACTTTCATCTGAATCAACATCACTCCATATTGATGCCATTGCCTTGTTCTTCTTTTTAAGATTATTTGCACACTCAGATTGAATGTGACTGAAACCTTTACTTTCCCAACATTGAATTCCTTTATTTTTCTTTTTGCTCTTCAAATTGCTGCAAAGGAGACAATTTGTTTTTTTTTTTTTTTTGAGTATTTTTATTTTTGAAATTTTTATTGAATTTTCCTTTCTTGTTAATTTTCTTCATAATTTTGCCAAAGTTATTTTGTTAGCAAAGCAATTGACTCATTCAAGTCTTCATCTTCATCATATTCTTCCTTAATTATAGAATTGCTCGTATCAACTTCAAGTACAATCCCCTTGTCCTTCCTTGAGTTTTTGAATTTCAACTTAAAGCCCATGAGTTCATCAGGCTTCATTGACTTAACATCTTTAGCTTCTTTAGTGGCAGCAACTTTGTAGGTAAAGCATTCTGGAAGAGATCTCAAAGTCTTTCTACCAACTTGGCATCAGAATATTTTTCTCCAAGAGCAAAAGCTTCATTTGAAGTGTCACAAAGCTTTGAGTTAAAATCTGCAATGCTCTTGTCCTATTTCATACACATTTGCTCAAAATAGGTTGTCAGTATTTGAAGCTTTGAGGATTTTACAGATGTCGTTCCTTCATGAGCAGTTTGAAGAATATCCCATGCTTCTTTATCCATTTCACATGTGGAAATTAGTTTAAACTGATTGACGTCTACAGCATTGAATATGATATTCAAAGCTTTGGAGTTGCTGTTGGCGAGCCTATCTTCATCCGTAGACCACTTTTCTTTAGGCTTGGTTATAGTGTTCCCCTCAGCATCTTTCGTGGAAGGATGAGTCCATCTAGTTATGATAGACCACTATGCACTTTCGTCAATAGCCTTAATGAAAGCTTTTACATGAGCCATCTAGTATGGGTAGTTGACGCCTTCAACATATGGTGGCTTGATCACCGAACCTCTTTCTCTCATAATGTCCATGCCTGCAAAACAACCGGTACACCTAAGACCTCACCAAAAAGATGTTAGTGACCCTCTCTGTTACCAATTGAAAGTACCAGAAACACGTTAGTGACCCTCTCTGATACCAATTGAAAATACCCATTATATGTTTTACCAAATTTATGTTTAAGTCTATTATAACAAGTTTGTATTAAACATAAAATAGCAAATAGACACGAGAGATTGGTATCGCGGTTCGGCAACAACCTACTATCTGTGGGGCCACGCCCTAGACATATGATCACTTCATTTAAGTAAATAAAGTTACGCTTCAGATTGGACTTATTCATACTGAGACTTCCTCTCTAAGTATGATGCCTATGATTCATAACTACTCAATGAACATGCTCAGCAAGATCCCCTCGACTTAATGTTGAAATCCCTTTAACTCTAAGTTTTCTTCTGAAAATCTTCTCCTAAAGAAATAAAAGAAATAAAACGCTCATGAATAATCTCTATGTAATTCTGAGGCACTCTCCACATCCTAAAACCATTGTGAGTCTTTATATAAATAGCCTAAAGTTTCAGATAATCGTGATCTTCAAATCAATACACTGTTTGGATTTTGTTGTAAATTTTGTTGTAACAAATTTGGCAACAAATCTGTAAATTTGGAAAAAAAAAATTCAATCTCATTGAAATCTTAAAATCACCAATTAAAGCTGCATCAACTGATGGAAACCTTCATGTACTTGGATGAGTTATAGAACAAAACATAATTATCTTTGTAAATCAAGAAACTCATCTAATTTCTACTTTCTAAAAATTATTGAAATTTGACTTTGAACAAATCAAACCAATTAAATCTTTTGAAATAGTTTTCACAAATAATGAAATCACAAATCTACATTCTTTGACTTATAAAATAGGAACAAAACAATGAGAGCATGTTGAGCAAGTTTCAATAATTCTGAAACATTCCAAAACTAATTCCAACGAATCCAAACCGGGTCCAAATCTAATTCCTATGGCAAACTAACCATAAAATCAAATCAAATAACAAATCCTACAATAAACAAAATAATGCAAATATTAAATTCCCAACACCTACTACTACATCCACATTCAACTTTAGGGAGCTGGATGGTGGTGCTTGCCAATGAGAGGGCCTGAAGCGGACTTGGGGTGAGGGAATAACATTGATCTTTGGCACTTTTGGAACTCGAACTGAAAGAGACCACCGTCTTCCACTAAGCAAACCACTTGTTTAGAAAACAAATTAAAAACTGAGTTGTTTCTCGTCTTTCTAAATAGCCCATGATAAAATACAAAAAATTCCAATATGTAGGGCTTGAGAGAACAGAACAATTCTAAGCAAATGCCTCAAAAGCAAAGAGCTTTACAATGGGCAATCCAGCACTAAAGGTAGGAGGTTGGCCATACTTCCCTTACTCTCAAATCCCTAAAGAACATAGTAAACACTCTCCACAACCAACTCGTAGTTACGATGAAACATAGGGAGATCCACGTCTCTCTTGGACAGGTTCTTATTGGTGGAAAGGATGTCATTAAAAGCCTTCCACATAAGGTGCTTCGCTTAGCCGGTATATTCATGTTTCATAACCTACACCACCACGGCCTTTCAAGGGTACAACAAAGGAATGGACCTCAAATTTCAACTCAAAAGCAAAGTCAGTACCCAGACCGCATAGAATATCTCGCTTTGTCATCAAAGTGCCAAACTACCATGTCCTCACATTGGCGGATACTAAGTGGGATGCTCAAAATAGCTTGGAGTCGATAAGAAAGAAAAGCTGACCAATTTTCTATGAATTCCATGTCCTATTAATCAGAGTAGCCACAAGCAAGATGGTGCTAGAATTCGATGGCCTAGTTGTAGGTCTAAAAGAACTTGGTCTAGGGATCCAAGGGGCCTCAAAAGCATTCAAATTACCGCGCCTAATCTGCCACTTAGTGCCCTTCACAAGAACAATTATTCTTTGGCTATATCTCCATGAAAGAGTGGGCAAAAACATATTTGGCCCACAGGACCCTCGTCATGAGACACTCCGAGGACTGAATATTGCATCACACTTGTTCCGCTATCAAAGCTTGATTAAAGCATTCGAGGTCCCAAAAAACCAAACCGCCTTCTTCTTTAGGTTTAATCAGACGGTCCCATCTAGCCTACTTTATTTTACAGTTTGATCTGGTTCCACCCCACCAGATTTTTGAGACAAGAGATTGTAAGAGTAACTGACATCCGAAAACACTCATGGCATAGATAGGCGAAGCTTGAACCATCGGCGGGACCACTCTTTTCTAAATACAAGCCCGAACAATTTTAAAACAATTTAATTTACTTATTACACACTCCAACAATTCCAAAATTACCGCTAAAACTTTCATAAAATCATTATTTCTCAATCACTTTATTTTTCTTTTTGCACCTACCATGTTATTTTTTTTTTCCTTAAAAAATCTAGGCATAAAGTATTTTGTCATGCATAAAAGAAATTTATAAATGAAAAAAAAAATGAATATTTGCTAATAATTTGTTTTAAAAAAGTATATTTACTATTACATTTTCTAATTTAACTAAAGAAAATTTGGTCCCCCATGCCAAAAAAAAAAAAAAGTAAGGAAAAAATACATGATTGGTGTGGAAAATGTGAACGCACTGCAAGCTTTGAAAGAGCATCCACAACACAATTGACCTCATGGAAAATGTGAACAAATTGTACGGTCCAGTCTCGAATCAGAAAACTCAATATCAGAAATAATTCGAGAATAACTTCCCCTCAAATCGACAAGTCCAATCACGAACTTCACAGCAAGATTGGATTCAACTTGAACAATGATTCTGCGATAGCCCCGATTCTATGCAAGCTAGAGGCCCACCTTGATTCCCCATAATTCAGCTTCAAGAGCTACAAGAAATCTATAAAAACCACCTAGCAGTCGTCTCTCATGGTCTCGAAGAACACCAGCCACTGCCAATATAGCCTGGACAACCATTAGCAGCTCCTTACCATATTAACAACAACCCAACCAGGAGAAAGAGGGGTCCAACTAATATTTTTGCCAAATCTTAGTGCTAGAAGGAATGCTACTTAGAGGAGGTGACCAACCATTAGTCACTTATAGGGCATATTTTCTTATTAATAATGCTCTATTTAGAGGCCCAAAAAAATCACTATCATGAGTAAAACTTGAGAGCCACCAAAAAAATAGTCTCCCATCTACAACCTTGTACAACCTTTTGCTCACGAGAAAAATTGGCAACAAACCAACCTATTTTATTAGTGTTGAAGAACCAAGAACGCCAGGAGAGATAGAAGGAGTTGGAGCCATACATTTCCTGTGAAAAAAAATAATCCTTTACTACATGTAAATCAGATTCACATACATGTTCACATAAACGGCAGTTGCTCGAGATGACCAAATTCCATTGAGCCTTTCTTTCATTAGTAAGAAGCCTTCCTTTAATAAAGAGCCAGAGCAAATGTTAAATTCTATCGGGGACATGAACATTCCAAATTCGCTTCCAAATGAGATCCAAATCATGCCAAGAACTACCGGAAAGAAATAAGGTCATATGTCGGTAAAAACGACATATGAGCTTATTTTTTGACCAACTCCCAACTCCCACTAGAAGCAACAAGTTCTTTCCCCAGAAGATTCAATACTAATTAACTTTAATTGTTGACCAAGGTTAATTTTTGAAACGAATAATTAAAGGTTTTTAGTTGTAACATCCTGAAAAGGGGGCGGGATGTTAGGTTAATAAGATTAATTAAATCAAGAAAAGGTAAAAAAATAAAGAAAATTGCTCAACCGAAATCTCATTGGCAGTCACCATTACATGGACGCCTACCACGAAGGTGGGTAGGTAATTAAATAATACACTATAATATTAATACAAGACTGATAAAAAAGATTATTATCACAAGAATTATAAAATACAGCAAATAAAATTCATTAACTCCATTCTTACCATTTAGTCTTAGGCAAAGCCATTATAATTACCACCATAGTGGCCCAGCTGGGTTTCAGGACGTGCCCCCAAGATCGATCTCTAAATGACCCGCGATCTCTGAGTATGGCATCTTGTCTTAATATATCAGTCCGAACGGTGTTTTTGACACGTTCGGCTCTACATCATTATTCAAGTCTCATATTACCGAGTATTTTCATTTACATTCATTATTCTGTTCATTACGATCATTTCATTGTTCAATAATCATTCTCTAAAGTTTGGTCAGCTTGTCGAATTCCCTGGTTCGGCTTGCCGAACAGCTCTGTTCAGCCTACCGACCATCTAGGTCCAGCCTGCCAAAGTCGCTTGAGTTCGACTTGCCAAAGATATGAATCCGACCTACCGAACTCTTGAATCCAGCCTACCAATTCTCATAATCGGCCTGCCAAAGTGGCAAAATTTGAAAAAATTTCAGGTTTCGAGCCTCGGCTTCCCCGAGCTTAAAAACTAATTCTAAACCTGTTTTTCACCATTTCAAGCCCCAAAAATATAGGGAAACAACTCTAAACCCTTTAGAAATAAAATCCCCAAATTTAAACACAATTTCACCTTTGATTTGAAAATCAAACAAAAATGTCAAAACTTGATTAAATCGATTTTAGCACAAATCAAGTTTAGGTTCACTATAAAATAGTTTCTACAACTTAAATTGAACATCATTTGAGCTCAAGAAGGTTTGGATTCAACAATCAAAGAAAGTTTGAAATTTTGAAATTAAAACTTTGAAATTTTAAAGAAAATAAGAAAACTGACCTCAATGGCATTTTGAAAAGTTCTTGGGTGGATTGAACTTCGTTTTTTGCCTCAAATCAATGGGAAAAATTAGAGGAAAGAGGGAGAGAAGAGAGAGAGACAAGAGAGAGATAGAGATGAGAGAGATAGCGTGAGGGAAAGAATGAGAGAGAGGGGAAAAGAAAAATAAAAAGGGGCTAAGGGTGTTTTTGTAAATATGAAAAAAAATGTGGTGTAAAAATGTTACTTGGTATTTAAAGCCAAAAATCAAATTTTCAAATGTAACAAATGCAACAAAATTTTAAATAACTAAAATTAGCATCAAAAATCACATTGGCACACTAAATAATTAAACTTAACATAATTAATTTTACTTTAAAATTCAGGATGTTACATTAGAACATTATTCAATATGATATTTCTATTCAATATCTTAAATTAGCCCTGGAATTGTCTAAAATTTACCTCTAATTTAAGGATTAAAGATAATTGCGACTTTATAGAAATTTATGAATTAAATTGTCGAGAAAAAATTAAAACAAAAGTATCAAATCATAAAAAATTTCAGGGATAGAAGTATTAAAGTCATTTTTCGAGAGAGATGGATAACAGGAAAATATTCCTTTGCCTGCCATTCTTACAAGTGAAACTAATCATCATATCCCCCGTAGAAACAAAATTTAATTAAAAAAAAATTTACAAACAATGAATCCTTCGTTTGTCTTTCTTTGTGTGAGCATGTTTCTTTTTTTTTTCACTTTTTTTCGCTATATTCTTTTATAATTATAGATTTATGGGGCTCAGATTTATAATTATAGATTAACTGATAAAGAAATCGGAGCAATTATCATCAAATTAGGTCAACAACACTACTGACTTGATATTTATTTATTGTAATAGTTTCTTCCTCTTTTTTCTTTTTTTTTTTTTTTCATTTCATGTTCCAGATAAAAAGGGTTAGGGGACTTGGATAATATTTATTTAAACAATAGGTACCCAATCAGCATTTATTGACCTCAAAGATGCCAAATGGAAAAAGTGTTAAAACTTTAGAGTACTAAATGAGATTTTCTCAAAAAAAAATTTTATTTAATTTTAATCTTCTTTTTTACTTTAACACAACACACATCTCTCAAAAGACCTCAGTCATCAAACAATAGCGCCCTCCCACTTCTGGCAAGGGCAACCAGGTGGCGATAATAGAGAGGTGGTTATTGCGATCATCGTTGAAGTACTGGAGACCATCTACTTGGGGTTCTACTCTCCCACCTTGGTTTTAGGCTTGAGGGCTCTAGCTGTCACGGATAATGCTCATGTGCTATCTTGAGTTTTTTTAATGTTGAAAAATCAATATTTGAGGTTTGATACAAAAAAAAAAAAAAAAAAAAAAAAAAAAAAACCTGATTATTTTTCTTTCACATACTATATGTGTGTGTTTTAGGGATTTCCAGATGAATTCTTCCGAGTGATGGTGCATAAAACTTATGTTTCTTTTCAAATACTATAAGATTTATGACCTCAATTTGACCTTTAGATAATAACTTAAAAGGGATAAAATTTTAAGAGAATGAAACAAAACTAAAGAGGCGATCTAAGGAAGACACATTTCCTAAATTTTTCTGTTTTATAATCTTTCCAAAATGTTGCTTTTATCTTTTTGACCAGTTTCCATCAAACCGCCCAATGTATATAAAGTCATATACTACTAGATTTTTTACCTTGATTTTGTGGTGATCGCCATCATTGGAGAAATGGTTCTTAGGCTCCGTTTGGTAAGACGAATGGAGTGTAAGAAGGATGGGAAAAGTTGGGGGATAGAGAATATTAAGGATGAAGAGGATTATAGTAATTTTTGATATTATTTGGTAAAAGGAAAGGATAGTAGAAAGGATAAATGCTAGTTATTTTTCAAATTACTATATTGTGCATTATACTAATTGTTAATATTTTTTTTAAAGGGTGGAAAAGATTTTTATTTAAATTTGGATTGAATGATTGAATCTTTCTATTAGTGAAAGGATCTAAATTGATCAGCCAGAAAGTGGACTCTCACTCTGTCTCTTGTTTCTTCTCTCCTCCTTCCAACCAAACAATAATTTCACTATCTTTTGGAGTGGATTTCCAAACGTCAATCTTCTTATACCTGCTCTGCTACTCTCCGTCAAAATCCTCAGAACTCCTCTGTGTAGAGTGCGCTGGGAGTTAACCTGCAGAGACACTCTGACACTCAGCCAAAGAGTAATGAAGATCTTTTTTGGGAATAGGAAAAGAAGAGATTTATGGAAAAGAGTGAAAGATACATAATAGAGAGAAGGATCCTTATTCTTGATATTTTTGCCATATTTATACTTAATTTGCCCAAATTTGATAGTTGTTAGATTCAAACATGTCACGTTCTTTTTCGGGCTTAAGGTTTTCTCTAATTTACCCTTTTGAGTAAGGGCCTTAATTAGAATGTTTGTTATTTCTTTTCTTTGTCTTTATCTTCGGGATTAGTGTGTATTCACGTATTTCCTCTTACTAAGTAGGTAATGGGACACATGTTTAATTACAAGTGGCTTCCCTGACACAAGGATACGTGTCTCCTTTACAGTGGTTGCCCTGACGCAAATTCAAGTTATTCAATTTCAATCAATTTAACCTTTATCTCGATGTGTTCTGCTTTAAGTCGAGTTCAAGATCGACCTTCTTTACTCAAGCTATCGAAGTTATCTAGCTTTGGCCATATCGATCATTGCGCTTCCAATCACTCATTCTATTTGCCATGATGGTCGACCATTAAGGGGGACACGTGTCAACATGTTATTGACTTGGTGGAAAATCCCCTAACACCATCTCCCTCTTCCACTCTTCCTCCTAAGAAAAATTTATTTGGAAGAGGTGAAAGTGAAGTGATCATCGAGAAGAGAAAAGGAAACTTAAAGTAGCTAAACTTTGTTTTAGTTGATTTAATGGTGATTCTACTATTTTATGATAATGTATGATAATTTCATTGGTTAGACAACGTAGCGAATGATTTAGAGAAATCACTTGTAGGGTTTTTTTTATACTCATTCTGGAAAGTTGAGTCTTAAGCATATCATTTTTGTCAAAATTCTGCGCATAATCTTTACACATTTATAAAGGGAGAACAAGTTTCGTTCCCTTCCTTTGAAACTACAAAACATTTTTTTGTTTTTAACATTTCAGCTTTTCCTCTCTTTTTTTTTTTTTCTCCTTCCTCTTATTTCTTTTTTATTTTTGTATTTTTCATACATATTATTTTTCCTCATTTTTGTCCCTTTTTCATAGATTTATTTTTTCCTCCTCAATTTTTTTATTTCTCTTTTTTTTTGTTAATAATACACATGCGCGCGCATTTTCGACTAGTTTTAACATAAAAGTAAAATAAATAAATGGACTTAAAAAGTGATACATAACCTAATCCACACCAACATTTAAGACAAAATTCTAGACAACAAATTTGAACTCGAATTGTGTAAGATTTGTATACTTAACAGTAATGCATATATTACAATCAAAATTATCAAATTACAGGTAAATTTAATTATATGTTCCTTTTTTGCCGAAAAACTATATTCATTGTTGGTAAGGTATTCTTTCAATTTACTACAATATGTACACACATATGCACATGATGAGTGTATGTGATGCCCAAAATATGGAGCACCATATACATATATATGGATGAGTTACATCCGGATTCATATGTGGGGTGTGGACCACTTTAGTAATGTTTTTCTTTTATTTTCTTTGTTTTTTTTTTTTCCTTGTGAAAAAATTGGCATGCGATGGTTGACAATGACTTCTGCCGTGAGTATTGCCTAACACAAATAAAGCCAGTGACAAGGCTCTCATATATTATATTCCAGCTGCGTGAAACTAGACAATACGCCTTGTTTTATGACCTAAATATTTGGACCTAAACTTATTAAGCTGGTCAAAAATATCTTTTTCTTTTTTTTTTTAAATGCGAGGAACTGATATTTTGACAATTACATATTTGTTTCTTCTTAAGCTATATATACCAACTAAAAAATGATTTACAACCACTTCAATTTCCATTTAATGCTGACAGCTCAAAAAAAATAACATAAAATAAATACTCATCAAAACAGCAGAGATATTGCATTAAGCTACGCGTCTGTCGATTCAACAATATAATTAATGTCATTATCAGTCGAATTTTATAGATTTGGTCTTGCCTTCGTTTTCTCCGCAACCCAGATAGTGGTTACGAATCTAAACTAAACCATCACTTTGAGATGATTAAATACAACTACTAAAAAAAGTGCGTAGAGAATGAGAAAAATGGGTCCCCCAAATATGTGCTGGACCAGAAGACCCTACTCGAATTCAAGAAAGTCTACTTTCAAAACAACCTAACATGGTCCTACTGTAGATGCTTACACATTTCCTCCATGTGCCCTTGCTTGCATTTTACAACCACGTCCCAACTCACCATAAATTAAAAGTCAGTCAAAATCCATACAGATATGCACAACTCTCTCTGTTCCAGCTAATACTCCAATCATCTACCTCCCTTTTTTTTTTGTTTTTTAATAAAGGTCTATCAATTTATTCTTCTGATTAAAAACAGCTAATACTCCAATCATCTCCTTCCCTTTTTTTTTTTTTTAATAAAGGTCTATCAATTTATTCTTCTAATTAAAAACAACCAATAGCAGGCAAATATGGGATCCTAAGAGGTTTTCATGTGTGAATACTTAAAAAGATAAATGACAAAGTATGAGGGAGAAATAAGGTGAATAAAAAAATGTCCCATGAAAAAAAAATATTCAAAAGTAATGCTTATACATTTATTATAAGTAATTGAATAAAAGAATATCACGGAATAACCTTTCATATAGTCTTTTATGCTTCTTTCTGGTTGACACACCTTGGTGATGAGAAAATCAATCTGTCAGCTCAAAAGAATCAAGAACAAGACAAAACTTTCTACAGATTCATCAGGTTTAGGACAAGAAACATTGTATGAAGAACAAAATAAAACAATAAATACAAAAAAAAAAAAAAAAAAAGAAAACAAAAACAAGCTGCAATACTCATGGGTGATGATCCGACGGGATTCAGCCATTTGGCAGCCCATACGATCATTTTCTTGACTTTTACCAATCGTTGCCTCTTTTGTCTCTACTTCAGTAGCATATTGATCTTCCTTTCCTGTCACCGGCAATCCATTGAACTAAACGAGTCTGCAAATCCATTAGGCTTTGATGGAATGCTTGATTGTGTTTGGGAGAAGGACGTGTCGTTGAACATCATGGAAGTTCCTTCATTGGCTTGCCATCTTTGTAAAGCTTGAGGGAGGCTCATGAGTAGGTTAATGCCATTGTTTTCTTCCTCTTCATGGCAGGTAGGTTTCCATTGTTCGACAAGAGGACCCAAGATGTTGACAGCATGCCCCATGTCTGGCCTCTGGTATGGCTCACGAGCAGTACAGTAACCTGCCAACTCAGCAACCTTGTATATGCTCTCCATTGTCTCCTCATCAGGGTTAAGAGTTTGATCAATTGCCTTTGGGATGTTCTCCTTGTTGATTAGGACTCTGTGGAACCATGTCACCAAATGAGACCTCTCATCTGGCACACTGTCATCTAGAGCTCTTCTACCGGTGATGAGTTCCATTAAAACCACTCCAAATGCATAAACATCCACTTTCGTCGTCACTCTGCCAGTAGCTGTTGAGAAACGAAATAGAGATAATTCAATTTAGTATTTAGAGCATTTTAATATAAATATGAAGTAATCGAGTACCGGTTACTTGAATTACGTAATAGTTCATTAAACCACGGAAGAATGTCAAAACTAGAATTTAACCAAGATTGCAAACAAACGATCAAACAGACATAACTAATGCAATATCTTGTCCAAAAAATGCGAGTAGCAGCTACACATGTAGTTGAGTGTCATGCAACAATGATAAATCGTTTATGAGATGTAATATGAATGAAACCTATTGATAAAGCTTAATCAGGTAAAGTAATAATTATGAATTAACGTGAGAAATATCGATCCAGTAGACTTTGCTTACCTGCATACTCAGGAGCTAGGTACCCGAAAGTTCCTGCCAACCTTGTCTCCACAGAATACTTCCCATCCGGCGCATTTTTGACCAAACCAAAATCAGCAACCTTGGCTCTCATGTCGTCCCCAAGAAGTATGTTTGAGGGTTTCAAATCCCTATGAATAAAGCTCTGTTGAGCTAAGCCGTGCAGATATTCCACTCCTCTTGCCACATCCAATGCTATGGTAACTCTCTGCTTCCAAATGAGAGGAGAGAGCCCATTCTCACGCCAATCAAACAAATGTTGAGTCAGAGTCCCTTGTGGCATGTATTCATATACCAAAAGCCTCTCATTGCCGTTAATGCAGTATCCTAAAAGAGCAACCAAGTGTCTGTGCCTCACTTTAGTCAGCACTGCAATTTCAGCCTGAAACTCATTCATCCCTTTGGTACCCACAGCAGCAGACTCCATCCTTTTCACCGCAATCTTAGTCCCATCATGCAGTTCTCCTTTGTAAACAACTCCAAAACCTCCTCTGCCTATAATATTCTCTTCACTGAAATTGTTCGTCACTTGTCTAAGAACTTGAATCGAGATGGTAACATTTCCACCCTCGAAAACATGGAAATCGCTGTGGTCACCGCTGCTCTGGCTCTGCAATTCACTGGCCACCCCATTGTACCCATTCATGCCACCCATTACATTACTCTTAATTACCATTTCCTTGCCATCCTCAGGATTTTCGACTCTTCCAAACTTCATGTGCCTATTCTTAACGTAACATTTGAATGACACAAACAAAACAACAAGAACAAAGATAATGACAGCAATAATTATACCGGCAATCATACCAGCCGAGCTCCGATTACCGCTAGATGATCCAGCTGAGCTCCCACCAGGGGTGGCAGTGCCAGAATGGGAATCCGACGGACTCCCTCCACTTCCGGAGCTTGCAGCTTTTCCCAGCAAAAGATTCCCAGTCGTAGTCAACTTCACTCTCGATCGAAATTTAGGAATTTCCCCAGTAAGATTATTATTCGAAACATCAAGAGCCTGAAGCTGAGGCAATTGCGTTAAGCTATCCGGTATCGGACCAGTCAAATTATTATCATTCAGCAACAAGTTCCTCAGTGAAGTGAGATTCGCAAAGGCAGGCGAAATCGTCCCCGTGAAATGCTGCTTCTGAAAATTAACAGTAATGACATTCCCATCTGGATCGCAATTTAAAAAGCTCCAGTCTTTGCAAGCGTCATTCCCTTTCCACGAGTCGGCTAAGAGCAACGGATATCCCAAGTCTCCAGCGACCGCAATCAAAGTCGAGACCTGGGGATCACAATCCCCTGGAGTGTCCTTACAGAAACTGTTAGTTACGCCGAGATCAACTGTGACAGACGACGAGAACGAGGGCTTAGGACCCTGCAACTTGTTGTTCGCCAGCGAAACATTTCGCAGGCTAGAAATCGACATCAATGTGCTTGGAACAACGCCGGTGAAGAGATTATCGCGGAGCTGAAGATCAAACAACGCGTCTAAATTCGACAAGTCGGGAATTGGACCTGTAAACTGGTTCTTGTGGAGCCACAGCTGGTATGACTGCGTCATCTTTGACAAAACGTCGATTCTACCAGAAAGCCCTAACACCTGGTTGTTCAGCCACAAATTCCGAATTCCAGATCCAGCAAAACTCGGAGGCAAAGAACCGGTGAGATTGTTGTAAGAAAGCCTCAAATCCTGCAAATTAGCAAAGGAACTGAAGATATCCGGAATCGGACCTAAAACATTGCAAGTGCCGGCGTAAAGGTTGACCAAACTCGACGAGTCAGTGAGCTCGGTGGGGAAACTCCATGGCTTGAGATTCGGGTTCTGGCTCATGCTGAGTTTCTGCAGGCTGATGAGTCCTTGGAAGCAACCGGCAGGCACCGAAGTGAAATTGTTACTGTCAAGATAGATCTCCTGGAGAGACGAAAGGTTGGCTAAGGAAGGAAGAGGACCGGAGAAGGAGTTTCCTTGTAGAGAGAGAGTGACGAGCTCAGAGAGGGAGTTGAGATCGGAGGGAAGTTCACCTCCGAGGGACTGGTCAGCGAGGTTAATGGCGGTGACTCGGCCGGAGTTGTCGCACTGCACGCCCTTCCAGCTGGTGCAGAGGCCGGAGATGTCCGACCAGCTGGACGGCGGCGCGGGTTTGAGGGCGGAGCTGAATGCGGACATGACGGTGGCGTCGTCGGCTACAGTGAGGGTAAGGAGGAGGAGGAGGGAGGTTAAGAGGTGGAGAGAGAAGGCTAGGGTTTTGGGATTCCCCATTGTTGGCCGTGTTAGAGAGAGAAGAGAGAAGAGGGATAGAAAGAGATTAATGTATGCGTTGCGTCGTGAGGTTGCTTTTATGGCTTTGGTTTGAGAGTATTTGTTTTTGTGCAGACAAGAAAACGCAGAAGGCGCCCGTGGGGACGGATTTTGTTACTGTCACATGCGGGTTTTCTTCTCTTCCCTCTCTTTTTTATTTTATTTTTTCTGATTATATTCTTGTAACAATTAGTACACTGTTCCCGTAATTTCCGTAAAAGATCCAAATAAATACTTTTTTTAAGGGGAATCCAACAAAAACTTGAATTCCAAGTTTTTTCAATTATTTTTCAAATAAATTTCTGTATATGGTGTAATAAAATTAGTTTGGACAATAAATAAATTGTGATATAGTATTTCCTTTCATAAAATGTAATAACAAATTTAGCTTGAATTACAATTTATAATTTAAACGGTGTTATTAAACAATTTTTTAGTCTTCATCAAAATAAAATAATATTAATAATAGTTGTTGTTGTTGTTGTTGTCAGGTCACTGAGTTAGGAGCTAGGTCAAAGTTGGGTATTCGGCCAGAAAGGCTTGAGGAAGACCTCGACCCACATAGACAGAGTATTCTAGAAACGATTTAAGTTGTGGAGGGGTAATCCCAAATTTGTTGAAAATTTTCTTACGAAAAGAGGGATATAAAAGGAAGACGCCACATGACAAAGTATTAGTGTACATGGCAATGGTCCCTTCCAGAGGATCAGTTGCTTTATCCTCAGGACCCAGCATAATGTACCCAAGATCATATGAAGCAAAGAACTCCCAAAACTTTTTGTTCACCACTCTGTGGCGCGCCTAGAGCAAAAGCCAGCTGCAGCAGGATCCTCTACTTACTCAATCCTCGAAGTCAGTGGGTGAGAATCTTCCTCTCCAGGGTTTACTTATGCGGCCATCATCTCATCACGGTTACTAAAAGGAATACCTCCCCTGGGAAGGTCGGAGTCAGCACTTTCGGAGCTGCTGCTATCTACAGGATCGGGTTCTTCTTGATATTCATCTATCTGCTTCATGATGTCCTCAGGCTGCCTTCCAAAGATGTCTTCGTCATTGGGTCTTTAGCTGTGCTTCCTCGAAAATGTTTGCCTCAAGTCATCCACTAAGATCCCGTCAGAGGTACTTGGTGGGTCAATGTGACGACCCATATTTTTAAACAGTCGCTTAACTTATTTAAAACATCATTTTTAAATAGTAATCTTTTTTACTTAGTAAGAAAAATAATAAATAATTTTTTTTATTTTTTCTTTAAAGATTCTTTAAAACATACTTACAAACTATTGCAACTTCTGTTGCAAATTAAGTTAAGACATCGCTTAACACTTGACTTTAAAACTATTTCAAATCGTTTCTTAAAACTTAATAAGAAATATTTACTGAATCATTGATCAAAACTTTACTTTATAAGAAAATAAAACATTTCGTGAATATATCGTAAAACTTTGAATATATTTCTTAAAACTGCGATTTTCTCAATACTTTGAAAACATTACATTAAATAGTGGAAAACCTTTCCTTTGTGTAGCGGAAGCAAACTGTAGTGGTATTCATACCCAAATCCTCGCATCCATCCTCCGCAGCACCCAGCTCTTCTAACGGGTCCTATTAGTCGCCCACAAAACTACCTACAGCATGAAAAAACTTTTTATGAGCTTTTACTCAGTAAGTTCAAACATATTCTCACAAATCATTTAAACCTGCTTTAGAAACCTTTCTCATGAAAATCTTTTTCTTAAAACATTTTTTCATAAACGTTTTTCAAAAAGCATTTCTAAAACGTCTCTCATAAACGTTTTCATAAAGCATTTTTGTAACATCTTTCATAAACATTGTTTATAAAATATTTAACATAAAATAATTCTCATATTGCTTTTCATAAACGTAATTTATGTTTTCATAAATACTTAATATAAAACATTCCTCAGAATGTTTTCCATAGCATATAAATGTTTCATAACAAGGAAAACAAGTAAAATCACAATGTATGTTTCCATTTTATACTCAATTATGAACTATCGATTATGAGCACCTTATGATCATTCTTTTCTTACCTTAACTTTCTATCTTTGTTTCTTAACTTTCCTTATATCACTCTAGCTTTCTATCCTTGTTTCTTATCTTTCCTTATCTTACTTTAACTTTCCATGCTTGTTTTTTTATCTTTCTTTATCTTATAACCTTTAGTATTCGTACCAACATCTTTAATCATGAGATCATAAACGTGATGCTTCCCTTGTAGAAGACTTAAGACTATCAAACTTCGAGGTCATGTACTTCACATCTAGGAGGTCAAACTTTAACTTTACTTTAATTACCTCACAACAAGGAGGCTGGTACGACACTTTCGTTTTATCTTTACATTACATTCTTATTAATTTTAGTGAGCACATCAAATGCAATCACATCTTATGCAAACACATTTACAACTCATAGCTTGTGCTGTAAAATCTATTGCATAACAAATGTAACTTATTGCATAACAAATATAACATAAAACACAAACATATTTTGTTAATCATAATTTGTAGTCTGAAACTTATTGCATAACAAATGCAACATAAAGCTTATAACTTATACTGTAAAACATTATGCATCAATAAAATGCAAAACATATTTTAAACATAATTATTGCAATTGCATTGCAAACTTTTACTTGATCTTCAAAACTTTATGCATATTAAATGCAATCATGCCTTAAACATAATAGTTATAAATACATTACAAATCTTGATTAAACTATAAAACTTTTTGCATAACATATGCAAACATACTTTTAAAACAACTTGTATAACCATTGCAAACACATTTGCAAACATATATATAAACATTTAAAAATCATTTACTTCATGCTGTAGGTGAGGTCTGAACTTACCTAAACTATGTTCCAACGTTCTCTATTCCGTTCTTGTCCCATTCCTTTTCCTTCCATTAGTCTGCTTCTGTGTCCTGATCATACGACACCCGACTAATTAGTTAACTTTTATTACCAATCTGCTCGATTGATAACATAACTTAAACATTAACATTCACTCCTTCTTAAATTCCCTGTCCCATGCGACGGTTTCGTTACTTAACACATTACGGAACATTTTTCGTGTAAGAACGTTATGCTAATTCGGAGTGTTCAACTCCGTTTTAGCCATTTACCTTAATAATGACAATTTTACCCCTAACAGGTTTTTTGTTCATTTCTTAACTCTATAAAACCTATTGCTTAACTTTAACGTTCCATTACTTACATATTGTGAAAAAATCCCCACTAAGGAGCATTTTCTAACATCGGGCGTTTCGAGTCTGTTTTGGCCATTTTTCATAAAATGACCATTTTGCCCTTAACTCTTTTTCATCCATTATTTCCTTAACTAAACTTTAATTTCTTAAAAACTTAGCATCTATGGTACTTGCTGCCTACAACAGTGTAGGAAACCAATGTTCCCTAGTGAAAACCCAGTTTTTACACAATTGCACAGTTTTGGCCCGAAATACAAAAATATTTGCATTTTTGCCCACAGAACCAAAAATAATCTTTTTAAACCATTAGTCCCCATTTTTTATGAGGAACATTTTTGCTCAAAGTACCATATTCAAAATCCTTTGGAAAAATAACATTTTTGCCCTTTAAATTTTTTTCCCAATTTTAACACATTCTTGTAAAATTAAAATCTCACAAACAGTTAAGATTTTTGACAAACTATCAATAATGCCTAACAGTTTCATCGAGATCTACAACTTTCATGTTTTAACTTTTTCGAAACTCCCACTATACAGGGGCATTTTGGGTATTTTTCAATTCTGTCGAGAAGAAACTTTTTCTTTCAATTTAGTCCTTGGGGCATTTTTGTAAAAATCCATTTTTAATCAACATCTCTACCCTTAAAAGGGCAGTTCGAACTCTTGTTTCAATCATTTTCATGCCCACTCATCAATTTTGTAAAATTAGTACTGGAATTACAAAAATAACACTTTTTGCAAAACTAATATTTTCAACAATTCAACCCTAAATTTTCACAAGATTAACATGTCATAATTCATGTATATATGGGATTTAAGCAAAACTTTGCTTGAAAGCCCACATACCCTTAAAAGGATAAAAATCAAAATAAAAATCACATAATTTCAAAGCTTTAAAAATCAAAACTTACCCAAATAACACTTTGTGATTTCAATCCTTCCAAGGCTCCTTTGAAACTCCTTCCTAGGCATCATTTTCATGCACAAACACCTTGAGTTAACTTCTCCCTTAACCCATGAAAAATCCCTTGAAAACTTGAAAAAAGTTTAGGTTTTTACCTTAAAACTTGTTCAAATTCCTTGAACTTTGCTTCTTGAACTTAATTGGGGTTATTTTTGCTAAGATGTGAAGTTGCAAAATTCTTGGAGAAGTTCATCAATGGCTGCCGGTTTTGGAAAGGAAGAAGAAAGGAAAATTTTGTGGCTAAACTTGCATTATATGCTTACTTATCCTTTTAGGTGACAACCTATTGGGGTGTTTCAATGGGATTGGGCCACCTTTCATGACATGTGGCCCAATGAAATCCAATTGGGTGTCTATTTGATGGGTCTCAAAAATTTACATTGTATAATTTTTTACCACACAGTATTTTTCCTATACTGCCTTAACTTAAATAGTCAAATTTCTATACTGCATAACCTTAAACAGTCCAATTCTTACATTGCATTACTTTTACAGTGTAATTTTTATACTGTATACTTTATCAGTGTACTTCCTTACACTGTAGTATTCTAATATTGTATAATTTTCTATGTTATTATATAGTATTTTTTCATAAATTGTATTTTTCGTCTTAGTATAATCCTTAACTTAATACATTTTTAATGCAATAGAAATTCTCAGGCGTTACAGTCACTCTGATCGAGATGGACAACTATGACCCTTTGGCTTCTAAGCCACTACTTTTGCCCTTAGTCATTTTATCTAAGCAAACATAAAGACAAAAGGAAAAATTCTTAAGTCTTTATGGCTGAGAAACCTCTATATACAGGGGTTAAAAGACGACAACTTGGGAAACCTAAATCTATACTCAGGATTATAGTCACCGAGTTCACATTAAACCTGAAAAAGTAAAGAAGATTTAGAATGAGGCAATGACTCAAATAGAATTTTAACTCGAGAACTACTATAAGTGAGTTCACAGACTTCGATGATAGACCAAAAATCAAAATTTTTAGACTTGGAAAATATCAAAATCCTAATAGAAGAAGCATAAGAGAATAATCGAGATAAGAAGTTATCTATCTCCTATACAAACTTTGAACTATGTAAATGTCACGAAGAATCCACTGATGCTTTCAAAGAGCTCAATACCAAATCATTAAAGAATCTTTGGGAAAGATATATTTGAAGTAGGCAAGGAAATATCTAAGGAGCTTTGGAGAAAATTTTGCACAGCTTCGGCTTAACAAATTCGAGAAATGTGATACGAGGAAACTGGCTTTGGATATTTATAAGGAAGAAGCACCTCAAATGTCAACCGTACGATCTATAGGGAAACTAATCCAATGGTGGGAGTAGCAATTCCTATCCGACGGTTGAGCTTCACGCGAAAAAATGCCCTTTCAAATCAAAGGTCCAAGTTCATCTCCTGACACACAACGCAACAGTTGACACCCACGATTTGACAACCCAAAATTCAAGGCAACACCTCAGCTCCACAATCATCATTAAATGTCAAAGCCCAAGAGACTTCCTTAGCCAGATTTTGACTAGTGTTGACCCTTTGGGTGACTTCAAGGCACTTTGGCTATCGATAAAAGAAGAACCCCGAGCTAAGGGAGCAAATGTTTTCGGGTCACTGAGTTAGGCCAGAGTTAGGTATTGGCCCAGAAAGGCCTAAGGAGGACCATGACCCACATAGACTTTAGTATATTCTATAACCCCACTAATAGATGATACTCGAGAAAGGTAAAACGGTCAATTTGCATATGTATTTGAATCAAAAGACCTCCAAGATAACAATAAGCACTCAATTGATCAAGATCCGCCGAATTTAAGATACTTTAGAAGGGATAAGTCCTACAAAAGATCATGGCGATGTCATTTAACCAATAGGAGAAGAGATTATCATGTATTCGAATTAAAACAATGCTTAAAGGCCAAGGTAATAGCCGATCCTTGAGAGCTATAAATAGGGGTTAGCTTTAAAGAGCAGCCTAAGTCCAGTTTTTGGAACAAACGCTTTGTACACCTATTTTTTCATAGTAAAAACCTACCACTTAAAAAAACCTAAAGTGAACGTAGCCTTCAATTGAGGTGAACCACTATAAATTTTATGTATTCTTGCTATTATTCTGTTAACTGTTTATTTACACTGTTCGTGAGCAATTATCTTCGTAAGGTTTGAGAGATTGTTTGTTAGACAAGTTTTACCTGCTAACAACAATCATCTAATTTAATTCTAGTTAGATTTGATGTGTATATGCCAGCAAGTATGAACTTTTTTTTTTTTTTTTTGTACATAAGCATGTCATATGCGCCCTCTTTTTTTTTCCTACTAATAACTCCTACTTTACACTCCCTAGAGATCAAACTAGCGACCAAACCTATTAACCCTCCCCTCAGAACTGCTAGGCTAATCCTAGCAATATGAGCATGAACTTATTTGCTATTTTGATTGAGGAGCCAGTTTAATATGCTTTAAAAAATAACAAGTTTCTAACTATCATTCTCATTCAAAATAATATACGTTAAGGGGTTTAATTTCACATTAGCCCCTAAACTATACAATTTGTTTTATTTTTGGCCTCTGCACCTTAAAACATAGCAAATCATACCTCTAAACTATTAAATTTATCCTATTTTAGGTCTTTCATTATTAAATCTATTAAATATTAACAAAATTGAGCCAATAATTTCTCTTTTGGCGTCTAAACTATATAATTTATCCTATTTTGACCCCTAAACTCTAAATTATAATAAATCACACCCTTGAATATAAAACTTGTTCTTTTTTAACCATTCTATTACTAAATATGTTAAATATTGATGAATTAAGCCACATATGTTTGCACATAATTCATTAATTATAAAATAACGGTAGAGATTAATTCTTTTGCAATCGAATCTCACATATTTCAGTCCTACAATTAGGGTGTTTCATAAATAAATATACATATTTATTGACTTAAAATTAATAAGAATTTTGAGAGTTTTTTAGTGATTATTAAGTCCAATTAAGCGAAGTATTCATTATTAGAAGTTTATATTATAGTCTCTATGTCATTTGCTTAATTTTCAACCTCAAAATTAAGTCATAAAAAAGACAAGTAGTTTATACTATAGTCTCTGTGTTGTTTTTATTAGCTAATTATATATCCAAGTGTTTTTTCCTTATTTATTCATTTTTTTATTTAATTTATTTTAAATAATATGATGGAGAAAATTTGATAAAAACTCTTAAGCAAAAAAAAAGTAAAAATTTTATCAACAAAATAAAAAAGGATAAAAATAGTAAAACTTATATAATAGATAAAAAGAATTTAGAGATTGTTGCCTTCAAAATATATATTGAAAATATATATAAAGTCAAAAGGTCAAAGTAGTCATTTGCCTCAATCCATCTATTTTTAATAGATTTAATGACAAAAGAGTCAAAATGGGACAAATTCTATTGTTTGGGGGTGTGATTTGTTATAGTTTTAAGTTTAACGGTCAAAATTAAGCAAATTTCATAGTTTAGGCGTCAAAAGTGAAATTTTGGCTCAATTCTGTTAATATTAACGGATTAAATAATGAAAGGGTCAAATATGATAAGTTTCATAGTATAGGGTTGCGATTATTGCGTTTAAAATATAAGGGTCAAATAAGACCAGTTTTATAATTTAAAGGGCAAAAATAAAATTACCCTCAAATCTAAATAACCAAATAAACAATCGAAAATTTCTATCTTTATTCCTATACACATGCAATGGAAGTGTAATTACTTTTTTTTTTTTTTTTTTTTGCTTTCGACAATGAAATTTTTTTTTCCCCATATAATATGCTATCAAACCACGTCCTCTTAAATTGAAGCGTCATCTAACTCTATTCATGTCTTGACACTTTAACCTCCACACCGGATTAAAGAATAGTAAAGAAAGTAATATCTTCCTCTTTATTCCAAATGGGGAGACATAGCAGAGAGATACAGACTAATATTTCCTCAATAGAGGTTTGGTTATGCATAATGAAGAGATGAATGACTTATCACTGGACCCCTTGGAGACTATACTTGATCAAAGATTGCAAATGTTCGACATTTGAGGTACTGCTATGTCTTCACCATTTGTTCACTGTCATGGTTATTTTGACAACTTTTCATCATATTTAGTACAAAATTCAAAATCAAACTAATAAAAAACAGATGGTAAATGAGGTTGTGTCAATACGGGATCATTTATAGTTGACTGAGAAAAAGTATCTCGACTCAATTTTTAATAGTTAAGTTTTCCATGTAATAGGATGTTTGTGAAACGTGATTAGAACGAACGATAGGAACCAATTTTAACTAAAAACATTATAATATGTGAAAGCTTTATACTGGAGCAATTTTTTACTTTTTATTTTTTATTACAGCATGTGAGAGCTTTTTATTGTTTGTCCAAACACCTTATAACTCTTTTAAAAGAATTTTTGATTATCCTTTCTTAGGACGATATGGTAATTGAAATTTATAAAAATACTGTTATCTAATAAAAAAATTATCCATATACATATATGTATATATATTAATACAGTCTTTATTAAAAAAAAAATTCTAGCTTTACTAAATAACAGCCTTAAAAAATCTTTCGTGGTTACACTAACTAACATTGTACAATAATAAGATGACATTTTGTTGTCTAAGGTCCTTCAAGCATGTTATCACGAAATACATTATGAAAATTAAGAAAATATAAGGAGAATTATTATTTTATAGCTTAGATTTTGAGTGTTTTTAAAAAATGAACCTTCTTTTAGATGTCTTTCAAAATAAAACCTCCGAATTTTGAATTCCTATCAAATTTGTACATTTTTATTACCAATGACTGATTTTGACAAATGAATTAACGAATTTATACTTTATTTTTAGAGCATATACCTACAATTAAAACATAATTCTCAAAATAATAAACGTTTTTAAAATAAAGCAAAAAATTAGAGACATTCTATACATTAAGGGCCACAATACGTATAGTTGAACGTTTTTACACAAATTATGTTAAGTAAGGGTGAATTCATGAAGTTTATCCAAAAAAAAATAAAAATAAAAATTTTGTCGACAGGTACTCTAAAAATAATTTACCATAATGACATTTTTAGCCATTATATTTGTAAAAAAAAGAAAAAGAAAAAATGATTTTAATCCCATAGAAAAAGTTTCAGAATGTATGACCCATTAAATAAAGGGAAAATTAAATAAAGGAAAAAAAAAAAAAAAACCATAGTTGAACGACCACGTCCTCTGCGTCGGTTTGGCTTGGGACATTGAATTGGCGCAAAGGGCGTCCGCAGATTGGCAAGACATGACAACAGACAGCTGGTGCTTAGGAGATTTCGCTCGGGCGGCTTCTGACCATTCCGTTTCCCGTTGCGCCTTGGAAGTTTCCGTTTTTTTAACACCACACTATGCGACGCGGCTTCATATCCTTTCATTTTTTTTTTTAATATAATATATAATAATAATAACAAATGCCAATAAATGTAGAAATAAAACAACGCATACAAACATATGCCCGCTGAAGAACGCGTGAGCGTGTTGACCTTTTCAATGTCCTTTCATAGCCCAACGGAATAATTTAACCTTTTTCCATTTAAAAAGAAATAACAATATTGATAATTTGGCCCTTTTTTTTAGTTAAGTTCATCGGAGCTTCTTGGACTTTCTTCTCTTTTTTAAAATTAGTTTTTTATTAAAAATTGTTCTAACTTAATCCTTAAACTTTTTTCATGTCTCAAATTTACCCGCTTACTTATATAATGTTAAATTTTATATTAAAAAAGTTAGGAGAGTGTTTGAGAAATGAAGTTAAAACTTAAACATTGTAGCATGTGAAGCTTTACACTATAGTAAATTTTTGCTTTTCACTGTCTCATATAAAAACTTTATACTGTAGCAGTTGAAACTTATTAGTTCAAACTAACTTGTCAAACTAAGCCTCAATTGTTTTGTAATTTCATCTTATAAGGATGGACAATATAACATATGTACCGTCCATTGAACCCAAGACCAGTGAACTCAAATAATATTACAATTACTTAAGGCCCATTTGGTTCGAGTATTTGAATAGAGTATTTGAATGAAGATTTAAATTTTTATGAGAGAAAATACTGTAGCAAAATGATTCGAACCGTGATTCAAGTATCGAAACAAACGGGCAGAAACTAGTAACTCATGTACCGTTGTCGGATTTCACAACAAAAATATTATTTGAAACATGTAACATGTCAATAACATGGGGTTTACGTGAATTCATCCTATAACTTTTTGCCAATTTAATAATTTGGTTTAACGTTGATTGTACACATACATACATACATACATACATACATACATACATATAGATTAATACCCGCCAAAATGGGTGCAATTTTTGAGTCTATTACAATTTGTTAGAGAGAGGTTCTTTTTTAGATTGATGCTTAACCCTTTTTAGAGTGTTTAGAACTTAAGATTGGAACTTAAATGTTGTAGCATGTAAGAGTTTTATATTATAACCAATTTTTACTTTTTATTGTAGTATATTAAAGATTTACATTGTAACAAGTTGAAACTTAAAGTTTTAACTAACTTACCAAACTAAGCTTTTATCATTTAAACTAGAGCAGCCCCCTTTTGTTGCAAAGAGAGGGAAAAAATACAAAAGAAAAAATTGTAACAACACCCTAGCTTAAAATTAAGGAACTATAAGGACGAAAAATTCTAACCAAATAATTTCTAAAGCAAAATCAATCATGGGTAAATGGTAATTTTATTTTGTTAGATAAGTAGGAGAATTATATATGCTCCATAATGAGTGCTTGAGAGAAAAGTGTTGAATTCATCCTAAATTTGTGAGCTTTATGAGTTTGTTTATTTCTTTTTTCTTTTGGAGGAAGACATGGTTATAGACAGGTTTTTTATATAAGATGTTTGATAATCTCGGTTAGAACTATGGTTATAATTACCAAATAGTGTAAAGCTCTCATATGCTATTGTAAAAATCAAAATTTTTTTATAGTATAAAGCTTTTATATGTTACAATATTTTGAACTACAACCATAGTTCTAACCACACTTCGCAAACACCCTATAGTCTTTTTTATTATGAAAGAAAACTTGATTATGGACAAATTCATTATAATCCTGTTCAATATTGATGAGTTTAGATGTATGAACTTTTTTATGAAGTGACTTATGCAACCTGTTTGTCTAGAGGATTAATTGAGTTTGAACCTGAATTTTGAATTGAGTAAGTATTTGGTTGGACAATTCTTTAACCAAACTTGAACCCAAAATGTCCCAAACTCAAAATTAGTCCAGCTTTGACTTAAAAAAATTTGAACTCAACAAACTTTTTTTTTGACATTTAAGTTCAAATGTATTTTCCAAATTCATATCCAAACACAATTTTAGATTTTATTCTCTTTTCAATTTTAAAATCAATTGTACATTCAAACATCAATTTGAATTCCAATTCAAATGATTCTTAGGAATTTTTCCTCAAACGCTTTGATGGATATTTAGGTGTATGTAAACCTCAAAATAAAAATGAACAAAAATAAAACCAATAGAAACTAAAAAGAAAAATTAATAACAAATTAATTGAAAATTCAATCCCCGACAATAACGCCAAAAACTTGATGCGTTGGTTCTTGTACACGCAAGTATATGTGGTCATATCAAGTAATATAATGATGAGTTGAGTATCGTTCTCATGAGGAATGATTTCAATGAATATGTTATTGATTTTCTACTTATTTAAATTAATATTTTACTATTTTATTTTTTATAATTTTTTTCATTTTACAGAATTAGAAAATAGGAGGTTTGAAATTAACTAAATTACTTAAAATAACTAAGCTAAATGAATGAAAGGAAACAAATTAAAATTTAAATGTGAGATAAATGATAATTAAAATGTGAATAAAAATATCCAAAAATTAATTAGGAAAAGAAAATTACAGTAACTAAATTTAATGGACAAACTTAAAATTTAAATAACAATTGTGAATAAGTAGAATTATATCAAAACTCAAGAATTTGTAAACAAAAATGGTAAAACTAGCTAAAGGCTCATTCTCCACCGTTAGACAATAATTTTGTAGTAATCGTAGAATTATTTTCAATTTTTCTATCGAAATTATTAACCTTAAATAGCAACAAATTATGCTATCTAGATCTTTCCTTACTTTATAGTTTAGTAAAATAAGCTTTTACTAAATTTCTTTCCATTAAATAACCTAGAACAAGCTTTCTAGATTTAATCTAATAGAAGCATTAAGTTGAGAAAGATAGACTGATCTAAGCAACAAACACACAAGCTCGGTTTATTTAACTTAGGTTATGTTTCAGGTTTGCACAAGCCTGACATTGCATTTGCTGTAAGAATGTTAAGAAGATATCAGAGTAATCCAGGTATAGACCACTAGAAAGTTGCAAAGATAGTGATGAGATACCTTCAAGGGACCAAAGATTACATGCTTACATATAGATGAACTAAAATCTAGAGGTAATTAGCTACTCGGATTCAGACTTCACTAGCTGTGTTGATTCACAAAAATCAACATCTAGGTACATTTTCATGTTTACCGGTGGAGCTGTATCTTGAAGAAGCACAAAGCAGACTTTGGCTGCTACTTCCACTATAGAAGCCGAGTCCGTATCTTGTTTAGAGACTACTTCGCATGGTGTATGGATGAAGAGTTTTATTTCTAGGCTTATAATTGTGGATTTGATTTCTAGGCCATTAAGAATATACTATGACAATTTAGCTATAGTTTTCATGGCTAAAATCAACAAAAGTTGTAGTTGAAGCAAACATATCGACATTAAGTATTTAGCCATAAGTGAATGTATTAAAGATAAACCAGTGGTTATTGAACACGTTAAAACTGAATTGATGATAGCTGATCCTTTGACTAAAGACATACCAGCATTCAGATTTAAGGATCATGTAGAAAGAATGAGACTTGGTTCCTTTGTGTAATTTTTGTTGTAAGAATGAATTTATTTTTATTGAAACTCTAATTCAGTTGTGATATTTTCTCATATCTGTTTTTTGCACACATCTAGAATAAACATAAAGGTTATTCATTAAGTATTAAGGGATGTAATATATTGTGATATATGAAAGATAATACTTGCTTTAGAGGATCTATTGCAATGATTTATGTGTTTTGTTTCTTACTGCAGGAAATAATGGAATTTAGAGGCCAAGTAGGAGAATGTAGAAAATTAGTGCCTTGTGCACTAATAAGTGCTATATGCACTTATATTAGAAAAAAATCCTATTGATTAAAGTGCTTTATGCACTAAGACTAATTAAGTGGCCCATAATTTTCATTTTTTTGCTGGTTATGGTTTTTGGTCAGACAGTATGTGATGGACACTGTTTATAAAAAACAAAGGTCTAGGTCTATGGTACTCCTATTCTCAATTTTTTTTTCTATTTTGCACCATCATTTTGCAGTTTGAGGAAGGGCTAGAAGCTCCTAAACCCATGGAACACAAAGCAGCGTTTTCAGACCACATCATCAACGTCAATGGCCAGAGGTATTTTTCCAATTACGTTTCCATTTTATGATTTTATATGCTTAATGACTATAGCATATCTAGATCGTATTTAGTCTAACATAATATTATTAGAGAAGGTCATGACCAGTATAGTTTCTGGGACTTAGAATAGCTAGTTATAAGCCTTTGATGCCCCCAGTAAATCTATTGTTGTATGATTGTAGATATAACCTAACGATAAATCTACGTTTGGTGCCACCACAAGGTAAAGAGTTTGAATAATTCTCTCATCAACGTACCAAAAAAAAAAAAGAAAAAAGAAAAACTATTTTTGTGTCTTCTCCCCTCTACTCCAAGCTTCAAGTTTGTCACATGTATTTGTCTAATCATTGTCTCTTCCAACTAGTTTAACTCTTTAAGACTTCGAAAAATTAATTACATCACTCTAAGTCTTTCATGAAGGTCAAATGCACTGACCGACGTAGAAGGGGCGATGTTGTTTCCTCGTTTTGTTACAGTGACCGACTCGTTAAAGATTCCGGAACAAATAATCGAAAAACATGTCTATTCATTATCATTAATGTTGAGTATGCTATAGCTCAATTCAATCTGTATTTATTAGAGAGATGTGCGTCTACGTTTATTATTCATGTCCTGTTGGTTTTTGTTGAAGCTATACGACAATGCTCAATGGGTCATCATGTCTATGATACTGTGAGAGGTTTGGCGTCTAATAGGGTGTTTGGGAGAGTAGTCTAACCCATCTGTTTGGGTTTAAGAATTATAGCATATGAGAGCTTTATACTGTCGCTTTTTACCATTATATGTGAGATCCTTATACTATTTATTTAAACTGCTCTTCCAAACACTCTATAATTGATGGTAACAATATGAGTCTGGATACAAAATTTTTTTTGGATTGAACGAAATTTGGCGAAAAATAAAGAGTTGCAAAAAAAATTGGCGACACTAAAACAACAAAATGCAGTATAATATAAATAATATAATCTATTAGTTATATTACTCATAATAAAAGAGGGCATCATCTTGTTCAATTTTGTACTTCAACCAAGGTGTTTAATGGTTCAGAATAATTATTTTTTAAACTTTAATGTAATAACTAAGATTTCTCCATCTGGCTTAGACATCCTTCTACACCATACACTTTTATGCTTATAGTTAAATTAATACTTTCCAACCCTTTTTATTATAATTAAAAAACTTTTCTTACTTGAATGTTTATTTACCTTTTTCGTTTTATTTTAAATTCGTATTATAAATTTTTTCATATCTTCCTAATATACATATAAAGACCATGACAAACAATAGGTGCTTAACTTCATTCAGTGAAAGTGGTTTATTTAGTACCCGATATACCTATTTTGAATTATTTTCACTGCTTTAATAGGGTGTTTGGAAAGGTGGTGGGAACCACTTTTACTGTAGCATGTGAGAGCTTTATACTGTAACATAATTTTTTATTGTTACTGTAGCATGTGAGAGCTTTATACTGTAACATAATTTTTATTGTTACTGTAGCATGTGAGAGCTTTACACTGTTTATAACTGAGATTGTGGTGGAAACTAAGTGGTTCCCATCACTGCCAAACACCCTCTAAATAAAGTGTAGTGAACAAATAAATCGAATGTCTTTGTATGCACAGGACCACTTTTGCGAAAGACTCGGCTGCAATACAAGACTCAGTTGTATCCCCGATCACATAGACCGACAGATCTCCGAATAACTAAACCATAACTTCCACATCTAAATCTTCTATCCAATCCTTTGAAAATTTTACCGTCATAGGTGGCACATTTCAAGATGGCCATCCACAATGGATGAAGAAAATTCCAAGTTAGGTGGTGAACCACAAAAAGTGAAAGCCATTGGTGATGGGAAGCATCGTTATCTCGATCATATTCCTTCATTCAAACCAACAAGTAAGGAAAGGCAATCTTTCATAGTAGCCAATGCAGGGACTCTCTTTACAAATAATAGTCACGCACCTTGTGCGACAGATTTCTTAGTGGTTAATCCAGGAGAATATATATGTGCCAAGCCGGAGTATTCAATCGAAAAATAGGATCATATGCTTCTAATACCAGAATTTGCAGATTGGAGTGATGGAATGTTGTTTCAATTTATAGAGCGTTTAGAAGTGGTTACTTCTAAAAGTAGGACTTGATGGTACTATTTGTTGGAAAAACCAGTTTGGCGATGCAACAGAACTTTAAAATTTTTTTATTTGATCATTAAGAAACTATCTCATGACGTTATAAGCAATAAATTAAATCAAATTTAACATACCAGTAGGAGACCAAAACAACACTTTTGACTAATGATTTTCAAGAACGAATCTCCACCGTCAGATCTTCCATACTATTTTCTTCCTTCAGATTGTTGTGTGCGTGGGCACAATCTAACAAATCTCCACTTCAACTACACTTCTTCCAACTTGACAATGTACTTGAGGACTTATGAACACTAAAGGGGAATGGTCAAAGCTTTACTTTCTAATTTACACTACGGTAGTCTAAGAATAAACAAAGATCGCAAGTCTCTATTTATAGAGTTAGTTAGAGGAGACAGAAGCCTATCAGAATAAGGAGAGAATTTTCTCTCTCCTCCCTATACAGTTGGCACCACCATCACTGGGCCTTTTCCTTGTGTTACATGCCCAACACAGATAAAGAGGAATTCAAATTCAGCAAATCACAATGTAGGGTTTTATGATTAACTGCATCATTTAGGATAATTTCTATTCAAATAACTATATTTAAATTAAAATTTAATTATCTATGATAATTATCTAATTTAAATAATTGTGAATAATTATCATTTATCTAAATTCAAACACAATTAGGATTTAAATTAATTATTCAAATACAAATAATTAATTATCACAAAATTCTAATGATTAAATTTGAATAAACATTATTTTGAAATTAATTAATTAAATAATCAATTTCAAAATTACCCTCAAGTAGGCACCCACAGTATAGTAGGACTAGGCCAAGCTTGACTCACAGTCCAATTAGACTGTTGGGCTTGCACACTCATAAGTCCAGTATACTATCTGATGTAACCTCTGATATTACCTATGGTGATCCATATTTACCTAATTTGTCACAAACGAATTCGTGAGTTAGTATTGGGACCTGATAGATATATATTATCAAGATTCTATAATAGCAGATAAATTAGTCCTCAATTAATTATCCATTTAATTATTAACTTCAATGTCACTCTACAATAACCCCAAAGTTACACTTTTAATAATATACTGTATTACGAGAATCCTGATATATAAGTCTTATCCATGACCTCTTGTATTATGTGTATCTCTATAGAAAACCATAATCATATGAACAACTTAATTCCGTTTTACCTTCCAATTATTTTTTCCTCAAAGTTTCATTATTTCACTATTAGGAAATTCATTCCTTTTATTCCTTTTATAACACATACAAAGGGAATATCATCCGGTTACCATATATATCCAGATAAATGATGTTTTGTTATATTTTCCAATACCCAAATAATGCTATTGCAAGGATAACATTGTCTCTTTTTTAGAGAGCTGTGAATTCCGTGTCTATGAATTACGCTTTCATCGAATATAAATTGTATCTCCAACATACCAACAATAGAGCCTTCATTTATCGGATGCCTTTGGCATATCTAAATATACGAGCTACAAACATTGAGGCATGAATCCACTTCAGGGTTAAAATGACACATAAATGATTATAAAAAAGAATTGATTTAAGTTAAATAGAATTATTATTAAATCAATTCAACTTTAGGTTCAATCCAATGTGCGACCACTATTAGGTCTACTACACCAATATGTCTACCATGAGAGTTAAATTTGCTCCAACGGCCAAGATAAACCATCTCCCTAATTAGACGTAGATTCCTATTACAGCCTTATCATGTACAAAGTTCTCAACTCTTTACATAAACTGCAGACCATATAACCTAAACTCTTAATCTCCAAATAGGATCTTTTTACAAATAAACTTCATATATGCACGATTCTAAGATTTAGTTCTAATAGTCACAGATCATATGTTCGCTAATACACAATTATTAGAATAAAAATAATATGAGGACCATTATTAGAGAGAACAAATATTACATTTTGAAACTCAAATGGCAAAGTCTTACAAAGGTTATAATTTATGGAGAATTTTTGTAATTAAACCTTTAGCATATGATCTAAATTTCTTCTCTCCAATGCCACGTGAAATTTTACATTATTCTTGACATATGCTGTTCTATATAGTATTGTTCAAATTTTTACGCTGCCATATTTTATTGAAAGCTAGTCTGCCATATTATTATACAAATATGTTGCAATGGCATGATTAGTGTGTTGCTATTACAAATTATTTATATTACTATGAATAATTAATTACTATATTTGATACTTTAATACATAATTCTTCTATATTAATGGCATCCATGCGTTTTCTGACGGTCTTTGACATGAATATTGCACTATTATAAAACGAAAAAAAATTATATTCATCATCTGCTTAAAAATATTCACCATCAATGTTATGACATTTGATTTTTTTTTTTTTAATGATACATGGGGGCATTTGTTCGTATACTGACTGTAAAGTTCGTGTACTAGTTGAAAAGTGAAAGATTATAGGATCTAACACCGAATTACGTTTTTAACAGATTGGAATTATTAAAATGCTAAGAATGTCTGCCACTGTAAAACCGTAATGTCTTCTTTTGACTCGTCTTCAGAACCCGCGTTCAACTTCAAGTCTTCCGCTTGCCTCCGGTCCAAATAACATACTCCAAACTTGAGGCTCGCCTTTAGTCCAGTTAATAAAATCCGCCATCAACTTCTTCTCAAACCAATCCCATGTTAACAAAGTACACTACGGCAAATATGATTGACAAATCGTCCAAAGTTTAATAGTCATTGAAGATTTTTTAGATCTTTTGTACTTTTGTTAAGAGTTTGGGGAAAAAAATAGGGTGACATCTTTATTTTTTTAATAAAATTTAAAGGCCATGGGAACAATTAATTTTAAGCATAATAATTGGCACAAATTTACGAAGCTATTGTTTCTTCAAAAACTTTTTTCCTCGCAAGCAGGCCATAACCAACTTCTCTCACAATGAAAGCCCCATCGGGTGGGTCCCACGTCGGTTCTTATAGAACTGCTCTCGCTTCTCCCTATTAAAAAGGCTGCTGAATCCGTAGAAAGGTACTTATCAACACAGTCCGAATTATAGAGGGTCCCACGCGCTGTATGAGGGTAAAAACGTACTTATAATTATGGCACAGAGTGCAACAATTAAAAGTTATAACACAGTTCGAATTCCAGATAAAGGGTCCCACGCAATTTAGCAGGGAGACCACCAATTTCTGTTGTAGTGTTGTACAATGTCGAAATGTTTTTTTTTTATTTTTATTTTTATAGAGTTAAAACTTTCTTAACTACTAAAAAAATATTAAATTTTAATTTAATGTATAATATACTTTTTACATATATAATTGCTATTTTATTAATAGAGGTAAATAATATTGCTCTATAAATTAATGTCCCATACAGTGGTCAAAGCGGTGTATAATTTATGTGCAGAAACTGTACAACCAGAGAAACGTGACAAATCGAAAAGCTTTAACAGAATTTTGACTCTTGTCCAACAAGATAAGCTCAATTATCTACAAACTCTTCCAAATTCGTCACAACAAACGTCACTTTTCTCTAGCTACTCCGTTATTTAAAGCTCCAATGTCCTCACTATGTAACGCAATAGTCTCAACACTCCAAAAACATACGCATCTCACGACATTCACCAACTCCACGCACAACCCCCACTCTCACAATACCACACATTTCACCACGCGCCGCTGCGCCTTCCTGAAACCATGACACAACCGCCGCGCTTCCTTCTCGTTACCTACCCGCCCAGGGTCACTTAAGCCCTGCACTCCAATTTGCCAAGCAGGTGTCGACCTTTGTCACCATCCACTACGGCCACCGTCGCATGACCAACAGCGACGTGTTATAAAATCATTATTACTTGGCTAAAGTTGTAAAATAAATTATTACTTGGCTAAAGTTGATTCATTATTAGGAAGCGCGCCGCTGCGCCTTCCTGAAACCATGACACAACCGCCGCGCTTCCTTCTCGTTACCTACCCCGCCCAAGGTCACTTAAACCCTGCACTCCAATTTGCCAAGCAAGTGTCGACCTTTGTCACCGTCCACTACGGCCACCGTCGTATGACCAACAGCGACGTGTTATAAAATCATTATTACTTGGCTAAAGTTGTAAAATAAATTATTACTTGGCTAAAGTTGATTCATTATTAGGAAGTCTAATACATTATTTACCACTACTAATTATTAACTAGTTTTAAAATCATTGGTGATACTTTTTGGTTCCACTGGTAGTAAGTCTAATACATGAGTTTTTACCACTGCTAATTATTAACTAGTTATAAAATAAGTTGTATTTTTTACGGAGTAAAAGTTGTAATAAAAAAGAATATTGAACGATATTTATCATAGTTATAAATAAGTTTATGTATGGAACCAAAGATATATGTTTATTCATCAATGGAAAAAACTTAGAGCAATATTCTAGTACAGTTGGAAGGATAGTCAAATTGTCGTCTAGTCCACCGTCATAAAATGTGGTGCACATTAGATAATAACTGTCCGCTAAAAGACACTAAAATACCACAAGTGTGCACTGTCGTCTAATGTTCCATTTTTAATAATGGTTTTTACAAACGCCGTTGTTAAAAGTTTTGAAAAATAAAAAATATTTTCTCCAAAACAATTTCTTCTCAAATAAAAAATTCAAATATTATTAAAAAAATCAACATCTTCTTCTTTTTTATAAACTTGACTTGTATCCAATGTTAAAAAGAAAAAAAAAAACTCATATCAATTTTGAAAGATATAGATAATAAATATACATATAACACAAATATTTTAAAAAGCATAGTCAAAGTTTATCAACAAAATACAAGGAAAAAAACTAACCAAGGATAAAGGAAAACTCAAAATTCAAAGAAGAGACTTAAATTCAAAGGAAGAAATTTCAAAATTTCTAAATATTCTTAAATTTTAGTGCTCAAGGCGGCAACGAGAATAATAGTTTGACTGTAAATCACGTGTCAAACGACAAAAATTCTAAATGTACACACATAATGTTATTCATCACAAACATGAAAATAAATATACGTTCTTTTATAAATGAAAACAACATAAAACAAATAAAAGTTACTACCGTTATAGAGGGCTTGGACTCAATCGGATTATAGTAAGACTAGTAAAAAAAAAAGTTTGAAAAATTACCTAGTTCAAGGATAATTGAATTATTGTATGGATGGCTACCATGATTATAGTATTGGTACTCATTGTTTGCAAAGTTCTGAGAGGTTTCTCCTCCGACCCATGTAAATTGAAAAAGGAATGCAATTAGGTTGGAAACTATGGAACTGAGCGGCAACATCGTCGTGTGGATGAGTAGCAGCTTCGGCAATGTTGTGATTAGAGCAATGTTGAGTAGAAGAAAGACTTGGTTGGGAACTCACTAGACTCAAATCCCTTTATTCATTAGATTCTTGTCCTTCCTTGGTTCTACACTCCGTACAAGCTTGGTGAAGAGCGGTGCATTTTAGAGGAAGAAAGAGAATACAATGCCCTTGATTCATTTTATGGCCTCACTCACCCTGAATCACTCCAGCCATTGGATAAAATAGCAAGAATAAAATATATCTCACCCTAATGAATGGTCTGGATTATCTGTGGGAGCGGGTCTGAGCAAGGACCCTAAATTTTAATAGGGAAACTTAAAAACTCTAATGAAAAGTACCTATATGTTGGTTTTGGAAACATTTTTCACAGAATTTAGTGACACGTGGTAATGGTATAGATCGTGTATAACAAAATTTCCATATATAAATACTTTGCTTCTTGGAATTTGATCGAAGACAAAAATGAAGAAATAACAAACGACGTTCTCTTTAAGATGTAACTACCGTTTTCTTTACCTAGTCCTCGGCATCAGATGGACAAACGAGTGGTCATAGAAGGAATATGATTTCTAAAGGATCACCCAACTTATTTAAGTCATGTAATAGAAGAACTGTTCTTCTATTCCTTTCTCTCTTTCTACACGCCTATGTAAGGGTATTTCTGTAAAGTACTCTTAGCCTGTTTGGTAAGAGGCTATCCTAACCATTATCTTAGTTATGAACAGTGTAAGCTCTCACATGCTACAGTAAAAAGAAAAAAATTGCTACAGTGTAAAACTTTCACATGTTACAGTAAAAACAGTTCTAACTAATTGTTCTAACCACTATGCCAAACACCCCAGTCTCTCCAAGACTAACAAGTGTGTTCTAAATGATAAAGGATGCCTCTATTTATAGAGAACAAGAGAGCTAATTAACTTTGCAAAGTCTCTTTATTTTAATTTATATCAAATATTTAATCAAAATAAAAGACATAAGTTTTCCATTCCTGCAATGTCATAGGTGTCACACTATAGATATTCTATTTGTGTGTGGCGCCAATTCAAAGAGAAGGAGGAGAGAGAATCTGCTTGTTACCCAATCTCATTTTGTCTCTACATTAAACTTGTCATATATGAATTGAATCATGTTTATTCAAAATTGGAAATATTAATTATGGAAACTTTGTAAACAAGCTTTGATGTGCACTAGAAGACGTTCTTTTTGTGATATAGGTGCCACATACAGTTGGATCCTCTAATTCTGTGCGCCACCCACACAGTGGGACCCATCCACTATGTGTCTTTTAAAATTAATTATTTTATTTTATTTATTAAATAATCTAATTATTTAATAAATATAAATTAATTTATAATTAATTTAAAATTAATTTATTTTGAGTGGTATTTAATTTAGAATTTAATAATTCTAAATTAATTGTTTAATCCAATAATTCTAATTGTCCAAACAATATTTACAAGGATATTAGGGGTACTACTGGCCCTAATAAAACCAATATATTAATTAAACTCTTTAATTAATATATTGCTCTTTTATTAATTTTAATGTAACTCTACTAAATACTTAGAATTACACTCTTGAAAATTATAGATATTTAATTACTTATTTCTTAGAGACATCCACTTGATATAGTCATTACATATAAGTCGATCATTCATAAATAATTCATAATTAGAGCTAGGCAGTATTTGTTATCCTCTCTAATTCTTTTATCCTTAGTGCCATTGATTCTCTAATGAATAGCAAATTCATGAATATAATCATGAATTAAGCGCTCTTATCATTTAAGCCCGAAATTAGTACTTAAGATAATTATTTATCTACTTCTCGTTAGAGAAAGAATGGATTCCATCTTATAATATTAACATCCCAGCTTCTCGCTTCATCATGCCTCCAAGATACAAGGAGTAAGATTTGATTCTTGAATCTATACTGAGTAAATTAAAAGACATAAATCCATAAATAAGAGTCTACTAATAACTCTAGGTTATAGTCATCTTATATATGACTATCAGTTGATGTGAGCAGAACTTGTTATATTTAACGAAAATTATTAGTTGTTTATACTCATGATGTCTTGGTCCTACACAATCTTATTATACATAGTGCACTCATTTGATGACTCTTTACATTAACAATTTGGATAAGACCGTCTCATTCTTAATAGAAATGACTTGCACTAGTAATGCTTAATTAAAGATTCTATACTTTAATTGAATATTTAGTTACAATAATTAATTTTATGTTACTGACAATCTTAATTATCATCCTTAAACATTATCCTCTTGTATATACACTTATATTGAATATTTAAGGTCATATAGATAATTATGAAATTTTAATGATATTCAAAATATATACATGCAAATATAATGAATAAATTCACTTTATGTATTTGTAAATATGTCCGTTACAAAACATCATATGCTTTTATGGGCATCTATCTTGACAATCTTCCACTTGTCCTAAAACAGATAAGACATGTTTCTTAATCCATATCCCTCCACAAACATCTAGAAAACTTTTACTAGTAAGGTCTTCGTGAACAATTTGCTAGGTTGTCTTCTAACATAATCTTCAATATTATCATGTCACCTCTGCAATATGTATCTTGAACTAGATAATATCTTCTCTCTACATGCCTCATACCTTTGTGGTTTCTTGACTCTTTATTGTTTACGATTGTTGCACCGTTGTCACAGTACAGTCTAATTGGCTTATCCATATCTGGAACAACTTTTAGATCTGCCAAGAACTTTTGGAGCCATATTGCTTCCATAGATACTTCAAAAGTAGACACATATTCAGCATCTATTGTCGAGTTAGAAAAAAAAATTTGTTTTACACTCCTCCAAACAATGACTCCATCACCAAGACTGAACATGCATCTTTAGATTGACTTTCGATCATTCTTATCTGGTTGAAAATCAAAATTGGTGTAATTGTCAAGAGATAAATCTCCACCGCAACACATAAAAATATAGTTTCTCGTTCTCTGAAGATACTTAAGAATGCAATTCATAGTCGTCCAGTGATCAAATCTTTAATTTGACTGAAACTAACTGACTATCCCTACTACATAGCCGATGTCAATTCTAGTACACTGTATAGTATACATCAAGCTTCTGACTGTTGATGTATAAGGGAAACAGATCATGTCTTCTTCCTCTTTAGGAGTCTTAGGACACTGCTCTTTAGAAAGATAATACCATGCCTAGAAGGCAAATTCCCTCTCTTAGAGTTACGCATCCCATATTTGACAAGTATCTTATCAATGTATCAGCATTGAGATAATGCCAAAAGTTTCTTCTTGCGATCCCGAATGAGCTGGATCCTAAGAATATTTCATAGTCATAATACGCAATAATGGATAAGAGTATTCAAATGGACTTTAGCTTAGCAACCAGGACGAAAGTCTCTTCATAGTCGATTCTCTTCATCTAGGTGCACCACTTGGCTATGGGCTTTACTTTGAAAGTCTCTATTTTTCCATCCACTCCTCTCTTTCTCTTGTAGATCTATTTGCACACAATAGGTTTTACCCCTTCAAGAAGATCAACAAGATCCCAGGCCAAGTTGGAATACATGGATTTTATCACGAGTTTCATGGCTTCCAACAAGTTCTCATTGTTAGAATCTTCTATTGTTGACTTATAAGTCAATGGATCTTCCTCACATCACTCACAGCGACTAGCTATGCTTATCCTCGGCAACAAGTGGGATCTAATTTTCTTCCCACTACGACAAAGCATAGAAGGTGTCTGACTAGATGTTGTGGCCTCTTTAGTTTGCTCTATAACAATGCTTGCTGGCTCGTTCATAACTTTTGTTGGCTGTGGGCTGATCGGATGTGTAAGTAACTCTTTTGGAACTATTTTGCTGTTTGGTTTGAAATCTTTCATGTAGTCATGTTCAAGAAAAGTGGCATTTGTCGACATAAATACCTTCTTATCTTTAGGATTGTAGAATAGACCTCTTCTTATACCTTGAGGATATCCTACAAAAATACAGACTTCTAAATAAGGTTCTAACTTTTCGGTCTTAGTCTTTAGCACATGTACCAGACACCCCTATATGTGGATGTGCCTTAAACTAGTTTTTTGACCATTCGATAATTCTAGAGGCATCTTAAGTTTAGGCTTAGATGGAACTAAGTTTAGAATATAAACTGTGGTTCTTAAGGCACATCCCCATAAGGATGTGCATAACGAAGAATAACTCAACATTAATCTCATCATGTCGAGTAGCATTCAATTTCTCCTTTCGACAACACCATTTTGTTGTGGCATTTCAGAAGTAATGAGTTGCCAAACTTTTTCACTTTCTATCAAATGGTCTGTGAACTCTGTGTCCAGATACTCACCACCTCAATCTGATTGAAGTACCTTTATTTTCTTTCCTAATTGTTTTCAACTTCTGCTCGAAATTCGTTGAACCTTTCAAAAGTTTCAAATTTCCTATGTATCAGGTAAGCATAGCCATATCTAGAATAATCATCAACAAACGTAATAAAATATTCATATCTACCTCTTGTTTGGATGTTTAAAGATCCACAAACATCAGTATGTATCAACTCAAGAGGCTCTTTGGCTCTTGTACTTTTAGCTGACGTCTCTTGGCCTTTATACCTTCTAGACATGATTCATAGACTAAGAGTTCATTAACTTTTAGTTCCCTCAAAGGACCATCCTTTACTACTCTTTCAATATTGTTTAGGTTACTATGTCCAAGTCTAAGAAGCCACAGATATGTGTCATTTTCATGAGAAATATTTTGCTTTTTATTCTTAGGTCTGGCTAATTTGAACATTTCAGTATTAAGCTGTGGCTTAGGACTAGGTTTAAGAAAATATAAACCATTATTTAGTTTTCTAGAACATATTGTCAAACCATTCTTTGAAATAAAAACAATTTCATTATCAAAAGGATAATTGTCTATTCAATCTAGAAACATAATTCAAATTTCTTCTAAAACTCATAATAAAATAAATGTTGTCCAAACTAAATATTTATTCTTAAACTGAAGTCTAACTTCTTCCACTACTTTAGCTGAAACCCTAGCTCCATTGCCCGCGCATCGTGTACTCCGCATCGGCAAGCTTTAGTGAAGAACTAAGACTCTGGAGAGAAGAACAATCATGGTTAGTGGCTCTTGAGTTAACTATCTAGGTTGAAAACTACATATTTCTAAACCTGGCAAAAATATTTACCCTGCTTCTTCTTCTCCTTCTTGCAATTTATCATCCAATTGCCTACCTAATCACAGTAGAAACATTTTCCTTTGGCCTTTGCATCAGAGCTTATTTCTTTTCCCTCGTCATCCTTCTTAGGCTTCTTCTTATTCTTCTTGGATTTGGGCATCCCAGCATTCTTGTTTTTCCTCTTGTTGGCTTTGGAAGAACTAGCTTTAGCAACATTTGCTTCACTACTCTTTACACTCTAAACTAATTCATATTTCTAGAGCTCATTTAATAGTTAAGTGAGCCCCATGTGAATTTTATGTTGGGTTTGGTGCCGTAAAAGCTGTGACATTGTACATATTATTAATAAATAAATAAAATGACATTTATTATTATTTTGGTTGATTATATGTATTATGAATACATTTATAAACATCAAGAAAATTCCATGATTATTTATGTGACTGTAAATTTAGCATATAAGTGTTATTTGCTTAGGGATAAAATTTATAGATAATAATCTAAATAGTCCGTAATAATTAATTAAAGTTTGGGATCTTTAATTAAAAATTACAAGTACGGTCCAATCTCATCTAAAATGAAATAGTCATTATCCGGACTATTAATGTAGAGACATTGGATTGGAGGTACTTTATATAACGAGATTATATAGGACTGGACTAGATAAATTATGAATCTCTAATAATCATCCGTTACAAATAGAGTATTCAAATTTATCACTATGATGATCATATATTTGACAGTCTTAATCCTGAGTATTTATTACACTCCTATTTATAACATTATGTTTTTTGACTTGCATGGTAAGATTTGTCTAAGCACAGATTATAACTTAGCATCTTAGAAACATAAAGTAATAAATGGCTAGGAATAATATTATACAGATATGGAATCCATTCCTTCCCTATGGAAGTCAGAAAAATAGTTCTCTTGAGTGATAATTCAAGGTTTGAACAGTAGAGCGCTCGTTCATAATAAGATTATGAATTAATTGTTCATTAGAGAATTATTGGAACTCAAGGATAAAGATGTAATAAGAGAGGTGAACGGAAATTGAACCTAGCTCTTATTATGAACTATTTATGGAGGACTGACTTATATGTAATGATTATATCAATGGACCACTCGCTAATTTTCTTTGAGTAATTTCACTATAATCTCAAGAGTTCAGTTTCAGGTTTTTAGTGGAGTAACACTGAAACTAATAAATTTGGCACATTAATTAAAGAGTTTGATTAAATGTCAAATTTATTGGAGCTTGGGTTATAGGTCTATAGGTCCCCAATACCACCTCTATAACACTATATTAGATTTTTGCATAGAATGAATTATACATGTTTAATTTGAAATTATTGAATTCTGAATTAATTATTTCACACTTGAATTATTAATGTAACACAGAAAAATGTTCTCTGTGACACATAATGAAATGTGATAAATGTTGTCATATTTAACTGAGCATTAGTTAATTAATTAATTGGTTAATTTTAAAATCTATTCTTAAATAAATGTGATTTATTTTTGAATTTAGATTTAGATATATATATATATATATATATATATGGTTTTGAACCAAATCTTTTATATATTAGATTTTATTATTTATTAATATATATATTATATAAAGTTTACCTTACGTTTTTCTTTATATATATATATATATATATATGTAAGAATCACGTTAAAGTGATTTGTTAAAAAAAAACAAAACAAAAACGAAAATCACGTTTTTGTTAAACGTGAATATATATATATATATACAATATAAAAAGTAAATGTTTACCTTTTACCTTTATATATATACATATATGTTAAAGGAATAAAAAGGTGATTCGTTGAAAATAAAGGATTCGGTAAAGAAGAAAAAGAAAAGGAAAAGGGAAAGTAAAATTACTAATGACTCATATATAAAAAGGAGACATAACAGTTATCTCAGCAAGAATTATTCACGTAATTTTTAGAGAGAAAAACTGAGAGTTCTTCTCTAAAGAAAAGGTATGCTATCTCATGTGTTGGGTACATAGCAGATTCAGAAAAGTGTGAGGAAAATTCATTCTTGCAGTTTGACACCCACTCATCTTTCCATTGGTGTGGAGGCCTGGTTTGAAAGATCGTGGTGTCAAAGAGGAAAGCTAGGATATCCTGATAGTCTTCAAAAGGTTAGTAAAAATTCCTAAAGCTTTCTATAATTAAAATTATATATCTATTCTCGATGGACAAAGTTTCAGAAAATTTTTGTTTGTCAACGATCCTTTCCTTCCGCTGCGTTTCATGTTTTAATTCCAACAAATGGTATCAGAGCGGGTTATAGCATATATAATTTTAATTAAACATGATTTTATTTTGATAATATCATGTTTTTGATGCATGTTTGTGGGCACTTTGCATCTTTGTTAATTTTTATTCATGAGATGAATGATTATTTGATGAAGGGATTTTTGGTCGTTAATTATATGGTCCTTTTGGATTAATAATTTTATTTTCAGTTTGATTAGATCAATCTGTGTAAACCCATAAAGGGGTATAGGATTTTTGTAATTTATTATTATTTTTTCTTCTTCTTCTCTCCTCTCATTCACTTACTACACGTGGAGCGATGAAGAAAAAGATGTCCATTGGATTTTTTGGCCCAGTTGAGAACTTTGGGCCTATCAAATTTCAAAGGTAATCCAACAAATTGTTGCACAATAAACCACTTGATGAAAACTGCAAAATTGGAGCAGGGAATTATGTATAAATTACAAGAAGACCCCTGTAATTTTATTTATTTTTTTATTCTTTTGGGTTGTAATTTTAATTATCCAAAAGGACCCAGTCAAAAATTCATTGTTTATTTTCATTTTTATTTTCATGTGATGATTGTGATAACATGTTCATGCATGATAACATGTCATCTAAGAAAGTGCCCACTTATAGTTATTGTAACATGACATGCATACACTTAGCATATTATTTTTTATAAAGGAGTTTAAAAAATGATTTAATATGTGTTAGCGTTAATTTAATGAGATTAAATTAATTGGGTTGGTTTTATAGAATCTTAATTTATTAATCAACCAAATAATGTGAATTTAGTTTTAATAGTTAAGACTTGGTAAAATTCACATTAATTCAAAGTTATCTAATTTTAAATTGTTTAATATTCGGTAACTTAGACAATTCATAATAAATTTAGATTTTTAGAAAATCTGGTAATTTATTTAAGTGTAAATAGAATGAGATTCTATTAACACATAATATAATCTAGTAATTAAAAATTGTTTTTATCTACTAGAATTATGTAACATATGATGTTTTATAAGATAAAACACATATTTTAAAATAATGAGTGGGAGAAGGTAATATGACAATATAACCTGCGATCTCCACTATTAGTACAACACCGTGAGATTTAGGTAGCGCCTCGCGACACTTTGATTTCGTCCTCCCTACGGAGGGTGTCCATTTAAATTAATATCAAGGTTGGCTTCCTTGAGATATGATTTTATAATGTATTTCAAAATTGACCTACCCTACGGCGGCAATTTTGAGTTAAGTTGTTAAAATCTAAAATAATGGGTTACACTCATAAAGACATAATTAAATTGTTAATTATATCTAGACCAAAATAAACGGTTATTAATAAATATAAAAAATATGAGATATTTTTAATATATTTATTAATCGAGAATGTCTTAATTCAATTCATAAATAATTTGACCTACCCTACGACGACACTTTATTTATTAAAATTAAATAATAGTGGAAATAGTAAAATATTTTTTTTGTGCATCATGCATCACGTTTACTATTCCAAAACATATATTTATGATGTTTATGCAACCATTTTAATTTATGCTATTTTATTTATTTATTACAGCAACAAAGTCTAATCCAATCATCGCTATTCTCTCAACTGAAAAATTAACCGGAGATAATTTTATCAAGTGGAAGAGTAACATGAACACTGTACTAATTTGCGAAAGTTACAAGTTTGTCCTGACGGAGGAATGTCCTTTAGAGCCTGTTGCCAATGCTCCTCATAATGTACGGGAAGCATATGATCGTTGGATTCAGGCAAACAACAAGGCCCGCTGTTTTCTTTTGGCTGGGATGTCTGACGTGCTTAGGATGAAGCACAAAAGCATGGAGACCGCTTATGAGATAATGCAGTCTCTACAAGACATGTTTGGTAAACCTTCTGAAAAGGCATGCCACGAAGCCATTAAGGCAGTAATGAATGCTAAAATGAAGGCAGGGATTTCGGTCAGAGAACATGTTCTCAACATGGTTAACTATCTCCATGAGGCCGAGGTGAACGGGGCAATGATAGATGAAGCCACATAGGTGGGGATGATTTTGGAAACCCTCTCCCCTGCGTTCCTTTAGTTCAAAAGCAACTATTTCATGAACAAGCTGAAATATAACATGACTGAGTTGCTTAATGAGCTTCAAACCTTCGAGTCTATTTCGAAAGAAAAGACTAAAGAAGCTGAGGCAAATGTTGCAGAAACTCAACCCTCCTCTTCTGTTCAAAAGAATAAGAAGAGGAAGGAGACTGAAAGAAGTGGTAAGTCTAAGAATGGAGGGCAACCTAAGAAGAACAAAAGCAACAACAACAAAAAGAGCTCAAACCAAAAGAAGCCTAAAGGAAAATGTTTCCACTGCGGCGTAGTTGGGCATTGGAAGAGAAACTGCAAGAAGTATCTTCAGGAGCTCATAGAAAAGAAGAACAACGATAAATCATATTTACTCGTTTTAGAAGCTCGTTTAGTTGAAGATGATACTTCACCTTGGACAATTGATTCAGGGGCAACTAACTATGTTTGTTCTTCTTTGCAGATGCTTAGTTCTTCAAGGGAGCTTGCCGACGAGGAACAAACGATGAGAGTGAGAACGAGAGAGGTTGTTTCGGCAAGAGCAGTGGGAGTTGTTAAACTTTATTTAGAAATAAGTTTTTAATTTTAGACAATGTTTATTACATTCCTTGTTTTCGTAGAAATTTGATTTCTATTTCCAGGTTGTTTGAACAAATGTTTAATGTTTCTTTTAATAATAATTATGTTAATATTTCTAGAAATGGTTTGGATATTTGTTCTGCATATCTAGAAAATGAGCTTTACACCTTAAGGTCCAACGAAAAAGCACTGCTCAATACCGAAATGTTCAAAGTTGAACAACCAAAGATTTCTTCTGATAATGATACATACCTATGGCACCTTAGATTAGGTCACGTTAACCTTGACAGAATTAACAGACTGGTAAAGGAAGGTCCTTTAAAAGAGCTAAAAGTTAGTTTTCTACCAGTTTGTGAATCTTGTCTTGAAGGTAAAATGACTAAGAGGCCTTTCTCTACAAAAGGCGAAAGGGCCAAGGAACCACTTGAGCTAATACATTCAGACGTCTATGGTCCATTGAATGTACAAACACGTGGTGGTTACGAATATTTCGTCACATTTATTGACGATTATTCAAGGTATGGTTATATATACCTAATGCAAAGGAAATCTGAAACTTTTGAAAAGTTCAAAGAATTCCAAGCGGAAGCTAAAAAGCAATTAGGAAAGACGGTGAAGAGTCTTCGATCTGATCGAGGAGGAGAATACCTTGATACTGAATTCAAGGACTATATGATAGAACATGGTATTCTATCACAACTCACCGCACCTGGAACACCACAACAAAATGGTGTTGCAGAGAGAAGAAATAGAACGTTGCTTGATATGGTGAGATCCATGCTCAGCTACTCATCATTACCCACTTCATTTTGGGGATATGCACTACAAACTGCAATATATCTTCTAACATAGTTCATCTAAGTCTATTTCAAAAACACCTTTAGAGTTATGGAATGGTTGCAAACCTAGTATGCGACATATCCGTATATGGGGGTGTCCAGCACATGTGCAGAAAGGAAAGACCAGGAAGTTGGAACCACGTTCTGAAGTATGCTTATTTGTGGGATATCTAAAGGGAACAAGGGGAGGCTTGTTTTATAGTCCACAGGAAAAGAAAGTATTTGTATCGACAAATGCCACTTTTCTCGAGAAATATTATATGACAAACTATAAACCCCGTAGCAAAGTTGTACTTGAAGAGTTACTTTCTGGTCAGATCAGACCGCAACCGACAACTGTTGTCGAAGGACAAAATGAGGGGACCACATCTCCCTATCAGAATGTCATACCACCTTGACATAGTGGGAGGGTTGTGAGACCACCTGCTCGCTACAGGGAACTTGGAGAAGCAAATGTTGCTATCTCTGATAATGGTGAAGATGATCCATTGACATATCGTGATGCAATGGAAGTTTCTGAGAAGAAAAAATGGTTGGAGGCTATGAACCTTGAAATGGAGTCCATGTACTCCAATTCAGTCTGGGATCTTATAGACCTACCTGATGGGATAAAACCCATAAGGTGCAAATGGATTTACAAGAAGAAAAGAGGAGTGGATGGGAAAGTTGAGACTTTCAAAGCTAGGCTTGTGGCAAAGGGTTATACCCAAAAGGAAGGAGTTGACTATGAAGAAACTTTCTCGCCTGTAGCTATGCTTAAATCCATTCAGATTCTTTTATCCATTGCTTCTTGTCTTGATTATGAGATATGGCAAATGGATGTCAAGACTGCCTTTTTGAATGGCTATCTTGAGGAAAGCATCTATATGGTGCAACCAGAAGGGTTTGTAGTCAAAGGTCAAGAGCAAAAAGTTTGCAAGTTGCAGAGGTCCATCTATGGACTCAAGCAAGCTTCAAGATCTTGGAACTTGAGATTTGATGAAGCGATCAAATCTTATGGTTTCGATCAAAATATTGATAAACCTTGTGTTTACAAGTACATCAAAGATAAGAAGGTGGTCTTCTTGGTTCTTTATGTAGATGATATCCTACTCATTGGGAATGATGTAGGCGTATTATCTGATATAAAGAAATGGCTCGCCAACAATTTCCAAATGAAAGATTTAGGAAAAGCAAGTTATGTTCTTGGAATCCAACTCATAAGAGATCGCAAGAACAAACTGTTGGCGCTGTTTCAGGCATCGTATATCGATAAGGTGCTTATCAGATTTTCGATGCAAAACTCCAAGAAAGGTAATTTGCCTACACGCCATGGAGTTTATCTTTCAAAAGAGTAGTGTCCTAAGACACCTCAAGAGGAAGAAAATATGAGACGGGTACCCTATGCATCTGCAGTAGGAAGTCTAATGTATGCTATGTTGTGTACAAGACTTGACATTTGCTATGCGGTGGGTATAGTCAGTCGGTATCAATCCAACCCAGGATTAGATCATTGGGTAGCGGTTAAACATATTCTCAAGTATCTTAGGAGAACGAGAAACTATATGCTAGTTTTTTCTGGTGAGAATTTGATTCCCATTGGATACACTGATTCTGATTTTCAATCAGACAAAGACACACGTAAATCTACGTCTAGATCAGTGTTTACTTTTGGTGGTGGAGCCATAGTTTGGAAAAGCATCAAACAATCTTACATTGCTGATTCAACTATAGAAGCAGAATATGTGGCTGCTTGTGAAGAGCTAAAGAAGCTGTTTAGCTCTGTAAGTTCTTAAATGATTTGGAAGTAGCTCCAGGCATGGATAAACCACTCACACTGTATTGTGACAACAGTGGTGCAGTGGCAAATTCAAGAGAACCTAGAAGCCACAAAAGAGGAAAGTATATAGAAAGAAAATACCATTTGATTAGAGAGATAGTGCATCGAGGCAATGTGGAAGTTGTGAAGATAGCGTCGGAAAACAACTTTGCCGACCCTTTCACCAAGACGTTACCAGCAAAGAGCTTTGAGGGACACTTGGAAGGCTTAGGTCTTAGAGACATGTCTCACCTGCTTTAGGGCAAGTGGGAGATTGTTGGGTTTGGTGCCGTAAAAGCTGTGACATTGTATATATTGTTAATAAATAAATAAAATGACATTTAATATTATTTTGGTTGATTATATGTATTATGAATACATTTATAAACATCAAGAAAATTTCATGATTATTTATGTGACTATAAATTTAGCATATAAGTGTTATTTGCTTAGGGATAAAATTTATAGATAATAGATAAAATTTATACATTTCTAAATAGTCCGTAATAATTAATTAAAGTTTAGGATCTTTAATTAAAAATTACAAGTACGGTCCAATCTCATCTAAAATGAAATAGTCATTATCCGGACTATTAATTTAGAGACATTGGATTGGAGGTACTTTATATAATGAGATTATATAGGACTGGACTAGATAAATTATGAATCTCTAATAATCATCCGTTACAAATAGAGTATTCAAATTTATCACTATGATGATCATATATTTGACAGTCTTAATCCTGAGTATTTATTAGACTCCTATTTAAGACATTATGTTTTTTGACTTGTATGGTAAGATTTGTCTAAGCACAGATTATAACTTAGCATCTTAGAAACATAAAGTAATAAATGGCTGGGAATAATATTATACAGATATGGAGTCCATTCCTTTCCTATGGAAGTTAGAAAAATAGTTCTCTTGAGTGATAATTCAAGGTTTGAACAGTAGAGCGCTCGTTCATAATAAGATTATGAATTAATTGTTCATTAGAGAATTATTGAAACTCAAGGATAAAGATGTAATAAGAGAGGTGAACGAAAATTGAACCTAGCTCTTATTATGAACTATTTATGGAGGACTGACTTATATGTAATGATTATATCAATGGACAACTTGCTAATTTTCTTTGAGTAATTTCACTATAATCTCAAGAGTTCAGTTTCAGGTTTTTAGTGGAGTAACACTGAAACTAATAAATTTGGCACATTAATTAAAGAGTTTGATTAAATGTCAAACTTATTGGAGCTTGGGTTGTAGGTCCATAGGTTCCCAATACCACCTCTATAACACTATATTAGATTTTTACATAGAATAAATTATACATGTTTAATTTGAAATTATTGAATTCTGAATTAATTATTTCACACTTGAATTATTAATGTAACACAGAAAAATGTTCTCTGTGACACATAATGAAATGTGATAAATGTTGTCACATTTAACTAGCATTAGTTAATTAATTAATTGGTTAATTTTAAATTCTATTCTTCAATAAATGTGATTTATTTTTGAATTTAGATTTAGATATATATATATATATATATATGGTTTTGAACCAAATCTTTTATATATTAGATTTTATTATTTATTAATATATATATTATATAAAGTTTACCTTCCGTTTTTCTTTATATATATATATATATATATATGTAAGAATCACGTTAAAGTGATTCGTTAAAAAAAAAACAAAAACAAAAATCACGTTTTTGTTAAACGTGAATATATATATATAATATAAAAAGTAAACGTTTACCTTTTACCTTTATATATATACATATATGTTAAAGGAATAAAAAGGTGATTCGTTGAAAATAAAGGATTCGGGAAAGAAGAAAAAGAAAAGGAAAAAGGGAAAGTAAAATTACTAATGGCTCATATATAAAAAGGAAAGATAACAGTTATCTCAGCAAGAATTATTCACGTAATTTTTAGAGAGAAAGCCTAAGAGTTCTTCTCTAAAGAAAAAGGTCTGCTATCTCATGTGTTGAGTACATAGCAGATTCAGAAAAGTGTGAGGAAAATTCATTCTTGCATTTGATGCCCACTCGTCTTTCCATTGGTGTGGAGGCTTGGTTTGGAAGAACGTGGTGTCAAAGAGGAAAGCTAGGATACCCTAATAGTCTTCAAAAGGTTAGTAAAAATTCCTAAAGCTTTCTATAATTAAAATTATATATCTATTCCCGATGGACAAAGTTTTCAAAAAAATTTTGTTTGTCAACGATCCTTTCCTTCCGCTGCGTTTCATGTTTTATTTCCAACATTTTATTCATGACATAGTTAGTTTTGAATTGTTAGAAGGCGGGACTTAGACTCTCAATATCATTCCCATATATGTACCCTAATCTATGGTCGCTTCATTAAGCTCAGCCTCATGAAGATGATTGATCATGTTGAACACATGGAATATGAGTCCTCGGCTTCATCTTGTTGTTCATGAACAGCTTCATGGCATCAAGACGACCCTTTTACTTTGGTTGGCCAAACATGCCATCCAATGACTACATTATCTCATAAGCATTCCTCTCATTTTCATGCTTCTTGTGAAGCACATCAGACATACCGGCCCAAAGATAGCATTTAGCTTTCTAATCGGCTTTCTGCCAACCAATGTAAGCATCTTGGTCTACTACTCTAGAATTTGCCATGGGGACCAAAAGACATTCCTTTAGAAGGATGAATCTATAATCATTTACGAGCATAAGGTTCATGTTACTTTTCCATTTAGCATAGTTCTTGCCAATAAGTTGTTCAAGTGCGAGTAGGTTGACAATAGGATTAGACATATTGCTAGAAAATAACATTCAATTTGCATACATGAATATCATAACAAATATACAAGTTTTAGGCATAGTAAATATGATGCATGGATGCACATGAAAAATACATAACACATTTTTACTAAAATTTAGCCAACAATAATTCAATTTACCATAAATAAAGTGTTGCATTAGGGTAGGTCAAATTATTTGCAAATCAAACTGAGACACTCTCTATTAATAAATGTCATTCAAAACATCTCATATTTTCACATATATTAACTACAGTTATTTTTTGGTGAAGAATGCAATTAACATTTAATTATATCATTTTTGTGTGTAACCCACTGTTTCATATTCCTAAGACTTAACTTTAAAGTGCTGCCATAAGGTAAGTCAAATGAGAGATACGTCTTGGATTCCTATCACAAGGAGGAATAGCCTTGTATCGATCCGAATTGACACCATCCGTAGAGAGGAAGAAATCAATGCCGTCTCGAGGAGCCATTTAAACCATGCGGTATTGTTCTAACGGTGAGACTAGCAAGCCGTATTGTCATACAACCTTCTCCCACTCAGTATTTTGTAAATATGTATTTTATTTAAAAATTATCTCATGGTATACAATTTTAGAGATATAAACATTTTATATTTCTAAATATATGAAATCATAAAATTTAACTCTTAAATTTAATTTTATATAATAATGCAATTTTGCAAATCAAATTTACAACTGTTATTTAATTTAATCACATTAAATTAATATAAAGCGCATATTCTATGTTTATAATTAAAAAATTTTAATGTAATAAATAAATATGCATCTATGCATGGCATGTTATAAAACATATAAGTATGCATAGACATATAATAAATTATCAACACAATAAAAAGCATTTAATATTCACAATTGAGATAGATTTGACCGGCTTCCTCGAATATTTAAATTACAACACCATAAGAATAAAAATTAAATAAATTCTTAATCTATTTATTCTTCAAAATATCCTTGGGTGAGTCATGAGTCTTGATGTAATCCTCTTTGGTTGGTCCTTGTACACCTTCTTTTGAAAAATCAGAATAAATAGTGAAAATGGCGTGAAACACACCTTAGGAACCCTACATTAGGGTCTCTCATGTGCTGCCTAACGCCCAAGGCCACGGTGCCCACAACCAAGGCCACAGCACCCAGTACTCGGGTTGGCAGGGCTGTGGCTCCCGGTGCTGGAGCAAAAGACTCCGTTTCCACCCTTTTTCAAAAGTATCTCAAACCGTCAACCTCCGACCATGTCATGGTTGATAATTCTGATTCTTTGGGTCTTTGTAGGACTTTGGGTCTTCAAGATTTTCTCCGTCTTTGATATTACAATGATATAGAAATTGCGGAAAAATCAATTACAAAAAATTCCTAGCCCTTAATAACGGCTGAATATCAATTCTAACAAAATTAAAATTATGATATAATCAAGGAGATCCTCAGAACCATATAATTAACAACTAAATCCACCATCCATACATTCACCATTCATCGTATAAACAATAATAATAAACAAATATATTAATGTAGAGTGCCTACCCATCACATACATAAATAATTGAGAACATATATATTTATTTATTATGATTTATCTCATAATCAATGCAAAGATTAATATATTTTATAGCTAGCTATAATACCAATTGTTGGCTTTGGAAAACGTTTTTCACAAAATATAGCGGAAAAGAGGTAATGGTATGAATCGTGTCTAACAAAAATTTTCTCAAAACTTTCGTAAAATGCTATAAATTATATTAATTTTGCACATAGATAAATATATAAAGGCAGAATTTGATCGGAGACAAAAACGAAGGAATAGTAAAAGACGTTCTCTTCAAGATGTAACTACCGTCTTCCTCGCATAGTCCTTGGCACCAGATGGATGAACGGATGGGTGTAGAAGGAATATGATTTCTAAAGAATCACTCAACTTAGTTAAGTCACAGAATAGAAGAACTCTTTTTTTCCTCTCTCTTTCGTCACGCATATGTGAGGGCATTTCTAAAAGTAGTCTCAATCTTTTCCAAGATTCACAATTGTGTTCTAAATAAATAGACCAAGACTCTATTAATAGAGAGCAAAAAAACTAATCAATTTTGGAAAAACTCCTTATTTTAATTAAATATCAAATATTTAATTAAAATAAAATACATAAATTTCCCATTCCAGCGCTGTCATGGTATACACACCTAGATTCTCTAACTGGCATATATGCACAGTTACTACACGCCAACTGGTAGGGACGTCACGCTTAATTGCAGTCCTCATCTTTCTGCCGCTTATATATATAGAGCGGCGCACAACGAAACTTGGAAAATATATGGCAAAAGAGAAAGAAGAACAAGAAAAAAAAGACTACTACTACTATTATTACAGTTATGTTGAAACCGTAAAATATTGTCGTTTTTCTTTCTTTCTTTCCTTCCAAAAGTACACGCTGTTTTCACTGATTTTGGTTTTCGAATCTGACGCTATGGTGCTAAAAATTGCCGCTGAGCAATCACCAAGAGTGGACCATGATCATGTGGAAGTTGTGGTGATCAGAGAGTACGTTAAGGAGAGAGATAAGGAGGCGGCGGAGGAGCTGGAGAGGCGGTGGCGGTGTGAGGCCGCAGCGGGGGGGCGGGTAAGCCTTCACTCGTCACTGACCACATGGGGGCACCCAATTTGTCGCGTCCGCCTATTCCAAACTCACATCATGCTGGTATGATATCAACCTCATTAACATGTATAATTTATCCAATTTAAAGAATTATGATTCAATTTGCATTTTTTTAATAATGGTTTAAGAGTCTATACTAATTTACCATTGCATGTTTAATTCATTGAATATGAATATTGGTTAATTGTATGAAAAATCTGTGTAACCTTATAATAAATATTTTGTTGATGAATATGTGTGTGTATATATATGTATAGGTTTTATAGGTTGCGGAGTGTGGACAGCAAAAGGACATTGTAGACAGGGAACTCTGTTTATGCAAAGCTGGCATATGTTTTGGGCCTTGAGAGTCTCTCTCATAACTTTTTGTTTCTTTGTCTCAACATACTTAATTTTTTTTTTTTTTTCTTCTCAACCGTGCGTTACTGCACGTTAAGAGATTTAGCCCTCAAAAGAAGCATGACCGGTGTACTTGTATTAATAATAACTATTGTAGTTATTATTTGTCATGGATATATTGATTGTTACATCAATATGCATGAGTTACGGTAACTTTTGGCGGGATGATAATAATATAAGTTAATGTTATTACTTTTAGCTTTCTCTAATTTTCTTGCTTTTCTACCCCTATTTTTCTCCTAATTTTACACATTGAGAAACAGTTTTGATTTTCTAATAATTCACAATTCTAGCTTATCTTTGTCTCTTATTACATGTGGACATTCTTGATTGATTCTAAGTCCCATTTTCCAAATCCCCACAAGAAGAGAAGAGAAGAGGAGACAAATAAAAGAGATTAGATTCTACTAAAAAGAGACTTCCTCGTATCATGGAAAGTAGGAGCAAAGAGAGCTCTAAAGCCAGAGATAGCTAGTCTGTCATTGAAACATGCCTCCACTAGCTCTAAACAATTAAAATTTAATATTTTAAAATTAATACTAAACAATTAAAATTCAGATAGAATGTCAGCGTTCTCATTCCCCCACCCCATTGTCTGTGCTTAAATGCTAGGTCGCCTTTGGTTCTGTTTTAAAAATTTTTAAAATATTTTTGCATGTTTTTTAGATAAAAATTTAAAAATTATTTTCAACATAATTCTTAAAAAATTTTTCTTTTTCAAAACAAAATCATTTTCAATTTTAAAAATACTACTAAACGGGCCATAACTTGCTCATCTACAGTGTGATCCACCACTACTTTTCTTTTCTTTTCTTTTCTTTCTTTTTAAATCTTGTTTTTAATTTCCTTTCCCCTTTATGTTTTGTTTTTCCCACTGGCCTACTAGACAACAGTCTTCCTCGGATGTGACCCCCAATACAGACTGCATCTTATGTTCTGCTCTCATCCGTTAAACAACTCCACAGTATTTCTATCATATCTTAAATATTTTCCCTTATTTTTCCATTAAGGATCACTTTAGAAAGTTCCCTAGCCCCACTAGATTTTTGCTTTATTTTTGTCACCATGCACTTATCTCTACCGATGAAGCGGCTGAGCTGGATTTCGAAAACGATAATCCACTAGTTTAATCTCGTGGTCTTCAGTGTTTGCCAAACAAGCCACCAATGACAGCATTATCTCATAAGCGTTTCTCTTATTTTCATGCATCTTGCGAAGTGCATCAGACATACCAATCAAGAGATAACGCTTAGCATTTTGATCGGTTTTATGCTAAAGAGTGTAAGCACCTCAGTCTACTACTCTAGAATTCGCGACGAGGACCAGAGGACACTCCTCTAGAAGAAAGAATTTGTAATCATCATTTATGAGCATAAGGTTTACGTTACTTTTTCATTTGGTATAGTTCTCGCTAATAAGTTGTTCAAGTGCAAGTAGGTTGACAAAAGGATTAGGCATAAATAAATAAACATTCAATTCTCAGACGTAAATATTATAACAAATATACAAGTTTTAGGCATAGTAAATATGATGCATGGATGCACATGAAAAATACATAAAACATTTTTACTAAAATTTAGCCAACGATAATTCAATTTACCACAAATAAAGTGTCGCTATAGGGTAGGTCAAATTATTGGCAAATCAAATTGAGGCACTCTCAATTAACAAATGTCATTCAAAACATCTTATATTTTCACATTTATTAACTGCCATTATTTTTTGATCAAGAATGCAATTAACATTTAATTACATCATTTTTTAGCATAACCCACCGTTTCATATTTATAAGACTTAACTCTAAAGTGCCGCCATAAGGTAGGTCAAATTAGAGATACATCCTAGATTCCTATCACAAGGAGGAACAACCTTGTATCGATCTAAATAGACGCTATCCATAAAGAGGAAGAAATCAATGCCATCTCGAGGCGCCATTTGAACCTTGCGGTATTGTGCTAACCATGAGACCAGTAGGTCAAATTGTCATACAATCCTCTCCCACTCAATATTTTGCAAATATATATTTTATTTGTAAGTCATTTCATGGTACACAATTTTAGAGATATAAACATTTTATATTGCTAAATATATGAAATCATAAAATTTAACTCTTAAATTTAATTTTATATAATAATGCCATATTGCAAATCAAATTTACAACCGTTAGTTAATTTTATCACATTAAATTAATTTACAGCGCATATTCTATATTTATAATTAAAACAACTATAATGTAATAAATAAATATGCATGTCTGCATGGCATGTTATAAAACATATGAGTAGGCATACTATAACTAATATGACATGTTATAATGCATGGAAATATAATAAATTATCAACAAAATAGCAATTGAGATAGATTTGATCGAGTTCCTTGAATATTAAAAAAACAACACAATGAAAATAAAAATTAAATAATTCTTAATCTATTTAATTTCAAAAGATCCTCAGGTGAGTCTTGATGCAATCCTTTTTGGTTGGTCTTTGCATGCCTTCTTTTGAAAAATCAAAATAAACAGTGAAAGTGGCATGAAAAACTACATTAGGGTCTCTCATGTGCTACATAGCGCCCAAGACCGTAGTGCCCATGGCCAAGGCCACAACACCCAGCACTTGAGTTAGTAGGGCTACGGCTCCCGGTGCTAGGTCGAAAAACTCCTTTTTCATCCTTTTTCAATAGTTTCTCAAACTAACAATTCCGACCATCTCATGGTCAATAATTCTAATACTTCAGGTCTTTGTAGGACTTCAATAATTTCTCCATCTTTGATATTACAATGGTATAGAAATTGTGAAAAAATAAATTAGAAAAATTCCTAACCCTTAATAACGACTGAACATCAATTCTAACAAAAATTAAAATTATGATATAATCAAGGAAATTCTTAGAACCATATAATTAACGACCAAATCGACCGCCCATACATTCACCACTTATCATATGAACAATAATAATAAATAAATGTATTAATGTAGAGTACTTACCCATCACATGCATACATAATTGAGAACATATATATTTATGTATTATGATTATCTCATAATGAATGCAAAGATTAATATATTTTATAGCTGGCTTTAGTACCAATTGTTGGTTTTGGAAAAACTTTTTTTTCACAAAATATAGCGAAAAAGAGGTAATGGTATGGATCATATCTAACAAAAATTTTCTCAAAACTTTTGTAAAAGATTATAGATTATATTAATTTTGCACATAAATAAATATATAAATTCTTTGCTTACCAGAATTTGGTCGGAAACAAAAACAAAGGAATAGCAAAGGACGTTCTCTTCAAGATGTAACCACCGTCTTCCTATCCTAATCCTCGGCACTAGATGGATGAACGGGTGGGTGTAGAAGGAAAATGATTTCTAAAGGATCACTCAACTTATTTAATTCACAGAATAGAAGAAGTCTTCTTCTTTTTCCTTTCTCTCTTTTTACATGCCTATTGAGGGCATTCTTGCAGAGTACTCTCAGTCTCTCCTAGACTCACAAGTATGTTCTAAATGAATGAAGGAAGCCTCTATTGATAGAGAATGAAAGAACTAATCAATTTTGGAAAGACCCTTTATTTTAATTAAATATCAAATACTTAATTAAAATAAAATACCCAAGCTTCCCATTATTGCACTATCATAGTGCTCACATCTAGATACTCTATCTATGTGTGGCACCAATTCAAGGAGAAAGAGGAGAGAGAATGTGCTTGCTATCCAATTTCATGTTGTCTCCACATTAAACTTTCCATATTTGAATTAAATCATATTTATTTCTTAATTAGAAATACTAATTACGGAAACTTTATAAACAAACTTTGATGTTCACGAAAGGACTTTCTTTTTGTGATAGAGGCGTGTCACACAGTGGGACATTCACTATGGTCAAATTTAGAATTATGGAATTCTAAACTAAATATCACTCAAAATAAATTAATTAGGAATTAATTTATATTTATTTAGACCAATAATTCCACTTATCCAGATAGTGTTTACAAGGATGGCGGGGGACTAATGGACCCATAATTTCAAGCTCCAATAAAACTAATATATTAAGTAATCTCTTTAATTAATATATTACTCTTTTATTAAATCCAATGTAACTCCACTAAATACTTGAAATTGCACTCTTGAAAATTATAGATATTTAATTACTAATTTCTTAGAGTCATCCATTGCATATAGTCATTTCATAATAGTCGTTCCTCCATAAATAATTTATAATTAGAACTAGGCAATATCAGTTATCCTTTCTAATTGCTTCTCTATTCTTGAGTATCATTGGTTTTTTAATGAATAATAAATTCATCAATTTAATCATGAATTGAGTGCACTTATTGTTCAAGTTCTGAATCAATACTTTAGAGAGTTATTTATCTACTTTTCGTTAGAGGAATGGATTTCAGCTTGTAAGATTAACATTCCTGGCTACTCACTTTTGTAAAAAATCCACAAGTGCACGACATCATGCACAAGTAATAAAGTAGTGAGTAGCAAGAGTATTATTACCACGAGGATTGCGTTAATTTAGCTAAGCATCGAAATTAGTTAAATGTAAAATTATTTGAATGTCTAAAAATAAAATAGAAAAAAATAATAAAAGAAAATATAAATAAACAAATAAAAACGACAACAACAAATGAAAATAAAGCATCTGATTTTACTATAACTGTTGATGCTTATCGTGGTCTGGCATTGGATCAACACCATGTGCGGCTGCGCATGGTGTCTGGCTCTTCCCTGCTTGCCTCTACCCGGTCGGACGTACCTGCAATAAGAGGAGGGACGCTTCAGAGGTGAGAGAAAAAGGTGTTAGTCAATAGACAAGGGCTCTTCGATGCTCAAGGCAGGGGTTGCTCAGCTGAGCACGGGAGCTTGTTAGGTGGGAAGGAGCCTCCTCTCTAGAATGCAATAAATGCATGTTATTTATAGGCCACCACTTGGACCAAGTGCGAAGTGGGTTTAGCCCACAACCTAGCTGTCACATCAAGGTGTGTCAGGCAGTAGGTGACAAGTGTCACATCCCTCCATCAATGGATTGGCTTCCATTAGACGGTGAGTCATTTGCCGTTTGTTGGCCTGTGGTGGCGAGTAGCAATCCACTTTGTGAAAGAGAATAATCCAACCTGAGCTAGTGCATAGCTCGAGGTAGTAACCTACTGGGGGTGTAGCCCTGGGGGCCCTGAGAAGCACCTCGGACGTAGCCCATGTTGTTGTCGGGATCGATAATTTACTCCCTGGCAGCTCCGTTGAACTGATTGGCCGACCACCTGAAGTTCATCTCCTCAGCGGTGGCGCCGAGCTCACCCTCAACATTAGCCCCCTAGTTCACCTGGTCGGTGTCCGATCGAGTGGACTACACCGAGTGGGTGAGGTCGGCTGAAAGAAAGAAGACCAAACGGCACTCCAAAGTGAGGTGAGACGAAAGGTCGCATGGATTAACCGGGGGAGACGTGTCGCTCTGCGGTCGACTACGCCACCTGACAGACGTAATCATCACGCCTTTTTGCTTTTTGCTCCTAGATTTTCTGCCTAAAATGACTATAAATAGAGCCTTTCTTTCTGTCAATTTCATACGATTGAAGTTAGATTTCACACCCGAAGAGTTCTTAGCTGCCGACCTGTAGTTATTTACCTAAAGACTTTGCGTTTCCAAGCCACCATAGCCCGATAGGTAATTTCCCGAGGAGTACAAAAAATAAGTGACATGTCAAATTTCCAGAACGTCGACATTTCTTGGTCGAAAAGTAGCCCAGAGGGTAGTTCATCCATCGTTCAGGTTGACGTCGAGAATGTGTCCCTAAAACAGGACGGGGCCAGCTGACTCAAACAAATATTAAGGGTTGATTCTCAAACAGTCCCCGAGCAGGAGTTTCTCAACCTACTGGATGGGGAGAGACCGATCAGGCCATATAGGGACGAGGACCCTTACATCGGGGCTGCGACCGCGAGCTCCTCCCGAGTTACCGCCTAGGAGATAGCCAAGCTTTGGACAACCAGCGATGTCCCGAGTGCATCCGGTTGGAATCCTGGGCCCCCGGTTGAGGTCGTAGGCACGATTACGATGGACATCTCCAACGAGGAACGGGCGGCCAAGGAGGTAGAGGAGGCAAAGCAGCCTGAAATAAAAGAGGACGAATGGGTCCGAATCACTCGGGTTTAGGGGGTGACTGCGTACAAGGTGTGTTGGAAACAAAGTGCGCAGTGGAATTTTAAAAATTTTTCATCAGAGTAATTTCCAAAACACAAGTTTGACATGTTATATGTATAAATTAAACAGATCTTACTAACCTCAGTATGCCAAAGAACCTCCGCGACCTGTGTAGAGAAGTAACGTTCCAGAAGAGCCTCAACCAACTGGTCTTCTTTGCTATTCTCTATCCACAACCGGAGTGAGTGTGGGCTCACACGTACAGCTCTTCCACCGGTGACTCTCCTTCCAACCAATAGAGAGAACCCAAAGCTAGTGTTCGTGATTTGTGAACAAAAGCTCTCAGGGAGTTTTCAGATGCTCACTAGAAGAGTATCACTCTTAATCTCTCAAATTGATCTGAGTAAATCATTAGACTCACTCCCTTTTTATACCTATTGGTCCTTGGGGTCAGTCCATATCAGATTAGGTCTCAAAAATCGAAACAGAATCAAGTTCGGATCAATATCTGATAAGATACGCGTGAAAAACGCGTAATCTTAACTGTCGCGGTCGGCATGCCGAACTGTGTGATAGGCAGGCCAAACTGGCCAATTCGACAGGCCGAACTTTCTGATAGGCAGGCCAAACTGCCGAGAAAAAATCTCCGCGAATCTTTTATTTTCCACCCGAGATTCTAAAGGATAAAGTCTCAGTTTTGATTCAAATAGCCCAATAGAAAAGATATCTGATCAAAACAAACTTTATCAAGATAATCTCTAAGAAAATAAATCAATTCACAATAATTCTACAAGTTTATCTTGTTCTAATTGTCCAAAATTAAAACAACCGATAAACAGACAAGAATTATCCGAACGCCATAATTCAACAAGTTCATCTTGAACTAATTTCTTACATAATTAATTCAACCGATAAACAGACATGAATTATTTGATTCTTATAAATTTTAAACCAATCTGATAAATCCGACATAAGTCACCAATTATTGGAAAAGCACGCCGTGTCGTTACAGGATTTTGTGAGCTAGCAAAGGGGACCAAAATGGACCTATAAAGTTCAAGCTCATGATAATTATGAAACCCAATATCCCAGATATACATTTCACAATTATCAACTCCAACGCTACTCCACTAAAAGCTTGGAGCTGCACTCTCGAACTTTATAGAATTACGAAGCTCGTGTAGCTAAGTCTCCATGACATATCATAGTGTATCGCATCCCCATATGATCATCCATAACCGGCTTAAGGACAAGTTCTGTCTTACCTTCCCGATTATTTTTATCTTACGTTCCATTGTCTCACCATTAGAAAACTTACCATCCAAAGATAGTATACCATTCGGTTACACCTATGTATCCAAATGGTTGAGCGCTCCAGTTTTCCAATTACAGGACAACGCATATAAGAGGATATCATTACTCCTAAAGAGGAGCTATGGATTCCATATCTATGAATAACAAGTCTACGCTACCAAGAGTCATGCCTCCAACGTACCGGTCATGCATGCCACTATAGAGATGTGGGAGTCACCCATTGGTACATCAAAAGACACAAGTCGAGACAACGGGCCCATTATTCATCTCAGGATTAAGATACAATACAAATGATTGTCTAAAGTGAATCGATTTGCCAAGATAGAATTATTAATCCAAATCAATTCACTTTATGTCCCGATCCAACACATCGTCACCTATGACAACGCGCCAATGTTTCTATTCACGGAGTCCAACTCCGATGGCCAAGACAAACCATCTCCCAAAAGGGATATAGACAACATAACAATCTTTACATGAATAAAGCGCCCAACTTTATTCCCTCGATTGCGGATCATATATTTTAGACCATCACCTTAAGAGTCGTGTCTACCGCATAATCATCCCATCATATGCCCAACTCTTAAGGTTTAGACTGACAGTCTCAGACTACTGTTTGCTTATCATACATTCAACAAATATGAACGTAAAGAGGACAATATTTGGTATATATAAACGAATAAATTCTTTATTGATAAAAATGTCTCCAAAAACGTATTACATTTTTACTCCTTAGAGCATACATGTCTAAAAATCTCCCACTTGCACTAAGTGAGTAAATACTGCAAATTTCGCATCCCCATAGCTTCCACATGCCTTTCGAAGACTCTCCCAGAAAGTGTCTTTGTAAATGGATCAGCTAAATTGTCCTCTGACGCGATCTTGCATACCGTGACATGCCCGCTCTCAACGAAGTCCTTTATCACATGATACTTCCGATCAATATGCTTACTCTTCTTGTGAAATCTTGGTTCCTTAGCATTAGCTACCGCCGCACTGTTATCACAGTACAGTGATACCACTTTATCCACACCAGGAACTACCTCAAGATCCCCAAGGAACTTGCGGAGCCACACTGCTTCTTTCGAAGCATCACTAGCCGCCACATACTCGGCCTCCATCGTTGAATCCGAAGTGCAATCTTGCTTCGCACTTCTCCAACTGATGGCACCGCCACCCAGAGTAAACACAAACCCTGAAGTCGATTTCCTAGAATCCAGGCAGGATTGAAAATCCGAATCAGTGTATCCTAGAGGAGTTAAATCCTCACCCGAATACACAAGCATATACCCTCGAGTCCTTCTCAGGTACTTGAAAATATGCTTTACCGCAACCCAATGGTTCGGTCCTGGATCCGCCTGAAATCGACTCACTATCCCGACCGCATAGCTAATATCCGGTCGAGTGCAAAGCATGGCATACATGAGACTACCCACTGCCGAAGCATAAGGTACCTTCTTCATGTATTCTCTTTCTTCATAAGACTTTGGAGAGTCTTTCTTAGAAAGAGTAATTCCAGACCTAGATGGTTGCCCACCTTTCTTGGAATCCTGCATTGCAAAGCTCCTGAGAATTTTATCTATGTAGCCGGCCTGTGACAAAGCTATCATTTTGTTCTTCCTATCCCGAAAGATCTGGATACCGAGAACAAAATTAGCCTCACCTAAGTCCTTCACGTCAAACTGCTTGGTCAACCATAATTTGACCGATGACAATGCCCCAATGTCATTGCCAATTAGCAGAATGTCATCTACATAGAGTAGTAGAAAAACCACCTTCCCATTCTTAATGTGTTTGTAAACACATGGCTCATCCACATTTTGTGAGAACCCATAAGTCTTGATCACATGATCAAATCTTATGTTCCAAGAACGAGAAGCCTGCTTAAGTCCATAAATAGACTTTAGCAACTTACAAACCTTACCCTCTTGACCCGTGACCTTGAACCCATCTGGTTGTTCCATATAAATGGACTCATCAAGATAGCCATTCAGAAAAGCCGTCTTGACATCCATCTGCAAAATCTCGTAGTCGAGAGCGGCAGCTATGGACAAGAGAATCCGGATGGACTTAAGCATGGCTACAGGCGAAAAGGTTTCCTCATAATCGATTCCTTCCTTTTGCGTATAACCCTTAGCTACCAGTCTAGCCTTAAAGGTTTCGACCTTTCCATCCACTCCTCTTTTCCTCTTGTAGATCCACTTACTCCCTATGGGTTTTACCCCTTCGGGAAGATCCACAAGCTCCCAGACCCGATTAGTCTCCATAGACTTCATCTCAATGTTCATGGCCTCTGTCCAGAGTCTTGAATCAACATCCTCCATAGCTTCTGTGTAAGTATAAGGATCCCTGTCATGTTCATCCGGTTCAGCCAAAAAGACCTCCCCATTGAACATATACCTCTCAGGTTGACGCCCGATCCTCCCACTACGCCGAAGCCCCTGAGGTTGTTGTTCAGGTTTGTTTGGTTTTTCTACACCGATCGAAATGGTTTCGTTCGGAACCTCCGGAGTAAACGGATTACCCCTCAACTCCTCAAGCACCACTTTGCTTTGAGGTTTAAAGTCGTTCATGTAACTCTCCTCAAGGAAAGTTGCATTAGTTGAAACCACGACTTTATTTTCCTTTGGGTTATAAAAATAACCCCCTTTAGTCCCTTTTGGATATCCTACAAACACGCAAACTTCTGAACGTGCTTCCAACTTATTCGGATCCTTAAACAGGACATGAGCTGGACATCCCCATATGCGAATATGGTTTAAGGATGTCTTTCGTCTTGTCCACAACTCGTGAGGAGTTTTAGGGACCGATTTTGAAGGCACATTGTTCAAAAGATAACATGCGGTTTGTAGTGCATATCCCCAAAAGGATAAAGGCAATGATGAATAACTCATCATGGACCGAATCATGTCCAACAAAGTCCTATTCCTTCTCTCTGCTACGCCATTCTGCTGCGGAGTACCCGGCGCAATCAAATGGGATAAAATCCCATTCTCTAACAAGTGTCCCAAGAACTCATCAGAAAGGTATTCCCCACCTCGATCAGATCGAAGTGCCTTTATGGGTCTACCCAATTGCTTTTCCACTTCAGCCCGAAACTCCCTGAACTTATCATAAGTTTCGCTTTTGTGGTGCATTAGGTACACATACCCATATCTTGAGTAATCGTCAATAAAAGTAACGAAGTACTCATACCCTCCTCGTGCCCGGATGTTCATTGGTCCGCAAACATCACTATGCACAAGTTTTAGAACCCCTTCGGCCCTATTGCCCTTAGACCCGTATGGTCTTTTGGTCATTTTACCCTCCAAACAAGACTCACATTGAGGTATAGATTCCACCTTTAAGTGACTTAAAGGTCCATCCCTTACCAACCTTTGAATCCTATTTAGGTTAATATGGCCAAGGCGCAAATGCCAAAGATAAGTCTTATTAGAGTGAGAAGTTTTAAGTCTTTTTGAGTCATTATCATTTATCTCAGCATTAAGCAATAGGTCCATCTTAGGTTTGATAAAATATAGATTATTTTGCATCCATCCAGAAAAGATAAAAGATTTGTTTTTACGAATCACCACTTTTTCATTAAAAGATACCACGTAGGAGTCTTTAAATAAAGAAGATACAGAAATTAAATTCCTTTTAAATTTAGGAACATAAAAACAATCTCGCAAAATTAAACTCCTATAATTATCAAAATAAAGATGGACATCTCCCACTGCTTCCGCTGAGACCAAGGATCCATCGCCCATCCGAAGCGTTAAGTCTTCACGAAGTAGACTTCTCGTTTCTTTGAATCCCTGCAGAGAAACACAAACATGATTAGTTGCACCGGAATCTATGACCCAAATGTCACTGGATTCCTCAACCAAACAAGTTTCTAAATATAGAAGATCACACCTACCTCCCTTGGAAAGGAAGTCCTTGCAATGCTTCTTTATATGCCCGACCTTACCACAAAAGAAGCACTTAAGCTTCTTTGGGTTCTTCTTCTTCTTCTTCTTGCTCTTGGTAGCAATAGGAATAGAAGACTTCCCACTTTTGGCCCGTTGCTTCTTTCCATTCCCAGAGTTAGGATTGGAACCAGAAGCAGCTACCATATTGGCCTCTCCACCAGCAGGAGACTCCCTGATCAGCAGTTCAAACTCTTGTAACTGTTTCATCAGTTCTGTCAAGGTCATATCCCGTCTATTGCTTAGATTAAAAGTAGCTCTAAACGGAATAAATTCCTTAGACAGAGTCTCAAAGACCATAGTCATCTGAGTTTCAGCATCGATGTCGGCTCCATTGGTTTGAGCCTCAGCGAGGTAACCCATGACCAACATCATGTGCTCCTTTACAGATGTCCCCGGTCTCTGTCGCGCCCCTTGCCGCTTTGTTATGGCCTGGCCTCCAAACATGTCCTCAAGATTATCCAAGATCTGCTTCGTAGTCTCATAATCCTGATGTTGAGCCTGCAGCACGTTATTCATGCTAGCCATAACATAGCAGCGGGCCTGATCATTAGCATCTTTCCAGCGGTCGTATGCTTGGAATTGCTCATTACTTGAGTCTCCCATAGGCTCGGGAGGACAAGGAGTTGTCAGAACATATTTCAGTTTCTCAAAGGAAAGGACGATGTCCAGGTTCCGTTTCCAATCATTATAGTTCTCACCGGTTAATTGGTTTTTGTCAAGTATCGATGATAAAGCGTTTTTAGACATTTTCAATCTACAATAAAGAATCATATACCAAACATAAGCAAACATATATAATAATTTAGTAAGATAACACAATCATGTAAAATCATACAAATGTGTTTATGTGTCAAAACCTTGAAAATATCACAACCTTACAACGATAATTCCCAACTCAGAATTCAACAAGCTCCTAGGGGAGTCATGCCAAATTCAATCAGGAACACGGATCCCCTCCTGATTAATATATGCCATCCAGGACCCGTATGATCCAGCATATACTAATAATCGTTTCTTTGGCCATTAATTTTATTAACAGAGCTCCTAGGGGAGGTTAATAATAAAATTAACGTGAGTGTATAACCACCGTTTTAATATTTTATCCATGATTTATAATCACCACCTAGGGGTGTGCAACCATAAATCATACTAAAATACCTTATCCTTTCAGAGATCCAATCTGGTACATGATAGAAATCCCTTCCTAGGGGTTGGGACCATCATGTTCTTCCTATGGACCAACGATGGAGGCCTTAGGTTCTCTCTTCGAAAACCTTCTCCCACTCAATCTTTTGAAGTCAAGGTTTTATTTTGAAATTATGCATGAACAAATTTAATATGAGCGGCACTCCCTATTCTATATGACATGTTATCAATATACATGGTAAATCATATTATAATGCAGACAAGCAACGCAATCAAGCAAAGCTACAAGCATAATAATAATAATAACCGTAATATTATGGTTCCACCCTAGAGAATAGAAAAACTAAGATTACAAGAGAATAATCGAGACATTTATCGATTCTTCATCCTTGAATCCTCAAGTTGTATCCTTCTTCATGTAATATCCATGTTCAAGTCCTCAATCCCGTATGAATCGAACACTTCATATTTCCGGTCATATCCAAATTTAATGTTTCTCAGAATCATCCCAAAAATAAAATTAAAACTGCACTGGAAAAATTGCACCTTTTCTGGACACCTGGCAGCTCTCGGTCGGCAGGCCGATCTGGGTGATCGGTCTGCCGATCATGGTGGTTCGGCCTGCCGAACATGAAGGTTCGGCCTGCCGAACATGAAGGTTCGGCCTGCCGGCAGAGCACCAAAATTTCTGCCCCACTGTCGGCCTGCCGGACCGTACGTCCGGCCTGCCGATCTGTGACCTTCGGCCTGCCGAACTGTGAGGTCCGGCATGCCGACCGAGCAGAAAACCCTCAATCCAGAAAATACAATTTTAATGCAATTCATCAATTTTATTTTCAACAATTCAAAAAACATAAAATTAGAGACTCAGGAAATACCTGGAGGCGCCATCATCAATCTTTAAGTTCCGACTTCTCGTTCTGTCTTCTCCGAATAATTATTTAATTACAAAATTCTTACAAATTAAAAATTAAATAATAATTCCTAGACGGAGATGATAGTCTGCCATCTAATTACATGAAAAACCTAGATACACATTCTAACCTCTAAGGAACCATAACCGGTATTAATTAATTAATAAATAATTAAACAACAATTTAATCAACCATAATTAATTAATAAACATTCACCATATAATCCATGACAACATATATATTATATAGAAACCTAGAGTGCCATCTCTCTATAAAATTTAATTCAAGCATTGGAGAGATTAAGATCACAAAATTTATGCATATAACATGATCACAAACTTGCAAATTTATGTAAAAACCTCGGCTCTGATACCAATTGTTGGAAACAAAGTGCGCAGTGGAATTTTAAAAATTTTTCATCAGAGTAATTTCCAAAACACAAGTTTGACATGTTATATGTATAAATTAAACAGATCTTACTAACCTCAGTATGCCGAAGAACCTCCGCGACCTGTGTAGAGAAGTAACGTTCCAGAAGAGCCTCAACCAACTGGTCTTCTTTGCTATTCTCTATCCACAACCGGAGTGAGTGTGGGCTCACACGTACAGCTCTTCCACCGGTGACTCTCCTTCCAACCAATAGAGAGAACCCAAAGCTAGTGTTCGTGATTTGTGAACAAAAGCTCTTAGGGAGTTTTCAGATGCTCACTAGAAGAGTATCACTCTTAATCTCTCAAATTGATCTGAGTAAATCATTAGACTCACTCCCTTTTTATACCTATTGGTCCTTGGGGTCAGTCCATATCAGATTAGGTCTCAAAAATCGAAACAGAATCAAGTTCGGATCAATATCTGATAAGATACGCGTGAAAAATGCGTAATCTTAACTGTCGCGGTCGGCATGCCGAACTGTGTGATAGGCAGGCCGAACTGGCCAGTTCGGCAGGCCGAACATTCTGATAGGCAGGCCGAACTGCCGAGAAAAAATCTCCGCGAATCTTTTATTTTCCACCCGAGATTCTAAAGGATAAAGTCTCAGTTTTGATTCAAATAGCCCAATAGAAAAGATATCTGATCAAAACAAACTTTATCAAGATAATCTCTAAGAAAATAAATCAATTCACAATAATTCTACAAGTTTATCTTGTTCTAATTGTCCAAAATTAAAACAACCGATAAACAGACAAGAATTATCCGAACGCCATAATTCAACAAGTTCATCTTGAACTAATTTCTTACATAATTAATTCAACCGATAAACAGACATGAATTATTCGATTCTTATAAATTTTAAACCAATCTGATAAATCCGACATAAGTCACCAATTATTGGAAAAGCACGCCGTGTCGTTACAGGATTTTGTGAGCTAGCAAAGGGGACCAAAATGGACCTATAAAGTTCAAGCTCATGATAATTATGAAACCCAATATCCCAGATATACATTTCACAATTATCAACTCCAACGCTACTCCACTAAAAGCTTGGAGCTGCACTCTCGAACTTTATAGAATTACGAAGCTCGTGTAGCTAAGTCTCCATGACATATCATAGTGTATCGCATCCCCATATGATCATCCATAACCGGCTTAAGGACAAGTTCTGTCTTACCTTCCCGATTATTTTTATCTTACGTTCCATTGTCTCACCATTAGAAAACTTACCATCCAAAGATAGTATACCATTCGGTTACACCTATGTATCCAAATGGTTGAGCGCTCCAGTTTTCCAATTACAGGACAACGCATATAAGAGGATATCATTACTCCTAAAGAGGAGCTATGGATTCCATATCTATGAATAACAAGTCTACGCTACCAAGAGTCATGCCTCCAACGTACCGGTCATGCATGCCACTATAGAGATGTGGGAGTCACCCATTGGTACATCAAAAGACACAAGTCGAGACAACGGGCCCATTATTCATCTCAGGATTAAGATACAATACAAATGATTGTCTAAAGTGAATCGATTTGCCAAGATAGAATTATTAATCCAAATCAATTCACTTTATGTCCCGATCCAACATATCGTCACCTATGACAACGCGCCAATGTTTCTATTCACGGAGTCCAACTCCGATGGCCAAGACAAACCATCTCCCAAAAGGGATATAGACAACATAACAATCTTTACATGAATAAAGCGCCCAACTTTATTCCCTCAATTGCGGATCATATATTTTAGACCATCACCTTAAGAGTCGTGTCTACCGCATAATCATCCCATCATATGCCCAACTCTTAAGGTTTAGACTGACAGTCTCAGACTACTGTTTGCTTATCATACATTCAACAAATATGAACGTAAAGAGGACAATATTTGGTATATATAAACGAATAAATTCTTTATTGATAAAAATGTCTCCAAAAACGTATTACATTTTTACTCCTTAGAGCATACATGTCTAAAAAGGTGTCCTAGCCCGGGCAGACCTTAGCAATGGCCTACACCAGCGCTATATCAGAGTCTCGACTGGAGGACTTGCATGCCGAGTTCAACATCCCAGACGACGTGATCCTTATCGTGCTCGAGGAGAATGATTCACCACTAAGCCACCCGAGGGATGCATAACGCTCTATGCCGAGTTCTTCCGGGCTGGGTTGCGCCTTCCATTCCATCTGTTTCTCTACCGGGCACTTAATGATTTTAACGTGTGCCTGGCTCAATTAAACCTGAACGGTTATAGGTCGTTGATCGGGATGTATGTATTATGGAGGTACCACCAGGCAACCAAGATGCCGCTGGAAGCATTTAAAGAAGTGTTCAAACTGAAGAAGCTTTCTCGACAGTCCAGGTGGTATTATGTCACTGGCTTTAAGAAAGACTTTATTATGGGCAACCTTGACTCAGATAAACTTTAGAAGTACGAGTGGTTCTATGTCGGGGGCAATTATCTAGCCTGGGCCAATGAGGCTGTCCCTAGTGATCAGCTTGTGCCGAGGACGTTCAAATAGGGGCACGTGTGGTCTAAAAGGCCTTGGGCACCAAGCCATGTGATCAAGGCGGTCGAAGACCTGTTCGAGAAGCCAAAAGCGACCAGACAACAGTCCTTCTTGCTCAGGAAGGAAACCCTTTTCGGTTATGGCTGGTTCGGAGAACCCAGCAGAATAAATCCCCCACCGATTTGTCCTACCCTGTCAGTCGAGTAGGTGACAGTCGCCAAGCCTGGTGCCATGGATGTCCTAGGGCCGAGCACTTCCTGATCTGGGTGGCTGACGAAGGAGCCATCATCGTCTAGCTCTGAGGACTCGTCGAGTGCCTCCTTCGATGCGGGGCCACCCGTGGTGAACGAGGACCCCGAGGATGTGATTTGACTCATCAACCCGTCTCGCCAACTCCATATCAGAGGTCAGCCTCGAGTTTTTTTTTTTAATCCATGCCGACCTGAATTTGACTTGAGGAATTTTGGCTTGCAGAAATGTCTTCACGGCCGAGCACCACTGTTGAGAGGCAGGCTATGATGGAGAGCCTCAGGAGAAAGAAGAGGAAGGCCGTGGAGGTCGGGAGGAAGCGCAAGCGAACTCCGAGGACGGAGCTTCCCCCTCGACCTAAGCAGGTACCCAAAACAGTCCAAGAGCTGTCACCCTAGCCTCAAAGGACCAGGGCATCATCGGAGAAAACACCTACCGACGACACCACCGTGGTGTCTTCATAGCACCCCTAGAGAAGACGTCTGAACTATCACCGAATCATCTTGAAACGTCTCAGGGACGTGGTGGCCCAGAAGGACTTCTTGGTGAACCTCCGAGAAGAGGATTTCCAAAGCCTGTCTGATGTGGCTTTTCGATCCGCCGCCACGGTAAGTGCCTGTCTACCCTGAGTTGATCTTCTTACTTTTCGTCCATCGAGCACTGAAGTTTTTTTTTATATATCCTCAGACAAGCGCCCTCTTGCATATGACCTACTCATCCAGGCTGAAAGATTTCAACAAGGAGAAAGAGAGGCATAAGAAGACCTTCCTCAGCAAGTTGGAGGTCAAAAGGAAGCTCGGTGCTAAGAACATCAAGCTAGACCAAATCAAGAAGTCTCTTTCTCAAGCCGAGGAGGAAGCTCGAAAGGCCATGGAGGACGCTGCTCAGGCCAAGGCGGAAGCCGAGGAGGCCTTGAGGGAGGCCGGGTAGGCGAAGGACGAGGCTACTTGGCTCAAAGGGCAACTGGTGGCTTTGTAGGCCGAGCATTAGTGATTTCTAGAGGAGCTCCCCGGGCGTCTCACACAAGCTGTGGTGGAATTCAAGGCATCTCCGGAGTACGTCGACTACTACTACTTCGGCATGACGGACCTCTAGGATCATTTGATCCGGCAGCACCCTGAGGCAGAGGGCTTCGACTGGTCACTCATAGTCAAGCTGAAGTAAGGCGCTGCTCAGCAACAACAAGGCAGAGAGGTTATCAAAATGGATGGCGATGACAACGGAGATGAGCAGAGCACTAGCGTCGGTGGTGACGAGGTAGGCGCAGCTGGAGACGGGGATGGCACTCAGGCCTAATCCATTTTTTGTTTTATTGTTTTGAACGTCTGGGCTCGGGAGGTGCCCGGTTAATTATACCTCCCCACCACTATAAATGAAATTATTTTCTATGTTCTTTGCTTCTTCGATTCTTGCGTACCATTTTTTTTAATTATTTTTTCAAGTGCGATTGTCCTCAGAAAAATGTGTTCATATTTCAGGGTGAGAGGTTTCTCGAGAACATAGTTAGGCCTTCATCTCGTTGAGTTGAAATAGACCTCAGTCTCAAAATCGAATTAGGAATTTAGACCAAGTTTGATGCTCCTCGGGAGGGGCATTCCTAGACAATAGTTTCCCGAGCTTCTGTTTTTTCAATTAAAATTGAGGCCGAGTATATCATCTCGATAACTACCGAGTTCATCCGAGTGGGGAATCCCTATTTACTAGTTGATCCGAGCAGGGATATATTATCCCTGTTTTCTTGGTCAGGCAGAGCACAACAGCGTGTGAATACCCTTACCCTATTGTCCCCCTAGACTTGTCTAAGTTTAAGGAAACTTTACAAGTCTAGAACTTGTTGGACACGTAATTGTGCCGAGCGATTCGTTGGGTGGTCTGTACGACGACAGACTTAGAATCGATAAGTTGCCGATTAGCCCCCCAGTCTCGTTAATTAGGATGACTCTCCCTTGTCGAGAGTTGTTGCCAGGTCCTCCGAGCTAGAGTTTTGGCATCCCTATTCGGGTTTGTTTATTTCCCTCAAACACATTGCTCAATGGAATAGTGTAGGAAATTTACATTTTATTGACGTGTAGTGTTTATATCCCAGCCCTATTCATTAGGCCTAGTTACAAAATAATCATGGCTAGAGGTCAAAAAAAGGTTCTGGCTTCGATCTTAACAAAAGAATCTTTTTAAGAGCTCGGTGTTCCAAGGATGACCAAGCTGGTTCCCTCCATGTCAAATAATTTGTACGTGCCTGGCCCAACAATGCCGATGACCCTATACGGCCCGTCCCACTTTGGACCAAAAGACCCCAAACCGGGTTGTTGAACCGTGACCTTCTTTAGCACCAAATCCCTGATTTTAAAACTCCTCGGTTGGACCCTCTTGTTATAATACCGAACGACTACCTGATTCCGAGCTGCATTACGGATTCCTACCTGGTTTCTTTTTTCTTCAAGTAGGTCAAGCTCGGACATCATGATCTCAACATTCTGAACCTCCTCATAATGTTCGATTCTAAAACTAGGTAGCCCCACCTCGGCCGGGATGACAGCTTCTGCCCCGTACACGAGAGAGAACGGGGTCTCCTCGGTAGCTGTCCGGGCAGTTGTGTAGTAAGCCCAGAGTCCTTGTGGGAGCTCATCGATCCATGCCCCCTTAAGGCCTTTGAGCTTTTTCTTCAAGTTGTCCTTGGTTGTTTTGTTGACTGCCTCCACTTGGCCGTTGCTCTGGGGGTAGCTCAGAGAGGAGAAAACTTTCTTGATACCGAGCTTTTCGCACAGGTAGAGGAGACCAGAGGACTTGAATTATTTGGCATTATCAATCACAATCGTGTGTGGGATTTTGAACCGACAAATGATGTTCTTTCACACGAAGTTGGTACATTTTGCTTCAGTCATGTTGGTACACGGTTCTACTTCAACCCATTTTGTGAGGTAGTCTATGGTCACGATGCAGTACTTGAATTGTGATCGGGCCGAAGGAAGGGGTCTGATCAGATCGATAGCCCACTTCGCAATGGCCACGCCGAGGTTACTGAAGTGAGGGGCTCGGCGTGGTATCTAGGCATCCTTGCAAATTTCTGACATTTAAGGCATTTCCATGCAAAATCCCTACAGTCCTGCTCCATGGTCGGCCAGTAGTAGCCCTACCGAAGACACTTTTGGGCCAACAACCGCCCCTTAGAATGGTTGCCACATAGACCTTTGTGTATCTCCCTCATTAGGTATTCGGCCTCTTTGGGGCTTATGCACTTTAAACACTGCGTGGTATAGCCTCGTCGATATAATCTTCCTCCGATCATCGAATACCGGGCCGAGCTGTTGCGTATCTGACGTGCCTCTTCTCGGTCGTCAAGCAATTCGGCTATGGTTAGGTATCAGATGATCGGGTCCATCCATGAGGTCTCGAGCTCCTCGGCTACATTTGCCACTTCCTTGTGGATGCTTGGCTCGGCTAGTCTTTTAATGGGGACCGAAGTTAGGTCGCTATCACCGAGGACCGAAGCTAGTCGAGCAAGGGCGTCGGCCTCTAAGTTCTCCAACCTGGGAATCTGCTTAAAAGAGTAGGATTTAAATTACCCGAGCAGTTGCTTGACCTCTTGTAAATATGCAGCTATCGAGTCTGCTCGGGCTTGGAACGCTCCGGTGACTTGCTAAACGACAAGCATAGAGTCGCTATGGATGATTATGCTATCTACCCCAAGATCCCTGGCAATTCGAAGTCCGGCCAGGAGTGCCTTATACTTTGCCTCATTGTTTGAGGCCTTGAAGTTGAATCGTGGCACGTAGATCACCTTGTATCTGTTCGGGCTTATTAATATCAGCTCGGCACCTGATCCTTCTATACAGGAAGATCCGTCGACATAAAGTTTCTATTCTAGTCCTGAGGTGGTGCAATCTTCGTTGTAGCTAGGGGTGTTCGTCACTTCCATAGGTGCCTTTTCGGCCAATGGTGTGGCTTGTTCGGCATCGGTGAACTCAGCAATGAAGTCTGCAAAAGCTTAGGCTTTGATGGCCATCCTCGGCACAAAGTGAACATCGTACTGGCAAAGTTCTATCGACCATTTGGCCATGCGGCCTGATATCTCTGGGCTCTGGAGAACTTGTCAGAGAGGGAACTTGGTTGGGACCTTTATTGTGTGGCCTTAAAAGTATGGCCGCAATTTGTGAGTGGAAGTGATTAAGGCAAAGTCCAACTTCTCGAGTGACGGATACTGCTCCTCGGCACCCTAGAATGCACGGCTGGTATAATAGACTGGCTTTTGAGCTCCGTCTTCATCTCGGACTACGACCGAGCTTACGGCCTTCTCAAACACGGCTAGATAGGCAGTTAAAATCTCACCGGGCAAAGGTTTGGACAGGAGTAGAGGTGTGGTGAAATACTTCTTTAGATTTTGAAAAGCTTTCTCACACTCCCTGCTCCACTCAAACCTCCCCTTAATCGCCTTAAAAAATAGATGACACTTGTCGGTAGCCCGGGAGATAAATCTCGAGAGAGCCGCTATCATGCTAATGAGCTTTTGCACGTCCTTTATGGTCTGAGGAGAATGCATGTCAACAATTGCTTGGGCCTTTGCTAGATTGACCTTAATACCTCGTCGGTTGACCAAAAATCTGAGAAATTTGCCCGAGCTTACCCCAAACGCACACTTCATCGGGTTGAGTTTCATCCCATATTCCCTGAGAATATTGAAGCTTGCTCAGAGATTGGCCATGTGGTCCTCCGTTCGGATGGACTTTACGAACATGTTATCCACAAGACCTCCATTGTTTTGTCGATCAGTCAAGCAAATATCTTGTTGACTAGGCGCTAGTATGTAGCCCGGCATTCTTCAGTCTGAAAGGCATCACAACATAGCAGTATAATCCCTAGTCGGTAACAAAAGCCGTCTTTGCTTGATCTTCCTTGGCCATCCTTATCTGATTATACCTGGAATAAGCATCCATGAAACTTAGGAGTTCATGGCTAGCAGTAGCATCGACAAGCTAGTCTATCCAGGGAAGCAAAAAGCAATCTTTCAGGCAAGCCTTGTTCAGGTCAGTATAATCAATGCAGATCTGCCATTTGCCATTTGCCTTTTTGATGAGGACGATGTTTGCCAGCCACTCTAGATATTTGACCTCTCTAATGAATCCTGCCTTGAGGAGCTTTTGGACCTCTTCGTTTATAGCAACATACCTCTCCTGATTAAAAGCTCTCCTCTTCTATATCACTGGCTTGTGGTCGGGTTGGACGTTGAGCCGGTGACAGATCACGCTCGGGTCTATGCTGGGCTTGTCTTCATAGGACCACGCGAACACGTCTCGATACTCGGTAAGAAGCCCCTCTAGGTATGCCCAGATCTCAGGTCTCAACTGGGATCCGAGTTGGACAGTGCGTTCAGGCCTCACAGGGTCTAAAGGGAATGGCACCAAGTCTTCGATCAGGGTGGCCCTTACCTCTTCCTCGGGTAGTTGGGGGTCAAGATCAGAAAGCATCTTGGGCACCAGGTCGACAGGCAGATCCTCCTTGTCGATCGCATAGATGGCCGAGACACTTAGATGCTGAGCTGTCACGGCTCTTATAGCATTAGTGTAACAAGCTCGGGAGTCCTTCTGGGATGAGTGAATTACTCCAACTTCGTCGTCCGTCAGGAACTTCATGGCTAGGTGATACTTGGAGACCATGGCCTTCAATGCGTTTAGCATTGGCCGGCCGATTATGATGTTATACTGAGAGGGCTTGTCGACGACTAGAAAGTTGACGACATGAGCGATCCAAGCAGCTCCTTCTCCAAAAGTCACGGGCAAACTGACCTTTCCTGCTGCTCAGACACAATCTCTTGTGAAGCCGTAGAGCGGGGTCTGGACTAGAACCAAGGTGGCATTACTGATCCTCATCTTATCAAAAGCTTGCTTGAAGAGGATATCGGCCGAGCTGCCGTTATCAATCAGCACTCACCGCACTATGTTGTTGATGATATGCAGTTTGCACACAAGGGCGTCGTTGTGCGGATGAATCAGCTTGTCCGCTTCCTCCTCGGTGAATGTAATCGGAGCAACTTGTTGGCGGAATATTTTGTTAACATGTTCGGACATGTTTATGAACTCGCCTCACTCGATTAGCCAGGCTTCTCTGACATACGCCTGCCGCCCACTCGACGTGTCCCTAGTAACGGACCCATCGAAGATCGTGTGTACGACGTTCAGAGGTTTCGAGGTGTTCCTAGCGTCGGTTCATGAGCGGTTGGGCATGTCTCGGCTAGGCAGATCGTTCCTTCCGGAGGTGGAGCTCAGGGCTATGACTCGCTCAATAAATTCTCATAAATGGCCTTCCTGGACCAGCCTTTCGATCTGGTCCTTCAGCTGAATACATTCGCGAGTGTTGTGCCCCACGTCATTGTGGAACTCGCAGTACCTCGCTTTATGCCGCTTCACTTTGCTGCCCCTAAGCTTAGGCAGTGGTACCAGTAGGTTCATGCCGCTTATGTAACGCCCCTATATGGGGGTTAACAGTTTTTAATGAATTAAAATAAAAATCAAAAATAAAAGTAAAACCTTAAAAATAAAGTTGCCCGAAGCTTAAATAAAAACTCTCAAATTAAAAATAAAAATATAAACAACAATTAAACCACAGTTTAATGCAGTACCTCAAATTTAATAATATAAACTGTCGTCATCATCATTTTAACCCTCAACGCATTTTAATACAGTCACAGAAAGTAACAATTGATGCTTATATTATCATGAAGAACATTCTTAGTAATTGAAGCAGTCCCAACATACATAGCTACATAGCTTCCTCAACTATTTTTCTTATAGCCACCTCACACTTAGTTAGTCCTGAAAATATGAAAATATAAGGGAATGAGCAACAATATGCTCAGTAGGGAAAACCATTACTCACTTTTAGGTTTTTATCATTACCACATTAAAACCTGCATGGTTAGTTAATACTCATCATTATCCAGATTATGAGATTTTTTATAATCACATTCTGTGGATATCATAGTTAATCATTACCAAGTTTTATACATATACATATATACAAATGTTAAAGTTCATCATTATTCCTAGGTACCCACGTTCAATAGAGTATCACTCAACTCATTGAAACCCAAATGGGTGCGCTTGATCACCCTTTAAATATTCCAAGGGTGTTCCAGTGAGGGGACATCAAGCCCCGAGTCCTCACCAAATCGATTCCTGTACAGTGTGTTCTGGGACTTTCGACCCAAGGAAGCGTCATCACCTTCCCCCTATTTTACCTTTTAGGGTATTCGTGCGTAAGGACGTAACCGCCGCTCTTTTCCCATCTCACTATTTCTCTATATTTAATCATTATTTATAGAGTCAGTTTTCCTAACCATGCTTCTCAATTTATAACATATGTCAATTCATTATGTTCCTCACTGTATAATATAAGACGAGTCCATGTCATAGTTTCATATGTGATACTCAAATAATAGCAGTTCAACAAAGTATATATATCTTGCGGTAAAACAATCAATTTTAATTCAATAAAAACTTCACAAAAGATGAGTAATAGAATCCCTACCTTTCAAGCTTATCACCAATCTTTTAATCCCGAAATCAATTAACGTTAACTCCACACTCCCTTGATCCTAAGGCATGTATAAGGACAATTTAAAACTAAAGCACAACATACAACACATTCATGAATAAATCATGTGTAAATCCATCTTACTAGTGTGCCATTAAAGCTTTTATGGAAATCTCTTTTGAATTCCACAGTAAACAATCTTTGTCTTAACACGATATAAAATGTATACAAGTAATCTATATGTTTTAGTCCATAATAAGATTCGTCAATCACTTAGGATAATATTGGAAAGGTTGCAAGACATTAAGGAATTAGGTGGTGAGCAAAGATGGGTTTTTGGTTTAGATTAACAGCTGGTATACCATGGCAAACTGGCAGTATACTTTTGCAAAAAGGATAGGTTCACTATCTATAATCATCACATGAGTTAACATGTGGTTTACTTAACGTAAACATACAGTATATTGCCACTAGCAGGTTTACTAGTTTCCAATCCAAAAATTGAAAAATTCATAGAAAATAAAATACAACTCCGATTTAGGCTTATGATAGCTCGTTAGAAAGCTTAGGATGTCTACTTTTTAAATATATAAACTAATTTATAAAATTCATTTATATTTAATCCTATAATTTCAAGAAAGAACCACAGCCGATAGAGGTATTATAAAATTTAATAATATAAATTTTCTGTCTACGGCATATACACTTAGACTTTATACATATGTTCTAAAATAGCAACAAAACATATACTCAGGTTTGAGAATGAAAATTTGAATAATCCTTGAGTATATATAAAAATTATATATGAAAGACTAAATTTGTTCATAAGATTCTAACCTCGGATTATGGCTAGTTGGAAGCTTGAAATGGCTTCAAAACAAGTTCCTCGACTTCGGTATGGCTGAAATTCTTGCTCAAATGGAGGTGATGGTGGCTGATTTTTATGGCTGCCTTGAAGAAGTTCTCTAAGTATTTTGCTTCAGCAAGGAAATGAAAAGAAGAGTGTGGGAACCGTGGAAGAAAAAAAAGAAGAAAAGATGAAGTCTTTGCAGAGAAGTGATAAAAGCAATTATGGAGGAGACATGTTAAAGCATGACACGGAGGAAATAAAGAAAAGGAGCGTCAAAAGTAGTTGGGAAAGATATCCTTATGTCTCCTTTGGACACTTTAACCCACATAATGCCAAAATGACATTTTTGAAATTTATTAGAAGTTCCAAGACTTTTCAGTAAACATACTAAATAAGCATAGGAGAATTTTAGAAAATTTAAAAATAGATAAAAATAAATATTGTGAAATGGATTTTAAATGAAGCAAATTTTTGGTTGGCATACTAAAAATTAATTTAATTACCTTAATACCCGTTAAGAGAATAACAGGTGTTATAGCTTACCCGGGCGAGCACCTCGTCGATGGTCGCCACCAATGGCGTGTAGCTTTAGAACTTGCCGGTCGGCATCTTTGGCTTCTCGGGTTTCTTTTCCTTTTTTTGCTTCTTGTTTTGGTCAGCATTATCTTGCTCCAATGCCTTCTTTTGTTTCTTGTCCTTCTTGGTCCCGTTGGGGCTACCCTTATCCTTGCGGCTTTTCATGTATTCCGCAGCATCGATGTACCTCTAGGCGTAGCCGAGCATTTGTGAAAACACGCTTGGCTGCTCGAAGGCCAACGATCAGGTTAGTTTTTTGTCTCGAAGGCCCCTTACAAAAACATGCTTGAGGGTCTCATCTTCGACGTGTTTGACCTCCAGAGCTGCCCAGATAAACCGGTTAATATAGTCTCGGATGTTGTCGTCCTATTGCTTGATGGCATATAGATATGTAATCTCTTTTCTCTACGTTTTCGTCATAGAGAAGGCTACCGAGAAGGCATCGGCAAGCTGTCGAAAAGAATAAATAAAGGTTGGTTCAAGTCTTCGAAACCATTGCCGAGCAGGTCCAGTCAAGGTCAGCGAAAAGGCCTTGCACATTGCCGCGTCGCTGGCATTCTAGAGGAGCATGTGTCCTTGGAATAGTTCGACATGCTCATCCGCATCTGCGGTCCCATCATAGGCCTTAATTTGTGGGACTTTGAATTTAGGCGGCATAGGGGCTCGCATTAGAGTGTCCAAAAATGGTGGATCCAAGGCTCCTACTTCATCCAAGCCGAAGCGATTGTTTCGAATTCATCGATTTGGCATTGTAATGCCCGAAACTGGCGACTGTTCGTGTCTTCAAGCAATTCGACCCTGTAGGGTGCTCTGCCCTCCACGTGGTCACCGGCTCTAGGCTGGCGATTTTGACGCGCTTCTCCCTGGCATCCTAGTCGATTGAACACTGATGCTCGAGAAACTTGGGGTGATGGAACCCGTGCTACTTGAGGGCCGAGACGACCTTCTTGGACTAGTCTGTTATTGGCCAAGGCGCCACGTGTGGAGCCTCTTGAGTGCTCGAAATTGGCTTCTTCACGGTTGGCTGTATCCCGTCCTACCCGACCTCCAGCCTGGTCAGCCGGAGCTGGAGGTAGCAGAGCAGGTGCGGTCTGACGTTGAGCCTGTTGCTCAAGCTGCTAAGTTAGGATCCGAACTGCGTTTGTAAGCGCTCGGATTGGTTCCTGAGCAACTAGGTTCTCTGCTTGTTCAGCCATGGCCATGCTTCCCTGCCCCCCGGACAGGGGCCTTGTTGCCCAGGGGTGGCCCCTAGGCCTACCTGGGTTAGGTTGTCGATTTCTTGCATTTCCCGACCCCTCCTATTGGGCAGCATCATCTCTGGCATTGCCTCGAGTCACCATCTCAGTTCTTGGAGGTAGCGTGGCTGGTGTCTGAATGAAGGCATAGGCGCCCCTCCTTCTAGCTCCAAAATGTTGATGCTTACTGTGGTCCAGCGTCATATCAACATCACATGTGGCTACGCATGGTGTCCGGCTCTTCCCGACTCGCCTCTGCCCGGTCGGGCGTACCTGTAACAAGAAGAGGGACTCTTCAAAGGTGAGAGAAAAAGTTGTCAGTCAATAGACAAGGGCTCTTCGATGTTCAAGGCAGGGGTTGCTCGGTAGAGGACGGGAGCTTTGTTAGGTGGGAAGGAGCCTCTCTCTCTAGAATGCAATAAATACATCCTATTTATAGGCCACCACTTGGACTGGGTGCCAAGTGAGTTTAGCCCATAACCCGGGTGTCACATTAAGGTGTGTCAAGCAATAGGTGACAAGTGTCACGTCCCTCCGTTGATGGATTGGTTTCCATTGAACGGTGAGTCATTTGTTGTTTGTTGGCCTATGGTGGCGAGTAGCAATCCACTTTGTGAAAGAGAATAATCCGACCCAAGTTGGTGCATAGCCCGAGGTGGCAACCTGCTGGGGGTGCAGCCCTAGGGGATCTGAGAAGCACCTCAGACGCAACACATGTTGTTGTCGGGGTGCAGCCCTGGTAATTTGCTCAAAGTAATCTTGAGCTAATTGGTATCAATATTAATTAAATTAAACAACAATCCCTGGCAATGGCGCTAATAACTTGTTGCGAAAAATCCGCAAGTGTACAAAATTATGGGCAAGTAATAAATTAGTGAGTATTAAGAGTTTCCTACAAGAATTGCGTTAGTTTAACTAAGTACTAAAATTGGTCAACTTTAAAATTATTTGAACGACTAAAAATAAAATAGAAAAAATAATAAAACAAAATATAAATAAAAAATAAAAATGACACAAAAAAAAATAAAAACTAGGTCATCCGATTTCACCAAAACTAATCTAATTTAATTCATTATTTTTACTAATATTGTTTATTACAATACTTGAAGGATGAGTAACCCTAACCTATTCAACGCTCTCTTCCAAGTTACACCAAACCTAATATATTAACTCACTATATTTTTATGTGAATTTAAATATATTAGAATTTATTAAGATTTATGGTTCTTTAATAGTCCACGCAAGTTAGGTTGCCATATTCATATGCCCCATGTAACCTACAATGTCTACCATAAGAAGCTATTCCTAGAAATCTCTTTCCGGTCTCATTATAGGTCTCCTAATCAACTAATTGGTGATCAAACTATTAAAAGCATTTAGAACAATAATAAAAACTCAACATAGAGCAATAAACTCTTAGAGAATAAATCTTTGAAAGCAAAAATAAAAAAAATAAATTAAAATAGAATTAGTAATTTCATAGCCTTAACAAAGGAAAATTTGTAACACCCTAAATTTTAAGCTAGGGGTCTAGTTTAGATTATATAAATAAGTTTTTTTTTTTAATGTAATGTGCACTATATGTATAAGTTGCAATGTTTGGTGGCCGTGGATGACTTTGAGAAAGTGGATGTGTGTTTTTGTTGTGGTATAATTTTGACTTATTGGCATATTATCTTCACTTTCCTTATTCCATATGGGAAACTAGTTGGTTTTTCTTTATTGTGATTGGATTTTATGATAAGATTTCCTATATTATCTTCAATCTTTTTAATTCTTTTATAATTGATTTATTCACTTATTTGGAATCCTACACATGTGGTAGGTCAAGGTAATATCATTATGTTCCCAAGTGAATCATTGACTTAGGCTTTCCTTTAATTTCTCTCTACCTTTCTCTCACCCGAATTGCTCTCTCCTTTTATATCTCCCACAAATCCTCTCAAACCCATTTAGGAAGTTATCAATTCTTTTACATATTTGTTACGCCCCAGAGTACGGAAGGTGACGTGGTGAATTATTTAAATTAATTAAAAGAGGAATTTAATTAAAATCAAGAATTTTAGGGGTTAAATCAAATATATAAAAATGTAAAAGTTTCAAAATAACATTGTATAAAAGAGTTCATAAACATTAAGCAGGTGAAATCATTAAGCGAATAATAAAATGATAAAGAACTGCGAGTATAGGTCCCATTGACCCGCAACTTGTGCACACACATAGTATTGATAATATTATTATAATAATACAACCACAGTCCAAGCATAAAGAAAGTTAAAAACACTACATGCCTTGTTCAAATAATACAAATAATCTACTAATCCTTCTACTGCTCCTGAGTTCTGTCCGTTGAGTCCTCTCTGAACCTAAGTGGGAATCCACCTAGAGGGGGAAATTTAAAAACAAACAAAATGTGAACGAAAGGCTCAGTAGGACTATATTTTAATAAATTATTTAATTTTAAAAAAAAATCTCACTATTCAGGGAATTATTTAAAAGAAACCTTGAATCAATAAATTTAAAAAAACCGCTCTTACCCAAAACAGTTTATTCGGTCGACCATAAATACATTATTTTCTTTTCCTAGGCAAACCACATGAATATCACTACCGTAGTGGCCCATTTGGGTTTCGGGACCTGCCCCCAAGGTCAATCGCTACACGACTTGATCTCTGATATGGCATCATGCCCTTATATTCATTTCTAACATTATTCAAAACCCATTTACCAGATGTTTTCATTATCATTTATTATGAAGTTCATCTCCGTTCATGGTTTACAAAAAAAAATACAACCGATAAATTCCATTTTCAATCAACCGTTGAAAACATTTTTATAGAAACCTTTTTCAAAGCCAAATCATTTTGAAACTGGGTTACCAAAAAAAGGGCAGAAGTCCTACATCAATACTCATGCCGATGCCCCACACCATAATCTCGGTCCGCTATACGTTAGCTCTGCGAAACCACGAACGATCCTAGATACACACTTAGTCGATCAATATCTAGTTTGAGAAACTCTATGTTACTAAACCATTTCATGATTTCCTAGTGTGCCATTTGTATCTTTAAAATCATTTTACAAGGTTGGAATTTCAATTGGGCTTCAAAACAGTGAAAACGGGTGAAAAAATCACAAAATTTTCCCATGCCCTGCCGGCCTGCTGGACGCCCCTCCTTGGCCGGCTGAACTGTGTCGGAAACCAAGTCTGGTCGGCCAAACATATTCTAGGTTCAGCCTGCCGAACGGATAAGTCCAGCCTACCGATCCTTTGAATCCGGCCTGCCGAACACGTAGTTCGGCCTACCGAACTGGAAAAACCTAGAATTTCCAACCACGGGTTTTGGGTTTCCCAAAACTCAAATCTTGATTTTAACCTGTTTTTCTCAAGTCCCAGACATAGAAAACAATAATAGATGATAGAAAAACATAGTAGAACATCTTTAAACTCATTTAAACAAGATTTAAACACAAAAATCCCAAAAATCTGAAAATAGGAGAAAATGAGGAAAAATGAAAAATCTTGAATCTAATCCGTTTTTCTTCAATCCAAGCTTAGATTCTAGGTGTTCTAAGTTCCTTTAACTCAAATCAAGGGTTTTCTAAGCTCAAACAAACTTAGATTTCAAAAATGCACGAAAATTGAAAATTTTGAAAAAGTTTAGAAATTTCAAAAACTAACCTCGAATTCAAGCTTCAAACCACGTTTTTGGTTGTTCAATCGAGCTCTCGAGCCTCCAATCCACCAAAACCCAAAGCTTGAACTTGATTTGATTCAAAACTTTGAGGAAAAATTGAGAGAGAAGAGAGAGACCGAGAGGGAGAGAGTGAGAGAGACTCACGGGTGAGAGAGAGAAGGAGAGAGAGAGTGAACCAAAGAGAGGGATTGGAGAGAGAATAAATAAAGAGAAACGGTGAACGGTTTTACTGTGTGAAAACCAAGTGCCACCCACGGTTTTGTAAAACGGAATATTTTTAACATTTTACAAACGGTTGTGTTTTAAAACTCAAAACAACATTTTAAAACAATAAGAAATCATTAGAATTTATTAAATTAACAAAACAACCTAAAATTCAAAATTTAACCAAATGATCAAATTAATGTTGAAACATTAATTATGGCACACTAATTCATCATTTACATTACAATATCATTAAATTAATTTCGGGGTGTTACAACTCTCCACCTCTAAAAGTAATTTCACCCTCAAAATTTACAACTCAATTTAGAAACAAAACAAATGCGGATACAATTCCCGCATACTCGACTCTAGTTCCCAAGTGGCTTCATCAACCCCGTGATGCTACCACACGACCTTTACCAACGGTATCTCATGATGACACAAGCTGATCACTTTTTGATCGATGATCTGAATCGGCACTTCCTCGTACGTCGTATCTTCCCGAACCTGCACATCGTGAAATGAAACTATCTTACCATGCTTAGGTGGACACTTCCTAAGCATCGACACATGGAACACATCGTGAATATGAGAGAGTTCGGATGGAAGGTCAAGCCGATATGCAACCACACCAATATGCTGAGTGATCTCGAACGGTCCAATATACCTCAGTGCAAGCTTCCCACTCACTCCGAACCACATAGTTCCTTTACGAGGCGATACCTTCAAGAGAACGAAATCTCCTACTGCAAACTCTAAGGGTCTATGTCTCCTATCTGCATAACTCTTCTGTCGACTCTAAGCTGCCCTCAATCGATCTCGAATCACGATGACTTTCTCGTTGCTATCACGGATCTCATCCGGCCCAAGAATAACCCTGTCTTCCGGCTCTGCCCAACACACCGGTGACCGACACGGTCGCCCATACAATGCCTCAAACGGTGCCATACCAATACTCGCCTGATAGCTGTTGTTGTACGCGAACTCCGCTAGATGCAAATATTTCTTCCAATTCCTGCCGAAGTCTAACGCACAGGCACGGAACATATCCTCGAGAATCTGAATAACACGCTTAGACTGCCCATCAGTCTGAGGATGGAATGCCGTACTGAAGTTCAAATCCGTACCTAAAACCTCCTGAAAACTCCTCCAGTACATAGCATTAAACCTGGTGTCTCGATCAGAAGTGATGGACAAAGGAACTCCATGCAACCTCACTATGTTCTGCAGATACAAATCCTCAAGAATCTTCCTCGAACATGTCGACCTGAACGGAATGAAATGCACCGATTTCATCAACCTGTCGACCACGACCCAAACTGCATCATGTCGCTACTCCGTCCTCAGTAAACCTGTGAGAAAATCCATCATCACATGCTCCCATTTCCACCTTGGAATAGGAAGCGGCTGAAGCTGACCTGCAGGCTTCTGATGCTTGGCTTTCACCTGAAGACACGTCGTACACTTTGCCACGTGTTCTTTTATCTTTCTTCATGCCTTTCCACCAATATTGCCTCTTCAAATCACGATACATCTTTGTGCTCCCCAAATGAATGGCGAACTAAGACCTATGGGCTTCGTCCAAAACGGCTTTTGTCACCTCGGTGATAGCTGGAACTGCAAGACGCTCCTGGAAATACAACGATCCATCTGCATGAACTCTCCATTCTTCAAACCGCTCTCTGTTCTGAATCCGTATCCAAATCCCCTGTAAATACTGATCCTGCTACTGATTTTGCTTCCCCATCTGAACAAGAGCTAGGGTCGCCTCCACATGATATACCAAAACTCGATCATAGTCTTCATGATACCGTAGCCCATACTCCCTCACTGTCGCATCCCTACTCTAGTCCTCAAGAGCCAAACAAGCGAGAATCCCTGAAGACTTCCTGCTAAGCGCATCCACGACCACATTAGCTTTCCCGGGATGATACTGCAACTCAAAATCATAATCCTCCATGTACTCTATCCATCTCCACTACCTCAAATTAAGATCCGTCTGAGTGAACAGATACCTCAAACTCTTATGATTGGAGAAGACCTGAAATGTCGCTCCATACAAATAACACCTCCAAATCTTTAGCACGTGAATCACTATCGTGAGCTCCAAGTCATGAGTAGGATAATTCCGCTCGTGAGGTCGTAGTTGTCTTGATCCATACGCAACCACGCGTCCATGCTACATCAACACGCACCCAAGTCCATGCCCTGAAGCATCTGCGTAAACCTCATACGGCTCGTCACTGCTAGGAATAACCAACACTAGGCCTGAAGTTAACCGGTTCTTTAATTCCTAAAAAGTAAGCTCACATTCTTCACCTCACTCAAACCTGACATTTTTCTTGATCAATCTCGTCAACGGAGCTGCAATCTTCGAAAAATCCTTTACAAATTTCCTGTAATAACCAGCAAGACCTAAGAAGCTACGAATGTCTGCTACATTCCTTGGTCGTTCCCATTCCACTATGGCTTCAATCTTGGACGAATCCATAGAAATACCATGCTTAGAGATGACATGACCCAGAAATTTGACCCCAGTCAACCAAAACTCACACTTTTCCCTCTTGGCATACAACTGGTGCTCACGCAGAGTCTGAAGCACGATCTGGAGATGCTGCTCATGCTCCTTCCAAGTCTTAGAATACACTAGAATGTCATCGATGAACACGATCATGAACTGATCCAGATACGGCCTAAATATCTTGTTCATCAAATCCATGAAAGCTGCTGGAGCATTTGTCAACCCAAACGACATAACCAGAAACTCAAAATGTCCATACCGGTTCCTAAAAGCTGTCTTGGGAATATCCTCTTCCTGAATCCTAAGTTGATGGTACCCCGACCGCAAATCAATCTTTGAGAAGTATCGCGAACCTCCCAATTGATCAAACAACTCATCAATCTTGGGCAAGGGATACTTATTCTTCATTGTAACACGATTCAGCTGCCGATAATCTACACACAACCTGAGAGTCCCATCATGTTTCTTAGCAAACAAAACCGGTGCCCCCCACAGAGATGTGCCATTTCGAATATACCCTTTATCAGCAAGCTCCTGAAGTTGCTTCCTCAATTCTTTCATTCTTGTCGGCGTCATCCGATAAGGTGCTATAAAAATCAGAGCTGTCCCCAGAAACAACTCAATACCAAACTCGATTTCCTAATGCGGTGGTAATCCTGGCAACTCGTCGGGGAAGACATCCTCGAACTCATCAACCACCAGAATTGCTACACTTCCTCTCAAAGCATAGGGCTCGCACTCTAGATTCGCAAGAAAAGCACAACAAACCAGATTTCCTCGCCCTTCTAGACACGACTTTATGAGACACTCACTCATTAACCAATCACCACCACCCTGGTAGGTGATCATTGTCCCCCTATCAGACACTAGGGTTACTTTTCTAAGTTGGTAGTCTACAACTGCATTATACCTGGACAACCAGTCCATTCCTAGAATTACATCATATGAGCTCATGGGGAGTATAATCGAATCACTTTTCAAAATCTCATCCTTAATCTTTATTTTACAAGATTTACACACACAATTCACACACACCCGCCCCAAGGGAGAAGTTATGACTAGGGGTTCATTAAACTCTTCTATGTCTAATCCCAAGGCATGTACAAAAGAACTTGAAATGAGAGAATGAGAGGCACCTGTATCAAATAAAATGCGAGCTAAAGATTGAGAAACTAAGATCAAACCATCGACAACCGCGTTACTGGTCTTAGAATCTGAACCCCCAGATGCCATTGCATGAACCTGCACTAGTGCCTTCCCTTTTCCTCTACCAACATTGCTAAGCCCTGGATTATTCTGCCGATACTACTGAGACGGAGAGGACTGCACACTAGCTGCACTCGGCGCTCGATACTGAGGGACGCTACGCTGGAAATACTGCGGTTGTTGCCCTCATGCCGGATATGAAAACTGTTAAGGAGAGAACTGAGGATACTGCAACTGCAGATACTATTGAGGCTAAGGTAGGGTCTGAGGCTGAGACTGACGACTGGCATCTTCTCCGGTCTGAGATCCAAGATGGGCACTCCTGATCGGGCAATTCCTCTTGATGTGTCCTAGCTGCTGACAAAAATGACAATGGAAGCTGCAGGGATTACTGCGCTCGTTACCAGATGAACTGCTGCTGCCACTGTTCGTGCCACCCTGTTTGTTCTTCCCCAGAGTTGGACGGCTACTGGTGCTCTTCCTACCGCTCCTCTGTGATCCTCCTGAAGCCTTTGCTTGATCCTCACAATACTGCGCATAATCATTCTCCACTGATATTGCTGACGACACAAGCTCTCCAAAACTCCTAAGTCACAAAGCAACAACCTGTCGCCAAATAGGAGCCTTGAGCCCTTCCTGAAACTTAATGCACCTCTCGCGTTCTGATGCCACTGCTGATGGAGCAAACCTAGCCAACTCATTAAATCTTGCCTCATATTCCTGAACTGACAAATCATCCTGCTGCAACCTATAGAACTCAGCCGCCTTCTGATCTCTATACCCCTGCAGAAAAATACCGGTCATAGAACAGCTTCTCGAATCTGTCCCAACTGATATTGCCATCGCGTTCTAAACGGTTAGCTTGTTTCCACCAAGTATTAGCACCACCCTCGAGCTTATATGTAGCAAATTCCACACGGTACTCATCAGGCACACCAAGGGCATCCAAATGCTTCACAATCGAGTCTAGCCAATATTCTGCCAACTACAGATCCCCATTACCATCAAAAGTCAGAATAGACACACATCAGCTGTCGAACGACGCCTAGGTGCCATCCTCTCACTTCTAAAAACAAAATTTAGACTGTCAGAGGTATTTCATTGTCATACCTATGTGTGCACAATTCCCAAGGTTCATAACCTTGAGCTCTAATACCATTATGTCACACCCCGGAGTACGGGAGGTGACGTGGCGAATTATTTAAATTAATTAAAAGACAAAGTTAATTAAAATCAAGAATTTTAGGGGTTAAATCAAATATATAAAAATGTGAAAGTTTCAAAATAACATTGTATAAAAGAGTTTATAAACATTAAGCAGGTGAAATCATTAAGCGAATAATAAAATGATAAAGAACCACGAGTATGGGTCCCACTGACCCGCAACTTGTGCACACACATAGTACTGACAATATAATAATACAACCACAGTCCAAGCATAAAGAAAGTTAAAAACATTACATGCCTTGTTCAAATAATACAAATAATCTACTAATCCTTCTACTGCTCCTGAGTTCTATCCGTTGAGTCCTCTTTGAACCTAAGTGGGAATCCACCTAGAGGGGGAAATTTAAAAACAAACAAAATGTGAGCGAAAGGCTCAGTAGGACTATATTTTAATAAATCATTTAATTTAAAGAAAAATCTCACTATTCAGGGAATTATTTAAAAGAAACCTTAAATAAATAAATTTAATAAAACCGTTCTTACCCAAAACAGTTTATTCGGTCGACCAGAAATACATTATTTTCTTTTCCTAAGCAAACCACATGAATATCACCACCGTAGTGGCCCAGCTGGGTTTCGGGACCTGCCCCCAAGGTCGATCGCTACACGACCCGATCTCTGATATGGCATCATGCCCTTATATTCATTTCTAACATTATTCAAAACCTATTTACCAGATGTTTTCATTATCATTTATTATGACGTTCATTATGAAGTTCATCTCCGTTCATGGTTTACAAAAAAAAAAAAAAAAATACAACCGATAAATTCCATTTTCAATCAACCGTTGAAAACATTTTTATAGAAACCCTTTTCAAAGCCAAATCATTTTGAAACTGGGTTACCAAAAAAAGATAGAAGTCCTACCTCGATACTCGTGTCGATGCCCCATACTGTAATCTCGGTCCTCTATACGTTAGCTTCGTGGAACCACGAATGATCCTAGATACACACTAAGTCGATCAATATCTAGTTTGAGAAATTCTATGTTACTAAACCATTTCATGATGTCCTAGTGTGCCATTTGTATCTTTAAAATCATTTTACAAGGTTGGAATTTTAATCGGGCTTCAAAACAGTGAAAACGGGTGAAAAAATCACAAAATTTTCCCATGCCCTGCCAGCCTACTAGACGCCCCGCTTCGGCAGGCCAAACTGCACAGTTTGGCCTGCCAGAAACCAAGTCTGGTCGGCCGGACATTTTCCAAGTTCGGCCTGCCGAACGGATAAGTCTAGCCTGTCGATCCTTTGAATCTGGCCTGCCGAACTGGAAAAACCCAAATTTTCTAGCCACGGATTTTGGGTTTCCCAAAACTCAAATCTTGATTTTAACATGTTTTTCTCAAGTCCCAGACATAGAAAACAATCATAGATGATAGAAAAACATAGTAGAACATTTTTAAACTCATTTAAACAAGATTTAAACACAAAAATCCCAAAAATCCAAAAATGGGAGAAAATGAGGAAAAATGAAAAATCTTGAAACTAATCCATTTTTCTTCAATCCAAGCTTAGATTCTAGGTGTTCTAAGTTCCTTTAACTCAAATCAAGGGTTTTCTAAGCTCAAACAAACTTAGATTTCAAAAATGCACGAAAATTGAAAATTTTGAAAAAGTTTAGAAATTTCAAAACAAACCTGAAATTCAAGCTTCAATCCATGTTTTTGGTTGTTCAATCAAGCTCCCGAGCCTCCAATCTACCAATACCCGAAGCTTGAACTTGATTTGATTCAAAACTTTGAGGAAAAATTGAGAGAGAAGAGAGAGACCGAGAGGGAGAGAGTGAGAGAGACTCACGGGTGAGAGAGGGAAGGAGAGAGAGAGTGAACCAAAGAGAGGGAGAGGAGAGAGAATAAATAAAGAGAAACGGTGGGCAGTTTTACTGTGCAAAAACCAAGTGCCACCCACGGTTTTGTAAAATGGAATATTTTTAACATTTTACAAACGGTTGTGTTTTAAAACTCAAAACAACATTTTAAAACAATAAGAAATCATTAGAATTTATCAAATTAATAAAACAACCTAAAATTTAAAATTTAACCAAATGATCAAATTAACGTTGAAACATTAATTATGGCATACTAATTCATCATTTTACATTACAATATCATTAAATTAATTTCAGGGCGTTACAATATTATTTCCATCATTCCTATTATTCTCTCCACTTACCTTATTTCACGTCTTCCTTTTCTTCTCTTTCTTTATTTGCTACCAAGAGTGAGAGTGAAAGAAGATCAGAGAATGAAAGAGTTAAAGAAAGAATGATATTACAGAGACATGTCTATGTGAGACTTAAGAAATGAGGGGATGAACCGTGAGGGAATAAGGAAGAAACCAAGAAGAGAAAAAGAAAGAAAAGAATAAGGAAACACAATATTTAAGGAGACATATGAATGCATGAGGAGAGAATAGAAAATCATGAAGGTGTTCATTTGCTTCCAACAGAATATGATGGGATATATTATGTGATGTGAAGAATGAATGAATGATGATGTATATAATCTAAGATGATCATGACTAAACGGTTTGTGTAAGTATACCCTCCACTGCATCACTTGAACTGTAGTATGTTTTAAAGCATGTTTTTAAAGTTATATATTTTGCTATGATGAATATGTTTAAAGATGTTTTTATGATTTTTCATGAGTATGATGTGAACTCTCTTGTTGTCATGAACTAGTCACGTTATTCATATTTATATGGTCAAATCCTTAAGGAAGATGTAAGTTCCAAGATAGGGACCATTCATGTATGCATGTTATGGGTTCTGACTGCTTAAGATTAACGTTATGCTACGGGCCCGAAAACCTAAAAGTAATATATGTTTATGAAAGTATGTTTTTATGTGGAACTACCATGGTTTACTTACTAAGCATTATGCTTATATAGTTCTCGTGATGCAGGTGAGCTTCCAAGAAAAGATGTAGATGACTGAGCAAGAATGGTCCAAGGTCCCATGACAAGTCTAAGATGCAATATTTATTTCTAAGTATTTCTTTGATGTTATTAGAAACTAAGAATTGTTATTAAGGACATTTAGGGATTTTTTTTTTTAGCTTTTGTATAAGTGTTGTAATCTTAATATTTTCGCTCCTAATGATATGATAATTTCTGCATTAAGGTTGAGTTAAGGTTTGATTATTTTTCCTATAGTGTCTATGATCGGTCAGCTGAACAATGATGATCAGCCTGTTGATCTTAGCAAAGTTTGAACCTCAGTTGTGCCAAGTCTCGGGCGGCCTGCCGGTGGTTGATTTCTGGCCTGTCGATGTTCGGACTGCCGATAATAAATTTCAAAAATGTCATTTTGGCATTATGTGGGTTAAAGTCTCTAGAGGAGACATGAGGATGTCTTTCCCAACAACTCTTGAACCTCCTTTTCTTTATTTCCTCCGTGACATGCTTCAACATATCTCTTCCATAATTGCTTTTATCACTTCTCTTCAAAGACTTCAACTTTTCTTCTTTTTTCCTCCACGGTTCCCACACTCTTATTCTCATTTCCTTGCTGAAGCAAAATATTTAGAGAACTTCTTCAAGGCAGCCATAAAAATCAGCCACCATCACCTCCATTTGAGCAAGAATTTCAGCCATACCGAAGTCAAGGAACCTTTTTTGAAGCCATTTCAAGCTTCCAACTAGCCATAATCCAAGGTTAGAATCTTATGAACAAATTTAATCTTTCATTTATAATTTTTTTGTTTTTTATATACTCAAGGATTATTCAAATTTGTGTTCTCAAACTTGAGTGTATGTTTTGTTGCTATTTTAGAACATATGTATAAAGTTTAAGTGTATATGCCGTAGACAGAAAATTTATATTGTTAAATTTTGTAATACCTCTATGGGCAGTGGCTTTTTCTTAAAATTCTAGGATTAAATAAAAATAAATTTTGTAAATTAGTTTGTATATTTAATAAGTAGACATCCTAAGCTTTCTAACGAGCTATCATAAGCCTAAATCGGAGTTGTATTTTATTTTCAATGAATTTTTTAATTTTTGGATTGGAAACTAGTAAACCTGCCAGTGGCAATATACCGCCCGTTTACGTTAAGTAAACCACCTGTTAACTCAGTGTGATAATTGCAGATAGTGAACCTATCCTTTCTGTAAAAGTATACTGCCAGTTTGCCATGGTATACCAACTACTAACCTGAACCAAGAACCCATCTTTGCTCACCACCTAATTCCTTAATGTCTTGCAACCTTTCCAATATTATCCTAAGTGATTGATGAATCTTATTAGGGACTAAAACATATAGATTACTTGTATACATTTTATATCATGTTAAGACAAAGATTGTTTATTGTGGTATTCAAAAGAGATTTGCATAAAAGCTTTAATGGCACACTAGTAAGATGGATTTACACATGATTTATTTATGAATGTGGTTGTATGTTGTGCTTTAGTTTTAATTGTCCTTATGCACGCCTTAGGATCAAGGGAGTGTGGAGCTAACGTTAATTGATTTCGGGATTAAAAGATTGGTGATAAACTTGAAAGGTAGGGATTCTATTACTCATCTTTTGTGAGGTTTTGGTAAATTAAAATTTTGTTGTTTTATGTTGTAAAATATGTATATTGTATTGCGAGAAACATAATGATTTGACATATATTATAAATTGAGAAGCATGATTAGGAAAATTGACTCTATAAATAAAATTGAATATAAAGGAATGGTAAAATATGAAAAGGGCGGTGGTTATGTCCTTAGACACGAATACCCTAAAAGGTAAAATAGGGGGAGGGTGATGACACTTTCTTGGGTCGAAAGTCCCAGAACACACTGTATAGGAATCAACTTGGTGAGGACTCGAGGCTTGATGTCCCCTCACCGGAACACCCTTGGAATATTTAAAGGGTGATCAAGCATGCCCATTTGGGTTTCAATGAGTTGAGTGATACTCTATTGAATGTGGGTACCTAGGAATAATGATGAACTGTAACATTTGTATATATATGTATATGTATGAAACTCGATAATGATTAATTATGGTATCCACGGAATATGATTATAATAAATCTCATAATTTGGATAATGATGAGTATTAACTAACCATGCAGGTTTTAATGTGGTAATGATAAAAACCTAAAGGTGAGTAATTGTTTTCTCTACTGAGCATATTGTCGCTCATTCCCTTATATTTTTATCTTTTAGGACTCACTAAGTGTGAGGTGGCTACAAGAAAAATAGTTAAGGAAACGATGTAGCTATGTACGTTGGGACTGCTTCAATTACTAAAAATGTTCTTTATGATAATGTAAGCATCAATTGTTACTTTTTGTGACTGTATTAAAATGCGTTGAGGGTTAAAATAATGATGACGATTGTTTATATTATTAAATTTAAGGTGCCACATTAAACTGTGGTTTAATTGTCATTTATATTTTTATTTTTGATTTGAGAGTTTTCATTTAAGCCCTGGGCAACTTTATTTTTAAGGTTTTACTTTTATTTCTGATTTTTATTTTAATTCATTAAAAACTGTTAACCCCCATATAAGGGCGTTACAGAATTTTTGGTATCAGAGAGGAACGATTCTCGGGGATTTTAGTTTGTCATGGGACCAAGAACTCAGTCAACTAAGTGTTATGATAGTTTATGGGTCTATATCTATATGTTCAATTTGAAGATAAGATAGGATGTATGTTAAGTTTTGAGGTTTTAGAATAGCTAAATTTCGAGGACAAAATTTTTATAAGAAAGGGGGAATTGTAACACCCCAAATTTTAAGCTAGGGGTCTAGTTTAGATTATATAAATAAGTTTTTTTTTTTTAATGTAATGTGCACTATATGTATAAGTTGCAATGTTTGGTGGCCGTGGATGACTTTGAGAAAGTGGATGTGTGTTTTTGTTGTGGTATAATTTTGACTTATTGGCATATTATCTTCACTTTCCTTATTCCATATGGGAGAGTAGTTGGTTTTTCTTTATTGTGATTGGATTTTATGATAAGATTTCCTATATTATCTTCAATCTTTTTAATTCTTTTATAATTGATTTATTCACTTATTTGGAATCCTACACATGTGGTAGGTCAAGGTAATATCATTATGTTCCCAATTGAATCATTGACTTAGGCTTTCCTTTAATTTCTCTCTACCTTTCTCTCACCCGAATTGCTCTCTCCTTTTATATCTCCCATAAATCCTCTCAAACCCATTTAGGAAGTTATCAATTCTTTTACATATTATTCCCATCCTTCCTATTATTCTCTTCACTTACCTTATTTCACATCTTCCTTTTCTTCTCTTTCTTTATTTGCTACCAAGAGTGAGAGTGAAAGAAGATCAAAGAATGAAAGAGTTAAAGAAAGAATGATATTACAGAGACATGTCTATGTGAGACTTAAGAAATGAGGGGATGAACCGTGAGGGAATAAGGAAGAAGCCGAGAAGAGAAAAAGAAAGAAAAGAATAAGGAAACACAATATTTAAGGAGACATATGAATGCATGAGGAGAGAATAGAAAATCATGAAGGTGTTCATTTGCTTCCAATGGAATATGATGGGATATATTATGCAATATGAAAATGACCAATAGGAGTTTCCTTAAGTAAATCATAATACTTAAGGCACCTATAATAATTTTGGATAATTACAATAAAAGGTTTAACTTCTAGATGTTTAGATCTGAATCTTTTGGTTACCTAAGGTTTTGTTATATGAGGAAATTAAATATTGTATAAGTAGAATTGTGAGGATTGTAGATGTTCTTAAGTAGTAACATCAAAGGTATTTGTTCATTGATATGGTCTACGTTGGAAGATGTAAATCGTATTGATTTCAAGGTTAGTCACATTCTAAACCCTTGGTAGTAATGATGATGAATCTATTGATAGATGTTGAGTATTAGGGATAACATATGGGTGTATGCATTGTTCAATAAGGTTTTGATTAAAACAAATTATTTGAGTTGCTAGAAGATTATGTTGTTATGAACTGATTTTAAATACTATTTAGGAAGATCCCTGATTGTCGTTAAATTAGACTTGTTGTTCATAGTTAATTTTATCTTTAGTGGGCTTTGAATTGGGCTTAAGATCTGTACAAACTAGTTTTCAATTTTATGTTTGTTATTTAACTCGTTCTAAATGTGTTAAGGCTCGAAACAACCTGACCCATTTCAACTTAGAACATTTGGGCCTAGTCTAAATCCTAAATCAGTTTGATTCACACTATCTCTCCCACGTAGTTTCTATACGTGTCATCTACAGTGGTTTAATTATTGTTTACATATACGTCTACTGTGCATAGGTGCTTATTTCTCCGAGCTTACTCACTCTCTCTTAATTCGTTATTCTCTCTCTAAATCACAAATCCTCTTCTTTTTCACTAGAAATTCTTCTTTCCCTCTAAAAGAAGAAGGAATTCTAGGATTCTGCAACTTAATATCTCAATTTTTCATTTCTATTTACTCTTTTTTCATCTCATCATGGACCCAAAGTACCAACACCTAAGAAAGTATTTCCCATCACTCTCCCAAAAGATTCTCAGAAAGAAATACAAGGGTAGAATTACTCGGTTGTGGATTCTTATGCGTTTTAGCATCCCTTGTGATGTGAGAATGTTGATAGAGGGGAAGATCTGTCCGAGTGACTTCAGTTAAGATGTCAGTTTATCAGAAACGGGTACTAGTCGTAGTGCAATGAAAAGAAGAGCTCGTGCCATCGCGGTCACTTGTAACAAATGTGGAAGACAAAATTGTAACGGTAAATGTACTTCACTTGGTTATATGTCTACGAATAGAGAGGATAAAATAAGGTTTTGCAGGGATGGACTTTCAAAGGAGAACTTGGATAGCATCCATCCTCCTCTTCATGGTCACCCTAGTGGATATGTTCAAGGAGCTATTTTTAAACTCTGGCATAAATTTTATGCAGAAAGACAACGCCTCAAGAATATCGTATTTCTAGATCCTATTTGCCAAGCCATAAGAAAATTGGATAGGGAATAAGTCATCCCTCTATAAAGGTTATTTAGTCTTTGCTTATTTGAAACAGTTTTAGCTGATGTTTAACAGTTTGTGTTTTTCTTTTACTCAGAATATTTACTTTTGTGTTCGAAATAATTGTGATTATTAGATTGATACAGTAAGTGTTAGTATCTCATTTAATTTATAGTTTTCTTAAAAATATATATATAGAATAAAATATATTATCTTATCAGACTTGTCACATACGGTACAGTAACATGTTTGAATTTTGAAAACTTATCCAGATATTTCAAGATTTGTGTCTCAAATTTCAAAAGTTCTACAGTATTTATTGTTTACATTGAATTTCTGGACTCGATGTATATTTGTCAAAAGGTTTGCAGTTGTGTCAAGAGGGTCTTCTGTCAAACCATTCTCAATTGTTAAAAGGTATATCATTAGAGTCTAATCTTTTTCAAAAAGTGAATTAGATTTTTTGTAAACTATCAATCATCTTATCTTACTTTCTTACCCGCACAAGATTTTGTTTAAATCTTTGGATTACCTTTTCATTTCCTATTCGTCTATCTCTTTAGTTCTTTTTGCGTATTCTTCATCCTTAAGATCTTATATAGAACCCAAAGTCTAAATGGAGCAGACATAAAGCAATCACTTATATAAACCAAATATGTCTACCTCCTAGTCCACCAAGAAAATAAAGAATGTCTGTGTCTTTTGTGGTTCCAGCCTTGGAAAAGATAAAGCCTATGTAGAAGCTGCAAAACACTTAGGGCAAGTCCTAGCACGCAGGAAGATTAACATAATCTATGGATGTGGTAGTATAAAAATGATGGAAAATATGACGCTAGCAGCTAGGTCTAATGACGCTACAGTTGTAGGAATTTGGCCTCATATTCTAGCTGAAGGAAACCTTTATAAGGAAACCATAGGTAAGGGAAAAGGAGTTAGGAGCGTCCCTAGAAATTTTAAAGCCATAATCAATAATTCTGATGCTTTTATAGCATTACCTGGTGGTCTAGGTACTCTTGAGGAAATATTCGTAGTTGCTTATGAGCAATTATTGGGCTTTCATTCCAAACCCTTTGGACTACTGAATGTAAATGGTTTTTATGATGGTCTTTTGAAATTTCTAGATTACATTGTGGAAGAAAACATCATTGTAGAATCGGAGAGACAAATCTTTGTTACTGCTTCGACAGTTGAGGAATTGATAGATAAGATACAAATCATACATCTAGAATTCGACACTGCAACATCCAAGCTTGAATGGGAAAGGGAAAGTCGGGAGCAGCCAATTGATTTGAATCTCCATCTGTAATCTTTTGGTTTTATCTATAGCATGTAGGCATGTGTGTCCGTATTTTGTGTGTCAAGAATAACCGTTAACCTTATATTTTGTATTTCTTGTAGTATGCCAGTTGTTCAATCTTTTAGATTCATTGAGCCTAATGCTGGGATGGCTAGATACGGAGTACTTGATACTCTCGACAGTTGAGGAATTGATAGATAAGATGCAAATCATACATCTGGAATTCGACACTGCAACATCTAAGCTTGAATGGGAAAGGGAAAGCCTAGAAGCAACCAATTGATTTGAATCTCCATCTGTAATCTTTTGGTTTTATCTATAGCATGTAGGCATGTGTGTCCGTATTTTGTGTGTCAAGAATAACCGTTAACCTTATATTTTGTATTTCTTGTAGTATGCCGTTGTTCAATCTTTTAGATTCATTGAGCCTAATGCTGGGATGGCTAGATACGGAGTACTTGATACTCTCGAAACGTATCCCACTTAAGGTCCGATCTTTTGTTTATCGATATTTTTGTATTCTCCAAGCATGCCTGATATGGATAGCTGAATATACGAAGTACCTTGTACTCTCGAAACGTGTCTGTATCATGTTTGTAATGTGTAGCATTCTGTTAATGTTATGTGGAAGTATCAAAGTCAGTTGTGGGGATATTTTGTAGGAAATATGAGTATATTATTTGGGTTGAACGTTTGTGTCATGAGGATAGCTGTTTAATGAAAAATCTGTCAGGTTTGTTAGCAATTCTGAGATTCCATCTAATATCTCTATGAATAAGTTTAATGTATGGTTTTGAATAGAAGTGTTTGTGATATATGTTTTATGATTATGTTTTAGTTTATTAGTTGAAATATGAAATCAACTATCTTTGACTTTTCTTTACTCAGAAAGAAAAAGGAACCTAAAGATAAAGTATATAAAATTTCTCTGGCAATCTCCTTAAATGTGAATGTAAATCACAATCCATGGATAATGAAGGACTGGAATCATGGTATGGTCAATATGTATGCCTGATCAGATTCCTAGACCATTATGCGGTGTTGTAAGTTGGAACCTGTTAGAGATACTCTCATTGAGGGATTTTGTATTTAGAGTGAGATTTATAATGCAAGAAAATAAGTGGAGATACGATAACTTAAATTTGGATAACAAACAACATTGACGGTTTAGACTCAGAATTGGAATCGAGATTTTTACTAGTACTGCTAGATTTGAAATTTTGAGGACAAAATTTCTTTAAGGGGGTAGAGTTGTGATGCCTGTTATTCTCTTAATGGGTATTAAGGTAATTAAATTAATTTTTAGTGTGCCAACCAAAAATTTGTTTCATTTAAAATCCATTTCACAATATTTATTTTTATCTATTTTTAAATTTTCTAAAATTCTCCTATACTTATTTAGTATGTTTATTGAAAAGCCTTGGAACTTCTAATAAATTTTGAAAATGTCATTTTGGCATTATGTGGGTTAAAGTCTCTAGAGGAGACATGAGGATACCTTTCCCAACTACTCTTGACCCTCCTTTTCTTTATTTCCTCCATGACATGCTTCAACAAGTCTCCTCCATAATTGCTTTTATCACTTCTCTTCAAAGACTTCATCTTTTCTTCTTTTTTCTTCCACGGTTCCCACACTCTTCTTCTCATTTCCTTGCTAAAGCAAAATATTTAGAGAACTTCTTCAAGCCAGCCATAAAAATCAGCCACCATCACCTCCATTTGAGCAAGAATTTCAGCCTAACGGAAGTCAAGGAACCTGTTTTGAAGCCATTTCAAGCTTCCAACTAGCCATAATCCAAGGTTAGAATCTTATGAACAAATTTAGTCTTTCATTTATAATTTTTTTATTTTTATATACTCAAGGATTATTCAAATTTGCATTCTCAAACCTGAGTATATGTTTTGTTGCTGTTTTAGAACATATGTATAAAGTTTAAGTGTATATGCCATAGACAAAAAATTTATATTGTTAAATTTTGTAATACCTTTATGGGCAGTGGCTCTTTCTTGAAATTCTAGGATTAAATAAAAATAAATTTTGTAACTTAGTTTGTATATTTAAAAAGTAGACATCCTAAGCTTTCTAACGAGCTATCATAAGCCTAAATCAGAGTTGTATTTTATTTTCAATGAATTTTTTAATTTTTAGATTGGAAACTAGTAAACCCGCCAGTGGCAATATACCACCCGTTTACGTTAAGTAAACCACCTGTTAACTCATGTGATGATTGTAGATAGTGAACCTATCCTTTTTGCAAAAGTATACTGCTAGTTTGCTATGGTATACTAGCTGCTAGCCTGAACCAAGAACCCATCTTTGCTCATCACCTAATTCCTTAATGTCTTGCAACATTCCCAATACTATCCTAAGTGATTGACGAATCTTATTAGGGACTAAAACATATAGATTACTTGTATACATTTTATATCGTGTTAAGACAAAGATTGTTTACTGTGGTATTCAAAAGAGATTTGCATAAAAGTTTTAATGGCACACTAGTAAGATGGATTTACACATGATTTATTTATGAATGTGGTTGTATGTTGTGCTTTAGTTTTAAATTGTCCTTATGCACGCCTTAGGATCAAGGGAGTGTGAAGCTAACGTTAATTGATTTCGGGATTAAAAGATTGGTGATAAGCTTGAAAGGTAGGGATTCTATTATTCATCTTTTGTGAGGTTTTGGTAAATTAAAATTTTGTTGTTTTAAGTTGTAAAATATGTATATTATATTGTGAGAAACATAATGATTTGACATATGTTATAAATTGAGAAGCATGATTAGGAAAATTGACTCTATAAATAAAATTGAATATAGAGGACTGGTAAGATGTGAAAAGGATGGCAGTTATGTCCTTGGACACGAATACCCTAAAAGGTAAAATAGGGGGAAGGTGATGACGCTTCCTTGGGTCGAAAGTCACAGAACACACTATATAGGAATCGACTTGGTGAGGACTCAGGGCTTGTTCTCCCCTCACTAGAACACCCTTGGAATATTTAGAGGGTGATCAAGCACGCCCATTTGGGTTTCAATGAGTTGAGTGATACTCTATTGAACGTGGGTACCTAGGAATAATGATGAACTGTAACATTTGTATATATATGTATATGTATGAAACTCGATAATGATTAACTATGGTATCCACGGAATATGATTATAATAAATCTCATAATTTGGATAATGATGAGTATTAACTAACCATGCAGGTTTTAATTTGGTAATGATAAAAACCTAAAGGTGAGTAATGGTTTTCTCTATTGAGCATATTGTCGCTCATTCTCTTATATTTTTATCTTTTAGGACTCACTAAGTGTGAGGTGGCTACTCGAAAAATAGTTGAGGAAGCTATGTAGCTATGTATGTTGGGATTGCTTCAATTACTAAGAATGTTCTTCATGATAATGTAAGCATCAATTGTTACTTTCTGTGACTGTATTAAAATGCGTTGAGGGTTAAAATGATGATAACGATAATTTATATTATTAAATTTAAGGTGCTACATTAAACTGTGGTTTAATTGTCATTTATATTTTTATTTTTGATTTGAGAGTTTTCATTTAAGCCCCGGGCAACTTTATTTTTAAGGTTTTACTTTTATTTTTTATTTTTATTTTAATTCATTAAAAACTGTTAACCCCCATATAGGGGCATAATAGAATTAAAAGATAATGACAAATAAAAACAAATATATAGAAAATTTTGGTTCTGGCATAATTGAAGAACAAAAATAAAGAAATAAAAAACTAGAAAACAAAACCCAATTAGAGGTGTCATAGGTCTTCAAGGTTCTTTTTCCATATCTCTCCAAGGTTCTTCTTCTAATTGTAGCCTTTAAAAATACTTTCTCCAATGAGAAAAACCTAAAACCTAAAATAAAACCTAGACCTAAAAACTATTTATTTTTTTCTTCCCTCAACAGTTTCAACAACAAAGTAACCTTCGGCTGTGATCAAAGGGCCCCCCTTTAATTGCAGCTAACTTTGGCTCTATATAGCCTTTGTTGCCACATTTCAAATTCCAATTGGCTAGAGTTTAAAGTGGTGTTTGGCGATAGTGGTTTACACCACTTTTTTAGTTATAAACAATGTAAAGCTCTCACATACTACAGTAACAATAAAAAAAATTGTTACAGTGTAAAGCTCTCAGATGCTATATTTAAAATGGTTTTAGCCAATAGTTCTAGCAACTCTGCCAAACACATGATAAAATTGCTATGTGGCCACTTGTGGCTGGATGAGTCAAAGGGTGTATGGGAAGGAGCAGGGAGCTGCACAACACGGGAAGGGAAAACTGCTAAGAAGCTGCACGCTCTGAGGCCCAAGTCTATGTCACACGCCCTTGTTTGGTGCTCCATTACTTGTGTGGATGTGGTAGCTTTGAAGAGCATGTAATGACGGTTCCAAGTCATGTGACTACTTCTCATCCAAGGATGCCTTAATTCCAAATTTCCTAACATTTTTCTCTCCAATTAATCTCCAAATTGTGATATTGCCTATTTCACCTACACAATTGAGAGGTGATAATAACTAAAAGAAAACTAAAGTAAAATTAAAATTCAATTAAACTAAAATAAAAAAATAAGAACGAATTAAAAGGCACAAAAATTCACAAAATATTAAGTTAAAAATATTCAATTTACTAGTATGAAACTAGCTCATCATTCACTTTAGCATGCCTCCAAAATACAAGGTTTGATTCTCAAATCTTTACTGAGTAAATCAAAAGATATAAATCTATAAACAAGAGTCTGCTGATAACTCAAAATTAAGATAATCTTATATATGACTATTAGTCAATTGGATTAGAACTTGATATATTTAACGGAAATTATTTGCCATTTATATCTCATCATGTCTCGGTCCTATATAATTTATTATGCACAGTGCATACATTTAATGACTTACTATATTAACGGTTTAGATAAGACCGTCCCATCCTCAATAAAAACGATCCACATTAGTAACGCTCAGTTAAAGATTTCATATTTAAGTAGGTAATTAATTTTAATAATTAATTAAATGGCCATTTTAATTATCATCCTCGAATATTATCCTTGTCTATAACGCTTATATACAACATATAAGGTCACAAAGATAATTATAAAATTTTAATATTATTCATAAAAAATTCAAAATACATACACATAAATATAATAAATTTATTTATTTATTTATTAATTTATAAATATATCTATTATAAAACATTAAAACACCACATGTTTTATGTATATCTATCGTCCACTATCAACGACAAAGTTTAGTCCTGCCCACACTGAAAGGGTCCAACTCCATATGTTATGAGGGACGCATCAATTTCTTCACTATCAGGTATCTAGGGTCCCATACAGCGATCAACTCAAACACGGAAGTCTAGAGACAGGAAAACCAGACGAAATAAATTCCAATTTCTTAACAGGAAAAAAATTCCAAATCACAAAATACAAACTCTTCCAAATTCGTCACCGCAAACGTCACTTTTCCCTCCCAATAACTCCCCTATTTAAAGCTCTCAAAATCCTCACTATTCATTGCAATAATCTCAACCACGCCAAAAACAAAAGTATCTGTACTACATCACTAGCTCCCTCTCACAATACCTCCACTTTCTCCATACGCCGGCGCGCCGCCCCACAAACCATGACACACCCGCCCCGCTTCCTCCTTGTAACCTACCCGGGGCAGGGCCACTTAAACCCAACTCTCCAATTTGCCAAGCGCCTTGTGGCGGCAGGCGTCGATGTCACCTTCGTCACTACCCACTATGGCCACAGCCGCATGAGCAGCAGCGGTGACACTATTGCCGCCCACAACGGCCGCGCATCAATATCCTATGCGCCGTTCTCCAACGGATATGATGACGGGTTTAAGTCGGGGGATGACATTGAACACTTCCTCACCGAACTCAGCCGCTGTGGTTCTCGGGCCATTTCAGACCTTGTCATGTCCGCTACCAGCGAGGGACGTCCTTACACCTGCCTGGTTTACACCCTCCTCCTCCCATGGGCTGGGCAGACGGCGGAGGAGCTTCATCTGCCGTCCGTCCTCCTATGGATTCAGCCCGCCACGGTTTTCGACATCTATTATTACTATTTCCATGGCTACGAACACATGATTAGGGAAAACAGTACTAAAGATCCTTCGACGGACGAATCATCAACAACACTACCGGGGCTGTCGTTAAAGTTCACCCGCAGCGATCTTCCGTCGTTTATCGACGCCGCCAATACTTACACCTTCGCATTACCCTTATTTAAAGAACAATTCGAATTATATCACAGAATAGAAAATCCCAAGGTACTAGTGAACACCTTTGATCAGCTGGAGCCGGAGGCTTTGAAAGCGATTGAGGGGTTTAATTTGTTAGGAATCGGGCCGTTGATTCCGTCAGCTTTCTTGGACGAGAAAGACCCTTCTGATCATGCTTCTTTAGGAGGTGATCTTGACGATGATCAGGACTACATTAAGTGGTTGAACTCTAAACCAAAAGGGTCAGTCATTTACGTGTCGTTTGGAAGCCTTCTAACGTTAACAAAGGCTCAAATGGAGGAGATCGCAAAGGGGTTGTTGGACTTTGGACATCCCTTCTTGTGGGTCATAAGAGAGAGTGGAAAGAAAAAGGAAGAAGAACAAATAGAAGAAGAAGAAGAAGAGAAATTGTGTTGTCAAAAGGAACTGGAAAAGCTTGGGAAAATAGTTCCATGGTGCCGCCAAGTTGAAGTTTTGTCAAACGCTTCTTTGGGGTGTTTCGTGACGCATTGTGGGTGGAATTCTTCGTTAGAGAGCTTGGCTTGCGGCGTGCCCGTAGTGGCGTTTCCTCAGTGGACAGACCAAGGGACCAACGCCAAGTTGATAGAAGACGTGTGGAAGATTGGTGTGAGGGTGAAGCCTAACGAGAAGGGAATTGTTGAGAGTGAAGAGATAAAGAGGTGTTTGGAGTTAGTAATGGAAGGAGAGGAACTGAAAAGGAATGCAGTGAAATGGAAGGATTTGGCTAGGGAAGCTGCAAAGGAAGGTGGGTCTTCAGATAAGAATCTCAAGGCTTTTGTGGCTGACGTCATTAAAGAAGGTCATGATCAGAGTTTCTTGAGTTAGATTGGCTAAGGTCATCGAGAAATGGTTCTATTAATTGTCAAGAGTGTTTTGTACGCATTTGGTCGATTCAACCTTTTTTTTTTTTTTTTCTAGTACAATTCAACACATATTTATTATATGTACATCGGGGAGAAACCGTAGTAAAGCCCTTTGGAGACACACTATTGATAGGGCCCACCTTTTGAGCCACATTGATAGGATCAAACGGCTGTATATATAGATGGTGCATGTGTAATGACCCGTCCAAAGATCGTTAAACTAAATAAAATTATTTTAATAGAGTAAATCAACATAAATTATTTAGTTGAAATCTTATTAGCAGTCACCATCACGTAAATGTTTACTATAAAGGTGGGTAGGTAATTAAAATGCAAATAATAACAATAATACAAGACAATTGACAATCATAATTTTATAATAATTATACTTTGTAACTGACATAAACAACATCGACATCGGGACAAGTAGAATAGTACACGTGTCATACAACTGTTTCAGAGGAAAATACCATTTCAACTCATGCTATTTCTTCTTCAAACCTAAGGGAGGAATTTTAAAAATAACAAAACGTGAGCAAAAGGCTCAGTAGGATAATCAGTTAACAACATATTGTTCAAAATTCACAGTTATAGAAAAAGAACTATTCAAAATCATGCTTACTAAAAATAATTGAATCTCAAGATCTCAACCAAATCAATAAATACTTACTTGCAAGAAACTTGATAAATGTCACCGAGCGGGTTTTAGGCACAATCCTGCAAAATATCAAAATACAGTTCCTTAGATGCATAAAAATAACTTCAACATCAAACAAAGATCATTCTTATAAATTCACTTAAAAATTAAACTTTGACCAAAACAATTTACAAAAGGGCTACCAAAGAAGGGATAGAAAAATATCCTACCTCATTTTGAAAGTTCAATATCGTGAGCTCCAAACGAAATTTAACGTAAGCTCTATCAGTGTTCAAAACCTTAAAAATTGCATTTAAAGTCATAAATTTCGTTTATCAAATATCATTATATTAATTTAATTATCAGTCTGCCCTTTTGACTCAAAATAATCATAACACAAAATCATAATCCTTTTAAAACATTGCTAAATCATTAAACATTAAAAACTATGAGTAAAAATACAATTTCATGATGCATAATTGGCCTACCGAACATTCAGGTTCGGCCTACCAAACTGCAAATGTTCGACCTACCAACCTCTTGAGTCTGGCCTGCCAAATTGCTTGAATCCGACATGCTGAAGGTTAAGTTCAGCCTGTCGAATTGTCAAAATCTAGAAAATTTCAAATTTTGGGCCTCGGCTTCCCGATCTCAAAACCCAATTTTTAAACCTGTTTTTCACCATTTCAAGCCCACAAAACATGCAGAAAACATAGAGAAATAACTCTAAACCTTTTAGAAACAAAATCCCTAAACTTAAACACAATTTCACCTTTGATTTGAAAATTTAAAAAAAATGTAAAAACTTGATTAAATTAATTTTTGCTCAAACAAAGCTTAGATTCACTATGAAACAAATTCCATAATCAAATTGAACATTATTTAAGCTCAAGAAAGTTCGGATTCAACATTTAAGGAAAAATTGAAAATTTGAAAATAAAGCTTGAAGTTTTGAAAAAGAAAGAAAGAAAGAGCTAACCTTAATTGACGTTTTACAAGAAGATTTTGTGGCTTGAACTTTGATTTCTCGCCCCAAACCGGCGAGAAATTCAAAGAGGAAGAGAGGGAAGAGAGGGTCACGGGAGAGAGAGAAAGAGAGAGAGAAGAGAGTGAAAGAGAGAGAGCGAAATGAGAAAAAAATAAAAGGGCTCAAGGGTATTTTTGTACATAGAAAAAAATATGATGTAAAAATGTCATTTGGTATTTTAAAATAAAAAATAAAAATTTTAAATATAATATATGCTATAAAATTTTAAATAACTAAAATTAACATTTAAATTACACTTGACACACTTAATAATTAAACTTAACATAATAAATCTCACTTTAAAATTTACTGATGTTACAGCACGATAGCTACAATAGGTGTTTTCACATCATAACTTTTCCGTTAAATATTTCATTTCATTTTTCTAAGCAATCTGTTTGGACTCTTCCGAAATTTCAGGCACATATTATACTTGGACTTTGAGCGTATCTGATTTAGAAATTAGGAAAACTTTCCGGCCATTTTTGTTCTATTGGAGCTCGGTTTTTCTGAGGCGAGAGGTTTATGTTCTTCAATACTACGATTGCGGCGATGAACCGATGCAGAGGAATAGAAATCTCAGCTTATTAAGAAGTCAACATAACAAGACGAAAAAAACATATGTAAAGAAAGAAAGACTATTGCGTAGTTCTTCTGGTAACGCAGCCACGATCCACAGTCTAAAGTTTGAAGATTGTTTACATCACTTTTCTAAAGTGAAATTACGTACAGTACAAAGTGTTTTCTTTTCTTTTCTTTTTTTTTTCCTCCAATTAGAGAAATATCTGCTGCGCCAAAAAGTATGCATTACACACAACCTAACCATCCCATTTCAACCCACATGAGCTATCGGCCACTGGATTAAGCACTATACATGGTGTGCCTCAGGTGATTACTACTGCAGACACTCCCATTCATATACATACATATATATATATATATATTATAGATACGTATTTCTGTATTTGGTGCATTGCTCAAGATTACAAATCCAAGAGAGGTATAGGAATTGACGGCATATTTTACATGAAAAAAAAAAAGAGTATAAATGCTTGAAATGCTCTCATGCTGCCGCTTCTTCTCTTCAGAATTTTTTTGCTGTCAACGCTACTATTTCCTCTCCTGTGCCTCAAATAAATACCATGTGCTCCAATTTTGACCCCATTTAGTAGCGTTTTATTTTTATTTTTGTTTTAAAAAAAATCTGAAAATGAAAATAATTTAAAAAATGTACCAAAACTATTTTTGAAATTATGTTTGGTTGTATATATTAATATATTGTTTAGCACAAAAAATTTTTTAATATAAAATTATTAATATAAATAAAACCCAATTCTAATATTTGAAAAACTAATTATTAATATATTAATTTTTTTCTCTTCCTCTTCCTCTTCCTCTACTCCAATGAAGCCAAGACGTTGGCGACGACCCACCTCAACGAGCCTAGGCCCACCCTGACTAGCCCAGTCCCACCACGATGAACCTAGCCCTATTCACCCAATAGCCTAGCCCTATCCAACCAGCCCAATCCTACCCTGGCGAACCCAACCCTACCCTCGACGGCCCCCGATGCCCCCAATGGCCCAGCCTCATCCTGACCAGCCCAATCCTACCTCGATGAACCCAGCCCGAAACTCAGCACCCCCGATAGCCCAGCCCCACCCCGACCAACCTAATCCCAGCCCTACCCTTGACAGCTCCTAACGGTCCAGCCCCACCTCGACTAGCTCGGCCCCATGTCGACAAACCTAGCCCTATCCCGACGGCAAGCTTCCTTTCTTGTCAAGATCCACACGAAAATTCCCATCACGAGATTCCTGTCATAAGCTGCCCATCGTAAGATTTCCATTGCGAACGGGCTAGTGCTGTAGTCGCCGACATTGGTCTTGGGCTCCCTTTGGTGGGGAAAGAGTGGGATGAGGGGTTTGATAGGGCAGAGGAGGAGGAAGGGGTCTTGGTTTGTCGAAGAAAGAAGAAAAAAAAGTTGAAATTTTGTTGAAGAAAGAAGGAAAAAAAAGTTAAAAATGATTACAATTTGTTTTCATTTTTCATACATGTTTTGAGAGTTTTGAGAAATATTTTTGTTTTTATTTTGGGCTCAAAACTTAATCAAACGTTTTCTTAAATCGTTTTCATACAATGGTCCTCTAGCCAACTTAATCAAGTCATGTGAGATACCTTCATTTTGAGACTCACAAGTCATGACAAATATGTGTACTTTTTTGGGTTTGCATCTATCAATTGCTTCATGTGGCCCTCGATGAATGGTTTCACCTCATGGGCATTGTCAAAATGTAAAAGCAAACTTTCTTCCATTCTTTGTGAGAAACAGATAAAGGATTACCCAAAAATTTAGATTCAAGCTCAATGTTGACCTTCTTTGGCGAACATATTGCTTCGAGCCAAGTTCCACAAATTTTTCTCCTATGTAATTTTTTATAATGCAACCATCTGGTCCACAAAGTCTATATATGCACATCAAATACACTGGCCCACAAAGTCTGACTTTGCGTACTAATTGTACCATTAGATGAATCATTATGTCAAAATGATGGTAGAAACTACGTCTCAAGTATGCATATCTACACCAATTCTTCTTGTATTGTATCTAGCATTATTGGATCTATCACTTTGGAAATATGGAATTAAAAAAGAAACAAAACTTGGTAAGTACATATTTCACCTATTTCATCAAAATTTCAAGTAAAGTAAGTGGCAACAATTATTGCATCAAAGTGTAACAATCATGTGTCTTCATACCAACAATTTAATTCCTTTATCGACACCAAGTTTTGAATTGAAAGAATATCCCTCTGGAACTTTGACCGAAGTAAGCAATTCACAAAACTTTTTTTCTTTCGTCTCCATAATGTGTTCTTTGATAGAGGTAAGTAAATCTAAGCACCCCTTTTCTTAAGTAACGAATCACCTCTAATATCCAAATGGACAAGTTCTGACATGATTAAGACCATCTTTAATTTTTCTGAGGATATCAAGCAATATACTCACTATCGATTTAAAAATATTCTTCTCAATGTGCATGATATATAAGTAATGTTTAACAAAAAGAGTACTCCAATATAGAAGTTAGATTCTTCCAAGGTCCCTCTCCCACCAACAAATTCTTTTTATTTTTCTCATGCTGAAATCCAGTTTGACCTTCATAACCATCTCAAACAAGTTGTCAATGACCTTGAAACTTGTCTTTCTTCAATCTTGCCATTAAGGACCTTCTTTTGACTAGGTATTGATGGTTCATATGTAAACCACCTTTTACGATGCTTCAACTGAAATAAATATGTCCTTGTTATACAAATGAGGCAACTCATTAGACTCTTAATTGAATACCAGATTGGTTTCCATATACAGGGAAGTCATTAATAGTTCATGATATCATTGCTCAGAGTATGAACATCTCTTTATAAAAAGCATAACAAACTTCTATCCAACTTTTCCACTTTCTTCTTAATTCACTGATCAATGTTTCAGTACACATTAATGTGATTTCTTGGCTTATTAGCTCTAGAGATCAACAAACTTGACATCAAGAACTTTTGCTTCGTGCACAAGCCTAGTGAAAGACCGTAATTGACAAGTATAATGGTTAAGTACTATGCTTGCTACTAAAATTATTACAAGGATTCATTCTATTGGTTGATAAAGCAAGGCAAAGAGTTTTAAGTTCTGCACTAAATTCTGGATTCTTCACATCAAATATCTTCCATTGTGGCAAATTAGCTGGATGTCTTAACATACCATCATCGATACTCCTATCCTAATTAGAATTCCAAAATGATCACTTTAAATGCGGTTATAATGGAATGTACCACAACATCTTTATTAGTACATCTTTTCTTCCATTCAATGGTTTTTTAGCTTTCTTCCACCTAGACTCATTGCACATTAGGCATTCAACCTAATTTTCTCACTCTTTTCAGTATAGCACACAATCATTTGGATATGCATGTATCTTCTTATACTCTATTCTTTGAGTGCTCAATGTTTTATTTGCCACATACATAGTTACTAACAATATATTATTATGAAGAAAGGCATCGTGTAAAAATTCTAAACATCTTGTGAAACTTGAATTCAACTTCCTATTTGCTGCCTTCAAATTTCATAATCTAACCAAACCAGATAATTTGGTATACTTCATTTAAAAAAAGACAGATAATTTGGTATACTTTGTACATCTATTATAGAATGATATGTCAACATCATCTATCATTGTCTCAAATACTCTGACTATTGCACAAAGTCTTCTTTTACATCATGCATCGTGTCAACCATGTTACTAACCTCATCGTCATCATCAACGTAACTAACATGGGCATTTTCCCTTAGCTCCAATGATAAAATAGAACATCCTTACCATACCATATTGGCCCATGTCATAACAAATGAAACCTAGCATCATTGTATGATTATTTACTAAGATTCGTACATTTTACACAAGGGTAACAAATCATATTCCTTTTGATATTAGCCTTTGCAAAATCCACAAAATTTTTGACCCCTTTCTCATATTCATTACTTTTTTTATTAGCAAACATCCATTTCTTATCCATATCTATAAAATCAAAACACATTTTATTCAATCTCACATTAATCCAATAACCAATTTATAACTAATTTCAAGCAATTTCTAACAACAATCCAACAATTTCACAAAAACTAATAGGGTGTTTGGAACAATTGTTCAAACAATTGGTTTAAAATATGAATAATGTAAAGCTCTCACATACTATAGTAAAAAGCTACAGTATAAATCTCTCACAAGCTACGGTTCTCAAAACCCAAACTAATAATTTACCCAACCTATAAATAAAACCTAACATTAAAATCATTTCAAAGAAACCGTATAAGCACAAAATAAATCAAAATAAAAATAATTTACTAACTAATAAGAAATTAAAACTAACAAACCCAAATCAAATTTATTAAATCTCACAACAAATCTATAGAATAATTTATAAGTAATTTCTAATAATAATCCAATAATTTCACAAATTTAAATAAAACCAAATTTACCTAAATAAGACAAAATAAATAAAATGATTACAACAAAACAAACTAAAATTAGATAAACTATTAACCAACCGAGGATATGGGAAACAACAGAGACGGAGGGGCGGTGACAACACAAGGATGGTCGTGATGGAGAGACAGTGATGATTGGAGAAACGACGATGACAACAATAGATGGGCATAATGATGGTGGCAGCAAAGGTATCAAAGCGGAGAGAGATGAGAGAGAGAGACAACTGAGCGCAAGTCATTTTTTGTGAAATTTAAAACTCATGCCTTTAACTAGAATTTATACGTCAGTTTCTACAAAAATCCTCATCCAAAAGACTGAGAGTATCGTGTCACACTTTTTAACATGGCATACAACAATGTTTTACTAGGAAGTGTCGTCATTTTTTTGGGTTCAATCGTCCCTTTGTAGCAATGGGTGGAGCAAAATCTAATTGAGATTCTACTTGTGCCACTTGCCAATTCACATAGGTGATAGGTGCATGGGTCATGCTCCTAGTAAAAAAAATTCATGTCACTTTTTTCACTTATCTGTGTATGAAAATTCCATCTATTTTCTATCAACATACTATTTGGACTGAAATTGAAGTATTAAAAAAATAATTTCCATTATTATCACAATTATATGTTATATCTTAAATAAATCATTGTTGTGTGATATTTATTTTATCTTTTAAATGATTATTTTTCTACAGTATATAAGCATATATAATTTAAGCTCCACTAATTATTAATTATTCAATTATGTAATAACTAAATTTATAGTAATTACTAACTTTAGTTTGTGCCACAAGCTATTTGAAACTAAAGTTGCACTTTTAAATTATATACATAATTATAAGTATCCTTTAGCACCAATTGGATGTAAGATTGTCTATTAACATAATCATTTGTCATATGTTTTTGCCTCCATAATAATAAATAAATAATTTGAGCTAGGTTTGTGATTTTTACATAAGCTCTCTATTTTTATTTTTTTTTTTTGGTCCATGAGTTTTGTTGATTCTCTAATAGGTGACCTGTTTATAACAAATTAAAAATGAGGATTTAGGTTATACATTTGATATCTGATATTCAGTAGTGAGTACTCTTCACCCAAGTTTCTAAATCAATATTTATCTGAGTATTATCTTATCATTCTATCAATCAAGAGATGTGGATTATGTATCTGTGATTACCTTTTCTAAATACCTATAGTATTATGCCTTCAATATTTTTCCATAGGTAGAATGTGTTAAAGAAAGAAATGAATACATCTCTTTTGAGAAAATGGAGAATAAAAGATTTCCGCTAACCTCGTGTACCTTTCTATTTCTCTTACTCAAGTGAGTAAGGTCTTGACGAGCCGAGGCTAATCCTCTGCTATAATACCTAGATAATTTGCTTGTTAGTGTTAATAAATTGAAGATCTGTGATTAATTTTCAGATATAATTGGTATGTTTTAGGGGACACCCAAATTAATATCTTACTCTAAATATCATCATTAATTAAGTAAAGTAGTGAGTACAAGTCGTTCTCGCAGAGGATTGAATTTAATTAATAAGCTATCAATTTTCAAAGTAAATAAACAGGGAGTTTTGGAATTAATCAACTAAATGATTAAAAATAAAGAAAACAATAATAAATAATCAAAACAAAACTAATAGCATGAAGTTGTAAACAATGATGATGAAACAAGTTAAAGGCTCATTAGTCACCACTAGACAACAATTACGCATTAAACACAAAATTATTCCCGATTTTCTATCGAAACTATCAACTATAGATAACAATATGTTTTGCTATACCAATCTTTCTTTAGTGTGTCATTAAGTAAAATAAGCTCTTCACTTAACCAGTTTCCCTCAAACAATTCAGAATAAGCTCTCTAGATTCAATTCAATGGAAGTCTAAATAACAAACACACAAATTCGGATTGTTCAACCTAGGTTATGTTTTTCATCATAATCAACAAAAGCCTCTCATAATTATCAATCGCTACAAATAATTAGAAAATCAAGACAATTACAAATCAAGAATTCCTAATATAGTAATAGATAATTATTCTATCTTGCATAGTTGACCACCCCAAACAAACTAAAATAAAAATAATGAACATAAAAAATAAAGAAACATAAAGAATTCTGATTGGGAAAATTGGATATAATTTTAAAAATATCAATCACATAATTGACTCTTTAGCTTTGAAATCACCCTTAATCTAAGAGAAATTTAGCCTAGCATATTCATGAAATTAAACATCAAAAAATAAAATAAAACATAATCGAATTTTAAAGGAAAGTAAGAAAAAGAAAAACTCTTTGATGATTGTTGATGCTTACCGCTGTCCGGCGTCGGATCAACACCCACGTGTGACTGAACACCTTCTGACCTCCTCTTAAGCTTGCCCCTGGCCGGGAGTGAGTACCTGCGAGAGGGATGATTCGGAGAAATGGGGTTAGTCAATAGACAAGGGCTCTCCGATGCTCAAGGCAAGTATTGCTCGGCAGAGGTCGGCAGCTAATTAAGTGTGAAGAGGTCTCTCTCTCTAAAACGTCATAAATGCATCCTATTTATAGGCCACCAGCTGGATCGGGTGCAAGATGGGTTTTGCCCATTACCCAGGTGTCACATCAAAGTGTATCAAGCAATAAGTGACAAGTGTCGCGTCCATTGTCCAATGGATTGGACTCTATCGGACGGCAGCATGTTTGCCTGGTGTTGGCCTACAATGATGGGTAGTGACGTATTATGATGAATAACGTGGCCCGGCCTGAGCTACTGTACATCCCCGAGGTGGCAACCTTCTTGGGGGCTTGCCCTCAGATAAATGGAAGGCACCTCGGGAAGAAGCATAAGTCGTCGGGTCGGGCGGTAGCCTATGTCTGTCGAACTGAGTTGCCGACCACCAAAAGTTAGTGTCCTCGGTGGCGGCGCCGAGCTTACCCTCAACATTAGCCCCCCAGTTCACCTGGTCGGTGTTCGGCCGGGTGGACTATGCCGAGTGGGTGAGGTCGGCTCAAAGGAAGAAGACCAAGCGACACTTAGAAGCGGGGTGAGGTGAAAAGACGCACGGATCAGACGGGGGACGCGTGTCGCGTCGTAGCCGTCTGTGCGGCTGTCAGGCGTATTAATTGCGCCTTTTGGGTTTTCACGCTCGAATTTCCCGCTTAAAATGGCTATAAATAGGGTCCCTCCCCTCCGTAATTTGCACTTCATTTTCAGAAATTTTACGAACGAGAAATTTTGGCTGCCGAGCTCAAGTAATAGCTGAGGATTATATCAACCGAGCTACCAAGAACCCGAGCAGGTAATTTCCTGAATAAAAATGAGCGATTTGTCCGACTCGTAAAACGTGGAGGTTTCATGGTCAGAAAGTAGTGAGGAGAGCAGTAGCTCTTCTTCGACTCAATCCGACGCCGAGGTGGCGTCCCAAAGACGGGAAGGGGCCAGTCGGCTGGAGCAGATCCTAAGGGTCGATTCCCAGACCGTGCCCGAGCAAGAATTTTTAAATATGCTGGGTGGGCATAAGCTTATCAGGATGTCCAGGGAACAAACCCTTATACTGGGGCGGCAACAGCGGGCCATTCCCAAGTTTTTCCAAGGGAGAGGACCGAGTTTCAAACCCATGAGGATGCTCCGAGCACCTCTGGTCGGAATGCCGAGGCCCCCGTCCAAGTTGCAGGTGTGATTACGGTTGATGCCTCTGATGAAGAGCATGCAGCCGAGGATACGGGGACAGAGCAGCCAAAAATGCAGCAAGAGGTCCGGGCCACCCGCGTGCGAGGCGTTACAGCATATCGGATAAGCCACCCTAGGCAAACCTCGACGGCGGGTTATACAAGCGCGATCACGGAGCCGTGGTTAGAGGCCCTACGCGACGAGTATGGCATCCCAGCCGATGTGAATCTCGTCGTCCCTAGAGAGAGATTCACCTTTAGAGGCGCCAGAGGGATTTATCACACTTTACGCCGAGTTCTTCAAGGCCGGGCTGCATCTACCACTGCACCGTTTCCTTCGCCGGGCGCTTAATGACTTTAATGTGTGCCCGACACAGTTAAACCCGAACAGCTATAGGTTGCTGATTGGGATGTACATTTTGTGGAAGTACCACCGGAACACCGAGATGCCGTTGGAGGCCTTCAAACAAGTATTCAAGATGAAGAAGCTTCCTCGGCAGTCCGGCTGGTACTACTTCACCGGCTTCAGAAAGGACTTTATTCTGGGCAACCCCGACTCGGACAAGCTGTGGAAGTACGAATGGTTTTACGTCGGGGGGAACTTTTTAGCCCGAGCCGGTGAAGCTGTCCCCGAGGATGAACAAGTGCCGGGGTCATTTGAGCTAGGGCACGTCTGGACCAAGCGCCCTTGGGCACCGAGCCACGTAATAAAGGCCGTGGATGAACTGTTTGAAAAGCCCGAGTCGTCCAGACAGCAGTCCTTTCTCCTAAGAAAGGACACTCTATCCAGATACGGCTGGTTTGGGGAGTCTAGCAGTCTTCCCCGAGCCGGGCGCCCTGCCCGGGAAACCAGGCAGGTTATAGTTGCCCGCCCGAGTGACGCGGACCTTCCAGGGCCAAGCACTTCCCAGTCTGGGTGGTCGACGAGGGAGCCTTCTTCGTCCAGTACCGAGGACTCGTCCAATGGCTCCCTTGATGCGGGACCACCTGTAGCCGACGAGGACCTCAAGGGCGTGATTAGGCTCCTATACTCGTCGGGCCTACTCCGGATCGGAGGTCAGCCTGAAACTTTATTTATAGTCGTCTTTTCCTCTCTTTTTATTTCGTCCTTCGTTTAACTTGGATTTTCTTTGTGCAGAAATGACCGCACCGAGCTCCCGCCCTAGCAGGCTTGCCCAGATGACAACACAGAGGAAGGGCAAGGGCAAGGCCGTCGAGGCCAGCAAGAAGCGTAAGCAGACACCGGCGCCCGAGCCCCCGACACGCACCGGGCAAACCTCCACATCAGTCCAAGTTCCACCGCCACTGCCAATAAGGGCCTCGTCAGAGGTCGGCCGAGTAGACGAGGCGTCTAGAGGTTCTTCCGAGGACCAACAAAGAAGGCGCCCGAACTACCGCGGCATGCTCCTCGAATGCCTTAGAGACGTGGCTCCCCCGAATGACTTCTTTATGGACATTCGAGATGAGGACTTCCAAGACTTGTGCAACATGACCCTTCGAGCGACTGCCTCAGTAAGTATCCGAACTGATCAATAGTTCAGGGGCTTGTAATAATGTTGCCGAGGACTAACCCCTTGTGTTTCTCATAGTCAAGCGCCATGGTGCATATGGTGCACTCTATCGGGATGAGGGAGATCCACAAGGAGAGAGAAAGGCACAAGAAGACCCTCCTGATGAAGTTGGACTCTGACAGAGAGCTCAACGAGAAAAGCGTTGAACTAGATCGGGCCAGGGAGTCCCTTTTGCGATCTCAGGAGGAGGCCCAGAAAGCAAAGTCCGAGGCCGAGGACATGCTGAGGCGGCTCAAGGAGGCAGAGGATAAGGCCGCTCGGCAGGAAGATAAAGCTGCACGACTAGAGGGGCTGTTGACAACTCTGCAAGCCGAGCACTATCAATTTGCAGCCAGGCTCCCCGACCATCTAGCCACTGTGGTCGAGGAGTTTAAGACATCCCCTGAATACACCGCCCTCTATTTTGACGAAATGGCGGACCTCCGCGACCATCTGATTGAAAAGCATCCCGAGGCGGCTGCATTCGACTGGTCGGTCATCGCTGAGCCAAACCAGGGCGATGCCGAGCAACAGCGGGATGTTGGAGAAGAGATCGTCGTTGTGGATGATGATGATGACGGGGATGTGCCAGCTGCCGAGGGAGGCCAAGACGACAACGCGGCTGGGGACGAGACTCAGGCTAGTGATTAGACTCGGGCCGATTGATCCTCTAAACTTTTTTATATTTTCCCGTTTTGCATCCACTTTTCCTTACGTGTAGATTTATTTTACATCCCACGTAATGTTTAAAGTTAGATACTTCTCGGGGGGGTTCCCAGGCTGGGAGACAATTGACCGAGCAGAGGTAAATGGTACAATTGTTCTCAGTTAATCCGAGTACCTCTGTCCTCAGTTAATCCGAGGACTTCTGTTCTCGGTTGTTCCGAGTAGTTATCCATTTTTGCTTAGTTCCGTCCTCAGTTAATCCGAGGACTTCTGTTCTCGGTCGTTCTGAGTAGTTATCCATGACTGCTTAGTTATCCAAGCAAGTTTAGGTTTCTGGTCTCGGTCGGGCAGAATATAAACGACGTATAGCTGCCCTTACCCTGTTGCCCCCCGTAGACTTGTGGAACTTAAAGGTTTGTCCGTATGATGACAGACATGACATATATACCGACTAGCCCCCCAGTTCGGTTCGACGTGGAGGACTCTGTTGATGAGGAGGCAACATCCTGTCTTCCGAACCGGAGTTGTGGCATCTTGGGCAAACTCTTCCCTTAAAAACATTGCTCAGGTGGAATGAGATTAGGGAAGTTGTGTTCCATAAATGTAGCATTTACATTGATTTTTCTAGCCCTGCTCAGCAGGCCTAGTTACAAAAGAATTGTGGCCAGAGATCAAAAAGGAGTCTGGCCCTGTTCTCTTTTTCTTCTTTCTTTTTAAATATAGAATCTTTTTAAAAGCTCGGCATTCCATGGATGCCCGAGCTGATTCCCCTCCATATCGGTCAGCCTGTAAGTGCTTGATCGCACGACACCTTTGACTTTAAAAGGACCTTCCCACTTCGGACCAAAGGACCCGAGACCGGGTTGTTGAACTGTGACCTTCTTCATCACTAAGTCACCAACTTTAAAGCTTCTCGGCTGAACCCGTTTGTTGTAATACCGAGCTACAACCTGATTCCGGGCTGCATTACGAATGGATGCCTGGTTCCTTTTTTCTTCAAGCAGGTCGAGCTCGGTCATCATGACCTTTTCATTCAGTATTTCTTTGTATTGCTCGACCCTCAAGCTCGATAATCCAACCTCGGCTGGGATGACGGCTTTTGCCCCATAAACCAGGGAGAACGGTGTCTCGCCAGTTGCCCAGAGCACTTGGGGCAGTTCGTCGATCCACGCACCCTTAAGCCCCTCAAGCTTCTTCTTCAGATTGTCTTTAATGGTCTTGTTCAGGCCTCCACCTGGTCGTTACTCTGCAGGTAACTCAGAGAAGAGAAGACTTTCTTAATGCCGAGCTGTTTGCATAGATGTCGTAGACCCGAGGAGTCAAACTGCTTGGCATTGTCGGTCACGATAGTGTGCGGGATTCTGAACCGGCAAACGATGTTTTTCCATACGAAGTTGGTGCACTTAGCTTCAGTCATGTTGGTGCAAGGCTCGACTTCGATCCATTTTGTCAGATAGTCTATGGCGACGATACAATATCTGAATTGCGAACGAGCCGGAGGGAGTAGTCCGATCAAGTCACTAGCCCATTTTGCAAATGGCCACGCCGAAGTCACCGGATTTAGAGGCTCGGCGTGTGAACCTAGCATCCTAGCAAATTGCTGGCATTTGAAGCATTTTCGTGCAAAGCTCCCGCAGTCTTGCTGCATGGTAGGCCAGTAGTAACCCTGCCGCAGGCATTTCTGGGCCAAGGAGCGTCCACCGGAGTGATTGCCACAAAGGCCTTCATGAATCTCTTTCATTAAGTACTCGGCCTCCTGGGGATCCAAACATCTTAGGCATGGCGTCGTGTAGCCGCGTCGGTACAGCTTTTCCCCAATCATCGAATACCGGGCCGAGCTGTTACGTACCCGACGTGCTTCTTCCCGGTCGTCGGGTAATTCGGCTAGGGTCAGGTATCGGATGATCGCGTCCATCCACGTGCATTTCGGTTCGGCTGCCAGGCTCATGACCTCCTTACTGATACTTGGTCCAGAGAGTCTTTCAATAGGAACGGACATCGGGTCTACTCCGCCTATCCCGGAGGCCAGTCGGGCAAGGACATCGGCTTCCACGTTCTCGGACCGAGGGATTTGTTTAAAAGTGTAGGACTTGAATTGTCCAAGCAACCATTTCACTTCTTTTAAATATGTCGTCATCGATTCTGCTTGGGCCCGGAATCCTCCTATGACTTGCTGCACTACTAGCATTGAGTCACTATAGATGGTCAGCCGATCAACTCCGAGGTCTCGGGCAATTCGTAGTCCGGCCAGCAAAGCTTCATACTCCGCTTCGTTATTAGAGGTTTTGAAGTCGAAACGAAGGGCATAAATGACCTTATATCCATCGGGGCTTGTTAAAATCAAGCCTGCCCCCGACCCGTCGACGCAGGTTGAGCCATCGACGTGTAGTTTCCAGTTCAGCTCTGGGGAAAGGCCTCGCTCACTGCAGCCAGCTGTATCCGGCTCCTCAACGGGTGATTTCTCCACTAAGGGAGCCACTTTTTCGGCCTTTGTAAACTCAGTAAGGAAATCCGCTAAGACTTGAGCTTTTATCGCTGTTCTTGACACAAAATGTATATCATACTGGCCCAACTCGACCGACCACTTGGCCATCCGACCTGATATTTTTGGGCTCTGTAAAACTTGCCGGAGAGGAAACTTGGTTGGGATCTTGACGGTATGGCCTTGGTAATACGGCCGTAGCTTCCGGACCGATGTTATTAAGGCGAAGGCCAGCTTTTCCAATGAGGAATACCGCTCCTCGGCACCTTGGAACGCGTGGCTGGTATAGTAAACTGGCCTTTGGATCCCGTTTTCATCACAGACTAATACCGAGCTGACAGCCTTTTCCGAGACGGCTAAATAGGCGGTTAAAACCTCACCGGGCGAAGGTTTGGACAGGAGCGGGGGTGTGGCTAGGTAAGTTTTTAAGCCTTGGAAAGCATCCTCACACTCCCTGCTCCACTCAAACCTCCCCTTAAGTGCCTTGAAAAAAGGGTGACACTTGTCGGTAGCCCGGGAGACAAATCTTGATAAGGCGGCCACCATGCCAGTAAGCCTTTGCACGTCTTTTACAGTCCGAGGAGAATGCATGTCTATGATTGCCTGGGCCTTTGTCGGGTTCACCTCGATTCCTCGTCGGTTAACCAAAAATCCGAGGAATTTGCCGGAGCCGACGCCAAAAGCGCATTTTGCCGGGTTGAGTTTCATCCCATACTCCCGGAGGATGTCAAAGCTATCCCGGAGGTCGGCCATGTGGTCGTTTGCTTGGACAGATTTTACTAACATGTCGTCCACGTAGACCTCCATAGTTTTCCCGATCAGCCGAGCGAACATTTTGTTGACGAGGCGTTGATAGGTAGCTCCGGCGTTCTTGAGACCAAACGGCATTACAACGTAGCAATACAAGCCCTGGTCAGTAACAAATGAGGTTTTGATTTGGTCCTCTTCGGCCATTCTTATCTGATTATATCCGGAGTATGCGTCCATAAAGCTCAGGAGCTCGTGTCCGGCTGTGGCATCGACGAGCTGGTCTATCCGAGGAAGTGGGAAGCAGTCCTTGGGGTAGGTCTTGTTAAGGTTGATATAGTCAATGCAGACCCGCCACTTGCCATTCGCCTTTTTGACGAGGACGACATTTGCCAACCATTCTGGATATTTGACCTCTCTAATGAACCCAGCCTTTAGTAGTTTCTGGACTTCATCGTTTATCGCGGCATATCTCTCCAGGTTGAAGGCTCTTCGTTTTTGTATCACCAGCCTGTGACCAGGTTGGACGTTAAGCCGATGACTGATGACGTTCGGATCTATGCCGGGCATGTCCTCATGAGACCATGCAAAAACGTCGCGGTATTCGGAAAGAAGGGATTCCAGCTCGGCCTGGATCTCAGGTTGTAACTGCGACCTGAGTTGGACTGTGCATTCTGGCCTTTCGGGGTCCAGGGAGAACGGCACTAAGTCTTCGACCGGGGTACCCCTTACCTCTTCCTCGGGAAACCTGGGGTCTAGGTCCGTGAGCATCTTCGGCGTCGGATCGGTTGGGAGGTCATTCTCATCGACCGCATACACGGCCAGGATTCCCTGTTGCTGAGCTAAGGCTGCCCGGACTGCGTTTGCATAGCAAGCCCGGGAATCCGCCTGGGACGAGCGGATTACTCCAACTCCACCATCGGTCGAGAACTTCATTGCCAAGTGATATGTCGAAACCACGGCCTTTAATCCGTTCAGCGTCGGCCGGCCGATGATGATGTTATACTGAGAGGGTTTATCGATGACTAAAAAGTCAACCACCCAAGTGACCCTGGCAGCACCTTCTCCAAAAGTTATCGGGAGACTAACCTTCCCGGTTGCTCGGACACACTCACCCGCGAAGCTGAAAAGTGGAGTCCGGACCGAAACTAAAGGTGTGTTGCTAATCTTCAGCCTGTCAAAGGCCTGCTTAAAAAGGATGTCCGCCGAACTGCCATTGTCAATTAAGACTCGCCGTACAACATTGTTGGCGATAGGCAGTTCGCAAATCAAAGCATCGTTGTGGGGATGCATTAGTCGGTCTGCTTCCTCCTCAGTGAAAGTGATCGGGGTGTCCTCTTGGCGGCATATCTTATTGATGTGCTCGGACACATTCATGAAGTCACACCGTTGGACCCGCCGAGCCTCTCTGACTTCGGATCGCCGCCCACTCGATGTGTCCCGGACGACAGGCCCGTCAAGTATCGTATGTACGATATTTGGGGGTTCTGGGGCGTTCCCACTATCGGCCCTGGGTCGGCTTTGTACGTCTCGGCCTGACGAGTCATTCCTTATAGAGGTCGCCCTCAGGTTTATGGCCTTCTCCACAAACTCCTGCAATAGACCTTCTCGGACCAACCTTTCTATTTGGTCCTTGAGCTGGATGCATTCTCAGGTAGTATGACCCACATCTTGATGGAATTTACAAAACTTTGACTGGTCACGCTTCGCCCTAAAGCCTCGAAGCTTGGGCGGTGGTGTCAACAAATTCTTGTCGCCGACCTGGGCGAGCACCTCATCGATAGTTGCCACCAGGGGCGTGTAGTTTTGGAACTTGCCGGTCGGCCCCTTCGGCTTATCAGCTTTCTCTTTCTTCTGCTTCTTCGCATGCTCGGCGCTGCCCTGCTCCGGCCCTTTTTTCTGCTTCTTTTCCTCTTTTGTCCCGCTCGGGCCAGCCTCCTCTAGGTGGCTTTTCATGTACTCGGCAGCGTCCGCATGTCTTTGGGCGTACCCGAGCATTTGTGGAAACGTGTTTGGCTGCTCAAAGGCCAGGGACCAGGTCAGCTTCTCGTCTCAGAGGCCTCCTACAAAAATATGTTTGAGGGTCTCGTCTTCGACGTGCTTGACCTCAAGAGCAACCCGGGTAAATCGGTTGACATAGTCCCTGACACTGCCGTCTCCCTGCTTGACGGCGTACAAGGAAGTTATTTCTTTCCTCCGCGTCCTGGTTGTAGAGAATGCGGAGGAGAAGGCGTCAGTTAAAAACCCAAAAGAAGAAATCGACCCTGGTTCGAGCCGTCGGAACCACTACCGAGCAGGGCCTGTAAGGGTGAACGAGAAAGCTTTGCACGTTGCAGCATCACTGGCATTCTGCAACAGCATGTGCCCACGAAAGAGTTCGGCATGCTCATCCGCGTCGGTGGCCCCATCGTAAGATTTGATTTGTGGGACCTTAAACTTCGACGGCATGGGTGCCTGCATTATGTGATCCGGGAAGGGCGGATCCTGAGCCCCGATCTCATCCAAACCGAACCTACAATTGCGGATCTCATCGATCTGTCGCTACAGCACCCGAAACTGGCGACTATTCGTGTCTTCAGGCAGTTCAACCCGATAGGGTACTCCGCCCTCAGCACGGCCTCCAGCTCCGCCTTGGCGATTTCTATTAATCCCTCGGTACCCGAGCCGATCAAACACCGAGGCTCTAGAACCTTGTGGTGAAGGGACACGGTGTGGTTGACGTCCCATCTGATGTTCATGAACCAGTCTATTGTCAAGCAAGGGCCCTCTGGTGGATCCCGGAGACTGCTCTGATCGATCCTTCCAATTGGTGGCGCTCTGCTCATGCCGACCCCCTGTCTGGTCAACCTGGGCAGGGGTGGCGGTTCCGATGCAGCTTGCTGTTGAGCTTGTGCAAGCTGCCGAGTTAAGATCCAAACTGCATCTGTGAGCTCCCGGATCGGACTTGTGCAGCTCGGGCCTACACCGACTCGGCTCTTGCCGCGCTTCCTTGCCCTCCGGACCAAGATCTGGCGGTCCGAGGACGACCGCTGGCCCGTTCTACAGCCGGTTGCTTATGCCTGGCATCGCCCAACTCCTGATGTCGGGCGGTACTATCTCTTGCGTTACCTCGTGTTGTCATTTCGGGAATCCGAGGTAGAATAACTTTGGATTGGGGTGCGTTCGGCCCTCCTTCTAGAGCCAAAATGTTGATGCTTACCGCTGTCCGGTGTCGGATCAACACCCATGTGTGATTGAATACCTTCTGACCTCCTCTTAAGCTTGCCCCTAGGCGGGAGTGAGTACCTGCGAGAGGGATGATTCGGAGAAATGGGGTTAGTCAATAGACAAGGGCTCTCTGATGCTCAAGGCAAGTATTGCTCGGCAGAGGTCGGCAGCTAATTAAGTGTGAAGAGGTCTCTCTCTCTAAAACGTCATAAATGCATCCTATTTATAGGCCACCAGCTGGATCGGGTACAAGATGGGTTTTGCCCATTACCCAGGTGTCACATCAAAGTGTATCAAGCAATAAGTGACAAGTGTCGCGTCCATTGTTTAATGGATTGGACTCTATTGGACGGCAGCACGTTTGCTTGGTGTTGGCCTACAAGAATGGGTAGTGACGTATTATAATGAATAACGTGGCCCGGCCCGAGCTACTGTACATCCCCGAGGTGGCAGCCTTCTTGGGGCCGTGCCCTCAGATAAATAGAAGGCACCTCGGGAAGAAGCATAAGTCGTCGGGTCGGGCGGTAGCCTATGTCTGCCGAATTGAGTTGCCGACCACCAAAAGTTAGTGTCCTCGGTGGCGGCGCCGAGCTTACCCTCAACAATGATCAAGAAGAAATCTTCACACGGATGAAACTCCTTGAGCTTGAAGAGAATTATCCTTTTTTCTCTCTCTCTTTCTCTCCAAAAGGTGGCTAGAAAAAAAATATGAAAAACTCATCAAATTTTGTGTTCTAAGTGAGATATGTATAGGTTTTAGCCTTGAGAGTCGAAAAGAGGCAACATTAGGTCAATTTTAATTCATAAACGAAGCCATTAAACAAGGGATGTATAAGGTCGAGATGTTTAGGGCGTGGCCATGCGTGGATGGAACTTCTCATACAAGACTCGCTAGACATGTGAAAGGGCAAGCATGGATTCGCACGACCATGTGGATGTCTGGGAATTAAGCCTAAGGATTTTGTTTCCCCACACGAAGGCAGGCTTTTATGTCCACGGAGGCACGTCATGGAGGCTGTTGGGTGTGGCTGCGCCTGCTCTTTGTACTAAGGCGCAGCTATAAGGGTTCTTTTGAATGGGGGCATGAGTGTCTTTTTACTGAAAATGTTGATTTTGGCTTCAAAATTCCCAAAACTTCAAACCTTCAAGATAAATAAATGAAATATTTTAAGCTCCAAACTCTTTTTTTCATCATCTTTTGAGCTCATTACCTTGAAATACCTACAAGGCAAAAAATATCAAAATAAACATAGATTGCTCAGGAATTAAGCAATGAAATATGGTAAAATTAACTAGAAAATAATATTATCATGCAGTTATCAATAACATTGTTAAATTTGTTTAAAACTGATGAGTCAGTTTCTTGTTATGTTTCTGACAACTATAATTGCAAGATAGTTTTCTAAACGCGCTACTTTCGTTATTTAAGTCAGGCTTCCTTTAAAAACATGATTTTTCTTTTGTAAAAGGTCCAAACTAATTTAGTTTTTTTCCTTATTTTTATTTCTCCTTTCTTTTTCTTATTTTTCTTTTTCTTCCTTCCCCTTTTTCACGACATATACACTCTTTCTCTCTCTCTCTCTCTTTCTCACGTTTCTTTCTTTCTCCCTCTTTCCCGTCACACATCTCTCTCCCTTTCTTGTTTCTTTCTACCTTAGCCTTTCTCTCTTTATTTTCCTCAAAATCTTGCTCCAACCAAGAGTCGGGAAAAGATTTTGAAGGAAAGTAAGGCGTTGTATATGGTTCTACAATAAAAGAAGTAGGGTTTTTATTCTCTTCAAGATTAAAGTGTTGATTTCCATTCTTCTTCTTAAAAAATCCAAATTTTTGAAATATTTTTCCTGGTCAATCTTTTGAGTTTTATGAATAACTTGGTTTGAGTGATACATGTTGATTGCTCTTATTATTAGTTTGTTCAATTCAAGAAATTTCAAGAAGTTAGGTTGAAATCTTAGTGTGTGACCCTTTTAGTACATTGGTAATACATGTTTGAGAATTGAAGTTTAATATTTGATTATTCTATAGAGTTTTGGATCTGTAACGACCCGCCCTTACATGGCCGTCACTTAACTTAAACATGCTCATAAACTTAAACTTACTTACAAATAAGGTAGATAAATTTGGGATAAATTTTTTTTTTCCAATATATATATGGATTCTTACTGTGGAATCCTTAACATGAAACCTTAGAGGAAGTAATAACTATTTTTCAAATCTTACAATCAAACGAATTCTTATAAATAAAGAATTCTTAACATATAAACTTAAAAGACATAATAATCATTTCTCAAAACTATATTGCGTAAACCTAACGTAATACATAAAATTCTGAAACGTGATAATAACGTAATAATAAGCATTACGTCTTAACATAGTTATAATTCTAAAAGCATGATTATTTACATAATTCATAACATTAATTTCTTAAAACATAACCATAGTACTTTACTTGAACTTTTTCTTTTAAAACATAAGAGTAATTATTTAGCAAGTATTACTTTAAAGACATTTCTCAATTTAGATAAAAACTATTTTCAAGACAATGTTAAATTAAATATTAAAATAAAATCTCATTTAAATGCTCTCTAAAACTTTCTTAGCAATTATTATATATTGTTGCTTATAATTTTAACATCTTAGAAATATCATATTATTTTCTTAAAGTTAAACCTTCTTAAACTAAACAAAACATGATTTCTTATAACTTAACCTTTAAGTTTAAGATACTAATTTCTTAAAGCTTTTCTTTAAAACTTTCATAATAATTTCATAGAAACATATTCATAAAATTCATTTCTTAACTTAATGTAAAACTCCAATAATCCTTTGTAATTCTAGATAAACTTATAATTTTCTATCCTATAAATTTTGTGCATTTGTTGCATCATTTATTGCAACATCTTTAAACTCTGAAATCCTCTAGACCAAGGTTGCATAATCACAAGCTCGATTTTTAAAACATAATTACATAAATTATTTACTTATTCATATGTACATAATTTTTGTAAAGTGTAAGCATACGAAATTTCGTAAAATAAAACATGCATAAATTCGTAAAATACTAATGCGGAAATATTACATTGCGTGAGCGGTATCCATTCCCATCTTCACCATTCGTCCGCCGCTCACCACTGCCCATCAAGTGTCGCTGACAGGTTTTTCTTACCTACAGCATGAACATACTTAAATGAGCTTTCGCTCAGCAAGTAGGAAATTAACCTCGCAAAACATAATTAAAAATCATTTTAATAAAATATGCATGAGTATTTTATGCTTGCTTATCAACTTAATTTATGCTTATTTATTTAAGTTGTACCTTATCTTCTTACTTTGGGCCCGAGTGATCGTACCGGTTGCGCGCGAGTCTTGGGAAGTTAGGGTTCGCGAGATCCCAACGACACCAAGATCATTCATTTCTTTAACATGGAGCCTCCCCGTGGGTCGGGAGGTTGGTACGACACCCTTAACTTGTCTCATAAGTTTCACTTGTCTTATTGTGTGTATGCAGTATGACTTATCACTACATGACATCACAATTTCGTAATTCATGAATCGTAACTCATAATCATAGATGAATCGTAAATCATTATCATACTTCACTTGAAGGTGATTAAACAATATAATTTATATATTGCATACATCACACATTAATCATATCATCATCATCATCATCATAATATTTCACATCATTTCATAACATAGCATATCACATCATAACTTATAACAGTGTAATAAATCACTGATCATGCATTTTCATAAATTTTATGAAAATATTTAAAATTAATCTATTTTTAAAACTATTCATACTGTAGGCGAGATTCCTACTTACCTGGACTCCGAGCTGTGCGGGTCCAGTTGCATCTCGTTGTATCCACAGTATACGCTGCATCCTCAGCAGTGCTCCTCGGACCACTGTGGATGGCTAGGAATGATCCATGGAGATTTATTATTGCTGAAACCATCATTCTAGACTCCGTTACTACAGTCTGAGTTGCCTCGATCTGAATGCAGTCGATTCCTGATGATTTTTGTCGGAGTGATATTAGCTTGAACGGAGGTTACCATCGTGTTCAGAGCGTCGAAACAAGTCGGGAGGTGGTCTCAGATCTTCGATCGGAGGTACGTATCACAAAAACCCAAAGTGGCCGTTGACCGGCGGTTGACCGCCGTTGACCGGCGACGATTGGCTCCGTTGGGGGCTAAGCTCGAGCCTACCCCCCCTAAGTCGACCCTTCTAAGTCCAATGGTGGTGTCAATTTTACCCAATTCGGTCTCTAACCATGCGGATCGAAGCTCCAAGTCGGCGGCAAAAAGTGGAGACTCCGATCTCCTATCTCCGACAATGCTACCATGAAATTGAGTTAGGGGTTTTGTTCCCCATAGCACTCTAAGCATTTCCCCTCTAATGGTGGGGCTCAACATGACGTGGAACGGTGGCTCCACCTCTTCACGATGGCGCTAGGCAGTGGATCATGGATCTCCGACGATCGGCGGCCGTTTTGTGAAATTGGGGAGTTGATTTTCCTCCTCTTAACCCTCTGAATGTGACTGCCTCTCCAATTTGACCCAACAGCGACGGAATGGCCAAAATCACGTTCTCACGGCAGCTCCACGACGGCGATGATGGAACTCTGGCCGACGATGAGATTTCCTCGCAATTGATGGAGGGCTTTTCTTCCCCTCGTCGGTCTGAAGGTGATGGCCACGTCAATTGGGCTCAACGGTGGCTGTAAGGGCAAGTTCGACATCACCCACGGCGATGGGGGTGCAGCGGCTTCGAGCTCCATCGTGCGGCTATCCTTGGCTGAAATTGGTTGAGGAATTTTACTCCCCATCGCCCTCTGAACGGAATGGCGAAGGCAATGTACCCCAACGCCACCATGAACAATGGCATCTAGTGGTGGCACGGCGGTGGAGACGGGGCAACTCCGGTGAGGCTTTTTAGGCGAGAATTGTACTGTAATATCAGTGCCATTTTCTTCGTCTCTTCGATCTGAGCCAGTTGACACCAAGATCGTGTCAATCGGAGGTCAGACAGAGGAGAAATCATGTCGAAAAGATGACGTATTTATGCGGCTTCAACCGGCGCGTGTGGCCGCCTCCGGTGGAGTTGTGGGTGGCACGGCACACCGTCGGACTCAGCTTCTCGAGATCTTTTAGATGGTGTAGGAGGTGTCAATAATCGAGGTCGGATCTTGGACTGAGTTTGAGGAGAGAGAGAGTAGAGAGAGAGTGTGTGTGGCTGGTTTGATTGGTCTGATTTTTTTTTTTTTATAGTCCACCTATTTATAGACAACTTTGTATCTACACAGTCTAAACTGTGTTATGTCGGGTAGATCAAATTTGATCCGTAAACTTGAAATTTTTATAGACATAACTGTACTTTTTAAAATTGTAATATTCTCATTCTTTAAAATATTACATAAATTTTAATTTTCTTGTTGTATCATTGTGTTACTAAAATATTCATACTGACATAAAAATCATTTTCATAAATTTATCCACACTATATGGATTTTGTGATTTAATTTTGAAACCGTAAACTTTGAAACATTTGTCTTCAAAACCGACGATTAACTATTTTTTGTAATTGTATACACATATATATATATATATGTATATATATGTGTATATGAATTCTAAGAAAGACATTATGTATTTAAAACTTTGCTCAATATAAGTATTTTTATTATTTTTAACTTTTTTAAAACTTTAAAATGTAATAACATATATTTCTCATTAGAAATTTTCATGTTGTAAACTTCAAATTTTATTATGAAAACAATAGTTGTAATTTTTTGAAAGTTTTGTAAATTAAATTGACTATCTAAAAGTCAATTTAATTTAAAATTCCCAACTTAGCACAATTTCGTGCTTTACGGATATAACCTGAACTATTTCTCGTAAAGAGCTATTTATGGTTCCACAACTTAGTAATAAATTAACAGTCGTGAACCCATCAACGCCCTTTTTTTTTTTTTTACTATTACTATGACAATTGTTATTATTATTATTGTCTTTACAATAATAATAATAATAAACTTTACGTAATTATTAATGTGTATAATAATTAACCATACATATTCAAAATATTGGAATTCTTGAACTTCTAATGATCTTTATAACTTTCTTAAAATTCTTATCTTACTTTATGATCTCTATAAATTTCTAGATCAATCTTAGTAAAACATGTCATAAATCTTGCATACTTAAACCTGGTGCTCACCATTTTCAATTTATGGTATGGAGCTCATGATCACTTTTGATCTGGGTTTGTTTTACTAAACTGACATCATATAGGAATTTTTCACATCATCATAGTAAGTTGGAAATTCCACTTGTTGTCAAGTAATCCCAATTTAAACATTCTAATTGAGATTCTTATAACAATCACTTCTTTGGCTCGTACATGAAATCAATAAATCATAAACTTTTAATTTAGCACATTAAATAATTATTTTTAATTATTTTAATGTACTATCATAACATTACATTGTTACATGTTTCATAAATAAAGCACATAAATTTATGCATTCACAACATTATTTATTTCTAAGGTCTTATAGCTATTAAGACCTTCAAATTTGAGTGTAAATAAACTCAAATCTTGTCCTTTCTTAAGTACTTAGCTGAGTAATTATGAAAAATTTTTAATTAATCATACTTATTAATTTTTTGGATTTTTCCGGTCATTACAGATGTTCACTGAGGCTTAGATTCAGATTGAAGCTTGTGATTTGTGGTTAGAGACCATTCATACATGCTAGATGTTTGATGAAATGTAAAAGTGAGAAATTCATGTTATTTAGGTTGTTAATTCTCTATATAAGAAGTTGGGTTTAAAATGTTACTTTAGATACGTTATTTAGACTGTATGCTATATGTTTAGGCACCAATTTTATTCGATCAATATTAAGATTCTCATTGTTCAAGGTTTAAGTTGAAAGATTTGAGCTTATGTCGCAAATGGTTATGTTTTATTTTTGTGATTAAATATTGAGATATGGCATAAACATATATGATATTGTCCCACTTGTTTGCATTATAATTATTTGAATTTGGACAAAATTCCCTTATTATATGCTTGTGGTTTAGGTTATGGATTTTGAGAAGTGGAAAGTGACATTGCGTTGGCGAGTCATATTAAGTTTGAAATTTCAATTATAGTTCTCATTATTTGTGTTGCATAAGATCAATAGCGAGTTTGCATGTCCATACGTACTATTGATGTTTACGATCCCTAGGATAGTATTCATGTGTTGTGAAAGACAATTTGTACGTAAATTTGGTTTTACAAGCTATGAGATTACATAGCTAAACTAGATTTTGAAAATCATTTAGAAGATGTTGACATTCAACATAAGCATATAAATAATAAACCATCATTGGCTCTTTTAGAATTTTAGAGTGTTTCATGGATTTTCCTAATGCTAGCAATAAGTTTTAACTTCAAGGAATCAAAGAGAAATTAGTGATTATGGTTTAGTTTTTATCCTTTCCTCACTTTATTGTCGAATAAGAAATATTGGAAACATAAAGACTTGTGTTCTTAGAGTAGAAGCACCAAGTTAAAGTCAAATCTTATTACTCTTATTACATGATTGTATCGTAGACTTGTGTTCTTATGGTTTAGTTTCAGCCTCAAGATGTCAAGCTTATACTCTTATTACATGATTGTTTATCTTTGACTATACAGTACCTTAGTTTAGTAATTTTAGATATAGTCTCATGATATTTTACTTTGAATTGTTCGAGACTTGCATGTTTTCTATTCCAACATGTTTTACAAGTTTTCTCTTGATTTGAAAATACGATGCCTCATTGATTTTAAACTAAGCATGAAGATTATTTTGATTCCTTGTTATTTGTCACAAGTCACCATTTTCCCACATTTTCAGACATGTTGTTGACATTTCATCATTTGGTTTGGAAATTGGTATTTCACTAACATTAAGATTTAAGATAAAGTTTTGAAGTATAGATATACATATATAGTTTATATATATATATGTTGATATATAAAAACCTTCAAAAACCTAAGTTCATGAATCATGGGTTTTAGAAGAAAGCATTGGAAAATGCCTCAGAGTGAGAAATTCCAAGTATTAAATGTTTGCAAACTGATGAGTCAGTATTTTACTCACAAAACAAATATTTCTTGAGTTTAAAAATTCTCACGCATTTGTGATATTTTGATTTTTTGGTGTTATTTTGTAGGAATTTAATAAAGTATGCATTTATGAATTTCACGGCATTAAAAATGGAGCTTGGAGGCTCCCTTGGTATAGGCAACCCTGGTCTAGCACTGTAGCGCCGAAAAAGGGTACTGTGGCACCTGGAGGAGCGCGAGGCCACGTGCCACACTTCTTCACAGTCATGTGCGAGCTTTGAAGGGATGTACAGTTACGCAATTCCCTCTCTACAGCCGTGTCTCCCTGGGGGCCCCAAAACTTTAATCGAAGGCCTAAAATTTGATGTTGAATGAGCCCCAACTTCTCAAAAATACTAGAGCCCCTATTCTGCAAGGTGTGGAGGATTTGGAGGAGGAAACCCATGAGTGAAAGCTAAAATTTTAGAGATAGAAAGAGATTGAAGTTGAAAATACTTAGAGGATTTAAGGCTTGAAGCTCGTCTCCCCAAAAAGTTTCTTCTTTCTTTCTCTCTACTCTAATCTAGATTGAAATATATTTGTATTTGTGTCTTGAACATATTTATTTTTATGGATTTCTTGAAGAGATTGGTCATGGATTTATCTATGCTAGCTTAAATTTCCTATTCTAAGGCTTAGTTTACTTTGAATTGGATTATGTTTGGATTATTTTGTTGATTGTTGATGTAATTAATATTTCAATTTCCTTTATGTTTCTCCATGCTTAATGCTTCTAGTTTATTTGGCCAATGAATTAGTTTATGCAATTTATGAAACTCAATACTCGTGACAAATTGACTCATTTATTGTTACTTGGGAAATGTAGTATATGTTGTTGTTGAAACCCAAGAAGGCCGAGAACATGTAGATAATTGACTTAAGAGTCTTAGTTTTTGTGAGAGAGGGAGGTGATCAATGCCTTGATGATCAAATTAAGGATTGAACTTAATGAATGTGCAATTAAACAAGTTAGATAGGCATATCAATTTGGTTATTTATGCATAACGAACTTGTATCAAACTTTTAGTGACAAAATTTGAAAAATTTCATGACTAAAAGTTTAAATTCTTTCAAAATTCGAATTTGAATTGAATTTGTTATTTTAGTGTCGTCCTTAAAACTTCCATGAAAACTTTTAGCAATGACATGTCGTTGCTAAAGACTTTCATGAAAATCTTTAGTGACAACATACACCGTCACTAAAAGTTTTGCCAGTAGATATTTAGCAATGATAGTTTTTTATTTTTTAAATATTTTTATATTTATTTTAAACATTTTTTAATTTTTTTATTTTTGAAAAGGTATGTAGTTTTAATAAATTAAGTGGTTAATTTATGAGATTTGTTTACCTCTTTTTAATTAATTAATTATCTTGAAATTTAAATTGATAATTGAATATAAAGTATTAAAATTCTACTAATTAAAGTAGCAAAATATGAATAAAACATAAAAATATAGTCAAATCTTGTGCAAAATTCAAATAAAACATAATATATAGTCTTCCCAAAATGCACATAATCTAATCTCTTAAATTTTATGCATCATCATCTTCTTCTTCATTTGTAGTAGGAGCAACCTTAGGAGGTTGTGAGGCAGTATGAAGCTAAGATTCTCATCAATTCACTCTTAATGCAGCAACAATGTCACAGTTCATGTTGTACATTTGTGTGAGCCAACGCTGAACCCTTGGAGGAAGTTATGTATGCATGCTCTAGGAGAACCCAAAAAACTAAAATTTGGAAGAAGTAGAAGGAATTGCGTGTATACTAAGCATTGGACCTATACCTTTACATGCCCATCTACGGCTGCCAATCTCCTACTCCATGATTCCTTCCTCATCCATGTTAGAGTTGGACAAGCTTCTAGCTGACTACTTTGGTTGAGTTTGTCTTTCCTCATCCATATGAGACTATAAGTTAAATAAGATGACAGAATGAATTAGCAAAATATATAAAGTATAAATCTTTTAAAAATTAATGAATAAGTGGTAAAGAACAATGCTTAAATGTGCAACCATAGTAGCATCGTTGGCCATTCTTTATCTTGGCGAAAATGTTGATCATGCTAATTATCAAAGAGTGACTACGACATTCTTGTCTTTGGATTCATCTGCATCATTGGAAATGTTAATTTTTCTCTTGTTTTTGTTTTTCTTTGGAAATATTAAATTTTAAAACTAAAGTATAAAATGACTTACCTTTTTGTGCCTATGTTGGGAATATGATAAATGCCGCTGATAGCTAGGCCACTTGGAGTTTACACGATTAGCTACATTTATGTTTGACTTGGCGTATATATATTTGGAAAAATATTTTTAGTGGGCACTTGTTTCATTGTGTTAATATCATTAAAAAAAAAAGGAAAATAAAACCTTAAATTTTGCTAATATAAATTGATCACCGCATGCATGCCAATGCTTGGGGCACCTAAGGTTGGGAGGGATCTTAGCCCTAGCTTGAACCAAGTTGGTCTCTCCTCCGTGTTATTTGAATTTTCTGTATAGACCATTCTTCTAATCTCAGTATGCTCTCATGGCCTCCCAAAATATGATGGCATTTGTCTTACCATCATCAAGTACATTAAATCAATCTTGCATATTATTCAAATATTGATACTACAATACTAAGAAGAAAAAAAACATTTAAAGTTTGAAATTTAAGGTAGATATTCTTGCCCGTAATAAAACAATCATAAACTATCCAAAGGGAACAATTCAAGAATCGGTAAGCCATTCACCGATTCTTGATAAGCAACAAACTCATACGTACGTATGATTCTAAGTGACTACATGCCATCTTAGTATTACGCATGCCACCAAATTCTTGAATTTTAATAATAATGCCAACATATTTTCATGACACTTATATAATTTTATCAAGTCTTAACATATATTAATTATGAATCATTAATTAATAATTATTATTATTGTTTTTATGTTTAAATAAACTAATAATTATTAACCACTTAACTTATTAATTATTATTACATGATCTTACTTAATAATTGTTAACTATTATTATTTTTAATTATTAATTATTTTTTCTCACTTCATAAAATATTAATTATGAATCATTAATTAATAAATTTTAATTTTTAATTATTATTATTGTGTCTAAATAAATTAGTAATTATTAACTACTTAACTTATTAATTACTATTTCTTAATTCTTACTGCATAATTGTTTACTATTATTAATTTTAATTTTTTCTTAATTACTTAATATTATTATTAAGATTTTTAAATACAGAATTTTTCAATAGCAAGATTACTAATTACTACTTAATTATTAACGAATATTTTATTTTAGTTACAACTTTGCTTAGTTTTAATTAATTTATATTACTGTTAAAACTAATAAATACTTACTTAAGATTATTAACTTTAAGATTTATAACTATTAAGACCACTAATTAACATTAAAACTTAACTTCTTTACTAATTCCAAACATTACCAAATAATACATAAAATCGATAATCACATATTCAATTAAACATATTGACAAAAACACATATTACATATAACAAAATTAACAAATAACATAACATAACACATCATACATAACACATATTCAATTAAAAATATTAACATAAACACATATTACACATGACCACATAAACACATTCAATTTTATACATAACCACATAATCAATTACACATATTATTATTAATTTTACATAATAACAAAATCATAATCACATAACAAAGTCAACACATAATCAAATACCAAATTCAATACAATTTCATAATTTCCACATTTAAACTAAAATCCAAAAAAACAATTAATAAAAAAATCCAATACAAAAAAACTTTTACACACCACAAAAAAAAGGGTGTGTAGAACGCGGATGCAATGGGACAATGGTGGTGGCGGCGACAGGTCCGATAGATGGTGGAACCTGGCTATGGCTATGGCAAAAACAACAACAGTCATGGCAGCACGGGCAAAAAAGAAAGTGATTGGGAGAAAAGGAAGGAAGAAGAAAATTGGAAGGTGGAGAAAAATTTTGGAAGGGGAGGGCGGGGCAAGGGCAAAGGAGACTCGACAAAGTTATGGCAGCCCGAAAAAAAAGAGGGGGAGAGAGAAAGAAAGAGGAAAAAGGAGAGAAGAGAGAGAGGAATTTGAGGAAGGGGCACGAACAGGGACAAGGGCGGCTATGGTAGTGATGGGTGGAGATCGAAGGGTAGCGGCATTGGGGGCGGGGGTGCAAAAGACAAAGAAGAGGTTTGAGAGAGAAAGAGGAGACTGATAATGAAGAAGAAGGCTGCTTGCATATGATATATAAAGGACCTTTAGCGATGACAATTTAGTTACAAAGTCGTCGCTGTAAACATATAGAACGATGTTGTTTCATTTAAAGCTATTAATAATAATATATTTAGCAACGTTTTAGCTTTTAGTGACGACAAAAGTCCTAAAAATATCTCCCAGCCGTCTTTGTTTATTGCTAAAAATTTTGATAAAAATTAAATTTCAGGTAAGTCGTCACTAAAAGTCTTCGTGGACAACAGCTAGTAATAGTTGTTGTCATGCTGTCAGCCAAGCTTTTAGCAACACCATGTTGTTGCAAAAAAATTTTCAATAATCATGCTAACTGACATGTTCTGATGTGATCAAATGGCTTCTTTCGCACCAAACTTTTGTTATAAGATCATCTATAAGTTGCAAAGGTTAAATTCTTTAATTTTAATGTCAAAATCAATTATTAAGGGCAAAAAAGTAAAAAATTGACATGAATTTGAAATTCAAAAGTATAACCTTCAGAACATCTAAAATGTATGATTATTTATTGATAAACTCAAACACAAGGTATAAATTAGAAAAACCTATTAGAATATTGGTATAGAACTTTTAAAAATTTTCAATTTTATCTTTTGAATTTTGGGAATTATTATGGTAAGAGTTGTACTTTTTCTACCAATAGGAACTTTTAACAGTTAAATCTATGATTAGAAATAGGCAAGAAAAAGACATAGTTTGAAAAAGTATAATCTCGTTAAAATTGTAAGGAAAAATACTAAAAATTCCTCATGTATCTGTTACTTTTGTCCCTCTTATTATACAAATGCTCAAAACATCCTTTTGTGTTTTTAAGATCATACTCAAAATTACTCCTTAAAGCAATTAAACTTTTTTAAATTCCAAGATTACCATTACTAACCTTTATTAAATACAATTAAAGATTATTAATCTGAAATACTAAATAAAATCAATCTTAAAATGTTAAAAAAAACTCTCAAAATAATTGAAGTATTTGCTTAATTGAAATATCTATTTTAACAATCTAAAATTACTTTTATTTAACTTTTAAGTTAAGTTGTATTTAAAATAGCATTTAATAATGATTGAGAAAGGTAATCTTGAAATTTTTAAAAATATATTTGCTTTAGAGATATTTTGAATGATTTTATAAACATAACGTGTTTTGGTCATTTGGATAATAAGAATGGAAAAATGGCATTAGATAAAACACAAGCAGTATTTACGGGATTTTTCAATTATTAATTAAAAAATAAGGTATAATTCTTGCCCCTTTGAAAAAATAAAATAAAATCTACAGCACAAGAAAATACTTTTAATTTATAGTTGCAGGCATAGACCAACGTTAAAATTACACTCGACTCCACTTAAAGTTGAAGAGTTCAAATCCTCATCTTTAGTTAAAAAATAAAGCTAGGATTAATTTTTGCCATACAAAAACATAATTACAGAAAATGTCACGCAGCATCATCATATTGTATTTAAAAATACCAAATATACCCTCAATGTTCTATCTACATTCGCTTTGTAAATGTTGCATTGTACGGTAAATGTTCTATTTTTAAACATAACATGTTCTTTTTTCCAGTCATAGATGAATCATTTACCATGTAAACGTGACATTTACTAACAATGTTCAATTTGCTTGACTTATATATAAGAATATTATGTGTAAGTTGTAAATGAGTCATTTATCAACAATATTCAATCTGTTTGGCTTATATATAAGAACATATAAATATCATGTGTAAGTTGTAAATGAATTATTTACCATATAAATGTAACATGTATAAATAATATTCAATCTGTTTGACTTATATATAAGAATAGGTAAATATTATGTGTAAGTTGTAAATAAGTGATTTATCATGTAAATGAGTCATTTACTAATATTTAATCTTAAAAACGAGTAAATATTATATTTACATGGGCAATATTCTATTTACTAACATAACATGACTATTTTTTTAGTTGTAAATGAGCAATTTATTATGTAAATGTAACGTTTACCAAGACTTGAGGATATTTTGGTTAAGTCGTTAAATTTTGGTCATACCAATGTGACATATTCTTAATAATTCTAAGTGAACGGCGTAAATCAATTAGTAGAAAATTACGTGGCATGTAGCAGAAATTATTATTAGTTATTGAAACACCTTCCTGGTGTTCCGGTTCGGAACCTGTCACCCTCACACAAATACGTTTATTCGGGTTATACCCGACACAATTCGCGTTCTTCTTCCCTCCAAATCCCACTACTTTAGTTAAAAAGAAGGAAAAATAAATAAATAAAGCTACCCTGAAAAAGAAATTAAAGAAAAGGCAGGAAGAAAGAAGTACCCCGGCGAAGAAGAGCAACGGAAGCAAGCTGAATAGGTTTTGCAGAAAGGTATGGAAATTGGAAAGCCCATCATGTAAATTTATGCCACAATTTTATTTAAAACAAATTTCAGCTAAACTCAAATGGGTAAATCTCTTAATTACATGGCTTACAAAGTGAGTAAATTAAGAAGAATTTGTGCATATCACCGCTGAAAACTAAAATAAATCTCAAAAGTTTGTTATGGTATCTTGGTAACTGTTCTTACCCACAAACCGCTCTACAAACCCTAGAAGGCCCCCTTAGTAAATTAAGTAATTCTGTTTCTATATGACTGTGGGTGACCATGTTTATTTATTAATGAAATTAATTAGAATAATAGGGGATCACGTTTATGGACCGTTTATCAAGTTGGTTATAATTAAAATTTTAAGTTCAAGAACTATAACGTGTGATAGCTTTACACTGTAACAATTTTTTTATTTTTTTACTATCAACAGCTTTATACTACAGTTAGTCGGAACCAATTAGTTCTAACTACTATTCTAAACGCATGCTTAGTATTTTAGTTTTTTTATCATACACATCCTACCTATTATTTTTGACAAGGACATGATTGTATGGTCCTATAGACATGGAACATATGAAGTGGAAAAACTTTTTCTTTTTCTTTTTATTTTTTATTTTTTGGAAAAAAAAGATAGAGCAAAAAATGGTATTTAACCTCACGAGACTATAACCCCATCACCTACAAGTAATAGACCCCGTCCAGAGGGACCCACTATATTGAGGGTACTCTAGGAAAAGGAAAAAGTTGGTTTGTTAGAACAAATGAAAAATTGAAAAAAGAATGGGCAAATAAAAATGATGGTTTGTCTTCTAGTCCTACACTAGAAGCACGAGGTACTACAGATATTTATTCCATGTAATAATAGTTTTTGAGAGGTATAACATTAATATGTGATAGATAAATTTCTTGTCTTCTACCTTTACAAAATCAATGCTACATAGAACAAAGCAAATGTCATGTTATGCCTTACACGTGTTATATTTAGGACTAATCCTAGGTGAAGGAAGTAAGCCTTTGCCTAAAAATGCGACAGAGGGAAAATTGTAGACTCCTGGTGCTGCTAAATTAACCTTTCAAGGTCCTTCCATACATCCTTGAGATCCATTCTTTTGTGCAAAACGCTTTGTTTGTTTTGTTTCAATTTAAATGCGAACCGACCCTAAAGAAGGATAAAAATAGAGTTGTGCAGTTAATTCACCTCTTATTTGTGGGAGTGGAAGAGATCTCAGCATGTTTCATTTTCACTTATGTCGTAAATAATTTGTTTCTGACATTGTTCTTAGATTAAAACTTTGGGTTAAATAGAGCAATAATTTCACAACTAGTATGGGACTAATTGGTTCTATGTGGTTTAGGATGCTTCTGCTATTACAATCTTTCTTTAGGCTCATTATGCTTCATAATGTTTGACGAACTGTATCATATGTTTTGGAGTTGAACGCGATTTTATTGACTTTACAATGATCAAAGGGAAAACAAATGATGAGGACTTGATTCTTGAACATGATACTGATTCTTGTAATTCTTGATCTAAACTTTTTCTATTTGGAAACCATGTTGTTGTTAAGACCTGCAGATTAACTAGAAAGTAGAACGCTTCTACTTTAAATTCTAATTTCTCCAAGGTCTAGGTAAGTTTTGCTTATTTTGATTCATGCTTATGGGAAGACTAACTACTGCATGTTGTAAGAAACAGAGAAGCAATGGCGTTTTGTATACTCCTTGAGAATGAATCTTTTAAGCTAAAATCTTTGTATTCAACGTATGAGAATGTTTTTTTTTTGGGGTATGATTTCAGAGAAGAGATCTTCCAAACAATAACATAATTGTTCATCTAAGCCTTTGGATCGTTAGACAACACGATGGCAGCATCCCAGCCTTCTGATCCTGATAGAAAGTTGAAATTTATGCAAGCGTTTCGGTTTCTGGGACCTCGAACATATGCAGGGAACCCTGATTTCCTTGAAGCAGAAGACTGGCTCCGCGGAGTGACAAAATGCATGGATGCTATCGACGTTCCTGCTGATCTAAGAGTTCCTTTAGCCGCGTTTATGCTTACTGGTGATGCAGACCGTTGGTGGGAATTCACACAAAGAGGTCATGATGTTCTATCCATGACATGGAAAGACTTTGAAGGAAGGTTTCGTAAGATGTATTTTCCAAATTATTTTCAATGCCGTCCAGTAAATAGAGAGTTTTTGGATTTAACTCAGGGGGACTTGACAGTTTCTGAATATGTTGCTAAGTTTATTCGTTTGTCGCGGTATTTGGTTGATTTGGTGGACAAGGAAGATAATAAAATAAGTATGTTCAAGAGGGGGCTGAAACCTTCTATTATAATGGAAATGGAAATGTTTACTTCGAAAGGTAGTACTTTTGAAGATGTGGTGAACCAAGCTTTGGCAGTTGAATCCATGGAGGATTCCAGCAGGAAAAGTGTAGAGATATCAAATAGTGAAGCTTCTGGAAGTGGAGGAAAATTTGTAAGGAATAGGAATTCATCTCGCAACAACAGATACAGACCATACAAGCGCTACAAATGCAGAAAACCCGGTCATATTCAGCGCAATTGTCCCGATAACCAATCTCCTTCTTCGGACTACAACGGAGGATACTGAATGATCTTGGAAAAGGAGTCACAAGGAGAGATTAAGGTTGAAGAGTAGAAGAAATACATAGATTAAGGTTGCTATATATTGTGTTTGTTAGTCATAGTTAATCAGTCTTAAGACATATTGTCCATATCATATGCTAATATTTTGCTATCTCTAATTTTACTTTATGCTTCATGGGGGTGACTAGAGAGATATATTGTCTAGTTTGTGGTGATAATATGTATGCTGACATTTACAAACAGCCTATATTACTATGCATTCTAATGTATTGCCTTTTGTTTCATTGCCACAGCCGAGATTTAAACCCTTATATGCAGTGCCTAATATGGACACTTCTTAATGTCTCGTTGGCTGTTTGATTTACTGTTATTCTCATTAGAAATGAAACGTTACACGCGCTTAACTGCTAAAACAAAAAGAAAAAATCTACTTGCCTTTTTCTATCAGAAGAATACCACTTGCAAATTTGCAATGGGCCATGTCATACGGTGAAATATTACTCTATAAGCAATGTTAAAAATTTTAGAGGGTTTGTATTTGATTTGATCATTTTACACAGTAACATATGAAAGTGAGACATAACATGATTTATGCAACAACGACGTTATGATTAAATTTCATATTGTTTTGTTTTTTTAACAGTTATTATAAAATAGAATAAATATGTCATATTACATCTTTCACTTTTACATGTTATATATAGGATAGTCCTTCCCATATTTAATTTCTCTAAGACCTTCAAACTACTAGAAATGTCACTTTCATTTGGTTAGTACTTTTAGGATGGAGAACTTGATTTAAAAAAAAAAAAAAAGACTCTGCTAACCATTTGACTTCTTGTCAAGAATGAAAGAAGACTCCCAAAATAAAAAACACACACAACAACTTCTAACTCCGTAAAATTAAGGGCGGAGAGAGGGGCTGCCACCACTTTTTGCTTATGGACCGGTTCGTACCACCGAATTAAAAAAAAAAAAAAAGACTGAAGTACTCCTCGCTGTAGAAACCCAGTGCATGAAGAAACCACTGAGGCCAGGAATAAAGGGTCATCCCACCTCGCGTTGTGTGTCTGTTGTTGCTGCACACAATCAAACTCTTCCTTCCAAGATCCCCAAGCCTCGCCAACGCCCTACCATGGAGTTCTTGCAGCAACACGGTAAGATGTTGCGATGGCCGCCTGATCTTCAACTTAAGCAAATATGCTATTTACTTCCAAAAAAGATTTCAAATTGTGTTATGCTTTTTCCTCTTAACTAATCCTCACGTGAATGTGACTAAGACTTCAACTTTTGAACGAAAATTGACTAAGGCGTTTATTTTTTAGTATTACAAGAGAATTTAGTATTAGAGTGTCACGCAAAGGGGTGGCTACCTTAAGCTTTGGGGGCAGCTGCCCTCCCCAGACCTAAAGGCTCCTTATGGTTTTGCGTCCAATAAGAAAACTGTCTACAAATTTTTTTTTAGTTTGCCCTCTGAAATCTCTCAGTAAGACATTTGCATATAATTTTTGGAATTTTCAACTATACTGTATGATATAATTAGAAATACTACTCATATTTCAAATTAAAACATGGAATAAATAAAGAATAAAAGATACTAACCGTACAGATTCTTAATTTTTGGAGCTTCAAACTTTTAAAAAATGAAAAATGCTATTATAAGTTGAGATCACTTAAAAGAACAAAAAGAAATTACAAATAGACGAGAAAAACAGTTTTAAAAATTCTGCAAAGTAATGAAAAAGAAAAACACTACTAAATTAACTTAACAGCTGGTACAATTACAGGGCGTACACCTTCTAAAAATAAAACTTACAGGCCTAAAAGAACACCTTTTTAAGATTGTCTTTGTAATAGGCTCTTTTTAAGACTATCTTTTTCTTTAAAAAAATGTAATTAATTAAAAGTCTAAGTTATTGTTTCTTTTCACTCTCTCGCGCGGGATGCCAAAGCAAAACCACTAGGTTCAGTTCAGTCGTCAAGTTTCAAAGCAAAATCTATTAGATTATCTTGTTTTTTATTAAAAAAAAAGGCCTCCAATTGCCGGAACGAAAGGTTTCGAAAGCAGAACCCGCCAAGTTCTAAAACGAAATCTACATGACTATCTCACTTTTTATTCAAAAAAATAATACAATTATCATGGTCATCGATATAGGGTGCCAAAAGGGAACTCGTCAGATTTCAAAACGGAATCATATGATTATAAATTTTAAACAAAACAAAGAAACAGGCTCTCGTACACATACGAAGAAGAAACTTTGACATACGTCTTGGAATCTAAAAGTGCTTCTGCCTCATCTTTTTCTATATAATCGTTACATATTAGAATCCAAAATCTCTTCAACTAGTTTCACAACAAATTATACACCATCTCTGTACTATATTCTCCACACCATAATTTGTACCAAAAAAAAAAAAACCCAATACTCATCATAATGAGCATAAAAAAGTACAATTGAATTTTTAACCCATACCAATAAAAAATACCAACATTCATCATATTTTTAAAACATACGAAAGACAACTGAATTTTTACTGATGAATTAAAAAAAAAGGCAAAAAATTAAAACCGTCAAAAGATGTAAAATTTTTCATGTTTGGCCGTAGAACTTCTACTGGTCTCGAGTGGAAAGATGCCATTCAGCTAAAGTGAACAGGACTAACAAATTAAAAAAATGCCAATATAAATAGAAAAGACCCAACACAACCAAATTACAATTTGAAAATACCTAACCAACTTCATTATTAGATTTAAACATCACAACATATTAGAAAAACCCAAATAACAATAACAAACAATCTAAAATTTTCCACCGGCATTTTTCTAATTCATCCATCAATCTAAAGACAGACCAAATGATATATAAAGTAAAGGATATATCTATGTGTATATGTTTATATATTTACACATACTTTTCTGCTTCACCAAGTCAAAAACAAGAACATTTTACAATACTTGCGAGACTTCGCAACTAAAATCAACAAAATCATGTTGGAATCAACCAAAAAATTCACTACTTCATAGATTGCAATTCTGAATAACGTGTATGTACTATTGACTCAGTAGTAGTTGATAAATCTGTTTCCATTGCTGCTTTAACTAAAAAACAAAACTCATTTAACCAGCTAATTCAACAAAAGCTAGTCAGATCTCTAATATCATATTACCTTCAAAAAATTGGCTGACATCGAGGAACATTCACCAAGAACACAAAATCTTACTCCAACAGACTCTGGCGCCAATGAAAAGCTTCAATTGCAGTGAGGTTCATCGGCGCTCCTGTAATCGCAGCGATGAAGAACCGAATGGTGGAGAGGTGTACAATGGTGTGGCGATCTTGAATGGCGGAGATCCATAATCTCGCAAGGTGATGCATCAACCCACCGTGCTCACCTTGTAACGCCTTGGAATTTATTTAATGCTATTGTAATATAAATGATGAATTAGTGTGCCATAATTAATGTTTCAACATTAATTTGATTACTTTGTTGGATTTTGAATTTTTGGTTGTTTTGTTCATTTGATGAATTCAAATGATTTCTTATCTGTTTTAAAATGATGTTTTAAGTTATAAAACACAACAATTTGTAAAATGTTAAAAATATTCCGTTTTACAAAACCGTGGGTGGCATTTGGTTTTCGCACAGTAAAACCGCCCACCGTTTCTCTATATTTATTCTCTCTTTCACTCTCTCTCTTCACTCTCTCAGATCTCTCTCCTCTCTCTCTCTTTCTGTGGCTCTCTCACTCTCTCTCTCGGTTTCTCCTCTCTCTTTCAATTTCTCCTTGAATTTTTGAATCAAATTCGAATCCAAGCTTCGGGTTAGCAAGGAGGAAGCTCGGGAACGAGATTTGGCTATCAAAAACGTGGATTTAAAGCTTCGATTCAAGGTTAGTTTTGAAATTTCTAAACTTTTTCCAAAATTTTCAATTTTGTGTATTTTTGAAATCTAGGTTTGCTTGAGCTTAGAAAACCTTGGATTTGAGTTAAATGAACTTAGAACAGCTAGAATCTAAGCTTAGATTGAAGAAAAACGGATTTGATTCAGGATTTTTCATTTTTTCTCCCCATTTTCTCATTTTTGGATTTTTGAGTTTAAATCTTGTATAAATGAGTTCAAAAGTGTTCAAATATGTTTTTCTATCAACTATGATTGTTTTCCATGCCTGGGATTTGAGAAAAATAGGTTAGAATCAAGATTTAGATTTTGGAGATCGAAGAACCCGTGGCTGGATTTCTGGGTTTTCCCAGTTCGGCAGGCCGGATCAAGGGATCGGCAGGCCGGTGTTCATTTGCCCGGCAGGCTGGTGTTCATTTGCCCGGCAGGCCGAACTTAGGGAATGACCGGCCGACCGGACTTGGTTTTCGGCAAGCCGAACTGTGCAGTCCGACCGGCCGAAGCAGGGAGTCTGGCAGGGCGGCCGAGCATGAAAAATTTTATGATTTTTCACCCGTTTTCACTGTTTTGAACCCCGATTTAAATTCCAACCTTATAGAATGATTTTAAAGATACAAATGGCACACTATGACATCATGAAATGATTTAGTAACATAGAATGTCTTGAACTAGATATTGATCGACTTAGTTGGTATCTAGGATAGTTCGTGGTTCTGTGGAGCTAACGTATAGCGGACCGGGATTACGGTGTGGGGCACCGGCACGAGTATCGACGTAGGACTTCTACCCCATGTCCTTGGTAGCCTAGTTTCAAAATGATTTGGCTTTGAAAAGGATTTCTATTAAAATGTTTTCAACGGTTGTTTGAAAATGAATTTATCGTTTATATTTTAATATACCGTGAATTGAAATTGACTTCATAATAAATGTAAATGATAACACTCAGTAATTGGGTTTGAATGATGATGATAATAAACATATAGGCATGATGCCATATTAGTGATCGGGTCGTGTAACGATCGACCTTGGGGGCAGGTCCTGAAACCCAGCTGGGCCACTACGGTGGTGATATTATTATGGTTTGCCTAGGAAAAATAAAACGATATTTCTGCTTGTATAAGTAAACTGTTCTGGGTAAGAACGGTTTTATTCAAATTTATTTATTTATTTGTTTAAGGTTTCTTTTAAATAATTCCTGAATAATGAAATGTTTCTTTAAATTAAATTATTTTATAAAATATAGTCCTACTAAGCCTTTCGCTCACGTTTTATTTGTTTTAAATTTTCCCCCTCTAGGTGGTTTTCCATTTAGGTTTGGAGAGGATTCAACGGACAGGACCTAGGAGCAATAGAGGGACTAGTAAATTTATTTGTATTATTATTAAATCAAGGCATGTAAAATTTTAACTTTATCTGTACCTGAACTGTAATTGTATTTATGATATTGTCAATACCATGTGTGTGCATAAGTGGGGGGTCTGTGGGACCCCTACTCGCTATGTTTAATATTTATTACTTACTTTCATGTAATGACCTTCTTTGAATTTTTTTCACATTTTATCATTTTATTCAACCCCTAAACACGTGATTTTTAATTAAATTCTCTTTTAATTAATTTAATTAACCCGCCACGTCACCTCTCGTACTCCGAGGCGTGACACACCTCGACAGCTCGCAATCGGGATCTTGAGTAGCATTGCAGTTGCAAACTTAACAGCGAGGAGATCCTCCATTTGACGGATCTTATAGACGATTTCGAACAAGATCCATCATCGGTGGAGCTCCCTTCACTGGAGAAGAATTGACAGAACCCATGGACGTCGCATAGAGAGAGAGCAGAAAGAGAGAAGGAGAGATTGACAAAAAAGAGAGCATGAGGAGGAGAAAGAATTGATAGAATAAAGAGAGTAGGAGGAGAATAGAGAAAGACGTAGAAATGTAAGAATTAGTCAGCCCGGCCAATTTTTCTTAGACCCACGTAAGTTATAGGTCTGGTCGAGCCATCCTGTATAAGAATTATTTAGGCCTAACCCACATCATAGGTCAAATTTACGTGGCATGCCGTGGGCTAAGCTAGACCGTGCCATAGTGGATTGACCTATTCGAGTCCATCTATGAGTTAGAATGGATAAGTCCATCTTATCCTATGCAATTTTTAAATTTTTATTTTTATTTTTATTTTTATTTTTAAATTTTTAAACAAGTTAATAAATATAAAAATTTAAATAGTCCATGAAAATATGAAAATGGATATTTTATTTACAATTGCTTCATTAAAAACCTTTACAAGGAACCCAGTGGGATAAAAATTATGATAATTATACATAAAATGTTTACAAAATTACTAAAAAAACATAAAACATAAAAAAATAAATATTATACATAATTACAACGTATTATTCCCAATACGAGTATCATAAATGTCTAAATTTTCAAAGTCATCAACTTAATCATCTTGAACTTGTTGGCTTCTTCTGTGAGCATCCTCCCAAGCTTTGGCACACACTATTGCCTCCGGAATATTGTCACTCATACGTGCATGCCTTTCATCAAGCACTCTATCACTGCAACTAAATACTTGTTCACTTGTAACTATGGACACTAGTATAGTTAGTATATCATGAGCCATTCTAGAGAGCATAGGAAAAATTCTTGATGTGATCTCCAAAATTACAAAAATCAAACTTATTGAAATCATGACCACCACCTTGCTTATTGAAAATGAATGTTGCAAAATTTGTTTCTAGATAGTTTTCCAATTCACTGCATGCTGAAGATGTGGATGATGCACCGAAACCAAATCCGTTATAGCTAATCATACTTTCCCATGAAGAACCACATGATACAAATGTAGTATTCGCTAAAGGTGTAAGAGATACTATTTGGCCTTCTCTATATTTTTCATTATATATATTAATATATTTTTAACTTTTGTTTGTACATTTTAAATGGTTATAATGTTCTAATGCACCTTCAGTTTTTCCCCTACACACTTAAGTAAATATTCAACATCAGCTAATTTAACACTTGGATCCAATACAACAGCTATGCAATACAAAGGTGGAACATGCTCCCCATATTTTTGAATTTTTATTTTATGAACTCTACATATTCCTGAAACATGTCAAAATCTCTATACCTATCAAAGGTTGCAACAATGTCGCATAATTTATGTAATGCATGAGGAGAGGTGGGATAGTACACACTTGAGAGTTGGAGATTAGCTTCATAAAAAACCTTCAAGAAATTGTAGAAGCATAAAGCAATTTTGCCAATTAAATTCTTAAAGCGGCTCAATTAGTTCAAGTTATAATCCACGATTATGACCTCTTTGTATGGTATGTAATGACCGAGAAAACGTCATCAATAAAACTTAATATTTAATTAGGTTTAATTAATGAATTTATTCTTAAAAATGTGAAATTTTGTAAAAATTGTAATTTATGTAAAAATTACAATAAAATATGAATGAGCGGCCTTGATTGCAAATTTTATGGCATATGTAATGCAATGGTGGATATTATAAAATACAAATTTTATGAGTTTGATGACTTAGAGATTTGTGCATAATATCCATAAAATGAATTTCATGTCACAATTAATTTTGAAATTGTGATATAAATGAATGAATGATTAGAATATAAATAGGACATAGAGGTTGTCCTAACCCTAACCGGGGGGTAGAAAGGAGGCCAGAGCAGTATAAGAATACTGCTAAATGAAAACGCAGATACGAAAAATGTCACGATTAGCCTCCAAAAGTAAACGAAAAGTAAGTTAAATATTTTTATACAGTCTAAGGATAGAAAGTACACTAATTTGACCATGATAGTATAGGAAAAATACTGTGTGGTAAAAAATTACACAGTATAAATTTTTAACTCCACAAAGTGGACACTCCTTGATTTTTTATTGGGCCACATGTCAAGAAAAGTGGCCCAATCACCTTGTGACACCTAGTGGTATACTCATGGGTTATCATGAGTCACCAAATGTGATAAGGATGCATTTATGGCAAGTTTATCACAAATTTTCTTTTCTTTCCTTTCCTTCCAAGCTTCGGCAGCCATAACCAACAGCTCTAAAAAAATTTCTCAACCCCCAAACAAGTTTTATAAGCAAGTACAAGGATTTCCCACAAGTTTTAAGGTAAAATCCTAAACTTTTTCATGAGTTTTCAAGGGATTTTTCATGGGTAAAGGGCAAAAATTAATCCATGGTATTTTTGCATGAAAAGGAAGTCCAAGAAGAAGTTCAAGAAGCCTTTGAAGGCTAGAAATCTAAAAAAGTGTTATTTGGGTAAGTTTTAAAGTTTAAAGTTTTGAATTTTGTTTTTATTTTTATTCTTTCAAACCCATGAGGAGTTTTGAGCATGTATTTGATGGAATTTGATGTATATGTGATGATTGGCAAGTTTGAGTTGTGAAACTTTGGTTTATAGTGCAAAATGGTAATTTTTGCAAAAAGTATTATTTTTGTAATTTTGATGTTAGACTTTGTAAAAGTGATGTTTGAGCATGAGAATCTTTTGATTAAGGCATGGAATGATTTCTGAAGGGGTAGAATTGCAAGTTTGAAACTGATTTTTGTAAAAATGCCATAGGGACTAAATTGAAAGAAAAAGTTCCTTCTCGGCAGATTTGAAAAATAGTCAAAAATGCCCCTGTACAGTGAGATTTTGGGAAAATTTAAAACACAAAAGTTGTAGATCTCGACGAAAATGTTAGGTCCCGCGAACGGTTTGTCCAAAAACTCAATCGTTTATGAGTTTTTGATTTTTCAAGAATATGTTAAAAGTGAAAAAAGTGTTAAATGACAAAAATGTCATTTTTCAAAATGATTTAAGGTATGATACCTCAAGTAAAAATGATCCTTGAGAAAAATAGGAAATTTTGATGCAAAGAAGTAAATTTTAGTCCCGGGGGTAAAATCGTCAAAATTTTCAGTTCAGGGACTAAACCGCAAAGTTTTATGAAAATGGGGCATAAATGAGAAATAAAGAGATTTGACCCACTAGGGTGTTATTTTGAAATTAGTATATGGTTATTTTCGTAAGAATAACGAAATCGAGTTCGGGTAGGTTAGTGGACCCACGGAGGGCAAAATCGTCATTTTTGTCCAAATAACCCGAACCATTTTGAAATGTTTCCAATGGAATAAGAAAACGACTAGAAAGGTCCCCGCCCTTCGTTAGAAACGATAGGGTAAAGTTAGATAGAAATAAGAAGAAAAAAAAATAGTGGTTTTTAGAGTTGTACATAGTAATGCAACTCAATTTATTAACTAACGGATGTTTCGTATCAAAACATAGTGAAATTTGGCTAATGGCTTTGTAATTGGCCAACAGGATCCTAGGAGTCTAGGAGAAGGGAAATCGAGGTTAAGTTGCCCAACATTCGCATCAAGTAAGTACCCTTCCCACCTACAGTATGAAATGTAGGTTTAGAAAGAAATGTATGTATATGTATACCTGTGCGTATAATTAAGTGTAAACTTGTATGTTTGCCATAATATGAATACCTAGGGGTATAGTCATGTATGAATAATTGTGAGCATATTAATGTGTACCAGTGTGTACAAGATGTTACGTACCTGTGTGTACAATAATGAAAATGAGCATGTGTACCATGATTTTGTACCTGTGTGTATAATATGTTATGTACTTGTGTGTACAATAATGAAAATGAACATGTGTATCATGATTTCGTACCTGTGTGTACAATGATAAATACTTGAGTATGTATAAAGTAGGTATCTGTGTGTACATTTGATATTAAGTACCTGTGAGTACATTATGCTATATACCTGTGCGTATATTAATGTGTACCAGTGTGTATAAAAAGTAAGTACCTGTGTGTACTATGCTATGCAAGAGAATTTATGTTTCATGGATAATATGTGATTATCACTTTATGCATGGTATGTCAACCATAATAAAGGGACTGGTAAATGTATCACCAGAAATTAAGAAAAGTGTCGTACCGACTCCTAACTCAAGGGGAGTTTAAAGGATATGTTACGGTCACGGTGTTACGTAGACCTAAATGAAATTACGCAATGGTACGAACACTTGGGCCCTAATAAAGATAAGAAATAATGAGGATAAAGAAAGTTTATAAGAAAGCATAATTGATTCATGCATTCATATGAATATCCGTGTGGGATTTATGGGACTTACTGGACGTTAGCTCATTAAGTATTTCATGCTGTAGGTATTCCGACGAAAAGATCAGAATAAGTTCAAATGGTGAGCTGGCGGAGGGTTGGATGATGTGCAGATTGGGTATGGAGTCCGCTGCTGTAATGTTTTCCGCTACGTATGTTTAAAGTTATTTTGATATGAAATGTTTGAAAGAAAGATGTTATGAAAGTAAAAGTATTAATTATGTAAATACAAGTATGTGAAAGTATTTTGAGAATTATCAAGTTAATGTAAGTAAATTATTTATTTCTGTTTAAAAAAAAATTCCTAAATTTTTGCCCTAAAGTAAGTAAGAAAGAGTTTTATCACAGCCCGAAAAGACGAGTTGTGACAGTTGGTATCAGAGCGGAAATCTTGCCACCCTACTGCACATCGTCGTCTGCTCCATTGCCATCGCTCAAGTAAGATAGTTTGATTTTATGTATAAGAATGTTCAGTACTATTTTATATGATACTGTTATGTTAATTACGACAATAAATATAGTATATGGCGGAGCCGTATCATGATCGTGATATGGAAGCTGATCGAAGAGCCAGCATTGCTTTTCAAGAGGAGAAGCCACCGCGACATTATGGGAGTCGGCAGCCAATGGTGTAGACCGAATGGCTTAGTTGAAGTGATTTTTAACGCTTGTCATATGCCACCGCATCTTCTAGTTTTATTGGCCTCAGGATTGTTGATGAGGGAAGCCTTAGTATATGGTTAAGGATTGAACCTGACCAGCAACCACGGGATTGGTAAGGTTTTAGAGGAAAAATTCTAGCTAAGTTGCACCCATACCACCAGCAAACGTTATTTCAATCTAGGTGATTTCGATGTTATGAGCGGATGGGAGACACCGATTGTACCTATGAGTAAGATCGGTATAAGGAAGATACGTAGGCGAACTAGTAGATCATTACATTCTTATATTTCGTGGTACTATGGTACCATTGATTCTGCCACAATTACCCTTACGGTGCATTTAAGATCTGATTTGGAGAAATCTTCCTAATGCGGTCCAGCAATAAATACCGTATCCCCGAAATTACCTTAGTATCCATGATTCTCTTATGGCGGCATTACACGCAGATCAGAATGTAGCCGCACTATTAGAAGATCCTCCAGTATGTATGGATGATGATGATGATGCTGATGATGATAATAATGATAACATTGATGAAGAGCCTGTCCCTCTAGAGCCTATAATCGCAAGTGATGATAAGTCGACTGATTCGGATATGGAGGAAGAAGAGGAATCCTAAAGAGGGTTCCGAATATAGTGACATGTTTAAAGTCGAGTTCGACCAAAAAAAAAATTCATAAGAAAATCTTTGTGTATTATGACGTACATAGATGAGATATTAGTATAGTTTTGGGCTTTGATGCCTTTGTATATGTATATATGTTGGCTAATGGTGTCCTTCTTGGCAAGAAGGTATATGTAGCCGGAAGTGATAATTGCTCCCAGAGATGATATGAATAGTTAAGTATGAAAGGAAAGTATGTATGTATGTATGTTAGTTATGCATGTAATGTTATGGAGAATGTAAAAAGGAAATGAAAGAGGTTTATGAAATGAAATACATGAAAGTGAATGACATGAAATGAAATGAAATGAAATGAAACGAAATGTACGAAAGGAAATGAAATGAAATGTATGAATGTTTATGAAATGAAATGTATGAATGTTTATGAAATGAAATGTATGAATGCTAATGAAACGAAATGTATGAAGGTAAAGGAAATGAAATGTATGACGCAAGATATTGAGTTTATGTAATTGTGTATGTTGCATGTATTTATGTTGTTTGAATACATGCAGTTATTGATTGGATACTATTAAGTTAATAGTATGTACTAACATAGTAACGAAAATACACGATAGATATATAACGATTGATATCAATGGCTGATATACCAGCTGCTACAGCTGTTCTGGTAGTATCCACTACTGAAATTTTATGAAAGATTCCGGAGAATGAAGGCCCCGGAATTTGATGGATCTACAGACCCCTTAGAGGCCGACGATTGGCTTACAGACATAGAAAGGATTCTGAAATTTATGGGACTTAGTGACCATGAAAAAGTCCTATGTGCTTTGTTTTCTCTCACTAAAGATGCTAGGAGACGGTGGGAGTCGGTAGAGAATAAAAGGAATGTAGACAACATGACAGGGCCAGATTTTGTTGAAGAATTTGGCAGGGCTTATTTTAATGTAGAAACCATGGCAGCCCAACAAAAAGAATTTAATAATTTTAAGCAAGGCAATATGTCCGTAGCTGACGCTGTAAAGAGGTTTAATCAGCTAGCACGGCTTTGTCCCGAATTAGTACCTACTGATCGGGAACGAATAAGACAGTTAATAAGAATGTTCAAAACCGACATTGCCCTTGTGGTCGATATTGGAGGGCAAGCTTCCAAGGATGTAGAGGATTGCATCAAACGGGCGACCAAAGTTGAGTTTAGAATTGCCCATGATAAGGAAGAAGGAGCAAGGGTTTTCAAGGCATAGAAGGGGGAGAAAGCTTTAGCCAAGCAAAGTCAAGCTGTACAAGTAAAAGGACAAGGAAGTGTTCCAAGTCAAGGGCCGTCCTAGAACGTTCAAGCGGGACGCAACTGCACTGCTAATAGCAAGAGGAAATGGAATGTGAATAATGCAAAGAATCTAAAAGGTCAACCCCATAAGAGGATTAACGATGTAGGAAACAACAAACCCCTTTGCAGTCAATGCAGGAAAAGACATGCAGGGGAATGCAAGGCTGGCACGAACAAGTGCTATATCTATGGGAAAGAAGGGCATTATGCTAGGAATTGTTTTTTAAATTCCCAAAGTCAGAACAGTCATGCTCAATAGAGGTCTCAAGGAAACCAATTGCGTACGGTTCAAGTTCAGGCACAAATTGAAGGCCCTAGTGTCAGTCAAGGGCGACTAGAAGCTCCGGAACCAAGTGGGTGAATTTATGCCTACATGAAGAAGGAACAAGATGCAGGAACCTCATCGGTGGTGACATGTTAGTTTTCTATTGCCCACACTGATGTATATATTTTATTTGATTCTAGAGCAACATATTCGTTTGCATTGCTTAAGTTTGCGAAACGAATAGGAAGTAAAAGATATAGGATAGAGCAAACCTTTAGAATTGCACTACCCTCTGGGGAGGTATTAAGTGCTGATTATTGGTCACGTCATGTACCGATAGTCATATGCGGAAGGCAATTGTATATTGATTTGATAATAATCGATATACAAGATTATGACGTCATCCTAGGAACAGATTTCCTAAGAAAATACACGGCTAAGATTAGTCGTCGACACCACAAGGTTACGTTTCAACCTTCCGGAAGTGAGAAGTTTATGTATTTAGGGAAAGTTCCCAAAGCTCCCAAGGCGTTGACTTCTGCATTAAAGGCAAAGAAGATATTGGAAAATGGATGTACCGGTTATCTGGTGAATATACTAAGGAAAGATAAAGAAGCTCAGTTAGGACCAGAGAAGGTCCCTATAGTAAAGGAATTTATTGATGTGTTTTCAGACGAGTTGCAGACTTACCACCGGAACAAAAATTTCGTTTGAAATTGAATTGAAGCCCGAAACAGCCACGATTTTTTTAAGGCGCCATATCAAAGGACTCCAGGAAAACTCAAGGAACTTCAGGTGCAACTAAAGGAAATATTGGACAAGGGGTTCATCCAACCAAGTTATTCCCCATGGGGAGCACCTATTCTATTTGTTAAGAAGAATGATGGAATGTTACGAATGTGTATTGATTATCGGGAACTAAACAAGGTCACGATTAAGAACAAGTATCCACTCCCAAGGATCGATGATTTGTTTGACCAACTTAAAAGAGCGTCAGTATTCTCAAAGATTGATATACGCTCAGGGCATCATCAACTTCGAGTTAAGGAAAAAGATATACCAAAGACGGCGTTCCGAACACGTTATGGGCATTATAAGTTCTGCGTCATGCCTTTTAGACTGACCAACACCCTAGCAGCTTTCATGGATCTCATGAATCGAAGAGTACCTCGATAAGTTCGTTATTGTCTTCATCGACGATAATATATTCAAGAACGCCAGAGGAACATGAAAAGCATTTGAGGATTGCACTATAATTATTGAGAAGGCATCAATTGTATGCCAAGTTCTCAAAATGTGAGTTTTAGCTGGAGAAGGTTCAATTCCACGGACACGTGGTGACATGAGAAGGAGTATCTGTTGATCCTTTCGAAGTTGAGCAATGAATAAGTGGCCTACACCGAAAAGTGTGTCAGAAATTAGAAGTTTCCTCGGTTTAGCAGGCTACTATCGACGTTTTGTAGAAGGATTTTCCTGACTTGCAACACCATTCACTACACTTACATGAAAAGCAACAAAGTATGAATAGACTAAGAAATGCGAAGAAAGTTTCTAAGGATTAAAAAGGGCGACTTACAAGTACACTAGTACTGACGATACCAGATCCAAACCATGGAACGTTCGTGATCTGTAGTAATGCATCAAAATAGGATTGGGAGCCGTATTTATGCAAAATGAAAAAGTGATTGTTTATGCATCCCAACAGTTAAAGGATTATGAAAGGAATTATCTGATGTATGATTTAGAGTTAACGATGGTTGTATTTGTATTGAAGATATAGCGTCATTACCTATGTGGAGCTAAGTACGAAATTTATACAGACCATTAGAGTCTGAAGTGCATCTTCATACAGAAAGAGCTCAACATGAAGTAGCAAAGGTGGCTAGAGTTAGTCAAAGACTACGACTGTGAGGTTTTGTATCACCCGGGAAAGGCTAATCAAATAGCCAATGCCCTTAGTCGTAGAAGAACGTCCTTGCTAGTAACGGTATAGATGATACCAAAACCTCTCCAAAAAGGATTTGATGGAAGCAGAAATAGAGCTAGTCACAGGAAGATTAGCTGATTGATCCTTTCAACCAACTATGTTGGAGAATTTAAAAGAGCGACAAGAAGCAGATCCGTCGCTACTTAAAGTTAGGAATGAAGTTCTTAAAAACAAAGAAACAGAATTTAGCATTTTGAAAGATAGTATCCTCCGTTACAAGAGTAGGATATGCATTCCCAATGATAGAGGATTAAAGAAGCAAGTATTAGAAGAAACTCATGAAACACCATATGTGGCTCATCTAGGAGCTACTAAAATGTACCAAGATTTGAAAGAACACTATTGGTGGAATGGAATGAAAAACGATATCGCATAGTATGTTGGCAAATTCCTTACATGCCAGAAGGTGAAAGATGAGCATCAACGACCAACGGGCGAATTACAAAAGATTGATATCCCAACGTGGAAATAGAATCAGATAACTATGGACCTGATAACTGGGCTACCCAGAACTACGGGTGGACATGATGCTATATGGGTAATTGTTGATAGATTGACTAAATCAACTTATATCCTACCCATTAAACTCAACAGTTCTGTAGAACGACTGGCTGAACTATACGTAACCCAAATAGTTAGATACCACTGAGTTTCGAAGTCTACCAGTTTTGATCGTAATGGTAGATTCACTTCCAAGTTTTGGAGAAGTGTTCATCAAGCAATGAGAACAAAGCTGACGTTCAACACAGCCTTCCACCCATAAACGGACAGTCAATCAGAAAGGACCATCCAGACTTTAGAGGATATGTTAAGAGCATGTGTGCTAGATTTTAAGAGAGGATGGGATAAAAAGCTTCCTCTGATCGAATTTGTATACAACAATAGTTATCGAAGCTCCATTGGTATGGTTCCATATGAAGCTCTATATGGAAAGAGATGTAGATCACCTTTACATTGGTACGAAACCCAAGAAAAGGCGTTGTCGATCATAGATTTTGTTAATAGAACAACAGAAGAGGTAAAGTTAATTGGTCAACGAATGAAAATGGCTATTAGTCGGCAAAAGAGTTATGTTAATCGACGACGGAGACCTTTAAAGTTTCAAGTAGGAGACTTGGTCTTTTTGAAGATAATGCCCATGAATGGAAATTGTAAGATTTAGAAAGAAAGGAAAGCTCAGTCCAAGGTATATTGGACCATTTGAGATCTTGAAACGGATAGGCAGTATAGTTTATAAGTTAGCCTTACCCTCTAATCTAGCATTGTTACACAATGTATTCCATGTGTCCATGCTAAAAAAAGTATGTGCCAGACCCTTCACATGTTCTTCAGCCGGAAGAAATTGACAAACAGGAGAATCTGTCTTATGGAGAAAAACCAGTTCAAATTCTGGCACAAGAAGAGAAGGGATTAAGGAACAAGAAGAGACCTCTCATCAAAGTTTTATGGCGTAACCAACAAGTAGAAGAAGCAACGTTGGAACGAGAGAATGAAATAAGGAAAGACTACCCCGAATTATTTTGATTTTCGAGGACGAAAATTCTTAAGGGGGGTAGATTGTAATGACTGAGAAAACGTCATCAATAAAACCTAATATTTAATTAGGTTTAATTAATGAATTTATTCTTAAAAATGTGAAATTTTGTAAAAATTGTAATTTATGTGAAAATTACAATAAAATATGAATGAGCGGCATTGATTGCAAATTTCATGGCATATGTAATGCAATAGTGGATATTATAAAATACAAATTTTATGAGTTTGATGACTCAGAGATTTGTGCATAATATCCATAAAATGAATTTCATGTCACAATTAATTATGAAATTGTGATATAAACGAATGAATGATTAGAATGTAAATAGGACATAGAGGTTGTCCTAACCCTAACCGATGGGTAGAAAGGAGGCCAGAGCAGTATAAGAATACTGCTAAATGAAAACGCAGATACGAAAAATGTCACGATTAGCCTCCAAAAGTAAACGAAAAGTAAGTTAAATATTTTTATACAGTCTCAGGATAGAAAGTACACTGATTTGACCACGGCAGTATAGGAAAAATATTGTGTGGTAAAAAATTACACAGTATAAATTTTTAACTCCACAAAGTGGACACTCCTTGATTTTCTATTGGGCCACATGTCAAGAAAAGTGGCCCAATCACCTTGTGACACCTAGTGGTATACTCATGGGTAACCATGAGTCACCAAATGTGATAAGGATGCATTTATGGCAAGTTTATCATAAATTTTCTTTTCTTTCCTTTCCTTCCAAGCTTCGGCAGCCATAACCAACAGCTCTAAAAAAATTTCTCAGCCCCCAAACTTTGCAAAAATATCCCCAAACAAGTTTTACAAGCAAGTACAAGGATTTCCCACAAGTTTTAAGGTAAAATCCTAAACTTTTTCATGAGTTTTCAAGGGATTTTTCATGGGTAAAGGGCAAAAATTAATCCATGGTATTTTTGCATGAAAAGGAAGTCCAAGAAGAAGTTCAAGAAGCCTTTGAAGGCTAGAAATCCAAAAAAGTGTTATTTGGGTAAGTTTTAAAGTTTAAAGTTTTGAATTTTGTTTTGATTTTTATTCTTTCAAACCCATGAGGGGTTTTGAGCATGTATTTGATGGAATTTGATGTATATGTGATGATTGGCAAGTTTGAGTTGTGAAACTTTGGTTTATAGTGCAAAAAGTATTATTTTTGTAATTTTGATGTTAGACTTTGTAAAAGTGATGTTTGGGCATGAGAATCTTTTGATTAAGGCATGGAATGGTTTCTGCAGGGGTAGAATTGCAAGTTTGAAACAGATTTTTGTAAAAATGCCATAGGGACTAAATTGAAAGAAAAAGTTCCTTCTCGGCAGATTTGAAAAATAGTCAAAAACGCCCCTGTACAGTGAGATTTTGGGAAAATTTAAAACACAAAAGTTGTAGATCTCGACGAAACTGTTAGGTCACGCGGACGGTTTGTCCAAAAACTCAATCGTTTATGAGTTTTTGATTTTTCAAGAATATGTTAAAAGTGAAAAAAGTGTTAAATGACAAAAATGTCATTTTTCAAAATGATTTAAGGTATAGTACCTTAAGTAAAAATGATCCTTGAGAAAAATAGGAAATTTTGATGCAAAGAAGTAAATTTTAGTCCTAGGGGTAAAATCGTCAAAATTTTTAGTTCAGGGACTAAACCGCAAAGTTTTATGAAAATGGGGCATAATTGAGAAATATAGAGATTTGACCCACTAGGGTGTTATTTTGAAATTAGTATATGGTTATTTTCGTAAGAATAACGAAATCGAGTTCGGGTAGGTTAGTGGACCCACGGAGGGCAAAATCGTCATTTTTGTCCAAATAACCCGAACCGTTTTGAAATGTTTCCAATGGAATAAGAAAACGACTAGAAAGGTTCCCGCCCTTCGTTAGAAACGATAGGGTAAAGTTAGATAGAAATAAGAAGAAAAAAAAAACAGTGGTTTTTAGAGTTGTACGTAGTAATGCAACTCAATTTATTAACTAACGGATGTTTCGTATCGAAACATAGTGGAATTTGGCTAATGGCTTTGTAATTGGCCAACAGGATCCTAGGAGTCTAGGAGAAGGGAAATCGAGGTTAAGTTGCCCGATATTTGCATCAAGTAAGTACCCTTCCCACCTACAGTATGAAATGTAGGTTTAGAAAGAAATGTATGTATATGTATACCTGTGCGTATAATTAAGTGTAAACTTGTATGTTTGCCATAATATGAATACCTAAGGGTATAGTCATGTATGAATAATTGTGAGCATATTAATGTGTACCAGTGTGTACAAGATGTTATGTACCTGTGTGTACAATAATGAAAATGAGCATGTGTACCATGATTTTGTACCTGTGTGTATAATATGTTATGTACTTGTGTGTACAATAATGAAAATGAGCATGTGTATCATGATTTCGTACCTGTGTGTACAATGATAAATACTTGAGTATGTATAAAGTAGGTATCTGTGTGTACATTTGATATTAAGTACCTGTGAGTACATTATGCTATATACCTGTGCGTATATTAATGTGTACCAGTATGTATAAAAAGTAAGTACCTGTGTGTATTATGCTATGCAAGAGAATTTATGTTTCATGGATAATATGTGATTATCACTTCATGCATGGTATGTCAACCATAATAAAGGGACTGGTAAATGTATCACCAGAAATTAAGAAAAGTGTCGTACCGACTCCTAACTCAAGGGGAGTTTAAAGGATATGTTACGGTCACGGTGTTACGTAGACCTAAATGAAATTGCGCAATGGTACGAACACTTGGGCCCTAATAAAGATAAGAAATGATGAGGATAAAGAAAGTTTATAAGAAAGCATAATTGATTCATGCATTCATATGAATATCCATGTGGGATTTATGGGACTTACTAGGGCGTTAGCTCATTAAGTATTTCATGTTGTAGGTATTCCGACGAGAAGGTCAGAATAAGTTCAAATGGTGAGCTGGCGGAGGGTTGGATGATGTGCAGATTGGGTATGAAGTCCGCTGTTGTAATGTTTTTCGCTACGTATGTTTAAAGTTATTTTGATATGAAATGTTTGAAAGAAAGATGTTATGAAAGTAAAAGTATTAATTATGTAAATACAAGTATGTGAAAGTATTTTGAGAATTATCAAGTTAATGTAAGTAAATTATTTATTTCTGTTTAAAAAAAAAATTTCTTAAATTTTTGCCCTAAAGTAAGTAAGAAAGAGTTTTATCACAGCCCGAAAAGGCGGGTTGTGACATGGTAGGCATGCATTCAATATCAAATATGATGAATTCCATTGGTGTTTCACGTCAGTAGGAAGTTTTCTGGGTTTTATGCTTACTCTCTTGCAAAGTTTAACAAACTCTTCAATTTGAGAGCCAGAACTTGCTATGCAACCGAAGACCATTCGTATATTTTCCACATAACCCTGAAAAAATTTTCTACCATCTTGAACACACAAGTTAATAATATAATAAGAACACCTTTAGTAAAAAAGTATTTTGCCATGTTGTGGTCTCAAAATTGTCTTGAAAAGGTTAATAGCAACAGTATTAGCAGATGCGTTGTCAAATGTAATGCTCAAAACTTTTTCTTTAATACCATAAAAATAAAAAACTTCTATGATGACATCATGAATGGCCTTGGCATCATGCGGATAAGGCATTGGTCAAAAAGCAATTAACCTTTTTTAGAAAGATCAATATATATCCATATAATGTGTAATTACATAAATATAACTACTTTTGGTGCGACCTTTTCACAAATTAGTTGTGCACGCAACAAATGCAGTGAATGAACTAAATTAAGTTACTAAATTTTCCCTCCTTGAATGAAAAATTTTCATGGTGTTAGCACTTGTGGTAGTTCTTAAAATACGCCTATATTATGGATTATAACCTCACAAGCTGAATCGTTAGCAAGACTAATTGATTGTTGAGCACTAGCCAAATATCTAACATGTCATTCTCTAGCTCTTTTTTATTCAGATGACCAATTGATAACACTACCATCATAACTAAATTGAAGTGTTTGTTGATGACAATTAACACCACCTACACTATGCTTAGCTTCGCACTTTTTGCGATGTCTCTCTAAGTGACTAGTACCAGAAGAGGATTTACTTGTGTAGTCTTGTTTGTACACATTGCAAATTGCACATTCTTCGATTACACCATTCTCGTTTGTATGCGTTGCTAAATCAAAATAAGTCCAAACAGGTTAAGTTCGTTACACTTTCCTTTTGTCTTTACGAGTTACTTTGGAGGAGCCACCAAGTTGAGATAGTGAGTCAGCTCCAATTTCTTCAAGTGGATCAACAAATTATTCTTCTTTGTTGATCACCAAACTCGAAACGTTGGTTCTCCTTCTATATGTTGATGCCATTACTTTAATAAAAAATAACAATAACTTAACGTAACACTATTAATAAAAATTAAATAAAATAATTATACAATAAAATTAACTTATAATAATACAAAATTAATGAACAACAAATAAAATAAGTTTTTTTTTTTCTTTTTGAAGAACTCTAAGTACTAAAAAAAGCAGACAATACGTAAGCTTTGAGAAATTTGTGGAATGGGTATCTTTGTAAAGTTTCTAGTTAATTTATAGGTAAAAAAGTTTATTTTTTATTTTTTAAATCTTTTTCTTTAAAATTTCTTTCTTTCAAATGTGACTTGATTAGACAATTCGAGAAAGACTTTAAGTCTCAGCTTTGCACATTACAGGTCTTTCTTCTGAGCCTTTATATTAGGCCTACCCTCTTTATAATTGCATGGGAGAAATCTAATGTTATGTTCATTCATAGGTGAATATGACATGTATATTTGTATATTGTATAATATTTAATTCTTATATGTATTAAATAATAATAATAATAATAAATTAAATGCACAGTATTTTGATATGATAATACATGACCTCTAGACTCAGTATTTGAGTCTTAGCTTTGATTTTCAAAAGCAAAGCATGCCAGGAAAAGAAAAGAAAAAGAGCTTGTCAGGCCTTTTATGATGTTATGTGTGAGGTCTTGTCTCAACTTTGCTTCTTAAAAGAAGCAAAGCATGCCTACAAGCAAAAAAAAAAAAAAAAACTTGTCATGATGTGATGTGTGGACCTTTTGCTAGAAAAGGCTATACTTAGCCATATTCACCCATGAATAAACATGAATATATATATATATATATATATATATATATTTAAATAAGATTAAATTACAAGGGGCTTTCGCTGGGCTGGCCCATTGTGGGCCTACATGGGCCTTCGCTTGGTTCTTCGGTGCCCAAACATCATGGGCTAGCTTGGTCTGGCATAGCTCATTTAATTTAGGTCTAAGTGTGCCTTGTGCTCAGTATAGGCCTGCCCATTTATTTATCGTGCCGTGCCAGACCCAATCTAGTTAATTTTTGTGGCGTCTAGTTTAGCCCATGGCCCATTATTAATGGGTTGTACCCATAAAGTACTTAGAATGTGCTTGTGTATTTCTTGTTATACTTTTAGCCCATGGCCCATTATTGTTATACTTTTAGCTCTTAATGTGTATTTCTCTTGTCTAATATTAAATTTACAAAAAAAATGAAAAATCTAAATCGTAACAAAATAAAATACATTATTGACAAAAAAATCTTTTTATGAGGACAACAATATTATAGAATCTTATATGATGTGGTTTGCTTTGTTTAGTTTTTAAAATAAATCAAAGAGGATAAGCATATATTGACAATTCAACAAAGAAAGTATTTGATCTTTTTTTTTTTAATCAAATCTATTAGAAATTTAGAACTTTCTTTATAAAACAAATTACAAAATATAAAATATATTAGTAAAATTAGTTTTAAATCGCACATTTTAATTTTGCTTATAATTGGACTTCAATCATGTTTTTAACATACTTGTGCTCATGTTTGTGTGCCGTGGCCAAAAGTTACTCCAAACCCAATCAATTTAATAAACATAATAGGCTATGCTCATTTAATAATAGTATTTATATGTGCCTATTTTTTAACGTGTCATGCTCTCGTTGGCCCACCATATACTGTTTGTTTTAATATCCGGGTTTCCCGCCATAATATACCGCGTTTTACCCGCCCTCTCTAACACTTTTCGAGCCTTCTCTCCCCCCTCTGAAGCATCCATGGAAGCCAAGCCAGTAACCGAGAAGCGGAAGCGACTTTCGTCTCCCTTGCCCAGCACCAAAGCTTTCGATAGCTCTTCACTTGATTCAACTTTCGGAAGGAAACCAGATGCCAAGATCCGGAGACTTGATTTGTCTCACGAAATGCCTAAATCCAGGTATTCAGGTCGGATCGATGTGCTCTCGCTCGATTCCGTTAAGGATCTCCGTTCTCATCGGGTTTTTTCCTCGAGCTCGGAGCTGTACAAGGAGATATCCGACCAGAAATTAGGGTTGGGGCTCGGGTTTGATGAAGCGGAGGATAATTTGAAAGCCGCCAAGAATAGAGATATTTTTTGTGAAGGTCGGAGTCTCGCCAGACAGACTAGGAAAGTTGATTCAGGTTTTTTGAATTCGGAGACGATTGATGGTTTAAATGAGCAATGCGCGCAGAAAACGGCGAATTTTGAAGCCATGGCGTCTGCAAGTCTAGGGATTAGCGATAATTGTGGGAATGAAATCGGAACCGGTAAGCTTTTGAGTGAAAATGCTCAGAATAACGGATGTGTTAATGGTGATAAGAGTGTTGACTCTGATTCGAAGACAAAATGGGTAAGTTCTTCTGACCCTTTAAAATTGTAATTTCTATATGGTTGGTTGATATAAAAACACTAGGTTTTGCTCATTGATTTGGTTGATGTGAATATTATTGATAAGTTTTCATTATTATCATTAGATTTATGATTTCTGAAAATATGAAATAAGTCTGGAATTTTGCATAGTTTCTTAGGCAGTGTTTTCAACGTAAAGTATTTAAAACTCCGGGCTCCATTAGCTACAGAAGACTACTGCCATTTTTGATGGGCATTTCAAAGAATAATTCAGGTAAAACTCATTTTTACTTCTTTATTTCGCTTATGGACTTCAATGCATTGTCTGATATTTTTGGTGGAGGGACAATCATATAGGGAGCTGAGGGTGTTAACTCTTGATTTTTATAGGTGCGGGTGAGAATGATCAGCTCCCACAACTCGATAAGGTTTCGGAAGAAAAGAAAGCCCAGGCTATGCAAGCTTCTCAAGATGATAAAGATTCAAAAGATGGTGTTGATAGAAACAGAATTTCAGCGGAATGTCAAAATGGTCATTCTGATACTATTGTACATGGTTGTGCCATTGAGCCATGTAAAAGTGATGAGTTAACATCTTCTGAGAACGTTTCTTTATCCTCATCTACAGAAGTGGCTGATGAGTGTTGGTTAACACCAGTTGTGAATGATGTTCAAAATCCTAAAGTGGGGCTTTCATGCGAAGATCAGAAGTCAATTAACTTGAATATTCATGTGCCAATTGCTCTGAAGAATTTGCAGGATGCAAAGGATGATATTGTTCACATATCTTTTGATGATAGCAAGCTGGGGGAATATGTTGGCACTGTAGGACATGATAGTCGGTTTCCTTGCAGTCCTCAAGATGGTGAAACAGGAAACACTGAAGGGATAAAAATTATTGACGTGGAAGGTCAGAAACCGAACCAGATGAATGATCAAAGAGGGGGAGATGATGACAAGGTTCTAAACGAAGCCGATAATCTGAATGAAGAATCTAACCAGATGAAACCTCCAGATGCTGAGATGTTTGGTCAACCTGAGGCAGAAGGAAACAAGGTAGGGAGAGCAGACTATGTTGAAAAAAAACAGAATAGGGATCATTTCCTCGGAAAACTACCTGGTGGGACTAATAATGGAAATGCTAGCTTGGATTACAATACAAGACATGAGTTGAATTCTAAATGCAGAGCGGTAAGAAACCAGCAAACCTTCAAAATTTCAGGTTGATTTACTTCAGTGAGTAACTATTTCTGTAGAATGATATGTTCCAAAATTCATACTATTTTAAAAATGTTGTGATACTAGGTGGATGTGTCATGTTTGTGTTTTCCTCTTAATAATGTAGAAGCAGATGGTTTGATGATGTGCTATTTCAAGCGATCTATTCTGTATCATTTCAGTAATTAAGTTGAGTTTCTCTTTTGAAATGCAGGTTACAAAGCCACGCTCACAAATGAAGCTGTTCATAAGTCCGGGTTCATCGAGCTACAAACGAAGGCTTCCTTTTCTTATGAATATTGCAAAAGAAAATTCTGGTAATTTTTTTTTGCCTTGTTTCTCAAATTGCGTAGGGTGTGTATTGCTCTACTCGCCTTATTAAAGAAACATAATCTTTCTCATCATCCTCTTTCTAGATACTTCAGCAAATGGTCACTTTGCATACCCTCAAAAGGATTTGGAACACCCAGCATTGCTTGCTTCTGACGAACCAGAAATTCCTTCAGATAAGCATGGTTTTGGGATTGAAGAGAATCAGAAAGATTATTCTGCTGCTTTTCAAATGGATGCTCAAACTTCTGTCATAGATTCATCCGAGGAGAAACAAAATTTAGTATCTCCTGAATATGGTACTGTATTCCAAACATCATTCATTTCTGAAAAGGAAGAGCCATGGCAAGTTAAAGCGGTTGTATCTACTATACCCAGTGAGTTGGAAACATCTTCTGGTAGTTCAAGTTCGGTACAGGCTGTACAGGATGCCGGCCGACCAGTTGCAACCTTGTGCTTCAGTAACTGTGAAACTTCGTCAGGAGAAGAAGTCACAATATCGTACTCTAATCAGTCATCTGTTGAGACTGAAGGGGACTTATCGGCATCAGCTACAAAATCTTCTAATGGTGTGAAGTCAGTTGAAGAAGATAAGCTTTGTTATGCCTCACCTCAAACAGGAGTAACACCAGTTTCTTCTCTGACTCCTGCTTCTGGCCTCAAAAAGGGGATTCTTAAACGAAATCCACGAGGATGCAGAGGGCTTTGCATTTGTTTGAACTGTGCTTCGTTTAGACTACGTGCAGAGAGAGGATTTGAATTCTCAAGGAATCAGATGGAAGATGCTGAAGAGATGGTCTTAGACTTGATTAAGGAACTATCTAACCTACGTAATGTATTAGAGAAATCTGCTGACGCTGCTGATAATCACTCTGCAGATGTTAGTCAGGCGAGTCCTTCATGAACTTAAGATAAGTTTTATATGACTTTTCTGGTTCTTTAAGGCAATTCTTTTATCAAATAACATGCCTCCCCAAGTGTGTTTAAAAAAAAAAGAAAAAAAGAAAAATAAAAGGTATTGGTCTCCTATTTTTTCAACTGTTAAAGTCGGTAAAATCCGGTTTCTGAAGAATGATAAGACTGTAATAAGGTGACCGTACATACTTGGAGAGGCTAATGGTTTGACGCTCAAAAATCTGTACTTAGATTTGGCCTATTGGAGTCATATAAGTCTCTATGTTGAAGGTAAGGCAAATGCAAGTGAAAGCCTAATTTAGCTTTCAACAGAGAGTTTACTTCGGAATTTGATAAAGTTTGAGTGAAATATACTATAGCTTTTGTTGCTTTCTAGAAGTAACAATCCTTTGCAATAAAATCTTTTATTATCAATAAATCAACAGTAGAATTCAGTTCGTGACATACTTTCTAGTTATTATGGCAGCTCTGTCAAACGTGTTCTTTCTTTTTGTTTTCATTTTCACTTTGCAAGTTAAAAATTGCTCTGTTTTATCAGGTGAAAGAAGCTTGCAGGAAAGCGTCTGAAGCAGAAGAACTTGCAAAAGATCGTCTTAACCAAATGAATTATGATCTTGGCGTTCACTGCAGAATCACTGTAAGAGAAAAATTTCGCCATGGTTTTATGCAAATGCTTTTGCCAATCTTTTAAGTCTTTTATTCTTTAGCCATAATCTATGATTTTAATTTGTTTCCTAACAGTGCTTGGAACCTCCAAGAGTAAGATTTGCTAATCGTGTTGAAGAAAATGTTGTCCCAAAAGCTAGCTCTCCAAGAGAGCAAGTATTGAAGCATGGGAAGGAGCAGGACAAAAAGAACTAAATACCAGGTGACTTTGGCTGCAATTATTTAGCCAAAATGTTCATGTATTATTATGTGGAAAATTGTGATATTGATCTTAGAAAGCAAGGATTGAAAAAGAAAACTACTACTCCGTCAATTTTCGGTAAATTTAGGTTGCAAATATTACAATGTCAGTTGTCTTGTTGCTTGCATTAGGTGTTACATGATGGCTCCAATTGTGGTGTGTAAATTTGTAAGTTGCTCAAAGTTAGAATTATCTTAAACCACTTCACTTTCTGGTCTTACGTATTGCAAGTTTTGGATTGAGCATACGAAAGGAAAAATACCAAATTGTTAGGTTGTTTTAAAAGAGAGACAGCCGATTGTATGCTTTTGTAATTTAATCCCAAGGTTAGGTATACGTTTTGATTCTCTATTAAAGGTCTAATGTAGAAATATACTTGCATTCATGTTGCAAGTGGATTAATCTCAGGGCTTCAATTTGGTGAACATATAATAAAGTTAATTGTGGTACTTGAAAATTTTACTGAGGTAAAGTTACTGTTAGGTTTGCTAGTCTTAATTATATTATAAATGGAGTGAAACTAAGTATTCATTTAATTATTGAAGAAGTGAGAATGTGGTTTGTTTTAATTGTATAAAAGAAATGTCAAATACAAATTACATGGAGAATTTTTTTTTTTTTGCATGATTCGTCCTTACAATTTGGTATGGTCGTAGTACCACTAGTAGAGTAAGTAGATGTCTTTTTATTTGCAGGTATGTAGGATATTATTCAGCCAGCGAGGAAATTTTCACAAGCACAAAAACAAAAGCATAAGCCAAACTAAAATAAAAAGGGAGACTTTTTCTTGGAACCTCTTTCGATTCGATGATGTCTGTTTTGAAACTATTAAATATAATTTTAAAATAAAAAGTGAGACTTTTTCGATTGGAACCTCTTTCGATGATGTCTGTTTTGAAATTATTAAATCTAATTAAAATTATATTTTAGTAGATTTGACTCTAAAAGAGATGCCCATTAGTGGTTATTATTTTCAGTTCCTACCAAAAAATTTACAATAAATAAATAAACAAAACACAATTCTATAGTGCTTGAAAAAATTTTGTATGACGTGAAAAATATCTCATTGCTAAGTATTAAAATATAGTTTTAATCGTCAAAATTCAAGTAATAAACACAAAAAGTATGACAATTTAGCAAACTTGTTAAAAATGTGTCGGTTAAAATTGTATCCTAGCATAAAATATTTTATCATCTCCTACCATAAGATTACCCCAAAACATCACAAGAATAAATTCTCCAATGCTTCAAAGCAAGTTGAGATGAAAAAAATAATAAAATAAAATAAAATTGTGAGATGTTTTCTGCTTTGAATTTGAACCCTTCACATAAAGATTCATGCTCTTTCTTAAAGACTAATAAGATCACTTTTTAACTTATGCGGAGAAAATTTTTAAAAAATAACAACTAAAAATGTGTTTGACAAGCCATTCAAACCATAGTTTAGATTATTTTTTTTTATAAATAATATAAAATTTTTATATATCACAATAATTTGTTACGATATAATATATATATATATAAAATAAAAGTGTTATAAAAAAAGTTTTACACAATGCACTGACACCTTGAGGTAAGGAAAAAAGCACAAGACGACAAAGATAAATGTTAAATCATATATGGTTGACATTAATGGTTATCTCATTTCAGATTTGGTTGAAAATAGCCCATTTCATATCCTGTTCTTATGTGATGATGTCAGGAGGTGCAATTATTTGTACGTCAAGATAGGCTTTTTTGTCTTCAAGAGTTATAATGACCCGTCAGTGCTCCAGAACACCGCCAACTGTAAGAATAATGAAAGGTCTTAGTATTTCTGCAACTTCGCAACACAACATGGACCATAATTCGTAGAAAGACAATGCCCTGGCGCATCATCCAGAGCCAAAACCAGTATGGACACTTGCTCAGCAAGCGTTCCTTACCCAAAAAGAAAATGTCAGAAAGTCATTTTTACCTTGCTAAAATTACTCTGTGCTAAGCTAAACCATAGCTTTTCTACTATGTGTTATAAAAGCTTGTTTCAAGGATGTTATTCTAAATCCGTAGCCAAAAAAAAAAAAAAAGTTGTTATTCTAATTTATAGCTTTGGTATGTAGGTTAAAATGATGTAAGCCGGTTTAAATTATACAAACGGTTTAAGCTGATGTTTAATAAGATAGGCCAATTTAAAGTATAAAAGTTGTTTTAAACAGATCAAAACATTCAAAAATCAAACTGTCTTTTTAAATTCATATGGTTTAGATGTTTTTCTATAAAAAAAAGATTCTCATTATCATTTTCCTTATATAAAACATAGTTTTTTCCTTTACACTTGATGTGATTTTTTTTATTTTTGTTTTAAACTTTTACATTTTAATCATAAATTTAAAATCACAATTTAAACCATCAAATTTTAAACCATACAATCTCAAATCGGCACACAAAAAACCCTCAACCTTTTCTTTTTTTATTTATTTATGTATTTATTATTCTTGGTTGTAGAACCAATGAAAAAGTAATTAATAGTGATATTAATTGCTTAAAGTAATTCCAGAAATACTAACCCTAACCTTATTTTTTTAACCAACCTTAAATTGTTATCTCCTCATTGACTAATGCAAACTTTCATTATTAATTGACGTGGCAGTATTCTAAACATCTACTTATAAAATAATAACAACTCCGAAGCATATTTTTGGGACATTATTCTAATGGGTAAAAGTCGTTAAAGTAAGATGCAGGGCAATGAAGCTACAAATTATATAATATATATTTGAGACATTAAGTTGGAATTTGACGAATTATTTATTAGAGATACAATAAAATAAAATAAAAGAGAGAAAGGCAACCACAATAATGATAACTAGACACCCAAAAGCAAACAGACTCTTATTAAGGAGAAAAAGAAAAGAATTTAAATTATTTAACATGACCCCAAACACAGAAACATGATCAAACTGACCCCAGACTCCATTCTTTTTACACAAGTGCAAGAAGAAACAAAGAATTTTTCCACCACATAAGTCCCATATAGTACAAATCAACAACCACAGTAGTTTCAAAACCTTGACTTGCACTCTGGAGGAGCACCTTGTGGGAAACGTTTAAGGTCAGAACAATAGTTGTAAATCATAAAATACTTCTGAACCCATCTGAGTCTTCTTCTGCCTGGGGCATCAAGCTCATTGGTTTGCCATGTGGAGCCAGAGAATGAGTTTATTGCTCTCAAGTCCCTGAAGTTGAAGTTCCTGTAGTATGCTGTGAATGGTGCCTTTGACCAATCGGTTTTCACCAAACCTCCTCTTGTGGCCCAGTCATCAGCATTCCAAAGGCTAGAGTAGATCCTCATTGGTTGGTTCTTGGGGAAAGGAACACCAATTGATTCAGCATTCTTGAACACCCTAATTGGAATATTGTCAACCAAGAATCTGCCAACCAAAAAAGTAAAAATTTGTTACGATGTGCTCCAAGCCATAAGTAGGGGAAACCAAGAAAAACCCCACACAAGGAAGGATATTTCCTTAGTACGAACTATAACTTTTATTTTCTCAATCAAGTTTCAAGACATTATCATTCTTATTTTAATCTATGTAGAATCGTGTCATATAGGGAATTCTCCATAGGAAATGAGATGAATTTGTTGGATTCTATGAGTCTCTTACATTATGTGTTGGGGTTTCCAGACGATTGAGTAGGTGTGGAAGTTTCTTGTCGGGTCAAACCATAAATAGAATTGTTGTTCTCTGTTGCCCTTGCCCTGAGTGTACATATTGGTGTGTAATATGTAAGGGTCACCACTGACATTTCCCAAAAACTCAAAGTCAATTTCGTCATGAGAAGCTCCTTGTGATGACAGCTGCAGGAAAATTTATACACAAACCAAAGTTTAGTACCGCAAGTGAAACTATATTAAAATAGGAAAAAATCATTTTTTTCGTGTTGTTATTTATAAAATTATAAATTTTAATTTAATATATAATATATTTTTTAAACTAAGTTTTATAATTTTATTTGCATTAAGGTTATAATTGATAAGATTAAATAAAATTGCTTCAGACAGAAACAACTTTAGACCAAAATTTCTTTTAATAAATAGCATGTGGATAAAAACAAGCAAGACAAAAGTAGTTTTTTGTTTAAGAATTGGCAGGAAAAGAAAAACCATGAGCAAGCCCATGACTTGTATATATCCATGTGTGGTAAACGACACAGCAAACGACAAACAGTTTCTGGATTTCTTTTGTTTGTTGTGGGGTCTAAGACTCTGACAATTGGTTCTTCGACTTTGTTTAAGAAAAATATATCAATTACACTACTCCGAAAGAAATATATATATGCGTGATCACCACGCGCTCAAAGTAATAGTAGTTAGAAAAAGAAGTTTCCAACATGCATAATAATAAACGACTTTGTTCTCTAACGTCACATTAATATGTTCACTCGTGAATGCATAGTGACTATTTATCTCTACTAATGCATGCCAAGGAAAAGTTGACAGCTTATTTTGACTTTCACTTTTATGCTATGCTTTAAACATCAATCATTCGGAGAGAACTATACTTATATCTGTGTGCACATATATATATATATAGGCAAGACTGTATATTTCTCTATATCATAAGAAGAAAAAAAAATTGGATAAATGACATGAAAATTGAGAATTATTTGTGACATACATAGTAGGCAGTGACGGTTCCGGCAGAGTTGCCAGCAACAAGCTTGAGCTGCATATCAATTCTTCCAAAGAGATACTCTTTCTTGGATTGAAAGCCAGAACCAGAGATTTTGTCCAAAGACAGAGACAGAAGCTGACCTCGGTTAAAAATCTTAGCCCGTTTGTCACCCCACGTTAGGTCAAAGTCTTGGTAAAAGTTACCAGCACAAGAGACCACTAGCAGAGAGCTCATTAGCACAAACATTGAGAAACCATTTGAAAACCCATTTTGATATTTAGAGAAAGAGAGAGAGAGAGAGAGAGAGAGAGGCTTTGATTGTTTTGAGGGTGAGGGTAAGAGGGCTTTAGAGTTGGCTATTTATATAGGAGGAAAGAATGTTTATTTTTGTGTTTAGAAAGAGAGTTAAAGGGAAGGCATGGAAGGGGTAAGGGTACGCGTGAGCAATAACTGGAGGAGCCAATGCCCAAAGCTGTTGCCAGCTAAGCATACCGGGAAAGCTGGAAGCTTTTGTTTTGTCATTGGGAGGTGGTTTGGTTCAAGGGTATTCCTCTCTCTTTTTTTTTTTTTTTTTGGTCTTAAAAAAAAAAGAGAGAGAAATTAGAGAGAGGGTTGCTTTGTTACAATGATTTTGCCCAAGGGAGGAGTTTATTGGGTGGGGCCCCTTTTTCTTTTGTATGATTTAAATTTTGGTGGTGGATGCCAACGGGGTATGGTGTGGAAGAATAAAGTTGTCCATGGCTTTCTTGGGACCATCAATCATGCAAGTTCCTTATATGATCTAGGAATCTGCCACGTGTACAAAGATTTTTTGAGTGACTCGATGGAGGTAGCAATTGGGTATGAGATGACTTACGTGGCAAGGTTGTAATTTTTTGTATTATCATGTAAATGTAAGAATAATGCAACATTTAAGATTAGTGTCGTACTATATTATGTGTTTAGTAAATATGGATGTGTCGTTTTATCATCAATTGTTTTATTACATTATGTGTATGGTAGTATGGATGTGTCGTTTCATCGCCAATTGTAATGTTTGCCAATTTTTCAGCGATACTTTTAAAGGGTCTTACTTAACTGGCCCTAGGTCTTGTGCCCAAGTGGGAATATTATTTAGTTTAGGAGTAAAGAGAGTCACAAGATCACCATGTCACGTAGGTAGTTTCTACTAAAGGCATTTCATTTTTTTTTTTTTTGTCTTTGGCTGTTTCGTGTAGGTAAAGTAAAAGAATAGCATGTTGTTTTGAGTGAAGACAGCAAAGTCTTAGCTAGTCTTGCAAATTGCATTTGACCACCGAATTTAATTCATACACACATATTTGCGAATACTTTATTTTTTTGAACTTAATGTAGTACATAATTATTTTTTCTTATAAGCGATTTGAAAACCTTGGTTTAAATAGTGTAAAATTTTAACATAGTTTAAATAGTATAAAACTCTAACATGTTATAGTATAAGATAAAAATAAACTACAATATAAAACTCTCATTTGTTAAAGTGTTTTAAACTAAATTGCTATACATTTAATTAATATATATATATTTGAAACGGAAATGGGATTTCATTCATACAAAACCATTACAAATCATATGACAAACCTTGAAATACAGAGCATGACTTAACCATGACCAACGATGATACAAAGGCCCATAAATAAAACAAAAATACCTGGACATATTCAAAAATGAGCACACATTATACTCTTTTAAAGACCCTATAAAGTGAATAAAATTGGGTCGAAAGAAGTTCACAGCTACAATATTACAAAGATCATCACCAAATGATAAACTAAAAGACAATACTGCAAAGAAGAACCTAGCAGACAACAACCAAAACAAAAGAAAACTTATCACCTAAAACTCTAATATGCTATAGTGTAATATCAAAATGAGCTACAATATAAAACTCTTACTAGCTAGAGTGTTTTGAACCAAGTTGCTAAACATTCAATTAATATGTTAATATATATTTATAAATGTATTTCTCGTTTTGTATAACTTTGAAGAGCTTGACATGAAGTGATCCATCGGAACAAGTTTTTATTAGTTGGAAGAAGATATTCTAATGATTTTAGGCATATATTGACAAAATTCTAGGCGAAAGAGATGGGTTTTGAAATTTGAATACTAGGCAATTGGGTTTTTCTCTTTTCCCTCTGGACAAAAGAAACTTTCGTCTTGTAAGATGGGAAAAAGAAGTATTGTAGGTGGTCCAAAATTTTTACAAAGAGAAAAAAAAATCTTCCAATTTAGGGGGTCCACGAAAGGCCTTTATGATCATATTATTGCCAACTATCCAACAATAGTCAGTTGTCAGTGCTTATATTTATTGAATGCCTCATTTAAGTCTGTGTTTCTTGTTACTGACCTTTAAGAATGATGGTAATGAAGCCGTACTGTATAATATTGACCATGTAACATAGCAAATACTCGATGCATGTCAATTATATAGCATAAATAAACATCTCAGTATACATATGCGATGAAGTTCATAGAATAATAAATAACAACAAAGATTAAAATGGTTTTTGGTAAAATCAGTTTTAACTAAAACTTTTGATTGCTATATTATAAAGTTCTCATTTGTTACGGTGATTAAAAAAATAAATTATAGTGTAAAATTTTCATATATTATAATTTTCAATTTAAAAGTTCATGTCTAATTACACCTTCTTAAACATTTTATAAAAAGACAAACAAAAATTCAATTTTTTTGGGTACATTCAGCTCAATAAATGCGTTTCATGTTGCAAGAGCTCTAAATAATACAGCTCAAGGGTTGATTAAATTTTCTCCTTGTTTGACTATGAACTTCTTTGGTACAGTGATCAAAGCTCTAAATTTGCTATAGTACTTACGTGCTATAGTAATTTTAAAAAATAAGTTATAGTGTAAAGTTTTTACATGTTACAATTTTCATTTTAAAAGTTTTTAGTCTAACTATACTTCTCCAACACTCTATAAAAAGTCAAACAAAAATTCAATTTTTTTTTATACATTTAACTCAACAAATGCGCATTATGTTGCAAGAGCTCTAAATAATACAGCTCAAGGGTTGATTAAATTTTCTCCTTGTTTAGCCTATGAACCTCTTTGGTTAGATAAATTATCCACTACATATAATTTCCATAATATATTTTATTCTTTAAATGATATTGTAAGCCAGACGATTTCTGTTATAAAAAGATGATTAATTATATGCTAATAATATATATTGGAGAATCTTATAGTGGAATTAATTTCTTTTTCATTCTTAAATATCCTCATATTGCTTGCGATCTAAGAATGAAATGAAAATTAAGTTTAGAATATTGTGATCCCTGTTGGGTGCGATATTGACCACCACTTTTATTTAGGTTACTATTAATAAAGATAATTAGGGGAATCACCCTATTTCTTTAATTTATAAGCGATTAGAGCAATATAGAAGATAGCTTGTATATTTTAAGCTCCTATATCTACCAAAACCCACCAAAAGCTAGTTCTTATCCATGGCATATTAAAATTTAATATAAGGTCTTTATAGTTCTTTTTTTTTTTTAATGTATCTATCCTTATAATTGTAGAGTGTTTAAGAAGTGAGTTAGAATTAAGAGTTAGAACTGTGAGTGCTGTAACTTGTGAGAGTTTTATACTGTTTGAGTTAGAAATGATGAGTTAAAACTGAGCTTGCCAAACACCGTAGTAGAAGACTAATGTCTTTAATTTTTGTTTTTGAGGAGGATGTTAAATTCACTCATATCTTTAGAAAATAATATTCTCCTTAATTAATTAGCACTATTACTTTAATAATAATATTTTTAATTTTGCTCATGCCGGCGCATATGTATATATAAACCCATCACTGTTTGTATTCAATAATGAATTTGAACAATGATTACAGTGTGATTAATTAAAGATATCATATGATGCAACGGAGAGTTGGAGTCCACCTTCCTAATTCTGAGCAAGAGTAAGAAAAAAAAAAAAAAAAAATACTAAATGAACATGAATTTGGACTTGGAGAAGCCAAGAGAGATATCATATGGATTAGTATTGCAGCAAGAGTGTCTTTTTTTTTTTTTTTTTCCTCTTTCTTTACAATACTCTACAGCCTCATGGAAACCTTGCCAGATAATATGTATAATCTGTTGTGTGGCATTAAGTGTATGGTGGTAAGAGTGAAAATCTGGTCCATTTTCTGAGTAGAATTAGGTTAATTCCTTTCCATTTTATTAAGAGGATTTAGGACTTTCAATATGACAAAAGAGATAGGGGCAAAATGACACTAACATTGATTCTTTTTTCTGATTAGAATATATATAAATATATATATATATATATATATATGGAGTATATATATATATATATTGGAGATACCTACAAAAGTGTATTTCTTGCATGGCAAAAAACAAGCACAAATTATGATCAACAAAAAATGTTTTTTTTTTTCCATAAAATTAAGGTTAATAATCGAAGCTTTTCCCTTCAAATAGCTGGATGCATTTACATTTTTTTCATAATTGATTATAATTAATCTGGCCTGGCTAGCCAGTTAAGTATATACACGCTTTGGCCAGCCTTTTGTTGCACAAAGTAAGGATGCATGTGTGCCCATGTTTATGAGATAAATTCCATTAATGTCATTCCTTATTAATTTTATGTCCATCCGTCTATTAAATCACTTTCTTTCCTATGTACTTCTCCATAGACAGTTTAGCTACACGAGAAATTTTAAAGCAACTCCAAAAAAGAATAACGGTAATCATGGTAGGAGTAATTAATTTTGACATGCACGAAAGTATCCATATATATAGTAAAAGAAAGAAGATAGTAATTAATAATCTCATTAGATTATTAAATTTTTTAATAATTCCAAGACACCTATATCAATCTCATTTTTTGACTGACTTATTTTTGTTAGTGTGAGTCAATAACTAAAAAAATAATAATAAAATTATATGTTTAAATTTTAATATTTAGTGGGGTTATGTGTACATTATTATAATAAATTGTCCCCATTCATCAGCCTATCGCTTCGTCCATGAGTTGTCACATAAGTTGGTATGAAAATTTGCGATTAGAGTGGGTATCAGCCCTTTCCCCCTGCCCCTTTTTTTTTTTTTGGTTTGTTGTGGTCAATCATATTGCATTTATTTGGCTGGATCACTCGTAACTACATGCTAAAATGCAATAGTGAATACTAGTGTACTTTAGCACAATATATAGTTCATAAGTTGGTTAATATTAAACAAAACGTTGTGAATTAAATGTTGAGAATTGTAATTCTACCGAGAGTAAAAATGGAAACAAAAAATAAGTAAAAGAACACAGTAAAATTTATAATGGTTTTCTCTTAATGTAAGAATTACGTTCACTTTTAGCCATTCACTATAATAAATAAGTTTACGAGAGAAATAGTACATAGCACTCTTACTATGTTTTTCTCTAGTCTTTCTCAATTTTCTAAGTTGCATAACTAAGTCCTAACATGTTCTATTTATTGGAGTACACAAAACAACAGGTTAATTTCCCCAAAGAAATACTTATTTGCGACCGGAATCCGCGGCCTTGGCCTCCCAGCACTGCGCTGCCGTGCACTATGTGCCTTTCCAAAATCCTCAACCCAACACTCTGCCACAGATACTGTCTTCCAAAACTCCCAACGCTACGGCTCTCCAATTCCATAGCTGTGGCGCTGGCTTGCAGCCTCCTACTTTAAATTTTGCCTAGAGGCGCTACTCTGGGAGGACTTTGTCATAATCTTATACTTAGGGTAATAAATCATTATGGCATTTAAATTAGGTTCCACATTCCTTAATGTTAAACTTCCAATCACACATACTCTAGCTTATTTTTGTACTTATGGACCATCCTCTATAATATTCTATTGTAGTTGTTGGTAAATGGCACAAAGCTTTTTGTGGGGACATCTTTGCAAAGTTAATTAGTATATATGACCACTAACTACTGTAGTTAGCGGCAACAAAACCAATTTATAACATTCCACAATTATATGATTATGGCTGGTACTAGTGGAACGAGGAATAACGCAAAGCATATATGCCCCTCTTTTGTGTATCATGATTGATATTTATTTGGTATGTCACTACCAAAGTTACATTAGACTAATTTGTGTTTGTGTGTGTTTGTGTATTATATGTATTTTTAAAGGAAATACGCTATTAACCAATATCTCGGCTATATATATATATATATGTATGTATGTATGAGGTCGGCAAATTAATTAGTTTTGGTAAATTTTGAATGAGATAGAGTTTGGTGTACCTATCTATTATTTGGCTTAAAAGAATAGCTACGTTCCTGTATATACATATAGCTACCTATATGTCAGCTAATTAAGATGTAATGCTTCAAATATATATTCATGAAGAAGATGCATGCACACAATGATTCAAAAGTAGACAAGTAATATCATTGGAAGTTGCTTGGGGGACTCTTGTTAATTAATGATCTTTAACCAAAAGGCTCTTGCATCTGTACAAAAAAGAAGAAAACTATTATAAGCTTCTTATTCTAAAATAACTAATTATGTGCAAGGAATAGTGCTCTTACTATATAGAATGTTAGTTGGCTGTAAGATGTGTCACTTGTGTGTGCCTGTGTGCATGCATGGTAAGTTTTTGGTAAAGTGTGCATAAATGGCAAGTTGTATCAGGTAGAAATAGAGCAGCAGCTTTCCTAAAAATTCAATGGTGAATATTGTTATGAATCATGATGCACCAAACAAAGTTCCCAGTCATTATCTCCGGAAGAGCACTACAAGATATTGCATATACAAAGCATAATCTAGTGCGTTGCCCAAGAGTGCGTCAATATTTGAATTCTTTAAATTCAATTAGTAGGAATTATTTTTTTATTTGATTAATTGGTAGGAATTAATTGCTATTTGATACAGTAGTATTTTTTCCCTCCTAAATACATCAAGATTTAGTATTTGATTATTATTGGTTGGTATATTAGCCTTTTTCATTTGATAACTACAATATTATTTTCAAATTATTTTGAAATTAAAGTTAAATTTTACAAAGTTTGAGAGCTTAACAATTACAACAAAAAAGTATGGATAAAATTTGAACTAAATAGCATTATCTACGGGATCAAAATATATATATCATATATTTTATTTTCATACTTAAATATAATATTGACATTAAAATTTTCATTATATATGATTTAAGCCCCATGCTTGTTTTACCTTGGTGTTTACGTTAGTCTCTTTTTTTGTGTGCGTTTCACCTTTTTATACATACCATGCATGCTGTCAAATTTCATATAATAGGCAAATGTATACTTATCTAGGTGAATCATGTAATTGACTACAAAAATGACCAAAACAAACCCTAAGAGAAAATATATAAGTTATTTAAAAGCAAAAAAGGGGAATTTAATTTTAGTTTTTATCTTTCTAATTTTTTAGATTTTCGTTTTTTCTTTTTCTTTTCTTTTTCATTTTATCAGTATTTGATAATTTCTTTTGTCAAAAAGGTCTATTGATTGAAAAATAAGGACCAATTTGAGAAATACTACATCTATGAAAATGTTTTTCAATCATACCACTTCTATGAGAAAGTTTCAAACATATCATTTTAAAGAGTATGGGGATATAATTGATCAGAAGTATTCTAGATTAGGGGTAGACAAACAAGTATTATCTTAAGATTTTAGTCGTTTTGATTAGAAGAAATAGTATAAATAAAAAAATAAATTGTAGAATATAATAATGATAGTAAAGAAGTGATATACCATTTAATTTACTTGAAAAATAACACCAAGTTATATTTTATGAATAATCTTAATAAAAAATGTAGCATAATAAAAGGTAAAATACCATTTTTTATAAAATAAAAAGAAAATTATAGTAGAAGTAGAAGAGTGTTGATGAAGTAACGAACATGCCATAAGATTAAAAGATTATTAGTACTTTAAGAGCATCTTCAATATAAAAGTCAATACTAGTCTTATATTTGCTTTAAAAAATAAAAATAGCATATTTTTTGTGTTATTTTATTTTGTACTCCTATGGATAATACTATTTGAAATACCATATTTATCTTTTGTCATAATTATTAAATCTTGAAACTTATAAAAATAATATTTTAATATTATAATAATTAAAAGGTAAAAATGTTGTAATTGTTAAAGCAAAAAAGCTAATCTATCAACCAAGAGAAAGCAAATGCCAAATTTGTTAAATGATAAACTTGGTAATAAATTTGCGACCAAGTTTAACATATAACAAATTTAGCATTTAAAATTAAATGGCTTGCATTTGAGATAATACTAAATTTAAAATTAAATGGCTTGCATTTGAGAGTATTTTTTAACAATCAAATGCTAAATTTGCCATTAGCATATTAATTTAGCACTACATTGGAGATGCTCTAAGGATCTATTTGAAAGGGTTTTGCTTGTGCTTCTAGTAAGTAAAAGAAGAGAAGCAACGCTATGATTTTCTTTTAAGTGTTTGAAACCTTGTTTTAAAAGAGCTTTATTAAATAGGTCAAAATGGTTTTCAAAATTTATAATAAGTAACAAAATGCTATAATGAAGTTTATAATGACTTTATAAAACTCTAAAACATGTTTCAAAGCGTGTTTCAAAAGTACTTTTTATGAAGTCTTTTTTTTGTGATTTTGTCTGAAAGTTTTTTTGGAGAATTGAAATACTTCAACAGATTATCTTACTATTTAGAGAAGTAGTTTTTGGATCTAGAAAGTAAAAAACATCTTCTAAAAAGCCTTGCCAAATAGATCCTAAACAAGAAAAAAATTAGCTGGAAAATGCCTTGAAGTGAAATTCACAAGATCTACTCCTTCGCAAAAGAAGTACATACGGTGGAATTAAAATAAGAATGCCTGCTGGTTATCGAGAGTTATGGTTCCTGCAAGAATTAGCCAAACCTGCAGCTTTTGTACTTGGGCCAATATTGCCAATCAATATGACATTTGTTTCATGTTTTAGAATTAAAAAAATTTTATTCTATTTTAATTTTTTATAATATTTTTTTTATAAAATTTAAATTATTATAATATTTTTAATTTAAACTGAGGATGAAACATCATATTAATGGTTCAAACTCAGAACTATTGTTTGAACTTAAACGCATTCCCGAAAATTATTAATGGTTAGGGCTGGTATATGTAGTACATATATGATACACCAACCATCCCCTATCTCCTGGCTGGCCATAGGATACGTTTGGTACGAGAGTAGGCCAAACTTTTGGGCACCGATGCAAAGAATAAAGAAAAATACAGAGCTCTGTGTGTGTATATGAATATACATATATATCTCACTCCCAGGAGTCAAGGGATAAGATCTTCTTTCCGTATATTTCATTTTGAGTTTCAGGATAAATAATGTAATATACATACACACAAATGTGTATATCTGTATGTATATGTACGTGCATATATATATATAATGTTTGATATATCAATATATTGTTTAAAAATTCCCGAGTGCTCACCTTCCTAGAGGTTGGGATACACAGCCACGTCCATTTGCATGCCAAAATAATTGCTTAATAAATGAGTAATTAACTAATTATCTAGCAAAAGTTACCTCATATTATCGTCTTGGAACATGAATATTGCACATGATTCGCAAGGGCCAGAAACAGAAAGATATACATATTTACAATATGTAAATATGGATTTAGCTTTTTCGTGTGTAATTTTTTATTCTCTAATAATATTAGGTAAGGTCAAGTAAAATATCATATTATTAATCATGTTAGTAAAAATATTTTAATTAATATAATATGATATTATTAAAGACACAGAAAAAAACACAAAAAAAGACACAAAAGTTAAATTTTATAAATATAGAGACGGTGTTTAGCTAGTATTAAGAATCATTAATGTGACTGTTTTTAGTATAATATAAAAAAACTTTATATTATAACAATTTTTTTTATTATAACATATAAAAATTTTATGCTATTTATAACTAAATTTATAATATAAATTACCTTTTATCAAACACCTCGAAGGTTTTCTACAGTCTATTAGTTGGATTTTTGAATTTTTTGAACTCCACTAAATGGGAACAGTGTAGATGATATACAACGGTCTAGATTGAGAGAAGGGTGCTGATGCGACAATTCATTTGTTGCATTGGGAAAACCAGTCTTGTTTTTGTAATTATTACACGATTGCCAGCTGGTGACAAGACTTATTCCATTGTTATTTCAGTATTGTAGGTTTTTTCTTCCTTTAAAACCTTGACAACTCTAACCGAGAAGATTCTTGTTTTTATGCTTTCAGAGCGTAAAAAAGAATAAATTCAGATCGATATAAGATTCTTCCATGAATATTGAGTTTTTGTAAGATTTATCTTAAATTTTTCAAAATTGTTGTTTTTGATGCTCTTTTTAAACACAAATTCAAAATTTATTCTTAATTTAAAGTACTCATGCATTTAAAAGATTGTTCACTATAATAATTCAAATCACCTCGATTTAAGTAGTGGTTTAATTTAATCATCACGAGGACTACACCCCATGTGTGGATCTTTCAAATAAGCATTCCTATCAAGTATCTAATTGTAACATATGATCAATCTACCAACATCATATTGTCTAAGGGTTCTTAATCATAATCTACAACATCTGAATATTTAATTCATAGATCTATCCTTCAATTACTTTACTACGAATGGAGTATGACTGCCAACAATAGTAAACCATGGCCAATTTATTGAAGTGCTTGTCAAACTTGTGGAGATCACTAGGTATGGTTTTTTGGCCTCCAATATCGATAAAACATAGAAATCACATACTGCATAAAGTTTCAATAGATAAGTACATTGCTTAACTGAATTAAATATCTGTTTCATTGTGAACACGTTTAAGAATAATTAATAATGTGTTATTAAGAGAAAAATAGAGAACATTACTAACCATTTCAACATTTTGTTAGTTTGAGCATTCCTTGAACCTAAAAAAATTATTATTTTTCTGTTGTTATATAGTAATGAAATATACATTGACAATCACAACCAACCTTAGTATAAAAAGGAAGAAGAACAAGGTAGAATGAGGTAGTCTACTTAGATTCAACAATAGCAAACTAATTGCAGGACAAAACCTTTTATCGCATTTCACTATGTTGCATACTACTATTGTATTATTAAACAACAAAATGCGGGTGGAATGCTCATATATTTCAATTAGGTACCTGGTAGGAATGCTTATTCAAAAAACTATGTGGCATATGGTATTTATGATGATTAGATTAAACAATTATTTGTAGTAAAGTGATTTGAACTGCTATTTGAGCCATCGTTTTAGATGCATATAAATTATACTTTAACTTTTAAATAAGATTTGAATTTGCAAATAATTTTATAAAATGCTTGGTACATTGGTTTAAACTGATAATAGTATATAGTTTTTATATGCTACAGTATAAAACAAAAACAACTAAAATTGATTGTAGTAAATAATTGTTTGTTACCTGGTAGGAATGCTTATTCAAAAAATATGTGGCATATGGTATTTACGACGATTACATTAAACAATTGTTTGAAGTAAAGTGATTTGAACTACTATTTGAACAATCGTTTTAAGATGCATATAAATTTTACTTTAACTTGTAAATAAGATTTGAATTTATGAATAATTTTATAGAATATTTGACACATTGGTTTAAATTAATAACAGTATAAAACTTTCACATGCTATAATATAAAGCAAAAACAATTAAAATATAAATGCTATAATATTTGAACTAATTTTTTTAGTTTAAATTCGTTTGTCAAACACTCATTAGAAAGTTTAGTGTTTAATAACAAATCATATAATAACACACTGTTAATGGAAGAATTCCCAATAATATATAGATGTAGATTTATTCATTTTTGTGCCTAGATGCATAAAAAGAATAATCCTCTCAACTAAAGTTAGAAGGAGTTGTGAATCTTTGAAGCCTATGAAAATGCTACCCCAATAATAGTTCAGAGTTAATATCAATCATTTACATGTTATTATGTTGTACTTTTTATTAAACTCTCCGACCAAATTTTTTTTTAATACTTACATCTACAGAATAACCATTTCGTCCTTTGAACATTCATACATTCACCAAAATGCTCTTCCTACAGGTACAAATGCACCGGCTGAAGCCGGTTACCCTCCCTGACAAACTCTGAGTAGGACCTGCACCTGGTCCCATCCAACTATGTCATCTCTCCTACGTAATGATTGTGATTGATAAACCATATAAATAGTGATTTACATTAGGATTTTGGATAAGTTCATAAACTCTATTTTAATTATAAAATTTGCCAAAGAAGTTAGGGATAAAAGATAATTTTATGGAACGAAATGTTTAAAACAATAAATACAAGGTATCTATTCATGTTTACAAAAACGCTACTCCCGAAATACTCTGTTCTCACTACACTTTGACACGTATGTAATGTGTGAAAATTTCAAACGTACTATAGAAATGGCCTATGAATAAAATTTTTATTTATTGTAGACTAATTTCCACAAATTACAATGTTACTTACAGCTATCAAAATAGTTGAGCTGGCCCATTAGCACGGTGCCATATCACGCTAATACATGTTATAAAAATTATGAATCGGTGATAAATTAATATTTTTTTAATTTGATATGTATGGATTAAATTATAAATAAGTTTTTTCATTGAAAGTATGAGGAAAATATCAGTATTTGAAAGGTCAATTTAAATTGATATTAGATGTTCAAAACAAGTTTAGTAAATGTCATTTCAAAACATATTGGTATTTTTTTTAAGATTGAAATGTCTAATATACCTTTTTTTTAAATTTTTTTTCTCCTCTCCCCTCTCCCTCTCTCTTTCTTGTCTCTCTTTGTAATCCTAGCCCCCATGCCACCGCTAGCCATTGTCGCTCGTTGATGTTGTTTGTCGCCGGTACTTATCGGTCGTCGCCTCTTATTCATCGGTTGTCAAACTTTGCCAAAAAAACCTGTAGCAAAGGCATGAACCAAATCTTACCAGCCCTCTTGCCAAGACTCACATATGTTGGTGATGCAAAACTAGATCGTGAGCATGGAGGTCTTCGCCATAGCACTCTAGCCGCCAGTGATGAGACGACTCCAAATCTGCCATGAGGATGAGAGAGAGTCATGATGACCTTGACGGCGCCTCCTGTCACATGTGAAGACAACCGGAACCATAATGAGTTGAGACCCATTGTCGCTTGTTAAAGGTCGTCGCTCATTGGGTGGAGAGAGAGGAGAGAGAAGGTGGGGAGAGAGAGAGAGAAAAAATCTGGATCAAATTGATGGTATTTTAGTCTATATAATAAGTTAATTTGAACAACTAAGTTGATAAATAATATTTACTAATATCTTAAATGATACCAGTGTTACAGATGTGGAGCCAAATCAAGTCGACAACCCAGCAAAAGGAAGAAAAAAGGAGAAAAACGCGTCCTCGAAGGCAGAGAGCAAGCGCCGCGGCTCTGGCAGAAGAGCGCCGCGGCGCTGGGATGAGGGCGCCTAGGCGCCATGAGGAGAGCGCCTAGGCGCCATGAGGAGAGCGCCTAGGCGCTATGTGGCAAGCGCCTGGGCGCCAAGGGCTTTACGCCTAGGCTCAAAGAGGATGGCGCCTAGGCGCCAGGTGAATTGTGCCTAGGCGCCGCAAAACGAGCACCGCGGCGCTGACGCGCTGTGCTGCGCGATGATTTTTTAGTCAGAGTCAAATTCAAAGGTCCCAAAAATAGAAAATCACTAGGGTTTCCCATTAGTTGCGATTTTTCTCCTCTTTTGGTTATAAATAGACATAAGGTAGCTAGGGTTGTGTGTGTGAAAATTGTGAGAGGCAAAATTCTTGAGAGCTCCATCCTTGAGAGAAAAAAAATTCCCATTGGGTGTTAGATAGAGAGAGTTTTGGTAAGCACAGTTTGTGAGTGTGTGAGAAACTGCTCTTGTAATCTGTAATCTCCTTCATCATAGTGGAATCTGCAAGCGGCAGAAACATGACGTAGTCTCAAATTTGGACGAACCTGTATAAAAATTTGGTGTCTCCTTTTCTTCTTTTCTCCTATTTATTTTCTGCAATTGTTCGTTCTTGCGATCCTTGAAATTAGGAGTCGCCTAATTCCCCAACAACTGGTATCAGAGCGGAGGTTTTGATCAAGAACGATGACTGGAGAAGAAGGTATGGCAGCCAGTATCATCAAATTTGATGATTCAGATTTTTCCTATTGGAGGATGCAAGTAGAGGACTACCTATACAGCAGGAAACTGCACTTGCCCTTGGGTAATAAGCCCGAAGGCATGAAAGATGAGGAGTGGAGTCTCCTTGATAGACAGGTACTCGGTGTGATCCGTTTGACTTTGTCAAAGAACGTTGCCCACAACGTTGCGAAGGAGACTACTACAGTAGGGATGATGAAGGCTCTGTCAAAGATGTATGAGAAGCCCTCAGCCAATAACAAGGTACATCTCATGAAGAAGCTTTTCAATTTAAAGATGTCTGAATGTGCCTCGGTGGTAGAGCACCTGAACAGTTTCAACACCGTCCTAAACCAATTGGTCTCAGTAGAGATTAAATTCGATGAAGAGATCAATGCTCTAATCCTCTTGGCCTCGTTACCGAATAGCTGGGAACCCATGAGGGTGGCCATTACAAATTCTCTAGGGAGTGCAAAATTGAAGTTTGTTGATGTCAGAAACTCTATTCTGGCGGAAGAAGTTCGCAGGAAGGACTCAGGTGAAGCCTCTTCGTCGAACTCGGCCCTTAATGTTGATAATAGGGGCAGGAAACCTGACAGGCAATCCAACAGGGATAATGGCAGGAGAGGCAAGTCGAGGAATGGGAGAAGCAATTCAAGGAATGGAAGGACCATGGAGTGTTGGAATTGTGGGAAGACGGGCCACTTGAAAAAGAACTGCAGGGCTCCAAGGAAGAATGAAGACAAGACTAATGATGAAGCTAACGCCGCAACTGAAGAGCAACAGGATGCCTTAATCTTGTCTGTCGACAGTTCTTTTGATTCGTGGGTGATAGACTCAGGAGCATCATTCCACACCACAGCACACCGTCATGTCCTGGAGAACTACGTTGCTGGAAATCATGGTAAGGTTTATCTCGCTGATGGAGAACCTTTGGATATAGTTGGCATTGGAGATGTCAGTTTAAAAATGCCTAATGGGTCGGTATGGAAGATTCATAAGGTGAGACATGTTCCTAAATTAATGCGCAACTTGATTTCGGTGGGGCAACTGGATGATGAAGGACATAAAGTGACCTTCAATTGTAGAGGTTGGAAAGTCACTAAAGGAGCGATGGTTATTGCTCGGGGACGCAAGGCTGGAACTCTCTACATGAACTCAAGTTGCAAAGATACCCTAGCAGTTGCTGATTCTGCTGCCAATACCGAGCTATGGCATTATAGGCTTGGTCACATGAGTGAGAAGGGTATGAAGGTGCTTCACTGCAAAGGAAAACTGCCGGGTTTGAAAACTGTTGATCACAGTTTGTGTGAAGCCTGCATCTTTGGTAAACAGAAGAGAGTTAGTTTCTCAAAGATGGGTAGAGAGCCTAAGTCCAGGAGATTGGAGCTAGTTCACACAGATGTGTGGGGGCCTACGCCGGTGACTTCCCTTGGTGGCGCAAACTACTATGTGACGTTCATTGATGACTCAAGCAGGAAGGTATGGGTTTACTTTCTGAAAAACAAATCTGATGTGTTCGATGCTTTCAAGAGATGGAAAGCCATGGTGGAGAACGAGACAGATTTGAAGGTAAAGTGCTTGCAGTATGACAATGGGGGAGAGTACCTAGGTGAAGATTTTAGGCGGTACTGTGCTGAGAATGGGATAAAGATGAGGAAGACCATTCCAGGGAAACCACAACAGAATGGGGTAGCTGAGAGGATGAACAGGACTTTAAACGAGCGCGCTAGAAGCATGAGGTTGCATGTAGGGCTGCCAAAGATGTTTTGGGCTGAGGCAATTAACACAGCCGCTCATCTGATCAACAGAAGTCCATCTACACCGCTGAAGTTCAAGCTACCGGAAGAAGTATGGAGCCATAAACAGGTTAATCTCTCTTACTTGAGAGTGTTTGGGTGTGTTTCCTATGCACACATTGATTCTGCTGCTAGAAGTAAACTGGATGCCAAGTCAAAGAAGTGTTTTCTAGTTGGCTATGGCGGACTTGAGTTTGGTTATCGTCTCTAGGATGACCAAAGCCGGAAGATTATCAGGAGCAAGGATGTAATCTTCAACGAAGGTGTTCTGTACAAGGACAGAGATAGCACAGACTACAGGGGTTCAGGTTTTGAAGACAAGAAGCCTGAGGTGATTCCATTGAAGGATCTGCCTGAAGTGGAGGTGCAAAATCCAGAGGTTGAAGACCAGGAAAACATAGCTCTAGAAGGAAGCCAGAGGACTCCTGCCACACCAGTTAGGAGGTCAAGCAGGACAATCAGACCACCGCAGAGATACTCCCCAACTCTGCATTATATCTTGTTGACCGACAGAGGTAAGCCAGAGAGCTATGATGAAGCCATGGAGGTTGGACATTCGGTCAAGTGGGAGCTAGCCATGAGGGATGAGTTGGATCGGACATGGCAACTGGCAAAGTTACCACAGGGTAAAAAGTCCTTGCACAACAAAAGGGTATACTGGGTAAAAAATAAAAGTGCTGGCAGCAAACGGTATAAGGCAAGGTGGGTGGTAAAAGGATCCAGAGATATGCTCGCCAAGATGGATCCGATTGAGAAACTGAAGTTGTGCACAACTTCAGTTGGACTTCTCCAAGAGGCGTGAGAAGTCGTTGCCGCTGCAGTGGGAGACATGGTGATTGATTAGTCTCCAAGTAGGAGATTGTTGTAGATGTGGAGCCAAATCAAGTCGACAACCCAGCAAAATGAAGAAAAAGGAAGAAAAACGCGTCCTCGAAGGCAGAGAGCAAACACCGCGGCTCTGGCAGAAGAGCGCCGCGGCGCTGGGATGAGGGCGCCTAGGTGCCATGGGGAGAGCGCCTAGGCGCCAGGTGGATTGCGCCTAGGCGCTATGTGGCAAGCGCCTAGGCGCCAAGGGCTTTACGCCTAGGCTCAAAGAGGATGGCGCCTAGGCGCTAGGTGAATTGCGCCTAGGCGCCGCAGGGGAGCGTCGCAGCGCTCGTTTCGAGCGCCGCGACGCTGACGCGCTGCACGATGATTTTTTAGTCAAAGTCAAATTCAAAGGTCCCAAAAACGGGAAATCACTAGGGTTTCCCATTAGTTGCGATTTTTCTCCTCTTTTGGTTATAAATAGACACAAGGTGGCTAGGGTTGTGTGTGTGAAAATTATGAGAGGCAAAATTCTTGAGAGCTCCATCCTTGAGAGAAGAAAAATTCCCATTGGGTGTTAGATAGAAGAGAGTTTTGGTAAGCACAGTTTGTGAGTGTGTGAGAAACTGCTCTTGTAATCTGTAATCTCTTTCATCGTAGTGGAATCTGCAAGCGGCAGAAACAGGACGTAGTCTCAAATTTGGACGAATCTGTATAAAAATTTGGTGTCTCCTTTTCTTCTTTTCTCCTATTTATTTTCTACAATTGTTCGTTCTTGCGATCCTTGAAATTAGGAGTAGCCTAATTCCCCAACAACCAGATATTTGCTACCGATCGTTTGAAAAAAGCTAACATTTTAAGGGATGTACAGGCCAAAGAAAAAGATGAATAAGAATTAATAGGCTAAAGGTTTAGAAGCTTAAGCAAATAGCAAATTTAGAAGAAAATCAAGATTTAAATTCACTTAAACTTTCAAAAATAATACCATTCAATTTCTCCTCCTCAAAAACCTAACACAGTAACACTTATTCCCTCTCTCACGCTCCCCCTCAACCTCCCCGTTCTCTCTTCGCTTGTCATTCTCATCAGGACGTCCAATCATTGCCAAAAGGTTTACTATTCAACCCAAAATGAAAATCAAGCTCTTTGGATGACAATCAATTACTCTAAATCGAGAGTTATTTCAAAAATTCAACAAAATAAGAATCCAAAGTCTAGCTTTTATACTATCGGGGAAAGATGAAGCTTTTACACCATTTTGCATTCCAATGGAACAAAGAAAGACCAATAATTGAGGATTGAAATCCCAATGAAAGTCTAAAGAAATATTGCCTCTGATTCCAACTACATTTTCAAGAATCTCAATCTCAAGTAATAAGGTATTTGGCATTGTAATTTTCAACCAAAAGTTTTGGTTGATATAGTGCAAGACTTGTACATGCTATAATGTCAAGGAATAAAAAAGCTACAATATAAAACTCTCACATGTTATATTATTTTTAACCAAAATTAGTGTAAAAAGAAAAAACTCTTCTCATTGGCTAATTATTCAATAATGCTTGTGAATATGCTATTTACTTTAAAATGTGCCAAAAATTGACCTATTTGTTGCAATCTTCCTTTAGATTATTATGTCTCAAAATGCAAGTTTAATCTATGAAATCATGGAATTCAATTGGCAAAATTTGATATTTTTGAATTGAACATAATTAGATTGAGGGGTCTCACAGATTAGATTACGAATTGATCTCTAATTCGTGTCGTTCAATATGTAAACACCCTGATGCATATTACGAGCTTGCAATATTTAAAAAATAAAAATAAAAAACTTGCATTCTAAATTAGAATAGTACAATCTACTAAAAAAATAATAATACAAATACTAATTTAGGCACAAAAAACGACAACACATATAGCAACTCAAGTCCGATTACAAACCAAAACTACCATTAGATTTGAAACACTTGAAGAGTGTACATGTTGATTCCCATGTTAGGAAAGAACATGGGCTAAAAATTTAAAGCTCATAAATAGTTTTTTTTTTTTTTTTGAAAGAAAGGATTTCATTCTAATAGAAGATAAATACAAATGTGACGAATTTATGATACAAGACATAACCTTCAATACATACCATTTATGCTAGTACAATTACACTTTATTACGCTCATGCTACAAGGTGAAAACGCATTTCAAAGGCCTGAAATAATAGTAAGCACCTCAATAATATAATGACCCTAATTACGTGGTTGTTACTTAATTACATAATCTTCAATTTAAATATATCTTAATATAAGATACTTAGATTTGTGAAATATTTCTTTTTTAAATAATAGTACTAATAATTTCTTAAAACATTTTCTAATAACTTTTTTTTATTTAAATAAAACTCTTTTAAAACTTTTTAAATTTATATATCGTTACAAATTTTCTTATATATAAAACTATGTACACGTACATATATAATTCATTTTAAACTTATTAAGAAAGAAACATTTCATAAACAGTATCCATTCTTGTCTTCATTATTTTTCTAATTGCTCACCACTGTCCATCAAATGTTGCTTACAAGTTTTGTTACCAACATAATGAACATAACTAAATGAGCTTTCGCTTCGCAAATAGGAACTTACACTCGCAAAACATAACTTAAAACATTTATTAAATTATTCATGAGCTGATTATGCTTTATTTTGAACATATTTTCTGTACATATCTTTTCATATTGATTGGGCCAGGGGTGTTTGTATTGGTTGTATGTGATTCTTGGGAGGTTAGGGCTTGTGAGGTCCTTAACGACATTGAGATTATAAACTAAACTGAACTGAACTGAATGCCTTTCTATAAGTCGAGAGGTTGGTACGAAACACTTAATTGTCTTGTCTTATTTGTTTTACTTATTTTATTATGTGTAGGCAGTATAACATGTTACTACGTATCATCACATATCATATATCTTACGTATGCTTAACTGAAAGTGAGTAAGCAATATAATTTAACACTGCATACATCACATACTACTCATGATATAATCCTAACATAATATGACATGGCATGATATAAACATAACAAATTATAGTCATAGCATAACTTAACATAGCATATCATGACATAACATAATATGACATGACATAACTTTGATCATGAATTTTCATGGTTTTCATCGATCATGTAAAAATGCTTTAATTAGAAAGCCATAGTTTTCATGTTATAGGCAAGATTCTTACTTATCTGGTTTCTAAAAATAAGACTGCTAGCTCGTCTTGTTCCTATCTACTATTTTTAGATTATGTAGAAAAACACTCATTGAGAGTGTAAGGTTAGCTTATCTTATGCTATGTAATTTAGCATTATTGTGGTCCTTCTTAGAATACATATAACACCCCTATGTGGGGGTTAACAGTTTTAAATAAATAAAAATAATTTTAAATTTTATATTATTTAAATAAATTAAACAATGCCCATGGGTCTTTAAACAACAAGAAAAATAAAAATAAACGTTTTAAATACAAACCACAGGTTTTAGTGTAGCACCAAATATATATAATTACAGTCATTATCACCATAGTACAATTCCCAAATAACTTAACACAGCCATAAAAAAAAATAATACAACTCTTACATGTTGTAGATAAGTTGTAATTAAACAGGGTCTTCTAACACGAAAACAGCAGGATTGTTTTCGCTTATTCCTCTTCAAATATGTTGCACTGAGTTCCACCTGAGATATGAAGATATGATAGGGATGAGCATCGACATGCCCAGTAGGGAAATCATGACTCACCTTATGGTTTATCCATTACCACATTAAAAACTGCATGGTTAGTAGGTTACATCATATTCCAGATTATGAGGTTTATTATGATCACATCTTATGGATACCGTAGTTAATCATTACCAAGTGTCATAATTACACATTTATACAAATATTACCAATCATCATTGTTCCTAGGTATCCATGTTAAATTGAGTATCACTCAACTCATCGAAACCCAAATGGGCGCACTTGATCACCCTATAAACATTCCAAGGGTGTTTCGGTGAGGGGACATCAAGCCCCGAGTCCTCACCAAATCAATTCCTGTACAGTGTGTTCTAGGACTTTCAACCCAAGGAAGCGTCATCACCTTCCCCCTATTTTACCTTTTTGGGTATTCATGCCCAAGGACGTAACCGCCGCCCTCTTCATGTCTCACCATTTCTCTATATTAAATCATTATTAATAGAGTCAGTTTTCCTAACCATGCTTCTCAATTTATAACATGTGTCAATTCATTATGTTCCTCGCCGTACAATACAAGACGAGTCCATGTCATAGTTTCATATGTGATACTCATATAATATCAGTTCAACATAGATATATATATATTGCGGCAAAACAATCAATTTTAATTCTATAAAAACCTCACAAAAATGAGTAATAGAATCCCTACCTTTCAAGCTTATCAACAATCTTTTAATCCTGGAATCAATTAACGTTAGCTCCACACATCCTTGACCCTAAGGCATGCATAAGGACAATTAAAACTAAAGCACAACGTATAATCACATTCATAAGTGAGTTATGTGTAAACCCGTCTACTAGTGCCATTAAAGTATTTTTATGCATTAAACATGGAGAAAATGCATACTAAAAACTAAGTTTAGATTAAAGAAAACCTACCTCAAAACTTCTTTGAAAAGCACCAAAGTTTGGGTTATCAATCAAGCTTGAATTAACTTTAAAACCGCCTCGATCATCGTTGGGAATTATAATTGTCTTGGCCACAAAGAGAGCTTTGTGCTCTATGTCTTTAGTTAGAAATTTGAAGTGAGAAGGGAGAGAATGAGAACTAGAGAAGAAGGTGGTGATAGTTAAATAAAAAGATATCAAAATGCTTAAGAGGAATGAGATGTTTACGGGAAAAAGTTGTAAGAAGAAACAAAAGAGTCTTAAAGGAAAATATCATCTTATCTCCCATGAAGACTTTTAACAAATAATGCCAACATAATTGAGGGGATAATTGGAGTGAATTATAGAAGAAGATAAGGAAATAATTAATTAGGTGGTTGAGAAATATCTCCATGTCTTCTATGAATTGACGGAAAATAATTCAATGTCCCCTTCGGATACCTTTAGCAAAATGAGAAGAAGTCTATATAATTGAGCAATAATTTAGGGAGACAAGATTGGTAGAAGTAAGTGTTGGTAAGTTTTGAATGTTTCTTAGGAAGACTTGGTAAGAAAATACTAAAATGGTATTTTTTTTAAATGATCATAAACAACTTAGTAATTTTAAATAGTCACATTTTATTCATTAAATTTTACAAAATTATGCCCGTTAAAAATACGGGTGTTACAGCTCTCCCCTCCTATAAAAATTTCGTCATCGCAATTTCGTACACTGATTACAATGTTAAAACAAATGTGGGTACTTTTCTCTCATTTCAGATTCAAGTTCCCATGTGGCTTCCTCCACATCATGGTGTTGCCACATCACTTTCACCAGAGGAATTCCACGACGACGTAATAATTTTATTTCATGATCCAGTATTTGAACTGGAATTTCTTCATAATTCGTATCTCCTTGAATTGGCACATCTGTCCACATGATCACATGTGAAGGGTCGGGTTCATACTTTCTCAACATCGATACATGAAACACATTATGTACATGAGACAATTGTGGTGGTAGGTCTAAACGGTATGCCAACGTTCCAATGCGTTCCACAATCTCAAACGGTCCTGTATACCTTGGTGCTAACTTTCCTTTAACACCAAATCGAGATACACCTCGTTTTGGTTTCACTTTTAAGAACACAAAGTCTCCGATCATGAACTCTAAAGGTCGCCTCCTCTTATCTGCATAACTCTTTTGTCGACTTTGAGCTGTCTGAAGACGTTCGCGAATAATCTGGATCTTGTCCGTTGTTTCTCTGATAAACTGAGGCCCAAGTTCAAGACGCTCTTCCTTTTCAGCCCAACACAATGGAGATCTACAAGGTCTACCATATAAGGCCTCATATGGAGCCATTCTAATACTTGCTTGGTAACTGTTGTTATATGCGAATTCAACATATGACAGCTGTGCAGCCCAATTTGTTCCAAAGTCCAGCACACAAGCCCGAAGCATATCCTCGAGAATCTGAATGACACGTTCAGATTGTCCATCTGTTTGAGGATGAAAAGCTGTACTAAAATTCAATTGAGTTCCCAAGGCCCTCTGCAATCCTCTCCAAAATTTCGACGTGAAACGTGTATCTCTATCGGAAACTATTGACATTGGCACTCCATGCAATGTCACTACCTTTTCCACGTACAATTGACATAATTTTGAGACACTATAATTAGTTCTGATTGGGATGAAGTGGGCTGTCTTAGTTAAACGATCTACAATTACCCAAACAGCGTCATGCCCTATTTGAGTCTTAGGAAATCCAGTAACAAAGTCCATTGTCACATGATCCCACTTCCATTCTGGAATAGGTAAGCTCCTCAACTCGCCTCCAGGCTTTTGATGTTCCGCTTTAACCTGTTGGCACATCATGCACTTAGAGACAAAGGTTGCTACATCTCGTTTCATTCCTCGCCACCAGTATTGTCGTTTTAGATCCATATACATTTTTGTGCTTCCAGGATGAATAGCAAACTTTGAACGGTGAGCCTCATCTAGCACCGCATGCCTGAGATATGGATCCTCTGGAACAACTAATCTTCCTTTGTAAAGTAAAAATCCTTCTGGCTCAATCTGCCATCCATCCAGTTGTTCTCCATTTTGTATTTGTTTCCAAACCCTACGTAATCCTTCATCGTGCCATTGTCCTTGTTTTACTTTCTGAATTAACGTAGGAGTTGCTATCACATTGAATAAGAAAGCTCTCTCGTTATCTTCATAATATTGCAAGTTGAAGTCGGCGATGGTGACTCGTCTCCAATCTTCCAATGCTAAACTGGCTATACGTCCGTTGTTCTTATGACTTAGAGCATCTGCCACGGCATTTGCTTTTCCAGGATGATATTGGATACTAAAGTCATAGTCCACCATGTACTCAGTCCATCTTCGTTGCCTTAGATTGAGATCCTTTTGAGTAAACAAATATTTCAGACTTTGATGATCTGAATATAGCTCGAACTTTGCGCCATATAGATAACATCTCCAAATTTTGAGTGCGAAAACCACAGCAGCTAACTCAAGATCATGTGTGGGGTAGTTCCTCTCATGGGGTTTCAACTGGCGTGAGGCGTAGGCAACTACTCGTCCATGCTGCATTAACACACAACCCAAACCGTTTCCTGAGGCATCAGTGTATACTGTGTAAGGCTCCTCGTTGTTAGGTATGATCAGCACAGGTGCACTAGTGAGTCTTCGTTTCAGTTCCTCAAATGCTTCTTCACATTTATCATCCCACACGAACTTGACATTCTTCCTTGTGAGTTTTGTTAATGGAGAAGCAATCTTTGAAAAATTCTCTACGAAGCGTCGATAGTATCCAGCTAGTCCGAGGAAACTTCGAATCTCTGACACGTTCTTTGGTCGTTCCCAATTTAGCACTGCTTCAATTTTGGAGGGGTCCACTGAGATGCCTTCTTCAGAGACAACGTGTCCAAGGAACTTGACCTTCGTCATCCAGAAATCACATTTTTCTCTTTTTGCATAAAGACCATGTTCTCTCAACGTTTGTAGAGCGATCCTCAAATGCTCAGCATGTTCTTCTTCGTTTTTAGAATAGATCAAGATATCATCTATGAAAACAATGATAAATTGATCTAAGTACGGTCGAAAGACACGGTTCATCAAGTCCATGAAAGCCGCTGGTGCATTAGTCAACCCGAAAGGCATGACAAGAAACTCAAAATGACCGTAGCGAGTCCGAAAAGCTGTCTTTGGAATGTCCTCTTCTCTTATCTTCAGTTGGTGATATCCGGATCGTAAGTCAATCTTTGAGAAATAGCAAGATCCTCCTAACTGATCGAACAACTCATCAATTCGGGGTAGAGGGTACTTGTTCTTGATAGTCAATCGATTAAGCTGGCGATAATCGACACAGAGCCTCAACGATCCGTCATGTTTCTTCACAAAAAGTACTGGAGCTCCCCAAGGTGATGTACTTGGTCGAATAAATCCTTTTTCCAGTAATTCGTCCAACTGCTTCCTCAATTCCACTTTCTCAGCAGGTGCCATTCGATACGGGGCAATAGAAACAGGCGCTGCTCCTTGAGTTAAGTCGATGACAAACTCAATTTCTCTATCAGGCGGAAGTCCGGGCAATTCATCTGGAAAAACATCTGAAAATTCGTCCACCACAGGAGTGTGAGAGGATAGGTCACTCTTCTTTAGTTCTCCATCTGAAGCAAAGATCGTCCCAAGATTGGTGAAATTCCTTCGTCCTCCAATACAAGCCTTTAGCACCAGGGCTGGCGTCACTGTTCCTGTTTTTGCTTGAAATTCGATGACTTGTCCATTCTTGGTAAATAAAGAGACACGTTTCCTATGACAATCTACTATTGCCTAGTATTTAGTTAGCCAATCCATTCCTAAGATTACATCAAACTCTGTCATAGTTATTACATATAGGTCAGCCGATAGTTTATGTTCTCCTATAACAATACACACTGATTTACAAATTATGGATACTTCAGCTATCCCGCCCATTGGTGTACTAAGGGTTAATGATGAACTACATGTCTCAGTTTCTAATTGTAGTACGGAAGCAAATAACATAGATATAAATGAATGAGTGGCACCAGTGTCAAATAATACATGAGCCCAAGAATGAGACACGTGAATCATACCGTCTACAACTGAGTGATCAGCCTGTTTTCCTTGTCCAGTTGTAGCCGTAATTGCATAAGCTTGTGCTGGTGCTTTTCCTTTATCACTTTTTCCTCGGTTTCCTTGGCTACTACTAGCCTTATTATTATTTCTCCCAGAAAAATATGGCCTTTGATTCACTGAGCCTTGTGGAGTCGGTTGGAAGTTCTGATTAGCATAAAAATTGGAACCCTGTGGCCGCTGTTGATAGTTGTACTGAGGCTGGAACCCTCGAGGTTGAGTTACTGAGACTTGGGAAGCTGGAGTGTTTTGCTGAGGCGCTCCACGATTTTGACTCCCTCCCCAAACAGTGGAGCCAAAATGACTTCCTTGTGGCCTTGGTGCAAAGGATGATTGTGTAGGGCGGTTAGGGCAATTTCTCCTCAGATGTCCCACTTGTCCATAGTTATGACAAGCATACGGTTGGAAACGACCACTGCCAGAAGATCCACCACCAATAGTCACTCCACTATGCTGAATGACTTGCCCTTGTGACTTCTCTTTCTTACTTATTTTCCTTTGACGCCCACCAGAACCCTTATACTCTCCATAGGAGTTATTTAGTTCTGTCTCTGCCCGCTGTGCCGCAGCTACAAGATCAAGAAAATCTGTTGATGGAACAGCAGCTATCATTTGTCTGATTTTCAGCCTCAGGTTATTTCTAAATTTTTCGCATCTCGCCATTGGATCCGATACAGCCCCGGGATTGTAGCGAGACAATTCTATAAATCGAGCATGGTATTCAGCAACTGTTGTATCTCCCTGCACCAGGTTTTCAAATTCTCGCATCATTGCTTGCCTATGGCTCTGAGGAATATAGGTGTTGCGAAAAATGGTTTCGAACTGCTCCCATGTAAGATTCGGCACATCATAGTCGTCTTTCTGAAGATCCCACCATTCTTCGGCTTTACCCTCAAATATATATGTTGAAAAGCTAACCCAATACTCCCGTGGAATCCTCAAGGTGTCCAACTTCTTTTTGACTGCCTTTAGCCATTGTTCTGCTATGACCGGGTTAGGTTCTCCACTAAATGTGGGTGGTTTCTGCTTCATAAACTCCTTCAACAGAGTTAGATGTCGTTGTTCGGGATCACGAACCTCCACAGGTCTTTGCACATTTTGTAATGCTTGAAGAATTTGTCCTAAATTATTTACTTCTGGTGCAGCTGGCGGGGATTGTGTTGCATGTCGTAGTTGCTCATCTTCTTGAGCTTGTTCCATCGGTTCCGGCTGCTCAACTTCTTGAGCATGTTCAACCGGTTGTGACAGCTCAGACGATTGCATTTGACGTCTTGGTGGCATAGTTTCTACTGGCTGCGAAAATTTAACTAGGATCAGTACCAAATGATGATGACATTAACACCTAACTTTAAAACCATTCCCAAAGATTAATTTTTAAGGTGGTGCTATACCCCCTAGGTTAATCGAACCTAGGCTCTGATACCAAAAATTCTATAACACCCCTATGTGGGGGTTAACAGTTTTAAATAAATAAAAATAATTTTAAATTTTATATTATTTAAATCAATTAAACAATGCCCATGGGTCTTTAAACAACAAGAAAAATAAAAATAAACGTTTTAAATACAAACCACAGGTTTTAGTGTAGCACCAAATATATATAATTACAGTCATCATCACCATAGTACAATTCCCAAATAACTTAACACAGCCATAAAAAAAAATAATACAACTCTTACATGTTGTAGATAAGTTGTAATTAAACAGGGTCTTCTAACACGAAAACAGCAGGATTATTTTCGCTTATTCCTCTTCAAATATGTTGCACTGAGTTCCACCTGAGATATGAAGATATGATAGGGATGAGCATCGACATGCCCAGTAGGGAAATCATGACTCACCTTATGGTTTATCCATTACCACATTAAAAACTGCATGGTTAGTAGGTTACATCATATTCCAGATTATGAGGTTTATTATGATCACATCTTATGGATACCGTAGTTAATCATTACCAAGTGTCATAATTACACATTTATACAAATATTACCAATCATCATTGTTCCTAGGTATCCATGTTAAATTGAGTATCACTCAACTCATCGAAACCCAAATGGGCGCACTTGATCACCCTATAAACATTCCAAGGGTGTTCCGGTGAGGGGACATCAAGCCCCGAGTCCTCACCAAATCAATTCCTGTACAGTGTGTTCTGGGACTTTCAACCCAAGGAAGCGTCATCACCTTCCCCCTATTTTACCTTTTTGGGTATTCATGCCCAAGAACGTAACCGCCGCCCTCTTCATGTCTCACCATTTCTCTATATTAAATCATTATTAATAGAGTCAGTTTTCCTAACCATGCTTCTCAATTTATAACATGTGTCAATTCATTATGTTCCTCGCCGTACAATACAAGACGAGTCCATGTCATAGTTTCATATGTGATACTCATATAATATCAGTTCAACATAGATATATATATATTTCGGCAAAACAATCAATTTTAATTCTATAAAAACCTCACAAAAATGAGTAATAGAATCCCTACCTTTCAAGCTTATCAACAATCTTTTAATCCTGGAATCAATTAACGTTAGCTCCACACATCCTTGACCCTAAGGCATGCATAAGGACAATTAAAACTAAAGCACAACGTATAATCACATTCATAAGTGAGTTATGTGTAAACCCGTCTACTAGTGCCATTAAAGTATTTTTATGCATTAAACATGGAGAAAATGCATACTAAAAACTAAGTTTAGATTAAAGAAAACCTACCTCAAAACTTCTTTGAAAAGCACCAAAGTTTGGGTTATCAATCAAGCTTGAATTAACTTTAAAACCGCCTCGATCATCGTTGGGAATTATAATTGTCTTGGCCACAAAGAGAGCTTTGTGCTCTATGTCTTTAGTTAGAAATTTGAAGTGAGAAGGGAGAGAATGAGAACTAGAGAAGAAGGTGGTGATAGTTAAATAAAAAGATATCAAAATGCTTAAGAGGAATGAGATGTTTACGGGAAAAAGTTGTAAGAAGAAACAAAAGAGTCTTAAAGGAAAATATCATCTTATCTCCCATGAAGACTTTTAGCAAATAATGCCAACATAATTGAGGGGATAATTGGAGTGAATTATAGAAGAAGATAAGGAAATAATTAATTAGGTGGTTGAGAAATATCTCCATGTCTTCTATGAATTGACGGAAAATAATTCAATGTCCCCTTCGGATACCTTTAGCAAAATGAGAAGAAGTCTATATAATTGAGCAATAATTTAGGGAGACAAGATTGGTAGAAGTAAGTGTTGGTAAGTTTTGAATGTTTCTTAGGAAGACTTGGTAAGAAAATACTAAAATGGTATTTTTTTTAAATGATCATAAACAACTTAGTAATTTTAAATAGTCACATTTTATTCATTAAATTTTACAAAATTATGCCCGTTAAAAATACGGGTGTTACAATACATTTCCCTTTAAAAGATTGCATAATCATCTATTTATTATAAGGATTAGCTTCATCTAATTATCATAATTGAATTTTCCCTTAATCGCCTTTAATTATTTGTGCTAAAATAGATGATTAATTAACCACTTTAATAATTGATTCTCTAATTTATTAACTAGGCCTAAATGAAATCCTTTTTATTATTCTTATTAAGCTATAGATCCATAAAGGCCCATTTTCAGTTATTATTCATTTTCATATATTATAAATATAGCCCAGTAAGTTTATAAGCGTATGTGGTATTCTAAACATTGGGCTATCAGATTTTGGATACGAAAGATAGCTTTTGAACTAGTATCTATGTTGGGCCCATATTTAGCGTCATAATGTTGCAGGCCTAACTAGTTGGGTTTCTACAATTCTCGTTTTTAATTTCTATTTGAAAAACTATTGAAATTTGTTAAGAAAACCCACATTTCATATTTGTAAAAGTTTCGTGTCAAAAATTATATTTTAAGATTGAGTTTGAATTTAAAAGAGCTATAAACCGTAGACTCGTATAGTTTACTAAGTGTCACAATTCTTTTGTTAGTTGTAAATTGTAATTCTGCCACTAAGCAGGCGTTTTTCAAAAACTAGTACCGAAAAGTACTTTTTTGTTAGTTTAAAAGTCACCGTATAACTCTATGTTAGAAGCAATTTTCTTTAAAATTTTCTTCACGAAAGTTTCTCATTTTGATGAGGTCTAGAACTTTCGTGTTTCTTCAAAATTCTTTTTTTGGCTTTAACATATCTGTTCTTGAAGATTTTCATAAACTTTACCAAATTAACAGTTTTCTATAAAAAGTTTCGATAGGTTTTATAAATATACTATAAAGTCCATTTTAGAGGCAAAATTTTAAATTTTTCTTCATGAAAGTTATTCATTTTGTGGATATCTAAAGCTTTGATATTTTGCAAAAATTATGATTCGAACTTTTCAGGAGATGTTATCGTAAAAAACAAAAATTGCACTACTTTATTGAACAAAAACTAGCAATTTTGTAATTTTTCCCATAATAGTATTACAAAGATAGAATTTCAAAAAAAAAAATTCTTGACAAAAGTTCTTCGTCTCATCAAAATCTAAAACTTTTATGTTTCGCAAAAACTGTGATTTAGTCTCAAAAGGCTCGTTTCCATCAAAACAACGGTTGCCCTACATTTATATAGTTTTTAGGCAGCTTTTAAAAACGGTTCAAAACTCTATCTTAAAGTCGGAACCTCAAAAACTTTGGTCATGGGAATTTACTTTACACAACAATGTTGCAATCCAAGGGCGCATACCCAGACGGAAACTAAGTTCCCACTCACGACCCATATAACAAGCTACACCAAGTAAGAAGTGTAGAACAATTAACTCATAAGGACCACCATTGTATAACCATTCATCAACAGAAGCCGCTTCCCAGATTGGGTAAAAGTGCAAACCTATAGCTGCAGAAGTAGGAATAATGGCACCAGAAATAATATTGTTTCCATAAAGTAGAGCTCCAGAAAAAGATTTAGGCATCAAAGGAAGATGGGCATGATTCCGGCTCAGTTAACCTGAAATTATGTAGGCAATCCCCTTTTAGAAAGAAGTTGGGCCACAGCCTAGTAGGTGCATAAGCATGAAGTGCTAAAAGTTTTATGTTCATAAAAATTCTAAAATCGACCCGTAAAGGGTCTATATTCAAGCATGAATAGTACATAAACATTTGTTATCTAAAAATTGCAACTAAACCTAGACTAAACATACTTAAACTTACATAACCATAAACAACCACATCATAAAATTGCAAGCCCATGACATATACATATATAGACCTTATTTACTAAGGCTGATAATTCGAGTCCACGGGTCGGGTTCGGGTCGGGTTGAGCTCTTATATAAACAGCCAACACACCAACTCGAACCCGACCCGTGACCTGACGGGTCAAAAAAACCCCAACCCGGACACGACTTGATGTGTAGACGGGTTGACCCGACCCGACCTGTGTAATGACCGAAAAAATCCAAAAATTAATAAGTATGATTAATTAAGGGTTTTTCATAATTACTCAGCTAAGTACTTAAGAAAGGACAAGATTTGAGTTTATTTACACTCAAATTTGAATGTCTTAATAGCTATAAGACCTTAGAAATAAATAATGTTATGAATGCACAAATTTATGTGCTTTATTTATGAAACATGTAACAATGTAATGTCATGATGGTACATTAAATAACTAAAAATAATTATTTAATGTGCTAAACTAAAAGTTTATGATTTATTGATTTCATGTACGGGTCAAAGAAGTGATTGTTATAAGAATCTCAATTAGAATGTTTAAATTGAGATTACTTGGCAAAAGTGAAATTTTCAACTTACTATGATGATGTGAAAAATTCATATATGATGTCAGTTCAGTAAAAGAAACCCAGATCAAAAGTGATCATGAGCTCCATACCATAAATTGAAAATGGTGAGCACCAAGTTCAAGTATGCAAGATTTATGACATGTTTTACTATAATTGTTCTCGAAATTTATAGAGATCATAAAGTAAGATAAGAATTTTAAAAAAGTTATAAAGGTCATTGGAAATTCAAGAATTCCAATATTTTGAATGTGTATTATTAATTATTATACACATTAATAATTACGCAAAGTTTATTATTATTATTGTAAAGACAATAATAATAATAACAATTGTCATAGTAATAGTAAAGAAGAAAAAGGGCATTGATGGGGTCCACAAATGTTGATTTATTTTTAGGACGTGGACCCATAAAGGGCTCTTTACGAGAAGTAATTCGTTTTATATCTATAAAGCACGGGATTGTGCTAAGTTTGAAATTTTGAATTAAATTGACTTAGATAGTCAATTTAATTTACAAAACTTTTACAAAATTACAACTATTGTTTTCATAATGAAATTTGAAGTTTACAATATGAAAATTTTTAGTGAGAAGTATATGTTATAAATTTTAAAGTTTTAAAAGTAAAATAATAAAAATAAAACTAATAATTAATAAATAATAATAATAATAAAATAATTATATTGACCAAAGTTTTAAATAATAATATCTTTCTTAAAATTCATATATGTATATAGTTGTGAAAAAGGTTAACCATCAGTTTTGAAGATAAATGTATCAAAGTTTATTGTATCAAAATTAAATCACAAAATCCATATAGTATGGGTAACTTTTATGAAAATGATTTTATGACAGTATGAAGATATTTATACGGCAATGATACAACAAGAAAATTAAAATTTATGTAATATTTTAAAGAATGAGAATATTACAATTTAAAAAAAAAATACAGTTATGTCTATGAAAATTTCAAGTTTACGGATCAAAATTTGATATACCCGGTACTGCACGATTTAGACTATGTAGACCGTAACATGGTCTATAAATACATGACAAAAAAAAAAAAAATCAGCCATCACCCAATCAAATCAGCTCATCCCTCTATCTCTACTTTCTCCCTCTACTCTCTCTCTCCTCCAACTCAGTCTAAGAATCCGACCTCCATTTTCGACACCTCCCACACCAATAGAAAGCTCTCGTCGAGCTGAGTTTAACGGTGTGCCGTGTCAACCAAAACACTGTCGGAGGAGGCCACACGCGCCGGTTGAAGCCGTAGAAACACAGTACTTTTTTGACATGATTTCTTCGTCGTCCGAGCACCGATTGACACGATCTTGGTGTCTATAGACTTAGCTCAATGAGTAGAACAAAATGCTGTAGGTGATGCCCCTCGATTTTGGCCGGAGAAGCCTCGTCAGAGTTGCTTCTTGCCGCCGTTACACCACCCTTGATCCCGCCACCTCTGGCGACGGTGATCAACACCGCCACTGCCATCATGTTCAGAATGCTTCGTTTAGCGAAACCCTCAACCCAATTTCACCTTAGCCCTGATGTTGGTCGGAGATCAGAGTCTGTCGTCGTCGTTCACCGTGGGAGCACCAAGCTTGCACTTCCCGACCTTCTTCCCCAAAATTGGCTGAGGTAAAACACTTAGTGAAGTATAAAGAAGCTTCCCCAACCCTCAATTTCATGCAACAATCGCTGAAGACACCCAACGGAGTCGCTCACTTTTTGCCGTTGGCTTGTCATTGATTTTGTTGCTCCTGTCGACGGTGAGAGGAATTGGTGCTTCGATCACGGTCAGAAGAGCACGAGCAACATGTATGTGCTCTCAATTTCACGAGACGTCGTCGGATCGATGGAGAACAGCCTCCGCCGTCCACCACCGCCGTGAGCACCACGGAACCACTGATCCATGCCACGTTGAAGAAAAGCAACAGAGGGGAAATACTCAGAGGCCAATGTAGATCAAAATGCCCAAGTCAATTTGGGCCCAGCACCGACGAAGATCCACCGCCCGAGCCACCACGTTAAGCGAAGAATTTCAAGCTAAATCCATGTTGATCAAAGTCAAATTGAGTAAAATTGAGCGCACCATTGTACTCAGCAGGTCAAGAACTAGTAAAACCCAAAGTGGCACCACTGTCCTACCACCGGAGCCGCCGCACGCGCCCCAAGCACCGCAGAGAGTGGCCGGCCTCCGACGGACCTTGGGTCCTGAGCTCCCGACCTCCGATTGACGATCCGAGACCGCCTCTCGACTCGTTTTGACGCTCTAAATGTGATGGTAACCTCCGTTCAAGCTAATTCCACTTCGATGAAAATCATCTGGTACCGACTACACGCAGATCAAGGAAACTCAGACTGTAGTAACAGAGTCCAGAATGATGCTTTTAGCAGTAATAAATCTCCATGGAGCATTCCTAGCCATCCACAGCCATCCAAGGAGCACTGCTGAGGATGCAGCGTAGACTGTGGATACAGCGAAATGCAACTGGACCTGCATAGCTCGGAGTCCAAGTAAGTAGGAATCTCGCCTACAGTATGAATAGTTTTAAAAATAAATTAATTTTAAATATTTTTATAAAATTTATGAAAATGCATGATCGGTGATTTATTACACTGTTACATGTTATGATGTGATATGTTATGTTATGACATGATGTGAAATGCTATGATGTTGATGATATGATTAATGTGTGATGTATGCAATATATAAATTATATTTTTTAATCACTTTCAAGTCAAGTATAATAATGATTTACGACTCATGTATGATTATGATTTACGATTCATGAATTACAAAAATGTGATATTATGTAGTGATAAGTCATATTACATATACACAATAAGACAAGTGAAACTTATGAGACAAGTTAAGGGTGTTGTACCAACCTCCTGACCTACGAGGAGGCTCTATGTTAAAGAAATGAATGATCTTGGTGTCATTGGGACCTTGCGAACCCTAACTTCTCAAGATTCGCGCGCAACTGGTATGATCACTCGTGCCCAAAGTAAGAAGATAAGGTACAGCTTAAATAATTAAGCACAAATCAAGTTGTTAAGCAAGCATAAAATGCTCATGCATATTTTTATTAAAATGATTTTTAATTATGTTTTGCGAGACTAATTTCCTACTTGCTGAGTGAAAGCTCATTTAAGTATATTTATGTTGTAGGTAAGAAAAACCTGTCAGCGACACTTGATGGGCAGTGGTGAGCGGTGGACGAATGGTAAAGATGGGAATGGATACCGCTCACGCAATGTAATATTTTCGCATTATTATTTTACGAATTTATGCATGTTTTATTTTACAAAATCTCGTATGTTTACACTTTGCAAAAGTTATGTGCATATGAATAAGTAAATAATTTACATAATTATGTTTTAAAAACCGAGCTTGTGATTACGCAACCTTGGTCCAGAGAATTTCAAAGTTTAAAAATGTTGCAATAGATGATGCAACAAATGCACGGAATTTATAAGGAAGAAAATTATAAGTTATTTGGAATTACAAGGGATTATGAGAGTTTTACGTTATGTTAAGAAATGAAGTTTATGGATATGTTTTTATGAAGTTATTATGAAAGTCTTAAAAAAAAGCTTTAAGAAATTAGTAACTTAAGCTTAAAAGTTTAAGTTGTAAGAAATTATGTTTTGTTAAGTCTAAAAAGGTTAACTTTTAAGAGAATACAATGTTATTTTTAAGATGTTAAAATTATAAGTAAAACATATAAATAATTGCTAAGAAAGTTTTAAAGAGCATTTAAATGGGATTTTATTTTACTATTTAATTTAAAATTATCTTGAAAATAGTTGTATTTAAATTGAGAAATGTCTTTAAAGTAATAGTCGCTAAATAATTACTACTATGTTTAAAAAGGAAAAGTTCAAGAAAATTACCACGTTTATGTTTCAAGAAATTAACGTTATGAGTTATGTGAAGGATCATCATGCTTTTAGAAATAATAATTTTGTTAAGACGTAATGCTTATTATTACGTTATTATCACGTTTGAGAATTTTATGTATTACTTTAGGTTTACGCAATGAAGTTTTGAGAAATAATTATTATATCTTTTAAGGTTATATGTTAAGAATTATTTATTAATAAGAATTTGTTTGTTATTAAGATTTGAAAAATAGTTATTACTTCCTCTAATGCTTCATTTTAAGGGTTCCACAGTAAGAATCCATTTTAAAAAAAAAATTATCACGAATTTTTCTACCTTATTTGTAAGTAAGTTTAAGTTTATGAGCATGTTTAAGTTAAGTGACGGCCACATAAAGACGGGTCGTTACAACCCGACCCGTACAACCTACCAATATGCTACTTTGTGCATGTTCGTGTTGACACGACACACTGACCCGCTAAACCTGATAGACCTGCAACACGATAGACCCAACAATAAGCCTATAAAATAAACAATAACCCAACAAAACAAAACCATCAAAAAAGTTAACAAAACTTTGTATAAGTTTAACAAAAACAAATATGCTAGAAATTAGAATTATTTCAAGTTGGATATACAACAAATGTTAGACTAATTTGACACATTAAAATTAATTTCAGGTTATATGGGTTATATTAAGGTCATACGAGTTCAATTTAGATTACACGGGTTGATTAATAATTTTTAGGTTAATTTTCAGGTCAACCTTATTTCGACACATTTTTGACGGGTCCTTTCGGGTTGATTTCGTGTTGATTCGGGTTGACCCGAACCCAACCTGTTTTTCGTGCGGGTCAGACGGGTTTGACCTAATTCCAACCCGAGGCCTATTTTCCCAACCCTAACCCGTATTTTTCGTGTCGGGTTCGTGTCGTGACCCAAATTGCCGGCCCTATTATTTACATACCTTAACCATAAACAATCATAAACTAACTCAAACTTAACATAAAGGGAAAAAGTTTAGGGTTTTACCCTTGTAGAACAACCTCGAGTACCCCCTTGCAAAGGGTTGTAGGCAATCTAAAAACACTCATGCTATAAGTGGACATTTGATTGAATAACTGCCTATGAGGATTTCTTTGCCTCCGGTGGAGAAAGTTTCTGTTTCCTGCTTTGAAGCTTCTTCCACACACGATCTTTGGTAAAGCTAAAGTGTTGCATTTTTTTCCCTGCCAGAGTTGGTAGCCCAGGTTTTGTCGTGGCCTTCAGCAGTACTAAGGCCTAAAAGATGTTGGATGGCATCCTGAGTGCTCTTTTAACATTAGGGCTGTAAGAAACGCAAGATTTCACAAAGTTTATTTTTTGCCTCGAGGCCAACTCACATTTGGAAAGGACAGTTTTAAGGGCCATACATTCCTTGATTTCAGCTCGGCAGGAGACTAAACTGTCATTAGCAAAAAATAAGTGGCTCACCAAGGGGCTTGCTCTGTTGAATTTGGGCCCGTGGATTAATTCTTGTCGTTCAGCTTGATTAATAAGAGCAATAAGGCCTTCTCAAATCACCTTTATTAAGATTTGTTCAATTTCAATGAACGACGTTAGATCAATTGTAGAAATAAGAACAGATCTAAAAAGGAAAAAATCAAACAAAACTGAAAAGGTAAATGATACTACATGTCAAATTCATAGTAGTTCACCCTCTATTTAGGACTACTTCTACTGTGCTTTACTATTGATGAATTAATAAGTGCAAATTACAAAATATTTTTCTGAAATGGAGAAATGGACAAAGAATAAAAAGGCAAGGGGACAAAGGGCAACCCTGTCTTATCCCCCTGCTTCATTTGACAAAGCCTGTGGGAATACCAAAACTAGAAAAGAAAAGGAGGTGGGTGAAATGCAATCCCAAACCAGGGAACACCACTTCTTACTGAAACCCATTTTAGTCCTAGCACTAAAGAGGAAATCCTATTCATCCGGATCGTAGGCTTTGCTCATATTGAGTATGAAAGGTGAAAAACATTTTTACTATTGTTGCGTTTCCCCATGGAGTGAATGAGCTGGAAGCTATGATGACATTATCGGTGATGAGAGGACCAGGGACAAAGACGCTTTAAGAATTTGAAATCAGAGATGGGACCCATTTCTGGAGGCGATTTGCCAAGACCTTAGTAACGGTTTTGTACAACACACTGCCTACACTAATGGGCAAAAGTCAGTAAACCATTTTGGGCTCTTAACCTTTGGGACCAAAGCCACAATGGTGTGGTTGAATTTTTCAATAGATTGACCGTTATTTAGAACGTTGAGGCAGGCGGCTGTGAAGACATTTCCGACCAGAGGCCAATTTTTTCGAAAAAAGATCGCTTGAAAACGATCAAAACCGGGGTCCTTGGTAGGTCCCTTGCTGAATAGAGCGGACTAAACTTCATCAACAGTGAATTTAGCATCAAGGAAATCCCTCATCTCAGGTTTTAAACAAGAAGATATCTCATTTGTAGCAGAGTTAATAGCATCAACAAAGGGGTGTGAGGACGAGAAAAGAACCTGTTAGTGGTTGGAAATCACATTTGACATATCTTGGAAGCTAGTGATCCAACAACCTCCATCATCAAAGAGCTCAATATTCTTGTTGCGCTGTTTCCACTCAGAGGCTTCCTGCTGCAAGCCATTCGGCACGGGATCTTTGACGCATTCCTATTTGAGTAAAAGACCACTCATTTCTTTCCTAAGTGCATGAATTCGTTGCATCACAGAGCATGACTGTGGTCCTTTATACAAGTCAGCCAATTCAGTTTGGAGATCCTTAATCCTCCTTGGCAGAGAGCCAAATTTGATAGAATCCCAGCCTTTAAGAACCTCATCAGCAACAATAATTTGTCATGAAGAGAGAGGAGAGCAGAATCACCCAGAGTGCTCTCCCAAACAGAAGTAATCATATCATTAAAATCCTCCTCTTTAAGCCAAAAGGGCTCAAAGTGGAAAGGGTGGCTCCCATTAGAAAATCTTAAGGGCTGAGGTAAGAGTTTGATAACTAAAGCACTAGAGGACGATGATCCGACTAGTGGAAGTCCAAATGTCGAAGCAAGCAATCCTAGAAGAGATGCTTTTACTCCGTAGTAGCGTCTCTACCCTTTTATTATTCCAAGTTAAGGGATCCCCAAGAAAAAAACAAGTCATTGAGGTCACAAAAATCAAGTGCCGAACGGAAATTCCTCATCAGAGACTCGCTGTGGGAGGGCCCCCATTTTCCCAGAATTGTTCACAATCTCATTGAAATCCCCAACAAACATTCACGGCAGCGAGATGAAGTCTTTTAGCGGAAGGAGTTCCCAAGAGTGAGTTCTTTGAGATTGATCAGAAATACCATAGAATTCATTGGAAAACCACTGGTCACCAGATAAAAACTTAACCACCGCATGAATGTGGTTTTTTGAGGAATTTCAGATTGAAATCTCTTAGTCGCTATTCCATAACAACGCCAAGCCGCCACCACAACCTACACTATCAGCCACAAAACCATTCTAAAAACCAAATTTGTCCTCCATTTTTTGAGCAAAAGCACCTTCCAGTTTGGTTTTAATAAGAAAAACCAAACTTGGTGGATGAAGAATGGATAAGATTCTGCACTTTTCCGAACGTCTCGGGGCTCCCCATTCCTCAGCCGTTCCAACTTGGACAACTCATTGGTCCTGGCAGTAGCAATACTTGATTTGTTCTTCAGCATTTTCTTTCGATACAGTCACGAGCAAGGTGGCTAATGATCCCACAACAGTAGCAAAAATCAAGGAGATGTTCGTAACAAAAAGACTATCCAAATCGGCTTGTCATCATCACCTAATTGAACAATCATTCTACGTCTAATAGGAACTGTGAAATCGATTTTTACTCTGACACATAAAGACTTGCCCACACAAGAGCCATTTTCATCTTTGTATACCTCTTTGAACGTCCCAATCTTGTTACCAAGATATTCCCCATCCTTAGGATTCATACAGTCGAGAGGGAGGTCGAACATTTGAATCCGCATGCAGACAAACTGGAAAAGACAGGTCTCCATCAATCTCTTTTAAAGCATTGAAAGCTATGTCAAAGCTCCGTGGCTCCATTTGGAGGATATTCAGTTTATCAACATCAGTGCCGAATGAAAGAAGGAAAGTATCTGGTCCCACATCATTGATAACCACTCCTTTCGCAAGTCTCCGTAGTTTTATCATAGTCTGCTTCAAGGTTTCCTTGTTATAAAGCCTTTTTGTGCAGACTTTACCCACCAGGGAGTATTTGAACTCCTCGTTGCCCTTGCTAAGTAGCTTCCAATCGACACCAATGACATCGTTCTCCAGCTCCTCAATAGACAACCTTTTCCACTGACCTTCGATTCTTCCATAGGGAAACAAACTCGATGATCGACACCAGAGACAGAACGAGGACAGCGAAAGATTTTGGAAGACAAAGCCAAAAAAGCAAAAACACTTAGATACTAGAAGGCAAAACTCTCATAGGAGGACTAGAGAGACGATTCATTTGGTCTCTTTAGTTAGTTGTTTTCCTTGCTATCTTCTCCAATTAATCAAATTCTTTTCCGCTTCTGCTCATTGGGTTCAGCAATGTCATTCGCTTCTTTAATTCTAATTAACACATTGTAATACAAAAAAAAAACAAGCTTAAAACACAAGACTAGATGGTCTATATGTTCTGCAAATAAAAAAAATGGCCAACAAAAGGACTCAACAAATTCAAATGTTCAAAAGCAGACATTTATATTTTAAGAAAATAACGTTGAAATATGTTGCAACGAACTTATGACAGGAAGAAGAACCAAACCAAAAGATGGTTTCAATCTGCAATGTGGCGCATAAACAAAAAGAGATTGCATCCAAGTAATCAATAAGGGGCTTGATTCTTTAAAGTTTTATTTTATTTTATATTATTCTATTTGTTTTTTGTGGGAAAATACAGCTGTATATGATTTTTTGTAATTAGTATTCCTGATTTCTTGTAATTAGTATTCCTGATTGCTAGGACTAAATTTGTGCTAAATTAGTGGTTAGAATTTCTTATTTGATATCCCCGGAATTATGGGATTAAACTAGCATAATTTTTTCTTCATTGTTTCTTTCCCTTCTTAGCCTAGGCGTGTAAACCTTATATACGTCCTCTAACATTCTGTAAAGATACAACTTTGAGTCTAAAAAAGAAGATGATTTTATCTTCCATATTTTGAATAGATGATGCTTTTATCTCCTGTATTCTTCATTATGGTATCGGAGCTTTAGGAAATTACTGGGAATTGATTGTTTCTTCTGCCTTAATTGCAGTCACTTCCTCTTTTTTCCAGGCCTTCATCGCCATTTGTGTTCACCTTTTTTTTTTTTTTTTTCTTTCTGATCTTCATCGTCATTATCCTTCCTATATTTCCTACCAATTCTACCTTTTTTCTTGTCTGTCCATATATAGCAGTGAGAATCATGTTTGAGATGAAAGGTCCCAATGTTCCTCAATCTGAGGAAGAAAATTCCCACCATACAAATGGTGATTTGCAGAACATTCGAGCCACTTATAGGTTGAATGGAAAAAACTACTTGAAATGGTCTCAATTTGTTCGAACCTATTTAAAAGGTAAAGGAAAGCTTAGTCATCTTATTGGAACAGGACCAAAGAAGGGAGACCCGAAATTTGATGCTTGGGATGAAGAAGACTCAATGATAATGTCATGGCTGTGGGATTCAATGAATCCTGAAATCAGTGATACTTGTATGTTCTTGCCTACTGCCAAAGAAATTTGGGACTCCATTCAGCGAACCTACTCAAAGGCCAGAGATGCAGCCCGAGTTTATGAAGTCAAAGTCAGACCTAGTGCAATCAAACAAGGTGACAAAACAGTAACTGTGTATGCCAATTCCCTTAAAAATCTATGGCAGGAACTTGATCACTATCGGGTCATTGAAATGAGATGTGCTGATGATGCTGCAACCTTGAAGAATTTCATTGAAAAGGACCGGGTTTATGATTTTCTTGCTGGACTCAATCAAGAATTTGACCAAGTTAGAGTGCAGATCCTTGGGAAAGAGGAGACGCCCTCGTTAGAAGAAGTGATCTCACTTATTTTATCAGAGGAAAGCCGGAGAGGAATCATGCTGGAGCCTCAAGTTGCAGAAGGATCAGCGCTTACAATCAGAACTGAACAAACAAAGGCACTAGAAATCGGGAGAGCACAACCAAGAGCAGAACTGACTCGGACTGCAGAAAGTGGAAGAGCTGATCAAAACAGATTTTCTGGAAAGGACAACCGGAGCAGCCAAGAAAGTCTTTGGTGCACTTACTGCAAGAAACAGAGGCACACTAAAGAACACTGTTGGAAATTAAATGGCAAGCCACCTACCTCCAGCAAGGAATGGGGTTATAGAGGAGAGCAACCAAAAACTTACAGTCAAGCTCATATGACAGAGCATGCCAATCTTTCAGAAAAAAAGGAGCAAGAGGGACTCAGTGGTGAGGAAATCGAAAGGCTTAGAGGCCTAATAGGGTTTCTTGAAAAACCCTCCGGTACATGTTCATTGGCACTCTCAGGTAAAACTCTACTCTCCTCTGGATTAAATGCCTTAGAGAAGTGTTTTGAGAACACTTGGATAATCGATTCAGGGGCTAATGATCACATGACTTATTCCTCAAAATTTTTTAGTACCTATAAGCCGTGTCCAAGCAATAGGAAAATTTCTGTAGCAAACGGTTCTTTTGCTACAGTGGCAGGTCTAGGAGATATACATGTGACTTCCTCCTTTGTTCTTAAAGATGTACTTCATGTCCCCAAATTAGCTGCCAACCTTATTTCAATTCCAAAAATTACAAAGGATCTAAAATGTCACGTAAATTTCTATCCTTCTTACTGTGTTTTTCAGGAACAGGTTTTGGGGAGGAAGATTGGACTTGCTGAAGAAAAGAATGGACTTTACTACCTTGAAACACCGAGTTCTTCAAAAAGAGTCGTAAACAATCTATCCTTGTCACTACTCAGTTCCTCGAATAAAGATGCCATTTGGCTTCAACATTTTCATCTTGGTCATCCTTCCTTTAAAGTATTGAAAGTCATGTTTCCTACTTTGTTCAAAGGATTAGATATTGTAGTTTTTCATTGTGATATTTGTGAATTTGCAAAACATACTCGTGTATCTTTTCCCATTAGCAATAAAAGAAGTTCTCCTCCATTTAATCTGATTCACAGTGATATATGGGGACCTTCTACAATTCCAAACATTTCTGGGTCACGATGGTTTGTTTCTCTAATAGATGATTGTACTCGAGTCACTTGGTTGTTCTTGCTCAAACACAAGTCAGATGTGAGTTTTGTTGTTCCTAACTTCCATTCCATGATTCAAAACCAATTTGGAGTAAAAATAAAAATTTTTCGGTCTGACAATGCACGAGACTATTTCATTCAAGTTTTATCCCCCTACTTTCAAAAGGAAGGAATTATTCATGAGTCATCTTGTGTAAACACACCCCAACAAAACGGAGTGGCTGAGAGGAAAAATGGTCATTTGCTCAATTCAACTCGAGCACTATTATTTCATGCTAATGTACCTAAAACCTATTGGGGAGAGGCTGTCCTTACTGCTACATACATGATTAATAGATTGCCATCGAGAACATTGGATTTTAAGACTCCCATGGAGTTACTTGCACAATTTTATCCACACATCCGAACTTCTAATGGTCTTCCACCTAAAATATTTGGATGTACCTCCTTTGTTCATGTACATAGTCAAAATAGAGGAAAATTGGATCCTCGGGCAGTTAAGTGTGTCTTTATGGGTTATTCTTCCACTCAAAAGGGATACAAGTGTTACAATCCTCTCTTAAAAAGGCTCTACATAACCAAAGATGTTACTTTTGATGAAACCAAACCTTATTTTTCCAAATCTTACCTTCAGGGGGAGACATCATCAATGGAGGGAAAAGACTTTGACTTTCTTAATCTCTCACTCACATCTCCAAAACCTGTTCAATCCATGCCCGTCTCTGTCCCAGAATCTGTCCAATTGCCTATCCAAGAGTCGGTTCAATCCGTACCTGTTCAAGAATCTAGTCAACCCGTGTCTGTCCAAGAGTCTGATTACTCCGTACCTGTTCAAGAACAAAATCCCAAATCTGTACCCACTTATGAATCTTTTAGATTTCCACAGGTGTACTCAAGGAGAGAGACTGTTTCAGATCCAACGCAAGTCCAAGAATCCAATCCAAATCCTGCCACTGAAGACATGGTAAGTCCAGCTTCTCTTTCACAAATATCTCCCACTGAAACACATACAAATGATTTTGATTTACCTATTGCTTTAAGGAAAGGTACTAGAGAATGCAGAAATCGACCCTTATATCCATTATCCCACTATGTGTCTCTTAAGCGTTTTTCACCATCACACAGAAATTTTCTTGTGAGTCTCAATATTATGTCAATTCCAAACACCTTATCTGAGGCATTATCTAAAAGAGAGTGGAGGGATGCTATGAAAGAGGAAATGTATGCATTGGAAAAGAATAAGACATGGGAGATTGTTGATCAACCGAAAGGGAAGAATCTGGTTGGCTGCAAGTGGGTGTTCACTTTAAAATATAAAGCTGATGGTTCACTCGAGAGATACAAGGCAAGATTGGTAGCCAAAGGATATACTCAGACATATGGAGTTGATTATCAGGAGACATTCGCACCAGTTGCAAAAATGAGTACAGTACGGATATTGCTGTCATTAGCAGCTCTTTTTAATTGGGAACTGCAACAATATGATGTGAAGAACGCATTTCTACATGGAGACTTGGAAGAAGAAATTTATATGGAGATCCCACCAGGATTCAAAGAAAAAGGAACTGTTAATAAGGTCTGTAGATTGAGAAAGGCCTTGTATGGACTTAAGCAATCTCCTAGAGCCTGGTTTGGGAGATTTGCAAAGGTGATGAAGGACACAGGTTACAGACAAAGCCAAGGAGACCACACACTTTTCATCAAACACTCTAATTTAGGGGGAGTAACAGCACTACTGGTGTATGTTGATGACATAATTGTGACAGGCAATGATGAAAAGGAAAAGGAGATCTTGAAACAATGCCTAATTCGAGAATTTGAAATAAAGGAGCTCGGGAGGCTGAAATATTTTCTTGGTATCGAAGTGGCATACTCAAGGCAGGGGATCTTTATTTCACAGCAGAAGTATGTAACGGACTTATTGAAAGAAACAGGGATGCTTGCTTGTAAACCAGTTTCTAATCCAATAGAGCCAAATCACAAACTTGGAGAAGCTAGAGAAGATCCGGTTGTGAACAAGGAGATGTATCAGCGTTTGGTGGGGAAACTCATTTATCTAGCTCATACACGTCCAGATATTGCTTATTCAGTGAGTGTTACAAGCCAGTTTATGCATGATCCAAGGGAAGCACATCTACAAGCAGCATTTAGAGTACTTCGCTACTTAAAGGGTAGCCTAGGCAAAGGAATTTTATTCAAAAGAGGTACTGGACTTACTCTAGAAGCGTATACAGATGCGGATTATGTAGGATCCCCTACTGATAGAAGATCTACATCCGGCTACTGTACCTTTCTTGGTGGTAATTTGGTAACATGGAAAAGCAAAAAACAAAATGTGGTGGCAAGGTCAAGTGCTGAATCAGAATTTAGAGCAATGGCACAAGGTGTATGTGAACTACTATGGCTGAAGATCATTTTGGATGACTTGAAGATCAAGTGGGAAGGACCTATGAAGCTCTACTGTGACAACAGATTAGCAATTAACATAGCCCACAATCCGGTTCAGCATGATAGAACGAAACACATTGAGATAGATAGACACTTTATCAAAGAGAAATTGGAAAGTGGTCTAATTTGCACACCCTACATATCATCTAGAAATCAACTGGTAGATGTCTTGACTAAGGGACTCAATAGTGCAACTTTTAATGAAATCATTTCCAAGCTGGGAATGGAAGACACCTATTCTCCAGCTTGAGGGGGAGTGTGGGAAAATACAGCTGTATATGATTTTTTGTAATTAGTATTCCTGATTTCTTGTAATTAGTATTCCTGATTTCTTGTAATTAGTATTCCTGATTGCTAGGACTAAATTTGTGCTAAATTAGTCGTTAGAATTTCTTATTTGATATCCCCGGAATTATCGGATTAAATTAGCATAATTTTTTCTTCATTGTTTCTTTCCCTTCTTAGCCTAGGCGTGTAAACCTTATATAAGTCCTCTAACATTCTGTAAAGATACAACTTTGAGTCTAAAAAAGAAGATGATTTTATCTTCCATATTCTGAATAGATGATGCTTTTATCTCCTGTATTCTTCATTATTTTCTTCTTCTGCTAGATAAAATAGAACAACCTAAATGAAAGGATTTTGAAGAAGAACCAAGTATTTACACTAAAAGCTAACTACTAAAGCTTGCAAGCTTAATCTCCAAGTAATTTACACACTTACATCCAACCTTTAGTAGGTCTGACGTTGAAATCCTTTCATCCCATGTTCAACAAATATATATAACCAATTTTTTTCTACTTTGAGGAAATTCTTCAACATCAGATCAAATCTTTTGAAAATAAAGAATGAAACACACAAAAAAAAAAAAAAAGCACTTATAAAGCATAGCATCATAAGCGAAGCCATTAAGGGGAACAAAAAGTCTAGCGAGGGAAGACGGCTATTTTCTCTTCAGCTCCAAGAAATTTTGGGTTGTAAAATATAAAAGAAGCCATCTTTAGTAATCCTTAATAGATGGAAAAAAAGAAGAAGGAAATGATGGGTGAAATTCTTTTAGTCATTTTAAGAAATTAAGTTTTTTTATAAAATAGGTGGTAGGAATTTGTTCATGAAGCCTATAAAAAGAGGCTTCTTATTCCCTTCATTTCTTCATCATTTGTTTTCTTCTCATAGTAAGAGAATTTGTAATTTCTTTTTTGTTTAATAATATTTTCTCAATTTGTCAATAGTTCTTCATTGCTGTTTTTCAATTTTAGTTGAGGTATCTTGCTTTATGCCTGATTTTCTAATAGTGGTGTCAAACCAAGGTTTGAAGTTTTCTAGTTATTCACAATAGATCCTAGAAGCTAGTTTTTTGTGTGGGGAAGCAAGTAGTCACAAACAAGATGGCAACAAAGTTTGAGATTCCGAAATTTAATGAGAGTAATTTCTCATTATGAAAAATAAAGATGCAAGAAATTTTGAGAAAGCAGAATTGCTTGAAAGCAACTGGTGACAAACATGATGAGATTATAGACAATAGTAAATGGGAAGAAATGGAAGGCAAAACAATTGCTGATTTAATTTGACACTTGCAGGTGGAGTCTTATCGAGCATCACGGAAAAGAAGACAACAAAAGAAATTTATAATACTTTGACCAAGTTGGTACGGGTCAAAGTCGCTTCATAACAAGATCTTCTTGAAGAGAAGGCTACACACTCTTTGAATGTCATCAACAACAGTGACAAACCACATCAACAACTTAAATACTCTATTTTCTTAGCTCACGTCGTTGGGCCATAAAATAGAGAAAGGTGAATGTGCAGAGCTTCTACTTCAAAGTTTACTAGACTCATATGATCAACTCATCATCAATTTAGATCAACAATATCCTCCGATAGTTTAGTCTTCGACAATGTTGCATCCACGGTTCTAGAGGAGGAAAGTCGGCATAAGAACAAAGAAGACAAGTTGGCAAGCTCACAACAAAGTAGAGGCCAGTGGGTGCCAAAGTCGTTGGAGGTGAAAGTCAAAAAGTAAGAAGAACATCAAGTGCTACAAGTGTGAAAATATGGGGCATGTTAAAAAAGATTGTTGGAGTAAGAGGAACGATGAGAAGAATTCTCAAGGAAATGTTTCTTGTACTTCAGATGATGGCGAAGTTTTATACAGCGAGGCAACCTTAGTTGTTGAAGACAACAAAAAGTTAGCCGATGCCTGGTTATTAGATTCAGCGGCAACCTGGCATGTGACCTCACGAAGAGAATGGTTTCACAAATGTGAACCTATCTCAGAAGCCCACATGTTTATAAGAATTAATCATGCTCTGGAAATTGTTGGTATTGGCACCATCAAATTGAAAATGTACGATGGTTCAGTTTGGACTATCCAAGAAGTACGACATCTCAAAGGGTTAAAGAAAAAATCTATTGTTTATAGGACAATTAGAAGATTTTGACTGCAAGATCCAAATAAAGAATAGAATCTTGAAACTTGTCAAAGGTGCACTATTGTTATGAAGGATGAAAAGACCGCTGCAAACTTATACATGCTTTTAAGAGAGACATTGCTGGAGGCAAATGCATCAGTTGTCTCCACAAATGCTGCAAAAGAATCTACCATGATATGGCATCACAGATTGGGCCATGTGTCTAAACGAGAACCGAAGATTCTCTTTGATCGTGGGCAACTCTACGGGCTCAAGTCAGTAAGTCCGCCGTTTTGTAAGCGTTGTGTAACAAGCAATGAGCTTGTCGTCTTTGAAACGTTTTCTTCACTTCCTATATTGACTCCCACATAGAAGTTAAAGATGCTTAGCAATGACCTTGTCATCTTTGAACCTCACAAAAAACTTCAACATGAATATATGTAATCGTTAAAGACTATACATTGTGTTGGCTCTAACTCTTGCATCAAACATGCTGCTAGAAAACTTTAGCGACGACAACGAGTGTCCTTGAAGATTTTGGATTAGTCTTAAACCCTCTCGACAACGAGATTACAAACGCTATCACTGAAGACTGTTGTAACATTCCAAAAGGAGGGTTAGAAGTTAAAATACAATTGAAAACAAATAAAGCAGGGTGATTAATCTAAAAAAACATGAAGTTTATCCAAAATAATTATATACATATATGTTCCGGAATCTTAAAAATATAATAATTATACAGCAGTCCTATCAATACAGTTTTTCTCAAAAAGAAGCACAATTTGGACAATGTCAAATAATATAATTCATACATGTGACACACTACAACTGAAAATTAAAGAAAGAAAAACAAAAAGACACAAACTATCTCGAACCTCGAGCCTTCAAACTGCTTCGTCAATGAACTATGTTATAAAACTAACTGTTATCTCTGGAGGGGGAAACATTTAAAACATTGGTGAGCCAAATGCCTTTTAGGAGAAAGGATAACGACGATAACATAGTAAGTCATACGAAAACATAGACTCTGACATTAATTAAATCACAATGCATAACGTGAATGCAGATGTGCAAAATATGTAAAAACTATCAAACCTTAAGAGATGTGATTCAATGCAGAGTGAGGCCAATAATCAAGTATTTGAAAGCTCTTACAAAATAATGTATCTTTTCAAGTACAACTCGGACAAGAGGCAAAAAAGCTAAATAAAAACACAATCTCATGCAGAAATAGAATTTAAATAAATGGTAAAATTCTTATAAGTTACAATCCAGTAACTATTTATCTGAACGCTATGCATTTAAATCATTTGATATATCTTATAACCTGATCTCTGTATCTATCCTTTCAAAACCAACTGTCTAATGGTGCTTACCTTTTGACAATGTTTCCAAAAATTTCTTCCAAAAACCATGATTCATGAACTCAGGTTTTTTAGAAGATTTTTAGATATAATCTATATAGGTGTGTGTATGTGTGTACATACTCCAAAACTTTTTTTTCCTAAAATCCGTATATCGATGAAAATCCAACTTCGAAACCGAATCATGAAATATCTAAAATAATTCTGATAAAGAAAACAATACAAAAGCACAAATCATCGTAGACTCTAACAAAATAATTTAAAAACACCCATGTTATAATCATGATGCCAAGAAAGACCGTATGCTTAATGCCTAAAAACCATGAAATCGGAAAGTTTCTAAGTAACACTTCACATGCGCACATCTCAAACTAGAAAATTCTAGACAAGAAGGTTCCAAGCGCCATATGTCACTTTAAACATATTATAAGAGGTGTTGGGGACAGGTGCAGTCATCCTTTATCAAAAATGGGGTTTTAAGTTGCTGTCTTGCGAATTACTAGAAAATACAGATTCATCAACCGTTATAAAAATATTCAAAGTATTCTACCCGCCTCCAAATATACGAAATTAGTGCATAAACGAAGCCAATGCCTAGAGCTTTCCAAAGAGCTATCATATGCTTAATTTTGACTCTGTTAAAGTCTTCTAAAATGTTCCAGAACCTGATTGTACATTTAAGTTTTTCTGCAGAATTGTTGAAATTTGTCTAAACTTCAAAATCACTTGACTTAAGCTACGAGTGCCTGATTAAGATTTGATGTCTTATAGTTGGCAGGGCCGTAAACTAGTTAAGATATCCCGTTTTATACTTTTCTTAAGGCAGCTATTATGTCACTTCTTCCAATCTTACCATTTCATATCTATAATGCTAAATCATGCTTTACATACTGATTAAGTTCCTATACCAACATGCAATTTGTTTAATATATCATCTTTCTAAACTACATCACACCCTCCATTAATCCTTAAGGATGTTTATCTAGAAAGTAAGACTCACAATTCGCTTTAATCAGCACTTGCTAATACACTGTAGATTAAAATGCTCAAACATCATAACTGATAAAACTAAACTAAACTACTCCCTTGTGTGAGAGACATTGCATAGAGAAAACCTTAAAAAAAAACATTTTTCAATTTACTCTTAATCTTTTAATTTCTATGATCATTAGTATAACAAGAAAACAACTCCATATTCACTTATATCATGTCTCAAAGTAGTAAAAAATTCTAAATATTTATATGGATTCTAATTTCTTCTTTTCAAACGCTTAAACAACTCAAATCTTTAAGTTGAACAAACATGATTGGCATGATGAGCATATTTCAGAAGTAAAAATATAGTCTTCTAATTTGTCAATCAAAACCGAAGTTACATAAGGTTACTCAACTAAAGACCATAGAGTCTTACTTCAGCAATTTAGCATACAATAGGCATCCATTAACAAAATTTAACATAAATCCATCATTTTCTTATCACATAACAATTCATGCCTCCTCAACAATCATCTACCCAATCAAGTTTCTCATCAAAGCACTCAAATTAAACTTGAAATATTGAAAACTATTAAAGGATTAAGACATGCAAAGGTTACACCATGGAAACTATAACTATTTAAAGATTTGGAAACTTAACAAAGTCAAAGAGGATTTTATACCATAAAATAATTATATTAATTTTGCATCATAAATCAAAGGTCAAACATAAAAACAAAGACAAATTTGGATTTAAATAAAATTGGAACAAATAGCAGAAAAACTTACCTCACAAATTGAAGAATATAGGAAGCATTTTGGTAAAATCTCTTAAGGGGTTTTGTAATAGAAGTTGCCATCAACATCATCAACATTTTGAGGTGGGTGGTGTCAACCACCACTATCAGAGGTGGCAGCTCACAACGGGGGTGGCGGCGGAGATATAGTGAGTCACGGAGGATGGTGGATTTACATAGGTATTATAGGTCTTGTTTTGTTCTTCTATTCATTTGAGAGTTTAGCAAAATAAATTAATAAATAAGAATCAGTTAATTTGGACTTGAAATGAAGGAGTTATGGAGTTTTGAACCTTTGAATTTCTAAGGAAGAAAAAGAGAAGGGGAGTAATGTCCAAGAAAATTCATTATATTAAGTAATTTAGATTTAAATAATGAATTTTTCTCAATAAATCATATTTTATATAATTTCGATAAAATATAACTTATTTATGGATAAAATGATGTGCACTATGATTATAAATTTTATGCAATTTGAATTATATTTAATGTGCAAATTTATGAGTTTAAATACTCAAAAATACTCAAAAATTTGTGAAATACTCTCAAGGTGAAATTGATATCACATTAATTATGATAGTTGTGGTATAAGTTAATAAAGGAAAAATATGTTAATTAAAGGAGAAAATCATGCCATAGTCTAAAATAGTATTAGTTGCCAGTTAGCAAACTGGTAAAGATTTTTGTGCTTACAATTCAACAATTGTTGGAATACGGCATAAAAAGACACACAAAAGTGAATGATACACAGTATAATATAAATATACTAATAAAATTGCAAATACAAATACATGAAATACTATATTGGGATTAAAATTGTAGGTAAAAAGTAAGTTAGTATGTCCTAGACTATTTAAGTAAATATTTCCTCCATTTTATGCTAAAGACAGTATAGGAAAAATACAATGTGGTGTAAATTTACACTATATAAAAAGTACGTGGGACCCACCATGGGACATTTAAAGGGAAAAGAATGAACAACATCTTGCCCCCTAGGTGTGTCCAGCTTTTACCATGAATTTTTGAGCAAAATTTTAACCATAATTAAGTATAAAGTGATGACTAAGTTAATGAGTCATCAAATCAGAAAAAAAAAAATCGCATTTGGTTCTCATCATAACCATGCAACACTTGAATAAAAATAAGCTCAAAATTTCCTAGAGAAAACCGCAGTCCCTATAGCATTTTCTCAAAAAATTTCTTTAAAATACAACTTCCAAACAAGTTCTAACGCAGGTTCAAAAATTTTGATTCAAGATTAGCAACTTTTTAAAGGTAAAATTTAAACTTTTTTTTAATATAGATTTTGGTATTTTTCTTAGAGTTTGGATGGGATTCTTATCATGAATTGTGTCAAGGGAGTTTGAATAAATTCAAGTCTTTTGCGGAGGATCACAAAGCTTACAAGCCGTTAGGTAAATCCTTTAACACTTACTTTCAAATTTGTCGTTTTTTCCATAAAATTTGGCATGTATTTGTTTAAGTATGAATTACGGCATATTAAAAGGACTCTATGGCATGATCATGTGGTATGTTTTGTGCATGGTGATAATGCTTGATATTAGAAGCTGGGGTTTTAGATGTTAAAAATCAAAGTTTGAAAAACTTTGCGCTAAAATAAAGTTTTGATTTTTTTTAAGTGATGATGTTGTTTGAACTTAGAGGTGATTTATTTTCAGAGTAAATACAAGGCTTATCCAAAATAGTAAGATTAACAACTTTCATAAACAAAGTTTTATGAAATTTTGAAAGGATTAAATTGAAAAGTTTAACACAAGCTTAGCAGATTTGAAAAATAGCTGAAACCCCCACTATGCAGTTGGAATTTAAGAAAAATTAAAACACGAAAGTTGCAGATCTTGTTTGTCAAGGATCATAAACAACTTGTCAAAATTCTGCTTAGTTGATGAGTTATGAATTTTATGAGTTTTTAATCACAAAATTTTGAAAATAGTGCTAAAAAGTAAAACATTTTGAAATTGAAAGAATTTGACCCGAGAACTTTTGAGAGCTTTAATTTGAAGAAATTGAGAACGAAATAATAATAATTGTCATTATTTTTGATGAATCTGTACAAGAATAAGTAGCAAACAAAGAGAGTATTTCTTCCTGAAATCAAGGAGCTAAAAAACTGAAAATTAGCTAATTAAGGAATTAGTAAGATAATACTAATATCTCTTTATTCTAGGAAACAAATAAACTGATTCGTAGTATCTAATTCCTAGAAATCAGGTTTATAAATTACAGATTTCCACACTCCCCCTCAAGCTAGGTTGTAGATGTTGAGTAAACCTAGATTGGAATTAAGATCATCTAACGTCTTTCTAGACACAACCTTAGTCAGAATGCCTACAATCTATTGGCTAGTTGGAATGTATAGGAGTGATATTGTCACAACCCGCCTTTTTGGGCTATGATAAAACTCTTTCTTACGTTCTTAAGGGCAAAAATTTAGGAAACTTTTCTTTTAAACAGGAATAAATAATTTGCTTACATTAACTTGGATAACTCCCAAAATACTTCCACATACTTGTGTTTACATAATTAATACTTTTACATTTACAACATCTTTCTTTTAAACATTTCATTTTAAAATAACTTTAAACATATACAGCGGAAAACATTATAGCAGCGGACTCCATATCCAATCTACACGCCATCCACCCCTCTGCCAGCTCACCATTTGAACTTATTCTGACCTTCTCGTCGGAATACCTATAGCATGAAATACTTAATGAGCTAACGCTCAGTAAGTCCCATAAATCCCACATGGATATTCAAATGAATGCATGAATCAATTATGCTTTCGTATAAACTTTCCTTATCCTCGTCATTTCTTATCTTCACTAGGGCCCAAGTGTTCGTACCATTGTGCAATTTCATTTAGGTCTACGTAACACCGTGACCATAACATATCCTTTAAACTCCCCTTGAGTCAAGAGTCGGTACAACACTTTTCTTAATTTCTGGTGATACATTTACCAGTCTAATTATTATGGTTAACATACCATGCATGAAGTGATAATCACATATTATCCTTGAAACATAAATTCTCTTGCATAGCGTAGTACACACAGATACCTACTTTATATACACTCAAGTATTTATCATTGTATACACAGGTACGAAATCATGGTACACATACTTATTTTCATTATTGTACACCCAGGTACATAACATATTATACACATAGGTATCCATTCGTATTGTCACAGGTATTTATACATGACTATACCCCTTGGTATTCATATCATGGTAAACATACAAGTTTACATTTAATTATACGCACAAGTATACATATACATACATTTCTTTCTAGACCTACATTCAAATTGTAGGTGGGAAGGGTACTTGTTTTTGAGTACCGCCAAATCAACTTCGGTTCTCCTTTCTCCTAGACTCCTAGGATCCTGTTGGCCAATTTCAAAACTATTAGCCAAACTTCATTACGTTTCGTTATAAAACGTTCGTTGCTTAATTAATCGAGTTGCATAACTATATACAACTCTAAAAATCACTAAATTTCCTTATTTTTATCTTATCCTATATCATTATTGTTATCGAAAAGTGAAACTACTTCTTTTTTCCTTTTTGGGGTCATTTTCAACCAATTCAGACTACTTAGAAAAAATGATGATTTTATCCTTGGCGGGCTAACTAACTTCCCGAGCTCGGTTTCGCTTTTCTAGCAGAAACAATCACGTTCTTATTTCAAATAATGCCTTAATGGGTCGGGCCTCTTCATTTCCTCTAAAAACCCATTTTTTCATAAAAATTTACAGTTTGGCCCTTAACTGAAAATTTTGACAATTTTGGCCTCAGGGCTAAAATTTTCCTCTTCATACAAAAATTTTCTATTCTTCATAAAGAAAATTTTTACTTAAGGTACCATACCTTAAATCATTTTGAAAAATGACTTTTTTTGCCATTTAACACTTTTTTCACTTTTAACAAAGCCTTGAAAAATCAAAACTCACAAACGGTTGAGTTTTTTGATGAACCGTTCGCGTTGTCTAACATTTTCATTGAGATCTACAACTTTCATGTTTTAACTTTTCTCAAAATCTTAATGTACATGGGTGTTTTTGGCTATTTTTTAAATCTACCGAGAAGGAACTTTTTATTGCAATTTAGTCCCTACAGTATTTTTACAAAAATCTGTTTCAAAATTGCAAATCTACCCCTATAGAGACCATTCCATTCCTTATTCAAATCATTCTCATGCTCAAACATCATTTTTACTTAAACTAACCTCAAAATTACAAAAGTAACACTTTTGCAAAAAATATCATTTTGCATCATAAACCAAAGTTTCACAACTTAAACATGTCATACTTCACATATACATGAAATTTCATCAAATATGTGCTCAAGAACTCACATGGGTTTAAAGAAATAAAAATCAAAACAAAATTCAAAACTTTGAACTTTAGAACTTACCCAAATAACACTTTTTTTGATTTCCAGCCTTCTAAGGCTTCTTGAACTTCTTCTTGGGCTCCTTTTTCATGCAAAAACACCATGGATTAATTTTCCCTTCAACCCATGAAAATCCCTTAAAAACTTGCTAAAAGTTTAGGATTTTACCTTAAAACTTGTGAAAAATCCTTGGGCTTTGCTTCTAAAACTTGTTTGGGGTTATTTTTGCAAAGTTTGGGGTTGAGAAATTTTTTTGAGAGTCTCCTTCAATGGCTGCCAGAGCTAGGAAGAAGAAGAAATGATTTTTTTTGGCTAAAATCACATTAAATGCTCACTTATCCCATTTAGTGACTCATGGTCACCCACTTGATTACCCCTAGGTGTCATCATGTTATTGGGCCACATTGCATGGCTTGTTGGCCCAATAGAATTCAAGTAAGTGTCCACTTTGTGGAGCTAAAAATTTATACTGTGTAATTTTTTATCACACAGTATTTTTCCTATATTGACGTGGTCAAATCAGTATACTTTTTATCTTTAGACTGTATAAAAATATTTGACTTGCTTTTTCATTCACTTTTGAAGGCCAATCATAATATTTTTCGTATCTGCATTTTCACTTAGCAGTATTCTTATACTGCTCTAGCCTTCTTTCTACCCTCGGTTGGGGTTTGAACAACCTTTATGTCCTATTTATATTCTAATCATTCATTCGTTTATATCACAATTTTACAATTAATTGTGACATAAAATTCATTTTATGGATATTATGCACAAATTTTTGAGTAATTAAACTCATAAAATCTGTATTCGGCAATATCCAACATTGCATCACATTTGCCATGAAATTTGCAATCAATGTTGTTTATTCATACTTTATCGTAATTTTTACAAAAAATTATATTTTTAAAAGTAAATTCATTAATTAAACCCAATTAAATATTAGGTTTTATTAATAAAATTTTCTCGATCATTACAGATATCGTGTCTGACTTTATCTTTTCCTTGACAGAGTGTCTATCCATTTCAACATGCTTTGTCCTATTGTGGTGCATTGGGTTCTTCGCTATCAGCGGATTGATTATCACAAAACATCTTCATAGGTCCTATGATCGGAATTCTAGGTTTCTAAGTAACCTCTTTAGCCATATTCCTTCACGAATGCCAAGTGCAGGTGCTTTGAACTCTGCTTCTATGCTGCTTCGAGATGCAATTGATTGTTTCTTGTTGTGCCAAGTGACTAAATTTTCCCAGACATATGTGTAATAACCTAAGGTCGATCATCTGTTAATCACAAATCTAGCCCAATCTACGTCAGTGAATATCTTGATTTCTCGATATACTGTCTTTTTGAAGAATAATCCTAGACCTGGTGTCATCTTTAGGTATCTCAGGATTCTATAAATAGCTTCCATGTGCTCTTCTATAAGGTTGTTCGTGAATTGACTTACCACACTTGCAGCAAAGTTGATTTATGGTCTAGTGTGTGATAGATAAACAACTTTCCCGACCATTCTTTGATACTTCCCCTTGTCAATAGGTACACTGTCATTATTACTTCCTAGTTTTGAGTTGAATTCCCCAGGAGTGTCCGCTGGCTTGCATCCAAGTATTCTCGTTTCTTTCAATAGGTCCAACGCATATTTTTGCTGTGAAACTTTGAAGTTCCTTTTCTTGACCATGCTACCTCCATACCAAGAAAGTGCTTAAGATTGCCCAGATCTTTGATCTCGAATTCTTTGGCTAGAAAACTTTTAAGCTTGAGTATTTCTTCATCATGATCTCCTGTTAAGATGATGTCGTCAACATACACAATGAGATTCACCTTTTTCTTGTGGGTGAGTGTTTGACAAACATAGTGTGATCTGTTTGACATTGATCATATCCAAAATTCTTAACTACTCTAGTGAACCTGTCAAGCCATGCTCTTAGCGACTGCTTAAGCCCATATAACAACTTCCTAAGCTTGCAGACCTCTTTGGTGGTAGCTAGAGGAGACATCTCCATGTAGACTTCCTCTTCAAGATCTCCGTTGAGAAAAGCATTTTTCACGTCTGGCTGATACAAAGGCCAGTCCAAGTTGGAAGCAAGTGAGAGCAATACTCGAACTGTGTTTAGCTTGGCTATAGGGGCAAAGGTCTCCTGGTAGTCAATCTTGTAAGACTGTGTGATTCCTTTAGCTACTAGTCGAGCTTTAAATCTATCGACACTACCGTCAGCATTATGTTTGACCGTGAAGATCCACTTACAATCGACAGGACACTTTCTTGAAGGTAACTCAGAGATCACCTAGGTCCTATTCTTTTCAAGAGCACAGATTTCTTCCCAAATGACTGCCTTCCATTTTGTTTCACTTACAACATTATGTACTGAGTTTGGAACTTGTGTTTTGTCAAGATTACTAACAAAAATACGATGACTGAGTGAAAATCCTCCATATGAGACAAAATTATAAATGGGATGGTTAGTGCACGATCTTATGCCTTTCCTTAAGGCAATAGTTCTATCATCAACAAGTGAATTTATAAGAGCAATAGTAGAATCAAAACTAGCAGAATTTGAACTAGTGTTGCCTAGAGAATTTTAAGATTCCAGATTCAGATTGGATTCATGCCTTTGATCAGGTGGCTATATTTCTTTCCCTTCTTGGCTTTTGTTTCTCCTAGAATAGACATGTAACTCACTTAGTGCTGTAAGTTATGTGTAAGTGGAACGTTGAGGTGTTTGAACTTCTGTTTGTTTAGATTGGATGACAGGAAGAACGACAAGAGGAATAAGATTCTGACTTTGATTTGTTTGAGGTGATTGAGATGACTCTGATGATGGGTTCGGATAGGATAAATCCAAGGTATCAATGTACTAAAGCTGATATTCTTGTATGAAAGTCTCCCCCCTGAATATCAGTTTTGTAGTAAGGTTGTTGTTCTAAGAAAGAGACATCCATGGAGTTGTGGAATTTTCTTGTGATTGGAGAGTAATATCTGTACCCTTTTTGATTTAAAGAGTACCTGGCAAACATGCATTTGAGTGCTTTTGGATCAAGTTTGCTCCAATGTTGGGCATGTATATGGACAAATACGGTACCACCAAAGACTTTCATGGGTAGAGTAGAAAGGATACTAGCATTGGGAAACGATTAAAGGAGAACTTGATAAGGTGTTTGGAAGCTTAAGACTCGAGAAGGCATCCTGTTTATCAGATAAGTGGGAGTTAAAACTACCTTATCCTATAAGAATTTTGGAACATATGTGGTGAACGTAAGTGATTAAGCAACCTCTAAGAGGTGTCTGTGTTTTCTTTCTTCAATCCCATTTTCTTGGGGTGTGTCAACACATAAACTCTGATTTATAATCCTTTGACTCTAAAGATATTCTCCCAAAAATGCCTTAAAATATTCTTTTGCATTGTTGGTTTTAAACACTTGTATTTTTGTTTGGAATTAAGTTTGAATCATAGTGTTAAATTTCTTAAAAATTGGGCCAACTTCTGATTTTTCTTTCACAAGAAACAACCAAGTGAGCCTATTGTGATCATCTACAAATGATACAAACCACCTAATGCCTATGATATTTTTTTATTTTTGATGGCCCCCACACATCATTATGAATCATTGAAAAAGGGTGATGTGCCTTGTATGGTGTAATGCGATAAGAATTACGAAGATGCTTGGAAAATTGACACATTTCACATTGAAATTTTTTTGGATTTTTATTACTACACAATGATGGAAACAATTTTTAAAGGTACAAGAAATTAGGATGACGTAGACGATAGTGCCATAATATGATTGGACTATCCTTATTAGAATTTGAAAATGAAACAAGACTTTTATTGGACCGACTTTTTGACTCAACACATACTGCATTATGAGTTTGTCTTCTAGGAGATTCATCAATTTTCAGAAGAAAAAGTCATGAGCACATCTTAGCATTGTCAATCGTCCTCCTTAAATCCAAATCTTGAAATTCACACAAATTTGAGAAAAATTTAGCAACATAATTATGTTCTTGAGTGAGCTTGCTAACTGACAAAGGATTATAGTCCAGATTCGGAACATGAAGTATTGAAGCAAAGGTTAGGTTCTCTGAAACAACAATAGAACCTATTCTAACCATCTTTGAAAGGAATCCATCAGCTATTTTCAATGTAAGATTTTCTCGACAGGGGTGATAAGTGTTGAATAGTGTAACATCTCCTATCATATGATCAGATGCACTCAAGTCTACAATCCAAGGACCTGTCTTTTTAGATTTTACAGTGAAGGCACTCAAGTAATTACCTTTTTGTGCTAAAGATCCCATTCCAATGGTACTGGTATTGTCGCCAAAGCTTTGTTGTGAGAACATCCTTTGCAAGACCTCAAGTTGTTCCTTGCTAAATAGACTGGGTTCGATGAGAGGAGCTCCTTCATCAACTGAGACATGGTTTCCTCAACTTTCCTTGTCAAATGCAGGTTTTGAGGGCTTCCAATTAGTAGGTTTTTGTAGATTTTCTAGCAATTATCACGAGAAAGGCTTGTTCTTCGACAACGATCACACCATGGCCTCTTCTTCTTTTGTCTATTGTTATTGTTGTTGTGTTGAATTCCTCGGGCAGCAAGGGTAGAATTTGCTACAATAGAAATAGTAGAGGATTCTCTAAGCATCACTTTCTTCTTGCTCTCTTCTCAGCATACCTCTAAGAACACTTCTCGGATGTTTGGCAGCGGCTTCATTGTAGACTATACGCCCTCGAACCTCATCTAGGTTCTTGTTGAGTCACATTAGGGATTTAAAAATCCTTTTGTTTTCAGTAATTTCTCTGAATTTTTTTGCATCACCTGGACAGCCCCATTGATGTTTCTTCAAACACATCCAATCGTTGTCAATGGCGAGTAAGAAGATTGTAGTATTGAGTAATGGATGTATCCCCCTGTCGGAGGTCATGGAGATGTGTTTCTATCTAGAAAATCTCATAGGTATTTTCTTTACTTGAGTAGAACTCTTTTTCTACATCCCAGATTTCATGGTAGTACTATAAAGTAAGAAATTCTCACCAATTTCATTTGTCACAGAGTTGACTAACCACAACATGATCATGTTGTTTTCTATCTTCCAGATTTTGGATTTCGATTGTCGGTTTTTGGAGGAACGATGTCACTAGTGAATACTCATCTTTTCCTTTTCTATAGATGTACATTGAGATAGACTATGACCGCTGGAGGTAATTATTCCCATTTAGCTTATGACATGTAATGGGAAAAGGAATGCCATCTACCCCGCCATGGTTGTTGGTAACGAAGGTTTCAAAACTCAAGGTTATTTCTGATGAGGTTGAGGTTTGTTTTTCAGTAACCATGCCGTATTTGGTCATCGGAAAAGGTTCAAAGAATTGGAAGCTTTAGAGGTTCAGAGATGGCTCTAATGCCATGAAGAAATTGAGAATAAAATTATGATAATTTTCATTATTTTTTTGATAAATCTATACAGGGATAAATAACAAAGAAACAGAGTATCTCTTCTTGAAATCAAGGAGCTAAAAAAGTGGAAATTACCTAATTAGGGAATCAGTAAGATAATACCAATATCCGTTTATTCTAGGAAACAAATAAACTGATTTGTAGTATCTATTTCCTGGAAATCAGGTTTACAAATTACGGATTTCCACATAATCCTTTTGAAAAATGAGGTAATAGTATAAAATGGTTGTTTTTGGTTCTGGGGCATATGGTGCAAACACTTGGGGCCTTAGTTCAAGTCAAGTTTAAGATAGGAATAATTAAAGTTCATAATTGAGCGTAAATGGCCATGTATATGAATAACAATTATTTTATAGGCTATATTTGGACGTACTGAGTAATAGGTCACCTAGTTATTTCATGCTGTAAGAAATCTAGCCAAGAGGCCGGAGTAAAAATACTGTTGAGATGGTAATGGCAAATAAGCAATTGCATGATCAAGGGTATAAATGCCGCTGCAAGAATGGTTTTGCTGTGTGTTATATATTTTGAAGTATGTTACTTTAAGGAAAACTATCTAGTTTATTATGGTATGTAATACAAGTAACAAGTATTATAAACACTTTGGAACAAAGAAGTATTTATGAAAAATGTCATTATAGGATAAGTAAGCATTATCAACTCTTTTGAAACCAAAATGTATTATGAAATACGTTAAGTAAATTAAAAAGTTTTTTTTTTAAAAAAAGTTCCTTATTTTTTATAGCTTAGTAAGTGAGTTTAAGGAAAAAATGTATTAAGAAATGACTCGAAAAGTCAGGTTGTGATAGTTGGTATTAGAGTGGGTATTTTGCCATCCTATTACGCATTGCCATATGTCATTCAGTCATAGCTCAAGTAAGATAGTTTAATCCTAAGTATGTAGTATTAGGAAGTTTTTCTTTTTATGAAATGTAACATTAAATTAATGCGATTATAGCTTATGGCAGTTCCACCCAATGATCGTCAAATGGATGTTGACAGAAGGGCGAGCGTAGTATTTCAAGATATGGTACTGCCCTGTTTTGATGGAAATAGATAACCAATGGTACCAACAGATGGCTCAATGCCATCAAGGTTGCCTTTAGATCCTACCACCCATCACCGCACCTTAAGGTTCTTTTTGGTTTCAAAGAGACTACAAAGGGAGGCTTTAGTTTAGTATATAGGACTTGGACCTAAGGGATAACACCATGATTAGCAAGGTTTCTGAGATCCGATCTCTACAAAGTTCATGTCACCTCCACCTTCACCCATAAATAACATACCGATATAGGGTGACTTAATGATATAAGCGGATTGGTAGCATCGACGTTACGCCCCGTCTCGAACCCTTTTGGTGTGGACACTTGGGAGAATCTGTGGAGCATTACATTATGTGGTTTCACCACACTATGGTACCAACAATCCCACCAGGAATGCCATTGCAGTATGTTTGTGATCTTTTATGGCTTGATATTTTAGACAAGATCCAAAGGATAGTCCCTTATCCTCGAGATTTCCTTAGCTTAGAGGACTTCATAGCTTAAATACTTCACGCAAAACAAGACTTGATAGCTTCAATTGATGATTTTCTTAAGGGCATAGACAATGATGACGATGACCAGGTTATGTCTGACTATTTACCAAGACCACCTGAGCCCCTGTATGCTAGTGATGACCCATCCATCAACTTTGGTAAAGTGGAGGAAGAAGACCTGAAAGAAAAATCACTGAACAATGATATGTCAGATGTCAACTTGATTAAGAAAATAGACCCTTTTGATGGATTTCCTTTTTAAAGTTTTTATATAATCTTGTGGCTAGCAAGTTTTGACCATTTTGATCATGTATGTATGTACTCTTGGCAAGTAGTATCACTTTCGATAGTAGTGTTCATATATGATCGATAAGGATGACTACTACTAAACATGTTATGAAATTTTATGTACGTATGTATGTTGACCTTGTATGTTATGTTAGACACACTTGATATGTTTTGTTAACAAAAGGTATATATGTAATGAAATAACTCAATGTTCATATTTATGTTTATGTTTTCTTATGAAGTTGAGTGGCTCAAGAAAATTATAATTGTTTTATTAAGCTAATGATGTATGTTCATGTAGTGTTAACATTCTATGGTAGGATTTTAATTAACAATGATGGTCGAAACAGCTGAAGGAACCTTTGTTGGAAAAATTGTCGATTCTATTCAATTAGGAGTGTTTTACATGTATACACCTATAGTAGCTAAACTAGGAAAAAAATAAACATAGAAAAAATCCCTAATCTTAGGCTACAGATAAGAAACTAATTCCTTGAAATAAAGGAATACAACATCTACTAAATATTTCATACTACAGCACATAATTTACCAAAAAATAAAATACGTATTTTCCCAAACTCCCCCTCAAGCTGAATGGATATTATCTATTCCAAGCTTGTTAACTAAATTATGAAAAAATGAACTAGATAGCCCCTTTGTGAATATATCTGCTAGCTTATCCTTTTTGTAGACAAATGGAGTGCAAATCAAGCCACTAACAAGTTTCTCTTTTATAAAATGCATGTCAACCTCGATATGTTTCGTGCGATCATGTTAGATAGGATTATGTGCAATGTTTATAGCTAACTTATTGTCACAATATAGTCTCATTGGACCTTCCCACTTAATCTTCAGATCTTCCAAAACTATCTTCAACCATAGGAGCTCACAAATCCCAAGTGCCATTAACATGAATTCTGCTTCCGCGCTCGATCTTGCAACCACATTTTGTTTTTTACTTCTCCATGTAATAAGGTTTCCACCCAAGAATGTATAATAACCTGAGGTTGATCTTCTATCATCTACTGACCCTGCATAGTCTACATCGGTATAAGCTTCAAGACTCGATCCTTCTCCTCGTTTGAACAAAATTCCCTTACTAGGTGACTCTTTTAGGTACTATAGGATTCTATTCATAGCCCTTAGATGAGTTTCTTTAGGATTATGCATAAATTGGCTCACCACACTGACAGTATATGCTATGCCTGGTCTAGTGTATGATAAGTAAATCAATTTCCCAACAAGCCCTTGGTAATTACCTTTGTCAACCATAGCAGCTTCTTGAACATCACCCAATTTATGATTGGATTCTATGGGTGTGTCAACTGGCTTACACCCCAGCTTACCTATATCCTTTAGAAGATCAATCACATATTTTTGTTCAGATATGAAAATCCCTTGCTTGGAGTGGGCTACTTCTATACCAAGAAAATATTTCAGTTTACCAAGCTCTTTGATCTCGAATTCTTTCACCATACATCTCTTTAACTTCTCAATTCCTTCCATATCATCTCCAGTCACAATTATGTCATCCACATACACCAACAATGCTGGAACTTTCCCTGAAGTTGAATGTCTCATGAACAAGGTATGATCACCTTGGCTTTGTTTGAATCTGAGGTTCAACATAACTTTGGCAAACCTTACAAACCAAACTCTCGGAGGTTGTTTGAGCCCGTACAGTGCCTTCTTCAATCTACATACCATTTGTTCTTCATGTGTAGAGTCGAATCTAGGAGGAAGTTCCATATAGATTTCTTCTTCAAGATCGCCATGTAAGAATGCATTCTTAACGTCAAATTGTTGCAATTTCCATCCAAAGTTAGCTGCCAATGATAATAACACTCTCACCATATTCATTTTCACAACTGGAGCAAATGTCTCAAGATAGTCTATGTCATAGGTCTGAGTATAACCTTTGGCAACTAATCTTGCCTTGTACCTTTCTAATGAGCCATCTGACTTATGTTTCACTATAAAGACCCATTTACACCCAACTAGTTTTTTTCCTCTAGGTAACTTCACTAAATCCCAGGTTTTGTTCTTTTCTAAGGCCTCCATTTCCACCTTCATGGCATTTCACCAATTCTCATCTCCTAGTGCTTCGGATAATGTTTTGGGAATGGTAATGCTATTAAGGCTAGTGAGAAGGCCCTATGACTATGAGAGAGTTTTTTGTAGGACATGAAAAGGTACAAAGGGTGTTGGGTATTGGTCCTAGTTCCCTTCCTCAAAGCTATAGGGATGTCAAGATCATTTTCTATTTGGATATTTGGCACATTAGGATTGGGAAAAGTGGTTGACTTATTTGTTTCAACAGTCACCGGGTTTGGATAAGATAATTGTACCTATATTGATTGAGAGAATGGCCTTTTCTTCCTTGAATAAACCTGAAGTGGACGAGCATGGTTTATTTTTTGTGCTACAGGTGTAGAAGGAGGATCTCTTTCTAGTGACACAAGAACAGTAGGAGCAGCAGAATCTTGGCGGTGAGGTTGAGTAGATGCAGTAGAAGTAGACTTAGACTAACTGGATAGGAGAAGGCACAGATTGGACATGAAAGGAAGGTACAGATTGGACTAGGATGGAAGGCACAGATTGTTTAGACACAAGCAGATCAAGAAGAAAAGAGTTATCCTTATCTTCCATGAATATCATGTCCCCCTGAAGATAAGAATGGTGAAAGTATTGATCATCTTCAACAAAGGTGACATCAATAGACACATAAAATTTTTGTGTAGTAGGATGATAGCACCTATATCCCTTTTGAGTAGGTGAATAACCCACAAAGACACATTTGAGAGCCCTCGGATCAAGTTTGCCTCTATGTTGAGAATGTATATGAACAAAGGCAACACAAGTAAATATTTTGGGAACAAGATTGTTGGTGACATTAAAGTTGGGATAGAATTTTACAAAGACTTGTGCAGGACTTTGAAAATTAAGTACCCTTGTGGGAAGTCTACAATTAGCACAATTAGCACTGCCTCCCCCCAATAATTTTTTAAAACTTGTTTTTGGAAAAAGAAGGGCTCAGGTAACAGCTAAAAGATGGCCATTTTTTCATTTGGCCACTCCATTTTGTTAGGGAGTGCTAGTACAAGATGATTCATGAATGATGCCATGTTGTTGAAAGAATGGAGAGAGGATTTGATTAAAATAATCTTTTGCATTATCAGATCGAAATCGTTTAATCCCCACCCCAAATTGTGTTTAAATTATTTTGAAAAAATTTTGAAACACAAGGCTCACATTCGATTTGTTTTTTAAGAGAAAAATCCATATCATACAAGTACAATCCTCAATAAACGAAACAAACTAACGAGCCCCAGAAATGTTGGGTACAATAGAAGGCCTCCAAATGTTACTATGAATAACAGTGAATGGAATTGATGTTCTTTTATTGCTTATTGGAAAAACAACATGTTTGTGCTTTGAGAGTTCCCATACATCACAATGAAAGCTTTCAACAACATTCTTATTGAACAATGAAGGAAACATAATTTTAAGGACACGAAATGATGGATGACCAAGACGAAGGTGATGAAGCCAGATCTTGTCTTTATTGGATTTCAGTGACTCAGAAAGAAATGACAAAGAGAAACGATTTCTATGTTGTTTACTTGGCTCTTTAAAATAGTAAAGGCCATCTCTCTCCCTAGCAGGTCCAATCATGTTCCTCGTACCTTGTTCCTGGATTAGACAATGAGAAGGATAAAAAATCACACTGCAATTAGCATCTTTGGTTAGTTTTTGGATTGACAAGAGGTTGGTGAACAATTTTGGGACATGGAGAACATTTTTTAGTGTAAGTGAATCACTAATAAAGATATCTCCTTCACTAGCAATAGTAGTGACTAAACCATCAGCTATGGTGATTTTCTTATTACTAGGACAGGGTATGCATGAAATAAATTTTGTAGAGAAAGAGGTCATATGGTCTATGGCTCCTGAGTTGATGACCCATAGTTTGAAACATTATCCAATGCATTGGGGCATAAGAAGGGGTAGATAAACCTGAGAAGGCTAAATTAGAAGTACTTGTTGAAGGCGATCTTTCCAGTGAACTCAAAAAGCTCTTTAATCTCTCAATCTCATCTTTATTGAGTCCAGGGGGTGTTTCTTGGTTGATGTTATCTTCCGTTGACTGCACTCCTGCCATGTGAGCTTGAAGCTATCCCCTTCCTTATCCTCTCATCCTTGTTTTGTTCTTGTTCGACACCTGAGGCGTGTCATAGAGCTTCCAGCACTTTTCTTTGGTGTGACGAGCCTTTTTACAATAGGTGCACCACAAATCGTCTTAATTAAAGGGCTTTGACCGATTTGGTTGTTTGCTTCCTTCAGTGGACAACTGCTCTAATGTAGTATTCTTTCCATTTGTTGTCTTTGACACCAATGCCGAGCTTTCAATGTGTACATTCTCAACCATCATAACTCCTCTTCTTCCTTTTTCAGCGCGGATTATTGAAATTGTCTCATTAAGAGACAGCAAATCCTACTTGCTAAGTACTTGAACCTGTACTGCATCAAATTCAATATTAAATCTAGCCAATATTAAGCATGGTTGCATCTTCACTACACTTCATTTGGATGCACTGATAATAATCCATTTCTTGCCAAAGACTTTGCAGGAGATTGGAATATTCAGTCACTGTTTGACTTCCCTATTTAGTGGCAATAATTTTAGTTTTGATTTCATAGATTTGCGTAGTGTCGTAAACCTTTAAATATGTCTGTTTGATAGCCTCCCAAATTTCCTTGGCAGTGTTGAGGAACATACAAGTGTCACTGATTTCCGGAGACATAGAGTTCCAAAACCAGGGCATCACCATTGAGTTTTCCTCATCCCATGCATCAAATTTTGGATCTCCCTTCTAAGGGCCAGTACCAAGCAAAGGACTCAATTTGCCTCTACCCTTTAAGTGTGTCCTCACTAGTTTTGACCACTTCAAATAATTTCTCCCATTCAACCTATAGGCGGCCTAAAAGTTGGGTAATTCCCCATTAGCAGAATAGCCATTCTTGATGGCCTGGTTCTAGATTGAGTGAGATTCAGAAGTGTGGTTGACTTCGGTGGTGTTTGACATGGCACAAGAGGAATTAAGAAGAACAACAGAGACACAAAGGGCAAAGAAGGAGAAAAAACTCTAGAATAAGAACGAAAACATAGCAAGACGAATTCTGGAATAAGAACCAGATAGAAAGAAAGAGAATCAATAGGTTGTTTAGAAAATTTCTATAGAAAGAACCTAAAGCGTTGATACCATATTGGAAAAATTGTTGATTCTATTCAATTAGGAGTGTTTTACATGTATATATTTACACCTGTAGTAGCTAAACTAGAAAAAATATAAAAACAGAAAAAATTCCCTAATCTTATGCTACAGATAAGAAACTAATTCCCTAAAATCAAGGAATATAATATCTACTAAATATTTCATACTACAGCACATAATTTCCTAAAAAATAAAAAAAAACGTATTTTCCCACACCCTCAAACCCTGAACTTATGAATTTGATTATTGAACTATAAGAAAGGCACTAAGCCTAAGAGCAAGAAATGGAAGGATTTCATAAGCAACTGGCTCACTAAATTCAAGTACCACTAGTACAAAAAAACCTTTCATCACCAAGTCCAATAGCACCGTAAGCAGATCCAATGGCCCTAGTAGCCCTTGCTACTGCTCCTACTCTTGTCATGGATTTTTATGAGAAATTTCAATGCATGAAAGTACCAGAATGGTTCTACTAATCGACTAAACGTATATGACTGGCTCACCAAAATAGAATGGGTTTTAAAGTTTATAGGACTTAATGACTGTGAGAAGGTATTATGTGCATCCTTTTCCCTCACCAAAAATGCGAGAAGATGGTGGGAATTGATGGAGCATAGAAGAAACATGGATGAAATGACTTGGGATGATTTTGTTGAAGAATTCAAGAAAGCTTATTTTAATGTGGAAACTATGGCAGGTCGGTAGGAAGAATTTAACAATTTTCGACAAAGCAACCTGTCTGTTATCGATGTTGGGAGGATACAGAGATTGATCAAGATGTTTCGTACAAATATTGTATTGATCGTTGATAGCATTGGTTAGGCACCCAAAGGCATGAGAGAATGTATTGAACGAGCATCTCGAGCAAAGTCTAGAATCACCCGTGATAAGGAAGAAAGAGCAAAGATTTTTAAATCTCAGAGGGAAGAAAGGGCTTTAGCAAAATAGATCCAAGCTTCTCAAACAAAAGGACAAAGCAGTAACTCAGGGCAAGGACAGACTTAAAATAATCAGTCTGAACGTAATTGCAACATTGATAACAAAAGGAAGTGGAATTCAAGTAACCAAGTAAATTAGAAAGGTCAGCCCTAGAAAGTGAATGATGGAGGCAATGGAAAACTATATGTGATCTGTGTGGAAAGAGACATGTAGGTGAATGCAAAGTTGGCACTAACAAGTGTTTCGTATGTGACAAAGAAGGACACTACGCCAAGAACTGCTACTCCAATAACCAAAACTAGCAGAGGTCTCAAGGAACACAACTTCATGCAGTTTAGGCTCAGATTGAAGGTCTTAGCATCAGTCAAGGCCAACTCAAAGCTCAAAAACCTAGTGGGCGGATCTACACTTACATCAGGAATGAGGTTGAAGTAGGAACCTCTATAGTGGTTACAAGTCAGCTTTCTATAGCCATAACAAATGCCTATGTTTTATTTGATTTTGGAGCTACACATTCATTTACACCATTTAAATTTGCTAAACGTATGGGGTTTGAAAGATATAGAATAGATCAGACCTTTAACACTGCACTACCCTCTAGTGAGTTATTAAGTTTTGATAATTGGTTATGTCACATACCAATCATCATTTATGGTAGAGAATTCTCTATCGATTTAGTATTTTTAGATTATGATGCAATTTTGGAATAAATTTCCTAAAAAAGTACAATGCGAAGATTAACTGCCAACATCAAAAGTTACATTTTGGCCGATCGAAAGAAAGAAGTTTGTTTATACTGGAAAAAATCCTAAGACACCGAAAGCATTGATGTCCATATTAAAGGCAAAAAGGTTGTTGAATAGTGGATGCACAGGTTATTTGATGAACATAGTAAATAAAGATGAAGAAGCTTAATTAGGATTAGTGGATGTTCCAATAATAAAGGAGTTCATCAATGTGTTTTTAGACAAACTACTTGACCCTACCACCGGAATGGAGAAATCTTGTCTAAGATTGAGTTAATGCCCGATATTGCACCAATTTCAAAAGCAACTTATTAGATGGCTCTAGCAAAACTTAAAGAGCTCCAGACCTAGCTATTGAATAAAAGATTTGTTTGTTTGAGTTATTCATCATGGGGAGCAGCTATATTGTTTGTCAAAAGAGAGATAAATCCTTGTGAATGTGCATAGAATACCGAGAGTTAAATAAGGTCACATGAATTGATGATTTGTTTGATCAACTAAAGAAGCAGTTGTATTCTCAAAGATTGACTTATGCTATGGGTATCACCATCTTTGAGTCAAGGAAGGAGATGTTCCAAAAACAACGTTTTGAACATGCTACAAACATTATAAGTTCTGCATAATGCCATTTGGACTGACTAACATTCTAGCAGTATTCATGGACCTAATGAACCGAGTTTTCAAGGATTACCTTAACAAATTTGTCATTGTCTTTATAGACGACATTCCAGAAGAACATAAGGAGCATTTGAGGATTGCACTTTAGTTATTAAGGGAACATTATCTTTAAGCCAAATTCTTGAAGTGTGAATTTTGGCTAGAAAAAGTTTATTTCCTAGGACACGTGGTATCTGAAATGGAGTCTCTATTGGTCTTGCTAAAGTTGAAGCCGTGAATAAGTGGCCAACACCAAAAAATGTTACTGAGATCAAGAGTTTTCATGGACTAGCAAGCTACTATTGATGTTTCATCAAAGTATTTTCTAGACTCATATCACCATTTACGACCCTCATTCTAAAGGCAAAAAAGTATGAATAAACTGAGAAGTGTGAAGAAAATTTTTAGGTGTTGTAGAAGAGGCTTACAAGCATGCCCATATTGACCATATTTGATCCAAACTTAGGAAATTTTGTGATCTATAGTGACACATCGAAGAATGTTTGGTAGTTGTGCTAACACAAAATGGAAAGGTGATCACGTACATGTCTCCTTAACTAAAGGATCATGAAAGAAATTAGCTAATACATGATTTGGAGCCTGTAGTAGTAGTATTTACATTAAAGATATGGCGTCACTACTTATATGGAGCTAAATGCAAAATTTTTCTTAACCTTCAAAGCCTCAAGTATATCTTCACATAGAAGGAACTCAATACGAAAGTGTAGGTGGCTTGAGTTGGTCAAGAGTTATGATTGTGAGATCTTGTATCACCTTGTAAGAGCTAACAGAGTGGCTGACGTTCTTAACTAAAAGGCAATATCTACTCTTGTGACAATGCGATTGTTGCTAAGACCCCTCAGAAAGACCTTGAAGGGTCAAATCGAGTTGATTACAAAAAGATTAACTAATGTATCTTTCCAACTGACCATCCTTAAGAATATGAGAAAATGACAAGAAGCAGATTCTTCATTATTAAAGACCAAGAACGAAGTTTTAAAGAATTAGAAAACTGAATTTAGCATCTCGAAAGATGGCATTCTCTATTATAAGAATAGATTATGTGTCTTTAATAAGGAAGGTTTAAGAACATAGATACTAGAAGAAGCCCATAAGGCACCATACTCTGTTCATCTAGGAGCCATTAAGATGTATATAGACTTGAAAGAGAATTTCTAGTGGCACAGAATGAAGGATGACATCACTTAATTTAATAAATTATGTCTTACGTGTCAGCAGGTGAAGGCTGAACACCAACGTCCTGCAAGAGAATTATAGAAGATTGAAATTCCCAAATGGAAATGGAACCAGATAACCATGGACTTTGTAGTCGGATTACCCAAAACCACTGGAGGACATGATGTAATATGGATAATTGTGGATATATTATCTAAGTTTGCACGCTTTTGTCCATCAAGCTTAGCAACTCTATCAAACAATTAGCTTAACTATACATTGCTAAAATAGTTGGATATCATGGAGTACCAAATCCTGCTAGTTTTTATCACAATGATTGATTCACCTCCAAATTTTGGAAGAACGTTCACCAAGCAATGGATACAAAGCTTACTTTTAGCACAACATTTATCCTTAGATCAACGGTCAGTCCAAAAGGACTATCTTGACCCTAGAAGATATTCTAAGGGCCTACGTGCTAGACTTTAAGAGAGGTGGGACAAGAATCTTCCATTAATAGAATTTGCATGCAACAACAGTTACTATGTTTTAATTGGTATGGCCCCATATGAAGCTTTCTATGGAAGAAAATGTAGATCTTCACTTCATTGGTATGAAACCAAGGAAAATGTGTTATTGAGAATAGATTTTGTTCAAAAGACCACTGAAGATGTGAAGTTAATTTGTCAATGAATGGAAACTACCTTCAGTCATCAAAAGAGCTATGTTGATAGACAACAAAGATCTTTGGAATTCCAAGTTGGAGATTCGTTTTTCTCAAAGTAGCATCAATGAAAGGCATGATGAGACTTGGAAAGAAGAGGAAACTAAGTCCAAGATACATTGGACCATATGAGATTCTGGAAAGAGTAGTTAATGTTACTTACGAGTTAGCTTTACCTCCTAAAACAACATTTGTCAACAATGCATTTCATGTGTCCATGTTGAGCAAATATGTACTAGATCCATCACATGTCCTTCAACACAAGCCAATTGAAGTTCAAGAGGATTCGTCCCATGAGAAGAAACCAGTCTAAATCCTAGCACGAGAAAAGAAAGAATTGAGGAACAAGAAATGCCACTAGTTAAAGCCTTATGGCACAATCAACAGGTAGTGGAAGCATCTTGAGAGCGAGAGAATGATATGAGAAAGAACTACCCAGAATTGTTTTAATTTTCAAGGATGAAAATTTTTAAGGAGGATAGATTGTAATATGTGAGAAAATTCATTAAATTAAATCTAGAATTAGTTTAGATTTAAATAATCAAAATAAACACAATTCAAATTTATTTACCAAACAAACCTTACTTTGCTGAATCAAACTTCTCTAAGTGCCCAATTTTGAAATGCCAACTCTTTCTCCCCTTTATCAAAGACCCTAACTTTCTTTCCTCTCCTTTTCTGGCCAATACGCTGTTATCACCTGCCGGCATGCACTGGATATCATCCGTCTGTTCATACTTCGCCTGACACCATCCATCTGTTCGTTGTTTCTTAGGCGATTACCTGTGCTACAAGGTCAGTACTCCTTTAGTTGGTTTCCATTGTCTATTATTTGGGTCTGATTTATGGAGTGTTTTGATAATTAAAAAACCTAGAAAAAATGCTAGGTTAGTTTTTAGGATTGAAATTCCAATGTGTTTTTGGATTTGAACCTTCTGCTATGCAAAATCTTCATATATTTCAGTATAATTTTTTTTAAGTTTCTTTTTTTCTTTCATTCATTGATTCTTTTTTTTTGTTTGTTTGATCATGTCTAGCATTGAATACTTCTTCTTCTTCTTTTTCTCCTTCTATGTAAATTTTTCTCTGTGTAACTTGGAAGAGGTGTTTATTTGTTTTTTTTTAAGGAGATAGATATTGGTTTATGCTCAAGCGGTGAAATGTTAGTTGTTTCTTAAGACTATATGTAAAATGCTTCAAAACCTATTTTATATATAAGAAATATATGTACTTAAATTTCTACCATAAGATCCTTTATTGTTGAAGACCACAAACGTATTATCAAATGCCTTTGAAAATAGAAAGAAAGATTAAACAAACTAAAGAAAAAATATATAATTTTCAAGCAAACAAATAAAAAAAGAAGACAAAGATAATTGAAAAAAATGCGTTTGGTGATGTGTGATTTGTTGGTTGGAAAATGATGGGGTAATATTAATGACATAGTAATGCTTATGCTAGCCTTAATAGTTAATGCTCCAAAGACAATGATTTGAAATTTTGGAGTACCTAGTGGGGAGAGGATTTAAATGTGAGTTGACTTATCAAAAGTGTATGTTACTTACTCTAAAGAGATCAATTTGGATTGGGAAAATAAGATGGCTGTATCTTTTTTGGTTGGAAAACTAGAGGTATATCCATGGTAAGGATATCTCTATGCAAGAACTACAAGGCATCAAGTTTTATTTCAATTATTATAGTTGGTTCAAATTTTAATTCAGTTTCCTGCAATTAATTTGGTAGCTAATAGATCTGGACTATTTGATTGCAATTTATATAGAATCCAAAAACATATGAATGACATCTTCCTCTCTCTTAGTCTATGGTTTTGAAAAAGTGAGAGAGTTATATAGACTTTATTTTTTTTTAAAGTAGGAACTTTCATTAAGACTGACAAATACATAATTAGACACCTGCAACCATCCATGGAAGATTTTGACCCATAAGCCCGGACTGAAATCAAGTACAAAGACCTAGAGGGGAAAACCCTACTTGATACATAAAAAAGAGCTTGTCCAAAGCTTAGTTTGAAACCTTTCTCAGAGATAGTACATACAACAAGGCTTAGACTAAGGTCTAGCCAAACATCTACCGACAAAGGAGACGTACTAAGTGACAATGAAGGTAGGAAGGCCACCTCCTTTATTTCATACTTAACAAAGCAAAAACAAAACCACAAAACAAACAGCATTATAAATACAGATGAAACACCCTGGCTAGGAGGGATCTGCCATCGTTGCTGCTACTTCCCTTTCCGCTTGATTGTAGACTGACTCGTTCACTGACGTTTCCTTACTCCAATCACTCACCCCCTCCGTCTTGTCCTCTAAGCTGGTGTAGTATGCTTGATTTCAACAGAAAGCACTGCCATTGTAGCTCCCCGGCCACCGATACCCCCCACCTTCAGCCACATCTGAAGCCCAGTCCTCCTCGCCTCTTGCTGCTATCGAAATCTAGCTCCCAGCTCCGTTGAGAAGCTCGTGAACATCATGGTTGCTCGCCACAAGAACCACCCTAATCTCGCCAACACAGAAGTCCGCTGGCTCTTCCTTTTTCTTGCCCCAGTAGAACGGAGCTCTCCCTCTGCCTTGGTGCCTCTCCTCTTCTGATCCCGGTGCTATATGGCCTCCCCCTCTCACAGGTCTAGGTCTCGGTAGCTAGCCCGGAGGCTGCTCTAGGTTTGGGCCCAAAGGGAAAGGGGGCAACGCCTCACCCTCTCAAAGATCTTGTAATAGTAACAGAGGAAAAAACCCTAATAGAGCTCTAGCACACACTTTTTTAACCGCTCTTGGTATGATTTGATTTATACAAAATTCATTTTAATATTGTTGAATGGGAATTTTGGATAGAAGCTTGGAATATCAATATTGTTCTCACACTTTTTGATAACTCATCCATGTAAAGCCTTTCAAAATTAACGACTAACTCAAAACTTGAAAATATAAAACGTTAATCTTTAAAAAAAAGGAACGCCAACTTATAAAAAAACAATTTCATTTTTTTAAAAGAAAAAAGAAAGTTTGCGAGTTGCTTCCCCCGACCTAAGATTGCAATTCGTGTTCGCGTGAATACGATATGCCTATAACATGTGTAACATGACATGATTAAAAAAATAATATTTAATTTTTTTGCTATATAATTTTAAATTATTAATTGTTTTAAACTGGTTTTTTATCTTTTCCTCCAATTTTTAAATAAGCCAGATTGGAGATGGCTTTCAATGAGAATGCAGCCAAAGGAGAAAAACTGAGGCATTATATAGAGAGGAGTTAAGAGAAACATATTGTTTCATTTCCATGTGAGACTTTCAGAAGTTGAAAGTTTCAAAAGCATAAATGCATAATAAATATATTAAAAGTTGCTATTAGACACCAAATGACAATCCAGTGTGGTGGTGGCATACGCACTAAATACATCTTTAGGTGCAAGGTTCTATTCCTTGTGCTAAAAATCAGAATTTTTTTTTTTGTTTTAAGTTTAAATGTGCTGTAAACGGGCGGGTCGTGCCGTATCATATTGACACGTTTATTGCACATTTAATTAAATGTGTTTAAGCATGTTAAACGTGCTAGCACGAATTCAACATGTTTATTTTAATATTATTCAAGCCAACCCATTTATGGCCTAATTAATATACGTGCGGTCCAAACCCATTTATACTCTACCTATCATGCCCAACCTAGTGCGGTCCAAACCCATGTATACTCTACCTATCATGCCCAACCTGTTTATTAAATGGTGTGGGTCAATGTGGGGCGGGTCGATAGAAAACCCACCCTGTCTTGCCCCATCACATCTTTAATTCTAAATATTATATTATTTGAGGAAGATATGTTTTGATTAGTATGGCTATTGTGTTTTGTTTTAGCATTTAACTCTATGTGTGCATTTTTAACCCCTTAAGAGTCTTCAGAAATACATGCACTATTTTATTTTATTTTTCCCCTTAACCAAACACACACATAAAAAAAAGTATTTGGCACTATTGTTTCATGAACTTATTATATATTTATAATTTACTTTTTGAATTTTTAATTTTGATAAGTTGTTTCCTAAATTTATAAATTTGTAGCAAATCTATCCATTGGCATCAATTTTGAGTTTTTGACTAAAATTGATATGTGATTTTTACATTGTTCGTTAACTAAGAGTATAAAAGCGTGTTTTCATGTAAATATTAACCCAAATTTATATTCAAACCAAAGTTAATTCAAAATTTTCTATTTTGATGAAAATTCAATTAAAAATATTAATCACATTAAATTTAGGTCTAAATTTATAAAAATAACTATTTATATCAATAATTAATTATTTATGTATAAATTATATGTAATTTTTAGTCAAAAACTAAAAATTATTATCAAGGGTGAATAATTCACTACAAATTTATAAATTAAAAGTTCAGACGGCAAATTATAAACGTGTCACATATTGGGTTGAGGGTAAGAATGCCAAGAGGCTTTTGGATAAATGGCTTTAAGAAAAAAATTTTTGTGACAAATGACCTCTTTTTTTTGGCATTAAAAATCAAAGCCTTTTGGACAAGAAAACTGCTTCAAAATTTATTTTTTTCATCCTGTTGTGGTTTCTTTTCTTGCCCAAGGTGTTTTTTTCATCTTTCTGAAGCAAAATTGGAGCAATTTGCCTGCTCAAAAGGTTTGATTTTTGTGCCAAAAAAAAAAAGTTCTGAATGCCAAATAACCAATAATAACGAAGAAATTGGACAAAAAGGCCACCCAAAAATTTTAATTAAGGAAATGATCTTTTTTTTCTTTTTTACAAAAAATCAAGCCTTTTAAAAAAGAAAACTGCTTTAATTTTTTTTTAAGAAAGATGAGGAAAATAATTAGAACAAAGAAAAAAACCTCAACATGATAAAAAAAATTGAAACAATTTTTCTACCCAAAAAACTTAATTTTTGATTAAAAAAAAAGTCATTTCTCCACGAGCAAACAAAAAAAAAAAAAAAAAACTTTTTCTTAAAACTCATTTCCCAAAATCCCCCGTCAATCCCAAAAAACTTGAGAACCACACTGACCTCCCAAAAGCACGAGAAAAAGCCACTGCCGCCGGTTCCACCCATTCATCCTCGTCGCTACCTAGTCCAGTCTCATCAGATTGTTTGGCCCGTCGGGTCCTCATAGCTACCAAGTTACTGTAGTTTATCTGATAATAGAATTTCCTCAGCTTCTGTCACACTCGCGAGAAGAATCCTGAGCAGAAGATTGAAATTTAAGTTTACATTTACAGGTTTGGTTTATTTTTTAGGGTTCTCTGGTTTGCTTCTAGTCTTTCTATAAGCACTAATTCTTGAGTTTTTTTTTTTTTTTTTTGGATCTCGTCCTACTTGAGATCATTCTGTGATTTGGTTTTAGGGAGATGAATGGTATTGTCGTAGGTGTTAATTAGTCATTGTTGTTAATATGTTGGTTGTGGTTTGTCATCGACTAACAGTACACAAACAAACTTGTTTGTTTCTTTTAGAAAATTATTAACATTTTATAAAACTAAATTTTCATAGTTTTCAGTTTCAAATATATCGAAGAAGTATGTTCATTGTTATTTATGATGGGATAGTAGTACTAAATATGAAATTTGTTTGGTTCTCTAATCTGTTGATTTGGTTCTAATTTTTGTTTTTTTGTCCTTTTTTTTTTGTTTTAATTGAAGCAAGAGTTTTCTTTGGTTTTTTAGGGTTATCTGTTTTGTTAATTGATCTGCAGACCTGCATTCTATTATGACTGTTATTATTATTATTTTTTTAATTTGATATGCACACCTTGATGCTAACTTGCATTTTATATTTCCTCCTTTGCCAAGATGAGACGTACGGCAACCACCGTTGGAGCAAAGCTTCCATATCCAATAAACTCCTCCATCAAACAAACCCTAATTCCCTTCTCCACTGGCCATGGCCGTGGTCGTGGCCGCGGCGTCTCTGCCCCTCGCTTTGGCTTCAACACGCCGCCACGAGCCCCGGGCCAGCCAGCCGACGAGGCACCACCCAAGCCCCAAGAGCCCCCCCTTCATGATCATGGCCATGGTCGAGGCCGCGGAAAGCCCCTCCATCCTCTCTCCCCAGTCCTTCCTTCCTTCTCTTCCTCCTTTGACTCTTCTGGTGCCGGCCGTGGAAGAGGAGCAGGAGCCTCCTCTTTGAAAAATGTTCCGCCTCTGCCACTGCAGCAGCAAGAGATTCAAGAATCGGAAAAAGCTCCTCCCATAGCCATGGAAGACACTTCCGGTGCTGGCCGCGGAAAAGGACCAAGAGCCTTCTCTTTTAAAACCGTTTTGCCTCCGCCACTGCAGCAAGAAGAGATCCAGGAATCAGAAAAAGCTCCTCCCATAGCCATGGAAGATGGCAGCAATCTGCCTGAGAGTATTGCCTCATTGCTGCCCGGACTAGGGAGGGGACAACCGGAAAAACAACCAGAGATCCTGCAGCAGGTCAACCGACATTTCAGGCCACGGGTTCCAGTGCCAGCCGTGGCCAAAGAAGTTGAGCCGAAAGAGGCTGCTGTGGCTTCGATTTCACCAAAAATGAGCCGGGAGGAGGCGTTGAAGCACGCGATGGAGGTGTTTACACGGAATGCCGAAGCAGATGCTGGGAGAGGAAGAGGCAGAGGGATGAGAGGGAGAGGAAGAGGAAGAGGAAGAGGAAGAGGGAGGTTTGTCGAGGAGGAGGAGGATGAGAAGGAGACAGGGCCTTATCTTGGGGATGATGCTGATGGGGAAAGGCTTGCTCAAAAGCTTGGCCCTGAGAAGATGAGTGTGTTGACTGAAGGCTTTGAGGAAGCGGCAGAGAAGGTGCTTCCTCCCACCATTGAGCAGGTGCATTTGGATGCCCTCGACATGAATTTCAAGGTAAAATGGAGTTTTTAATCTGCTGGAAAACTTTGAGTGGACTAGCCTCGACTTTATTTTTTTAATTAGAAAACTTATATTGATAAATGGCTCAAATACAACGGGGAAGGCCTAGGGAGAGAAGCACAAAGAATGTTGATATAAACTTGGTTATTAACACTCTTTCATTCAATATAAAGTTTCTTGTCTTAAAAAAATAATATTAAATACTAAAAAAGAAATCTATATCCAATCGGTGTAGACTAGCCTAATCTTGGTTATGAACAACCATCATGATATAAACTTGGTTACTACTGGTTAAGTGTGTTGCATATTGGACAATGGAGGGTTCTTGAATATTTTGTGTTTATTTCGTTACTTCTAAAGATGAGGTAATGAGAAGGGTTGTGGGGGTGTGTTGTTATAATGAAATATTTTGCGTGGACTATAGTAATTATTTTTTATAAGGTGGACTAGAGTAATCATAGTTATGAACTGAAGCATGTTGTGGACAAACTGTATTTTATTGATATAAACATGGTCATGCACGGGGTTATGTATTGGGGCATGGAGTATACTTTGTGAGTATTCTGTGTTTATCTTGTTCCTTGTGAAGAGTAGTAATGAGAGAGGATGTGGGGTGTCTTGTTGGGTTTGGATCCAATAAACTCTAATAATGCTATGCTTATTAAACATAACTTCAGAGCTACAATTGACCTCAATTGGGCTTTGTAGTCGTATGAATATTAGCTTATATAATTTACTAGGAGAACTATTTGCTCCAATTATTGAAATCAAATGCTATGCCTGAAAGTTGGAAACTTGAAACATGAGGTTAGAACTGCAATTGATGTTGATTGTGCTTTGGCATTTTCGGTTGTGCAGTTCGAAAATGAGATGGTTATAAGCTTCTTGAACTTGCTAATAGAGATATTTGGCTTTCATTGAATTGTGTTGTGAATTCTTCGATTGCTAGGTGATTTTTGGGCTATTGTATCTTTGGGTTCTAGTAGATCAAGCTTTTGTGTTGGCAGGGTTGATAGAAAATTTTAAAGTTTTTGGTTTTACTTGTGTTTCTTTTGGTGAATTGCAGTTAGAGTTTGAACCAGAGTTTTTGATGGGAGACCTTGAGAGTAATCCTGATATCGATGAGAAGCCACCTATCCCTCTTCGGGATGCACTTGAGAAGGCAAAGCCATTCCTGATGGCGTATGAGAATATTGAAAGCCAAGAAGAGTGGGAGGTATACTTTACGTTGTATTGGTTATATTATGGTGCAAGTTTACCCTTCTTTTGTTTTTGTTTTTGCAATCTAAGTCACAGCAGTATAAGATCATTTTGATAATTAATGGCCCATTTGGTTCATAGATTTGAATAGAAAGTTTGAACAGAAATTTAAATTTTTTTGTGAGAGAAAATATTGTAGCAAAATGATACGAACCATAATTTGAACTTGCGAAACAAATGGGCAGTAAGCTTCATCAAAATAATTTTTTTTTCAAGCATATCGAGAGATTAATCTTCATTTGCTCGAAGGAGTCTTATCTTTGTTTTTCACTGGTTTACTTTTGCAGCTGTGCTGTCTAGGTTGATCATCTAAATTATGATGGATAAAATCACAGACCATATATCAATTGTTTTGATTCCAGTATGCTTTATCTAGCATTAATCATCTAATGTCGTAGTTACACGCTGAGACCAAGAGAATCTATGCTTGCTACTGGAGACACTTAATGTTTTTTGGTTATTAATTTATCATTATTTCTCATATATTATTGCCAATTTGTTAATAAAGTCATATTAGTTAGAAATATGGTAAATCTGTCAGCATATTTGGTGTTTGGACTCATTCTCAAACCTTGAGTATGAACAAAGAAAAAATTTTAACACACACAAACACACATTATCACCCTTTAAGGATATTGGATGCTTCCCATGGGAATTTTTGTGCAGCTTGGAGGTAAATTCGATCATTTTGTAGGCGTACCCTATATTGTTGTTGGATTAAAGGAACAAAACCAAAAAGTCAACATTACTAATGTGTTACTAGCCGGTTATGAAGTTAAAATTTAGTTATTTTTCTTGTTTAAATGCTGGGCTTTCATTAAGTTGTGTGGCTGACTGAAAAAGAAGACGTAAATGGAGTAATTGTGACTCCCAAAGTTGCATTGATACTGGTAATTTTCTGACCTTTATTATTTCACCAGGAAGTTATGAAGGAGACGATGGAGAGAGTCCCATTGTTGAAAGAGATAGTTGATCATTACAGTGGGCCTGATAGGGTTACAGCGAAGAAACAACTTAAAGAACTAGATAGGGTTGCTAAAACTCTGCCTGCAAGTGCACCGAATTCCATAAAGCAATTCACTGAGCGTGCAGTACTTTCTCTCCAGGTTAATTTTGTTCTTTCTCTACCTTCTAAAATTTTAAGTTGCTTTGGCATTGTGTACTGCCAATATTTTTCTGTAGTGTCTTCTCCCTGTATTTTGCCTAAATGGGTTGGATAATTAATATGTCATTCAACTCTGAGTCTCATGCTCTTGAATAGAATTATGCCTTCTTAATGCTCCAATAAGAAAAAGTTGGGGCTGGTTTTGGTGGTATGGATGCATTCTACAAATACTTGTTCTGGAAGATCATTAATTTACTCCTGTTATGGGATAGGTTTAACTCGATGCTTGTTATAATTTTTTTTCAAAGCTGTTGATATCTTGAGCTGTTGTTATATCCTGCAGCTACGCTCTTTATAATGTTCTGTATCTTTGACATAGAACTTAGACTTGTTTCCAGGAGTGTATTTATGTGCTAAGAAGTTGAAACAATCCAATCGCCCTGGTCTTGCTTTAGGAACAAGAATCCTGATAGAAAGGGATCGTAATGGATTTCATTGCCTATAGTGATGCTTTAGGAATATTGATTGTGATGGAGCAGGAAACGTGATTGTTGGTTGCTGTGGAGACGGGCAAAGTTGCTCATGATGAAAGGTTAATGAGTGAGACAGGAGGGACATCAGGTACAGGATGGTTGTAGCACGGTGATGGTTGTCTGGAGATAAATCAGGACATTGGTGCCACAACAATTAGTCACTTATAATGAGAGCTTATGGAATGAGGTTCTGTGGGCTGGTGATACTATGGTGTGTGGAATGCATTTGAGCATATATGAGTAGGTTCGTAGAGGGGGACCAGGGGTGCGTTTTATGTGTGGTTAAGAATAGATTTTGTGCATCAGCTTCTGTCTATACTCTTCGTCTATTAGCTTCTTTTGGGGAATATTTTAAAATATTGTCTGGCATCGAAACTCAGTCTGTTCTTTTTTATTGAAATTAGTTATGAATCTGTTGTTATAAATACCTAAAATTTTCTTTTTTACATTTATGAGGAATCATATATGAAATTTTTTTCCCTTGATTCTGAGTTTGAAACATTTTTTATATGACTTTCTTGTTAAAATACACACACACACACACACATATGTATATGTTTGTATGTATAAATTTTCAGTAACCCACATGTTTCATTTGCAGAGCAACCCAGGCTGGGGATTTCACAGGAAATGTCAGTTTATGGATAAGCTAGTGGCGCGAATGTCCCGGCATTACAAGTGAGGACAAAATACTAGTCAGTTTATAAAAAAGCTGCTGTACTCTCCATGCCTAAGCTCCGCTGGCAAAATGAAACTGGCAGAATGTTCGGCATCCAAGGGTATTAGATGGATTTAGGACCTGAGTTATGCAATTGACTTGTATTTCTTCTCAAACTTTGTGCATGGTTTATCCTGTCATGCCATTTGCACACAAGTAAAGAAATTTGCTTGATTTTTTCCTTTTCCTGTAATAATCTTTGCTAACATGGCATCTTTGTTGAAGGGCTTGGCTTCTTTTTAGGCAGCCGAATTTCCTTGTCATGACTCGCTTTGCTTCTGTGGTTCTCGTTTGAAATCCATGCTTGGTAGTGCCATGAGGATGCGCCTTTTCTCCCAATACTATGCAAAATTTTATGTTGCCTAAGGTTGATCTTCAACATAGCTTTAGAAAGCTGGACTCTCCGATACTAATAGGCCATTTGACACTTTATTTATGATCTAAGTTTTAAGTTTAAGAACTGCGACATTTGAGAGCTTTACAGTATAACGATTTTTTTTTTTTTTTTTGTAGTTGTTGAGAGCTTTATAATATTAACAGTTAGAACGGATGGGTTATGACCGAAGTGCCAACATTTTATATGAAAATTCTCTTCCTTTTTCTTTTGCCTTGGTTGGAATGTAATGTCCTTTCATATTAATGCCATGTACTTTCCGTAATGACTTAAAATATATTGAAACTCTGGGTAATTGAACACCATTTAGATTTGAAAATCAGGCACGGGTTTGGTTTGGGACGGGGAAATACAATTTGTGTTTAGCATTCCGGTGGGAATTGGTGGATCATCCAACAGCTCTTCTTAGATGGCTAACAAGATAAAGCTTAGAGCTCTTCATCAACACTCAACATTGTTCAAAAATAAAACACAAATCTAATTCGTGGTCGGAAAAAGTAAGTTTGAATATTGCCTCGTCTCCTTCCACTTTAGATCGTAGAGACAATAGTTTAAGCTCCTCTGTGTGCTCTCTCATAAATATTTCAAAATTAGTCCTTGTGGAAATATTGGCGCATAAAAGGAACGTGAACAAGGACGGGAGTGTACCAACAAAAACGAACTTTTGGAAGCAAGTGAAGTTTTGGGTTGACGCCCATTTCTCTTGTTATTATTTTTTTCTTCTTTCTTTGCTTCTCTCACTCTCCCTTGCGGCTGCCTATTCTTTGGAGCCTCGTGACTGCTACCCCTTGGCATGTCGCCGCCACCCTTGCCGCTCTCCACCGCGTTTCTCTTTCTTTTTTGCTCCCTTGCCTTCTCTAGTTCTCCCTCCAGTATACTTTTCTGTCCACCCCAATGTTGAGGTTGTCGTTGCTCTGCCATTGTCTCTCTCCATCACAGCGGCTTCTAAGCCTAGCTGTTTAAGCAATGGTTGATAACAATAAACTTTGAGAATTTTTTATTTGAAAGTTTTTTGTTTGATTTATTGTTGAATGAATTATTTAATTTGTTTTTATTTATATTTAATTTTTTTTATATGTAAGGATTTTAATTAATTTAGGAATTTTAGTTATATCATGGTTATTAGCAATGTGATTATGTTTGATTTAGAATTTTTCTATATTTTTTAATCAATTAAATAAATTTAGTGACATATGATTATGTGATTAATGACAGTTGCATATAATGGCGATGATAATATTTATGTGGTTAAATATATATATGTTTTTTTATTTTAGAATTTGATCATGATTGTTATGTAATTTAACAATGGCAAAAATGAAGTGTTGATAATTTGTGAACTTACCAATCATGATGAGTAGGTATATATATGGGATTAATAAGAAGCATAAATGATTTATGTTTGATTTAACTTATTTTAATTGATATTAAAAAGAAAGCTGCCTTTAATTATTGTTTAAAAATGACTTTTAACAACTATAGTCGAAAAAACTAAAACATATAACTTTTACTTATTATGTTTTAGCGACGAGTTCTTATCGATGACATATGTACTTAGGTAGAAGGGAACACTATTTTCAATAATCCCCTGGGCTCATGGTGGTTAGATCATTGGTCACACTTTCATGAACGAAAAATATCTTTGCTATAATTTATTTTAGAGATATTTATCTTTTTCTACCTTCTATATTAGGTTAATTCAAAAACTAACTTCGATTTTTGATCTTATGGAATGCATACTTTTAAATTAAATTTAATACATAATTTTATATCTTACCTTAACCAATAGTTGATTTTGGCATTTAAAATGACTAAATTATCCTTAAGTAAGGAGAAAAATATTAAAACATTTGGAAAAAGGAGAAGAAAACAAAAACAAAACACACGAAAGATCCATTTTTAGGGTATTTTATACATTATTGAAGCCAAAACCCTAGTATAAAATTATATTAAATTCTTTAATTTCTCTCACTTTATAATTTAAGGATATTTTGTGTAATTTTAGGTCAAAATTAAAGATTGATTGAGAAAAATATTGACTTTTGTATTATACATAACCCAAAGGAATACATTCGATAAGATAAAAAACGAAAAGTATAATATTTGAATAAATCTAAAACATAAGTTATAGAAAGTGAATAACCCTTTATTTTAAACCCCCAACCTTCACCAAAAAAAAAAAAAAAGGCATGTAAAGCAGTGTTGAGAATAAGAATTATAAGCTTTTGTTGATGACATTTGTCATCCTTGAGATTCTGCAATGCAAATCATGCTAGATTATTACCAATAAGAAGAATCTTGATGCGAGTGTTGGTGCCAATATATGGTTTGCAGTTGTAACACCCAAATAAATTAATTAAGATTAATTTAATTTGGTTGTTAGTGTTAATTAATTAAATTTTAAGCTTTATTTTCATTTATAATATTTTTCAGTGTGAATTTTTCGTGTATGGCAATAACTATCTAAAGCTAACGTATTAGTTCTCTATTCAATTTTAAATGTCTGTATAACATATATTTTCTTCTAAATTGAAAGCTGACATAAGTTACAAGAGGAAGAAGGAGGGAATTAGGCTACCATTAATTGGTAATAAAAATAAATAAACCAAAATGTGACAATGTTTAGTAAATAACCCACTTAGATTAAAACAAAATTTATTTTTATATAGGATGACATAAAGAAAAACATAAAGCAATAATGAGATAACAAAAAACAAAAAGGAAAAGAAAGGAAAGAAGAAAATGAAGAATAGGGAGGGGATAAAATTAAAAATTCAAGTGTTTAAAAGAGCACGTGATTGCAAAAATACTATGTGCTTAAATATTTTAAAAAGTGTGCTATTTGCTTACATTAAAATTGAAATTGTGTTATTTGGTGCAATTTCCCTCTACATTATTTATGTTAGGCTTATCTTAGTGGTCCCAAATGATTCAACATGTTTATCTTGAATTAATTTATAAAATTAATTCAATCTATAAACTAACATGAATTATTAAATCCATTCTTATCGAGTTTTAGCCAAACTAATAATTTAACACAAGGCACCAATATGTAGGCAAAATACGTCGTATCGTTATAAGATTTATTATGAGCTAGCAAAGAGGACCTGATGGACATATATAATTCAAGCTCCTATAATTAAAAAAATATAATATCCCAGATACATATTTTATAATTATCAACTCTAACGCTACTCCACTAAAAGCCTAGAGCTGTACTCTCAAACTATATAAAATTACAAAGCTCCAAAAGCTAACCGTCCATAACAAATCATAATATATAACATCCTCATAGGCTATTCATAATATAATTAAAAAAAATATAATATTCCAGATACATATTTTATAATTATCAACTCTAACGCTACTCCACTAAAAGCCTAGAGCTGTACTCTCAAACTATATAAAATTACAAAGCTCCAAAAGCTAACCGTCCATAACATATCATAATATATAACATCCCCATAGGATATTCATAATCTTCTTAAGGACACATTTTGTTTCACTTTCCCGATTATTTTTATCTTATGTTTAATTATTTTACCATTGGAATACTTACTATACATAAATAGTATACCGTTCGTTTACACTAAAAAGCTATGGATTCCACATCTGTGAATAACGAGTCTACGTCAGTCAGGAGTTATGTCTCTAACATACCGGTATGTGTACCATCATTAAATCAAGATGTCATCTTTTGGTACATCAAAATATATAAGTCAAGAATACAGGCCCATTAGTCATTTGAGGATTAAGACACAACTTATATGATTGCCTAAAGTGAATTGATTTAAACAAATGGAATTATTATTAACCAAATCAATTTAACTTTTTGTCTCGATCTAATATGTCGTCACCTATGACAATATACCAATGTTTCTACTCATGGAGTCCTACTCCTATACCTAAGACAAGCCATCTCTCATTAAGGATGTAGACAATATAATAATCTTAGCATGAATAAAGCACTCAAATTTATTCCTTTGATTGTGGATCCTATCATTTAGACCATCACCTTTAAGATTTATGTCTTTTGCATAATCTATCTATCATATGCATGATTTTAAAGGTTTCGACTAACGGTTTCAGACTTTTGTTTGCTTATCATACATTCAATAAAAATGAATATAAATAGGACAACATTTGATATATGAAGAATAAATAAACTCTTTATTGATAAACTGTCTCCAAAAACATATTAAAACATTTACTTCTTAGGGTACCATGTCTAACAAGAAAAACATTTCATAATGTTGTCGCTAATTATAAGTTTTCAACACTCAAATAGTGGTATTTCCTATGCTGGGTGGGGGGCACGTGCTTGAGTACACTTGGCAATTCTACCCACATAACCAATGGAAGGCCCAAATATTTTACATTTCAAACATGGGAAACAAATGTCAAGTACATTTTAAAATATAAAGGGGTATTTGTAGGACTAGAAAGTTTAGGTAAAAAATAAAGAAAAAAGGCACCAAATAACACAATTTAATAAGTGATTACTAAATTATAACATAAGGTTTATAAAAGTAAAATAAATAGCTTATAGAGTTATTCATGTCCTTTAATGCACATATTCCTGCTATGTGCTTAATATTTTTATTTAATTTTGCTTCTTTTATCTATTTTATTTTATAGTTATTTTTTGTTAATTTGATTTGATTTGATTGTATTTTAATTTAATTGAATTTATTATTATTATTATTATTATTATTATTATTATTATTATTATTATTATTATCTCTCTATTTGTTTTATTTTATCTCTATTGTGTATATTAAATTACATGACAGGGAGTAAGATGTTATTTTGGAGAAAAATAGGATAAAAAAGATAGTAAAAATTCAAATTAGCACATGGCCAAGTAAAGCTTACCCTCGAGGATTAGAACATTGTTGAACTTCACATGGCCAGTCATCAGATTGCTTTAGAAATCCATTAGATGTGCGCATGCACTTCACCCTAACTAGAGCGCGTCTAGTGTTTGTTTGCTATAACCCTCACCTAGTTAGTCTGCACCCAGCGTCCCAGCTGCATTAGACCACTAACTCCAGCGAGTGATTGTATGCAGCGTGTCTCAATTTTTGTTTATTCGCCCTCTGATCTTGCCCTAGTTGATGTCATGCCTCCTACACGCCTCATCGCCTAGTGAATCACTAACACATGTCCAGCTATGTCAGTGCCCCATTTTTTGGCATAGAAATGGAAAATTAAAAGGAGGCTTTGAGGGGCTTTTGGGATGCCATTAAGTAAGGAGAGCCTCTGTTTTTTGAATAGAGTCTAAGGAAGGGTTGACTCCATTCTTTTTGGGAGCTAATTCCCAAGAGGAGAAAAATGAAGAGAAAAAGAAAAAGAAAAAAGAAAATAAATTGTTAATTTTGGAGCTTGTGACACCTCTATTTTGGTCATTTCTTTCCATTTTTATTATTTAAATCTTTGTATATTCTAAAAATTCTTGTATATTGGTATTGTTTATTTTTATTTTTAGTCTTAGTTGTATTTTCATTTATGCATTAGTTTTGTGTTCTAGCATTCTAATGGATCCTATTAAGAGATTTTGAATTATTTTTGCTCTCTTGGATTAATATGTGATAATTGGTATGTGCTTTATGCTCTTAGTATTTTGGCCAATCATTAAGAGAAGTTGTTGAACTTGACTGTGAAAAATGGAGCTCGGGTCTTGATCAATAATAGAGTAGCATGTGCAATTTAGAAGAAGAATTTATCCGTTGTGCATGTGTAGTCATTATGAATGCTTGAACTTAATGAGTTTGTGTTAATTAATTTCTCATAAAAATATAGATGTTCCAATTAACATAGATGTTCATACTAGTTTATAGGAAGAGGCAAGTAGATAATTTCGTACATTCAACTAACAATTTTCTTAAAATTAATCAATTTTGAGAGTAAATTAATTCAAATGAACTTAATTAGGTGAAATTGGATCCTTAGAGCTTTGTTTTTATTATTTTAGTTTCATTTATTTAATTTTAATTCTGTTAGTTTTCATTTCATCGATTATCTTGGAGTTAATACAATTTCAGAAATTAACAAAAGTTAAACACTATTTTCATGTGAAACAATATGCTACTAATTATTATATTACTTGTTTACATGATATTGTACATTATAATTTCCAATGAACAAATCTTTGGCATTGTTGCTAATGATTGTTTTGTTTAGTTTTGGTTAATATTGATACCAATGCATTGTAGGATTAATTTAAAGGTTTTTATTTTTTTGTTATATTTGTTTGTATTTTTGTTTGAGTTGTTTATCTTGATTGAGGTACTTTGAGATGCTTCATCGACAAGTCCTCTTGAATTTTGGTCAACAATACTTGGAATCATTCTCTAGTGCTTAATGAAGATATAAAGAATTGTTAACTGAATTTTTCCACCAAGGTGTCTCTAAAGAATGTCCAATACAAATCTTGCTCAATGGCTTATGTGACATGATAAGAAATTGGGTTGAAAGAGGAGATAGTATCACCTCTTTCTACCAATAATCTATCGTTGAAGCTTTATTTATGTTAGAAGATATAGCCGAATATGATTATTGGAATTGGCATTATTCATGGAACAACCAAGGTTGAGAGTACATTTAACCTTTGTGGGGCTATGGTTTGACACCTAACCTCAAGAGACAAGGAGAAACCTAGAAATCTTACTCTAAGTCTTGAGAGAATAAATAAAATAGAAGATGAAACCAAGGGATCATTGTGGCATTGGGGTGACGCGTTGAAGAATAGAGAGCAACCATAGATGTTCCAAGAACAAATATGCAAGATTGCCTCCTTGGACTACTAGCACCAAGAGGGGAGTACTTGGAGATGTTTGAAGAGGACTTTCTAAGTGAGAATAGGATCCAAGACTTGGCCATTAAAGAAAAATCACAAGAAGTCTATAGTGCCCCACCTTTGTTGCCAATTTCACTCATCAAAGATCACATCTATGAAGATCCAATATGGCCAACACTGTAACACCCGCCTATTTTATGTAACGGATAATGTTATATTAGTGACGATGTTAAGCATTTTATTCCATAATGATTCATGATATTATTGTCACTAACCAATTATTCTAAGTGTTATGACAAGTGACGATCATGTGGAATTAATGTGCTCAAGTGTTTATGTTATTTACATTGTATGTTTATTTATGATTCATTAATGAATTAAATGTTATGATGTATTCTAGTATGTAAGGACAGTTCGGCAGGCCGAACCTTCAAGTTCAACAGGCCGAATTGTCCCTCGAGCATCAGCAGGCCGATGAAAAGCATCGGCAGGCTGAACTTTGTGGAATCGGTAGGCCGAAGATGGCTGACGAGCAATCAGCAGCAATCTCTCTAAATTTTGTGATTGAGATAATTATGATGATTGGATGATGATTTGTGATTGATTGGCTTATTTTTGGATTGATTGCTTTAAATTTGGTAAAGAAACCATTAACTTTGCATTGATTTGAGTTAATTGATATGGTTTCCCATTTTAAAATTGGTGAAGTATGGTAAGTTTTTCTAGATGATTTGACTTTCCCCAATTTCCTTTCCATTTACACGTGAATAGCCTCAATTTTAGTTAGAAAATTTCTGACTTAGAGTTTTGACTCCCTTTTACGTTATGTTTCTCTCTCTTTTTTTTTCTTAGACATTTTCTATCTCTCTCCTCTCTCTCTTTCACGTTTTCTTTCTTGTTCTCTTCCTCAATTCTCTTGCAAATGTTTGAGAAATATTGAGTTTTCTTTGGTCGAATTTGAAGAAAGTGGAGAAGAATTTGTTTTTTAAGGTAAGAACTCATTTTTCGGTATTTCTGAAAAGTATTTCTCCTCAATCCGACTGCCATAACTTTGTCTAGGTATTTTATTTTGTTATGGAATTTTAATGTGATGTTCATATATTTGTTATGTAATGTTCCTCCAAGGTTCACGTTATTTCAATATTTCTATGATAAGTTATGAATTTTTTTCTCTCTATCACTCATAGTAAATTAATGTTGATTGAATATGTTGCACGAAAATATGAGTTTTGTTCATAACGCAAATGAATGTTATTTTACACAAAATTGGGAAAATATGTTAATGTATATGTTAATGTATGAATTGAAAAGTCTCATGATAATATGATATATATTTTATGTAATATGAAATTTTATTTGAAGTTAGGTTTATAGACTATTTTGTCGGTAAATTATTGAACTCCTGGTTTTGTGATGATTTGTGTGACTAAATGATTTTATTTGATGATAAAATATTTTAGTGGTTCTGTAACTTTATGTTAATAAGTTGTCTTATGAATTTTAGGGTCATCATATTTTTATTTTAATTATGGGAATATGATGATTGCTTATAACTCACTGCATGAATTGATTATGATTATTTTGTCTTTGAGTTCAAACAAACATTTTGGAATGTACGTAATTTATTTAAAGGTGATTTTTGGATATGTTAAAGTTTTATATGTCTATTATATGTGTTAATCTTTGTAGATTTTTATATGGTATGGAAATGTAATATATGGACTTGAGTTTAGAGTTGTTCACTGAATTATTATTGCTGGTAGTTTTGGAAGTGTGAGTTATGTGACATGGTTTAAATTACCAAATGAAATTTTTATGACAAATGAAAAATCACGATAATATATTTATGTATTATTTTGGTTCCTGCCAAGTGTGGTACTTAAATTATATGAGAATGTTGAGTTGTTGCATTTAGAATTCATGGAGGTCAGAAAATGTTTGTGTTGGTAGTTTGTTCTTATGATTTATGGATAATAAAAATGTGTTATAAATTATGTTTGCTAAGAAATGAATGTATGAGTGATGACTTCTGAAATGGATGATTTAATTCTATGAAAATAAATATTAATTTTTATTTATCTTTTAATGCATGTATGACATGAACACATTATGAAGAAGAGCACATCGGGACCGCGGCGTCGTCACTAACAATATCAAGGTTAAGTAAGCTAGCCAAAAAGTAAGTACATTCTCACCTGTAACATGATATGTTTTATAAGGTTTGAAATTATGTTCATGATGATATCTATGATGATTTATGATGATTTCCTTTAAAGGTTTCTTATGAAAGATTTTCATGTTCAAAAGTTATGCATGTATGATGATGACAAATTTCAAAGCATGAAAATTATACATATGTATCACCTAAATAAGTATTGCACACCAATGTTATGATATGATATGTTATGATGTCATATTTAGTTTAGAATTAGCTACCATTCTCCTCTCATGATGGCGCGCCTACAAAGATGATTATGGTGCAACACTTGGGCCCTTAAGATAAAATGAATTAAGTTTTAACATGGATAAAGTTATGAAAGATATGTTCCTTAAGAAATTATGCTTAGTGCACTATTATGTTGATGATGATGATGATGTTCATAAAATGTTTTAAGTTATGAGATAATAATGTACTTACTAAGCTTTAGCTTATTCAAGTTTATATCATGTTGCAGATAAGGGTAAGAAGGTGATGGACTAGGCAGAGGGCGTGGAAAGGCGTGCGAGTTAAGCAAGATAAATTGTAATCAAAAGCACGCCAAGGAAGAAAGTTCTTAATGATTAAATCAAGTTTTATAATTTAAATATGTTTATTGATAAGTTTTAAAGAATTCATGAACTATGTTTTATTATTTTATCTTATTATATTAATTATATGGTCTTCTGCATATTGAAGTATTGATTCTCGATTTAAAAATTAATTTTCTAATTTTTTTTAGTCGGTCGGCCTGCCGAACAATGAAGATCGGCCTGCCAAACCTAGCAAAAGTTTAAAACCCTGTTTTTGCAGAGCCTCGGGCGGCCTGACGGTGGATGTTTTTTGGCCTGCCGAAGTCTCAAGTTCAGCCTGCCGAACAGTGAGATCTGATTGTTTTAAAATGTTGTGATGTTTCTTTTGAAATTATGATTTTATTATTTGGAATGTTTAACTAATTAAAGAATGTTTATGATCAAGTAAATTATTATTATTATTATTATGGATTAAATTATTGAATGCTGTAAAAAAAATGCATGCATGGATCCTAGATATGATTTCTTAATTATGTTTCCAATTAAGTTTTGTTCAAATGGTTATCCTAAAATAAAAGTATGTATGTAATGTATGAAAGTATGACATCTGTGACGTCCGTAAGGGGGGGCATTATAAACACTGTCACGTCCTGCCTTTTCGGGTCATCACTTAACTTGTTTAAACATGATTTTTTATCCTTAATTCTTAATTACCAGTAAAAAAAAACTAGTAATTTTTTTTAAAACATACCTAAACCTGTTGCAGCATCTATTGCAACTTAAACTTGAAACATAGCTTAAAACTTAACTTTATAATCATTCAAATCATTTAGTAAAATAAATCTTTTAGAATATTTTCGTAATACATTACTTGTAAAACATTTCTTTAAATATTTACTTTCTTAAAACTTTTAAAATAATTTTCAAATAGTGAAAACTTTTTCTCAACACAGCGAAAAGCGTTTGTAGTCGTATCCATATCCAATCATCGCATCTGTCATGACAACATCGAGCTCAGCCAGTTTTACTAGTCTTTTGTATGACTACTTACAGTATGAAGGGACTTATAATGAGCTTACACTCAGTAAGTCTAAAAAAATCTTACAAAACATAAAAGCATCTTTCATAAAACTTTTCTCATAAAACCTTTCTTGTAAAATGTTTCACAAAACATTTTTCCTCTTAAAACATTTCTTATAACGTGTTTTACATAAACATTACTAGTAAGAAAACATTCTAAGAAGGAACGCAAGCAATGACATCATGCATGATTCTATTTATGCTCTTTTATGAACATCTTATCTTCAGTCCTAACTTTCTTGAACTTCTTATCATCATTATTATCCTTTCTTTATTTTGTGAACTTAAGTGTTTGTACCAACATCATTAAATATGAGAGCATAATGCTTCTTTTGTAGAAGACTCAAGAACATTAAACAACGAGATCATAACTTTAACATAACTTATAATCCTTATATCAAAGAGGCTATTATGACATTTACTTATCTTTAACATATTGGTTTAAATTGTCAATCTTGTAATCTTAGTGAACATTATGCATGACATATCTTAACGTCTATAACATATAGAAATTGTATAAATATTACAAATCATAATTTCTATGTTAAAATATTTTGCATAACAAATGCAATACATTTCAAATATTTATAACTTTGACATTCCCATTTTATCCTTTTTGTTTGTTAGTCCTCTTTGTATCTTGTTCAAATGATGCCCAACTTATTAGCTAACTTTTCTTATTATTGACATACTTGATACAACTTAAACATTAACTATTCTTTCTTAATCCATTGTCTCATTACTTTATCGATTTGCTTCTTCATAACTTATCTTGAACATTTCTTAGGAAAATTCCACGTCTTAGTAGATGGTTTTATTACTTAACATGATACGGATCATTTTCTATCTAAGGACATTTCGCTAATTCGAAAGGCTCAGGTCCATTTTAGCAATTTTCTTAAAAATGGTAGTGTTACCCTTTGCGGGTCTTTCGTAAGTCACTTAGCTTAAACATTACTTGACTAAACTTCTCATTTTACTTCATCATTTTGTCCCTTACATGTTGCAGAAAAATTCCCGCTTAGGGAAATATTTCTTAAATCGGACGTTGTGTAGTCCATTTTCGGCTGTTTTACGAAAAATTATTATTTTGTCCTTGACAGGTTTTAGAAAAAATTCAGAACCCCCGTTTTAACAAAACTTACATTCTTTACTATTCGTAACATTGCAAAAAACAAAACTTCAGTTTCTTTTTCATGGAAAAGTCCTTTTAGGAAAATTTTATATTTTGACTCATTTATAAAAATCTTTGACGTTTTGCCCTTATCATACATTCCCTAGGAAATTTCCAAATTTGTTTTGTGCTTCTAAACATAGATTTCCTTTTAGCTAATAACTGCATAGGCAGCCACTTATACTTAGCGAAAATTTTCCATTACTCTTGGTTTTACGATTTTGGCCCGAAATATAAAATCATGACATTTTTGGCTCGGGGACTAAAAACAAATATCCTATGCCAAAATGTTCATTTTTTAACAAGGACTAAACCTTTCAAAATATCCTTGTTTTGATTCAAACAATTTCAATACGTTTTCCTCATTTAATCGTTTTAAAATTTTGTGATTAAATCTCGTAAATTCATATCTCATCAACCTAGCTGAATTTTCAAGAATAGTTCAATACTAAGTTTTAAGACATGCTCCATCAATATCATACATATATCACACATTAAAAATACTAAAATCATTCGATAGTATCCTTAGTACATGCCATAATCCCATCATCATACAAACCATACATATAACTCATGAAAACAACATATTATGCCAAACTAGGGTTTGGATTTTTACCAAGATTCTTCTCCAATCTTTTAGTCCTCTTTTATAGTACTTAGACCTTGCTAATCCTCCTTAGCAAAAACCATGACAAATCCTATGAAAATCCTACTAAATACCTAAGCAAAACACTCAAAAATACTAAGAGAAAAGCTTAGGTTTTACCTTCAAAATTCTTTAATCTTCCTTTACACCTCTTGAATTTTCTCTAAAACATGATTTGGAGGCTTGGAATCATCAAAATCTTGAGAGAAAACTTTGCTATCGGGGACAATTTAAGAGTTGGATATGGGAGAATTTTTTTTTTCTAGAAAATAAACAAATATTTTTCAAAACTACTTTTAGGTATTTATAGAAATAATATTAGGGACTAATATGAAAAGATTTTTTCCCACATCCATTAGTCACCACTAGTTTTCCTAGGGGCTGGTGTGGTATTTTCTTCACCATTTGTGGATATAAAGATTTTATACACTTAGGCCCCTTTGCAATTGAAAGAATTTTTACCCACCATTGTAGAATCGGTTCCTTTAGTACGAGATGTGGCAATTTTTTCACCATTTGTGTGTTATCTTGGAGACCCCACTTGTTTCCCATACTATCCAAAATGACATTACACAATATTTTTCCTATACAGTCGGTGCATTTCCCATACTACCAGTATTCTTTTATATATTGTTTATGAGATCCTACAATGTTCCATACTGATCCACATCCTCCACACGGTATATTTCCTATACTGTCTAACTTTATACAGTCTAATTCCTACATTGCATTACTTTTATAGTATAATTTTCAAACTGTATAATTTTATTAGTGTAATTCCTTACACTGCATTACTTTTACAGTATAATTTCTATACTACATAACTTTATCAGTGTTATTCTCTACACTGTATTACTTTATCAATATAATTCTAATACTGTATAATTTTTCATATTTTTATACAGTATTTTCCTTAAACTTTATTTTTTTAACATTTTTTTCCTTACACTGTATTACTTTATTAGTATATCCTTTTACTGAATAATTCTAATACTGTATAATTTTTCATATTTTTATACAGTATTTTCCTTAAACTTTATTTTTGTTTTAACATTTGTTGCAACACATTTTACAACTATTATACTTTCTAGCTTATTTTCATATCATTCCTTTCTTGTATAAGACTGACATGATTTTTACCTTTAGAAATCTCATTTTCACTTTTATAGAATTTATCATAGAAATTAGATTAAAACAATAATCCATGTGACACAAATTTTGCTGAACATAATCTTTAATTATTGTATATATAATACACTACAAATTCTTAGGTGTCACGAACACCTTCTCCACCTTCATCAGCATTATCCTACTAGCCCATCAAGCTAATAATTCGATAGCAAGTCAAGTTAGAGTGACATGTCGAATTCTTCCAAATCATACCAAGCTTGAGGGCATCACATCTCAAGACCCATATGTAGTATTGTATGACATCTGTTGTTGAAAAAGGAGTACGCAACGGAATTTTAAAATTTTAAATTAAATTATTTTCTAAAAAATAAGTTTGACATGCTATATATATAAATTAATGATAAATCTTACTAACCTCTTTTGTATATTGAAATGGGCTTGAATCCCTGTAGAGAAGAATATTCCAGAAGAGCCTCAACCAACTGGTCTTCTTTGCTATTCTCTGTCCACAATCAAAACATAGGTGGGCACACGTCGTATAGCTCTTCCTCCGGTGACTCTCCTTCCAACCACTTGAGAAGACCTAAAGCTAAGGTTCTTGATGTTGAACAATAGCTCTTAGAGAGTTTCAGACTTTCTCAAACTAGAGTACTCACTCTATGCTTCTCAACTGATCTAAATAACTGAGAAAACTCGCCCCTGTTTATAGTGGTCGAATCTAAGGTTAAGCCTTATCAGATTAAGCATCGAAATTCGAATATGGATCAACTTCTGATGAAAAAAGTGTTTAAAACACATATATAGATTATCACACGATCGACAGGAGAGATCAGCCTGCCGAACTTACTCCATTGGCAAGCCGAACTTTCCCATCGGCCTACCAAACTTATCATAATCTTAATCTATGAGAATATTTTATATTCAGCTCGAGATTCTTAAATAGAGCCTAAGTTTTAATTTAAATAACCCACTAGAGAAGTTATCTAATTAAAACAGTCATATTTAAATAATCCCATAGAAAATAAAATATTATCCAAATAATTCAACATATTTATCTTGAATCAAATTACGAAATTAATTCAACCGATAAACTAACATTAATCATTAAATCCAATCTTATCGAATTTCAGCCAATCTAATAATTTAACATAAGTCACCAATATGTAGGAAAAAAATGTTGTATCGTAACAGGATTTATAATGAGCTAACAAAGGGGACCCGATAGACATACATAGTTCAAGCTCCTATAATTATAAAATACAATATCTCAGATACATATTTTATAATTATCAACTCTAATGCTACTCTATTAAAAGCTTAGAGCTGCACTCTCAAACTATATAAAATTACGAAGCTTCAATAAGCTAACCGTCTATACATATCATAATGTGTTACATCCCTATAGGATATTTACAATCGGCTTAAGGATAAATTTTGTTTTACCTTCCCGATTATTTTTATCTTGCACTCCATTATCACACTATTAGAATACTTACTGTCCATAGATAGTATACCATTTGGTTATCCAAATAATTGAGCGCTCTAGTCTTCTAATTATTGGATAATATATATAAAAGAATATCATTAACTCTATAAAAAGAGCTATGGATTTCATGTCTATGAATAGCAAGTCTACGTGATTCAAGAGTCATATCTCCAATGTACCGGTATGCATACCATCATTAAGTCAGGATGTCACCCTTTAGTACATCAAAAGACATAAGTTAAGAGTACGTGCCCATTAGTCATTTTAGGATTAAGACACAAAATATATGATTGTCTAAAGTGAATTGATTTGCATAAATGGAATTATTAACCAAATTAATTCAACTTTTATGTCCCTGATCCAATACATCATCACCTATGACAATGCACCAATGTTTTTACTCGTGAAGTCCCACTTCAATAACCAAACAAGCCATCTCTTGTTAGGAATGTAGACAATATAACAATTTTAGCATGAATAAAGCGCTCAACTTTATTCCCTCACTTGTGAAACTCATGATTTTAACCGTCACTTTTAAGATTCATGTTTTCTACATAATCTGTCCATCATATGCACAGTTATTAAAGGTTTAGACTAACAGTCTCAGACTTTTGATTGCTTATTTGACATTCAATAGAAATGAACAAAAAGAGAATAACATTTGGTATATGAAAAATAAATAAACTCTTTATTGATAAAATGTCTCCAAAAATATATTACAACATTTTACTTCTTGGGGCACTGTGTCTTACACCTACTATGGGTGGTAGCTACTTTTTGATGAGCACTTGTCTAAAGGTCAAGCCGACGACTTAAAATCAAGCGCTTCTTGGGAGGTAACCCAAGTTTTCTAAACTTTTTTCTTTTTCATTTGAACCTTAGTCTTAGTTAAAATTTTTAGGAACTTATTACTCTGTTTTGCTCTCTTTTTTTATAGGTGCAAGTGGCAGAGCTGATGGGAGTTAGTGCCATAGGGTAGCCTAATGAACTTTAATGATCAAAGCCATCATGCCAAAGCATCAATGAGGGGAGTTCTCTTAAAATTTCTCTATTTTTGTGCTTTCTTACACATTAAAGATTTTGCGCATATTGAGTTTGGAAGGAAGATCAAACTTTTGTTTTTGTTTTCTCCCTTTTGAAAAAAAAAATTCAAAAATTCAAAAATATTTGAATAATTAGATTTATTTTATGCTTTCATTGGTGATTTCTCCTACACCACTGATGAGAATTATGGTTGATTTATTTACATAGCTTGTTAGATGTAAATATTGTCTAGCTTTGTGCTTAGTCTTATGTTTGCTTTATTTTAATTGTGATTGTTCCATTTTGAAAACCTTGCCTTGCTATTTGAGTTGTGTGCATTTTTCGAGGATGTTTGTGTGCATATATGATTTTTATTGATTTCACAAGTCATAGAATTTGTTTGATTTGCACTCGAGGTAGGATCCTAGATCTGACTCCATTAAGGAAATGACTTAGGTCATCCTTGAACCAGTTAAGCCTTTTTAAGCTTACCCTAACATAGTTGCTTCCATAGTATACTCTCTTCCATAGTACATCCATTTGAGCCTAATTTTCCATTTCTTTGTTCGCCATATTTTTAGCCTAGGCATTTGAATAATTTTCATTCCTTTACCCTATTCTAAGCATGCTGATCTTTCTAGAAATTACTTTTAAGCTACACTAAGTAACGGGAGGAAAGGTAAAGTTCAAAAAGATTTCTTTTTGTGTAGTGTCTTTATGTAAAATAAATACCAAAAAAAATAAAAAATATATAAAAAAAAAAGAAAAAAGAAAAAATGTTATACCCTTGATTCATAAAAAGAAAGAAAACAAGTTTGCAGGTATGGTAGCAAAAAAAGTGAAAAATAAAGTAGTTGATAAAAGGAAGTTGAAACTAAGCTTGGAAGAGTTATGTAAGGGTGGAATAGAGCTCGACAAGGGTCCAAGATTGGTAATGTGCTTAGAATGTGATTTGAGTCATATAATTTTCTATATCTTACCCTTATCTAAGCCTTCCATTACAAGCATGATGAAATCCTAATGATCCTTTGTATTGTGTTGGTCTACATTAGTGAAGAGAGAAATGAAAAACAAACCTTTGGGACTTGTTTAATTGCTTTGAGATTCTAGTTGATTTCATGTTTGTATAAACTTATCCAAATTACATTCAACAAAAAGTGAAAAGGCTATGCACGCACATTCAGAGAATCTAATTGAAAATGAGACATATTCTAAGATTAATTAAAAAGCTTGATTACTATTTGCATTTTTCTTTAAGCTATGTCCTATAGTCAATCTTTGAGAAATTTGTTAGAGATAATCAATTTAGGACAATTTGCCTCTAGTTCATTTTTATTTTGTTTATTTTCTAGTTTTTACTTGAGGAGTAGCAAAATATTAAGTTTAAGGTTTGCAAACTCGATATAAATAGAATTATTCATGTTTGTAATGCACATATTTTTGCTATGTTCTTGATATTTTTTTAAATTTTTTATCTATTTTATTTTATTTATTTTTGTTAATTGAATTTTATTTATTTTTATTTTATTTTACTTGAATTTTATTATTATTATTGTTATTATTTTTTTTTCCTCCATTTGTTTTCTTTTATCTCAATTGTGTATTTTATATTAGATGACAAGGACTAAAATGTCATTTTAGAGAAAAATTAGGGTAAAAATAGTAAAAATTCAAATTAGAACACGCCCAAATTGAAGTCCACTCTCAAGAATTAGAAAATCGTCAAACTTTAAGTGGCCAACCATCAAATTGCCTCAAAATCCATCAGATGCCCATGTGCGCTTCACCTTGACTAGGGCGCATCAAGTGTCTATTTGTTGCAACCCTCGCCCAGTCAACCCACTAACTCCAGCAAGCGATCAAGTGTAGGCGTCTCAATTTCTGCCCGTGCACCCTCTGTTCTCGGCCGATACATTGGTGCCACGCATCCTGCTCACCCCATCACCCAATGAATTGCTGACACATGTCCAACTACATTAATGCCCCATTCTTTGGCGTGGAAAAGAAGAATTAAAAGGTGTTTTTGAGGGGCTCTTAAGATGCCATTAATTAGGTAGAGCCTCTATTTTGTGAACGGAGCTCGAGGAAGGGTTGGAAATGTTGGCTCTAAGGTTTCAAATAAATTATTATTTTTGTATTAATGACAACAAACAATCAATTGCTTAAGTACTTACAATTTATCTTGAGTGTGTAGAGCCATTTAGTGTTATTATTTTAGCATCTCAAGATACTAGGGAGAAATTTATCGAGTTTCGGAACAAAGCAAAGAGAAGATGGATCAAATCTACTAAGAGCATGAGGTTGGAAAAAATGGCATTAACAAGTATAAAGAATAGGTTTATATTTTTATTTTTAAGCTTGTATGATGCAGAGCATGCATCAAATTTCTATCAAGTTTAATTGGCTCAAAGAATCAATTTTTCAAATGACTTTTAACATCATTAAAAATCATGAAAAATATTTTTTTTAAAATCTGATAAAAATTGTTCTTACTTACAACAAATTTTTCAAGACTAATGATTAATGTTAAAAATGTTTTAAAAACTATTTTAAAATAAATTGGTCTACAAATTTTTGAAACAAAATTGGCAGATAGGTTTGTATTATACCACGCCTAGTGTACCGCCGTCGACTGCACCAACCCAGGAAAGGCTAGTTCTGGCAATGACATGACCAACTAGACCATGTGTATGGTGGTCAACTGCATAATCTAACGAGTAGTTTTCTAGCCATTGCAAATGCGTCTCAAACGGCTATAAATGGCCAGTTTCAGGCTCTAGCCTATAAATAGCCTCATTTTTAAGTCATTTGATTTCAAAGAATACCAAGAAACATCTTTTCATTAATTTTTTAGTGTTCAACAAGCCTTTCAATTATTCATTAATTTTTAAGTGTTCAACAAGCCTTTCAATTATTCTTGAGTGAAACTTTGTGTGTTTAATCATCTCCTAGTGAACTTCATATTATGCATTGTCTTTCTAAGAGTTCTAAGAAGTGAGCCTGAAAGTCCACATTCTTGTAATTTGAGTGAATTAGGTTTCTGAAGCCTTTGTAAAATTAAGGGTTGTTTTGGTTAGCGAATCTCCATAAATTGACGGATTGTAAGAGGTTGTGGTGAGCCTTAGGTAGACAAGTCACCGGTTTGTACTTGGAGTTTGTGCCAAAAGGACGGTCGAGATAGTGGAAGAGTCAAGGCAAGGTCTTACTTGACAACAGTGGACATAGGCATTTTGCCAAACCATTATAAATACGTTTACATTTTTTTATCCTTTCCATTTACTTTTGGCAATTTATTCATGAATGTTGTTTATGCATTTATTGTTTAAGTATTTAATCTAGAAATTTCCAATAATTGTGAAAAAAAATTTAACAACCAATTCACCCCCTATTGGGTAGCTACTCTTGGAATAACAATTGGTATCGAAGCGGGAACCTTCGAACTTATTTTTGAAAAAGATTTCACAATTATGAGCATGGCTACTCAAAGTTTTCAAAACTCAAAAGGTCACTCTATCAATAGACCTCCCTTTTTCTATGAAATCGATTATAATTATTGGAAAACTAGAATGACAATTTACTTACAATCAGTTGACTATGATTTTTGAGATACTGTCGAAAATGGACCTTTTAAACCAATGAAAGAACCCAAAGAATATAGTGATGAAGATAAAAGGAAATTGTTATTAAATGCTAGAGCTATAAACATTTTATGTTGTGCTTTAGATAGAAATGAATTCAATAGAATCACCTCTTGTACATCAGTGCAAGATTTGTGGCGCGCTTTACAAGTTATGCACTAAGGCACAAATTAAGTCAAAGAGACTAAAATTAATTATCTATTATATGACTATGAAATGTTTAAAATGAAAGACTATGAAACTATTGATGAATTGTATAATAGATTTACAAATATAGTTTATGGTTTGAACTCTTTTGGTAGGACCTTTACACAAAGTGAATTAGTAAGAAAACTTGTAAGATTTTACCAAGCTCATGGAATGTCAAAAGAACCACCTTAGAGGAAGCTAAGGACCTATCAACTCTACTATTGGAAGAATTGGTCAGTTCTCTTATGACTCACGAGATTACTCAAAGGCAAAATCAAGTGGAAGATGAATAGAGAAAGAAGAAAGGAATAGCTTTGAAAGTCTCCATTTTTGATAATGAAGATGACGAAGACGATGAAGATGAAAGCCTCAATCCTAAGGACTTTGAAGCAATGGCAATGCTTGTAAAGAAATACCAAAAGTTTGATAGAAAATTCAACCAGAACAAAGGCACAAGAAGAAAAGAAGATCAATGTGAAAAATCAAAGAAAGATGAGGTAATTTGTTATGATTGTAAAAAACCTGGTCATATAAGACTAGATTGCCCTCTTAAAAAGAAAGATGGAAAGCAAGGAATGAAGAAAGCTTTCCAAGCTACTTAGGATGAGCTTGAATCTAAGGACTTGGACGATGAAGAGCCAAGAGAAGTTGCTAACATATGTTTCATGGCCATAGACGACAATGAAGAGGCAGGTTCTATTAACTTTTCCAATGAAAATAATGATATTAATATCATAGAATGATCTAGAGCATTCAATGAATTGCATGATGATTATGAAAATCTTGCTCTTAGAAATTCCGTACTTAAAAAGAAATTTCTATTCTTTTAGAAGAGGTTGAAGTCTTGAAAAATGAAAAATCTAAGACTGATGCTTTAATGATTGAGAATGTTTCTTTAAAAGAAAAAGTTGACGTTTTAACAAAAATGATTTTAAAATTCACCAACGGCAAGAAAAATTTTGAATTAATGTCGGTGAACAACATTGCATTTTTAACAAAGGTGGTTTAGGATATACGCCATTCATTGATAAAAAAGTATTTTATAAATTATTTTGTTAAAGCTTCAACTAGTAATAATAACTCAAAACATGTATGCACATATTGTAATCAAGATGGACATACCTCATTTTTTTTTGTTCTATAAAAAAAATGCATATTTTGGAGTTAAGTAGAAATGGATTCCCAAAACTTTGAAAACTAACACAAATGGACCCAAAGTTTTGTAGATACCAAAAATCAAAAACTAAATTATTTTTATAGGTATCAAAGAAAGAGAACACAAAGTGGTTCCCAGATGGCAATTGTTTAAAGCATATGACAAGGGACCTCTCACTTTTCACAAACTTCACCAAGAAGAACGATAGTCATGTCACTTTTGGAGACAGTACTAAAGGAAAAATTCTTGGTTTAGGTGATATCGGCAACGGTTCTTCTCCTCTTATTGAAAATATTTTTCTTGTTGATAATTTAAAGCATAATTTACTTAGTATTAGTCAATTGTGTAACAAGGGATATAAGGTTACTTTTGAATCCTCTAGATGTTTGATTGAAAATGCTTGCGATGGTAAGGTTGTGATCATTTGGATCAAAATGAAAATGTTTACACAATTGATGTTGAAAAACATTCAAATCAAAATCAATATCTATCGGTCTTAAATGATGAAACATGGCTTTGGCATAGAAGACTTGGACATGCTAGCGTGTATCTACTTTAAAAAATTTCTAAAGAAGAACTTGTTCGGGGTTTACCAAAACTTAAATTTGAAGAAAACAAAGTACGTGAAGCATGTCAATTCAGAAGACAAGTCAAAAGTTCTTTTAAATCAATTTCCAAAATTCCAACCACTAGACCTTTACAACTTTTACAAATGGATTTATTTAATCCTTCTGGGACTATAAGTCTATGTAATAAACACTATGCCTTTGTTATATTTGATAATCTTTTAAGATTCACTTGGGTTTTATTTTTGGGAAATAAAGATTATGCTTTGAAAACATATTCATATTTTTGCAAAAGAGTACAAAATGAAAAGGCCACATGATTACTTCAATTAGAAGTGACCAGAGAGGCAAATTTGATAATGATGCCTTTGAGTTATTTTGCAATGTAGAAGGCTATAAACATAATTTTTGGCCTCAAGAAGTCCTCAACAAAATGGTATCATTGGACAGAAAAATAGAATTTTACAATAAATGGCTAGGACTATGATTAATGAAAATAGTTTGCCAAAATATTTTTGGGCCAAAGCTATTAATACTGCATGCTATGTTGTTAATAGAGTTCTTATTAGACCTAAAATGAATAAATCTTGCTTTGGAAGAGTAGAAAACCCTATATCAGCAATTTTAAAGTCTTTAGATGCAAATGTTTTATTTTAAACACTAAAGACAATTTGGGAAAATTTGATGCAAAATCCATTGTTAGTATTTTCCTTAGTTATTCTACTACCAGCAAAGCTTATAGAGTGTTTAATAAAAGAACTCTAGTTGTGAAAGATTCTATGCATATTGTATTTGATAAAACAAATATTTCCATCGAGAAAGTAGAACATGATGATGATTTTAGTTTGGAACATCAAATGAAGGACCAAGACATCAATGACAAAGAAAAAGAGGTTCAAAAAGATCCAAACTCTCCTCAAAAAATCATCTCCCAATCATCAAAACAAGATTAACATCAAATGGAGCATTCAAAAAATAAGTCTACTTCACAACCCTTGCCAAAAGATTAGAGGTACCATCCCTATCACCCTAAAACTGATTACTCACGATAGTCCAACTCATGGGGTGAGAACTAGATCATCTTTCAAAAATATTTGCAGCAATTTAGTTTTCTTTCACAAATTGAGCCAAAAAGTTTTAAAGATGCCGAAAATGATGAGTTTTGGATTTTAGCTATGCAAGAAGAGCTAAATCAATTTGAAAGAAATGATGTGTGAGAACTTGTTCCTAGATCTAGTTTTCAATTCGTAATTAATATTAAATGGGTATTTAGTAACAAAAAGGATAAGCAATATTGTGCGAAACAAGACTAGATTAGTAGCCTAAGGTTTCAATCACCATTAGCTCGTCTAGAATCCATAAGAATGTTAGTTGCTTTTACTTGCCACAAAGGATTTACTCTTTATCAAATGGATGTTAAAAGTGTATTCTTAAATGGATACATCTTAAAAGAATTATATGTAGCACAACCATGCAAATTAAAAAATCATAAATATCTAAATAACGTTCATAAATTGAAGAAGGCTTTATATGGTTTAAAACAAGCTCTTAGAGCTAGTATAATAGGCTTAGTCAATTTTCAATCAATGATTTAGTAATTAATGCCAATAAAAGCTTATGGCAGTTATCTTTACACCAATTGGGGCGTAGAAATGCAACTCAAAGGAAGCAAATCAGAGAAGCTTACGAGCAGCTTTACCATAAAGACCCTATTAATTAGCATCTCGAGTCCGAGCTCTCTGGTGACTTTGAGGTAATTCATTACTAATTTAACTTTCAATTAATTAATTTCGTTCTATTTATTGAATAATTCTATAAGAATTTTGTTTTAAGAAATTATAATCACTGCCACAGTGTATTTAACTGCTAGAACGTTGTTAGTGCAATGTAAAATTGATGTGCCAATTAATGTCAAATTTCAGTATTTGAATGTAAAAAATACATTCCAATATAGTGCCATATTTGGTACCAATTTTGTCATATGTTGTACTTGGTAGCGAATTTAAAAATTGCAACCGAACCCCTACAAGTGTTAATTTTTATTAGTTCTCAAACATTCATACATATTTACGCAGAGAGCTGTGTACCGTTGGATATTGAATCCCGAAGATCGAGATTTTGTATTAGCAAATGTAGCCATCAAAAAGATAAGCAAAGAATATGCTGTAGTAATAGAGATATCATGTGCATTATCAGCTGAGCAGTTGTTGAGCGTGAAACGAGCTTATCAATGTCGTTACAAGCAATCCTTGGACGAAGATGTGGCTGCTAATACCACCGGTAATATGCGCAAGGCGTGTCCTACTTAATCTCAGTTTTCCTTTATTAATTACCAGTTAATTTATTTAAACTCTTTAAAGAAATCATATGTCTGAAAATTTGTTTTCGTAATAAAAGTAATTTAATAATTCCACATTTAATTAAAAATTAAAAAGAAGAAGAAGAAGAAGTAAGAATAGCAAGGTGTCTTTTGGCATGTATTCCTTTATATTGTATGATTATGTGCATAATAATCAAAAGGTAAAAAAGAAAAAAAAAAGTTCATTATACACACAAGTTGGGAAGAAAATGAATTCATTCATCACGATTTGCCAATATTGCAATTTTGAGTACGATTGAAATGGGATTTTAGTGATAGCAATATTAGTCATTTTGAACATTAATTTTGTCTAGTATATATATGCATGTATGTATGTCCCATTCATCATCATAGGTTTTGGTCGCTTTGGTGAGCAGATATCGCTATGAGGGTAATGAGATGAATGCAACAATAGCCAAAAAGGAAGCTGATATCCTTCATGAGTGTATCGAAGGGCAATGCATTCGATCATGAAGAGATTATAAGAATTCTAACCACTAGAAGCAAGGCACAACTCATGGCAACTTTCAAATGCGATAGAGATGATCATTGCACTTCCTTCACTAAGGTACAAATATAGAAATAATTAATGAAGCTCAAAAGTCAACGCTTGTAATTATATCATCATATATTTGATAATATATGTTTTTATTTGTTCCTCCTATTTTCGTGGTCATGTGGGCAACAGAACTAATTGTGTTAGACTTGTATTTAATTAGCGTCCTTGTCCATATATTTTGGAAGCAGAGTTTGAGAAATGCAGACGCGGAGTTTCAGAAGGCATTGCGTGCAACCATTCGATGCATCAAAGGTCCAAAAAAAGTATTTGAGAAGGTGGGACTTTACATGTATGCATACATATAAATTTAAAATGTGTGTGTATATATATATATATATATATATATATATATATATTCTAAAACTACAAACCCAATTAATACTCTCAAAAAAAAAAAAAAAAAAAAAAACCCAATCAACTCAAATTCATAATAATTGGGTACCTTATTTTTCAAAATTCTCATGGGATCAACACCATTGTTAAAAGCACTTTTGTTTTTAAACTTTTTTTCTCTCAAAAACAAATTGTACTTGCATCAATCGCGCTTTAATACGTCTTGTGAAGTTGATTTATTTTGTTGGTGTGTCCACTGTCAAACAGGTATTGCGTAATGCAACGAAAGGGATGAGAACTGATGAAGATACATTGACTCGTCTGACTGTTACGAGGGTAGAAAAGGACTTGAAGGACGTTAAGGACTTTATCACAAAAGGAACAGTGGTTCTCTTGATCATTCTGTGGCCAACGAAACTTCTGGACACTACAAAGCCTTCCTAATGACTCTGTTAGGAATGAAGGATTACAACTTCAATTAAATACTTAATTACATGTGTGTGTGTGTATATATATATATATATATTATATCCAATAAATATAATCATTCGGTTTGTTTGTACTTCATTCCACTTAGCTGATCGAGTCTATATTCAATTTGGAGTTATGTATATTTGGTGTCATCACCTTATATATATATATATATATATGAAATATGAAATATGATGTGTCATATTTCCTAAGCATAACTTGTATTTAATATTGTACTGTTATCGAATAATAAGTCAACTTGAAGATTGGCCTATGACATTAAGCACATGACTCTACGCATTTGATCATTCATTGTTCAGGATTTATGATCCATACAAGTTCAAGCGTTAAATGGACGAAGCATATTAGACTGAATTGATCTCCTTTCAAATATTCTAAAATTTCTTCTTGTGAGCTTCATGCCAAACCTGAATACCTAATGTTTCTATCAACTAAATTCAATCACTTGCTTATTCAAGGCCTTGTAATTTGTTAATGTATCTTCCTTAATCTTTTTAAACAAAATTACAAAAATCTCTCTCTCTCTCGTTCTCTCTCTCTAATTCTTTTTAAATAAAAAACATAGATGGCAAACTTTTGTTTAAAAAAATAATAAAAGAACGTTTAATACCTACAATTTTCAGTGTTTTTTAAACCAAAAATCAAAAGAACAAAATGGCAGCTTTGGTCTTACCATATCCCATCGTTGACCTAAGTTCGACCAACATCAACTTCGATCTGACCTTGATCTACCATCGATCCAAGGGTGACCTTAACCTGTGACTACCTTGATCCAGTCTGTAGGGTCAACCATACACTAACTTCAATCTATCAGTTTGATCGTGACGCCGTTTTCAAATTTCAATATATAGTAACGAAATTGACATTACGAGATGACTAACTTCTTGCAATATCTTGGTAACTGTTAGCCAGAAATCGTGTCGTTCAACTTTTTTACCATTGTAAAAAAAAAAAAAGAACCAAAACCAAAAATCGTTGAAGTCCCATTGAACCAAAATCAGAGGATACCAATCCAACTAAGGCCTGCACAGTTCTCAAATTTCAATATACTATTGAGATTGATATTTGTGTTCGGAGTTGATCTAACATCTCACAATATCTTAGTAACTGTGAGCCAAAACCGTGCCATCCAACTTTCTTGGAAAATAGAAAAACAAAAAAAAAAAGGCCAAAAATCGTTGAAGTCCCATTGAGCCAAAACCAACAAATACCAATCGAAAGAATCGGGGCATATATAACATTGATGTAAATACGAGAGAGGACGTGGCGCTGAAAATGTTACGACATGGTGAACAGCATGCACTTAAAGGATGACATTTGAACAAATAAACGTTATCTTTGGTCTTGGCGCCAGAAGGTTGGAAAAATTACCACAGTTCAAAGTGTGAATAAATTTGACGGGTATTACATTTAACAACGTTAAATCTATCACACCACCATGTAAAGCAAAGCACATATCACAGGAAATCGATTTAACGGCAGTAGCTAGTTGACCGCCATCTAAACCCAATTGCATAACTACCATAGCAAGGAGTGGTTTTAACCATAATCTCAGTCATGAACAGTGTAAAACTTTCACATACTACAGTAAAAAAAAAACTGCTACAGCGTAAAACTCTAACGTGCTACAGTAAAAACAATTCTAAATAATAGTTCCTACCGCCATACTAAACACCCTAAGTTCTTTGGACCCTATTTTCATTTGGTTTTTATCTTGGTTTGAGTTTATTTAGTATTTTTACTATGAATTCTACTTGAATTAGAAATTTCTAAATAAGTTAGAATTGATTCGCTTATGTGTGTGTGTATATATATATATGTATATATCAATTCCCATCTGATTTTTATAATTATCAACTCTTGAAAGTTAGTTTGGTGTTCCCTAAAATAGAAAAAAAAAAAAATGTTAGTTTGGTGTTCCATTAAAAAAAAATAGTTTGGTGTTTATTTTAACAATTTGTACGTATTCTTCCTTTTATTTTTCTTTTTCAATCAAACAGTTGTCTTTTACTTTCTATTGTTGTTGTTGTTGTTATTTTGCAGATGACGTAGAAAACAAACTTTTGGAGTGCTATGTATTAGGTCTACATACGGCTAAAGTGATAGGTAATATTTTGAACAATTTTAGTGTCTAAATTTATCACTCTTAAGATTATTTAGTGCATTTTTAGGATTGCGAATGTATAAGACACACAAAAAAAAAAAAAAATCGAATAGAATATTAATTCCACAATTGATATATTTTTCACTAAAAATTCATATATCTTTCTTTTAATCATAAGAGAATTTACACTATTCTTTTCATCATGAGATTTGAGATGTTATTGAGTTGATGTTTTCTATGTTTGATGGTTACCAATATATTGGAGTGTTTTTGGTTTTTTTTTTTTTTTTTTTTTTTTTTTTTTGCGTCATGACTTTGTTGTTTTCTTTTTCTTTTTCTTTTTTGCACCCCCTACTTTTGAATCGGTTGATTTATATTATCACAAATTTGTGAAACAGATCCGAGTTGGATGTCAGCAAGCACAATGTCTAATGAATTAGGATGGGGGTTGAAGAGCTTTAAAAGTTTAGTTTAAATCACGCTGAAGGTGATAATCGCCTGAGATGTCAGTGCTTATAGTGTGAAAATTGAAAGACGATGAATGTAGATGTTGTTAGGGGGTACTTGTATTTTAATGGGATAGACCAAAGTTACCAAAAATGTGTGCTCATGGTAAAGAATAAAAAGTTAGCAGAGATACTCTAGGAGGACGAACACGTTCAGAATATGAGAGAGATTATCATGATCATCCAGTAGAGATGGTACAAGATGCTGAAGAACGGTTTGCTAATAATCCTCAAAAGTTTAAGAAATTAATACTAGACGTTGAGAAACCTCTCTGTTGTAACCAATTTTCTAAGTTAACTACACTGGCCAGGTTATATAATTTAAAAGCAAGAAGTAGTTGGAGTAACATAAGTTTCTCGGAATTACTTAGTTTGTTAAAAGATATGTTGCCAGAAGGTAATGAAATGGTTTCATCTGAATATGAAGCAAAGAAGAAATTATGTGCCTTAGGAATGAACTATTAAAAGATACACGTTTATCCAAACGATTGTATTTTATAAATGAATAAATAGAAAAATGAATCAATCTGCCCTCTTTGTAAGTAATCAAGAAGGAAGAAGAAGAAAAATTCAAAAGATGAATAGCTTGAAGGAATTTCGATGAAGGTATTATATTACATTCCACTAGTTCCACACTTCAAGCAATTATTCTGTAATCGAGAACATGCTAAAAATTTAAGATGGCATGCAATTGGGAGGATGGTAGATGGCTATCTTTGACATCCTGCAGATACACCAACGTGGAAGGTAATAGATCATAAGTTTCTAGATTTTAGAAAGGATACAAGAAATCATCGATTAGGTCTTTCCACACAGTTCTCTTAATAGTCGATACAATTGTTGGCTAGTAATACTTGTGATTTATGATGCTAACCTTCCCACTTCGTTGTGCATGAAAAAAAGTTCATGATGCTAACATTATCGATATCTAGACCTAAACAACCTCGGAATAATGTTGATGTGTATCTAACACCATTGATAGAAGATTTGAAAACACTTTGGAAAAGGGAAGAACGAGTATTTTACATTAAGAGAAGATTGTTATGGACAGTCGGTGATTCTCCTGCATATGGGAACTTAGCTGATTTGTGCAAGGATATTTCACATGTTTATTTTGTGCGGAGAATACATGTTCATTTCGATTGAAGCATGAGAAAAAACATGTTATTTGAGATATAGACGCTTTTTAGGTAAGGATCATTGTTATAGGAAGTATAAGCACATATTTTATGGTGGATAGGAATTTGAAAAAGCTCCACGTTTGTTGACCAGAATTGAGGTATTAAATAAAGTTAATAAATTAGTTCCAAATTCGATAATAGCAAGAAGTCTGGATCTCAATCAAATAAAAAGAGTAAGTGTAAATCTCGAGTAGAGGAAGGAGCTTTATCTAAAAATTATTGGAAGAAGAGATCAATATTTTTTGAGCTTAAATACTGGAAGTCATTTTTGGTACACCACAATCTTGATGTGATGCATTTTATGCGACAATATCGTAGGCACGTTGATTGATATCCTAAACAAAACTAAGGATGGGATTGCAGCTCGATTAGACCTTAAGATATGGGTTTAAGGACGAATTTGGCCCCAATAGTTGATGGCACTCGTGCATACATACCTCCTACATGTCAGACTTTGTTCAAGACAGAAAGGCAAAAAATATGCAGAATATTGACAGATACAAAGGTCCTAGAAGGATACTTAACAAATATTTGAAATCTTGTATCTATAACCTAATAGTGATTCTATACCTAACTCCATCATAGTAGAATCATTAGAACTTGGTCTAATTGGATTTATTGGATTGTTTCATCAATATGGTGGTGGATCAGAACCCCCTTTCAAATATAAAAGTCCTGGAGGATACTTAACAAATATTTGAAATCTTGTATCTATAACCTAATAGTGATTCTATACCTAACTCCATCATAAGGCATAAAATTTGAACCCCCACACCATTTTTTTTTTTTTTTCTTTCTAAAAAAGTGTATACAATAGTATTACATTTAATCATAAATATACAAGAAGCATCTAAATTATAAAATAAGAAAAGAAAATTACAAGAGTTCAAACTTAAACAGGAAGGAAAAATACATGAAAGGACCTAAACTTAATCATAAAAAAATACATTAATATAAAGTAAAGCACCTATAATTCACCAATTTAGACCATCATAGAATGAACTTAAATTATAAGATAACAACATAAAAATAATATAGAAGTTGATACTTAAAAATGGAAGGGGAAAAAAAGAAAGCACTTAAAACTCGCCGTTTTGGACTGGCATGAGATGAACAATAGCCATATAATCACTTTTTTTATATTTACAAGATACGATATATGATTTAACCGGTTATGGAAAACAAAAGAAAAAAAATAAAAGAGAAAATATATAGAAAAGGCACCAAAACGGTGCTTATAGGATTTTAAAATAAAAAAATAAAAACAAATATTTTATTGGCACTTTTATATATTTTTTTAGGATTGGGATTTTGGATTTTGGATGAATAATAAACACAATAATCTTTAAATTTGGGGATCAAAAAAGGGTGCATGCTTACTAGCTTTTGTAATTAATTGGAGAATAGTGACTTCATGAAAAGAACATGGGAGACTCTATACTCTATAGAAGAGCACCCCGTGGACGGCTGGAGAGGTTAATAATACTGTCTCAAATTCGTCTTGAAGTATTTAATCACATGTAATATGCAACATCTATTTATAGCTTGTTTGATTAATTGGTTTCCAACGGAAAGTTTAAATAGATATTTGAAATTGTTTGAATTTTGTGAGGGAGAAGAGGGTATGAACCCAAAATTTTTAGTTTAAAACCTTGGAAAGTTAATAGGGTATTTAAGAAGTGTGATTAGAACTGAAACTTTTAAACTGAAAACTATAGCATAGGAAAGCTTTGCACTGTAGCTCATTTTTCTTATTAGTGTAACATGTAAGAGCTTTACAGTATAGCAACTAAAAGTTTTGATTAAAACTAATTTTGTAAAACACCCGTTAAATTTTATGATCGCAATGAGAGACTTTATAAAAAGATGCCCTTAAAAAGTACTTCATATGTTTTTGTTGAACGTGCATAGACTTGCATAATTTATTGAAATTACCAATGCGCTTGGCAAACTAGTTTGAACTGATCAACTGAAACTGTCTATAATATAAAGCTCTTAACAGTTATAATATAAAACACAATCAAGTACATTGTAATTATTTTACATGTTACAATATTTGAACTTATTTTTTCAAATTCAAACCGTTTTGCCAAACATCTTAAAACATTTGTTTAAACGTACTCATCTTTGCAACTTAGGTAATTAGAACAACTATGATGGAGCTAATTAACCACTGGATTTCACTTTGCAATTTAGCTTTTCAGCAGCTGGTAGAGATCACGCTCAAAGTGTTTACCTAAATTATGCAACAGTGATAGGTCAAACCTCAGATAATAGCTGAAACTGGAAATTTTATGAACCTCCACTACAGAAGTTTGCAGTAATTTCTCATGCAGATGTACTATACAACATTTCATGATGAAGTCAATAAGGTTGAAAAGTTGTTTGAGATTCCAAAGTTTGAAAATCATATGTTCTAATGTTAGATTAAGATGCTACAAATTCTTCCAAAAAAAATGATCAAATTATTAGCTGGCAGGCTGTTGGCACTTGGCATAAATAATGTGCTAATAATTTAATAGAGATAATCATGCATTCATCGCATCATATCTTAAAACGTTCTATTTGCTCTAATTAAAATCCCTTGAAATTATAGCTTTTTGTATTTAATATGAATATTTTTGTAAAATTTCAAGCCGCTTATGTGATGAGAATGTGATTACCTCCGTTATTTATAAAAAATTCATCATCAATTGAACAGTTAGAGACCAAAATTCCAACATAACATAAATTCAAGGAATAATTTGCCCAAAAAAAAAAATCAAGTTATCACTGCAGAAGGGGTGGGGTTGTATTCTTAAAAAGCAAGGCAAAAGGGAAAATAAAATAAAATACGCCCCTCTTCTTCTGCCTAGACAAAGGTTCTAGAGAAACATAACAGAATTATCAACTGAAACTTCAGAAAGACACTGGACGGAAAGCAGGCTGCAGATGCATATGTAAATTAGGCACTTGGCAAAAGATTGTTGCTCTAACTTTGTCAGAACCCCATAACTCGGCCATAATATCCATAACAACACAGTTTCCGGAAAACTCAAATCATGCGCTACTACAATCAATTAACATTTTTATGTCCCAAAGCACATCCTCCGAGCAAATGAGAGTGCAAAAGAGGGACTGAGAGTTGAATTATGGGTTCTCTCTATGATAGGAACTCATATGGGCATTTTCCAATGGTGTTAAAGACTCCACGGACTTCAAGCTGCCTTGTAAGAATACTAACAGCCAAATGGGAAGACGTCCTCGCGTTGCGCTTCCCTTTTCGCGAGGTGGTTAGTAAGTGTCAATCTAAACAGAATGTAGTAGCCATGCAAAATACCAGTTGCTTCCTCTCATCACTTAAAAAAATAATAATAATAATAACCACCTTGCACAAGTTAGAATGTTCTCGCCCCAAACTGAATCGGAAAAGTGCTTCAATATACCCACTTTTTTTTTTTTGGATATGCCTGAAATCTTCCAAGGCCGCTTACTAGCAGACTCGACTTCAAAACCTGTACCCTAGCAGAACTCTCCAATATTTTCCCAGCAACGAGTATGACTTGAGACCCTAATATAACTCGCAAATAATTGATTGTAATAATCTACACCACCCAATCTTCAACCTCAAACCATATAGATACTTGGAATAGCAACTGAAAAAACTCATTGCTAGAAGAAGGGAAAAAAAGAGAAATTTTCATGTTGCTCGAGAAACTGGGATTGCAATATGCACTGTAGTCTGCTAAATAGCAACATAAAATCTACCCTCTAACTCAGATTTTTTATGCACGATATCAAAATGCAAAAATATAAGAAAGAAGCACCCAGCAGGCATGTGCGCAGAGTAAAAGATGTCATTGCCTATTCATTTGCTGTCTTCATTAGTGGGATCAGTTGCAACGTCAAATCCAGGAGGAATGAAAACAACATCATCCCAGTTCGATGCAGAACTTTCCTGCAATAATTTTTCATTTTCTTATTACTTTGTCCTTTATGCATTTCAATTGCAAGATGACAAAGGAAACAACTGAAAATTTGAAATGCTTGAAAAAGAACCAAAAAAGAAAATTTGCATATTTCGGTTTTCCTTGTCATAGGAAATAGGGACAATTATATGGACAAAGATTCTCACCTTCATCTTCTTGATTACATCCTCGAGAATGGCAACCTGTAATAGAAGGTACAAAAAAAAAATGTCTGCATGAGGACAGGCTCAGCAACAGCAACTGAGGGGCTGCTTAAATCCAAGTCCATACCTCAATCTCCCCTGGTTTGAAACCGGGGTTCATTCGGCCCTGATCACGAGAAGCCCTTAGCAATGATTTTTCCAAATCCTCCTTCAAAGAATTACAAAACACTGTCATCATAGTGCCACAAATAACTAGAGCAATTCATCTCAAGAAGGCTATTCTGAACTAACCTTCCTGAAAAATGCCGGACGGTAGCTCTTGTTTTGGCTCCTTAGGATCAAGCTCCTTGACTGTTCAAATGATTAGACAATTTATAACCTTAGCCTAGAAACTTGTGCAAGAAACAAGAAGCTAAGGATGGAGGTGATTGTCCAAGAAAGAAGACGACAAAAGACTACTGAAAAATTAGCTGGTATGATAGGACAAGGAAGCTCAAGGCACCTAAAAGTCCCCAAAAACAAACATCACGATTGGGCCTAAATCCCAGCAAAAAGAGTCGTTGCGATCAGATCTTAGGGCATAATGGGAATTTTATGATCAATACACCTTCCTTTTCTTCATCATTAGAAATCATGTCCCCCATGAGAAAAAGTAAAGGAAGGATGATCATCAGCAGGGAAGAAAATTGAAATGCCAAAATACAGGACTATGGTAATTTGCTGCCTATAACCTTTAAAGAAGGAAGACGTTAAATGGTAAATCCACATCTGACTCCACCACAAGGTGAAGTGTTTGAATCCTCCACCCCCAAGTTTAAAAAAAATAAAAAAATAAAAAGGACGACGTTAAATGGGAATTTTGCAACCAATACACTTTCACTTTCTTAAGACGTTAGAAATCATGTCCCCAATGAGCAAAAATAACAGAAAGGTGATCATCAGCAAGGCACAAGGAGAATCCATAAATTAGGGTCACATCAAAATCAAAATATGAGGAAGAAAGGAAAAGGAGCAAAAAGTGAACGCATTTACATATGTAAATATCATGGAAGTTTAGAAGAATGAATATTGAAAATTATCAACATTTTATTAAACTTAAAATATCAAATAACCAATTTTTCACTATTACATGCTTCCACTATGTCACCAATGTGCATGAAATGTAAGTTGCATCCACACTACACCTCAAATATCTAGAATGCATTTAACAAACAAGGATCCAAGCATGCTATATAAGATTAGAAAAAGAAGCAAGAACCTGGAAAACTGGGACACCAGGGAAGCAATCATCAGAAATACCAGCCTTTTCCCTCACCTGACAAAATAAGAAGATAAAAATAGTAGTTATTGATTTTCCTTGTTTCCTGCATACCTCTGCTGATTAACAAAGCATGTCAATTTGGAATAGAGAAAAATGATTTTGTTCTGTTAAAAGCGTCGTTAACAGAAACTATAAACGGTATCCAAAACAGAAGAAGTGTCCATTCTAATGGAATCCCAAGATATTTAATGGTGGGTAGAATTAAGGTTTCCTTCTCATCAGATTTAACAATAGAGGTGATTCAAGGCAATTCCAAGAGCACATTCGTCTTAAAGGCGCTCTTAAAATCGCTTTTTATTATTTGAAAGTATATCCATGCACATACAACGAGTGCATATAATCCCAATAAGACAAATGTATTTATGCAAGAAGATGCTCAAACTAGCAGCATTTGTTCTGTGTGCATGATTGAATGGCACTGGAAAGAACTGCTGGTTAACTAGCAGTGATTCTTGTTTTAACTAGCAATCTTTCCAGTGTAACTAAAGCCTGCATATTAAACGGGGCCTAACAGGGTTCATGAAAAAGCGCAACCACTTAAAAGAGACATATAATAAGAATATACAAATACTTTGAGTTTATAAGACAGACAACTAAGCTAACAACCCTTTTTTGGATAAGAAACTGAACTTTTATAAATGAATAAAAAGTTACAAGTTACACTAGAGGACAAGGTGTCCTCTAAACAAAAAGGAAGATGGGAACATAATAAAACGAAAACAAAGAAAGCTCAGTCACTGAAAACAAACAAAAGCGGAAACAAAACTAAGCTACTGTAATAGAGAGTCCCAATCCCTTTGCAAATCTGAAACGAAAAGACGGCAAATTCTTTGCTTTGAAAAGTCCATAAAGCTACCCAATATTTAATTCTATCCCAAAGTTCAGAACAGTCTCCCTCTGCCTCCTCAAATATATGATTGTTCCTTTCTAGCCACAGTGTTCAGCTAATGAACAAAACAGCCACGTTCCACAATCTAGCGCATTCCTTACTTCTTTCTCTTGTGAAATCACCCTCCAACAACTCCACAATGCTGCTCGGTACTACCTGTGAGATTTTAACTCTCCCAGGGTTTTATACCATAACTTCCGAAAAAACTGACAATGCAAAAACAAATGATCAGCTGTCTCATTATCCTTCTTACATAGAACGCACAAACCCGAACATAAATACGAAAATGGCCTCCTTCTTTACAACAATCATAAGTGTTCAGCTTTCTAAGAGCAAGTAACCAACTAAAAACCTGCACTTTAGTTGGAACGGAGATTTTCCAAATTAAAGAACACGGATAAAACTAATGGAATGGCTGATTATCTGTAAGAATATGAAAAAACAAATTACATGAAAACAATCCCGACCCCTCCTACTTCCATTCCCACCTATCTGAAATCCAATCACACACTCTCGTTCTTTCTAAACAAGACATCAATTCAACCAGCTCACCCAATTCCCTCTCGTTAGGATCCTTTCTTAAGTGTAATTCCAAGAGTATCATTGGCATCAATAAAATAAAAGGGAAATATTGAACTGTCATGAAGGGAGGACAAATGGAAAAGACTAAGAAATCAAGCAGAAAATGACACATTACCCGCCCACACATCCTCCCAAAATCTCATCCTTCTCCCATCTTCCATTTCACCTTGATTTGGTTCAAAAGCAGACCATATAAAGAATGAATGGCTTTCCAGGGACTTCTATATGTTATCCTTGAGCTCTCCCTTGCCGTCCATTCTCCAAATGTGGTGCCATACTTATGCTCAATTACTGTATGCCACAAAGAGTCATCCGCCTTTAGGCACCTCCAGCCACTTGGAAAGTAAGGCACGGTTTCTCAGCACCAAGTTCCCAATTCCCAGACCACCTTCCTTAGGCTTACAAACCTCTTCCCAAGCAACTAGATGAGCTCCTTTCTCCTCCTCACACCCACCCCACAAAAAATCCCCCATCAGCTTTTCAATCACTGTTGCAACACCTTTAGGAATATGGAAAATGGACGTAAAATAAACCGGTAATGAGGACAGCACTGATCTAATAAGAGTTAACCTTCCTCCTCGAATAAGAATGATCTTTTCCAACCATCTAGTCTCCTTGAAACCGTAATAACTACAGGCTTGCCAGAGCTCGATCTTAGAGGGTTTACCCCAAGTGGTAAACCCAGATATTTAATCGGCCAAGCACCCACCAAACAACCTGCAATACCGGCTAGCCTCTCAACCTCTTCAGGTTCAACATTGATTCCTCTCTAAACTTTCCCCTCAGTCTACCATGAATCATTACCGAATTAAAAACCGAACTCAAGCATCCACTAATCAAATTTCTGCACTTTGCCCCAAAGCCCTTCTTTTCTAATACAAAGTCAAGAAAATCCCAATCATTGTGGTCATAAGCCTTCTTAAAATCAATCTTGAATACCACACCTTCCTTTCCTCCAGCTCGGTAATCCTCCACCACCTCATTAGCAATGAGCTTGCAGAATTGTATTTGCCAAGACATTTTTCAACCTCGAGACAAGAACCTTAGAAACAATCTTGTATAAACTAGTTACTAGGCGTATCCACCTATAATCACAAGAATTAAATTTTTTAGGAACAAGAGCTATGAAGGTCTCGTTTGTTATTCCATTCATAATGGTATTTGAGTGAAGTTCCGCCAATACTTCCATCAACTCTGTCTTAACCATGTCCCAACAAGAATTATCAGCCAGAAAGATGTTTGAATTACATCACGTAATGAACCTTCTATTAGTATGTAAAACCTAAAATCTTAAGCTTTTGAGAGAAATAGTGAACTAACATGGTATCAGAACAAGATGTTTGAGTTTTGGTAAACTAACACATTCTAGCAATATAGCAAAACCATTAAAATCCTTAATAGTTCTATTTCTATAAAATTTCCAATCCTTTCAAAACGAAGGCGAAGAAGGGGGCATAAAAAGAACCATCCATTAACCACATGTCACCATCTAGTTCCCATGTTAGAAACTACTCCATCATGCAAACAAGAATAAAAAATGTATCAAAGAAATTATCAAATTTGCACCAGACCACATTCAGTAGAACCAAATCTACCAAAATGAATACACACATATCACACTTCAGTTTCTCACCTTAAGCGCATTCTTCACTTGAGATGTTTCGGGAATCAACCGGAACGACACTCCCTTAACTGTGAGTTGAAAAACCTATCATAAACCAATCAAACAATAAAAATCATCAGTCATAAAAAAGGGTTAATTTCACAAATGGTCCCTAAGGTTTATCGTTAGTCTCATCTTAGTCCTTGACATTTCAAAACTCCCACTTTGGTCCTTGATCTATTACTTTGTTTAGTTTTGGTCCCTCCTTTAATTAGGTGCTAAATATTTAACGAAAAACTTTTAAAATGTCCCATCCTTATATTTTTGGTCCTTAAAATGTTCTAATGGAAGGATCAAAAGTAAAATAACATAAGAGATAACAGACCAAACTGGAACATTTTAAAATTTTCTCGTTAAATATTTAACACCTAACTTATATAGGAACCAAAACTGAAACAAAGTAACAGATTCAGTACAAAAATGGGACTTTTGAAAAGTCAAGAACTAAATTGGGCCTGGGGGTAAACTCCAAAGGCCATCTATGAAATTGATCCAAAAAAAGGGCTCAATCCTACAAATTGTCCCCAAAACTTTACCCCCAAAACATCTCAAACTTAACATCAATTATCAATCTATTGTTCCGGTTTTAGCTCTTTCAGCAGGACAAATAATGCACGTAATGCTAACGGAAAATAATGCTTTGCTGACAGGCCACAGAATATGGACGTGATACTTGCAGAAAATAACACTATACTGACTAAACACGTCCACATTCTGCCTTATTTTTAACAACCAACTGACTGATCTAACACTGAAACAAACTGATAGAAGTTGGAACTTTTTTAAAGTCAGGTACTTAAAAAAAAAATCCCACACACACACACACATTTTCACCAAACAACTTAAAAGAAGTAGTGAGGCCATAACACACCTTATTTAGAGCCACAGCCACGACTTTAGAGCCATCTTGCATTCTGGGGTCCATACTCGCAATCTGGTCAAGAAGGGCCTCGGCGTCCTCTTTCCTAAAACAAAACAGCCCAAGTGACTTCCCGGAAGAAGCTCCGGAGACCAACACGAATTCCTCAGAAGCATTGCTCAGCGCGTAGACGGGAACGCCCGCCAGTCGCTCCTCGATTGCCTCCGTCGACATTCCGGCTCTCGAGCCGCGAACCCGAGAATTTCTTGGGATGCTGGGGATGTTGTTTGTTGGGGTAATTCGAGCCCAAACTGGGTTTTTGTCCGACCCATTGGAAGGCTGTTCGAAGAAAGGGAAATTGGGGTTCAGAGCTTGTTTGGCGCCGCTTTGGAGGTGGGAGAGAGTGGATTGGAGGTGGGTTTTGGTGTTAAGGGAGATTTGGTGGAAGAGAGAAGAGCAGTTGTGTTGGAAGGCGGTGAAGGCTTCTTGGAGGTTGAATTGGGCTTGTTTGGGAGGTGGGAAAGTTGTGGGAGTTTTATCGGAATTAGTGAAGTTCATTTTTTTGTCCTTTTGTTTATTGGTGAAACAGAGGGGAAATGGAGGACGAGGGGTTTTTTTTTTGGTTTAAAAGAGGTTTTGGGTTTTAGGAGGAAGAAGATTATGTGAAACTGAAGTGAAGACGACGATGCTCTGGGGTTTGGGAAGTGCAAGTGCAGACATGTGGGGCCCGGACTTTGCTTATCTGGGTCCAATAAAGAAGAGTCTAATAAACTTTTTTTTTTAAAATGAATTCATTATTTTAATATAAAAAAATTACCGACTCAGTCGTGACCACCCGTTTAAGGAGAGTTTGACCTTAATCACTGACAGGATTCACCAACAATAACGAATGAAATATGGGGATAAATTTTAAGTAATGAGACACAAAAAGAAAAGAATAGCTCATGCTAAAACTAGAGCTCAACCAGACCCGTTACAAAACATCATAATAGTCAATAAATTAAACCAGCAGATAAACCCCTTGTTTGACATTGTGGTGGGAACCAAACTCAGTTATAAACAGTGTAAAACTCTCACATACTACAGTAACAATTTAAAAAATTGCTACAGTATAAAGCTTTCACATGCTACAGTAAAAGTGGTTCCCACCATCGGTTCCCACCACCTTCCAAACACCCCCAAAATCATGCTCTCCTCTTTGAGGGCACACATGACATGGCAAAGACTAAGGTCTACTAAAATATCAATACACTTTTCACTAATTACAAGATGGTGTGACAAACAAATTAAAACCAAACGTAGGAGGATTATCTCCATTATCACATCAACAGCGTCAATGCACATAAAAATCACATGTTACGGATGGGATAGAACCCGTTGCGTTTATTCTAAGAAGACAAATACAAAACCCAAATAAAAACAACACCACAGCAAAAAGGGGCACGTTGCCTCTACAAAACTTTTTTTCTACGTAAATACGTTTCTTTTTGTTTCTTTTTTTTGAAGAGCATAATTATGCATTTTTTTTAATTGGATCTAAATCCTACAGTGAAAAAGATACAAACTCGTCTTTAATTTAACTTTGTATTTGACAAAACAGTTTAAATTCATGAGTTTTAATTGTTTACAGTATAAAGCTCTCATATACTATAAAGCTCTCTCACATATACTATATTATTTGAACTCTTTTTTGTTGTTCAATCTCATTTGCCACACAACATATAAATAAGCCTATACACTCAAAAAGGCCAGGTGCTTCATTGCTATCGAGAGGGGGTCGTTGATGTCCTCTGATCACGATGGTTAGTGGTGACCCACACTCAAGTTGCAACAAAGATGAAGGTTGCCCCTATTGCAATAGATGTGGTCATTGCATCTCAACAGAATGTGGATCATTGTGCCCATATTGCGATTCCTTCATAACGAAGTCACAAAAGTGATCACTAAATTGTTGCAACATGGTCGCAACCTAGTTGCGATTTTGATCGTGACGGGGATCACGACTTTCGTTGCGATTCCGTTGCAACAAAGCTTTTTGCCATCCACCATCGTCAACATAGGGCCTAAAACTTTTTGGTGAACACTGTCAAAATTATCTTTAAATCATGTTTAGTTGTTTTTTTGAGAGATTGTTTGGACGGTGGGAACAAGTTATATTGTTGAATTTTGTTATCGTATTTTATATTTTATTGTTCTGTTGAGTAAATAATCCCTAAAAATGAACAAAAAAAAAAGACTCTCAATTACTTTTATGTTTCTTCAGTAAAATTGGTTTTATTTTTTAAAAAAATCATTTTTATTGTTGAGTAACCGAGGAATTCTCAAGTTGGTTACTAGGCCCATAGATGCCCAAGACAGATCACAACCCATATTGTCATGGTGATGTCCCAAAAAGCATGTCTACGGAATAATGCCCGAGAAGGATTAAAATAATCAAACCGTGTTTTATATTCAAATTAAAGATCTTCAAGACGAAGAAAAACAGTCAGTCTTATCAAAATCTACAAAATTTAAGTATTTAGAAGAGATAAATCTTATAAGAGATTATAGAGATGTCACTAAGCCAATTAGGTAGGGGATTATTATGTATTCAAATATTAAATTGTACTTAAAGGATTAGGCTATGGTCGACCCTAGAAATATATAAAAAGATGCTAGCTCTAGAAAGCAGCCTAAGTCCAATTCTTGGCGCAAACTTATTGTAAATAGCTTTCTTATAATTAAATCTCCATGCCCAAGAAAACTTAAAGTGGACGTGACCTTCAATTGAGGTGAACCATTATAAATACTTGTGTGTTCTTGCTATTGTTTTCTTTTACTGTTTACTTACTTTATTCGTGAGTGATTATCTCAGTGAGAAATTAGAAATATCCTTGTTAGACAAGTTTCATCCGTGGCAATTTTAATTTCCAAAACAAAACTGCAAACAAACATTACTTTCAAACTATTTTTTAATAACCTTGTTGGGAAACATGAAAAAAAAAAAAAAAAAAGATCAATGAGGGCCTAAAAATATGAATACAATGTCTATTTCGTCAATTTCCTCTCTGATTTGTTCCTCTACTTTTTTTGTGCCTTCTTTTCGTTTTAAATCCCTTATTCTCTCTTTGTTTTGATTTGATGTGTGCTGCATTTGATACTCATTTTCCTTTCCTTGAAACACTTTTTTTCTTTCCCCGGTCCTCTTACTTTTGTGGCTTCATGAACTGGTGAAATTTGGTGTCTATTCCAATGCATTGTGTGGTTTGGATTGGCTGTAGTTGAGAGATTCTTGAAATTGTGATTTTTGTTGCAGTAATTGTACGGACTTGAAAAGGAAGTGGGTGTAGTAGTGAAAAAGCCTTTTTCCTATCCTTTTAATATTAAGCCTCAATTAAAGCCGATAAATAGTATAAAGCTCTTAATAGCTACAGTGAAAAACAAAACATTGCTACAATATAAAGCGCTCACATATTACAATTTTCAAACCAATATTTTTAATTCCAACCACTCTCTCAAACACCCTATAAGAGATGAATCAAGTAAAATGTCCCTTTTTATATTATATTGAAAAAAACCAAATCTTCTTCCTCCAGAATTTGAAAGTTTCGTTGAACACTAAGGTAAGTTCCTTTTAGTAGTAGAACAAGATTTTATTGATAGTATTATTGAACAAGCACCATATTTTAAAACTTAATAGGTGTTTCTCTTATTTCCTATTTTTTTTATCCAAATTCCATCTTAGCATTGTATTGGTCCACCAAGATCAAGGAAAAACAATGTAGCTTGTTCAAATCCCATTGATTCCCGGTCTAGCACAGAACTCTTTTGGTCTTAAGAGTGTTGAAGAAAATTTGTTTATCGAATCATATTTCAAATCTTTTGTGATAGTATTTTTTCTCACAAAAATTTATATCGTGTTTGGTAAACTTAGTTTCAACTTATTAGTTCTAACTTAAACAACGTAAAAATCTCATATGCAATAGCATAAAGTAAAAGTATACTACAGTGTAAAGCTCTAAATGCTATAGTACTTTTAGTTCTAACTCTCATTTCTAACTTAATTCCCAAGCACCCCATTAAATTTTTTATCAAACCTATAAACCAAATTGGCTTATCAAACTCAATTCAAATTGAAAACACAACTTGAATTACGGACAAAATTTCTTTACCAAACATTTATTTGAATGAATCTTACAATTTGGATCGCTCAAATTTGCTTCCAATCATCAAACAATATGACCTTTAAAGTTACAAATTTTAGTACATGACCCTTGGGACGACCTGTATTTGTGGAAATATTGTTAAGAAAGTGCGCCCTGAAACTGAATTTCACTCTGTACACTTTTTGTCACTCATATGCACATGGAGGACACTTTGGATCAAAGAGAACCACACATAAAGCCCTTGATTGTTGTATCCATTGGCCGTCGTTGTTTTAAGCACTCATACCTCTTCTACAAGTCATATGATCATTGTCAAGGGTGGTAGGTAATATAGGTGCTTGAAATCAAATGCCACTGACCCCTATTTTTGTTATTGAAATCTTTGATGTTTGGGACATTGATTTCATGGGACATTTTCCCTCTTCTTTTGGTAATTTTTATATTATACTTACAATTAATTATGTGTTGAAATGGGTGGAAGCAAAAGCCACCAAGGTTGATGATTCTTAAATTATTGTAGATTTTGTAAAGTCTAACATCTTTGTAAGATTTGGAACACTGAAAGCAATGATCAACAATAGAGGTACACATTTTTACAACAGATCAATCGAAGCTCTGTGAAGAAAATACAGCATCACACACAGAGTCTCCACTACATACCATCCATAAACTAGTGGACAAGCTGAAGTATCCAACCAAGAAGTAAAATCTATTCTTGAAAAGACGGTTAACCCGAATTGGAAAGATCGGAGTCTACGACCCGATGATGCATTTTGGGCATATAGGATAGCATACAAGACACCCATTGAAATGTCCCCTTATCGGTTGGTGTACGGTAAGCCATGTCATCTTTTAGTTGAGCTAGAACATAGAGCATTTTAAGGTGTGAAGCAATGCAACATGGAGATGGAGATGGAGATGGAGATCACGGGACAACAAAGGAAGCTTCAACTGCAAGAGCTAGAGGAAATTCAGAATGATGCTTATGAGAGCTCAAAAATTTACAAGGAAAAAACTAAGGCCTTTCATGACAAGATGATCTCCTGCAAGACTTTTTGTTGTGGGACAGAAAGTTCTTTTATTCCATGCACGTCTTAAGTTGTTTTTAGGTAAGTTGTGTTCTTGTAAGGTTGGACCATTTGTTGTTACTAATGTCTTTTCTCATAGTGCAGTTGAAATACAAAGCATGAAGATAGCAAGCACATTTAATGTGAATGGACATTGCTTGAAGCCATACTATGAGGGATTTATGACACATAATGTAGAGGTGGCACCACTCGATGAGCCAGCCTACCTTCATGAATGACGCAAGTCTGCGTCAGGCTGAGGACACTAAACCAAGTCTTATTGGGAGGCTGCCCAACAGATGGTAAGCACGCCATAATAGATATGATTTCTCTTACACTCCTCTATTCTATCTTTTTATTTTGTCTATGCATTTTTGTATTTTCTTGTATGAAATAAAAGTGAAAACGTCAAACCTTCTTCGATCAATTAAGTCCTCTCCACTTAATATTCTTTTTATTGTTAAACATTAAGGACAATGTTCAATTTAAGTTTGGGGGTACTTAATATTCTTTTTATTGCTAAACATTGATAATAATGTTTAGTTTAAGTTTGGAGGGATGACACAAAAAAAAAATTGAAATTTTTTAACAAAATTTTCTACCCTTTTGTTTCTTTTAGTTTTATTTTTTTGTTTAAAATTTAAACTTGTATGTTGAGTTGATGTCTAAGGCCAATGATAGAACCTGTTTTAAAATGTGTATAACTCCTGAAAAATGAAAAACATTGTGTCTGTGTGTGCTTGATTCATTTATTGGCTCTACTCTGCTTAGATTTCTTTGAACACTTAAATGCACATAACCATGATCACTTAGTTGTTTGCAAGCTTGGAGAATGTTTATGTCAATTTAGCAACTTTCAAATGATCTCACAAATTCTAGAGCTCGTCTGATTATCTTTCAAGGCGAAATCCTAAGCTACATGATATTAAGGATATAATTTAGGCCATCTTTGGACCTTTTGAGCTTTTCTGAGCTTACCATGTGATACACAATTTATCCTTAGTCACCTCGTTGAGCTTTATTTTGTCATTTACTTTGTCATATACAAATTATAACTTCGTTGTTATTTATTTTCTATCCTGTTTAACCCTTCACCCATAAGCATGTTGGTCATTCTGTGACATATTTTGGAAGTTTATTATCCTTGTACCTGGGAGAAAGGGTGGTATTGTGATATATTGTTTGGTACCATTATTTTTATTGTGGTTCATGATAGTAAAAAAAAATAAACAAAAAAAAAAGAATGAAAAATGAATACATGTGGATGACAAAAGAAGGAAAAGTTCAAGTTTTGGGGTGTTTCGTATTTGGGATAATGATTTGTTCTCGGTAGAAGATATGTGAACAAATGAATATGTTTATGAGTGATTTGAACCTCACTTATATCCAAATATCCTACCTCTTACCCAAGCCATATATTACAAGCTTTATAAAGTCCTAATCATCCTTAAATGTTTTGTTGCCTACATTGGTGGAGAAAGATATGAAAGACAAGCCTATGGAGCACCAATTTCCTCACCTAGAGCTACTTCAACCACTGATTTGCATAAACTAATCCGGGCTATAGCAGTTAAGCATAATCGGTTATTCACAAACACATTTAGAGGGTCTAAGTAAGATAGAGTCAGCATTTGAATTGAACTCTACACATTCATTATGTTTTGAGTTTTTCTTGAGCTATGTAAGTTGTGAAAATATCGAGGCCTCTAAATTCATCAACTCATCACTTGTTTGTTCTTGTGTGTTTTCAGTTTTAGTTTTTCTTTTTCTTTTGCTTGAAGAGAAAAAAAAAAAGGCTAAGTTTGGGGGTATTTTAATAACACGTAAAAATGTACATGTTCATTAGTTTAAAATAATTTGTTTAACATTTTAGTTGTTATTAAAACCTCTAATTAAGCATTTCTGTGTACTTCTAGCATTTAAGTTGATTTCTAGAAAATATGTTTAATTTCATGTTTCTAGTATTTAATTATATTTTTGGTAATTTCTAGAAATGTTTTTAAGTATTAGTAATTTTATTTTTTGTAAAATATATTTTAAATAGCAAATTTAATTAAGTTTGATTTTGATTTTGATTTTGATTTTAATATTTATTTTGACTTTAAATTTTGTTTTTAGTTTAGTTTGCATTAAATGTATGTTTGCTTATTTTTAGTAATTCTTATTTTGTAAAGAATAAATTTTTTTTGGGCTAACTTGTGTGAATATTTGAACCAGAAGCAAAAATAAAAGAAAAAAATAATTAGAAAACCAACTTTGGGGTAAAAGAATTAATTTGGACAAGTAGGGATAAGCTACTTTTGAGCCACCTAAAGATAAGCCAAGCTGACAACTAAGCCGCGCCAAGCCACGTCCAAGGATGTGCTTGAACCCGAGTCGAGACTAAGCCGCGACAAGGGGGCCCACCCATGTGGGCTATCAATGCAGCCCTTGATTCGTTGTGGGTGAGTGCTTCAACGCCCGCAATCTCAAGTGTCTAAGAGCATAAACAAAGACCTTATCGATGGTAGAGAATATCCTAAGCTCGCTCCTCAGCTCCAGCCAAACGATGGAGCCAAATTCCACACAACCAACGCCCGGATTCATGCTATTTCTTCCTCCCATGAGCTGCAAAGCATTGAATCATGAACCCAAATTTGCCCAACTAACCCCTGCCAAGATGACGTCCCTCTTACTGTCCTACCGAGCAAGTTACAATTGCCAGGCAAAACGCCGCTGACGTCTTGAGGACAAGTACCTAAGAAGCCAGGCGATTGACGGGGGAGCCATCATTGCCTAGTTTTGAGGACTCTTCTGATGGTTCCCTCTATTTAGGGTGGCCCGTAGCCGATGAAGAACTTGAAGATGTGATTAAGCAACTTTACCTGCCAGGCCAACTCTAAATCGAAGGTTTGACCCTAAGGATTTTTTTTTTTTTGCCGACGTCACCTTCACTTGTGTTTTTTCTTCTTTTGTAGATATTTCGTCCAGGGAGCTATCCAGGTAGGAGAGGCAGTGGCAGATAAAGGACATTCGTCATCAGACCAAAGGGAATGAGACTGCTAGGTCGAAGAGGAGGAAGACCAAGAAGGCCAAGTAGCCCCCAACAGTCAACCCTTCAAGCATTCCGCCTTTGCTACCAACGAGACATAGGGCCTCAACAAGCTGAGATGATGGCACTTCACCCCATCATGCAGTTGTTTTGCCACCACCAACCAACCCGCCGAGAAGGTGTCGTCGGATGCGCCCACATGTGGTCAAGTTCCTGGAGGATTCCTTGCTCGATGAAGACTTCTTCTTATCGGTTAGGAACCAGTCCTACCAGGACTGCTACAGCATAGCCTTTCAGCAAATCATCTAAGTAGGTTTGGTCTAAAGTCCCGAGCTTTTCAATACTTTGTATTTTCATCTTCTTTCCCTAACTCCATCCTCTTGTAGGCAGTGCAACTCCAAAGCTCGCCGATCTCAGGGCCGAGCATCAAATGAACATTGAGCGAGAAAAAGCTGAGAAGGCCACCAAGGAGAAGAAGGAGGTGGAGAAAATGTTCGAGAGAGCATGACCGAGGTTGCTTGAGTGAAGGCATCACTGGAGGCTAATGTTGGTCGGGCATAAGAGGAGGCCTGGAAGACTCGGGAGGAAACTTGATAGGCCCAGCCAACCTCCTCATGGAACAAAAGAAGGTCCGAGCAACAAAGGACGAGTATGATCAATTCTTATAAAACGAGCTGCTCGGGAGGTTGACCTAGGTGGTAAAGGAGTTCAAGCAGTCTGGCAAGTTTGCTGACCAGTACTATCTCAGGATGAAGGACCCATAGGAGCACTTGCTGGAGAAGCATCCCAAGGCCGCCGCCATGGACTGGTCCTTAATTGTGGACCCTAAGGTGGGAGAGGACGAGGTGGCGGGCGAGGAGACCCCTACGCCAACTAAGCAGGGCGACGGCAAGCAAGCGGTTGTTGACTTGGATGCCAAGGATAACGCCCAGCCTTGATGGAGCAATAATTCTTTTCCCCTTTTCCTTGTCCTTGATTTTTTTTTTAATGCCTGGGTTTGGGAGGTGCCTAGTTACCTATACCTCCTCTAGACATCTTTAATGACATTTAGACTTTTTCCAAGTTAAGATCTTTTTGAATTCAAACTCTATTTTACATTTTACTTTATTTTCATTTTATATTATATTTTTTGCTTTTGGGGCCAACCAGGAACTTGTCCATTTTTTGACCAAGCGGGAGTTGTTTGTCCAGCTTGGGCCTTTTTTTTAGGACTTTCCGTCTAGCTCGAGCGGGCTATGGTAGTGCATGCATAGTACCCTAGTGCCCCCTGAGACTTGCTGAGTCCTTTAAGACTTATGCAAGTCTATTTATGGTCAAAAGGTGTGTTTCCCATGTCATCACCAGTGTTCGATGTGACTATTGATCAAATAGTCCACGATGCAATCGAACTAGTGGACTGGTGTTTCAAGTCCACTTGAATTCACTGACTATTGATGGAGCCCTAATTCTTTTCCCCTTTTCCTTGTCCTTGATTTTTTTTTTAATGCCTGGGTTTGGGAGGTGCCTGGTTACCTATACCTCCTCTAGACATCTTTAATGACATTTAGACTTTTTCCAAGTTAAGATCTTTTTGAATTCAAACTCTATTTTGCATTTTACTTTATTTTCATTTTATATTATATTTTTTGCTTTTGGGGCCAACCAGGAACTTGTCCATTTTTTGACCAAGCGGGAGTTGTTTGTCCAGCTTGGGCCTTTTTTTTGGGACTTTCCGTCTAGTTCGAGCGGGCTATGGCAGTGCATGCATAGTACCCTAGTGCCCCCTAAGACTTGCTGAGTCCTTTAAGACTTATGCAAGTCTATTTATGGTCGAAAGGTGTGTTTCCCATGTCATCACCAGTGTTCGATGTGACTATTGATCAAATAGTCCACGATGCAATCGAACTGGTGGACTGGTGTTTCAAGTCCACTTGTGGTCGGGTGTACACCAACTAGCCCCCCAGTTAGGAGTTAAACAGTCCACCTTGTTAGGAGTGTCCTTTTCTAGGGTTTGAATTACACAGAGGAACTCTTTGAATTGTACTCTCATTGATGTGTTTAATACATTTTTCTACTCTATTTTGAAAATTTTTAGTTACAAAAAAGAATGCTAGGGCTAGAGGTCAAAAAAGGTGTTTTGGCTCCTGTCAACAGTAAAAATTCTTTAGGAGCTCAACATTCCACAGGTGGGCGAGCACATTCCCTTCTCTATCAAAAATCTTATACGTGCCTGGCCAAATGATACCAACCACTCTAAACAGGCTATCCCATTTAGGTCCAAAAGAACCAAGCTTGGGATGTTGAATGGTCACCTTCTTCAAAACTAGATCACCAACTTTGAAACTTCTTGGCTGTACCTACTTGTTGTAGTATCGGGCAACAACTTGATTCCGAGCAACAATGCGGATGAAAACGGTGTCTCTTTTTTCTTCTAGGAGATCGAGCTCGGACATCATTAGGTTGATGTTTCATTGCTCGTTGTAGTGTTTAAACTCTTAAGCTCGGCAAGCCAATGTCTGTCAAAATTATAGCCTTGGCCCTATAAATTAGGGAGAATAGAGTCTCTCCCTATTGTCCGAGCAATGGTGTGATAGGCCTAGAGCACTTTCGAGAACTCATCGATCTAGGAGCCTCGGTGCCCTTGAGGCCTTCCAGTTTCTTCTTAAGATTGTCCTTGATGGTCTTAATGACTACCTCAACTTGCCCGTTGCTTTAGGGGTAGTCCGGTGAGGAGAACACTTTCTTGATGCCAAGCTGCTTACACATTCTGAAGAGGTTAGCTGCTTTGAATTGTTTAGCGTTATCGGTGACTATGGTGTGTGAGATGCCATACTAGCAGATTATATTCTTCCAAATGAAGTTGGTGCACCTAGCTTTAGTCATGTTGGTATAGGGCTCGACCTCTACCCATTTAGTGAGGGAATCGATGGCCACTATATAGTATTTAAATTATAATTGGGCCATACGTAGAGGACTGATTAAATTAATGGCCCATTTGGCAAACTGCTAGGCAAATACCATGGAGTCGAGTGTTTAGGCATGGCGCCTGATTACAGGGGCAAATTGCTGGCCTTTGAGGCACTTGTGTATATATTCCTTATAGTATTGGTCCATGGTCGGCCAGTAGTAGCCCTAACGGAGGCAGTTAAAGGATAGGAACGTCCCCTGCATGATTGCCGCACAACCTGCTATGTATTTTATTTATAAGGTACCGTGTTTCTTGAGGTCCAACATATCTTTGATAAGGTGTGGTGTAGCCGCGTCTATAGAGTTTTGCCTCGATCATCGAATGCCAGGCCGAGTTATTGCAAACTCGTTAGGCAGTTTAGCTATGGTTAGTATCAGATGATCGGATCCATCCAAGTTCTGGTCTGGTCATTGGCTGTGTTCATTAGTTCTTTTCTGATGCTCAGCTCAGCTAGCTTCTCGGTTGGAATTGACGTTAGGTTGTTGTCTTCTAAGCCCGAGGCTAGTAGAGTAAGTGTGTCGACCTTAGTGTTTTCCTCCCTTGGGATCTAAACAAAGAAGTAACTCTTGAATTGTCCGAGCAAGGCTTTAACTTCACTTAGGTACACGGCCATGGACTCGCTCCGAGCCTGAAAGCCGTCGATCACCTATTAAATAATGAGCATCGAATCACTGTGAATGCGGATGCAATCCACCAGAAAGTCATGCACGATTCTAAGGCCGACTATCAAGGCTTCATATTTGTCCTCATTGTTTGGGGCCTTGAAATCAGAATGAAGTGTAGAGCTTGTCTTGTAGCTATCTAGACTGGTGAGGATAAGATCAATGCCCGACCCATGCATGCTCGAGGATCCGTCGACAAATAGTTTCCATTTGGGTTCAAGCTCGGTCGCGCTACTGTTGGGTGAGTCATGATCTTTGACAGGTGCCTTCTTGGCTGAAGGAGTGGCCTGTCCGGTATCCGTGAACTCTGCTATGAAGTTGGCCAAAGCTTACGCTTTTATGGCTATTGGGGGCATCAAATGTATGTTGAATTCTCCAAGCTCTATAGACCACTTCGCCATTTGACTAGAAATATTTGGATTTTGAAGGATATGGCGTAATGGATAATTGGTCGGGCCCCAAATCATGTGCTCTTAGAAGTACGGTTGGAGCTTCTAAGCAGAGGTAATGAGGGCAAATGTTAACTTTTCCAATGGAGGATACTTCTCCTTGGCCCCTAGAAGGCTTTGCTGATGTAGTAAACTAGTTTCTGGACATTCTCTTCTTCTCAGATGAGGACTGAGCTAACCGCCTTCTCGGACACGGCCAGGTAGGCAGAAAGTATCTCTCCCGGTAGAGGTTTGGATAGGAATGGTGGTGTGGCCAAGTATTTTTTGAGATTTTGGAGCACTTTCTCACAGTCCCTACTCCATTCAAACCTCCCCTTGAATGCTTAAAAAAAGGCTGGCAGTTGTCAGTGGACTGTGAGACGAATAGGGATAGTGTGATGACTATGCCGTTCAGCTTTTGGACTTTCTTGACTATTCAAGGAGAGTGCATGTTTACCACATCTTGGGCTTTGACAAGGTTGAGTTCAATGCCGCAATGGTTGACCATGAATCTGAGGAACTTGCCGAACTCTACTCCAAACGTGCACTTGGTGAGGTTAAGTTTCATGTTGTATTCTCGAAGCATGTCGAAGCTATCTCGGAGGTCTGCAATGCGATTAGTTACTCGAATTGACTTGATGAGCATGTCATCAACATACACCTCTATAGTCTTCCTAATCTGCTGAGCAAACATCTTATTCATCAGGCGCTAGTAAGTGGCGCTGGCATTCTTCAAACCAAATGGCATGACCACGTAACAGAACAACCCATGTCTGTGGTGAACACGGTCTTCACTTGATCTTCCTTGGCCATCTTGATCTGATTGTAGCTGGAGTAGGTGTTCATAAAGCTCAACAGCTCATGCCTAGCATTCGTGTCTACTAACTAGTCGATCTGAGGTAGTGGAAAGTGGTCCTTCGAGTAGGCTTTGTTTAGGTCGGTAAAATAGATACAGACTCGCCACTTCTTATTGGCCTTTTTGACTAAGACCATGTTTGCCAACCATTTTAAATATGTAACTTCTTAGATGAATCCAGCCTTCAGGAGCTTTTAAACTTCCTCATTGATGGCAACATACCTCTCTAGATTTAATGCTCTTTTCTTTTGGATGACCGGCTTGTGTCCAAGACAAAGGTTTAGATGATGACTGATGACACTCAGGTCGATCCTGGGCATATCTTCATGGGACCAAGCTAACACATCTTGATATTCTGTTAGAAACTTCTCCCAATCTGCCCAGATCTCAGGCTTTAGCTGGGATCCGAGCTGGACCATTCGGTCGGGGTGTTTAAGGTTTAGGTGATATGGCACCAGGTCTTTTGTAGACGTGGCTGCACATGTTCTGTCACACCCCAGAGTACAAGAGGTGACATGGCAGATTACTTAAATTAATTAAAAAGTGAATTTAATTAAAATCAAGAGTTTAGGGGTTAAATTAAATATAAAAATATGAAGGTTTCAAAAAAAGACCATTTTGTAAAAGAATTCAAGATCTTTGAACAGATAAATTCATTGAGTAAGAAATAAGTAATAAATATAGCGAGTATGGGTCCCACTAACCCACAACTTGTGCACACACATTATACTGACAATATAATAATACAACTATAGTCCAAGCACAAAGAAAATTAATACATTACATGCCTTGTTCAATAGTCTACTAGTCCTTCTACTGCTCCTGAGTTCTGTCCGTTGAGTCCTCTCTAAACCTAAGTGGGAATCCACCTAGAGGGGGGAAATTTAAAAAATAAATAAAATGTGAGCGAAATGCTCAATAGGACTATATTTTAATAAATCATTTAATTTAAAGAGAAATCTCACTATTCAGGGAATTATTTAAAAGAAACCTTGAATAAATAAATTTAAATAAAACCGTTCTTACCCAAAACAGTTTATTTAGTCAACCAGAAACATCATTCTCTTTTCCTAGGTAAACTACATGAATATCACCACCGTAGTGGCCTAGCTGGGTTTTGGGACCTGCTCTCAAGGTCGATCGTTACACGACCCGATCTCTGATATGGCATCATGCCCTTATATTTATTTATAACATTATTCAAAATCCATTTACCAGATACTTTTATTATTATTCATTATGAAGTTCATTTTGGACCACAGTTCAAAGAAACATAACCGATAAATCTCATTTTCAATCAACCATTGAAAACATTTTTATAAAAACCCTTTTCAAAGCCAAATCATTATGAAACTGGGCTACCAAAGAAAGGATAGAAGCCCTACCTCGACATTCGTGCTGATGCCCTACACCGTAATCCTGGTCCGCTATACATTAGCTCCGGGGAACCACGAATGATCCTAGATACACACTAAGTCGATCAATATCTAGTTTGAGACATTCTATTTTACTAAACCATTTCATGATGTCCTAGTGTGCCATTTGTATCTTTAAAATTATTTTACAATGTTGAAATTTCAATCGGGGTTCAAAACAGTGAAAACGGATGAAAATTATAAAATTTTACCCTACTTCGGCCGGCCGAACGGTGCAGTTCAGCTTGCCGGATGACAAGTCCGGTCGGCCGAACATTTTCCAAGTTCGGCCTGCCGAACTAGAAAAACCCAGAATTTCCAGCCACGGGTTTTGGTTCTCCCAAAACTCAAATCTTGATTTTAACTTGTTTTTCTCAAATCCCAGACATAGAAAACAATCATAGATGATAGAAAAACATAATATAACACTTTTGAACTCATTTAAACAAGATTTAAACACAAAATCCCAAAAATCCAAAAATGGGAGAAAAATGAAAAAAAATGAAAAATCTTGAATCGAATATGTTTTTCTTCAATCCAAGCTTAGATTCTAGGTGTTCTAAGTTCCTTTAACTCAAATCAAGGGTTTTCTAAGCTCAAACAAACTTAGATTTCAAAAATGCATGAAAATTGAAAATTTTGAAAAAGTTTAGAAATTTCAAAACTAACCTCGAATCGAAGCTTTAAATCACGTTCTTGGTTGCCAAATCACGTCCCTGAGCTTCCTACTCGCTAACCCGAAGCTTGGATTCGAATTTTGATTCAAAAATTTGAGAGAAAAATGAGAGAGGAAGAGAGAGACCGAGAGGGAGAGTGAGAAAAGGAGTCTCACGGGGGCAGAGAGAGAGAATGAGAGAAATAGTGAGAGAGAGATTAAATAGAGATAAATAGTGAGAGAGAGAGAGATTAAATAGAGAGAAATAGTGGACGATTTTACTGTGCGAAAACTATGTACCGTCCACAGTTTTGTAAAACCAAATATATTTAACATTTAACAAACTGTTTTGTTTTAAAAACGCAAAATAACATTTTGAAATAATAAGGAATCATTAGAATTCATTAAATTAACAAAACAACCTAAAATTTCAAAATTTAACCAAATGATCAAATTAATTTTGAAACATTAGTTATGGCACACTAATTCATCATTTTACATTACAATATCATTAAATAAATTTTGGGGTGTTACATCTTCTTCGGACAACTGTAGGTCGAGGTCGAATAACTCTTTTGGCTCATGCTAGGCACGAAACTCTATCTCATCCACTTTGAAAATAGTTGAAACATTTAGCTACCGAGCTGCTACTTCCTTAACAACCTTGACATAACATTCTTAGGGATCTTTTTGTCTCGACCTCATGACCACGACCCTACTCTCAGTGGGGAATTTCATTGCTAGGTGGTAGGTTGAGACTACAGTTTTAAAAGCATTGAGGGTCGGCTGGCTGATGATGAAATTGTGCTAAGAAAACTTATTAGCAATGAAGAATTCCACAAGATGTGTTAACTGAACACTGTCTTCACTGAACATGACTAGTAGGCAAATCATGTCGATAGCTTGAACAAACTCCCTTGAGAAGCCATACAGGGGTGTTTGAACCAGAATCAACACGGCGTTGCTGATCTTGCGTTTATCAAATGCTTACTTAAATAGGATATCGACCGAGCTGCCGTTGTCAATTAGCACCTATTGAACTATGTTGTTGGCTATCTTCAGCTCATACACCAAAGCATCATTATGCAGATGAATGAGTCTATCTGCTTCTTTCCTCTATGAAGGTGATGGAAACATCTTTTTGATGGCAGATTTTATTAATATATTCGAACATGTTCATGAGGTTCCCTCTCTCAACCAGCTTGGCCTCCTGAGCGTAAGCCTAGCAGCCACTCGAGGTGTCCTTGGTGAAAGGCCCACCAAAGATCATATGCACGATGTTTGATGGGTCTGGGGCATTCCCACCATCGTTTTGTGTTTTGGGCTAACCTTCTCAAGTTGGCTGGTCATTTCTTCGAGCGTTGGTACCGGGGGTCAAAACTCGCTCAACGAACTCCCTAAGATGCCCTTCTTAGATGAGCTTCTCGATTTGGTCTTTCAATTGAATGCAGTCGTGAGTGTTATGTCTGATATCCTTGTGAAAGTTACAATATTTATTCTGATTTCTCCTGGCTCGTTCCCCTTCAACAGAGGTGTATTCACCAATAAGTTTTGGTTGCTCACTTGGTTTAGCACCTCATCGATGGTGGCTACTAGAAGTATATAGCTTTGGAATTTTCCAGTCGGGACTTTGGACTTATCGGTTTTGGGTTTCTTGTTTTGGTTGGCCTCAGGCTGCCTGGGTGGATCTTTCTGCTTCTTGCCTTTCTTGCCGCTACTGTAGCCTTTCCCGTCTCGGCGGTTCTTCATGTAATCGGTTGCATTAGCATGCCTTTAGGCATAGTAAAACATTTGGGAAAATGTGCTCGATTGCTCGAAGGTGAGCGAATAGATTAAACCTTTGTCCTTCAGCCCCATCAAGAAGGCATGCTTTAGAGTTTCGTCTCCCAAGTGCCTCACCTCTAACGCTACTCAGGTAAAGCGACTGATGTAGTCTCTCACGTCTCTGTCACCTTGCTTAACTGCATAGAGATGGGTTACTTCTTTCGTCCTAGTTCAAGATGTGGCGAAGGTATCCGAGAAGTCATTGGATAGCTAGCAGAATGAGGACATGGTGCCTAGCTTGATGCAGCGGAATCATTGCTAAGCTAAACCTGTTAGCGTGAGTGAAAATGCCTTGCGCATGGTGGCATCATGGTCTCGCGTCTATTTACGCATTTTAAACTAACCTCAAGTATAAGGTTGTCTCAAGTAATATTTTCTCGGTGAATCCGAGGTCGAACCCACAAGGAAAGATTTATTCAGTTTCAGTACATGTATTGTATTAACTTTTTCTTTTTATTTAAACTGAAAATTTTGAGGATTAATATTTATTATTCACAGAATGTATTTACAATATTTACACATTTTTTTACAGCATTTTTCATCTTTAAATTTTGATAATTTGGAACTTTAATAACAAGAAATACAAATAATAATTTAAGCAGAGTAACAACAATAATAACGACAATTTAAGGAAATAAAACAACAATAATAACAAAGCTGAGGTTCAAAGGTTCCGTTCTGACGATTATCTTCAATATATTTTAGTTTCTCTTTTTATTTATTGGTTGGTTTAAGTATACACTATACCATCTTATGTCGACAATAAATCAAGATTTACCAAGCATTTACTGTGCCATTCTATGTCTATAATGCAACAAAAACAAAACTTAATAAATAAGCAGCATTTCAACATAACTTCACTAAAATAACAACCAAGATAGTAAGTTAAGCATTTACCAAGCCATTCTCTATCTACGAGTAATCAAGGTCCCCCCAAGCATTATCCGTGCTAGTCTATGTCGTCGATAAATCAAAACCGTAATTTTGGCAGAGTTCTAGCTAAGAAAATATTGAAATTCTAAGTTTTCTAAGAAAATATTTTGACATTACAACAGCTTAGAAAACTAAGAAAAATAAAAAATATTTAAGATAATTTTGCCAGAATTTTCCCCTCTCCCCTCAGCTAAAAAGAAATTTAAAAAGACATAATTAATAAAATACTACTAATATTATCGAGCATAATTTTTACAACATAAACTAGGAAATATTTTACAAAAAACTAGACTGAAAAGTAAAATAAAAACTAGACTATTATTACAACAGCATTTTCATGCTGCGAGAGGGCTCTCCAAACTGAGGCAAATGCCTCGATATTTATAGGAGATCGATTTTACAAACTGCCATTTGAAATTAATGCGTTTTCCTGTTGAAAGTTGACGATTTGAATTATTTTCTTCTTTCTTCTTCTCGCTGGTCCGCATTCCTGAGTGTGCAGCTTTTCCTTTGTAATCCTGTGTGATGCATACCAAAGCAGCACAAAACAAGCACGATCTGGAGCGTTGAAGACGAGATCCAATGGCTGTCAGACGCAAGGGAGATTGGGCCCAGGTGGTCCAGTGGGTCCAAGATTGAAGACCGTTGGATCACTCTTGCTATTTTCATCGAACGGATAAAAAGGTGGGAGCAAGTGAACACGATCGCAGGCAATCCAAAGCGGCCTGAGACGCCCCTGCCTCGCCTGCAGCCTTGTCGGCGCATGTAACGCACGCGCCAATCAGATTTAGACACGTGGACTGCACACTGAGATTCCGCTGACGCACCAGATAACGCGTTGACACGCGTCTCTTCCTCGGACGGCTGAGATTAATTTGTCAGTTGATCCGGCGATCCTCGTTACGCCACGTGTCCCTGCTATATGAATCCGAATATTTTAAGGATCTTTTTATGCATTTGATGTCCGATTTTATCCGTTTTGGTGTCGTTTTGCTCCGTTTTTTCTCCAGATTTCAAATCTAAAAATCACAAACACATTAATATTAATTATTAAACAAAAATATTAAAAATATTTATTTTACAATAAAACACACAAAAATAGATAAAAACTCCTAAAATTTTCAGTCTCTTGCGATTTAGCACAGATATAATTTTTGTGACTTGGAAATAATTTTAAAAATTACTAAAAATATAACAAGACATATTTATAAACTTAGAACACACTATCAAACACACTAAAACTCAAAATAAAATAACTGCACTACTTTTACGGTTTTGACTATTTATAGACTAGACACTTATTTAACACACCAGAATGACTCTAAAAATTACTAAAAACATAAAAACAGACTAAAAATGCATTTTTAAACATATTTTCACAGCAAGACACAAAAATATTTATTAACACAAAATTCTATTAATTAGAGGATTTAATGAGAAATAAAAGCGTAAATAAATGATTTAATTCTTAGAAAATGTACACTTTTACAGTCTCATCACATCACTAGCATTCTAGAGGAGCATGTGACCTTCGTATAGTTCCAGGTGCTCATCAGTGTCTATCATTCCATCATAAGCTTTGATCTATAGCACCTTGAACTTGTTTGGCATGGGGGCCTGCATGATTGTGTCAATGAAAGGCGGTTTCGGCAATGCAACCTTCATCTACTTTGTAGCGACAGTTTCTGATCTAGTCAATCTACTGCTGCAAGTCTCATAACCGGCGACTGTTGGTGCCTTTGGGCACTTCCACCCTGTACTGGCCTTTGCCCTCTACCCTGTCGCCTCTTCCTTTCGGTCCATCCCGAGCAGGGTGAGCCCCTTAGTCCTTAAGCCTGTCAAAGACTGAAACTTGGGAGCCTTGGGGGGAGCAATCGTAGCCTTCCCGAGGACCGATTTAGCCTTCCTAGACGAGTCTATTGTTCTCGGATATGCCCTTCGAGGCTTAACGTCTAATATGTATGGAATCTCCCTCGTTTTGAGAGTCACTCCTCGGCCTTGCTCGACCACCTGCCCGTTTTCCTGGGCTGGAGAAAGGAGAGGGGGGCGGCTACTGTGCTTATTACTACGCTATTTGCTGTGTAATTAGGCAAACTACAACAGTAGCTCACGGATCGGATCTCGTATGGCCTGATCTACCCTGACTTCATTGCCCTAGCTGCTTGATTGGGGCCTCACTACCCGGGCTTCTTGCGAGGTCTGTTTTGATTTCGGTTCTAAGGATTTCCCGACCCTTATTGTCAGGCACACTCATCTTGGGTGTTTCTGCTTGTAGCCATGCTGAGTATGGCTGTTGACAGATGTGGCTTATTAAGTAATGGTGCTGGAAAGGCACGATATTTCTAGCGCTAAAATGTTAATGCTTAGCCCTAGTTCGCTAAAGATCAACACCACGTGTGACTGCACATTTTAGTTGGATGACTCTTTTTGCTCATCTTGCCTCCCAAGGTGGACCCACACAAAAAGAGGGATGCTTTGAATGTAAGGGGGCACCAATTTAGTGCTGGACAAATGCTCTTCAATGCTTAAGTCAGGTACCTTTTCGGTAGAGTTCGGGAGTAAAGTTAGTTGGGAAAAAGCATGTTCCTCTGAGGTGCAGTAAATGCGCTCAATTTATAGGCTAGTGTCCCATCAAGACGTGTCAGGTAGTCGGCGACAAGTGTCATGATCCCTATGGGAGGTTTGCTCTCCATCTAAGGGTTGGAATGAGGCCATATATCGACCTTCTATGATGAGTTGTTGCCTAGGTGCAGGCCTTCTCAGTCCGACCCAAGCACTTCATTCATCCCGAGGAGTTAGGGGCCTTACGTGGCAGCCAATTAGGACGCACGGAGCACCTTAGAGAGAAATGACTGCATGGAGCTTTGAATTGGCTTGCAACGGCCGATCCCAAGCACGTCGGCCTAATAGCAGCAGGGTGGTGCTCGGGAAATACGCCGATCACTCCCCCCAACAACAACACTTTCGATTTGCTTTAAAATATCTTGAACGCTTGAAGAACAAGATCCAATTCTTATATCTAATTCTCACCACTTTTGGCTATTAAAGGTAAATAGATGAGAACTCTCATAAGAGGTCAAAATTAAATAAATACATAAATAAAAAATCTAACTCCTCGCATTAGAGAACGTCAAAGGTCCTTGTATAGTAGTATGAAAAGAGTGAGAGAAACTCTCTCATATCCTTGCCTCTAATAGAGACAACAAAAATGAATTTTAGTGATTTAAGCTAATGAGCTTAAAAACCTGATTTTTGAGAAAAAAAATTGTTGTAAACGGTGAAGAGGGTGATAAAGTAGATAGTTGAGAATTTGTATTGTTTAACCTTTCTTGCTTATCTTCTTTATGATTTTTCCTTGTGAGGCTTGGGAATCCAAAGAAATGGATGTGAAAAGATAAGAAGGCCTGATTTTACATGGAGTGTTTTCTCAAGGAATGAAAGGTTCAAGTCTTCAAGGTGTGGTTTGATCAAGCAAAGAGGCTTGTGTAATATTTGGCAATCTAGGCAATTGTAAGTTTTTTCATGATATTCGATATTTTTTTTATATGGGAATTAAAAGAATCTACGGTCTCGCTTGTTTTTGTTTTCATAATTTTTGAAAATGTTTTCGCATGTTTTTTGAAGCAAAAATTTTAAAAATATTATCAACACAATTCTCAAAAAATTCTTATTTTTTAAAATAAAAATATGTTTACCTATTTTAAAAACAATACCAAACGGCTCCTATATTTTTGTCTGGTCAATATTATAATTGTGTTGAAGTTAAAATTATTTAGTATTTTTCTGCCTTATAAAAAAAAAATCTTATCATTTATTGCATATTTTCTTAATTAGAATATTCAATGTTTAAACAAAAAAATTAATTAAAAAAAAAGAAGGGGAGGTGGGAGCTTCAATCGTAAGTCGGTTAGTTTAAGTATACTTCTATCTATATATATATATATATATATATATATATCTGTATGTATATACATACGACTATTCTGGGGAAACCATCGCTATTCCACCGAAAAAAAAAAAAGGAGGCTTCTTTTCTACCATTCTTGGGTCTTCTCTCATCAACCCTCCTCTCTAAATATCACCTAATCTCTTTCCCTGATTTTACAAAGCCAAACATAAGAAGTTTATTTTCTTTCTACTCACACAAGAAGAAGTAACAACAAAAGGTATGGGCACATTCTAGTAGAAGTTGGTTTCCAAACAGTTGACTGGCACACACTCTGTTCTCGTGACTCTACGTATATGGATACTAATAATCTTACATAGGCACACTTTTGTTTAAAGATCTTATTTTAATACTTGTAATTACTACGAGATTGTCATAAATACGGTTCAGATGATGTTTTATTTGGAGACGTTAATAATTGTAAATATTTATTGTCGGTCCATCTTTTTTAATACAGATCCATCCGTAGTTGTTATACATTACAAGGTTTTTAAAACGTTGAAATTTATCCACTTTTTTTAAATAATTATATTAGTTTTAAAGAGAATATAACGTCCTTAGCTTAATTATCTATTAGGGATATGATTATGTTAGACGGACGTTACATTCTCTTTGCCCATATACTTGTCTATATTGGGATATTGTGAACTTGTGGCTTGGGGTTGGTAATTGAAGGGAAAGTTCTTAAGTTGTTTGCTTCAGAGTTTGAATGGCTTGTAACTTTTGGTATTTGCGGCATTTTATCCTCTATATAAAGGAATGTTCTATAGAATTAAACCTTGGGCTTTTAGGTTAGAAATGGTTGAAAGGAGGATTTTAGGGATCCTGTGTTATTTCTTCAGCATCCATCCAATCTTCCCTAAATTAAAGTTTTGAATCTTCAAATGCAAATGTAGCCCATATAAGCAAGGGAACCAATTCTATTTCTAATGGCCCATCAAAGCAAAATCCATTAAAAGTTTTCCGAGCATGGCTTAAGTCCATAGAAAAGACCAATTCAAATCTTGAAACAAAAAATAAGGCTTGGCCCTAAAACCATACTTTGTGCAAAACCGAGTATCAACAGAAACGTACAAGCACTATAAGGAAGAATAATCCACCAAATCCTTGACAGTTTCTAGATTATTCAAGCTGGGGATTCATATTGCATGTTTATTTTTGGTTTTCTCTCATTTTTGCATTTGAATAGGGGGACTTTGAAAACTGACTTTAAGACTTTTTGGGGTAAATGACTTTTTTTTTTGCACCAAAAAACAAGCTTTTTGAGTATAAAAACTGTTTCAGTTTTTTTTTTTCTATTCTATTGAGGTTCCTTTTCTTACTACAGTTTTTTTTCTTATTTTTTTTAAAAAAATTAGAGCAGTTTTACTGCATAGAAAAAATACATTTTTTGTGCTAAAAAAAGAAGTCATTTGTCCAATTCAATTTTTTTTTTTGGCTCTTTTTTCAAAATACCCTTTGAATAGATTTCCATAGTAATTAGTACAGCACAAATTGCAACGGCCTACAAATTAATGAGAGATGTGTACATGGCAAAACTTGAAATAGCCCGTTCTAAAGCCAACAAACAGCACACGTGAGGTAAAAGCGTCCTATATAGGTGATAAAAAGAAAAGGGGAAAAAAAAAGGAGGTAAGTGCAATTACTTATGTCATGACTCAATCTCCATCTTAAGTATTTAGCTAAAGAACGTCATTTCTTTGATTTAAAGGAAGGTTTTGTTAGTCCATAAAAGGAGGTAAACTTTTCTTTGAAAAGTACATAAACTATAAAGAACTTTATTGCTAAGCACGCAACATCAAAGTTGACGTAGGTTAATAAAGAAAAAATAATTTCCAGTACAATAATGTTCAGACATTTTAAACCCTCTCTCTCTTGATCATATATTAATTAAGCTAGCTTCTGGACCCTTGGACTTCTTATCCTAAAATAAAAAGAAAGAAAAGAAAAAACAAAAGCAACATTATAGGACTGTAAATGGTATGATCCTAGACTATTGGTACCTTTTGATCATGGGGACAAAATTATACCTCAGGTTTTTTTCTTAATCTATCTGTGATCTCAGTAGATTGTTCTTAATAGTAATATAAAAGTAGTACGGATCTTTTTTTCAAGTAAAAAAAATTTAGAGAAAAAAATATATTTACCAGCTTCATATAGAAGAATTTTATTTTTTATTTTTTTTTTATAAATAGGCCGAGTTTTTTATATTTATATTTACATTTATTTTTAATATTTAGGATCCGTAGGGGTTCCACATATGAAATTCAAGGCTGACTAGCTAGTGGCGACAATGGCTAAGCATTTTCTTTCGTTGAAAGCACCAACGATAATTGGAGCCAACCAGGGACGGGGTTGGTGATCCCATCATTGCGTGAAAGTTGAAGCACTGACGTATCCACATACTGCAATGAATTATCATTATCTTTTAACTTTTATTGTTGTTGGAATGATCATAACTAGCTTATGAGCCTAAATATAATTATATTAGAAAAAAAAATTAAAAACTGCTCTAGCTCATACGAGGAGATCAGGGAAAAAAATGTAAATAACTTTCCACATTTTGAAGTGTGAACTAACCCAAGAGTACCATTGACATATCAGATTGTGCCTTAGAATGGTCCCATTTGTTTCTTTGATGTTACTAGGTGTTGGGTACGATTAGGATTAGGCAAAGACATAACCATTTAAAAGGACCCTCTATTTAGTACCCATCGTTACGTTGGCTTGAGCCTCTATTCTTGTGTGGTTGGCTTCACCAAAACACTTATAGGATGTTTGGAAGAGTGGTGGGAACCGGTGGTGGGAACCACTTTTACTGTAGCATGTGAGAGTTTTATACTGTAGCATATTTTTTTATTGTTACTATAGCATATGAGAGCTTTACACTGTTCATAACTAAGATTGTGGTGGGAACTGAGTGGTTCCCACCACTGCCAAACACCCCCTTAGTTTTGAATTATTTATATTCAAAAAATTCTTGTCATTTTTACATGTTAAAATTATACCACTTATAAAATTGTGAACCTTAGTCTAATATGTTGCGTATTTTTTGAGTCAGATCTTACTGTTTTGTTAATAACGAGGTTATAACTCAAAATATTAAATAGAATTGCTCTTTATATTCTTTTAGTCCTTCAAGGGCTGTTCACAAAAGGGGAAAAAAAGGAACCCAAACGCTAGGGAAATAACTGGATAAAATTGATCAAAAAATTAGCTGTTATGTCAAAAATACAATTATTACGACTTAAATAATCATAACGTTCGTCACTATTCTTATTCTATTGTAAGTATCAAAAGAAATGTCAAAACGTACTAATAAGGGAACAAGGAAGATTAGCAAAAAAAGAAGAAGAAAAAGGAAAGGGGAGTGTTTATTAGTCTAGGAGAAGATGTTAGGAAATTTTAGTTCCCTGTTAGTTTATGGTTAATATATTAATATAACAATTATATTATGGTTATTTAATTATAGTGGACTAATTTAAGTGGCTTATTTATGGAAAGCTCATAGGCTACTAACCGAGTATAGATTTAATGAGCGGATACCTAATATTAACTTAACTAGGTTTTATGGGACCCTAGTGGAAAAGTATATAAATACATTATAGGTTATGGTCCTTAACACATCAAATTATTCTAAAACTTTCTCCTCTCCCATTAAGAAGAGAAAAAACCCATTGAAGACTAAGGTGATTTGATTGAGGAAAAGAATAACCTGTTCATCCCGTTCGTCTATCATCGTAGAAATTCTACACAAGAGTTGATAGCTACTACCATAGATACAGATATTTATTCCTAATTCAGTTTCTCGATAATCTGGTATGGTATAATCTTAGGACTGTAATATGATTATTCTAGGGTTCTATAGAATTATGAATATGTAGGATAAGAATTCTATCAAGTGGTATCAGAGCGATTATCATGTTAGGTTTTTAGAATTAACTCACACAAATTTTGTTTTGTTTTCTATTCTTTCGCTATTTTGGAATTTTTTGGATAGAAAATTTTTTGGATTTTTGTATGACTTGTTGTTCTTGCATTATTTTTGGCTAAGAAATTATTGTTTTGATTAATCCATGGTGTTGTTGTGGGTTATTGAGGATTAAAGAATTGAATTAAAGTGAGAAAAAACCAAAATTTTTGGGAACTTTTTGACTTTTCATACGGATCTTACGTCGCAAAATAACGATGGAGCGTCGTGGCACTAGTGGAGTGCGTCGCTGTACTCATTAAGAGGTGGCTATGAAAATAGAGCACTACAATGTCCGTGGGGTGGGCTGCAGTGCTGCGGGTGCTATGTTGCAAAAATTGTAGCTCAACACCGCCCGTTGGGGTGCACTGCAACGTTGCAAACAGAGGCCAGAGCACCGCGATGCCTGTTGGGGCACGCTGCAGCCCTTCGGCAAATTCTACGCAGTGTTGTGGCGAACAATTGTTTTGATTATTGTTAAGGATTAAAATTTGCATAGTTTGCATCTTATATTTTGATTAAATTGATTGAAACAACATGTTACCAAATTAACCTCTATTATGTAGATTAATAAAATTAGATAATTAAAATATTTGTGTGTTTGTTATTTATGTGAATTGTGATCAGCCCAAAGGTAGGTTACCATTTAGCCAAATAACCGACACAGTTGTGATAATAAATATGTGACAATGATAAAGCTTTCCATGTGAATAATAGTCGGTCCAAAGAAAGGCTATTATTTGACAGGATTTATTGTCGATATTTGATTACTTTGTTGAGAGTACCACTTACAATTGATGTCTCTGTCCAAAGACTAGACATTGATGTTGTGCTAGGTATCTTGTGATGGGGCCCCAATTTTGTTCTGTTATGTCATTTGTTTGTTTTATTATGACAATTTTTTTTATTATGAGTATTTTCTTTTATTTTGTTCTTTATTCAGTTTCTACTGCTATTGTTACAAATGTTTCTGCTCAAGTTAACAATATCTCAATGCTAAATGGGACAATTTTAGGGTTTGGAAAAAGAACGTGGAAATCATTCTAGGATGTATGGACTTAGACCTTGCGCTAAGGGAAGAGCGACTCACTTCTACTATGGAAAACCCAAATGAAACAAAAATTAAGAAATGGAATTGCTTTTATTGCATATGTCTAGAGATCATGAAACCAATCTCTTAGAACAAGAGAAAGAAGAGAGCTAAGTAAGCTGTAGTTCGAACACCTCCACAGAAGAAACTAAAGAGGTAGGATAAGAAATTTACCTACTATTTCTACAAGAAGGGAGGATACATGAAGAAAGAGTGTTCTAAATACGCCGCTTGGTTTGAAAAGAAGAGTGTGCTTTAGTTTGTTTTGAAGTTACTTTAGCGTCTATATCTAAGATACTTGGTGGGTAGATTCTGGTACTACTACTTACATAAGTATGTCTTTGTAGAGTTGCCTATGGAGTCGAGCACCAAGTGATGCTAAAAGATTCATCTTTGTGGGAGCTAGCAATAAAGTTGCAGTTGAAGCTATAGAACATTTTAGATTATTGTTAAAAATCAGATTTTATTTAGATTTGAATGAGACTAATATTGCACCGTCTTTTGGACAGTATTTAATTTCTATTTCTAGTTTGGACAAATCCAGTTATTCTTATTCCTTTGGAAATAATAAAGTTATTTTTTTTTTCAAAATTCAAATCTCTTTGGTACCAGTTCTTTAATTGATAATATTTATATGCTTGATAATATTAATTCTTATAATAACATACTGCATAATGGTACACGCAGTACAAAGCGTAAATTAAATGAGGATCCCCCCACCTTATGGCATAAGCGTTTAGGTTATATCTCTAAACAAATAATTAAAAGACTTGTGTCTGACAAAATTCTTGACCCCCTAGATTTAACAGACTTTTAAGTTTGCGTTGAGTGCATCAAGGAAAAACAGACAAACATAAGAAAATTAGGTGCCGACAGATATAAAGACATCTTAAAACCTACGCATACTGATATCTGTGGTCTATTTCCAACAGCTTCTTGAAATAGCCAATAGTATTTCATTACATTCATAGATGACTACTCAAGATACAGTTAACTATATTTAATATATGAGAAGTTTGAATCCTTGGAAGTTTTTAAGTCTTTTAAAGCCAAAGTTGAGTTTCAACTTGGCAAGAACATTAAAGTTGCCAAATCTGACCATGGTGATGACTATTATAGTAGAAATGACAGGTCAAGAGAACAATGTCTTGGACTCTTCGCCCTCTTCTTAAAAGAATGTGGAATCGTCTTGTAATGCACAATGTCGGGCAAACCTAGCATGAACAATGATGCTGAGAGACAAAATAGAACGCTTTAGGGCATGGTGAGAAGCATGGTTAGTCATTCTTCTTTACTTGAATCGCTTTAAGGAGAAGCATTAAAGATTGTAGCATATATTCTTAACAGGATTTCAAGCCAAGCAGTAGCCAAAACCCCCTTATGAGTTATAGACATGTAAAACGCCTAGCATAAGGCACTTGCAAATTTGGGGTTGTCTAGTTGAGGCACGACCTTATAGGCAAAATGAAAAGAAACTGGACTTAAGAACGGTTAGTTGTTACTTTGTTAGGTACGCTGAGCACTCTCGGGGCTTTAACAAGTTAAAGAAATCCATCTATGGTCTCAAGCAGGCTTCCCGTCAATGGTATTACAAGTTTCATTAAGTTATTATCTCGTATGGTTTTGAGGTAAATGTGGTTGATGATTGTGCATATCACAAGTTTAGTGGGAGAAAATTTATCTTTTTAATTTTGTATGTCGATGATATTCTATTAGCTAGTAGGGATATAGGCTTATTGTATGAAACCAAGAGATTTATGATAAAGAATTTTGAGATAAAAGATTTCAGAGACGCCTTTTTTGTATTAGGTATATAGATATTAGAAGATCGCTCTCGAAGTATCCTTGGGTTATCACAAAAGAGTTATATCGAAAAGGTTTTAAGTAGATTCAGTATGAAAGATTATTCATCAGGAGATTTGCTCATAGCTAAATGAGACAAGTTTAGTCTTGGTCAATGCCCCAAGAATGACTTTGAAAGGAAAGTGGTGCAAAAGATTCCTTATGCGTCTGTTATAGGAAGTCTAATGTATTCTCAAGTTTGTACACGTCCAGACATAGCTTTAATAGTGGGAGCATTGGGCAGATATTTGAGTAAGCCAAGAATAGATCATTAGAAAGCAGCCAAATGGATTATACGTTATTTGCAAAGAACAAAAGACTACGTACTTACCTATCAGAGATCAAACAGTTTGGAGATCATTCGGTATTCTAACTTCAATTATGCAGAATGCTAAGATGGTAAATGTTCCATCTTGAGTTATGTTTTATATGTTGGCTGAAAGAGCAATTTCTTAAAAGAATGTTAAGCAGACACTCATAGCTTCTTCAACCATGGCTGCAGAATTCATAGTTTGTTATAAGGCATCTAATCATGGAATATGGTTGCAGAACTTTGTCATTGGACTGCGTGTGGTAGGTGGTGTTGAACAGCCATTAAAGATATATTGTGATAATAAATCAACAATGCTATATTCCAACAATAACAACAGAAGCTCTACAAAGTTAAAGCATATTAACATTAAGTCTTTGGTTGTTAAGGAAAGAGTTCAGAGTGGTCAGGTTTCTATAGAGCATACAGGAATAAACTCTATGCTAGCAGATCCATTAACCAAAGGCTTACCTCCTAACATCTTTATGAGCACACTGCTCATATGGGTGTTGGTTTATTTGATGATACTTTAATTTAGAGGGAGTTAACTTTGCATGTTTTGTGTTTTACTTAAACATTTATATGTTTGTTTTAATTTTCTATAGAATAAAGTTGATGATGTCACAACCCACTTTTTCTCCCAGCTGTGAAAGACTTTTCTTTTTATTTTATATATATATACTTACGTATAGGTGTAAAACTTAGGAATTTTTTTTTTTAAGGACAAGTCATTCATGTGAAGTTTAGAAACTCATCAGGTGGAAACAGATACATATATTTACATAACACACTCTCTTTTTCAATACTGTTGCTAAATATTCTCAAGAGAGGTTTTGATATACCTAAATATATTCAGTTCTTACATAGCATGTTCAAAGAAAACAAGTTTAAAATATACAGTAGCAGAAACATAACTGTGGCGGCATCCATACCCCTTTCTGCTCATTACTCATCACCCTCCGCCAGCTCATCAGTGACTTGGTTCTGACCTTCTAGTAGGAATACCTACAGCATGAATTACTTAATGAGCTTACGCCTAGTAAGTTCCATATAACCCACATGCTTATTCAATAAAATGTATAAACCTTCTTTATTATTTTTATTTCTTATCTTTAACTAGGGCCCAAGTGTTCGTACCATTGCGCACTTAGGTCTACGTAACACCGTGACCATACTATATCCTTGAACTCCTCTTGAATCAGGAGTCGGTACGACACCTTTCTTAATTTCTGGTGACATAATTACCAGTCCAATTATTATGGTTAACATACCATGCATGAAGTGACAAATGCATGTTATACACCATACATAAATACTCTTGTACAAAATAGTATACACTGGTACATACTTTTATACTTATAGGTATACGTTAACATACACACCAGTATACCATATAATATACACACAGGTATATGTATATGCACAGGTATACACCAACATACTTAAAGATACTCATATCATAGCATACACATAGGTATACACCTTGTTATACACACAGGTATACATATACATATGTCACGCTCTATACTTACGATTCCATACTGTAGGTGGGATGAGTACTTACTTGATTCGAACGTCAGGTAATTCTACCTCGATTTTGCTCTGTCCTAAACTTCTAAGATCCTGTTGGCCAATTTCAAAGCCATTAGCCAATATTCACTATGTTTCAACACACAGTGATCGTTAATTAATGGACTGAGTTGCATAACTATATACAACTCTAAAAACCATTGGTTTTTTTTTTCTTATTTCTATCTAACTCTACCCTACCGTTTCTAACGAAGGGCGAAAATCTTTCTAATCAATATTTTTTCCCTTTTTGAAACATTTGACATGGTTCGGGTTATACGGGCAAAAATGACGATTTTGCCCTCCGTGAGCCTACTAACCTATTTGAGCTCGATTTTGTTATTTTAATGAAAATAGTCACGTATTAATTTTAAAATAATACCCTAATGGCTCGGATCTCCTTATTTCATATCTATGCCCCATTTTCGTAAAACTTTGTAGCTTAACCCCTAATTGAAAATTTTTGACAATTTTGCACCCGGGCCTAAAATTTATCTCTTTAAACCAAAATTTCCCATTTTTCATAAGAACCATTTTTACTCAAAATACCATATCTTAAATCATTTTGAAAAATGACACTTTTCCATTTTAACATTTTTTTCTACTTTTAAGAAATTCTTGAAAAATTAAAAAATCACAATCGGTTTAGATTTTCGACGAACCGGCATTAATGTCTAACAGTTTCATCAAGATCTACAACTTTTATATTTTAACTTTTCCCAAATTCTCACTGTTTATGGGTGTTTTTGGGCATTTTTCAAATCTGCCGTGGGAAAGCTTTTTCTTTCAATTTAGTCCTTAGGGTATTTTTGTAAAAATCCATTTTAAAACTACAATCCAGCCACTGCATAGACAGATTCACCCCTTAAACAAACCTTTTCTATACCAAAACACCATTTTTGCAAAACTTAACCTTAAAATTACAAAAATAACATACTTTGCATAAACTATCATTTTGCATCAACAACCCATAATTTTGACTATACCATCATACTATAAGTCACATACTCATGGAATATAATCAAAACTTTGCCTAAAAACATCACATGCTTTAGAAATAATAAAGATCAAAACAAAAATTACATAAATTCAAGTTTAAGGGTTTAAAACTTACCCAATAGAGATTTTGCGCTTCAAGCCTTCCAAGGACTCCTTTGAAGCTCTTTCCTAAGCATTTTTTCATGTAAAAATCTCCTTGAATCAAATCCCTCCTTAACCCATAAAAAAAACCTTAAGAAAACTAAAAAAAAGTTTAGGTTTTACCTCAATTTTGAAGAAATCCTTTAACCTATGCTTCTTGAATTTGGTTGGGGTCAATTTGTGCAAGATTTTGAGTTTGGAAATTTTTTGTTGAATGGTCCTCCAATGGCTACCGGATGTTGAGGGAAGAAAATGAGAGCAAATTTGGCTTATTTCAAAATTAATACAAGCTTATCACAACTATGGTGACTCATCAACAATTAATGGGCTTGCTAGATGGCAAATTGTGATTGGGCCACTTTTTGTGATATGGTGGCCCAATAGAATTTTGTTGGGTGTCCACCTAGTGGCCCAAAAATTTTACACTGTATAATTTTTCACCACTCAGTATTTTTACTACACTACCGTTGTCAAATCAGTGCAAACTCGTAACCTTAGACTGTGTAAACTATTTTACTGACCTTTAGTCTACTTTTGAAGGCCAAACGTAACATTTTTCATATCTGTGTTTTCACTTAGCAGTATATTTTTACTGCGTCGGCCTCCTTTTACAGTAGGTTCGGTTTCAGTGGACTCTATGTCTTACTTGTATTCTAAGTACTTATTCGTTTTTATCACAATTTTGCAATTAATTGTGATACAAAATTCATTTTATGGATATTATTTACAAATTTTTGAGTAATTTAACTCATAAAATATGTATTAAAAAAAATCCATCATGACATCACATTCACAGTGTAATACTCAATTAATACTGCTTATTTACATATTATCACAATTTTACAAAAGTTACAATTTTAAGGGTAAATTCATTAATTAAACCCAATTAAATATTAGGTTTTATTAATAAACTTTTTTTTTCTAGTCATTACAAATGATTTATAGTTTATCTCTAAATTTGATTATTTTTTATATGTAGTTTTTGCATTGTGTTTAAAGATTTCGGATATAGGACCAGTTAGAAATTTGCATGTTTGAAATCACATTGCATGCAATTTCTATGCTACTTATCCATACTTGATCTATGTCATTGAATATGTTGGTATGGTGACCATTATAGGTTTAGTCATGATTATGTATGATGAAAGCTGCTTTGATCCCATGCTGATATAGGAGATGGACCAGATTGAAACTAAAATGTAGCATAAAGATAAATAGCATAAAGTTGCATGTCTAAGGAACTTATGATATAATTGTTTCAGGAATTATCTATAGCTCAAATGAGAGATTGTTGAAAAATTTTAGTTTCCCATTAGGCTATGGGCAACATATTAATATAACAATTATATTATGGTTATTTAATTATGGTGGGCTAATTTAAGTGGTCTATTTATAGAAAGTCTATAGGCTACTAACTGGGTATGAGATTAAAGAGTGTAAACCCAATGCTGACCCAACTAGGTTTTATGGGACCTAGTGGAAAAGTATAAAGAGGCATTATAGGTTATTATCCCCAACACATCAAATTATTCTAAAGCTTTCTCCTCTCCCAATTAAGAAAAGAAAGAACCCATTCACGACTAAGGTGATTTAATTGAGGAAGATAATAACCAGTTCATCCCGTTTGTTTATCATCATAGAAATTTGGCACAAGGGTTAATAGCTGCTACCATGAATACATGTATTTATTCCTAAGTCAATTTTTAAATAATCTGGTATGTTATGATCCTAGGACAGTGATATAGTTATTTTAAGGTTCTACACAATTATGAATACCTAGAATTAAGAATTCTAATAGAAGAATTTCTCGCACCAATGTTTTTGGTATTTACAAACTTGATATGATGACTCATAAATTTGAATGTTAGAATTGCAAAATAAAAGAATATACATGTGAATTTTAAATTATGTACAATTATTAATGAATTTGGTATGATCACTTACGAATTTAAAACGATAAACTTGTAAATTGATAACGGTGTCTTGAATTAGACTTTTTGACAAAAAAAAAAGAAGATAAATTGTCTTCTTATTGTGGAATGACCTTCAACATGTATGATTACATCATTTGTTCAAAGTTTTTATGATTTAGATTAACAAAAAGCATTTATTCCTTTGATGGTTTCATTTGACACATGCAGTGGAAATTTGTATCAATGTATCAGTATACTCTATCATCTATTTTTGAATTTTTGCAATTTTATATCATAAAATTTCGAGTATATATCAACTAAATACTTAGAACTAGTCATTGCAAAATTTAACTAAATCAATAACTATCATGTTCTTATATAAATTGTTAAATTTCTTAATTTTAGATAGTCATAAATATGTAAAACCCTAAATAACCATATCACAGTTTTAGGATCATACCATGCTAGATTATTAAGAAACAGAATTAGAAATAAATTCCTGTATCCATGGTAGCAGCTATCAACTATGTGGAATTTCGGCTATGATTGACGAATGGGATGAACGAGTTATTATTTTCTTCAATCAAATCACCTCCGTCTTTAATGGGTTCTTTCTCTTCTTAAGGGGAGAGGAGAAAGCTTTAGAATATTTGATGTCTTAGGGACTATAACATAACAATATCTTTAAATACTTTTTCACTAGGATCCTATAAAACCTAGTTTGGTTATTATTGGGTATCCATTCATTAAACCCATATCCAGTTAGTAGTCATGGACTTTCTATAAATAGACCACTTAAATTAGGCTAATATAATTAAATAGCTATGATATAATTGTTATATTAATATATTGACCATAACCTCATGGAAAACTAAAATTTCCCAACATACATATCATGCTTTCTGACTAAATCTAAGAAATTAGTAAATTTATATAAATTTCTTTGTTTGTATTATAAATAGTATGGCTTATAACAGATAAAATATAACACGTACTAACTTGTTTGTAAAATATAACACATACTAACTTGTATATACAATTGGATTAGCAAAAAAAAAAAAAAAAAAAGTGTTAGTATATGCAAAACCACATTTTCAAGGTTATTAATCGCGCCATATTAAGGTTAAGAGTTAGTTTTCCCCCACTCCATTCCACCTCAAAGCTTAAAAAAAAAAAAAAATGTAGATTAAGCTTCGACATGTATAACTGTATAAGACAGGAAAGTGCATTAACTTTACAAAAACGCCAAAACCAAAGTGCATTTGTTTTATCCAAGCCGTATCACATCCCTGTCGCCGTGGGAGTATATTCCACTACTTCTGGTCTTTGAAAACGAAACCCCCCCCAAAAAAATAAATAAATAATAAAAGGGCTTAAAAGGCTCAAGATACGGATGATGCATCTTTTGGATAGTTGGCTTTTATCAATATGGCCTCAAAAAAAAAAAAATATATATATATATATATATATTATTCAAAACAGAAACCTATAAATTTAACAATTGAAAAACAGATAGTTATTAAGATAGGTCTTCTCTCGTAATTTCAAATAAAAAAAGATAATAAATAAATAGTAAAAATAAATAAGAAAGTTCTAAAAGAAAAACCAAACAAAACCAACAAAACGACACAAAAGGCCATCAGAGGGGGAGGATTCAGCAACACTGGTACTAGACTTTATTGCGTCACGGAGTGAGTCAATTGGACGCCGCACGAGAGGTACGCTTTCATACTTGACCCTCTTCTGTTTTGGGTTTGATCGCAAAGGTCATCGTTCAATTCCATTTGGCTGTTTTTACGTTGCGTCACAGCTGAGTTTCACGAAGGGCGTGTCTTGGTCGAAGTGGGCAGCAAACATGTGCCCGTGCGGGGTGTCTATCTGATAAGCTCGACCACATGGAGCTTTACTAGTTCACATGTTGTTTTCTTAAGACCATTGTACCCTTTATGCTTGAGAATGTTATTAAGAGTTCTTATTCAATAAAATAAAATAAATTAAGAGGGTGTTTGGCAGTGGTTCCTACCATTTAGTTTCTATCACAAATTCAGTTATAAACAGTATAAAGCTCTCACATGCTACAGTAACAATAAAAAAATATACTACAGTATAAAACTCTCACATGTTACAGTAAAAGTGGCTCCCTTTACCCTTTTAAACACCCTATAAATGATTGACACGGGAGGTGGAGCTGTACATACTACTGAATAAGGGGCCTTTCCTTCTGAATTTTATTTTTTGATTATCTTATGTGTATATATATTTGTATGTGTTGTTAAAATTTGTAGTTTGTCTCCTTAAAATCTATAATCATATGTCATCTTTCTCATCTATTTTTTTTTTAATTATGTTTTTAGTTATCACAAATATTTTGAACAAAAGCTTTTTTGGTAGGGTATATGTACGTTATATAGTAGTTTTTTAACATCAAAACATCAAAGAATTATTAAAAAATAAAGTTTTTCAAAATTATATCACAATCAAACACAACAAAAAATTGGAAAAATCCAATTAGAATATGAAAGCTTAGAAAACACACATTTTAAGTAGGGTACCTTTCATTTAGAAAAAAAAAAGGCGTTAGAGCATTTTTTATTTTCGTACCTTCATACATAAGGAAAAAAGAAAAAAAAAAAAGAAGCTTTGTACCATACATTTATAAAAGTGTAGGTCATATTTACATGTGCCATTCATTTTATATGCGAGATGCGTTGATCATGATTTAAAAGCTTGGCAATATTTTTACGCAAAATCATTTTTAACACTTATAACATGTGTTTAAATCATAAATATCTTCTTTATAGAAAGTAGAGACTATCCAGTTTGAAGTAATATTCATGTCAAAGAACTTATCACATCATGTGATTCATGACATTTGGTTTGTGGAGTAGCGTTTCTGATATTTTTATTATTTAGATGAAAATACGTGGTTTAGATATGTGAATGTTGTATATGATTCTACCCAAACCTAAATTTCCACCCCATTTTAAAATAATGTTTTTGTTTTTAGAAAATTGACATTTTGAACTCTTAATTTTACCGATATCTTTTTATTTAGGTGATACCAAATAAATATGTCATACTTCCATTTTTTTTCAAAAAAAGAAACTACTTATCATTCTTTAAAAAAAAAAAAAAAAGCACAAAGGCTAGATACTGTTTCCTTTCCTTTTTTTTTGTTATCTTTGGAATTTTATGCATTAAAAAAATTAATTATAATCTCTCTAATCCTACAAGAGAATCTATTTTGAAATGTTCTCTTTAGTTTCTGCTTCTTGCACTTTTTTTTTTCTTTCTATTACTATATATTTTTTTTTCAGTTTTTTTATTTTTTTACTTTCTCTTTTCTCCCTTTTTTCCTATTCTTGTCTCTTATATATATATATATATATATATATATATATTTTCATTTTGTCTATTTTTTTCATAAATATTTGTTTTTTCCTCGTCATTTTTTACTTTTTTTTTGTTAACTTGTTTTATACGGGCACACAGAGTGCCTTTTTTCAATTAGTCTAAAATATGAGTTGGAATACCCAATAAATATAATATAATTTTTGATTTATAGAATATCAAATTAGTATTTTTTAGATATTGAAAACACGTGATATTTCTTCTAAAAAGACATGATTTTCGAAAAAAAAAATGTTGCAAAGATATAGTTTTTTTTTTTTTTAAATTTTAGCTAAGACACGATATAACGGGTTTACTTTAATGAGTAAATGGTAGTGTTGGACCACAAAATATTTACTTTTTTCATAGTGCATCTGAAACTTTTAATTTTGACAAAATACATCTTGAATTTTAAAATCATTAGCTATTGAAGTCCAATATTTAATAAGCGTTAAAAGTTATAGTTTATTTTGGTCAAAGATTTGCATGTTTAATCTTTTTAAGAGTAGAGCTCATCATTCAAAGCAAAAAATGGTTTTTTTTTATCATCTTGGTGCACTGTATTTTAAGGAAACATTGGTATCATATTATTTAGAAAATATAAAAATAATACCCTATAGTTTTTGAAAATGTCATTTTGGCACCCTGAGTCTAAGTTCTGTAATGTGAAATTTTCAATTTACCCTTTTATTATGAATCTCAAATTATTTTGTGAAAAGTATAAAAGAAAATCAATACAAATACTGTGATAAGTCCACACATATGCTTTTCTTTTATGAGTTTTGTTTAATATTTTGTTTTGATTTTTTATTATAGTTTTACAAAGTTAATTTTAAATTCATCAATAAAAGGATAAAAGGAAATTTCACGTTAAAAACCACAAACATAGGATTCTAAAATGATATTTTTAAAAACTATAAGTTATTCGTTTTGACATTTTCTAAACAGCAAAGTTCCAATATGATGTTTTTCTAAAACACAAGGTGTAAAAATGATAATATCTCTTAAAAAATTGAAGCGCAACACGTAAAAAGTATAAGTATCTAATCGACCTCAATTGATAATAATTTCAAAATTCATAATGTATTTTGTCAAGATTTAAAGTTCGAAATGTATTATACACAAGATAAAGAGTTCGAGATGTAACAGTGTAATTTACTCTTATTTTAATGTTTGATATCAATTTAGTATTTTTTTAGATATTGAAAAAACGTGATTTTTCTTTAAAAAAAAACACATGATTTTCTTTAAAAAAAACATGTTGCCCAAATATAATAATGGGTTTTTCAACTAAGACAAGTTATATAATAGATTTGAAGCGAAAATTAAATGTTATGTTATACTTGTAAAAGTTAGTTTTTATTTATATTATTCTTTAAAAAAATTATATCATATTATTATTTATATTTTATGTTAAATTATGCTATAAATATACATAAATGAAATTTATAAGAAGTAAATATTGAAAGAAAATTTCCATTTATTGGTTGGATATCAGATTTGTGTCCTTTTTTTCCCCTCAAAGTAACGTGTTTACTTGCTTAAGCGGTTGTAACATGATATTACGTACAACCGCACAAAGCACGACATCATTAATGAAACGTAGACCTCCCAACAGAGGATGAAAACAGTGATCGGTGTGTTCTTTGATAACATGCGCACATGGGGAGCTGGTTAAGCCCCTGACAATACTTTCTCTGTTTTAGTGTTTTTCTTCCTTACACTGGTCCGTGCCACTTTCGTTCCAAGTGTTGTCACCAGACTAAAGACTTTGCTCATTTCTTCGGTTTTTACTCTCTTCTTCTTTTTTCTTTTCTTCTCCTTTTCCTCTCTGCAAACTTCTATCTTTTTCTTTTCTTTTTATTTTTTGAACTTCTTTGTGTCAATCAATGGATGATCAACAACATCATCAAAAACTCGCCCATACATCATCAGGTTTTGCTCTGATCTCGAGACTTTGTTCTGTTTGTTTCAACTGTTGTTTGTGTTTTTTTTTTCTCACTTTCCAAGGAAAATGCTTTCTGGGTTTTACTCATTTCTTGTTGTTTTAGTCATTTCATTTTCTGTCTCGCAAAATCATGCTTTTGTTTCAGGGTTTTGTTGTTTCCTGTATAAACTTTTGTGGGTTTCGAGTAATTTTTTGGTTCTCTCTCTGTCATAACTAATTAATGAAGTTTTTTTAATATTATTGTTTATTTATCTATTTTTTTGGTGGGAAAGATCACCATGGAGTTCATCTTTGTTACAAATGTGGATGGCCGTATCCAAACCCACACCCGAGTGCGAAACACAGACGTGCTCACAAGAGGATCTGTGGAACCATTGAAGGTCACAAGCTGGGTGACTTTGAAGGAAGCGCACATTCCGATGTTTCTGATGATGAACACCTCTCTGATGAAGATCACAACACCCCCAGTGAGAATCTGCTTCTTTTTCTTTATTATGCTATGCTTTGGATATTTTTCTGAAATATTTGATAGAAAGACTCAAATTTTTATTTTGGATCTTCAATTCTTTCATGAGTGGGCTTTGAAAATACTCTAATTGTGCTGATTTAGGTGCAATTATTAACTACTTGGAAAAGATAATAACATTTTGAAGCCTATTGGTTCAGTTGGTTTCGCTTTTTTCTTTTTCCCTGAATTTGGATATTAATTATTATTTTCAATATTTGCCTAAGATGTGAATGGATTATGATGTGGTTGTTGTTGTTAATTTGTCTGCATAAGGTCCAAAAGTCTTGGAAGCAAGCAGTCATGAGAAGGGTAGTGGCAGAACTGGGGAAGTACTGAAATTACCGAATAGATCAGAAGATGAGACGTTTTCTGATGCGGCCGCAGAAGAGGTTTTAGATGGCGGAATTGGGGGAAAAGCTCAAGGAAGTGTAGAGGATGCTGGAGAATTAGCAACTAATGTGAAAAAGAATTTAAAGACTGAATCAAATACGGCACAATCCATTGACCGTGGTCCAGCTGCTGGTGAGCATTCAATGTTATTGCAACTAATTGTCAAATGATGTTGGTTGCTTTCTTTGCATACAATTTAATATTTTTAAATTATTATATATTTAGTTGAAAATGAAATTATGGTAAGAAGAATTTTCGTGGCGTTTAATAACCCTTCCTTTGAAAATCAAATACTAAGAAAGAGAAATAGTCAAAAGGACTTTTAATTCATTTAACAAATATTTGTGAAAGGGTCCAAGGTGTATAAGTAGTGCCAAAATATCAGTATGATATTGTGATGAGCAACAAGAATAGACTGTGAAAATGATTATTAAGTTTAATTTCCTAATATTGTATTAGAGTTTAAATAAGTTTCCCGGAACTATTTCACCAGGTTACCTGTTAAGCTGACAATTGGGTAGTTTTCGATTATTGGTTAGTTTACTTTCCTGTTTGTATTAGTTACTTTTCAATTCGTCTTAGTTTTTTCTTGTTATTTACTTCCCTATAAAATAGGGATAAGGGTTATCATTTAATTCAGGCTAAGACTTGATTAATGATAATTAAATCTAATATTCAGATTCTTTCTTTATATATTCTAAATTCTAAATTCTAAATCTTAATTGCTAGTAACTATTTTTTTTTCTTAATGCGTGTATGTTAAAACAAAGGGTTGTTTGTTTCCATTTTAATTCTAATTATCATACTCTTTTAATATGTAGTTATACTGGTAATTTTTCTTTTCTGGTTTCCTGATTATCTTTTGAGGTGATATCAAGAGAACTTTTCTAATTGGCATATATCATATAACGTGATTATAGTTTTCACGTGCTTGTTTTCTTTATCTTTCTTCTTTAACATTAAGTAAATTTAAATGTGCAGAAACTGTTAAATCTCGTGGTAGCTCATCTGAAACCATCCAAACGCAGCATTCTGTAACTCCGGAGACAACGAATGATAGATCAGGGTTTGCACCTGAGTTGCCAGGATCTTCAGCAAGCTTCAACTCCAATTCTACAGTTGGTTCTGTTTCGGATGGTCGAACTGAAGATTCAGCTGTTGTGATTGATGGCGATAGCAATGCTTCAGTTGATGACTTGCTTCCTCTCAAATCTGAAACCCCTGAAGATGTGTCACGTGAGAATGAGAAGACCGTCGATGATGTTGTTGATGGCTCTTTGAAGTTGGCCGAACAGCAGATCTATCTGGAGGGACAGAGAGAAACTTATTTTCATAGCAATACCATCGATGATGTTGTTGATGGTTCTTTGAAGTTGGCCGAACAGGCGGACCGATCTGGAGGGACAAAAAGAAACTTATCTTGATAGCAATTTACGGGATGTCAAGACGCCACCCAGTAAGGTTGATGGTGAGACTGGCAGAGGCCATTTCCAAGCTGGACAAAAGTCTTAAAGGATAATTCAGAATCTTCATCACCTAAGCCAGAACATGGTATTCTTCCATTGCAGGAAGATGATAGTTTGAAAACTTCCAAAAGGGATGTTTCTCCTAAAGTAGAATCTGTTGAACATGTGGATGCTCTCGCTGATACCGCTGAAAAAACAGTGGAGATTGCAGGACTAAACTCTCTAGATTCTGATGATTTAATTGGGAAGAGGGAAGAAGTAGATGCAAATGTACATATGCTTTCTCTAGCAGATCACATACATGTAGTTGAAAACCCCGAGATCATGCTTAAAGATTTCAAAGACCATAAAGTAATGAAACTAGATCAATCTGCCACCTTAGAATGCAAACAAGCTAAAGACAAGGGGGATGACGCTCAAGGTCCTGCTCTTGAGAAGAGTTCTCAGTCAAACCAAAGTGAAGGGATTGTGCTTTCTTCTTCTGATAAGCATGATTTAGAAGATAGTGTTCGATTGGATCAGGACAGCAGCACGAGAATCGTCAAAGACGTGCTTGTTGAAGGGGATGCTGATCTGTCTCTGTTCGAGATCGAGAAAACTGAAAGCCAAAGATCCAACAAAATAGGAACCTTTGCTGGGGTTGCGATGCCTTATATTTATAAAGCCCTTTCAGTCTCTTCTGCCAAAAAACAGGAATATCGTGATATTTGCAACGACACTTCACAGGGAAATGTTTTAGGAAATATTGACAACGCGGTATCTGTTGCGGATTTGGCAATTGCTTCGGGCAGTGCCTGGAACAATTCTAGAAACCCACGTAGTCAGTGAGAGTGGTTACAAGCAAGCTGAGAAATCTGATTTGTCTGGAGATCACCACAACAAAGGAGCCAGAGTGGTTGACCATACTGAGAATCCTGTCACTGCTGCTGAAACTGCTGGTAGTGGATTTCAATTCCAAGTTAATCCAACAACTTACGTACAGGAAGGAGATGATGCTGGGAGCTTTGTGGATATAACTGGAAATGACGATGCTGATGTTGTTGCTCGTCTTGTGAAGAATGAAACTGAAGTTGACAGTGAGAAGGAAAGTGGCTCAGAGTGCCCTGTAGATTGCTCATGGATTTGCCTAGGAATCTCTCTGAAGTTGAAATTCATCCAGTAACCATCTTATGGGAAGGAAACACTGCTGGTGATCTTGATCAAGTTGAGACCAAAAAGGACGAAATAACTGATGATCCCTCGTGATGCTGTTGCTCGTGATGCAAAGGATGAAACTGAAGTTTGCAACGACAATAGTCCCTCAAGGGAAAGATATCCTGTAGTTACTTCTGAATCTGCTAAGAGCCTTGTTGAAGTTGAAATTAATTCAGAAACTAACTTACAGGAAGGAGACACTGCTTGTAATTTCCAAAAGGTTGAGACCAAAAAGGACGACTATAACTGTTGCTGCTTGTGATGTTTCTGTTCGTGATGTAAAGGATGAAACTGGCGTTGACAACTGACTAATAGTCCCTTGAAAAAAAGTGGCTTGGAGCACCCTGTAGTTATTCCTGGATCTGCTAAAAACCTTGCTGAAGTTGAAATTAATGCTGTTACCAACTTGCAAGAAGGAGATTCTGCTGGTACTCTTGATAAGGTTGAGACCAAACAGAACGAGATAAGTGGAGATGCTTGTGATGGTACTGTAGGTCATGTAAAAGATGAACTTGGAGTTGACAACATTATTGATCCGACAAAGGAGAGTCTTGCAGAGCACCCCATAGTTACCTTTGAATTTTCTAAGAATTCATCCGACTTCGAAGTCGATCCTAAAACCAACTTCGGGGAAGAAGACACTGCTGGCAATTGTGAAAAGGTGGAGGTCGAAATGGATGATATAAGTGGACGTGCTTGTGGTACAAATAGCTGAAACTGGAGTTGACAACAACAATAGTCTTGTAAAGGAAATTCGCTCAGAGCATCCTATAGTTGCTTCTGAATCTGCCAAGAATCTTGCTGAAGTCGAAATTGATTCAGGAACCGACTTACAGGAAAGGAGACACTTCTGGCAATTTCAACGAGGATATAATTGGAGGTGCTTGTGGTGCGAAGGGTGGAATCGGAATTCGATAGCAACAATAGTCCATCAGAGGACACTTGCTCAGAGCATCCTGTAGTTGCTCCCAAAGCTGCTAAGACTATCTGTGGAGTTGAAAATATTCTGGAACCCGACTTACGGGGAGGAGACACTGCTGGTATAACTGGATGTTCTTGTGAAGCTGCTGCTCCTGAAGCAAAGTATGAAACTGGAGTTGACAACGACAATAATCCCTCAAAGGAAAGTTTCTCAGAGCCCTACCTTGTGGTTACTCCAGAATATGCCATGACTGAGGCTGCAATTATTCTTGAAACCAAAATACAGGAAGGGGACACTGCTAGTACTTTCACAATGGTTGAGACCAAAAAGGACGTAATAACTGGAGGTTCTTGTGATGCTGCTTCTCGTAATGTGAAGGACGAGACTGGAGTTGACAATGACAATAGTCTGTCAAAAGAAAGGTTCTCAGAGCCGAACCTTGTAATTACTCCTGAATCTGCGAAGACTGAATCCGAAATTAATCCAGAAACTAAGTTGCAGGAAGGAGACGCTGCTTGTAATTTGGAAAAGGTTGAGATCAAAATGGACAAAATAACCAGAGGTTCTTGTGATGCTGCTGCTTGTGATGTGAAGGATGAAACTGGGGTTGCCAACAGCAATAGTCCCTCAAAAGAGAGTTGCTCAGAGCACCCCGTAGTTGCTCCCAAATCTGTTAAGATTCTCTCTGAAATTAATCTGGTAACCGACTTACAGGAAGGAGATGTTGCTGCTACTTTTGGTAAAGTTGAGACAAAAAAGGATAATACAACGGGAGATGCTTGTGATGGTACTGTAGGTCACATGAAAGATGAAGTTGGAGCTGACAACGCTGTTGGTCTTGCAAAGAATCCTATAGTTGCGAGGAATCTCTCTGACCTTAAAGATGTTTCTGAAACCAACTTACAGGAAGAAGATGCTGCTGGTAATTTTGAGAAGGTTGAGACCAAAAGGGACCATATAATTGCAGATTCTTGTGATGCTGCTGTTGGTCGTGTGGGAGTTGAAATTGGGGGTGCAAATAGTGTTGTTCCTGCAAAAGAAAGTGGCCCAGAGAATGCTGCAGTTACTTGTGAATCTACTAACCAGTTCTCGGAATTAGATGTTAATCCAGCAACGAACTCGCAGGAAGGTGATGACACCTTTGATTCTGAGAAGGGTCGAACGGAGAAGTTTGTTGAACATCAGGCTGAAAGCAAGGAAGGTTTTGTAAAGGAGAATCTGCCTGTGCAAATAAAATCTACCACGGAATCTGCTAGCTACCCTCGAGAATTCCAAACCATTGCAGACGATGTGGTAAATGGATCAACAGAATCGTTAGGGGAAACTGGGGTTAGGGCTTTGGATTCGAGCAGATTAGATGATGATGTGGTGAAAGAAATTCAGATAGATCCAGTAGACGATAAACTCGACAAAAATGACAAAGTAAAGGAGGAGCTTTTATTTAGTACTACTGCTCAATCAAATCATGAAAGAGAAGTGAGACCGTCATCGTATACTGTGGATGACCATGTAAAAGAAGCAGCACTTTCTCCTGCAGTTGAGGATACATCTGCTAGAGAGTTTGATGCAGCTTCTGGGTTGGATAGACAACAGTTTGGTGGTTCTACTCATGGTATGTCGGTTGACTCAAGTAGCCAAAGTGAGAGTCTTGAAAATAACTGGGGATCTGTTTCAGGTAATTTTCTCTCTTAAACAAAGTTTAGCTTGATTAACCTTATCTAAAGATCTATAAGAGTTACTGTTTTGGGTATCAGTTTCACTAAATATGGCGTCTAAAACAGCAAAGTTTGAATTATAGACTCTGCAACTTTGTCTATAATTGGTGTTATTGTGAGTTTAATCATGTGTTTTAACTATTTGATGCGAAAGCTTGAAATGTTAAAAAAAATAAAATACAAAAAGTGCTGTCTGTGTTTACCTTTTATACTCACAAGTTTGTATATAGATTTTTAAAATCTTCCTCTTCAACCCTTAATAGTTTATTTCAAATCAGTTTTTGTGTCTTTATTGTTTATCTTTTGACTACCTTTTTAGTGGATTATAGTCTTAAAATGTGTTAGTAGTAATGTATTAAAAAGAGGACAAAGTTGGCAATTAGTGTTTTGGCTTGATCCCTTGTACTGACCATTCTGCAAAAAGCTGAGTCCATTTTCTTTCTCCGCTTTGATGCATGGGATAGCGCTTTCGAGCCAATCAGACGCACAACCTGTTGTAGATGCTGACAATGTACCAAAGGAGTCGAAATCTATGTCTGAGAGACAGTATCCTGACAACTCAGATATGTTTGAGCCGCCGTCATTCGTGACCTTGGTTGAACCGGGAGGGGAAAATGACCAAAAAGCTACTGCTGCGGAAAATCGGATAAAACCTCTAACCACGCAAGCGGGGTGGTTCCCTTCGATTACGCACGTCGTGCACGAATCACAAGGGAGAAAGAAGAATGAGGAGATAATTGCAAAGGTAACAAACCAGAGCACTAGTAAACCACACAGTCCTTTTAAAAACCTCCTGGGTGAAGCCTCTCTAGACACCAGAGCAAAGTCACCTAAACGGAAAGGTCTAGCTCCTTCGCCTCAGAAAGACGACAAAGCAGCTTCAACAATCAACTCCGTACTGGATACTGAATCGTCCTTAGATCATGCTGATCATGCTGCAAACAGAGAGATCGGGAACAAATGGAACTCGCCAGCAAGGTATCCTACAGAGATTAAAAGAGAGAAAAGGAAACCAAAAGGAAGACCATACTGGGCACAGTTTATGTGCTGCTCATGCGTTCATTAAACTCATGAAATGGCTCGTCTGTTGAACCGCGAGAAATAAGGTGACCACCCTTCACTGCACCATTTACATTGAAGCTCGTGCCGATTAAATATAAGGTTATGATGCAAAGTCTAGGTTCTGTGCTGGTAGTTGTCTAAATCTACTATGAAATACAGGTACATGGAATAAGTCGTTTCAATATAGTTTGTGAATTTTATGGTCTCTAGTCTCTATTATTCATCTAGGCCCTTGGTTTGTATATTTTGGGGCTCTTTACTGAATTGCAGGGGTGTCTTTGCAGCATGGTTTTTATTGTATTCACTGTTTACTAGATCCATTCATTCTGGTTTTGGAGGCAGAGTGCTACTTTAGTAGTTTTGATCAGTTGATATTATTATTATTATTTTTTTGTTTGAGTAGCTGGAAGTCTTGGTGAATAATCAAAGAATATTGTGAGCCATTGGAATTTTAAAAACACTTTAATTCTGAAAGAACTTCCATGAATTTTGCGATGTAGAATGTGCTATAAAGAGAAATTGTCCACTGGATTTTCTCAAATGAAATGTGTATTGGGATCATAAGGATTAATACAAGAGTATAAAGACGACCAAGCCTCATTTTACATAGGTTTTGTTTGGTAACATTATTTCAACTATATAGTTCGTAAAAACTTTCATAAACTATATTGTAAAACAAAAGTAGGTTATTATACAAAGCTCTCATATGTTACAGTAATTTCATTTAACTTTTGGTTTTAACTGTATTGTTAATCACACTCATGGTGTTTATGTGGAAGGTGGCTTTCACTTTGAAAAGTAAGGAGAATAAATGAACCTGTATGGCTTTTATTGTTATTATAATAATAATAATAATTATTATTAATGGTAAGCATGAGCAAATATATATATATATATATGAAGATTAAAACTTATTTTAAAATTTAGCTATGATATTGTCATTTCATACATTTAATGGACTTCATCGACCAAAATATTTGGTTCCAACATGGTACTAACAAATGAATCGATCTCAATTGGTCCGTCTTGGTGCTACTTAGGACCCATTTGTTTTGTGGTTCGAATCACGGTTTGAATCATTTTGCTACAATATTTTCTCTCACAAAAATTTAAATCTTCATTCAAATACTCTATTCAAATACTCGAACCAAACAAACGGGCTCTTAGTATTTGGTTTTTTGAACATCCCTAGTGCAAAGTCCCCTTAATGTTGGCTTGAATTGGGGTATATTAATTACAACCTTAATTCTTAATTAAAAGTCTCATATCTAAGCTCCAAATTTTTAAACAACTCCAAATTATTGCAAGGTTTTGATAAAGAGATGAAAATGATAAGAACTAGAGAAAAATTTCCCATTTTAACCTCCTTAAATTTTATTTATAAAAATATTACAAAAAATAATTCATTTGGTAAAATTATAAAAATTATGGAGCACTTATACTAAAAAATGCAATTTAATCCTAAAATAGCTTCAAAATAGCCAAAATAAAAAAAATTGTAAAATTAGGCGTTGTTGGCCAATGCACGCCATGTGCGCATGCCTATAGTTGCGAGCTGTCATATGCGCTTGGTTCTTTACAATGCGATATTGCATGCCCCTCGGCTAAAAATGGGTCATTTGGTCACAAAATGACCCAAAACTTTTTTTTTTTTTTTTTTGAGTATTTCTCCTTATTTTAACACTTCTTAAAGCTCAAAATTTGTATAAAGAACCTAAAAGTAAAATAAAAAATGAAATATCCTCAAAAGCCACAAATAAAGTTTAAATTTCATAAAAAATCACATGAATCTCAAACTTGTTGATGCAAATCATTAACTACTTTCCATTAAATCATTTTTCGATTGCAAAACATGTCCTAATCTTTAATTTTAATGAAACATAGAGGAAAACAAAAAAAGTTATAAAACCATCACCCTTGCATGGTAACTTGAATCCTCTACCTATTTCCTTTCATTCAAAGAGATGAATCGTAGTCTTAGAATTCTTTTAAAAACTTGAAATAAGGCCTAGAAAGTCTCCAAAAGACCAGCATACATGTTTAACAACTGTTTAGGATACTCGAAAACTGAAAGCATACAAGATTATGTTGATCTAGTTTCGGTCTTTTTCATCTTTCACTACCCAAACCTTTATTAAAACACTTAGGGCTTGTTTGGCATACTGTATTGTATTGTATTACATTGTATTTTAGTATACAATACAATACAATACAATGCAATACAATACAATACGGTGTACCAAATATTGTAACGCCCCGGAATTTATTTAATGTTATTGTAATATAAATGATGAATTAGTGTGCCATAATTAATGTTTCAACATTAATTTGATTACTTTGTTGGATTTTAAATTTTTGGTTGTTTTGTTAATTTGATGAATTCAAATGATTTCTTATTGTTTTAAAATGATGTTTTGAGTTTTAAAACACAACAATTTGTGAAATGTTAAAAATATTTTGTTTTACAAAACCGTAGGTGAAATTTGGTTTTCACACAATAAAACTGCCCACAAATTTCCTCTATTTATTTCCTTTTTCCCCTCCTCTCCCCTCACTCTCCCTGATCTCACTCTCTCTCGCCTGAGACTCTCTCGTTCTCTCTCAAATTCCCTTAAATTTTTGAATCAAAATTCGATCCAAGCTTCGAGTTAGCAAGGAGGAAGCTTGGGAATGTGATTTGGCAACCAAAAACGTGGATTTGAAGCTTCAATTCAAGGTTAGTTTTGAAATTTTTAAACTTTTTTAAAATTTTAAATTTTGTGCATTTTTGAAATCTAGGTTTGCTTGGGCTTAGAAAACCTTTGATTTAAGTTAAATGAACTTAGAACAATTAGAATCTAAGCTTAGATTGAAGAAAAATGGATTGGATTCAAGATTTTTCATTTTTCTCCTCATTTTCTCATTTTCAGATTTTTGAGTTTAAATTTTGTTTAAATGAGTTCAAAAGTGTTCTAGCATATTTTTCTATCAACTATGATTGTTTTCCATGCCTGGAATTTGAGAAAAACAGGTTAAAATCAAGATTTAGATTTTGGGGGAATCGAAAACCCGTGGCTGGATTTTTGGGTTTTCCCAGTTCGGCAGGCCGGATTAAGGATCGGCAGGCCGGTGTTCATCTGTTCGGCAGGCCGAACCTGGGAATGTCCGGCCGACCGGACCTGGTTTCTGGCAGGCTGAACTGCACAGTGCGGCCGGCCGAAGCAGGGAGTTCGGCAGGCCGGCTGAGCATAGAAAATTTTGTGATTTTTTACCCGTTTTCACTATTTTGAACCCTGATTTAAATTTCAACTTTATAGAATGATTTTAAAGATACAAATGAAACACTAGGACATCATGAAATGGTTTAGTAACATAGAATGTCTCGAACTAGATATTGATCGACTTAGTTTGTATCTAGGATCGTTTGTGGTTCCGCAGAGCTAACGTATAGCGGACCAGGATTACGGTGTGGGGCACCGGCACGAGTATTGAGGTAGGACTTCTACCCCATTCCTTGGTAGCCTAGTTTCAAAATGATTTGGCTTTGAAAAGGATTTCTATTAAAATGTTTTCAACGGTTGTTTGAAAATGAATTTATCGGTTATATTTTAATATACCGTGAACTGAAATGGACTTCATAATAAATGTAAATGACAATACTCGGTAATTGGGTTTTGAATGATGATGGAAATAAACACATAGGCATGATGCCATATCAGAGATCTGGTCGTGTAGCGATCGACCTTGGGGGCAGGTCTCGAAACCCAACTGGGCCACTATGGTGGTGATATCCTTATGGTTTGCCTAGAAAAGGAAAATGATATTTCTGGTTGTATGAGTAAACTGTTCTAGGTAAGAACGATTTTATTCAAATTTATTTATTTATTTAAGGTTTCTTTTAAATAATCCTCGAATAATGAAATGTTTCTTTAAATCAAATTATTTTATAAAATATAGTCCTACTGAGCCTTTCGCTCACATTTTATTTATTTTAAATTTCCCCCCTTTTAGGTGGTTTTCCATTTAGGTTTGGAGAGGATTCAATGGACAGGACCCAGGAGCAATAGAGGAACTAGTAGATTAATTTGTATTATTTAAATCAAGACATGTAAGATTTTAACTTTATTTGTACTTGGACTGTGATTGTATTTATGATATTGTCAGTACCATGTGTGTATACAAGTTGTGGGTCTGTGGGACCCATACTCATGACTTTATTGTTTTACTATTATTCGTTTAATGATTTCAATTGCTTAATGTATATGAACTCTTTTATAAGGTGTTGTTTTGAAAACCTTATATTTTATTACTTAATTCAACCCTTATACTCTTGATTTTTGATTAAATTCTCCTTTAATTAATTTAAATAATCCACCACGTTACCTCCCGCACTTCGGGGCGTGACAGAATGGTATCAGAGCTCAAAGTTATAAACCTTGGGAATTGTGCACACATAGGTTTGACAATGAAATACCTCTGATAGTCCAAATTTTATTTTCAGAAGTGAGAGAATGACACCTAGACGTTGTTCGACAGTTGACGCCGAGTTCAGAAACGATGAAGGCATGATGAGGTCTATGTTTGCGGCTTTCCAGTAGATGGCAACCAGGGCTAGACCAGAAGATTCTGATGTTGGTCGTCGGCATACGTACGTTAAGGAATACCAGCGTGTGTCTATTCTGACTTTTGATGGTAATGGGGATCCCCAGTTGGCAGAGTATTGGCTGGATTCGGTCTTGAAGCATTTGGATACCCTTGGTGTGCCTGAGGAGTATCGTGTGGAGTTTGCTGCGTATAAGATCGAGGGTGGCGCTAACACTTGGTGGAAACAAGCTAAGCGTTTGAAACGCAGTGGCGATATCAGTTAGGACAGGTTCGAGGAGCTGTTCTATGATCGATATTTTCTGTAGGGGTATAGGGATCAGAAGGCAGCTGAGTTCTACAGGTTGCAGCAGAGTGATCTGTCAGTTCGAAAATATGAGGCAAGGTTCAATGAGTTGGCCAGGTTTGCTCCATCAGCTGTGGCATCGGAGCGTGAGAAGTGTATTAAGTTTCATGAAGAGCTCAAGGTTCCTATTTGGCGACAGTTGGTTGCTCTGCAACTTAGGAGTTTTGGAGAGCTTGTGTCGTCGGCGATATCTGTGGAGAATGATTATGTGCAGTATTGTGAGGACCGAGCCAAGGCTTCAGGAGGACCGCAGAGGAGTGGTAGGAAGAGCACCAGTAGTCGTCCGACTCCGGGGAAGAGCAAGCAAGGTGGCGCGAACAGTGGTAGCAGCAGTTTGTCTGGCAGCGGGCGCAGCAATCCCTACAGCTTTCATTGTCATTTCTGTCAGCAGCCCAGACACATCAAGAGGAATTGCCCGATCAGGAGTGCCCATCTTGGATCTCAGACCGGGGAGGATGCCAGTCGTCAGTCTCAGCCTTAGACCCTACCTCCGCCTCAGCAGTACCCGCAGTTGCAGTATCCCTAGTTCTCTCCTCAGCAGTTCTCATATCCAGCACGAGGGCAGCAGCCGCAGCATTTCCAGTGCAGCGTCCCTCAGTATTGAGCACCGAGTAAAGCTATTATGCAGTCGTCTCCATCTCAGCAGCATCAGTAGAATAATCCTGGACCCAGCAATGTCGGTAGAGGAAAAGGAAAGGCACCAGTACAGGTTCATGCGATGACATTTGGAGGTTCAGATTCTCATGTTGGAAACGCTGTTGTCGATGGTACGATCTTGGTTTCTAGATCTTTAGCTCGCGTTATATTTGATACCAGTGCCTCCCATTCTCTCATTTTGAGTTCTTTTATACATGCCTTGGGATTAGAGATAGAAGAGTTTAATAAACCCCTAGTCATAACTTCTCCCTTGAGACGGGTGTGTGTAAATTGTATGTGTAAATCTTGTAAAATAAAGATTGGGGATGAGATTTTAAAAAGTGATTTGATTATACTCCCTATGAGCTCCTATGATGTAATTCTACGGATGGACTGGTTGTCCAGGTATAATGCAGTTGTGGACTGCCAACTTAGAAGAGTGACCCTAGTGTCTGATAGGGGGATGATGATCACTTACCAGGGTGGTGGTGATTGGTTAATGAGTGAGCGTCTCATGAAGTCGTGTTTAGGAGGGCAAAGGAATCTAGGTTGTTGTGCTTTTCTTGCCTACCTAGATTGCGAGCCCTATGCTTTGAGAGGCAGTGTGGCGATTTCGGTGGTTGATGAGTTCGAGGATGTCTTCCCCAACGAGTTGCTAGGATTACCACCGCATCGGGAAATTGAGTTTGGTATCGAGTTGTTTCTGGGAACAACACCGATTTCATGGCACCTTATTGGATGGCGCCGGCAAAAATGAAAGAATTGAGGAAGCAACTTCAAGAGCTTGCTGATAAAGGGTATATTTGGAATAGCATATCTCTGTGGGGAGCACCGATTTTGTTTGCTAAGAAGCATGATGGGACTCTCAGGTTGTGTGTGGATTATCGGCAGCTGAATCGTGTTACGGTGAAGAACAAGTATCCCTTACCTAGGATTGATGAGTTGTTTGATCAGTTGGGAAGTTCGCAGTACTTCTTAAAGATTGATTTGCGGTCAGGTTATCATCAACTCAGGATTAAGAAAGAAGATATTCCCAAGACAGCTTTTAGGACTCGGTATGGGTACTTTGAGTTTTTGGTTATATCGTTTGGGTTGACGAATGCTCCAGAAGCTTTCATGGATTTGATGAACAGGATATTTAGGCCGTATCTGGATCAGTTCATGATCATGTTCATCGATGATATTCTTGTGTATTCTAAGACTTGGGAGGAGCATGAGCAGCATCTCTGGATCATGCTTCAGACTCTGCGGGAGCACCAGTTGTAAGCTAAGAGGGAAAAGTACAAGTTTTAGTTGACTGAGGTCAAGTTTCTAGGTCATGTCATCTTGGAGCACAGTATTTCTATGGATCCGTCCAAGATTGAAGCCATAGTGGAGTGGGAACGACCAAGGAATGTGGCAGAGATTCGCAGCTTCTTAGGTCTTGCTTGTTATTATAGGAAATTTGTAAAGGATTTTTCGAAGATTGCAGCTCCGTTGACGAGATTGATCAAGAAAAATGTCAGGTTTGAGTGGAATGAGGATTGTGAGCTTGCTTTTTAGGAATTAAAGAACCGGTTGACTTCAGCTCTAGTGTTGGTTATTCCTAGCAGTGACGAGCCGTATGAGGTTTATGCAGATGCTTCAGGGCGAGGACTTGGGTGCGTGTTGATGTAGCATGGACGTGTGGTTGTGTACGGATCGAGACAGCTACGACCTCATGAGCAGAATTATCCTACTCACTATTTAGAGCTCGCGGCGGTGATTTATGCGCTGAAGATTTTGAGGTGTTACTTGTATGGAGTGTCGTTTTAGGTCTTCTCCTATCATAAGAGTTTGAGGTATTTGTTCACTCAGAGGGATCTCAATTTGAGGCAGCGTAGATGGGTAGAGTATATAGAGGATTATGATTTTGCATTATAGTATCATCCCAGGAAAGCTAATGTGGTCGCGGACGCGCTTAGCAGGAAGTCTTCAGGGATTCTCGCTTGTTTGGCTTTTGAGGACTGGAGCAGGGATGCGACAGTGAACGAGTATAGGCTACGGTATCATGAAGACTGTGATCGAGTTTTGGTATATCATGTGGAGGCGACCTTAGCTCTTGTTTAGATGGTGAAGCAAAGTCAGTGGCAGGATCGTCATTTGCAGGGGATTTGGTTGCGGATTCAGAACGGGAAGCAATTTGAAGAATGGAGCATGTATGCAGATGGATCTTGTATTTCCAGGAGCATCTTGCAGTTCCAGCTATCGCCGAGGTGAGGAAAGCCATTTTGGACGAAGCTCATAGGTCTCAGTTCGCTATTCATTCAGGAAACACAAAGATGTATCGCGATTTGAAAAGGCAATATTGGTGGAGAGGCATAAAGAAAGATGTTCGAGAGTACATGGTCAAGTGTTCGACGTGTCTTTAGGTGAAAGCCAAGCATCAGAAGCCTACAGGTCAGCTTTAACCGCTTCCTATTCTAGGTTGGAAATGGGAGCATGTGATGATGGATTTTCTCACAGGTTTGCTCAGGATGGAGCAGCGACATGATGCAGTTTGGGTCGTGGTCGACAGGTTGACAAATCGGCGCATTTCATTCCATTTAGGTCGACATGTTCGAGGAAGGTTCTCGGGGATTTGTATCTGCAGAACATTGTGAGGTTGCATGGAGTTCCTTTGTCCATCACCTCTGATCGAGACACCAGGTTTAATGCTAAGTACTGGAGGAGTTTTCATGAGGCTTTGGGTATAGATTTTAACTTTAGTACGGTGTTTCATCCTCAGACTGATGGGCAGTCTAAGCTGGTTATTCAGATTCTTGAGGATATGTTGCGTGCCTGTGCGTTAGACTTTGGCAGAAATTGGAGGCAATGTTTGCATCTGGCGGAGTTCGCATACAACAATAGCTATCAGGCGAGTATTGGTATGGCACCGTTTGAGGCGTTGTATGGACGACCGTGTTGGTCACCTGTGTGTTAGGCCGAGCTGAACGATAGGGTTATTCTTGGCCGGATGAGATCCGTGATAGCAACGAGAAAGTCGCGGTGATTCGAGATCGATTGAGGGCAGCTCAGAGTCGACAGAAGAGTTACGTGGATAGGAGACGTAGACCCTTAGAGTTCACGGTTGGAGATTTTTTTCTCTTGAAGGTATCGCCTGGTAAGGGAACTATGCGGTTCGAAGTGAGTGGGAAGCTCACGCCGAGGTATATTGGGCCATTCGAGATCACTCAGCGTGTTGGTGTGGTTGCTTATTGGCTTGATCTTCCGCCCGAACTTTCTCATGTTCACAACGTGTTTCATGTGTCGATGCTTAGGAAGTGTCCGCCTGAGCAAGGTAAGGTAGTTTCATTTCACGATGTGCAGGTTTAGGAAGATATGACGTACGAAGAAGTGTCGATTCAGATCATCGACCAGAAAGTAATTAGTTTGCGTCGTCGTGAGATACCGTTGGTAAAGGTCGTGTGGCAGCATCACGGGGTTGATGAAGCCACCTAGGAACTAGAGTCGAGTATACGGGGATTGTATCCGCATTTGTTTTGTTTCTGAAATGAGATGTAAATTTCGAGGGCAAAATTTCTTTTAGGGGTGGAGAGTTGTAACGCCCCGGAATTTATTTAATGTTATTGTAATATAAATGATAAATTAGTGTGCCATAATTAATGTTTCAACATTAATTTGATTACTTGGTTGGATTTTGATTTTTTGGTTGTTTTGTTAATTTGATGAATTCAAATAATTTCTTGTTGTTTTAAAAAATGATGTTTTGAGATTTAAAACACAACAATTTGTGAAATGTTAAAAATATTCCGTTTTACAAAACCGTGGGTGGCACATGGTTTTCGCACAGTAAAACCGCCCATAAATTTCCTCTATTTATTTCCTTTTTCCCCTCCTCTCCCCTCACTCTCCCTGATCTCACTCTCTCTCTCTCTCTCTCTCGCCTGAGACTTTCTCGTTCTCTCTCAAATTCTCTCTCAAATTTTTGAATCAAAATTCGATCCAAGCTTCAGGTTAGCAAGGAGGAAGCTCGGGAACGTGATTTGGCAATCAAAAATGTGGATTTAAAGCTTCGATTCAAGGTTAGTTTTGAAATTTCTAAACTTTTTCAAAATTTTAAATTTTGTGCATTTTTGAAATCTAGGTTTGCTTGGGCTTAGAAAACCTTTGATTTGAGTTAAATGAACTTAGAACAACTAGAATCTAAGCTTGGATTGAAGAAAAATGGATTGGATTCAAGATTTTTCATTTTTCTCCTCATTTTCTCATTTTTGGATTTTTGAGATTTTTGAGTTTAAATCTTGTTTAAATGAGTTTAAAAGTGTTCTAGCATGTTTTTCTATCAACTATGATTGTTTTCCATGCTTGGGATTTGAGAAAAAATGGTTAAAATCAAGATTTGGATTTTGGGGGAATCGAAAATTCGTGGCTGAATTTCTGGGTTTTTCTAGTTCGGCAGGCCGAACTACATGTTCGACATGCCGGATTAAGGATCGACAGGCCGGTGTTCATCTATTCGGTAGGCCGAACTTGAGAATGTCCGACCGACCGGACCTGGTTTCTAGCAGGCCGAACTTTGCAGTTCGGCCGGCCGAAGCAGGGAGTCCGACAAGCCGGCCGTGCATAGAAAATTTTGTGATTTTTTGCCCGTTTTCACTGTTTTGAACCCCGATTTAAATTCCAACCTCATAGAATGATTTTAAAGATACAAATGGCACACTAGGACATCATGAAATGGTTTAGTAACATAGAATGACTTGAACTAGATATTGATCGACTTAGTTTGTATCTAGGATCGTTCGTGGTTCCGCGGAGCTAACGTATAGCGGACCGGGATTACGGTGTGGGGCACCGGTATGAGTATTGAGGTAGGAATTCTACCCCATTCCTTGGTAGCCTAGTTTCAAAATGCTTTGGCTTTGAAAGGGATTTCTATTAAAATGTTTTCAACGGTTTTTTGAAAATGAATTTATCGGTTATATTTTAATATATCGTGAACTGAAATGGACTTCATAATAAATGTAAATGACAATACTCGGTAATTGGGTTTTGAATGATGATGGAAATAAACACATAGGCATGATGCCATATCAGAGATCGGGTCATGTAGCGATCGACCTTGGGGGCAGGTCCCGAAACCCAGCTGGGCCACTACGGTGGTGATATTCTTATGGTTTGCCTAGGAAAAGAAAATGATAATTCTGGTTGTACGAGTAAACTGTTCTGGGTAAGAACGGTTTTATTCAAATTTATTTATTTATTCAAGGTTTCTTTTAAATAATTCCTGAATAATGAAATGTTTCTTTAAATTAAATTATTTTATAAAATATAGTCCTACTGAGCCTTTCGCTCACATTTTATTTGTTTTAAATTTTCCCCCTTCTAGGTGGTTTTCCATTTAGGTTTGGAGAGGATTCAACGGACAGGACCCAGGAGCAATAGAGGGACTAGTAGATTAATTTGTATTATTTAAATCAAGGCATGTAAGGTTTTAACTTTATTTGTACTTGGACTGTGATTGTATTTATGATATTGTCAGTACCATGTGTGTACACAAGTTGTGGGTCTGTGGGACCCATACTCGCAACTTTATTGTTTTATTATTATTCGTTTAATGATTTCAATTGCTTAATGTATATGAACTTTTTTATATGGTGTTGTTTTGAAAACCTCATATTTTATTACTTAATTCAACCCTTATACTCTTGATTTTTAATTAAATTCTCCTTTAATTAATTTAAATAATCCGCCACGTCACCTCCCGTACTCCGAGGCGTGACAAACATGCTCTTAGGGCATATTTACCAAACCCCTAAAAGAATGTAACGAAAAAGTTAATGAGATTGTAAAGGAAAGAAAAGGAATGGGAGTAAGCATCATTCATTCCCTTACTAGTATTTACTTATTTATTTGATAGCGTAATAGGAAACAATCCTATTCCCTTTTTAATGTTTACTAACTTAGGGATGAGGATTATATTTAATGTTATTACTAAAATATCCTTTTTCATATGACTAAAAGCTGTTAAATAGTAACATTTGAATTTGAAGATTTCAGTAAATATGATATTCATTCCCTTTGATAAGAAATCAATACTGAAAGGAATGAAAGGATTGGTATTCTCTTTTCTCATTCCTTATATCATGTGGAGCCCATAAAACTCTCATTACTAGTTTTGTAAGTAAATACATTATTTAAAGAAAAAGGGGAATCACTCTTTACTTTCCTTTTTCTTTTGATGTACAGTAAACATGCCCTTAGTAACCCTTGCTGGGAATGGACTTGTCAAAGAAAAGTTGGTTTTCTAAGATAAGGGCTGAAATGAATTGACATAGCTGCTTAAACTATTTAAAGCAAATTAGCATGCACCTTAACTTTTCTTAATGGTTATCCAATCTTATACATGGTTTATTAGTGGCACCATTTTGCAGCCAACATACCTTCTAATTTATATCTAGAATACCCGCACACAATGCCGAATAAATTTAGGTTATCACCACTCATTTGACTTACTAATTTTAGTGTATTTGCTTGTACCAAAATTTTCAAGCACCTAAATATATATTTCTAATCTTTGATAAGAACCAAAACTTCATATTTTTCTATAACTCTTCAAAAACACATTTAAACATTAAATAAGATAATCCATTACTTAATTGAACTCCAACTAATCATAACTTAATCCGAAGAGCTAAATATTGAAAATGGTGCCTAATTGGGGTTTATAGTATAGAACTTCACATACTTTATATTATTCGTAACATCATTCTGCAAAGGTTTCTCAGCTTAAAATAATGACCCTTGAACCTACCAATTCCAGAACGATTTTGACCCCGTTTGACATAAAATTAACACTTCTACCCATAACTTTCCTTAGAACTATATTTGAGCTTGAATATTTATTTCATAACCTGCAGATGCCAAACACTCTGAGAATGCTTTGCCATTCTTTCGTATACTGGATCTTTGTTGTTAGCAGTATTGCATATAATATGAAAAATAAACAAACAATGCTATTAACAAAATATTACAAAAGGAGAAACAAGTACAACTAAAAATCTTCAACTGAAAAACACAAAATCTGGGCGTCGAGACATGTGAAATACATACTTTTCTTAAAACAGATTCGCTCTCTCCTCGGGTGCTTAAGATCATGTTGAGCATTTGTCCCTCAGGATACAACGACGATCGAGCAGGACTTCGGTATCAAAAACACTACTCTGACAAACTTGAACCATGTCTTCCCTCTATCATCAAAAACCTATGCTCTAAGAACAAACTTAAGCACCTAAGAAAACTAGAGAGAATAGAGAGAATTTCTAAATTATTGTGTCTATAAATGATTTGAGAATAGCCTCCTTTATAGGCTCATGAGAGGGGTGTTGCAGATATGGAGCCAAATCAACCTATCAAAAGAGAAAAAAAAAAAAATTGCTGCGCGGGGGCAGAGGCACAACGCCGCGGCGTCCAAAAACGAGCGCCGCGGAGCCCGAACCAGTGCCGCAGAGCCCAAAACAAGGGCCGCGGCGCCTGTTTGAGAACAAACCAGCGCCACGGCGCCCAAAATGAGGGCTACGATGCCCAAAGTCTGGTTTGTTGCAAAATTTTGAGTTAGAGTCAAACTCAAACGCCCCAAAAACAAAAAACTACTAGGGTTTCCCATTAGTTGCTATTTTTCTCTTCCTTTGGCTATAAATAGACATAAGGTGGCTAGGGTTGGGTGTGTGTGAGATTGAGAGTGGCATTATTTTGTAAGAGGCATAATTCTTGAGAGCTCCATCCTTGAGAGAGAAAAATTCCCATAGGGTGCTAGATAGAAGAGAGTTTTGGTAAGCACAATTTAAGAGTGTATGAGAAACTTCTCTTGTAATCTGTAATCTACTTCATCATAGTGGAATCTGCAAGCGGCGAAAACAAGACGTAGTCTCAATTTTGGACGAATCTGTATAAAAATTTGGTGTCTCTTTTTCTTCTTTTCTCCTATTTATTTTCTGCAATTGTCCGTTCTTGCGATCTTTGGAATTAGGAGTCGCCTAATTTCCCAACAAGGGGTGTTACAATGCATGAAATTAAGAGAATTAATCCAAAATTAATTCAAAAATAATGAGAAAAAACTCAAAGGTGACAACCTTTGAAATTAATGTTTAATTTGCCCAATTTTTGTCCAGATTTATACACCAATGTGCAGAAATCCAACAGTCATATTGGCTGTTTATATTCTAGAATGAATGCAAAATAACTCCAGATTTAAAGTTAGAAAAAAGAAATTTTTACTCAAAAGTTACAACTTTTGAAATTCATGTTTAATTTGCCCATTTTTCAGTCCAAATTCGTGCAGCAGTCATATTGTTTATTCAAGAATGAATGTGAAATAATTCCAGACTTAAAGTTGGAAAAAACAAATAAAAGATATGCAAAATTGGACCCCTAAGAGGGCGAGCCCAACGGTCCAACATTTGCGTCACTTACGTCGTGCGGGAACACACATTAGGCCCTTGCCTATTGGGCTGAATGATTTGTACTCCCTTGCTTGTAAGAGAGCCTCTTAGGTACATATTCTTATCCAAAAGCTATGGTACAAATCCATTTAAACTCCACCAAGGCAACACCATAGTGGGACTCCAATTGTTTACTATATTTGTCAACAAACCAATTCCAATAGACATAATTTGAACATCAATTTCTCCTTTATCCGATAACTATTTTAAGTGTGTGAATATATAATTTCGATCTTCTCGCGACGTAGACCACAACTCTACCAAGACCCGTCACATATACGAAAAGGGTCCCACTCTAATATGGGCCTCAAAATGGTTCAAGACAATAGTTTATCAAACCATTTTCTAACATTTTTTGGGGAACCATGAATCTATTTATCTGTGCAATAGCATAAATTGCAGATGGTGACTTTCGAGCATAATACACACTTTTGACATGAATAATGTATCCCAAATGATTGAGTAATTTCATAAAATAATGTAATGTATTAATCCTAGATGCCAGTTTGACTTCAGGGTTGAGTGAAGATGATGTTGAACGGACAAGCGTAGAATCTTAGAGCCTATTTAGTTTGAACTAGCAATTGAAATTTTATGAGGAAAAATACTATAAAAAACAGTTTTAACTACATTACAAAACATGCTATTAGTTTTAAGTCTACTAAAGCAATCTCAAGTATTACATATTTGGATGGGTCATCCTTGTTGTTGGAATCGTATGGGTTGGAAGTGAAGAATGTAAGGGCCCGGTTTAGTAGTATTTTTAAAATGAAAATTAGATAGTACCTTTTTAAAACTAATTATAGTAAATAGCAAGTTTTAAAAATATTTATATTAAATATCAAATTTATAGTATAAATAATTTATTTACCTCTTTATTTATAGTGTGAACAATTCTTATTTAATAGTAAATAGATTTAAAAAGAAACAAATAATTTTTTTGCTCTATTGTTTACAATATAAATAATTCTTATTTACAAAGTAAATAAGTTATTTACCTCATAAATTTTTGCAATTTACTAGATAGTCTCAAAAACTGATATTTATTTCAAAAAATTTTAAAAATATACTATGTCTCTCATTTTCACTTTTTAAAATAGTTTTTTGTTTTGGTAAACATATGGACATGTGAATATTTTGGAAAATATATGGGACTAGTTTTGAAATTATATTTGATTATACATGGTAGTGTGTTTTTGAAAACAAAATATTTTTTTTAATAAAAGTTAAACTGAACAGAATAAAAAATTTTTAAAAAAAATCCTTTGATGAATTGCCCTTAGAGGTGACAATAATCATGTTCATGTCGGCACGTTTACAGCACGACATGTTTAGCCCAAACACGAACACGATACGATTAATAAACGTGCTAGAAATGCAAACACAAACACAACACGCCTATAGTATGTGTAACACGGCACGACACGATTAACAAGATTATTAAACGTGCCGTAACAGGTTGGCACGATAACAACACGCATATGACACGTTTATGATCCAATTAACTAAAAATTAAAAAAAATTTAAAAAATTAAAAAATTTTAAAAAAAGCCAATAAAAAATTAATAAAAACACAATATCTAATTAATACTAACCTATTATAAATATTTCAAATATTTTTATTTTTAAGTTTAAATGTGTTATAAATGGATGAGTCGTGTTGTGCCGTGTTAACACGTTTACAGCCCGTTTAATTAAACGTGTTAAGGCGTGTTTAGCATGTTAGCACCGTTTATTATCATGTTATTCATGCCAACCAATTTATGGCAAAATTAATAAACGTGCGGTCTAAACCCATTTAGCTCGTATCGTTTTTATACCGTGTCATCGTGCCATGTCCGAATTGCCGTCCCTAATTGCTCCCCTCCTTCCCTCTCTTCCTCTCTCAGCCCCCTGACAACCATACACCATCCGCTACTAGAAATTGTAGGTTACATACACCCATTTAAGGACTTTTTTTTTTTTTTGAAAACCAGAAGTGGACCAATTGAATGACCTTCCTTTGTTCACATTCATCACCTAATTCTGAACAACGATTAAAATAATAATTAATAGCTTTACTGGACGAAGATCTATTTTGTCAGCTTTTGCTGGCCCTTTCCAAAAGAACAAAGTACTAAGACAGTTATGCTCTTCTTTCGCTGATATGGTAATCTTCTATGTACGTGATATTGCGAATCACCAACCTTTTTGGAAAGCATGACCTTTCTGGAAAGAAAACTCTCAAGAACTATTGATTTACTGCACATGATTCAAAAAAAAAAGATACAACGGACAAAGATTCTTTTATCAACAGAAAACCGTACTATATTTTTTGCGTAGAAGAAGGAGGGCAACTTGATAGAAGATCTGTAGTTTATGGGTATTTTAAAAATTAATCCCACAATAGATAGTACTTGTCATCATGTAACACATGATTCTTTGAAATCTGATTACAATTTTCATTGTTCATTTTGTCGATCCAATCTCTCACTTCAACTACTTAGGAAAAAATAAAATTACAAATTGGTCCCTTGTATCTGCCAATATTTCTGAATAAAGATGCTTCACAGGACCTATGAAAATTTAAAAAACAAAAAAAAAATTCACTTTAATTTTAAGTTTCGAGTAGAGTAATGTGAGTACTAGGAGCTAGATTAGAAAAATCGATGAACTTTGAGGTTTCAGCATTATGTCTTTTCATGGTAATTGCATGACCTTTTATGCTAGAAAAAGTAGGATGATCATGATCAAGAATAATCAAAGAGGACACTTGAGGTCATCATCTGGGTTAATTATTAATTTAGAATTAATTCTTCAGCATGAGGTTAAAGATTCCCACATGATCAGCTTACTAAAGATGGGACCACAAGCAAAAGGAAAATAAAGATGGACCAATTAGGTAATTATTCTAATTTCTTTGTGAACCACACATAGTATCAAAAGTAAAAAGTATTAAGACTAAAAAAATTTTTTGTAGAAGACCTACTTAATCAATTTTTGATGTCCTTTTCCGAGAATTATATCTGTACTTGATTGTTGGAATAAGTTAATTGAATGAGTAGAATATTTTTGCACCCTACAAGTATAGCTTCCCACGCCATAATTAGTAGTCGCTGCCCTCATTTTCTTTTCTCAACCTTTGCTGATTTGGTTCATAGGTTAAAATTACCTTCTAATTGGCATAGTCAGTTTGAATCATCTGTACTGTAAAGTTTATAATAGCATAATTATAATATTTTAAACCAAAACCAGTTGAAATTATTGGTTGGAGCTCTTTTTCCAAACACCTTCTTTTTTTTTTTTTTTTTTTTTTTTTATTTGAAAGACACAAGAGAACCTTTCCTATCATAAAAACAAACATCTTATACAAATTAAAAGAAGCCACTTGCTAGCTGTAAAAGTCAAAATATAATTGAAGACAAAAGGTAAATAAACCCAATATCATCAGAAGACTTTTTTAATTACCTGAATTCCAAATGCAAAACATGGTGATTGTATTGAACGACACATCGATCAGATATATATATCTCTTTTACCGAAACAGCTTATCAAGATTGTAAATTTGGCCAAGAAAATTTTCTAGAAGAGAGCTCAAGTTTAGGAAAAAAAGAAGAAGAAGAAGAAAAAGAAGTTCGAACTCTAGACTTGAAGATGATAGATTGAATACCGAAAATCGTAGAAGTAACTAAGCTCATGTAGGGCTTGCTATACATGGAATATTTTTTCTCATAGATGTACTAGAGTTACATTGAATGTTACTGTAAAATGAATACTGAAATCGTATTTTTAAAATGACCCAAATTGCTAAACTCATTTTCAATTGTATTGCATAGACAACAGGCAAAGGAAAGATCATATATTATGAGCATGACAAAGAGTATAAAAGAGAAAATGTCATAATAGTAGTAAGGTTACTGGTTCACTTTTAATAATTAAAGCTCTCACATATCATAGTAAATTGGTTTTAATTTTTAAGAAGAACACGTTTTAATTATTTCTATTTCTAGACTTCTAGTGACATTACAATCCATCAAGTCACTAGTATAACAAAATTTATTTATAAAAATGGCCTTGCTCAAGAATATCTAGTGATACCCTTGAAGTGTTCTTGCTATCCCTTTTTTATATTGGATCTGATAATCGTATGGCATACAAATTTGGCGACAGAATCAACTAAAAATCTGACAGTGGTAATCCCAAAAGTATTCACTAGCTGAGGTATTATTTTATTTTTTTGTCTCTAGCTAGCTAGCTAGCTAGAATCCTCTCAATTAATTGACGAAGTACGGACCAATGTTGATATTGCTAAAAGAGAAAAAGAGAGACCAAATGGAGTGATGGACCTACATGAGCTCAAGTTCTGTGTGTGATTCATCACATTCAGAACTGACATAGAAAAGTCAGAAATAGTTCTATTGGACCGTAAAGATCTCGTTTCTCAATTTTTGTGGTCCTCTATCAGCATATGAAAAGACAGTAGGCGTTTCGTTGACAAAATAATATACTTCTGTTTTGTTTTGTTTTTATTTTTTATAACGTTCTCAAATAAATCAATGTCTCAATTATTCTTTGCAATTGGTCTTTCTAATAATATCCCTGCTTTAATAATTTCATGTCATGATTTTAACTGTATGATATGACCCTTTACTTAGCATGACAAAGTACAGAAATAAAAAGGGAGATGAAGGAACAAAAACTAAAGTACAGATTAATAGAATCCATGATCGATTGCCCTTAATCAAGATTGGCATGCAACAAGCAAAAGAAATTAAAGAATTGGACTAATTGGATGGCCATCCTTTGTTCATATTCATCATCTAATTATGATGATGATGATAAAGATCAGATTGTTGGACGAAGATTTATTTGGTCAAACAGCTAAAATAATTGAATTCATCATAAGGATATATGTGATCCAGCCTAGGAATGGATGGGACAGGGCTTTTTTTTAATTATTTTATTTTTTTATAATCAGATGCACGTAAAAGCGGCACTGCACTATACAAGTACTTCCAAAAATTCAATATATAGCCCCAGACAAATTGATTATAATACTTCTAAATTCTAATATTTGTAGGCCTACAACCAAGACATAAGAACATTCACAAAAGCAAGATATGATTTTGAAACTTCATAAAGTTTCTTTTGTGGGTTTGAACATCACAATTTAATTTTCTTTTTCTTTTTTTTTTCCTATAATTGACCGGGTTCAATAGAGCTTAAAAATCTCTTTCTTAACTCACCTGATCATCCCTACTAAATGGGTTAACTGAGTTCGCACCAATTAGCTCAATTTTATTGCTATTATCTTTTCTTATAAATCTGAATTTTGTTTCAAACATTTTATATGTTTAATTTATGAATTAAAGTCACAATTCAAATTCTTTTTTGCAAAAAGTTAAATTTTAACTAAACTTTTGTTTAAACGTAAACGTATAAATCACACAATAGATAGGACAAAGAAATGAAACTGGCTTTTAACTTTACTTTTTAATCCTTTTGAGCTTGAAGTACAAGTGAAGCTATAAATTAGAATACAGGCATTACTTGTACATATATAATTTTTAGATTTGTTTTATGATCTGATTAATGAAACAGTGGTAAAACGAACAATACTAATTAATGAATATATTTTTAAAATCGTTGTCTGTTGTTGTCACATTGGATAATTACTAAGAAAATGTTCTCAAATATTATGGTTTTAGAGAAACAATCTTCATCAATTTGTCACCAGCAACTAGTGTCATAGCATACGTTAATTTGTGGGACTCATATCAAGGTAAAGAGAGTAGGTATTTGAGGTATATGAATGAAATATATAACAATGGTAAATAAATTTTATTAAACAAAGGGTCAATAGAATTAAATGAGACAGAAATAAATTGTTAAAGTGTCACCCATCTATTTAAAACATTTAATACCGTTTTCAATTGGACTAAATATTCAAAGGATTTCAAAAATCCACTAAGTCAATTATCAAAAGTTTTAATTCAAAGACCAATATGCTAAACACAAAGGTTTCGGAGGATGCCATGCAAAAAAGGCAGCTATTGTATAGCACTAAAATTGAACACCAGACCCCTAAAAAAAAGAAAAATAAAAGAAAGAAATGCAACACTAGAATGACAATCTTAATATGCTTAGCTGGAAGCTCACGTGACGACATCTCATGTCAGTGCACAAAAAGATATTGCAATTGATTTCTTTTGACCTTGACGCCTTTTTATTGTTTTTTTTTTTTCGAGAATTATCTCCGTCCTTTGATTGCGGAAGTAAATTAATGGAAGGAATAGAATATTTTTGGACCCTACTTAGTCTGGCCTCCCACGCCATAATTAGTAGTCCCTGTCGTTATTTTCTTTTCTCAACATTTACTGATTTTGGTTCATAGGCTAAAATTATCTTCTATATTTAGTTTGAACGGTAATAGCTACAATTATAATATTTTAAACCAAAAATAATTGAAACTATTTGTTAGAGTTTCTTTTTCTAAACACCTTACCTTTTTCTTATTTGAAAAGCTCAGGAGAATCTTTCGTACCATAAAAACAAACATCTTATACAAATTAAAAGCAGCCACTTGCTAGCTGTAAAAGTCAAAATATAGTTGAAGACGAAAGGTAAATAAACTAACTTCCAATGTACAATGAACATGATTAAAATAATGTTAACAATAATTAACAGTTTTGTTGGACGAGTTTCCTAAAGAATATATACTAGTAGATATTGCCAATCACCAACCTTTTTGGAGATTATAAGCATGCGTTTCTTAGAAAGAAAACTGCCAAGAATTATTGAAGCATTGATTGTTGCACATGATTAAAGAAAATGATACAACAGTCAAAGATTCTTTTATCGATAGAACATCGTACTATATTTTTTGTGCAGAAAAAGGAAGGCAAAACTTGGAAAAACTAGATCTTCGTGGTCTAACAGAACTATTTTCAACATTTATACATCAGTTCTAAATACATCAGTTTTAAATAAATAAAAACTATAAGTATTCAGCAATGGACATATATACATTTCTAAAGTTGAAAATAGTTTATTAACTACTAAGCGTGCACCATTGCATGCATATTCTTAATTCAAAAAGTGCTAAGATTACTTCATGGAACAAACGGCTAAAATACTTGGATAGACGAGAGGATATATATCAGGATAGGAACCGACTTATAAGCTAGGTAACATTAGTCTTAGTGACGATTCTACAGTCTAGTCTAGTCACTTTCCTGCTCGGGCCTCTCACGGTGGGTGAGTCTCACGTGGGTCCCTCTAGTGGCGTTCATCCTCTATGAGAGGCTCGGGACCTGTCCTTGTCAGAATAATACTGCTGCTCTTTACCTTTTTTTCTTCTATATATAGACAAGGGTACTTGCATAGAATTTGCAGCAACATTTTTTTACTTCTCTATCTTAATTTTTTACTAAATTATACGTACGAACGCATGGCGGAACTATTCTCGAAGATTCTCTCCTGCAGTGATGTAACCCAGAAGTTCGTTGTGCCGAGCTATTGGCTAGGAAAACTACTTCCTAAGCTGGACTCAAATGGCGAGGCAACAATTTGTGTTCTTGACCAAACGGGTCGTGAGTACCGTTTTGTGTTGAAAGCACGGAAAGAAAACGCTGGTCCACAGTATTTGAAGCCTGTTTTTCAGAGGCAAGGATGGCGTGATTTTGTCGGAGACCACAATCTGGTGGCTGAGGATACCATCTACTTCTGGAAGGAGAGACATGGGAGAGATGATATTACAAGGGTCCATGTACGAGATCCTCCCACCGTTCTGAGGTTATTCGGCTTCAACGTTTCTCCACTACATGCAAACTAAGTAAGTCATAGTTTTTTTTTCTGGGGGAGAGACTTAAAAAAAAAAAATCGTCCGTGGGACTTTAAATAATAAATAAGAGTCATTCTAGCAGGGCATCTTGTTAGTAATTAATGATGACTTTGTATCCTGTCCTATGTGGGTTTTCAAATATTTTCCTTGTTCTGGTCTTATGTTGGTTTTCGCATCTTTTTGTTTGTTTCATATTGGAGGATGTTTTGTGCCTTTACGAGCTGGGACTGCTAGTTATTATATTTTCCAGTTTGTCATGTCCTGCATGATGTTATAAAATAAAGGCTGAATCGTGAGTGATTTTCTCTCCCTATGCATACATGTGTCCACCACTATAAAAATCGTTTTTAACCTCCATCGAAACTGTTGTTAAAGAACTTTAGCAATAGTTTTCATACTGATGACCAATTAACAATGGCAATAATTTTCGTAGCCATAGTTCCTATAATATTAATCGGTGCATATTTTAAATATTAACTAGTTATTAAATTATATAAATGTAAGAATCTGCGCGTGTAATAAACAAATGATTTATCTTTCAGTGGTCTAAATTAAGTAGCATTACTAGTATGGCTTGTGCAAAGAAGCATCAAAACGGCCGGTACAAACGTACGGTCGAAACTTGGGTCTCGTTTAAAAGGGCTTAAAACAAGTTGCTTTTGCCTCCACGAGTATAGATATTTCCTAGGTTGAATTAATTAGGTAGCTAGCCGTTGAGCTTAACTTTTGGACGATAACAAAATCTATCCTCTTAAAATTTGGAATTTAGAACTTCTATGGTCTTTTTTTTATCTCTACTGTTGAGCTGGTTTAAGCTCTCTTCTTAAGAATTTTCCAAGTCCAGTAACAAGACTTCATAGGTTATTGTGCTCAGTTACAAAAATATATTTTATCGATCTGTCTTTTAATACTTACTGTCTTCCTTTTTGAGAATTAGTATATTCTAAAAGGTTCGTTTCTTCATTCTATCGCAACTCTCGCATTTGGATTCGATTAAAGTCTTCCCAAATTAACTTCTTGAAGGAGTTCATTTTTCAAGGAGTGACGTCCTTTAGTTCGTATAACATGCTTTTTTTGTCATTTTATTTGTAAGGCCATGATCGGATATTTTGGCTTCTCATATTATACACTCAATTATTTTATTAAGAAACACAAATTTCAAATTTTGCATTTTGTCTTTAGTCAACTATCTTCCATTTTTAATAATATCGGCTTAGCTTGTCGAGCAACTGCTGATTGAGACGCAGAATATTCTTACATGTGTGCGTGATAAGTTAGTTTTAGGCTAATTAATTAGATGATTCTCACTTAATATTTTTGTTAGTTTTGAGCAATTTATAAGAATTTGATAATGTTTTATGTTCTTTTGTAGGTCTTAAGGAAAAAAGATACATATTGGCAAAGTGCGAGACAAAACGGACCGAAAAATGAGTGATACTGAACTCGGGACAAAATAGAGCCTAGACGCCAACTTATGGCCGCCTAGGCGCTCTTACAGATGAAGCCTCAGACAGAAAACCCGAGAGCATAGCGCCTAGGCGCCACAATTTAGGCGCCTAGGCGCCATTTGGAAGAATCAGTGTAGCGCCTAGGCGCTACAATCTTGGCGCCTAGGCGCTACTTTGAAGCCTAAGCGCCATATTCATGAAGCCTAGGCGCCAGTTCAGAAAAGCTTCCATGGGCAAGTATAGAGCTTAGGCGCTACAATCATGGCGCCTAGGCGCCGTAATGAAGCCTAGGCGCCAGAAAATCAAGCCTAGGTGCCATTGCGATCCCAGCTCAAATTTTAGTGTAATTTCGTTCCAAAATTACCCTTTCAAACCATAGCCTATAAATAGAACATTATAGAGGGTTGAAACACGAATTCTAAAGACAAAAAAACTACAAACAAGAAGAAAGAACTCATTGCTTTGGAGAAGAAGAACGGTGCAACCCAGAGACAAAAATCATCTTCGCATCCAAATAGAGTTCTTTTCTTTCACTCATCATGTTTAAGAGATTATTTAGGATTGTTTTTAGTTTCATTAGGAACTAATTTTCTCTATTCTAGGGCTACGATGTAGCCGGATTATGAATGTTCACTTTTGTTTAATTTAATTCAATTCGATGTTTATTTATTATCTATGCTGTGTATTTAATATAATCTTAATGCTTGTAAAAGTTTGCGCACATTTTGCATGATATGTGATTTAATTTGAGGCTGAGAAGCGATGATTAAATTAGACTATGATTGAATGCCATGAGATCATCATAGGATAGAGATATCTATGAGACTTGTGTAACACTATGAATTTCTTGTTCTTAATAAATCTCGGTAAGTTTAGAGTTTCCACAGAGATGTAGGAAATTTGCTAACTAAGATAAATTATTAATGCTTGAGAAAGATTAATGACTACCTAAGAGAAATTCGTTATCGGCATAGGAGTAAACATCAGTTGATTAAGTTAGATAATTTGAGTAGGATTAATTTAGGTGAAATCGGATGCCCTAGTCTTTTATTGTTTAGGTTTCATTTATATTTTTTTTGTTTTGTTATTTTTCTATTTTATATTTGATTGTTCAAATAATTTTAGGGTTAACCAATTTCGGTACTTAGCTAGATTAATGCAATCCTCGTTGGAACGATACTTTACTCACTCTTTATTACTTGTTAACGATACGTGCACTTGCGTTAGAAAATCCACAACAAGTTTTTGGCGCCATTGCCGGGGATTGTTGTTTAATTTAGTTAATATCGATACCAATTAGCTCTAGAATTACTTTGAATTTTTTTTATTTGTTTTATTTCATTTTTATTTGTTCTAATTTTTTTCTTTTAAGTCATTTGTTTCCCAAGGAACTTCATGATGTTGCATCGGAATATCCTTGCAAGTTTTGTCCAACAATATATGGAACCATTTTATGCAGCTTGGGAGCGATTTAAAGATATGCTTGAGCGGTATCCACATCACAACTTGCCAAAGTGGGCACTTCTCCAAATTTTTATTGAAGGATTGCATTTTGAAGCTAGAGATTGGGTGGAAAAAGGCACAGTTTCTGACGGTCATTCTTTCTTTTCAAGAACTGTTGATGAAGCTTACTACTTATTGGAGGATATGGTAGCCTTTAATTATCATTGGCATTTGAATTCTTCAATGCATAATTCTTGCTGGGAGAGGCACCAAAATCTTTCATGGAATATCTACTCCAACATGATGGAACAATCCTGTAGACAATATTAAGAAGAGAAGACACCTTTGGAAGTTGCTTTAGATAGTCTAAAGGCCACTCTTGAGGGAAGTCATGAAGTCACCAACTCTAGGCGATATCTTGATGAACAAATCCGTTTAAAGAGAACAATTTTAAAGAGTTATCTAGAGGAGGAAGTTGCAACATTAAATCCTTATAGTGACCATGAAATGATAAAGGATGTGGTTTTGTTTGATAATGGTTGTGTGAAACCTCAGGAATTTGAGCCTCTAGAGGAAATAAAGCCTCAAGATGAAGAACAAGAACCCTTTGATGTTGTGTTGGCTCAACCATTTGTTAATTTGAGCTCTTTCTCAATCAACAATGATCTACACTTGCTAAATCAAGAGGAGTCAACCCAAAACTATGACTTTTAGGAAGACCAAATAACAAGCATGCTAATGAATAGCCAAAAGGAAAGGAAAAAGTAAATAAAAGGGTTATTAGAGGAATTCTTATATGAGGAGAAGCCACAAGGCTCGTTGGAGGATATAGAAGCACATAAGATAATTGATTTGAGCTCATCAATGGTTCCAACATATAAGACACTCACCGATTCCTGTTGGCCATGTTCATCACCACCATCACATCTCACCATGTTCAAGCTCGATCCATTAATGAAGTTCCCATCAAAAGCACATCATTTAAAGACATCTATTGTTGGTGCTATATGCAAATCACTTCTAAATCTCACCAAGCTTGAGGGCATCTATAACCAAGACCCATATGTGGTGCGGTTTGACACTAACTATGGGCGAAAGCCGCTCTTTGACAAGCGCTTCTTTGAGAGTCAGGCTGATGACTATAAAACAAGCGCTTCTTGGGAGGCAACCCAAGCTCTCTATCCTTTTCAATTTTAGTTTTCATAATATTATTTAGTTTATTAGTTGTTTCTTATAGTTTTAGTTTTTTTTGCTACTTAATCATTATGTAAGTCTTGTTTGTGGTGATTCTAGGTTTTCGGGGGACATCAAGGTGCTCAGCTTGCTACAAAAAAAAAATTCAAAAGCTAAAACTATATCGGCAACCTGGCACAGATGATGAACCACATGGCCATGCATCTGAACATGAACTTGGACAATTTTTTCACAGTCTCTACTTTCAATGAAGATAATGAAGAGAATGAGGATGAGGAGGAATAGGCTGCCGCAATCTTCAGTTTAGGGAGTGTTCTTTCTTTCTTAATTTTGTTTTCTTTTTACATTGAGGACAATATATTGTTCAAGTTTGGGGGTGGTGTGTTGCTTTATTTTATTTTATTTTTTGTCAATTAGTCATTATGGTTTAATTAGGTTTTAGTTTAGGTTTTTTTTTTTTTTTCTTTGCATTTGATAGTAATTAGGATAGTAAAGTTGTGTCATTTGAGCACTGTTTAACTTGAATCATAAGAGGCCAATGATAAGACAATGGTTGAAATTGAATATGGCTTTTAGGGGATAATAATTATTGTTGGTCTATCCTTGTTTTTCTTGTGATTTGTTTGCCATGCTATGATTCTTTGAGCACTTTGAGCACTCACGCCTTGATCACCTAAGTATTCTACACTTAGAGGAATTTTATGTTGATTAAGTGATATTTTTGATCTCAAATGAACGCTAGAACCTATTTGATAACCATTCGAGGTGAAATCCTAGACTACATAACATTAAGGACATGATTTAGGCTATATTTGGATAGTTTGAGCCTTTCAAGCCTACCATTGACATCATTTAATTACTAGTTACCCCGTTGAGCCTTATTAACCATTTTCTTTGTTACCCACATAATCAACCTAGCCTTTAAATAATTTTATCCTACTTAGTCCCTCACTCATAAGCATGATTAGTTTGTCCAGGAAATTATTTGAAGGTAGTAGGCATTATGGGAGGATGGGTGGAGTTTTGAAGAACTTATCAAGGAAATATATTTTCCTATTATTCATTCTTGGGTGGAGTTTTGAGTATTGTTATCAAGGGAGTATGTATTCATGTTTATTCATTGTCCAAAAACAAAAGAAAACAAAACAAAAAAAGAAGAAGAAGAAAAGCAAAAAAAAAAAAAAGAAGAAAAAAAAAGAAAAAGAAAAAAATAATACACACGTCAAATAAATGTGAATGACAAAGGGAGTGCAACATAAGTTTAGGGGTGTACTTAGAAAGAAAGAAAAAATGATGTTCTCATAAGGTCCTAAGACAAATTGTGTGTTTATGGGTGAATTTTGAGCTACATTATATCCTTTATCTCACCTTTTTACCTTAGCCACACATTACAAGCTGAATAAAGTCCTAATGATCTTTGATGATGTGATAGTCTACATTAGTGGAGAGTGGGTTTGAAAAATAGGCCTATGGAGTTTACAAATTTCACTAATCTAGAGATCTTTCAAAATAATCTTGTTGACATAAACTAATCCGAGTGTAGGTACATAAGTGCTACAGGCATCACACACATACTCAAGGAATTATGAGTATGGTAAACCTAAGATTTAAATTGATTTTTTTACATGATCACAATGGTTAGAGTTTCCTTCGAGCCATATACTTTTTGCAATCTTTGAGGCCAAGTATAATGAAAAATTAAATTGATGCTCGAACTATGTCGTGTGTTAGTGTCAGTCCCATCCTTTTGTCTTGTTCATTGTTCTTTTTTTTTGTGTCTTTTGCTCGAGGACTAGCAAAATCTTAAGTTTGGGGGTATTTAATAAGTTAGTTTTAGGCTAATTAATTAGATGATTCTCACTTAATATTTTTGTTAGTTTTGAGCAATTTATAAGAATTTGATAATGTTTTATGTTCTTTTGTAGGTCTTGAGGAAAAAAAATGCATATTGGCAAAGTACGAGACAAAACGGACCAAAAATTGAGTGAAATTGAACTCGGGACAAAATGGAGCCTAGACGCCAACTTATGGGCGCCTAGGCGCTCTTACAGATGAAGCCTCACATAGAAAACCCGAGAGCATAGCGCCTAGGCGCCACAATTTGGGCGCCTAGGCGCCATTTGGAAGAATCAGTGTAGCGCCTAGGCGCTACAATCTTGGCGCCTAGGCGCTACTTTGAAGCCTAGGCGCCATATTCATGAAGCCTAGGCGCCAGTTTAGAAAAGCTTCCATGGGCAAGTATAGTGCCTAGGCACTACAATCATGGCGCCTAGGCGCCGTAATGAAGCCTAGGCGCCAGAAAATCGAGCCTAGGCGCCATTGCGATCCCAGTTCAAATTTTAGTGTAATTTCGTTCCAAAATTACCCTTTCAAACCCTAGCCTATAAATAGAACATTATAGAGGGTTGAAACACGAATTCTAAAGAGGAAAAAACTACAAACAAGAGGAAAGAACTCATTGCTTTGGAGAAGAAGAACGGTGCAACCCAGAGACAAAAATCATCTTCGCATCCAAATAGAGTTCTTTTCTTTCACTCATCATGTTTAAGAGATTATTTAGGATTGTTTTTAGTTTCATTAGGAACTAATTTTCTCTATTCTAGGGCTACGATGTAGCCAGATTATAAATGTTTACTTTTGTTTAATTTAATTCAATTCGATGTTTATTTATTATCTATGCTGAGTATTTAATCTAATCTTAATGCTTGTAAAAGTTTGCGCACCTTTTGCATAATATGTGATTTAATTTGAGGCTGAGAAGCGATGATTAAATTAGACTATGATTGAATGCCATGAGATCATCATAGGATAGAGATATCTATGAGACTTGTGTAACACTATGAATTTCTTGTTCTTAATAAATCTCGGTAAGTTTAGAGTTTCCACAGATATGTAGTAAATTTGCTAACTAAGATAAATTATTAATGCTTGAGAAAGATTAATGACTACCTAAGAGAAATTCGTTATCGGCATAGGAGTAAACATCAGTTGATTAAGTTAGATAATTTGAGTAGGATTAATTTAGGTGAAATCGGATGCCCTAGTCTTTTATTGTTTAGGTTTCATTTATATTTTTTTTGTTTTGTTATTTTTCTATTTTATATTTGATTGTTCAAATAATTTTAGGGCTAACCAATTTTGGTACTTAGCTAGATTAACGTAATCCTCGTAGGAACGATACTTTGCTCACTCTTTATTACTTGTTAACGATACGTGCACTTGCGTTAGAAAATCCACAACTGTGCGTATGAGAACGATAAACGTATGTAAATATATGTAGACGTAATATAATTATATTTATTGGCTTTATTGGACGATAGAGAATATCATGAAAGGAAAAAGTACACATTAAAAGATTAAAAAGGTTTTAATTATTGATAAAATATTAATCACTCAAGAAATATTTCACGAAGGGACCTCTCCCCCTTCAAGAAAGAAAAAAAAAAAAAAAGGAGGGGCTTTATCCAATCTAATGGACGGTTAATATAGGACATGTTGTTCTAGGCAGATAAAGAAAAAAGAAACAAATTGTCAAGAAAAAAGAGACGAAAAAGAAAAACAAAATGATTTACAAAGACTGTAGGGTCTGAGACTCATTTCTTCTAGGAAAAGGACAACAAAAGTAGACAAAGTAGATCTTCAACAGAACGTTTCTTTAGTGGTTTTGTGAGTTCAGATTTTTTGTTTTTCAGTCTAATCCCTCTGCTTTTTATTTACCATGTCATCTTCCACAAACACACACACACAATGTTATTGTTTTGGGATTTGAAAAGGTTCTTCTTTTGAATCTATCCTACCAGGCCAACCTTAGCTTTTTAATCTATCCTAAAAGGCCACCCTTACCAAATAAGCTAGCACCAGTAGGCACATGTCATGTAAATTAGATAAAAGCTAGTAGTAAAATACTTAATCAATTACTAACGATTCACTTTTAAGATTAAAGGTCATCCTAGTCCATGGTTAATTTCTTTTTGCTTGTGGCCCATCTTTTTTAAGCTCGTCATAATTTTGACCTTAAGTTGAAGAATTAATTGCAAACCAATAATGCAGATGGTGATCTAAATTATCACTTCTTATTATCCTAGATCATCAACCTAATTTTTCTCACATAAAAGATAACCAATCACAAAAAAAAGAGAAGAAATATGATGCTTAGACATCAAAGTTCACTAACTATATATTCTAATTTTTATACTTAAATCACTTGTCAAACTTAATATCTAAAATTGTGTTGAACCAATTATATTACTATATTATTTAAAAATAATTTAATTTTTCATGTATAGTGTGTGTGTATATATATATATTTATATATCTAAACTTTGTCATATTCAATTATTATCATTAGCAAGTCATACAGTTTAGAGTTTCGATTACTGGAGTAGTCGGTGCCGATCTTTCACTTTCAAAGACCTTAGTTTAGCCAATGATTTACTTAAATAATATATCTATATGCAAAACAATCTAGAAGCGAAACAAGCATATATATATATATATATATATATAGAAGCCGATGTTAGGGAGTACAGTCATGATTCATTGCTCTGATGTCCTTTTATTTGATACCAAGTCATTTGCATTTGATGGTATTATCTTCTGATATGTAGGCCCTTACAGGTATGCGTGTCTATATATATATATGTATATATCTATATGTAGAACAATCTAGAAACGAAACAAGCATATATATATATATATGTATGTATGAATTTATTCACAAATAATTATCTTATTTACTATTAGTTATATATGATAATCCTTTTAAGAATTTTTGCAAGTTCAAATTCTAGATGTGTGTCTACAAGCCGCATTAATGACTTCGTCTTTTATTTTATTTTATTTTGAGAATGTATTGATAACTTCTTTTTAACTAGATCATGAAAACGTCACTACTTAATTTGGTCCACCAAGAGATAAATCATTGGTTTATTTTCTGACCACCTACAGCCATATAACTTAATAAAAAGGTGGTAAAAGGACATGTTCTCATCAAAAAGACAATACTTATGGCCTCTTATTATAAAAAAGTAAAGTAAAAGAGAAAAAACAAACATAAGTTATGACTTTTAAATAGTGTATAGAAAAGAGTTTTTTATTTCATAGAATATTTTAAATCTGATTGTTTAATTAGTAAAAGCTCGATTGTTGTAAATAGTAAAATTATCTATGTTTAATTTGTCTTTCACAAATAGAAAGTTATAGATGTAAATAAAAAAAGTTCATAAGCAATTTTTCTATAAGCATAAGGAGGGACTTGAACCCAAACCTTTTGTTTAAACCTAAACTTATAAACCACGCACTCGATAAGCTAGGACGGAGAAATGAAAATGGCATTACTTTCTAATTCCTTTGAGCTTGAAGTACAAGTGAAGCTACAAAATAGAATAAATGCATTACATGCACATACATAATTTGTTTAGTATGCTATACTATAGAGCTCTTACATGTTACAATAAATTGGTTCTAACTGCATTGTCAAACACACTTTTATTTCCATTTCTAGATATCTAGTCACATTACAATCCAAGAAGTCACAAGTATTTAATTAAAAAAATTGCTTGTTCAAGAAGATCTAGTGATACTGTTGAAGTATTTTTGCGATATCCTTTTTGTATTAGATCTGATAATCATATAGCATATAAATTTGGTGATAGAATCTACTAAAAATTTGACAGTGATTTCAAAATTATTCACCAGCTCTTATGTTTATTTATTATTTTTTTCCCTAGCTGGCTAGCTAGAATCCTCCCAATTAATTGACAAAGTACGGACCAATTATGATAATGCTAAAAAAGGAGAATAAACGAGACCAAATGTTGTGATGGACCTACATGAGTTTAATTTCTATGTGCGTAATTCATTGCATGATTCAGAACCGGCATAGAAAGAGTCTGAAATAGTTTTATTGGACCATGAAGATTTAGTTTATCAATTTTGGTGGTTCTTTATATAAAAAGATAGGTTTTCAGTTGATAAAATAATATTTATCTGTTTTGTTATTGTTTTGTAATCATCTCCAATAAATCAATGCTAAAGCGCATGCTTAATAAAATTTTTGGTTGGATCTTAGCTAACCTTGTCATATCGTTATCACGAGGATCTTTTATTCCTTTATTAGCCAATATATTTCTTGGATGGACATAAATGTCATGTCCTTTAAAAACTCAAACAGTATTAATTGAAGCATAATTTAATTGATCATCAATAAATAAAAGCTAGAAGTATTCAGTAATGGACATATATACATTAATTATAAAGTTGAAAATGGTTAACCAAGTGCACCATTGCAAAGCATATTCCTAATCCTGTAAGAGTACTTCAAAGAACAAACAGCTTATATAATTGAATACACGAGAAGGATATATATATATATACATATATATAGGAATGGATAATTGGGATGATTTCATTTGTATTCTTATTCTTATTCTTTTTGTATCAAGCTAATAATATCATGTTATGTTAATTAAAATATTTTTACTGTCAGAATATATTTTACTTGCAATATCATATAGTATTATTAAAGGGGTATTATTAGAGGGACATTAACGAACAAAAACTAAAGTACAAGCGAATTGAATCCATGATTGACTGCCTTAATCAAGATATGGGCATGCAACAAGCAAAAGAAATTAAAGAAATGGACTAATTGGATGTCCTTCCTTTGTTAATATTCATTATCTAATTAAGAACATGATGATGAGGATGAAGACGATGATAAAGAACAGATTTGTTGGGCCAAGATTTGTTTGGTCAAACAGCTAAAGTAGGTACTTCATAGGACAAACAGCTAAAATAATTGAATTCATCAGAAGGATATGTTCCCGGCTAGGAAGGGATGGGACAGGGTTGTTTCTTATTTTTTATAAACATATACGCGTAAAAGCGGCAGTACTGCAGTATACAAGAGCTTCCAAAATTCCATGTACAGTGGCAGATAAATTTATTAGAATTCTTTAATGGGAGACCCTACACCGAGACTTTTTATCTACTGATGCGTCCTTTTGTAGAAAGGCGCAGACAGAAAATCAGCAGTTCAAAATTGTGTTCACATGAAAACAAAAATAGACACATCCACAATTAATTACAATAATTTTTAATCTCAAATTAGCAAAAATAAATGAAAAATAATTTTTTAAAAAAAACAAAATCTGGCACGCAATCAGCAACCCAAGGTGGCACTCTTGCAAATTTTGATTCGAGACCATGCACAACGAAATCCGACGAAGGACGCGACCATTATCTTGGGGGGCGACTGGGTTCTCCAGAGTCATTGGAGGTGAAGGCGGAGGCAAGGGTTGCTGAGTTTCGTGAGATTGTGGGCAGAGGTCATGGGTCACGACCCCACAACCCTCGCGACCCTATTATGATTCTATCGCTATCCGCCTCCTACCATCAATCTGGCTTGCTATGTGTCATGACCACCATGGGTAGTGACGGGACCACCATAGGTCACGAACCTAGTCATGACCATGGTGGCTTACGACCACCGTCTTATCCTCTATCGCGACAGATTGTCGTGACATCATTGTTGCGTTTCCAGTGAGGTGGAGGAAAACTCTGGTGTCTCCTTCTGGAGGTCAAAAAGCAGTTTAAATCTGTCTTTTTTTTTTTTTTTTGGGATTCATTAATCTAGTGTGTATAAGTCTATTTTATTTGAAATGAGTTTGTTCAATTTTCATCGTTTGATACATATTCAGTGGCAAATAAAAGAGACTTATCAGTGTGACCTTTTAGAAGGTCTCATTCTAGCATTTCGTTGCTTGAAATATTTGTAGCCCTGCAAACATGACAAAAGAATATCAAGAAAACAAGCAAAGATTTTGAAACTTCATATATTTCGTCAAGTGAAGCTCGTTTTGTGGGTTTCATCATCCCAATTTCGTTTTCTTTTGTTTTTCCCCCCCTAGAATTAACCGTGTTCCATAAAAGCTTATTTAAAATCTCCTATTTAACTCACCCCATCCCTACTAATTGGGCTAACACCAATTGGTTCAGTTTTATTGCTATATATACTATTGTTTCTTATAAATTTGAGTTTTGTTTCAAACGTTTTTACGTTTAATTTTTGAATTAAAATTCAAATTCAAACTCTTTTTTGTAAAATACAAAAATTTAAATTTGAACTAAAACTTTTTGTTTAAATCTAAACCTATAAATTACACTAAATGAGATAGGACAGAGAAATGAAACTGGCATTTGTTTTTTACTTTTTAGTTCTTTTGATCTTGAAGTACAAGTGAAGCTATCAATTAGAATACACGCATTACATGAATGCACATATATAACTTTTAGATTTGTTTTATGATCTGATAAATCAAACGTTGGAAAAACCAACAATACTAATTCATAAATATATTTCTTTCAATGGTTGTCTGTTGTTGTCACATAGGATAAATATTTAGAAAAATCTTTTGAAATATTATAGTTTTATAGAAACAATCTTCATCTATTTGACACCAGCAACTGTAGTTTCATAACATATGTTAATTTGTGGGACTCATATCAATATAAAGAGAGTAAATATTTGAGGTATGGGAATGAAATTTAACAATGGTGAATAGAATTCCATTAAAAAATGGTCAATAGAAATAAGGAGACAGATCACAAAGATGAAATATGCAAAAATCACCAATCTATTTAAAAGTTTTATACAATTTTCAATTGGACTTATTATGCAAAGAATTCAAAATTCACAAAATCAATTATCAAAAATATTAATTTAAAGACTAATATGCTAAACATGTAAAGTTTGAAGGATTCTATGCAAAAAAGCCAGCTATTATATAGCACTAAAATTGAACAATAGATCCTTGAAAAAAAAAAAAGGAAAAAAAAGAAAAGAAATGCAACTCTAGAATAACAATCTTGATTTGCTTAGCTAGAAAGTCACCAGACGGCATCTGCATCGATGGTGCTCTCACACACGTGGGTGCATAGAAAAAATATTGCAATTGATTTCTTTTGATTTTTACTGTTTTTTTTTTTTCCTTTTCTTTTTCAAAAATTGTATCCGACCTTGATTGCACCCTACGAGTCTGGATTCCCATGCCATAATTAGTGTCCCTGTCCTTGTTTTCTTTTCTTTACACTACTAAAAAATCTTCAATCAAATGGCGGTTTTGGACTGCCATTAAAAGCATTAAATGGCGGTTAAAAACTGCCATTAATCAAGGTACCGTTAAAAGTTATGTAATAGTATGACGGTCAAAATTATATGCTTTAAATGACAGTCGATCAACACCTACCATCTAATATTTTACTCTTTTTTTTTGTTTTATATAGCGCAACAGTCATGTAATATGTTCTTTTTTTTCTTTAAAGAAAAATTCTACATATTTTATTTGAAATAAAGATAATTGCAAATATATAAATATATATTTTTTATTACATAAAAATAAATATATATTTTTTTACGAATTTAATAAAATAGATATATTTTGCTAATTAGAAGTCATTGACAATACATAAAAGCTCAAAATATTATAAATTAACGTTTAAAAAGTTAACTAAATCACATTAAAAAAGTTATCTAAATCGAAATATATTCTTTAGTATTAAATACATGCATTAGGCCTTAAGAAACATAGTCTAAAGAAAAAGAGTTAGACTATCCGCCCATTCACTTCGAATTTCATTGATTTTTTTTTGTGTGTACGTTTGCTTCTTGAAAAACTACACACACAAAAAAAAGATAAATAATTTCTTAAACTCATATTTTTTCTAACTCTAAACTAAATTTTACATAATAAGAATAAGTACTTGCCCCTTCATCCATCACATATATAGCGCCAAAAATAGAATCAATGAGCACTTTCATATAACGCATTATATGGTATCCACATTCTGTATTTGATGGTTGATGAGGGCACTATTTACAAAACAAAATATGTTATCACTTAATGTATGGAAATTTAATATATAGCTTCTTGTTGATGATTTATAAATTAACTTACAAGAACACAGGTCCAATGTGGTGTCTTCAAACTAGGCACTCTTTTAAGAATATCATTGAAAATGGAAAGAGCTCTATATTCATAGAAATAGAAAATCGATTAAAGAATTGATTATAATAAAATAGATACAAATAGTCATGATTTAACACTATTTCATTAAGAATTTAGAAAATTTACGCTGGCATTAGCTCCTTTAACTCCTTGCACATATTTCCACTTGTTTTTCTGCTTGCTTGGCACTTGGTTCCTATAATTTCATGAATTTATATTTTACTTATAAGCAAATATGTAAATGCAACATGAAAGTGTGAAGATTATTAAATAAACTAACTAAAAACTCTTTTGATGTTTTAGATCTCACAAATTCTATCTAATGCTCGGCAACCTCAGGATAAGCAGCAGGAGGTTCTCTAAGCGCATCGTAGTTTCTAGCCATCAAATTGGTTTAATATACTTTCTATTTAGTCCAACTTTAAAGTCGCTCTATTTTTTTCCAATCTCTTGCATGTGATGCTCTCCACTATCCTCTTCTAGGTCAAAAGAATTCTACAACTAAACCAAACAAACAAAATAAAGAAATTAATAAAGCATGACTATTAAACAAATAAATCTTAGAAAATAAAATGGTTTACCTCAACAAGTTCCTAAAGAAAGTTTGTTTCTCATTTATTGTCTTGAGAGAATATGCATGAATAAGTTTAACCACATTGTAACTTTTTCCAACGTGAAAAGCAAGGAAGAGCCAAACATGATTACATATAAGAATGCAAGGGATTCACAAGCAAAGTAATTGCATAACTGACAGGAAGATGTATTGAGCATGTACTTGGTACCTCCAACAAGCTAGTAGGAATTTGGATATAAAACCCTGCAGAAATAGATCAACCTTTTCTAGAATGCTTGGTGGAATAGGCGTAATGATGTACAGTAAACCTTTGAACGTGTCAACACCTCTTACAATGTTAGTAATGTGCCCTAGGCCAATTGTGTAATGACCACATTTTGACTTCGTTACATTTGTATTTTATTAATAAAGAGGCATTTTCATTATTGTTTTTTATTATAATTCCATGAATAGTTTATTCTACTTAAGGTCATTAAGTATATGACTTGATAGTAAAACTCTTAAGTGAAAATTGAATTCCATTCTAAATTATCCCTAGTCGGTCATTATTATTGGGATAATAATGAATGAAGACTAGTATGAAGTTTGACTGATGATTATGTTTTACTAATCATGTGTATGAGATACTAAGTCAACTCATAGATACATATTTGAGAAATGATGTATTGGATCGACCCGCTATGAGAATACTGCATGGATAATTGTCATAAGTGATTCTCATCACAATAGTATTATCCGAGTCTTCTGACTTGAAATCACTATTGTTTCCTACATGACAAGTTCTATATTTGACACATTCTAATATTATCTTTAACAAGATGATGGAATGGATTGTTGTTGGATATAGAGTGAATCATGTGAGGAATATGAGTGATTAAGAAGGAATTTGTCTCTCATTTATTATGAGAAAGATATCTATAGGCCCCTCGATAAGTTAGACTAAAGAAAAATGTATGGTCAAACTGGAATGAATTGATAAGGGTTATCAATATCAATCTACTTAAGATCGAGAAATAATATGATTGAATAGTATAAGGTTGACATAAACTATGCCTTATGTTCAATCAAGGTATCTAGTGACAAAAGGATTTTAATACTTATTGTGGATTAGGTTGTGTCGGATTATTGACATTCACATAACTTGGGTAATCATAATGTCTTGTTAGAGGCCGCTTATGATTTGTGGGCCAGAAATAGAATTTCAAGCCCACTACTAACGTTATGTGAACTTACAGGGTCGCACACTTAGAACAGACCAAAAACCAATTTTGGGTTTACTGTGTCTAGGTTCAATGAACCTGATAATGTCCAGATTCGATGTACTAGATATGTCTAGGTTCATTGAATTTGACATTATCTAGATTCTTTGAATCATATTTGAATTACTGACATTATCTAGATTCTCTAAATCATATTCGAATTATAGACGTTGTCTAGATTCTCTGAATCATATTCGAATTACGGTTTATTCTAGTTAAAATTTGACTCAATCTCGAAGTCAATAGATATATATATATATATATCTGTTTTAGGGTTTCTAGCCAAATTAAGAAGAAAGAAGGCGTTCTATTATTCTAAAAAGACGAGAACATTAAAAACTCTAAAAGTAAGAGAGAGTCATTTAACGCAAAGGAGAGGATGCTAGCACACCAATTCGTTTTGAGAGAGTCTATTTGTGTGGACACCTACAGAGGGCGTTGCTTTAAGTAACAACATCTAAATCCGATCCTGAATACAAAAAGCTTGAGTTAGGGTGTCACCGAAGTAAACCCGCTCTCTTCCTTCTAGAGATCTTGCCCCTTTTTGTTATCCTGGTAAGATTCTATGGCTTTCCTATCTATCTAATCAAATTGCACTGTTTATTTGAATCACAAAATCCAACAAAGCCCAACACACAATCCTTTGTTTATAAAGGCACCAGGTAGAAGAAAAGCATAAGATCCTTGGCTCGGTTAATGATTACCACTATACTTGACATGCTTCTACACAAGATGCAAATAGTGCCAAACTTACCAAGAACAATTGGTTTTAAGTTGATTGGCATAAATTTATTTCGCATTTAAATAGCAAAAACACATGGGGTCTCCTCAATAATGGACCAAATCTGCCAACATGCTCAATTCCTTCGATCAAGCACGCTTAGCAATTAGACAAAATGTCAAAAAAATTCTATTGCATAGAATTAGCCCAACTAACATGCTCAATTCCTATGATCATTCAGTCTTTTCCTAATAATGTCATTCGATAGGAACACAAGAAACCAAGTCAATAAATTTGGCTATTGCGCGCAAGATAACCAATTCAATTCACAAATAATTAGATCCTAAGTATCCAAGAATGAGAAAAATAGATGAATTTGCATAAATGATTTCAAGTAAATGATCCAAGAACTAAATGCATGTAAATCCAAAACCCCAAAATTGCAATAGCTTATTTTTTGCTAAAATGGAATTAAGATCACACATAGATAAACAAATTGGACAAAGAAATCACCTCGTCAATAATACTTTCTATACCATCATCCAACAGATTCATACGAAATTCAGCAAATGTAGCCACATCCATCTGCTTTACTTGTATATTGAAGGGAAAATGTCAAAAGACCATATAATTTGGTATGGATATGCCTGGAAAATAGACTTGCAAGAAAGAAGGGTGATCTTTGTCGGACATAGATGATATAAATAGAGATATACAAAATATACAAAATCTACTTTCTAAACTTGTAGGATTTGTCCTCTAATATTTGCAAGAAACAAAACTCAAGGAGTTCAAAACAACAAACCAAATGCAGTATTTACATGGTGGAGTCAACTGTGGATTTTGCCATTAAGTTATGCCTCCTAACCACACGATATATCTCTTTTGTGAACATGTAAAATCAATGTAGTGAAAACAAAATTGGCATAGAAAAATCTCTCCACTGCACACAAAATCCACAGACAATGCTTAAAGGGCTCCATGTCTCCTAAACATGGCAAAGCCAGTGCTTCAATTTCAAAGGGCGAAACCTTATAAACTTTCAAAACCAAAATGCAGTCACAATCATCTTTACAAACTCTTTTTTTTTCTTTCTTTTTTTTTTCAATACATATATTTTTCCCTCTCTTTTTTGATTTGATAGCCAACACCCAACACATATACATGGTAGAGGGAAATTGTTCAAGAAAGAGATAATAAGCACACTATTCTGGCTCTTGTATAGAAGCTCACATGTACGTCATCAATACAAAGCAGAGATCATTCAGATCAATAAAAAAAAATTATTTTCTTAACTGCAAAATTGCATCAATCCTTGACATCCCTAAACCCCGATTCACACAGAATTCCCTAATTTAAATCAAAACACAATGGAACATAGCTAGTGAAAATTGAAACAATAACACACCAAAACTAGACAAAAGCACAATTCAAAAAATAGAAATAAAGAGACCACAAATTAGAGAAACATCAAAACATACTCAACAAAGAAAACACAAACAAAACCAGCAACAGAGGGCCAACGATCACCAGCAAGAGGGAACGTTTGAGGGGATGAAGAGAAGGAGATAGACGAGCTTTGGGGTTTGAGGAGATCGTGCACCCTAATTCCAGCAGTTTCCTTTTTGATCGATCTTGTGATTTTCCTTTTTTTTATTATTTTTTCTTTCGCTCTGCCGGCCTTTTTGAACTAGCTCAATTGAGAGTATGGCCAGAAGCATGCATAAGTTTTGAACGAGTAACATTAACAAGGTTTTTTTTTTTTTTATATATATATATAAAGCTTATTTTATCTTTTTTGAGAAGGCATCTTTCAATATTTGAAGTCATGAATAAGGAAAACTTTCATGTTTTTGAAATAACAAAAAAAAAAAAAAAAAACAAATAATTGTTTTTCCTTAACATAAGTTTATATAACTAAAATGAAAATATAGTGCAAACTTAAATATAGATGCAACTGAATTAAGATGCTTGAATATTCTAAAACTAAAATCATAAAAAAGTTTTCTAGCTAAAAAATTTCCTAGGTAGGAGTCATTGTTGGCTTTGTATGGTTTATCCAAGTTCCTTCACAATCATCACGCAAATAAGAATCTATGGAATCATCTTTTGTCATCGATTTCTTCTATAGAAGGTAAACCCACACTGAAACGATGATGATCTATTATATTGTCACATTCATAATCATTTTGAGATGTTTGATTAAAGACTTCTTGTGGTAAAGGGACAACAATTGACCATCTTATACCTTTCGAATCTTGAATATGGAAAGCTGGCTTTGCTTGGGAACCCAAAATGAAAGATTCGTATTTGTAACCTTTTCTATTTGAATGAACCAAGGTAATTCCATCTTTATCTATCTATACACTGTGGTTTTTTTGACCCAATCACATTTGAACACCGCGATATGAAAAGTACGGTAATCAAGTTCCCATATTTCTTGGATTACTCCATAATATAACACGTCACCATATACAGGGTTTTGGTCCTTCGCGCTTAAGAATTGTGTAGTTTTTGCAACTATATTGACACCGCTATTTTTCATAAAACATAAATCATCAAGTGATTTTGTATTGAAACGACACCCATTTATGACATATGCTTTGTGTTTAATAACATTCATACTAGGTGTGTGTGCTATCCAATTTAATGAATTTAATATTTTATGTTGCTTTTGTGCTAATTGATTTTCAATTTTATCATGTAACCAGTAAATGAAGGTACGATGATGCTCATCATGTAACCACTTTTGATGTTTTGTAGGATTTTTATTTTGCAGCCACATCATATGTTCCTTAAAAAGAAAAGATGGTCACAAACTTGCGTTAAAGGCTTTCATGAAATGAATATTCAATCATATTAATGTTAATGTAAAAAAAGAAAAAAGAAAAAAAGCTACTTACTCTATGTAAGGAATGATTTCACTTGTATTTTGCAAAACAACATTACAGGCTTGACTCTATTCAGGTTGATCTACTTTAATAATATCTCCTTGTCCAAGTAAAGCCTTTCGTTTTTCATCGGGATCATGTCAAGACTTTAGGATTCCAATTGCTTTAGTTCCTGACAAGTATTCTAAGCAAAACTCTATAGCCTCTTCTACAAAATAACTCTCAACAGTGCTACATTCAGGTCAATTACGATTTTAGACATAACCCTTTAAAATTTTCATGTATCATTCAAAACGGTACATCCAACGCAAATAAATTGGTCCGCACATTTTAACTTTATGTACAAGATACATAGTCAAATGAATCATGATGTCAAAGAATAATGGTGGAAAAATTTTCTCAAGTAAACATAAATTTTCAACAATCTCACATTGCAACTATTCTAATTTTGAGACATCCACAATTTTGTCACATAAAGCATTAAAGAAAAAGCACATTTTGGTTATGGCATATCTAACTTTTTCAGAATCCATTGATCGGATAGCGATTGGCCAGAATTGTTGCATCAAGGCATGACAATCATGAGACTTCAGTCCTACTAATTTTAAATCCTTTATTGATATAAGATTTTGAATATTTGATGAGTATCCTTCTGGGACCTTGATATCTGCCAATCCTCTACATATCTTTTCCTTTTCTGTGTTGGATAGAGTATGACATGTAGGGGGTATGTAAGTACGAGTCTCACCAATTATTGGGGCTAAATTAGTCCTTAATCCTATCTCCTTAAGGTCTAATCAAGCTGCAAGTCCATCCTTAGTTTTTCGAAGGATATCAAGCAACTGTCACAAACATTTTTTTCATTATGCATTATGTCAAGATTGTGACATACCAAAAGTGACTTCCAATATTCAAGCTTAAAAATTTTGATTTCTTCTTCTAACAAAATTTAGATGAAGCTTCTTCCTCTGATTGAGATTTAAACTTACTCTTTTCTTTTGATCGAGATCTAAACTTCTTGCATTTATCAAATTTGAAAACCAATTTATTAATTTTATTTAATACTTCAACTTTGGTTATCAGGTGTGGTGCTTTTTCAAATTCTTATTTGCCATAAAATGTTTGCTTATACTTTCTATAATGATGATTCTTGCCTAAAAAGCATCTATATCCCAAATAAGCTATTTTTTCCCATGTTTCAGTTGATGTGAACATGTTTTCTCCCCACAATATGGACATGCAAAATATCCTTTCATAGAACAACCTGACAAGTTCCCATATGTAAGAAAGTCACTGATTGTCCATAACAAAACTTCTCTCAAGGTAAAATACTCATTCTTGTAAGCATCATAAGGATGCTATCCCCTTTTCCAAAGTTTTTGTAAATCTTCTATCAATGGTGTAAGATACACATCAATATCATTACCAGGTTGCTTAGGTCTAGATATTAGCATTCTTAGTGTCATAAACTTTCTTTTCATACACAATGAAGGGGGAAGGTTGTAAATCACAAGCATTACTGGCCAATAACTGTATCGACTACTAAGAGAACTATGTGGATTAATACCATTTGTAGAAAGACCTAATCGTAGGTTTATTGGATCCTTTGCAAAATCTAGAAACTTATGATCAACTAACTTCCACAATGGTGAATTAGCAGGTGTCAAAGATGACCATCTACACCTCTCCCATTTGCATGCCGTACCAAATTTTTAGCATGCTCTTGATTGTGGAACACTCTCGTAAAGCATGAAATTGGTGAAATGTGATATAATACCTTTGCCGGAATTCCTTCAAGGCAGTCATCCTTTGAATTTTTCTTCTTTTTCCATCTTGATTCCTTACAAATTGAACAAATTGATTAATTTTCGTATTCATTCCTGTATAGTATACAATCGTTTGGACAAGTGTGTATCTTTTGATAATCCATTCTTAATGCACTTAAACTCTTCTTTGCTTCATATTCAGATGAAACAATTTCATTACCTTTTGGCAACATATCTTTTAACAAACTAAGTAATTTTGAGAAACTTGTGTTACTCCAACCACTACTTGCTTTTGAATTATATAATCGAACCATTGTAGATAACTTAGTAAACTATTTACAACCATCATAGAGTGGTTTCTCAGCATCTATTAATAATTCCTCAAATTTTTGAGGATTATTAACAAACTATTCTTTAGCATCTTGTACCATTTTCATAGGGTGATCATCATAATTTCTCGGATATTCTAAATATAATCTTTCTCTTAAAGCATTCACATTACTTTTTAATTCTTCACCATGAAATACCCATTTTTGGTAACTTTGGTCTATCCCATTAAAAAATAAGTGCCCCCTCACAGCATCTATAGTCATCCTCTTTAAATTTCCACATTGTAAACATGGGCATCTTATGCTATTATCATCGTCTGCATGATCCAAACCAAACTTTAAAAACTATTCAAACCCTAACTTGTATTCATTAGACATTATACTGGCCAACATCCAACCTTTATAAAATCCTACAAAAAAAGAGAGAGATAGGAAAAAACAAAAATACTCAAATTTATTTTTTTGGATGGTGCTAAATTTGTTGATAATCACTTGAACACCCAAAATAATCTTATCAATAACAACTTAAAACTCTATGAAAAAAACTTAAAACTCATGATACAAAAACAATGCAAATTCTAAAATTCCAAAGTCTAGATAAATTGTTGAAAGTAATATTCTCTTACAATAATAATAATAAGCCTCATATGTCAAAAGTACATCAAATTATTTTACTCGTAAAAAATGTAATTTTATTAAGACTGTTCAAACATTATCGAATACCTTTTTTCAATGGAAAAATTGCTTAAGACTTACAATATGTAGACTTGAAGTATACAGTTGTGCATAGCTTGCTTTCATGCTGTTATCTACAAAAATAATAATAACATAAGAATCAATAAACAATAAGTTACCAAAAATTTTTTTCAATTGAAAAGTTGCCTAAGACTTGCAATGGTACACTTGATGTATATAATGCACAAACTTGTGCCTTCCATGTTATCTACATAAATAAAATAAAATAAGAGTCAATAAACAATATGGCATTTATGGGTTAGGGGAAAAAGAATTACATTGATAAAATAAATCCTAAAATAGCTCTAAATTTTTAATCATAATAATTCTTAAAAGTGAGTAGTCATATATATAGATACACTCGTTAGGCTGGCAATTCTAATCCAAATAAGCTTAAGCTAAAAGTCTTAATCAAACTCAAACTGAAATAAAAATCAAATATATAATTAATTTTATGGTGGCTTTATATGGCGGTCAATTAGGAACCACATTTAATGCTTTTCCTATTAGGATTTGTGCATTTTTAAGAGGAATGGATTATGACTTTAGATGGCAGTTGATTAGAAAGTGCCATTAAACCTATTTTTTTGGGCCAAATTTGTTCATCTTTACACAGCAGTCATTTTCCCAACTGTCATGAAATATTAGCAATAAAACTCTCGCCATCCCCAAATTACCAAAGATGGCATTTTTTTTTCAAACACCATCTTTAAAGTGCATACTATTTACTATCTTGTAGTAGTGTTAACTTTTATAAATTTTGGTTCATATGCTAAAATTAATTTGGGGAGGTCTATGGTGGAGAAGGGCCAGTAAAGAAGGATCTAACGGGTTGAGTGTAGTTTATTAATTTAAATTAATGGTAAAAAATTATAGAGCACCAAGAGTGTATTAGTCTTTACCACACTGAATGAAATTCTAAATACAACAAAATAAAATAAAAAACAAAAAAAAAATCATATCAAAAATCAATTCCCTTCTTCGTTGCCAAGCCCGCCTGCGATGGGGCGTGGTCGTGAGCCAGTCTAGTCCCACATGTCATTGTTGGCGGATCCACCCCCTCTACCATCATCGTCCCTTGTCACTCGTAAACCCACTTGAGATTGTCTTCTTGTTTTTCTCTGATCTCCATGGCTTTATCGAAGCTTTGTTCTTCTTGATTTTTTTGTTTATTTCCTATGCCTTTGGAGTTTGGGAAATCTTAAACTAAACACCGCTCAGTGCAAAAAAAAGAAAGTAAAAAAACACACATATGCTAAGGCCTAATATCGTTTTTGCAGGCTTTTGATAATGAAGTGGCTGTAAATTGTAAGGGATTGTCTTGTAATTTTTTTTCTTTTCACAATTGGGATTTGACATTTCCAGTGTTAGATAAGATCTTCTTGCCTTCTGGACGACATTTCCAGGGATTGTCTTGTAATTTTTTTTTCTTTTCACAATTGGGATTTGACATATGGCGCTATTACCAATACTATATTGATTCATGTTACATATAAAAACAAATTCATCTCAGTTCTTCTTGCCTTCTGGACGACATGGTACTTCTCATGGTGGTTTTTCTTGTAATGTCCGAAAATGTTCAAAAATGAAAGCACAAGTTTGTGCATTATATACATGAAAGCACAAATTTATATTATTTTGATTAAAGCTCTAAATACATAATAATTAAGAAAAAAACATGTGTTGAATATAGTTAATCAACAATTTTGAAGACAAATGCGTCAAAGTTTATCGTTTTAGAATACAATCACGAAATCCATAAAATATGAATAAATTTATGAATATGATTTTTATGACATTACGAATATTTTAATAAGACATTAATTGGATATTAATACATTAATACAATTGGAATTTATCTACTTTTTTTTAGAAAGACAAAGAATACTATAGTTTTGAAAAGTATGACAAAGTTTACAAAAATTTTCAAGTTTACGGATCAAAAACTTGATCGAACTGCCTATGACACAGTTTAGACTATGTAGACAACAAGAGAGTCTATAAATATAAGTGAACAAAAAAGTCAAACCAATAAAAAAAATCAACGCATCTTTCTCTCTCTTCTCTCTCTCCTCCAACTTTGGTGTAGAATTTGGTGTAGGTTTTTTATACTTCCTGCTCCAACGAGAAGATCATGGCATCCTTGTTCCAATGAGGTAGTGTGCCGACCATAACTCCACTAGAGGAAGCCACGCTCTTCGGTCAAAGTGGCGAAAAAACCCTTAACTTTTTGATGAGATTTCTTTACCGTCTAGCATCCAATCGGTGAGATTCTTGTTCCTATATGACTACTGTGACAAGAAGAACACAATCCCTACCCTACTTCACACTGCTTGGGGCTGGAGAGCTCTGCCCTTGCCCAACACTGTATGCCACCAATGAGACACATGAACTCCATCTTCTCAGCGGAGGTGAAGCACACTGCCCCTCCCAACATGTTCAAAGTGGTCGGATCCTTAGAATTCCCCTTTTAATTTTGAAGAAACACCATGATACGATGGAGTTCCATAATTGCCGCCAACAACTGTTGCGGATATCATCGATGTTGGAGATTCCAAGAACTTCAGTCTAAATTGATCAAGGGCTACTGTTCAAAACAACATGTGGACCATTTTGTCCCCATCAATTTCATGACGTTGTGCCCTGATGTTAGAGAACAAAGACATCATCGCCGTCACCATTTACATCACGCGGCCTCGATCCCATCAATTCCAATGATGTTGAGGTGCACCACATAGAGGAAAATACTTAGAGGACCTCGAAAAGCAAAATGCCTAACTCAATTTCATGGGATAATAGCTAAATAGTTGAGATCAGAATTCTCCATTTTGATCCACTGTTGGAGTTTTGATATGCATGTCTAGAGCCAAATCAAGTGAAATTAAGGCCACCAATGAACTTAGGAGGTCAAAAATTGGTAGGAATCTAAGCGCCACCTTCCACTGACCACATGGGCCGCTGCATGAGCCCCGCGTGCTGTAGCTAGCGGTTAGGCTCCAATGGACCTCAGATTTTGTGATCCCAACCCCCAATCAATGATCCGAGACTACGTCCTGACTCGTTTCAATGCTCCAAATGTGATGGTGCCCTTCGTTTAAGCTAATTTCACTCTTGTTGAAAATTGTTTGGTAGTGAATGCACATGGATCAAGGCTATGTAGACTATGGTAACGGAGTCCAGAATGACATTTCCAACAATACATGATTCCCAAGAAGCATTCCTAGCCATCCACGTTGCTCAAGGACCACTGTCGATGATGCTTCACAGACTATAAATACAATAAGATTCGACTGAAACCGCTTACCTGGAACTAGGTAAGTAGGAATCTTGCCTATAGTATGAACAATATTTAATAAATTGTTTAATGTGTTTTCATAAAAAAAAAATTATGAATTATATGATCAGTGATTTGTCACACCATGTTATGTTATGATGTGTTGTTATGTTATGATATGATTATGATTTAGTATGTTTAAGTCATGCCATGTCATGTTATGTTGTGATTATATCAAGATCAATATGTGATGTATGCAATCATAAATTATATGGTTTAGTCTCTTTAAGTTAAAGCATGATTACAATTTATGAATTATGATTTATAAAAAGGTAATGCTTTGTAGTAACATGTCAGACTACATACACACAATACTATAAGTGAAATAAATAATACAAGTTAAGAGTGTCGTACCAATTTCTCAACCTACGTGGAGGCTTCAATACGGTTCAGTATAATTTATGATCTCGTCGTCGTTAGGGACCTCATGAACCCTGACTTCCCAAAGATCGCCCGTAATCGGTGCTATCATCTAGGCCCAATCAGTAAGATAAGTCAAAGTTTCAATAATTTAGCATAAAACATGTTGATAAGCAAGCATAAAATATTCATACATGTTTTTATTAAATGATTTTAATTATGTTTTGTGAGTCGAATTTCCTATTGCTGAGTGAAAGCTTATTTAAATATGTTCATGCTGTAGATAATAAACCCATCAGTGACACTTGATGGGCAGTAATGAGCAGCAGATAAACGATGATATTGGGAATGGATACCGTTCATGCAAATTTAATATTTTTGTATTTTTAATTTAAGAAATTTTGCACGTTTTTATTTCACAAAATTATCTATATATTATATATGAAAATGAAACTTTGTAATTATGACTTAAAAATCGAGGTTGCAATAATACAACATTGGTTTTGAGAATTTTAAGGTTTAAAAATATTACAATACGCAATGTGACAAATATACATAAATTTTCAAGTGAGGAAATTATGAAATTATTTATAATTAAGAAATATTCGAAGGAGTTTTACGTTAAATTAAGAAATGATTTTAATGAATATATTTTATGAATTTATTATTATGAAAGTTTAAAAGATTATGCTTTAAAAAACTAATATGTGATACTTAGGTGACTAAATTATAAGAAAATATTATTATGTTAAGTTAAAAAAGGAATAAGTTTAAGAAATTAATATGCTAATTTAAAGATAATGAATTATAAAAAAAGTATAAGGATAATTTAAGGGAGGATTTAAAAATCATTTAAAATAGGAATTTATGACGATATTTAATTTAGAATTGTTGCTGCTCATCTTGTGAAGAATAAAACTGAAGTTGACAGCGAGAATAGGCCTTCAAAAGAAAGTCGCTCAGAGTTCCCTGTAGTTGCTCCTGGATCTACTCGGAATCTCTCAAAAGTTGAGATTTCTCCAGAAACCATCTTACGGGGAGGAAACACTACTGGTGATCATGATGAAGTTGAGACCAAAAAGGGCGAAATAACCTATGATCCTCGTGATGCAGTTGCTCGTGATGCAAAGGATGAAACTGAAGTTGGCAACGACAATAGTTCCACAAGGGAAAGATATCCTGTAGTTACTTTTGAATTTGCTAAGAACCTTGAAGTTGAAATTAATTCAAAAACTAACTTATAGGATGGAGACACTGCTTGTAATTTACAAAACGTTGAGACCAAAACGGACGATATAACTGTTGCTGCTTGTGATGTTTCTGCTCGTGATGTAAAGGATGAAACTAGCGTTGACAACGACAATAGTCCCTTGAAAGAAAGTGGCTTGGAGCACCCTGGGGTTATTCTTGAATCTGCTAAAAACCTCACTAAAGTTGAAATTAATGCGGTTACCAACTTGCAAGAAGGAGATGCCGCTGGTACTCTTGATAAGGTTGAGACCAAACAGAATGAAATAAGTGGAGACGCTTGCGATGGTACTATAGCTCACGTAAAAGTTGAACTTGGAGTTGACAACAATATTGATCTGACAAAGGAGAGTCTTACAGAGCACCCATAGTTACCTTTGAATTTTCTAAGAATTCATCCGACTTCAAAGTTAATCCTAATTCAACTTCGGGGAAGAAGACACTGCTGGCAATTGTGAAAAGGTGGAGGTAGAAAAGGATGATATAACTAGACGTGCTTGTGATGCGAAGTGTGAAACTGGAGTTGACAACAGCAATAGTCTTTTGAAGGAATTTGCTCAGAACATCCTATATTGCTTCTGAATCTGCCAAGAATCTTGTCGAAGTCGAAATTGATTCAGGAACTGACTTACGGAAAGGAGACACTTCTGGCAATTTCAACAAGGAGGATATAATTGGAGGTGCTTGTGGTGCCAATGGTGGAATTGTAGTCGGCAACAACAATAGTCCATCAGAGGACACTTGCTCAGACCATCTTGTTGTTGCTGCCAAAGCTGCTAAGACTATCTATGGAGTTGAAAATATTCTGGAACCCGACTTAGGGGGAGGAGACACTGCTGGTATAACTGGATATTCTTGTGAAGCTGCTGCTCTTGATGCAAAGTATGAAACTAGAGTTGACAACGACAATAATCCCTCAAAGGAAAGTTTCTCAAAGCCCACCTTGTGGTTACTCCAGAATCTGCCAAGACTGAGGCCGCAATTAAACCTGAAACCAAAATACGGGAAGGAGACACTACTGGTAATTTCAAAAAGGTTGAGACCAAAAAGGACGTAATAACTAGAGGTTCTTGTGATGTTGCTTCTCATGATGTAGAGGACGAGACTGGAGTTGACAATGACAATAGTCTGTCAAAAGAAGGGTTTTCAGAGCCAAACCTTGTAATTACTCCTGAATCTGAGAAGACCGAATCCGAAATTAATTATCTAAGTTACAGGAAGGAGACACTGCTGGTAATTTGAGAAAGGTTGAGACCAAAATGGACAAAATGACCAATGGTTCTTGTGATGCTGCCGCTTGTGACGTGAAGGATGAAACTGGAGTTGCCAATAGCAATAGTTCCTCAAAAGAAAGTTGCTCAGAGCACCCTGTAGTTGCTCCCAAATCTGCTAAGATTCTCTCTGAAGTGGAAATTAATCTAGTAATTGACTTACAGGTAGGAGATGTTGCTACTACTTTTGGTAAAGTTGAGAGCAAAAAGGATAATACAACGGGAGATGCTTGTGATGGTTTTGTAGGTCACATGAAAGATGAAGTTAGAGTTGACGACTTGCAAAGGATCCTATAGTTACTCTTGAATCTGCTAGGAATCTCTCTGACCTCAAAGATGTTTCTGAAACCAACTTACGGGAAGAAGACACTGCTGGTAATTTCGAGAAGGTTGAAGCAAAAAAGGACCTCATAATTGCAGATTCTTGTGATGTTACTGTGGGTCGTGTGGAAGTTGAATTTGGGCGTGCAAATAGTGTTGTTCCTAGTAAAGAAAGTAGCCTGGAGAATGCTGCAGTTACTTGTAAATCTACTAACCAGTTCTCAGAACTAGATGTTAATCCAGCAACCAACTCGCAGGAAGGTGATGACACCTTTGATTCTGAGAAGGGTCGAATGGAGAAGTTTGTAGAACATGAGGCTGAAAGCAAGGAAGGTTTTGTAAAGGAGAATTTGCCTGTGCAAATAAAATCTACCACGGAATCTGCTAGCCACCCTCGAGAATTCCAAAGAGTTGCGGACAAGTGGCAATTAGATCAACGGAATCATTATAGGAAGCTGGGGATAGGGCTTTGGATTCTAGCAGGTTAGATGTTGATGTGGTGAAAGAAATTCAGACAGAACCAGTAGACGATAAACTTGACAAAAATGACAAAGTAAAGGAGGAGCTTGTATTTTGTACCACTGCTCAATCAAATCATGAAAGAGAAGTGAGACCGTCACCGTAAACTATGGATGACCATGTAAAAGAAGCAGCACTTTCTTTCGCAGTTAAGAATACATCTGCTAGAGAGTTTGATACAGCTTCTAGGCTAGATCAACAATAGTTTGGTGATTCTACTCATGATATGTCGGTTGACTCAAGTAGCCAAAGTGACAGTCTTGAAAACAACTAGGGATCTGTTCCAGGTAAATTTATCTCTTAAACAAAGTTTAGCTTGATTAACCTTATCTAAAGATCTATAAGAGTTATTGCTTTGAGTACCAGTTCACTAAATATGGCGTCTAAAATAGCAAAGTTTGAATAATAGACTCTGCAATTATGTCTATAAAGGTATTATTGTGAGTTTAATCATGTGTTTTAACTATTTGATGTGAATGCTTGAAATCTTAAAAAAAAAAAAACTGCTGTCTGTGTTTACCTTTAGTACTCACAAGCGTGTTTATAGATGTTTAAAATCTTCCTCTTCAATCCTTATTAGTTTATTTCAAATAAGTTTTTGTGTCTTTATTGTTTATCTTTTAACTACCCTTTTGGTGAATTATAATCTTAAAATGTGTTATAGTAATGTATTTAAGAGAGGACAAAGTAGGCAATTAAGGTGTTTTGGCTTGATCACTTTCCATCCAATCAGACGCACAACCTGTTGTAGATGCTAACACTGTACCAAAGGAGGCAAAATCTACGTCTGAGAGACAGTATCCTGACAAATTAGATATGTTTGAGCTGCCTCCATTCATGACCTTGGTTGAACCAGGAGGGGAAAATGACCAAAAAGCTACTGCTGCTGAAAACCGGATGAAACCTCGAACCATGCACGCGGGGTGGTTCCCTTTGATTACGCATGCAGTGAACGAATCGCAAGGGAGAAAGAAGAATGAGGAGAAAATTGCAAAGGTAACACACCAGAACACTAGTAAACCACACGCTCCTTTTAAAAACCTCTTGGGTGAAGCCTCTCTAGACACCAGAGCAAAGTCACCTAAACTGAAAGATCCCACTCCTTCGCCTCAGAAAGATGGCAAAGCAGCTTCAACAGTCAACTCCGTACCGGATGCTGAATTGTCCTTAGATCATGCTGATCATGCTGCAAACAGAGAGATCGGCAACGATTAAAACTCACCTGCAAGGTATCCTACGGAGATTAAAAGAGAGAAAAGGAAACCAAAAGGTAGACCATACTGGGCACAGTTTATGTGCTGCTCATGCGTTCATTAAACTCATCAAATGGCTTGTCTGTCGAACCGCGAGAAATAAGGTGACCCTTCACCGCATCATTTGCAATGAAGCTTGCACCGATTAAATATAAGGTTATGATGCCAAATCTAGGTTCTGTGCTGGTAGTTGTCTCAATCTACTATTAAATACAGGTACATAGAATAAGACGTTTCAATATAGTTAGTGAATTTTATGGTCTCTAGTCTCTATTATTCATCTAGGCCCTTGGTTTGTATATTTTTATGCTCTTTGCTGAGTTGCAGGGATGTCTTTTCAGCATGGTTTTGAGAGTATTCACTGTTTGCTAGATCCATTCGTTCTGTTTTTGGAGGGAGAGTGCTAAAAGATCTAGCTACTTTAGTAGTTTTGATCGGTTGATACTATTATTATTAATTTTTTTTTGAGTAGCTGGAAGTCTTGGTGAATAATCAAAGAATATTGTGAGCCAGTAGAATGTTAAAGAAAACTTTAATTCTGAAAGAACTTTAATGAATTTTGCGATGCAGAATGTGCTATAAAAGAGAAATTGTCCACTTGATTTTCTCAATTGAATTGTGTATATTGGGATCATAAGGATTGGTACATGAGTATAAAGACGGCCAAGCCTCATCTTGCACGGGCTTTGTTAACCACACAATTTTATACAATTTTAACTATTATAGTGTAAAAACTCTGTGCTACATTTGCTACGTTGTAAAATAAGAGTAGGCTACAATTTGAAGCTTTCATATACTACAATAATTTTATTCTAACTTTTGGTTCTAATTGCATTGTTAAATGCACTCATGGTGTTTATGTATAAGGTGGGTTTCACTGTAATGACCAAGAAAATCCTAAAATTCAATGGCATAATTTACCTATTTCAATTAAGGATTTTCCTGGAAACATTGTGTATGAAATGCGTGATTGAAAAATTTGTGGAATTAACATATGATTGTTCCAAAAATTCTATAAAAGATTTTATAGTTAATTATTTAACTATTATAATTTAATAAAGAGATTTATAAATTTCACCGCAACTGAGGTGGAAGAAATTTATCTGTAAAGAACTTGACAAATTTAATTATGAGAATTTTTGAGTGCAATACTAAGTTAGTAGTGTACCAAGAGACACTCTAATGCGAATTAGATCCTTAATTGCCAAATTAGTCAAAAATAGAGCTACACAAGTAGCCGTATTGATAGAAACTACTATGCAAGCTTGGATAATGACACTACTAAAAACTATGTCACTACTGAGCCTAGATATTGAAAAAGTGAAGTTCATTATTTTTTATTGAGTCTACAATAAATTTCTAGACTTAATGCCGTAAAAAAATTGATGCGCTATTAAACTTTCATCGATATCGGTTCATATTGTGATTAGCGTGTCACAGTATTTAAAAAAATATGAGAGAATTAGTCAAGTAATAAAATTTTCTATTAGCTATGTTAATCATTATTGGCAATATAAAATTTACCTGCTTGAAGGTTACTTACAAGAAAGACCAAAGGTACCCTTAAATTATGTTTTCATTATAATCATTGTACTTTATATAATCACTTAGTTTTACCTAACACTCCACCCCATCTCATTTATGGCGCCAACTTTGGGCAAGAGAACTTGTTTTTTTGTCTCCATTATTCCCTTCCACCAAGTAAGTTCAATGTCTTAAAGAAAGAAAACTTTTTTTTTGTTGTTTTCCTTCACTTGTTTGCAAGCCCCACCACCAAATATCAACTCCTCAAGAAATAAAAATTCTTTCCATTTGCTTTCTTTCTCTTTGCTCCACTTCCATCGAATAGCCCAGCCTCCAAAAGAAGCAAAAAGCCAAAAAAAATTCTCATTGCTCACTTCCATACTCTCCACTTAGTAACCAAGCCACCAAAAGAAGGAAAAAAAATAAAATTCATTACTTTCTTCCATTGTCCTCACCGATTTACCAAGCTAAAAAAAAAAAAAAAAACTAGCTATGTTCCAGCATTTCTCCACCCTTGTCATAACTCAAAACCAGCTCCAACAAGAAGCAAAAGAACAACATAGTGGAGATTTTAGAACTTTGGGATTAAGGCAATATCTACACATTTTTTTTCTTCTATTTTCCCTAGCAAAGAAAAGGAAAATATTTTACTAAGATAGCATTTTTATGAAGGTCAAAACAAACTAGATCTTTTATATGATTAAGTTTTGTTTTAGTGTTGAACCAAGAAGAAGAAAGAGAGGAGCTAGAAGATTTAAGATCACCCATCTAAGAGTTGTCATCAAGGGTAAGTAATCTAAGCCTTTCCATAAATTTCCTTAAGGATAAAGTTTACAACTTTATGAGAGAATGAATGATTTAGTGAGGAAATATGTTGTAATAATTATTTATGTTTGATTAGTATGGTCTGTGCTTGTATGTGATGTAAAAAGTTAGTATTGCATGTTAGAATTATGTTTTGTGCAAGTTTTAGATTGTGGAAAAATTTTTCACAAACTTTGAACGTGTAAACGGAGGCCTTAGAATCAATTTTTAAAACTTTACCAAACACATGACTTTTAGTTTTCATCGCTTTGAACAAAAACCCATGACTACAAAAATAACACAATTTTAACTCTAAATAGGCCTACCGAACTACTTTTATGGACTTTTATGGACTGCCTAAAATAGCCCTAAAAACTGCCAAAAATGGAGCCCAAAAAACTACCTAATACAGTTTATTGAAACTACCCAATAAGCTGCCTAAACGTTTTGCAATTTTTGGACCGTTTTGCCATTTTTGGACTATTTTGAGTCTGAATTTTACATTTTACTAAACATGGAAGTTTTAGATTTTGATGAGACAAACAACTTTGGTGAAGAAATTTTTTTCAAAATATACCTCTAAAATACAGTTATAGATAGTTTTTCAAAGCAGTCCAAAAATTACATTTTTGTGTAAAAAACTGTTTTAAAGTTTTGGGTCGTTTTAAGGCCAAACTACAATTTTTTCCAAACATAAAAGTTTTTAGTTTATAGTAAAATGAAGAACTTTCATGAAAATTTTTTTGTGAAAATCTATTTCTAAATTGGACTTAAAATTTGCTATACAAAAATAGTCAAAACTTTTTAAATGGTAAAACTTTCAAAGTTGTAATCAGAAAAGAATTTTTATCAAAATAAAGTGGCAACCAGGACTTAAGAACAAACAAGAAAAATTATTAAAACATGCAATTAAAAAAAGTGACTTTTACGAGGAAAAAAACTTAAAAAGAAAAATTGTGTTTAATAGACGATTTCACATGAATCTTCCAAAACTACTCCACCAGTACCAGTTTTTACAAACAAAGATCGTGTGACTTTAAAATTTGACTTTTTACTAAACCAAGAAATTACAATACTTTTGAAAGCTTATATAAGCTTAAGATTTAGCGGGTTAACAATTTTGGATATTATTTTATAGAGCGATTTTTATTTGAAATTCCAAGCTAAATAGGTAAGAGTTTAAGGGATGAACTTTAATCGTTTTCAATTCAACATTAAATTTGCAAGCATAAAAACCCAATATGATAGAGCTTTAATGCCATGATGTTAGGTACGGGTCGAAAACCTGTTTCAGTCTAAAATGTTGCTCGATACACAACCTATCGGCAGAATCTATTAGACGTTATAATGTCATTTTAGCGCTTATGGACTTAAAATAAATTGCGAGCCTATAAAACGAATTTAAAACAAGCCCACTTAGGACTTAAGATAAGAAACATGAATTTAAGAGTGACTAATTTAGTAGATTAATGCCTCACGATCTACATCATAATAGATAGTTAATTAATTGTTATGAAATTAATTAATTATCAACTTAGATATGAACATATGGCAATTACGAAAAGGTTCGAATAATGAGGCTATAGTAAAAAATTAATCCTTGTAATAGAAATAGGGAAACTCATGACCAGTTGATAAAGGAATTTGCGATCTAACAAAATGATCAAATTCTTGTGGTTATGCAAAAATTTAATAGCCTAAAATGGGAAATTCTTGCACACTCGTAATGGGTGTTTATACAGATTTATTCAGTAGAGAAAGAGGAACTCAGAATTGATAGGGGAGTCTATTTCACTGATACAGGTAAATAGGAATCTCACCTACAGTACAAATAGTTTAAAATAAACATTTTCAATATGTTACAAGCATGTTAAGCTTTAAATACAATATGCCATGTCATATTTCATGTTCACTAAAATAACTAGTGAAACTTAAATGAAGAATTAACCAACAGATTCGTACCAACCTCTCAACTCATGGGGAGGCTCCATGTTAAAGTAATAAATTATAATTGGTCACGGTGTTGTTCGGACCTTGCAAACCCTAATATACTGTTGATCACATGCAACCGGTATGACTACTAGGGCCCGATTAATAATAAGACAAGTTCATAACTAAGTGTCATACGGTTCATGCATTTTGTTGGTCATACATATGATTACATGCTAGTTTAAACGTTTTGCACATTACTATTCCTACTTGCTGAGCGGAATCTCATCCAAGAATATTCATACTGTAGGTAAACAACCTGTCAATAACACCTAATGGGTGGTGGCGAATGGCGGATGATCAGAGTGGAGATATGGAAAATGGATACTGTGCCATTGGATTTTCACTTATATTTTAATGACTATTTTGATGACTATTCTAATGATTGTTTTGACGACTATAACTCATTAGCCTTGTATATAACTTTAAAATTTTACTACTATACATATGTTTTGAAATTACCGCTATGTTACTAATTAATTAGTTGTTGAAAAAAAAGGGTAAGTAAAAATAGTTTTAAAATAGAATTGGTAAAGTTAGTTTTTAAACAATAAAAAAATGTTCCGCAAAATTTAGAGATTTAAATAAAAGTATGTTTAAGAAGCCAAGTAACAACCACGTACCGAGGGTCATTACCGTTGGTATTAGAGTGCGTATCCTGCCATCCTGCTCCACATTGTCGCATGTCTACTTAGCCACAATCCAAGTAAGTTAGAATTTATTTGTGCTTTTAAGCTATAATTTTTAATGTTCAATTTAATATATTAATATTTTAGAGTAGACCATGGCAGAACCAGTAGATCCACAACAAATTGATGTTGATCGTAGGGCAATAATCGCCTGTTGAGATATGGTGCCTCGTACCTTCGCTGGGATCCTCCGACCACACCTGCTAACTAAATGGATCAATGATTTAGAAGAGATATTTGTCCTATGTCATATAGAAGAGTGGCTACGAGTCTCCTAAGCCATCACAAGATTAAGAGGCCCTGCTCTAGACTGGTGGCTTGGATTGGGAGCTGAGCACCAACTACAAGACTGGAATGGGTTCAAGGACCAAGTGAGAGCTAAATATGGGATAGTACAAGGAGGTATAGATCCAATACCTGAGGAGCCTAGGAATCCTCTTATATGGGATGACATGCGCCTAAGACGCTACGAGGCCTTGGCGAACATCTGGGATGCATATGAGAGAGAGTCTATGGCACATTACTACCAGAGGTTTAGGGATGCCATGCTGCTTAACATTCCACACATTATTCTGGGATCAAATATTCAAGCCCTTGCTTGGAGAGGTGTACCCCTTGAGTTACGAGAACAAGTACATATCCTGGACAATTTTAGAGCATCCAACACTTTTTGACGAAGATTGTGCATGGAGAGCAGCAACAACATCAAGCTAATGTGGTAGCTGCGCAACAAGGTCAGGGTGCAACTGAGGAACCTCTTCATGGTGATGATGATGAGCTCCCCGATTATGAGTATGTGCCAGGAGCACACGATGATGACAGCTATGATGATGGTCCTGAGTTTATACCTGGAGCATACCTCGATGGTCTCGATAATTAGCCCTTACCTGAGCATATCATTAGAGCCACTGATGACGAGTTTACCGAAGAAGAGTACCCCTCCAAAGATGAGTTTTTTGAGGATGATGAGTTCATGGAGGATGAGTCAAATGTCGAGTCAGGGATGTCATCCAATGCATAGGGATTTTTGTTGTCACTTTGCTATTTTGTACATGACCCCTTTTGTTACTTTATCTAGATGTATGGTGAGAAGTGGTAGCCACTCTCACTAGATGTTAGCATGACCTTTGATGTATTATGAGAAGTGGTAGGCCACTCTCATTAGGATGTATTTTGCTTTTGATGAACTAGGGAAGTGTTAGGCCACTCCGAAACAATAATGATGTATATAAACTCTTACAACGATATGAATGAATATTCATGATGCTATGGAGGTGATTCACACTCCTGAAGGTTATGATTGAAAGTTTATGTTTATACAAAATCATGCAGTGGGTATTATGATAAGACATTTTAACATTGTTATAATGAGTAATGTTTTATGATGATATAAGTATGAATCTATCAACATAAATATAAAAATTTCATAATTTTATTCATTTACAATATGACCATGGTTAAACCATGAGCTCAAGTGGCCCAACGGCCACAAGAAGATGACATGATGCCACAGATTGCTGAGATGAGGCAGCAACTACTAGCCCAACATCAAGATATGAATGCATTACATGAGCAGTTAGCATGACAAAACACAGCACCTCTAGGTAGAGGAGTACCAAACCAAAAGATTCCTCCTGCGCCATAGAGCCCTCTAGTAGCAGAAGGACATATTAACCAAGAGATTCCACAAGCCCCAAAAGATCCTGAAGACATTGAGGAACCAAATAATCCAAAAATACTACATAACCTATTGGAGCCTAAGTTAGTTAGAGGACAAGGATATCCACAAATGGCAACTACGCGATGGGACATGGTGCTTAAGAGGTTTCGATGTTTGAAGCCCCTAGAGTTCGATGGGTCCATCGATCCTATATAGGCAGACAATTGGCTCACCAATGTTCAAGTGGTACTGAACTTTATGAGATTGAATGATCAAGAGAAGGACCTGTGTGCCTCTTATGTGTTGAAGAAGGAAGCTCATCATTGGTGGCAAAGTGTAGAACTGAGGAGAGATCTTAACCAGATGACTAGGCAAGATTTTATCGATGAGTTCAACAAGATATCTTAATATACACACCATGGTAGCCTAGAAGGATGAGTTCAACAACTTTCGTCAGGGTAATATGCCACTAAAAGATGCTGTATGGAAGTTCAAATAACTAGCTCGACTTTGCCCTCACATGGTGAACAACGAGAGGGATGAGATAAGGAGGATAATTAAGATGTTTACTCCTGATATTGCTGTGATAGTCAGTAGTGGGAGTGAACCTCCCAAGTTTGTAGAGGATTGCATCCATCGAGTAATCCGTGTTGATTATTGGGTAACCCACAATAGAGAAGAGAGAGCCAAGTTTTTCAAGGCCAAGAAAGAGGAGAAAGCCAAGGCAAAGCAAAATCCTGAATCTCAGAAAAAGAATTAAGGTAATACCCACAGCCAGGGTCAAAAGCAACATGGGCCATAAAGTAATAACAAGAGGAAGGGCAACCCCAACCAAGGCAACCAGAAGGGCCAGCCACAGAAAAGAAACCACATTGGGAACAGTAACAACAACAACCCTACCTGTGGTAGGTGCTGAAAAAGGCATATGGGAGAATATAGAGCAGGATCAAACCGTTGTTACATTTGTGGCAAGGAGGGACACTATGCTAAAAAATGTTATTCAAGCCCTTAAAATCAGTCGGGGTAGAACTAATCAAGAGCCCTAACAAACCAACTACATGCAGTCCATGCTAGGATTGAAGGACCATCAATCTCTCAGGGAAGACTGGAAGCCCCAGAGCCACAAGCTCGCATCTATGTCTACACCAGAAATGATGTGGAAGCTGGAACATGCATAGTGGTGACAGGTCAGCTTTCTATAGCCAATCACAGTGCATATGCTTGTTTGATTCTGAAGCAACACATTCATTTGTGTCAAAATTTTTTTTCAACCATCTAGATAGGGGTGGTGAAAGAATTAACCAACCAATTACGATTGCTTTACTCTCTGGGGAAAGGTTGATGTTGAATTACTGGCTACGAAATGTACTAGTAATTATTTATGAACGGGAACTATTCGTAAATTTGATAATCATCAATATGAATGATTATAATATTATCCTGGGGATGGACTTCTTGGAAAAATACAATGCAGTCATCAATTGTCAGCGTCATAAGGTCACATTCAAGCCTTCTAAGGAGGAAGAATTTACCTACTCGAGAACACCACAGAAGCAATCGGTACCAATGATATCCGTTATGAAAGCAAGTAGGTTGTTGGCTAGTGGATGCTAAGGATACCTAGCCAACTTGGTAGATAAATCCAAGGAGAGTAAATTAGGATTGGAAGATATTCCAGTGGCTAGTAATTTAATAGAAGTCTTTCCAGAAGAATTGCCAGGACTATTGGCAAAATGAGAGATTTCATTTGAAATTGAATTGATGCTTGGATCAGCACCAATTTTTGAGGCGCCCTATTAGATGGCCCCAGCGGAACTCAAAGAGCTACAGGTGCAACTACAAGGGCTGCTAGACAAGGGTTTCATTCGCCCAAGCTACTCACCATGGGAAGCACCAGTCTTGTTCGTGAAAAAGAAAGATGGTATCCTGAGAATGTCCATTGACTACAAGAGCTAAACAAAATCACGATCAATAATAAATACTCGTTACCTTGAATCGACGATCTATTTTATCAACTAAAGGGAGCTGCCTATTTTTCAAAACTTGACCTACATTCTGGAAACCACCAACTTTGGATCAAGGAAAATGATGTGTCAAAGACAGCTTTTAGGACGTGTTACCAACACTACAAGTTCCTCGTGATGTTGTTTGGTTTGACCAACGCCCCTACAGCATTCAAGGATTTGATGAACAGAGTGTTCAAGAATTACCTAGAAAAGTTCATCATAGTTTTCATAGATGATATTCTGATCTACTCCAAGATGAAAGAAGAGTGCGAGAATCATTTAAAGATTGCACTAAAGATGAAGGAGAATCAACTGTATGCCAAATTCTCAAAGAGCAAATTCTGGCTAGAAAAAGTGCAATTTTTGGGACATGTGGTGTCCAAGGAAGGAGTTGTTGTAGATCTTGCAAAGATTGAAGCAGTGAGTCAATGGCCGACCCTGAAAAGTATGATAGAGATGTGCAGTTTCCTTATATTGGTAGTTATCAACGGTTTGTCAAAGGATTTTCGAAGCTAGTAGCTCCACTTACGAAACTTAAACAAAAATGGAAGAAGTATGAGTGGACTGATAAGTGTGAAGAAAGCTTCAAGGAGCTGAAAAAGAGGCTCACGAGTGCTCCAGTGCTAACAATTCCTAATGTTGAAGAGGGAAATTTTGTAATTTATAGTGATGCTTCCAAACTTGGGTTAGGAACTATCCTTATGCAAGGAGGAAAAGTAGTCACCTACGCTTCACGACAACTCAAGGACCATGAGAGAAACTATCGACGCATGCTTTAGAGCTCGCAGCAGTGGTTTTCACATTGAAAATATGGCAGCATTACTTGTATGGAGCAAAATGTGAAATCTACACAGACCATCAAAGTCTCAAGTGCATCTTTACATAGAAGGACTTGAACATGAGACAATGAAGGTGGTTGGAGTTAGTGAAAGATTACAACTGCGAAATCCATTACCTTCCCAGGAAAGCAAACAAAGTGGCCGATGCATTGAGTCAAAAATCTGTAGTTACACTCATGGCAATCAATTCTCAATCCCCGCCTTTGCAGAAAGATATCAACGACCTTGGAATTGAGATGATTTTAGGAAAATTGTCAACATTAATGCTCCAACCCACCATCCTCGAGCACATGAAAGGTAGTCAAGAACTTGACCCTGCCATGGATAAAATACGTGAAAAGGTTTTGGAAGGAAAGGAAACTGAATTTTGCCTTTCAAAGGATGGCACACTTCATAACAAAGGTAGGATATGCATACCCAATGATGAAGAAATGAAGAAACAGATCTTTTTAGAAGCACACAAAACCCCTTACTTTGTGCATCCAAGAGCAGCCAAGATGGATACTAATTTAAAATAAAACTTTTGGTGGATTGGAATGAGGAAAGATGTGGCATAATTTGTATCAAGGTGCCTTACTTGTCAGAAAGTAAAGGCAGAGCATCAGCATCTAGTAGGGGAATTATAAATATCACATTCTAGAATGAAAATGGGAGCAAATAATGATGGATTTTGTATTTGGGTTGCCTACGACCTTCGATAGCAACAATGCAATCTGGGTTATTGTCAATTGACTAACTAAGTCCACGCACTTTTTACCCATTAAACTATGTTATTCTATTGAGCGGTTAGCAGAATTGTACGTATCAAAGATAGTGATGTTGCATGGAGTTCCAAAATCTATCATTTCTGATAGAGACAGTCGATTTACCTCAAGATTTTAGAAAAGCGTACAAGAAGCAATGGGCTCCAAGCTAAAATTTAGCACTGCGTTTCACCCACAAACCGATGGCCAGTCTGAGAGGACTATTCAAACTCTAGAAGACATGCTAGGAGCTTGTGTGCTGGATTTTAAGGGAAACTGGGACAATAAGTTACCATTAATCTAGTTCTCCTACAACAACAGTTACCATGCATTAATAGGCATGGCGCCTTTTGAAGCTCTTTATGGAAGAAAGTGTAGATCCTTAATCCACTGGCATGAACCTAAGGAGCAACATCTAGAGACCACGGACTTCATTAGAAAAAACACGGAGGATGTGAAATGAATTAGGGAGAGACTAGAGACAGCCCACAGCTGACAGAAGAGCTACGTAGACAAGCGTCGTAGGCCCTTGGAATTTCAAGTAGGAGACTTTGTTTTCTTGAAAGTTACACCAATGAAAGGGGTGATGAGGTTTGAAAAAGAGATATATAGGACCCTTCGAGATCCTAGAAAGGATTGTTAAAGTCGCATATAGACTTGCTTTGTTGACAGAGTTCGTTTCCGTGCACAACTTTTTCCATGTGTCAATGTTAAAGAAGTACATACTAGATCCATCACATGTGCTACACTGGGAACCAGTTGAAGTTAATGCAGACCTAACATATGAAGAAAAGCCAGTTCAAATTTTGGCCCATGAGGAGATTATTTTAAGGAATAAGGTGATACCACTAGTGAAGGTTTTGTGGCAAAATCACAACATTGAAGAAGCCACTTGGGAATGCAAAGAAGATATGAGGAAAAACTACCCCGAGTTATTCTAATTTTTGGGATGAAAATTCTTAAAGGGCAGTAGATTATAATGACCAAGAAAATCCTAAAATTCACTAGCATAATTTACCTATTTAAATCAAGGATTTTCCTAGAAATAATTTGTATGACATGCATGATTGAAGAATTTATGGAATTAATATATGACTGTTCAAAAAATACTATAAAATATTTTATAGTTAATTAATTAACTATTATAATTTAATAAAGAGATTTATAAATTCCACCGCAATTGAGGTGGAAGAAATTTATCTATAAAGAACCTGAGAAATTTAATTATGAGAATTTTTGAGTGCAATACTAAATTAAAAGTGTACCAAGAGACACTCTAATCCGAATTAGATCCTTAATTATTAAATTAGTCAAAAATAGAGCTACGTAAGTAGCCGTATCGATAGAAACCACTATGCAAGCTTGAATAGTGACACTATTAAAAACTATGTCACTACTGAGCCTAGATACTGAAAAAGTGAAGTTCATATTTTTTTTATTAAGTCTAAAATAAATTTCTAGACTTAATGCAGTCAAAAAATCAATACGCGATTAAAGTTTGATTGATATCGGTTCATTCTGTGATTAGCGTGTCACAGTATTTGAAAAAATAGGAGAGGATTAGTCAAATAATAAAATTTCCTGTCAGCTATGTTAATCATTATTAGCAGTATAAAATTTACCTGCTTAAAGGTTACTTACAAGAAAGGCCAAAGGTACCCTTAAATTATGCTTCCATTATAATCATTGTACTTTATGTAATCACTTAGTTTTACCTAACACTCCTCCCCATCTCATTTATGGCACCAACTTTGGGCAAGAGAACTTGTTTTTTTTTGTCTCCATTATTCCCTTCCACCGAGTAAGTTCAATGTCTCAAAGAAAGAAAACTTTTTTTTTGTTGTTTTCCTTCACTTGTTTCCAAGCCCCACCACCAAATATCAACTCCTCAAGAAAAAACAAAATTCTTTCCATTTGCTTTCTTTCTCTTTTCTCCCACTTCCACCAAATAATGTAGCCTCCAAAAGAAGAAAAAAGCCAAAAAAAAAATTCTCATTGCTCACTTCCATACTCTCCACCAAGTAACCAAACCACCAAGAAAAGGAAAAAAAATAAAATTCATTACTTTCTTCCATTGTCCTCACCGATTTACCAAGCTCAAAAAAAAAAAATCTAGCTATATTTCAAACATTTCTCCACCCTTGTCATAACTCAAAACTAGCTCCAACAAGGAAGCAAAAGAAGAGCATAGTGGAGATTTTAGAACTTTGAGATTTTAGAACTGGCTTTCTTCACTATTCTCAATCTACAACCAGTGTGTGTGGGCACACTTATACAACTTTTTCTCGGTGGCTCTCCTTCCAACCAATCAAGAAAAACCCAATGCAAGTATTCGTGATTTGTGAACAAAAGCTCTTAGGGAGTTTCAGAGTCTCACCAATAGAGTACTCACTCTTAATTTCTCAACTGATCTAAATAACTATGAGACTTACTCCTTATTTATAGAGGTTGGGCCCAAGAGTCAGTCCTTATTTGATAAGGCCTAAAAAAATTTGAATCAGGATCAAATCAGAAGGAATATTTGATAAAATTCATGTCTTAAATGTGTGATAAAAAATCATTCGGTCAATAGGCCAATCTACAGGCCGAACTAGAAGATCGGCCTGCTGAAGTTACTCCATCAACAGGCCAAATATGAAGATCGGCCTGCTGAACTTATGACTTTTGACCCCAATGAATCTTTATTTTTTACCTGAGATTCTAAGGATAGAGACTTAGTTTTAATTCAAATAACCTAATAAAGAAGTTATCTTATTAAAATAGTCATATCTGTAACACCCACCTATTTTTATGTAACGGATCACGTTAAGTTAGTAACAACGTTAAGAAAATTTTATTAATAATTTATGTTATATGTTATGAAATATGATTTTAATGTTACTAACTTTTATGTCAAGTTTTATGACAGGTGACGACCACATGGAATCGTTGTGCTCAAGTGTCCATGAATATTTTAATGTATGTTTAATTATGATGCAATGATGAATTGAATGTTTTAATGTATGGCAATTAAAGATAGTTCGGTAGGCTGAAAAGTCTGCCAAAGATCGGCAGGCCGATGGAAAGCATCGGTAGGCCGAACTTGGTGGAACCGGTAGGCCAAAGAGGAGAATCGGCAAGTCGAACACAACTGACGAACAACCAGCAGAAATCTCTCCAAATTTATGGCTAAGATGATTACGTTAAATGGGTGATTTATTGTGATTAATTGGCATAATAATGGAATAATTTTGTCTATTGAGGAAATAAAAGGTTTGACTTCGCATTGATTTGTATTATTTTAAGTAGTTTCCTATTTTTAGAAGGCAAAAATATGGCAAGTAAGACTAAAGTTTTGACTTTTCCTCTTTTCTCTCCTTCCACCACGCCAATAGTCATCAATTAGTCAGAAAATTCTAACTTAATGGAGGGTATTGAATTTTTTGGCCATGCTCATTACGTTAAAAAAAATTTAACGTTCTTTTCCATCTTTTTCTCTCATCTTCTCATTCTTCTCTCTCTCTCTCTCAATTTCTGAGACGTTTTCTCATTCCTCTCTTCCTCTTTTCTTCTCCACGAATTCCATTTCTTCTCTCTCGAAAATTCTCTGCAAGAAAATTGAAAGAAAAAGTTATATTTTCGTTGGTTGAATTCAAGGGTTTTGAGAAGAAAATCTTTTAAGGTAAGGATTTGTTTCTTTGTGTTTTTGAAAAGAATTTCTCCTCCTCAATTCGTCTACAATACCTTTCTCTAAGTATTGTATTTTGCTCTGAGTTTTTAATATGATGTTCATGTATGTATTATGTGATGTTTCTCCAAGTTTCAAGTCATTTTAGTGTTTCTATGAAAAATATTAATTTTCTATCCTCTACCCTTCACAGAAAAATATTGCTGCTCAATTTTGATGCATAAAATATGTAATGTTTATTCAAGGGGTAAATGAATGATGTTATATATGTTATGATGAGTGTATTTTATGTTATGAAAATTTTATGAGATTACGTTAAGAAAACTGTTTTAACAATGATATTTTTGGATTTTCGTTTTATGAAATGTTTTATATGTTTAAATGATTTTTATTGATGATGAAATGATTCTATGATATTGAAATGCATGATAATAAGATGTTTGTATGAATTTTAAAATTAAAATATATGTATTTTAATTGTTTGAAAACGTTTTTAAAAGATATTTATGTTTGTAATGTATAAGATGTTTTGATGATAATACTTAAGGAAGCATGTTATGAATAATGTTTATATGAGATGAATGTATATGTGATGATAATTTAATGTTTTCACAATGATGGTTATGAATTATGTTTGTAATACGAGATGAGTGTATATATGAATGTTATATGAATGGATGTTTTATGATAAGTATTAATTTAATTGTATTTTTAAATAGATAAATGTCATGAACACTCAAAGGAACAAACACATCAAGATCATGACGTCGTCACCAAAGAATATTAAGGTTAAGTAAGCTAGCTTTAAGGAAAGTACATTCTCACTTGCAACATGACACGTTTTACAAGGTTTGATGATTTGTTCACAATGATATTCATGATGATTTTATGGTTGTTTTCCTTAAAGGATTTCTTATGAAAGATTTACATGATTTAAAATTATGCATGTATGATGATGACATGTTTCAAAGTATGAAAATTATGTATATACGTATCACCTAATAAGTGTTGCACACCAATGTTATGAAATGATATGTTATGATGTCATGTTTGGTTTGGGATTAGCTACCATTCTCCTCTCATGACGGTGCGCCTACAATGATGTTTATGGTGCAACACTTCGGCCCTTAAGATAAAAAGGAATAAGTTTTAATATGGTCAATGTAATGAAAGATATGTTTCTATAAAATTGTGCTTAAGGCACTTTTGTGATATGATGATGAAGATGATGATGAATATGAAATGTTTTTAAATTGTGAGAATTGTATGTACTTACTAAGCATTAGCTTATTCAAGTCTATGTCATGTTGTAGATAAGGGTAAGAAAATCATAGACTAGGCGGAGGACATAAGAAGGCGTGTGAGCATTAAGCACGATGAATTGTAACCGGAAGAACGCCAAGAAGAATGTTTTTATGTTTTAAATCAAGTTTTATATTTTGAACATATTTTTATGTTAAGTTTTAAGAACATTTGAACTATGGTTTAATATTTTATTTAATCATTTTAAAGAATTTTGATCTTCCCTATTTTTATGAAAAGTTGGTTTTGTTTTAAAAATTAAGTTTTCTCAAGGATTTTTGGCTCAGTCGGCCTGCCGAACATCCTCGGTCGGCTTGCCGATGTTTGAAAGTTTGGCCTGCCGAACGATGATGAGTTTTTAAGCCTAAATTGCAAAGCCTCTGCCGGCCTGCCGATTGAGGAACTCCAGCCTGCCGATCATGTCCGGCCTGCAGAAGTCCTAAGTTCGGCCTACCGAACTGTGGGAGTAAGTAATTTTTATATAAGGTGATGATTAATGAGATATGATGTGATGTTTTTATAAATTATAATTTTACAACTTGGTATATCTATTCTATTAAAACAAGTTTATGATCAATCTAAAGTATAATTAAATTAATTATGGTACGGAATAAGTTAAACAATGTTGTTGTAAAAAAAAAATGTATGAATGGATCCTAGTTATGCATGTTTAACTACGTTTATAATTAAATGTATCGTATAAGTTTTGTAATTATGTTTATGTTTAAAGTTTAAACAAGTATGAATGTATGAATGTAACGACATCTATGAAGTTCGTAAGGGGGGCGTTACAATATCTAGAGTAAATCTAGTAAAATAAATATCCTTGATAATTCAACAAGTTTATCATGAATTAATTTACGTGAAATTAATTCAACCAATAAACAGACATGAATTATATGATTCTATCGAATTTTAGTCAATCTGACAATCCGACACAAGTCACCAATTTATTGGAAAAGCAGGCTATATCGTTACAGTATTTATTATGAGCCTGCAAAGGGGACTTGATGAACCTATATAGTTTAAGCTCTTGATAATTATAAAACCCAATATCCCATATATACATTTCATAATTATCAACTCTAATGCTACTCTACTAAAAGTTTAGAGCTGTATTCTCAAACTATTGAAAATTATGAAGCCCAAATAGCTAAGTTTCCATGACATATCATAATGTATTGTATCCTCATAGGATTATCCATAATCGACTTAAGGATAAATTCTGTCTTTCTTTCCCAATTATTTTTATCTTAATTCAATTATCTCATCATTGAAAAACTTACCATTCAAAGACAGTGTACCATTTGGTTACACCTACGTATCCAAATAGTTGAGCGCTTCATTTTTTCAATTACAGGATAACACATGTAAAAGGATATCAATGACTCCTAAAGAGGAGCTATGGATTCTATATCTATGAATAGCAAGTTTACGCTATCAATAGTTATGCCCCCAATGTATTGGCTTGCGTACCAACATGTGATGTGGATGTCATCTTTTGGTACATTAAAAGGTATAAGTCAAGACAACGAGCCCATTATTCATCTCAGGATTAAGATACAACACATATGATTGTCTAAAGTGAATCGATTTGTCGAAACAAAATTATTAATCCAAATCTCACTTTATGTCTTAATCCAATACATTGTCACCTATACAATGCATCAATGTTTCTATTAGCGGAGCCCACCTTCGATCACCAAGACAAACCATCTCCCATTAGAGATATAGACAACATAACAATCTTTGCATGAATAAAGTGCCCAAGTTTATTCCCTTGATTGTGGATCTTTTGATTTAGACTGTCATCTTTAGAATCATGTCTTCTGCATAATCTTTCCATCTTATGCTTGATTCTAAAGGCTTAGATTGACAATCTCAAATTTTTGTTTACTTATCATACATTCAACAAATATGAACGTAAAGAGGACAAAATTGGTATGAATAATAAATAAATTCTTTATTCATAAAAATGTCTCCAAAAACATATTACATTTTTACTCTTTAAAGTATACATGTCTAATAATTTTATTTTGAATTGTTAGAGACTTACATGCTTTCTCTTCTGTCATGTTTTTTGAGCTTTTCCTTGGCTTGAAAACTTAATGTTTCTCGAATTTTGAGCTAAGCATATTTATTATTTGGATTCCTTATTATTTAGCATGTATTAGCATTTTCTTTACTTTTTCAGACATGTTATTGCGACTGCACTATTCGGTTGAGAAATTGGTATTTCATTGATATTGAGATTTTGGATAAAGTTTTGGGGTATGTATATGGATATGTATGGTTTACATATATATATGAAAACTTTCCAAAAACCTGAGTCCATGAATCATGGTTTTTGGAAGAGAGTTTTGAAAAAGTTGTCAAAGAGTAAGCACCTTTAGATAGCTAGTTATGATAGGATGGCCACAGATATCGGATTACAAGATATAACTTTGAGGGTAAGCCCTTAAACCTCGACACTTCGTAACGTGGGTGATTGGCTATGAGCACTGTAAGTACACACATATTGATATAAGATATATCAGTTAATCCAAATGTCTACTATTTAGAGAATTTGACTATTGAATAATGATCTCCATAAATCTTAATGTTCATGTTAATCTCGTTCTGTATGAGTTGTGTTATATTTAGCTTTTCACTTATTTTTGAGTTGTGCTTAAAATGATGTGGTATTTTGCAAAGATTTTCAAATACTTGATTATTGGTCTCACTTTGCTTCGAATCGTATTTGTTGATATTTGACAGTTTTTACATATTTTGAACATCTGCATTTGGGTTTTGTGCATTGTGATTTGACTGATATCAGTCTCTATTTTCGTTTTGGTTTTACTATTCTATTGTCATTATCCCTTTTCCTCTACAAGGCATTTGGCTCACCCCTGTTTTAATATTTTTCCTCTTCACAAAGATAGCAGTTAAAGGTGCGATGCGGTTTCTTAATAGTAGTAGTCTGAAGGCTCGAAGTTCGAGGCAGTTTGTCTCTTTCTATTTCGTTCTTTAATTTTAAGTTGTAGTTCATCACATGTATGAATTGTATTGTTCGACATCGTCCCGAGTTATACTTGTGTGGAACACTATATTTACAGAACTATTATATAATTATTATGTTTTCGAAACTTAGGAGCATATATTTATTATAATTTTTTTTCAATAAAGCTATGTTTTATGGTTTAAATTAATCGTTCCATTTTGCTTGTTTTTAATTGCACTTATCTAATAACCCTGTTTCAGGGTGTTATAGTTAATCAAGTTATCTCTCGATTTTTTTAACTACTGTTGATTGTGCTCTTTTTGTGCTTGTAATACATGTTTACGCAAGAAGTATGGATGCATCACATCTTAGTGTAGAGGCTTTGAATTTCACATTTGATCGTGAAAAGGAATGAAATGTGGGAGTAAAAAATTTACGAGAGAAAAGCTATGAGAGATTCTAATAGACAAAACTAAGCCACATGATTCATACATGGATCACCTAGGAGGCTACAAATGAGATTTTATTACTCCTAAGTTTTATTTTGCATTTACACTCTCACTTGATACCTTTGTTTTTCTATCCAAACTCTCATTTAAGAAGGGTTTACTTGTATATTTTTTCTAATTTTTTAATACATAACTCATTTAATAAATCAATATTATTTGCCAAGATCTAAACTTAAATACTAAAAAAGATGAGTTACGCATTAAAGTTAAGGAGGTATTAGCAAACAATTTTCTAAAGAAATATGCATAAATACTCCTTTTAAATGAGAGGAGACAAGAAAAACGTTAAATTAGAGTATAAACATGAAACAAAACTTGAGAGTGATAAAATCTTATTTTTTGCCCTTACAAGTTACTCATGTATAAATCACGTGAGCTTGATTTTGCCTATTTAAAAAGAAAATTGGATAATGAGAGTCAAAATGAGGAGGTTGAAAACAATGTAAAATGGTGATTGTTAAAATTCAGGGGGTAAAGTGAGGCGTTTTGAAAGTTTAGGGAAATAAAGTGGTATTTTTAAAGTTCAGAGGATAAAGTGAGGAAGGTCTTAAAGTTGAGGGGCAAAAAATAAAGTGTGAATAACCTTTAAGTTATTTATTATGTGTTATTCAATAATGATAGAGACAAGTAAATATAAACTTTTATGTTTTGCCTCATCTCATATTAGAACTCGGTACAAGCATTACCTTTTGAGCATTGTCAACCAAATCTTTTGATGATTCCAGTCTAAAATGGGCACTCTTCTATAGGCTTCTTTCTTTTCATTCCTTTAGTTTGTTGCGCCGCCTCTCCATGGAGGGCTCTTTGGGTCGTTGTCCAACGCTACCTCTGGGCGGACCTAAGGACTTTTGGCCCCCTAGGGGATGGGTAAAAGTGGCTGATGGCTATAACAGTTTCTTTGGGTGGCTGGTTTTTTGGAGATTTGAGAGGGAAATATGAGGTTGAGGGGGGTAGGTTCAGACGTGGCCAGAGAGTCCCTTTTTTGGTCGTGTTTGGGAACCAACAAACTCAAGGTGCAGTGGGTTTGGTGATGTGCTGGTCGGAGGGGTATAGGGGCGCTTCTCCTTATGGACGGCAGGAGTTTGGTGGCTTGAAGATTTTAGACAGAGTTGGTGCGACAATTCCTCCCTATGAACAAGATCTTTGCGCTACTTGGGGTTATGGGTATATTAAAGCATCGGTGTTCTTCATCGATGGGGGTGAGTGGCGGCAGCTAATGTAGAGGCGTTGTGGCGTCGAGATGCCTAGATGTTGCTATGATTCTCCTTATTCTTCGTTTTTTCATTAGCGACATGATTCTTACCTTTTCCCTCAACAGCTGGTTCTTTTTCAGATTTTTCGTCAGGGTCTATTCAATTTTATCCATTTCTTTTAGATTTCGTTTTGTCAAATAAATAAGGTGATTTTTTCACTGGATAGATTTAGTGTGTTTTAGTTGTTATGTTGGCTTTTATTATAATAATGGAGATGGTCTTCCCACCTTATATCGTGGACGTTTTGTTGAGCCTACAAGTTGTTTTCTTTGGCTGTATTATGCTAGACCTAGTGCTTTTAGCCTCTCAATCTTATCGGATCGGAGTTATCCACCTTTTATAGTGATATATTTCAAATAACTATGTTTGTGCTCAATAATAAACACCACCTAAAATTTAAAAATTGTCATCTCAATGCTCTATACCTACACAGGTTCAGATTTTGTTTGCAGCTCAAAGTATTGTTTGTTTGCATATTCAAACGATGGTTTAAATCGTAGTTTAAATTAGCTCAATTCAAAAGGCTGTTGAAACACTAATATGCTAAAGACATAAAGTTTGGAAGATTCCATGCATAAAAGGCAGCTTATATAGCACTAAAATTGAACGCTAGATCCCTTTAAAAAAATGAAAGAAAGAATTGCAACACTAGAATAACAATCTTAATTTGCTTAGCTAGAAAGTCACTAGACAACATTTATAGTTCTCTCACATGTGGGTGCATACAAAAAATATTGCAATTGATTTCTTTTGACTTTCACTATCTTTTTTTTTTTTCCAAAATTATATCCGCCTTGATTTCAGGAATAAAATGAATATAACATTTTGCACCCTACAAGTTTGGCTTCCCAACGCCATGATTAGTAGTCCCTGCCTCCGTTCTCTTTTCTCAACTTTTATTGATTTTCGTCCATAGGCTAAGATTACCTTCTAATTAGTATATTAGTTCCAACTTTTCTATTAAAACTGTCTATAGTAGCTATAATTATATTTTAAACTGTTGAGTTTAAACTCTTTTTCAAAACACCTTATCTTTCTACTATTTTTTTTACTATCATTTGAAAAGCACCGGTTGCTGGGCGGACTTTTTGTATCATAAAAACAAACATCTTATACAAAGTTAAAGAAGCCACTTGCATGATAATTTTCTTTGCAATCTTTTTCTAGTCTTTTTTTTTAATAATTTAATGGGAGGAGGAGGAAACGTCAGGTTTATTAACCTTTATCTTCTCTGCTAGGGTTTCTTTTCTGCCTTCCCCTAGTTAATGTTTTCTCCTTTCTTTGTGCACCGCCCCATCTCGGGGCTGGATATTGACGCCAGCCTTTGGCTGGCTACTTGGTATTCGGCCCTCGTGGATGGGTGCGACTTGGTAGTTGCAACAATCGTGGTTGCTACAGGTGGATGATTGGTGCACGGATCCCCTGGGCGAGAAAGGGGTGGTCCGATCGGCGGTTCTACGGTGGGTTGAGGGCCTCCCGTTTTGGGCCGCTGTTGGGTCGGAATTGCTGTTATGTGGGAGGTTAGTTTGGTGCACGTGCTGTGGGGGCCTTTTTCCTCTGCTGTGGGCGGTAGCTGTCGGGGTCTTTGGCTTTTTAGGGTCCGGTGATATTGGTTTTGGTTGGGCTTCTCCGTTCAGAGCTTTTGTCATCCGTTAGTGTGGGAGTTCGGCCATTGACAGTGGGTGTCCTTATGACGGGTCTTGGGTTTCTCGTGTCGGGTTCGTGGATGGTGGTTTTCTACCCTGCCTTTTCCCTGATCTAGGATGCTGCTGTATTTGCTTTATTTGTCCGTAGTTTATTATCGGTTTTTTTTAGCTTTGTTAGTAATGGCATGATGTTTTTCCGCTTTAGTGTTATGTCTGTCTGTTGCTTTGCATTTTCTCTACAATAATGGCGGTAGTTTTCCTATTCCTAGTTGGTTCTTATGTGTCCTCTATAACAGTATACTCGTTGTGGTGTTTAGCTTTTCATTGTGGTTGTAGCCCATGGTTTAGATGTTTATCCATCAATTGTCGAAGGCCATTTTAATGAGTGCATTGTGTGCTCTTTATTTGTAAGCTAAGTGCCCCGTTTAATCAGGCCTTCCGATTCAGTTGGATCACTGGCATACATTTTACTCTTAGGCTTGTGCATAAATTGATTGTACTGATAGTCTTGGTCTACATTACAGGTCATGCCTTATTATTTCATCGTCCTTCATTTTATTGGAATGAAATTTATCTTTCAAAAAAAAAAAAAAGGGCCACTTGCTAGCTGTAAAAGTCAAAATATAATTGAAGACAAAAGGTAAAAGGTAAAGAAACTAACTTGCAATGTACAATTTGATCTAATCAATCATTAAAAGCCGCCGAGCTGCGTTTCTTGGTGGGAGCGAAATCAATTATTCTTAATCAAGATGGGCATGCAACAACTAACAAGCAGAAAAAAATTAAAGTGGACCAATTGGATGACCTTCGTTTGTTCACATTCATCACCTAACTCAGAACAATGATTTAAATAATAATTAACAGTGTTATTGGACGAAGATCTATTTTGTCAGCCTTTGCTGTCCCTTTCCTAACGCAGTTATGGTCTTCTTTTGCTGAAACGGTAGTCTTCTATGCACGTGATATTGCCAATCACCAACCTTTTTGGAAAGCACGCGCTTTCTAGAAAGAAAACTGCCAAGAACTATTGATTTACCGCACACGATTTAAAAAAAAGTAAAAAACAACAGACAAAGAATCTTTTACCAACAAAACTGTAATGCCTCAAAATTAATTAAATAATTTTTAATATATAAAATGATGAATTAATATCATGATGTATATTTAAACTTAATTTAATTATTTTATGATATTTTTAAATTAATGCTATTCTTAACTATTTTAATCATTTTAATTACCTTTGATTATTTTTGTTTGTTATTTTAAATTTTAAAACAAAACAATTTATCAAATACCAAACATGTCTCGCTTGAAATTTGTGTGCTACACACGGTTTCCTTGTTGAAAACCACCCTCCTTTGTTTTATTTAATCTCTCCCTCACCCTCTCTTTCCCTCACTCTCTCACTCTCTCACTCTCTCTCTTTCTCTCCTCTCTCACTGTCTCTCTTTCTTTCTCTCCTCTCTCACTGTCTCTCTTTCTTTCTCTCCTTCTCTCGAATTTTGATTCAAAAACTTCAAGCCCGAGCCTTCCTCTTGCTTGATTGAAGCTAAGGAACTAGGATTCAAGCTCCGAATCTTCCTCAAACGACCAATCTGAGGTTAGTTTTTAAAATTTCAAAACTTTTTCCAATCTTTTCATTTACTTTGCATTTTGTAATCCGAGCTTCTTTGAGCTTAGGAACCCTTAAGTCTAAGTTAGTAGAACCTAAAACATCTAGAATCTAAGCTTGGTTTGATGAAAAATGGATTTAAATCAAGTTTTTCTATTTTTCTCTATTTTTCACATTTTTGGATTTTCTTGAATTTTTCTATGCAAATCTTGTTAAATTAGTTTAAAAGTATTCTACTATGTTTTTTTATCATTTATGAATGTTTTCTATGCCTGGCAATTGAGAAAACAGGTTGACAATAGAGATTCGAGCTCGGGGAGGCCAAGACTTGAATTCTGGAAAATTATAGAATTTTCCAGTTCGACAGGCTGAGTATGAAGTTCGACAGGCCAAATTTATGAGTCCGATAGGCCAAACTCATACCTTCGGCAGGCCAGACCTGATTTGCCGGTAGGCTGAACTGTATAGTTCAGCAGTCTAGACCAAGAAAACCAACAGGTCAATAATACGTAGTAAAAATTTGTCCATTTTCACCCGTTTTTACTGTTTTAAACCGCGATAGAGATTTTAATCTTTTAGTATGATTTTATAAACACAAATGGCACACTAGGACACCATGAGATAGCTTAACAACGTAGGATATCTTAAGCTAGATACTTATAAACTTGTTCGTGGTTTTGTGGAGTTAACATATAGCGGATCAGGACGCGATGCTGAGTCATGATATCTGATATTGAGGTAGGACTTCTACCTTCTTTCCTTGGCAGCCAAATTTTTAAATAGTTTTGGCCACAAAATGATTTTTATTAAAATGTTTTCAATGATTGATTGAAAAAGGATTTTTAACAGTTGTTTACATAAATAGTAGAATGAGGTGATTTTCATAATGAACCATATAATGAATGTAACTAAATATACTTGGTAAAATGAGATTTTAATAACTATAAAAAATACATAGATGGCCATGATGCCATATTCAGAGATCGGGTCATATATCGTGTGACCTTAAGAGCCGGTCCTGAAATTCAACTGGGCCACTTCGGTGGTGATAATTATGGTTTGCCCAAGAAGATAAAAAGGTAATTTTTGGACGAATTGATTTTGATAAGATTAATTTAAATGAACTTATATATTTAATTCTGCTTTATAATTATTTTTCTTGGAAGATAAATTTTATATTTAAATTATTTATCTATTTTAAAGTATAATTCTACTGAGCCTTTCACTCACTTTTTATTTGTTTTCAAACCTTTCCCCTAGGTGGAATTCAACTTAGGATTGACAGAGAGTCCGTCGACCGGACTTGCGAGCAGTAGAAGAATCTTGAGTAAAATATTTGTATTAATTAATCAAGGCATGTATCATTTTAACTTCTTTTTCTATTTTGGACTATGGTTGTAATTTATTTATTGTCGATACTATGTGTGCACACAAGTTGTAGGCCTGGTGGGACCCGAGGCGTGTATGCTTCTCTCTTTGTTATTTTATTTCATATCGTTTTATCATACTTGTTTAATCATTATAACTATTTATTTAAAAGTTTTAAATCTATCAAAATTTTATTAATCAACAAATTTTCCTAAAATAATTAACTTTTAACTTATAAATTTTAACTTAATTAATCTAATTAACCCGTTACGTCTCCTCCCGTACTCTAGGGCATGACAAGAACATCGTACTATATTTTTTGTGTAGAAAAGGTAAGGCAACTTGACTAAAGATCCGTAGTTTGTGGGTGTTTTGAGCCCCGCAATAGATAGTACATTTCATCATGTAACACATGATTCTTTGAAATCTGATTACAATTTGACCTTGTCGATCTAATCTCTCACTTCAACGGCTTCGAGAAAAATGAAATTACAAATTGGCCCCATGTATGTGCCAATATTTCTGAATACAGATGCTTCACAAGACCTAAAAAAAAAAAACTTTATTTTCAAGTCTCGAGTAGAGTAATGTGAGTACTAGGAGCTAGATTAGAATAATTGATGAACTTTGAGGTTTCAGCATTATGTCTTTTCTTGTAATTGCATGACCTTTTATTCTAGAAAAAGTAGGATGATCATGATGAAGAATAATCAACGAGCACATTTGAGATCATCATCTGGGTTAATTATTAATTTAGAATTAATTCTTCAGCATGAGGTTAAAGATTCCTAATATGATCAACAAGCAAAAAGAAATTAAAGATGGACCAATTAGATAATTATTTAAATTTCTTTGTGAACCGCACATGGTATCAAAAGTAAAAAGCATAAAGACCAAAGAAAATTTTTGTAGAAGACCTACTTTATCAATTTTTTATGCCCCTTTCCTATTAAAAAAAAAAAAAAGATCAAGACAGTAGGGTCTTGCTAAATCATCCTTCTTGTTTTCTTTTCGTTTTGTTCCTTGACAAGTGTTGTTTTCTTTATCTGGTCATTCTTTGCTTCCTTTATCATTCTTTTATTCCTTTTTTTTTTTTTTTGGTAAGGCACGTAGATTCCAGGGCGTTTGGGTCATTTATAAGCTTGTTTAAGGACCAAGTTCTAACTTCAAAATTCAATTACATCATAAAGTTCTCATATGCTACATTATATATGCTACAATATAGAGTTTTCACATGCTACAGTGTTTAGGTTCTAATTTAGGTTCTTATCATATATGATCAGTGTGACGAGGTTTTAGTTACTTTTTTATGACAGTTTTTGTTAAAAAGATATTCTATATATACCTACGACAATATGTCCCATATTAACTGCCCCAAAGGACGAAATATTATCAATGTTGATAATTTATCAGTAACTAAACTTTTTTTAATTTTTTATTATTATACTTCTTTCTTGCATAATATTCCCATTTTTAAAGCCAATAAATATATAATTATATTAAACAGTATGTTGTTCTAGATATTAGAATATTATTCAACTCAATCAGCACTTGGTCGGGAACTAAAGCTGCATGTTTGAAAATGAAAGATTGACAATGTAATATTGAGTTGCCAAACAAAATAATTGAATGCATAATAAGACAAAAGGCAAAATTTATGATCAGCACCAACTTGGTACTCTAACACCAAATCAAGCACAAAGCTAGCTAGATAGAATCCTCCCAATTAATCGATGAAGTACGGACCAATTAAGATATTGCAAAAAGGGCAAATAGGAGGACCAAATGAAGTGATGGACCTACTTGAGGTTAATTTGTATGTATGTGGTTCATCACATTCAGAACCGACATAGAAAAGTCGGAAAAAGTTCTATAGGACTCTGAACATCTCATCTGTCAATTTTTGTCGTTCTCTTTCAGCATGTAAAACGATAGTACGGTGTTCAGTTGATAAAATAATATATATCTGTTTTGTTATTTTTTATAATGTTCTCGAGTAAATAAATGCCTCAATTATTCTTTGCAATTGATCTTTCTAAAAATATTTTATTTAGCATGACAAAGTGCAAAAACTAAAAGGGAAATGATGGAACAAAACCTAAAGAACAGATAAAGTGAATCCATGATCGATTGGCTTAATCAAGATTGGCATGCAACATGCAAAAGAAATTCAAGAATTGGACTAATTGGATGGCCATCCTTTGTTCATATTCATCATCTAATTATGATGATGATGATGGTAAAGATCAGATTTGTTGGACGAAAATTTGTCTGCTCAAACAGCTAAAATAATTGAATTCATCATAAGGATATATGTATTCTGGGCTAGGAATGGATGGGACAGGGCTTTTATTTTATTTTCTTTATAATCAGGTGCACGTAAAAGCGGCAGTGCACTATACAAGTATTTCCGAAAATTCAATACATAGCACCAGACAAATTGATTATAATACTTCTAAATTCTAATATTTGTAGGCCTACAAACATGACATAAGAAAATTCACAAAAACAAGATATGATTTTGAAGCTTCATAAAGTTTGTTTTGTGAGTTTGAAAATCACAATTTAATTTTCTTTTTCTTTTCTTTCCTGCAATTGACCGTGTTCAGTAGAGCTTAAAAATATCTTTCTTTAACTCACCTGATCATTCCTACTAATTGGGCTAACTGAGTTAGCACCAATTAGCTCAATTTTATTGCTAATATCTTTTCTTATAAATTTGAATTTTGTTTCAAACATTTTATATGTTTAATTTATGAATTAAAGTCACAATTCAAATTCTTTTTTTGCAAAATTTAATTTTTCTCATAAAAAATTAAATTTTAACTGAAGCTTTTTGTTTAAACCTAAACCTAAAAACCACACACTAGATAGGACAGAAATGAAACTGGCTTTTAACTTTACTTTTTAATTCTTTTGTGCTTGAAGTACAAGTGAGGCTATAAATTCGATGACATGCATTACATGCACATGTGTAACTTTAAGATTTGTTTTGTGATCTGATTAATCAAACACTGGTAAAGCGAACAATACTAATTACTAAATATATTTTTAAAATAGTTGGTCCCTCCCTTTATTTTCTTTTCTCAACTTTTACTGATTTTGGTTCATAGATTAAAATTACCTTCTAATTGATATATTCAGTTTTTAATTGTCTACATTGTAATGTTTATAATAGCACAATTATAATATTTTAAACTAAAAATAGTTGAAACTATTGGTTTGAGCTATTTTTTCAAACACCTTACCTTTTTTATTTGAAAAACACAGGAGAACCTTTCCTATCATAAAAACAAACAGCTTATACAAATTAAAAGCAGCCACTTGGTAGTTGTAAAAGTCAAAATATAATTGATGATAAAAGTAAATAAACTAACTTCCAATGCACAATGAACATAATTGGTCGGTTATACTCTTACTAGAATTGAGAGACCTTTTATGTGAGTTCGTGCCTCTAAGTAGTGGGTTCGTATACCGGATACCGGATGACTTACACAAAAAAAAAAATAATAATAATGTTAACAACAATTAATAGTTTTGTTCAACCATAACTTTTCTGTTCCTTTCCTAAAAAATATATACGAACTGATATTAAAGCAGGAAGAATTTGAAAAAAGGGCAAAAAAAAATTTCTTAATTAAGGAAATGACATCTTTTTTTTGGCACAAAAAAATACACTTTTCTAGGTAGGTAAGCTGTTTTAGTTTTTTTCAGAAAAAAGACGAAAATAACTGTAATGAGGAGAGGAACCTCAACAGAGTGAAAAGAAAAAAAACTGGAGCAGTTTTCAAGCCCAAAAAGCATTTTTTTTTTGCATCAAAAAACTACCCCAAAAAAAGAGCCATTTGTCCAAAATGACTTTTTCTTAAAGTCATTTTTCAAAATGCCCCATTGAAGCATTGATGCACATGATTAAAAAAAATGATACAAAAGTCAGATTCTTTTATCGACAAAACACGGCACTACATTTTTTTGTGCAAAAAAAAAGAAGGGAAAAAACTCAGTTTGTTTTGATAACTTTTTGGACTCATATTTGGATTCAAATATCAAGAATCCTTTGAATATGTGTTTATTTCCCTCAAAATTTGAATCCTTTGAGTATCAAGGATTCAAGTTTTTAAAGTTCTCCCTAAGCTTTGAATACTATGATATCTCTGCTACAGTAAAAACTGAAATTTTCTATCCTATATTTGAGAAAAAAAATCATAACTTATTCATTTGATATCCAATTGGGATGATTCTTTTTTAATTGTGTTCCTAATAAAGAGAGGAATAAATTAAGATCGATATTGCATATTTTTTAGGATCATTAACATTAAAATTTTATTAGATTTGTTGATAAATCAAAAACTATTTTCACTACCTCTCCAAACATAAATCCTAATTTTATTCAATGCTTATATTAAAATTTAAATGTACATCCAAACATCAATTTAGATAACAATTCAAATCACTAACTTAAATCCTAATTTAAATCACTAATACAAATCCTCCTTTGAATCACTCAAATCTTAATTCAAATTAATTCGGATAACTTTTGTACCATTTTCTCTTTGATTTTTTTGCACAAAAAATGTAGTAACGATCCTACAATCTATTTAGCCGTCACTTTCCTGCTCGGGCCCTACAATTGATTTAGTTGTGAAACTCAATCTCCTGCTTGGGCCCTACAATCTATGCAGTTGTGCCTTTCAAGCTCGGGCCTTTCACATGGCTGGGTCAGTGGCCTTCATGGGCGTCTACGAGAGGCCGAAGCTGTTAATACTACTGCTATTTATTCTAAGAGATCAAGCACTTTTTTTCTTCTATATATAGGGAAGGGTATGCATTTTTTGTTTCACTTCTCTATCTTAATTTTTTTAATTATACTACGAAATCATGGTGGTACTATTCTCGAAGGTTCTCTCCAATACCGATGTAACCCAGAAGTTCACTGTCCCGAGTCGTTGGCTAGGAAAAGATTTACTTCCAAAGCTAAAATCAAATGACGAGGTAACAATTTGCGTTCATGACCAAACCGGTTGTGAGTACCGTTTTGTGTTGAAAGCACGGAAAACAAAAGCTTATCAACCTCATTTGAAGCCTGTTTTTCAGAGGAAAAAATGGCTTCAGTTTGTCCGAGCCCACGGACTGGTGGCTAAGGATCCCATTTACTTCTGGAAGGAGAGACGTGGGAACGATGATAGTATATTGGTCCGTGTTCGAGATCCTCCCAACGTTCACATGTTAATGGGCTTTAACGTTACACCCCCTACTACTTCACTAGATGCAAGCTAAGTACGTCATAGTTTTTTTTGGGAAGGGAGAGACTTAAAAAAAAAAAAAAAAAAAAAAAAAATCGTCCATGGGACGTTAAATAATAAATAAGAGTCGTTCTAGCAGAGTGTATCCCGTCATATGTAGGTTTTCAAGTATTTTCCTTGTTCTGTTCTTATGTTGGTTTTCGCAATCTTTTTGTTTGTTTAATATTGGAGGCTGTTTTGTGTCTTTACTAGCTGGGACTGCTGATTATTATATGTTCCAGTTTGTTATGTACTGCATGATGTTATGAAATAAAGAGTGAATCGTGCATGATTTTCTCTCCCTACGTATACATGTGTCCACCACTATAAAAATCGCTTTTGACCTCCATCGAAGATTGTTGTTAAAGAATTTTAACAATAGTTTTCATCCTCATGTCGTGGCTAATAAGATTAAAAATCAATATTTTAACGACAGTCAAAAAAATGTTGTTAGAGATTATTAACATTCTATATTATGTGCTTTTTTAACATGCTATATTTTAACAACAGTCAAAAAAATGTTGTTAGAGATTATTAACATGCTATAGTACGTATAACATGCTATATTATGTGCTTTTTTGTCTTCTTATTTTTAAGGCCACATTTCGCATTATGTCTTTAGTAAGCTATCTTCATTTTCAATAATATCGGCTTACCCTATGTTTAGCAGTTATGATTTCTACAACTTTTTTAGTTTTAAATAGTGTAAAGTTTTTACATGTTATAGTAACAATAAAAAAAAATTGCTACAGTATAAAACTCTCATATGTTAAAGTGAAAACAGTACTAACCAGCGGTTCTAACCAATCGAGCAACTGCTGATGGAGATGCATAATATTCTTACATGTGTGCGTATGAGAACGATAAACGTATGTTAATATATGTAGACGTAATATAAATATATTTATTGGCTTTATTGGACAATAGAGAATATCATCCAAGGATAAAGTACACATTAAAAGATGAAAAAAAGGATAATTATTGATAAAATATTAATCACGTGTGAAATATTTCATGAGGGGCCCTCTCCCCCTTCAAGTGAAAAAAGAGGGGCGGCTCTGTCCAATCAAATGGACGGTCAACGTAGGACATGTTGTTCTAGGCAGATAAAGAATAAACAAAAACAAAAACAAATTGTCAAGAAAAAGACGAAAATGAAAAACAAAATGATTTAGCAAGACTGTAGGGTCTGAGTCTTATTTCTTCTAGGAAAAGGACAACAAAAGTAGACAAAGTAGTCCTTCAACAAAACCTTTCTTTAGTTTTTTTTATGAGTTCAGATTTTCTATCTTTCAGTCTGATCCTTCTGCTTTTTATTTACCATGTCATTTTTTTTCTAACCCCTCTACTTTTCTTTATTTACCATGTTTTTCAGTCTAATCCCTCTACTTCAGCATTTGAAGAGGATCTTCTTTTTAATCTATCCCACCAGGCCACCCTTGGCTTTTTAATCTATCCTAAAACGCCACCCTTACCAAATAAGCTAGCATCAGTTGACACATATCATGTAAATTAGATAGAAGCTAGTACTAAAAATTTTAACCAATGACTAACAATTCATTTTTAAGATTAAAGGTCATCCCAGTCCATATTAATTGTAAACCAATAATGCAGATGGTGCTCTAAAATATCACCTCTTATTGTTCTAGATCATCATCCTAATTTTTCTCATATAAAAAGGTAACCAATCACAAAAAATAAAAAAAATAAAAAAATAAAGGAACATGACGCTTAGACATCAGAGTTTACTAACTATTTATTCCAATTTTTAGACTCAAATTGCTTGCTAAACTTTATGTCTAAAATTGTATCCAATCAATTATATTATGTATATTATTCAAAAATAATTGAAATGTTTTTAATTAATTTTTCATGTTTGGCCATTAAATAATATGACATAATGTAATTAATAATTTGATATGACTTGAAAGACCAAAAATTAAACAACTCATCTAAATCCTCAACTCTTTGTGATCTTGTAACACTCCAAAATTAATTAAGTAGGATTTACGTGTAACATAGTGTATTTGTGTGACGACATGTAATTTGAACTTAATTTAGCTATTTTGTGATATTTTCAAATTAATGTTACTTTTAATTATTTTTAATTACTTTTGATCATTCTTAATTATTTTTATTTGCTATTTTGAATTTTTGAAACAAAACAATTTGTCAAATACACAATATATCGCTCCTTGAAAACCATGTACTGAGGACATAGTTTCCACATAGTAAAACCGTCTTTCCCCCTCTCTATTTAACCCTCCTCTCTCCTTCTCTTCCTCACTCTCTCGTTCTCTCTCTCTCTCTCTCTTTCTCTTCCTGTTTCTCTCCTCTCTCCCTCTCATTTTTTATTCAAATTTTTGGAGCCCAAGCTTTGATCTCCAACTAAATTGGAAGCTAGGAAATGAGATTGAGCCTCCATAAACATGATTCAAAGCTCGGATTCGAGGTTGGTTTACTAAACTTTCAAACTTTTAAACTTTTTTTCAATTTTTCCATGTTCTTCATATTTTGAAATCCGAGCTCATTTAAGCTTAGGAAACCCTTAATTTAAGTTAAAAGAACTCAAAATATCTAGAATCTAAGTTTGGTTTGATGAAAAACAAATTTAAATCAAGTTTTTCTATTTTTCTCTATTTTTCTCATTTTTGGATTTCTTTGAGATTTTCTATGCAAATCTTGTTTAAATTAGTTTAAAAGTGTTTTACTATGTTTTTCTATTATATATGAATATTTTTTATACTTGGAAACTGAGAAAACAGGTTGGAAACGAAGATTTAAGCTTGGGAGGCTGAAGCTTGAATATAGAACTTTCTAATTTTTTTCCAGTTTGGCAAGCCGGATTCTTGAGTCCGGCCTGCCGGACTCATCCCTTCAGCAGGCTGAACCTAGGAGCAGTTCGACAGGCCGGTCCTAGTTTACCATTAGGCCGAACTGCATAATTTGGTAGGCCGGACCAGGGGAACCAGCTGACCTACTGGGCTTCACAAAAATTTGCCATTTTTCACCCGTTTTTCCTATTTTAAACCCAGATTAAGATTTTAACTTTATAGTATAGTTTTACGGACATGAATGGTACACTAGGACACCATGAGATAGGTCAGTAGTGAAGAATATCCTAAGCTAGAACTTAATAAGCTTAGTTTATGTCTACGGTTGTTCATGCTTCCGTTGAGCTAACGTATAGTAGAGCATGACTGAGGTGTTGAATTGCGGTACTAGATATTGAGGTAGGACTTCTACCCCTTTTCTTTGGTAGCCAAGTTTTTAAATGGTTTTGGTGTCAAAATGTTTTCAATGAACGACTGAAAAATATTTCCTTTATTAATTGTCTTCATAAATTGCTGAATGAGACCAATTTCATAATGAACCGTATAATGAATGTAAATGAATACACTCAGTAAAATGAGATTTTAATAACTATAGAAACATATAGATGGACATGATGCCATATTTAGAGATTGGATCATATAGGGTGCGACCTTGGGGGTAGGTCCTGAAACTCAACTAGGCCCCTACGGTGGTGACTTATACGGTTTGCCCAAGAAAAGATAATATAATCCTTTCTGGACGAACTATTTTGGTAAGAATGATTTAATTGAAAATTATTTATTTAATTCTGTTTTCTAAATGTAAAATTTTACATTCAAATTAAAAGTTTTTAAAAGTCTAGTCCTACTGAGCCTTTCGCTCACTTTTTATTTGTTTTTTTAACCTTTCCCCCTCTAGGTGGAATTCAACTTAGGATCGACTGGGAGTCCACTGATCGGACTCACGAGCAGTAGAAGAACTTGAGTGGGCTATTTGTTGTAGTGAATCAAGGCATGCATTGTTTTAATTACTTTCTTTTGATTCGGACTATGGATGTAATTTAAATTATTCTTAATACTATGTGTGTGCACAAATTGTGGGCCCGGTGGGACCCAATTTATTTTATTTTTCTCTTATTACTTTTATTATTTCTAATCATCACTTAAAAAGAATTTTAAATATATTACATTTTTAATTATTAACTAATCCCTTAAATTGCCAAGTTTTATCTAAAACCTATTTAATTAATCTAATTAACCTACCACGTCACAGATCTCTCCTAAGAGGGGAAAAAAACATCCTCTAGTTACACTAGTGCTCTACTCATCACGTCTAAAGCTAATGAGTTTTTGTTCTTTTTCCTTTTTTTTTTGGGGGTGCTATTGGGAGGCCACTAATTATTTTTGGGCTAATGTTAGTGCACTGACTTTCTTCTTCTTCTTTCTTTTATTATTTTATTATTATTTTTATTTGTCTATTTTTTTTTTCTTGGTAAGCCGATGTTAGGGAGTGCAGTCGTGATTCATTGCTCTGATGTCCTATCATGTGCATTTGAGGGTACTATCTTCTTATATGTAGGCCCTCACAGGTGTAATATATATATATATATATATATGCAGAATAATGTAGAAGCGAAACAAGCATGTATATATATATATATATATATGTATGTATGTATGTATGTATGGATTTATTCACAAATAATTATCAAAATTTACTATTAGTTATAGATGATAAATCCTTTTAAGAATTTGTGCAAGTTCAAATTCTAGATGTGTGTCTCTATAGGCCGTATTAATGACTATGTCTTTTTTTTAAAAAAAAAAAATTTGAGAATGTGTTGATGACTTCTTTTAACTATATCATGAAAATGACACTACTTAATTTGGACCACCAAAAGATAAATCATTGGTTTATTTTCTGACCACCTGTGGCCATATAACTCAATAAGAAAGCGGTAAAGGGCTATGTTCTCATCAAAAAGACAACACTTAAGGCCTCTTATTATAAAAAGTAAAGTTAAAAAGAAAACATCAGTTATGACTTTTCATTAGTATTCAAAATAGTGTGTAGAAAAGAGTTTTTTATTTCATAGAATATTTTAAATCTGATTGTTTACATTAGTAAAAGCTCGATTGTTGTAAATAGTAAAGTTATCTATTTTTAATTTGTCATTCACAAATTGAAGGTTATAGATGCAAATAAAATAAGTTCATAAGCAATTTTTCCATGAGCATAAGGAGGGACTTGAACCAAAACCTTTTGTTTAAACCTAAACTTAAAAACCACACACTCAATAAGCTAGGACAGAGAAATGAAAATGGCATTTAGCTTTACTTTTTAATTCCTTTGAGCTTGAAGTACAAGTGAAGCTGCAAAATAGAATAAATGCATTACATGCACATATATAATTTGTTTAGATTTGTTTTATGATCTGACTAATCAAAGGCTGGAAAACAAACAATTCTAATTATTAAATATATTTTTAAAATCGTTAGTTATTGTTGTCACATAGGATAAATATTAAGAAAAATGTTCACAAAAATCAGGGTTTTAAACAATCTTCACTAATTTGTCACCAACAACAACTAGTGTCATAATAAATGTTAATTTGTGGGACTCATATCAATGTAAGTAGAGTAGTTATTTGAGGTATATGAATGAAATATATAACACTGGTGAATAGATTTTATTCAAAAATAGTCAATAGAATTAAAGGAGACAAATACTAAAATGAATTATAGAAAAATCACCCATTTATTCAAAAAATTTAATACCATTTTCAATTGGACTTATAATGCAAAGAACTTCAAAATTCACTAAGTCAATTATCAAAAGTTTTAATTGAAACACTAATGTGCTAAGCACATAAAGTTTGAAGGATTCCATGCAAAAAAGGCACATAAAGTTTGGAGGATTCCATGCAAAAAAAAAAAAAGGCATGCATAATAATATTTCGCGTATTTAATCCCAAATATAACATCTATCAAGTAAAACAAAAATTAACATTGTATTAAAGTGATATATGATTTAGATATTAAAATTTGATATTAACACTAATTGAAGCATGCTCTACCACTATATAAAGTAAATACCGAAAGTGAGACCTACACTTTATGAGTAGAATAATTTTGGAATGCTAAGCGTATCAAAATTTTTGCTCGACTATTTAAGTAGGATTTTAGAAAGCGTTTGACAATATCATTTCAACTATATAGTTTCAACTGTTACAGTGTAAACTTATCATATGCTGTACTATAGAGCTCTTACATGTTATAATAAATTAGTTCTAATTGCATTGTCAAACACACTCTTATTTCCATTTCTAGATATCTAGTCACATTACAATCCAGAAGTCACAATTATTTAATTAAAAAAATTGCTTGTTCAAGAAGATCTAGTGATACTGTTGAAGTATCCTTGCTATATCCTTTTCATATTAGATCTGATAATCATATAGCATACGAATTCGGTGATAGAATCTACGAAAAATTTGACAATGATTTCAAAATTATTCACCAGCGCTTATGTTTTATTTATTTTTTTCCCTAGCTAGCTAGCTAGAATCTTCCCAATTAATTGACAAAGTACGGACCAATTATGATAATGCTAAAGAACAAGAAAAAAAGAGACCAAATGGTGTGATGGACCTACATGAGTTTAATTTCCATGTGCGTGATTCATCAAATGATTTACAACCGACATAGAAAGGGTCTGAAATAGTTTTATTGGACCATGAAGATCTAGTTTATCGATTTTTGTCGTTCTTTGTATAAAAAGATAGGTGTTCAGCTGATAAAATAATACTTATCTGTTTTGTTATTCTTTAATAATCATCTCGATTAAATCAATGCTAAAGCGCATGCTTAAAAATATTTTGGTTGGATTTTAGCTAGGGTTGACAATTTCAGACACGACACGATTACACAATATGAAAACGACACGAGATAAACGGCTTTGGACTGCACATTTATTAATTGCGCTATAAATGGGTTGGCATGACTAACACGAAAATAAACGAGCTGGATTCGTGCTAACACGTTTAATTAAACATGCCGTAAACGTGTCGACACAACCCGCCGTTTATAGCATATTTAAACTTAAAAATAAAAATATTTGAAATATCTATAGTAGGTTAATATTAATAAGATATTGTGTTTTTGTTAATTTTCTTTATTGGCTTTTTCTTATTTTTTTAATTTTTTTAATTTTTTTTTAATTTTTAGTTAACTGGGTAATAAACTTGCCATATGCGTATTGTTATCATGTCAACCCATCATGGCCCGCTTAGTAATCGTGTTAATTGTATCGTGCCATGTTACGTGTGCCATAAGCGTGTCCTGTTCGTGTTTACATTTTAGGTACGTTTATTAATCGTATCATGTTTGTGTTCGGCATAAACGTGTCATGCTGTAAACGTGTTTACATGAACACGACACAAACACAATTTTGCTACTCCTAATTTTAGCTTAACTTGTCATATCGTTGTTATTACGAGGGTCGTCGTTATTTCTTTAGTGGCCAATATATTTCTCCTTTAAAAACTCGAACAGTAGTATTTAACTGATCATCAATAAATAAAAGCTACAAGTATTCAGTAATGGACGTATATACATCAATTATAAAGTTGAAAATGGTTAACCAAGTGCACCATCGCAAAGCATATTCCTAATCCTGTAAGAGTGCTTCAAAGAAAAAACAGCTTATATAATTGAATACATGAGAAGATATATATATATATATATAGGAATGGATAATTGGGATGATTTCACTTTTATTCTTAGTTGTTTCATGTCACGTTAATAATATCCTGTTATATTAATTAAAATATTATCACTAATATAATATATTTTACTTGGGGTATCATATGGTATAATTAGAGGGGTATTATTAGAAGCACATTAACGAACAAAAACTAAAGTACAAATGAATTGAATTCATGATTGACTGACTTAATCAAGTTATGGGCATGCAACAAGCAAAAGAAATTAAAGAAGTGGACTAATTGGATGTCCTTCCTTTGTTAATATTCGTCATCTAATTAAGAACATGATGATGAGGATGAAGATGATGATAAAGAACAGATTTGTTGGACGAAGATTTGTTTGGTCAAACAGCTAAAATATGTAATTCATAGGACAAACAGCTAAAATAATTGATTTCATCAGAAGGATATGTGCCCGGCTAGGAAGGGTGAGACAGGTTTTTTTATTTTATTTTATTTTTTATAATCATAAACACGAAAAGGCGGCGGTACTGCAGTATACAGGTGCTTCCAAAATTCACTTTATAGCGGCAGACAAATTGATTAGAATTCTTTAAAGGGAGACGACCATTTTGTAGTAAGGCTTAGATAGAAAATCAGTAGTTCAAAATTGTGTTCACATGAAAACAAAAATAGACACATCTACAATTAATTACAATCATTTTAATCTCATATTAGCAAAAATAAATGATAAATACAATTTTAAAAAAAACGAAATCTGGCACGCAATCAGCAACCCAAGGTGGCATTCTGGCAAATTCTGATTCGAGACCATGCACAACAAGATCCGACGAAGGATGCGACCATTATAGTGATTGGGGTTCACCAGAGTCACCGGAGGTGGAGGTAGAGGCAGAGGCAGAGGTGAGGGTTGTTGAGTTTTGCGAGATTGTGGGCAGAGGTCATAGATCGCAACCCCACCACCCTTGCGACCCTAATGTAATTCTGTTGCGATCTGCCTCCTACCATCAATCAAGCTTGCTATGTGTCGTGATGGTAGTATCACGATGGGAACGGGACCACCATGGGTCACGAACCTAGTCATGACCATGGTGGGTTACGACCGCCGTCTCATCCTCTATCGCGACAGATTGTTGTGACATCATTGTTGTGTTTCCGGTGAGGTGGAGGAATAACTCTAGTGTCTCCTCCTAGAGGTCAGAAAAGCAGTTTGAATCTATTTTCTTTTTTTTTTTTTTAATTTTTGGATTCATTAATCTAGTGTGTATAAGTCTATTTTAATTGAAATAAGTTTGTTCAATTTTAATCCTTAGATACATATTCAATGGCAAATAAAAGAGACTTATCAGTGTGACCTTTTAGAAGGTCTCATTGTAGCATTTCGTTGCTTGAAATATTTGTAACCCTGCAAACATGACAAAAGAAAATCAAGAAAACAAGCAAAGGTTTTGAAACTTCATATATTTCGTCAAGTGAAGCTCGTTTTGCGGGTTTCATCATACCAATCTCCTTTTTTTTTTTTTTTTTCCTCCTAGAATTAACTGTGTTCCATAAAAGCTTATTTAAAATCTCCCCCTTAACTCACCCCATCCCTACTAATTGGGCTAACACCAATTAATTTAATTTTATTGCTATATATACTAATGTTTCCTATAAATTTGAGTTTTGTTTCAAACGTTTTACGTTTAATTTTTGAATTAAAATTCAAATTCAAACTCCTTTTTTGTAAAATTTAATTTTTCTTACAAAAATTTAAATTTGAACTAAAACTTTTTGTTTAAATCTAAACCTATAAATTACACTAAATGAGATAGGACAGAGAAATGAAACTGGCTTTTATTTTTACTTTTTACCTCTTTTGATCTTGAAGTACAAGTGAAGCTATCAATTAGAATACACGCATTACATGCATGCACATATATAATTTTTAGATTTTTTTATGATCTGATAAATCAAACGTTGGAAAAACCAACAATACTAATTAACAAGTATATATATTTTTTTTCAATGGTTATCTGTTATTGTCACATAGGATAAATATTTAAAAAAATCTTCTCTAATATTATAGTTTTATAGATACAATCTTCATCTATTTGACAACAGCGACTATAGTGTCATAACATGTGTTAATTTGTGGGACTCGTATCAATATAAAGAGAGTAAGTATTTGAGGTATGGGAATGAAATTTATAACAATGGTGAATAGAATTCCATTAAACAATGGTCAATAGAAATAAGGATACAGATCACGAAGATGAATTATGCAAAAATCACCAATCTATTTAAAAGATTTAATACAATTTTCAATTGGACTTATCATGCAAAGAATTCAAAATTCACAAAATCAATTATCAAAAATATTAATTTAAAGACTAATGTGCTAAACACGTAAAGTTTGAAGGATTCTATGCAAAAAAGCCAACTATTATATAGCACTAAAATTGAACAATAGATCCTTAAAAAAAAACAAAGAAAAAATTAAAGAAAAGAAATGCAACACTAGAATAACAATCTTGATTTGCTTAGCTGGAAAGCCACTAGACGACATCTGCATATATGGTGCTCTCACACGTGGGTGCATACAAAAAATATTGCAATTGGTTTCTTTTGACTTTTACTCTTTTTTTTTCCTTTTCTTTTTCAAAAATTATATCCGACCTTGATTGCACCCTGCGAGTCTAGATTCCCATGCTATAATTAGTGTCCCTGTCCTTGTTTTCTTTTCTTTACGCTACTAAAAAACCTTCAATCAATGGTGGTTTTGGACGGCCATTAAAAGCATTAGATGGCGGTTAAAATAACCGACAATTATCAAGGTATCATTAAAGTTATGTAATAGTATAGGCGGTCAAAATTATATGCTTTAAATGGCAGTTGATCAACATTCATCATCTAATGCTTTGCTCTCTCTTTTGTTTCATAAGGTGCAACAATCATGTAATGTGTTCTTTCTTTTTTTCTTTAAAGAAAAATTCTACATATTTTATTTGAAATAAATATAATTGCAAATATATAAATATATATTTTTTATTACATAAAATAAATATATATTTTTTACGACTTTCATAAAATAGATATATTTTGCTACTTAGAATCATTGACAATACATGATAGCTCAAAATATTATAAATTAAAATTTAAAAAAGTTAACTAAATCACATTAAAAAAGTTATCTGAATACATCCATGATCTTCACTAAATTAAATACATGCATTAGGCCTTAAGAACCATAGTCTAAAGAAAAAGAGTTAGACTATCTGCCCATTCACTTTGAAATTCATCGATTTTTTCTTTTGTGTACGTTTGCTTCCTGAAAAACTACACACACAAAAAGAAAAGATAAATAATTTCTTAAACTGATATTTTTTCTAACTCTAAACTAAATTTTACATAATAAGATTAAGTACTCCCTTCATCCATCACATATATAGCATCAAAAATAGAATCAATGAGCATTTTCATATAACGCATTATATGGTATCCGCATTCTGTATTTGATGGTTGACGAGGGCAGTATTTACAAAAAAAAAAAATTATCACTTAACGTACGAAAATTTAATATATAGCTTAGTACTTGTTGATGATCTATAAATTAACTTACACAAACACAGATCCAAAGTGGTGTCTTCAAACTAGGCACTCTTTTAAGAATATCATTGAAAATGGAAAGAGCTCTATATTCATAGAAATAGAAAATCAATTAAAGAATTGATTATGATAAAATATATACAAATAGTCATGATTTAACACTACTTTATTAAGAAATTAGAAAACTTACGCTGACATTAGCTCCTTTAGCTCGTTGCACATATTTCCACTTGTTTTGCTCTTTTTGCTTGCTTGGCACTTGGTTCCTATAATTTCATGAATTTATATTTTGCTCATAAGCAAATGTGTAAATGCAACATGAAAGTGTGAAGATTATTAAATATACTAACCAAAAACTCTTTTGATGTTCTAGATCTCACAAATTCTATCCAATGCTCGGCAGCCTCAGGATAAGCAGCAGGAGGTTCTCTAAGCACATCATAGTTTCTAGCCATCAAATTGGTTTAATATACTTTCTGTTTAGTCCAACTTTAAAGTTCCTCCATTTTCTTCCAATCTCTTGCATGTGATGTTGTCTACTATCCTCTTCTAGGTAAAAAGTATTCTACAACTAAACCGAACAAACAAAATAAATAAATTAATAAAGCATGACTATTAAACAAATAAATCTTAAAAAATAAAATGATTTACCTCAACAAGTTCCTAAAGAAAGTTTGTTTTCTCATTTACTGTCTTGGAAGAAAATGCATGAATAAGTTTAACCACATTGTAACATTTTCCAACATGCAAAACAAGGAAGAGCCAAATATAATTACACGTAAGAATGCAAGGGATTCACAAGCAAAGTAATTGCATAACTGACAGGAAGATGTATTGAGTATGTACTTGTTACCTACAACAAGCTAGTAGGTTTTTGGATATAAAACCCTGCAGAAATAGATCAACCTTTTCCAAATTGCTCGGTGGAATAGGCGTAATGATGTACAGTAAACCTTTGAACATGTCAACACCTCTCACAATCCCTTGTTTATAAAGGCACCAGGTAGAAGAATAGTATAAGATCCTTGGCTCAGTTAATAATTACCACTATACTTGACATGCTTCTACACAAGAAGCAAATAGTGCCAAACTTACCAAGAAAAATTGGTTTTAAGTCGATAAGCATAAATTTATTTTGCATTTAAACAGCAAAAACACATAGGGTCTCCTCAATAATGGACCAAATCTGCCAACATGCTCAATTCCTTTGATCAAGCATGCTTAACAATTAGACAAAATGTCAAAAAATTTCTATTGCACAGAATTAGCCCTACTAACATGCTCAATTCCTGTGATCATTTAGTCTCTTCCTAATAATGTCATTCGATAGGAACACAAGAAACCAAGTCAATTAATTTGGCTATTGCGCACAAGATAACCAATTCAATTCACAGATAATTAGATCCTAAGTATCCAAGAATGAGAAAAATAGATGAATTTGCATAAATAATTTCAAGTAAATGATCCAAAACTAAATGCATGTAAATCCAAAACCCCAAAATTGCAATAGCTTATGTTTTGCCAAAATGGAATCAAGATCACACATAGATAAACAAATTGGACAAAGAAATCACCTTGTCAATAATACTTTCTATAACATCATCCAACAGATTCATACCAAATTCAGCAAGTGTAGCCACAACCATCTGCTTTACTTGTATATTGAAGGGAAAAAGTCAAAAGACCATATAATTTGGTATGGATATGCCTAACAAATAGACTTGCAAGAAAAAAGAGTGATCTTTGTCGGACATAAATGATATATATAGAGATATACAAAATATAGAAAATCTACTATCTAAACTTGTAGGATTTGTCCTCTAATATTTGCAAAAAACAAAACTCAAGGAGTTCAAAACAGAAAACCAAAAGCAGTATTTACAAAGTGGAGTCAACTGTGGATTTTGCAATTAAGTTATGCATCCTAACCACACAATATATCTCTTTTGTGAACATGTAAAATCAATGTAGTGAAAACAAAATTGGCATAGAAAAATCTCTCCACTGCACACAAAATCTCTTTCTACCAAAAAAAACATGATCAACAGATATAGAAAGTCCTTTTGATTCCACAAACAATGCTTAAAGGGCTCCATGTCACCTGAACACGGCAAAGCCAGTGCTTCAATTTCAAAAGGCGAAACCTTATAAACTTTCAAAACCAAAATGTACTTGACAAAGAAAACACAAACACAACCAACTACAGAGGGGGCAGCGATCAATAGCAAAAGGAGCGACGACCGACGATAGAAGGAGAGGGAATGTTTAAGGGGATGAAGAGAGGGAGATGGACAGGCTTTAGGGTTTGAGAATATCATGGACCCTAATTGGCAGATTACAATTGATCAGATTACAATTGGCAGGAATTGTTGCATCAAGGCATGACAATCATGAGACTTCAGTCCTACTAATTTTAAATCCTTTATAGATACAAGATTTTGAATATTTGATGAGTATCCTTCTAGGACCTTGATATTTGCCAATGCTCTACATATCTTTTCCTTTTCTGTCTTGGATAGAGTATGACATACAGGGGGTATGAAAGTACAAGTCTCACCAACTATTGGGGCTAAATTAGTCATTAATCCCATTTCCTTAAGGTCTAATTGAGCTGCAAGTCTATCCTTGTTTTTCCAGGGATATCAAGCAATTGTCACAAACATTTTTTTCAATATGCATTATGTCAAGATTGTGACGTACCAATAGTGACTTCCAATATTCAAGCTTAAAAAATATTGATTTCTTCTTCCAACAAATTTTAGATGAAGCTTTTTCCTCTTATTGAGATTTAAAACTTACTCTTTTCTTTTAAACGAGATATAAACTTCTTGCGCTTATCGAATTTGAAAACCAATTTATTAACTTTATTTAATGCTTCGACTCTAGTTATCGGACGTGGTGCTTTTTCAAATTCTTGTCCACCATAAAATGTTTGCCTATACCTCCTATAACGATGATCCTTGCCTAAAATGCGTCTATATCCCAAATAAACTATTTTTTCCCATGTTTCAGTCGGTGTGAACATGCTTTCTTCCCACAATATGGACATGCAAAATATCCTTTCACATAACAACCTGACAAGTTCCCATATGCAGGAAAGTCACTGATTGTCCATAACAAAACTTCTCTCAAGGTAAAATACTCATTCTTGTAAGCATCATAAGTATGTTTCTTCCCTTTTCCAAAGTTTTTGTAAATCTTCTATCAATGGTGCAAGATACACATCAATATCATTACCAGGTTGCTTAGGTCCAGATATTAGCATTGTTAGCATCATAAACTTTCTTTTCATGCACAATGAAGGGGGAAGGTTATAAATCACAAGCATTACTGGCCAATAACTGTATCGACTACTAAGAGAACTGTGTGGATTAATACCATTTGAAGAAAGACCTAATCATAGGTTTCTTGGATCCTTTCCAAAATTTAGAAACTTATGATCAACTAACTTCCACAATGGTGAATTAGTAGGGTGTCAAAAATGACCATCTACCACTCTCCCATTTGCATGCCATACCAAATTTTTAGCATGTTCTTCATTACAAACAATCTCTTAAAGCATGAAATTGATGGAATGTCATATAATACCTTTGCCGGAATTCCTTCAAGGCACTCATCTTTTGAATTTTTCTTCTTTTTCCATCTTGATTCCTTACAAACTAAGCAAATTGATTCATTTTCGTATTCATTTTTGTATAGTATACAATTGTTTGGACAATCGTGTATCTTTTGATAATCTATTCCTAATGCACTTAATCTCTTCTTTGCTTCATATTCAGATGATACAATTTCATTGCCTTCTGGCAACATATCTTTTAACAAACTAAGTAATTTTGAGAAACTTATGTTACTCCAACCACTACTTGCTTTTAAATTACATACTCAAACCAACGCAAATAACTTAGTAAACTATTTACAACCATCATAGAGTGGTTTATCAACATCTATCAAATAATTCCTCAAATTTTGAGGATTATTAACAAACTGTTCTTTAGCATCTTGTACCATTTCCACAGGGTGATAATCGTAATTTCTCAGATATTCTACATATAATCTTTCTCTTAAAGCATTCACATTACTTTTTAATTCTTCACCATGAAATACCCATTTTTGGTAACTTTGGTCTATCCCATTAAAAAATAAGTGCCCCCTCACAGCATCTATAGTGATCCTCTTTAAATTTCCCCATTGTAAACATGGGCATCTTATGCGATTATCATCGTTTGCATGATCGAAACCAAACTTTAAAAACTGTTCAACCCCTAACTTGTATTCATTAGACATTCTACTGGCCAACATCCAACTTTTATCCATTATAAAATCCTATAAAAAAAAAGAGAGTGATAGGGAGAGAGAGAGAGTCAACTAAATTAAAAGATAGGAAAAAACAATAATACTCAAATTTTTTTTTGGATAGTGCTCAAATTTATTGATAATCACTTTCACATCCAAAATAATCTTATCAATAACAACTTAAAACTCTATTAAAACTTATCAATAATCTTTTTTGGAAAAAAAAGATAGGAAAAAACAATAATACTCAACTTTTTTTTTTTTTTTGGATAGTGCTCAAATTTATTGATAATCACTTTCACATCCAAAATAATCTTATCAATAACAACTTAAAACTCTATTAAAAAAACTTAAAAGTCATGATACAAAAACAATGCAAATTCTAAAATTCCAAAGTCTAGATAAATTGTTGGAAGTAATATTCTCTTACAATAATAATAATAAGCCTCATACGTTAAAAGCACATCAAATTATTTTATGAGTAAAAAATGTAATTTTATTAAGATTGTTTAAATATTACCGAAGACTTTTTTTCAATGGAAAAATTGCTTAAGACTTACAATATGTAAACTTGAAGTATACAGTAGTGCACGGCTTGCTTTCACATGGTTATCTACAAAATTAATAATAAAATAAGAATTAATAAACAATAAGTTACCAAACACTTTTTCAATTGAAAAGTTGTGTAACACTTTCAATAGGTAGACTTGATGTATAAAATGCACAACTTGTGCCTTCCAAGTTATCTATATAAATAAAATAAAATAAGAGTCAATAAACAATAAGACGTTTATAGGTTAGGGGAAAAAGAATTACATTGATAAAATAAATCCTAAAATAGCTCTAAATTTTTAATGATAATAATTCTTAAAAGTGAGTAGTCATATATATAGACACACTTGTTAGGCTGGCAATTGTAATCCAAATAAGCTTAAGCTAAAATTCTAAATCAAACTCAAACTGAAAAAACAATCAAATATGTAATTAATTTTATGGTGGCTTTATATGGCAGTCAATTAGGAACCGCATTTAAAGCTTTTCCTATTAGGATTTGTGCATTTTTATGAGGATTGGATTATGACTTTAGATGGCAGTTGATTAGAAAGTGCCATTAAACCTGTTTTTTTTTTGCCTAAATTTATTCATCTTTACACAGCGGTCATTTCCTCAACTGCCATGAAATATTAGCAATAAAATTCCCACTATCCCCAAATCACCAAACATGGCATTTTTTTTTCAAACACTATCTTTAAAGTGCATGCTATATACTATCTTGTAATAGCGTTAACTTTTATCAATTTTGGTTCATATGCTAAAATTAATTTGGGGAGGTCTACGGTGGAGAAGGGCCAGTAAAGAACGATCTAACGGGTTGAGTGTAGTTCATTAATTTGAATTAATGGTCAAAAACGGTAGAGCACCAACAGTGTATTTGTCTTTACCACACTGAATCAAATTCTAAATACAATAAAATAAAATAAAATAAAAAACAAAAAAAATCATATCAAAAGTCAATTCCCTTCTTCGATGTCAAGCCCGCCTGCGATGGGGCGCGGTCGTGAGCCAGTCTAGTCCCACATGTCATTGTTGGCGGATCCACCCCCTCTACCATCATCGTCCCTTGTCACTCGTAAACCCACTTGAGATTGTCTTCTTGTTTTTCTCTGATCTTCATAGCTTCATCGAAGCTTTGTTCTTCTTGATTTTTTTGTTTATTTCCTAAGCCTTTGGAGTTTGGGAAATCTTAAACTAAACACCGCTCAGTGAAAAAAAAAAGAAAGTAAAAAAACAAACATATGCTAAGGCTTAATATCGTTTTTGCAGGCTCTCGATAACGGATAAGGAAGATTTTGAAGTGGCTGTAAATTGTAATGGATTGTTTTGTAATTTTTTTTTTTTTTAACAATTAGGATTTGACGTTTCCAGTGTTAGAGAAGATCGATAATGCTTGTCATCAGTTTGTTTTCTGTTGGTCTGCATTCAATACAGTTAGTTAGCTAATAGTGCCATATGGCACTTTTGTATTGGTTCAGTCCTTGTTAGTTTCAAGTCAACAAGAGCATTTAAGTTAAGTCTTATACAGCTGGCCTAATTAATCAAAGATCAGAGAATTCACATAACACGTTTCTTTCTTTCTCAATATTTCTGATATGGTGTTAGAGCCGACTCGGTCTGACATGGAACATTTATCTGAAACTGCCATGCCGAATCCTTGCCTTCTTCCTCCAGATTTAGTGCTGTGACTTTCAGTCATTCAATTTCAGCCCGTCCTGATAATTCTAACTTTCTTCTTTGGTGAAAGTTGGTCTCTTGACTATCAGGACAAACTTCTGGATTTCATCTCCGGTTCTGGATCGCCGTCGTTAAAATTTCTTTGAGCTTCGGATGAAGCTTAGGTTGTTGTGAATCCTGCTTACATTGATTAGGAACAGCAAGACCGGTTACTTGTCTCCTAGCTGATGTCCTCTATGATCAAAGCTGTTCTTTCTAGGGTTGTTGACTGCAAAACTGCTTCCCAGGTATGAAATACTCTCAATGTGTATTGTGCCTCTCAAATTCAAGCCATAGTCACTCAATATAAGACCGAATTGAAGACTATTATTAAGAAAGATTCTTTGACCATGAATCACTATATGTTACGAATTCGGCAATGTGCATGTCTGCTAAGGCTAGTTGGAAAACCCCCTTTCAAAGAAAGAGCATCTTGATGCAATCTTTGAAAGTCTTTCTTTTGAGTATGATGTTTTTGTTCTTTCTGTTGAAACACAAAACGATGATTTTTCTGTTGAAGAAATTGAGTCCTTACTCCTTGCTCATGAGGCTCATCTTAACAAACTTCATGTAATTTGGATTCTGCTCAAGCACATTTGACTGCTTCTTCTACAACCAATTGAACTCCAAGACCAAAATTTAGGCCTTTTTCTTTTGGTTTTAATTCTCATTGTGGCCACTTTGGTCTTCCTCCAAATTTTGGTCGTGGTGCTTCTAAGAGACCAAATTCATCTCAGTTCTTCTTGCCTTCTGGACGACATGGTACTTCTCATGGTGGTTTTTCTTGTAATGTCCAAAAATATCCAAAAATGAACAAGTGTGATTAATTAAGGATTTTTCCATGTCCATTCCGTTAAGTACATGAGAGAGTATAAGTTTAAAATTTATAAATACAAATTTATGTAAGAACTCAATTCAAGGCGAGAAATTTTCTACAATGCCTAGAAAATTCACAAGTTTAAATTACGACTTAATCATAATTTATAATTATTAATTTTCTCAATTAACGTGCATTTTGAGAGTCTTAATAATTATAAGACTTTAGTGATAAACAATTTTGTAAAAACACAATTTAATATGCTTCATGTATGAAACATATAGCAAAATATGATGTTATGATTGCACAATTGGATAATTAGAAATAATTATTCAATGTACTAAATTAAGCTTTTATAATTCAATATCTTTACGTACGAGTCAAAACAATGACTTTTATAAGAATATAAATTAGAATATCTAAATTGAGATTGATTGATAAAAAGGAATTTTTGATTTATGACAATCATACGGAATTCCTTTTTGATGCCAGTTTAACTATAAAGATCTAGATTATAGTGGTAAAATAGTTCAACACATAATCAAGAAAGGGTGAGCATAAAGCTTATGAAAATAAGACCAATTTGAAAATTTAATGAGATCATAAAGTAAGATAAGAATTTCAAGAAAGTCATAAGGATTTTTAAAAGTTCAAGAATTCCAATATCCTATATGTGTACAGTTAGTTATTATACATGTTAGTAATTACGAAAAGTTTATTATTATTTTTATAATAAAAATCACAACAATAATCATAATAATAGTAATAAAAAAATGTTATTGTTGGAAACCAAATACGTGGCGGAATTTTAAAATTTTTATATCAGAGTATTTTTTAAAACACAAGTTTAACATGCTATATGCGTAAATTAACCGGATCTTACTAACCTCAGTGTGCCGAAGAACTCCCGTAATCGGTGAAGAGAAGTAACGTTCCAGAAGAGCCTCAACCAACTGGTATTCTTTACTATTCTCTATCCACGATCGGAGTGAGTGTGGGCTCACACGTACAGCTCTTCCTCCAGGTAACTCTCCTTCCAACCAATTGAGAGAACCCAAAGCTAGTGTTCGTGATTTGTGAACAAGAGCTCTCAAGGAGTTTTCAAATTCTCAGTAGAGTATCACTATTAATCTGTCAATTGATCTAAATAATCTTTGAGACTCACTCCCTATTTATAGAGGTTGGGTCTAGGGTCAGTCCTTATCAGTTAAGGTCTCAAAATTTGAATCAGAATCAAATTCGGATCAATATCTGATAAAATCCGTGTGAAAACGCGTGATTTTTTTCTACGCATAGACAGGCCGAACTGTCGACAAAAAATCTCAGCGAATCTTTTATTTTCCACCCGAGATTCTATAGGATAAAGTCTCAGTTTTAATTCAAATAACCCAATAGAAAAGTTATCTAATTAAAACAACTTTATCTAGATAATCTCTAGGAAAATAAATGAATTCCTAATAATTCTACAAGTTTATCTTGATTTAATTTATTCAAAATTAAATCAACCGATAAACAGACAAGAAGTATCCAATCCCAATAATTCAACAAGTTTATCTTGAATTAATTTTGTCACAAAATTAATTCAACTGATAAATAGACATGAATTATCAGATTCTTTCAAATTTCAGCCAATTTGATAAATCTGACATAAGTCACCAATTATTACAAAAGCACACCATATAGTTACAGGATTTTGTGAGCCAGTAAAGGGGACCAAATAGACCTATATAATTCAAGCTCTCGATAATTATGAAACCTAATATCCTAGATATACATTTCATAATTATCAACTCTAACGCTACTCTACAAAAAGGTTGGAGCTGTACTCTCAAACTATATAGAATTACGAAGCCCGTATAGCTAAGTCTCCATGACATATCATAGTGTATCGTATCCCCATAGAATTATCCATAATCGGCTTAAGGATAAGTTCTATGTCACCTTCCTGATTGTTTTTATCTTACGTTCCATTATCTCACCATCGAAAAACTTACCATCCAAAGACAGTATACCATTCGGTTACACCTATGTATCTAAATGGTTGAGCACTCTAGTTTTCCAATTACAAGACAACGCATATAAGAGGATATCACTACTCCTAAAAAAGAGCTATGGATTCTATATCTATGAATAACAGGTTTACGCTATTAAGAGTCATGCCTCCAACGTACTGGCATGCATACCACTATTAAGATGTAGGTGTCACCCTTTGGTACATCAAAAGACACAAGTCAAGACAACGAGCCCACTATTCATTTCAGGATTAAGATACAGTACAAATGATTGTCTAAAGTGAATCGATTTGCTGAGACAGAATTATTAATCCAAATCAATTCACTTTATGTTCTGATCCAACACATCGTCACCTATGACAATGTGCCAATGTTTCTATTGACGGAGTCCACCTCCGATAGTCAAGACAAACCATCTCCCAAAAGTAAAATAGACAACATAACAATCTTTACATGAATAAAGCACCTAACTTTATTCCCTCAATTACGGATCTTATAATTTAGACCGTCACCTTATGAATCGTGTCTTTCGCTTAATCTGTCCATCATATGCCCAATTCTTAAAGGTTTAGACCGACAGTCTTAGACTATTGTTTGCTTAACATTCAACAAATATGAACGTAAAGAGGACAAGATTTTGTATATAAACAATAAATAAATTCTTTATTGATAAAAATATCTCCAAAAACTTATTACATTTTTACTCCTTAGGACATACATGTCTAACAATCTCCCGCTTGCACTAAGTGAGTAAATATGACAAATCTCGCATCCCTATAGCTTGTATATGCCTCTCGAAGACTCTCCCTGTAAGTGTCTTCGTGAATGGATTAGCTAAATTGTCTTCTGATGCGATTTTGCACATGTGACATGCCCGCTCTCGACGAAGTTCTTTATCACATGATACTTCCTATCAATATGCTTACTCTTCTTGTGAAATATTGGTTCCTTAGCATTAGCTACCTCTGTACTATTATCACAGTACAGTGATACTACCTTATCCATACCAGGAACTACCTCAAGATCCCCAAGGAACTTGTAGAGCCACACTACTTCTTTCGAAGCATCACTGGCTGCCACATACTTGGCTTCCATCGTTGAATCCAAAGTGCTATCTTGCTTCGTACTTCTCCAACTGATGGCACCGTCGCCCAAAGTAAACACAAAACCTAAAGTCGATTTCCTAGAATCCAGAAAGGATTGAAAATCTGAGTCAGTATATCCTAGAGGAGTCAAGTCCTCACCCGAATATACAAGCATATACCCTCAAGTCCTTCTCAGGTACTTGAAAATATGCTTTACCGCAACCCAGTGGTTCAGTCCTAGATCCGCCTGAAATCGACTTACAATCCCAACCGAATAACTAATATTTGGTCTTGTACAAAGCATGGCATACATAAGACTACCCACTGCCAAAGCATAAGACACCCTCTTCATGTATTCTCTTTCTTCATCAGACTTTGGGGAGTCTTTCTTAGAAAGAGTTATTCCAGACCTAGATGGTTGCTCACCTTTCTTGGAATCCTGCATTGCAAACCTCCTAAGAATTTTATTTATGTAGTCGGCCTGTGACAAAGCTATCATTTTGTTCTTCCTATCCTAAAAGATCTAGATACCGAGAACAAAATTAGCCTCACCCAAGTCCTTCATGTTAAACTACTTGGTCAACCATAATTTGACCGATGACAATGTCCCAATGTCATTGCCAATTAGTAGAATGTCATCTACATAAAGCAGTAAAAAAACCACATTCCCATCCTTAATGTGTTTGTAAACACATGGCTCATCCACATTTTGTGAGAACTCATAAGTCTTGATCACCTGATAAAATCTTATGTTCCAAGAACGGGAAGCCTGCTTAAGTCCATAAATTGACTTTAACAGCTTACAAACCTTACCCTCTTGACCCTTGATTTTGTACCTGTTTGGCTGTTCCATATACATGGACTCATCAAGATAGCCATTTAGAAAAGCCATCTTGACATCCATCTGTCAAATCTCATAGTTGAGAGCGGCAGCTATGGACAGGAGAATTCGGATAGACTTAAGCATGGCCATAGGCAAAAAGGTTTCCTCATAATCGATTACTTCCTTTTGCGTGTAACCCTTAGCCACCAGTCTAGCCTTAAAGATTTCGACCTTTCCATCCACTCGTCTTTTCCGTTTGTAGATCCACTTGCACCCTATGGGTTTTACCCCTTCGGGAAGATCTACAAGCTCCCAGACCTGATTAGTCTCCATAGACTTCATCTCTGTGTTCAAGGCATCTGTCCAGAGTTTTGAATCAACATCCTCCATAGCCTCTACATAAGTATAAGGATCCCTGTCATGTTCATCCGGTTCAGCCAAGAAGGCCTCTCCATTGAACATATACCTCTCAGTTGATGCCCGATCCTCCCACTACGCCGAAGCCTCTTAGGTTGTTGTTCAGGTTCATTTGGTTTTTCTACACTAATTGGAACGGTTTCATTCGGAACCTCTGAAGTGATTGGATCACTCCTTAACTCCTCAAGCATCACTTTGCTTCGAGGTTTAAAGTCGTCCATGTAACTCTTCTCAAGGAAAGTTGTATTAGTTGAAACCATAACTTTATTTTCGTTTGGGTTATAGCAATAACCCCCTTTAGTCCCTTTTAGATATCCTACAAACACGCAAACTTCTGAATGTGCTTCCAACTTATTCGCATCCTTAAACAGGACATGAGCCGGACATCTCCATATGCGAACATGGTTTAAGGATGTCTTCTTGCCCATCCACAACTCATGAGGAGTTTTAGGGACTGATTTTGAAGGCATATTGTTCAAAAGATAACATGCAGTTTATAGTGCATATCCCCAAAAGGATAAAGGCAATGATCAATAACTCATCATGGACCTTACCATGTCCAATAAAGTCCTATTCCTTCTCTCCGCTACATCATTTTGCTGCGGAGTGCCTGGCGCAGTCAAATGGGATAAGATCCTATTCTTTAATAAGTGTCCCAATAACTCATCAGAAAGGTATTCTCCACCTCGATTGGATCGAAGTGCCTTTATGGGTCTACCCAATTGTTTTTGCACTTTAGCTTGAAACTTACTGAACTTGTCAAAAGTTTCGCTTTTATGGTGCATCGGGTACACATACCCATACCTTGAGTAATCGTCAATAAAAGTGACAAAGTACTCATACCCTCATCGTGCTCGGATGCTCATAGGTCTGCAAACATCACTATGCACAAGTTCTAGAACCCCTTCGGCCCTATTGCCCTTAGACTTGAATGGTCTTTTGGTCATTTTACCCTCCAAACAAGATTCATATTGAGGTATAGATTCTACCTTTAAGTGACTTAAAGGTCCATCCCTTACCAGCCTTTGAATCCTATTCAGGTTAATATGAACAAGATGTAAATGCCAAAGATAAGTCTTATTAGAGTGAGAAGTTTTAAGTCTTTTAGAGTTATTATCATTCATCTCAGCATTAAACAGTTAGTTCATCTTAGGTTTAATAAAATATAGATTATTTTACATCCATCCAGAATAGATAAAATAATTGTTTTTATGAATCACCACTTTATTATTAAAAAAAACCAAATAGGAGTCTTTAAATAAACAAGCTATATAAATTAAATTCCTTTTAAATTTAGGAACATAAAAACAGTTTCACAAAATTAAATTCCTATAATTATCAAGATAAAGATGGACGTCTCCCACTGCTTCCGCTAAGACCAAGGATCCATCACCCATCCGAAGTGTGAAGTCTTCATGTAGCAAACTTCTTGTTTCTTTGAACCCCTGCAGAGAAACACAAACATGATTAGTTACACTGGAATCTATGATCCAAATGTCATTGGATTCCTCAACCAAACAAGTTTCTAAATACAAAAGATCACACCTACCTCCTTTGGAAAGGAAGTCTTTGTAATGCTTCTTTATGTACCCGACCTTCCCGTAGAAGAAGCACTTAAGCTTCTTTAGGTTCTTCTTCTTCTTCTTCTTGCTCTTGTTGTTAGCAAGAACAAAAGACTTCCCATTCTTGGCCTGTTGTTTCTTTCCATTCCTAGAGTTGGGATTGGAACTAGAAGCAATCGCCAAATTGGCCTCTCCACCCGTAAGAGACTCCTTGATCAGCAGTTCGAACTCCTATAACTGTTTCATTAATTCTGTTAAGGTCATATCCCGTCTATTGCTTAAATTAAATGTAGCTCTAAACGGAATAAATTCCTTTGATAGAGTCTCAAAGACCATAGTCATATGAGTTTCAACACTGATGTCAGCTCCATTGGTTTGTGCCTCAGTGAGGTAACCCATGACCAACATCATGTGTTCCTTTACAGATGTCCCCGGTCTCTGCTTACAGTTAAGAAGTTTCTGAAGCGCCTCTTGCCGCTTTGTTATGGCCTGGCCTCTAAACATGTCTTTTAGATTATCCAATATCTGCTTCATAGCCTCATAATCTTCATGTTGAGCCTACAACACGTTATTCATGCTAGCTATAACAGAGCAGCAGGCCTGATCGTATGCATCTTTCCAGCGATAGTACGCTTAGAATTGCTCATTAGTGGAATCTCCTATAGGCTCGGGAGGACAAGGGGTTGTCAACATAAATTTCAGTTTCTCAAAGGAGAGGACGATATCTAGGTTCCGTTTCCAATCATTATAATTCTTTCCAGTTAATAGTTTTTTGTCAAGTATTGAAGATAAAGTGTTTTTAGACATTTTTAATCTACAATAAAGAATCATAACCAAACATAAGCAAACATATCATAATAATTTAGTAAGATAACACAGTCATGTAAAAACATACAAATATGTTTATGTGTCAAAACCTTGAAAATATCACAATCTTACGACGATAATTCCCAACTCAGAATTCAACATGCTCTTAGGGGAGTCATGCCAAATTCAATCAGGAACACGGATCCCCTCCTGATTAATATATGCTATCCAAGACCCGTATGATCCAACATATATTAATAATCGTTTCTTTGGCCATTAATTTTATTAACAGAGCTCCTAAGAGAGGTTAATAATAAAATTAACATGAGTGTATAACCATCATTTTAATATTTTATCCATGATTTATAATCACCACCTAGGGGTGTGCAACCATATATCATGCTAAAATAGATTATCCTCCCAGAGATCCAATCTGGTACATGATAGAAATCCCTTCCTAAGGGTCAGTATCACCATGTTCTTTCTAAGGACCAACGATGGAGGCCTTAGGTCCTCTCTTCAAAAACCTTCACCCACTCAATCTTTTGAAATCAAGGTTTTATTTTAAGAACATGCATGAACAATTTTAATATGAGCGGCACTCCCTATTCTATATGACATGTTATCAATATACATGGTAAATCATATTATAATGCAGACAAGCAAAGCAATAAAGCAAAGCTACAAGAAAAATAATAAACAACCATAATATTATGGTTTCACCCTAGAGAATAGAAAATAAAGATTACAAGAGAATAATCAAAACATTTTATTGATTCTTCATCCTTGAATCTCCAAGCTGTATCATTCTTCATGTAATTCCCATCATCAAGACATAAATTCCTCATAGATCAAATATTCATATTTCTAGTCATATCCAAATTTAATGTTTCTCAGAATTATCCCAAAAATAAAATTAAAACTGCACAAAAAACTGCACCTTTTCTAGAAAATTTTTAGCTCTCTATCAGCAAGCTGATCTGTATAATTGTCCTGTCGGTCATGACCCATTGGCCTACCAATCTTCACAAATCAGCCTGCTAATTCATGACAGATTGGCCTACCGAACTAGAAGTTTGGCCTACTGTCGGAGCCACTTGATTTCTACCCCGTTGACGGCCTGCCAAACCTCACGTCCGGCCTATCGGTCTGCGACCATCGGTTTGCTGAACCGAAGAGTTCGGCATGCCGACCGAGCAAAAATCACCCTTTCCAAAAAGTACAATTTCTAATGCAATTCATCAATTTTATTTTCAACAATTCAAAAACATAAAATTAGAGACTCAGGAAATACCTAGGAGCACCATCATTTATCTTTTAGATCCGCCTTCTAGATCCGTCTTCTCTGAATGATTATTTATTTATAAAATTCTTACAAATTTAAAATTAAATAATAATTCCTAGACAGAGATGATAGTCCGCCATCTAATTACATGAAAAACCTAGATACACATTCTAGCCTCTAAGAAACCATAACCGGTATTAATTAATTAATTAATTAATAATTTAATCAACCATACTTAATTAATAATAATTCGCCATACAATCTATGACAACATAAAATTATACAGAAACCTAGAGTATCAACTCTCTATAAAATTAAATTCAAGCATAGGAGAGATCAAGATCATGTAATTTATACATATAGCATGATCACAAACTCGTAAATTTATGTAAAACACATGGCTTTGATACCAATTATTGGAAACCAAGTACGCAGCGGAATTTTAAAATTTTTATATCAGAGTATTTTTCAAAACAAAAGTTTGACATGCTATATGCATAAATTAATCGGATTTGACTAACCTCAGTGTGCCAAAGAACTCCCGTAATTTGTGAAGAGAAGTAACGTTCTAGAAGAGTCTCAAACAATTGGTCTTTTTTGCTATTCTCTATCTACGATTGGAGTGAGTGTGGGCTCATATGTACAGCTCTTCCTCCAGGTGACTCTCCTTCCAACCAGTTGAGAGAACCCAGAGCTAGTGTTTGTGATTTGTAAACAAGAGCTCTCAGATACTCTATTTGTGAACAAGAACTCAAATAGAGTATCACTCTTAATCTCTCAATTGATCTAAATAACCTTTGAGACTTACTCCCTATTTATAGAGGTTAGGTCTAGGGTCGGTCCTTATCAGTTAAGGTCTTCAAAATTTGAATCAGAATCAAATTCGGATCAATATCTGATAGTATCTGCATGAAAACGCGTGTTTTTTTTTCTCGCATAGGCAGGTCGATCTGCCTAATAGGCAATCCAAACTTGCCCTATCGGTAGGCCAAACTTAAGGATCGGCATGTCAAACTATCGGCAAAAAAATCTCAGCAAATCTTTTATTTTCCACCAGAGATTCTATAACATAAAGTCTTAGTTTTAATTCAAATAACCTAATAGAAAAGTTATCTAATTAAAACAACTTTATCTAGATAATCTCTAGGAAAATAAATGAATTCCTAATAATTCTACAAGTTTATCTTGATTTAATTTATTCAAAATTAAATCAACTCATAAAAAGACAAAAATTATCCGATCTCAATAATTCAACAAGTTTATCTTGAATTAATTTTTGTCACAAAATTAATTCAACCAATAAACAGACATGAATTATCCGATTCTTTCAACTTTCAGTCAATCTAATAAATCTGACATAAGTCACCGATTATTAGAAAAGCATTCTGTATCGTTACAGGATTTTGTGAGCTAGCAAAGGAGACCAAATGGACCTTTATAGTTCAAGCTCCTGATAATTACGAAACCCAATATCCTAGATATACATTTCATAATTATCAACTCCAATGCTACTCCACTAAAAGCTTGGAGCTGCACTCTCGAACTATATAGAATTACGAAGCCCGTATAGCTAAGTCTTCATGACATATCATAGTGTATTGTATCCCCATAGGATTATCCATAATCAGCTTAAGGACAAGTTCTGTCTTACCTTCCTGATTAATTTTATCTTACGTTCCATTATCTCACCATCAGAAAATTTACTATCCAAAGATAGTATACCATTCGGTTATACCTATGTATCCAAATGGTTAAGCGCTCCAGTTTTTCAATTACTAGATAACGTATATAAGAGGATATCACTACTCCTAAAAAGGAGCTATGGATTCCATATCTATGAATAACAGGTCTACGCTATCAAGAATCATGCCTCCAACGTACCGGCATGCATATCACTATTAAGATATAGGTGTCACCCTTTGGTACATCAAAAGACACAAGTCAAGACAACGGGCCCACTATTCATCTCAAGATTAAGATATAATACAAATGATTATCTAAAGTGAATCAATTTACCGAGATAAAATTATTAATCTAAATCAATTCATTTTATGTCCCGATCCAACACATCGTCACCTATGATAATGTGCCAATGTTTTTATTCACGGAGTCCACCTCCGATGGTCAAGACAAACCATCTCTCAATAGGGATATAGACAACATCACAATCTTTACATAAATAAAGCGCCCAACTTTATTCCTTCGATTGCGGATCTTATGATTTAGACCGTCGCCTTATGAATCATGTCTTCCACATAATCTGTCCATCATATGCCCAATTCTTAAAGGTTTAGGCCGACAGTCTCAGACTATTATTTGTTTAACATACATTCAATAAATATGAAAGTAAAAAGGACAAAATTTTTTTATTATAAACAATAAATAAATTCTTTATTGATAAAAATATCTCCAAAAACTTATTACATTTTTACTCCTAAGGGCATACATGTCTAACAATTAATGGAGTCCATAAACATTGACAAGCCTTCAAGGCAATACAATATCACAAATAGATTACTTTCAAATCCATAATGTGATTAAGAAAAGTTTAAAAGCAACAATAGATGTGATATGGCCCCATAAATAGCTTTTCACGATAAACAGCTCAGGTTATACATGTAAAGCATGAAATTGTGCTAAGTTCATAATTTGAATTAAATTGACTTACAAGTAGTTAATTCAATTTACGAAATTTTTATAAATCATGAGTGTTACTTTTATGATAAAATTAGAAGTTTATAACATGAAAATTTTTAATGAAAATTATATATTTTAGTTAACATTTTAAAGTTTTAGAAGTTAAAAAAATTATTTTGATTAATGCTCTAAATACATAATTAGTAAGAAAAAAATAGATGTGGTGAATATAGTTTATAACCAATTTTGAAGACAAATGAGTCAAAGTTTATCATTTTAGAATAAAATCATGAAATCCATAAAGTATGAATAAATTTATCAATATGATTTTTATGACATTATGAATATTTTAATGTAGATATTAATACCTTAATAAAATTGGAACTTATCTACTTTTTTTTAAAAAGAAAAAGAATACTACAATTTTGAAAAGTACGACAAAGTTTACAAAAATTTCCATGTTTATGGATCAAAAACTTGATCGTACCACCCACGACATAGTTTAGACCATGTAGACCACAAGAGAGTCTATAAATATAAGTGTTGAGGGTGAGCTCATCGCCACCGTCGAGGAGACAAACTCCGGGTGGTCGGCCGAATAGCTCGGCGGAGCTATTGGGGAGCAAACTACTAGCCCCGACGGCAATAGGCTTTGCATCCGAGGTGTTTCTCAGGCCACCAAGGCTGTACCCTAGCAGGTTGTCACCTTGGGCTATGCGCCAACTTGGGTCGGATTATTCTCATTCACAAACTAACTGCTACTCGCTATCATAGGCCAACAAACGGCGGATAACTCACTGTCCGATGGAAGCCAATCCATCAACAGAGGGATGTGACACTTGTCACCTACTACCTAACATGCCTTGATGTGACACCCAGGTTATGGGCAAAACCCACTTGACACCCGGTCCGAATGGTAACCTATAAATAGGAAGCATTTATTGCATGCTAGAGAAAAGTTCTCCTTCCCACCTAACAAGCTCCCGTCCTCTGCTGAGCAACCCCTGTCTTGAGCACCAGAGAGCCCTTGTCTATTGAATAACACCTTTTTTCTCACCTCCAAAGCGTCCCTCCTCTTGTTGCAGGTGCACCCGACCCGACAGAGGCGAGCTGAGAAGAGCTAGACACCGTGCATAGCTGCACGTGGCATTGATTTGACGCCAGACCTCAGTAAACATCAACATTTTGGCACTAGAAGGAGGGTGCCTATGCCTTCACTCAGACACCAGCCACATTACCTCCGAGGACCAAGATGGTGACTCATAGAAACATCCAAGATGACACTGCCCGACAAGAGGGGTCGAGAGATGCAAGAAATTGATAGCAGAATCCAGGTAGGCCTAGGGGCCACCCCCGGGCCACAAGGTCCTGGTCCGGAGGGCAGGGAAGCACGGGCAGGGCCAAGCAAGCAGAGGATCCAATTGCTCAAGACCCCATCCGAGAGCTTACAAATGTTGTTCGGATACTTACACTGCAGCTCGCGCAACAAGCTTAGCATCAGGCTACACCTACTCTACTACCTCCAGGCCCGGCTGACCAGGCTGGAGGTCAGGCAGGACGAGATGCGGTTGACCATGAAGAAGCTGATTCTGAGCACTCAAGAGGCTCCACACATGGCGCCTTGGCTAATAATAGACTAGTTTAAGAAGGCCATCTCAGCCCTCTAGCAACACGGGTTTCGTCACCCCAAAGTTTCAGAGCATCAGTATTTGACCGGCTAGGATGCCAGGGAGAAGCACGTCAAAATCGCCAGTCTGGGGTAGGCGATCGCGTGGAGGGCAGAGCACCTTATAGGGTCAAACTGCCTGAAGACACGAGCAGTCGCCAACTCTGGGTGTTGCGGCGCCAAATTGATGAGATCCGAGACAACCGTTTTGGCCTAGATGATGTAAGAGCCTTGGATCCGCCATTTCTGGATACTACAATGCAAGCTCTCATGCCGCCTAAGTTCAAGGTCCTACAAATTAAGGCCTATGATAGGACCGCAGATGCGAACGAGCATGTTGAACTATTTGGAGGACACATGCTCCTTTAGAATGCCAATGACGCGGCAATGTGCAAAGCCTTTTCACTGACCCTAACAGGACCAGCTCGGTGGTGGTTTCAAAGGCTTGAACCAGCCTCTATTACTTCTTTTCGATAGCTTGTCGACGCCTTCTCGATAGCCTTCTCTATGACGAAGACATGAAGAAAAGAGATTACTTATCTATATGCTGTCAAGCAAGGAGACGGGAACGTCTGAGACTATATTAACCGGTTTACCCGAGCAGCTCTGGAGGTCAAACACGTCAAAAATGAGACCCTCAAGCATATTTTTGTAGGGGGCCTTCGAGACAAAAAACTCACCTAGTCGTTGGCCTTCGAGCAGCCGAGCACGTTTTCAAAGATGCTTGGCTACGCCTAGAGGTACGCCGATACCTCGAAGTACATGACAAGCCGCAAGGAGGAGGCCGGCCCCTGCAGGACCAAGAAGGAAAAGAAGCAAAAGAAGGCATCGGAGCAAAACAATACTGAGCAGAACAAGAAGCAAAAGAAGAAAAGAAACCTGAGAAGCCAAAGACGCTAACCGACAAGTTTCAAAGCTACATGCCACTAGTGGCAACCATCGACGAGGTGCTTGCCCAAGTAAGTGGCAGGAACCTACTAGTACCACCACCCAAGCTTAGGGGCAGCGAGGTGAAGCGGGATCAAGCGAGATACTGCAAGTTCCACAAGGACATGGGACACAACACTCGCGAATGCATTCAGCTGAAGGACCAAATTGAAAGGCTAGTTTGGGAAGGGCATTTACGAGAATTTTTTGAACTAGTCAGAACTCTGGGCTCCACCTAGGGAAGGAACAATCCGTCGAGCCAAGACATGCCGAACCGCTTATGAACCGACGTTGGGAACACCTCTGAACCCCCGAACATCATTCACATGATCTTCAGAGGGCCCGTCACCAGGGACACGTCGAGTGGGCGACGGGCGTATGTCAGAGAAGCTCGGCTGATCGAGCGAGGCGAGTTTATAAACAAGTCCGGACATGTTAACAAAATATTCCACCAACAAGAAGCTCCAATTACATTCACCAAGGATGAGGCGGACAAGCTGATTCATCCACACAACGACGCCCTCGTGTACGAACTGCATATCACCAACAACATAATGCGGCAAGTGTTGATTGATAATGGCAGGTTGGCCGTTATCCTCTTCAAGCAAGCTTTTGATAAACTGAGGATCAACAATGCCACCTTAGTTCTAGTTCAGACCCTGCTCTACGGCTTCACGGGAGAATGCGTCCGAGCAGTAGCAAAGGTCAGTCTTCCTATGACCTTTAGAGAAGGAGCTGCTCGGATCACTCGGGTTGTCAACTTTCTAGTCGTCGACAAGCCCTCTCAATGCAACATCATAATCGACTGGCCAACGCTAAACACATTGAAGGCCATGGTCTCCACGTATCACCTGGCCATGAAGTTTCCAATGGAGGACGGAGTTAGAGTAATTTGCCCATCCCAGAAGGACTCTCGAGCTTGTTACGCTAATGTTGTAAGAGCCACAATAGCTCAACAACTAAGCATCTCGGCCATCCATGGGGTCAACGAGACAGATCTGCCTGCTGACCTTGTGCCCAAGATGCTTTTCGATCTTGACCCCTGACTACCCGAGGAAGAGGTAAGAGCCACCCCGATCAAAGACTTAGTGCCATTCTCTCTAGACCCTACAAGGCCTGAACGTACCGTCCAATTCGGATCCCAGTTAAGACTTGAGATCCGGGCAAACCTAAAGGGACTTCTTATTGAGTATCGGGACGTATTTGCATGGTCCCATGAAGATATGCCCGGCATTGACCCAAGCGTGATCTGTCACTGGCTCAACGTTTGACCCGACCATAAGCCAGTGATACAGAAAAGGAGAGCTTTTAATCTAGAGAGGTACGCTGCTATAAATGAAAAGACCCAAAAGCTCCTCAAGGTGGGACTCATCAGAGAAGTCAAATATCTAGAGTGGCTGGCAAACATCGTCCTCGTCAAAAAGGTTAATGGCAAATGGCAGGTCTGTATTGATTACACCGATCTGAATAAGGCTTGCCTGAAAGATTGCTTTCCACTTCCTCAGATAGACTAGCTCGTCGATGCAACTGCCGGCCACGAGCTACTGAGCTTCATGGATGCTTATTCTGGGTATAATCAGATAAGAATGGCCGAGGAAGATCAAGCGAAGATGGCTTTTATTACCGACTAGAGGTTATACTACTACGTGGTAATGCCCTTTGGGCTGAAGAATGTCGGGGCCACCTATCAATGCCTGGTCAATAAGATGTTTACTCAGCTGATCGGCAAAACAATGGAGGTCTACATGGACGACATGTTAGTAAAGTCCGTCTGAGCAGAGGACCATATGGCTAATCTTCAAGCAAGCTTGGACATTCTCCAAGAATATGGGATGAAACTCAACCCGACGAAGTGTGCGTTTGGGGTAAGCTCTGGCAAATTTCTCAGATTTTTGGTCAACCAACGAGGTATTGAGGTTAACCCAACAAAGGCCTAAGAAATTATCGACATGCATTCTCCTTGGACTGTAAAGGACGTGCAAAAGCTCACCGGCATGATAGCGGCTCTCTAGAGATTTGTCTCCCAAGCTACCGACAAATGCCATCCATTTTTTAAGGCACTCAAGAGGAGGTTTGAGTGGAGCAAGGAGTATGAGGAAGCTTTTCAGAATCTAAAGAAGTATTTAGCCACGCCCCTGCTCTTGTCCAAACCTTTGCCTGGTGAGGTTTTAACTGCCTATTTAGCCGTGTCTAAGAAGGCTGTAAGCTCGGTCCTAGTCTGAGATGAAGACAGAGCTTAAAAGCCAGTCTATTATACCAACCATACATTCTAGGGTGTCGAAGAGCGGTATCCCCCACTCGAGAAGTTGGCCTTTATCCTAATCACTTCTGCTCACAAATTGCGGCCATACTTTCAAGGCCACACAATAAAGGTCCCGACCAAGTTCCCTCTCCAGCAAGTTCTTTAGAGCCCAGAGATATCAGACCAGATGGCCAAATGGTCGGTAGAACTCAGTCAGTATGATGTTCACTTTCCCCTGAGGACAGCCATCAAAGCTTAAGCTCTTGTGGACTTCATCGCTGAATTCACTGATACTGAACAAGCCACGCCGTTGGCCAAGAAGGCACCTGTAGAAGTGCCAAAGGCCCCCAGCTGCACCAAAGATTCCACCACCTCGGAACCAGAATGGAGGCTTTACGTCGACGGATCCTCTTGTGTTGAAGGGTCAGGCGTTGGGCTGATATTAATAAGCCTGGATGGTTATAGTTAGGTAGTGAACAACTCAAAACTCAGGTTCGTTTATCACATTTCAATGCCATAGAAAAATATACAAAAATTAACACATATAATAAACATATAGAACTCTAACATATCCAAAAATTGGCTTAAAAAAAAATCAAAGTAGGTCAAACTACACATTTGAAATCAGTAGTAAATCTAACTTCAAGTTTGATAAGCAGTGAGTATTCTTTAGTAAACATTTTCAAACAATTAGAATAAAATTACTTAGCCTCCAAAATTTTATGACAACCTCTTATCATCTAAATACAATACCAAAAAAATTCCCATCAACAATTAAAATCATCTGTTCATACCAAAACATCACATAACAAGAATTCTAATAATCACTGATAGAGCAGTTTCAAAACCTAGTCTAAATTAAAATTCAATAACACATAAAATATTCATCAAACCAACATCAAACTTTTCAGTCCATAACATAACATATACATGAACATATATACCAAATTTTGTAAAAATTAAAGTACATTTGCCCCTTGAACAAAAATCACGTTTTTGAGCAACATAATTAAACACCAACGTTTTACTTCAAGTGGTAGAGAGTAGAAAATTCATATCTTAATGTAAAAAAATCAAAATACCGTTAAACTTAGAGAAAAATCACCTAACACATATATGAACATCATATTAAAATTTCAGAGTAAAATAAAATTCCTAGACAAAGTTTTGGGGTCGGAACATAAAGACGATACAACATTACTGATCAGCATTAATTAGCAGTGAGTGGCAGAGAGAAGAAAATTCATATCTCAGCGTAGAAAAATCCAATTGAGGTGAAATTTTGAGGGTTCACACATAACACATACATGAATAACATATTAAAAATTAAAAGCAAAAGGAATTTTTTAGGGAAAGATATAGCAGTCGGATTACAAGGTGTTCAAAATTCCAGAATTACTGAGAAGAGTCTCTTACCTCAAAACAATTTCTTCTGAAGCCTCCTTGAATTAACCCCTACGAAATTTTGATATTTCTTTAAGTATTTGCAAGAAAATAATGGAGAGAAGAAGAAGAAGAAACCGTGGAGAAAGAAAGAGAAAGAGAGAGTGTTTTTGAGAGAATTTTAGAGAGAAAAAGAAACTAATAGTCAGAGGTGGTTTACGTGAAAATGGAATAACGTAAAAGAAAAACTCACCTTCTCTAATTATTAGAATTTTTGACTAAATTAGAGGCAATTATCACATGGGAATGGAGGGAATTGAGGGGAAAAAAAGTCAAAGTTCCAAGAATGGTTCAAGTTACCATATTTTGCCTTTTCAAAATAAGAAACCATATCAATTTAATCCAATTAGTCAAAAGTCAAATATTTTATTTCCTTAAATGAGGAAATTAATCCAAAAATATGTCAATCAATCAACAATCATTATCCAATCACAACCAATCATCATCGTCACAATTTAGGAGACTTCTACTGACTGTTCGTAGGCTGTCTTTGGCCTGTCGATGGTTCACTCCGGCCTGCCGAAGTCGTGAGATCCGGCGGCCGATCATTTTCTTCGGCCTATCGAACTGCCTTACATTCAAAAGTTTAATAAAACATTAAAATTAACATACATCATAAATAACATGAACACTCGAGCACATCAATTCCACGTGATCATCACCTGTCATAACACTTAAAATAAATTAGTCAATGGCAAAAATATCATAAATCAAATAAGGAGATTATTTAACATCGTTACTAATATAACATTATCCGTTACATATAAATCGGCGGGTGTTATAATCCTCCCCACCTTATAAGAGTTTCGTCCTCGAAACTTAGAATAAATGTGGATACTTCGATCTCATGTCATCTTCGCGTTCCCATGTGGCTTCTTCCACTTGGTGATTTCGCCATAGCACCTTGACTAATGGAATTTCTGTATTCCTTAATGTCTTGGTTTTCTGATCAAGAATCTCCACTGGCTTTTCCTCATAGCTTAAGTCTTCATGTATCTCAATCACTTGTGGCTCGATCACATGCGTAGGGTCTAGGACATACTTCTTGAGCATGGAAACATGAAACACATCATGCATTGCGGACATTTCTGAAGGCAACCTCAACTGATAAGCCACCTTGCCTATCCACTTTACAATTTCATTAGGACAGATGAATCTTGGGCTTAACTTGCCTTTCTTACCAAATCTCATGACTCCTTTCATTGGTGCAACCTTCAAGAACACAGATTCGCCTACTGCAAATTCTAAGGGTCTTCTTCTTCTGTCAGCATAACTCTTTTGACGGCTTTAAGCGGTCTCTATTCTTCTTCTTATCAACTTTATCATCTCAGAGGTTTCGTTAACAAAATTAGTCTTTTCATCATTGACGCCTTCCATCAACTTCCTTTCACCAGTTTCATGCCAACATATAGGCGACCTACATTTCCGCCCATATAGGGCTTCGTAAGGTGCCATTCCAATTGTCGCCTGGTAGCTGTTGTTGTACGCGAACTATGCTAATGGCAACATTTTACACCAGCTAGTCTTGAAGTCGAGAGTACAGGCCTGAAGCATATCCTCTAAGATTAAGTTCGTCCTCTCCGTTTGGCCGTCTGTCTAAGGATGAAAAGTTGTACTGAAATGTAACCTGGTCCCCATAGCAGTCTGTAAACTTTTCCAGAACTTGGATGTGAACATACCATCACGGTATGAGATGATAGACTTAGTGATTCCATGAAGTCGTACAATCTCCTTGACATAGAGTTTCGCTAACCGTTCCATAGAGTAAATGATCTTGATAGGAATAAAATGCGCCGTCTTCGTTAGTCGATCCACAACAACCCAAATAGCAACATGACCGTTCATAGTCCTAGGCAAACCGGTAATGAAATCCTTTCCTATATCCTCCCATTTTCATTCCGGTATCTGGATTGACTGTAAATCACCACCAGATCTCTAGCGTTCAGCCTTAACTTGCTGGCATGTCAAACACTTCTTTACATACATGGCGACGTCACGCTTTATTCCAAACCACCAGAAGTTACCCCTTAGATCATTATACATCTTTGTTACACCTGGATGAATCGAGTAAGGAGTGTCGTGATTTTCTGCCAAGATTCTTTCCCTTAAGCCTTTAACATTGAGAACACATAAGCGGTCCTTGAGGTATAGTATTCCGTCATCCGTAATACGAAACTCCTCACATTTGCCTCCTTGCATTTCTTGCTTAATCCTCGTGAGGCTCTTATCATCATCTTGCTTACTCTGAATCTCATCATACAACGTCGGAGCAAGAGTGAGCATGGACAGCTGACCTGCTATAAGTTCCAAACTGAAGTCTAGAATTTCCTTTCTCAAGGGTGAAGACATTGCTTGTATTGACATTAGCGTAGCCGCTGTCTTCCTACTTAAAGCATCAGCCAATTGGTTAGCCTTTCCAGGGTGATACAAGATTTCACAATCATAATCCTTTAACAACTCTAGCCATCTTCGCTATCTCATGTTCGAGTCTCTTTGCATGAAGAAGTACTTTAAACTTCGATGATCTGTGAAGATCTTGCATTGGACCCCATACAAATAATGTCTTCATATCTTTAGCGCAAAAATGACTGCTGCTAACTCGAGGTCATGAGTAGGATAATTCTTTTCATAATCTTTCAGTTGCCTTGACGCATAAGCAATCACCCTGTCATTCTGCATCAAAACTACACCAAACCCCATCTTAGAAGTGTCGTTGTAAATCACAAATCCATCATTTCCTTCCAGAATAGCCAATATAGGAGCTGTCGTTAGCCTCTTCTTTGGTTCTTGGAAACTCTTCTCGCAAGCATCTGTCTATTCATACTTCTTTCCCTTGTGAGTTAGATTCGTAAGTGCTGTTGTTATCTTGGAGAAGTCTTCCACAAATCTCTGATAATAACCTACTAGACCCAAAAAGCTCCTTTAACTCTGCTGGAGCCATTCTGTAAGGTGCCTTAGAAATTGAGTCAGTGCCTGGAGCGAGCTCAATCTCGTATTCAATTTCTCTATCAAGAGGTAGTCTTGATAGATCATCTGGAAACACCTCTGAAAATTCTCATACAACTACCACATCCTCAATCTTTATCTTATCTTCTTGACTTTTATCCACGATGTTTGTCAGATAGCCCGTGCAGCCACTAGCTAACAGCTTTCTTACTTTCATTGTAGATAAAAACATACTGGGTTTTTTTTTGGACTTGCCAACATACACAAACTTCTATTCACCTTTTGGATGGAAGATCACCTTTTGTTTCTGACATTCAATGGAAGCATTGTACTTGCTCAAAAAATCTATTCCGAGAATCATATCATAATCATACATGTCGATCACGATAAGGTTGACGAAGAGTTCCCTATCAACAATCCATAGGGGTACAGTATGCAAATAGTGTATAGATATTATCACTTCCCCGGAAGGTAGTGTCGTAGTGAATCCCTGTCTCATAGGCTCTAAACAAACCCCTAACTTCTTAGCAAAAGATGTAGATACATAAGAATGTGTGGCACCCGTATCAAAAAGGACATAGGCATTAATAGAAAGGCTCGTTACCTGACCTGTGACCACATTTGAGCCTTCAGCAGCCACTTGTTACCTTGTCATGGCATATATGCAGGCATTCATAGGTAGGGCTTCAAGTCTTCCCTGACTAATCAGGGGCCCTTCCAAGGAAGCTTGCATCTGATGAAGTTGGGCTTAAGGAGGAGCTCTTTGTTGGGCTTGGGCATTCGTCTGGTTGGGCTAGTTCTTAGCGAAATGATCTTCTCCGCCACAGATAAAACATTGGTTAGTCCCCATACGGCATTCTCTAGGATGTTTCCTTCCACATTTGGCGCATGGTTGAAACTGCCTATTGTTGTTGTTAGGCTAGCCACCATTATGCTTCTTGTTGCCCTGGCATTGCTGGTTTTGTGAATTGCCCTTCCTTTTGTTGTTCCTCTAGTTCTGGTTGTTGTTGTTGCTGCTGCTGCTGTTATTGTTGTTGTTGTTGTTGTTCTTGTGTGGAAGGCGGTTCTGGTTGTTTCCATAATTGGCTTGTAGACCTAGCTGAGACTGATTTCTTCTTAGCTTTGATAAGTGGAACTCAGCTCGCTGGGCCTTCATAACAACCTGCTCTTGGCTTCTGGGTGGACTTGCTCTGTCAACAATTGCAGCAATCTCAGGCCTGAGAACTTTGATCAATCTTCTGACCCTTTCACTCTCAGTACTAACCATTCTTGGACATAATCGGGCTAGCTGATCGAACTTCGTCACTACATCTGTGATTGACATATCTCCTTGGTGCAGATTCTCGAACTCCTCATAATGCTTCCTTGTGATGTTCATGTGGAAGAACTTCATGTTGAATTCCTGAACAAAGTCTGCCCATGTCATCTCATCAACATTCCTGCTCAATTCTATGCCATCCCACCAAATTCTGGCCTCTATGGTGAGACAGTACGATGCACAAAGAACCTTCTCATTGTCAGTGAAGCCCATGAGTCTCAGAGTGGCCTCAATTGTCTTTAACCATCCTTGGGCAACTAGAGGATCCTTAGAGCCTTCAAAGTCTGCCGGCTTAACCCTCTTCCATCTGACTAATAAGGGCTCTTGATAGGCTGCTCTTGGTTCAGTAGTAGGAGCTGGGACTTCATTAACTTGGGGCTACGGAGGAGGAGGAGGAGGAAGAGGCATGTCATTGCCTCATCGATCGTCATTACGGCCATTAGCCCTTAATTCGGCAATCTCTCTCCCTTGATCCTCAAGTTGCCTCTGCAGCTCGGCAATCATCGTCAAAAGCCTTTCGTTGGTCTGGGTGAATGTTTGCATTCTTCTAGAGCCATCCATAGTTAATTTCCTAAAAGAATTAGGAGCTTATGAATAATCTTCTAGTTTATGAGACAGGTTTTCACTACTAGGGCATTAATCATTAAACATCTAAACCCTATTCTTATCATCATACTTGCATCTTAACATTTAACTTTAAAACGAACTTACTTAGAGGACTCAGACTGACGTGTGGCGATATAAATTATAAACAGAAATTTTGCTCTGATACCAAAGCCTGTAACGCCCCCTTACGGACGTCACAGATATCGTTACATTCATTCAATTAACCATTATTTAAGACAAACTATTTGATTAAAAAGTTTGTTTGAAAACACAACCTAGGATCTATGCATACATTTTTTTTTATAACATTCAATAATTTAATCCATATTAACAATAATAATTTACTTGATCATAAACATTCTTAAATTAGTTAAACATTTCAAATATTAAAATCATAATTTAAAAAGAAACATCACAACATTTTAAAACAATCAGCTCTCACTGTTCGGCAGGCCGAACTTGAGACTTCGACAAACTGAAAAACATCCACTGGCAGGCTACCCAAGGCTCTGTAAAAATAGGGTTTTAAAGTTTTGCTAGGTTCTGTAATAAGATCATCATTTTTCAGCAAGCCAACCGACTAAATAAAATAGAAAATTAATTTTTAAAACGAGAATCAATACTTCAATATGTAGAAGTCCATATACTTAAAATGATAAGATAAAATAATAAAACATAGTTCATGAATTCTTTAATACTTATCAAATAAACATGTTCAAATTATAAAACTTGATTTAATCATTAAAAACTTTCTTCCTTGGTGTTCTTCCGATTACAATTCATCTTGCTTAGCTCACACGCCTTGCCACGCCCTCCGCCTAGTCCATAACCTTCTTACCCTTGTCTGCAACATGATATAAAACTGGATAAGCTAATGCTTAGTAAGTACATTAGTATCTCACAACTTCAAACATTTTATGTACATTATCATCATCATCATCATCATCATCATAATAGTACACTAGGCACTTTTTCATAGGAACATATCTTTCATTATATTGTCCATATTAAAACTTAGTTCATTTTATCTTAAGGACTCAAGTGTTGCACCATAAACATCATCGTAGGGGTGCCCTCATGAGAGGAAAAGGGTAGCTAATCCTAAACCAAACATGACATCATAACATATCATAACATAACATTGGTGCACAACACTTACTTAGGTGATACATATATACATATATAAATTTTCATACTTTTGAATTACGTCATCATCATAAATGTATAACTTTTGAACATCAAATCTTTCATGAGAAATATAAATGAAACTATCATAAAATCATCATATATATCATCATGAACATAATTTCAAACCTTTTATAAAATATATCATGTTGCAGGTGATAATGTACTTACTTGTTTAGCTTACTTGTAGGTGACGTCGCCGCAGTCTTGATGTGCTCGCTCCTTGTGTGTTCATGTCATATATTAATTTAAAATATCAATTAACATTTATCTCAAAGAATTATTCATCATCATATAACATCGTCCATTTCCATAATACATCTACAACTCTAATTCAAGAAATACATAAACATAATTTTCTGCCTGACCTTATGTATTCAAAACTCAATAACTCATAATCATATACAATTCAAGTACCAAACTTGGCAGGGAAAAAGTTAATATATAAACCTATCACCATGATTTTTCATTGATCATAAAAATTCTATTTAGTATTTAAAATAATTCACATATTTCATGACACAAAATCTTCCAGAAATAGTTAGACAGTGAACAACTCAAAACTCAGGTCCGTTTATCACATTTTGATGTCATAGAAAAATCTAAAAAAATTAACACATATAAAAGACATATAGAACTCTAACATATCCAAAAATTCACTTCACAAAAATCAGAGTAGGTCAAAATATACATTTAAAGTCAGTAGTAAATCTAACTTTAGGTTTGATAAGCAGTGAGTATTCTTTAGTAAACATTTTCAAACAATTAGAATAAAATTACTTAGCCTCCAAAATTTTTATGACAACCTCTTATCATCTAAATACAGTACCACAAAAATTCCCACCAACAATTAAAATCATTGTTCATACAAAAACATCACAAAACTAGAATTCTAATAATCACTGATAGAGCAGTTTCAAAACCTAGTCTTAATAAAAATTCAATAACACATAAAATATTTATCAAACTATCACCAAAATTTCCAGTCCATAACATAACATATACATTAACATATTTGCCAAATTTTGTAAGAATTAAAGTACATTTGCCTCTTGAACAAAAACCACGTTTTTGAGCAACATAATCAAACAACAACGTTTTACTGTGAGTGGCAGAGAGTAGAAAATTCATATCTTCATGCAAAAAAAATAAAAATATCATGAAACTTGGAGGAAAATCACCTAACACATATATGAATATCATATTAAAATTTTAGAGTAAGATAAATTTCCTAGACGAAGTTATGGGGGTCGGAACATAGAGACGATACAATATTACCGATCAGCATTAATTAGCAGTGAGTGGTAGAGAGAAGAAAATTCATATCTCAGCGTAGAAAAATCCAATTGAGGTGAAATTTTGAGGATTAGCACATAACACATACATGAATAATATATTAAAAATTCAGAGCAAAAGGAATTTTGTAGAGAATGATATAGTAGTCGGATTACAAGATGTTCAAAATTCTAGAATTACTGAGAAGAGTCTCTTACCTCAAAACAATTTCTTCTCAAGCCTCCTTGAATTAACCCCAACGAAATTTTGATATTTCTTTAAGTATTTGCAAGAAAATAATGAAGAGAAGAAGAAGAAGAAATCATGGAGAAAGAAAGAGAACGTGAGTATTTTTGAGAGAATTTTAGAGAGAAAAAGAAACTAATAGTCAGAGGTGGTTTACGTGAAAATGGAATAATGTAAAAGAAAAACTCACCTTCTCTAATTATCAAAATTTCTGACTAAATTAGAGGCAATCATCACGTGGGAATGGAGGGGAAAAAAAGTCAAAGTTCCAAAAATAGTTCAAGTTACCATTTTTGCCTTTTCAAAATAAGAAACCATATCAATTTAATCCAATCAGTCAAAAGTCAAATGTTTTATTTCCTTAAATGAGAAAATTAATCCAAAAATATGCCAATCAATCAACAATCATTATCCAATCACAACCAATCATCATTGTCACAATTTTAGGAGACTTCTGCTGACTGTTCGTCAACTGTCTTTGGCCTGCCGATGGTTTACTCCGGCCTGCTGAAGCCGTGAGGTCTAGCGGGCCGATCATTTTCTTTGTCCTGTCATTCCGCGAGAGACAATTCAACCTACCAAACTTGTAGGTTTGGCCTGCCGAACTGCCTTACACGCAAAAGTTTAATAAAACATTAAAATTAACATACATCATAAATAACATGAACACTCGAGCACATCAATTTCACGTGATCGTCACCTATCATAACACTTAAAATAAATTAGTCAATGGCAAAAATATCAAAAATCAAATAAGGAGATTACTTAACAGCATTACTAATATAACATTATCCGTTACATATAAATCGATGGGTGTTACATGCTCAACTAGCTTCGAGTCTGAACGATAGTGACCTGACTTCGATCCCCATTGAAAGGCTAACCGAGCCGAGTATCCAGAATGAAGTGGCGAATGTAGCCGAGGAACTCGAGACCACATGGATAGACCCGATCATCTGATACCTGACCATAGCTAAATTACCTGACAATCGAAAAGAGGCACGTCAGATACGCAACAGCTTGGCCCGGTATTCGATGATCGAAGGAAGACTGTATCGACGAGGCTATACCACGACATGTTTAAAGTGCGTAAGCCCCAAAGAAGCCGAATACCTAATGAAGGAAATCCACAAAAGCCTATGTGGTAATCATTATAGGGGCAATCGTTGGCCTAAAAGTGTCTTTGACAGGGCTACTACTGGCCTACTATGGAGAAGGATTGCAAGGATTTTGCACGAAAATGTCTTAAATGTCAGCAGTTTGCAAGGATGATTGGGCATCACGCCGAGCCTCTCACCTCAGTGACCTCGGCTTGGCCATTTGTAAAGTGGGCCATTGACCTGATCGGGCCCCTTCCTCAGGCTCGATCATAATTTAAGTATTGCATCATGGCCATAGATTACTTGACCAAATGGTTTGAAGTAGAACCATGTACCACCATGACCGAAGTAAAATGTACCAACTTTGTGTGGAAGAACATTATCTGTCGGTTTGGAATCCCACCTACAATCGTGACCGATAATGCCAAGCAGTTTGAGTCCTCAAGTCTCCTCCGACTCTACAAGCAGCTTGGCATCAAAAAAGTATTCTCTTCTCCAAGCTACCCGCAGAGCAACGGGCAAGTAGAAGCGATCAACAAGACAATCAATGACAACTTGAAGAAAAAGCTCGAGGGCCTCAAGGGAACCAAGATTGACGAGCTCCCAAAAGTGCTCTAGGCTTATCACACAACTGCCTGGATAGCTACCGAGCAGACCCCGTTCTCCCTTGTGTACAGGGTAGAGGCTGTCGTCCTGGCCAAGGTGGGGCTACTTAGCTTTAGAATCAAACATTATGAGGAAGTTTAGAATGCTGAGGTCATGATGCCTGAGCTGGACCTACTCGAAGAAAAAAGAAATTAGGCAGCAATCCGTAACGCAACCCGAAATTAGGTAGTCGCTCGATATTACAACAAGCAGGTCCAACCGACGAGCTTCAAAGTCGGAGATCTGGTACTGAAAAAAGTCACAGTTCAGCAACCTGGGTTAGGATCTTTTGGCCCAAAGTGGGACGAGTCATACAGGGTTAAGGGAATTGTCTGGCCAGGCACATACAGACTATCCAATATGGAGGGAAACTAGCTCAATCATCCTTGGAACGCCAAACTCCTAAAAAGATTCTTTTGCTAGTTCGAAGCCCGAAACCCTTTTTGATCTCTAGCTATATTCTTTTTGTAACTAAACCTATTCAATAGGACTGGGATATAAATACTACACGTCAATGAACTGTAAATTTTCTACACCATTCCAATGAGCAATGTGTTTGAGGGAACTGAACAGACCTAAAAAAAGATACCATAACTCCGGCCCGGAGGACTTGACAACAACATCCGATAAGGGAGAGTCATCCTAATAACTAGACTGGGGTGCTGATCGGCACCTCGCTAGTCTGTCATCGTGTAGACCACCCAATGAGTCACCTGGCACCACTATGTGCTCGACCAATATTAGACTCACAAAGTTTTCTCAAACTTAGACAAGTCTAGAGGACGACAAGGTAAGGGTACTCACATGCCGTTGTGCTCTGCCCAACTGAGAAAATAGGGATACCTTCCCTGCTCGGATTAACTCGATAATCATCGAGACATTAAACCCGACTTTGATATAAATTCTTGGAAAACATAGTTTAGGGATGCCCCTCCTGAGGAACACCTAACTTGTCCAAATTCCTAGCCCAATTTTGTGCCGAGGTCTATATGCTAACTTGGCAAAACGAAGGCTTAACTACGTTCCCGAGAAACCCGTCACCTAGAAACATGAAAATATTTTGCCAAAAATGTTTTCCCGAGAACAATCGCATTGGAAAATACTAAAATATACACATGAAATCCAAGAAACAATGAACTTGGGAAAAATCAAAATATATTCATAAGTGGTGGTGGGGAGGTACAACTAACCGGGCACCTCTCGAGCCCGAATAAACAAAAAAACAAAGAAAATGATGGGCCTAGGCCCCTTCCCCGGCATCGCCTTCCTTGCCTCCTCCGTCGCTTGTGCTCTACACATCCCCATTGTCTCCATCTACTTCAACAACCTTCTCACCTTGTTGTTGCTGAGTAGCGCCTTGCTTTTGCTCAGCTATAAGCGACCAGTCAAAGCCCTTAGCCTCAGGGTGCTATCGGATCAGATGGTCTCGGAGGTCTATCATGCCAAAGTAGTAGTAATTAGCGTGCTCCAAGGATGCCTTAAATTCCTCAATGGCTTGGAAGAGACGGCCGGGGAGCTCTTCCAAAAATTGTCGGTGCTTGGCCTGTAGAGCCACCAGCTGATCTTTGAGCCAGGCAGCCTCGTCCTTCACCTGCCCAGCCTCTCTTAATGCCTCCTTAGCCTCCGCCTTGGCTTGAGCGGCGTCCTTCTTGGCCTTTCGAGCTTCCTCTTCGGCTCGAGAAAGAGACATCTTGATTGGTCTAGCTCGATGTTCCTAGCACCGAGCTTCCTCTCGACTTCCAACTTGTCAAGGAAGGTCTTCTTATGCCTCTCTTTTTCCTTATTAAAATCCTTCAACCCGACTGAGTAGGCCATATGCAAGATGGCGCTCATTTGAGGATAACAACACTTCAGTGCTCAATGGAAGGAAAAATAAAAGTCAAGAGGCTCGGGTTGGACAAGCACTTACTATGGTGGCAAAGCGAAAGGTTGAGAGCAAAAGGCCACAGCGCTCGGCCTGGCGACTGTCACCTGCGTGGCTGACTGGGCAGGGCGTATTGGTGGGGGATTTGTTCTGTTCGGTTCCCTGAACCGGTCATAACCGGAAAGGGTTTTCCTTCCCTAGCAAGAAGGACTGCTGCCTGGTTGCTTTCGATTTCTCGAATAGGTCTTCGACTACCATGATCACGTGGCTCGGTGCCTAAGGCCTCTTAGACCACACATGCCCTTGTTCGAACATCCTCGGCACGGGCTGGTTAGCAGGGACGGTCTCACCGGCTCAGGCTAAATAATTGCACCTAACATAGAACCACTCGTACTTCTAGAGTTTGTCCGAGTCAGGGTTGCCCAGAATGAAGTCTTTCCTAAAGCCGGTGACGTAATACCACCCAGACTGTCGAGCAAGCTTCTTCATTTTATACACTTGTTTAAATGCTTCCAGCGACATTTTAGTTGCCCGGTGGTACCTCCATAACATATACATCCTGATCAGTGACCGGTAACTGTTCGGGTTAAGCTGGGTCGGGCACACATTAAAATCATTAAGTGTCCAGCATAGAAATGGATGGAATAGGAGGCACAACCTAGCCCTAAAAAACTCGACGTAGAGCGTTATGCATCCCTCGGGTGGTTCCAGGGGTGAATCGTTCTCCTCGGGCATGATAAGGATCACGTCATCCGGGATGTTGAACTTGACAAGTAAGTCTTCCAGCCGAGATTCTATTATAGCACTGGTATAGGCCACTGCTAAAGTCTGCCTAGGGCGGGTCACCCTGTAAGCAGTCACCCCCAGACTCGGGTGACCCGGACCCGCTCGTCCTCTTCTATTTCAGACTGCTCTGCCTCCTCTACTTCCTCGATTGCCCATTCCTTGTCGGAGATGTCCACTGTAATCCTGCCCACGACTTGGACCGAGGCCCCAAAATTTTGGCTAGATCTGCTCAAAACATCGCTGGCTGCCTCCAGCTCGGCTCGTTCTCGGACAGTAACTCGGGAGGAGCCCACAGTGGCTGCCCCGATGTGAGGGTCCTCACCCCTACACGGCCTGATTGGTCTTTCCCTATCTAGTAGGTTGAGAAACTCCTACTTGGGGACTATTTGAGAGTCGACCCTCAATATTTTCTCTAGCCGGCTAGCCCCATCTCGCTTTGGGGATATGCTCTCAACATCAACTTGAACGGTGGACGAACTGGCCTCTAGGCTACTTTTCGACCAAGAAATGTCGATATTCTGAGAATCTGACATGCCAATCATTTTTGTGCTCCTCGGGAAATTACCTGATCGGGCTGTGGTAGCTTGGAAACGTAGTCTTCGGGCAAATAACTATAGCTTGGCAGCTAAGAACTTAGTGGGTGCCAAATCTGATCTCAGTCGTATGAAATTGACGGAAAGAAATGCCCTATTTATAGCCATTTTAGGCAAAAAATCTGGGCATAAAAAATGAAGAGGTGCGATGATTACACTTGTCAGGTGACGTAGTCAACCACAAAGCGACATGTGTCCCTCGGTTAATCTACGCAATCTTTCATCTCACCCTTCTTTGGAGTGCCGTTTGGTCTTCTTTCCTTCAGCCGACCTCACCCACTTGGCATAGTCCACCCGGTCGGACACCGACCAGGTGAATTGGGGGGCTGAGGGTGAGCTTGGCGCCACTAGCTCGGCGCCACTGTCGAGGAGACAAACTCCAAGTGGTCGGTCGAATAGCTCGACGGAGCTATCGGGGAGTAAACTATTGGCCTCGATGGCAATGGACTTTGCATCTGAGGTGCTTCTTAGGGCCCCCAGGGCTGCACCCTAGCAAGTTGCCACCTCGGGCTATGCACCAGCTCGGGTTGGATTATTCTCATTCACAAACTGACTGCTACTTGCCACCATAGGCCAACAAACAACAGATAACTCACTGTTAGATGGAAGCCAATCCATCGACAGAGGGATGTGACACTTGTCACCTACTGCCTGACATGCCTTGATGTGACACCTGAGTTGTGGGTAAAACCCATTTGACACCCAATCCAAATGGTAACCTATAAATAGGAAGCATTTATTGCATGCTAGAGAGAAGTGCTCCTTCCCCCCTAACAAGCTCTCATCCTCTATCGAGCAACCTCTGCCTTGAGCATTAGAGAGCTCTTGTCTATTGACTGACACCTTTTCTCTCACCTCCGAAGCGTCCCTTCTCTTATTGCAGGTGCACCCAACCAGGTAGAGGCAAGCCGAGAAGAGCTAGACACCATGCGTAGCGGCATGTGGTGTTGATTCAATGCTAGACCTTGGTAAGCATCAACATTAAGTGAATAAAAAAGTCAGGCCAATCAAAAAAATCAATGCATCTTTTTCTCTCCTCTCTCTCCCCTCCAACTTTGGTGTAGAATTCAGTGTAGGTCTTTTATACTTCTTGCTCCAATGAGAAGATCATGGTGTCCTGGTTCCAACGAGGCATTGTGCCAACCATAACTCTACCAGAGGAAGCCACACTCTCTGGTCAAAGTGGCAAAAAAACCCCATAACTTTTCAATGAAATCGGCTAAAAATGGGTCCTTTGGTCATAAAATGACCCAAAACTTTTTTTTTTCTGAGTATTTATCCTTATTTTAACACTTCTTAAAGCTCAAAATTTGTATAAACAACCTAAAAGTAAAATAAAAATTGAAAATATCCTCAAAGCCACAAATAAAGTTCAAATTCCATAAAAAATACATGAATCTCAAACTTGTTAATGCAAATCCTTAACTACTTTCCATTAAATCATTTTTTGATTGCAAAACATGTGCTAATCTTTAATTTTAATGAAACATAGAGGAAAACAAAAAAAAAAAAAGGTTAAAAAACCATCACCCTAGCATGTTAACTTGAATCCTCTACCTATTTCCTTTCATTCAAAGATGAATCCTAGTCTTAGAACTCTTTTAGAAACTTGAAATAAGGCCTAGAAAGTCTCCAAAAGACCAACATACATGTCTAACAACTGTTTAGGATACTTGAAAACTAAAAGCATACAAGACTACATTGATCTAGTTTCAGTCTTTTTCATTTTTCACCACCCAAACATTTTTTAAATCACTTAGGGCTTGTTTAGCACACTATATTATATTATATTGTATTGCATTGTATTTTTGTATATAATACAATACAATACAATGCAATACAATACAATATGATGTGTCAAATATGCTCTTAGGGTATGTTTACCAAACCCTAAAAGAATGTAAAGGAAAAGTTAATGAGATTGTAAAGGAAAGAAAAGTAATGGGAGTGAGTATCATTCATTCCCTTACTAGTATTTACTTATTTATTTGATAGTGTAATAGGAAATAGTCTTATTCCCTTTTCTAATATTTACTTACTTAGGGGTGAGGATTATATTCAATGTAATTACTAAAATATCATTTTTTACATGACTAGAAGCTATTAAATAGTAACATTTGAATTTGGAGATCTCAGTAAATATGATATTCATTCCCTTTGATAAGAAATCAATACTAAAAGGAATGAGAGGATTGTTATTCCTTTTTCTTATTTTTTATATCATATGGAGCCCACAAAACTCTCATTACTAGTTTTGTAAGTAAACACATTATTTAAAGGAAAAGGAGAATCATTCTTTACTTTCCTTTTTCTTTTGATGCACAGTGAACATGCCCATTTTTTGTCTAGATTTATACACCAATGTGCAGAAATCCAATAGTCATATTGGCTGTTTATATTCTAGAATAAATGCAAAATAACTCTAAATTTAAAGTTAGAAAAAAGAAATTTTTACTCAAAGGTTACAACTTTTGAAATTCATGCTTAATTTGCCCATTTTTCAGTCCAAATTTGTGCACCAGTCATATTGTCTATTTAGGAATGAATGCAAAATAATTCTAGACTTAAAGTTGGAAAAAACAAATAAAAGTTATGCAAAATAGGACCCGCATGAGGGCAAGCCCAACGAGCCAACATTTGCGTCATTCATGTCGTGCGGGCACACACATTAGGCCCTGGGTCGAATAATTTGCGCCCCCTTGCAAGTGAGAGAGCCTCTTAGGTACATATTTTTATCCAAGAGGCATAGTACAAATCCCATTAAACTCCACAAGGCAACATAACTAAGCATAGTGGGACTCCAATTGTTTACTATATTTGTCAACAAACCAATTCCAATAGGCATAATTTGAACATCAATTTCTCATTTATCCAATAACTATTTTGAGCATATGAATATATGATTTCGATCTCTTCGCGACATAGACTACAACTCTACCAAGATCTGTCACATATATGAAAAGGGTCCCACTCTAATATGGGCCTGAAAATGGTTCATGACAATAGTTTATCAAACTATTTTCTAACATTGTTTCAGGGAACCATGAATCTATTTATTTGTACAGTAATATAAATTGTAGATGGTGACTTTCGAGCATAATACACACTTTTGACATGAATAATGTATCGCAAATGATTGAGTAATTTCATAAAATAATGTAATGTATTGATCCTAGATGCCAGTTTGACTTCAGGGTTTAGTGAAGATGATGTTGAACGGACAAGTGTAGAATCTTAGAGCCTATTTAGTTTGAACTAGCAATTGAAATTATATAAAAGAAAACACTATAAAAAATAGTTCTAACTACGTTACAAAACATGTTATTAATTTCAAGTCTACTAAAACAATCTCAAGTATTACATATTTGCATGGGTCATCCTTGTTGTTGGAATCCTACGGGTTGGAAGTGAAGAATACAAGGGGCCCGTTTAATAGTGTTTTTAAAATGAAAATTTTAGTAGATAGTATTTTTCTGAAACTAATTATAATAAATAGCAGGTTTTGAAAATATTTATACTAAATATTAAATTTATAGTGTAAATAATTTATTTATCCCTTTATTTATAGTATGAACAATTCTTATTTAACAGTAAATAGATGTAAAAAGAAACAAATAATTTATTTACGTTATTGTTTACAATATAAATAATTCTTATTTACAAAGTAAATAAGTTATTTTACCTCATAAATTTTTGCAATTTACTATAGATAGTCTCAAAAACTGATATTTATTTTAAAAAGATTTAAAAATATACTATGTCTCTCATTTTTACTTTTTAAAATAGTTTTTTGTTTGGTAAACATATGGACATGTGAATACTTTGGAAAATATATGGGACTAGTTTTAAAATTATATTTGGTTGTATATGGTAGTGTGTTTTTAAAAACAAAATATTTTTCTAATAAAGGTTAAACTAAACAGAATAAAAAATTTAAAAAAAAAATCCTTTGATGAATTGTCGCCCTCTTTCTCTCTCCTCCTCTGTCAGCCTCCCTGACAACCATACACCGTCCGCTACTAGAAACTGTAGGTTACAGACACCCATTTGAGGACCTTTTTTTTTTTTTTTTTGAAAACCAAAAGTGGACCAATTGAATGACGATCCTTTGTTCATATTCATCGCCTAATTCAGAACAATGATTAAAATAATAATTAATAGTTTTATTGGACGAAGATTTTTTTTGTCAGCTTTTGCTGTCTCTTTCCAAAAGAACAAGAGTACTAAGACAGTTATGCTCTTCTTTTGCTGATATGGTAATCTTCTATGTACGTGATATTGCCAATCACCAACCTTTTTGGAAAGCATGAGCTTTCTAGAAAGAAAACTGCCAAGAACTATTGATTTACTGCACATGATTTAAAAAAAAAAAGATACAACAGACAAAGATTCTTTTTATCAACAGAAAACCGTACCATATTTTTGCGTAGAAAAGGAAAGACAACTTGACAGAAGATCCGCAGTTTATGGTTATTTTTAGAATTAATCCCACAATAGATGGTACTTGTCATCATGTAACACATGATTCTTTGAAATCTGATTACAATTTGATCTTGTCGATCCAATCTCTCACCTCAACCGCTTCGAGAAAATTGAAATTAAAAATTGGCCCGTTGTATGTGCCAATATTTCTGAATAAAGATGCTTCACAAGACCTATGAAAAATAAAAAAAAATAAAAAAATTCACTTTAATATCAAGTCTGAGTGGAGTAATGTTAGTACTAGGAGCTAGATTAGAATAATTGATGAACTTTGAGGTTTCAGCATTATGTCTTTTCTTGTAACTGCATGATCTTTTATGCTAGAAAAAGTAGGATGATCATGATCAAGAATAATCAAAGGGGCATTTGAGGTCATCATCTGGGTTAATTATTAATTTAAAATTAATTCTTCAGCATGAGGTTAAGGATTCCCACATGATCAACTTACTAAAGATGGGACCACAAGCAAAAAGAAATTAAAGATGGACCAATTAGGTAATTATTCTAATTTCTTTGTGAACCACACATAGTATCAAAAGTAAAAAGTATTAAGACTAAAAAAAATTTTTGTAGAAGACCACCTTAATCAATTTTTGATGTCCTTTTCCGAGAATTATATCTGCACTTGGTTGTTGGAATAAGTTAATTGAATGAGTAGAATATATTTGCACCCTACAAGTCTGGCTTCCCACGCCATAATTAGTGGTCCCTGTCCTCATTTTCTTTTCTCAACTTTTGTCGATTTTGGTTCATAGGTTAAAATTATATTCTAATAGGTATATTCAGTTTGAATAGTCTACACTGTAAAGTTTATAATACCACAATTATAATATTTTAAACCAAAATCAGTTGAAATTATTGGTTGGAGCTCTTTTTTCAAACATCTTCCCTTTTTTTTTTTTTTAATTTGAAAGACACAGGAGAACCTTTCCTATCATAAAAACAAACATCTTATACAAATTAAAGAAGCCACTCGCTAGCTGTAAAAGTCAAAATATAATTGAAGACAGAAGGTAAATAAACCCTATATCATGAGAAGACTTTTATAATTACCCGAATTCCAAATGCAAAACATACTGATTGTATTGAAAGACACATCGATTGTAAATTTGACTAAGAAAATTTTCTAGAAGAGAGCTCAAGTTTAGGGGAAAAAAAAAAGAAGAAGAAAAAGAAGTTCGGAACTCCGGATTTGAAGATGCTAGATTGAATACCGAAATCGCAGAAGTAACTAAGCTCATGTAGGGCTTGCTACACATGGGATATTTTTTCTCATAGATGTACTTGGGTTACATTGAATGTTACTGTAACATGAATACTGAAATAGTATTTTTAAAATGAACGAAATTGCTAAACTCATTTTCAATTGTATTGCAATGCCAACGGGCAAAGGAAAGATCCTATAATATGAGCATGACAAAGAGTATAAAAGAGAAATTGTGATAACAGTAGGAAAGTTACTAGTCCACTTTTAATAATTAAAACTCTTATATGTTATAGTAAATTGGTTCTAACTTTTTGATTTTAATTATACTGTCAAACATGCTCTAATTATTTCTATTTCTAGACTTCTAGTGACATTACAATCGAACAAGTCATAAGTATATCAAAATTTAATTATAAAAATGGCTTGCTCAAGAATATCTAGTGATACTGTTGAATTGTACTTGCTATTTCCTTTTTATGTTAGATCTGATAATCGTTTGGCATACAAATTTGGTCATAGACTCAACTAAAAATTTGACGGCGGTGATTCCAAAACTAGTCAATAGCTGAGGTATTATTTTATTTTTTGTCTCCAGATAGCCAGCTAGAATCCTCCCAATCAATTGTCGAAGTAGGGACCAATTATGATATTGCAAAAAGAGGGGGAAAAAAAAAAAAAAAAGAAGGCGGCCAAATGGAGTGATGGACCTACTTGAGCTTAATTTCTATGTGTGTGATTCATCGCATTCAGAATCGTCATGGAAAAGTCAGAAATAGTTCTATTGGTCTGTGAAGATCTCGTTAGTCAATTTTTGCCGTCCTCTTTAAGCATATAAAAAGATAGTACGGCGTTCAGTTGATAAAATAAGATATATCTGTTTTGTTATTTTTTATAATGTTCTCGAATAAATAAACGCCTCAATTATTCTTTGCAATTGATCTTTCCAATAATATTTTACTTAGCATGACAAAGTGCAGAAATAAAAGGGAGATGAAGGAATAAAAACTAAGGTACAGATAAATTGAATCCATGATCGATTGCCTTAATCAAGATTGGCACGCAACAAGCAAAAGAAATTAATGAATTGGACTAATTGGATGGCCATCCTTTGTTCATATTCATCGTCTAATTATGATGATGATGATAAAGATCAGATTTGTTGGACGAAGATTTATTTGGTCAAACTGCTGAAATAATTGAAGTCATCATAGAAACTATATATTGCCGGCTAGTAGGAATGGATGGGACAGCGCTTTTGTTTTATTTTATTTTATTTATAATCAGATGCACGTAAAAGCGACAGTGCACTATACGAGTACTTCCAAAAATTCAATATATAGCACCAGACAAATTGATTATAATACATCTAAATTTTAATATTTGTAGGCTACAAACATGACATAAGAACATTCTAAAAAACAAAATATGATTTTTGAAACTTCATAAAGTTTGTTTTGTGGATTCGAACATCACAATTTAATTTTCTTTTTCTTTTTTTCCTACAATTGACCGTGTTCAATAGAGCTTAAAAATCTCTTTCTTAACTCACCTGATCATCCCCACAAACTGGACTAACTGAGTTAGCAACAATTAGCTCAATTTTATTGCTATTATCTTTTCTTCTAAATTTGAATTTTGTTTCAAACATTTTATATGTTTAATTTATGAATTAAAGTCACAATTCAAATTCTTTTTTGCAAAATTTAATTTTTCTTATAAAAAATTAGATTTAACTGAAACTTTTTGTTTAAACCTAAACCTATAAACGACACACTAGATAGGACGGAGAGATGAAACTGGCTTTTAACTTTACTTTTTAATTCTTTTTAGCTTGAAGTACAAGTGAAGCTATAAATTATAATACATGAATTACATGCGCATATATAACTTTAAGATTTGTTTTATGATCTGATTAATCAAACACTGGTAAATCGAACAATACTAATTAATAATTTTTTTTTTAAATCGTTGTCTGTTGTTGTCAAATAGGATAAATACTAGGAATAACACTAGAATAACAATCAGAATATGCTTAGCTAGAAAGTCACTTGACGACATCTACATTAATAGTTCTCTCACACGTGGGTGCACAAAAAAATATTGCAATAGATTTCTTTTGACCTTAACGGTCTTTTATTGGTTTTTTTTTTTTTTTTTTTTTTTGAGAATTATATCTGTCCTTGATTGTGGGAACAAATTAAGTCAATGAATCGAATATTTTTGCATCCTACAAGTCTGGCTTCCCACGGGATAATTAGTGGTCCCTCCCTTTATTTTCTTTTCTCAAGTTGAATTTACAACGAGATCAAGGCTTTGTCCTTGTCAGGCTGAATACTCTTGCTCTCTAATCTACGAAGGCTTTTTTTTCTTTATATATAGATGGTATTTGCAAAGAATTTTCAGGAACATTTTTTTTTTTCACTTCTCTATCTTAATTTTTTTAAGTTATACGTACGAACGCATGGCGAAAGTATACTCGAAGGTTCTCTCCTATACTGATGTAACCCAGAAGTTCACTGTCCCGAGTCATTGGCTAGAAGAAGATTTACTTCCTAAGCTGAAATCAAATGACGAGGCAACAATTTGTGTTCTTGACCAAACGGATCGTGAGTACCGTTTTGTGTTGAAAGCACGAGAAACAAAAGCTGATCAACCTTATTTGAAGCCTGTTTTTCAGAGTCAAGAATGGCTTCAGTTTGTCCGAGCCCACAGACTGGTGGCTGAGGATACCATCTACTTCTGGAAGGAGAGACATGGGAGAGATGATATTATAAGGGTCCATGTTCGAGGTCGTCCCACCCTTCTGAGGTTATTCGGCTTTAACGTTTCTCCACTACATGCAAGCTAAGTAAGTCATAGTTTTTTTTCGGGGGGAGAGACTTAAAATTAAAAAAAAAGGTCGTCCATGGGACGTTAAATAATAAATAAGAGTCATTCTAGCAGGGCATCTTGTTAGGAATTAATGATGACTTTGTGTCCTGTCATATGTAGGTTTTCAAATATTTTCCTTGTTCTGGTCTTATGTTGGTTTTCGTAATCATTTTGTTTGTTTGATATTGGAGGATGATTTGTGCCTTTACTAGCTGGGACTGCTAGTTATTATATGTTCCAGTTTGTCATGTACTGCATGATGTTATGAAATAAAGACTGAATCGTGAGTGATTTTCTCTCCCTATGTATACATGTGTCCACCACTATAAAAATCGTTTTTAGCCTCCATCGAAACTGTTGTTAAAGAACTTTAGCAATAGTTTTCATACTGATGACCAATTAACAATGGCAATAATTTTCGTAGCCATAGTTCCTATAATATTAATCGGTAATATTTTAAATATTGACTAGTTATAAAATTATATAAATGTAAGAATCTGAGCGTGTAATAAACAAATGATTTATCTTTCAGTGGTCCAAATTAAGTAGCATTAATATTATGGCTTGTGCAAAGAAGTCATCAATCCGGCCGGTAGAAACGTACGGTCGAAATTTGGGTCTCGTTTAAAAGGGCTTAAAACAAGTTGCTTTTGCCTCCACGAATATAGATATTTCCTAGGTTGAATTAATTAGGTAGCTAGCCGTTGAGCTTAACTTTTGGACGATAACAAAATCTATCCTCTTCAAATTTGGAATTTAGAACTTCTATGTTCTTTTTTTATCCCTAATGTTGAGCTGGTTTAAGCTCTCTTCTTAACAATTTTCTTAGTCCTGTAACAAGACTTCATAGGTTATTGTGCTGAGTTGCAAAAATATATTTTATCGATCTGTCTTTTAATACTTACTGTCTTCCTTTTTTGAGAATAAGTATATTCTAAAAGGTTCGTTTCTTCATTCTATGGCAACTCTCGCATTTGGATTCGATTAAAGTCTTCCCAAATTAACTTCTTGAAGGAGTTCATTTTTAAAGGAGTGACGTCCTTTAGTTCGTATAACATGCTAAATTATGTGCTTTTTTTGTCATTTTATTTGTAAGGCCATGATCGGATATTTTGGCTTCTCATATTATACATTTATTTATTTTATTAAGAAACACAATTTTCAAATTTTGCATTTTGTCTTTAGTCAACTATTATACATTCATTTATTTTACTAAGAAACACAAATTTCAAATTTTGCATTTTGTCTTTAGTCAACTATTATACATTCATTTATTTTACTAAGAAACACAAATTTCAAATTTTGCATTTTGTCTTTAGTCAACTATCTTCCTTCTTTAATAATATCGGCTTGCGTATGAGAACGATAAACGTATGTAAATATATGTAGAGCTAATATAATTATATTTATTGGCTTTATTGGACAATAGAGAATATCATGAAAGGAAAAAGTACACATTAAAAGATGAAAAAAGTTTTAATTATTGATAAAATATTAATCACTCAAGAACTATTTCACGAGGGGCCCTCTCCCCTTTCAAGAAAAAAACAAAAGGAGGGACTCTGTCCAATCTAATGGACGGTTAATAATGTAGGACATGTTGTTCTAGGCAGATAAGGAAAAAAGAAACAAATTGTCAAGAAAAGAGAGACGAAAAAGAAAAAACAAAATGATTTAGCAAGACTATAGGGTCTGAGTCTTATTTCTTCTAGGAAAAGTACAACAAAAGTAGACAAAGTAGATCTTCAACAAAACCTTTCTTCAGTTTTTTTATGAGTTCAGATTATCTGTTTTTCAGTCTGATCCCTCTGCTTTTTATTTACCATGTCATCTTATATATACAAATATATATATACACAAACACACACAATGTTATTTTTTCAGGATTTGAAGAGGATCTTCTTTTTAATCTATCCTACCAGGCCACCCTTAGCTTTTAAATCTATCCTAAAAGGCCACCCTTACCAAATAAGTTAGCACCAGTAGCCACATGTCATGTAAATTAGATAGAAACTAGTACTAAAATACTTAATCAATTACTAACGATTCACTTTTAAGATTAAAGGTCATCCTAGTCCATGTTTAATTTATTTTTGCTTGTGGCCCATCTTTTTCAAGTTCATCATAATTTTGTCCTTAAGTTGAAGAATTAAATGTAAACTAATAATGCAGATGGTGATCTAAAATATCACCTCTTATTGTTCTAGATCATCATCGTAATTTTTCTCACATAAAAAGGTAACCAATTACAAAAAATTAAAAAAAAAATAAAGGAACATGATGGTTAGACATCAAAGTTTACCAACTATTTATTCCAATTTTAAGACTCAAATCGCTTGTCAAACTTGATGTCTAAAATTGTGTCCAACCAATTATATTATGCACATTATTCAAAAATAATTGAAATGTTCTTAATTAATTTTTCATATATGGCCATTAAATAATATGACAAAATGCAATTAATAATTTGATATGAATTGGAAGACCAAAAATTAAAGAACTCATCTAAATCCTGAACTCTTTGTGGTCACTCCTAAGAGGGGAAAAAAACCCCCCTCTAGTCACGCTAGTACTCTACTCAAGACTTCTAAAGCTAACGAGGTTTTGTTCTTTTTCCTTTCTTTTTTTTGGGTGCTATTGGGAGGCCACTAATTATTTTTGGGCTATATGGACTTTGAATGTTAGTGTACTGATTTTCTTCTTCTTCTTCCTTTTATTATTTTATTATTATTTTTTTCTGTCCATTTTTTTTCTTGGTGAGCCTATGTTAGGTAGTGCAGTCAATGATTCATTGCTCTGATGTCCTTTTATTTGATACCAAGTCATGTGCATTTGATGGTAATATCTTCTTATATGTAGGCCCTCACAGGTGTGTATATATATATATATATATGTATATGTATATGTATATGTATATATGTATATGTATATGTATATATATATGCAGAACAATCTAGAAGCGAAACAAGCATGTATATATATATATATATATGTGTGTATGTATGTATGTGTGAATTTATTCACAAATAATTATCATATTTACTATTAGTTATACATGATAAATCCTTTTAAGAATTTGTGCAAGTTCAAATTCTAGATGTGTGCCTCTACAAGCCGTATTAATGACTTCTGTCTTTTTTTATTATTATTTTGAGAATGTATTGATGACTTCTTTTATCTATATCATGAAAACGACACTACTTAATTTGCACAACCAAAAGATAAATCATTGGTTTATTTTCTGACCACCTGCGGCCAAATAACTCAAAAGGAAAGCGGTAAAGGGCCATGTTCTCATCAAAAAGACAATACTTAAGCCCTCTTATTATAAAAAGTAATGTAAAAAAGAGAAAAAAAAAACATAAGTTATGACTTTTAATTAGTATTCAAGTAGTGTATAGAAAAGAGTTTTTTATTTCATAGAATATTTTAAATCTGATTGTTTATATAAGTAAAAGCTCAATTGTCGTAAATAGTAAAGTTATCTATTTTTAATTTATCATTTACAAATAGAAGGTTATAGATGTAAATAAAATAAGGGCCTATTTGTTTCGATACTCGAATCACGGTTCGAATTATTTTGTTACAGTCTTTTCTCTCACAAAAATTTAAATCTTCATTCAAATACTCTATTCAAATACTCGAACCAAATGGACCCTATGTGTATAAGCAATTTTTCTATAAGCATAAGGAGGGACTTGAACCAAAACCTTTTGTTTAAGCCTAAACTTATAAACCACACGCTCAATAATCTAGAACAGAGAAATGAAAATGGCATTTAGCTTTACTTTCTAATTCCTTTGAGCTTGAAGTACAAGTGAAGCTACAAAATAGAATAAATGCATTACATGCACATACACAATTTGTTTAGATTTGTTGTATGATCTGATTAGTCAAAGGCTGGAAAACAAACAACTTTAATTAATAAATATATTTTTAAAATCGTTACCTGTTGTTGTCACATAGGATAAACATTGACTGAGGAAGTACGGACCAAGATGATGATACTAATAAAAAAAGAAAAAGAGACCAAATGGAGTGATGGACCACTACATGAGTTTAATTTCAGCTCTGTGTGTGTGATTCATCACATCACCGACATTAAAAAGTAGGAATAATTCTGTTGGATCATGGAGATCCATAGTTTGTCACTTTTTGCTGTCCTTTCTCTGCATTCAAAAAGATAGTACTTTCAGTTGACAAAAGAATCAGGGTTGTTTGATAATGATAATTTTAATTATAAATAATATAAAATTTTTATATGTTACAGTAACAATTAAAAAATTATATTACAGTATAAAATTTTCATATGTTATAATAAAAGTGGTTTCTACTACTGATTTCTATTACCTTTCAAGCACCCTTTTATAGTGCGATGGAGGAGTTAAAACCGTGTGATTCTCTGTGTATATATATATATATAGTATATATAGTAGGCGTATTATAATAATTTGTGAATAAAATAGTATAGTTAAAACCATAATTTTTATAACCACCGTTAATTATATTTATCTTTTTTTATATATATAAGTGTTCTAGAAGAAATCAATGCTTCGATAATTATTTGCAATTGAGCTTTCTAGAAAGCACATGTGTTTGGTTGGACTTCGTTGAAACTTGTCATTTCGTTATCACGAGGATCTTTATTTCTTTGTAGAGTACTTCATCATCTAATTCAGATCAGATGATGATAATAATGAGCAGTTTTGTTGGATGAAGATCTATTTGGTCAAATAGCTATAATATTGAGTACTTCATAGAAAAATAATTGAATACAACGGAAGGATAATTTTCCGGCTAGGAATGGACGGTACAGGGCTTTTCTTTCATTTTCTTTCATTTTTCTATGGGGAGATTTTTGACGGGGAATGTTTTTATTTCCCACCGGTAGAGAGTAATCAAAGAGCCCATGTTCAATCTTATGAGGACTTAAAACGCTTTAATGTAGGCGGCCTATACTTTATTATATCATTTAAAATGAAAAAAAAATCAAGAATAAACACAAATTAAATATATATATATATATATGTAAATTAACAAATAAACAAAAATTGATGAACACAAAATAAACAAAAATTGGAAAAAGTAAATTAAAAAACACAAATCTACTATCCATATCTTCAACCCTCAAGAGTCTCAACGGTCTCATAAACAGGTTTCATTATTGTAGACAAAATGAAGAAGAGGCTAACAAATGCTAATAACTCTCCTAGACCCAAATTTGCAACATGTCGTACCTAATTTTTCACATCAACAAATTGTATGGGGGCGTTACAAAAGATAAATGATCAGATAAGAAGAGATTTTCTAGGTTTACAAGACAGATAAAAAATAAACACAAAATAGATTAAAAAAACCACCACGTCATTTTTTTTTTTTTTGGGGTTTACAAGATTAGATTTCTCTGCCCAAGAAAACAGAATATCCAATCAATACATAAATGGGAAAAAAAAAATAAATGTTTTCAAGGATGAAGAATCAATCAACTCAACTTGAGGAAAAAAAAAAGAACAAAAACAAAAATCAATTCTCAGAGCAATTTTTCGTGGCCATCCTCCCTCAGGGAGAGAGAAGCGACTAGATCTACTACACTCGAAGGAGGCTGCAAAACCACGGTTGAGGCCAGACCAAAGGCGGCAACAAACTCCCCTTCGGTGGCGGTAAAAATGTAGAAGGAGAGAGAAAGGTCGAAGAAGACGACTGTGCGTCGCTCGTCGGAATCTTTGTCGTTTCTACACCACCCTGCCAGACCCACCGCCAAGTGCCCAGTTGAAGCTCACCGTTAGGGATAATCTTTCTTCCATTGATTCTTTTCCTAATAGAGTGTGAAGCTTGAACGAAGTAAACACATTGTCCGAAATGAGCCTACCGGGTACAAAGGTGATCTGACATTTCGAGATAATAGATGAAAGGCAGCCCTTGATCCGATTGCTATCGTCTTGAAAATAGATTTAAAAATGACATTACATAGGCTTATGGGACAATAATCGGTTACCTTCCTAGGATTTTTGGTCTTAGAAATGAGTACCAAATTTGTTCTGTTCAGCAGTTTGGCAGAGGAGTGATGTAAGGACTCGATTTTTCAAGCCATCATTTAATCTACGTTAAATTGATTTTTTAAACTTGATCTTACTTATCAATAAGAAAAATACTGAATAAATTTTGTTTACATACTTAAAAACATACTTGAAACTTATAATTTTTGTTGCAATATAAACTGAAACATAAGTATCAAACATAATTTTATAATCATTTATAGTATTTTTTAAAACTCGTTAAGTAAACATTTATGTTCTCAAAACTCTTTAAAAATATCTTTTAAAACAAAGGGAGAATTTTTTTTTCAAAATAAAGCAAAAACTTACTGTAGTAGTCCATAGCTGACCATTGTATTTGTCTCACCACAAATAGCTTATCAACTAGTCATACTGGACTTTTGAAGAACTATTTACAATATGAAGGAGTTTGTAACGAGCATTCACTCAATAGATTCAAACATATCTTGTAAAACATGAAAACATTATTTATAAAATCTTTCTTTTAAAACATTTCTCATAAAAAATCTTTCTTGAAACATTTCTCGTAAAACACTCTCTCTTGAAAAAAACATTTCTCATAAAACATTTTCCACAAAACAGTCTTCATGAAAACGTTCCTTATAAAATATTTTTAATAAACATTACTTGTAAAAATATTTCTTATCATAATACATGATTCCATTTACGCTTAATCATGAACTTCTTATCATCATCCTTAACTTACTTGAACTATGGGTCTAAGTTTTCGTACCAAATATGCTTGATCATCGAACACTGACGCTGTAATATAATTTAACATGAATCTACCTTTGGATCAGGAGGATGATACGACACTCTCATATATTAACTTGTGGGCTTAGATTACGAATCTTGTAATCTTAGTGAGCATATTGTATGACATATTTTAATATCTAAAACATTAAACATAACAATTGTAAACACATTGCAAATCATGATTTGAACTTTAAAACATTACGCATAATAAATACAAATGCATTTCAAACATATTCAAAACATTTGAAAATCATTTTTTTCATGCCATAGGTGAGGTTTGAGACTTACCTGAGCATCACACTAGCATTCCTAGTTTATCATTTTCCTTTTATTAGTCGGTTTTCTCTTCTGTTCAAACAACACCTGACTATTAGTTAACTTTTCTTGTTACTGACCTACCTGATCGGTAACACAACTTAAATATTAAATATATATTCTTAATCCTTTTGTCTTGTTACTATCGATTCATTTCTATATTACTTAATTTGAATGTTCCTTAGTCAAATTTTGACGACTTACTTGTCAGTTTTGTTACATGATGTGATACGAAATATTTCCCTTTAAAAGCATTTTGTTAATTCTAAGACTCGGGGTCCATTTTAGCTGTTTTATTAAAAAAAAAATGACTTTGATCTTAACGCTTTTTTGTAAGTCTTGTAACTCGAACATTATATGGTTAAATTATCGTTTAACTTTGCCATCCTGATACTAATAGATTACAAAAAAAATTCCCGTTAGGTGATTTTCCTAAATCAAACGTTTCGAAGTTTGTTTGATTCGTTTTTACCAAAAAAAAAAAAGTTGTTTTGCCCTTAACTTGTCTTAGAAAACATTTTAAACCCGTTTAAATCAAAGCTTACATTTCCTTGCTACTCGTAATGTTGCGAAAAATAACACATCAGTTTTCTTTTAATAAAAAATCTATTTTAGCAAAACTTTATAGTTTTTAACCGTAATATGAAAATCTTCATGATTTTATCCTTGGCATGTTTTTCTTAGAAAATTCCCAAATTCTTGTGGACTTTCAAACATAAAATTACTTATTGCTCATGACTATATTGAAAGCCATCTTTACATAGTGAAAATTTTCATTCCCTATGGTTTTATGGTTTTGACCTGAAACACAAAATATTGACATTTTTGCCTTGAAACTAAAAATCACCACTTTATACCAAAACCTTTAGTTTTTCACAAGGATTAAAACTTACCAAAGCTCCTTGATCAAACTCAAACAATTTCAAAACGTTTTCCTTATTTAACTATTTTAAAATTTCATGATTATCGTAAAACTCATAACTTAAAATCTGTGTAGAATTTTCACAATGTAAGATTTTAAGAGTTTAAATGAAATCTACAACTTTGTATTTAATTTTTCCCAAATTCCAACATTTTATGGGTGTTTTGGCCACTTTTCAAATTTGTTGAGCTAAACATTTAAACTTTTCAATACGATTCATTTGAAATTTTACACAATTTTGTTTACAAAAATCGTTTATCTCGATGTTTTTGACAAATCTCATGTTTTTTCTAGAAAACAAATTGGCCTTTGAACTTATCAAAACCTCAATTCTTTGAAACCATCAAAACTTTACTTTAAAGCCAAAGTTTTTCAAACTTTCATTTTAAGCATTAAAACCTCAGTTTCTACCATCTACCCACATCAATATACATATAAAATATTGAACAATCATGCCATAGTTCATCAATATTATGTTAAAAACCTTGTGTACATAATCAATTTAAGGTTATGGTTTAGAATTTACCTAGATATTTTAAGGGCTTTTGTTTCTACTCTTGGTGCTTAAAAACCTTCTAGAACCGTTGACAATAATTCATAGCATAACCTAGGAAAATCTCATCCAAAAACATGAGAAAAACCCTAAAACTCAATAGGTAAAGTCAGAAGTTTTACAATGAAATTGCTTAATTCTTCCTCAAGAACACTTAATCTTGCTTCTTTGAATGATTTGGAGGTTTAAAATCATCAAAACTTTGAGAGAAATCCTTGCTATAGAGGCCGGTTTTTGCATGAGAAATATGGGCTCTTTGGTGTTTTCATGAAGTAAAAAAAATGATGAAGAAAAAGAGACCCCTTACTAATTAAACATCATTTTTAGGACTAAATTGAAATAAAAATTTGCTTCAAATTCATGACCCAAAGCCAGATTCTACAAGGGGAGATGTAGAGCTTTTTCCACCTAAGGAGTGTCATCAAATGGGCCCCACTTGCTTTTTACACATGTCAAATTTACATTGACGGTATGTTTCTTATACTGCTGGTATACTTCCTATACTATCAATATTCTTTCCTACATTGTTTATATGGTTCCACATCATTCTATACTTATCTATATTCGCCACATAGTATAATTCCCAGCTTAACTTTATATTTTATAATTTCCATATTTTTCATATAGTATTTTTCTTTTATTGTATTTCTATTTTAAAATCTATTACAATGTATTCTGCAACAATTAAGCTTTCTAGCTTATTTTTCTTGCTCATCAATTAATTATTATCTTCATACCATTTTTACTTTACTTAAGATTATGACATGATATTTGAACTTATAAATTACATATTTTCTTTTATTAATTTTGTCATAAAAATTGGATTTAAACAATAATTTTTGTGACACTGACATTGCTTTCAAAATATTCAACAAATTTTCGAGTATAAAATTTAGTTCACAAATTTGTACATAAATTACTTAACATAACCCTTAGTTATTGCATATATGATACACTAAAAATTCTTAGGTATCACAAGCAACCATTGAGAAATCTTTGTATAAAAATATAACATATTGAATATGCACGGAGAGCGTGTTTCAATTAGTAGATTAAACATGAATACCGACGTTAGGCGTGCGATAGCATTTCTGTCTGCTACCCTTTAGGCAAAAGGTCAAAAAAAAATATACAAAATACATATTATACGTGCGTGTATATGTTTTTGATTGTGTGTGTGTGTTTAAACAAACGCCCTATCGGTTCTATAAAAATTATATATGTTGGCGACTTAAAATGTTAATGAAGCAACAATTCCTGCGATCACTTTTATGACCAACAAAGATTATAAATATTCATGAACTGATGAAAATACCTAGTTTTCTTATCGTAATTAAGTAATTGGTTATTTTCACTGCTTAATTTATTGTTCAATTCTCGCTTTTATGCTGCAAATGTACTTGATGATTAGCCCGCATTATTTATACATATCCAAAGTAAATTGATAAGGCATAAGAACACCTGCTAATTTTTTAAAGTAACAAAAAAAACTAGATATTAGTTTTGTGAAATAGAAAAAATGACTCCAAGATAAATATAGTCTTCTTTGCCATCCATATTATATCCATCCTCTCGATCACAATTAACACAGGTGCTTTGTGATTTTCTTATACCTATATTCCATCCATGTGTTTTAATTAAATGCGACGATCTGATACTAATTAAGATTGTTGATTCTTCATTTTAACACTAAAATTACATATAAATTTCTCAATTATCATGACTTCATAATTTCTTTGTTTTGTGTTATCGTTTCTATTTCAAAGAGATCTCGATGGCATTTTCAAAGAAATTTTGTAGGAAACCAAGTAGAACATCTTACGGGAGATGTAGGCTAACCAGAAACTGTTATAAGAAGCGTAAGGAAAGGGAAAATGCAGCTTTCGGACTTTGTGGTGGACGTTGGTCTAAAAAAAGCTTTGCTACTATAGTTGTTAAGTAGTGCAACCAACATGCTTATTATCATGCTACAAATCGGTTTGATGTTATTTAAATGTGCTTCCTTATAATATATATATATATATATATAACACCAGTGACGGATGCTTGTAGCTCTGAAAATTTTCGTGTTGGTTTGCCAGTAAGAAACCTGAAATTTTTAGCTTAAACCCGTTTTGTTACAGTATTTTCTCTCATAAAATTTGAATTACTACATTGTTTTTAGCTTAAACCCATTTTGTTGTCGAATTTTCTCTAATAAAATTTGAATTACTACATTGTTTCTAGCTTGAACCCGTTTTGTTGTCGAATTTTCTCTAATAAAATTTGAATTACTACATTGTTTCTAGCTTGAAATGATTACTACATTGTTTCTAGCTTGAAACGACGTCCTATTGATTAAAACACAATTGTAGGAGTCTGAGGTGTCCATATGTAAAAATTTCTATAAAAACCTTGAATGTTGTTATCAAGTAAATCATCCTTACGTATCCACACATCAAGATAGCAATAATTTTACCAGTACCGATTAAAATATACTAGCAGTTCCCAAGATGTTTACTTGAGGTCTTCAAATTTTGTTAATTATTTATGTTGCTGGTCTTCACATACTTTAGCCAAAAAGTGTTGCCAGCAAGTTGTACCCCAATTCTTGCTAATTAGTTCATGGGCGGAAACTTAAGGAATCACTTGAATGTTTGTCAATAACACAAACTTCTCACAAGTTCCTAAATTTAGCTTCAGAACAATTATTGGTAGGATTGAAATGCATGAGAGAATTTTGCCTCGATTTTGTAACATGCCTTGACCAATTAACTAACCTACCAGGAGTTTTGCCCAACAGAAAAAACAAACAAAAAGAACAAAAACAAGGAACTTGACCTCTCTGCCATTCCATTCTTAAAGAAACCAGACAAATCGAAATGAGTGTTAATCAATCCCATATCCATTTAACATAGGCCGTCGCAGGCTCAGCCTGGCCTGCAAGCATTATAATTGCAGGGAACCTTGAGGACACGCCGACAATAGGTACATGTTCATCATCTGGACCCGAAACTTATGAAACAAACTACAAAGATAAGTACCCATATTCCATACATCGTTAACCTCATCCAGACGAGGCCGCATACCAGCAACAAATATTTACAACGACCATAACACGGACAAGAACTTAAAGGAAAAAAAAAAGTTGGGCAGCACACGACTTGGACGAACTAAAAGCAACAAATGAAAACGTATCATGAGAACATTTGACATGAAAAAGTAACTAAAACATTGTTATTTAAAATCTCACATACAGTAAAAATGAAATGGGAAAACGTTGATATAAAAAAGAAACTATAAGAACTCACCCACTTAGCCCTTCATCTATTAGCCCCCCCCTAAAGCGCGAATGAATAAAGTCAAACAGGTAACTAGTCAAGCTTCTAGAGATTATCAGGTATATGACTAGCCCAACACAGACCTAAACTAACATAGCTCATTCCCTTCTCCTTTCCTTCCTTCTTGCTTACCGTTGTTAACACCTTTTGCTGTGCCTCCTGCTCTTTCTCCTGCTACTCCTATCATCAGAATCAGAATCCGAAGCTGAGTTGGAATCAGAAGAATCAGACGATGAGTTGTACCTCCGGCGCCTCCCTCTACTTTTCTTCTTTTTCTTCCTCCGCCGCCTCCTCTCCTCCTCCGATTCGGAGGAGGAACTATAATCTGAACTACTCTCCTCAGAAGAATAATCAGAACCTCTAGCTGATGACCCACTATCAGTCTCGAAAACTGAAGCCTCACTATCACCGCCAGAATCAGAATCTGACTGGTGCTTCCTTTTGCTTTTCTTTGACTGCTTCTTGCTTTTCTCCTCCTCCTCCTTAACATCTGGATTATCCAAATCATATGAGATTGACACCTTCATCTTCAATTTTGGGTTCTTCAGCTGCTGGGTACGAGAGGGTCGTGAGATATAAACCCGCTCGTTCTTGCACTCATACGTCCAGTGCCCAGGCTGAAAACACTTCTGGCATTGCGAAGGGGCACCACCAACAGCAGACATACTGGCCTTAAGGTCTTTCCTCTCACCCAATCTCACAGCCTTTTCAGTACTCATCAGGTACATCTGTCTTTTCGCTTCTCTTTTCTCCTGCCATCTGCTAGGCCCTTCTTCCTTCTGCCCATATGCATTAACGTTTCTAGCTGCAGCTGCAGCCGCTCGCTCCGCCTGAGCTCGACTGAGACCCTTTGCGGCACTCAAGGCGGCAGCCTTGATTCTTTCAGCAGCGGCCTGAGCTTTCTCTTCTTTCTTACTCGACATGTTTTAGAACACAGCTCTTGAACAAGACCGTGCAAGATAATGTAGCCGAACTCGAAAATCAGAACTTTTAACTCTCCGGTCAACGTCAACACAAGCTCAACAATCCTGCTTTCAAAGATTAACTTAGTCACTTAAAATTGACACGTTCGAACCCTCACTACATTCTATGGTGAAGAACCCTAGAAATATATACTTTCCGGATAACAGTGGCCACATTACAATAATGGAAGGAATTAGATAGCCAAAAAAATTCACTAACCAAAAACCAAACAACTGGACCAGAGAGAAACAAAAGTGAAGCCAAAAAAAAAAAAGCATCTCCCTATATCATGTCCCCAAGATCAGAATTTACCCTCAAATTTATGCCCACGTGTTCTAGCTTAATTTCACTTCTAATCATAAAATCTTTCCGTAGTGCCGGCTTAAGGGTAAAACAATCAAGGCAATTCCCTAAGGCCCCTTATTATCTAGAAACTTTTAACTGATTATTCACAAAGTCTCAAAATATTGAAATTAATCATAATTAGGTTTTTAAAAAAATCCAATGAATTAGGCCGCAGCTTGATTCCTGAATCTTTGCAGAAGTATTTTTTATTTTCTTAAAAAGAATCCAATAAACATGAAGCAGCGTTTTGATGCCCAGAATCCAAATCGAAAACTAATTGGGATTAATAAAATTAAAAACTTTTTACCAAAACAAAAATCCAACTCAGATTTTTTAGGACTAAAAACAGGGGGGTTTAATAGCTCATACAAAACCAAGATTTTAGAAAGCTTCTGTCAAATTTCAGAACAAACAAGAAACTCATGAAGGGAAAAAACTCAGTTGGCTCGTATCTAACTCTAAGCACAAGGAATTTCTGGTTTTAGGGTTTTTTTGTGAAATCAGAATGAAAAAAGAGATTATAATCACACAGAAATGAAATCAAGAAGAAATCACCAATTAAATAAGGAATTTTTGGATTTAGATCGTTCAAAAACCCTACCTCAAAAATTTCAAGATCTCTAAATATCCACTTGCCCCAAAAAGATTCGCTGCAGAAGTAGGGCCTTCTACTCAGTGGAAAGCTCCGTGGTGAAGCCAATGAAAGAAAGCTTCTGTTGCGCCGCCGTGGAGAGAGAGATCGGCTTGTGCAAGAAGAAAGGGGAGAGAAAAGAAGAAAAGGGAAAAATGAACGACGACAGAGAGAGACGTGATTAGATACAAGGCACGTGAGATGTAATTTCAAACATCCGGTTTTGGCCACGTTTGTTAAATTCAGAAACCTCCACGTCAAAATGAAATTTTAAAAATTACACCCTTTTTTTATTTTTCACGCACTTTTTGTGCAACCACTTCTCATTTTACTTCGGATGTCCCTCCTAAAATATCGCAATGGGCTCCACCCCTAAATAATATTATTGATTTTTTTAATTTCCAACCACCCATTAAATAAATTTATAATTTTTTTAAATATATATTTTTTTAATTTATATGTTAAGCGATAGTTTTTAGTTAATATAATTTTTTTTCTTTTTATTAAACCAAACTTTAGATTTTAGAAAACAATAATCAGTAGTAAAATTGTAAGGATTTATAAATTAATCGAACAAATTGTATTTCCTTTATTTAAAAACAAAAAGAAAAACGTAGTTTTTTCTTTTTTATAAATCATATTCTTCATATTAAACAAAAGTGTGGTTCTTTTTACTAGAACACACAATTTTTTGTTATTTATGAATTAAACAATGCAATTATATATAGTTATAATTAATATACATAAAACAAGAATAAAAATTAAAAAAAAAGAAATAAAAGATACATTTTTTTAAGAGACTCTTTCATATTGAAATCAATCTCTATTCTTTTGAAAAAAATAATAAAGTAATTTTTTACAATGGAATATATATACTTTTAAGTAGGGTGTTTAACGAGTATCTTTCTAAGATACTTTGCCCTTAAGAGTAATTTATTAATAGGTAATACAATAATAAACAAATCTTATTATATAGGGTCTATGAAAATCAGAGTGAGAGTTGTCAATAGACGCACCCATTTTAAAAGGGATTACTTACAAAATTTCCCTTGAATTCTAGCCTTGTAACACTTTGCCCCCAAATTTCAAAACGTGACATCCGTTTCTCCTAAAGTATAAACTATTAACAAAAATGGTCCTATTTGAATTTTAATAGAAAATTGACATATGATTTTAAAATTAGGGGTATTTTGGTGATCATGCTTATAGAAAAACCAAAAACACAACAGCATTTTTGTAATTTTGACATCTTTTTAAACACTAAAATTCCTAAATACTACCCCATCTTCTTCATCTCATCAATCGAGCGCTCGTTCTTGGCGCGATGTTGTTGCAAAATCGTATGAGCGTCTCATCACTAAGCCGTCACCGGGATCGTTGCTGGCTCGACTATACGCAACTCCTAACGTCTTCACTCTTTACGTTCAGTCATCTAACTTCCCTCATCTTCCTTTGCTCGATTGGTTGTCATTCAATCATTGTTGGCATTGACGAGCACCTCAAGGCACCTAATAATCGATCGAATCTATGGCAGTTATTAGAGAAAAAGGAGAGAGAATGAGTTAGAGGAGAGAGAAATGAGAGTTTAGGGTTAAAGCGATATTTTTGGAATTTTAAATGGTGTAAATTAGAATTTACTTTTAAACATGCTATTTTCTTCCCTTTTTAATCTTGGCCTCTTAAATTTTATTCACATTTCATTTTGGCCTATTTGCCTTATTCTCCCCAACACAAATAGTCTTTATTGATGATTAAAAACAACAAAAAATATCAATTAAGATCATTAAATCATTTGGATCCTTTTTTATTATACCAATTTTTTTATAAAAAAAATTTATCAATTTTTTCAGCATTTTGAAATTTAAAAGTTATAAATATTAGTGAAATAAAAAAGTAAATAGCTCAAATATATTCGATATGACAAAAAATACAAGATAAAAATTTCAAAATATGTTTTGGGTATGAAAAATCAATAAATTTTTTCTTAAAAAATAGGTATATAAAAAAAGATGGATCTAGATAATATTATGCTTTAAATTATTATTTTCTTAGGATTACCAAAATACTCCTAATTTTAAAATTATTTGTCATTTTTCTATTAAAACTCTAATAGAAGGATAATTTTTGTTAACGCTTTATAATTCAAAGGAACAGATATTACGTTTCGAAGTTTAGAGGATAAAGTGTTACAAGGGTTGTACTTCATGGGGGACCTTGTAATTAATCATTTTAAAATTGAAGAGTCAAAATGCAATGTGTAGAGCAATTATTCAAAATTTTCAATTCTAGAATATGGGTTAATTGCATAACTATATCTCTTAGTTTTAATTATTTTTTAATTCATCTCTCTATTTTTTAAAAAATTATAAAGGTATTTTTTGAATTTAAAAAACTTATTTTAATTTTATTCTTCGCGGAATTTCTAGACAAAAAGACATGAAGATAAGACAAGGATAAATTAGACAAAATTTGTTTCTGAAATGTATTTTTTCTTGAGAAAAATTTTAAAAAATATTTTAACATTTTAAAAGCCATAAAACTCAAGATTTTTTTTAAAAAAAATTGACTTTTTGTTTTAGGATTTTTTATTTTTAATCTATAAAATATTTTTCATAACTATTTAAGGATAGATATATTATCTTGCCAAATTTTTTCTATTCATAAAAATGAAATTGAAATAATTATTTTAAATTCGTAATATAGATTTGTAGTTTTTAGAAATAAAAAAAAAAGATTAAGAAACATTAAAAATATGAGGTATAATTATATAATTAACCATTCTATAGGAATACATTTACTTTTGCTAAATGAAGTTTTATACTAAAAATAAATTGTAATTAAGTAAAAAAAATCTAAATTTTAAATAGATAACAAAAAAATCAAGTATCACAAGTACAATATAAATTTGGATAAATTATTCAGACGGTCTCTAACCTTTGTGAAAAGAACGAATTGGTTCCCAATCTTTTTTTTTATTTTATTTAACTAGGTCTAAACTTTTCATTTATGTGCAAAAGGACGAAAGTAACTGACGAACACTAAATTGGACGCCATGTCGGGAGCACACATAGTCAACTGTCACCAAAAATACAAAATTATCCTCGTAGTGGGGATGCTTAAACAATTCAAGGTGAAAAAAGAACCTCTAAACATTTCGGTTAAAAAAAAAACTCTCTAAAACTCTCTCCTTTCTCTCATCTTCTCTTTAAACTCCAATCTCTCTTTAAATTCCTCCAGATTTTCATGATTGTGAAGGTAGATTGAAGATGACCTTTGGTGTTTTCCATCGACGATAAATGCCGATTTGGAGGTGTAAAGGCCTGGGTCAGCCCCTGTACAACAAGCAAGGATTAAAAAAATCGATATTTTTGCTGATATTTCAAGAAGATTTCCGTATTTTGGAAGTACTGTTATGGAAATAGGAGTGCAATATTCTTTTTATAGAATATTCATAAATTTACATGAAAATGTCTTCAAATATCGATATTTTGATGGAAATATCGATTTTCATAAAAAATATAATGTTAAATAATCAAATATTGAGAAATTTTATGGAAATTTAATTAATCATCACACCTTTCACATATAGTGTAAAGCAGCGTTACTTTTGGTAAGAAGATCCACTTTTCATGGGTCCTTTTTTCGACTTTACTTGTGCTTATTTCTCTACAAATTATAAATGTGCACAGTTCTGATCACTTGTATAGTTTAAATCTCAACCCACAGTTTATTCGCCAAATAGGATTTTTTGACGCTAAAGTTGATCAACCACTTAATATGGACTAAAATCAATCTTAAATGCCTTTCTAAACTTTAATCTAAACTTAAATCATATACTTCCCACCCTTGTGTTAGCAACACTTAATTGTTAGAGAACTACGATTTTGATCTCAATTCACTAATCCATAGTCTCGGAAGAAAGCTTTGAATTATTCAATAATGTTTTTTTTACTAAAGTGCGTAACCAAATTGAACTAGCATCAATCTTAAACTATTTTACTAATTGCATAAAACCCAATCTTGACTTTTCCTGCACTTATCTCAGAAATGACAAAATCTTTAACAATATAAATTCCCAAGTCCAGATAGCATATTTTACCGAAAATGCTATTTGCGTAACTTCAACTTTTGGCTAATAGGCAATTAAGGAAATTTTGTTTATTAGAGTGTTTCTTAGAACATTATTAACACAAAATCTTATATAGCAAATTTTCAAGTTAATTTACGGTTTGCATTTTCCTCCACCTAGAATAATCAACAGAATTATTTTGCTTTGAAGAGATATAAAATCTAAATTTAGTATTTAATATAAAATTTTTTAAATTTATCTTATAATTCCATAAATTCTCCAATCATAGAACGTATAGATGGAAATTTTGAAGAAAAATCCCAACATAATATTTAAATTTCAATGTTTAATTTCTAGGGTTTTGTTAGTCATCACTATGACTATCCAAGTTTGTTGCACTTGTAACATCAATGTCTTGATGTTTACTAACATAAGACTTTCCAATTGAGAGTTACTTAATGTCGTTTAACTGTGTTAGCTTGTTTATCTATACACTGCATTAGCAATACTATACTTGAAATTCTTATCTTTTGAATTTTAGGTTACTTGAAATTCTTATCTTTTGAATTTTAGGTTTCTTGTTGACAAACTCCCTTTGTTTTGACTTTGAGATGGAATGTTTTTTTATCTAAAACTAGTTTCTAATATTTTCTCATAACACTTAGAGGTACTATATACTATCAAATTTTGTCTAATTATAAAATCATGAAATTTAAGCTAAAATTTTATTAATGTTTATGTACAATAAGCGTTCGAAATTTCAAGAAAAACATTTGCTTAATTACTTGAATTCTATTAGATATAACTAATCAAGTGCTTAACTTGTTAGACATGTATGCTCTAAGGAGTAAAAATGTAATATGTTTTTGGAGACATTTTTATCAATAAAGAATTTATTCATTTATATATACCAAATATTGTCCTCTTTACGTTCATATTCGTTGAATGTATGATAAGCAAACAGTAGTCTGAGACTGTCAGTCTAAACCTTAAGAGTTGGGCATATGATGGGATGATTATGCGGTAGACACGACTTTTAAGGTGATGGTCTAAAATATATGATCCGCAATCGAGGGAATAAAGTTGGGCGCTTTATTCATGTAAAGATTGTTATGTTGTCTATATCCCTTTTGGGAGATGGTTTGTCTTGGCCATCGGAGTTGGACTCCGTGAATAGAAACATTGGCGCGTTGTCATAGGTGACGATGTGTTGGATCGGGACATAAAGTGAATTGATTTGGATTAATAATTCTGTCTTGGCAAATCGATTCACTTTAGACAGTCGTTTGTATTGTATCTTAATCCTGAGATGAATAATGGGCCCGTTGTCTCGACTTGTGTCTTTTGATGTACCAATGGGTGACTCCCACATCTCTATAGTGGCATGCATGCCGGTACGTTGGAGGCATGACTCTTGATAGCGTAGACTTGTTATTCATAGATATGGAATCCATAGCTCCTCTTTAGGAGTAATGATATCCTCTTATATGCGTTGTCCTGTAATTGGAAAACTGGAGCGCTCAACCATTTGGATACATAGGTGTAACCGAATGGTATACTATCTTTGGATGGTAAGTTTTCTAATGGTGAGACAATGGAACGTAAGATAAAAATAATCGGGAAGGTAAGACAGAACTTGTCCTTAAGCCGATTATGGATGATCATATGGGGATGCGATACACTATGATATGTCATGGAGACTTAGCTACACGAGCTTCGTAATTCTATAAAGTTCGAGAGTGCAGCTCCAAGCTTTTAGTGGAGTAGCGTTGGAGTTGATAATTGTGAAATGTATATCTGGGATATTGGGTTTCATAGTTATCATGAGCTTGAACTTTATAGGTCCATTTTGGTCCCCTTTGCTAGCTCACAAAATCCTGTAACGACACGGCGTGCTTTTCCAATAATTGGTGACTTATGTCGGATTTATCAGATTGGTTTAAAATTTATAAGAATCAAATAATTCATGTCTGTTTATCGGTTGAATTAATTTTGTAAGAAATTAGTTCAAGATGAACTTGTTGAATTATGGCGTTCGGATAAACTTGTAGAATTATTTGAATTGATTTATTTTCTTAGAGATTATCTTGATAGAGTTTGTTTTGATCAGATATCTTTTCTATTGGGCTATTTGAATCAAAACTGAGACTTTATCCTTTAGAATCTCGGGTGGAAAATAAAAGATTCGCGGAGATTTTTTCTCGGCAGTTCGGCCTGCCGATCAGAAAGTTCGGCCTGCCGAACTGGCCAGTTCGGCCTGCCTATCTCACAGTTCGGCATGCCGACCGCGACAGCTAAGATTACGCGTTTTTCACGCGTATCTTATCAGATATTGATTCGAACTTGATTCTGTTTCGATTTTTGAGACCTAATCTGATATGGACTGACCCCAAGGACCAATAGGTATAAAAAGGGAGTGAGTCTAATGATTTACTCAGATCAATTTGAGAGATTAAGAGTGATACTCTTCTAGTGAGCATCTGAAAACTCCCTGAGAGCTTTTGTTCACAAATCACGAACACTAGCTTTGGGTTCTCTCTATTGGTTGGAAGGAGAGTCACCGGTGGAAGAGCTGTACGTGTGAGCCCACACTCACTCCGGTTGTGGATAGAGAATAGCAAAGAAGACCAGTTGGTTGAGGCTCTTCTGGAACGTTACTTCTCTACACAGGTCGCGGAGGTTCTTCGGCACACTGAGGTTAGTAAGATCTGTTTAATTTATACATATAACATGTCATACTTGTATTTTGGAAAATACTCTGATGAAAATTTTAAAAATTCCGCTGCGCACTTTGTTTCCAACATAACTATCATACTGAAATCCTGCTCGGACTGTTAAAGATATATTAACTTGCCTCCTGTCAACTATTTTTCTAAACTTCTATACTCTTTCATAATCATTCAGCTTATTATCTACTATCTTGGTGTAACGGCCCTACTTACGTAGACGTTATTTAACTTCATAACCTTAATATTGAAACATATTTTAACATAAGGTGTTTAGATTTGCAAAATGTTTTTTAAACAATTTTTATTCCAGTTGAATTTAAAACATAATAATAATTTCTTGAAACTTATTATTTTAAAACTAACGCAATAATACCTTGTTAAAACTTATTCTTTTCAAACTAGCATAGTAATTTCTTAAAAATTATTCTTTTAATAACTCTCTTAAGTTAAAAAACTTTCAAAAAATATCTAAATTTTAATATCGTTATAATTTCTTACCAGAAAATTTAGGTATATTTGTTGCATTTTCTGTTACAACATTTATATATATTTTAAAGTCTTAACCCCCTTTTTAAACTGAGGTCGTATGACTATAACCTCGGTCTCTAGAGCATATTGGTGTAATGGTACTCAATTATTCATACATACATAATTTATAAAAGAAAACATGTTGTGTAAAATACATTTTGTGTGAGCAATATCTATTTCTATCTTCACTATTCGTCTATCGCTCTCCACTACCCATCAAGTGTTACTAATCTTACCTACAACATGAACATACTTAAATGAGCTTTTGCTCAACAAGTAGGAAGTTAAACTCTTAAAACAAAATTTAAAATCATCTAATAAGATGTGTATGAACATTTTATGCTTGCTTATTGATTTGTTTTATGCTTAATTACTTAAGTCTTCTCTTATCTTATTAATTGAGCCCAGGTGATCATACTGGCTACGTGCAATCCTCAAGAAGTTAGGGCTTTATGAGTTCCTAACGACTCCAAGATCTTAAACTATATTGAACTAACTGAAGCCTCTCCTTAAGTCTAGAGGTTAGTACAACACCCTTAACTTGTCTTATTAGTTTTACTTGCGTTTATTATGTGTACATAATATAACAAGGTACTATGTTTTAGGGGAAATCTTCATCGTGGAAAGACCATCTATAAATAGGCTAAAATGGCTACCGAGAAGGCCAATCATCAAAATGGCTGACCTTAGGCTAAAAAACAAACGGTTGACCTCAGGTTGAGAACCATATGGTCAAAGAGGCCAAGTAATAGACGACCAACCTCAGGCTGAGTACTAAATGGTCTACTTTAGGCTGAATACTAAATGACCAACCTCAGGTTGGGGGCTATACGACTGAGGAGGCCAAGTACTAAATGGCTAACCTCATGCCGAGTACAAGCAGCCGACCTTAAGATGAGAACCATATGGCCAAAGAGGCCAAGTACTAAATGGCTAGCCTAAGGTTGAGTACAAACGGCCGACCTTAAGTCAAGAACCATATGGTTAAAGAGGCCAAGAACTAAATGGCCAACCTCAGGCTAACCTTAGGCCAAAGGCCAAATGGTTGACCTTAGGCCAAGAACCAAAATGTTGACCTTAGGCTGAGAACCATATGGCCAAAGAGGCTAAAAACTAAACAACTGACCTCATGCAGGTATTAAACAGCCAACCTTAGGCTGAGAACCATATGGCCGAAAAGGCTAAGTACTAAACAGTCGACCTTAAGCTAAGTATAAATGGCCGACCTTATGCCGAATACTAAATGGCTGACCTTAGGACAAGAAGAAAATGACTGACCTCAGGCTGAGAACCATATGGTTGAAAAGGCCAAGCACTAAATAGTCGACCTCAGGCTAAGTACTAAACAACCAACCTCAAGTTGAGTACTAAATGGCTGATCTTAGGCTGAGAATCAAATGGTCGACCTCAAGCCATGAACTAAATAGTTGACCTTAGGCCGATAACTAAACAGTTAACCTTAGGTTGAGAACCAAATGGCTGACCTTAAGCTGAGAATCAAATTGCCAACCTTAGGCCAAGGACTTTATGGTCGAAGAGGCCAAGAACTAAATAGCGGACCTCACGCCGAGAACCAAATGGGCGACCTTAGGGTTGATACTAAAGGGCCGACCAAGCCTAAGTGACCAACCTAGATACCACTCTGGTCGAGTTAATACTCACCCCTAGGGGGAGCATCCCACTACTAGGATCTTGACACTTGTCACTCAGACCAAGGGTTCTGCAAATTATACATCCGAGTCACAGGCCAAACCCAGTCCATACTCGGATTCAAGCTAAACTTTATAAAAAAGAGCATGAACTTGATCACAAAAGTACGGGCACTCTTCCATTACCTACTCCACCTCTCACTTTGCTCTTCTAAGTAAGAACGCTATCTTGAGTGTTGGTGTACCCTTGGCAAATACTAAATCGACGTCCTTTTACTCGAAGGCTTTCTCTTCTCTTGTAGTCTTGCAGATTCGACCAGACTAGGAGGAGCTAGGCAAAACAATGAACCCGACCACCATGTGTCCTACACGCGGTGTTATGCTGATCTAAGGCATCAACATACTACATAACACCCTATACCATATATTATAAGGGTTAATTACATAATTGTACCTCTTAATTGTAATTATTTCTCAATTTTTCTTTTGGTTCTCAGAAACTACAAATGTATCATTGAAATTTTTAAAACTTATTTTAATTTTATTTCTATAAATAGAAAAAAATTAGGCAAAACAAAACATAAAATTTCAAAAATAGATTTTAAGTTTTATGACTTTTTAAATTTTAAAATATATATTTTAAATTTTTCTCAAGAAGAAACCTATATTTTATAAACAAATTAGGTTTAGTCAAGGGTATTTTAATCTCATCTTCGTGTTTTTAAGTCAAAAAAGTTTGCAAGGGATAAAAATTGAAACAAGTTTTTTAAATTCAAAAGATACTTTTGTAGTTTTTGAAAAAAGAGAGACAAATTGAGAAATAATAAAAACTAGGAGATATAGTTATATAATTAACCTATATCATAAACGTGCTTAACTAAAAGTGAGTATACAGTGTACCTTAATACAACATACATTACATATCATATATAACATAACAAGATACAAATACAACATATCTTAACTAAGTAAGTATGACATAAAAAATATGACAAGATATAACACTAAACGTGTATCTCATAATTTTAGAAATCATGTAAAAATATCTTGAAAACTATTCATATTATATGTGAGATTCCTACTTACCTGTTTTCCTAAAGTAAGGTTCTCTACTCACCAAGATTTCCTATATATCCTCTACGGACAAATTATCTATAGAAACACCCGTTGTGAGTATAAGAATAACTTATCTTATGCTATTTAAGTTTTATCATAATTGTAAGGATTTTAATCTTTTCCTAGAGGGTAATTTTTGTTCTATGTCAAAGAAACTTAAAAATTACTATTTTAATTTAAGGATCATTTGATTAAGTCCTCATAATTTAGGTTTCCTTACTTGCCTTTAATAATTTGTGCTAAGATTGATAATTAATTGATTTAGATAATTAATTAATTATTATATCATTATCTAAGTCTATATAATTTTAATTAACTAATTTAATAATCATGTAACTTTATGGTTCATGAACTAAGTTCCAAATGACCATTTTTTAATTCATTTACTGGGCTCGTAATTGGGTTAAGACCTATTAAGCCTAAAAACATTCCTAAGGCGTTCTATATAAATATTGTATAGTTGAAACTTTGACCCGAGAGGGTTTTTGGACTAGTATGGGTATTGGGCCTGTGTCTAGCATTGTAATACTAAGACTTTAGCGTATTAGGTTTCACAATATCCGTTTTAACATTCATTTGAAAATGATTCAGTTATGTGGAAACTATATTCATAAAATTTAAATTTCGTATTAAAAATCATTATTTGAAAATAGCATCCGAAATGGTAAAATAGTAAACTGTAGGCTCGTATAGTTTTTTAAGTACTACAATTTCTTTGTTAATCATAAAATATAATTCTGTCATTAAATGGGCGTTTGTTTGCAAAATTAGTACTGAGAGGTACTTTTTTGGTTAGTTTTAAAAATTACTGTAAAAGTTCATGTTAAAGAAAATTTTTTTAAAAGTTTTTCCACATGAAAATTTCTTATTTATTTAACAAAGCTTAAAATTTTTATGTTTATAAAAAAAATCCAGTTTATAGTCTTTAGCATATTGATTTTTGGTAGTTTTCACAAACTTTTTCAAATGAGAAGTTTTGACTATTTTTATTAATCTAATTTAAAGTCTATTTTACATATAGATTCATACAAAATTTTCTTCACGAAATTTCTTTATTTCATCGAAAACTAAAACTTTTATGTTTTGTAAAAATTATGATTCAGACTTTTCGGAGATAGTTTTCGTTAAAAAGCCAAAAACTGCATTTTACCGATAAAAATGGACAACTAGTTTTAAAGTTCTTTATTTTGCTGAGATCTAAAATTTTTGTTTGTGAAAATTATAATTCAGCCTCGAAATGGCCTGAAAGTTTGAAAAACTATGGCAGCTCTTTTTGACAATTTTTGAATAGTTTTAAAAAACTATCGATAACTATATTTTAGAGGTAGAATTTAAAAAAGTTTTCTTCACGAAAGTTGTCCATCTCATCGAAATCTAAAAGTTTTGTGTTTGACAAAAATTGTTATTCAAACTTAAAGTAGCCTGAACCAGCCAGAACAATAGCTGTCTTTGAAGAACAGTTTATGGACAGTTACAAAACTATTTTGGGCAGTATTGAAATAAACTACTAGGAAAACCGACTTAGAGTTAAAACTGTGTTTTTTACAGTCATAGAGTTTTGTTCAAAATATCAAAACTTAAAAACTTTGTATGCAAGAAAAGTTTGAAATCAGACTTTAAGGCTTTCATTTTTGTGATCAAATTTAGTATAATTTTTTTCCTACAACACCAAACATGGCAAAACCCAAACTAAACATGCATAACCTAACCTTTTATAACAATATACATGTAAAACCATACTAACCAACACACATAGAGATTATTACAAATTATTTTTGTAATGAACAAAAAAATCCAAAAAAATTAATAGGTATAATTAATTAAAGATTTTTCCATAACTACACAATTAATTTATAAAAAAGTACAAGTTTAAATTTATAAACACAAATTCCTATAAGAATTATGAGAAATGCTTATAAGGGGACACGAAGATTTAAGTAAATAGTTGACGACAGTCAATTCATTTTTAACGGTTCAAGTAGACTTGTCACACGAACGATTACACTAGAAAGAATTCGTAGGGTTACAGCTAAAATATCCATGATTCTATAATAGAATAAATGCGGTAATAAATAGTACTATTAAGCAATATGAGAAGCTATAAGAATTCAAATCAGGGTTAGAAACCTTCAGTAATGTTTAGAAAATTCACAAGTTCAAATCATAACTTAAATCACGATTTATGATTATGAATTTTTTTGATTAACATGTATTTAGAAAGTCTTGATAACTATAATATTTTAATAATAAATAGTGTAAAGAGTTACATAATTTTATGTACTCCTTGCATGAAACACATAACAAATGTGATGTTATAATAATACATTTGGATAATTAAAAATAATTATTCAGTATGTTAAACTAAGGTTTTATGATTTTATAACCTTATGTTAAAGTAAAGATTTTTACATGAGTCTCAATTAGAATATCTAAAATGAGATTAATTGATAAAAAGGAATTTCCAACTCAGTATAATTATATGAAATTCTTACATGATGTCAGTTCAGACCAATTTTGATCAACGGCTCAATATCATAAATCAAAAATGGGGAGCATAATATTCATGAATGCAAGATCAATCTCAATTTTCATGAGATCACAAGGCATGACAAGAATTTTCTAAGTCATAAAAATTATTAAAAATTCAAGAATTCATGATATCGTATACATTGACAATTAATTATTTACAAATGTAAATAATTATATGAAATTAGTAATGATGAAGATGATGATGATGATAACAAGAATAACAACCTTAATGGAGTCCACAAGCATTGCATGGGCCTTTTTATGGCTTTGCAATATCACAATCAGATTAATTTTAAATCCGTAATGTGATTAAGGAAAGTTAAAAAAAAATCCATAGATTGGACATGGACCCATGAACGGTTTTTCACGATGAACAGTTCAAATCATCCTGCAAAGCATGAAATTGTGCAAAAGTTTAGAATTTGAATTAAATTGACTTACAGATAGTCAATCTAATTTACAAAATTTTTATAAACAACAAGCATTATTTTTATGATAAAATTAGAAGTTAAAAAAGTGTTTTCATATTAAGTATAAAAATATAGCTAATGAAAGAAGAAAATTATAAATATATGTTTTATCTATTATTTAGCGTTTAAAATTTTAAAATTTACCAAAGATTATTTTGATCAAAGAAATTGAATTTTAATATTTGATCAAAGTTTGTGAATACAAAATATCATTCTTAGAACAGAAAATGGTGAAAATAGTTAATTACCGATTTTGAAGACATAATTGTCAAATTTTTTTACTTTAAGACAAAATCATTAAATCCATAAAGTAAAAATAAATCCATGAAAATGATTCTATGACAATATGGAGGTTTTAGTAAGGTAATAATATAGTATGAAAATTAGAATTTTTTTAACTATTTGTAGAAAGGCTAACAATATTACAGTTTTAAAAGTATAGTTATGCTTACAGAAAATTTCAATGTTTAGAGATAAAAAATTTGATCAACCAGACAATGACACAGAATAGATTTCATGAAACCACAAAGATGTCCATAAATATATGTGAACAAAAAAAAAAAATTAGCTTTCACTTTCTCTCTCTACCCCCTTTCTCCCTTAACTCTGGTGAAGATTTTGGTGCCGGTTTTCAAAAACTCATGCACCAACGGATAGATCACGACGAGCCAAGTTCAACGACATGTTGTGCCACCATCAACTCCAGTGGAATAGACCACATTTGGCGGTCAAATTTTTTGAAAACCCGCTAATTTTTCGATGAGATATCTTCGACGTCTGGCACTCGATTGACATGATTTTTGTTCCTACATAACCATCTTGACAAAGAGAACATTATCCATGATGTTCCACCTTAATAACGAGAGCCCGGCCTATGTACCCCCACCGTGCACCATCGTGCCTCCATAGAGCATTGCCATGCCGGAGGAAGTGGTCGACACCACCCAACCTAATCATTTCAAAGGGATGCGACAATGAAGTTCCTTTCAAAATCTGAGCTATTTTGCCAAAACTCCATTGGAAGGTGCTGTGGCCCAAGTCGTCCTGACGATCCATGCCACAGCAAGGCACATTACTGATGCCATTGGACCTAGAAGTTGACATGGAATGTGTTCTAGCTGCCAATTTCATGACCCCGTAACTCTAAATCGGAGTCCCAATTTTGCCGGCATGCTTTGCCATGTGAAGCTTTGACTTTGCAAAATTCGATGTCATAGCCTTAAATTTACTAAGGCAAAATGTTCAAATAAGATTAGGAACAAAACCCCTCAATCAATTTCAAGTTTTCATCACCATAATATGGAGATCAGAGTCCTCTTATTTCTGCCATTGTCGGGTCTTCAACACACGTAGTTGGAGGCCAAATTGGGAGAAATTGACGACAATTAACCCCGAAGGTTAAAAAATGGTAAGAGCTAAAGTTGTAGCTCTAGCCAACAACCGGAGCCGTCGTACAAGTCGCCATACACCACCAGGGGTGGTAAGTTTTTGATGAGGCTTGGGTGTTGTGATCCCAACCTCTTATCGTGATCTGAGACCACCTCTTAACTTGTTTGATGTTTTGGACGCAATTGTGCCCTTCGTTCGAGCTAATTCCACTTCGTTTGAACTCATGCGGTACTGGCTCAAGGCAAGACAAACTACAGTAATGGAGTCCAAACTATAGAACTAGTGAGAAACAATTGGATTCGCTTAGCTTGGAATCTAAGTAAGAAGAATCTCGCCTACAGTATGAACAGTTTCAAAATAAAATATTTTACATGCTTCATAAAAAAATTGTAGAATAAATGATTAGTGATATGTTATGTCATGCTATATGTGATATGTTGAGTCATATTATGATGACAATTTTTATGTTATGTTATAACATGTATTGTTATGTATGATTATGTCACATGTGGTATGTGATGTATGCAGCATTAAAATATAACGCTGAGTCAATTTCAACTAAGCATGTTTATATTGTATGATATGTGTTGCTATGTAGTAATATATCATACTACATGCACAAAATAAATTAAGTGAAACTAATACGATAAGTTAAGGGTATCGTATAAGCCTCTCGACTCATGGGAAGGCATTGACTCAATTTAGCACAATTTATGATATCGGTGTTGTTGGGGACCTTGCAAATCTTAACTTCCTGAGGACCGCGTGCAGCCGTTATGATCACCCAGACCCAATCAGTAAAATAAGTTAAAGCTGAAATAATTAAACATAAAACAAGTCGATAAGCAAGCATAAAATGTTAATGCATGTTTTTCTGAAATGATTTTATTTATGTTTTGCGAGTTTATTTTCCTACTTGTTGAGCATAAGCTCATTTAAGTATGTTCATGTCATAGGAAAAGAAGCTGACAGCAACATTTGATGGACAATGATGAACGGCGGATGAATGGTAGAGATAAGAATGGATATCACTTACGTAAAAATGTAATTTTTGCATTTATTATTTTATTAATATATGTACATATAAATAATTAAATAATATTACGCAAATATGTTTTAGAACCCGAGATGTAATTTATACAATCTCAACTTAGAAAAGTTTAAGATTTAAAATGTTGTTTCGGATCATATAACAAATATATGTAAATATTCAAGTAGGAAAGTTTTAAGAAAATTTAATTTTAGAAATATTTTTAAAAGTTTATTTTAATTTAAGAAAAATGTATAAAAGAAATAGTTTTAAATAATTTATCATTATGTTTAAAAAAATGTTTTAATTTAGAAATGCTTTTAATGAGAAACGATTCTTAATTTAAATTAAAAAATGTATTAAAAAGAAAAGTTTTATGAAATTATTATTATTGGGCTATAAGAAATTAATATTATGATGGATTTAAAGATTAAGTCTTTAGAAATTCTTATTATATTAAAACATAATAATAATTATTATGTTATTATTACATTTAAGGAAATTAGTGTTTCTTTAAAAGAAATATTTTGGCAAATTATTATCAAGATTTCGCATTAGAAAAAAAAATTCACAATTTAAGTACTTTATGTTTAAACATGTTTAAGACCATGATTAGATAATAGAGTAATGGCCACGTAGCTAAAAGTCATTACAATTTCACACCAAATCATAAATGAACTCATAAAAATACATAATTTAAATCAACTAGGAAAATAAAGAGTAAAAAGTTTAGAGCTTTTACCCTTGATGAACTACTCTTGGAAACCACTCTTAGAAAACTAGTTTCTCCTCCTCTTTCTTCTTGATTAAACTTAACTTAATAAAAATACGACCTTTGTTTTATCTAACAAAATGAAGAAGAAGAAAGGTCTAGCAAGATGATCTTTGTAAGGTATTCAACTTCTTCTCCTCCTTCTTCTAAATTATGGCTAAGGATTTATGGTGATAAAGAAGAAAATTTATGTGAGCCTGAGAGAGAGATTGAACCGGTTTTGAAGAGGAAGAAAATGGAAGAAAATGAAGTAAAAAATGGTATCTTGTGAAGGTACAACTATATATAGACTTATCACCAATTGAACTCTCCACCAAATCTAGTTTTAATTAGGCTCCAATCATTCTTAATTGAACTAAATTTTTGTTTAATCCATCACTAAGATTGGTGCCACTCTTAAGCATGGAAAAGATGAGATTAGCATCTAATGATGCCTCCAAGTACTTCATCACATCAAGTCTCATCTTGTACCTTGAGCTTATCCTAAAAGATTCTCTTAAAGTAGATAAAATTTATACTGCTAGGGAATGACTAACTTAGCTAACAGAAAATTTTAGTTTCTGACAGGTCCTTTCTCACTGCTCACTTATGGTTAGGCATCAAACACTGTATAAACTGATATCAATATATATTTTAATCACATATCGATATTAGACTATTGTTATCTTAAAATTGTTTCTAGACTTAATAAAAATCTAAACTTGACTTTTTTTTGCATTTAGCCTTGTAATGACAGAATATTTGATAGTATCAATTCCTAAGCTCGGAGAGCGTTTTCTATTGATATTGTTATTCGCGTAACTCTAGTTTTTAATGAATTGACAATTAAGGACTTGTTGAGCATTAGAGTGTTTCTTGATACACTTCTAACATCAAACGACACTTAAAAATTCTTGTAATTAAAATTCTCAAGTTATTTAAGGATTGAAATTTCTTCCGCCTTAAATTACGGTAAGAATTTATCGACTGAATTATTTAATCACGAAATTTAATAATTTAACTTTAAAATTTTGAATATTTATATTAATTCTATAAATCCTTTAATCATAAAGATCAAATATGACACTATCCAAAAAAATCTTTAACTTAACTACATAAATTAATACCAACTAAGTTCGTAGTGCTTATAATATTAGTTCCTTGATTTCACTAATAATAAACTCATTAAACTAAATAATAGCTTACTAATTTCATTTAATTGTGTTTAAAGCATCTACATGTACACCTCCAATGCAGTACTCATACTTGAAATTCTAAGTTATCAAATTTAAGATTCATTGCTAATAAACTCTATCCATCCTTAACTTTAAGATGAAAGGTCTCCTGATCTTAAACTATTTTCTAATAATGTCCTTGTAATGCTTAATGATATTGTACACAACCAAATTCACCCTAATTATAGAATCATGGAAATTTAAGCTGAATGTCCACATTTAGTGATTGGATTTTTGGAGAAAACCCTTAACTTAAAATCTTGAATTCTATAAAACATAATTAATCTAGTACTCAACTATCGGACTAAAAATTTTGCTCAGATTGGTAACAATGTCTTGACTTGTCTAAAGCCAATCTTTTTCTTAGATTTTCATGCTTTCTTATGAATTCTTACCAAAATATAAACTTATAAGCTCTAAATTAATATTTTCCTATGAACGTAAAGGCATAATTATGGAAAAATCCTTAATTAATTATAATTTTTAATTTTTAGATTTTTCTGGTCATTACAATTAGTTCACCATTAAGCCTTATAGCTAAAACCTTGTTGTTATTTCTAAACTTGCTCAACATTTATAGTATGACTGAGCTTGACATATTGTTGTCATTCCTAATAATCGAACAGGAACTTAACCTTATAGGTTCTAAACTCTTACTTCCTTATAAACTTAATACTATAGTTATAGAAAAAAAAATCCTTAATTAATTATACTTATTAATTGTTGCATTTTTCTGAACACCACAAATAGCACCGAGGCCTTTCACAATACTGTATAGGACAATGACTCAACTAGACAAAAAGACTATTGATTTGTAGTTTATCAATGATTAACTTGGTAGTTTATTACTAATTAACTTGATGGTTTGTCAATGATTAAGTAATATTAGTTAGTGATATATTAATTTCAATCAATAATTTCCCTAAAGACTTTGTTTCATAGGAACGAAGGCGGAAGGGATATGCATGAATAAGAAGATTAGTGTATAAATTTTGGAAAGATTTATAGCTGTTTAGGAGGTAGTAGATTGTAAGTAAGGAATAATTCAATCCTTTCAACTCTAATTATTTTAAGGAAACACTATATTGGCATCCTGTTATTTGAAAAATTCAAAATATACCTTGCAATTTTTAAAAAAGTTCCTCTTAATACTCTAAATCCGTATTTTATGACTGTAAAATTTTCAAATTATCCTTTTAATATTGGACCTAAAATTATTTTGTAAAAACTATGAAAGAAAATAAATACAAATAATATAAAAAACAAATAAATCCACATATATCATTTTATTAATAAGTTTTGTTTAATCTTTTGTTTTGATTTTCTAGTATAGCTTTACAATATTAATTTGGGGTTCATTAATAAAATAGTAAGTGTCAAAATTTCATGTTATAAAATAGGCCCAAGAATATCACAATAAGGGTATTGTTATGATATTTTCTAAACAATAGATATTAATGTAATATTTTTTGAAACACGGAGTATCAAAATGATAATAACCTAAAAACATCAAAAATAAAAAAAAAAAACCTTATTACAGTAATTGAAATGTTGTCCTCTTTCTCTCTGTTTTCTTTACCTGATAATGGTTATCAATCGTTTCTTCCTTCTTATTTTCTTTTCACTTTACCATTTGTTACTTTTCCGTTTTCACCAAACACAATCACTACATAGACCGAACCCTTTAAGAACAAAAAGGACTTCATGTAAAAATTTTTTTTTCTAGTATTTATAAATCTTTTTATCCTAAAATAACCTAATTGCTGATTATTATAATAAAATGATTATCCTCGAATAACCTAATTGCAGATTATTATAATAGAATGATGAGCCCTTCTTGATATCATCGGAACTTTGTGCTTAATTTAACCTGTGACAGCCGATCATCAATATTCATATAGCTTCTCATTTTATTACGGGAAAAATACATTAATTTCTACGCTAAACTTTAATGCTTAAGCATCTAGATTTTTCTCTTTGAAAACCTGAATAAAAGGTCAACACATAGGAGAACTTGTTACCTAGCTAGAAATCAGTTTCTTGTGTGAAAAGTAACCGTTTCTTCTTGAACAAAGTTTTTATAAATAGACAAAACCAATCTTTACCAATGATGCCATCCTCTCAAGCTTCTATTTCACAAATTTCTGCACCTAGCATAGAAAGACACCCTGTGGAATTTGTGCATACTACTTCGGAGGCTGGCCGTTTGCTTTCTTCTGCGAGCAAATGGAACTCGATAGAACTTAATTTCAGGATCCTCCCTCAGCCTTCCGCTGCTTATGATTCACTCCCCTCATGCTTCTCCAAGTCATTGGATTACGATCTCGTTATCTCCAAAAAAAACACTTGAAACATTTCGCTTGCATTTCGGTCTCAATAGTTCTTGTCATCCTAGCACTCATTTTGCTGCTACACTTTCTGCCCTTCTAAGAATCTGACGCTCGCGGTGAACCAAGCTCTGACTTTCTTTGATGCTCAAAGGTGTTATTGATATCTTAATTCCTCAACAAACTAAATATTTCTTCAATGTAGCTCCTTGATTAAGATTTTTGTCCTTGCAGCTGGGCTTTATCCGAAGAATAGCTCCGTAAAGTTTCGAGGGAATTCAAGAATGCAGGATGGAAACTTTGGCAGTAAAATACATGCTGATCTTGTGGGAGGCTTTTATGATTCAGGGAACAACATCAAGTTCAGTTTCCCAACAGCATATACCATTACTCTGTTGAGCTGGAGTGATTGAATGCCACCAAAAATATGCTGAAATAGGTGAACTAAATCATGTCAAGGACATCATCAAATGGGGGACTGATTATTTGCTCAAAGTCTTCATTCCTACTTCAAATGCAAGTCCAAATACCATACTGTATTCTCAGGCAAGGCCTAGAAGAAACCTCAATCTTATTGTATTGCAGTCAATTACTCTTTACCTTCAAGGCTTGAATCAATCACAGATATATATATATTTTTTTTCCGTGAGGGAAGATAGCTTTTTCTATTTTGAAAATGGAAAAGAGAACCAACCTATCTTTTTGCTGCAAAAGTACACCTCTTCAACTTTGTAAGGAAAAACATAGCGCAGTTGTTATGTACCCAGTGCAATTAGCATATCGCAAAATCAATATATAATTTTTCGTCAAAATGACATGACTTAGCCTGTTTTTGGGAACTTTGATTTGAACAAAAAAATTTAATTCAAATCAATTTTGTTACAATATTTTTTCTCAGCAAAATTTAACTTGCTACAGTATTTTAGGTTCAAATCATTGGATTGAACAGGCTTCTAAAATGACATCTACATTATTTCATGTACTACCTGCTGCTTATATATACTCCATTCACTCAAATACTTAAAAGTGTCCTGATATATACCGATGAAACCTAAAATAGATAGTATGTTGTTTATGTACAATTCCCCAAAAAAATGAAAACTTAGACCGGACTTTTTTAAAAAAAAAAAAAAAATGGGGCTTATTTTTTAGTTTGACAGTAGCAAAATGGTTAGTGCATGCATCATAGGGGAAAAAAACAACTAATGAATGATCAACTAACGAAAATGTGTTCTTTCTTTTTTCTCTATTCAGGTTGGAATTGCAGGCAATTACACATCAGGTCCAAGTGACCTGAACTGCTGGCAAAGGCCAGAGGACATGGAATATCCTAGACCCGTTTCGTCTTGTGACAGCACAGTTGCCTCCGATCTAGCAGGGGAAATTGTGGCAGCATTGTCAGCAGCATCATTTGTCTTCGAAGAGAAAGACAACGATTACTCGGGGAAACTAGTAAAAGCAGCAGAGAAGTTATTTGAACTAGCAAGTAAAAGAGACCCTTCTCAGCAAGGAACATACACACGGATTGAAGACTGTGGAAAAGAAGCAAGGGACTTCTATGACTCATCTGGGTACCTAGATGAGCTAGTTTGTGGTGGAACTTGGTTGCTTTTTTTCGTGGGAAATACTTCTCATCTTGAATATGCAACTTAGTTGTTTAGTTCAGCACATAGTAAGGAGACAAGTCTTGAAAAAGGAATATTATATTGGAACAACAAGCTTCCTGCTATTGCTGTAATTTGTTATATGACATTTTTCCTTTTAAAACTTTCATGACATGTAAAATAGATGCATGGATTTTGAGTAATCACGTTGGTAAATTTTTGCAGGTTTTGCTTACACGTCTCCAATTCTTCTGTGATCTCGGCTTTGGATACGAATCCGCTTTGCAAGAATCAGCCAGCATGATTGATTCCCTAATGTGCTCTTATGCATTTTGTGGAAACTTCGACAAGACGAAGGTATATAACATGCATATCTTATTCAAAGAATGTATGCAAAATTTTAAAAGTTTGCTACAATGATAACCTTAGAAGTGAAATTAGTAGAAATGAGTTTGCATTTTTATATTGAGCTATCTACTCGGTCGCTTGATGTGAAAAGTGGTCAAGCAGTGTAAACTCCAAAGCCATTTTCCAAATAAAAATTTTGCAAATTCCGTTTATAAATAGGTGGTTTCTCTCATATCATTTTGTAAAAACTGTCTGCAAAATTTCTTATGAATATCTTCATACTATTTTCTTTACATTCAGCTTATTCTGTTTGGAAATTACTAATGAAAGACTTGTTTTAAAGTAAAATTATGGGAAGTTTTGCTTTGTTCAATTTATTTGGAAATGAACGATCAAATATTGGTGGTGCTTTTTTGAAGGTGGATTGATCCTTCAGAGGCCTAAAGACGTGGCGCCATTACTACAATTCGTTGCAACAGCTTCTTTCCTCAGTAAATTGGACAGCGATTATCTCGAAGCTCTGCGCAGGTCCGGCGGAAACTGCAGGGACAATAGACTTTCCACACAAATGTTGAGGACATTTCAACATCTCAGGTTAGTTTTCAAAATCCTTCCATTGCTTCATGAATTTTCTGGAATTACTAGAGATGTTCATATTTGTATTAATTATAAATAATAACTTGTGCATATTACTACTTAATAATAGTCATATATAATATAAAAAGGAAATAACCAAAACGAGTACTCTGCATGAAATGCCTTTCTGTAGTGCTATTATTAAACCGTCACATTTTTTGATTTAAAATGATGTATGTAATTTATACAATTAGTCTTCTGTACCACAAAAGACCACCCGTACATACCAAAAAAGAGTTTAACTTATTTTTTAATTCTAATGATCAGGTGAATTGAGTTTTAGGAGATAATCCAATAAAGATGAGTCACATGGTGGGATTTGGACGCCAATGTCCAAACCAAGTTCACCATAGGAGTGCATCCGCTCCTTGGGATGGCAAGTATTATTCCTGTCATGGTGGAGATAAATGGTTGCGGTCTAAGGACCCAAACCCAAATGTCCTCGTTGGGGCGATGGCGGCTGGACCGGACTGATTCGACAAGTTTGTAGACCACAGGGACAGACCACTTTTCACTGAGCCCAGCATTTCAAGCAATGCTGGATTGATTGCGGCTCTTATAGCACTTCATGATCCTCCTATGAGGGATTCTTCTGGCACTAATTTGGGAATAGACATTTCTGGTCTATTTGAAAAGATCCCATCAATACTTGAAGCTCCTTAAATATTGCACGCGATCTTTATTATTTTTTTGGTCAATATGTGAATTTGTGGGAAATTTTTGGTTGCGTATAACCAAGATGATTGCACCAAATTTGGCCAATTGCGTTCTTTATATTTTCTCTGCTGAAAGAAGCTATGACATTTTTTTAATAGCATTCTATCGCATTTATTTTTGAATTGGAAGCTATGACATTTATCTCAAAAAATTACGTATAGGTCAAATTTATGGTGTATTTTGTAGTGGATTAGCGAGAACCTTTTTATTATGGAGCGTTGTACCCTTGCTATACAGTTTTCATATAAGTGGTAAGAAAACGGTGTTTAAATATCATTTATTAATAAAAGGTGGAATCTAATTTTTATTAGTGAATGGTACTTGACACTATTGGTACCTTATGACAATACTCATGTAGTAATATCTGTTGGTAATTTATGGAGACTAAGAAAGATACCCATTGAGGGATATCTATTTTTTATTTGTCATATCTAAAAAAAAGTGATTTTAATAAGATTTAACGGTTGTAAAACATATACTAAAGGTGGGGCACTCCTATGAGAAAAGTCCCATGTATTTTGGCTTGAAGATGTTAAAGAGAATTGACGAATATGTCATTTCAAGAGAGAGAAAATCGACGTTATTGGTGACAATGTTCAAATCGAATTATTAGTATAAACCAAGTTAAATTAAATACTAAAATTATCAACAGCAACGTCCCACGGGGCAACGTTGAAACATTTGTGACGATGGTGCTATTGGATGATTGTTTGGTTGCATTGTTATGTTTGAGTATTTTCAATGTAATACTAAATTAATATGTCAATGATAAATTTGACAGTTGAGTGTAAAAATATACTTTCTAATACAGTATTATTTTTACTGTTAAATTTGTTATATGTTAAATTTTTTAGTAAATTTGTTATGAAGTTTAACATACACGTTTGGCATTTGATTCTTGTAGGTTGAGAGATTTACTTTTTTACTTTAATAATTATAACATTTCTTCTTTTTAATTATTTTAATATTAAAAGTTTACTTTACAAGTTTGAAGGTATAATAATTATGACAAAAGACAAATCATTTCAAATAGCATTACGTGTTAGAGTACAAAATCAAATAATACATCAAATATGTAATTTTTATATTTTTATAACAAATATGATACTGATATTAACATTTACATTGGAGATGGTCTTGCTTTTGTTAAGAATTATTTGTAATTCAAATGCACCATTTATCTTAAAATTAATGTGTGATCTATTAAGAGAAAAGGCCGCAATTCTTATTGAGCCGACCTTGGTCTCGCCGGTAGAAGTTGCGTGGTGCCTTTGGTGTCTCGTTGGTGCTGGTGTTCTGGTCCCCATGGTGTTGTGTCTTTTCTCCATAACAAATCACAAATCAATTAACTATTTATTAACCATTTTTAGAAATGATACATGTGATCCTTATTTGGCAATAAGTTTTGAGATATAAATTGGTAATTCAAACCAAAGGTGTTTAGCAAATTGGTTCAAACTAATTAAATTGAACCAACAATAATACAACGCTTTCACATACATTTTTTGATCAAATTTTTAGTTCAAACTGGTTTGTCAAACATAATAAAAGTTTGTTTAAATTTTACAAAAGAAAACACTATACCAAAATGTTTATTAAACGGCCCAAAGTTTTTTAATTAAGTTAATAAAACTTGGTTCATTTACTAAAAAGTTAAAAAAGCTTATATTTTCATTTATAAAAAAATAGTTTATAAAAGACAATTACATTAAATCCTTAAATAATTGGGGCTTTTTAATAGGAGAATGAGGGAATTAGAGATTTTTTTTTATAAATTTTTGAAATAAATAGTAAAATTTGAATATATTTGTATTAAATAATGATTTATTATATGAATAATTTATTTATTATGTAAATAAAGATTGCTTATACTATAAATATATAGTAAACAATTATTACATTTGTCAATTTAGTATTCATTACAATTAATTTCAAAGCCTATTATTTATTTACAACTTCACAAAACCTGTTCTTCTATTTATTTACAACTAGTTTTAAAAAATGTTAATTATCACAATTTCGCTCTCTCTCTCCCTCTCTGTCGCTTAATTGGCTCATATCTACTCTGTCATCTAATAAAAACACCAGTCAACGGAGCCCAAAGAAATATGATGCCCTTTCGTCAAATTCTCCCGTTGCTGCTGGGACACCGAACCAGCACAACCATGTCAACACAGCACTGAAGAAGATCTTCATCAGCCCCATCACTATCAATGGCTTAAAAATCCCAAAAAACCCCTCAATCAAATCCAAACCCAGAACTTTCCCTTCCCTGCGTCTCTCGGTGCGGTCCTCTTTGTCTTCGTCCCCCATGGCAATGGCAGTTTTAGTTCCACCGAGCACACCACCTTTTTAGTGGAGACTTTCCATGAGCACCGCAAGTTCAAGACTTTGCTCAAGAGGCTAACCAAGACGGACTCTTGCCCTCTGAGATTGCTTAGAGAAGATGGAGATTGGAGTAAAGAGCATTTCTGGGCTGTTGTTGGATTCCTTAGACATTCTTCCAGAACAAAAGAGATTCTTCAGGTGATTTTCTTGGTTTTTGCACTCTATCTGTTTGTTTCATGTCTTCTGAGATTCTGTTGGTAATAAAGTTCACAATTTGGACACTGGATTTGGGAATGCAATTCGAACTTAACGTGCTGATGCCGAATTTTGGCGTTTGAGTATAATGTTATTTTTCATACTAAATTTGGCAAATACTATATATGGTTGCAAATTTAATACCGACTCTAACTTTCTTTTCCTCGTTGTAACACTGCCATTTGTAAATTTGTCATTCCTAAATTATTTTCATGTTAAAAGTTTATTTTTACAAATTTCAAAGCTTAATCGTTATAATAGAAAGTAGATATGGCATTAACTTTTTACACTTTTTAATGATAACATTTACACTTATATTGGAGATGGTCCTGTAGATGATGTTAAAAAAAAATGATAACTTTTACACTCTTGATTTCTGTTGGAAACTTAACGTTTTGGGATGTCTCCAAATAGGAAACCGAAGGGTCAACATTTTTTTTAATAGCACTAAGAAAAAAGAATAAAAGAATTTTAATGATACTACTAATTTTAATTTTTTTCTTCTGTTCATTCAAAAAAAAAAAAATCTTTTGTGCCATATTCATGTCAATTATTTTAGTAATTATAGTACTTATCAGAAGTCGTGATAGTGCATTTTATAATTACTGGTTGTTGTAATTAGTGACATAACATTGACATTAAAAAAAATAAATTTAAAACTAGTGTTGTGTAAAAAATATTTTTTTTTTGTTAGTGCAATAAGAAAAATTAACCCCAATATCAAATGATTGTGGTAGTACTGTTTTCTTCTTTTCTTTCCCAGATGAGCAATAATGTTGCTATTCATCACCACTCACCAGAGATGATCATTGCCACAAAGGTGTGGATTTCATATATGGAATCCACATGTTGTTTGTTATGACGGTGGTCATTATTGGTGATGAATGTCATCTTTCTTCCCATATGGAGAAAACATCTGGAATTAGGTTGATTTGAAATGAAACTACAGTTTTCTTTTATGAAAAAGGTGATATTTTGCTTTTTCCCAGTAGCGAATTGCATGAAAATTGTTTCTAGCATGCTTAAATTTAGTTGAAACTGAAGGTCTTTTTGATTGCAGGTGTTTGATCTGTGGAAGAATATTGAGAAGTCGCGGATTAATGAATTGAATTACAGCAAGATGATAAAAGTGCTGGGTGAAGAGGGTCTAATGGAAGAAGCAGTATGGTTGTTTAAAGAAATGAAGAGCTGCGGTCTAAGCCCTACTCTTGAGGTCTACAATTCTATGATTCATGGGTTTGCTCAGAAAGAAAATTTCGATGATGCTTTTGTTTACCTTAATGGGATGAGAGAACACAATGTGGCACCAGAAACTGACACTTACGATGGGCTTATTAAAGCTTATGCAAAGTATGAGATGTACGATGAGATAGGAATGTGCCTGAAGAAGATGAAGTTGAATGGCTGCCCACCTGACCACATTACTTATAATTTGCTCATGAGGGAGTTTTCGAAAGGTGGATTGCTCAAAAGAATGGAGAGTGTATACCACACCATGATTTCAAAGAAAATGTTTTTGCAGTCTTCCACTTTGGTGGCAAGGCTCGAGACTTATGTGCGAGATTTGGGATCTTGGACAAGATGGAGAAGTTCTACACAAGAGCTCTGAACACGAAAACTCCTTTAGGGGAGAATTTGATTACAAAACTGGCTGAGGTTTATATTTTTAATTACATGTTCTCCAAATTAGAGACCTTGGGGGTTGATCTTTCTACAACATTTGGCGAGACCGACCTTCTATGGTGTCTGCGTCTTCTTTCGCATGCTTCTCTTTTTAGTCAAAAAGGTATGGATTCTGTTATTCAGGAGATGGAAAGGGCAAACATCCCACGGAATGTGACGTTTTCAAACATTATTTTGTTAACTTACTTGAAGATTAAAGATTTCACGCACTTGCGGATTTCTCTCTACCAATTAACTCATTCTATATTGCCGGATATTGTAACTGTTGGAATTTTATTTGATTCAATTGGTATGGGTTTTGATGGAACTGGGACTTTGGAGACATGGAAAAGGATGGACTTTTTTTACAAAGCCATAGAAATGAACACCGATCCTGTTGTCCTTACCGCTTTTGGAAAGGGGAATTTCCTTAGAAAATGTGAACTGGCTTACTCCTCTCTTGGACCTGAAATAAGGGATAACAAAACGTGGACTTACAATAACCTCATTCATTTAATGTTTCAACACAAGGGAAGTGATTGCCAGTGTAAGGAAGCCAAAGCAAGTTATGAAAGTGGTATATGCTAGCTTATCGATAACTTTGGTATTCAAACTCTCTATACTCTTTCTTTGTTTTAGTCCCGGAAGTGGTACTCCTTCTATATGAATTACAGCTGCTCTCATCACGGACAGATTTGAACAACTAATTGCTATGTGCTTTAGACACCTTTTGCACTGATATTTCCTGCTGGTTTTGCATGCATGAGGAAATCCCGAGTCTTTGCCGCTATTATTTCAATTTAGTCCTGCGGACTAGACCCATAACTTTTTCGTCAGTAACTTGTGATATCTGTATATGATTGAGAAAAGCCCTAATCTACAAGAGGTTGTCATTGCCATCATGATGATACTAAAACCTATGCAAGGGCTATTTTAAGAAGGCAAAGGGGTGTTTCATTGTTTCTTACATAACATGGGAGGCATCCACATGTAATTTATAGGCATAAGACCTATTATACTTTACATGTTTGGAAATTCAGTCCCTAAACTAAAACATGCCAAATTCTTTTGCAGTAAATAGAATTCTCTCACATGTGACTTAATGTTTTGTTGATGTGTTCCATTCTCCACATTTTTTTACAGGTTTTATAGCTTTTTTTTACAGGTTTTATCTCTCTCTCTCTCTCTCTCTCTCTCTCTCACACACACACACACACAAGCACAGAGACAGTACTTGAAAGTCTCATGTCATGCTTTCTGCTCTTATTACACTGTCCTTTTGCAACATCAGTAATGTGATTGCTCCTGAAAGGCGCTCCTGGGTGGTGTCAGTACTCGCCAATTTTGACCTAAATTAGAAGAGAAGCACATAAATTGTGATGGCCAATGCTTGGGCAGGAAGCATGTATATTGGTTGGAAACTCCTATTCTGTTATGTTTAGCCTGCGATATGGACCAAGGGTATGTATAATTATCATTTACATGATCATGTGGACTAAAATGTTGAAATTTGTCAGATATAGATATTGTTTATTGTTGCATAGAATTTGTTTCAGAATTTTATAGATCTAGGTGGAAGTTCGAGCTTGTTTAGTCCAAATGCACGCTCCATAGCAAGCCGATTTGCTGTTCCATTCTATTAAAGCTCGCTGCATCAGTGTGTAAAATTCAATTTTCAATATTTGTTGGATATTTCAGGTTTGAAGCATTTTGATAGGAAAGTAATTCTAAAACTCATGCATCTCTTTTTGGCTTTAGCTACTGAAAGTGCCAGTTGTATCTTATAACCTTTGTGTTTCTTTGGGGAGCTCACCTTGACAAACTTAACAGAAGTCTGCAGGTGTTCTAATCTGCATCCATGTATTCTTTTTAATCATTGTACTGATTTGATATCCGCATGTTAAATCTATTAGCTTGAGTTTCCAGGCTACATCAGAAAATTTCCAGCAACTTGAGAAACCCTGAACAAAACTTGAACGCGGTATTGAAATCTTCTTCAACAGAGTTCATGTCTATGAGGGATGACTGACTCTCTTTAATATTTCTTAATTGCGTGCTCTTGAACAAACTAGGTTCAATATCTTACGGAAAGGCTTAGAAAGATGGCTTGGCAAAGGCTGCATCGATTGAAACGAGACTACCCACATGGACAATTGTCTCGAACTTGATGGGTAGCCTTTCAATTCTAAACTCCTTGAACTCACCAACGTTTGGGTTAAAAGAGACCAAACATCTATTTGCATATGAAAACAAGATCTCATCTCCACCCTTCAAAGTGCATAGAACTTGAAAAGCTCGTAACCCGGTCCCATTCAATCTGATTTTAGCTGGAGGAGTGCGGTCGATTCTGAAACTCGGTGGAACATATTTAGGAATGACCAATCTTTTGGTTCAAGATCCCTTTAATTTGTAATCCTTCAATTCCCATATCTCATTTTCCCCACCTTGAGACGAGACCACCACCGAGAGACAATTGTTTAAAGCCACAAGATGTGTAACATTCTTGTTCAGACCCAATCCACTAGGCTCTGGAATGACTTGGAATTCCTCGGTAGCCAAATCAAATGCGAGAATATCCTGGCATTTTTCTTCTCCGACCAAATAGCTAGTTGTCAGCCAACGAAGATTCCCATTCACCAATGTGTCGGACGCCATACAAGAAGCCTGTAGGGCTTTTGACCTATACGTCTCCATTCAGAATTTCCCAGGGTAAGAACATAAACCTCAGGTTGTTTAATGGCTTCACTAAATATGTTGTTTCCCTTGGTGTAGTGCACTGTCTTTATCACTTTGTATTCCTTGATCCTTGGATGAAACCCAAATCCAAAATTTATCCTGAAAACGTTGAGATTTGTAGGGTTGGTCAACTCAGGCAACTCACAATTCTCAGGTAAGAGGGTTGTATAGGAAAAGTTGAACATAAGGCACCCTGTTATATAAGCAGGGTAATCCATTACGAGATCCCAGTAGATCAAAGCAGGGCAATGTAACCTCCCCGGGCAAGTTGAGAGTCCTTGCCAAGACCACGCCATTTTCGGGGCTGCTTAAATCCAATGGTTTCCTTTCATTTGCACGCAAAAGATGCATAGAAATTGCTCTTGGATGTTTGACACTAAAGTGCCAAATTTGGCAGACTAGTTTGCATTGCATAAGAGATGCTATGGGCAACCTTGAGAGCATGTCGAAGAAGAGTTCGCAAGGGAGTCCTCCAATAGAGTTGCTTGGTTGAGCTTCAATTCGCGTCGCTTTTCACTGTTTTCATCCTCAACATTTGATTGCATGAGGCGAAGAAAATGATGATTAAGTTTAGAGGTAACGTTTACAGAGAAGATGAACAGTTTTAGATTGGAAGAGGGATACAAGCTACTAGGTGAACTAGTCCAATTATATGATGTCCCATTGTTTTCAATAACCATATTGCGTAACGGATTAAGTAAGAAAAGTAACTTGTCCCTATGCTTTGATAAATTATGTAAAAGGTGGTTTGGAGAGAACAAAAGGTTGAATAACACATCATTGCGTTGGGCTGTTAATTTCTAAGCTAGACTCTTGTTTTAACTTTTGATCCTTTATCATTCTTTATAGATCGCTTTGTTCTTTCTCCTTGTCCAAACCAGAAAATGGTTGCGATCCCTTGGAAAGACACGTGTAACACTCCCATTGGTTTGAAGGACATGAACAAACGGAAATGCTTGAAGTTCTCATCATTCATTTCCTTGAAAGTCCGGCTAGAGAAACAATTGGAAATGAAAATAATAAAGGAGCAAGAAAATTTGGACGTAAACTGGATCAACCCAAATTCTTTGTCCATGTTGTCTCTCGTTTTCTCTAACCATAATAACAGGTGACTTGTGAACTCACTCATGAAAAAAACAAACGGAGGAAAAGATCCGGAAGCCCTCAGTTTCTTTATTGTTAAATTCTTCGTTCTTGTCAAGCCTTTTATTTTTAACTGTGTCCGACACATTTTCTTTTTTGCTCGTCTATATTTCTCTTTTTGTCGTTCTCTATCCCACTCTCTCCATCCTAATTTTAACAACATCACAAGGTCCAAATAGATAGAGAGGAACAACGACGCCTTTGTTGCGTCGTTAACAACTATCTAAAGCAGGGTCAAAGAGAGGGCCTCTTGCTGCCCTAACATTGGCGCCGAAGACACCAAGTCCTATTGCAGTCTGGTCAAGTAAAACAAAGGAGAATAGGTAGCTAATAGGTTTTTCATTCAAGCACATCTAGGAAATTTGCTCACAGCATGGAACAAGGCTATGTTTTCATCTACATTGCTTTCCATGCATTGTTTAACTCATCTAACCAGTTTTAATATTGATATAATATTAACAAATTTGAACAAGTTTACATTCATATCGTTAATTGTTTTTCTTAAGGCTGTGTTTGGTACACGGGACTACACGGGATTAGGACTAGGGTAGGGATATTTTATCCCAATCCTATGTTTGGTATTAAATGTTCACCAGACTGTTTGTCCATTGACCAGAAAATAGTCCCAAATTCATGGATTAGTAATCCCACCTAAAATGGTGGGATAATTAGTCAAGAGTTGGAGAACCATCCAAGAAAAAGAAGCTCAGAGTCCGAGATCAAACCCACCTGAACGAGCTACTGAAAGGCTGATTCATAGCACTCCCGGTAGGACTGGTGTCGGATGAAGGCAACCAAAAACCTCGTGTGAAAATATACACGTGCAGAGTTCTAAAAATCCTAACAGTACTTCTTTTATTTGTTGGCAACCTTTATCCAGATACTTTCTTAAGAAATTTCGTTCCTAAATTTTTCAATAGAGTAATATTAACTCCAATTGTTAGCAGTAATAAAGTTCACGGAATTTCGTGACTAATTCAGAGACTAAAGCGGTAGAAAAGTAATTTTTAGTAGATGAAAATGCCAAACAACTATGAGAAGTTTTTGGAGCAAAGGTCCTAAAAAATATCATTATTCTATTCAAATTTAACCACCCTATTTTATAAATCCAAGGACAAATTTCCAAGATGAAAAATTAAGAAAAAAATGTCAAATCATTATAAATTTAAGAGGAACGCTATTAAAAACCCAAAATCATCATTAATATCCTTGTTATCTTTTCCCGCCCATTTACGATAACATAAGATTAAGGCATGTCATTGATTTCCGCGAAAAAATAAAGAGCTAACCAAATTATAAGGAAGAATATAATCAATGGCAAAAAATGCAAATGCCATACTAAAAGGTTGGATAGTAAGCTTCAGCAATTATTATGGGGCTATAGGAATTTAAAGGATGGATGACATTAGAGTTAAATGTCACTGCCAATCCATTTTTGTCTCCTTCTTTTGCCCTCCATCCAAATATATTTTTCATTGTCTCCATATAAGGTCCATAGATGTCTCTCCCAGTATCCTCTCCGCAAATATAGAGCCGCAACCAGCGCGACGAGGACGGTGACAGAAATGATCGACCAAGCTTTGGAAGTCTCCAGCACCGCCCATATGCTGGTGATGAATGCAAGCAACATCAATGACATATGCAATGACTATATTAAATGGATAGTTCTAAGTATGAATAATTATAACTTGCATTTTTAAGAGTGTAGTTCTAGGTTGTTAGTCGAATAATTATAGAACTAATAAAAGAGTAATATGTTAATTAAACAGTTTGATTAATATATTGGTTTTATTCAAGCTTGAAATTATAGGTCCATCAGTTCCCGTCAACCTTACAAATGTTGTTTGGACAAGTGGAATCATTGGATTAGTTAGTTAATATAGAATTATGGAATTCTAAATTAATATCACTCAAAATAGATAAATTATGAATTATTCTATAAATATTAATAATGAGTCTATTTAATTAATAATTAATTTTTCAAGATATACTTTTGGTTCCATCCATAGTACAGGCACAGGCCCATGCACATGGAAGGGTTTGTTGTGCAATGTAAACTTGTTTTCCAAGTTCCTACTTCTAGAAATTCAAAACCTTCTAATTTAAGAAATGTGATTTTTTTCAAATTGAGAATTTGACTTTTGAAGGCAGAAACATAATTGCATAACAGGTAGTATTTTTTCTTTCTCCTACATAAAAGTTGGCACCATACACATCCAAATGTGGTATCTGTGTGTGGCAGCACAATAAAAGAAAGGGAAAGATTAACTTTTTATATTTGAATTAAACATGTGATATTTAATTTAAAATAAAAGGAAGCTTTTAGAATTAATTAAGTATCTATCACTCTATAAATAGAAGGCTCCCCTATTTATTTGATACACAAGTTCTGAGTCATATGTTGACTACAAAGACTTAGCCAAAAAACCCTAGTGTAGGCATGCTCAAGAAAGAAACAGAGAAGTTTAGTTATGTATTCCCATTCCCACTTTGCTCATATGTTGGGATTAGTGGGAGCGAAAAGTGAGAAGAGTGATCTACTGGAAATTCTAATTCTTTCTACATCTACAAGTATGTCCAAGTAGTAACAAAGACTAGGCGGGAGAGTATTGGGTGATACTGGGCCTTCTCAACTCCAAAAGCTAGTTTAAGGGGTGAGTTTTTCCCTCACACTTATAAACCAACCATCAGCCCCTTCCAAAATTTCCTCTACAATCCCACCCATCACACATCGGGCTCTAAGTCAGATAACTATCAACCCACTTTCCTAGATTGGGCTGAGACTTATTGGCTAATCTGACTTTGATACCAATGTTGGATGTATTGGGCTTTTTCAACCCCAAAAGCTAGCTCAAGGGGTGAGGCTTTTCCTGACACTTATAAACTGACCACCATCTCACTCTATAACTAATGTGGAATTTCTTCATCAGGAAGACAATGATGTCATGGAGAATGTTGTCCATCGAAGTGTTTTGACCTAATCGCTTTAACATGGTAAACAACATTTATTTCTATGTATATATACACATATTAAGCATTGAATTAATATAATCTATAGCTGTATGTTTTAAAAGTTTTATAAAAATTTTATTATATAAAATCTACCTCTTTACCACATTTGGCTAGTTTTATCTAAAAACCATTTGGCATGCAGAAAGCTGCTACAAATGTTACAATTAGAGGTATTCATAGATCGGATTATACAGATGACGACCCATAATCAAATCTGTATATATCATATTGGGAAGATCCCAACCCAAAAATAATCCACAAACTATCCAATCCAATCTGAAAACAACAGATTTTACAAATTGGATTCTATAAATTCATGGATTAAGCATTCAATTTTTTTTTTTTAAAAGTAGCAATTAAAATTAACATAGTATAACATAGGATAATTTAATAAAATCCAACATATCACAACTAAGAGAATGCAAGTCTTTGATTGTAAACTAAATTATAGCATCACAAAGCACTACAACTAACAAATTTAAATAAACTTTAGATATGAATAAATGTTAGAAGTGAACAACATTGGCCTTTGTAATTAGGCTAAGCGTCTTTTTTTAAGCACATATACTTTGGATACACTACCATAAGAGTAAAGATTTATATATTTATTAAAATTTTGTATGTGTATATATGTGTTTATGCAAATATAATTTATATAATATATATTTAATCCTTAATCTAATCCATATATATTAGATTTAGAAAATCTTAATCTAAAACCATTCTATATTTTTCATAATCCAATCTATTTCAGTAGACTAGATTAGATTGAACAGATTGGCAAATTCAATGATCACCCCTAGTTATAGTCGTAATCAGTGTTGCTGTTACTAGGATAGATTCACCCCCCGTTTCAATCATAGCAACAGTATTAATCTGCAGGCTCGTATTTCCTTGCTCATGCTTTTCTCTCTCATCATCTGCATGCCTTCTTCTTGGCCTAGTTCCTTGAGCGTGCATCTGCTTTTTTAGCCGTTTAGTAATGCGTTATCCTGTGAACCCTTAATTACCAAAAAAATGAGTTTCCCCTGTATCATGACGTAGCATATCAACTATAACAACTTCAAAAGGCAAGACAAATTTAGACAGAAAATAGTTTTTCAAGGCAAGTGACCTATGGTCTTTTTATGAATGTGAGATATTAGATGACAAATTAAAGACAATTTCTGTGTGTAATGTGGTTAAATTGAACATACTGTTATGTTTGCAAGCAAAGCATATGAATGTATAAATAGAAGATTTTTATTTTTATTTATGAGTATGTGATCATAAAGAGACACGTGATAATTGAAAAGCATAGGAAAATAAAAAGGGAGCATTGTGTTGTTAACCAATTTGGATATCTTTACCTTGGTGAAGCTGAAAGTTTTTTGATGGTGGAAACAATGTCAAAAGCACTTTAGTTTTGTGGCTGAGTGTGAGCTTTTCAACTGTACATAGATCAACAAAAACCTGTAGAATACGCTTGTTGGTGGCTGCTCAAAGAATTACAGAGCTGATCATTATATATTTATAGCAACCTTGTAGGGTTTTGCACAGAGGTTGTGACAAGAATACAAACAAAATTGCCTAATAATTGACAAATGTAAAGAACCTACTTACAAGAAAAAGAATGGATAAGAATGGACATACAACGATAAGAAAGAAAAATTTTGGGGCACAAGTCCCTGAGATGATTCAGCAGAGAACATTCCAAAAAAGTTAGTGATGTGACTGCCTTTTGAGGTTTAGCCAAACAGTGTGTTTGGATTTAATGAAATGCTGCGTTTAAAGGACCTTTCAACAGCCCCCCTCAATTCGAGTGAGGCTAAGGACATGACGCCAAGTTTGTTCCTTAGGCGAATAAAGGATTGTGTTGAGAGAGCTTTGGTAGGTGCATCAACTGTTTGATCAATAGCAGGGACGAGCTGAATCGGGAGACGTTTCTGCAAGATGTGCTCTCTAACAAAATAAAAATCAATTTCAATGTGTTTAGTGCATGAGTCATTGGATTGGCAGGCAGGGAAATGGCACTCATGTCGTCAACCCAAATCAAGGGTGGTCGATTAGAATGAACTTTGAGCTCTCGAAGAAGTGATTGCAGCCATAATATCTCTAATGTGGCACTGGCGGGACTTAAGTATTCTGCTTTGTTGCTAGAACGAGACACTGTTTTGCTTGTTTGAACACCAGGCAACAAGGTTGGAAGCAAGAAAAGCACAATAGCTAGTTGTAGACTTTCAATGATCTGAATTGGTAGCCCAATCTGAGTCGAAGAAGGTAGTGAGATTCAGACTCTGGGCACTTCAAAATTGAGGCCATAGTCAAGAGTCCCAAAGAGATATCTTAATATTCTCTTAACAGCTTTCCAGTGTTCATCAAGAGGGCAATGCATAAACTGCTAACTTTGTTGATAGAGAAGGCAATTTGTGGTCTTGTGATAGTGGCATGCTGTAAAGCTCCTACCACAGTCCTATACAGTTTACCATTCTCAACAGGGGAACCATAATATGCTGAGAGTTGTTCATTGCTAATTATGGGAGTTGGCATTGGTTTGGCTTCTTGCATTTGGACTTTCTTAAGTAAGTCCAATATATAGCTTTTTTGGAGAGGTGCAGGCCGGTTGTTGTTGGAAGTAGCTCAATGCCGAGGAAATAACTCGAGTCCCTATGGTTTTTAAGGGAGCATGCCTGACTGAGCAGTTAGACGAGAGAGGAAATCTCTTAATCCTTGTTCCCTGTGATTATTATATTGTCCACATAGACTATACACAGTTTGTGTTGTGGAATCTCAAGAACAATGACGAATCTGACTTGGACGGGCTGAACCCGAGTGTCTTCAAGGTTTGTTTGAGCTTGTCAAACCAAGCTCAAGAGGCTTGCCTGAGCCCGTACAAAGCTTTGTTCAGCTTGCATACTAGAGCTAAAATTGAAGTGCTTTCAAAGCCTGATGATTGTGACATATAGACCCCCTTTTCAATTTTACTGTTTAAAAAGGCATTGTTGACATCATGCTACTTTAGACTGCATCCCTGAGTTAGAGCCAAGGTCAGTATAACCCTCATTATGGCAGGTTCAGTCATATGACTAAACGTCTCTGAATAGTCTAGGCCAGGTGGGTGGTGGAACCCCTTTCCCACCAATCTTGCCTTGTATCGAGCTATGGATCCATCAGAGTTCTTTTTGAGTTTAAAAACCCATTTACAACCTATAAATTTTATATTTGCAAGAAGTGGAACCAGGTCCCAAATTCTATTTTGATCAGTTCTTAATATTCCTCCAATATGGCAGACTTCCAGTGTGAGAAGTTCAAGGCATCAGTTATTGTTTCAGGTTCATGGTCGACTAGTATGGAAGTTGTCCAGACCTTGGACTTAAGGATCTCCTCCTTGGACCTGGTGATCATGGGCTGGCAAGGAGTTGTTGGTCTAATGGATCTACAGGCTCGTGCAATGGTACTTGAGAAGTTGAGTTATCTTGAGCCATAGGTTTTGTTGGTTCTTGTTCATTCACAAAAGCATTTGTTTGTTCTATTGAATTACTAGGTGGTGTGTGTGTTGATGAAATGGTTAATGTTAGGATAAATGTCTTTAAAGCATATGATGTTTTGTAAAGGATATATTTATAAATAAATAAAATGAATTTATTGATTATATTTGCATGTATGTCTGTTGAATACTTAATGAATATTACCAAAATTCTATAATTATATATGTGTTCTTAAATATTATATATTACTGCTATATACAAGAGAACAATATTTAAAAATGATAATTAAAATGGTTAGTAACATAAAATTAATTACTATGATTGATTATTCCATTAAAGTATGGAATCTTTAATTGAACGTTACTAATGCAGGTCATTTTCATTATAAATAGAATGGTCTTATCTGAACCGTTAATTTAATGAGTCAATAAATCAATGCACTATGAAAAACAAGATTATGTAGGATTGGGAGATGTGATATGAACAGTTAATACTTTCCATTAAGTGTAGCAAGTTAGAATTACGTCAGCTGATGGTTATATATAAGATGATTTTAATTTTGAGTAATTAGCAGACTCTTATTTATAGATTTATGTCTTTTGATTTACTCATCATAGATTCGAGAATTTAATCCTATTCCTTGTATTTTGGAGGCATGGTAAAGTAACTCACCAAAAATGTTAATATTACAAGATGGAATCCATTCCTTCTCTAACGAAAAGCATATAAATAATTCTTTTGAGTATTGATTTGAAGCTTAAATAATAAGAGTGCTCAATTTATGATTAAGTTTATGAATTTATCATTTATTAGAGCACTCAAGATAAAGAGGTAATTAAAGAGGTTAACGGATATTACTTCGCTCTAATTATGAATTATTTATGGATGATCGACCTATATGCAATGTCTATATCAAATAGATACCCTAACAAATGAGTAATTAAATATCTATATTTCAAAAGTACGATTCCAAGTATTTTGTAGCCCCCTTTACGGACGCCACAGATGTCGTTACATTCATTTCTTAATACTTTTAAGTTTAAGAAAAACTATATGATTGAAACTTTATTTGGAAAACATACCTAGGATCTATGCATACATTTTTTTTTATATATAATTACTTAATCATAAACATTCTTTAAATAGTTTGCCATTACCATAGTAAATTAAATTAACTTTTTAAAACATCTTTAAAATCTGCATACACAGTTCGGCAGGCCGAACTAGATCGGCAAACCAATGTTCAACCATCGGCAGGCCACCCGAGGCTTTGTAAAACTGGGTTTCAAAATCAATAAAATCGGCAGGCCGATACTAGGCAATTGGCAGGCTGATTATTTCATCGGCAGTCCAACCAGAGATGGTCGGCAGGCCGACCGACTATAAAAAAAAATTAATTTTTAAACATGTTCCAATACTTCAAGGTGTGGAAACATTATACTTAAAAAGAAATAAAAGAAAATATAAAGCATAGTTCGTAAGTTTTAAAAAGTTCTTCCTTGGCATCTTCCGTTTTCAATCTATCTTGCATAGCTCACACGCCTTTCCTTGCCCTCCACGTAATCCATTGTCTTCTTACCCTTATCTACAACATGATATAAAACTAAAATAAGCTAAAGCTTAGTAAGTATATTTCATTTCTCACAAGTAAAAACAATTTATGAATATCATCATCATATGCATTTTTCAAAATAGTGCACCATGCACAATTTCATAAGAAACATATCTTTCATCATATTATCCATATTAAAACTTTGTTCATTTTATCTTAAGGGCCCAAGTGTTGCATTATAATCGTCATTGTAGGCGCGCCATCATGAGAGGAGAAGGGTAGCTAATCTTAAGCCAAACATAACATAAATATAGGTATGCAACACTTATTTAAGTGATACTTATAGATATCTACTTTTATACTTTGAAATACGTCAACACCAAACATGCATAACTTTTGAACATCAAATCTTTCATAAGTATCATAAAAATAAAAATAATCATCGGATCATCATAGTTATCATCATGAACATAATTTCAAACTTTTACAACTATATCATATTACAAGTGAGAATGTACTTACTTATATAGTTTATTTAACCTTAATTTGTAGGTGATGTCGCCACGGTCTCGATGTGCTCGCTCCTTAGTGTGTTCATGTCATATATTCATTTTAAAATAACAATTAATATTTATTTTCATGAGACCATGAAATCATTCAACACCACATAATATATCTCAAATTTCCTTAATACATCCCACATACATTCATCTCTCAAAAACATTAATTCATAATATGTTTCATTAACCATAAAACATTAAAACAAAACCATCAACACAAATGTTTCCTGACCTCTATGAATTCAAAACTCAATAACTTAAAATTTACACTAAATTAGAGCACTAAACTTCGTAGGGACAAGGTTGACATATAAACATAATATCATGATTTTTCATTAGTCATAAAAATTTCATTTATCAATTTAAATAAATCACATATCATACAATACAAAATCTGCCAGCAATAATAACACAGTGAGCAGTCAATACTAACAATCACATAGTAAATTATTTACATACCAAAATAATTCCATAAAAATCCTACATGCAATAAACACTAAGAACTACAACATATCCAAAAATCACCTTTAAATAAATTCCATACAATCCAAAATGTGTGTTTGAATTCAGAGACAAAAACAACTATAAACAATTCGGTCAGTGAATTACATGCGATAGTTATTCTCAAACAATTACAATAAATTTATTTAGACCTTAAAATTCATATGACAACATATTAACATATAAATACAGCGCATAAAAATTCTTGTCACCAAATAAAATCATTTAATCATACAAAAACATCACACAACAAGGAGTTCAAAAATTTACTGACAGAGTAGTCTAAAAACCTAGCTTCAATAAAAATTCCATAACACATGAAATAGTTATCATTTCATCATGAGAATTTCTAGTTTAGCACTTAACATATACATGATCATATCGTCCAAATTTCATGAAAAATAGCATTCATTTGCATTAAGAACAACACCCATATTTTTGTACAACACAACCAAACAACAGTAATTTACTGTGAGTGATAGAGAGAAGAAAATTCATATCTTATTCTAGAAAAACTCCAATGAACTTGAAATTTGGAGAACCAACACATAACTCATACATGAATAACATATTAAAATTTCAAAGCAAATGAAAATTCCTATACAAAGATATAGCAGTTGGATTATAAGAGGAGATACATTTTAGAGATACCGAGAACGAATTCTTACCTTAAAACAAATTCTCTCAAGTTTCTCTTGAATTTGCCCAATACTTCTTTCAATTCCTTGCGAAAAATTAAGGAAGAGGAAGGGGAAGAATAACATAGAGAAAGAGAGAGAAAAAAAAGTGCTTCTAAGAGATTTTTTTTTTTTTGAAAAGAAGAAAAATTATACGTGAAACATAATGAGAATTTGTGAAAGTGAGTAAAAATATTAATCTTCTCTATTATTGTCAGAAATATTCTGACTAAAATTAAGGAAAATTTGTGTGGGAATGGAGAGAATTGAGGGGAAATGTCAAGGTTTCCAAGAATTGTTCTAATTACCATATTTCACAATTTCAAAATGGAAAACCTCATCAAAGAATCTAATCAATCTAAAAGTCAAACCTTTTATTACCAAAATTAAAGAGAAATGTAAAAAATATGCTAATCAATCACAATAAATCATCCAATTATATCCATCCATCAATGTCACAATTTTTGATGATTCCTGCTGATTGCTCATCAGCTGACTTCGGCCTGCCAACTGCTCAGTTTGGCCTGCCAAAGTCATGAGGTCCAGCCTGCCGATGAAATTCCATCGGCCTGCTGTTTCAAGAGGGACAATTTGGCCTACCGAACTTGAAGGTTCAGCCTGCTGAACTGCCATATCAAAGCATTAAATAAAAAAAATAAAGTTAAACACACTATATAAATGGCATGAACACTTGAGCACATCAATTTCACGTGGTCGTCACCTTTCATAATACTTAAAATAAAAATAAAAATAGTTAGTAACAATATATCATATATCAATAGGGAAATTACTTAACGTCGTTACTTATTTAACCTAATCCGTTACATGAAGGTTTGGCGGGTGTTACATATTTAGTGGAGTTACATTGAAATTTATAAAAGGGAAATATATTAATTAAAGAGTTTAATTAGTTATTGGCTTTATTAGAGCTTGAAATTATGGATGCATTAATCCCCCACCATCCTTGTAAACATTGTTTGGATAAGTACAATTACTGGTTTAAATAATTAATTTAGTTATGAAATTTTAAATTAAATAGCACTTAAAATAAATTAATTATGAATTAATTTATATTTATTAAATAATTAGATTATTCAATAATAAAATAATAATTAATCACAGGTGCACATAGTGAGAGGGTCCCATTGTGTATGGCACCTATAGCATAAAGGGAAAGTCCCTTGTGCACATCAAAGCTTGTTCACCGAGTTTCCATATTTAGAATTTCTATATTTAAATAAATGTGATTTATTTTAAATATGAAAAGTTAAATATGGAAACTTATGAGATTGGGTAACAAGCAGTATGCTCACCTATATTGTATAGAGAATAAAACCACATGCGCAGAGATTCTTTCTGTGTGTAGCACCTAGAAACTTGTGTCTTTCATTTTAATTAAAATATGTGATTTTAAATTAAAATAAGAGGACTTTTTAGAATTAATTAGCTCTCTCATTCTTTATAAATAGAGACATCCTCTATTCACTAGACATACAATTGAGAGTCCTAATTAGACTAAGAAAACTCTGCTAGATAATCTAGGCGTGTAGAGAGAGAAAGAAAGAGAAAAATTGTTTGTCCATTCTCATTCCTGCTTTGCTCATGTATTGAGATTAGAGAGAGATTAAAAGTTCGTCGAGTGATCCATCTAGAAACCATAATCCCCCCACAACCATACGTTTGTCTATCCCAGTGTTTAAGACTAGGTGAGAAAGATAGTGGTTTCAATTAGAGAACTTTACTTTCTCGAAAGAAGTTTTTTCATCTCTCGTCTTCATCCAAGTATGCAAAATTTATATATTTATTTAAGCATTAAATTAATATAATCTATAACATGCTCTACAAAAGTTTTGAAAAAAATTTTGTTATATATATTCTACACATAACCACGCTTTTGCTATTCTTGTGAAAATCATTTTCGAAAACCAACAGTTACTGCTGTAGTTTTAGAATTATTATCACCACTTATGGACTCGAGAAGAGTGTGACTTGGAGGATTGGAAATAGGCAGAGGAGAACTAAGAGGAAAGGAAGTATTTTGGGGATTGAAAAACTGACTTGTAGAATTGTCAATGGAATTGAAATGAAGATCTAATATAATTTGGAGGCAGAAGGATATGTTTTTTCATCAAATATGACATCCCTAGAAATGTAGACTCAACCATCAGGAGCTAGACATTTGTATCCCATATATTGATTGCTATAGCCAAGAAATGTGCAGGGAATTGATCTAAATTCCAATTTGTCATTGTTGCATGGACGAATATGAGGGTAACAGGTGCAACCAAAACTCTTGAGCCTTAGATAATCTGGTTTTGGTTTGAAGAGAACTTCTAAGGGAGATTTGAATTTGAGAGACTTAGTTGGCAGGCGATTTATGAGGTAAGTGGCTGTGTTAAAGGCATCATCCCAGTGTTTTAGAGGAACCTTTGATTGAGCAAGAAGGGTTAAGCCCATTTCAACTACATGTTTATGCTTTCTCTTAGCAACCCCGTTTTGCTATGGAGTGTGAGCACAAGAAACATGGTGGATAATTCCCAGATTTTCAAAGGATGTGTTTAAGGATCTGAACTCCCCTCCCCTATGTTTTTAAACTATTTTGATCTTTTTGTTTAGCTGAAGTTTAACCACATTTTTGGAGTGGTGGAAAACTGTATATACTTTAGATTTTACTTGAGCAAATACAACCAGGTATACCTTGAAAAGGAAGCAATAAAGTTGACATAATTGTGGAATCCATTAATGGAAGTAACGCGAAAGGCAACCCATGGGTCAGAATGAATAAGTTGTAAGGGATCTGTGTATTCAATTAAAGAGCTAGAGTAAGGTAATCTGTGGATCATGCCCAGCAAACATGCTGAACAATAAGTAAATTCATTTCTCATTGAATTGGTCAAATCACACTTAGTGAGAACCTTGTAAACAATTTCAAGGGCAGGATGAACTAATCTTTCATGCCAAAGGTTTAAATCTACACTTTAGCAATAGAACAAACATTAGACGAGCCAACGTGAGAGATTGTCAAACCTGCTCCATTTCCCATGTGAAGCTTGCTTGTGCCATGGTACTTGGAGCCGACATTGAGGATTGAGGTTACTAAGGTCATTTGTGACGTGGTTAGTAGCGCCTGAATTAGGGGACCAGCTGCTGTCTGAGGGATGGTCTGGGGTGGCCATCATGGTTGCCATTAATATATTTAACATTTAAGTTTTTATCTAAAGAGAAAATATTGAATTAACTATTTCTAAGGCTTTTTTTGTATTGGTGCATGTTTGCAATCTGCCCATAAACTTTTAATTTTAGCAAATTAATCCTATATTTACAAATTTATAACAAATCATCCCTTACTAATAGGGGTACTAATTTTTTTACTTAAATTAACATATGATTTTCTCATAGATCATTAATTATAAGTAGGAAATGATGTGTTTTTTTTTTTTAAATGTTAAGCCAAATTTGTATTTTAAAAAATAAATAAAGAAAAATAAAAATAGTTATGTTCACAAAAAATTTTCAAAAATAAAGTAAATTTAAATATCTATATATAATATTTAGTAATGATAAATATGAAAAGAAAATAAAAAGAAAGACATTAGGCGGGGGATTTCAGTGGTAGCACCCCATTGGCCAGTATCTACCACCCAGCTTCCTTTACCGCGCATCTTGCTGCTAAGTGCAAGGGAGTCGCTCCTTTTTTATTGGTCTTCTTCAACATTTTTGGTCACATTTGGAGCAACTTGGTGCACGATGCCTCAAATTCGTCACGATCACGATGATCAGTAGTACTACTAGTTTTTTTTTTTTTTTTGTCTGCTATATTTTTATTCTTGTTGTTGTAGCTGATATGACACAGATATGGAGGACAGTGTTCCCACTTGGAGCCAGTAAGAGGCTCGACGGCGAGCGTTTCGGCAGATGGCACTGCCTGTTTTGGCTTTAGCCGCCTCCCAGTAAAATTCGGACTCGATTCACGACTCAACTAGTTCAAGCAGATTATCAATGAAGCTTCAAGCCATGGTTGTATTCGTTGTTACTTTAGTGGAATAGTAGAAAATATCTGGCAAGAGGCTAAAAAGAAAATAACCGAAAACACTCTCGTAGTTTTGATGTCTTTTTTACTTTTTCTTTTATTTCGAATAAAATTGACCCACTTGTTTTTCACAACTATACCCCTAAAATTTGACTTTTAGTTCTCAAGATTAGTGACCTTGTGAGCTTTTATGGGGACTCTGGGGGCACAATTTAAAAATCTGTAAACTAGCATTGTGATTAAAATTATTTTTTTATGTCCTATTACTTTTTTGTCTCTAATTTGCTCCTATTACAATAATGTTTCTCAAATATGCCTTTGTCTAAGTTTTTTTTTTTCTCCTTTTGTTTTAGTTCTCTAAAAATATTTAATAAATATGACCTTCATAGATACATTTTTCTAATTGCTCTATTGAAATAATTTTTCTTGAAGGTGTTTATGTTTAAACCTACCTTTCATGTAACCTTTTCAAATACTATTTTTACTTTTATACTTCCTAATTAGTTTTTTTGTCAGTTTTGGTCTATCAAAATCATTTTTTTAGAACTGTTCTACTTTGTTTTTTTAAGTAAACGAAACTCAAAAGGGAATACTAAATAAAGAATAATGAAACTTTTAAGAAAATTTAACATTTTTTAAGCAAAAAATCAACAAATTGAATAGGTATGTCTTATATAGTATGAAGAGTTGATAAATCGATGGTCTCTAAAATTTTCACGTTCTTAGTCTATACCTCCTAAACAAAATCCTGGCTCCACCACTACTTATATTATGAAAAATTATTTAGAAAAAATTTCACAAAAATGTTATCCTTCTAAAAATATTGGGTTGTTTTTCTTTCACCTCTCTCTTTTCTCACCTTCTAACTTTTTTTTTAAGAAAAATATTAGAGTGCCACTAGCTTTGGACATATTATAATAAATAAGAAATAGACTCCACTTATAGGTCCAATATTACGTTATGATGTTTTAACATTACTGGTGCTTTTTAGCATTTATTAGAAAATACTTTGCGCGCCTTTCCTCTTTCGTTTTAGAACCAATAAAGGCTGCTTGTTAAAAACTATAATATAAACGACAAGTCATTCACAAAAATAAGGGCAAAAAGCACAAGCTAATCCATTTGTCATGTTTTTTCTTTTTTTCTCTTGATTCCCAATAGGGCTCGACTAAAATCAATTGGCCATGCTAATGAAATTGAAATTCATCAGCTTAGCTTGTGTTTCCCTCACAGTCAAAATATACCAAGTAGTCTTTTTCTTTAAAAAAAATGAATAAAAATATAGTGGAGAGGTCAGTTTTCAAAAAAAAATTAACAAAAATTAACCTATTTTAAAAGATTCATGGTAAATTATTTACGAAAATAAAATAAGTTAAATTTACTGTAAATATACTTCGTAAATACCTAAACATGTCATTTATCATAAATGTTTAAAAAATTCTAATATGCTCTGTCTTAAAGAGTGATTAATTTCATGAAGTATGACATGAATTATAGAAAGAATCCTTTTTATTATTATTATTTTGAGAAAATAAAAGAAAATTATAGTTAAAGGTTTTAAAAAGGATTTTTTAAAGTGGATTAGTATATAGCATATTTTTAAATAAATTAGTATTTCTTATGAAAATCCTAAAATTTCATTAATTAGCCAAATCAGCTAAAACAACAAAAATTACAAAACGAGGAATATAATTCACCACCAACACATCAGAAACACTCCTAAACCGAAATAGCCTACAGATGGGCAACTATATTCCCGCCATGTGGAACGTAATTGCATTTCATACCACCCAGGCGTAAAAGCATCAAGTTCTTAATGTCAAAAATAATCAGACTAGCTACATCAAGACCCAAAGGCAAATTAACAGCCATAACAACATTGGTAGCATTAGTTTCCACCTCTAGCACGTCGATACCTAATCAAAGCCTTCCCAGACTGCCGCACACTTAGCTAAATGTGGGCTAAAACAACCTTCCAACTACTTCGCAAGGCAAGCCATTACCACTCCATCATCCACCCGAACCACCGCTCCAACCTTTATACCCAAAACACCATGCCGAATGGATGGATCAACATTAATCTTGAAACAGCCACGTAATGGATTACACCATCTTAAATCAAATCGAGAACTCAATTGTAGTGTTAAAAACTTCAACTTTCTGACGCATCTGAAAATCACCCAACATTCTCCCTGCAGCCCCAAGAAAATCCACAGCCTTTTACCTTTATTTCTCAAACAACAGACGGTTCTGGGACCACCTTGTACTCCATGCCACCATAACAAACCCCTCTAAGTCCCCTCTACCCAGATGAAAGCTAGCAAAGACACACACACCATCAAAAGAAGAGGCCGTACAATTTTTCAGCTTGTTACAAATAGCCAAACTATCCCATAAAGCCCTAATCCCCCAACAATCCCAAAAAGCATGCCCAACCAATTCAGACACTTCACCACAACGACAACAAGTAGGAGAGCAACTCACACCCCATTGCGGGAGATTAGCAGAACACGGTAAGGCTCCATGGAATGCCTGCCACACAAAAATCTTCAACTTTTTCGGAACATTGTGCTTCCATAACTGAGACCACCATTGAGCATCTCTTCCCACCCCCGACGGGCTTCGATGAACACTCGTCTCCATCCCCATCTAATACCCCGATTTAACTGAATAACACCCTTTATCATCAAAATGCCAAACCAGGCAATCCTCCACCCCCCCATTCCCGTCCAACCAGAATAGAGAAGACCTGTTCCACATCAATTGGGAGAAAATATTGATCAAGTGAGCCATGGTCCCATCTACCATGACAAATGAAATCAGTGACCTTGGAATTTCGAATCAGCTTTGTAGGTGTTGTGACAAGTCTAAAAGGACCCCAGCCTTCAGAGCCAAGGATCATTAAAGATAGAAATCTAGCTACTGTCACCTACCCACCACTGAAGCCCTCTCCACAATAGTTCTCAACCCACATTATACTACGCCATGTGTTGGATGGATTAGTACAAAGCCTAGTTTTCAAGGAAGTAAAAGGAAAGTATATCGCCTTTAACACCTTAGTAGCTAAAGAATTCGTGTAATGAATGAGACGCCAACCCTGCTTGGCCAACAAAGCTTGATTAAATATACCAATATCCTAAAACCTTAACCCACCATTTTTCTTAGGTTTACACATTTTCTCCAATCGCATCCGATGAATCTTCTTGTTTTCTTCCGACACGCCCCACCAAAACCTTGCAGAGAGAGCTTGTAAGTCATAACAAAGACTGAGCAGGAGCTTCAAAACTCTCATGGTGTATGTAGCCCTGGCTTAGGCGATTGATTCGATAAGGATTTCCTTGCCTCCTATAGAAAAAAAAAACCCTGTCGACACCTCTAGAGCTTCTTTGTAACCCTCTCCATAATCCCATTAAACATAGACCATTTGTTCCGACCAATAGAAGAAGGAAGACTGAGGTACTTATCATGACAAATTGAGTTCTCAACCAACCCTAGTACTCTTTGCAACATCAACATTTGGGCTAAAAGGAATCATAAATTTAGAAAAATTCATCACCTAACCCGAGGCTTTCTCATACCAATACAAAATCTGCTTGATAGTAGCACAATCTTGCACTAATGCCCGACCGAACATAATAAAATCATCGGCGAATAGAAGATAACTTATCCAATGTGCCTGTCTAGCAAAAGAAATCCCTTTTAACATTCCTTCACCCTCCACATTCTTTAGAAGAGCCAAAAAACCCTCCACACAAAGCAGAAAAAGGTATGGCTAAATAGGGATTGGGCACCACTCTCCCCACCACCCCTCCATTAATAATGAAGGAAAAGTGAGCTCTTATCATACAATCCATCAAAATCTGAACAAAACAGCAGCCAAAACCCAATCGACACATCATAGCCTCTAAGAACACCCACCACCCTGTCATAAGCTTTACTCATGTCTAGCTTCAATCCCATGAGTCCACCTTTGCCACCCGACTTCCGACGAATGGTATGTAGCACCTCAAAAGCCACAAGCACAGTATCTGCAATCAAACTTCCTGAAACAGAAGCATTCTGCTCACCAGAAATGATACAAGGTAAAACACTCTTAAAACGATTAACAAGAACCTTGGCAATTATCTTATATGAGATATTACATAAACTGATCGGCATGTAATCTGTAATCTTTCAAGAATCATTAACTTTTAGAAAAAGGACAATGTGCCCTTCGTTAAGCTCCCACACCGATTGAGAACCATTCAAAATGCTAAGAACCACCCCGGCCAAGTCCGATCCCACCACATTCCAATTCTTTTGAAAAAAACGCAGCATGGAAACCGTCAGGACCTGGGGCTTTATTCGGCCCCATCCTAAAGAGCGCCACCTTCACTTCTGCTATGGTAAAAGGAGCATCTAATCGTTCTCTTACCCCTTTAGAAACTTGTGGCTCCACCAAGTCAACCACCCTATCAATGTCACCTTAAGGCAATGAACTAGTGGGGAAAATAGAGCATAAATAGCGTTTGACTTTCATTACAATCTCCTACTCCTCTATAACCCAACGACCATGTGTTGGAAAAAACAGTGTGAGGTGCGCAGCGGGAATTTTTTAAAAAAATTTAATATCAGAGTATTTTTTAAAACACAAGTTTGACATTCTATATGTATAAATTGAATAGATTTTACTAACCTTTGTATACTGAAGAACCTCCGTAACCTGTGAAGAGAAGTAACGTTCTAGAAGAGCCTCAACCAACTAGTCTTCTTTGCTATTCTCTATCCACAACTGGAGTGGGTGTGGGCTCACACGTACAGCTCTTTCACCGGTGACTCTCCTTCCAACCAATCCAGAGAACCCAAAGCTAGTGTTCGTGATTTGTGAACAAAAGCTCTCAGGGAGTCTTCAGATGCTCACCAGAAGAGTATCACTCTTAATCTCTCAATTGATCCGAGTAACTCATGAGACTTACTCCCTTTTTATAGCGATTGGTCTTGGGGTCAATCCTTATCAGATTAGGTCTCAAAAACTCGAAACAGAATCAAGTTTGGATCAATATCTGATAAGATCAGCGTAAAAATGCGTAATCTTATCTCTCGCTAATCGGCAGGCCGAACACCCTGATCGGCACGCCGAATAGGCCCCATTGTCAGGCCGAACACATAGATCAGCAGGCTGAACTGCCGCGTAAATATTTCCACGAATCTTTTATTTTCCACCCGAGATTCTATAGGATAAAGTCTCAGTTTTGATTCAAATAACCCAATAGAGAAGTTATCTGATCAAAACAAACTTTATCAAGATAATCTCTAAGAAAATAAATCAATTCAAATAATTCTACAAGTTTATCTTGATTTGATTTATCCAATTAAATCAACCAATAAACAGACAAGAATTATCTGATTCTAATAATTCAACAAGTTTATCTTAAATTAATTTTATTACAAAATTAATTCACCCAATAAACAGACATGAATTATTTGATTCTTTCAAATTTTAAACCAATCCGATAAATCCGACATAAGTTACCAATTATTGAAAAAACACGCTGTATCGTTACAGGAGTTTGTAAACTAGCAAAAGAGACCAAAATGGACCTATAAAGTTCAAGCTCTCGATAATTATAAAACCCAATATCCCAGATATACATTTCACAATCATCAACTCCAACGCTACTCCACTAAAAGCTTGGAGCTGCACTCTCGAACTTTATAGAATTACGAAGCCCGTATAGTTAAGTTTCCATGACATATCAGAGTGTATCGTATCCCCATATGATAATTCATAATCAGCTTAAGGACAAGTTCTGTCTTACCTTTTTGATTATTTTTATCTTATGTTCCATTATCTCACTATTAGAAAACTTATCATCCAAAGATAATATACCATTCGGTTACACCTATGTATCCAAATGGTTGAGCGCTTTAGTTTTCCAATTATAGGATAACGCATATAAGATGATATCATTACTCCTAAAGATGAGTTATGGATTCCATATCTATGAATAACAAGTCTACGCTATCAAGAGTCATGCCTCCAATGTACCGGCATACATACCACTATTGAGATGTGGGAGTCACCCTTTGGTACATCAAAAGACACAAGTCGAGACAACGGGCCCACTATGCATCTCAGGATTAAGATACAATACAAATGATTGTCTAAAGTGAATTGATTTGCCAAGACAAAATTATTAATCCAAATCAATTTCACTTTGTGTCCCAATCCAACACATCGTCACCTATGACAACGTGCCAATGTTTCTATTCATAGAGTCCAACTCCGATGGTCAAGACAAACCATCTCCTAATAGGGATATAGACAACATAACAATCTTTGCATGAATAAAGTGCCCAACTTTATTCCCTTGATTGCAGATCATATGTTTTAGACCGTCACCTTAAGAATCGTGTCTTCCGCAATGAATAAATTCTTTATTGATAAAAATGTCTCCATAAAAAACATATTACATTTTTACTCCTTAGGGCATACATGTCTAACAAATCTAGGTATGCAACACTTATTTAAGTGATACTTATATATATCTACTTTTATACTTTGAAATACGTCAACACCAAACATGCATAACTTTTGAACATCAAATCTTTCATAAGTATCATAAAAATGAAAATAATCATCGGATCATCATAGTTATCATCATGAACATAATTTCAAACTTTTACAACCATATCATGTTACAGGTGAGAATGTACTTACTTGTATAGTTTACTTGACCTTAATTTGTAGGTGATGTCACCACAGTCTCGATGTGCTCGCTCCTTAGTATGTTCATGTCATACATTCATTTTAAAATAACAATTAACATTTATTTTCATGAGACCATGAAATCATTCAACACCACATAATATATCTCAAATTTCCGTAATACATCCCACATACATTCATCTCTCAAAAACATTAATTCATAATATGTTTCATTAACCATAAAACAATAAAACAAAACTATCAACACAAATGTTTCCTGACCTCTATGAATTCAAAACTCAATAACTTAAAATTTACACTAAATTAGAGCACCAAACTTGGCAGGGACAAGGTTGACATATAAACGTAATATCATGATTTTTCATTAGTCATAAAAATTTCATTTATCAATTTAAATAAATCACATATCATACAATACAAAATCTACCAGCAATAATAACATAGTGAGCAGTCAATACTAACAATCACATAGTAAATTATTTACATCCCAAAATAATTCCATAAAAATCCTACATCCAATAAACACTAAGAACTACAACCTATCCAAAAATCACCTTTAAATAAATTCCATACAATCCAAAATGTTTGTTTGAATTCAGAGACAAAAACAACTATAAACAATTCGGTCAGTGAATTATATGCGATAATTATTCTCAAACAATTACAAAAAATTAATTTAGACCTCAAAATTCATATGACAACATATTAACATATAAATACAGCACACAAAAATTCTTGTCACCAAATAAAATCATTTAATCATACAAAAACATCACACAACAAGGAGTTCAACAATTTACTGATAGAGCAGTCTAAAAACCTAGCTTCAATAAAAATTCCATAACACATGAAATATTCATCATTTCATCATGAGAGTTTCTAGTTCATCACTTAACATATACATGATCATATCGTCCAAATTTCATGAAAAATAGCATTCATTTGCATTAAGAACAACACCCATATTTTTGTGCAACACAACCAAACAGCAGTAATTTACTGTGAGTAACAGAGAGAAAAAAATTCATATCTTATCGTAGAAAAATCCAATGAACGTAAAATTTGGAGGAGCAACACATAACTCATACAGGAATAACATATTAAAATTTCAGAGCAAATGGAAATTCCTATACAAAGATATAGCAGTTGGATTACAAGAGGAGATACATTTTAGAGATACCGAGAACGAATTCTTACCATAAAACAAATTCTCTCAAGTTTCTCTTGAATCCACCCAATACTTCTTTCAATTCTTTGCAAAAAATTAAGGAAGAGGAAGGGGAAGAATAACGTAGAGGACGAGAGAGAAAAAAAAGTGCTTCTAAGAGATTTTTTTTTTGAAAAGAAGAAAAATTATACGTGAAACATAATGAGAATTTGTGAAAGTGAGTAAAAATATTAATCTTCTCTATTATTGTCAGAAATATTCTGACTAAAATTAAGGAAAATTCGTGTAGGAATGGAGAGAATTGAGGGGAAATGTCAAGGTTTCCAAGAATTGTTCTAATTACCATATTTCACATTTTCAAAATGGGAAACCTCATCAAAGAATCCAATCAATCTAAAAGTCAAACCTTTTATTACCAAAATTAAAGAGAAATGCCAAAAATATGCTAATCAATCACAATAAATCATCCAATTATATCCATCCATCAATGTCACAATTTTTGGTGATTCATGCTGATTGCTCATCGGCTGACTTCAGCTTGCCAACTGCTCAGTTCGGCCTGCCAAAGTCATGAGGTCCAGCCTGTCGATGAAATTCCATCGGCCTGCTGTTTCGAGAGGGACAATTTGGCCTACTGAACTTGAAGGTTCGATCTGCCGAACTGCCATATCAAAGCATTAAATAAAAAAAAAAAAAAGTTAAACACACTACATAAATGGCAAGAACACTTGAGCACATCAATTCCACGTGGCCGTCACCTGCCATAATACTTAAAATAAAAATAAAAATAGTTAGTAACAATATATCATATATCAATAGGGAAATTACTTAACGTTGTTACTTATTTAACCTACTCCGTTACATGAAAGTTTGGCGGGTGTTACATATTTAGTGGAGTTACATTGGAATTTATAAAAGGAAAATATATTAATTAAAGAGTTTAATTAATTATTGGCTTTATTAGAGCTTGAAATTATGGGTGCATTAATCCCCCACCATCCTTGTAAACATTGTGTGGACAAGTACAATTACTGGTTTAAATAATTGATTTAGTTATGAAATTTTAAATTAAATAGCACTCAAAATAAATTTATTATGAATTAATTTATATTTATTAAATAATTAGATTATTCAATAATAAAAAAAGTAATTAATCACATGTGCACATAATGAAAGGGTCCCATTGTGTGTGGCACCTATAGCATGAAGGGAAAGTCCCTTGTGCACATCAAAGCTTGTTCACCGAGTTTCCATATTTCAAATTTCTATCTTTAAATAAATGTGATTTATTTTAAATATGGAAAGTTAAATATGAAAATTTACGAGATTGGGTAACAAACAGTATGCTCACCTATATATATTGTATAGAGAATAACACCACATGCACAGAGATTCTTTCTGTGTGTGGCACCAAGAAACTTGTGTCTTTTATTTTAATTAAAATAAGAGGACTTTTTAGAATTAATTAGCTCTCTCATTCTTCATAAATATAGACATCCTCTATTCACTAGACATACAATTGAGAGTCTTAATTAGACTAAGAAAACTAGGCTGGATAATCTAGGCGTGTAGAGAGAGAAAGAAAGAGAAAAAGTGTTCTTCCATTCCCATTCCTGCTTTGCTCATGTGTTGAGATTAGAGAGAGATTAAGAGTTCGTCGAGTGATCCATCTAGAAACCATAATTCCCCCAACACCCATACGTTTGTCTATCCCGGTGTTTAGGATTAGGTGTGAAAGATGGTGGTTTTAATTAGAGAACTTTACTTTCTTGAAAGAAGTTTTTTCATCTCTCATCTTCATCCAAGTCTGCAAAATTTATATATTTATTTAAGCGTTAAACTAATATAATCTATAACATGCTCTACAAAAGTTTTGAAAAAAATTTTGTTATATATATTCTACACATAACCACGCTTTTGCTATTCTTGTGAAAATCATTTTCCAAAACCAACAGTTACTCTAGTAGTTTTAGAATTATTATCACCACTTATGGACTCGAGAAGAGTGTGACTTGGAGGATTGGAAATAGGCAGAGGAGAACTAAGAGGAAAGCAAGTATTTTGAGGATTGAAAAACTGACTTGTAGAATTGTCAATGGAATTGAAATGAAGATCTAATATAATTTGGAGGCAGAAGGATATGTGTTCTCATCAAATATGACATTCCTAGAAATGTAGACTCAACCATCAGGAGCTAGACATTTGTATCCCTTATATTGATTGCTATAACCAAGAAATGTCCAGGGAATTGATCTAAATTCCAATTTGTAATTGTTGCATGGACGAATATGAGGGTAACAGGTGCAACCAAAACTCTTGAGCCTTAGATAATCTGGTTTTGGTTTGAAGAGAACTTCTAAGGGAGATTTGAATTTGAGAGACTTTGTTGGCAGGCGATTTATGAGGTAAGTGGCTGTGTTAAAGGCATCATCCCAGTGTTTTAGAGGAACCTTTGATTGAGCAAGAAGGGTTAAGCCCATTTCAACTACATGTTTATGCTTTCTCTTAGCAACCCCGTTTTGCTATGGAGTGTGAGCACAAGAAACATGGTGGATAATTCCCAGATTTTGAAAGGATGTGTTTAAGGATCTGAACTCCCCTCCCCTATGTTTTTAAACTATTTTGATCTTTTTGTTTACCTGACGTTTAACCACATTTTTGGAGTGGTGGAAAACTGTATATACTTTAGATTTTACTTGAGCAAATACAACCAGGTATACCTTGAAAAGGAAGCAATAAAGTTGACATAATTGTGGAATCCATTAATGGAAGTAACGCGAAAGGCAACGCATGGGTCAGAATGAATAAGTTGTAAGGGATCTGTGTATTCAATTAAAGAGCTAGAGTAAGGTAATCTGTGGATCATGCCCAGCAAACATGCTGAACAATAAGTAAATTCATTTCTCATTGAATTGGTCAAATTACACTTAGTGAGAACCTTGTAAACAATTTCAAGGGCAGGATGACCTAATCTTTCATGCCAGAGGTTTAAATCTACACTTTAGCAATAGAACAAACATTAGACGAGCCACCGTGAGAGATTGTCAAACCTGCTCCATTTCCCATGTGAAGCTTGCTTGTGCCATGGTACTTGGAGCCGACATTGAGGTTACTAAGGTCATTTGTGACGTGGTTAGTAGCGCCTGAATTAGGGGACCAGCTGCTGTCTGTGGGATGGTCTGGGGTGGCCGTCATGGTTGCCATTAATATATTTAATATTTAAGTTTTTATCTAAAGAGAAAATATTGAATCAACTATTTCTAAGGCTTTTTTTGTATTGGTGCATGTTTGTAATTTGCCCCATAAACTTTTAATTTTAGTAAATTAATCCTATATTTACAAATTTATAACAAATCATCCCTTTCTAATAGGGGTACTAATTTTTTGACTTAAATTAACATATGGTTTTCTCATAGATCATTAATTATAAGTAGGAAATGATGTGTTTTTTTTTTTAAATGTTAAGCCAAATTTGTATTTTAAAAAATAAATAAAGAAAAATAAAAATAGTTATGTTCACAAAAAATTTTCAAAAATAAAGTAAATTTAAATATCTATATATAATATTTAGTAATGATAAATATGAAAAGAAAATAAAAAGAAAGACATTAGGCGGGGGATTTCAGTGGTAGCACCCCATTGGCCAGTATCTGCCACCCAGCTTCCTTTACCGCGCATCTTGCTGCTAAGTGCAAGGGAGTCGCTCCTTTTTTATTGGTCTTCTTCAACATTTTTGGTCACATTTGGAGCAACTTGGTGCACGATGCCTCAAATTCGTCACGATCACGATGATCAGTAGTACTACTAGTTTTTTTTTTTTTTTTGTCTGCTATATTTTTATTCTTGTTGTTGTAGCTGATATGACACAGATATGGAGGACAGTGTTCCCACTTGGAGCCAGTAAGAGGCTCGACGGCGAGCGTTTCGGCAGATGGCACTGCCTGTTTTGGCTTTAGCCGCCTCCCAGTAAAATTCGGACTCGATTCACGACTCAACTAGTTCAAGCAGATTATCAATGAAGCTTCAAGCCATGGTTGTATTCGTTGTTACTTTAGTGGAATAGTAGAAAATATCTGGCAAGAGGCTAAAAAGAAAATAACCCAAAACACTCTCGTAGTTTTGATGTCTTTTTTCCTTTTTCTTTTATTTCGAATAAAATTGACCCACTTGTTTTCACAACTATACCCCTAAAATTTGACTTTTAGTTCTCAAGATTAGTGACCTTGTGAGCTTTTATGGGGACTCTGGGGGCACAATTTAAAAATCTGTAAACTAGCATTGTGATTAAAATTATTTTTTTATGTCCTATTACTTTTTTGTCTCTAATTTGCTCCTATTACAATAATGTTTCTCAAATATGCCTTTGTCTAAGTTTTTTTTTTTCTCCTTTTGTTTTAGTTCTCTAAAAATATTTAATAAATATGACCTTCATAGATACATTTTTCTAATTGCTCTATTGAAATAATTTTTCTTGAAGGTGTTTATGTTTAAACCTACCTTTCATGTAACCTTTTCAAATACTATTTTTACTTTTATACTTCCTAATTAGTTTTTTTGTCAGTTTTGGTCTATCAAAATCATTTTTTTAGAACTGTTCTACTTTGTTTTTTTAAGTAAACGAAACTCAAAAGGGAATACTAAATAAAGAATAATGAAACTTTTAAGAAAATTTAACATTTTTTAAGCAAAAAATCAACAAATTGAATAGGTATGTCTTATATAGTATGAAGAGTTGATAAATCGATGGTCTCTAAAATTTTCACGTTCTTAGTCTATACCTCCTAAACAAAATCCTGGCTCCACCACTACTTATATTATGAAAAATTATTTAGAAAAAATTTCACAAAAATGTTATCCTTCTAAAAATATTGGGTTGTTTTTCTTTCACCTCTCTCTTTTCTCACCTTCTAACTTTTTTTTTAAGAAAAATATTAGAGTGCCACTAGCTTTGGACATATTATAATAAATAAGAAATAGACTCCACTTATAGGTCCAATATTACGTTATGATGTTTTAACATTACTGGTGCTTTTTAGCATTTATTAGAAAATACTTTGCGCGCCTTTCCTCTTTCGTTTTAGAACCAATAAAGGCTGCTTGTTAAAAACTATAATATAAACGACATGTCATTCACAAAAATAAGGGCAAAAAGCACAAGCTAATCCATTTGTCATGTTTTTTCTTTTTTTCTCTTGATTCCCAATAGGGCTCGACTAAAATCAATTGGCCATGCTAATGAAATTGAAATTCATCAGCTTAGCTTGTGTTTCCCTCACAGTCAAAATATACCAAGTAGTCTTTTTCTTTAAAAAAAATGAATAAAAATATAGTGGAGAGGTCAGTTTTCAAAAAAAAAATTAACAAAAATTAACCTATTTTAAAAGATTCATGGTAAATTATTTACGAAATAAAATAAGTTAAATTTACTGTAAATATACTTCGTAAATACCTAAACATGTCATTTATCATAAACGTTTAAAAAATTCTAATATGCTCTGTCTTAAAGAGTGATTAATTTCATGAAGTATGACATGAATTATAGAAAGAATCCTTTTTATTATTATTATTTTGAGAAAATAAAAGAAAATTATAGTTAAAGCTTTTAAAAAGGATTTTTTAAAGTGGATTAGTATATAGCATATTTTTAAATAAATTAGTATTTCTTATGAAAATCCTAAAATTTCATTAATTAGCCAAATCAGCTAAAACAACAAAAATTACAAAACGAGGAATATAATTCACCACCAACACATCAGAAACACTCCTAAACCGAAATAGCCTACAGATGGGCAACTATATTCCCGCCATGTGGAACATAATTGCATTTCATACCACCCAGGCGTAAAAGCATCAAGTTCTTAATGTCAAAAATAATCAGACTAGCTACATCAAGACCCAAAGGCAAATTAACAGCCATAACAACATTGGTAGCATTAGTTTCCACCTCTAGCACGTCGATACCTAATCAGCAGGCAAATTCCAAGCCTTCCCAGACTGCCGCACACTTAGCTAAATGTGGGCTAAAACAACCTTCCAACTACTTCGCAAGGCAAGCCATTACCACTCCATCATCCACCCGAACCACCGCTCCAACCTTTATACCCAAAACACCATGCCGAATGGATGGATCAACATTAATCTTGAAACAGCCACGTAATGGATTACACCATCTTAAATCAACTCGAGAACTCAATTGTAGTGTTAAAAACTTCAACTTTCTGACACATCTGAAAATCACCCAACATTCTCCCTGCAGCCTCAAGAGCATCCACAGCCTTTTACCTTTATTTCTCAAACAACAGACGGTTCTGGGACCACCTTGTACTCCATGCCACCATAACAAACCCCTCTAAGTCCCCTCGACCCAGATGAAAGCTAGCAAAGATACACACACCATCAAAAGAAGAGGCCGTACAATTTTTCAGCTTGTTACAAATAGCCAAACTATCCCATATAGCCCTAATCCCCCAACAATCCCAAAAAGCATGCCCAACCAATTCAGACACTTCACCACAACGACAACAAGTAGGAGAGCAACTCACACCCCATTGCGGGAGATTAGCAGAACACGGTAAGGCTCCATGGAATGCCTGCCGCACAAAAATCTTCAACTTGTTCGGAACATTGTGCTTCCATAACTGAGACCACCATTGAGCATCTCTTCCCACCCCCGACGGGCTTCGATGAACACTCGTCTCCATCCCCATTTAATACCCCGATTTAACTGAAGAACACCCTTTATCATCAAAATGCCAAACCAGGCAATCCTCCAACCCCTCCATTCCCGTCCAACCAGAATAGAGAAGACCTGTTCCACATCAATTGGGAGAAAATATTGATCAAGTCGTCCACGGTCCCATCTACCATGACAAATGAAATCAGTGACCTTGGAATTCCGAATCAGCTTTGTAGGTGTTGTGACAAGTCTAAAAAGACCCCAGCCTTCAGAGCCAAGGATCATTAAAGATAGAAATCTAGCTACTGTCACCTACCCACCACTGAAGCCCTCTCCACAATAGTTCTCAACCCACATTATACTACGCCATGTGTTGGATGGATTAGCACAAAGCCTAGTTTTCAAGGAAGTAGAAGGAAAGTATATCGCCTTTAACACCTTAGTAGCTAAAGAATTCGTGTAATGAATGAGAAGCCAACCCTGCTTGGCCAACAAAGCTTGATTAAACATACCAATATCCTAAAACCTTAACCCACCATTTTTCTTAGGTTTACACATTTTCTCCAATCGCATCCGATGAATCTTCTTGTTTTCTTCCGACGCGCCCCACCAAAACCTTGCAGAGAGAGCTTGTAAGTCATAACAAAGACCGAGCAGGAGCTTCAAAACTCTCTTAAGGTACGTAGCCCTGGCTTAGGCGACTAATTTGATAAGGTTTTCCTTGCCTCCTATAGAAAAAAAAAAACCCTGTCGACACCTCTAGAGCTTCTTTGTAACCCTCTCCTTAATCCCATTAAACATAGACCATTTGTTCCGACCAATAGAAGAAGGAAGACTGAGGTACTTATCATGACAAATTGAGTTCTCAACCAACCCTAGTACTCTTTGCAACATCAACATTTGGGCTAAAAGGAATCATAAATTTAGAAAAATTCATCACCTAACCCGAGGCTTTCTCATACCAATACAAAATCTGCTTGATAGTAGCACAATCTTGCACTAATGCCCGACCGAACATAATAAAATCATCGGCGAATAGAAGATAACTTATCCAATGTGCCTGTCTGGCAAAAGAAATCCCTTTTAACATTCCTTCACCCTCCACATTCTTTAGAAGAGCCAAAAAACCCTCCACACAAAGCAGAAAAAGGTATGGCTAAATAGGGATTGGGCACCACTTTCCCCACCACCCCTCCATTAATAATGAAGGAAAAGTGAGCTCTTATCATACAATCCATCAAAATCTGAATAAAACAGCAGCCAAAACCCAATCGACACATCATAGCCTCTAAGAACACCCACCACCCTGTCATAAGCTTTACTCATGTCTAGCTTAAATCCCATGAGTCCACCTTTGCCACCCGACTTCCGACGAATGGTATGTAGCACCTCAAAAGCCACAAGCACAGTATCTGTAATCAAACTTCCTGAAACAGAAGCATTCTGCTCAACAGAAATGATACAAGGTAAAACACTCTTAAAACGATTAACAAGAACCTTAGCAATTATCTTATATGAGATATTACATAAACTGATCGGCATGTAATCTGTAATCTTTCAAGAATCATTAACTTTTAGAAAAAGGACAATGTGCCCTTCGTTAAGCTCCCACACCGATTAAGAACCATTCAAAATGCTAAGAACCACCCCGGCCAAGTCCGATCCCACCACATTCCAATTCTTTTGAAAAAAACGCAGCATGGAAACCGTCAGGACCTGGGGCTTTATTCGGCCCCATACTAAAGAGCGCCACCTTCACTTCTGCTATGGTAAAAGGAGCATCTAATCGTTCCCTTACCCCATTAGAAACTTGTGGCTCCACCAAGTCAACCACCCTATCAATGTCACCTTAAGGCAATGAACTACCGGAGAAAATAGAGCATAAATAGCGTTTGACTTTCATTACAATCTCCTACTCCTCTATAACCCAACGACCATGTGTTGAAAAAAACAGTGTGAGGTGCACAGCGGGAATTTTTTTAAAAAATTTAATATCAGAGTATTTTCTAAAACACAAGTTTGACATTCTATATGTATAAATTAAATAGATCTTACTAACCTTTGTATACAGAAGAACCTCCGCAACCTGTGAAGAGAAGTAACGTTCCAGAAGAGCCTCAACCAACTGGTCTTCTTTGCTATTCTCTATCCACAACTAGAGTGAGTGTGGGCTCACACGTACAGCTCTTACACCGGTGACTCTCCTTCCAACCAATCGAGAGAACCCAAAGCTAGTGTTCGTGATTTGTGAACAAAAGCTCTCAGGGAGTTTTCAGATGCTCACCAAAAGAGTATCACTCTTAATCTCTCAATTGATCTGAGTAACTCATGAGACTTACTCCCTTTTTATAGCGATTGGTCCTGGGGTCAATCCTTATCAGATTAGGTCTAAAAAACTCGAAACAGAATCAAGTTCGGATCAATATCTGATAAGATCAGCATAAAAACGCGTAATCTTATCTCTCGCTGATCGGCACGCCGAACAGGCCCCGATGTCAGGGCGAACATGTAGATCGGCAGGCCAAACTGCCGCGTAAATATTTCCGTGAATCCTTTATTTTCCACCCAAGATTCTATAGGATAAAGTCTCAGTTTTGATTCAAATAACCCAATAGAGAAGTTATCTGATCAATACAAACTTTATCAAGATAATCTCTAAGAAATAAATCAATTCATAATAATTCTACAAGTTTATCTTGATTTAATTTATCCAATTAAATCAACCGATAAACAGACAAGAATTATCTGATCCTAATAATTCAACAAGTTTATCTTAAATTAATTTTATTACAAAATTAATTCAACCAATAAACAGACATGAATTATTTGATTCTTTCAAATTTTAAACCAATCCGATAAATCCGACATAAGTCACCAATTATTGAAAAAGCACGCCGTATCGTTATAGGATTTTGTGAGCTAGCAAAGGGGACCAAAATGGACCTATAAAGTTCAAGCTCTCGATAATTATAAAACCCAATATCCCAGATATACATTTCACAATTATCAACTCCAACGCTACTCCACTAAAAGCTTGGAGCTGCACTCTCGAACTTTATAGAATTACGAAGCCCATATAGTTAAGTTTTCATGACATATCAAAGTGTATCGTATCCCCATATGATAATCCATAATCAGCTTAAGGATAAGTTCTGTCTTATCTTCTCGATTATTTTTATCTTACGTTCTATTATCTCACTATTAGAAAACTTACCATCCAAAGATAGTATACCATTCGGTTACACCTATATATATCCAAATGGTTGAGCGCTTCAGTTTTCCAATTATAGGATAATGCATAAAAGATGATATCATTACTCCTAAAGAGGAGCTATGGATTCCATATCTATGAATAACTAGTCTACGCTATCAAGAGTCATGCCTCCAGCGTACTGGCATGCATACCACTATTGAGATGTGAGAGTCACCCTTTGGTACATCAAAAGACACAAGTCGAGACAACGGGCCTACTATCCATCTCAGGATTAAGATACAATACAAATGATTGTCTAAAGTGAATCGATTTGCCAAGACAAAATTATTAGTCTAAATCAATTCACATTGTGTCCCGATCCAATACATCGCCACCTATGACAATGTGCCAATGTTTCTATTTACAGAGTCCAACTCCGATGGTCAAGACAAACCATCTCCCTTTAGGGATATAGACAACATAACAATCTTTGCATGAATAAAGCGCCTAACTTTATTCCCTCGATTGCGGATCATATGTTTTAGACCGTCACCTTAAGAATCGTGTCTTTCGCATAATCAGTCCATCATATGCCCAATTCTTAAAGGTTGAGACCGACAGTCTTAAACTACTATTTGTTTAACATACATTCAACAAATATGAATGTAAAGAGGACAAGATTTGGTATATATAAATGAATAAATTCTTTATTGATAAAAATGTCTCCAAAAACGTATTACATTTTTACTCCTTAGGGCATACATGTCTAACAATCTCCCACTTGCACTAAGTGAGTAAATACAGCAAATCTCGCATCCCCATAGCTTCTACATGTTTCTCGAAGACTCTCCCTGTAAGTGTCTTCATAAATGGATCAGCTAAATTGTCCTCTGATATGATCTTGCATACCGTGACATGCATGTCCTCAACGAAGTCCTTTATCACATGATACTTTCGATCAATATGTTTACTCTTCTTGTGAAATATTGGTTCCTTAGCATTAGCTACCGCCACACTGTGATCACAATACAGTGATATCACCTTATCCATATCAGGAACAACCTCAAGATCCCCAAGGAACTTACGGAGCCACACTGCTTCTTTCGAAGCATTACAAGCTACCACATACTCGACCTCCATCGTTGAATCCGAAGTGCAATCTTGCTTCGTACTTCTCCAACTGATGGTACTGCCGCCCAGAGTAAACACAAACCCCGAAGTCGATTTCGTAGAATCCAGACAGGATTGAAAATCAGAGTCAGTGTATCCTAGAGGAGTCAAGTCCTCACCCTAATACACAAGCATATACCCTCGAGTTTTTCTTAGATACTTGAAAATATGCTTTACCACAACCCAGTGGTTCGGTCCTGGATCTACCTGAAATCGACTTACAATCCCGACCGTATAGCTAATTTCTAGTCGTGTGTAAAGCATGGCATACATGAGACTACCCACTGCCGAAGCATAAGACACCTTCTTTATGTATTCTCTTTCTTCATAAGACTTTAGGGAGTCTTTCTTAGAAAGAGTAATTCCAGACCTAGATGGTTGCCCACCTTTCTTGGAATCCTACATTGCAAACCACCTGAGAATTTTATCTATGTAGCCAGCCTGTGACAAAGCTACCATTTTGTTCTTCCTATCCTAAAAGATCTGGATACCAAGAACAAAATTAGCCTCACCCAAGTCCTTCATGTCAAACTGCTTGGTCAACCATAATTTGATCGATGATAATGCCCCAACGTCATTGCCAATTAACAGAATGCCATATACATAGAGCAGTAGAAAAATCACCTTCCCATCCTTAATGTGTTTGTAAACACATGGTTCATCCACATTTTGTGAGAACCCATAGGTCTTGATCACCTGATCAAATCTTATGTTCCAAGAACGAGAAGCCTGCTTAAGTCCATATATTGACTTTAGCAGCTTACAAACCTTACCCTCTTGACCCGTGACCTTGAACCCGTATGACTGTTCTATATAAATGGACTCATCAAGATAGCCATTTAGAAAAGCCGTCTTGACATCCATCTGCCAAATCTCATAGTGGAGAGCGACAGCTATGAATAAGAGAATCTGGATGGACTTAAGCATGGCTACAGGTGAAAAGGTTTCCTCATAATCGATTCATTCCTTTTGCGTATAACCCTTAGTTACCAGTCTAGCCTTCAAGATTTCGACCTTTCCATCCACTCCTCTTTTCCTCTTGTAGATCCACTTACACCCTATGGGTTTTACCCTTTCGGGAAGATCCACAAGCTCCCAGACCTGATTAGTCTCCATAGACTTCATCTCTATGTTCATGGCCTCTGTCCAGAGTTTTGAATCAACATCCTCCATAGCTTCTGCGTAAGTATAAGGATCCCTGTCATGTTCATCCGGTTCAGCCAAGAAGACCTCCCTATTGAACATATACCTTTCAGGTTGACGCTCAATCCTCCCACTACGCCGAAGCCCCTGAGATTGTTGTTCAAGTTTGTTTGGTTTTTTACACTGATCGAAATGGTTTCATTTGGAACCTTTGGAGTGATCTGATCACTCCTTAACTCCTCAAGCACCACTTTGCTTCGAGGTTTAAAGTCATCCATGTAACTCTCCTCAACGAAAGTTGCATTAGCAGAAACCACGACTTTGTTTTCCTTTGAATTATAAAAATAACCCCCTTTAGTCCCTTTTGGATATCCTACAAACACGTAAACTTTCTAATGTACTTCCAACTTATTCGGATCCTTAAACAGGGCATGAGCCGGACATCCCCAAATGCGAATATGGTTTAAGGATGTCTTCCTTCTTGTTCACAACTCGTGAGGAGTTTTAGGGACCGATTTTGAAGGCATATTGTGTTGGAAACAAAGTGCGCAACGGAATTTTTAAAATTTTTCATCAGAGTATTTTCCAAAACACAAGTTTGACATGTTATATGTATAAATTAAACAGATCTTACTAACCTCAGTATGTCGAAGAACCTCCGCGACCTGTGTAGAGAAGTAACGTTCCAGAAGAGCCTCAACCAACTGGTCTTCTTTGCTATTCTCTATCCACAACCGGAGTGAGTGTGGGCTCACACGTACAGCTCTTCCATCGGTGACTCTCCTTCCAACCAATAGAGAGAACCCAAAGCTAGTGTTCGTGATTTGTGAACAAAAGCTCTCAGGGAGTTTTCAGATGCTCACTAGAAGAGTATCACTCTTAATCTCTCAAATTGATCTGAGTAAATCATTAGACTCACTCCCTTTTTATACCTATTGGTCCTTGGGGTCACTCCATATCAGATTAGGTCTCAAAAATCGAAACAGAATCAAGTTCGGATCAATATCTGATAAGATACGCGTGAAAAACGCGTAATCTTAGCTGTCGCGGTCGGCATGCCGAACTGTGAGATAGGCAGGCCGAACTGGCCAGTTCGGCAGGCCGAACTTTCTGATCGGCAGGCCGAACTGCCGAGAAAAAATCTCCGCGAATCTTTTATTTTCCACCCGAGATTCTAAAGGATAAAGTCTCAGTTTTGATTCAAATAGCCCAATAGAAAAGATATCTGATCAAAACAAACTTTATCAAGATAATCTCTAAGAAAATAAATCAATTCACAATAATTCTACAAGTTTATCTTGTTCTAATTGTCCAAAATTAAAACAACCGATAAACAGACAAGAATTATCCGAACGCCATAATTCAACAAGTTCATCTTGAACTAATTTCTTACATAATTAATTCAACCGATAAACAGACATGAATTATTTGATTCTTATAAATTTTAAACCAATCTGATAAATCCGACATAAGTCACCAATTATTGGAAAAGCACGCCGTGTCGTTACAGGATTTTGTGAGCTAGCAAAGGGGACCAAAATGGACCTATAAAGTTTAAGCTCATGATAATTATGAAACCCAATATCCCAGATATACATTTCACAATTATCAACTCCAACGCTACTCCACTAAAAGCTTGGAGCTGCACTCTCGAACTTTATAGAATTACGAAGCTCGTGTAGCTAAGTCTCCATGACATATCATAGTGTATCGCATCCCCATATGATCATCCATAATCGGCTTAAGGACAATTTCTGTCTTACCTTCCCGATTATTTTTATCTTACGTTCCATTGTCTCACCATTAGAAAACTCACCATCCAAAGATAGTATACCATTCGGTTACACCTATGTATCCAAATGGTTGAGCGCTCCAGTTTTCCAATTACAGGACAACGCATATAAGAGGATATCATTACTCCTAAAGAGGAGCTATGGATTCCATATCTATGAATAACAAGTCTACGCTACCAAGAGTCATGCCTCCAACGTACCGGAATGCATGCCACTGTAGAGATGTGGGAGTCACCCATTGGTACATCAAAAGACACAAGTCGAGACAACGGGCCCATTATTCATCTCAGGATTAAGATACAATACAAATGATTGTCTAAAGTGAATCGATTTGCCAAGACAGAATTATTAATCCAAATCAATTCACTTTATGTCCCGATCCAACACATCGTCACCTATGACAACGCGCCAATGTTTCTATTCACGGAGTCCAACTCCGATGGCCAAGACAAACCATCTCCCAAAAGGGATATAGACAACATAACAATCTTTACATGAATAAAGCGCCCAACTTTATTCCCTCGATTGCGGATCATATATTTTAGACCATCATCTTAAGAGTCGTGTCTACCGCATAATCATCCCATCATATGACCAACTCTTAAGGTTTAGACTGACAGTCTCAGACTACTGTTTGCTTATCATACATTCAACAAATATGAATGTAAAGAGGACAATATTTGGTATATATAAATGAATAAATTCTTTATTGATAAAAATGTCTCCAAAAACGTATTACATTTTTACTCCTTAGAGCATACATGTCTAACAATCTCCCACTTGCACTAAGTGAGTAAATACTGCAAATTTCGCATCCCCATAGCTTCCACATGCCTTTCGAAGACTCTCCCAGAAAGTGTCTTCGTAAATGGATCAGCTAAATTGTCCTCTGACGCGATCTTGCACACCGTGACATGCCCGCTCTCAACGAAGTCCTTTATCACATGATACTTCCGATCAATATGCTTACTCTTCTTGTGAAATCTTGGTTCCTTAGCATTAGCTACCGCCGCACTGTTATCACAGTACAGTGATACCGCTTTATCCATACCAGGAACTTCCTCAAGATCCCCAAGGAACTTGCGGAGCCACACTGCTTCTTTCGAAGCATCACTAGCCGCCACATACTCGGCCTCCATCGTTGAATCTGAAGTGCAATCTTGCTTTGCACTTCTCCAACTGATGGCACCGCCACCCAGAGTAAACACAAACCCCGATGTCGATTTCCTAGAATCCAGGCAAGATTGAAAATCCGAATCAGTGTATCCTAGAGGAGTTAAATCCTCACCCGAATACACAAGCATATACCCACGAGTCCTTCTCAGGTACTTGAAAATATGCTTTACCGCAACCCAATGGTTCGGTCCTGGATCCGCCTGAAATCGACTCACAATTCCGACCGCATAGCTAATATCCGGTCGAGTGCAAAGCATGGCATACATGAGACTACCCACTGCCGAAGCATAAGGCACCTTCTTCATGTATTCTCTTTCTTCATAAGACTTTGGAGAGTCTTTCTTAGAAAGAGTAATTCCAGACCTAGATGGTTGCCCACCTTTCTTGGAATCCTGCATTGCAAACCTCCTGAGAATTTTATCTATGTAGCTGGCCTGTGACAAAGCTATCATTTTGTTCTTCCTATCCCGAAAGATCTGGATACCGAGAACAAAATTAGCCTCACCCAAGTCCTTCATGTCAAACTGCTTGGTCAACCATAATTTGACCGATGACAACGCCCCAACGTCATTGCCAATTAGCAGAATGTCATCTACATAGAGTAGTAGAAAAACCACCTTCTCATTCTTAATGTGTTTGTAAACACATGGTTCATCCACATTTTGTGAGAACCCATAAGTCTTGATCACTTGATCAAATCTTATGTTCCAAGAACGAGAAGCCTGCTTAAGTCCATAAATTGACTTTAACAGCTTACAAACCTTACCCTCTTGACCCGTGACCTTGAACCCGTCTGGTTGTTCCATATAAATGGACTCATCAAGATAGCCATTCAGAAAAGCCGTCTTGACATCCATCTGCCAAATCTCGTAGTCGAGAGCGGCAGCTATGGACAAGAGAATCCGGATGGACTTAAGCATGGCTACAGGCGAAAAGGTTTCCTCATAATCGATTCCTTCCTTTTGCGTATAACCCTTAGCTACCAGTCTAGCCTTAAAGGTTTCGACCTTTCCATCCACTCCTCTTTTCCTCTTGTAGATCCACTTACTCCCTATGGGTTTTACCCCTTCGGGAAGATCCACAAGCTCCCAGACTCGATTAGTCTCCATAGACTTCATCTCAATGTTCATGGCCTCTGTCCAGAGTCTTGAATCAACATCCTCCATAGCTTCTGCGTAAGTATAAGGATCCCTGTCATGTTCATCCGGTTCAGCCAAAAAGACCTCCCCATTGAACATATACCTCTCAGGTTGACGCCCGATCCTCCCACTACGCCGAAGCCCCTGAGGTTGTTGTTCAGGTTTGTTTGGTTTTTCTACACCGATCGGAATGGTTTCGTTCGGAACCTCCGGAGTAAACGGATTACCCCGCAATTCCTCAAGCACCACTTTGCTTTGAGGTTTAAAGTCGTTCATGTAACTCTCCTCAGGGAAAGTTGCATTAGTTGAAACCACGACTTTATTTTCCTTTGGGTTATAAAAATAACCCCCTTTAGTCCCTTTTGGATATCCTACAAACACGCAAACTTCTGAACGTGCTTCCAACTTATTCGGATCCTTAAACAGGACATGAGCTGGACATCCCCATATGCGAATATGGTTTAAGGATGTCTTCCGTCTTGTCCACAACTCGTGAGGAGTTTTAGGGACCGATTTTGAAGGCACATTGTTCAAAAGATAACATGCGGTTTGTAGTGCATATCCCCAAAAGGATAAAGGCAATGATGAATAACTCATCATGGACCGAATCATGTCCAACAAAGTCCTATTCCTTCTCTCTGCTACGCCATTCTATTGCGGAGTGCCCGGCGCAGTCAAATGGGATAAAATCCCATTCTCTAACAAGTGTCCCAAGAACTCATCAGAAAGGTATTCCCCACCTCGATCAGATCGAAGTGCCTTTATGGGTCTACCCAATTGCTTTTCCACTTCAGCCCGAAACTCCCTGAACTTATCATAAGTTTCGCTTTTGTGGTGCATTAGGTACACATACCCATATCTTGAGTAATCGTCAATAAAAGTAACGAAGTACTCATACCCTCCTCGTGCCCGGATGTTCATCGGTCCGCAAACATCACTATGCACAAGTTCTAGAACCCCTTCGGCCCTATTGCCCTTAGACCCGTATGGTCTTTTGGTCATTTTACCCTCCAAACAAGACTCACATTGAGGTATAGATTCCACCTTTAAGTGACTTAAAGGTCCATCCCTTACCAACCTTTGAATCCTATTTAGGTTAATATGGCCAAGGCGCAAATGCCAAAGATAAGTCTTATTAGAGTGAGAAGTTTTAAGTCTTTTTGAGTCATTATCATTTATCTCAGCATTAAGCAATAGGTCCATCTTAGGTTTGATAAAATATAGATTATTTTGCATCCATCCAGAACAGATAAAAGATTTGTTTTTACGAATCACCACTTTTTCATTAAAAGATACCACGTAGGAGTCTTTAAATAAAGAAGATACAGAAATTAAATTCCTTTTAAATTTAGGAACATAAAAACAATCTCGCAAAATTAAACTCCTATAATTATCAAAATAAAGATGGACATCTCCCACTGCTTCCGCTGAGACCAAGGATCCATCGCCCATCCGAAGCGTTAAGTCTTCACGAAGTAGACTTCTCGTTTCTTTGAATCCCTGCAGAGAAACACAAACATGATTAGTTGCACCAGAATCTATGACCCAAATGTCACTGGATTCCTCAACCAAACAAGTTTCTAAATATAGAAGATCACACCTACCTCCCTTGGAAAGGAAGTCCTTGCAATGCTTCTTTATATGCCCGATCTTACCACAAAAGAAGCACTTAAGCTTCTTTGGGTTCTTCTTTTTCTTCTTCTTGCTCTTGGTAGCAATAGGAATAGAAGACTTCCCACTTTTGGCCCGTTGCTTCTTTCCATTCCCAGAGTTAGGATTGGAACCAGAAGCAGCTACCATATTGGCCTCTCCACCAGCAGGAGACTCCCTGATCAGCAGTTCAAACTCTTGTAACTGTTTCATCAATTCTGTCAAGGTCATATCCCGTCTATTGCTTAGATTAAAAGTAGCTCTAAACGGAATAAATTCCTTAGACAGAGTCTCAAAGACCATAGTCATCTGAGTTTCAGCATCGATGTCGGCTCCATTGGTTTGAGCCTCAGCGAGGTAACCCATGACCAACATCATGTGCTCCTTTACAGATGTCCCCGGTCTCTGTCTACAGTTTAAGAGTTTCCGAAGCGCCCCTTGCCGCTTTGTTATGGCCTGGCCTCCAAACATGTCCTCAAGATTATCCAAGATCTGCTTCGTAGTCTCATAATCCTGATGTTGAGCCTGCAGCACGTTATTCATGCTTGCCATAACATAGCAGCGGGCCTGATCATTAGCATCTTTCCAGCGTTCGTACGCTTGGAATTGCTCATTACTTGAGTCTCCCGTAGGCTCGGGAGGACAAGGAGTTGTCAGAACATATTTCAGTTTCTCAAAGGAAAGGACGATGTCCAGGTTCCGTTTCCAATCATTATAGTTCTCACCGGTTAATTGGTTTTTGTCAAGTATCGATGATAAAGCGTTTTTAGACATTTTCAATCTACAATAAAGAATCATATACCAAACATAAGCAAACATATATAATAATTTAGTAAGATAACACAATCATGTAAAATCATACAAATGTGTTTATGTGTCAAAACCTTGAAAATATCACAACCTTACAACGATAATTCCCAACTCAGAATTCAACAAGCTCCTAGGGGAGTCATGCCAAATTCAATCAGGAACACGGATCCCCTCCTGATTAATATATGCCATCCAGGACCCGTATGATCCAGCATATACTAATAATCGTTTCTTTGGCCATTAATTTTATTAACAGAGCTCCTAGGGGAGGTTAATAATAAAATTAACGTGAGTGTATAACCACCGTTTTAATATTTTATCCATGATTTATAATCACCACCTAGGGGTGTGCAACCATAAATCATACTAAAATACCTTATCCTTTCAGAGATCCAATCTGGTACATGATAGAAATCCCTTCCTAGGGGTTGGGACCATCATGTTCTTCCTATGGACCAACGATGGAGGCCTTAGGTTCTCTCTTCGAAAACCTTCTCCCACTCAATCTTTTGAAGTCAAGGTTTTATTTTAAAATTATGCATGAACAAATTTAATATGAGCGGCACTCCCTATTCTATATGACATGTTATCAATATACATGGTAAATCATATTATAATGCAGACAAGCAAAGCAATCAAGCAAAGCTACAAGCATAATAATAATAACCGTAATATTATGGTTCCACCCTAGAGAATAGAAAAACTAAGATTACAAGAGAATAATCGAGACATTTATCGATTCTTCATCCTTGAATCCTCAAGCTATATCCTTCTTCATGTAATATCCATCTTCAAGTCCTCAATCCCGTATGAATCGAACACTTCATATTTCCGGTCATATCCAAATTTAATGTTTCTCAGAATCGTCCCAAAAATAAAATTAAAACTGCACTGGAAAAATCGCACCTTTTCTGGACACCTGGCTGCTCTCGGTCGGCAGGCCGATCTAGGTGATCGGCCTACCGATCATGGAGGTTCGGCCTGCCGAACATGAAGGTTCGGCCTGCCGGCAGAGCACTAAAATTTCTGCCCCACTGTCGGCCTGCCGGACCGTACGTCCGGCCTGCCGATCTGTGACCTTCGGCCTGCCGAACTGTGAGGTCCGGCATGCCGACCGAGCAGAAAACCCTCAATCCAGAAAATACAATTTTAATGCAATTCATCAATTTTATTTTTAACAATTCAAAAACATAAAATTAGAGACTCAGGAAATACCTGGAGGCGCCATCATCAATCTTTAAGTTCCGACTTCTCGTTCCGTCTTCTCCGAATAATTATTTAATTACAAAATTCTTACAAATTAAAAATTAAATAATAATTCCTAGACGGAGATGATAGTCCGCCATCTAATTACATGAAAAACCTAGATACACATTCTAACCTCTAAGGAACCATAACCGGTATTAATTAATTAATAAATAATTAAACAATAATTTAATCAACCATAATTAATTAATAAACATTCACCACATAATCCATGACAACATATATATTATATAGAAACCTAGAGTGCCATCTCTCTATAAAATTTAATTCAAGCATTGGAGAGATTAAGATCACAAAATTTATGCATATAACATGATCACAAACTTGCAAATTTATGTAAAAACCTGGCTCTGATACCAATTGTTGGAAACAAAGTGCGCAGCGGAATTTTTAAAATTTTTCATCAGAGTATTTTCCAAAACACAAGTTTGACATGTTATATGTATAAATTAAACAGATCTTACTAACCTCAGTATGTCGAAGAACCTCCGCGACCTGTGTAGAGAAGTAACGTTCCAGAAGAGCCTCAACCAACTGGTCTTCTTTGCTATTCTCTATCCACAACCGGAGTGAGTGTGGGCTCACACGTACAGCTCTTCCACCGGTGACTCTCCTTCCAACCAATAGAGAGAACCCAAAGCTAGTGTTCGTGATTTGTGAACAAAAGCTCTCAGGGAGTTTTCAGATGCTCACTAGAAGAGTATCACTCTTAATCTCTCAAATTGATCTGAGTAAATCATTAGACTCACTCCCTTTTTATACCTATTGGTCCTTGGGGTCACTCCATATCAGATTAGGTCTCAAAAATCGAAACAGAATCAAGTTCGGATCAATATCTGATAAGATACGCGTGAAAAACGCGTAATCTTAGCTGTCGCGGTCGGCATGCCGAACTGTGAGATAGGCAGGCCGAACTGGCCAGTTCGGCAGGCCGAACTTTCTGATCGGCAGGCCGAACTGCCGAGAAAAAATCTCCGCGAATCTTTTATTTTCCACCCGAGATTCTAAAGGATAAAGTCTCAGTTTTGATTCAAATAGCCCAATAGAAAAGATATCTGATCAAAACAAACTTTATCAAGATAATCTCTAAGAAAATAAATCAATTCACAATAATTCTACAAGTTTATCTTGTTCTAATTGTCCAAAATTAAAACAACCGATAAACAGACAAGAATTATCCGAACGCCATAATTCAACAAGTTCATCTTGAACTAATTTCTTACATAATTAATTCAACCGATAAACAGACATGAATTATTTGATTCTTATAAATTTTAAACTAATCTGATAAATCCGACATAAGTCACCAATTATTGGAAAAGCACGCCGTGTCGTTACAGGATTTTGTGAGCTAGCAAAGGGGACCAAAATGGACCTATAAAGTTTAAGCTCATGATAATTATGAAACCCAATATCCCAGATATACATTTCACAATTATCAACTCCAACGCTACTCCACTAAAAGCTTGGAGCTGCACTCTCGAACTTTATAGAATTACGAAGCTCGTGTAGCTAAGTCTCCATGACATATCATAGTGTATCGCATCCCCATATGATCATCCATAATCGGCTTAAGGACAATTTCTGTCTTACCTTCCCGATTATTTTTATCTTACGTTCCATTGTCTCACCATTAGAAAACTCACCATCCAAAGATAGTATACCATTCGGTTACACCTATGTATCCAAATGGTTGAGCGCTCCAGTTTTCCAATTACAAGACAACGCATATAAGAGGATATCATTACTCCTAAAGAGGAGCTATGGATTCCATATCTATGAATAACAAGTCTACGCTACCAAGAGTCATGCCTCCAACGTACCGGAATGCATGCCACTGTAGAGATGTGGGAGTCACCCATTGGTACATCAAAAGACACAAGTCGAGACAACGGGCCCATTATTCATCTCAGGATTAAGATACAATACAAATGATTGTCTAAAGTGAATCGATTTGCCAAGACAGAATTATTAATCCAAATCAATTCACTTTATGTCCCGATCCAACACATCGTCACCTATGACAACGCGCCAATGTTTCTATTCACGGAGTCCAACTCCGATGGCCAAGACAAACCATCTCCCAAAAGGGATATAGACAACATAACAATCTTTACATGAATAAAGCGTCCAACTTTATTCCCTCGATTGCGGATCATATATTTTAGACCATCATCTTAAGAGTCGTGTCTACCGCATAATCATCCCATCATATGCCCAACTCTTAAGGTTTAGACTGACAGTCTCAGACTACTGTTTGCTTATCATACATTCAACAAATATGAACGTAAAGAGGACAATATTTGGTATATATAAATGAATAAATTCTTTATTGATAAAAATGTCTCCAAAAACGTATTACATTTTTACTCCTTAGAGCATACATGTCTAACACATTGTTCAAAAGATAACATGCAGTTTGTAGTGCATATCCCCAAAAGGATAAAGGTAATGATGAATAACTCATCATGGACCTGACCATGTCCAACAAAGTCCTATTTCTTCTCTTCGCTACGCCATTCTGCTACGGATTGCCCGGCGCAGTCAAATGGGATAAAATCCCATTCACTAACAAGTGTCCCAAGAACTCATCAGAAAAGTATTCTCCTCCTCGATCAGATCGAAGTGCCTTTATGGGTCTACCCAATTGCTTTTCCACTTCAGCACGGAACTCCTTGAACTTGTCAAAAGTTTCGCTTTTATGGTGCATCCAGCACACATACCCATATCTTGAGTAATTGTCAATAAAAGTGACGAAGTACTCATACCCTCCTCATGCCCGGATGTTCATCGGTCCGCAAACATCACTATGCACAAGTTTTAGAACCCCTTCAGCCCTATTGCCTTTAGACCCGTCTAGTCTTTTGATCATTTTACCCTCCAAACAAGATTCACATTGGGGTATAGATTCCACCTTAAGTGACTTAAAGGTCCATCCCTTACCAACCTTTGAATCCTATTCAGGTTAATGTGACCAAGGCGCAAATGCCAAAGATAAGTCTTAGTAGAGTGAGAAGTTTTAAGTCTTTTAGAGTTATTGTCATTCATCTCAGCATTAAGCAATAAGTCCATCTTAGGTTTGATAAAATATAGATTATTTTGCATCCATCCAGAACAGATAAAAGATTTGTTTTTACGAATCACCACTTTTTCATTAAAAGATACCACGTAGGAGTTTTTAAATAAACAAGATACAGAAATTAAATTCCTTTTAAATTTAGGAACATAAAAACAATCTTACAAAAATAAATTCCTATAGCTATCAAAGTAAAGATGGACGTCTCCCACTGCTTCCGCTGAGACCAAGGATCCATCGCCCATCCAAAGCGTGAAGTCTTAACGTAGCAGACTTCTCGTTTCTTTGAATCCCTGCAGAGAAACACAAACATGATTAGTTGCAACAGAATCTATGACCCAAATGTCACTGGATTCCTCAACCAAACAAGTTTCTAAATACTGAAGATCACACCTACCTCCTTTGGAAAGGAAGTCCTTGCAATGCCTCTTAATATGCCCGACCTTTCCACAAAAGAAGCACTTAAGCTTCTTTGGGTTCTTCTTCTTCTTCCTCTTGCTCTTGGTGTTAGTAGGAACAGAAGACTTCCCATTCTTGGCCCATTGCTTCTTTCCATTCCCAGAGTTAGAATTGGAGCCAAAAGCAGCTACCATGTTGGCCTCACCACCCGTAGGAGACTCCCTGATCAGTAGTTCAAACTCATGTAACTGTTTCATTAGTTCTGTTAAGGTCATATCCCGTCTATTGCTTAAATTAAATATAGCTCTAAACAGAATAAATTCCTTAGATAAAGTCTCAAAGACCATAGTCATCTGAGTTTTGGCATCGATGTCAGCTCCATTGGTTTGAGCCTCAGCTAGGTAACCCATGACCAATATCATATGCTCCTTTATAGATGTCCCCGGTCTCTGTCTACAGTTTAAGAGTTTTCAAAGCACCCATTGCCGCTTTGTTATGGCCTGGCCTCCAAACATGTCCTCAAGATTATCCAAGATCTGCTTCGTAGTCTCATAATCTTGATGTTGAGCCTGCAGCATATTATTCATGCTGGCCATAACATAGCAACGGGCCTGATCATTGGCATCTTTCAGCGGTCATACGCTTGGAATTGCTCATTAGATGAGTCTCCTGTAGGCTCGGGAGGACAAGGGGTTGTCAGAACATATTTCAGTTTCTCAAAGGACAGGACGATATCCAGGTTCTGTTTCCAATCATTGTAATTCTCACTAGTTAACAGGTTTTTGTCAAGTATCGATGATAAAGCATTTTTAGACATTTTAAATCTACAATAAAGAATCATATACCAAACATAAGCAAACATATCATAATAATTTAGTAAGATAACACAATCATGTAAAATCATACAAATGTGTTTATGTGTCAAAACCTTGCAAATATCACAACCTTACAATGATAATTCCCAACTCATAATTCAACAAGCTCCTAGGGGAGTCATGCCAAATTCAATCAGGAACACGGATCCCCTCCTGATTAATATATGGCATCTAGGACCCGTATGATCCAGCATATATTAATAATCGTTTCTTTGGCCATTAATTTTATTAACAGAGCTCATAGGGGAGGTTAATAATAAAATTAACGTGAGTGTATAACCATCGTTTCAATATTTTATCCATGGTTTATAATCACCACCTAGGGGTGTGCAACCATAAATCATGCTAAAATACCTTATCCTCACAGAGATCCAATCTAGTACATAATAGAAATCTCTTCCTAGGGGTCGGGACTACCATGTTTTTCCTATGGACCAATGATGGAGGCCTTAGGTTCTCTCTTCGAAAACCTTATCCCACTCAATCCTTTGAAATTAAGGTTTTATTTTAAAATTATGCATGAACAATTTTTAATATGAGCAACACTTTCTATTCTATATGACATGTTATCAGTATACATGGCAAATCATATTATAATGCAGACAAGCAAAGCAATCAAGCAAAGCTACAAGCAAAATAATAATAACCGTAATATTATGGCTCCACCCTAGAGAATAGAAAACTAAGATTACAAGAGAATAATCGAGACATATATCGATTCTTCATCCTTGAATCCTCAAGTTGTATCCTTCTTCACATAATTTCCATCTTCAAGTCTTCAATCCCATATGAATCAAATACTTCATATTTCCAGTCATATTCAAATTTAATGTTTCTCATAGTTGTCTCAAAAAATAAAATTAAAACTACACCGTAAAAATTACACATTTTTTGAAAATTTTTTAGCTTTCGGTCGGCAGGCCGATCTGGGTGATCGGTCTGCCGGTCATGCTTCATCGGCCTGCCGACCCATGAAAGTTTGGCATGCCGAACTGAAAGTTCGGCCTGCCGGCAGAGCCAGCCTATTTCAACCCCACTGACGGCCTGCCGAACCACACGTCTAGCCTGCCGATCTGTGACCATTGGCCTACCGAACTAAAGGTTTAGCATGCCGATCGAGCAGAAATCTCCATTCCAAAAAATACAATTTTAATGTAATCTATCAATTTTATTTTTAACAATTCAAAAACATAAAATTAGAGACACATGAAATACTTGGGTACACCATCCTCCATCTTCTAGATCCGCTTTGCAGTTCTATCTTCTTCGAATAATTATTTAATTACAAAATTCTTACAAATTTAAAATTAAATAGCAATTCCTAGACGGAGATGATAGTCCATCATCTAATTACATGAAAAACCTAGATACATATTCTAACCTCTAAGGAACCATAACCGGTATAAATTAATTAATCAATAAATAGTTAAATAATAATTTAATCAACCATAATTAATTAATAAATATTCACCACATAATCCATGACAACATATAATTATATAGAAACCTAGAGTGCCAACTCTCTATAAAATTAAATTCAAGCATAGGAGAGATTAAGATCACAAATTTATACATAGAGTATGATCACAAACTTGTAAATTTATGTAGAAACTTTGGCTCTGATACCAATTGTTGAAAAAAACAATGTGAGGTGCGCAGCGGGAATTTTTTAAAAAAATTTAACATCAGAGTATTTTCTAAAACACAAGTTTGACATGCTATATGTATAAATTAAACAGATCTTACTAACCTTTTTATACTAAAGAACCTCCGCAACCTGTGAAGAGAAGTAACGTTCCAGAAGAGCCTCAACTAACTGGTCTTCTTTGCTATTCTCTATCCACAACCGGAGTGAGTATGGGCTCACATGTACAGCTCTTCCATCGGTGACTCTCCTTCCAACCAATCGAGAGAACGTAAAGCTAGTGTTCGTGATTTGTGAACAAAAGCTCTCAGAGAGTTTTCAGATGCTCACCAGAAGAGTATCACTCTTAATCTCTCAATTGATCTGAGTAACTCATAAGACTTACTCCCTTTTTATAGCGATTGGTCCTGGGGTCAATCATTATCAGATTAGGTCTCAAAAACTCGAAACAGAATCAAGTTCGGATCAATATTTGATAAGATCAGCGTAAAAATGCGTAATCTTATCACTCGTTGATCGGCAGGCTGAACACCCTGATCGGCATGCCGAACAGGCCCCATTGTCAGGCCGAACACGTAGATCGGCAGGCCGAACTGCCGCGTAAATATTTTCACGAATCTTTTATTTTCACCCGAGATTCTATAGGATAAAATCTTAGTTTTGATTCAAATAACCCAATAGAGAAGTTATCTGATCAAAACAAACTTTATCAAGATAATCTCTAAGAAATAAATCAATTCATAATAATTCTACAAGTTTATCTTGATTTAATTTATCCAATTAAATTAACCGATAAACAGACAAGAATTATCTGATCCTAATAATTCAACAAGTTTATCTTAAATTAATTTTATTACAAAATTAATTTAACCAATAAACAGACATGAATTATTTGATTCTTTCAAATTTTAAACCAATCCGATAAATTCGACATAAGTCACCAATTATTGAAAAAACACGCCGTATCGTTACAGGATTTTGTGAGCTAGTGAAGGGGACCAAAATGGACCTATAAAGTTCAAGCTCTCGATAATTATGAAACCTAATATCCCAGATATACATTTCACAATTATCAACTCCAACGCTACTCCACTAAAAGCTTGGAGCTGCACTCTCGAACTTTATAGAATTACGAAGCCCGTATAGCTAAGTTTCTATGACATATCAAAGTATATCGTATCCCCATATGATAATCCATAATCAGCTTAAGGACAAGTTTTGTCTTACCTTCCTGATTATTTTTACCTTACGTTTCATTATCTCATCATTAGAAAACTTACCATCCAAAGATAGTATATCATTCGGTTACACCTATGTATCCAAATGGTTGAGCGCTCCAGTATTCCAATTACAAGATAACGCATATAAGAGGATATCATTACTCCTAAAGAGGAGCTATGGATTCCATATCTATGAATAACAAGTCTACGCTATCAAGAGTTATGCCTCCAACGTACCTACATGCATACCACTATTGAGATGTGGGAGTCACCCTTTGGTACATCAAAAGACACAAGTCGAGACAACGGGCCCACTATCCATCTCAGGATTAAGATACAATACAAATGATTGTCTAAAGTGAATCGATTTACCAAGACAAAATTATTAATCCAAATCAATTCACTTTGTGTCCCGATCCAACACATCGTCACCTATGACAACGTGCCAATGTTTCTATTCACGAAGTCCAACTCCGGTGGTCAAGACAAACCATCTTCCTTTAGGGATATAGACAACATAACAATCTTTGCATGAATAAAGTGCCCAACTTTATTCCCTCGATTGCGGATCACATGTTTTAGACCGTCACCTTAAGAATGTGTCTTCCGCATAATCAGTCCATCATATGCCTAATTCTTAAAGGTTTAGACCGACAGTCTCAGACTACTATTTGCTTAACATACATTCAACAAATATGAACGTAAAGATGACAAGATTTGGTATATATAAATGAATAAATTCTTTATTGATAAAAATGTCTCCAAAAACGTATTACATTTTTACTCCTTAGGGCATACATATCTAACATCATGTCAATTTTCCAATCTCTTAAACCAACTACGTTTTCTGTGCTCCAAAGCTTTGGAATGGAAGAACTTAAGGTTTGTTTGGTAAATGGATTAGAATTAGTGATTTAATTTGAGTTAGTATGATTTGAATTAGGATTTGAGTTAGTAATTTGAATTGTTATCCAAATTGATGTTTGGATGTGCATTTAAGTTTTAATCTGAGTATGGAATAAAATTGAAATTTGTGTTTGGAGAGGTAGTGAAGAAAGTTTTTGATTTTTTAATAAATCTAATAAAATCTTAATGTTAATGATCTTAAAAAAATATGCAATATGGATCTTGATTTATTCTTTTCTTCATTAGGAACATAGTGAAAAAAAAATCATCTCAATTGGATAGCAAATGAAGAAGTTATCATTTTTTTCCTCAAATATAGGAGAGAGAATTTTAGTTTTTACTGTAGTAAAGATATCTGAGTATTAAAAGTTTAAGGAGATGAGAATTCTAAAAAGTTGAAGTTTTGATGCTCAAATGATTTGGATTTTGAGGGAAACAAACACGTATCTAAAATATTCTTGATACTCGAATTCAAATTTAAGTCTATTGAGTTCAAAAAATACGTAAAACAAACATATTCTTAGTATAATGGTCACCCGCCCTAAGCCACTCAAACCTAGATTGCTGCCTTTAGTAATATTCTTTTAGTGTCAACGCCATATTCAACTCATTTTCCTTACACCGGATCAATTGTTTAACCTCCTTTGAGAGAAACCGGATATTAAGCCCCGCCAAATCTTCTTGGATGGTCCAAACCCGCTTTGACAAATTACCGAACGAAGCCATGCTCCATTCTTTAAGATCATTCCCACACTTTTTCAGCACCCACATAAACCCACCGAAATTAAAGTCTCGGTCCATGCCGTGCCAAGAACCACCAAGCATACCTTTGAAAGCCTCACTAGACATCCAAATAGGATCGACCATAAACCTGCAATACTTCTTGGGCCTGCGACCAAAGCCAACATCATTGCTCAAGAGTGAAGGAGTAATCACACAATTATCTAAACCGAAAGAAATCTAAATGTCGAATCCTATAATCTAGAAACATAGCCTTCCACAAGTCATCATACACAAAACAATTTAGCCACTCCTGAATATTGTCCCCATCTTTTTGCTTACTATTCCAAGTCATTTCCGGTCCTAAAAGGCCAGCATCAACCAAACCATAATCCACAAGAGAATCCCCAAAGAGCTGCCTACTAGAATGAAGCCGATCCACCTTAACTACTTCTTGGAAAGATAAAGTATTCCATTTAAATAACCCCTACCAACCATGGCAAGGAAAACAAATCCCTCAGCCTTTTCAACAAAGTCGAAGTATGCACACGTTGACACCTCTCCAGATTTCCATAAATACTTGTGAACCTCCAGACCCCAATAGAATTCAGGAGAAAAAAAACAATCAACATGAAATCTAGAGAAGCTCTTAACATCCACCATCATCTCATCATTCCACATAAGAATTAGATCACCACTTATCCCAACGCTATCGACATGATGGCTAAGACCAACTCTTCCCTTAAAAGAATCCGCTAAACAACCACAAAGCCTAGTCTCCGAGAGGAAAACTAGACAAGGAGAAACACTGCGAAGAGCCATGTGTAGTTTATCCACCACATCGGGATCACCCAAGACTTGTGCGTTTCAACAAAAAAGATTCATTGGGCCTGGCAGGACTGCTCCACAGCCTCTGCCGACTTTGCCAAGTTTGTTAAATCTTGAAGGACAACCTTCTACTTCTTATTAACCTCATCCCAACTCCCCCCGCAACAATTTCTGTTTTAGTAACCCCTTTAACAACAACTGAAGAACCTTCCTCAAAATTAATACCCTCACTATTCTTGACTGACCTCTTTTTCCTCCCTTGCATGCTAGGAACACCTTCAACTGACCCCGCCTCAAATTGGAACGGCTAAGCCAAATTCTCATATAACGGAGCACCAAAGATTGAAGAGGAGGAAACAAAATGAACCCCCATGCTAGCCTTCAGCGACAGCAGCAAGCACCCTGACTTCTTTCCCGCACCGGACTCCAAATTCTCAATATTATGCATGGCCGTAACGTGGGAGGCAAGGGCGCAAGAAATTGTTTTTCCTCGGGTGCAAAGGAAGTCATGTGTTCAAAATTTGTACATTTTGACATTCACATGACTGATCACGTGACTCTTTGAAGATTCTGAGTTATCCCCATGTCATCAAAATTTTCTCTAGATGGAAAACATCCCAAAATCGACGTTCTTCCTACAACTAAGGGAAAAAAAAAATCACCCGCTAGTTTCGATTTTGAATTTGAAAGCGGAAGAGACTTACCCTTAACTAACGTCAATCCCGACAAACCCGCTGGCACCAAACTAAGATTCCGACCAGCACCATCCTCTGCCATCAGTGCCCTCCCAGTCAGCCCCTTTTTCCATTGACACAGAGACACCCACGCCATCACCCATTGGGAACGAACCACTTCCTTTCTTCAAGTTTCTACCATGCCCAGACACATTCCGAGCTGTACCCTGATGACCAGAACTCCTCTATAGTTTTGGTGCCCTCATCCACCCCCAAAAAGAAGAAGTGGCTAGTTCTCAACCCCAGAGATGCCGGAGACCATAAATTCACGAAAGCCATGGCCAAGTTTCTCACAACTGTAACAAAAGTCCCGCAACTTCTCGTTTTTCAGATCTGCCCGAATAAAAGAACTACCATCCCCAAGCCGACCGTCGTAATACGTTAGTAATGTCCAGACTCACCCAATTTCTGATGAACTGTCCCATAAACTGCCTATTGACAATTTTTTGCACAAAAAAATTCGTGCGGATAATTTGCAATAGCAGAAATCCTCCCCGCCGTCATGTCACCGATATCAACCGGTTTTAAGACCACCAAGGCCCTATCAAAATTCCATGGTTCCAACTCGAGAACACGGTCCATATCTTTAATATTGTCGAAGGAGAAGAGAAATATATCCTTAGCAACCTCTTTCGACTCCACTACATTGACCCTCCAAACATGAATAAGCATTGATTGAAAGGAACGCTTATTATATGGTCTCAAAGAGAGAAATCTTCCCAACAAACCACTTTCCATAGCCACACGACCCTCTTCCAACATAGCGTCATCAATCCCCGCAACATCTTCCTCTTCCGCCTTAATGGAAAAATTCCTCCACCATCCCAGAGCTTCTTCCATCAGAAAAGACTTACCAACCAGTATCACAAAGAACGCCAAATCAAAAACAAGAAGGAAAAGAGAAAAAACCATATACTGGGCTGGGCGGTCATCACCTCTCACAAGACCACCGAGTTTCAAACCCTATACAGGTTATGAAACCCTAAGGGAGACAATTTTGCGAAACTCTTGGCATGTACTTTAATTAAAAAGTTTTGATTCTAGCCTTTTGATTTTTTTCCTTGTTTTAATAAATTAGTATTTTAAAGCAAATAAAAACTCAAAAATACTCTTATATTTGGTTTTTTTTTTTCACAATTTTATTCCTCTCTTTCTCTCTTTGTGCAAGAGCCCACCATGGCTAAAGTTCTACCCCACCCAGGTCGTCGAATTCGACGTCCATGTGAATGCCGTTGATGTCGGAGTTACAATTTCAGTCTGCTGGTAGCATCAAGCTCAGTCTGAGAGTTCTTTCTCCTCCATTTTCCCCCCTCTCCTTTGTTTTTTTTGTACGCTCAGTCTGCTGGTAGCGTCGAATTCTACTTTCTTTCCGCCATGGCAAGGCCCCTTTGCCATTGATTGTACAACATAAACGATTTGAAGCACTATCAATGAGATGATCTGATGCGATGATCTAAAAACATAAATCTCACCCATACAAATGTCACCGCTGCACTCTGGAACATTATCGATTGATGTAATGAAATTGGAGATGTCGAAGTTGCACTAACGACGAAGAGAACAAACGATCACAAGGATCAACATGAAAGAGAAAAGGGAAGAAAAAAAAATCTCTTTTTTTTTTTGTTTGGTAGTTTTTTTTTACTGGGTTGTTTTTTACGGTGTCCTTGATGGTGTTGGTAATTTTGCGTATTTACCTGTCAGTGACAATACCGACGTCCTTCTTGTAAATCTGTTTTTCTAGCTAAATACACGTATTTACATGTAAACATAGTGTTCGGCCATGAGATGTCATCGTAGATATTCCACTAAATCCATATAAATACGATATTTACTAGCCAATGACATTGCTAGCATCTTTCCAATAAATTTGCCTTTCCAGTAATACAGGTATTTACATATAAATACAATATTTACTAGCCGATGATATCGTTGGAGTCATTTCGGTATATCTCTATGAATATCTATATTTATTGGTAAATACATGATTCACCTATAAATATGGTATTTACCGACTAATGACATTGCTGAAGTACTCTTGTAAATCCGCATATATATGTGTGCTTGGTAAACATGGCATTCACCGTCAATGTCGGCTATGTTCGGCGACCGACACCTGTAACATTGTTGAAAAATATGTATTCACCGATAAATACGGTATTTACCATCCACGCGACTTTGTCAATGTTGGTAATTTCTAGCGATGTTATCTGTAAATATACGCATTCATATGGTATTTACCAGCCAACAATTCAAGCACCAGTGTCCACGAGGGAAAAAAGGGAACTAAAAAAGATATTTTAAATATTTTAATATTATCATAAATTTAATTTTCATAATATACTATTTTCTATGCATTTTAAAAACGTATGCCATAATTTACTAATTTAAAAAATTAGGTATTTGGGCGGTAAGAAAAAAAGTGCGTCGTGCCAAATAACACTCCTCTTTCTTTTGAACTTCCAATATGCTGCATGGAAAACATCGTACTGTGACTTTGCTTTTTACCCTTCAAGTCTATCCTTGTGTCCAAGACTGCAGCACAATATTTCGGAAGAATGTTTGGCACACGATTGCAAAAACGTGCTGCATTCTTAAACATTACAGAAGAGGTATTTGCCTAATGAGCCTCGTACACTGTTATTTAATAATAGGGCAAAGGATTAAAAATAAATAAATAAATACAACGCAAAGGCTTATTTTATATGACGTACCAATATGTGGCCTAACTCTCGTATTGAAATGTATTCAGCCATTTTCAATACCATGAGGGTTAACAACAATGGATTGTTTGTGTTATAGCTTGTAGTGTCCTGACCAGCTTATATCAATTTTATAACCAAGTTCTTCGACCAATCAAGAGGTCAAAATGGCAATATAAGATTAGGGCAAGTGATTTCAAACCAAAGTTTGAACCCAAAAACGTTGCATCAATTTAAATTTTGTGAAAGAAAACTCTATAACTTACTTTGAACTAAACCTTTTAATTCAAATAAAAATTCCCAAAAAAACTAAGGGGAGGACTTCTTCTTCAACATTACAAACCATATTAAATGGTGATTTTACTCACATATGTATACTATTACTTCACAAATATTTTTCGATGGAATAACTTTCTAATTATTTATATACACTGCAGTTAAATAAAATTAGTTATGTTTTAAACTACAGTTCTCAATACTTTTCTACATACAAATTTTTTGTTCAATTCACCATCTTTTTCGTATATTCAAACACCGATTCAAATTGCAGTTTAAATTATATATTTTAGATTTTTCAGTTCAAATCACTAAAAGATCAAATTAATACAGTTCAAACCAGTACACGAAAAGGGGGTAGGGTTCAACCAAAAAAGAGTTCCTTTGTTCTACCTAAGTTTTCATATATCAAAAGCACCGTGCACCTAAAGCCTAGATTTATTAGGCTATTTAAACCAATATCCAGAGAGTAAGGGCTCACAGAATTAATGACACGAAATACAACAGTCATTTGCACTGATCATTATTATAAATATAAACAAAGCAAAGGAATCTGCAAGCAACTTCTTCCTTTTGTATTTATATATATAACGAAGATAAATGCTTTGAGGAACATGATTACAGTTTACACATTTGCTTAAACTCTAAACTAACAATTTATTCAAAGGTTGCTAGCACAAGAAGTGAATTATTTGAACAATGTTTAGTTGTCAAGTAAAACATGTGAGCACAGGGACTATTTCAAATGTAAGAATAGCAGGTCTACATGACCATATATATATACATATAAACAAGCGCCTCTGCCATAGAACTAAACATGCAATAAAAAGAAAATTCAATCAATTATCAGAGGCATAATAGTAGAGCACTATCTTCGCCACCCACAAAGTAGAATATCCAGATTCCAAATAAAACTTAGCAGAGTTGTCCTACGATTCATGTAGTAGAGCACTATCTTATAAAGAAGTGTTGGTTTATATGTGCAGGAACAAAATGAGAGGACAGCCATCACAGAGAAACCCTCCTACGTACTCCACTAATTGAAGCAAGGAACAAAAACAAAGGTGATTAAAAATGGAAAAAAGCAGCGGGCATTGAATGAGAAAGAATGAAGTACAGCTTCGATTACTTGCATTTTATTAACTCGGCAGATGAAAGAGCATTGGTTAGAAACATGTATCGTTCAACAAGGCTTAAATCAGTCTAGCAATCTTCTTCTGATTGCGTCCATTGTTCAAGTAAAATGCAAACTGAATTACGAGATGGAATTGCTTTGCATATTCATTTCCAAATAAAAAAGCATTGACTAAGCTTTATACAACAGGCAATCAGCTATCACTCTTCCTAATTGTAATACGACTAGGTTTAACATGTCTTAATTAGCACATAAAAAATATATAGAAGAATTGGTTATCAGTTAAAAATCACACCTGCTCAGGCATTGTTGATAGATACTTATTCCTTGTTGCATGAATCTTTTTCAAGAGACTTCGCATCACATTTCTATTTTTAGGCATCAAACCTTTTTGGACCATATCCTTGAGAAGCTTGAGAGCAACATCAATTCTTTCAAAGTTTATGTAGCCATTGACCAAGGTGCAGTAGGAAATATCATTTGGCGAAACACCCATCAAATACATTCGTTCAAATATCTCTTGCGCCTTATCAACTTCACATCGCATACAATGCCCCTTAATTAATGTGCTGTAAGTAATTAAATTAGGCTCCATGCCAGGTAGTATCATTACCTCAACCAATTTTTGGGCTTTGTCCATCATACCATTCTCAGCGAAAGCATCCAAAAGCCCATTTAGAGTTATCAAATCAGGAAAAATTTTCCGACTTACCATGCCATCAAACATTCTCTTTGCTTCCTCCAGTTGACCTGTTTGAGCAAATCCAATAATTAAAGAGTTGTAGGTGACAACGTCAGGACCTAGATCCCTCCGAGTCATTAGACCAAACACCACAAGAGCTTCCTGCATTCTTTTCTCTTTAGAGAGAGCATCCACTAGAATGTTAAATGTTGTAACATTAGGTGGAACACCTTGATCCTTCAAGTTATTCAACAAGTTCGCGGCTTCCCTCCATTGTCCTGCATGACATAATCCATACATTAACGAGTTGTAGGTAATGATATCAGGCTTTAGACCTCGATCGGTCATTGTTTTCATGTGATCAAGTGCCTCTCTAACTCTTCCAATTTTGCATAGAGCATCCAAGATGGTATTAAACATAACAATATCAGGTGTGATTCCACGATGGATCATGTCTTCTAAGAATCGAGTTGCCTCTTCCCATCGATCATGCTTGCACAAAGAAGAAACTAGAGACGTAAACGTGAAAACATCAGGCTTTACGCCTTCTCTAGTCATTAATTTAAATAGTGAAAACGCTTCTTCAACCTTCCCTTTCTTGCAAAGAGAATCAATTAGGGCATTATAGGTAAATACATCAGGTGAGATTCCACGATCAATCATGTTGGTTAGTTTTGTATTCGCTTCTTCCAAATGACCAAATTTGCATAAGCCATGAATCAAAGTATTATAGCAAATGATATTGGGTCCAACACCACGGTTGCTCATCTCTTGAAACAAGCTCAACGCCTCCTCTATGCAACCTTCTTTACAAAGACCATCAATGATTGGGTTGAAGTAGTTTATGATAGGTTTAATCCTTTCATTCTCATACAATTTCCTAAGCAACTTGAGTGCCTTCCGAGTTTCTCCAGACTTACAAAGACCATTAATGATAGTAGCATAAGTAATTTCATCACATAAGTGTTCGTCCTCTACAATTTTCAGAAACAACTCCATCGCGGAAACCATCGAATCTTCCTTACAAAGCCCATGAAGCAGAGTGTTTAGAGTCCACGCATCCGGTTGAAGGCCACTTTTAACCATAGTTGTCAAAACCGAGAAACCTAATTTCACATTCTTCAAACAACAAAAGCATTTAATAACAATGTTCAGCGTACAGACTTCGCCTCGTAAATTATGACAACCCATAATCTCTCTATACATAGTAACGACAGTGGAAAAGTGGTTCATTTTGGAGAGTGCCACAAACAATTGATTGAAAGTCAAAATAGAGGCCCTGGGTCGCATTTTAATCAGGGAATCGAAGAAACCCAAAGCTTCAGTTAGTGTTAGGTTTCCGGATTTACATCGTATTTGGACCAATGTCTCCAAACGGGGAAAAGAATCATAATCGCTACAAACAGAAGCATAAGACTGAAATTGAGATGATCTGAAAATCCCAAAGAGACAAGAGAGAGAAGAATTACCGGGAGCTCTTGGGGACAACATCAGGATTTTGATTTCGATCCGTTTAGGATAGAATTAGAATCTACGCAGAAACTTCTTCCTTGGGGTTGAAGACTTGAAAATCAATTGGGGAGGGCGGATTTTCTCCCTTCCCTCGCTCAGAGCTCTGAGGTGTCCCCTTCTATTGTCGTTTCTTCCCTTTTAGGTGTGTTTGGGAAGTAAGCCAGTTAGGACTCGAACACTAGTTCTTTTTACTTTTTTTTTTTTTCCTTTTCTTCAATAATTTTATATTATTTTCTTTTTATTCCTTCTCAATTATTCCCCAAATATATGCTGTTCAGGTGTCTCTTTTTTCTTTTTTTTTTTGGGAATTGAGGAAATTCTTCTCTTTTTTTTTTGTTTTTTGCGAGTATGCTTTGCACGTTGCCTTCCAGAACCAGAAAGGTTGCTCATCAAAACTAATATATAAACGGCACGTCGTTCACAAAAATAAAGGCAACAAAAGCTTTTCTTTTCTTTTCTTTTTCTTTTTTTTTTTTGGGAATTGAGGAAATTCTTTTTTTTTTTTTTTACTAGAATGCTTTGCTCGTTCCCTTCCAGAACCAGAAAGGTTGCTCATCAAAACTAAAATATAAACGGCACGTCGTTCACAAAAATAAAGGCCACAAAAGCTTTTCTTTTCATTTCTTTTTTTTTTTTTTTTGGAGATGACACAGCAGCAAACGCATTATGCTAGTCCATTTGTTGGGTTTTTTTTTTTTTTTTTTTTTTTTTTTTTTTTTTTTTTTTTTAACTTGGGATTCTCCTTTTGTTTTTCCCCCTTAAGAATAGAAATTTACGGAATTTTTATGTTGCTACTTCATATTGAATTTTCTATGTTTGCATTGAGAAAATGACTGTCACGTCCTGAAGTACGGGTAGTAACGTGGTAGATTAATTAAGTTAATTAAAGTAGATTTTTGATTAAAAACACCAATTAAATAATTTAGGTTATTTTTAAAAAACGTGATAGTTTAAAACAATTATCGTTATTCTGAAATAGTTACTCAGAAAGTAAAATGTTAAAGACAGTCAAACATAAGATGAACCCCACCGGCCCCACATTAGTGCACACACATGATAGCGACAATAAAATATTACAATCGTAGTCTAATACGAGAGATACATATTTAAATAATACATGTCTTAATTTAAATAAAGCAACAACCTAAAACAGTATTCCTATGACTCACTTGTTGCCTAATTGCCTCCGTGTCGGTCTTAAACTGCAATCCACTTAGTGGTAAAGGGTTTTTAAAACAAATAAAGAAACGTGAGCAGAAAGCTCAGTAAGACTAAGTTTAGAAAGCATTAATTTGAATATAAAATGTCATATTTCGAAAAGTATCTAGAAAACAATATTTGATAAATAAATGAACAAATAATTCATTTAAATCGTTCTTACCAAAACGGTTCTTTGTTCGTTCAGAAAGAATCTTATTGTCTTTCTCAACAAACCATGAATATCACTACCGTTGTGGCCCAGCTGGGTTTCAAAACCTGCCCCCAAGGTCGCACTCTACATGACCCGATCTCTGGTTATAGCATCGTGCCCTTATGTGTATTTATCATTATTTAAATCCCATGTTACCGAATATTCTTAGTTACATTAATTATTTGACTCATTATGAACATTCATTCTTAAACAAGTAATGAAAATTACTAAGAAATTCATTTTCATCATTCCCTAAAAATCAACTTGAAAGAAATCATTTTGTGGCCAAAGGCCCCCTTTGAAAATATTTAAAACATTTTGTCATTTATTTAAAACATTTTGAAAGAATCTTTAAGGCCAAAACCATTTAAAAACCTGGTTACCAAAGACAGGGGTAGAAGTCCTACCTCGATATCTTACATCATAACTAAGCACCGCAGTTCCGACCTGCTATACATTAGCTCAACGGAACCACGAACGACCTTAAATGTAAACTCAGTTCATCAATATCTAGCTTAAGATATTCTATACTATTAAGCTATCTCATGGTGTCCTAATGTGCCATTTATGTCCGTAAAATCATACTATAAGGTTTAAATTCTCAATCTATGTTTAAAATAGAAGAAATGGGTGAAAAATAACCATTTTTCCTATGGCTTGTTGGCCTACCGAATTCCCTAGTCCAGCCTACCGAACTACACGGTTCGGCCTACGGGCCATGCAGGACCGGCCTACTGAACTTTCCTAGGTTCAACCTACAGATAATATGAATCTAGCATGCCGAACTCATGAGTCTGGCCTGTTGATATTCAAGGTCGGCTTGCCAAACTGGAAATATCTGGAGACCCGAGCCTTCTAGTCTCAGCCTCCTCGAGATCAAAATCTCAATTTAAACCTATTTTCTCAATTCTCAAGTGTGGGTAATGTTTATAAATGGCAGAAAAATATAATAGAATACATTTAAACAATTTTAAACAAGATTTACCAGGAAAATTTTGAAGAAAACCAAAAATGAGGAAAAAGGAAAAACTTGGTTTAATCCGTTTTTCATCAAATCAAACCTAGATTCTAGATGATTTGAGTCTTGCTAACTTAGATTAACGGTTTCCTAAGCTCACATAACTCGGATTACAACATTTTGAAGAAATTGAGAGTTTAGAGAAAAATTTTGAAATTTGAAAAAAAAGTTAAACTAACCTTGAAATTTGAGCTTGAATCCGAGTTTGTGGATGTGCAATCGCGTTCTTCAGCTTCCAATCTACTAAGAATCGAAGCTTGGATTAATTTTTTTTTGAAATAAAAAAAGAGAGAGAGAGAGACAGAGAGGTTGAGAGAGTGAGTGAGGGAATGAGCGGGAGAGGAAATAAATAGAGGAATGAGGGGTAGCTTTCTTCAAATAAAACCCTATCCTTATCACTTGATTTTCAAAGAAGGATATGTCAAGCATTTGACAAATTGTTTTGTTTCAAAAATTCAAATAAAAATTAAAATATTAAAGAGTGATTAAAAATAATTAAAAGTAATACTAATTTAGAAATATTACAAAATAGTTAAATTAAGTCTAAACTTACATTATGGCACATTAATTCACTATTTCTACACTAATTACACTGAATTAAAAATTAGGGTGTTATAGCTCTCCACCCCTAAAAGAAATTTCATCCTCAAAATTGGAATCTAACTCAAAAACAAAATAGTTACGGATACAACTTCCGCATAGTTGATTCTAATTCTCAGGTTGCCTCATTAGCCCTGTGGTGCTGCCACACCACTTTCACTAACAGAACTTCACGGCGTCGTAGTCTTACCACTTGTCAATCGATAATCTAAACCATCACTTCTTCATAGATTGCATCTTCCTAAATTTGCACATCATGAATCGAGACAATCTTGCATGGCTCTGGCGGACATTCCGAAGCATCGACACACACGAAATACAACATGAAGATGAGAGTTTGGGAGGAAGATCAAGGCGATAAGCAATCACTTCAACACGTTGAGAAATCTCGAATGATCCGACACACCTTAGTGCAAAATCCCCATTCACATCAAAATGCAAAACTCACCTATGCGGCAAAAACTTTAAGAAAACAGAATCCCCTACCTCGAGTTTTGGAGGTTGGCGTCTTCTATTCTCAAAAACTCTTCTGTCGACTCTGAGCAACTCTCAACCGATCACGAATCAAGGTAACCCCTTTATTGCTCTCACAGGTCTCTTTGGGTCCAATAATGATCTTGTCTTTTGGTCCAACCTGATTCACTGGCGGTCGATAGGATCGTCCATATGGTGCTTCAAATAGTGTCATCATGATGCCTGATGGTGCAACTAATCATGTTTGTATTTTTCTGCAGGGGTTCAAAGAAACGAGAAGTCTGCTGCATGAAGACTTCACGCTTCGGATGGGCGATGGATCCTTGGTCTCAACGGAAGTAGTGGGAGACGTCCATCTTTATTTTGATAATTATAGGAATTTATTTTTCCAAGATTGCTTTTATGTTCCTAAATTTAAAAGGAATTTAATTTCTGTAGCTTGTTTATTTAAAGACTCCTACTTGGTTTCTTTTAATGATAGAGTGGTAATTCGTAAAAACAATCTTTTATCTGTTCTGGATGGATGCAAAATAATCTATATTTTATCAAACCTAAGATGGACTTATTGCTTAATGCTGAGATGAATGATAATAACTCTAAAAGACTTAAAACTTCTCACTCTAATAAGACTTATCTTTGGCATTTGAACCTTAGTCATATAAACCTGAATAGGATTCAAAGGTTGGTAAGGGATGGACCTTTAAGTCACTTAAAGGTGAAATCTATACCTCAATATAAATCTTGTTTGGAGGGTAAAACGACCAAAAGACCATTCGGGTCTAAGGGCAATAGGACCGAAGGGGTTCTAGAACTTGTGCATAGTGATGTTTGCGGACCCATAAACATCCGGGCACGAGGAGGGTATGAGTACTTTGTCACTTTTATTAACGATTACTCAAGATATGGGTATGTGTACCTAATGCACTACAAAAGCAAAACTTTTGACAAGTTCAGGGAGTTTCGGGCTGAAGTGGAAAAGCAATTGGGTAGACCCATAAAGAAACTTCGATCAGATCAAGGTAGGGAATACCTTTCTGATGAGTTCTTAGAACACTTATTAGAGAATGAGATTTTGTCCCATTTGACTGCGCCAGGCACTCCGCAACAGAATGACGTAGCGGAGAGAAGAAATAAGACTTTGTTGGACATGATTAGGTCCATGATGAGTTATTCATCATTGTTTTTATCCTTTTGGGGATATGCACTACAAACCGCATGTTATCTTTTGAACAATGTGCTTTCAAAATCGGTCCCTAAAACTCCTCACGAGTTGTGGACAAGTAGGAAGACATCCTTAAACCATATTCGCATATGGGGATGTCTGGCTCATGTCCTGTTTAAGGATCTGAATAAGTTGGAAGCACGTTCGAAAGTTTGCGTGTTTGTAGGATATCCAAAAGGGACTAAAGGGGGCTATTTTTATAACCCAAAGGAAAATAAAGTCGTAGTTTCAACTAATGCAACTTTCCTTGAGGAGAGTTACATGAACGACTTTAAACCTCGAAGCAAAGTGGTGCTTGAGGAGTTAAGGAGTGATCCGTTCACTCCAAAGGTTCCGAATGAAACCGTTCCAATCAGTGTAGAAAAACCAAATAAACCTGAACAACAACCTCTGGGGCTTCGGCGTAGTGGGAGGATTGGGCATCAACCAAAGAGGTATATGTTCAATGGGGAGGTCTTCTTGGCTGAACCTGATGAACATGACAGGGATCCTTATACTTACACAGAAGCTATGGAAGATGTTGATTCAAAACTCTGGACAGACGCCATGAACATAGAAATGAAGTCTATGGAGACTAATTGTCACAACCCGCCTTTTCGAGTTGTGATAAAACTCTTTCTTACTTACTTTAGGACAAAAATTTAGGAATTTTTTTTTTAAAAAAAAACGGGAATAAATAATTTACTTACATTAACTTTGATAATTCCCAAAATACTTTCACATACTTGTATTTACATAATTAATACTTTTACTGTCATAACATCTTTCTTTTAAACATTACTTTCAAAATACCTTAAAACACCATACAGCGGAAAACATACTGTGGCGGAAACCATACCCAGTCTGCATACATCATCCGTCCGCCAGCTCATCATTACGAATTATTCTGACCTTTTCGTCGGAATACCTACAGCATGAAAAACTTAATGAGCTAACGCCCAATAAGTCCCATAAATCCCACATGGATATTCATATGAATGCATGAATCAATTATGCTTTCTTATAAACTTTCTTTATCCTCATCGTTTCTTATCTTTACTAGGGCCCAAGTATTCGTACCATTGCACAATTTCATTTAGGTCTACGTAACACCGTGACCGTAACATATCCTTTAAACTCCCCTTGAGTTAGGAGCCGGTACGACACTTTTCTTAACTTTTGGTGATTCGTTTACCAATTCACTTATTATGGTTATCATACCATGCATGAAGTGATGATCACATGTTATACATAACATAAATGCTCTTGTACAACACTGGTACACATTATTATACACACTGGTACGTAATATAATGTACTCACAGGTACTTAACATAAAATATTCACACTGGTACACATTAATATATGCACAGGTATATATAGCATAATGTACTCACAGGTACTTAACATAAAATGCACACACAGATACATACTTTATACATACTCAAGTATTTATCATTGTACACACAGGTACGAAATCATGATACACATGCTCATTTTCATTATTGTACACACAGGTACATAACATATTATACACACAGGTACGAAGTCATGGTACACATGCTCATTTTCATTATTGTACACACAGGTACATAACATCTTGTACACACTTGTACACATTAATATGTTCATAATTATTCATACATGACTATACCCCTAGGTATTCATATCATGGCAAACATATAAGTTTACACTTAATTATGTGCACATGTATACATATACATACATTTCTTTCTAAACCTACATTTCATATTGTAGGTGGGAAGGGTACTTACTTGATGCGAATGTTGGGTAACTTAACCTCGATATCCCTTCTCCTAAACTCCTAGGATCCTGTTGGCCAATTACAAAGTCATTAGCCAAATTCTACTATGTTTCAATACGAAACATCTGTTAGTTAATAAATTGAGTTGTATTACTATATACAACTCTAAAAACCACTGGTTTTTCTTATTTCTATCTAACTTTACCCTATCGTTTCTAATGAAGGGCGGGAACCCTTTCTAGTCATTTTCTTATTCCATTGGAAATATTTCAAAACGGTTCGGGTTATTTGGACAAAAATAACGATTTTGCCCTTCGTGGGTCCACTAACCTACCCAAGCTCGATTTCGTTATTCTTACGAAAATAACCATATACTAATTTCAAAATAATACCCTAGTGGGTCAAATCTTTTTATTTCTCAATTATGCCATATTTTCATAAAACTTTGCGGTTTAGTCTCTAAACTGAAAATTTTGACAATTTTACCCCCGGGACTAAAATTTACTTCTTTGCATCAAAATTTCCTATTTTTCTCAAGGATCATTTTTACTTAAGGTACCATACCTTAAATTATTTTGAAAAATAACATTTTTGCCATTTAACACTTTTTTCACTTTTAACAAACTCTTGAAAAATCAAAAACTCACAAACGATTGAGTTTTTGAACAAACTGTTTGCTTGGCCTAACAGTTTCATTGAGATCTACAACTTTCATGTTCTAACTTTTCCCAAAATCTCACTATACAGGGACGTTTTTGACTATTTTTCAAATCTGCCGAGAAGGAACTTTTTCTTTTAATTTAGTCCCTATGACATTTTTACAAAAATCCGTTTAAAATTGTAATTCTACCCCTGCAGAAACCATTCTATGCCTTAATCAAAAGATTCTCATACTCAAACATCACTTTTGCAAAGTCTAACATCAAAATTACAAAAATAACACTTTTTGCAAAAATTGTTATTTTGCACTATAAACCAAAGTTTCACAACTCAAACTTGCCAATCATCACATATACATGAAATTCCATCAAATACATGCTCAAAACCCCTCATGGGTTTGAAAGAATAAAATCAAAACAAAATTCAAAACTTTAAACTTTAAAACTTACCCAAATAACTCTTTTTTTGATTTCTAACCTTCAAAGGCTTCTTGAACTTCTTCTTGGACTTCCTTGTCATGCAAAAATACCATGGATTAATTTTTGTCCTTTACCCATGAAAAATCCCTTGAAAACTCATGAAAAAGTTTAGGAATTTACCTTAAAACTTGTGGGAAATCCTTGTACTTGCTTGTAAAACTTGTTTGGGGATATTTTTGCAAAGTTTGGGGGCTGAGAAATTTTTTTAGAACACTTGGACATGGCTGCCGGATCTTGGAAGGAAAGGAAAGAAATGAATTTTTGTGATAAACTTGCCATAAATGCATCCTTATCACATTTGGTGACTCATTGTAACCCATGAATATACCACTAGGTATCACAAGGTGATTGGGCTACTTTTCTTGACATGTGGCCCAATAGAAAATCAAGGAGTGTCCACTTTGTGGAGTTAAAAATTTATACTGTGTAATTTTTCACCACACAGTATTTTTCCTATACTGCCGTGGTCAATTCAGTGTACTTTCTATCCTTAGACTGTATAAAAATATTTAACTTACTTTTCGTTTACTTTTGGAGGCCAATCATAACATTTTTCGTATCTGCGTTTTCATTTAGCAGTATTCTCATACTGCTCTGGCCTCCTTTCTACCCCCGGTTAGGGTTAGGACAACCTCTATGTCCTATTTACATTCTAATCATTCATTCATTTATATCACAATTTCACAATTAATTATGACATGAAATTCATTTTATGGATATTATGCACAATCTCTAAGTCATCAAACTCATAAAATTTATATTTTATAATATCCACCATTGCATTACATATGCCATAAAATTTGCAATCAATGCCGCTCATTCATATTTTATTGTAATTTTCACAAAAATTACAATTTTTACAAAATTTCACATTTTTAAGAATAAATCATTAATTAAACCTAATTAAATATTAGGTTTTATTGATGACGTTTCCTCAGTCATTACACTAATCAGGTCTAGGAGCTTGTGGATCTCCCGAAGGGGTAAAACCCATAAGGTGTAAGTGGATCTACAAAAGGAAAAGAGGAGTGGATGGAAAGGTCGAAACCGTTAAGGCTAGACTGGTAGCTAAGGGCTATACGCAAAGGAAGGAATCGATTATGAGGAAACCTTTTCGCCTGTAGCCATGCTTAAGTCCATCTGGATTCTCTTGTCCATAGTTGTCGCTCTCGACCACGAGATTTGACAGATGGATGTCAAGACGGCTTTTCTGAATGGCTATCTTGATGAGTCCATTTATATGAAACAACCAGATGGGTTCAAGGTCACGGGTCAAGAGGGTAAGGTTTGTAAGCTGCTGAAGTCAATTTATGGACTTAAGTAGGCTTCTCGTTCTTGGAACATAAGATTTGATCAGGTGATCAAGACTTATGGGTTCTCACAAAATGTGGATGAACCATGTGTTTACAAACACATTAAGGATGGGAAGGTGGTTTTTCTACTGCTCTATGTAGATGACATTCTGCTAATTGACAATGACGTTGGGGCATTGTCATCGGTCAAATTATAGTTGACTAAGCAATTTGACATGAAGGAGTTGGGTGAGGCTAATTTCGTTCTCGATATCCAGATCTTTCGGGATAGGAAGAACAAAATGATAGCTTTGTCTCAGGCCGGCAACATAGATAAAATTCTCAAGAGGTTTGTAATACAGGATTCCAAGAAAGGCGGGCAACTATCTAAGTCTAGAATTACTCTTTCTAAGATAGACTCTCCAAAGTCTTATGAAGAAAGAGAATACATGAAGAAGGTGCCTTATGCTTTGGCAGTGGGTAGTCTCATGTATGCCATGCTTTGCACACGCTCGGATATTAGCTATGCGGTTGGGATTGTAAGTCAATTTTAGGCGGATCCAGGACCGAACCATTGGGTTACGGTAAAGCATATTTTCAAGTACCTGAGAAGGACTCGAGAGTATATGCTTGTATATTCGGATGAGGACCTGACTCCTCTAGGATATACTGATTTAGATTTTCAATCTTCTCTAGATTCTAGGAAATCAACTTCGGGTTTTCTGTTTACTCTGGGCGGCGGTGCCATTAGTTGGAGAAGTACTAAGCAAGATTGCACTTCGGATTCAATGATGGAGGCCGAGTATGTGGCAACTAGTGATGCTTTGAAAGAAGCAGTGTAGCTCCACAAGTTCCTTGGGGATCTTAAGGTTATTCCTGGTATGGAGAAGGCGGTATCACTATACTGTGATAACAGTGCAACGGTAGCTAATGCTAAGGAACTAAGATTTCACAAGAAGAGTAAGCATATTGATCGGAAGTATCATGTGATAAAGGACTTCGTTGAGGACGGACATGTCACGGTGTGCAAGATCACGTCAGAGGACAATTTAGCTGATCTATTTACGAAGACACTTACTGGGAGAGTCTTCGAGAGGCATGTGGAAGCTATGGGGATGCGAGATTTGTCATATTTACTTACTTAGTGCAAGTGGGGGATTGTTAGACATGTATGCCCTATGAAGTAAAAATGTAATAAGTTTTTGGAGATATTTTTTATTAATAAAGAATTTATTCATTATTTATATACCAAATCTTGTCCTCTTTACGTTCATATTTGTTGAATGTATGTTAAGCAAACAATAGTCTAAGACTGTAGGTCTAAACCTTAAGAATTGGGCATATGATGGACGGATTATGCGGAAGACACGATGGTCTAAATCATACGATCCTCAATCGAGAAAATAAAGTTGGGCGCTTTATTCATGCAAAGATTGTTATGTTGTCTATATCCCTTTAGGGAGATGGTTTGTCTTGACCACTAGAGATGCACTCCGTGAATAGAAACATTGGCACGTTGTCATAGGTGATGATGTGTTGGATCGAGACATAAAGTGAATTGATTTGGATTAATAATTTTGTCTCGGCAAATCGAATCACTTTAGATAATCATTTGTGTTGTAACTTAATCCTGAGATGAATAGTGGGCCCGTTGTCTTGACTTGTGTCTTTTGATGTACCAAAGGGTGACACACACATCTTAATAGTGGTATGCATGCCGGTACGTTGGAGGCATGACTCTTGATGGCGTAGACTTGTTATTCATAGATATGGAATCCATAGCTCCTCTTTAGGAGTAATGATATCCTCTTATATGCATTATCATGTAATTGAAAAACTAGAGCATTCAACCATTTGGATACATAGGTGTAACCGAATGGTATACTGTCTTTGGATGGTTAGTTTTCTAATGGTGAGATAATGGAATGTAAGATAAAAATAATCGAGAAGGTAAGACAGAACTTGTCCTTAAGCCGATTATGGACTATCATTTGGGGATATGATATACTATGATATGTCATAGAGACTTAGCTATACGAGCTTCGTAATTCTATATAGTTTAAGAGTGCAGCTCCAAGCTTTTAGTGGAGTAGCGTTGGAGTTGATAATTATAAAATGTATATCTGGGATATTGGGTTTCATAATTATCGGGAGCTTGAACTATATAGGTCTATTTGGTCTCCTTTGCTAGCTCATAACATCCTGTAACAATACGGCGTGCTTTTCTAATAATTGGTGAGTTATGTCGGATTTATCAGATTGGTTAAAATTTGGAAGAATTAAATAATTCATGTCTGTTTATCGGTTGAATTAATTTTGTAATAAATTAATTCAAGATAAACAATTGAAATTATTGGGATCGGATAATTCTTGTCTGTTTATTGGTTGATTTAATTTTAGATAAATTAGATCAGGATAAACTTGTAGAATTATTGGAAATTGATTTATTTTCTTAGAGATTATCTAGATAAAATTGTTTTGATCAGATAACTTATCTATTGGGTTATTTGAATTAAAACTGAGACTTTATCCTATAGAATCTCGGGTAGAAAATAAAAGATTCGTGAAATTTTTTATTCGACAGTTCGGCCTACTGATGGATGTATTCAGCCTGCCGATCAAGTGGTTTGGCCTACCGATCAGCGAAGGATAAGATCATGTGTTTCTACACGGATCTTATCATATATTGATCTGAATTTGATTCTGATCCAAATTTTGAAACATAATCTGATGAGGACTAACCCCAGGACCAACCTCTATAAATAAGGAGTGATTCTCATAGGTTACTTAGATCAATTGAGAGATTAAGAGTGAAACTCTGCTAAGTGAGAATCTGAAAAAATTGCCTGAGAGCTTTTGTTCACAAATCACTAACACTTGCTTTGGGTTCTCTCGATTGGTTGGAAGGAGAGTCACTGGTGGAAGAGCTGTACGTGTGAGCCCACACTCACTCCGGTCGTGGATAGAGAATAGCAAAGAAGACCAGTTGATTGAGGCTCTTTTGGAACGTTATTTCTCTTCAAATATTGCGCAGGTTCTTCGACACACAAAGGTTAGTAAGATCTGGTTAATTTATACATATAGGATGCCAAACTTGTGTTTTGGAAATTACTTTGATATAAAATTTTTAAAAATTTCACTGCGTACTCTTTTTCCAACATACCTTAACTGTCGCAATCCATAAGTTACAACTCGTCCAATCCGCATCAACACACATTCAAGTCCTCATCCTGCTGCATCAATGTAAACCTCATAAAACTTGTTAGTACTCAATATAGTCAACACAAAAACAGATGTTAACTGATTCCTCAACTCTTGGAAAGCGCATCCACATTCCTCATCCCATCCAAACCTGACACTTTTCCAGATCATTCGTGTCAATAGAGTCGCTATCTTTGAGGAATCCTTCACGAACTTCCTATAGTTCCCGACAAGTCCTAAAAAGCTACAAACCTCAGCCACGTCCTTGGGTCATTCTCATTGTATTATAGCCTCTACCTTAGATAGATCCACTGAGAAACCCTGCTTGGAGATGATATGCCCCAAAAACCTAACCTCTTTGGCATGCAGCTGGTGCTTTTTGGAACGTAAATCTGTCCTCGAAATATGTCGGTAATGTAACGACCCGCCTACGTGGCCGTTACTTAACTTGAACATAATCGTAATCTCAATATACTTTAACATAAAATACTAAAAATTACGAAATAAATATTTTTTTCCTTTCGAATACATTGCAAACGTTTACTTAATCTTTATAACTTTATGCATAACAAGTGAAAACATATTTTAAAAATAATTTGTATAACATTTGCAAACACATTGTAAGTCATAACTTTTATTCTAAAACTTATTACATAACAAATGCAACATAAAACTTATAACTTAAACTGTAAAACATTATGCATTAACAAATGCAAAACATACTTTAAACATAATTATTGAAAATACATTGCAAATTATGATTTAAACTTTAAAACCTTTTACATAACAAATGCAAACATTCTTTTAAATCAACTTGCTTAACAATTGCATACTTCACAATATTAATCTCTTAAAACATATAATAATAAAATATCTTTAAAACTTCTCTTTTAAACATAAATATAATTATTTAAGAATTACTTCCTTTAAAACATTCCTTAAAACATACTTAAAAACTGTGACGACTATTGTCGCATTTCAAGTTGATACCTCACTTAAAAACTGTGACGACTATTGTCGCATTTCAAGTTGATACCTCACTCAACCAATGCCTTTCAAACCCTTTTTAAATCGTTTCTTCAAAACTTAATAAGAAATATTTATTGAAACATAGCTTAAAACTTGACTTTACGATTGGATAAAACATTTGGTAAAATATAACTTAAACTTTGAAAACATTTCTTAACTTTGACTTTCTTGAACTTTGAAAGCACTATATCAAATAATGGAAAAATAACCTTTTTCTTTCGGCAATGGAAACATACTATAGTGGTATCCATACCCATCTCCACCATTCATCCGTCGCTTACCACTGCCCAACAAATGTTGCTGACAGGTTTTCTTACCTATAGCATGAACATACTTAAATGAGCTTTCGCTTAGTAGTAGGAAATCAGTCTCGCAAAACATAATTAAAAATCATTTTAATAAAAAATATGCATGAACATCTTATGTTGTCTTGTCAACTTGTTTCATGCTTAATTATGAACATCCTATAATCATTAATTCCTTACTTTAACTCTTATCTTTGTTCCATAACTTTCCTTATCTTATTATCATTTGTGTTCGTACCAACATCATTAATCATGAGATCATAAACATGATGCTTCCCTCGTGGAAGACTTAAGACGATCAAAATATGAGGTCATCTTTAACTTTACTTTGAATACCTCACAGTTAAGGAGGCTGGTACGACACTTCATATCACTTTCACTTGCCTTGTTGTGTGAATGCAATATGACTTAACACTACATATCATCACAATCATGTGATCATAAATCATAAATCGTAAACATACTTAACTTGATAGTGACTAAACAATATGATTTAAATATTGCATTCATCACACATTAATCATAACATCATCGTAGCATATCATATCATGACATAACATAACATAATAAATCATAACATAACACCCATTCTAACATAAAATAGTGTAGCAATCATTGATCATGCATTTTCATAAATTTATATGAAAGCATTTAGAACAATTTATTTTAAATGGTTCATACTATGGACGAGATTTATACTTACTGGGACTCCGAGCCAAGCGGGTCTAGTTGTACCTCGCTATATCTACAGTATGTGCAGCATCCTCTGCAGTACTCCTCAAGCAACCATGAATGGTCAGGAATGCTTCTTAGCAATCATACATAGCTGGAAACGTTATTCTAGACTCCGTTACTGTAGTTTGAATAGCCTCAATCTACGTGTAGTTGGTACCAGACGATTTTCACTGGAGTGGAATTAGCTCAAACGAAGGTCACCATCATGTTCAGAGTGTCGAAACGAGTCAAGAGGTGGTCTCGGATCATTGATCGGAGGTCCGGATTACAAAATCCCAAAGTTGTTGTTGATCGATGTTGACCAGCCATTGACCGGCCTTTGTTGGCAGCTGAGCTCGGGCCTACCCCCCCTAATTTGACCCTTTTGAGTCCAATGGATGTGTCAATTTCACCTAATTTTGCCTCTAACATAGCAGGTCAGAGCTCAACATTGATGGCAAAAATGAAGACTCCGATCATGGCTTGCCGGCGAAGCTACCATGCAATTGAGTTGGGGCTTTTGCTACCCATCATCCTCTGAGCATTTCCCCTCATCCAATTTGAAGCAATGTGGCTAGGAAGGGCAAGGATAGAGACTCCTATGGTGGTTGACGATGGTGGGCCCCGAACTCCATCGATCGTCAACGGGATGTTGCAATTGAGGTGGGGGAAAGCTTCCCCGTCCTCTTCTGAATATTTCCCCCTAATCAATTTGGGTCGACGTTGCTTGGAATGGTGAATTCGAAGTCCCCACAGTGGGTTCGCGGTGGTGACATTGAGCTTCAATGGGTGGTGGTCCAAAGGCGCAATTAGGTGGGGCTTCTAGCTCGCCTTGGCCCTCTGAGTCCATTGGGAGGGGCGGTGTCGGCCACCTCCTTCGACAAGGTAGAGCTCCACCGTGGTGTGACAGTGCATGGTGGCGGTAGATGGGCAAACCAATCTAGTGGTTGTTGAGCTGCCACCAAGGGTAAGTTTTGTTCCTCTCATCACGGATGTCGTATAGGAATAAGAATCACATCGATCGGACGTCGGACGACAAAGATATCTCACCAAAATTTTAGGTTTCTCTGCCACTTTAGGTGGTACATGTGGCTTCCTCCAGTAGTTTTTTGGGCGGCATAGCACCCCTTTGGACTTAGCTCGTCGAGAGCTTTTCATTGGTGTGGGAGGTGTCGAAAACGGACGTCAAAATCTTGACCGAAATTTAAGGAGAGAGAGAAAATGTAGAGAGAGAAAGTAGAAAGAGAAAGAGCTGATTTTTGTGGGATTTTCTTTTCTTTTTTTTTTTCTCTTTTATAAACAATTTTGTGGTCTATACAGTCTAATTCTATGTTGCGTCGGATTGATCAAATTTGATCCGTAACCAAAACTGTACACTTACTGAATTGATATTATATAGGAATTTTCACATAATCATGGTAAGTTGGAAAATTCCACTTTTATCATATAATCTCAATTTAAATCTTTTAAATTGAGATTCTTATAATTGCCACCACTATGGCTCATACATGAAATTAATGAATCATAAACTTTTAGTTTAGCACATTAAAATAACTATTTTAATGTACTATCATAACATTTCAAGTACTTAACCAAGTAATTTTGGAAAAATCCTTAATTAATCACGATTATTAATTTTTAGATTTTTCATGGTTGTTACAATCTACCCACCTTATAAAATTTTCGTCCTCGAAAATTAAGACAAACTAAGGGTATCCTATGGCTCTGTTAGTTAAACTTATGGGGCTTTCTTTCTTTTTAGTAGCTTTGCCCCAAACATCTTGATGTGCAAATGTGGCTCCTTTCCCAAAGGCATCTTTCTCTGCTCCAGGACTTTTACTAATCTTATTTCGTATCTTAGGTTGTGTATCCGCATCTAGATCATGATCTGGTACATAGGAACTGGCCAGAAAGTTTATCTTTTTATTACTCAATCTATAGGCCTTTTATCGTCTAGTCATTCCAGACTAGTGATAATGACTATCTAAAACATGCTTATGTACTTGTCTAAAAACTTTTAAGGGTTCATAACAGAGCTTAACTTTTCATATCTCTCTTGAATTTGTCTCGCCTTTCCTTGGGGTGCGGGAAAAGGAAAAATTAGCTCTTATCTTTTTTGTATTCGTAGAGTCTCTCTCTTGGCTATGCTCTTGTGACCTCTCTGTTGGTCACAAGAAATCTTCTAAATTCTACTTGATTATCTAAATTGTTCTCGTGATTTCTAATTGAAACTAGGGTATCTTATAGTAATTTTTCTAGTTTCCTATAGGCAAATTAGATGTTATATCCTTAATGGGTTTCTTTATGGACCTTATTGTGCATGTTCACTATGCATTATGTGGTATTGCACTTATATACTATATCTTGTTATACTCTAGATAACAAGCATCAATCATAGCATTCATATCCATATCATTCTCTCGTATAAGTATCATACTTACATATCATATTCATAAACATATCATACATATACATGTCATTCATATCATACTTTCACATATCATGCTTTCACATATTGCTCATACTCATGTCATTCATATTCTTATCATACATATGCATGACGTTCATACTTCCATATCTTAGAGTTGCTATATATTTTTCTTCTTTGGTTAGCAACTATTTCATATTATATTCATATAATACTTTAAGTCATGTCATATTTATAATACATACAACAATCATAGTTTGTAACATTCATGCATATATCAATCATACTTTCAGAGCATGAAATTGGTAAACTTCTCTTTTTAACAATTATTACATATCATAGACCTTTGTTGAGATCGAGACTTTACTCGCCTCCAACAGGTAGTATAACATAAAGTTCTTCCTATCAGAAACTTCTATCATTCATATATAAGTCTTACTTCTTATACTATATGTATACTTGCTTAGTCGTATGGCATGTCACACCACTAACCCTGTAGTAGTACTATGCCTATCCATCCTTGTACATCGTTTTTAGATCAAATATTGATGTCCTTGTTAACGGTCTAAGCCAGAAAGTTCTCTCTAGGTACTCGTCCGTGCTTCGGAGAAATGTCTTAACATCACATTTGGTGGTGATTCTTTGAAGAAGATTTCATTCTCGCGTCCCTTGTGTATGCTAACTGTGACTTCCTTTGTTCTCGTGGCAGATTGAAGGGTGTTATTTATCCACTAATAGAATCATCTTTTAGTGAGGATCTGCTTGTATGAATAAGGAGCGGCTTCATCCATAGGTTAGTAACGAAATTGAAAAAGATCCGTGAGCTTCGTTTCTTTTTCGAGGCGTAGCTCCCCAGATCGTAGCCCTCTAGATCCTCTGTTGATTGGTCAATCAACCTTTTCTGAAGTTATAGCTCCAAACATTCTCCCCAAATTCGTAATCTAAATGTCGATTATCTTGAAGCATTGGTTCAAGCATCCACGAGATTCTACATGTGGTTTAGCTATCGTAGAAAGTCAACACCAAATGCAGCTTCTCGTGATTCGACATGTCATGGCGGCAAGGCTTGACATTGGATCTTGAGAGGACACCTAAAATCATGCTTGCATGTCGATAACTTAATTGCCGTTGTATGAAAAATCGGCACATATCATCTAACGTAACTTAGCATAACATTTAATTAACATAACTTACTTAGACTGTGGCGAAGCAGACATGTGACGACGTGGAGTAAGATGGCAGGATACCCACTTTGATACCAACTGTAACGACCCGCCTACTTGGCCATTACTTAACTTGAACATAATCGTAATCTCAATATACTTTAACATAAAGTATTGAAAATTACATAATAATTTTTTTTCCTTTCAAATACATTGCAAATGTTTACTTAATCTTTATAACTTTATGTATAACAAGTGAAAACATATTTTAAAAATAACTTGTATAGCATTTGCAAACACATTGCGAGTCATAACTTTTATTCTAAAACTTATTGCATAACAAATGCAACATATAACTTATAACTTAAACTGTAAAACATTATGCATTAACAAATGCAAAACATTATGCATTAACAAATGCAAAATATACTTTAAACATAATTATTGAAAATACATTGCAAATCATGATTTAAACTTTAAAACCTTTTACATAACAAATGCAAACATTCTTTTAAATCAACTTGCTTAACAATTGCATACTTCACAATATTAATCTCTTAAAACATATAATAATAAAATATCTTTAAAACTTTTCTTTTAAACATAAAGATAATTATTTAAGAATTACTTCCTTTAAAACATTCCTTAAAACATACTTAAAAACTGTAACGACTATTGTCGTATTTCAAGTTGAGACCTCACTCAACCAATGCCTTTCAAACCCTTTTTAAATCGTTTCTTCAAAACTTAATAAGAAACATTTACTGAAACATAACTTAAAACTTGACTTTACAATTGGATAAAACGTTTGGTAAAATATAACTTAAACTTTGAAAACATTTCTTAACTTTGACTTTCTTGAACTTTGAAAGCATTATATCAAATAATGGAAAAATAACATTTTCTTTTTGTAACAGAAACATACTATAGTGGTATCCACACCCATCTCCACCATTCGTCTGCCGCTTACCATTACCTAACAAATGTTACTGACAGGTATTCTTACCTATAGCATGAACATACTTAAATGAGCTTTCGCTCAGTAGTAGGAAATCAGTCTCGTAAAACATAATTAAAAATCATTTTAATAAAAAATATGCATGAACATCTTATGTTGTCTTGTTAACTTGTTTCATGCTTAATTATGAACATCCTATAATCATTAATTCCTTACTTTAACTCTTATCTTTGTTCCATAACTTTCCTTATCTTATTATCATTTGTGTTCGTACCAACATCATTAATCATGAGATCATAAACATGATGCTTCCCTCGTGGAAGACTTAAGACCATCAAAATCTGATGTCATCTTTAACTTTACTTTGAATACCTCACAGTTAAGGAGGCTGGTACGACACTTCTTATCACTTTCACTTGCCTTGTTGTGTGAATGTAGTATAACTTAACACTACATATCATCACAATTATGTAATCATAAATCGTAAATCGTAAACATACTTAACTTGAGAGTAACTAAATAATATGATTTAAATATTGCATTCATCACACATTAATCATAACATCATCGTAGCATATCATATCATGACATAACATAACATAATAAATCATAACATAACACCCATTCTAACATAAAATAGTGTAACAATCACTGATCATGCATTTTCATAAAATTTTATGAAAGCATTTAGAACAATTTATTTAAATGGTTTATATTGTAGGCGAGATTCTTACTTAGTTGGACTTCGAGCCAAGCGGGTCTAGTTGTACCTCGTTGTATCTACAATATTTGAAGCATCCTCTATAGTACTCCTCGAGCAACCATGAATGGTTAGGAATTCTTCCTAGCGATCATACATTGCTGAAAACGTCATTCTAGACTCCGTTATTGTAGTTTGAATTGCCTCGATCCGTATGCAGTCGGTACCAAACGATTTTCATGAGAGTGGAATTAGCTCAAATGGAGGTCACCATTGCATTTAAAGCATCGAAACGAGTCAGAGGGCGGTCTCAGATCATTAATCGGAGGTCTAGATCACAAAATCCTAAAGTCACCGTTGACTGACGTTGACCAGCCATTGACCGACTTTGACCGGCCTCCATTGGTAGCTGAGCTCAGGCCTACCCCCCTAAATTTGACCCTTTTGAGTCCAATGTCGGTGCCAATTTCACCTAATTTAGCCTCTAACATAGCAAGTCATAGCTTGACATTGATGACAAAAATGAAGACTCCAATCATGGCTTTCCAACGAAGCTACCATGCAATTGAGTTGGGGCTTTTGCTACCCATCCTCCTCTAAGCATTTTCCCTCATCCAATTTGAAGCAATGTGACTAGGAAGGGCAAGGACGGAGACGCCTGTGGTGGTTGACGGCGATGGGCCTCGAACTCCGTCGATCGTCAATAGGATGTTGCAATTAAGGTGGGGGAAAGCTTCCCCGTCCTCCTCTGAATATTTTCTCCCAATCAATTTGGGTCGACATTGCTTGGAATGGAGAATTCGAAGTCCCCACGGTGGGTTGGCTGCAACGACATTGAGCTTCAACGGGTGGTGGTGCTAAGGCGCAATTGGGTGGGCGGTGTCGGCCACCTCCTCCGGCAAGGCAGAGTTCCACCATGGTGTGACGGCGTACAGTGGTGGTAGACGAGTTGAGCAATCTGGCAGTTGTTGAGCTGTCACCAAGGGTGGGTTTTGTTCCTCTCATCACGGTGGTCGTGTAGGTATAAGAATCACATCGATCGAACGTCGGACGACAAAGATATCTCGCTGGAAAGTTTGGGTTTCTCTACCACTTGGGGTGGCACGTGTGCCTTCCTCCGGTTGGTTTTTGGGTATCACGGCACCTCATTGGACTCAGCTCATCGAGAGCTTTCCATTGCTGTGGGAGGTGTCAAAAACAGACGTCAAAATCTTGACCAAGATTTGAGGAGAGAGATAGAGAAAATGTAGAGAGAGAAAGAGCTGATTTTTGTGGGATTTTATTTATTTATTTATTTTGCTCTTTTATAAACAATTTTGTGGTCTACACAGTCTAATTCTGTGTCGCATCAGATTGATCAAATTTGATCTGTAACCAAAACTATACACTTATTGAATTGATATTATATAGGAATTTTCACATAATCATGGTAAGTTGGAAAATTCCACTTTTATCACATAATCTCAATTTAAATCTTGTAAATTGAGATTCTTATAATTGCCACCACTATGGCTCATACATGAAATTAATGAATCATAAACTTTTAGTTTAGCACATTAAAAATAACTATTTTAATGTACTATCATAATATTTCAAGTATTTAACCAAGTAATTTTGGAAAAATCCTTAATTAATGACGATTATTAATTTTTGGATTTTTCTCGGTTGTTACAGGGAACCTCCTAACTTGCCAGATAACCCATCGGACCTGAGCAGTGGATACTTATCCTTCACGGTGACCCAATTTAACTGTCGATAATCAACGCACAACCTGAGCACACCATCATGTCTCTTGGCGAACGAAACTGGTGCATCCCATGCTACCCTAAATGTATCCTTTATCCATAAGTTCCTAAAGTCGTTTCTTTATTTCCTTTATTTCTGCTTGCGCCAATTGATATGGTGCTATAGAAATCAGAGCGGTCGCCGGGTATGACTCGATACCAAACTCAATCTTTTGATGTGATGCTAATCTAGATAACTCATCGGGAAGACACCATCGAACTCATTAGCCACCGATGTTGGTGCATTTCTTCCTACAACATTAGATTCCTTTCCTAAATCCTAAAGAAGCATATAAAGCATGCTAAGTTTCTTCGTCCACCTAGACACGTCTCCATGAGTCACTCACTCATTACTCAGTCATTACCACCCCGCGTAAACGATCGTTGTCCCCTTATTAATCACTAGAGTTACCTCTCTAATGTGACAATCTATAGTTGCACCTTACTTGAGCAACCCATCCATCCCTAAGATCAATTATAAGTACTCATGGGGATCATAATCAAATTACTTGCTAGAGTCTTATCCCCAGTCATTATCTTACAATGTTTATTTATATGGTTCACATACACACCCGCTCCAGGGTGAGGTATTTACTAAGGGTTCATCAAATTTCCCTATTCTTAATTCCAAGGCATACACAAATGAACTCGAAACGAGAGAATAAATGGCACCAATATCAAAGAGAACCAAAATAAAAGACTAAGAAACCAGAACTGTACTATCGACTCTCACATTGCTGGTTTGAGCATCCGAACTTCCTGAAGTCAAGGCATGAACTTAAACTGGAGTCTACTAGTGCTGCTATGTCCTGGGTTCATCTGTCGATACTGTTGCAGAGAAAATTAATGAAGCTAAAATTGAGAAAGTTGCTAAAGTGGAGGAAAAGACTAAGGTTGAGGCTGACAGCTTGCACACTCTCTGGTCTGAGATCCTTGTCGAGCGTTCCTTATTGGGCAGCTCCTCCTAATGTGTCTCAGCTGCTAGTAGAAATGACAAGGGTTGCTTCATCCGCTACTAGATGATCTGTTGCTTCCATTGCTACGCTACCATGCCGATTCTTCACCGGAGTTTGGCGATTGTTACTTCTCCTATTGCTCTGCTGGGGTCCTCTTGATGTTCTTGCCTGATCCTTGTAGTAGAGAGCGTAATTTCTTCCTACCGATAAAGCCGACGACTCTAACTTACCAAAACTCCAAAGTCGCAAGGCCACCAGTTGCCATCGAGTGGATATCTTGGACGCTTCTTGGAACTTGATACACCTATCACATTTAGAAGCCACAACAAATAGAGCAACCTTGGCCAACTCATCAAACTTTACCTCGTGTTCCCGAATCGTCATGTCGCACTATCCCATCTAATAAAATTCGACAATCTTTTAGTCTCTATATCCCTGCGAAAAATAATGTTTATAGAACAATTCCTCGAATCTTTCCCTGCAGATATTCGAATCATTCTCCAGATGCTTTGCTTGCTTAACCAAGTGTCAGCACTACCTACCAACTTATAAATTGCAAATTCTACTAGATATACTACTGAGTCTAACCAATATTCAGCCACCTATGAACCCCTGTTTCTATCAAAAGCTGGGATAAATGCACGTCGAAGCTCCCTAATGCCCCCATGTCGGCCACCTGCCTTAGAGCTTCCAAGTCTAGCCCTCACTACCATCTATCAGAAAGCGGGAAATGTAGCCTTTACCATGCCTCCCTCATTCATAGAAGTTGCATCAGCCACAGCTGGATGATGCCTAGGTGCCATTCTCTTAGTTCTAAAAGCAAAATTGGACTGCCATAGGCTTTTCACTATCATTCCAAAGTGTGCACAATTCCCAATGTTCATAACCTTGGCTCTGATACTATTCTGTCATGCCCCAAAGTATGGGTAATCATGTGGTAGATTAATTAAGTTAATTAAAGCAGATTTTTGATTAAAAACACCAATTAAATGATTTAGGTTATTTTTGAAAAATGTGATAGTTTAAAACATTTTAAAACAATTATCGTTATTCTAAAATAGTTACTCGGAAAGTAAAATGTTAAAGATAGTCAAACATAAGCCGGGCCTCACCGAGCCCACATTAGTGCACACACATGATAGCGACAATAAAATATTGCAATCGCAGTCCAATACGAGAGATACATATTTAAATAATACATGCCTTGATTTAAAGAAAGCGATAACTTAAAACAACATTCCTATGACTCACTTGTTGCCAAGTTGCCTATGTGTCGGTCCTAAGCTACAATCCACCTAGTGATAAAGGTTTTTAAAACAAATAAAGAAATGTGAGCAGAAAGCGCAATATGACTAAATTTAGAAAGCATTAATTTGAATATAAAATTTTGCATTTCGAAAATTATCTAGAAAACAATATTTGATAAATAAATGAACAAATAATTCATTTAAATCGCTCTTACCAAAACGGTTCTTTGTTTGTCCAGAAAGAATCTTATTGTCTTTCTCGGGCAAACCATGAATATCAACATTGTAGTGGCCTAGTTGGGTTTCAGGACCTGCCCCTAAGGTCACACTTTATACAACCCGATCTTTGGTTATGACATCATATCCTTATGTGTATTTATCATTATTTAAATCCCATGTTACCAAGTATTCTTAGTTACATTCATTATTTGATTTATTATGAACTTTCATTCTTAGACAAGTAATAAAAAATTAATAAGAAATTCATTTTCATCATTCCTTAAAAATCAACTTGAAAAAAATCATTTTGTGACCAATGCCCCCCTTTGAAAATATTTAAAACATTTTGTCATTTATTGAAAACATTTTGAAAGAATCTTTAAGGCCAAAACCATTTAAAAACCTGGTTACCAAAGAAAGGGGTAGAAGTCCTACCTCAATATCCTACATCGTGAATCAACACCGTAGTCCCCGAACCGCTATACGTTAGCTCTATGGAACCTCGAACGACCTTAAATGTAAACTAAGTTCATCAATATCTAGCTTAAAATATTCTATACTATTAAGCTATCTCATGGTGTCCTAGTATGTCATTTATGTCGGTAAAATCATACTATAAGATTTAAATTCTCAATCTGAATTTAAAACAGAGAAAACGGGTGAAAAATAGCCATTTTTCCTGTGGCCAGTCGGCCTGCCAAATTCCCTAGTCCGGCTTGATGAACTACATAGTTCGGCCTACCAGCCATGCAAGACTGGCTTACCGAACTTTCCCAAGTTCAGTCTATCAATGATATGAATCTGGCATGCCGAACTCATGAGTCTAGCTCGTCGATGTTCAAGATTAGCCTACCGAACTAGAAAAAGCTAGGGACTCGAGACTTCAAGTCTTGGCCTCCTCAAGATCAACATCTCAATCTAAACCTATTTTCTCTATTCTCAAGCATGTGTAATGTTCATAAATGGTAGAAAAACATGATAGAACGCATTTAAACAATTTTAAACAAGATTTACAAGAAAAATTTCAAAGAAAACCGAAAATGAGGAAAAAGGGAAAAACTTGATTGAGTCCATTTTTCATCAAATCAAACCTAGATTCTAGATGATTTAAGTCTTACTAACTTAGATTAAAGGTTTCCTAAGCTCACATAACTTGGATTACAACATTTTGAAGAAATTGAGAGTTTAGAGAAAAAGTTTGAAATTTGAAGAAAAGTTAAACTAACCTTCAAATTTGAGCTTGAATCTGTGTTTATGGACGTGCAATCGCATTCCTGAGCTTCCAATTCGCTAAGAATCAAAGGTTGGGTTTTTTTTTTGAAATAAAAAATGAGAGAGAGAGAAAAACGGAAACAGAAAGTGAAAGAGAAAAACAGAGAGGCTGAGAGAATGAGTGAGGGAAGGAGAGAGAGAGAAAATAAATAGAGGAAGGAGGGGTAGCTTTCCTCGGATAAAACCCCTATCCTCAACACATGGTTTTCAAAGATGGATATATCGGACATTTGACAAATTGTTTTGTCCCAAAAATTCAAAATAACTGTTAAAATAATAAAGAGTGATTAAAAATAATTAAAAGTAATACTAATTTGAAAATATTACAAAATAGTTAAATTAAGTCCAAACTTACATTATGGTACACTAATTCACCATTTCTACACAAATTATACTGAATTAAAAATTAGGGTGTTACAATGACTGAATGAAAAAGTGGCCTCTTGAGCTTGGAAAAAAAGATATGGTCAATACTTTATTCTACGACTCTCCTGATCTTTTTAAGTTTGATCGAAACAAAATAATCTAAGCAACATATATAAGCCCTGCTTGATTATATGAACTTGAATGCAATTTGTGAGGGTCGTTCTAGTTATACACGAAATTCTTGATTAATAAAAAGATGAGTACATCATTTTTGGAACTCCATATTCTTGATGATCAAAAATTACAAATTTTTGTGGTGGAAAAAAAATGTGTGAAGTGAGGTAGGCTTTGCAAATTAATACTAGTAAAATAATAAATACAGCTGATAAAAAATAAAGATGATAATTAAGTACACAGTAGAAAGAATAAACATTGTCAGCTTTTGTATTTTTTATTTATTCATAGGCATTGATTCTACAACTGCAAAGTTTAGTTGCCACGTTTGGCATGTCATATTAACACTCCGTCTTGTATTATTTAAAAATAATATGATGTTTCGTAATATCCATGTATTGTACTATTTATTACAGAATCAAAAATTAATACAATATAGTACATGATATCAAATATGACCAAAAATCTCCATATTTGACATAATTGTATAATTTAAACTAAAAAACAGTACAAAATATATTGCAAATTGATATAGAAGTTGAAGTTTTAGAATAAAATTTGAGACTTGGGTCTAGGTCAAAGAACGAAACTGGGGTGGGATCGAGATTCAGGACCAAAGTCAGGATTTGAGGTTAGGTTGAGATTTACGACTGAGGTCGGGATTGGGTCGGGGTTCAAAACCAAGATTTAAAATTAGGGTAGGGCTTAGGATTCTAGACCGAGGTTGGGGCCAAGATTTAGGTCGATGTCGGGTCTAGATTCAAGACCAAGGTCGAGGTCAGGATTCAGGATTAGGGCCAAGATTGAAGGTCAGGGTCGAGGTTGGGCTTCAAGGTCAGGATCGAGATTTAGGACCAAGGTCAAGGACAACATTAGGAATCAGGATTTCGCAATGGGTTTAGGGTTTAGATTCAGGGTTGAGGACGAGATTTAGGATTTGGGATTAAGGTCGAGGTCTAGTTTCAAGGTCAAGATTCAAGGTGAGGGTCGACATTCAAGACTAGGGTGGGGGTGGATTTGGGACTAGGATCGAGATTTATGACTAGGGTCAGAGTCGGGATTCTAGACTAGGGTTGGGATTTAGGGTTTGGGTCGAGATTTCAGATTGTGGTCAGGGTCAAGATTCAGAGTTAGTGTAATGACCCTAACTTATGTGGCCGTTACTTAACTATATAATCGTGAACTTAAATATATTTTAACGTAAAGTACTTAATATGAGGAATAACTTTTTTCTAAACAAAATAATAATAATTATTTCTTAAAATAATTCTTCTAAAGAAATAATTATTATTCTTATGACTTTATTCTTTATCCTAACATAATAATAATTTCATGAAACCTATCAAACGTAAAGATGATTATTTAAAACTATTTCGTTTTAAAACATTACTTAATTTCAATTATGAAACATTTAAAAATTAAGTATTGCAATAATAATTTCTTAAAATTCATTCTTTTAGAGCCCAACATAAAAATAATTTCATAAAACATATTCCTTAAAATCATTTCTTGATTTAATGTTAAACACTAAAGAAAACATATTTAATATTTGTTGCATTTTCGGTTGCAACATTTTTAAATCTTAAAATTCTCTAGACCAATGTTGTATGATTACAATCTCGATTTTCAAAACATAGTTACATAATTTCATTTACTTATTTATACATACATAATTTTGTAAATAAAAATGTGTATAATTTTGTAAAATAAAAATGTGCATAATTTTGTAAAATAAAAATGCAAAAATATTATATTTGCATCAGCAGTATTTATTCCCATCTCCACCATTCGTTCGTCACTCAATATTATCCATCAAGTGTTGTTGACAAGTTCTTTACCTATAGCATAAACATACTTAAATGAGCTTCGCTCAACAAGTAGTAAGTTAAAATCGCAAAACATCATTGAAAAACATTTAATAAACACATGCACGAACATTTTATGCTTAATTATTTAAGCTTTAACCTATCTTACCAATTGGGCCTAGGTGATCGTATTGATTTTACACAATCCTCAAAAATTAGGGTTCGGAGGTCCCAATGGCATTAAGATCATAAACTGAACTGAACTAAGTCAAAGCCTCCCCGTAAGTCGAGAGGTTAGTACAACACCTTTAACTTATTTTATTTGTTTCACTTATCTTATTGTATGTATGCAGTATGACATGTTACTATATAGCATAAGAAATTCATAAATCATAAATGATAAACATGTTTAACTAAAGGTGAGTAAGTAGTATAATTTCATACAATATATCTCACTTATTGCATATGACATGATCATAACATAATAATACATGGCATGACTTAAACATAATGATTCGTAATCATATCATCACTCAACATGGCACATCATAATGTGACATAACTTGACAGCATAATATAATATGTTGCGTCATTACATAACATAACATTACATCATAACACATCATGCAATGACATTACATTAATTATGCATTTCATAATTTTTATGAAAACATATAAAATAATTATTCGAAACTGTTCATATTGTATGTAAGATTCCTACTTACCTCGATTTCGAAATAAGCGGGTAAAGTTGTATCTTGTTAATTCTACAGTCCAAAAAGCTTCCTCGATAATGGTCCCAGAGGGATTGTGGATGACTAAAATGCTTCTCAGAGATTTATCAGTGTTGGAAACATCATTCTAAACTCTGTTACTATGGTTTGCCTTGCCTCGATCTACATGTGTAGCTAGTACCAAACGATTTCTAATAGAGTAAAATTAGCTCAAACAAAGAGTACCATCATGTCCAAAATGTTGAAACGAGTCAAGAGGCAGTCTCAAATCGCCATTTGGAGGTTAAGATCACAAAACCAGACACTCATCGAAAACCGGCCACCCTCGGCGATGCCTGGCGTGGTGAAATGGCTCTGGTGACTGGACAGAGCTGGTGCTTCAACTCCTGACTAATCTCAACCTCTTGAACTCATTTATGGCCTCACTTTTACTTCATTTATCCTCTATCAATGCATATCTAAGCCGAGAATCTTGAAGAAACCATCAGCCTGAATTTTGATACTCTGGTTATGATCGGCTGTATGGAAGTGGGGCTTTTGTTCCTAGTGGCTATCTAAGTGTGTTGATGGCGGTGGTGCATCTCACCACTGTTAGGCATGTATGCCCTAAGGAGTAAAAATGTAATATATTTTTGGAGACATTTTTATGAATAAAGAATTTATTTATTATTTATATACCAAATCTTGTCTTCTTTACATTCATATTTGTTGAATGTATGTTAAGCAAACAAAAGTCTGAGACTATAGATATAAACCTTTAAAATTGGGCATATGGACAGATTATACGAAAGACACGATTCTTAAGGTGATGGTCTAAAACATAAGATCCGTAATTAAGGGAATAAAGTTGGGCACTTTATTCATATAAAGATTGTTATGTTGTCTATATCCCAATTGGGAGATAGTTTGTCTTGGCCATCGGAGGTAGACTCCGTGAATAGAAACATTGACACGTTGTCATAGGTGATGATGCATTGGATCGAAACATAAAGTGAATTGATTTGGGTTAATAATTCTGTCTCTGCAAATCTATTCACTTTAGACAATCATTTGTATTGTATCTTAATCCTAAGATGAATAGTGGGCTCGTTGTCTTGACTTATGTCTTTTGATGTACCAAAGGATGACACCCACATCTTTATAGTGGTATGCATGTCGGTACGTTGAAGGTATGACTCTTGATGGTATAGACCTGTTATTTATAGATATGGAATCCATAGCTCCTCTTTAGGAGTAATGATATCCTCTTATATACGTTATCCTATAATTGAAAAACTATAGAGCTCAACCATTTGGATACATAGGTGTAACTGAATGGTATATTGTCTCTGGATAGTGAGTTTTCTGATGGTGACATAATGGAACATAAGATAAAAATAATCGGGAAGGTAAGACAGAACTTGTCCTTAAGCCGATTATGGATTATCATATGGGGATACGATATATTATGATATGTTATGGAGACTTAGCTATTCGGGCTTGGTAATTCTATGTAGTTCGAGAGTGTAGCTTCAAGCTTTTAGTGGAGTAGTGTTAGAGTTGATAATTATGAAATGTATATCTGGGATATTGGATTTCATAATTTTTGGGAGTTTGAACTATGTAGGTCTATTTGGTCCCCTTTGCTAGCTCACAACATCCTGTAATGATACAACGTGCTTTTCCAATAATTGGTAACTTATGTTGGATTTATTAGATTGGTTGAAATTTGGAAGAATAAAATAATTCATGTCTGTTTATCGGTTGAATTAATTTTGTGATAAAAATTAATTCAAGATAAACTTATTGAATTGTAAGGATCGGATAATTCTTGTTTGTTTATCGGTTGATTTGATTTTGGATAAATTAGATCAAGATAAACTTGCAGAATTATTGGAATTCATTTATTTTCTTAGAGATTATCTAGATAAAGTTGTTTTAATTAGATAACTTTTCTATTAGGTTATTTGAATTAAAACTGAGACTTTATACTATAGAATCTCAGGTGAAAAATAAAAGATTTGCTGAGATTTTTTATCGACAGTTCGGCATGCCGATCCTCGTGTTTGGCCTGCCGATCAAGCTATTCTGCCTGCCGATGAACGAAGGATAAGATTATGCATTTTTACGTGGAACCTATTAGATATTGATCCAAACTTGATTCTGTTTCGAGTTTTGAGGCCTAATCTGATAAGGGCTAACCCTAGGCCCAACCTCTATATAAAGGGAGTAAGTCTTAAGAGTTACACAGATCAATTGAGAGATTAAGAGTGATACTCTGCTAGTGAGAATCTAAAAACTCCCTGAGAGCTTTTGTTCACAAATCACGAACACTTGCTTTGGGTTCTCTCGATTGGTTGGAAGGAGAGTCACCTGATGGAACAGCTGTACGTGTGAGCGTACACTCACTCCGGTTGTGGATAGAGAATAGCAAAGAAGACCAGTTGGTTGAGGCTCTTCTGGAATGTTACTTCTCATCACGTTTTGTGAGGGTTCTTTGGCACACAAAGGTTAGTAAGATCTGATTAATTTATGCATATAGCATGTAAAACTTGTGTTTTGGAAATTACTCTGATGTAAAATTTTTAAAATTTACTGCGTACTATTTTTTCCATCAACCACCACCTGAAATAGCAAGCCCATTGTCCTCACGTTGGTGCACGATGGCAAGGATCACTTTTCATCTTTCAGTTGTGGTGTCGAGCAATTGTTTGAGGCATTTGACTCCCCTTGAGCCTCTGAGCATGTTACTCAGTTTAATTTACAACAACAATGGCGGGCGAAATAAGATCAACATTCTTCACAATGGTCGACGGTAGTATTTCCTTGTTCTCTGCTAATTAGCAGCTGGGCCATGAAATTAGATAGAGGGTTTTGATCCTTGTAGTCATTTGAGTCGTTTCGTGCCGACGGTGATAGGATTCAATGGCAACGATGAGGCAGCTTTGTCTAGCTATTCCCACTAAAATTGATGGGAAAAAGTGATGCTATTTTCTTTGTTTTGACAATCTAAATCCTAAGACACCAAAATCACATCATTTAATGCTGGGACAGTGGAGAAATCTTGCCAAAAAGAATAGGTTTTTTAATGGGTTTGGCCGATGATTGCGAGCTCCTCTAATGGAGTAACTATGGACATGGCTCGTCATTAGACTCAGCTTGCCACGATCTATCTGTTGGTACAGGAGGTGTTGAAATAGGTGCTAGAATCTACACCAAAGTTGGAGGAGAAAGGGTAGAGAGAGAAAGCAAATCTGATTTTTTTGTTTTTGTTTTGTGTCCATGTATTTATAAACACTATCATGGGTCCACAAAGTCTGCTTTGTGTCATGGTTGGGTCGATCAAATTTTTGATCCGTAACCTTGACAATTTTTTTTAAACATCGCCATATATTTAAAACTGTAATATTATTGCTCTTTCTAAAAATAATTAAATAAACTCTAATCTCCTTATTGTATTATTGTCTTATTAAAATCTCCATACTGTCATAAAATAATTTTCATGAATTTATCCATACTTTATGGATTTCTTGATTTTATTCTGAAATGCTAAACTTTGACACTTTTGTGTTCAAAATAAGTAATTAACTATGTTCACCATAAATATTTTTATTTTTATTTTGTTTTTTTATTTTTTAAAAAAGAATATTCTGTATTCAAGAGTTTTGATCAAATATCAAAATTTGATTTCTAAATCAAAATAATATTTCGTAAATATTTTAAACTTTAAAACACAAACTAATAAATAAAACATATAGTTTGCATTATAATTATATTTTGCATTATAATTATAAGATGGCTACTAAAGATATCCACAGTCTATCTTGAGGGGGAGTTTTACAGTAATAAATGTTAGAAATTAATCAAGTGGTAATCGGTTAGCTAGTGGGTTACAAGTGGTTATCGGTTAGCTAGTGGATGACAATTGGTTATCGGTTAGCTAGTGGGTTACAGTTAGTTATCAGTTTGTTAGAATATGCTTAGCTATCCAAGTTGTTATTTATTTGACAAATAGCCTTTAGCCATGATGTATATAAGAAGAACAGCCTTGTATCACAAGTCAGTTAAATGAGAAAATTTAGTTTCTTCTCAAACTGATTTCCAATTGCTCTCTTCCTTGATATGTTCTCATCTCAACAAATAACTCTTTATAGATATAGAGGGAGGTTCAAGGGAAGCCCACCCGTGATACAAATTAAAGTTGCGTTGAACTTCTTATTCAAAATTAAGCTAATTTAGATTTTATTCAAGACCCCAACATTAATAAGGGTTAAATACTTATTTAACCAAATATAATAATTCTACAACTTTGAAGCATAAACACTATGGAATTGGATCCTAGTTCTTTGCTTTCAAGGCCAAAAGACTCTCAAACCTAGCTTTAGAAGTAGTACTATAGTCGCATTCGGGAGGCACTATTAGAAATTTGAGATTATACTACCCTTATTTAACAACCTTTTTTAAAAAACCATCATGATAAGTAAGAAAAAATGCTAGGAGTTCACCCAAGAAGATGAAAATCATCATGGTAGGAAGGGAGGTCTACCAACTGCCATGGTAGATTAGACTTTCTACGACGGTTTTTCATAAAAATCGTTGTGGAAGGTTAGAACCGTCATGAAAGCGCATTAAAAATCTTTATGCTAGTTCGACAATCAGACACGAATCACAAACCCAGCTCCCAAAAACACATCCAAAACTTCCTGAAACTGCAATTGTCGTCCCTATCCGCCTCCATCCTTCTCAATCTCCTTCCTAATTTTAAGGATTTTATTAGGTATATTATAAATAGCTTTTGAATTTGTTGATTAGCTTTTTGGTTTATGAACTTATAATCATGATAAGTGTTTTTGATAAGTGGATATGATTAATTTATGGATCAATCAGTATTATTGATCAATATTTATATTTTTTGGATATGATTTGTTATTTGGATATGGGTATGATTAGTTTGCTTTGTAAATATGATTTATTATTTGAATATGATATGTATGTGTAATTTGTGAAATTGTTTTTAATTGAATTGCATTATATATATTTCAATTTAGGACTTGCGATATGGATAAGAAATAGATGTGGGATTTTTGATTGATTACTGAATATGTAAATGGTGTGGAAGAGTTCTTGGATTTTGCCAAAACTCATACCAATGGTGATAAAATTCGGTGTCCTTGTATTTAATATGGAAACCATACATCTCATTCAATTCCAATTGTTAGAAGACATTTATTTTAAAATGGGATTATAAGTAGTTACCAAACGTGGCATTTTTATAGCAAGCCTAATTCAATCCAACTTTAGTAAGTGAAGAAAAAGAAGATATTGTGGAAGATAATATGGATGATCATGACAATATGGTTGACATGGTTAATGATTTTGAAGAACACTTTTTACACCGTCTGGATTTATTTGAGACAATAATAAATGATGCTTAGACACCCGTGTATGAGAGGTGTACCAATTTCATCAAATTGTCCACTTTAGTTAGATTATAAAATTTGAAAGCATTAGGTGGGTGGTAAATTCTAGTTTCACAAATCTTTTGGAATTTCTAGGAAGGCATCTACTAGAGTGTAATAAATTAAAACTAGTGTGTATGAGGTTAAGAAGACTTTGAGCACTTTGGGAATAGAGTATGAGAAAATTCATGCTTATGAAAATAATTATGTTCTTTATAGAAATAAGTATGAGGACGAGAATTATTGTCCAGTTTGTAAAGAGTCAAGGTGGAAGAAAGGAAATTAGCCAAAAGATAGTAAGAATTGAGTGTCAACAAAAGGTTGTTGTGGTGCATTCCACCGATACCAAGTTTGAGGCATTTATTCAAAAACCCAGAGCATGTGAAGAATTTGTCATGGTATCATGACAAACGGGTCGACAATGATATGCTTAGACATCTAACGAGTTCACCACAATGGAAGACTTTTGAAGTTGATCATCCAGAGTTTAATGCTGATCCAAAAAGTATACATATCACTTTGTCGACGGATAGAATGAACCCACCTGGTAACATGAGTGGCAGGCATAGCACTTGGCCTATAATACTTATCAACTACAATCTCTCCAAAAATGTACATGAAATAGAAGTTCTTAATGTTGTCTTTATTGATTTCGGGTCCTTACCAACCAGGGAATAACATTAATGTGTACTTGACACCTTTAATCAATGATCTAAAGAACTTATAGAAAAATAGAATCGAAATTATAGATGCTTACCAAGAAAATACATTCATACTCTATGCAATTGATATGGACAATTAACAACTTTCCTGCATATAGCAATTTGTTTGGTTATTTGATGAAGAGTTCTATTGGTTGTCCTATATATATATATATATTAACATGTGACTCCAGATTTGAAGCCTGTCTTGATCCTACCATAACATTTCTCGACACTTATCAAAATTTTTCAAATTTTGGAATTTCATAGGTTTCGAAATATATTTTAAGTGTAAAATAATTTCTGTTAAAATTGTGGAAAAAATTTTAGTGATATTGATGGGCATATTGATTTCTATAAGATTGCAGTATATATTTTTTTTATACAATTTCAAAAAATATTGGAGAAGTATCAAGAAATATTGGTGAAAATATCAAAATCTTTGAAAAAAATTAAATACAAATTGTTAATTTTTTTGTTTTCATTTTATCAATGTTCTATTAGATATTTAATATCCTTTTATCACCTTGTATACTTTACACATCGTAGATTAACATATTATTGCTATAATATTTCTTAAATCATAATGAAATTCTAATCACATTTAGGTTTTGTAGAATTTTCCTTTGTTTTAATTATATATATATTTTTTAAAACTTGTTTATTTATGTATTATTCCAATGTTATTCCTAAAATATAAAAAAGAAATATAAAGTTTTAAAATAAATTAATTTATGTAGTTTTCATAATTTTCTCGATATTTTCAGTGATATCGATATAATTTCTCCAAAATTTCTTTAAATTTGAAGCACTAACATTTCTGCCAAAACTGATATCTTCATCTTTGCTACCATGTTCCAACATTTGCATGACTTAATTTGTTTTTGCACCATATATCGCATGATTCCTCAAAGGAAAGGAAAGGAAACGATTGTATCTCATTAGAATCATTGCCTATTTGATACACGGGTTCAAATTTGTTTAACTGGTTTCGAACTTATAGACCCATAAAAACGTGAGTTTGGTACGTTTAATGAAAAAATTATACTGTTCAAAATAATAAAGATGGTTTAAAACACACTAAACTGTCAATTTTTAAATTCTAAATATTTTGAACTATTTTTTATAGTGAAAATTCTTTTCTTTTTTTTTTTCTTCATAAACTATAATTTTTCAAAAACATGTAATGTTTTAATCCCATTTCAAATCTACACATTCCAAAACCACCGCTTAAATCACATATGTTCAAAATCATGCTACAAAAAACTAGGTTTTTTTTTCACCAGTTCAAATCACAAAGTTCTAAATCACATTAACTCTAACCTATGTTTGAAACGGTCTATTAGTTTCATGGCTGACTCATGGACATAGGTACTGTATCAAATCACAAAGTTCTAAACCATATTAATTCTAACCTATGTTTGAAACGGTCTATTAGTTTCATGGTTGGCTCATAGACATAGGTACTATATCAAATCACAAAGTTCTAAACCACATTAATTCTAACCTACGTTTGAAATGGTCTATTAGTTTCATGGTTGGCTCATGGGCATAGGTACTATAGCAGTATATGTCCCGTTTGGAAGTCGTAGTTATGTGCTTTCCTAAGAATCCAAGTAAAACTTTGTTTGTTATTACCTCAACATTTTATAATTTTCCTCGATGTTCCATATACTTTCTTAAAGGACTGCTATATTTTTTTAGGGAAAAGAAGTTATAATGGAAATTATGTTTAACGTTGATGAGCAATCCTTTAGAAAACAATGATGCAAAAAATAAAAATAAAAAAGAGAAAAATGACAAAAGATGTCCAATGAATATCGCGAGGAAAAGAGAGAGGAAAAAAAAAAAAGAAGACAAAGAATGGCAAAGAAAAAAAAAAGAAGAAGCAAGGATCGGTATAAAATAACACAGTGAAAGTGGAAAATAACATAATTATGACAATTTTATAATTGCAGAGTTGAAATTATATGCGGCAAGGGAAATCCTAGGATGATTTAATTCGTCATTTTTTTTTTCTCACTTTCTTCCTTCTCATGCCACATCTTATCGCATTATTTTGCCTTTAAGATTGGTGGCCCCGTATAGATTTGTGTGTTCTCCATAAAATAATTCAAAATTCGCGTCACAAAATCCAAAAATATATATACATATATATATATATATATCGGCGAGCTAGTCCTAAAGAGTAAGTGTTGTGATTGAGGCATTTTCCATTCTAGTAATACAGTAAGGAATACAAATACAAATATAAGAACAGTAGAAGATTCAAGATAATTTGTTAAATTCTTATCAAATTACAAGATAACTTTTTCTAGTTAATTTATTTTCTTTTCTCCGTACAACATTTATCTTTCCCTTCCTCCTTGAAATGTCTTCCTCTCATTCTCTTCTTCTTCTTCCTTCTTCTGCTCTCTAAGCCTAAAAAACCCAGCTCCATGTCATTCAAAAGTCCCAATGCTAAAGTTGAACTTGAGCTTTAATCTCTTGCATTGATGACTTAAAGTTTTCAATGAGATTTTAAGGTAAGATTTTAGAAAATTAATCTAGTCTTATCTACCATCTTTACTTTGAAATTGCTCATTTATTTTACTGCATAATTTAGATTTTATGGTTTTGAATGAGAAAGTTTGACATAAGCATGTTTTCACATTTATTTGTAAAAAAGGCTAGAGATATGGTTGGATAATGATTTTGGTATAAAACTCATGAAAATATGTTTTTTGTGATTATATAATACAAGCTGCATATTTTGGAATGGTTTTAAGATTTTGAACAAGGATAATATGTTTTGGGTTAAAGAAAAATTTGACATTCCATAAACTTTGTAATACCTCTATGGGCAGTGGCTATTTCTTGAAATTTTAGGATTAAATTAAAATGAATTTTATAAATTGGTTTGCATATTTAAAAAGTAGACATAATAAGCTTTCTAACTAGTTATCATAAACCTAAATCAGAGTTGTATTTTATTTTCTATGAATTTTTCAATTTTTGGATTGGAAACTAGTAAACCTGTCAGTTTGTCATGGTATACCAGCTACTAGCCTGAACCAAGAACCCATCTTTGCTCACCACCTAATTCATTAAGGTCTTGCAACCTTTCCAATATTATCCTAAGTGATTGATGAATCTTATTAGGGACTTAAACATATAGATTACTTGTTTAATTTTATATTGTGTTAAGACAAAAATTGTTTACTGTGGTACTTAAAAAAAAAGATTTGCATAAAGGCTTTAATGGCATACTAATAAGATGGATTTATACATGATTTATTTATGAATGTGGTTGTATGTTGTGCTTTAGTTTAATTGTCCTTATGCACGCCTTAGGATCAAGGGAGTGTGGAGCTGACGTTAATTGATTCTGAAATTTAAAGATTGTTGATAAGCTTGGAAGGTAAGGATTCCATTACTCATCTTCTGTAAGGTTTTTATGAAATTAAAACTGATTGTTTTACCGCAAGATATATATATATATCTATGTTGAGTTGCTATTATATAAGTATCACATATAAAACTATGACATGGACTCGTCTTGTATTATATGGTGAGGAACATAATGAATTGACATGTTATAAATTGAGAAACATGGTTAGGAAAACTGACTCTATTAATAATGATTGAATATAGAGAAATTGTGAGGCATGAAGAGGGCGGCGGTTATGTCCTTGGGCATGAATACCCTAAAAGGTAAAATAGGGGGAAGGTGATGACGCTTCCTTGGGTTGAAAGTCCCATAACACAATGTATAATAATCGACTTGGTGAGGACTCAGTGCTTGATATCCCCTCACCGAAACACCCTTGGAATGTTTAAAGGGTGATCAAGCGCGCCCATTTGGGTTTCGATAAGTTGAGTGATACTTTTTTGAACGTGGATACTTAGGAATAATGATGAACTATAATATTTGTATCTATGTATACGTATGAAACTCGGTAATGATTAACTATGGTATCTACGAAATATGATTATAATAAATCTCATAATCTAGATAATGATGAGTATTAACTAACCATGCAGGTTTTAATGTGGTAATGATAAAAACCTAAAGGTGAGTAATGAGCATATTGTCGCTCATTTCCTTATATTTTTATCTTTTTAGGACTCACTAAGTGTGAGGTGGCTACGAGAAAAATAGTTGAGAAAGCTATGTAGCTATATTACGTTGGGACTGCTTCAATTGCTAAGAATGTTCTTCATGAAAATGTAAGTATTAATTGTTACTTTCTGTGACTGTATTAAAATGCCTTGAGGGTTGAAATGATGATGACAGTTTTATATTATTAAATTTAAAGTGTTACATTAAACTGTAGTTTAATCGTCATTTATATTTTTATTTTTGATTTGAGAGTTTTCATTTAAGTCTCAAGCAACTTTATTTTTAAGGTTTTACTTTTATTTCTGATTTTTATTTTATTTCATTAAAAACTGTTAACCCCCATATAAAGGCGTTACATCCCATGACTGAAAAAAGCACAAAAATTAGCGTTCGTTAGTCAATTTAGTCTTTTTGCATCTTTTTTGGAGTTTAGATAAGTTGAGCTAAAAAAAAGACTAACTAGTCACCTTTTAAATAGTTAGCAATTTATTATTTTTTTATGAAGGGAAAATAATCATGTGTAAGAAAGTGTTTTTTTTTTAACGATCCTTTCTGTTTTTCTACCTTTGGTTTTAATGATCCCTTGTGTTTTTCGACCGTTGGATTTTCATGTAATGGTGTTTAACCATTCTTCATTCGTAGAGAATAACGATGTGAATTTCCAAAAAAAAAAAAAAAAGAAAAAACCTTCCGTTAAGACACGACCTTGTCTACAATCCAAAAATCGTCAAAATCCTTTCCTTCTTCAACGGCGGGAGACGAACAAAGCGAAAAATTTTCTTTTTCTTCTTTCCTTTTTTTTTAATTAACTTAAAATATATTTATTTAAGTTTTTAAATCATAATTTAAATTATTTTATTATAATATTTTTTCATAAAAATTTAAATCTTCATTTAAATATTATACTCAAATACTCGTATACCCATGCCAAACGCAGCCTAAATAACTTTTCTAATTCGTAAACCGACGGGGGACTTCGTCAAAATCCCAACCTCCAAAGAAACGGAGAGTTTTCTGGAACCATTCTGATTTCTTTACCATTTTAGAACTCTCTAGGCCCTCTCTCTCTTTCTCTCTCTATAAATACGAATTTTATCATGGCCACTCTCCAACGAGAAACAACAGTCTTTGCGCCTATTTCACACACACAACACACACTCTCTCTCTCTCTCTACCTTTAAGAGCTCCTGATTTCTCACGCTCTCTCCAATCGACATGGACGACGACTTCGAGTTCCCAAGTGCGAGCAATGTCGACGACGCAATGGAGATTCCCGAGGGCGACGAACCGGCCAGCTCAGTTCTCAAGGTCGGAGAAGAGAAGGAGATTGGGAAGAATGGGCTGAAGAAGAAGCTCCTCAAGGAAGGTCAAGGCTGGGAGACTCCCAGCTCCGGCGATGAAGTTGAAGGTGATTACTAATTTCTCTTTGTTTAGGCATTGATCAATGTCTTATTAAGATTATTACTTTCTTTTTCTTTTTTTTTTGCATTTAATCTTTGTTGTTGTCCTGATCATTGCTTTTATTTCATTTTTGAATCAATCACAAATTCATATGTTAACTCTAAGATCGATAAATGATATATTTCTTAACATGAAAATCTCTCCTTGAAACATCAGTAATGCTGATCAATGCTTGTTGTATTTTTTTTCTTTGTAAATTTCATGATAGGATATTGAAAAATAAAGAAGCAACATGATTTTAATCATCAGAGTACAATTGTTATAATGCTAAGAAAAGTTGAACTGAATTTGATGAAGATCTGACAGTCAAGAAGTGTACCCTCTAATGGATTTCTCCAATTAAAATTGACTGCAAATTCATGTTAATCCTGGGATAAATTTTCACCCCAATGTTTGTAATTTAATTGACATGGAAATTTCGGATTGAAAAATCAGAATTTTTTTTTTTTTTTTGGGGTGGCTTTGCGGATTCTTTTGCTGATGAGTTGATTGGTTTGTGCATTGCATTACATTGGTACCTTGCCGGATGGGACTAAGTTTGATTCCAGCCGTGATAGAGGGACTCCCTTCAAGTTTAAGCTTGGCCAAGGTAAGTAGTTCTTCCTTAAATGCTTCTGAATTTTTGGTTGATTTTCTTCTTTCGATTTGTATGTTTCCGTATTTGTTACTCACAATTATGAGGCCTTTTTCTGATGGTGCCAATGGATTAGTTATAGACGATTAAATTAAAGAGGTATATTAATATGTTCAATTAATCAGTTAAAAATGATTAAGAGGTATAGGACTGAATTAGCGAGTGATGCTGTCTTTTCCATTTTGCTTCCTTCTATTTTTGGTGTTGAACCTTGGGATATGGATGCATGCAATTACACTGTTGTTCCTTTTGACGATTGTCTGATGTTTGTGTTGGAAACTAATACAGGTTAATGATTTTGTTTAATTTATTGGAACTAGATGCCACGTGGATCGTGATAATTTCTTTCTGTTAGCAGAAATCTAGTATCAAGACCGATGAAGGAATCGGACGCTGGAAAACTGATGTCAGATAATCTCCTATACATAATTGGAAAGCCATTTGAAATTGTCTTTTTGGAACCCTTTTATAAAAAAATTGTAACCCCAATTTCTAGAGACTCTTTCCTGTTGTCTGATCTTAAGAATTAAATGCATTTCCCTGTAGTGCTAGAATCGTTTCAGTGGTCTGACTTTGAGACGCAAATGCATGTCTGAATATTAAAGCAGAAACCAGGGTGATTTCCTTTTACATGTTGTTGAGGGTAAATACATTTGAGTTAAAATTCATATTATAATGTAAACAAATGATATTTTGCAAAGATGAATTGATTTAGGAATCATCCTTTTAGGGACTCTTATCTTTTGTTTTTTCTCAGAGGTATTGCCTTAGGAATTATCCTTTTAGAGACTTTTGTTTTGAAAATTAGTATAATTGGTTAATAACTTTCGATTTCTGTGTCATTTATTCATTCTTCTGACTGTAACACCAATGGCTTGCTTGTTCCAGGGCAAGTGATCAAGGGATGGGATGAAGGAATCAAAACCATGAAAACGGGCGAAAATGCAATATTTATCATTCCTCCTGAGCTTGCCTATGGCGAGTCTGGATCTCCTCCCACCATTCCTCCAAATGCTACTCTCCAATTTGATGTGGAGTTGCTTTCTTGGACCAGCGTTAAGGACATATGCAAGGATGGTGGAATTTTCAAGAAAATACTAGTTGAAGGGGAGAAATGGGAGAATCCAAAAGACCTGGATGAAGTATTTGGTATGATTCTAATCATTTATTTTAAATCTTGCCCTGAAAATTCAGTTTAATTATTTGGGTTTTGGGTTTTCTCAATAAGACTGTTCTCTTTGCAGTCAAGTACGAAGCTCATCTTGAAGATAGAACACTGGTTTCGAAATCTGAAGGGGTGGAGTTTACCGTTGGAGATGGTATGTTTCATTTCCCATCTTATGTGCTTTTCTTTCTTGGACCGATTGTTGACAATTGTTAACAGAGATTTCTAACAAGGCTCCTTTATATGTACAGGCTATTTCTGTCCTGCATTGGCAAAAGCTGTAAGAACAATGAAGAAAGGAGAAAAGGTCTTGTTGACGGTACAGCCACAATGTGAGTTTTTAATTCTTACATACTGACGTTTCTTCTATATGCTGCCCTGTGCTGATCTTATCAGCTGTTGTCTGTTAATTAGTTCTTAAATTTTTCTAATCTTATTTATTTTATTTCTACAGATGCATTTGGTGAGGTGGGCAGACTGGCAAATGGTGAAGAGGCTGCTGTGCCTCCTAATGCCACCCTTCAGATGACTCTTGAGTTGGTCTCTTGGAAGACTGTTACTAATATCACCAAGGACAAGAAGGTTCTTAAAAAGACCCTTAAAGAGGGTGAGGATTATGAGCGCCCTAATGACGGTGCCGTTGTCCAAGGTATGTGAGATGAATTCAACACATTTTGTGTTACATCTATAATGTGTGCTATAGTCTGTACACTCATTCTTTTACTGCCTTCCGCCAGTGAAACTTACTGGAAAATTGCGAGACAGGACTGTCTTTACGCAGAAGGGCACTGATGAGGAACCATTTGAATTTAAGACCGATGAAGGTAATTAACCGCATCTTGATGTACAAGAATTTTCTGCCAATGGAGGATTCTATTTGAAACTAATTTTTGGTGATGGATTCTATGTTTAGAGCAAGTAATTGACGGTCTTGATAGAGCTGTGATGAATATAAAGAAAGGGGAAGTTGCGTTAGTCACGATTCACCCAGAGTATGCTTTTGGGTCAATCTGATTCAACGCAAGATTTGGCTGTTGTTCCTGCTAATTCAATTGTTCATTATGAGACTGAGATGCTTTCTTTTGTAAGGGTCAGTAGCATTTATTTCCTTTTCTTCTCTATGTTTTTGTATCTTTAGCCTGTGTGGAAGTCCATGCTCTTGAGACTTGAGAAATCTCCTTGATGCAGGAAAAGGAGTCATGGGATATGAACACACAGGAGAAGATTGAAGCTGCTGGGAAGAAAAAGGAAGAGGGTAACGTGTAGTTCAAGGCTGGTAAATACGAAAGAGCCTCTAAGAGATGTGAGAAGGTACATGTTGAATAATTCCTCTTTTGCGTGCCCTTCCTCTTGAGCATTTTATGGTCAGACCGCCTTACATGAAGCTTCTACATGGTGACAGGCTGTGAGGTTTATTGAATACGACTCTTCCTTCAGTGATGATGAGAAGCAGCAGGCTAAAGCGCTGAGAATTACTTGCAATCTTAACAATGCAGCCTGCAAACTGAAACTTAAAGACTATAAGCAGGCTGAGAAACTATGTACCAAGGTTTGTTGACGGCATCAATTCATATCACAGTTGCCCTTTGTGCTATTTTCCGTGTACTAAATGGGCTGCCATTGGAAATTTGTAAAGGTATCGGAACTTGATAGTAGGAAAGTGAAAGCTCTGTACAGGAGGGCTCAAGCTGATATTCAGCTTGTTGATTTGGACTTGGCAGAGATGGATATCAAGAAGGCCCTTGATATAGAGCCAGAGAATAAGGTGGGTTGTCCTATTCTGACCCAAAGCACACTCCTGCTGAATTTGTTTCTTCTATATGCTCAACTTTGTTTTGTACTAACTTGTTATCTTTTTAAAACTCCAGGGATGTGAAAATAGAATATAAGGTGTTGAAGGGGAAAGTGAGGGAGTACAAGAAGGATGCTCAGTTCTACAGCAGTATATTTGCCAAGATGAACAAACTAGAGCAAGTAAAATCAGCTGTAAGTTATATACTCTAGTCTATCTTCTTATTTATATGATTTTGACAAACTTGCTAGCCTTTACTGACTGGTTTGTTTTTTTGAAATCCAAAATACAGAATGCGGCCGCAAAGCAGGGTGCAGTGCCCATGACAATCGATAGCAAGGCCTGATAATCTCCCTTCTCCATTCAGTTGTCTGTCTGTCTTTGATTTTAAAATACGTAAGTTGGTTGGTTTGTATGTTAAACATTAGTTCGTCTTTGTTACGAACTTTGAGAGTCAATCAGTTAGTTAATGGCCGCTGAATGTGATATGAGAGTAAAATTCAGGTAAGGTGTATTTTCATGCAGTTGTCCTAGGTCTAATTGTAGTCTCTGCGGGACTCTTTTACTGTGCAATATAATATATATTTTTCTCCAAGAAAGCGTAAGAAATGTACATGGCATACTTAGCAGCTCTTTTAGCTTGTGGAGAGAGAGGCCACAAGCTAGGGGTTAAGAGAGATCTTATAATACACTATTCATAACAAACATAATAAATAGCCTGCAAAGAATTTAAAGTGTTACAATCATAGGGTCTATTTATGGTACCAATTGGACCATACTATCATATAACATATGGAAGTGAAGATTGTAACGAAACATTTATTTCATATCACACTTGTATTACACAGCTTGAATAAATTAGTTAATCATTGTTCATTTTTTTTTTAACATCAGTGTTGTATTGAACAAATATCATGTTATATACTGGTGTTGTCCAATTAGAAGGACCGTAGACAAAACTTTTAACGTAGAATCCTAATATCATTTATAATTTCATGCATTATAAATCATCCATAAAAATCTAAAACGATCCCTCTATATGAAATTACAAACATGCATAAAGAAGCGGAAGAAATTCGGTGATTTTGGTGCCAATTGTTGAAAAAATTAATAAAATTTTGAAAACCTTGTGCAATTAGATTCTAAAAGTTTTGTGATTTTTTGAAAGAGCTCACATTATGAAAAGTTATAGTTTTGGTTGGCTCATTTAATCCACAATTAAAGGGTGTTTAGGAACACGTTGAAACTGTAATCGTGTGAATTATTTTTTTTTACAATATTTTCTCTTATGTTTGGTTCTAACTATAATTACTACAATCCCAACTAGGTTTTCAAACTCACTATCAATATTAGTAGTGTTTGGGGTTATGGTTTTAACAACACGGTTTTAACGTGAACAACGTAAAACTTACACATATTATAATATAAAATAAAATTTTACTACAATTTAAAGTTTTTTGTTATAATATACGATTGAAACTATGAAATTTTCACTTTTTTTCTAAACATCACTTGTAATTTATTGACTGGGGACTTTGAAAGGTATTTTAAAAAATCAATAATAAAATTTGTTGTATATTTCCCCATCTAAAAAATCATCAAAGTCATGTGGTCACGAGAACCAATTATCCAAATGGGATTCTTTTATCCGGAAAACAGGGTCGTGGTTTCGCACATTTATGAGCTTGGAAAGGGATTGAAAACACGTAAGAAAGATCATATCCTTCGAGCGTGAAAGATCATATACTTCAATTCCAAGCAGGTTTTCAGACTCACTATTAATATTATTAGTGTTTGGGGTTATGATTTTAACAACACGATTTCAACGTGATCAATATAAAATTCTTACATATTATAATATAAAGTAAAATTTTACTATAATTTAAAGTTTTTTGTTATAATGCATGGTTGAAACAATGAAAATTTCACTTTTTTTCTAAACACCACTTGTAATTTATTGACTGGGGACTTTGAAACATATTTTAAAAAATCAATAATAAAATTTGTTGTATATTTCCCCATCTAAAAAATCATCAAAGTCCTGTGGCACGAAAACCAATTATCCAAATGGGACAGGGGGTCAAGTATTTGAGTTCTTTTATCTGGAAAACAGGCTCGTGGTGGTCCCTTTCGCACATTTATGAGCTTGGAAAGGGATTGAAAACAGGTAAGAAAGATCATATCCTTCGAGCATGAAAGATCATGTACTTCAATTCCAACTAGGTTTTTAAACCCACTATTAATATCATTAGTGTTTGAAATTATGGTTTTAACAACATGGTTTTAATATGAACAATATAAAGCTCTCATATATTATAATATAAAGTAAAATTTTACTATAATTTAAAGTTATCTGTTACAATACACGGTTAAAACTAAGAAATTTTCACTTTTTTTCTAAACACCACATGTAATTTATTGACCGGGAACTTTGAAAGATATTTAAAAAATCAATAATAAAATTTGTTGTATATTTCCCCATCTAAAAAAATCATCAAAGTCATGTGGTCACGAAAACCAATTATCCAAATAGGACAGGGGGTCAAGTATTTGAGTGCTTTTATCCGGCAAACAGGGTCGTGGTGGTCCCTTCCGCACGTTTGTGAGCTTGGAAAGGGATTGAAAACACGTAAGAAAGATCATATGCTTCGAGCTTTATGTACCTCACCTCCCTCGGGTTGTTTGCGTAACTGTAGATATATTTTTGGCATCAATATAGAGTTGTAGATTGCACAAGTAGAACATTGACGCTTTCACGCAACAAAGTGGACCATTGCGTGCCTTGGTTTAGAGATACCGACACCTTTAATTAATTTCAACGCTACGTTGACAAGTCATTCATTGATCGGAATGTAGTTTTAACTTCTAAAAAGGGTGTTATTGGAATGAAATAGTGATTTTAACTAAATTTGATGAAGACAAGTATGATAAGCTTTAAAATTCAAACTAATTAGCGCCGGCATGAAAAAAAAAAAAATCTAAAGATTAGTTTTCATCCCAAGGTATAATAAAGAGATTTTCAAGGTTTCGTTTATTTATTGGTCACTAAAATCACAAGCACGTTTGGCAACTTTTTTTTTTTTTTTTTTGAAATGGAAAAAGGATTTCATTCATATAAACCATTATAAATCATGCGGTGAAATAGAGAGCATGACTCAACCAAGATTAACAATACAAGCATGAAAAGCACATTAGTAGGAGGAGTGACACGGAGGCACGTAAATAAAACGAAGAGCCCGTTTGTTTTGTGGCTCGAATCACGGTTTGAATCATTTTGTTACAGTATCTTTTCTCACAAAAATTTAAATCTTCATTCAAATATTCTATTTAAATACTCGAACTAAACAGACTCAAAAATATCTCAACACATCCAAAAATGAGCACACATTACGTTCCTTTTAAAGAACTTACAAGTAGATGAAAATCCACTTGAAAAGAAGATCACAGCTACACAGTATTACAAAGACCACCACCAAGAACAAACTTAAAGACAACAACTGTAAAATAAAATCTTGCAAACAAACCAAACAACTGAAAACAAACTATAAGAAACAAAACCATAACAGGACAAAAAAGTCCATTATTGAAAATAGAAACTAAAACACACCAAAAACAAGCAGACTAGACCTCTCGCACACGCTGGAAGCCAAGCTCCATAAACCACCAAGCCAGAGGTGAACAAGCTTAGATCCGTGGGTACGGCGGCTCGATGGTCGGCTGATATTGAAACTTTGGGTTCAGCTAGACTATCCTAGTGGATGTAGATCGAAATTTCTAGTGAAATACGGCGACATTGGTGGTGGTTCTCCGGCCATGGTATCCTAAAATTGAGTTGTGTTTTTTGCTATTCAAGGTCCTCTGAACAATTTGGGGTGGGCAGTGTGTCTCAATATGGGTTTGTATCCTATCATCAATTTTTCGAATCAATTTTAGCTACAACAATTTCGACGGAGTCACCCCGTCTCTGTTGGGTTAGGTGCCCTAAAAGTGATGACATTGTATATATTGTTAATAAATAAATAAAGTGACATTTATAATTATTTTGGTTGCTTATATGTGTTATGAATACATTTATAAACATCGAGAAAATTTTGATTATTTATGTGACTATAAATTTAGCAATATAAGTGTTGTATGCTTAGGGATAAAATTTATAGATAATAATCTAAATAGTCCGTAATAATTTATTAAAGTTTGGGATCTTTAGTAAATATTACAAGTACGGTTCAATCTCATATATAATGAAATAGTCATTATTCGGGTTATTAATATAGAGACATTGGATTGGGGTACTTTATATAATGAGATTATATAAGACTGGACCAGATATGAATCTCTAATAATCATCCGTTATAAATAGAGTATTCAAATTTATCACTATGATGATCATATATATGACAGTCTTAATTCTGAGTATTTATTAGACTCCTATTTATGATATTATGTTTTTTGACTTGCATAGTAAGATTTGTCTAAGCACAGACCATAACTTAGCATCTTAGAAACATAATGTAATAAATGGCTGGGAATAATATCATACAGATATGGAATCCATTCCTTCCCTATAGAAGTTAGAAAAATAGTTCTTTTGAGTAATAATTCGAGGTTTGAACAATAGAGCTCTCGTTCATAATAAGATTATGAATAAACTGTTCATTAAAAGATTATTGAAACTCAAGGATAAAGATATAATAAGAGAGGTAATGAAAATTGAACTTAGCTCTTATTATGAACTATTTATGGAGGACTGACTTATATGTAATGATTATATCAATGGACTACTCGCTAATTTTTTTGAGTAATTTTTCTATAACCTTAAGAGTTTAGTTTCAGGTTTTTAGTCGAGTAACACTGAAACTAATAAATTTGGCACATTAATCAAAGAGTTTAATTAATTATCAAATTTATTGGAGCTTAGGTTATAGGTCCATAGGTCCTAAATACCACCTTTGTAACACTATATTGGATGTGTGCATAGAAAGAATTATATATATTTAGTTTGAAATTATTGAATTCTGAATTAATTATTTCGCACTTGAATTATTAATGTGACGCAGAAAAATGTTCTTTGTGACACATAACGTAATGTGATAAATGTTATCACATTTAACTGAGCATTAGTTAATTAATTAATTGATTTATTTTTAAAATCTATTCTTAAATAAATGTGATTTATTTTTAAATTTAGATATATATATATATATGGTTTTGAACCAAATCTTATTTATATATAAGATTTTATTATATATTAATATATATATATATATATATTAAAATAAAGAAACGTTTACTTTTTTTTTTAATTTATATATATTAGATATACATATATATATAACGAATCATGTTTGATTCGTTTAAGTAAAAAGAAAAAAAAAAAAAAGGAGGGAAGGCAGCTAGTTTACCTTTATATAAAACGATCACATATATATATATATATATATATATATATATATATTAATAAAAAAAAGGTAATCCATTTAATTAAAAAAATAAAATAGAAAAAGGAAAAGAAAAGGGTTAGAATCATGCAAAATATATCATTTTTTAATATATCTGATGGTTATTTTAAATGAAAAATCAATTGAAAAATTACTAATGGCTCATATATAAAAAGGGAGAGATAACAGTTATCTCAATAGTTTTTTCATTCACGTAACTTTTGTAAAATACTTAGAGAGAAAAATTGAGAGTTCTTCTTTGTGAAAAAAAAAGTCTGCTATCTCATGTATTGAGTACATAGCAGATTCAGGAAAAGTGTAAGGAAAATTCATTCTTACAATTTGACGCCTAATCGTCTTTCCATTGGTGTGGAGGCCTGAAATGGAAGATCGTGGTGTCAAAGAGGAAAGCTAAGATACCCTAATAGTCTTCAAAAGGTTAGTAAAATTCCCAAAGCTTTCTATTATTAATTAAAATTATATATCTATTCTCGATGAATAAAGTTTTTTAAAAAATTTTATTTGTCAATGATCCGTTCCTTCTGCTGCGTTTCATATTTTAATTCCAACAAATGGCATTAGAACGGGTTATAGCATATATAATTTTAATTAAACATGATTTTATTTTGATAATATCATATTTTTGATGCATGTTTGTGGACACTTTGCATCTTTGTTAATTTTTATTCATGTGATGAATGGTTGTTTAATGAAAGGATTTTTGGTCGTTAATTATATGGTCCTTTTGGATCAGTAATTTTTTTTTCAGTTTGATTAGATCAATTTGTGTAAACCCATAAAGGGGTATATGCTTTTTGTAAGTTATTATTATTATTATTATTATTTTCTTTTCTCCTCTCCCTCACCTGCTACATGTGGAGCGATGAAGAGGAAAAAGTTCATTAGATCTTTTGGCCTAGTTGAGAACTTTCGGCCTATCAAATTTCAAAGGTAACCCAGCAGATTGTTGCACAATAAACCACCTGATGAAGACTACAAAATTGGAGCAGGGAATTATGTGTAAATTACAAGAAGACCCTTGTAATTTTTTTTCTCTTTTTTTTATGGGTTGTAATTTTAATTATCCAAAAGGACCCGATCAAAAATCCATTGTTTATTTTCATGCTTTATTTTTATGTGATGATTGTGATAATATATTCAAGTATTATAACATATCATCTAGGAAAGTGCCCACTTATAGTTATTGTAACATGACATGCATACACTTACATATTATTTTTTTAATAAAGGAGTTTATAAAATGATTTAATATGTGTTAGCATTAATTTAATGAGATTAAATTAATTGGGTTGGTTTTATAGAATCTTAATTTATTAATCAACCATATAATGCAAATTTATTTTTAATAGTTAAGACTTGGTAAAATTCATATTAATTCTAAATTATCTAATTTTAAATTGTTTAATATTCGGTAACTTAGACAATTCATAATAAATTTAGATTTTTAGAAAATCTGGTAATTTATTTAAGTGTAAATAGAATGGGATTCTATTAACATATGATATAACCTAGTAATTAAAAATTGTTTTTATCTACTAGAATTGTGAAACATATGTTGTTTTATAAGATAAAACACATCTTTTAAAATAATGAGTGGGAAAAGGTAATATGACAATATAACCTACGGTCTCCACTATTAGTACAATACCGTGAGATTTAAGTGGCGCCTTGCGAGACTTTGATTTCGTCCTCCCTACGGAGGGTGTCCATTTAAATCAATATCAAGGTTGGCTTCCTAGAGATAAGATTTTATAATGTATTTCAAAATTGACCTACTCTACGGCGACAATTTTGAGTTTAATTGTTAAAATCCAAAATAGTGGGTTACACTCATAAAGACATAATTAAATTGTTAATTATATATTGACCAAAATAAACGGTTATTAATAAATATAAAAAATATGATATATTTTGAATATATTTATTAGTTGAGATGTCTCAATTCAATTCATAAATAATTTGACCTACCCTACGGCGGCACTTTATTTATTAAAATTGAACAATCGTGGAATTAGCAAAATATTTTTTTTTTGTGTTTTCCATATGCATCGTGCATCACGTTTACTATTCCAAAACATATATTTATGATGTTTATGCAACCATTTAATTTATGTTATTTTATTTATTTATTACAACAACAATGTCTAATCCAATCACCGCTATTTTCTCAAATGAAAAATTAACTAGAGATAATTTTATCAAGTGGAAGAGTAACATGAACATTGTACTAATTTGTAAAAATTACAAGTTTGTCCTAACGGAGGAATGTCCTCCGTTGCCTGCTGCTGATGCTCCTCGTAATGTACGAGAAGTATATGATCGTTGGATCGAGGCAAATAACAAGGCCCGCTGCTTCCTTTTGGTTGGCATGTCTGATGTGCTTAGGATGAAGCTCGAAAGCATGGAGACCGCTTATGAGATAATGCAATCTCCACAAGACATATTTGGCAAGCCTTTTGAAAAGGCATGCCATGAAGCCGTTAAGACGGTAATGAATGCCAAAATAAAGGCAGGGATTTCGGTCAGAGAACATATTCTCAACATGGTTAACTATCTCCATGAGGCCAAGGTGAATGGGGCAGTAATAGATGAAGCCACACAAGTGGGGACGATTTTGGAAACCCTTTCCCCTGCGTTCCTTCAATTCAAAAGCAACTATTTCATGAACAAACTGAAATATAATATGACTGAGTTGCTTAATGAGCTCCAAACCTTTTTGTCTATTTCGAAAGAAAAGACTAAAGAAGGTAAGGCAAATATTGCAGAGGCTTAACCTTCCTCTTCTGCTCGACATAATAATAAGAAGAAAAGGACTGAAGGAAGTGGTCAGTCTCAAAATGAAGGGCAACCTAAGAAGAACAAAAGCAACAACAACAAGAGCTCAAAGCAAAAGAAGCCCAAGGGAAAATGTTTCCACTGCGGCATAGTTGGGCGCTGGAAGAGAAACTGTAAGAAGTATCTTCAGGAGCTCAAAGAAAAGAAGAACAACAGTAAATCAGATTTACTTGTTTTGGAAGCTTGTTTAGTTGAAGATGATACTTCACCTTGGATAATTGATTCAGGGGCAACTGACCATATTTGTTCTTCTTTGCAGATGCTTAGTTCTTCAAGGAAGCTTGCCGACGGGGAGCAAACGATGAGAATGGGAACGGAAGAAGTTGTTTCTGCAAGAGCAGTGGGAGTTGTTAAGCTTTATTTTAGAAATAAGTTTTTAATTTTGGACAATATTTATTACATTCCTTGTTTTCGTAGAAATTTGATTTCTGTTTCCAGGTTGTTTAAACAAATGTTTAATGTTTCTTTTAATAATAATTATGTTAATATTTATAGAAATGGTTTGAATATTTGTTCTACGCATCTGGAAAATGGAGTTTACACTTTAAGGCCCAACGAAAAATCACTGCTCAATGCTGAAATGTTCAAACTTGAACAACCAAAACCCAAGAAGCAAAAGATTTCTTCTGATAATGAAACATACCTATGGCACCTTAGATTAGGTCATGTTAACCTTGATAGAATTAACAGGCTCGTAAAGAAAGGTCCTTTAAAAGAGCTAAAAGTTAGTTTTCTACCAGTTTGTGAATCTTGTCTTAAAGGTAAAATGATTTAAAGGCCTTTCTTTGCAAAATATGAAAGGGCCAAGGAACCACTTGAGCTAATACATTCGGACGTATGTGATCTATTGAATGTACAAGCACGTGGTGGTTACGAATATTTCGTCACATTTATTGACGATTATTCAAGGCATGGTTACATATACCTAATGCAAAGGAAATCTGAAACTTTTGGAAAGTTCAAAGAATTCCAAGCAGAAGCAGAAAAGCAATTAGGAAAGACGGTGAAGAGTCTTTGATCTGATCGAGGAGGGGAATACCTTAATACTGAATTCAAGGACTATATGATAGAACATGGTATTCTATCACAACTCATTGCACCTAGAAAACCACAACAAAATGATGTTGCAGAGAAAAGAAATTGAACGTTGCTTGATATGGTAAGATCCTTGCTAAGCTATTCATTATTACCCACTTCATTTTGGGGATATGCACTACAAACTATAGTATATCTTCTAAACATAGTTCCATCTAAGTCTATTTCAAAAACACCTTTAGAGTTATGGAATGGTCGCAAACCTAGTATGTGACATATCCGTATATAGGGGTGTCCAACACATGTGCTGAAAGGAAAGACCGGGAAGCTGGAACCACGTACTGATGTATGCTTATTTGTGGGATACCCAAAGGAAACGAGGGGAGGTTTGTTTTATAGTCCACAAGAAAAGAAGGTATTTGTATCGACAAATGTCACTTTTCTCCAGAATAATTATAGACAAACTATAAACCTCATAGCAAAGTTGTACTTAAAGAGTTACTTTTTGATCAGATCATACCACAACCGACAACCATTGTCGAAGGACAAAATGAGGAGACCACATCTCCCGATCAGAATGTCATACCACCTCGACGTTGTGGGAAGGTTGTGAGACCACCTATTTGCTATAGGGAACTTAGAGAAGCAAATGTTGTTATCTTTGATAATGGTGAGGATAATCCTTTGACATATTGTGATGCAATGGAATATTTTGAGAAGGAGAAATGGTAGGAGGCTGTGAACCTTGAAATGGAGTCCATGTACTCTAATTCAGTCTGGGATCTTGTAGACCTACCTGAAGGGATAAAACCCATAAAGTCCAAATGGATTTACAAGAAGAAAAGAGGAGTGGATGGGAAAGTTGAGACTTTCAAAGCTAGGCTTGTGGCAAAGGGTTATACCCAAAAGAAGGGAGTTGACTATGAAGAAACTTTCTCGCCTGTAGCTATGTTTAAATCCATTTGGATTCTTTTATCCATTGCTGCTTGTCTTGATTATGAGATATGGCAAATGGATGTCAAGACTGCCTTTTTGAATGGCTATCTTGAGAAAAGCATCTATATGCTGCAACTAGAAGGGTTTGTAGTCAAAGGTCAAGAGCAAAAAGTTTGCAAGTTGCAGAAGTTCATCTATGGACTCAAGCAAGTTTCAAGATCTTGGAACTTGAGATTTGATAAAGTGATCAAATCTTATAGTTTCGATCAAAATATTGATGAACCTTGTGCTTACAAGTACATCAAAGATAAGAAGATGGTCTTCTTGGTTCTTTATGTAGATGATATCCTACTCATTGGGAATGATGTAGGCGTATTATCTTATGTAAAGAAATGGCTCGCCAACCATTTCCAAATGAAAGATTTAGGAGAGGCAAGTTATATTCTTGGAATCCAACTCATAAGAGATCACAAGAACAAACTGTTGGCGCTGTCTTAGGCATCGTATATCGATAAGGTGCTTATAAGATTTTTGATGCAAAACTCCAAGAAAGATAATTTACCTACACGTCATGGAGTTTATCTTTCAAAAGAGCAGTGTCCTAAGACACCTCAAGAGGAAGAAAACATAAGATGGGTGGCCTATGCATCTACAGTGGGAAGTCTAATATATGCCATGTTGTGTACAAGACCTGATATTTGCTATGTGGTGGGTATAGTCAGTCGGTATCAATCCAACCCAGGATTAGATCATTGGGTAGCGGTTAAACATATTCTTAAGTATCATCAGGGCGGTGAAGACCTGTTCAACAAGCCGGAGGCCACGAGACAACAAGCATTCCTACTCAGGAAAGAAACCCTTTCTCATTATGGTTGGTTTAGGGAGTCCAGCATAACCAATCCCCCTTCCAACATCCAACCTACCAAGTCAGCCGGCCAGCTGATAGTGGCGAGGCCTACCGCCACAGATATCTTGGGGCCAAGCACCTCAGAGTCTAGGTGGCCGACAAGGGAGTGGCTCCATCAACACAAGGCCACCCGTAGCAGACGAGGACCTTATGGACGTGATTCGGTTCCTGTGTCTGTTAGGCTAGCTCTAGATTGGAGTTGAGCTCTGAGTTTTTTTTTTTTTTGGTTGCCGAGCTTGTCTTGACTTGGGAGTTTTCTTGGTTCCAAAGAGATGAATTCCTGACCAAGCAATGCAGAGGAAAGGCACGCCATGATAGAACGCCTTCACCGCCCAAAGGGGAAGATGGTGGTCGGGAAGAAGTGGAAGAGGACTCCATGCTAAAGCTGCCATTGTGGTCTGACAACCATCTTAGACAGTCCAAGTTCCCCCACCACTACTGACAAGGACTGGGGCTTCATCGAGCCAAACCCTACCTCTCGTCATCATTACCATCGTGGTGCCTTCCACGGGAGACCTTCTAAGGAGGCGACCAAATTACCGCCACCACATCCTCGAACACCTTGGTGATGTTGTTCCTAACGAGTCATTCTTGGAGAACCTCTAAGTAGAGGACTTTAAGGGGCTATCCAGCGCTGCCTTTCGTTCTACTACCAAGTTAATGAAAAATCTAGAATCTGAGCTCCATTTGACTTAATTTATTTGTGCTCTGACCTTCATCTTTTAAGGCAAGCACGTTCTTAGACTTGGCCTACATAGCTGGGCAGAAGGAGCTGAACCTGGAGAGGGAGAGGCACAAGAAGATCGCCCTCAAAAAAGCCGAGGTTAAGAAGAAGCTCGATGCCAAGAATATTGAGCTTGATCAAATTAAGGAGGCTCTTGCTCGGGCCAAAGATGAGGCCAGGAAAGCGAACGATGAGGCCAAGCAGGCTAAGGCAACGATGAAAGAGGCGAGGAATGAGGCTGGCCAATCATGGGATGAGGTCGTCCTACTCAGGGATTAGCTACAGGCCTCCTAGGCTGAGCATCAATGTTTCTAGGAAGAGCTGCCCGACCGACTCACCTAGGTCATGGAAGACTTCAAGGCGTCCCTGGAGTACGCCAACCATTACTACTTTGACACGACCAAACTCAGAACTACCTCATCAGGAAGCATCCCGAGGCGGCAGGCTTCGACTGGTCACTCATTATTTAGCCAAAACAGGGTGGAGTGCAGCAGCCCGAATAAGAAGAGGTCGTCGAAGTGGACAGTGAAGACGACGAGGACAACCAGGGCAGAGATGGTGATGCCAGGGATAGGTAGAGATGCAACAATGGGCCAGCCCATCCCGGCCCATCTAGGCCCACAATGGGCTGGCCCATCCTGGCCCACAATGGGCCAACCCACTGGCCCAGGCCGGGCTTGCCTATCTAGGCCCATACAGGCCCACAATGGGCCAGCCCATACAGGCCCACAATGGGCCAGCCCATTGTGGCCCAATTTCATATAAATATATATATATTTAGATATATTTTTCCATGTTCATTCATAGGTGAACATGGCTGAGTGTAGCCTTCTCTAGTAAGTCATGTAAGGCCCATTATAAGTCATGTATTATCACATCAAAAGACTATACATTTAATATATATATTATTTAATACATATAAGAATTAAATATTATATAATATATATGCATGCCATATTCACCCGTGAGTGAATATGGCATTAGATTTTTCCAATGCAATCACATCATAATAGGCCTGATAAGTTCTTTTTCTTTTCTTTTCATTTCTTTTTATTTTTTTATTTTTTTTCCTTGTAGCCATGCTTTGGTTTTGAGAAGTAAAGTTGAATATCAGATGCTGAATCTGTAGGTCATGTATTATCACATCAAAATACTATACATTTAATATATATATTATTTGATACATGTAAGAATTAAATATTATATAATATATATACATGCCATATTCACCCGTGAGTGAACATAGCATTAGATTCCTCCATGCACATCACATTGCAATAGGCCTGACAAGCTCTTTTTCTTTTCTTTGCATTTTTTAAATTTTTTTCTTGTAGGCATTGTTAGTATGTGTGGAGCTTAATTATTACCCTGACGCAGATTGCCCCTACGCAGAGGTTGTACGCTGATTGACCTTTGCGGTAAGGTCAACGTGGGGTTGAAGGGGGTGGTAAACACCCCTCCTGGGGGTTGTAGGGGGTGGAGCCCCCTAGGTAAAATTTTTATATGCAAGTTTATTTTACATAAGGGTAGTTTAAGTTTTTCACATAAGGCACGCTTTGCTTTTGAGAAGCAAAGCTAAGAATCGGATATTGAGTCTATAGGTCATGTATTATCACATCAAGATACTATATATTTAATATATATATTATTTAATACATATAAGAATTAAATATTATATAATTTATGCATGCCATATTCACCCGTGAGTGAACATGGCGTTAGATTCTCCTATGCAATTATAAAGGGGCAGGCCTAACATAGAGGCTCAGAAGGAAGGACTGCAATGTGCAAAGCTGAGACGTTAAGTCTTCAGCGAATTGTCTAATCAAATTACACTTGAAAGAAAAAAACTAAAAAAAGATTTAAAAAATAAAAGATAAACTTTTTTACCCATAAATAAACGTAGAATATTCACAGAGATACTCATTCAACAAACTTCTAAGATCTTATGTATGGTCTTGTTTTTTAGATTACTTAGAGTTCTTCAGAAAGGAAAAAAAAAACTTGAAGGTATAATTTATTTAATTTGTTGTTCATTAATTTTGTATTGTTATAAGTTAATTTTATTGTATAATTATTTTATTTAAATTTATGTTACGTTAATTTATTGTTATTTTTTATTGAAGCTATGGCATCATCACATAGAGGGAGAGCCAACATTTCACATTTGGTGATCAACGAAGAAGAACAATTTAATGATCCACTAGAAGAAATTAGAGTTGACTTACTATCTCAAGTTGATGGCTCCTCTGAAGTCACTCGTAAGGGTAAAAGGAAGATTCAACGAACTTCACTAGTTTGGAGTTACTTTGATCTCATGTACAAATGAGAATGGTATAACAGAAGAGCGCGCAATTTACAAAGTATGCAAACAAGACTACACAGGTAAATCCTCTTCTGGCACTGGTCACTTAGAGAGGCATCGCAAAAAATGACAAGCTAAGCATGGTGTAGGTGGTGTTGATTGTCATCAACAGACACTTTAATTTAGCCCTGATGGTAGTGTTACCAATTGGTCATATGACCAACAAAGAGCTAGAGAATGGCATGCTAGATATTTGGCTAGTGCTCAACAACCAATTAGTCTTGCTGATGATCCAGCCTTTGAGAAGTACATTCAAATGCTTATAATCCACAATATAGGCGTGTTTCAAGAACTACCACAAGAGCTGACACCATGAAAGTTTTTCATTCAATGAGGAAAAAGTTAGTAACTGAATTTAGTTCATTCACTGCATCTGTTGCATGCACATCTGATTTGTGAGAAGGTCGTACCAAAACTAGTTATATCTGTGTAACTACACATTATATGGATAAAGATTGGTCTTTTCAAAAAAGGCTAATTGCTTTTCGACCAATGCCTTATCCGCATAATGCCAAGGCCATTCATGATGTCATCGTAGAAGTTTTTGATTTTTATGGCGTTAAAGAAAAGGTTTTGAGCATTACATTTGATAATGCATCTGCTAATACTGTTGCTATTAACCTTTTCAAAACAACATTGAGACCACAACATGGCGAAACACTTTTTCACCAAAGATGTGCTTGTCATATTATTAACTTGTGTGTTCAAGATGGCATGAAATTTTTTCAAGGTTATTTGGAAAATATTCAAACGTATGCCTACCATACAAAGAGGTCATAACCGCGTATTACAACTTGAAGAATCCAACGAAGCAGCTTCAAGAATTTGATTTGCAAATTGCTTCATGCTGTTACAATTTCTTAAAGGTTTTTTATGAAGCCACTCTCCAACTCTCAGGTGTGTACTAACCCACATCTCCTCATGCATTACATAAGTTGTATGACATTGCTGCAACCTTTGATATGCATAGAGATTTTGACATGTTTAGGGAATCTGTTGAGTTCATGGAACAAAAGTTGAAAAAATATTAGGAGTGTGTTCCAGCTTTGTATTGCATAGCCGCTGTATTGGATCCGAGAGTTAAATTAGCTAGTGTTGAATATTTACTTAAGGGTATAGGGAAAAAATTAAGGGTGCATTCTGGCATCATAACCATTCAAAATGTGCAAGCAAAAGTAAACAATATATTTACTGCATATAATGAAAAATATGGAGGAGGCCAAACAATATCTCATGCACCTTTAGCAAATACTACATCTATACCACATGGTTCTTTATGGGCAAGTATGATTAGCTATACCGGATTTGGTTTTGGTGCATCATCCACATCTTCAACACGCAGTGAATTGGAAAACTATCTGGAACAAATTTTGCAGCATTCATTTTCAATGAGCAAGGTAGTGGTCATGATTTCAATGAGTTTGATCTTTTGTCATTTTGGAGATCACAATCAAGAACTTTTCCTGCGCTCTCTAAAATGGCTTGTGATATATTAACCATACCAGTATCTACAGTTGCAAGTGAACAAGTATTTAGTTGCAGTGGTAAAGTACTTGATGAACGGCGTGCACATATGAGTGATGATATTCTGGAAGTAGTAATATGCGTTAAAGATTTGGAGGATGCTCGCAGAAGAAGCCAAGAAGTTCAAGATGATTGGGTTGATTGCTTTGAAAATTTGGACATTTCTGATACTCCCACTGGGAGTAATACGTTGTAATTAATTATGAACAATAGTTTTTTATGTTTTTTTTTGTTTTCAGTAATTTTGTAAATATCTTATGTATAATTATCCCGATTGTACTCTTTTTTTCTTACTAAGGTTTTGTCCCACTGGGTTTTTCTTGGAAATGTTTTTAATGACGCAATAGTAAATAAAATATCCTTTTTTTATATTTCCCTTAACTATTCAAACTTTTATATTTGTTAACTTGTTTAAAAATTAAAAAATTAAAAAATTAAAAATTACATGCTTAGATTGGCTGGCCCATTTAAATCCATGATGGGCCAGCCTATTTAAGGCCCACAGCACGGTCCATGTAAAATTAGCCCGTCGGCTGGGCCGGGCCAGGCCAAGTTATTTTTAATATGGGCCGGCCCGGCCCGGCCCATGAAATTCATGGGTTGGCCCGGCCCAGCCCGTGGCCCATGTGGGCCTATGGAGAACGGGCCAGGTCGGCCCATTCTTGCAACACTAGGGACAGGGCCCAGGCCTAGTTTTTGTTCTTTTGTTTTTATCCAGGCTCAGGAGGTACCCAGTTATTTTTACCTCCCACCGCTTTTCATAATAAAGTTTTTATTTTCCCTGAAGTTTATCGCTTCTCGGCATTTCTCTTAGGTTTGCTCTTTAAATTTTCTTTTCCAAGTACGACTATGCTTGGATAAAAATTTTGTTCTTTGAAAGCTCGTGGGGGGATCCTTAGGAACAAAGTTTGAATTTCGTTCCTCGGTTAAGTGCCTTTCAAAAAAGGGATTAAGTTGAAGATTTTTCAAGTTGGATTTTCCTTGGGAGAGAATGTTTTTTAATTGAAGATTCCAACTCACATCTTCCCAATTACAATCTTACTGAATTCTGCATCTTAGTGACAAAGTGTTCCTTGGAAAGGACACCTTGGGAAAAGCGATTATCGAGTTAGCCGAGCAGGGAAAGCCCATTTCTTGGTCTGGCAGAGCACAACAGCGTATGGTACTCTATACCCTGTTGCCTCCCTTAGACTTGTTTAAGTTCATTGAAACTTTTACGAGTCTAATATTAGTCGGGCATAGTTATGCTAGGGTGACTTTGTCTAGGTAGTCCGTACGACAACAGAGGAATGATCGGCATTATGCTGATCAACCCCCCAGTCCGATTAGTCGGGATGACTCTCCCTCTTCGGCAGTTTTTGTCTGGTCCCTTGGTTTGAAGTTACGGTCCCCTTTTAGGAAGTTGTTTCTTCCTTGACACATATTGCTTAATGGAACAGCGTAGGAGTTGAAATTTTCATTGATGTATAATATTTACATTCCAGTCCTGTTTAGTAGGCCTAGTTACAAAAAGAATGTAGCTAGTAATCAAAAATGTAGATGTCTATCTCAAACCAGTCTCTCGATTTGGTCCTTGAGCTGAATACAGTCACGGGTGTTATGTCCCACGTCCTTATGAAAATTATAGTACTTGCTTTTGGTCTCGCTTTGCTTTGCTGCCCTTAAGCTTGGGCCAGTCGAAAAGTAGGTTCTTCCTGCTTACTTGGGCAAGTACCTCCTCTATGCTTGCTACCAAAGGCGTGTAGCTTTAAAATTTCCTGGTCGGCACTTTCGACTTCTTTGTCTTCTTTTCCTTTTTTTGCTTCTTGTTATACTCGATGCCAGACTGTTCGGGTGCTTTCTTCTGCTTATTCTCCTTCTTCGTGCTGCTACTGTTGGCTTCTTTTCTATAGCTCTTCATATATTCAGCCACGTCAGCATATCTTTGCGTGTAGCTAAGTATATAAGAAAATGTGCTCGGTTGCTTGAATGCTAGTGATCAGGTTAGCTTCTTGTCTCAGAGATCCCTTATGAAGGCATGTTTTAGGGTCTCGCTTTTGACGTGCTTAACTTTGAGTGTAGCTCGGGTAAACCGGTTTATATAATCTCAGACATTACCATCTCCTTGCTTAAGGCATATAAATAGGTAATCTTCTTTCTCCTTGTTTTTGTTGTAGAAAAGGCTACCGAGAAAATGTCAGAGAGCTGTCGAAAAGAAGTAATTGAAGTTGGTTCAAGTCACCAGAACCATTGCCGAGTTGGTCTGATTAGGGTCAAAGAAAAGGCTTGCACATGGCTGTGTTGCTGGCGTTTTGTAGAATCATGTGTCCTCGATAAAATTTGACATGTTGTCAGCGTCTGCGGTCCCATCGTGGGACTTGATTTGCGGGACTTTAAATTTGGGTGGCATCAGGGCTCGCATGATGGCATCAGTGAACGGCAGATCTAAGGCACCGACGTCGTCCAAACCGAAACAGTTGTTGCGGATTTCATCAATTTGCATTGTAATTCCCAAAACTGGTGACTATTGGTATCTTCAGGCAGTTCAACCCTATAGGGTGCTTTGCCCTCAACTTTGTCACCTGCTCTAGGGTGGTGATCCTACTACGGCTCCCCTTGGCGCCCGAGCTGATCAAAAATAGATGCTTAGGAGCCTTGCGGTGACGGAGCCCGTGCTTCTTGAGGGCCAAGGTGTCCCTTTTGGATGAGCCTGTTGTTTGCTGAGACACCATTTATAGATCTTCTGGAGCTCTCGGAGTCAGTTTCACTGGGGTTGACAGCTTCCTGTCTTACCCGACCCCTAGCCTTGACAGCCGGGGTTGGAGGTAGGAGGCCAGGAGCCACCTGGTGGTGAGCCTGCTATGCGAGCTACTGAGTAAGTATCCAAACAACATTGGTCAGTTCCCGAATAGGGTCTTGGGCAAGCGGATCTTGTATCTGTTCAGCCGTCGTCGCACTTTCCTGACCCCTAAAACGAGATCTCGTGGCTCGAGGAAAGCCTCTAGGTCTGGCTGAATTCTGGTTTCGGTATCAGGCTTCTCCAGACCCCTCCTGTTGGGCACCCTCATCTTGGGCATTGCCTTGAGTACCATCTTGGTTTACTTGCCTGTTGTGGATGGTAATTTTGAGTGAAGGCACAGGGTGCCTCCTTCTAGCACCAAAATGTTGATGCTTACTGAAGTTTGGTAGCAGATTAACACCACATGCGTCTGCGCACGGTGGAACGCTCATCCTTGTTCGTTCTACCTGATCAGGTGGACCTGCAACAAGAGGAGCGACACTTTAGAGGCAAGAAAAAGGACAAGTCAATCAATAAACAAGGGCTTTCTGATGCTCAAGGCAGGGGTTGTGCGGTAGAGAACGAGAACAAGAACTTGTTAGGTGGGAAGGAGCATGCATGTTGGATGTAATAAATGCACCCTATTTATAGGTTGCCATTTGGACCGGATGTAAGGTGGGTTTGCCCATGACCCGAGTGTCACATCAAGGCATGTTAGGTGGCAGGGGACAAGTGTCGTGCCCTCCATCGATGGATTGTTTCCTATCTGACGACAAGTTGTCCACTATCTGTTGGCCAGTGATGTCGAGTAGCAGTCTACTTACAAGTGAAAAGAATCCAACTCGAGCTGGTGCTTTACCCGAGGAGGCAACTAGTTGTGGTGCAGCCTAAGAGACCCTGTAAAGCACCTCGAACAGACAATCCAAGCTCATCAGCATGAGTTATCAATTTACCGTAGCTTTATCGAGCTTCTTAGCTGATCACCCGGAGTAAGGCTCCTAGTTGGTGGCGCCGAGCTCACCCTCAAAACACCCTATATAAAAAAGTTAAAGTAATTAATAGGTCAAATTCAAAATAATATTTTTTGTTTTTCCATCTTATCATTTTTTCTTTTGTTTCTCTTTCCCTTTCCCTTTCTTTCTCCTCTACTGTCATATCATCTCCATATGGCATTGCCTACAACACCTTCCTCTGATGTTATTTACTCTATCGAAATTAGTACATGATGATTTTTACAATCTGCTGGCGTTGAAGAGAAAAATAAAACAACCAAAAATCATGAAGGAAGACGCGTCACTTCTGTTGCCAACGAATGGCGAATCTCACCACCATCGGGAAGAACCCATGAGGCTCATCGAGCGCGCAAAACAACCATTACCATCGACATTGCGAGCAAATTTTGTATTGAAATCGCGAACAAGATCGACATTGATGCTGTGAGTTCGGTTGGCATTTGCGATGGAGTTCGATCAACATTTGCAACGGTGTTCAACCGGTGATGAGAGAGAGGGGGGCGGTCAACAATGAGAGAAGATCAGTAGTAGAGAGAAGGCTGTGTCAACACATTTGTGGAGAAAGAGCTGGCGAGGAGAGAGGAAAAGGAAGAGTGAGAAAGAGGAGGAAAGAGAATAGGGTTAGCGTTTTTATTAAGTGCGAGTATTTTTACAGGCTATTTAGTAAGGTTTGTTCATACCACAATCTCCGTTATGAATAGTGTAAAGTTTTCATTTGCTACAGTAAAAAATAAAAAAAATCACTATAAAACTCTCACATGTACAATAAAAACAATTTTAATTAATGGTTCTAACTACCATACCAAACATCCTATTAAACTTTTAATGGATTAGAATTCAAGTTCATATTATAATATTTTATTTACTAACGTTTTTAAAATTTTGGGCTATCTATTTTTATTCGTCATTTGGCCTAATTTCGTCATTGTCCTAATTTATGTGCAAAGCAATGGAGAACGTTTAAAACATGGACGTGTGCCATCCCACTAATTTAAATTAAAGTTTCTTTTAGAATTTTTTTTAACAAATACGCGTTTGTTCCGAATCTAAATTCAGTGTATATCTGCTTTGCACATTACGACCCTTTACCTAAAGACAAAATATGTGTTTTATACAACTCCCAAAAAAAGAAAAAAGAAATGATGCGTTTTATTGATGTTGATGTCCTTGATTATTTAGGGGCATGAATTGGAGGCTTTCTTGTGGTGTGGGGAACATTTTCTGGCAGTGTAGCTAGTAGGTTTCAAAAATTAAAAAATAGGTGAATGACTTGAAACATTTACCACTTGGCCTTAACAGTGTATTTGGTAAATTTATATTAGTTTTAATTGCTACAGTATAAAGTAAAATATATTATGTAAAACTCTCACATATTATAATGTCTTTTTTATATAACTCATAATTTCAATTACGTTCTCAAACCTCTTAAATTTGTCTTCCTTTCTCCTTCTTCTCTTCTAATATCTTCATCTTAAGTTTTGAAAACTCTTTCCATAGGAGAGAGATCTTTGTAGGATCTGTTATTCTCCTTTTATTTTATTTTATAGTTTATTTTCATGAAAAATAAAAATACATGCATATCTATTTATCTTATAATATAACGACAAACAGTTTAGTCCACTCACAATGTTTATTTCAGTTGAATAGAAGGTCCTTTTGTAAAAGTGGAAAAGGTGTTAAAACATGGGATGCAAACTCGTGAGTAGTACTTGTTTCGTTCCTGAAAGAAAGTCTTCTATTTGTTTTAATTTCTATTTTTTTTCTCATTGCGTGTAATGTGCGTGTATTTTGCTCATATATATTTTATTGTTTCAAGATAAAATGAACAGGTAAAAAGAAAGGACAAAATTTTATAAATTTTTCTTAAAATATAATATTTGCGTTAAAATACCTTTAAATTTTAAAGCGTTACCTTGAACTATAATATTTTTTTATATTCACTCCTAAACATTAAAATGTGATATTTTTTAAACAAAATAATACATATTACCCTCATAAAAAGATAAATTGATCAATTTTTTTTCAAAACACCCTTAAAAAACAAACTCAAAATTATGATAGTTTTCTATATTTTTTTTTCTGGCTTTTGAATATGTACTTTAAAGACAGAATATACAAAATTTTAGAGTTCAACTAGTCCATTTAAACTAGAAAAGAACATCTATATTAACTCTTAAGTATCATATTTAATTTTAAATAAAACAAAAATTCAACAATTTTATTGAACAAAAATTATATAAATTTAAGGGATAAATTTGAAGAAGTGTTCAGGTCCACAACAAGGACACTTTAAATGATTTATCCGGAACCAAAAAAGTAAACGAACAAAGTGTGGCGTGTACTGCAAACATCACCTCTGTCCTTTTCTTTTCTTATTCCCACTATAAAGTACCACTAATACCCCCTACCAAGACTTAATGGCCACTCTTCATGCACCAATTAATACCTTTAATTTTGAGACGCCCCATATCTCTAGCTAGGAAAGTGGCAACAAGTCATGTTCTTCTGTTTCGGTCACCCTTATCTCTCTAAACCTTTCACATTCATCATACATTTTAAGCTATATGACCCACCATGAATTATACTCCTAATCCCAAATGTGCCCCTAAAATTTAATTTTTAAGGTTAATTATATAATTATATAAATATTTCAATTTTAACTTTTTCAATTTTTTTGTTTTTAATAATTAAAATGCAACTTTTAATTTGAAAAATTTATTTTAATTTATTCTTATGTATAAAAAAATGAAAAGAAAGAGCAACGTACCTATTCTTAAACAATTATGAAAAATACTTTATTGATTCAAAAACATAAAAAAAATCTTAAAACAAAACATCCAATTCTAAAAATAAAAAAATTATAATATTTCAAATGCTAAAATATTTTTAAAATTTTTTTCTCAAAGGAAAATATCTTTTAGAAAGTAACTTGGTCTAATTTAAAGTATCTTTATCAAACTTTATCAAAATGAAAAATACATTTGAGAAAGTAATTCGGTTTAATTTAAGGTATATTTGTCAAATCTCTAATTTTTTTTGTCCAAAAGTCTATGAGTAAGAAAATTAAAATAAGTGTTCAAATTTAAAAGATATTTTTGTAATTTTTAAAAACAAAAAAATAAAGTAAAAAATAATTAAAAGTATAAGACATAGTTTTGTAATTAAAACTAAGAAGCAGTAAATTAACCCTTTAATTTTATACAATGCAGATTGGGCTCCCTTGCTTTATGGGAGTTCTTTTTCAATGGGAGATGGTGGTGGTGGTGGTATAATAGATGTTTTTAAAGAAATTTATTCAAAATAAAGAAAATAAAGAAAATAACCCTGCGCTGCTCTAACGACCCTCATATTGTTTTTGAAGCCATGATATTACCGGAAGGGTCTCGCATCCAAACCATGCGTTTTGCCAGATAAGAGACAACAATTCATTGATGGCCGTCGGATCAACTAAGGAGGCATAGAATTCATGGAGAGAATGAGATATTTTTGGCCGATGGCTATATATATATATAGTAGCTTTTCATCCATAATTTTCAACTACAATTATCTGGGCTATGAGGAGCAGTTACATACGAGAAGAAAAATTTAAAACAAAAAGCACGAAAAAAATGTTTTGTCAAATCAAAAAGTTGGTGCTCCGTTGCACAATTTTATAGTTAGAAAAATCGTTTTCATTCTCGTAAGGCTATAATCTTGTTATTTATAAATCTATAGGTTTTAATTTAATGTAAAGTGTATTTTTTTATCCTAAATTTTACTGTTTTATTTGTAATACCCCTCTTAAATAGGATTACTTTATATTATTACATAAGATTACTCTATATTATTACATCCCCTCGTGGCTTAGTCGTCCAGGATAGTGATGGACCCTGCAATGTCTTTGAACTCCCATAACCGAATTTTTTTAGGCTCTTAATTCTCCACGTATCAGACCTTTAGCCTTTTTTTTTTTTTTTAAGTTAAGGATTAGAAGATTTGTTTTAACAGGCTTTCTAACGTGATTTTACAAATTTTTTAATATTCTATGAACAATTCACTAATTTGATTGCTCATGTACATTAACACAGCAAGTTAATTAAATTAACTGGATAAATTAATCATTCAAACTAGGAAAAATATCTAAAACATCTTTTATGTTTCGTTAAAATATCACTTTTATCCCTTTTGTTATGAAAACGCTCAAAAAGTTCCCTGTGTTTTTAAAATCATACACAAAATACATCTTGAAGAGATTAAACTTGTTAAAAAACCAAAATTACCCTTTTTAATCTTTAATAAATACAAGTTGAAATATTATTAAACCAAAATACTAAACAAAATCAATCTAAAGTTAAAAAGTCTCAAAATAGTTGAAACATTTGCTTAATTAAATATTTATTCGAACATTTTAAATTATCTTTTCTTTAATTTTTAAGCCAAATCATATTTAAAATAACATTTAATACATATTGAAATAGATAATCTTTGATTTATTTAAAAAATTAATTATTTCAATGAGTATTTTAAGTATGATTCTATAAAATATAGGGTGTTTTAGACATTTTAATAATAAGAGGGAAACAATAATATTTAAACAAAGCATAAAAAATGTTTTAGGTATTTTCCCTTCAAACCATTAAACCAATTATTACCAAGCTGCTGTTACAACCTTTTGGAAGGTGGTTTAAACTTTGAACCATGGACAAAAATTTCTCTAATCTCATCGAAATGTCCACCAAAATTTCTATAATTCTAAGGTTTCAGAATATCATTTGAGTGTAAAAGAAATTCTTCGTTTATTTGCTAAAATTTTCCAAAAGGAAAAAAAATAAGATATATATATTTTTGCTAAAAAGGATGATAAAAGATGAAAAATCTTTATAAATGAAAATAAAAGACCGTAGTGTACTATATATTATCTTTAATATTTTTTTTTGGCTTAGAGATACTCGATATTATATAATATCTATCAATTATGTGTTAAGATTAATGTCTAAGGAATAACTTTATTTGTATTTATATAGTTTTTCGTTAAATAAATAATAATAATAATGTGACTATTTCATGTATTAATAATGGTCCTTATATTACTTTCATATTACTAATTGTATAATAAGCAAACATATGATTCATAACTTTTAGAACCAAATCTTAAAATATGGCATATAATGTAACGCCTCAAAATTAATTAAGTAATATTAGTATAAAAGATGGTGGATTAGTGTGCCTAATTGTAATTTGACTTTAATTTAAACATTTTGTAATGGTTTTCTAATTAACTTGGTTTTTAAAACATTTTAATTATTTTAATTAATTTATTTATTATTTTAAATTTTAAAACAAAATAATTTATCAAATGTCAAATACGTCCCTTTTTGTAAAACAATGGGGGCACATGGTTTTTACACAGTAAAACGACCCACTATTCCTCTTCATTTAATATCTCTCTCTCCCACTCTTCCTCATTCACTCCCTCACTCTCTCTCAGACTCCCTCTTTCTTTCTCCTTCGTTCTCTCTCTTTCTCTCACTACCCTCTCCTTCTCTCTTTCTTTCTCTCAACTTTTGATTCAAAAACAAAGTTCAAGCTTCGGTTCTTAGTGGATAGGATGTTTGGGGACGTGATTGAGCAACCACAAACTCGATTCAAGGATTAAATCTAGGTTAGTTTTCAAAATTTTAACTTTTTTCTAATTTTTTCTATTTTCTTTGCATTTTGAAATCTGAGCTTCTTTGAGCTTAGAAAACCCTGAATTTAAGTTAGTGGAATTAAAAATATCTAGAATCTAGGCTTGGTTTGATGAAAAATGGATTTGAATCAAGTCTTTCTATTTCCCCTCTATTTTTTTATTTTCAGATTTAATTGAAATTTTCTATATAAATCTTATTTAAATTAGTTTAAAAGTGTTCTATTATATTTTTCTATCTTTTATAAATGTTTTGTATGCCTGGGAATTGAGAAAATAGGTTCAAAATAAGGATTTGAGCTTGGGGAACCAAGACTCGAATTTTGAAAAATTTTAGAAATTTTAAAAAATTTCAGAATTTCCTATTCAGTAGGCCAGATTCAAGAGTCCGGTAGACCAAACTCATACCTTCGGCAGGCCGAACCTAGAAATAGTTCGGCAGGCTGGTCCTGATTTGCCGGTAGGCCAAACTACACAGTTTGGTAGGCCGAACCAGGGAAACCAGCAAGCCGATTGAACTTTGTAAAAAAAATTGTCATTTTTTCACCCGTTTTTCTTATTTTAAATCTAGATTGAGATTTTAACCTTATAATATGATTTCATAAACACAATGGCACACTATGACACCATGAGATGGCTTAGTAGTGTAGGATATCCTAAGCTAGATATTGATAAACTTAGTTTATATTTAAGATTGTTCATGGTATCGTGGAGCTAACGTATAGCAGATCGGGACTGCGGTGTTGGACATTAGTGTGGATATTGAGGTAGGACTTCTACCCCTTCCTTGGTAGCCAAGTCTTTAAAAGATTTTTGGCCCCAAATGATTCCTTTCAAAATATTTTCAATGAATGATTGAAAAGAGATTTTTATTAGTTGTTTTCATAAACAGTAGAATGAGGTGATTTTCATAATAAACTGCATAATAAATGTAAATGAATATACTTGGTAAAATGAGCTTTTAATAAAATAGAAATGCATAGATGGGCATGATGCCATACTCAAAGATCGAGTCGTGTAAAGTGCGATCTTGGGGGCAGGTCCCGAAGCCCAACTAGACCACTACGGTGGTGATTCCTATGGTTTGCCTAAGGAAAAATGATAATTTCATTTTCGGATGAACAATTTATTGTTTTGGTAAGAAAGATTTAAATTGAATTTATTTGATCATTTATTTAGTCCTGTTTTCTACATATTCTCTGGTATGATAAATTTTATGTTTAAACTAAATGATTTTTCTAACCTAGGCCTACTGAGCCCTTTGCTCACTTTTTACTTTTTTTCAAACCCTTCCCCTCTAGGTGGAATTTAGCTTAGGATTGACGGCGAGTCCATCGACTGGACTCGCGAGTAGTAGAAGACCTCGAGTAGGTTATTTGTATTAATTAATTTAGGCATGTAACGTATTAATATCTTTTTCATTGGACTATGGTTGTAAATTTAATTATGTCGATACTATGTGTGTGCACAAGTTGTGGGTTTAGTGGGACCCAACTCATACTTCCTTTCCTTTTCTTTATTTTATTTTATTTTCTGCTTGTCTGCTTTATTATTATAATAATCGTTTTAAAAGTTTTAAATTGTCACATTTTTCATAATTAATTAAATTCTTTAATTTGTGTTTTAATTAAAATTTGACTTAATTAACCTAATTAACCCACCACGTCACCTCTCAGTCTCTGGGGTGTGACATATAAAGGGTTCATATGTGGATGGATACGATTTTAAGATTAATAGTCTTAATATATAGCCTGCAGTCTGTGGATAAATCTAAACACTTCATTTATTCATGATAACACTGTAATAATGATCTATGTTCAATTGGAGAGATAATTATCTTGACCTTCAGAGTGAGTTAATTCCATGGTAGAAACATTAATATATTAGACCTAGTGTTGATAATATATTTGGACTGGAGTTAAATTTCAATTGATTTAATAATAAATCTATTATTCTAAATTTATTTACTTTGAAAATTATTTATTTGTCATTTTATTTTTAAAAAAGATTCATAACTCCATGTTTGTAGCTTGTTTATTTTGACATACCAAAGGCATCAATTTTGATGTACAAATGTTTCACTACATATATATTTGATGAGAATATAATTCATGGATACATTATCCATGGCTCTTTGATAATGAGACAATGTTATCCTTTCAAATGCATTATTAAATAAATTGAAAAAAAAATGAGGGCAAATGAGGGCTTGGTCATCTAGATAAATTTATTAACTGTTTATGCACAATTGTGTATGAATAAAACGGTCAATTGTAACATAAAGTGGACGGCAGATCCCATGAGAAGATGGCTAAAAAACAAACTTGAAATATTATTAGAAAATAAATGTTAGAAAGGACAAGTGATTTTATTGGAAAAATGAAACATTTTTGGAATTTTTGTAATTACAACACAAATATATAGAAATGGGTGATGAATTGTTGGAAAAATTGGCGGTAACGCGTCAAAATTTCAAATTTTATCTAATCACCCAGTATCTGATTTATGTAGCTATTTACAAAAATTAAATCTAATTTATCGTACTTATTAGAGACCAAAAACAACAGTTTTGACTGAACAATAGTGTTAAAAAAGAATCTATAATGTCAAATCTTTAATGTTATTCTCTCTCTTTAGACCATTGTTTATGTGGGCACAACTCAATAAATATCAACCACAACTACTGTCACAACCCGCATAAAAAAATGAAATGATTTGAAATTTAATGATTTCTTTAATATTTGACCCGTTTTTTGAGTTTTTAAAATCTGTGATATTTTAAAAATAAATATCCCACTAAGCCTTTTGCTCACTTTTTACTGTTTTAAAATTTCTCACACCAGATGCTAAGCAATTGAATGTTGAGTTTGATAGACTAAGTAAAGCTTGAAGAATGATTGACGAGTGGTGTTGCTAAGATCAATAGTTGAAACCGGTGTAAGTTTAACCTTAAGTAATTTTTTGTTATTCAGTATCTGTTGTACTTGCATTGAATAACTTGTCCCAAAGTCAGTTTTTGGTTTGTAACGTTTTCGAGAAAAGTTTTGTACGCAGATTATTTTTATTATTTTTACGGATGTTTAAGCCCTAGCGAGGTAGATATTTATTTTTAGTAATTTTTCTGAGGGGACTCCTCAGGCGTTCCACATTTGGGTTATTTAAATTTGGGGTTATTTTACGTTAATTTTAAATTAGTTACAACCCTTGTTTTTGGGTCATGACAACTACACTCTTTCTAATTGCTCAAGTACACAAAGAACAAATAATAGTAGAATTACTATTTATTTTGTCTCTTGAAAGCAATTGGGCAATCTAAGAGAACTAAGTCAATTAGGATTCCAGGAGAAAATCTTCTCCTTATTGCCCTTGAGAATGGTGTCATTCTCTAGAGAATTATCTCCAAAAATTTGTCCATCACAAATAAATGTATCTATGGCTTTCTACATTTTCCAAGATAATTCAAATCAAATTAACAAAATCTAATCTAAATTAAAATAATATCATTCTGATAATTATTTAATTTAGATATATGAGGATTTATTGTCCATAATTCAAATTCAACTAGTATTTAAATTAATTAATCAAATACCAAATTCAAATAACTAATCATCCAATATCCCAATTACCAATTTGAATAATTATTTTAAAAAATTAATTATAAAATTAATTGTAATGACCCAATCTCTACTTGATATGATATTGTCTACTTTAGGCCGAAACGCTCGTGGTTTTGCTCCTAAGTTTACCTCAAAATGCCTCATATAATTAGGAGTTGGTTTTTTACTTATAAACCATAACTTATAATCTTTCCTAGGCGATGTGAGACTATATAGTTTACCCTGTCTTGGCCTTTTTGCCTCAAGGGATTGATGATTGTCATATTAATCACCTGAAAATATCAAGCATTTGGTTCCACAAACACTACTTGCCTGTGCCTAGCACTAGTCCAATCTTGGTCATGTCTCATCCAGCCCAGTACGTGGACCCATATAAACTTTTGCTCTAGTAATGGTAAGCCATATTTCTCCAATTTGTCAAAAGGAATTAGGAGCTAAAATTGTAAGTAATTCTTTAACAATGCAAATTAAGACTAATTTTGTATAAGCAGTAATGACCAAATCTTGAACTATATGATTTTCACAATATAATGATTAGAGATAAGACATAACTTGATCCATGATGAATTCTTGAAGAGACCAATCGATTGCAAAAGAGATTTTAGAAGAAACTAGGTTTCTCTCCCCTTAGCCTTTTTCTAACATATATACTGATGGAACTCAATACATTTATTTATAATGGAGAAAGGACTAATTCCTTTGTCAAATATTCTCTTTTTATCAAAAAGGTATTAATTTAAGGGAACTTCCATTTCTGTAGTTGACCAATAGGATTTACCCTTTATTATTTTGTTAAACCAGTGCGTTAAATTTCCTTAAAATAGAAATACCATAAATGCACATTAGCCACTTAATGGAAATTCTTATAATCTTACACTTGGCCCATGTGTCATTATTTAACTTCACGGTTTAAAAAATAAAACAAACATTATGCGCATAGTATGAGATAAATCCTTTCTTTTATTAATCACATTAAAATCATAATTAAACAAAAACTAATATAAGTCATAGTAATTATATATCACTATTTTGACATAGCCCCTTCCATGTACCACAACATTAACTTCCACCTAACATGATCTGTAAATGAGAAATATAATTATGGTCCAACAGTAATATTTTTGTTAGAGATAAATCCTATTAATATTCACTTAATTTACTCATAAATATACTAACATAAGGAACATAAAAACATCATCATAACATAGAACTTCATCATAATGTCAATATTGTTTTTCAATAATATCCATTCTTTCAATATGTTCATTTAATGTCTTTGGTGGCAACCCTTTTGTCAACGGATTTGCAATCATGAGATTGGTGCTAACATGTTCGATTAACACTTTTTTTTTTTTGAACTTCTTCTTTAATGGCAAATTATTTTAATTCCACATATTTTGAACCTTTTGAACACTTATCATTTTTTAGAGAAGAAGACTATTACAGAGTTATCACAATAAATTTTTAGCGGCTTGGCAATATTGTCGACAACAACAAGTCTTGAAATAAAATTTCATGATTATAAACCATGAACAATGGCCTCAAAGCATGCCACAAACTCAATTTCCATAGTGGGCACAACAATGATAGACTGCTTTCTACTCTTCCATGAGACCGTTCCTCTAGCCAAAAGAAAAAAAAAAGCCAAATATAGATTTTCTCGTATCAACACATCCAACAAAATCTGAATTTGAGTATCCTATCATCTCGAGATGATGAGATCTCCTCTAGGCAATCTTTTGTTCCTTGCAAGTATCTCACTACTTTCTTTGCAACTTTTGAAGGATCCAATCCTAGATTACTTTGATACCTACTCAATATTTAGACATCAAAGCTAATGTCTAGTCCGGTACACGTCTGATTATACATTAAGCTTCCAACAACAAAAATATAAGGAAGTTGTTCCATTTGTTTGCGCTCCAATTCATTCTTTAGGCATTATATAAGACTAAATTTATCTCCTTTTTGAATTGGAACAACACCGTTGAACATTTTTCTATCTTGACTCTCTCTAGAACTTTATTAATATATGCTCCTTAAGACAATTCTAACAATCCTTTGTAAAACATAAACTGAAACGATTCTAACATGCAAAACTATATACATATTAAAATCGAATAAACGGAAACGGAAGCATGAAAATATTTTGTTACCTCCGGCCATTGCACCTGAGAAGTCCGACGGTGTACCGTGACTGCCTGCACTTGAGAGCTTCCAAGTCCTCCAAAAAGCTCAATTGATGGTGTTGATACTTTAGAGAATTTTCGGACTTGGGGACCCAAGTTTTTGTTTCACAAAAATCTGTACGTGAAAACTTTTTTCTGGTTTTCTCTCTCTGCTCATTTCCTCCCATCAAGGAAATAAATAGCAAGAATATTCAGTTACCAAATTAATATGGTTTAATGAAAACATAATGTGAGACCATTTATGTAAAGCTGTTATAGAAATTAAATTGGTTTCAAAATGAAACCGTTGGCTAGCAAATGTAACAGTTACATTCTCCCACTTGGTCTTCATATTTAACCTTATATTCATTAAACCCACACTTTCATAAAACAAATACATGAATCATAGCGATAGTTCCTCTAAATTGTGAGTATTATCTTCTATGTATTACTATGTATTGTTTCTCAAACTTTATTCCTTATATGGTAACTTAACTTTATGAATAAACCCAATGCTTATTCTTGGTCCTACTATATGTGAATTTTCTCCAATAACTTAATGCGCAAAACAAATATGAGAAAACATCACAACTGAATAAGTGCTTCATTAAAACTGTAAATTGTATGTACAAACAAATTTACATTATGGAACCAAGTCCCATCTGTACAACATGATCCTTAAATGACTTCGGTGGCATTGTTTTTGTCAGAGGATCTGCGATCATCAATTCAGTGCTTATATGCTCAATGACCACTTTATTTTTCTTAATGTGTTCCCTTATGGCTAAGTACTTAATGTCGATATGTTTACTTCGACTACCACTCTTATTATTCTTAGCCATAAAGATAACAGCTGAATTGTCACAATATATCCTTAATGGCCTAGACACAGAATCTACAATTCTGAGGCCTGACATGAAACTCTTCAACCATACACCATGCGAAGTAGCCTCAAAACAAGAAACGAACTCTGCCTCCATCGTGGAAGTAGTAACCAACGTTTGCTTTTCACTCCTCCAAGATACAGTTCCTCTAGCTAGCATGAAAATATAACCCGAAGTTGATTTTCTCGAATCAACATAGCCAGCAAAGTCTGAATCGGAGTAGCCAATCACCACTAGAATGTCAGTTTGTCTATACATAAGCATGTAATCCTTTGTACCTTGAAGGTACCTCATCACCTTCTTTGCAGCCCTCCAGTGGTCAATGCCTGGGTTACTCTGATATCTTCCCAACATTCCCACAGCAAATGCAATGTTAGGTCTTGTGCAAACCTGAGCATACATAAGGCTTCCAACAGCTGAAGCATAAGGAATGTTGCTCATTTGAACTTTCTCGAAATCATTCCTTGGACATTGGTTCAAATTGAACTTATCACCCTTCACAATGGGTGCTACACTTGATGAACAATCTTTCATCCGAAATCTGTCTAAGACTTTATTGATATAGGTTTCCTGCGATAGTCCCAAAATACATCGAGATCTATCCCTATGGATCTTTATGCCAATGACATAAGATGCCTCACCCATATCCTTCATATCAAAGTTCTTAGAAAGGAATTGTTTCACATCATACAGAAACCCCTTATCATTAGTTGCAAGAAGGATATCATCCACATACAAAACAAGGAAACAAATCTTGCTCCCACTAACCTTCTGGTATATACATTGATCCATGATGTTCTCTTCAAAACCAAATGAAGTGATGACATCGTAGAATTTCAAATACCATTGACGGGAAGCCTGTTTCAAACCATATATGGATTTCTTGAGTTTGCACACCAATTGCTCACCTTCACTAGAGGAGAATCCTTCAGGTTGTTTCATATAAACCTCTTCCTCTAGATCACCATTGAGGAATGTCGTTTTCACATCCATCTGATGTAACTCAAAATCAAAATGAGCTACTAATGCCATGATCACACGAAGGGAGTCCTTTTTAGATACAGGAGAAAAAGTCTCAGTGTAATCTATACCTTCCCTTTGAGTGAATCCTTTAGCAACGAGTCTTGCCTTATGTCTCTCAATGTTGCCTAATGAGTCTTTCTTTGTCTTGAAGACCCATTTGCATCCAATGGCTTTTACACCATCAGGCAACTTGATAAGATCCCAGACTCCATTAGATGACATAGAGTTCATCTCATCTTTCATGGCATCATACCACAAGTTAGATTCCTTACAACTCATGGGTTGTGAAAACGTTTCTGGATCATTTTCGGCTCCTATGTTGTAGTCAGACTCCTGTAGATACACAATATAGTCACTAGGAATGGCTGATCGCCTTACTCTAGTAGATCTCATTAATGCTGGTTCAACATTCTCTTGAGGAGAATGTTGATCAACTGGCTGTTCAACAGGTTCTTGTATTTGTTGTTCAGCTGGATCTACTGATTCTTGATAAGCAATCTGTGGAACTTGAATGACTGGCTGTTCTTCAATACGCGTTTGAACTATAGGCGTATTGCGTATAACAATCACTCTATCATATGAAGTGGAAGCTTGAGCATCTGTATGATCTTTCTTTGGAATGGTGTTCCAGGATCGATCGCTCCCACTGATCAAGTCATTCTCAAGAAATTTTGCATTCCTTGATTCCACAAACCTAGTGGTATGTGATGGACAATAAAATCTATATCCCTTAGACCGTTCAGCATATCCAACGAAATACCCACTTATGGTCCTTGGGTCTAGCTTCTTTTCTTGTGGATTATACACTCTTACTTCAGACGGGCATCCCTAAACACGTATATGTCGCAAACTCGGTTTCCAACCTTTCCATAACTCGAACGGTGTCTTTGAGACAGCCTTGGTTGGAACTCGGTTTAATATATACATAGCAGTCTTGAGAGCTTCAGTCCACAAAGACCTAGGAAGCTTGGAGCTGCTAAGCATGCTCCGCACCATATCCAACAATGTTCGGTTTCTTCTTTCTGTCACACCATTTTGATCTGGAGAACCGGGATAGTATATTGGGCAACTATCCCATGTTCTTGAAGAAACTTCGCAAATGGACTAGGCGCTTGTCCATCTTCGGTGTATCTACCATAGTATTCACCACTTCTATCAGATCTCACTATCTTTATTTGCTTACCACATTGTTTCTCTACTTCTGCCTTAAACACTTTAAAGGCATCTATAGCTTTATTTTTGTTATTAAGTAAGTAGAGATACATATATCGTGAGTAATCATCAATAAAAGTAATGAAATACTTTTGACCATACGCGTCTATGTCTGGACTACAAATATCTGTATGTATGATCTCTAATACGTCTGAACTCCTCTTGGCACCTTTCTTTGACATATTGGTCTGTTTTCCCTTTATGCAGTCCACACAAGTGTCAAAGTCAGTAAAATCTAGAATACTAAGTAACCCATCATTCACTAGTCTCTTTATTCTCTCAATAGAGATATGACATAATCTACGGTGCCACAACATAGAGGACTCTTCATTCATAACACATCTCTTAATGCCAGCATTATCTTGAACATGAATAGTAGTATAAGAAGTTTTATCTTGTAAATTAATTTTGAAAAGACCATTTGACAATATACCATTTCCAATAAGTTCATATCTATAAAACAAACTAAATATAGTGTTTGAAAAATTAAAGGAAAATCCTAATGGTACAAGCCTTGAAACTGAAATTAAATTCCTAGAAAAACTAGGAACATAAAATGTCTTTTCTAATTTTAAAATAAAACCACTAGATAAAACTAAATTGCATGTTCTGACAGCCTCTACATGTGAGCGCATCTTGTTGCTTGAATAGATACACTGCTCACTTCCCACTGGCTTCCTTAGGCCTTGCAATCCCTGCAAGAAATTAGTGACATGGATTGAAGAACCAGAATCAATCGACCATGTGTTATGTTCAATGTCAACCATATTAGATTCATAACAAACAAGTGAGAATTGAGTACCTTTTTTGTCAAGCCATCTCTGATATTTAGGACAATCCTTCTTTATGTGCCCCTTCTTTTTACAAAAGAAGCACCTGGATTCCTTCTTGATATCAGCTTGAGCAGACAGTTTGCCTTTTCCCTTATTATTGGCTTGGCCCTTGTTCTTCCTTTGAGTTGCCAGATGCACACTCTCTCCTGCTTCCATAACAAGCCTACCTTCTTCCTGAACACACATGGTCATCAATTCATTGATGGACCACTTATCCTTATGTGTGTTGTAGGATATCTTGAAAGGTCCATATTGATGTGGGAGAGTGTTGAGGATGTAGTGCACAAGGAAGGTTTTAGACATCTCAACCTCAAGTGTCTTTAGCTGAGCCGCTATATCCCTCATTTGCATGATGTGCTCACGCACACCATAAATTCCAGTAAGCTTCATGGATGAAAATTTCATTATCAGAGTGCTAGCCAAGGCTTTGTCTGATGTAGCAAACTGCTCATCAATTGCCTTCATCAGAGCTCGCACTTTGTCATATTGCTCCAATGAACCACGTATGCCAGTCGAGATTTTCATCTTTATGAGCATTACGCAGAGGCGATTAGATCGCTCCCACTTTTCATAACGGTCAACGTCATCTGGCTGGCTGGTCTCTGTAATGGCAGGTGGTTCATCCTTACGGATAGCCAAGTCAATATCTATGACACCTAAATGAAGAAGAATTCTCTCCTTCCACACCTTATAGTTGTCTCCCTTAAGTTCAGGAATATCACACTGGAAATCAGAGTAACTCATAGTTTGCATAGCTGCATAATAAAATATACATGCTTATGTTATTAAATTGAGGCTACAATACTTTATGACATGTTTACCAATGTAAATCATGCATTAAAATATGAATCAAATGACATAAAAATTGCCTGTGGGCTAAATTTTTAACTCAAACAGATTCATATATCCTTATGATGACACTATCAAATTATATGCCCTTTTCTTAATTCCTGTGGGTAAATTAAGAATGATAATTTGATACATCATCCTAACTAATCATATTAAATATAATAAAAATTCTCGTGGGATAAAATTTATCATATTATATATGATTAATCACAATTTAATGTCTTTTTACCATATGTGATTTAAACATCTTACATAATTTTTTGCATAATTAAAGATGCTGTGGCTACTCTTTAATTATTCAAAAATTAAATACATATATCACAAGACATTTATTCTTAAATTTTTGCTCATAAAATAAATTGCATTTACCTTAAGCAATAAATAAATATGAACAAAGAACCATAATTTATGTACTAATTTTCATTATGTATATATTAAAATTATACATTCAAAAATATAATTTAGCACATTATTGCACAAAATTAAATGTACTAAATTATTTAACTTAATATTGCATGCATAATTTTAAATTAGAAATTATACATAATGAACACTATATGCACATAAATTTACAAAATTATATCCACACAATTACTGTATAATATTCATAACAAATACCAAAAATTATGAATATTTAAAATTATGAATTTTTCATAAATTATTCCATAATATGAAAAATTTCATAAAAATATACCAAATTGTGGATATTATGAAAAATTTCATAAAAATTATAAAAACTGAAAATTTTATGAAATTTTCCCCAAAAATATCATTTTATAAAATTTGGAAAAAATCAAATTTTTTTTTTAATTTTCAGGTTTTATTTATTTATTTATTTTTATCCAAAAAAGGCGTTGTTTGGAGAGCCAACACCCCCCCTGTAAACGACACGTTGTTTACTGAGAGGGCAGCCTATCAACATACCAAACGACATGTCGTTTTGGTCATTAATGTCCAAAACGACTTGTCGTTTTTTAACGCTGAAACGAGCCCCTCAACGCCTAAAATGACATGTCGTTTTCAACTGACCCAAGCCAAATGACATGTCATTTTTCTCGTCTTCAACCTTGAATCCAGGTCTTCTTCACCCGAACGACCCGATTTCAACCCGATTTTGACCCGTTTCAGACCCGGCTTGTTTTTCACCCTCCGGACACCAATTTTGACGTTTCAAATTGCAGAATTCATAGAAATCTAATGTCTAAATGATTTCTAATCTTAGTTTCAATTAAGAAAAATTAAAAAACAAAACCCAAAAATAAAAAAAAAAAAAATTCAACCCATGCGTTCAAAACACGAAATTTTTTTTTTTTTAAACAAACTCCACAGTTCGCACGCAAGGCAGAGGTAGTTTATGGCTCTGATGCCAAATGTAAAACATAAACTGAAACGATTCTAACATGTAAAACTATATACATATTAAAATCGAATAAATGGAAATGGAAGCGTGAAAACATTTTGTTACCTCCGGCCATTGCACCTGAGACGTCCGACGGTGTACCGTGACTACCTACACTTGAGAGCTTCCAAGTCCTCCAAAAAGCTCAATTGATGGTGTTGGTACTTTAGAGAATTTTCAGACTTGGGGATCCAAGTTTTGTTCCACAAAAATCTATACGTGAAAACTTTTTTCTGGTTTTCTCTCTCTGCTCATTTCCTCCCATCAAGAAAATAAATAGCAAGAATATTCAGTTACCAAATTAATATGGTTTAATGAAAACATAATGTGAGACCATTTATGTAAAGCTGTTATAGAAATTAAATTGGTTTCATAATGAAACCGTTGGCTGGCAAATGTAACAGTTACATCCTTGTGATCTATCAGACATATTTCAATTCTAGTCACATAGGATGCCTCACCCATAGCTTTCATTTCAAATTTGTTAGAAAGAAATTTCTTGGTCTCCTATAACAAAACAAGATCATTAGTATCTAACAAGATATTATCAACATACAAAACTAGATAAATAATCTTGCTCCCATTGACCTTCAGAAATATACACCAATCGATGGTGTTTTCTTTAAATCCAAAGGAAATGATCGCATCATTGAACTTAAGATACCATTGTTGGGAAGCTTGTTTAACTCTATATATTGACTTCTTAAGCTTACACAATATGTGTTCCTTTCCTTTAACTGAAAAACCCTCAGGTTGGTCCATATATACTTCTTCCTCTAAATTCTCATTCAAAAAGACAGTTTTTGCATCCATGTGATGCAACTCTAAGTCATAATGAGCCAGTAATGCCATAATAATTCTAAAAGAGTCTTTTTTAGAAAAAGTGAAAAGATCTCTTTGTAGTCAATGCCATCCTTCTAAGTAAAACTTTTGGCAACAAGCCTAGTCTTATATCATTTAATATTGCTATTAAAGTCGTGTTTGATCTTAAAGTCCTAGTCATACCTGACACTTTAACAACCTTCTAGCAATTCAACAAGATCCTAAACTTTATTGTAATCCATTTATTTCAACTCTTCTTTCATGGTGTCTAACCATTTTGTAGAATTAGCACATCAGATGGCTTGTAACAACGAAACTAGATCTTCATCAATACCTACGACAAATTCTAACACTTGGAGATAAACTATATAATCATCAAAAATACCTTTGTTTTTGAGATCTTCTTAATGTTGCTTTTTGTGGTTCATTTGCTACAGGTTCATTGACAACAATTTCATTATTTAGAGTTTGGTCATTAATTTGTTGTTCTTGTAAGTTGTCAAGTTGTTTAACAGCTGTAGCAACAATGACTTGAAAAGAAGTTTTTGGTAAAGGGATCTCCACCTTAACTTCTTGAATTTTTACTTTATGTGGTTCTATACTCCCACTGGTTTTACCATTTTCAATGAATCTTGCAATTATAGTTTTAACAATTTTCATATTATGGCCAAGACAATAAAATCTATACCCTTTAGATTTTTTTAGATAGCCAATGAAGAAACCACTGGTTGTTCTTAAGTCTAGTTTCTTTTCATATGGACTATAAAATCTTTCCCTTGGGCAACCCCAAACATGTAGGTGCCTTAAACTTTCCTTCCTATCCATAGTTCAAAAGGGGTCTTTGGAACTGCCTTACTAATAAATACATGGTCGTTTTCAAAAAATATGCATCCATAATATTAAGGGCAAAGTAGAATAACACAACATATTCCTAACCATGTCCATTGAAGTATGATTACATCGTTCTATAACATGGTTCTATTGCAGTGTACCTAGCATTTTGTATTGAGCACATATGCCACACTTTTCAAGGAATTAAGCAAATGGACCAAGGTATTGTCCTATTTCATCATACTTTTCATAATATTCACCAATTCTATTAGGCCTAATATTTTTTACCTTTTTTGTCTACTTACCTTTCAAACTCATTGATAAACACCTATAAGGTGTCTACTGATTAAGAGTTCTCATGAAACAAATAGACATAGCCATAATGTGAAAAATCATCAATAAAGATGTTAAAATACTTTTCTACATCAAAAGATAGATTATCAAAAGTCCTACATATCAGTACGTATGAGTTTATAGAATTGCGTGCTTCTTGTGGCTTTTTTTTAACTGTGTATTTTGTGTGTATTCTTTTAATACAATTTACACAGATACCAAGATCAGTAAAATCCAAATTAGGAAGAATTTTATTCTTTACTAATCTTTGTATTTTTTTATTTAGATATATGTCCCAAACATCTAAACACAAGTAACTAGAACTTTATCAGCAAACAGAATATTGAGCTTTAATTTGTATAAACTATCACAAAGAATAACAAAACCAATAAAATGATTACACTTAAATAAATTGAAACATCTCTTTCCAAACTTAAAAGAATATCCAACTGCATCAAGTTTAAAGAATGAAACTATATTTCTTTAAAAAAAAAAGAACATAAAGAGTCTGGAAAAGATCTAAATGATATCCAGAATCTAAAATTAAGTGGCAGGTTCTAATGGCTTCAACTAGGGCTTTGGCTCAATTCCTCATAAAAACAAACTTTTCATTTTGGTTTATGGGTTGTGTCGTAAGGAATCTTTGCATCGTATTTGAAACATGAGTGGTACATTTAGGATCAATCCACCAAGTATTATAAGTAACTTTTGCCAAATTTGATTTGAAACATACGAAAACACTAGGCTTACCTTTCTTTTTGAACCATGCTTTAAATCTTTAGTGGTCTTTTATTGCCCTTTCCATTATCCTTTGCTAGATTCCATTTAGATCCTGGCTGACCCAGGAGATTAACATAGTGAATTCCTTGATTTTTAAGAGTTACTTTCTCTTAAATAAGTATATTGTGCAGTTTAGTTGCATTCTATTTATCCTTTATGGAATTATAATTAATTTGGAATGGACCATATTCAGGAGGCAAGGAATTTATGATAAACTGCACAAGGAAATTTTTACTTACTTCTATTCCTATGGATCTTAATCATGCCGTTGTATTTCTTATTTCAGTGACATGCTCATGCTGGTATGAGAACCATCGAACTTTGTAGTGGTTAATGTACCCATTAATGTCCTACTAAGTGACTTATCAGCAAACTCAGATTGAGAACGCTCTTCCATAAACTTCATAAATTCCTTTGCACTTTCAGTCTTAGGAATAATGGATTTGATGTTATTTGCTACAGTCATTTACGTGAACATTAAATTTAGTCTATTTGGTCATTACCAAGTCTTAAGGAAAGATTTATGGGCGTCATTGCTATTTTCAGTAAAAGCAGTAGGCTTATCAGTGTGTCAACTCAAGATCCAAATACATGTAGGTGAAGCTGGATTTGTTCACTCCATTCAGAGAAATTGAGCCCATAAATTTAATAACAGACGAAACTTGCGAAAGAAAAGAAATGCTTATACATTAATTCTTTGAGTTGTAAACTTAAACACATAATACAGTTTCAGACATAAACATTAAATGCATATTGAAGTTCTCCTTTAAGTAATACAACAAAATACGATAATAAACGTAATTGATGCTTAATGTTAATTTCATGTAATTGGCAATAAATATATATACTCCAATTAGACACGCTTGTTATCCTTGGATATACTAAACATATTTAACCAAGTATATCAATTAACCACTATAATTTTCATGATTATAAAATGACTAATTAACCTTTGAGTAATGTTTAAATATTATTATAATCAATGAACCTCTGTATACCCATTACATATAAAATATTACCATCATGTCATCTCATTCATAGGCATCTATAATCATGGGTAATTGAATTCCATTTGATTTGACATCTATATAAATTTTACAATTTAGTGGCTTTGGTGACTAACAAATTATACATATTATAGATATTAAATTAAAATAGATAACAGTAATTGTTTCGATTGAATGAAATACAATTAAGAAATTGAAGTGGCGTATACATAGCTTTATTAAATAATTGACACAAACTTTATGGTATTTCCTTAAATGTGTGTGTATATATACATGTACACGTAATCAGCTCAACATATAAATCATTAATATTGTCTAAAAGAACAACTATACAGACATCATCACACATAAATTTTGTTAATCTATACAACAAATATATATACACATACATAATTTGAATAAATGAAATTGGGCAAATGAACTGAGCAAAAGGAATGCTTGAAACCAACTTAAAAACCCAACAGACATAAGTGTCGGCAAGTCAATAAATAAATGGAAGCCAACAAACTCAAATTGCCAAACATAACTTATTCATCTTTTACACGCAGGACAGATAAGCATTCCAACCCATCATATATATATATATATATATATATATATGTATATATCATAAATTCCAACCCATCATGAAACATATATAAGCTCATATCCCATGGTATGATATATTATAAATTCTTTCTTTCGGCTAGATTCAGGCATGGTGAAGAAAAACTAGAGCCTTATAATCATTAAATGGCATAAAATAATAAAAAATCTTAATAGTTCTGAAAGCCCTAAACTTCATTATACGTACAGATTGATATATATCATAATATCAATGAGTTAATAAACCTTTGATGAGAAAATTTGTATACTTTTGTCAACTCATGACTTCTGTAATGGCTTTCATTAAAACAAAACCTTTCTCAAAATCAATAATTAAAACACATGAATAAAAGAAAACATATGAATGCTGCCGAATATGCCATCAAAGCAATTAATCAATAAATAGATATAGTCACAAAAGCAATAAAATGAGAGCTCTCGCACAAGACTTGTAAGATCATGGTCCATTAATAAATGAGAAAGAATGATTAATACAACATTTTCAAAGATATGATAATTTAAACAGAAAATATATGCAGCGAAAAATATATTCATGAAAAGAAATTCTTATTTGAAATCAGCAAAATCAAACATGTATAAACATAGTAGTAATCTTAAAGGACAATCATGAATTCTTAAACTTAGGGCTCTGATACCACACATAAATAATTGTTTAATAATGTAAATTAATACTAATTTTGTATAAACAATAATTTGTAGTTCTTAGAACTATATGATTTTCATAATTTAATGATTAAGAATAAGATATATTTTGAAGAGACCAATCAATTGCAAGAGAGATTTTAGAAGAAACTATGTTTCTCTCTCCTTACCCTCTTTCTAACGTACATACCGATGGAACCCAATACATTTACTTTTAGGTGGAGAGAGGATCGGTTTTCTAATTTTATCAAATATTCTCTTTCCATCAAAGAACCACTAATTTAAGGAAGCTTCCATTTCTCTAGTTGACATTAGGATTTACCTTTATTATTTTATTAAACCATTTCATTAAATTTCTTTAAAACGGAATATCCATAAATGCACATGGGCCATAAATTAATCTTTTATTGATTTTTCCCTTAAATTATATACTAGGTCTCTTTCCATTATAGATTTAAAGGTGCACTTTTGATAATATACTGTATTACTAGACTTCAATTCGTTTTGTCCATGACTTCTCATCACATGTGTATTTGATAAGTTATCCATGATCAGATAAAAGATAAGTTCTATTTTACCTCCTAATTATTTCATCTCAAAGTTTCATTAGTTCACTTATTAGAAAAATTCTATTTACAACCAATACAAATGGAAAATTATTCAATTACCATATATATATCTAGATGACTAAGGCTTTTTTTTTTTTTTTCCTTCCAAGTCTAGAATAATACCTTTATAGGATAACAATGGTTCTTTAATAGAGAGCTATACATTTTGTATTTATGAATTATGCTTTAATCAAATATGTTGCATCTCAAACATACTCATAATGAAATTGTCGTTCATTAGATTTCCTGCTTTTGGCATATCAAACGATACAACCAACAAACATAGAGTCATGAATTTATTTCAGGATTAAAATAATACATTAATAATTGTCAAAATGATTTTACTTAAGTTAAATAGAATTATTATTAAACCAATCTCTCTTCAACTCTAGTTTGGTATAAGACCATCATTAGGTTTACCATATCAATATGTCTACCATAGAGTCAACCCGCTTTAACAACCTAGACAAGCATCCTCCCCAATTAGATGTAAATCCTCATTATAACCTTATCTTGATTAAAAATGTTCATCTTTATTCACAGAGTGCAGACTATATGTATTTTAGATTATTAATCTTGGAATCATATTTATCTGCACATAAACACGATAAACGCCTCATTCCAAGATTCGATTGTAGTAGTCATAGATTACCTGCTTGCTTAATATACAATCATTAGTTTTTTAAGCAATATGAAGGCTAATGTCAACACATGAAATATTCACAACACTATTATTTATTTAACCAAAAATGTCAAAAATGCAAACAAAGTATTTATTTTTTAGGACACTAATCCTAAAAGGAATTTTGTATGCTTTTGTTCACCATTTGTAGGGTGTTTGATAAATGAGTTTGAATTCAAACACTATAGTATGTAAAAGCTTTACACTTTAGCATACTTTTGCTTAATTATATTTTAGCATATAAGAGGTTTATACTTTTTTATGTTTCAAATTCATGAGTTTAAACTCATTTGCCAAACGCTTCCTCTCTATAACTGAATTTACTAGAAACAAGCTAGAAACATGCATGCTGATTGGTCACAAGCTAGAGTGTAGGAAATGCACTGTGCGCGGTGGGAGGCATGCTCTTACTAAGCTTCAATTTCTCACTGTTTACATTCTGTTACAAGTCTGGTTACATGTTAATGACTATGAATATACACAATGAAGTACTTTTGTTATCATGTCGTTCACCGATCACTTTTACATTTTTCCCCTACCATTCTACCTACTGTCCTAAGTTGTAAAATTACTGCCACAACCTTCAACAAAACATCACATTCTTTCCTTCTTTGACAAAGCCTGCTACACACCGACACTTTGTCTCATTGCTTCACCATTGTCCTTCGGCAAAAACACCTCTCTGATGAAGACGTTGTGCTCACAACATCCGCCCTTGTAGCCCTGCTTCCCTTGTGCCAAAAAGCAACACCTTGTCTTGTCTCATGTCCTGCTGTGGGATTGGAAACCTTGTATAAAGTAATATGTTTTCTTTTGAAATTAATTTTTGCTGGCAATCAAAAATCCTAATAAGCCCAAGAAAAATCACATCTCATTATCTTCATCTTCGTCTTTATCTTCTTTTTCTTGCAGCTAAACTGGCTTCCAATGCACTTCTTTTTAATCAAAATCCCATATAAACCATAAAAATCTCTCCATAGGCATTAAAATTAATTCCTCATTGGAAGGACAAATAGGGGCAAATCTTTAACCTTTCAAGGAGCATAATGACCACCAATAACAGTCCACTAATAACGTATTAAGGATGAAGATGTCGTGATTGTTTCAAATATGACGTAAATTAAGTAAAACATCACCTTTAAAGTTTATATATATATATATATATATATATATATATATATATTCAAATGGAAATACATATATAATAAGGCAACCTATTTTGCTCTAGCCATACAGCACTATTTGAAAAAACTTTAAGAGTCATTTGATTTAGATCCCGCGGTTAAGAAGGCTTCCGCAGTTGTCGCTACTGACGAACGACGCCGTATTTGTGCACTGTCGGAACAAGAGAGACGTGATAGGATAGAGAGAGAGAGTGAACTAAAAAAGGAAACGAAGTAGCAAAGGGGAAACAAAGGAAAAGAAAAAGAAAAAGAACTTAGATTGAAAGGTATTTTTAAGTTTTTAATAATATTTAAGGTACTAGAGTATCTTAAAAATGTTTTGAGTAAATTGCACTGCTATACTTTGAACTTTTTGTTTTTGTATAAGACATTCCAAATTTTTAATATTGACAAAATACACCTTGAAATTTAAAATCAGTGACAATTAAGTTCCTATAGCTACTTTTAATTTCTATTCGATACTCTTTTTCATGTGTTGAGCTTTAATTTCTTTCTTAAAATGATGACCTCTACCCTTAAAAAAACTCAAATGCAAATTTCGTAACTAAAATCGTCTACACCTTTTAACGCTCGTTATCTATTGATCTCAATTACCAATAATTTCAAAATTAAAGATATATTTTGCCAAGATTAAAAATTCAGAGTGCATTATGCAAAATTTTGTAGTTTGAAGTGCAATAATGCAATTTATTCAATGTTTTTTGTTTCTTTTCTCAAACGTATGATATTTTTTACCAGTTACCTACTAACGTATATTATTTGGTGTAATTCTCTTTAAAATCATATCAAAAATTTTGTTTGTTTGTTTTACAAAGGTCAAAATATTTTAATTTTAAACGTAAACCAATAGAATAAAGGGCTATTTATCTTTTTATATCTTTTGTTTTAGGTTAATTCAAAAACTATACATTTAGTTTTTAATCTCATTGAATGTACATCTTTAGATTACATTTCATACATAAATCTATATCTTAACTTAGTCAATAGTTGCTTTTGACATTTAGAGTGACAAAATTATCCTTAAATAAAAAAGGAAAATATTTAAAACTTTCAAAAAAAAGAAGAAAACACAAACAAAAACACAATTTTTAAGGTATTTATATATTTTTGAAGTAAAAAACCTTAATACAAAGTTTTTTTAAGTTCTTAAAGTTCTCATATTTTTCAATTTGAGGGAATTTAGGCTGTTTTATAAGGTCAAAACTAAAGATTGATTAATAAAGGTATAATTTATGCGTTAAATCTAATTTGAAGATATACATTCGATGTGATAAAAAACTAAAGGTATAATATTTAAATAAACTTAAAATGCAAGGTATAAAAAGGTAAATACCCTAAAATAAACCGACCAAACCAACAATAAGTGGTTTAATTTGATTTGATTTGATTATTCTCAAAAATATAAAAAACCGATCAAACCACCTAAAAACAATTTTTGCTTTTGGCTTGATTGATATTCTTACTTCTAAGCCAATCACTTATGCATAAGAGTATTTGACATTGTTAGTTTAAACTAAAACTTTTGGTTGTTATAGTTTGTAAAAATCATATTCACTTAGGTTCTATAGTAGGTAAACTTGAAGGGGAAAGAAAAATTACTTTAAGCTTTGTTTATTTACTATGTGATGATTAAAATTCTCGCATACTACAATATTTTTAATCAAAATTAATTCAAACTAAGATTATTGGTTCGGACTAATGCGCCTAAACACCCTGTTAGTTATGAACTTATTATGGTTTCAGTCGAGGCTCTTCCCTCTAACGTAAGTCACCTTAAGAAAAATTAAAAAAAAAAAAAAAAGGAGGAATAAGAAAAAAAAAAAAAAGCACCAAATATGATATGCGCACGAAATTAACCATAAAATAAGGCACACGTGAGGCCATCTGTTAATTATCCGTCCCTTTTCAAATGGAAGATGATAAAAAGGATTGCCTGGCTATGGGACCTTGAAAAGGATCGAAAAAGCATAACTTATAAATCTATATCCAGACGGGAATCATATTCGGATTGTGAAAACTGAAAACATCTCGAGATATTTTGTATAGGTCTTTTTCCTTTTTTTTTTAATCCCTGCTCTTTCTACAAATTCAGAAAAAACGATGGCTAATTAAAATTGGACTTTCTGCTAATCAGAAGCAGAATTTCCACAATTGCATAAAATATACCAGCAAGAACACTTTATGCCAATTATTAAATGGGGGGCAGTTGGCTAGCTACAGTTATATGAGTGTAATATAGTATAGGAAATAAAGTCGAACAAAAAAATGATTACCTCGTTTATACCTACTCCCCATTTTCCAACTTAAGAAAAACCATCTGTAACGCCCTGAAATTTATTTAATGTTATTATAATATAAATGATGAATTAGTGTGTCATAATTAATATTTCAACATTAATTTGATTATCGGGTTAGATTTTGAATTTTTGGTTATTTTGTTAATTTGATGAATTTAAATGATTTCTTATTGTTTTAAAATGATGTTTTGAGTTTTAAAGCATAACAATTTGTAAATTGTTAAAAATATTCCGTTTTACAAAATCGTGGGTGGCATTTGGTTTTCGCACAGTAAAACCGCCCATCGATTTTCTCTATTTAATTCTCTCTCTCCCTCTTTCTCTCTTCACTCTCACGACACACACTCTCTCTCTCTCTCTTGATCTCTCTCGGCAACCCTCTCTCTCTATCTCTCTCAAAAATTTTTGAAACCAATTCGAATCCAAGCTTCGGGTTAGCAAGGAGGAAGCTCGGGGATGTGATTTAGCAACCGAGAACGCGGATTGAAGCTTCGATTCGAGGTTAGTTTTGAAAATTTTAAACTTTTTTCAAAATTTTCAAATTTTGTGCATTTTTTAAATCTAGGTTTGTTTAAGCTTATAAAACCTTGGATTTGACTTAAATGGACTTAGAACAACTAGAATCTAAGCTTAGATTGAAGAAAAACGGATTTGATTCAAGATTTTTCATTTTTCTCCTATTTTTCTCATTTTTAGATTTTTGAGATTTTTGGGTTTAAATCTTGTTTAAATGAGTTTTAAAGTGTCTAAATATATTTTTCTATCATCTATGAATGTTTTCCATGCCTGAGGTTTGAGACAAATAGGTTAGAATAAAGATTTGGATTTTGGGGATCGAGGAAACCCGCGGCTAGAATTTCTGGGTTTTCCCAGTTTGGCAGGCCGAACTGCGTGTTCGGCAGGCCAGAAGAGGGATCGACAAGCCGGTGTTCTTCCGTCCGGCAGGCCGAACCTGGGGAAATGATCGGCCGACCGGACTTGGCTTCTGGCAGGCCGAACTATAGGGAGTCCGACAGGCCGACCGAGGCATAGAAAATTTTTGTGATTTTCACCTGTTTTCACTGTTTTGAACCCTGATTTAAATTCCAACCTTATAAAATAATTTTAAGGATACAAATGGCACACTAGGACGTCATGAAATGGTTTAGTAACATAGAATATCTCGAACTAGATATTGATCCACTTAGTTTGCATCTACGATAGTTCATGGTTCCGCGGAGCTAACGTATAACGGACCGGGATTATGGTGTGGAGCACCGGCACGAGTATTGAGGTAGGACTTCTACCCCATTTCTTTGGTAGCCTAGTTTTGAAATGATTTGGGTTCAAAAAGGATTTCTATTAAAATGTTTTCAACAGTTGTTTGAAAATGATTTATCGGTTATGTTTTAATATACCGTGAACTAAAATGGACTTCATAATGAATGTAAATGACAACACTCGGTAATTGGGTTTTGAATGATGATGATAATAAACATATAGACATGATGCCATATCAGAGATCGGGTCGTGTAGCGATCAACCTTGGGGGCAGGTCCCGAAACCCAGCTGGGCCACTACGGTGGTGATACTATGGTTTGCCTAGGGAAAAGAAAATGATATTTTTGGTTGTATGAGTAAAATGTTCTAAGTAAGGACGGTTTTACTTAAATTTATTTATTTACTTATTTATTTAAGTTTCCTTTTAAATGACTCTTGAATAACATCATGTTTCTTTAAATTAAATTATTTTATAAAACATAGTCCTACTGAGCCTTTCGCTCATGTTTTATTTGTTTTAAATTTTTCCCCTCTAGGTGGTTTCCCATTTAGGTTTGGAGAGGATTCTTCAGACCGAACTCATGAGCAATAGAAGGATTAATTTATCTTTTGTACCATTTAATCAAGGCATGTAAGATTTTAACTTTATTTGTATCTAGGCTGTGATTGTATTTATGATATTGTTAGTACCATGTGTGTGCACAAGTTGTGGGTCTGTGGGACCTATACTCGCTATGATATTCTTTCATACAAATTTTTCATGCAATGATTTCCTTTAAATTTTTATATTTTAAATTTGTTCCAACCCCTAAATCCCTGATTTTTAATTAAATTCTCTTTTAATTAATTTAAATAATCTGTTACATCACCTCCCGTACTGCGGGGCGTGACAGAATGGTATCAGAGCTCAAGGTTATGAACTTTGAGAATTGTGCACACATAGGTTTGACAATGAAATACCTCTGACAGTCCAAAATTTTATTTTCAGAAGTGAGAGAATGGCACCTAGACGTCGTTCGACAGCTGACGCCGAGTTCGAAAATGATGAGGGCATGATGAGGTCTATGTTTGTGGCTTTTCGATAGATGGTAGCTAGGGCTAGACCGGGAGATTCTGATGTTGGTAGTCGGCATGCGTACTTTAAGGAATTTCGGCGTGTGTCTGTTCTGACTTTTGATGGCAATGGGGATCCGCAGTTAGCAGAGTATTGGCTGGATTCAGTTTTGAAGCATTTGGATACTCTTGGTGTGCCTGAGGAGTATCGTGTGGAGTTTGCTGCGTATAAGCTCTAGGGTGGCGCTAACACTTGGTGGAAGCAGGCTAAGCGTCTGGAGCACGGTGGTGATATCAGTTGGGACAGGTTCGAGGAGTTGTTCTATGATCGGTATTTTCCGTAGGGGTATAGAAATCAAAAAGCAGCTGAGTTCTGCAGGTTGCAGTAGGGTGATCTGTCAGTTTGGGAGTATGAGGTAAAGTTTAATGAGTTGGCTAGGTTTGCTCCATCAGCGGTGGCATCGGAGCATGAGAAATGTATTAAGTTTCAGGAACGGCTCAAGGCTCCTATTCGGCGATAGTTGGTTGCTCTGCGGCTTAGGGGTTTCGGAGAGCTTGTGTCATCGGTGATCTCCGTAGAGAATGATTATGTGCAGTATTGTGAGGACCGAGCCAAGGCTTCAGGAGGACCACAGAGGAGCGGTAGGAAGAGCACCAGTAGTCGTCCAATTCCGTGGAAGAGTAAGCAAGGTGGCGCGACCAGCGGTAGCAGCAGTTCATCTGGCAGCGGGCGCAACAATCCCTACAGCTTTCATTATCATTTCTATCAGCAGCCCAGACACATCAAGAGGAATTGCCCGATCAGGAGTGCTTATCTTAGATCTCAGACCGGGGAGGGTGCCAATCGTCAGTCTCAGCCTCAGATCCTACCTCCGCCTCAGCAATACCCACAGTTGCAGTATCCCCAGTTCTCTCCTCAGCAGTTCTCATATCCGGTACGGGGACAGCAGCCGCAGCATTTTCAGCGTAGTGTCCCTCAGTATCGAGCGCCGAGTACAGGTAGTGTGCAGTCGTCTCCATCCCAACAGCATCGGCAGAGTAATCCAGGACCTAGCAATGTCGGTAGAGGAAAAGGGAAGGCGCCATTGTAGGTTCATGCAATGGCATCGGGTGGTTCAGATTCCCATGGTGGTAACGCGGTTGTCGATGGTATGATCTTGGTTTCTAGATCTTTAGCTCGTATTTTATTTGATAGCGGTGCCTCTCATTCTCTCATTTCGAGTTCTTTTGTACATGCCTTGGGATTAAAGATATAAGAGTTTAGTGAACCCCTAGTCATAACTTCTCCCTTGGGGCGGGTGTGTGTAAATTGTATGTGTAAATCTTGTAAAATAAAAATTGGGGATGAGATTTTGAAAAGTGATTTGATTATACTCCCCATGAGTTCCTATGATGTAATTCTAGGGATGGACTGGTTGTCCAGGTATAATGCAGTCGTGGACTGCCAACTTAGAAAAGTGACCCTAGTGTCTGATAGGGGGACGGTGATCACTTACTAGGGTGGTGGTGATTGGTTAATGAGTGAGCGTCTCATGAAGTCGTGTCTAGGAGGGCGAAGGAATCTAGGTTGTTGTGCTTTTCTTGCCAACCTAGATTGCGAGCCCTATGCTTTGAGAGGCAGTGTAGCGATTCCGGTGGTTGATGAGTTCGAGGATGTCTTCCCCGATGAGTTGCCAGGGTTACCACCGCATCAAAAGATTGAGTATGGTATCAAGTTGTTTCCGGGTACAGCACCTATTTCTATGGCACCTTATCGGATGGCGCCGGCAGAGATGAAAGAATTGAGGAAGCAACTTCAGGAGCTTGCTGATAAAGGATATATTTGGAATAGCACATCTCCGTGGGGAGCACCGATTTTATTTGCTAAGAAGCATGATGGGACTCTCAGGTTATGTGTGGATTATCGGCAGCTGAATCGTGTTACGGTGAAGAACAAGTATCCCTTGCCGAGAATTGATGAGTTGTTTGATCAGTTGGGAGGTTCGCGGTACTTCTCAAAGATTGATTTGCGGTTGGGTTATCATCAGCTCAGGATTAAGGAAGAGGATATTCCTAAGACAGCTTTTAGGACTTGGTATGGGCACTTTGAGTTTCAGGTCATGTCGTTTGGATTGACGAACGCTCCGACAGCTTTTATGGATTTGATGAATAGGATATTTAGGCCGTATCTGGATCAGTTCGTGATCGTGTTCATCGATGATATTCTTGTGTATTCTAGGACTTGTGAGGAGCATGAGCAGCATCTTCGGATCGTGCTTCAGACTCTGCGGGAGCACCAGTTGTATGCTAAGAGGGAAAAGTGCGAGTTTTGGTTGACTGAGGTCAAGTTTCTGGGTCATGTTATCTCGGAGCATGGTATTTCTGTGGATCCGTCCAAGATTGAAGCTATATTGGAGTGGGAACGACCAAGGAATGTAGTGGAGATTCGCCGCTTCTTAGGTCTTGCAGGTTATTACAGAAAATTTGTAAAGGATTTCTCGAAGATTGCAGCTCCGTTGACGAGATTGATCAAGAAAAATGTCAGGTTTGAGTGGAATGAAGATTGTGAGTTTGCTTTTCAGGAATTGAAGAACCGGTTGACTTCAGCTCCAGTGTTAGTTATTCCCTGTAGTGACAAGCCGTATGAGGTTTATGCGGATGCTTTAGGGCACGGACTTGGATGCGTGTTGATGCAGCATGGACGTGTGGTTGCGTACGGATCGAGACAATTACGACCTCACAAGCGGAATTATCCTACTCACGATCTAGAGCTTGCGGCGGTGATTCACGCGCTGAAGATTTGTAGGTGTCACTTGTATGGAGCGTCATTTCAGGTCTTCTCCGATCACAAGAGCTTGAGGTATTTGTTCACTTAGAGGGATCTTAATTTGAGGTAGCGTAGATGGATCGAGTATATGGAGGATTATGATTTTGCGTTGCAGTATCATCCCGGGAAAGCTAATATGGTCGCGGACGCGCTTAGCAGGAAGTCTTCAGGGATTCTCGCTTGTTTGGCTTTTGAGGACTGGAGCAGGGATGCGACGGTGAGTGAGTATAGGCTACGGTATCATGAAGACTGTGATCGAGTTTCGGCATATCATGTGGATGTTGGAAACAAAGTGCGCAGTGGAATTTTTAAAATTTTTCATCAGAGTATTTTCCAAAACACAAGTTTGACATGTTATATGTATAAATTAAACAGATCTTACTAACCTTAGTATGCCGAAGAACCTCCGCGACCTGTGTAGAGAAGTAACGTTCCAGAAGAGCCTCAACCAACTGGTCTTCTTTGCTATTCTCTATCCACAACCGGAGTGAGTGTGGGCTCACACGTACAGCTCTTCCACCGGTGACTCTCCTTCCAACCAATAGAGAGAACCCAAAGCTAGTGTTCGTGATTTGTGAACAAAAGCTCTCAGGGAGTTTTAAGATGCTCACTAGAAGAGTATCACTCTTAATCTCTCAAATTGATCTGAGTAAATCATTAGACTCACTCCCTTTTTATACCTATTGGTCCTTGGGGTCAGTCCATATCAGATTAGGTCTCAAAAATCGAAACAGAATCAAGTTCGGATCAATATCTGATAAGATACGCGTGAAAAACGCGTAATCTTAGCTGTCGCGGTCGGCATGCCGAACTGTGAGATAGGCAGGCCGAACTGGCCAGTTCGGCAGGCCGAACTTTCTGATCGGCAGGCCGAACTGCCGAGAAAAAATCTCCGCGAATCTTTTATTTTCCACCCGAGATTCTAAAGGATAAAGTCTCAGTTTTGATTCAAATAGCCCAATAGAAAAGATATCTGATCAAAACAAACTTTATCAAGATAATCTCTAAGAAAATAAATCAATTCACAATAATTCTACAAGTTTATCTTGTTCTAATTGTCCAAAATTAAAACAACCGATAAACAGACAAGAATTATCCGAACGCCATAATTCAACAAGTTCATCTTGAACTAATTTCTTACATAATTAATTCAACCGATAAACAGACATGAATTATTTGATTCTTATAAATTTTAAACCAATCTGATAAATCCGACATAAGTCACCAATTATTGGAAAAGCACGCCGTGTCGTTACAGGATTTTGTGAGCTAGCAAAGGGGACCAAAATGGACCTATAAAGTTCAAGCTCATGATAATTATGAAACCCAATATCCCAGATATACATTTCACAATTATCAACTCCAACGCTACTCCACTAAAAGCTTGGAGCTGCACTCTCGAACTTTATAGAATTACGAAGCTCGTGTAGCTAAGTCTCCATGACATATCATAGTGTATCGCATCCCCATATGATCATCCATAATCGGCTTAAGGACAAGTTCTGTCTTACCTTCCCGATTATTTTTATCTTACGTTCCATTGTCTCACCATTAGAAAACTTACCATCTAAAGATAGTATACCATTCGGTTACACCTATGTATCCAAATGGTTGAGCGCTCCAGTTTTCCAATTACAGGACAACGCATATAAGAGGATATCATTACTCCTAAAGAGGAGCTATGGATTCCATATCTATGAATAACAAGTCTACGCTACCAAGAGTCATGCCTCCAACGTACCGGCATGCATGCCACTATAGAGATGTGGGAGTCACCCATTGGTACATCAAAAGACACAAGTCGAGACAACGGGCCCATTATTCATCTCAGGATTAAGATACAATACAAATGATTGTCTAAAGTGAATCGATTTGCCAAGACAGAATTATTAATCCAAATCAATTCACTTTATGTCCCGATCCAACACATCGTCACCTATGACAACGCGCCAATGTTTCTATTCACGGAGTCCAACTCCGATGGCCAAGACAAACCATCTCCCAAAAGGGATATAGACAACATAACAATCTTTACATGAATAAAGCGCCCAACTTTATTCCCTCGATTGCGGATCATATATTTTAGACCATCACCTTAAGAGTCGTGTCTACCGCATAATCATCCCATCATATGCCCAACTCTTAAGGTTTAGACTGACAGTCTCAGACTACTGTTTGCTTATCATACATTCAACAAATATGAACGTAAAGAGGACAATATTTGGTATATATAAATGAATAAATTCTTTATTGATAAAAATGTCTCCAAAAACGTATTACATTTTTACTCCTTAGAGCATACATGTCTAACAATCTCCCACTTGCACTAAGTGAGTAAATACTGCAAATTTCGCATCCCCATAGCTTCCACATGCCTTTCGAAGACTCTCCCAGAAAGTGTCTTCGTAAATGGATCAGCTAAATTGTCCTCTGACGCGATCTTGCACACCGTGACATGCCCGCTCTCAACGAAGTCCTTTATCACATGATACTTCCGAACAATATGCTTACTCTTCTTGTGAAATCTTGGTTCCTTAGCATTAGCTACCGCCGCACTGTTATCACAGTACAGTGATACCGCTTTATCCATACCAAGAACTACCTCAAGATCCCCAAGGAACTTGCGGAGCCACACTGCTTCTTTCGAAGCATCACTAGCCGCCACATACTCGGCCTCCATCGTTGAATCCGAAGTGCAATCTTGCTTCGCACTTCTCCAACTGATGGCACTGCCACCCAGAGTAAACACAAACCCTGAAGTCGATTTCCTAGAATCCAGGCAGGATTGAAAATCCGAATCAGTGTATCCTAGAGGAGTTAAATCCTCACCCGAATACACAAGCATATACCCTCGAGTCCTTCTTAGGTACTTGAAAATATGCTTTACCGCAACCCAATGGTTTGGTCCTGGATCCGCCTGAAATCGACTCACAATCCCGACCGCATAGCTAATATCCGGTCGAGTGCAAAGCATGGCATACATGAGACTACCCACTGCCGAAGCATAAGGTACCTTCTTCATGTATTCTCTTTCTTCATTAGACTTTGGAGAGTCTTTCTTAGAAAGAGTAATTCCAGACCTAGATGGTTGCCCACCTTTCTTGGAATCCTGCATTGCAAACCTCCTGAGAATTTTATCTATGTAGCTGGCCTGTGACAAAGCTATCATTTTGTTCTTCCTATCCCGAAAGATCTGGATACCGAGAACAAAATTAGCCTCACCCAAGTCCTTCATGTCAAACTGCTTGGTCAACCATAATTTGACCGATGACAACGCCCCAACGTCATTGCCAATTAGCAGAATGTCATCTACATAGAGTAGTAGAAAAACCACCTTCCCATTCTTAATGTGTTTGTAAACACATGGTTCATCCACATTTTGTGAGAACCCATAAGTCTTGATCACTTGATCAAATCTTATGTTCCAAGAACGAGAAGCCTGCTTAAGTCCATAAATAGACTTTAGCAACTTACAAACCTTACCCTCTTGACCCGCGACCTTGAACCCGTCTGGTTGTTCCATATAAATGGACTCATCAAGATAGCCATTCAGAAAAGCCGTCTTGACATCCATCTGCCAAATCTCGTAGTCGAGAGCGGCAACTATGGACAAGAGAATTCGGATGGACTTCAGCATGGCTACAGGCGAAAAGGTTTCCTCATAATCGATTCCTTCCTTTTGCGTATAACCCTTAGCTACCAGTCTAGCCTTAAAGGTTTCGACCTTTCCATCCACTCCTCTTTTCCTCTTGTAGATCCACTTACACCCTATGGGTTTTACCCCTTCGGGAAGATCCACAAGCTCCCAGACCCGATTAGTCTCCATAGACTTCATCTCAATGTTCATGGCCTCTGTCCAGAGTCTTGAATCAACATCCTCCATAGCTTCTGCGTAAGTATAAGGATCCCTGTCATGTTCATCCGGTTCAGCCAAAAAGACCTCCCCATTGAACATATACCTCTCAGGTTGACGCCCGATCCTCTCACTACGCCGAAGCCCCTGAGGTTGTTGTTCAGGTTTGTTTGGTTTTTCTACACCGATCGGAATGGTTTCGTTCGGAACCTCTGGAGTAAACGGATTACCCCTCAACTCCTCAAGCACCACTTTGCTTTGAGGTTTAAAGTCGTTCATGTAACTCTTCTCAAGGAAAGTTGCATTAGTTGAAACCACGACTTTATTTTCCTTTGGGTTATAAAAATAACCCCCTTTAGTCCCTTTTGGATATCCTACAAACACGCAAACTTCTGAACGTGCTTCCAACTTATTCGGATCCTTAAACAGGACATGAGCTGGACATCCCCATATACGAATATGGTTTAAGGATGTCTTCCGTCTTGTCCACAACTCGTGAGGAGTTTTAGGGACCGATTTTGAAGGCACATTGTTCAAAAGATAACATGCGGTTTGTAGTGCATATCCCCAAAAGGATAAAGGCAATGATGAATAACTCATCATGGACCGAATCATGTCCAACAAAGTCCTATTCCTTCTCTCTGCTACGCCATTCTGCTGCGGAGTACCCGGCGCAGTCAAATGGGATAAAATCCCATTCTCTAACAAGTGTCCCAAGAACTCATCAGAAAGGTATTCTCCACCTCGATCTGATCGAAGTGCCTTTATGGGTCTACCCAATTGCTTTTCCACTTCAGCCCGAAACTCCCTGAATTTATCATAAGTTTCGCTTTTGTGGTGCATTAGGTACATATACCCATATCTAGAGTAATCGTCAATAAAAGTAACGAAGTACTCATACCCTCCTCGTGCCCGGATGTTCATCGGTCCGCAAACATCACTATGCACAAGTTCTAGAACCCCTTCGGCCCTATTGCCCTTAGACCCGTACGGTCTTTTGGTCATTTTACCCTCCAAACAAGACTCACAGTGAGGTATAGATTCCACCTTTAAGTGACTTAAAGGTCCATCCCTTACCAACCTTTGAATCCTATTTAGGTTAATATGGCCAAGGCGCAAATGCCAAAGATAAGTCTTATTAGAGTGAGAAGTTTTAAGTCTTTTTAAGTCATTATCATTTATCTCAGCATTAAGCAACAAGTCCATCTTAGGTTTGATAAAATATAGATTATTTTGCATCCATCCAGAACAGATAAAAGATTTGTTTTTACGAATCACCACTTTTTCATTAAAAGATACCACGTAGGAGTCTTTAAATAAAGAAGATACAGAAATTAAATTCCTTTTAAATTTAGGAACATAAAAACAATCTCGCAAAATTAAACTCCTATAATTATCAAAATAAAGATGGACATCTCCCACTGCTTCCGCTGAGACCAAGGATCCATCGCCCATCCGAAGCGTTAAGTCTTCACGAAGTAGACTTCTCGTTTCTTTGAATCCCTGCAGAGAAACACAAACATGATTAGTTGCACCGGAATCTATGACCCAAATGTCACTGGATTCCTCAACTAAACAAGTTTCTAAATATAGAAGATCACACCTACCTCCCTTGGAAAGGAAGTCCTTGCAATGCTTCTTTATATGCCCGACCTTACCACAAAAGAAGCACTTAAGCTTCTTTGGGTTCTTCTTCTTCTTCTTCTTGCTCTTGGTAGCAATAGGAATAGAAGACTTCCCACTCTTGGCCCGTTGTTTCTTTCCATTCCCAGAGTTAGGATTGGAACCAGACGCAGCTACCATATTGGCCTCTCCACCAGCAGGAGACTCCCTGATCAGCAGTTCAAACTCTTGTAACTGTTTCATCAGTTCTGTCAAGGTCATATCCCGTCTATTGCTTAGATTAAAAGTAGCTCTAAACGGAATAAATTCCTTAGACAGAGTCTCAAAGACCATAGTCATCTGAGTTTCAGCATCGATGTCGGCTCCATTGGTTTGAGCCTCAGCGAGGTAACCCATGACCAACATCATGTGCTCCTTTACAGATGTCCCCGGTCTCTGTCTACAGTTTAAGAGTTTCCGAAGCGCCCCTTGCCGCTTTGTTATGGCCTGGCCTCCAAACATGTCCTCAAGATTATCCAAGATCTGCTTCGCAGTCTCATAATCCTGATGTTGAGCCTGCAGCACGTTATTCATGCTAGCCATAACATAGCAGCGGGCCTGATCATTAGCATCTTTCCAGCGTTCGTACGCTTGGAATTGCTCATTACTTGAGTCTCCCGTAGGCTCGGGAGGACAAGGAGTTGTCAGAACATATTTTAGTTTCTCAAAGGAAAGGACGATGTCCAGGTTCCGTTTCCAATCATTATAGTTCTCACCGGTCAATTGGTTTTTGTCAAGTATCGATGATAAAGCGTTTTTAGACATTTTCAATCTACAATAAAGAATCATATACCAAACATAAGCAAACATATATAATAATTTAGTAAGTTAACACAATCATGTAAAATCATACAAATGTGTTTATGTGTCAAAACCTTGAAAATATCACAACCTTACAACGATAATTCCCAACTCAGAATTCAACAAGCTCCTAGGGGAGTCATGCCAAATTCAATCAGGAACACGGATCCCCTCCTGATTAATATATGCCATCCAGGACCCGTATGATCCAGCATATACTAATAATCGTTTCTTTGGCCATTAATTTTATTAACAGAGCTCCTAGGGGAGGTTAATAATAAAGTTAACGTGAGTGTATAACCACCGTTTTAATATTTTATCCATGATTTATAATCACCACCTAGGGGTGTGCAACCATAAATCATACTAAAATACCTTATCCTTTCAGAGATCCAATCTGGTACATGATAGAAATCCCTTCCTAGGGGTTGGGACCATCATGTTCTTCCTATGGACCAACGATGGAGGCCTTAGGTTCTCTCTTCGAAAACCTTCTCCCACTCAATCTTTTGAAGTCAAGGTTTTATTTTAAAATTATGCATGAACAATTTTAATATGAGCGGCACTCCCTATTCTATATGACATGTTATCAATATACATGGTAAATCATATTATAATGCAGACAAGCAAAGCAATCAAGCAAAGCTACAAGCATAATAATAATAACCGTAATATTATGGTTCCACCCTAGAGAATAGAAAAAATAAGATTACAAGAGAATAATCGAGACATTTATCGATTCTTCATCCTTGAATCCTTAAGCTGTATCCATCTTCAAGTCCTCAATCCCGTATGAATCGAACACTTCATATTTTCGGTCATATCCAAATTTAATGTTTCTCAGAATCGTCCCAAAAATAAAATTAAAACTGCACTGAAAAAATCGCACCTTTTCTGGACGCCTGGCAGCTCTCGGTCGGCAGGCCGATCTGGGTGATCGGTCTGCCGATCATGGTGGTTCGGCCTGCCGAACATGAAGGTTCGGCCTGCCGGCAGAGCACCAAAATTTCTGCCCCACTGTCGGCCTGCCGGACCGTACGTCTGGCCTGCCGATCTGTGACTTTCGGCCTGCCGAACTGTGAGGTCCGGCATGCCGACCGAGCAGAAAACCCTCAATCCAGAAAATACAATTTTAATGCAATTCATCAATTTTATTTTCAACAATTCAAAAACATAAAATTAGAGACACAGGAAATACCTGGAGGCGCCATCATCAATCTTCAAGTTCCGATTTCTCGTTCCGTCTTCTCCGAATAATTATTTAATTACAAAATTCTTACAAATTAAATAATAATTCCTAGACGGAGATGATAGTCCGCCATCTAATTACATGAAAAAACTTAGATACACATTCTAACCTCTAAGGAACCATAACCGGTATTAATTAATTAATAAATAATTAAACAACAATTTAATCAACCATAATTAATTAATAAACATTCACCATATAATCCATGACAACATATATATTATATAGAAACCTAGAGTGCCATCTCTCTATAAAATTTAATTCAAGCATTGGAGAGATTAAGATCACAAAATTTATGCATATAACATGATCACAAACTTACAAATTTATGTAAAAACCTGTCTCTGATACCAATTGTTGGAAACAAAGTGCGCAGCGGAATTTTTAAAATTTTTCATCAGAGTATTTTCTAAAACACAAGTTTGACATGTTATATGTATAAATTAAACAGATCTTACTAACCTTAGTATGCCGAAGAACCTCCGCGACCTGTGTAGAGAAGTAACGTTCCAGAAGAGCCTCAACCAACTGGTCTTCTTTGCTATTCTCTATCCACAACCGGAGTGAGTGTGGGCTCACACGTACAGCTCTTCCACCGGTGACTCTCCTTCCAACCAATAGAGAGAACCCAAAGCTAGTGTTCGTGATTTGTGAACAAAAGCTCTCAGGGAGTTTTAAGATGCTCACTAGAAGAGTATCACTCTTAATCTCTCAAATTGATCTGAGTAAATCATTAGACTCACTCCCTTTTTATACCTATTGGTCCTTGGGGTCAGTCCATATCAGATTAGGTCTCAAAAATCGAAACAGAATCAAGTTCGGATCAATATCTGATAAGATACGCGTGAAAAACGCGTAATCTTAGCTGTCGCGGTCGGCATGCCGAACTGTGAGATAGGCAGGCCGAACTGGCCAGTTCGGCAGGCCGAACTGCCGAGAAAAAATCTCCGCGAATCTTTTATTTTCCACCCGAGATTCTAAAGGATAAAGTCTCAGTTTTGATTCAAATAGCCCAATAGAAAAGATATCTGATCAAAACAAACTTTATCAAGATAATCTCTAAGAAAATAAATCAATTCACAATAATTCTACAAGTTTATCTTGTTCTAATTGTCCAAAATTAAAACAACCGATAAACAGACAAGAATTATCCGAACGCCATAATTCAACAAGTTCATCTTGAACTAATTTCTTACATAATTAATTCAACCGATAAACAGACATGAATTATTTGATTCTTATAAATTTTAAACCAATCTGATAAATCCGACATAAGTCACCAATTATTGGAAAAGCACGCCGTGTCGTTACAGGATTTTGTGAGCTAGCAAAGGGGACCAAAATGGACCTATAAAGTTCAAGCTCATGATAATTATGAAACCCAATATCCCAGATATACATTTCACAATTATCAACTCCAACGCTACTCCACTAAAAGCTTGGAGCTGCACTCTCGAACTTTATAGAATTACGAAGCTCGTGTAGCTAAGTCTCCATGACATATCATAGTGTATCGCATCCCCATATGATCATCCATAATCGGCTTAAGGACAAGTTCTGTCTTACCTTCCCGATTATTTTTATCTTACGTTCCATTGTCTCACCATTAGAAAACTTACCATCTAAAGATAGTATACCATTCGGTTACACCTATGTATCCAAATGGTTGAGCGCTCCAGTTTTCCAATTACAGGACAACGCATATAAGAGGATATCATTACTCCTAAAGAGGAGCTATGGATTCCATATCTATGAATAACAAGTCTACGCTACCAAGAGTCATGCCTCCAACGTACCGGCATGCATGCCACTATAGAGATGTGGGAGTCACCCATTGGTACATCAAAAGACACAAGTCGAGACAACGGGCCCATTATTCATCTCAGGATTAAGATACAATACAAATGATTGTCTAAAGTGAATCGATTTGCCAAGACAGAATTATTAATCCAAATCAATTCACTTTATGTCCCGATCCAACACATCGTCACCTATGACAACGCGCCAATGTTTCTATTCACGGAGTCCAACTCCGATGGCCAAGACAAACCATCTCCCAAAAGGGATATAGACAACATAACAATCTTTACATGAATAAAGCGCCCAACTTTATTCCCTCGATTGCGGATCATATATTTTAGACCATCACCTTAAGAGTCGTGTCTACCGCATAATCATCCCATCATATGCCCAACTCTTAAGGTTTAGATTGACAGTCTCAGACTACTGTTTGCTTATCATACATTCAACAAATATGAACGTAAAGAGGACAATATTTGGTATATATAAATGAATAAATTCTTTATTGATAAAAATGTCTCCAAAAACGTATTACATTTTTACTCCTTAGAGCATACATGTCTAACAGTGGAGGCCACCCCAGCTCTTGTTCAGATGGTGAAGCAAAGTCAGTGGCAGGATCAGCATTTGTAGGGGATTTGGTCGCGGATTCAGAACAGGGAGCAGTTTGAAGAATAGAGCGTGCATGCAGATGGATCGTTGTACTTCTGGGAGCGTCTTGCAGTTCCAGCTATCGTCGAGGTGACGAAAGCCGTTTTGGACGAAGCTCATAGGTCTTAGTTCGCTATTCATCCGGGGAGCACAAAGATGTATCGCGATTTAAAGAGGCAGTATTGGTGGAGAGGCATGAAGAAAGGTGTTCGAGAGTACGTGGCCAAGTGTACGAAGTGTCTTCAGGTGAAAGCCGAGCATCAGAAGCCTGCAGGTCAGCTTCAGCCGCTTCCTATTCTAGGGTGGAAATGGGAGCATGTGACGATGGATTTTCTCACAAGTTTACCGAGGACGGAGCAGCGGCATGATGCAGTTTGAGTCGTGGTCGACAGGTTGACAAAATCGGCGCATTTCATTCCATTTAGGTTGACATATTCGAGGAAAATTCTCAGGGATTGTATATGCAGAACATTGTGAGGTTGCATGGAGTTCCTTTGTCCATCACCTCTGATCGAGACACCAGGTTTAATGCTAAGTACTGGAGGAGTTTTCAGGAAGCTTTAGGTACGGATTTGAACTTCAGTATGGCGTTTCATCCTCAGACTGATGGGCAATCTGAGCGGGTTATTCAAATTCTCGAGGACATGTTGCGTGCCTGTGCGTTGGACTTCAGCGGGAATTGGAAGCAATGTTTGCATCTGGCAGAGTTCGCGTACAATAATAGTTATCAGGCGAGTATTGGTATGGGACCGTTTGAGGCTTTGTATGGGTGACCATGTCGGTCACCTGTGTGTTGGGCCGAGCCGAAAGACATGATTGTTCTTGGACCAGATGAGATCCATGATAGCAATGAGAAAGTCGTCGTGATTCGAGATCGATTGAGGGCAGCTCAGAGTCGGCAGAAGAGTTACGCGGATAAGAGACGTAGACCTTTAGAGTTCGCGGTTGGAGATTTCGTTCTCTTGAGGGTATCGCCTCGTAAGGGAACTATGCGGTTTGAGGTAAGTGGAAAGCTTGCACCGAGGTATATTGGGCCATTCGAGATCACTCAGCATGTTGGCGTGGTTGCCTACCGGCTTGATCTTCCGCCCGAACTTTCTCATGTTCACGATGTGTTTCATGTGTCGATGCTTAGGAAGTGTCCACCTGAGCAGGGTATGATAGTTTCGTTTCACGATATTTAGGTTCAGAAAGATACTACGTATGAGGAGGTGCCGATTCAAATCATCGATCGGAAGGTGATCAGTTTGCGTCGTCGTGAGATACCGTTAGTTAAGGTCGTGTGGCAGCATCACGGGGTTGATGAAGCCACTTGGGAACTAGAGACGAGTATGTGGGAATTGTATCCGCATTTGTTTTGTTTTTGAGATGAGTTGCAAATTTCGAGGGCGAAATTTTTTTTAGGGGTGGAGAGTTATAACGCCCCGAAATTTATTTAATGTTATTATAATATAAATGATGAATTAGTGTGTCATAATTAATATTTCAACATTAATTTGATTATCGGGTTGGATTTTGAATTTTTGGTTATTTTGTTAATTTGATGAATTCAAATGATTTCTTATTGTTTTAAAATGATGTTTTGAGTTTTAAAGCATAGCAATTTGTAAATTGTTAAAAATATTCCGTTTTACAAAATCGTGGGTGGCATTTGGTTTTCGCACAGTAAAACCGCCCATCAATTTTCTCTATTTAGTTCTCTCTCTCCCTCTTTCTCTCTTCACTCTCACGACACACACTCTCTCTCTCTTGATCTCTCTCGGCAACCCTCTCTCTCTCTATCTCTCTCAAAAATTTTTGAAACCAATTCGAATCCAAGCTTCGGGTTAGCAAGGAGGAAGCTTGGGGACGTGATTTAGCAACCGAGAACGCGGATTGAAGCTTCGATTCGAGGTTAGTTTTGAAATTTCTAAACTTTTTTTCAAAATTTTCAAATTTTGTGCATTTTTGAAATCTAGGTTTGTTTAACCTTAGAAAACCTTGGATTTGACTTAAATGGACTTAGAACAACTAGAATCTAAGCTTAGATTGAAGAAAAACGGATTTGATTTAAGATTTTTCATTTTTCTCCTATTTTTCTCATTTTTGGATTCTTGAGATTTTTGGGTTTAAATCTTGTTTAAATGAGTTTTAAAGTGTCTAAATATTTTTTTCTATCATCTATGAATGTTTTCGGTGCCTGAGATTTGAGAAAAACATGTTAGAATCAAGATTTGGATTTTAGGGATCGAGGAAACCCGTGGCTGGAATTTCTGGGTTTTCCCAGTTTCGCAGGCCGAACTGCGTGTTCGGCAGGTCGGAAGAGGGATCGGCAGGCCGGTGTTCTTTCGTCTGGCAAGCCGAACCTGGGGAAATGATCGGCCGACCGGACCTGGCTTCCGGTAGGCCGAACTGTACGATTCGGCCGGCCGAAGCAGGGAGTTCGGCAGGCCGACCGAGGCATAGAAAATTTTTGTGATTTTCACCCGTTTTCACTGTTTTGAACTCTGATCTAAATTCCAACCTTATAAAATGATTTTAAGGATACAAATAGCACACTAGGACATCATGAAATGGTTTAGTAACATAGAATATCTCGAACTAGATATTGATCAACTTAGTTTGCATCTAGGATCGTTCGTGGTTCCGCGGAGCTAACGTATAACAGACCGGGATTACAGTGTGGAGCACCGGCACGAGTATTGAGGTAGGACTTCTACCACATTTCTTTGGTAGCCTGGTTTTGAAATGATTTGGCTTCAAAAAGGATTTCTATTAAAATGTTTTCAACGGTTGTTTGAAAATGGATTTATCGGTTATGTTTTAATATACCTTGAACTGAAATGGACTTCATAATGAATGTAAATGACAACACTCAGTAATTGGGTTTTGAATGATGATGATAATAAACATATAGACATGATGCCATATCAGAGATCGGGTCGTGTAGCGATCGACCTTGGGGGCAGGTCCCAAAACCCAGCTGGGCCACTACGGTGGTAATACTATGGTTTGCCTAGGGAAAAGAAAATGATATTTTTGGTTGTACGAGTAAAATGTTCTAAGTAAGGACGGTTTTACTCAAATTTATTTATTTACTTATTTATTTAAGTTTCCTTTTAAATGACTCTTGAATAACATCATGTTTCTTTAAATTAAATTATTTTATAAAACATAGTCCCACTGAGCCTTTCGCTCATGTTTTATTTGTTTTAAATTTTTCCCCTCTAGGTGGTTTCCCATTTAGGTTTGGAGAGGATTCTTCGGACCGAACTCAGGAGCAATAGAATTATTAATTTATCTTTTGTACCATTTAATCAAGACATGTAAGATTTTAACTTTGTTTGTATCTGGGCTGTGATTGTATTTATGATATTGTCAGTACCATATGTGTGCACAAGTTGTGGGTCTGTAGGACCCATACTCGCTATGATATTCTTTCATACAAATTTTTCATGCAATGATTTCCTTTAAATTTTTATATTTTAAATTTGTTCCAACCCCTAAATCCCTGATTTTTAATTAAATTCTCTTTTAATTAATTTAAATAATCTGTTACGTCACCTCCCGTACTGCGGGGCGTGACACCATCACTAACCAACACTCTGCTCCTAATAATCCAAGTAATCAATTGGGAACAACAGTGAAAATCTTAGCTGTATTTTACTAATATGTCACATTTTAGTGTCCATTTTATTTAAAAATATTGTATTTAGCTTGTATGTTTTCTTTCTTATGCTTCGTGTTTTCAATAACATCAAGTCACGTCAATTAATAAAATATTAAAATATTTTAATTGATTTGGTAGGATATTATTAAACGGATATAAAATAGACATGAATAAATCGACTAAGAGTCAGTTACAAAAATATTACTTCTCGTGTATATTGGTCAAAATAATAGTGTAAAAAACATAATTTTAATCTTTCTTTTAATACTCGATCTCTGAATCAAAGAAACGAAAATACATGAACAAATTCAAAATTAAATAAGAACCAAAAAATCAAAGTAAATAAATCAAAAACAAAAAAAAACTGAAAGAGATTTACGGCTGTGGGAGTCACGGTGGTTTGCTTACGCCACCACACCCCATGTACCCCACAGCTTTATCAAATGGAACTTCTCTACGTCTCTCATTATTTTATTATATTTAATGCTCTGCAACGACTAGATTTGATGGGTTATTGGCTTTATCAGTCGTGATAACTTTTTTTTTTTTTTTTCCCCTTGAAGAGCAAAATTTACTTTCTAAACTTTTCTTCTTCTTTTTTTACACTTTCAATTATTGACATTTGAGGAAAGTTTTTTAAAGTTATATAGAAATAATTACATCCTGACGAATAATAATCTAAAGTTTTAAAACATTGCCACATTAAGTGCAACATATTCCAATGTCAAAGGGATTCAAACAGTAAAAAGTGATTATCTATGTTATATTATACGAATTTGTATTTAATTTTAGACGGAAACGGTCAAAAAACAGAAAGTTCATAGAATTTATTTGTGAAAATTAAAAATTTGGAGACCAAAATGTCATTATACTAATATTTTAGAAACTAAAAGTACTAATAATCTAGTTACAAATATGAGAAGTAATTTATGAAGAAGCTCAAGTGCTAAAATTGAATTGATAACAGATCTAAGGCATGAAAAGTGATTGTGTTAAAGTGATTAGATAGTAGTTAGGGTTGCAATCGTGATTAATCAAGAAAAATCTTGTGCTGTGAGTACGATATATTGTGAAAAAGAGTTGCAAAATGTAACACTAGCGATTTTTATTGCGAAACGACAGGATGAAAGGAGATATTTGCCAACTGTTACAGGTGCTACGAATCAGACGCCGTCACAGATAAGAACCTCATCAAGCAAGTGGATTTTTTCGTCAATAATTGGTGGCTATTATTGGCAAGCTAGTCACGAGCGCATAATTAAAACTCCCAAAATGAAACAAAAACTTTGGCCTCTCTCATCCATAATGCCCTTTGGCCTCGTACGGCGCCATCAACAAATAGCCCTTTATTTATTCCAACCCACTTTCCCAAAGCAGTATCAAATATAGCTAGGTAGGACTCACCACCTATGCAGTAACGCTCCTAATACACCATTTTTACAAAAAATGGATGCCTTGTCTTCCTCCTTTGTCTCCACATTTGCCACCAAAGACCTCCGTCGAGTAACCTTTCCCCCTAAACTCAACTTTACCACCACAAATGTCTCCTCCGTTAGAATTGAAGAAAAGCCCACTTCTACTGATTCTTCAACCCCACCACCCCCTACAAACACCAAATCATCGCCGCCACAGCCGCCGCAGCCGACACCACGCAGTATTACCACCATAAGAAGACCAACAAACTCTCCAACATTGCCAGCGGCAATCTTCAACGCCTTCGACAACATCATCAACAACTTCATAGACCCTCCGCTGCGCCCCTCCGTCGACCCAAAGCTCGTCTTGTCGGACAATTTCGCTCCGGTCATCGACGAGCTCCCCCCAACCGAATGCGCCGTCACGCGTGGCTCTCTCCCTCCTTGCCTTGCTGGAGCTTACATCCGCAACGGCCCCAACCCGCAGTTCCTCCCACGCGGGCCCTACCATCTCTTCGACGGCGACGGCATGATCCATTCCCTAAGAATCTGCCCCAACAAACCCCCCATTCTTTGCAGCCGCTACGTCAAGACGTACAAATTCTCCGTCGAAAGAGAAGCTGGTCACCCTGTTCTCCCCAACGTCTTCTCTGGATTCAACGGCGTCGTTCCCTCTGCTGCCCGCGGTGCTCTTTCCGCCGCCAGAATCTTCACCGGCCAGTTCAATCCCGCCAATGGAATCGGCCTTGCCAACACCAGTCTCGCCTTCTTAGCCGACCGCCTTTTCGCCCTCGGCGAATCCGATCTTCCCTACGAGATTAAGGTCACGCCTGAAGGAGATATACAGACTATTGGAAGACATGATTTTGATGGTAAGCTGTTTATGAGCATGACGGCTCATCCAAAGATCGATCCCGACACCGGCGAGGCCTTTGCTTTTCGATACGGCCCGGTACCGCCTTTTCTCACGTACTTCTACTTCGACAAGAACGGAGTGAAACAGCCCGACGTGCCGATCTACTCAATGTCGCGTCCTTCGTTCCTCCACGACTTTGCAATCACGAAGAAGTACGCGATGTTTGCTGACATACAGATTGGGATGAACCCGATGGAGATGATCGTCGGAGGAGGGTCTCCGGTGGGTTCGGATCCATCGAAAGTGTCGAGGCTTGGAGTGCTCCCTCGGTACGCCAAGGACGAGTCGGAGATTAGGTGGTTCGACGTGCCGGGGTTCAACATCATCCACGCGATCAACGCCTGGGACGAGGATGATGCGGTGGTGATGGTGGCGCCCAACATTCTTTCGGTCGAGCACACGCTCGAGAGAATGGAGCTCGTCCACGGGCTTGTGGAGAAGGTAAGGATCGATCTCAAGACGGGGATCGTGTCGAGGAGTCCGATGTCGGCAAGCAATCTCGATTTCGGGGTCATAAATCCCGCTTACGTTGGGAGAAAGAACAGGTACACAAAAATAAACTTCACACTGAAATCGTTGTTTAATAAATGAAATATATAACCATGTCTTTATTCGATTAAAAAAACTTTTTTTCTCCGTCACTGTAGGTATGTGTATGCGGCGGTTGGGGATCCAATGCCGAAGATAGCAGGGGTGGTGAAACTGGACGTGGAGGTAGTTGACGAGAAGAAACGGGGAGAGTGTACGGTGGCGAGGAGGATGTACGGCACAGGGTGTTACGGTGGCGAGCCGTTCTTTGTGGCCAAGGACGGGGCGGAGGAGGAGGACGACGGTTACGTGGTGTCGTACGTGCACAACGAGAGATCAGGGGAGTCGACTTTCTTGGTGATGGATGCCAAGTCGCCTGAGCTTGAGATTGTGGCCGAAGTCAAGTTGCCCCGTCGAGTGCCTTATGGTTTCCACGGTCTCTTCGTCAAGGAAACAGACCTTAGAAAAACAGCATAGTTGATACTGACGCTTAATAAATTTAGTCATGTAATTAAATAATTACGTATGCTACTAGAGACTACAACTATATTTGAACCCCGGGGGTGGGTGGTGGGGGCGCACATTTTTAAAATTACAGAACAAGCAAAGATTCTGGAATCTGTACCAATTCGGGATTGTTGAATATACTAAGGGTATGTTTGGTAAATGGATTCGAATTAGTGATTTAATTTGAGTTAGTGTGATTTGAATTAGGATTTGAGTTAGTGATTTGAATTGTTATTTGAATTGACGTTTGGATACGCATTTAAGTTTTAATCTGAGTACGGAATAAAATTAAAACTTGTGTTTGGAAAGGCAGTGAAGATAGTTTTTGATTTATTAATAAATCTAATAAAATCTTAATGTTAATGATCTTAAAAAATATACAATATGGATCTTAATTTATTCATCTCTTCATTAAGAACATAGTGAAAAAAGAATCATTTCAATTGGTTATCAGATGAAGAAGTTATGATTTTTTTTCCTCAAATATTGGAGGGAGAATTGTAGTTTTTCCTGTAGCAAAGATATCTGAGTATAAAAAGTTTAAGGAAGATAAGAATTCTGAAAACTTAGATTCTTGATACTCAAATGATTCCAATTTTGAAGGAAACAAACATATATATGAAGGATTCTTGATACTCGAATCTAAATTTAAATCCATTAAATTTAAAAAATACATAAACCAAATGGACCCTAAATTTGTTTACCAGAAAGCCCTCGGTCCAAATTTTTTCCTTAAAAAGAGTAATGTTGGTAAACAGACAGAGGACCAAAAGCTAATAAACAATGGGTTTTGGGAAGTATCACAACTTTGGGCATCTGGGATCAATGTTGGTTTGGGAGACATCGTGAGGTTTTTCATTTTCAGTTTTCTCCATCCTTTCTTTTTTCTTCTTTTTTGGTCGATTGGGCGATCATATTTCGCCTCTCATCACTGTCGGAAAATTACAAAGGTCTCTGCTAACTTGATTTGAATTTATGAGTTCAACTTTCCATTATAACATACTTTAACTTTGCACTTTATACTATAAAAACTTTTAACTTTGCACCTTATACTATAAAAACTTTTACAAGGAATAAAAGTCCTTTCAGAATTTTTTTTTATTTTTATTTTTATTTTCCTTTGTAGAATGGATTCTACTGTCTTTGAAAGACAGAAAACTATGAATAAAATAGATACTGGTCTTTGAAAGACAGAAAACTATGAATAAAATAGATACTACGATCTTTAAAAGGTGGAAAACTATTATAAGATTTTTATCATGTAGATACCAATGAAACGATTCTTGTGGGAGCAAATCTCATGCATCACTATTCCAACAAACACTCCTTGGTTCACTTTCTTATTGACTCTTAATTCTTCTTGATTTTTATTTTTCCGGCCTCATGAATTCGTTTGATTTTAATATCTTTGATCAGCCAAGTTGATGTGTGGCTTAAATTTTACTGGCACTCTTGGAACGAAAGAAAATTTGCCCAAAAACATCAAAAGAGCACCCATCGCTACAGATAAATGCCGAAACAGGACAGCATAATTTAATCACTCTAAACACACGTAAAAGGAAGGAAGTGTAATTTTAACCGCAAGGCAATATCGAAACTTAAGCACAGGATAAAAGCTAGATTCTAGTGAAGCAAAGAAAAACAACGTTAAGAGAAATTGAGGAATTATGGGATTAATCATAATTGTAAGAATTGGAAAAAGCCCTAAGAGAATCTTATATCAAAACAAAAAATGCATTAACAACTCAGCAGGAAACGAAAAAAAAAGGCCCAAAAAATTGCGTCCAAATCAGAGACTAGTCAAGCCTTCTAATCTGATAATTCCAAACAAATATTTCAAGGGTGTTTGTAACGGCAGCTCATAACACACTCCCTAGACAAAACAGCAAAAACTAACACAGCTTAACTCATGGAAAGACATGGGAGCAAAAATGGCTGGATAAGACGCTATTTAAGCAGCAGCACCAGCAGCCTTCCCCTTCTTCCTCTGAAGCTTCTTCATGTAGAACTCGAGCTCCTTGCCTTCCAAGATGTATCTGTTATAAAAGTTCACCAGGAAACATCATTTCATGCAGCGAAAGAAGTAATAGTAATAAAAGAATTCTCTGGTGGGGTTAAAAAAAAAATAAAATCTACTATCAACATTCGCATTTTCAGGTCATATTTTCATAAAGTTCCTATTGTTGGTACTTTTCTTAATCTGATACAACGCTGATTTGAGTTATACTTCAGAGCTGTGTTTTACATATAGTTTTTTCCCCCTCATACCCTACAACAGAATTAGCCTCAATAATATAATCAATGAAACTGCTAGTACTTACCCATCAGCTCTGCCGCATTGCCCTGGACGGGAAGAGATGCAGGCCAATAATCTACCACCACCAAACTGTTCCTCAATATGGGGGTCAAGATTACGACCTTGCTGACGCTTCTCAAGCTTCCTCTGAACATGGTTGCTCTTCTTCGTTTCGTCTACCAGTGCTTCTCCCTCCTGCTCATCAATAATATTAATTAGCCATGAACAAATTAATAAATCATTCATTCAGAAGATACTCTAACCCATTGTTCTTGCTAGTATAACACAAGGTTCGTTTCCTCCTATTGATCTCTGTCTTCTACTAAGTGCGATAATGTGGCTTTTAGAAAGAAAAAAGGAAAACAAAATTTTACAACTAAATAATTGAAATCAATAAAGAGGATATTGAACCCCCAGATGGAAAATATTTTATGAAAGATAAAAACCTATAGGTAAGATCTTCTCTAGCTTAACAAACCAAAAGAGTTGCAACTTAATCGGATAAACATTTCAGATGAGAAAAGATACTTGGCACTTAGCAGGAATTGCACACAAAAACTAAACCTCAAAATTACTTAATGAAACAAGCCGATTCAAACTGAGTCACAAGCTCAAAACTAGGTCCTTACATTTACTCTGAAGACTTGCAGCCAAAAAATAAAAAATAAAAATAGCCTTGAAGATGCATAATAGAGACACAAATCGTGTGAATAAAAAATTTACTCATAAATCCTCAATAACACGATTGGATCAATGAAAAAAAGGATGCAATGCAGATGACCATTTAATTTGAGTTACCTCTGGGGTTTCCTTCTTGGCAGCGGTCTTCTTCTTCCTGCCGATGTCAACCCCGTAGTGCTGAAGATACCATTGCTTGAATGGGGCTGCATCCACCTGGACAATAGCACTTTTCACAAGAGTTTGTGTTCTCACAAGCTCATTGTTGGAGGCATTGTAGACGACATCCAAGATACGTGTTTTACGAGTAACAGCTTCACTTCCCCATGAATAGTTACCGGTATCCAATCTGAGGGCTCTCCACTTGACGTTTCCTCCTCTGACACGGACACGCCTCACAGTCTTGTTGCTTGAGAGCTTGGTGTTGGCTGGCTGACGACCGAGCTCGTACCTGTATAAGTCACAAAAATTAAAAAAGAAAGTTAGCAAATTCTAAAAGGAAAGGAAATGAACGGCTCAACTCACACACATTTAAAAACTTCATCCCTCAAATAATCCAACACAAACACACAAAAATATAGCCATTCCTGTTGTTTAATTGAAAAAACAGAATTAAACTGAAAATAGCTAAACGGGAAATTTGATTAAACCCTATTATTGACTGCGATGTAAAGAAACAAATACTTTTTTTTTTGTTTTCTCCAGGGTTGAATGAGTCCCTCATCAAAAAACCTTGTCCTCAAAATTAAATGCATTTTTCCACAGCAAAAAACATGATGATAAATCAATGTAAGACCCATCAACTATAACAATGAGCTCAGATAAATGATAGCATAGTTGTCACCAGAACCCAATTCACCAATCCAAAAATCAAATGTGACTTGATAAAGATCTCTTCAAATTCAAACACACAAATATTTATAAGGAATTAAAAAAATACTTCTAGAGCACAGAAAAAACAAAGCAACAAAGATCAACAAAGCATAGATCCTAAGCCTCATATAAAGAAAAATCCAATAACATTTAACCATTCACTCTATCTCATCCTCATTTCACAGACCCCTCGCTTTATAACTTTTTTTTTCTATTTAACAAAAAAGCATATCAAAACAACACAAAAGTAAATAAAAAGAATTTGAGATTAGCGGAAATGAATTACTTTCTCTTCTTCCTCCAAGCCTTCTTCTTGCCTCCGGTGGCGCGACGCTTGTGCATGGAATCACGGGAGATACCTGAGCACCACCAAAATCGTAAGCCATTGTACGGACATAAAGCACAAGAGAGAGAGGGAGAGACAGAGAAGGAAGAATAGAAAAGTCTTACCCATGGCTGCAGAGGAAAATGCCTGCGCTGGGGGAGGTCTGGCTGAGCAGCAGCTTCCGCTGAATCTTGTCTTCTTTTCTCCTTGTGATGTGAGCGTTCGGCTAAAATCTCAAGCCCTCTCCTCATCCGCGTTGATACATGAAGCCCTAGCACATCAAACAGTGTGGTGTGGGCGGCTTACGTGGGCCTCAATCACTGGGCTTTACAACCTGGCCCAATTATTACAATTTGTAGAAGCAAATTACACAATTATACCACACAAGTAAAAAGTCTTACATTATACGCCGCGGCGGCTCAGACACAAGGAAAAATAAACAACAAGAAATATAGGCCGAAGTAAAAGAAGAATATAAATTAGTGGCCCAAAGTTTTAGGGCCCGTTTAATTTGAGTACTCTTTGTAATCAATGAACTCAAACGTGAATTCAAGTATTAAGAATTCTTTATATATGTATTTGTTTCCTTCAAAATCTGAATCCTTTGAGTATCAAGAATCTAAATTTTTAAAGTTCTGGCTCCTCTAAACTTTTGATATTGGATATCTTTGCTACAGTAAAAACTAAAATTTTTTCTCTTATATTTGAGGGAAAAAGAATCATAACTTCTTCATTTGATATCCAATTAAGATGATTTTTTTTCATTATATTTCTAGTGAAGAGAGAAATAAATTAAGATCTATATTGCATATTTTTTTTTTGGATCATGAACATTAAGATTTTATTAGATTTATTAATAAATCAAAAACTATTTTCACTACCTTTCTAAACATAAATTTTAATTTTATTATTAAAACTTAAATGCTCATCCAAACGCCAATTCAAATAATAATTCAAATCACTAACTCAAATTCTAATTCAAATCAAATCATTGATTCAAATCAAAGATTCAAATCATTGATTCAAATTCTAACTCAAATGGACCCTTAAAAACTTTAATAAATAGGCCCCCCCACTTAAACTATAAATTATTTACTATTTTTTTTTTCCAATCTTTGCCTCTTTCCCCCATTCTCTCTCGTCTGGAACAGAGGTTGGACTTCACTGTATCCTTTGCAAGGTGAAACGACGACGGTGAGAGTTATGAATCGCAACCGTTATCAAGGAAAGAGGCTCGATCAGAGAATCGCTTCACAGATTCACTCCATAACTATCCAGGCATTGATATGCAAATCGGGCCCAACGGCAACAGGCGATGATATGTACACCTTCACGAGGACAAGATTGCATACAAGAACAAGGTTGACAAGGATTGATAGCGACTATCCTCTCTCGATCTTCTCCGGCAATGTCAATCATTGTTGTATGGTTGCGTCAGATTGGGCGACAAGGTTAGTGGCAGAGGTGGTTGCTACAATCTACGATCCACGCAAACACTATTGGATATCTCTTTCCAAAGTAGTTAATATTGTTATTTTACTAATATGTGTTTAATAGGATGTTTAACTATAAACTTAGTTATGAACAGTGTAAAGCTTTCAGTTGCTACAGTAAAAAAAAGTTGTTATAGTATAAAACTCTCATATGTTACAGTGAAAATGGTTCTTATGAATAGTTTCCACCACTAGCCAAACACCCTATTAAGTGTTCGTAGTGTCCATAGTAATTTAAAATGGTCATATTGTATTATTTGTCTTATTTGTCGAGTGAAAAGTTACAGACGACTGGAGTTAGACGGCAGGGAGAGATATGAAAGAGAGATTAAGAGGGAGAAATATGAGAAAAAAAGGGGAAAATTAATATGGTGTTTGGTAGGGTGGTTAAAACCGTTGGTTAGAACTGTTTTTACTGTAGCAAGTGAGAGCTTTATACTGTAGCAATTTTTTTTTATTGTTGCTGTAGCATGTAAGAACTTTACACTGTTCATAACTAAGAAAGTGGTGAAAATCACAACTGCCAAACAAGAGGTAAATCTAGGGGCAAAATATGAAACAAGGAAGTTTAAATATTAAAATGACCTACTAATTTTAAAATCTTGTAAATAAGTTATTTACTTCCAAAAAATTAAAATTTTGGCATGTTTACTGTAATTTCCCAAGAAAAATTGCATAGACTATTATACCCTCAATTTTTTAAATACTGTAGTAAAATTCTATTCTCCTCTCGATATTTTTTTAATGCTAGTTTTTTTGCCTCGTTTTGAGCTTGTATCATTTGGAGATCATAATTTGTTGCATTTATGTTGTACTTTGATTTAACATCTCCATAAGTTGTTTATTTCCTTCTTGGATGTTGATGTAGCTGAAAATTCTTTGTCTTTTTTCTTTTTAATTTTGAATTCTTCACCCCAACGGTCCTTGAGATGAACTACCACCAATATCACCATCATCTAAGTTGAGAAAAAATGAGAACAACCCTAGAGATGCTAATGTGGGAGACTCTGAAGTGGGATTATTTGATTGTGATGATGCATGATAAGCACTTTGTTTTTGAAAAGCTTGTCTTGCTATCTGGACATTGGACATTGTCTGTAAATTTTTCAAAATCCTTAAGGATATTCTAGACATGATCAAATTGGAATCCTTTTTTGTACTTGATATCTTCATAAATAATTCCTTGACTCGAAGTAACTGCAAAATTTTATAAACCTAAGGTTAAAATTCAAACTAATAAAAAAATTTGAAATTAACTTCAATAAATATCACAATATCTTGATTTGAAGTACCACTTAGATTCATATTATCTATCAGTTGAACACAAGCCTTCAATTTTTTAACTTTAGTAGTAATATTCTACATTCGACACTACGCCGATCTTTTGTTCTGATGCTCCCAATGCTTTATTATTATTATTATTATAAGCGTCCTCAACACGAGACCAAACTAATCTCTTGATTCGTTTTTATCAATAATAGGATCTTAAAAAATATCTAGATATAAATATGATAAAGGTATTTGTGTTCATCAACAGTGTAAGAAGACCTTGTGAGGAAGCCATTTTTTCACAATAAGTGATTAATTTGAAGATTTTCACAAAAAGTGGTTGATTTACAAACATAAATTGTGAAAAAAAAAGGAGAAGATGTGTCTATAAATAGAACGTAGGATTGTGAACCTAAAGGTGAGCTGATAAGATGATAAAAATCTAATCCGATGGTGGAGATTATGACGAAATCCATCCAACGATTTATATTTAACAAGTCTAGAGTTTCTTATCTAAACTTATTGGAAAAGATGAATATAAGATGAGATTCTAGAAATGAAACCGATTGTGAAGATTATGATGAAATCCATCCAACGGTTGAAATCTGATGGTCAAGATTTCTTATCTTCCAAAATAGTAACTTCAACTTATGATAGAACTCATTCATTTTGTTTATCTTTGAAAATGAATTTCGATATAGGAGGTCCATTTATCATCTTCTACTTCATCTTCGTTTTCTGGCGATGAAAATGATTATGAGATATCATTCATGAATAATTTCAAAGTGATTAAAGCTCGACAACAAGTGATAATCCATGTTGCAACCAACAACAATATTCTCCTCACTCACTATCTTAATTAACAAAATAACAAAGTGACTTGGGGAGGCTCAATTCTTGGTCATGTAGTGATCCATTGTGACCGAGAAAATGCTAATCGTAATCTATTCAATGACTACTTTGTTGAGAGCCTAAGCTTCAATAATGCCATGTTTCACCGACGATTTTGAATATCTCGAAGTTTATTCCTTCGTATAGTTGATGCAACGAAAGGTCACAACGACTACTTCGAACAACGAAGGGATAGGCTTGGTAGACTTGGGATTGTCATCTTTACAAAAAGTAATAGCCGCGTTTGAGAAGTTGACATATGGTCTACCTATGGATGCTACCGATGAGTAGATTAAGATTAGGTAAGTCTACGGCAATTGAAAGTATGAAGAGATTATGTTGTGCTATTGTGGAAGTATATATAGAGCTGTATTTAAGATCAACTATAGCAAATGACATTGGCAGGCCACCCCATTTTGGTAAACAACATGTTTTTCTAGGAATGTTGGGTAGTTTAGATTGTATGCATTGGAAGTGAAAAAATTGTCCAATGGCCTGGGCAGGACAATACGGGGTCGTAGTGGATCACTAACTATTATTCTCAACACTGTAGCTAATTATGATCTTTAGATATGGCATGCATATTTTAGTTTGCAGGACTCCAACAATGATATCAATATATTAAAGTCATCCTATCTTTTCTCTAACCTCACTCAAGGTATTGCACCTCTTGTTATTCAAGGAAAAGAGTATAAAATGGGTTGTTATCTAGCTGATAGTATATATCCAAAATGGTCCACAATTATGCAAACAATTCACAATCCTCGCAGTCCCAAAAAAATTTGCCATGAAACAAGAATTATATAGTAAAGACGTAGAATGTGCATTTGGAGTTCTCCAATCACAGTTTGTAATTGTGGCAAGATCAGCATGTTTTTAGAAAAAAGATATATTATATGATATAATGAGTGTTTTGATTATCATGCAGAACATGATAATCAAGGATGAACTTGATATTAATGCACCAACCTTTTTTTTTTTTTTTTTTATTTACGGAAGCAACCTTTTTTGCACCATTTTTGTTTTTTCCTCTTTTTTTCTTTTTTTTTGGACTCCTCAAGAACATTTTCATTTTTTTTGAACCATTTTATGGTGACTTTTGTTGAGCTTTTTGTATAGCATTTCAATTTTACAAATAAATGATTAATTATTTTTTAAACTTAATATTTATAAGAATTATAAAAATAAATATTTTAACCTAAAATAATTTAAAACACACTAAAAATATATATTTAAGCGATTTTTAAAAAGTAAAAATTATTTAACACACAAATGTTGTAAATAAATGATTTTAATAACAATAAAAATGCAAATGATGACATTAAACCTTATAAAATGTTCGTTATGAAGATAATCATAATAATTTCAAGACAACAAACTCCCTCCCAGAGGCACCAATGTGTGAACGATGTCATGTGTTTAAAAAAAGTGTCATGAAAATAATGTCCTATTCGAATTGTCAACTTGTAACATGCCATCAACAAAAAAAAAAAAAAAAGGTTGGCAAATTTAAATATTCCATTTGGTGCATTATACATTGCATTTTATCTAGTATTTACAGCGTTATTATTCCAAAAATTCAAACGCTTGTAAAAAGGCACAAATTTAAAAATATAAATATATGACTTATACATGAGATCAAGGAAGTTACGTGCAACTGAAAAGAGTGTTACGTTAAACTATTATAAAATTAGGTATTCATCCCTAGAAAATTATCCACACATGTGAAAGGACAATAATGCCCAAAAATGACTAAATAACTATGACCTTACTAGGTCAACTCCTCTTATTTATACATGGCAACAAGTTGCACCACAATTAAAAAAGTAAGAAGTAAATGATGCCAGTTAGGACAGTTTTAGTCTAACCACCTATGATTATGGTGTCTAATTACTTAATTAATAGTGGATGGAAGCAAAATCATATATATATATATATATATATATATATGTATAATTTAATTGTATAAATACACATACAAATATAAAAAGTATAGATATTAATTTGCATTGAAAATTAATCCATATATATACACTTTTGAAACTGGTAACATAAAAAGCCTCATGATATATATATATATATATATATATATATATATGTAAATCTATAAGGTTACCCTTTTTTTTTCTTCATACAAATTATTTTGCTCAAAACTCAACAACCTAGCCTTTTCTCTTCAAATTGACTAAGAAAACTACATGTAATGCATATATAGTTATCTAATAAAGCTACACATATAATAATTTGTAACTTATATATATTATAAAGCTAAATAAACATAGAAATAAAGGCCCATAATAAATTAAAATGTATATGTATAAAATTAGTAAATTCATAAACGCCCATGATTTTACTTTGGGCATTTATATTATTGGAGCCTTTCTAAGAACTATATATTAACCTTGTTTATACTCATAATTTATCATAACATCATAAGTGTTATATAATTAAGAAAATGTGCAATAAAATTCATGTCATCTTTAAGATTACAGTTCTAAACCATATTGTGACATTTAAAAAAATTAAATTCATTATGCTTATCACCATTTTTCACATGAACATCATAAGCATATCGATCCCTTATGGCTGTCAAATGTGACATCAGTAAACAAAATGCTACTAAAAAAATAACTTATAACATAATTTCATGAACAATGTCGCACAAAATTGTTAAATTTCATGTTTCATCTATTAAAGAAAATCGATAGGCGTTACACCCGTCTCCCTTATCGTACCTTCTAGCTTCCTCTCCCCTATTGCATGCTCCACAATGACATTGGCATTCTAACCGTGTACAGTTAGAGTTAATGGAGGAATGACGGATGTAAATATAATGGATTTGGTGGATATCTTAAGGTAGGTTAATAATGGATGTAAATATGATGGAATTAGAGGATATCTTAAGGTAGGTTAAGTCAGTGCTTAAGGCCCCTAATTTTAAGAGGCCCCAATTTTTCTTATTTTTAGGGTATATTATAGCTATATTCTATATATTAGTTGGATTTTTTTTCTTTTTTTTTTTCTTTTCCTTTTTCTCAATGGAAACGAAAGGCTATGATGTTTTGGCTATCCATGATTCCATCATCCCTTAAATCTAGGATACCAAATGTCCCTTCAATTAATAGAGACATTAACCCAAAAAACTCGTAAAAGTTGCAATTATTAAAACAATATTCATCAAGTTTCAGAAGCTTTAATAAATAAAAATAAAAATTTAAAGTAATATTAAAGCTGTAACTTAAAACCAATTTCTTAAGAAAAAGAAAAAAGTGATTTTCTCCTTTTTTATTTAAAAAATTGTTTTACCTTCTTCTTTCTTGTATTTCTATAATATCTTTTTTTCTTAAAACAAAAGTGTATACTCCCTAAAATCTTTTATTTTCAAGATTGTAGTGCTTTTCTCTTCTTAATTTTTTCTTTCAATTTTTCAGGTAATTCATTTCGTACTCAATTTTTATCTACTTATTGATTATAACTTATTGAATTTTAAATAATTAGCTATTTTATTTTATTTTTTATTATTGTTGTTTAGTATGTTGATTTTGTTTTCATATATATATATATATATATATATATATATATATATATATATATATATATATATATATAAGTTGAGTCTTATGAATATATATGTTTAATAGAAAATATATATCAAACTAGGATAAGCTCAAGAAAAATAAAAAAATAGAGAGTTTGATCACTCTCAAAAAGGAGTTACAGGAAAAAAAAATCTTACAAGTAATGAGAGAGCTGCAGTGAACTTCTCTTTTACACAATAATACTATTACTTTATTATTTGTTTTCCATCATTAGATGTGCTAGATTGTTTTGCTATTTTTTTTTTTTTCATTTCAATGCATGATAGGCCTCTTTAAAAAATCTTGCTTTAGGCCTCTAGTTACATCAAGCTAGCCTTGCACTGCAAGGTGTAGTTTTGAAGGGCCCAAGAAGAGATCAAGTCATTCCTCCACCTCTTATCTCATTCTTCTATTCCCTCCAACCAATCAAGGAATTTGATTCCTCCCTTGACACTTCTCCTTCTACCTCTCTCCCCCTTACTAGACACACTCTCATAGAGCCAACTGGAGCTTTAAGATTCATTTTAAGCATAAGCTTGGAACTTATTTAAAATTGCACAAATGCATATTTAAGTAAATACCTGACCAATTAAGAAAAAATGTTTTGAGTAAGCATAGGTAGATGACCATAAATAATCCTTAACTTTAAGCTCTTGCTTAATGTTAGAGAGATTATAATATGTCTCTCATATAATAAAAATCAAAGATACACAAGTATATATGATAATACATATTTTTTTGAAGTATCTAGAGACAGCACCTAGTGTCGCGACACTAGAATTTAACACCACAGTGCGCCTTGGTGCTGGGTGGTGGCACCTAGGCACCAGGATTCAAGTTAAACCACAAAATTGTGCCAATGCAATAGGAGTCTCGGTGTTAAGGTGCTGACCTGTACTGATAAGTGTTGGAAAAATGTGTTCTTTGAGTTGTTTCGAATTGACGCTTCTATTAGTTGTATTTTTCATATAAAAATGAACAATAATTGTGACATTACATGAAGAGATACCTTAACAAGCAAAGAGGTACCTTTGTGTGAACAGTTGCATAGCTTAAATCAGTTGTGTCCATTCATGAAATGGCACCCTATCTTAATAAATCTCTAGAATTTTACAAGTTTCATTTCTTGCCTTGGAAAATAATATTGTTATTAGATATTATGTTCAAGCATTTGTTGTATATTGGGGATAATTTTGTATTGAACTCTTTTGCAAACTTGAATAAGTGATGGCAAATAAAACCTTTAAGAAAAGTGTTCATACGCTCATCAAATACTCTTTTATTTCTAGAAATTCTTAGCCTCTATTCTCTCAAAGCACTCAAATTCTCTAATAACTTTAAAGGTTTTATTTACTATGATAAAGATTGACACCGGATCCAAATTGTAGGCCCGCTAATTTTAAAATATTACTAATTTTGTTAAGTTTAATTATTTATTGTGCCAAACATTATTTAAATTGTCACCAACATTGATTTATTATTATTATTATACAACTTTAGTTTTTTTTAAATTAGGGTTTTGTATTTTAAAATATCAAATTTTAAGTCATGTTGTAAAGTTCCCTTTTGCCCCTGGCTATTCATCTATTTACGAAAATACCATTACACATATTTTTAAATTTCATTTACATTAAAAACCCCAAAATAGGAATCAGTAAACCATTTCCTCCTTTCCCATTTTCTGTCTCTCACTTTATCTCTCTCTCTTTCTCTTGTTGAAAACAAGAATCACCCATTGTTTCATACCAAAACTCATCAAAGCACTCATTAAGCTTAGGATCATATTTTATCCTAAGCAAAAGTTCAAGTTTTGCATCAATTTCTCAAGGATTGAGTAGGGTTTTGCAACCAAAATCTAATTTCTCGTCTTCCTATTGGATTTATTGTTTAATTTTTGTTTTTATTTTCATGGCATAATCTGAGTTTTGAGAATATATTGGCATGCATGACTGTTTGAAAATGTGTTATGCGATTTTGAACATGCATGTTGAAATTTTCTATTAAACCTACTGTTAAATTTGGAAAAAAAATGTTTATCTATATGTTATGTTGATAAACAAAGTGATTTGAAGTGCTTTTATGTATTAGAAAGTGATTTGGTATGGAAAAACTTGAGTTTGAATAAGTCTTGCCACTCAACTTGTTCATGAGGGCAGTCGACCGCCCCTTTGTGTTGGAAAAATAGTACGCAATAGAATTTTAAAATTTTATATTAGAGTATTTTCTAAAACACAAGTTTGACGCACTATATGCATAAATTAACTAGATCTGACTAACCTTTAAATGCCAAAGAACTCCCACAATCCGTGAATAGAAGTAACGTTCCAAAAGAGCCTCAACCAACTGGTCTTCTTTTTTATTCTTTATCTACGGTCAGAGTGAGTGTGGGCTCACACGTACAACTCTTCCTCCAGGTGACTCTCCTTCCAACCAGTTGAGAGAACCCAAAGCTAGTGTTCATGATTTGTGAACAAGAGCTCTTAGGGAGTTTTAGAATCTCACTATTAGAGTTTCACTCTTAATCTCCCAACTGATCTAAATAATAGTGAGACTCACTCCCTTTTTATAGAGGTTAGGTTCAGGAGTCAGTCCTTATCAAATAATGCCTCAAAATTTGAATCAAAACCAAATTTGAATTAATATCTGATGAGATCCGCGTGAAAATACGTGATCTTTCTATCACGCGGTTGGCATGCCGATCTATCTAATCGGCATGTCGAACTTGCCCCATCGGCGAGCCAAACCTGAGGATCGGTATGCTAAACTATCGATAAAAATCTCAGTGAATCTTTTATTTTTCACCTGAGATTCTATAGGATAGAGTCGCAGTTTTAATTCAAATAACCCAATAGAAAAATTATTTAATTAAAATAACTTTATCTAGATAATCTTTAAGAAAATAAATGAATTCCTAATAATTCAATAAGTTTTTCTTGAATTAATTCAAAATTAATCCAAATGATAAATAGACATGAATTATCTGATCCTAATAATTCAACAAGTTTATCTTGAATTAATTTTGTCACAAAATTAATTCAACCGATAAATAGATATGAATTATTTGATTCTTCAAAATTTTAGCCAATCTGATAAATCTGACATAAGTCTCCAAATATTGGAGAAACACATTGTATCGTTATAGGATTTTTGTGAGCTAACAAAGGAGACCTGATAGACCTATGTAGTTCAAGCTCCCGATAATTATGAGACCAATATCCCAGATACACCTTTCATAATTATCAACTCTAACGCTATTCCACTAAAAGCTTGGAGCTACACTCTAGAAACTATATAGAATTACGAAGCTCGTATAGCTAAGTCTTTATGACATATCATAGTGTATCGTATCCCCATAGGATTATCCATAATCGGCTTAAGGACAAGTTCTGTCTTACCTTCTTGATTATTTTTATCTTACGTTCCATTATCTCATCGAAAAACTTACCATCCAAAGACGGTATACCATTTGGTTACACCTATGTATCTAAATGATTGAGCACTCTAGTTTTTCAATTACAGGATAATGCATATAAGAGGATATCACTACTCCTAAAGAGGAGCTATGAATTCTATATCTATGAATAATAGGTCTACGCTATCAAGAGTCATGCCTCCAATGTACCTGCATGCATACCACTATTAAATTATGGGTGTCACCCTTTGGTACATCAAAAGACACAAGTCAAGACAATAAGCCCACTATTCATCTCAGGATTAATATACAATACAAATGGTTGTCTAAAATGAATCAAATTGCCAAGACAGAATTATTAATCCAAATCAATTCACTTTATGTCCTGATCCAACACATCATCACCTATGACAACGTGCCAATGTTTCTATTCATGGAGTCCACCTCCGATGGCCAAGATAAACCATCTCCTACTAAAGATATAGACAACATAACAATCTTTACATGAATAAAGTACCCAACTTTATTCCCTCGATTGCAGGTCTTATGTTTTAGACTGTCACCTTAAGAATCGTGTATTCCGCATAATCTGTCCATCATATGCCTAATTCTTAAAGGTTTAGACAGACAGTCTTAGACTATTGTTTGCTTAACATACATTCAACAAATATGAATGTAAAGAGGACAAGATTTGGTATATTAATAATAAATAAATTCTTTATTGATAAAAATGTCTCCAAAAATATATTATATTTTTCCTCCTTAGGGCATACACATCTAACAGTCTCCCACTTGCACTAAGTGAGTAAATATGACAAATATTGCATCCCAATAGCTTCCACATGCCTCTCGAAGACTCTCTCAGTAAGTGTCTTCATGAATGAATAAGCTAAATTGTCCTCTGATGCAATTTTGTACACCGTGACATATCTGCCCTTAACGAAGTCCTTTATCACATGATACTTCTGATCAATATGCTTACTCTTCTTATGAAATTTTGATTCCTTGGCATTAGCTACGGCTGCACTGTTATCACAGTACAATGATACCGCCTTATTTATACCAGAAACTACCTCAAGATCCCTAAGGAACTTGTGGAGCTACACTGCTTCTTTTAAAGCATCAGTAGCTGCTACATGCTCAGCCTCTATCATTGAATCCAAAATGCAATCTTGCTTCATACTTCTCCAACTGATGGCACCCTCACCTAGAGTAAACACAAAACTCGTAGTCGATCTCCTAGAATCCAGACAGGATTGAAAATCCAAATTAGTATATCCTAGAGGAGTTAAGTCCTCACCCAAATATACAAGCATATACCCTTAAGTCCTTCTAAAGTACTTGAAAATATGCTTAACCGCAACCCAGTGGTTAGGTCTCAGATCCGCCTGAAATCGACTTACTATCCCAACTGCATAACAAATATCTAGTCATGTGCAAAGTATAGCATACATGAGACTTCCCACTGCCAAAGCATAAGGCACCTTCTTCATGTATTCTCTTTCTTCCTTAGACTTTGGAGAGTCTTTTTGAGAAAGAGTAATTCTAGACCTAGATGGTTGCCCACCTTTCTTAGAATCTTGCATTGCAAACCTCTTGAGAATTTTATCTATGTAGCTGGCCTGGGACAAAGCTATCATTTTGTTCTTCATATCCCAAAAGATCTAGATACCGAGAACAAAATTAGCCTCACCCAAGTCTTTCATGTCAAACTGCTTAGTTAACCATAATTTGACCGATGACAATGCCTCAACATCATTCTCAATTAGCAAAATGTAATCTATATAGAGCAGTAGAAAAATCACCTTTCCATCCTTAATGTGTTTGTAAACACATAGCTCGTTCATATTTTGTGAGAACCCATAAGTCTTGATCACCTGATCAAATAAGTTCCAAGAACGGGAAGCCTGCTTAAGTCCATAAATTGACTTTAGCAACTTACAAACCTTACCCTTTTGACCCTTTACCTTGAACCCATCTAGTTGTTCTATATAAATGGACTCATTAAGATAGCCATTTAGAAAAGCTGTCTTGACATCCATCTGTCAAATCTTGTAGTCGAGAGTAGCAGCTATGGATAAAAGAATCTGGATGGACTTAAGCATGGCCACAGGCGAAAAGGTTTTCTCGTAATCGATTCTTTTCTTTTGCGTGTTACCCTTAGATACTAGTCTAGCCTTATAGGTTTTGACCTTTCTATCCACTCCTCTTTTCCTCTTGTAGATCCATTTACACCCTATGGGTTTCACCCCTTCGGGAAGATCCATAAGCTTCCAGAACTGATTAGGCTCCATAGACTTCATCTATGTGTTCATGGCCTCTGTCTAGAGTTTCGAATCAACATCCTCCCTAGCTTCTGCACAGGTATAAAGACCCCTATCATGTTCATCTCATTCAGCCAAAAAGGCCTCACCATTGAACATATACCTTTTGGGTTGATGCCCGATCTTCTCACTACGCCGAAGCCTCTTAGGTTGTTGTTCAGGTTCATTTGGTCTTTCTACACTGATCAGAATAGTTTCATTTGGAACCTCTAGAGTGATTGGATCACTCCTTAACTCCTCAAGTACCACTTTGCTTCAAGGCTTAAAGTCATCCATGTAACTCTCCTTAAGAAAAGTTGCATTAGTTGAAACCACAATTTTATTTTCCTTTGGGTTATAAAAATAATCCCCTTTAGTCCCTTTTAGATATCCTACAAACATGCAAACTTCTGAACGTGCTTCCAACTTATTCGCATCCTTAAACAGGACATGAGCTAGACATCCCTATATGTGAATATGGTTTAAGGATGTCTTCCTGCCTGTCCACAACTCGTGAGGAGTTTTAGGGACTGATTTTGAAGATACATTGTTCAAAAGATAATATGCGGTTTGCAGTGCATATCCCTAAAAGGATAAAGGCAATGATGAATAACTCATCATGGACCTGACCATGTCCAATAAAGTCCTATTCCTTTTCTGTGTTATGCCATTCTGCTGCGGAGTGTCCGATGTAGTCAAATGGGATAAAATCCTATTCTCTAATAAGTGCCCTAGAAACTCATCAGAAAGGTACTCAAACTTCAATTGGATCTAAGTGCCTTTATGGGTCTACCTAATTGTTTTTCCACTTCAACCTGAAACTCCCTAAACTTGTCAAAAATTTCGCTTTTATGGTGCATCAGGTACACATGCCCATACCTTCAGTAATCGTCAATAAAAGTGACAAAGTCCTCATACCCTACTCGTGTCCGGATGTTCATTGGTCCATAAACATCACTATGCACAAGTTCTAGAACCCCTTCGGCCCTATTGCCCTTAGACCCGAATAGTCTTTTGGTCATTTTACCCTTCAAATAAGATTCACATTGAGGTATAGATTCCACCTTTAAGTGATTAAAGGTCCTTCCCTTACCAACCTTTGAATCCTATTCAGGTTAATATGACCAAGGCACAAATGCCAAAAATAAGTCTTATTAGATTGAGAAGTTTTAAGTCTTTTTGAGTTATTATTATTCATCTTAGCATTAAGTAGTAAGTCAATCTTAGATTTGATAAAATATAGATTATTTTGCATCTATTCAGAACAGATAATAGATTTGTTTTTACGAATCACCACTTTATTATTAAAAGAAACCAAATAGGAGTTTTTAAATAAACAAGCTATAGAAATTAAATTTATCTTAAATTTAGGAACATAAAAACAATCTCGCAAAATTAAATTCTTATAATTATCAAAATAAAGATGGACGTCTCCCACTGCTTCTACTATGAATAAAGATCCATCACCTATTCGAAGTGTGAAGTCTTCACGAGCAAACTTCTGTTTCTTTAAACCCCTGTAGAGAAACACAAACATGATTAGTTGCACCTGAATCTATGACCCAAATGTCACTAGATTCCTCAACCAAACAAATTTCTAAACACAGAAGATCACACATATCTCATTTGGAAAGGAAGTCCTTGCAATGCTTCTTTATGTGCCTGACCTTTCAGTAGAAGAAGCGTTTAAGCTTCTTCGGATTCTTCTTCTTCTTCTTCTTGCTCTTGTTATTAGCAAGAATAGAAGACTTCCCAATTTTGACCTGTTGTTTCTTTCCATTCCCTGAGTTGGGATTGGAACTAGAAGCAGCTACTAAATTGGCCTCACCACCAGTAGAAGACTCTCTGATCAGCAGTTCAAACTCTTGTAACTATTTCATTAATTCTGTTAAGGTCATATCTCGTCTATTGCTCAAGTTAAAGGTAGCTCTAAATGGAATAAACTCCTTAGATAGAGTCTCAAAAACCATAGTCATCTGAGTTTCAGCATCGATGTCAGCTCCATTGGTTTGAGCCTCAGTGAGGTAACCCATGACCAACATCATGTGCTCCTTTACAGATGTCCCCAGCCTCTGCTTACAGTTTAAGAGTTTCTGAAGTGCCCTTTGCCGCTTTGTTAGGGCCTGGCCTCCAAACATGCCTTCAAGATTATCCAAAATCTACTTTGCAGTCTCATAATCCTCATGCTGAGCCTGCAGCACATTATTCATGCTGGCCATAACATAGCAACGGGCCTAATCCTTAGCATCTTTCCAGTGATCGTACGCTCGGAATTGCTCATTAGTGGAGTCTCCCGTAGGCTCGGGAAGACAAGGCCGTGTTAGCATAAATTTTAGTTTCTCAAAGGAGAGGATGATATCCAGGTTTCGTTTCCAATCATTGTAATTCTCTCTGGTTAATTGGTTTTTGTCAAGTATCAAAGATAAAGTATTTTTAGATATTTTTAATCTACAATAAAGAATCATATACCAAACATAAGCAAACATATCATAATAATTTAGTAAGATAACACAATCATACAAATGTGTTTATGTGTCAAAACCTTGAAAATATCACAACATTATAATGATGATTCCCAACTCAGAATTCAACAAGCTCCTAGAGGAGTCATGCCAAATTTAATCAAGAACACGAATCCCCTCCTGATTAATATGTGCCATCCAGGACCCATATGGTCCAGCATATATTAATAATCGTTTCTTTGGCCATTAATTTTATTAACAGAGCTCATCGGGGAGGTTAATAATAAAATTAATATGAGTGTATAATCATCGTTTCAATATTTTATCCATGATTTATAATCACCACCTAGGGGTGTGCAACCATAAATCATGCTAAAATACCTTATCCTTTTGGAGATCCAATCTAGTACATGATAGAAATCCCTTCGTAGGGGTCAGGACCACCATGTTCTTTCTATAGAACAACGAGGTCCTCTCTTCGAAAACCTTTTCCCACTCAATCTTTTGAAATCAAGGTTTTATCTTAAAAGAGATGCATGAACAATTTTAAATGAGTGGCACTCCCTATTCTATATGGTATGTTAGCAATATATATGGCAAATCATATTATAATATAGACAAGCAAAGCTATAAATAAAATAATAAATAACTGTAATATTATGGTTCCACCATAAAGAATAGAAAACAAAGATTACAAGAGAATAATTGAAACATATTATCGATTTTTCATCCTTGAATCCTCAAGCTGTATCCTTCTTCATGTAATGCTCATCTTCAAGCCTTTAATCCCATATGAATCAAATACTTCATATTTTCAGTCATATCTAAATTTAATATTTTTCAGAATTGTCCCAAAAATAAAATTAAAACTACATTGAAAACTACACTTTTTCTAGAAAAATTTTCATCTCTCTACCGGCAAGCCAATCTGAATAATCGGCCTGCCAATCATAACCCATCAGCCTTTCGATCTTTATAGATCAGCATGCCAATCCATGATAGCTCGGCTTACCAAACTAGAAGTTCGGCCTACTGCCAGAGCCACATGATTTCTACCTCGCTGATGGCCTGCCGAACCTCTTGTCCGGCCTACCGATCTGCGACCATCGGTTGGCCGAATTGGAAGGTTCGGCATGCCGACAGAGCAAAAATTATCCTTTCCAGAAAATATAATTTTTATTGCAATTTATCAATTTTATTTTCAACAATTCAAAAACATAAAATTAAAGACTCAAAAAATACCTGAGAGTGCCATTATCTATCTTTTAGATATGCTTCTAGATCCGTCTACTCTAAATATTCTTTTAATTACAAAATTCTTATAAATTTAAAATTAAATATTAATTCCTAGACAGAGATAATAGTCCGCTATCTAATTACATGAAAAACCTAGATACACATTCGAACCTCTAAGGAACCATAACCAGCATACATTAATTAATTAATAAATAATTAAATAATAATTTAATCAACCATAATTAATTAATAAACATTCACCATATAATCCATGACAACATATAAACATATAGAAACCTAAAGTGCCAACTCTCTATAAAATTAAAATTAACGTTCAAGTGCTAACTCTGAATATTCATTTAATTACAAAATTCTTACAAATTTAAAATTAAATAATAATTCCTAGACGGAGATAATAGTCCGCCATCTAATTACATGAAAAACCTAGATACACATTCTAACCTCTACGGAACCATAACCTGCATACATTAATTAATTAATAAATAAATAAATAATAATTTAATCAATCATAATTAATGAATAAACATTTTCCATATAATCCATGACAACATATAAATATATAGAAACCTAGAGTGCCAACTCTCTATAAAATTAAATTCAAGTATAGGAGAGATCAAGATCACATAATTTATACATATAGCATGATCACAAACTTGTAAATTTACGTAAAAACTATGGCTCTCATACCAATTGTTGTAAAAATAGTACGCAACAAAATTTTAAAATTTTATATCAGAGTATTTTCTAAAGCACAAGTTTGACACACTAATGTATAAATTAACCAGATCTTACTAATCTTTGAATGTCGAAGAACTCCTACAATCCGTGAAGAGAAGTAATGTTCCAGAAGAGCTTCAACAAATTGGTCTTCTTTGCCATTCTCTATCCACGATTGGAGTGAGTGTGGGCTCGCACATATAGCTCTTCCTCCAAGTGACTTTCCTTCCAACTAGTTGAGAGAACCCAAAGTTAGTGTTCGTGATTTGTGAACACGAGCTCTCAGGGAGTTTCAGAATCTCACTATTAGAGTTTCACTCTTAATCTCTAAACTGATCTAAATAATAGTAAGACTCACTCCCTTTTTATAGAAGTTGGGTCCAGGAGTTAGTCCTTATCAGATAATGCCTCAAAATCCGAATTAGAACCAAATTCGGATCAATATCTGATGAGATCCGCATGAAAACACGTGATCTTTTTACTACATGGCTGGCATGCCGATCTGTCTAACAGGCATGTCGAACCTATGGATTGGCATGCCGAACTGTCGATAAAAATCTCAGCGAATCTTTTATTTTTCACTTGAGATTCTATAGGATAAAGTCTCAGTTTTAATTCAAATAACCCAATAGAAAAGTTATCTAATTAAAACAACTTTATCTAGATAATCTCTAAGAAAATAAATGAATTCCTAATAATTCAACAAGTTTATCTTGAATTAATTCAACCGATAAACAAACATGAATTCTCTGATCCTAATAATTTAACAAGTTTATCTTGAATTAATTTTGTCACAAAATGAATTCAACCTACAAACATACATGAATTATTTGATTCTTTTAAATTTTAGTCAATCTGATAAATATGACATAAGTCGCCAATTATTAGAAAAACATGCCATATAGTTAAAGGATTTTTGTGAGCTAGCAAAGGGGACCTAATGGACTTATATAGTTTAAGCTCCTAATAATTATAAAACTCAATATCCTAGATATACATTTCATAATTATCAACTCTAACGCTACCCACTAAAAGCTTGGAGCTGCACACTCGAACTATATGAAATTACGAAGCCCGTATAGCTAAGTCTCTATGATATATCATAATGTATCATATCCCTATAGGATTATCCATAATCGGCTTAAGGACAAGTTCTGTCCTACCTTCCCGATTATTTTTATCTTACGTTTCATTATCTCACCATCAAAAAACTTACCATCCAAAGACAGTATACCATTTGGTTACTCCTATGTATCCAAATGGCTGAGCGCTCTAGTTTTTCAATTACAGGATAACACATATAAGAGGATATCACTACTCCTAAAGAGGAACTATGAATTCCATATTTATGAATAGCAGGTCTATGTTATCAAAAGTCATGCCTCCAACGTACCAGCATGCATATCACTTTTAAAATGTGGGTGTCACCTTTTGGTACATCAAAAGGCACAAGTCAAGACAATGGGCCTATTATTCATCTTAGGATTAAGATACAATACAAATGATTGTCTAAAGTGAATCGATTTGTCAAGACAAAATTATTATTCCAAATCAATTCACTTTATATCTCGATCCACCACATCATCACCTATGACAACGTGCTAATGTTTCTATTCATAGAGTCCACCTCGGATGGCCAAGACAAATCATCTCCCAATAGGGATATAGATAACATAACAATCTTTATATGAATAAAGTGCCTAACTTTGTTCCCTCGATTGCAGATCTTATGTTTTAGACCGTTACCTTAAGTATCATGTCTTCCGCATAATCTTTTCATTATATGTCCAATTCTTAAAGGTTTAGACTGACAGTCTCAGACTATTATTTGCTTAACATACATTCAATAAATATGAACATAAAGAGGACAAGATTTGGTATATTAATAATAAATTAATTCTTTATTGATAAAAATGTCTCCAAAAACATATTACATTTTTACTCCTTAGGACATACTCATCTAAGACCTTGGAGGCCGGTTGATTGGGGGTGATGGCTGCCACCGCCCTTTGAGCCTGACGAGTTCCCGACTCATGCCAAATCATTTTCTTGCTATTTTGTAACTTGTTTTTTGTTTTGTTTTTTTGTTCGAATTGGTGCTTGTATAGCATAGTGTAAATTCCACATGGCCATTGTAAGATGTAAGGTATTGCATGATTAATAAATAAATTCCTTTTATTCTCTTACATGTGTATCTTGTTGTGGTGCGTGTGTGTATACATATATGCAAACATCATAAAGGATCCAATACTTATAAAAGCACATAATAATGTATATGAAATATTCATAATGCAAAGGATATGCTTATGTGTACTAAATATAAACTTTGGTTTACAATAAGTAGATAAAGCTAGAAACTTTATCTTGCTTAAGATTGTAATGTTGTTTATTCCCAACTTAGTGTAATAATTGTATCTATAATCAAATGATTATTGGGCAGAGACATTAGTGTGTTTGAAGCACATTAAACTAGAATTAGGATAGAATTGAATTACTTGTGTAATTTCCCAACAAGAAATTAGAATTCTATCACTCGATCTTACCTTAGTCCTAAGTTAATTAGTGGACTCACATTTATTTACTATGGGTTTTAATTGCTAATGAATGAGATCTACAACTACATAATCAATAACTTGGTATATTGGAGGCATACTAATATAAGTAGCTAGGAACACTATATGCTGATATGGAATTGACAGCTTCTACTAGATAGGATAATGAGATAATATTCCTATGAGTATTAGTTCAGGAACTTGGGTGAAGAGTACACGCTATTTAATATGGGATATCAAATATCATCCAAATCGTCATTTATGATTTGTTCATAAATAGGTCGCCCATGAGAGAATCCAACAAAACTTATGGACAAGGATGTAATTAGAGAGGTTATACAGAAATCTATGAACTTAGCTTTAATTATGAATATTATTGTGAAGGATATTATCACATGGAAAATGATTATACCAATGGAAGACCTTGTTGACAACATTTATGTTTAAGGTTCCATATAATTATGTATATAATTTAAGTGTGCAACTTTGGTTTTTGATAGTGGCACAAACCGAAGTTAATAATTATTATTAATTTAATTATGAGATAATTAAATTATAAATAATTATTAGAGCTTAAATTATATATGTTCATTGGGCCCCTTGCTAAGTCCATAATATTTTTTCAGATGGGTCAATTGAAATTTTCTTAGATTAGTTTTATCAATAGGGCAAAATTGTGATTTCACAAAATAGTCCACTAGGACTGTGTGTGCTCCCACATAGTGGAACTCTAGGAGTTCAGGTGGCACCATATCTATGGTTTTAAGTTTCAAATAGATCATGTGATCTTCATGTAATCTACTTGTTACTTTGTAGTAGATAAATTTTTTTTTTCTAGAGTTAAATAGATTATGCAGATAATTATTTTAATTATGAGATGATTTAAAAAATTGAGAAAATCATGGAAGATGTTTATTTTAAAAGTTAAAATAAATAAAATCTCAATTTGAATTGAAATTGGATTTCAAAGAGATACTAAATAGATGCATAATCACAAAATTGGAGGTGGTTATGACGTGATCTGCCACCACTAGAGGAAGGAAGATCATGCCCACCCTTGGTGAAGTTGACGTGATCTGCAAAGAATCCTCAGAGGATTCTGCTTCAACTTGCTAGCCTCTGTGTGCCTATGAATAGACCTTGGAGGTTCTATTTTTCAAGAGACTTTTCTTTGACCTCCATGTAGTATTCTTTGAGCTCTCCCCTTTAGAGTTAAAAGAATCTCTACTTAGAAAGGTTGGAAGGAGATTATCTAAGAGTTCTCATCGATGCCTACACACCAGTTGATCCAAAGAAAGGAAAATAGCGAAGAAGATCTAAAGGTTTTGAAATGCTTGATCATCAAGAACCATTGCCAAACCCATAAGTTTGTGTTTTATTTAATTATTGTATATAGCATCATAAGAATGATTTTGAAAATTTATGAAAAATTGTTAAAATCTATTTCGCTGTGTTTTACATGATTTTTGGGCCTACAACGCTATAGTTTTGTGACTTGGAAATCCTTTCAAAATTCTACTTTTATGTTCAAAAATTATGAGAAGTCAACGCTTGTATATCGTGTTTATTTTGCATAAACTGGCATACTGACAATTAAATCAACATGATGATATTTGATTAAGCGTTATTTTTAACTTTAAACACATTTTGAGGTTTTATTGTTATGGAGCTTAAGTTGGATTCTTGTTTGGAGCTAACGGTGTTGAAATTTATAATACTGAGGTATGAAATTTTCTATCCCTGCTATGGTAGCCCTATTTAAAAAATTGTTTTGCTAATGTTTTTTCTTAAATAATTTTAAAGTATTGTTTCTTTTTATTTTTAAGTTATTTAAAAATATGCAATTTCAACTTATTTGATTTTAAAGTCCTTTTATGCATATAAAGAATTGTGTTTTTAAATATTTTTAATGCTTTTGAAAAATATGAATTCGAAAATGATTGCGAAAATAAAAATCAAACTATAGGCTGAGATTGCTCCAAGGTACTCTGATCTCAGGCTAAGATTGCCCTAAGTTCTATTATGTTTCTAGACAGTTTACAAATGTTGTCTGGTATGAGATTTATTAGATGGATCATTTTAATTTTTCGGAGTCTTCAGAGTTCAGATCATGTAGAGAGTGTTCTAGGGGCTAGGTACTAAAACAGTACAGGCCACTTTCGGTGGTATTAAGTAGGCTTGTCAACAATAATTGTTTTATTATTTTGACTTTAGTTTAAATCATATGTTTCAGTTCCGATAAGAGTGTTTATGAATAGTTCTTTTATTTATAAATGCAAGTTTTAAACGAGAATATTTTAACTGATTATGTTTTTTACTCACGTTTTATTGTTTTAAAAATTCTCCCCCCAATTTTTGCAGAATCGGTCGAGTTCAAGACAAGTTTTCATGTTTTATGAAGTTTTGATCAGTATTTTACTTTGCAACTGTTTTATGCTCTATATATTGTACTACTTGTCCTGAAGTTAGTTTTGTTTTATTATTTGTTATTAAACTGTGTAAAATTTCTATAGACTTTAAGCTTTGTGTGGCGGCGATTGTCACTTTATTATTAATTACAGGTCGATGTGATTTCGATTGACTATTTTATTTAGTCATGGTTTATTTTCCTTAATTTTCCCTTAATCTTGACCCCCGTTTTTGGGTCATAACACAAATGTACAACTCGATCGTTTTGATGGCACGAACTTTACTCGCTAAGAGAGAAAGTTGTTCTTCCTTCTTACCATCCTCAAAATTGCGTATATTCTTGATCCAAAGTTGGAGTCCCTCCAGAATCAAAGGAGAACAATTCCGATGAAATCAAGGCCGCTGGCAAGAAGTGACAAAACGATGAAGTGATATGCCGGAGACACATTCTCAACACTTGAAAATATGAATGTTGTGAAATTATTCAGCTGTTTTGAGAAAGATAATTAGATGCCTGTAATCCTCAACTTTAAGGTCCTTATTAGGAATATGAATCCTTATTCACGAATATTAACTTAAATTAAGATAATAGTATAGCAAAAAGATTTGATTCTAACTAAAAACATGAAAATGGATAAAAGTTCAACGCGCCACGCGTACACATAAGTAATTGAGCTTTAAAGCATTGCAACAGGCAAAAGCACCTTATTTATGGGAAGATTTTGATAACTAGGCAAAAAAAAAATCCTAATTGGACAAAAGGCCTCTTTTTTTTTGGAATAAAAAAAACACGTTTTTCTATGCAGGTAAACTGTCTCAGTTTTTTTCAACAGAAAAAGAAAAATGACTGTAACAGAATAATGAATCTCAACATGCTTAAAAAAAAAAAACTGGAACCGTTTTGATGTCTAAAAAACCTTTTTTTTGACACCAAAAACTGAAAAAAAAAAAATGGCCTATTTGTCAAAAAAAAATTCTGCCCAGCCTATTTATCAAAATGCCCCTTATTTATGAGTAGAAAAAAGAAAAAAAGAAAAGAAAAGAATCCTCGGCATATATCTAAAACTTTTATGATTATATTATGATTTTTCATTTAATTCTGCTATTCGTTTATTCATAGACAAATCGTTCATAACCCAAACCGTGGTAGAACACCCTAGTCAAGTCATTGTTTACATGACAACGTTTCCATTTTCCCATCACCAAAAAAAACAAAAAAGCCCAAAAATCTAAAATTTTAAAAGAAGTTAAAATGAAATTAGAGGCATTAACACCATCTTACGTAGCTAAGGTTATTACAAGGCCATATCAACCAAAATTCAAACCAAACCGAGCGGAAACCCTAAAAATGAACGTCCTGAGCCGTGGAAGGCGCGAAGTTGAGCAATTGCCTCGACCGCAGCCACGGCGTGACGACGACGATGGAGTCAAATATCCTCGTCTCGCCAGTCTCCGTCGCCACGGACACCTTAAGGTAGAACTTGATCCCCGACACCACCTGCCTCTCCGCCTCCACAACCTCCGTGAAGCTCAACTCTCCCGCGATGGAGCCGCCTTTTCCACGGCGGATCAGCTTCTGGCTCCTCCGGTTGTACTCCTCGACGGAGAATCTCCCGAGCTCCTGAACCTCCTCGTTCGTCTTCACGTCGCTGATCGCCGTCCTCCCTCCGACCAATCTCCATGCGTCACCGTACGACGGGGCAAAGAGGAGGAGGGTGACGACCGAGAAAATCACCGCCTGTGACCTTATCAACGCCATCAAATTCTATTGAAATTTGATTGATATAGATAATTTTTTTTTGGTTAATTTTGATAATTGGGATTGTTTGAGAAAAGAAAAAGATAGAGAAGAAATACTTATAGAGGGGAATGGGGGTGTTCGGACACGGAAATTAAGAAGGTAAGGGTTGGGGAGATGGAGGTGGGACTGAAAACGCACAAAACGGCGTGCCGTGTCTTAGAGACGTAATAGAAAACTACAAATACTCTTTTTGCTTGTTTTGTTATTCTATCTTACGCAAAATAGTGCAAAATAGCACGCACCACGACGTTGCATATGCTAACTGCCAAAGTACCAAATACACATGGCAGTGGATGCTATTTTGCATGCACACGGGTCAATTCGGGGTGGGTGTTTTTTTTTTTTTTTAAAGCTTATTTTAAGTTTTTTTAATAGGGAAATACGATATATATCAGTTATACACAGAGATTCTTAGATAGGGTATAACATAAGTGTAATAAAAGAAGGAAAAAAGGTTACCACGGGGGAAAAAAAAAGAAAGAAAGAAAAGGGAAAATGGTGGTATATGTAATCTCGGCTATTAAAGTGAGGTTACTCGAGTTTAACATAGCTTTTAAGGGAGGTCTAGTCTATCTCCCCATATGTCTTTTGATGATAAAAATTAACTTTTATTAATTAGTCGAGCTAGGATACATGGCTTCCTTAAAATTACCTAGCATGAAGTTTCAATTTAATCAATTGATGATCTCATAAGCGATAAAAAAATTTTAACTAGTAAATGTTTCGTAGAGGAAAATAATATATTATTAGGAATAATAATAATGTTTTTATATTTGATATCAATAGAGGTATAGGGCTTCCACTTAAATTATAAAATTTTCACATAAAAAACAAACTTTAAGAAATTTTGGTTGTACTCTTATTTCTATAAAAGATACAATATAACTCATACATTTACTAATTAAAGAATGACATTTATTGTTGTGTTCCCGTTAAAAAAAATGATTTGAGCTTCTCCTTAGTAATTAAAATTTATTCTTATATAATATATCTTTACATCAATAAAATATTATATATATATATATTTCTATCACAAATTTGTCACTGAAATGTCTTCCTTATCTATCAAATATGTTTTATTTTGAAACATAATAGAGTGTTCAAGGAGTATGGTTAAAACTAATTGTTAGAACCAATTTTGATAGTTGTAAAAACTTTATATTATACTAATTTTTTGCTTTTTACTATACAATATGAGAGCATTTCACCGTTTATTGGTTCAAACATCTTAATTGTTTAAGTTATGTTTTTCTTGTTTCTAATTTCACCTGCCAAGAGTCATCAATTTTACTCGTAAATTTCATGTACAATGGAATTTAAGATATCAAAGAAAATATCAGAAATTTCAGACTTAGGGACTGCTTGGTTGTGGCTAATTCGTCCCCATGAAAAAATAAATTAGGTGCGTTTGTTTTGTTTATTTGAATTGAAAGTTGGAACCGAAGAAAATGTTACAGTGGCTTAAATTTCAAAAGGTGTCAAACAAACACTGTCCGGCAGCCCGTACGTCCGAAATCCGCCGCCGTATTTAATTAAACCGTACGTGTTGGAATACCCAACATGTACGTAAATATCGATTCTCTCGAACGAATATTTGGAGTAATATTTTTGGAGATACATGAGATAATAATAATTTAGTTGTTATTTATTTCATTTTTTGGTAAAGAGATGCGGCAACTTGTTGCAAAGTGACGATGGCATTCTTATCACCTCGGAGTTTGCTACGTCTAGCGGCCTGGTGTTATATATTACTGTGGGAGTGCGTTTGCGGGCAGATGGAGTTTCTGTTGTCCTGACTTGCTATAAATGTCATGCTTTTTGATCCAAAGGCGAGAGAGACTGACACGCTGTGGTCGTCTTCTGTAATTGTGACACGTTCAGGTTGCCTGCATGGCTGCCCATGCTTTTAGGGTTTCAAAATTGCTGAGCTAGCTATCACCCTTCCTGGTTGAGCAAATCACATTTTAACCGTTTGGGATTTTTACGCTGGATGACCCCAAATTTATAACTTTTTAAGCGTTTGATGTTATTTTTAAAATAGATAAAAATATTTTTTTAAAATATAAAATTTTTTTAAAAATTATATTAAAAATATTGTTTAAATTTTTGTCTAAAAAAATATACAAAAATATTTTTAAAAATTTTGAGAATAAAAACAAACGGGTTTTTTGTATTTGGGTTTCTATTTTAAGAATAAGAAAACTATGCTTTTTGTCATATTTTTTTCTCCATTTTTTTACCACAAATCACAAAACTTAAAAAATTACATGCTACAACTATTAAAAATTATATATTTCACAATGGTTTAAAACTATTATTTAATCGTCTATCGTAGCACAGAACATAGCTTTCACGATAGTTTTTATTGTTATGGAACGTTGGTTTTTGTGAAAAGTAAGGATATTTTATATACATTTTACATGATAGTTTTATTTGAAAACAATTGTGTACAATAAAAGCTTACATGAAAAATTGTTGTAGCAAATAGCTTGCACGATGGTTTTTCTTAAAAACCGTCGTGTAAGCTTTAGTTAAAAAAATAATTACAACAAGAATGAAACCATCAAGCATATGATTTACCGTGGATTATATTCAAACTCATTTATAATTTTTCTTAATATAATCATATTGAAATAAGAAAAAAAAAGCATGATCATTATTACGGTTACATACAACAACAACATAATCAATCTTAAATCCACTAGATTAGAGCACAAACCCACAAAATAAGAAAGATGACTTGAACAAGGGTTCCCAACTAAAACCACCAAAATGACGTGACTATTCTCCGAATGTGTGAGCGGAGAGAAGAGGCGAGCGACGTCTTCTTGTTGCCAGCGAAAGCGACACTTGAGGTAGTTCTCGAGGATTTCCATGTTGTAGACGAACTACTTCATCTCCTCAAGGTAGCGGCTCAACTCGGCATCCCGAGCCCTGGCTTGCGCCAACTGCGCCTCCGTCACGGCCAGGCGACCACGTCGATTCTCGACCGCCATTGCATTGTCAGCTGCGGCCGCCAATCAGGCAGTCTGAGACGGGGCTAAGTTTTCATCTTCGGGGGAGGATCGCTGCTGACTGTAACACATGGCCAAAAGAGTTCATCAAGAATTGGAGTAAAGATAGGACTTTGCTTACTTGCAGGTTCGGGCGGCCCGAGAAGGGGTGGGTTAGGCTTTCGTTTCTGGCCTGAAGTGGTTGGTGCGGCTCAGCTGACTTGGCCGACAAAGTCAAGACCTCCACCGTCGACTGGCTCTGCTGTTGGTGCGCCTGTTGCTGGCTTTCGTGATGATCCGCCTGGCTCCCATGATCAGACACAGAGAGAGAGGGAGGAAGAAATTGATGATAGGGAATAGGCTCCCATTTTAAACTTAAACTAGGCTGAATTTATGAAAAGGTCTGAAATTTCAAACAATAAGTTGAGTGAGAATGTCCCATTTGAAATTTAAACTAAGTTTTGGTTTAACACTGTCATGTAAGATCACCTCAACTCTTACACAATTGTTTTTAGCAAAAACCTGTTGTGTAAGATCAAAGCTTACACGATAGTTTTTGTTAAAAGCTATCGTGGAAGCCAAATTTGCATAAAGTTAAAACAACTAATAAGTGTAATTTTATATAATACGTTACCTTTCCTCATTAAAAAAAATGCACAAACATGTAAATTTGTAAGTCCATGCAGCCTTTATTATTAATCAAATGAAAGCAATCTCTGTATCTAGTTTTAATTAAGAAACAAAAAGAATTTTTATTGTGGAAAAATAGTTTCGAACTGCAAGAATTTAGGAGGGTGAGGATGGTTAAATTCCGAAATCCAAGATTTTGGAAAGTTTTAAACTAGCTCTGCAGTTAAGATGCCAAACGTCAGCTTGCACTGGGTTCATGGTTCACAAATTAATTTATCTTGTATTTCATGGAATCATGTCGTTCAAATTGCCCCTTTTTCACCATATTTACGCTATCCCGTCTTTTCACCATGTGGGTAGGATGTGCATAGTGTTTACATATATATATTTATATTCATCAGATGTTAATTTGGTTATACATACTAGTTGCTCTCACATTTTAGTTTTATTTTTTAAAAAAATTGAGTGTGATTACTTAATCAGTACATAAAAATGAGCGCATCTCATACTATTGGAAAATTGTTTCAGGCCAAGAGATGGTGTGCTACGAGAGTCCACAACCAACGGTAGGGATTCACCGTTTAGTGGTTGTGTTGTTTCGGCAACTTGGAAGGCAAACAGTCTTTGCGCCCCAGTGGCGCCAGAACTTCAACACTAGAGGTTTTTCTGAGATTATTTGCAATCTGGGATTGCCAGTTGCTGCTGTTTATTCCAACTGCTGGAAAGAAAGTGGTCTGGATGGAACGACTGCTTATCGAAGCTAAAAACGTCCAATATCATTCGCTAATTTAGACATTATTTATCATGCATGAATAAGGGCAAAATAACCACCTTATGGTTTGTTTTGCATACCGTATTATATTGTATTACATTACTTTGTATTTTTTGTAAATAATATAATACAATATAATAAAATGCAATGCAATACAATACAATACAATACAATACAATACGATATGCCAAATATGCCTTTATATTATAAGCCTTTTGTTTTGTAAGTTTCAACAGAATCAAAGTTTTGTGAGAAACTATAACAAAAGATCTATACTATGGTTTAAGCCCGGAAGCAAACGTGTGTTATATGTTGGATCTTTAATTTAAAGCGTAACGTTGTTGCTATAATATTAGATAGACCACTACGTCAGTTGAGGAGGAAGTTTTTAGTCTTTAATGTTAGTTATCTTGTGCTCTAAACCAGCAAGTATGATGCATTCGAACAAAAAAATTTCCCTTTTTCTAAAGAAATTATAATGAAGGATCTTTATTGCGTTGTATGCTATTATTCTCCTGTTCCCCCCGACAAGTAGACTTTATGCTTAATGATTTCGGTTAAAACACTACCATGATAATAAAAAAATAAAAATTAAACATGTTTTAAAAATAAATAAAAAAATGATAGAGACAACAAAGTTTATATGTGGTTCAGTAAGGTACCTACGTCCACGGATTAAAAAAAGAGGACATGCTTATTAGTAAGGAATACTATGAATGGACTCAATATAAATACACATTACAATACAATAAGTTGCTTGAAATTAAATCAAAACATCTTCTAATACAAAAATGAGTATAAATAAAGGCAAAACTATTAATAAAGAGACTTTCGAAATTAATTTAACTTACAAAAACTTCAAAGTTAGTGCACTGGTTAAGGTTTTCGCAACAAGAAAGAGAAGGAAAAACAAAAAGGTTAAAAACTAGCATATGGTATCATTTGCCAAAATGCTTAACATCTTAATCCATTAAAAAAAACCGTATTGATTAGATCAAAAAACCCACTTGCATTTCCAACGGACTCTGGCAAATGTGGAACTCGTTGGTTCAGCAAGTTGGGGGGTTCCCATTCGTCGGAGATAATGATAATGTTCTTAAAGTTTCGGCAGGGTGAAGTACGTCGACATGTTGAATGCATCGTATTGGTAGGTTTTGACTTTGGTCGAAATTGAAATACTTCTTAGGAGGAGAATGAAGAAGACGAAGAGACAAGAGAGAGAAAAGGTAGCTGAGCATGAAAGAAAGTTCAAGAGAAAAATTAAAAGAAGGGGCATGTTAGCAAAATAAATTAATATATTAAATTAATTTATTCAACTTCTTTTTTCGAGTGCCAAGCCAAAATATTCCTAATAACTGATTTAAATATTTTCATAAACAAATCAAATTACTAAAAATTTATTAAGATCTATATTGTTGTTTTGAACATGGGTTAGGAGGAAGATCTATGGTTTTTTAAAATAGTTATAAAGAAATTATAGGTTACTCGAACTCTATAAAATCCTAGATTATATTATCCTATGGTTGTATCTTAAGTTCCCTCTTTTAAGTGTTGAATTTAAATATTTATTATCCAAGTCATGGTCAATAAATTCAAAGCATTACAAACATGATAATATAAATAAACCAAAGAAAAATTTATTTTAAATAATTAAACAATAAATTAAGACGTAGTATCTGCCATAGGTTACACATCGCTTCTGGAAAAATAAAATTAGCTCATGATAAAAACTAAAGAAGCACAAAATATGTTCTTAAATGTAATGAGAAAAGAAGAAAAAATGGCTTAGAAGTAGAATTGAGCTTCTCCAGAATCCACCTTCTTTGTCTCTGTACTGATATCTCTCTTTTACCTGTTCCTTTGATCTACCAAAAAACCCCAACAATATCTTACAAAGTCCTATTTATAGTCCTTGGATGGAGCTGGTAACTTACAGTTGAATTTAACATTTAAATTCGGGGAACCTTGATGGGTGCCGCGACGTTGAGTGTAGATTGCAAAATATTTTTACAAGCATGCGTTGCGGTGCCTACGTAAAAACCACAATTGTTTTGTATGCGAATTAATGGTTTCTTATTAAATAGTTTTATTTATTTATGCACTACTCATGTTTATTATCTTTGCTATTATTTAAATGATGTTTTAGAACTAAAGTTTTATTGAGCTTTTCATTCATGACTTCTACTTGTTTTACTTGTTTCCCCTCACCCCAAGAGGTTCGCAGTATGTAGCTGAGTAGATTGTTGATGATTGCTTGCAGTGTTCATGTTTTCTTACCAAGGCATGTAATAATGAGACTATTTTCATGCAGTATGATTTATCTTGTTGGACTGTAGTTTGATTGTATTTTTCTTTATGTCTAGATCATATATGCAACTATTGTGGTTTGTTGGGATCCATATGATATTTAGCGGATTCTTAATTATCTATGACTTTGAAGTTATTTCAGTAAATTTTATTGATTATGCCATATTTTAAGTTTAGTTCTAAGTTGGCTTAATTATGCCAAATTTTTTGTTAAGTTTATTAAAATATTTAAGATAACACTCTTTAAAATAAAAGTTATTTATCGATGTTTAAGATTAATCTTAATTTATTATTATAATAAAACTGCCACATCACCACCCAGATTTGGGGACATGACACTATGCCTTTAGTCTGAGTGTTGGCTGGTGCACAGCCTCGCACCGCTGCTCCCTAAAGCTACTAAAAATTTTCCTTTAATAATTCAAATTTTTCTTTTGCTCTATTTTTTCCTTTAAACTACACAATAAAAATAAAACACGTAAAAAGTAAAATATAACTCTAAAAACTAACTCTTTATCACGGAAAAAGTACTCATTCATGGGTATAAAATCAACTCATCAAGCAATAATAAAGAGAGATACATAATAAAAATGATTTGTTTGATTTACTTTTAGTTTTAAAATAATATGATGCACATATATTAAATACTTGTTTTAAATGTTAAGATAAACATATATGGTAAGTAAGGAATTATATTTACATTTATTTTAATTACAATGTTAGATTAGGTGCTTAATATTTGGTAGATTTCTTAGGGCATTTGTAAGCACAACCCAATCCTTGTAGGAAGTGGGCAAGTTTTTATAGTGTCTGGGATTGGGAAAATTTTCAATTCCATTTAAAACCATACTATTTTCTAGAGACCTATAGTGGTTCTAAACAGAACGAGGTCTTTTTTATCTTTATTTAGAAATACAAGGAAAATTGAAAGTAGAATTAAAAAGAAAATTGAAAGTTGATATTCAAAAAATCCAAGAAAAAATTCAATGGTGCCTAAACTTATTGATTCAAGTAAAAGGAGAATAACAAGAGCAAAATGTCTAAGAGTTCTTTGGCACATCCAAAGCTAGTTGCCATTATGTAATAGTTATAGTATAGTTATTTAAAATAGCATTGTTGGGTGTGTGCTTAGCACAAACTCCGAGGACTGATCTTTGATGCTGCCAACCACCCTGCTCGGCACATATTCTACCATACTACCTAAAGAGACTCTGTCACTTCCTAGTCAGATGATACCCTCGAACTCTTCCCCGGCTACCCCGACCACCATGTGAGGAAGAGCCCACTTCAGTCCAGTGTTGGTGCCCTGCTCGGCCAAGATGATACCATGACTAGGCACGACAACACTAGGCAATCTAGCCACAAAGACTGCCATCACCCTATCCCTTGAATGGGCATTTCTCCTCTCAAGGAGAACATGACACCGGTCACCTACCACCCTAACACTATAGTACAACGCATTTGAGACAAGAGGCAATCCTACCTTACACCTGGTCCATGTTGAAAACTATAAATAGGAGCATTCACTCTACTCTCAAGGTAAGTGGACTTTCACTAACCTATACCTAGCCTTTCTCTTGGCATAAGAGGTACCTGACTTAAACGTCGAAAAGCCCTTGGCTAGCATCACATCGGTTTCCCCCTTGACCTGTGAGCTGTTCCTTCTTTTTGTAGGCCCGACCACTAAAGCCGATAAGAGTAGGGGAAGGCAGTTCAACCATGGGCTAAGCCACATGTGGTATTGATCAAGGAAAAATATATCAACATTTGCATTAGAAGGAGGGCGTCGTGCCCTTACAGTATTCACTCAAGCCCCTCATGGTAACTAAGGGACAAACCCAAGATGATGGTGATCGACTAGAGAGATCAAGTAACCATAACTAGTGGAATCCAAACCCAAACCAACGGTGGGGTAGGCCCCGAGTTGACTAGTCAAATTGGTCAGGAGCAATAGAGTAGGAGAGGTAGCCCAAAATGAGGCCCAAAATGCCAATGACCTTATTCGGCAACTTACTACAGCAACACATCTCCTAACCTAGCAAGTGACAACTCCACAGGTGCAGCAATGACCACCCCAAGCACTCCTTCCATCGACCGAGTGAAACCTAGCCAATGGCTGAGCAGGGCGAAGGACAAGGAGAATCTGAGCATGTAGGGATGCAAGCCTCGAGGCATGTTTCTTGGATAAACCAAGGAGACAGTAGGGATAGACTAGATGCTCGGGTAGAGTGAGACCCTTCACCACAGGCATCCTAAGCTTTAGTTATTGACAAGCTCAGGCACTGAGGTATTCGGTTCACCTAGGACCAGCCTGTCCAAGATAGCAGTAGCCAAAGCCCAATGCGCTTTATTGAGTGGAGCTTTTTAAGGATACAAATAGCCATAACTTTTGAAACCTCTACTGATAAATTGATCATATTACGGTTCGAGGTAGACGACACTGGCATGACTGAGGGCACCAATGCCTAGCAAGTTTAAGATCCCACAAATTCCAGCCTACGATGGTATACTAATGCCAATGAATACTTGGAAACTTACTAAGGACACATACTCCTCCAAAATGCTTATGACTTAGCAATGTGCAAGGATTTCTCGTTAACGTTGACCGGCTCAACTCGGCAGTGGTATAAGTGGATAGAGCTAGGCACCATGACTTCCTTCCAACAACTCGTAGAGACCTTCTCAGCCATGTTTATTATATCAAGGTCAAGGAAGAAGGAGGTTACTCATCTTTATGTAATCAAGTAGGGAGATAGGGGTATTTGAAACTACATAGCCAATTCACCCAAGCAATGTTGGAGGTAAAAGGTGTAAATGATGAGATGCTAGAGCACACTTTCCAAGAAAGTCTTTGAGACAAAAAACTCACTTGGGTCCTCACCCTGGAGCAACCGACCAATTTTTCCCAAATGTTAGCTTATGCTTATAGACTCACTTACGTTGAAGGTTACATGAAAGACCATCGAGATAGTAAAGGCAGTAAGAAAGGAAAGAAGAATAAGAATGATGCTAATTAAGAGTCGTTTGACCAGAAAAAGCAAAAAGAAATAAGCTAAAAGTTCCCACTGGGAAGTTTCAAAACTATACCCCTTTGGTCACAACCATTGACGAAGTGTTAAACAAAGTCAACAGTTGGAATTTACTCACTGACCCACTGCCACTACAAAGAAACTGAGCAAGGAGGGACTAGAATAAATACTATAATTTTCACAAAGATGTAGGTCATACCACTTGCGGGTGCATCCCATTGAAGGATCAGATTGAAGCTTAGTCTAGAGTGGACACTTACAGACGTTCATTGAGCGGGTCCTCACCCCGAGAAAGGGAGGGAGAAATGATCAGACTGCTCAAGACAACCAACCGAGGGGTCATAACTAGGATGGTGTGAACACCCAGGATCCCTCGAACATTGTACATACAATCTTTGATAGGCCAGTTACCGGGGACACCGCAAGTAGCCAGTAGAATTGTGCCCGAGAAGCTCAATTGGTCGAGAGATAGGATTATATAAACATGTCTAAACACATAAACAAGGTGTGTAGGCAACAAGATATGTCAATCATATTCACTAAAACTGAGGCTTACAACCTCCTCGACTCGTATAACAACGCTCTAGTCTACATGCTTCAAATCGCCAACAACACTGTTCGATGTGTTATGATTGATAATGGGAGCTCTATTGATATCATGTTCAAACAAGCTTGTGAAAAGCTAAAAATAAAAAATGATGTCCTAATTCCTGTCTAAACTCTTTTGTATGGCTTCTCAAGAAAGTGCGTTTGGGCTATTCGGAAGATAGCCCTACCCATCATTTTTGGCGAAGGTCAAGCACAAACCATGCTCCTAGTTGAATTCTAACAAGCTGTCATAGAACAACATCATCATCGAAAGGCTAACCCTTAATGCTCTAAAAGTCATCATCTCAACCTACCACTTAGCCATGAATTTCTTAATTGAAGATGGGGCCAATGTGGTAAGATCTGAGCAAAAGATGTTGCATGAGTGTTATGTAAAACCGATAAAATAGCAGCTACTTAGCAACTGAGTGTTTTTCCTGTCAACAAGGTAGACCGGATAGAATTCCCCGCCAAAGAAGGAACTAAGACATTCTTCGAGCTAAACTGATGACTTCCCGAGAAAGAGGTTTGAGCATCTCCCGTCGAAGATTTATTTATGTTCAATCTAGTCGCTGAGCATCCTAATCGAACGATCATGATCGAATTCCATTAAAGCCTGAGATCTGAACAAGCCTTGAAGATTTCTTGAGCGAGTATTAGGAGTTGTTTGTGTGATCCCATAAGGACATGCCCAAGATAGACCAGAAAATAATTAGCCACTGTCTTAATGTGGACCCTAAGTATTAGCCAATCATCTAGAAAAGTGAGCATTTAATCTGGAGATATATATAGCCATCAACAAGGAAGTCCAAAAATTACTAAAGGGCAAGTTTATTCGGGAGGTTACTTACTTGAATTGGTTGGCAAATGTGGCCTTAGTCAAAAAGGCCAACAAGAAGTGGCAGGTCTGTATTGACTTTATAGACCTAAATAAAGCCTGATGAAAAGATTATTTCCTCTCCTAAGGATAGACTAGTTAGCTGACACTACGGCTGGGCACGAGCTACTAAGTTTCATGGCCGAGGAAGATAAGATCAAAACAACATTCACTATTGACCGAGCGCTATTCTACTATATGATAATGCCATTCGGATTAAAGAACCCTAGAGCCACCTACCAATGCCTGGTGAACAAGATGTTTGCTCTGTAGATCGATAAGACATTAGAAGTTTATGTGGATGATATGCTTGTGAAGTCCGTCCGAGCAGGCAATCATCTTGCCGACCTATGTGAATGTTTTGACATTCTCTGAGAGTACCAGATGAAGCTTAACCCAGCCAAATGCAAGCTAAGAGTTGAATCCAAGAAGTTTCTTCGGTTTATGAACAACCATAGTGGAATAGAGGTCAACCCTACCAAAACATAAGCAATGATAGATATGCAACAACCTCGAATTGTCAAGGAAGTCCAAAAACTCTTCAAAATGTTGTCGTCCTATCACAATTCGTTTCTCGGTCCACCGACAAGTGTGACCCCTTTTCTAGGCCTTCAAGGGGAAGTTTGAGTGGAGCAGAGAGCACGAAAAAGCCTTTCAAAACCCTAAAAGGTAACTAGCAACATGTCCACTCCTATCCAAACCTCTATAGGGAGAAGCACTTTATCCTTATTTTGCAGTATCTGATAAGGCTGTCAATTTAGTTCTTGTTTAAGAAGAAAATAAAATTCAGAAGCCTATCTACTACACTAGCAAAGCCTTTCAAGGGGCAAAGAATTGTGCCCACTATTGGAAAAGTTGGCCCTTGCCCTGATTATGTTTGCCTAGAAACTCTAACCTTACTTCCAAAAACATCCCTTTTGAGTCTCAACCATACACCCTTTACGTCAAGTCCTCCAAAACCTTGAAATTTCTAATCAGATAGCTAATAATTTAGTAAGATAACACAATTATGTAAAAAATACAAATATTTTTATGTGTCAAAACCTTGAAAATATCACAACCTTACAACGATAATTCCCAACTCAGAATTCAATAAGCTCCTAGGGGAGTCATGCTAAATTCAATCAGGAACACGAATCCCCTCCTGATTAATATATGCCATCCATGACCCATATGATCCACCATATATTAATAATCGTTTCTTTGGCCATTAATTTTATTAACAGAGCTTCTCAGGAAGGTTAATAATAAAATTAACGTGAGTGTATAACCATCATTTTAATATTTTATCTATGATTTATAATCACCACCTTGGGGTGTACAACCATAAATCATGCTAAAATATCTTATCCTCTCAGAGATCCAATCTGGTATATGATATAAATCCCTTCCTAGGGGTCGGGACCACCATGTTGTGCCTATGGACCAACGATGGAGGCCTTAGATTCTCTCTTCAAAAACCTTCTCTCACTCAATCTTTTGAAATCAAGGTTTTATTTTAAGAATATGCATGAATAATTTTAATATAAGCGGCACTCCCTATTCTATATGACATGTTATCAATATACATGGTAAATCTATTATAATGCAGATAAGCAAAGCAATCAACCAAAGCTACAAGCAAAATAATAATAACCGTAATATTATGGTTCCACCCAAGAGAATAAAAAACTAAGATTACAAGAAAATAATCGAGACATATTATCGATTCTTCATCATTGAATCCTCAAGTTGTATCCTTTTTCATGTAATGCCCATCTTTAAGTCTTCAATCCCATATGAATCTAATACTTCATATTTTCGGTCATATCTAAATTAATGTTTCTTAGAATTATCCCAAAAACAAAATTAAAACTGCATTGAAAACTGCACCTTTTCTAAAAAAATTTCTAGCTCTTGGTCGGCAGGCTGATTTGGGTGATCGGCCTACCGATCAGATAGATCGACCTGCCGAATCATGAAAGTTCGGCTTGTCGCCAACGCCTCCTGATTTCTACTTCCCTGATGGCCTGCCAAACCACACGTCCGGCCTGCCGATCGAGCTAAAATCTTTCATTCCAGAAAATACAATTTTTAATGCAATTCATCAATTTTATTTTCAACAATTCAAAAACATAAAATTAGAGACTCAAGAAATACCTAGGAGCGTCATCATCATTCTTCTAGATCCGTCTTCTTTGAATAATTATTTAATTACAAAATTCTTACAAATTTAAAAATAAATAATAATTCCTAGACGAAGATGATAGTCCGCCATCTAATTACATGAAAAATCTAAATACACATTCTAACCTCTAAGCAACCGTAACCGGTATAAATTCATTGATTAATAAATAATTAAATAACCATTTAATAACCATAATTAATTAATAAACATTCACCACATAATCCATGATAACATATAAATATGTAGAAACCTAGAGTGCCAACTCTCTATAAAATTAAATTCAAGCATAGGAGATATTAAGATCACAAGATTTATACATATCGTACTATCACAAACTCGTAAATTTATGTAAAAACCATGGTTCTGATACCAATTATTGAAAAAATAGTAGGCAGTGGAATTTTAAAAATTTTATGTCACAGTATTTTTCAAAACATAAGTTTGACATGTTTTATGTATAAATTAACCAAATCTTACTAACCTTTGAATGCTAAAGAACTCCCGCAATCTATGAAGAGAAGTAACGTTACAGAAGAGCCTCAACCAAATGGCCTTCTTTGCTATTCTTTATCCATGATCGGAGTGAGTGTGGGCTCACATGTACAGCTCCTCCTCTAGGTGACTCTCCTTCCAACCAATTGAGAGAACCCAAAGCTAGTGTTCGTGATTTGTGAACAAGAGCTTTTAGGGAGTTTTCAGATTCTCACCAGTAGAGTATCACTCTTAATCTCTCAATTAATCTAAATAACTTATATGACTTACTCCCTATTTATAGAGGTTGGGTCTAGGGTTAGTCCTTATCAGATTAGGTCTTAAAATTCAAATCAGAATCAAATTTGAATTAATATCTAATAAGATCAGCATAAAAGTGTGTGATCTTATCCTTCCTTCATCAGCAAGCTAAACTGCATAATCGGCAGGTCGAATTCGCCCATCGGCAAGCCGAACATGTGGATCGGCATGTCAAGCTGCCGAATAAAAATTTCAGCGAATATTTTATTTTTCACCCGAGATTCTATAGGATAAAGTCTCAGTTTTAATTCAAATAACCTAATAGAAAAGTTATCTGATTAAAACAACTTTATCTAGATCATCTCTAGGAAAATAAATGAAGTCCTAGTAATTCTACAAGTTTATCTTGATCTAATTTGTCCAAATTAAATCACCGATAAACAAACAATAATTATCCGATCCCAATAATTCAACAAGTTTATCTTGAATCAATTTTATCACAAAATTAATTCAACTGATAACCAAACATGAATTATCTGATTCTTCCAAATTTTAACCAATCTAATAAATTTGACATAAGTCACCAATTATTAGAAAAGCACGTTGTATCGTTACAGGATGTTGTGAGCTAGCAAAGGGGACCAAATGGACCTATATAGTTCAAGCTCCTGATAATTATGAAACCCAATATCCTAGATATACATTTCATAATTATCAACTCCAATGCTACTCCACTAAAAGCTTGGAGCTGCACTCTCGAACTACATAGAATTACGAAGCCCGTATAGCTAAGTCTTCATGACATATCATGATATATCGTATCCCCATATAATAATCCATAATCAGCTTAAGGACAAGTTTTGTCTTACCTTCCTGATTATTTTTATCTTTCGTTCCATTATCTCACCATCGGAAAACTTACTATCCAAAGATAGTATATCATTTGGTTACACCTATGTATCCAAATGGTTGAGCGCTTCAGTTTTTCAATTACAGGATAACACATATAAGAGGATATCACTACTCCTAAAGATGAGCTATGGATTCTATATCTATGAATAACGAGTCTACGCTATCAAGAGTCATGCCTCCAATGTACCGGCATGCATACCACTATCAAGATATGGGTGATACCCTTTGGTACATCAAAAGACACATGTCAAGATAATGGGCCCACTATTCATCTCAGGATTAAGATACAATACAAATGATTGTCTAAAGTGAATCGATTTTCCAAGACAGAATTATTAATCCAAATCAATTCACTTTATATCCCGATCCAACACTTCGTCACCTATGACAACGTGCAAATGTTTCTATTCATGGAGTCTACCTCCGATGGTCCAGACAAACCATCTCTCAATTGGGATATAGACAACATAACAATCTTTACATGAATAAAGTGTTCAACTTTATTTCTTCGATTGTGGATCTTATGATTTAGACCGCCACCTTAAGAATTGTGTCTTCTGCATAATCTCTCTATCATATGCTCAATTCTTAAAGTTTAGACCGACAGTCTCAAACTTTTGTTTGCTTAACATACATTCAATAAATATGAACGTAAAGAGGACAAGATTTGGTATATTAACAATAAGAAATTCTTTATTGACAAAGATGCCTCCAAAAACTTATTACATTTTTACTCCTTAGGGCATATATGTCTAACAGGCTAAGTACAAAGCCTTAATTGTTGACCTAAAGATTGCTCAGGTGCTCGGGATAGACCATATTCGCATCCATAGCGACTCTATGCTTGTGTTTCAATAGGTGATTGGCTGTAATGCTCAAGAAAATTTATTAATTTAAATCCTGAATTAATTTGGATTTAATTAATGAATTTCCTCAATAAATTGTATTTTGTAAAATTATGATAAAATGTAAATTATTTACGGATAACATGAATGTGTATTATGTATGTAAATTTTGTGCAATTCAGAGTATTTTTAATATAGAAATTTTGTGAGTTTAAATATTTAAAAATTTTTGAAATACACTTAAAGGGAAATTTATCACATTAATTTTAATTTTTGTGATATAAATTAATAAAGGATAAATGTGTTATTCAAAGTAGAAAAATCATGCCATAGTTTAAAATAGTATAACATTGGTCAGCTTTCAATCAGATAAACTGAAAAAAGTTTTTATATCTACAATCCATCAATTGATGGAATACAATATAGAAAGATCACACAAATGAAAAGAAGGTACATAGTACAGTGTAATTTAAACTGATAAAGCATGAACACAGATATATAGAATACTATGTTGGGATTAGAAAAGGTAGGTAAAAAGTGATTCATTATGTCATAGATTGTTTAAATGCATATTTCCTCAATTTTTCACTAACGATATAGGAAACATACAGTACGATGCAAAATTACACTGTGTAAAAAGCTAGTAGGAGGACCATTATGACACCTAAGAGGAAGAGATTTACCACCTCACCCCCTTGTTGTGGCCGGTTTTACCATGCAAAATGGCGCCAATTTTTACCACAAAGGCCCTAATGCTCTGATTAGTATGAGTGAAAAGGTGAGAGAAATAAAACATTGGAAGGATTTTAGGATGGAAATTGATATGATGAGATGTTTGGTAGAAACGAAGTTAGAATGGAAAGGAAAAATGAGTAGAAGAAATAGCATATGGGTCCCCCCAAAATTGATCTCTCCAAATATGGATGGATTTATGTGAGGGAAAAGTTTGACAACGAAGCAAAGAAAGTGAAGTTACCAATTTATCTTTTTTTGTTGGAAAAAACAGTGTGAGATGCGCAGCGGGAATTTTAAAAATTTTAACATCAGAGTATTTTTTCAAAACACAAGTTTGTCATGCTATATGTATAAATTAAATAGATCTTACTAACCTTTGTGTATCGAAGAACCTCCGCAACTTGTGAAGAGAAGTAACGTTCCAGAAGAGCCTCAACCAACTGGTCTTCTTTGCTATTCTCTATCCACGATCGGAGTGAGTGTGGGCTCACACGTATAGCTCTTCTACCGGTGACTCTCCTTCCAACCAATCGAGAGAACCCAAAGCTAGTGTTCGTGATTTGTGAATAAAAGCTCTTAGGGAGTTTTCATATGCTCACCAGAAGAGTATCACTCTTAATCTCTCAATTGATATAAGTAACTCATGAGACTTACTCCCTTTTTATAGCAATTGGTCTTGGGGTCAGTCCTTATCAGATTAGGTCTCATAAAATCGAAACAGAATCAAGTTCGGATCAATATTTGATAAGATTCGTGTGAAAATGCGTAATCTTATCTCTCGCTAATCGACAAGCCGAACAGGCCCTATCGGCAGGCCAAATTGCAGCGTAAATATATCCACGAATCTTTTATTTTCCACCCGAGATTCTATAAGATAAAGTCTCAGTTTTAATTCAAATAACCCAATAGTAAAGTTATCTAATCAAAACAACTTTATCAAGATAATCTCTAAGAAAATAAATCAATTCACAATAATTCTACAAGTTTATCTTGATCTAATTTATCCAATTAAATCAACCGATAAACAGACAAGAATTATCCGATCCCAATAATTCAACAAGTTTATCTTAACTTAATTTTATTACAAAATTAATTCAACCAATAAACAGACATGAATTATTTGATTCTTTTAAATTTTAAACCAATCCGATAAATCCGACATAAGTCACCAATTATTGAAAAAGCACGCCGTATCGTTACAGGATTTTATGAGCTAGCAAAAGGGACCAAAATGGACCTATAAAGTTCAAGCTCACGATAATTATGAAACCAAATATCCCAGATATACATTTCACAATTATCAACTCCAACGCTACTCCACTAAAAGCTTGGAGTTGCACTCTAGAACTTTATAGAATTACGAAGCCCGTATAGTTAAGTCTCCATGACATATCAAAGTGTATCATATCCCTATATGATAATCCATAATCAGCTTAAGGACAAGTTCTGTCTTACCTTTCTGATTATTTTTATCTTACGTTTCATTATCTCACCACTAGAAAACTTAACATCCAAAGATAATATACCATTCGGTTACACCTATGTATCCAAATGGTTGAGCGCTACAGTTTTCCAATTTCAGGATAATACATATAAGAGGATATCATTACTCCTAAAGAGGAGCTATGGATTCCATATCTTTGAATAACAAGTCTACACCATCAAGAGTCATGCCTCCAACTTACCGGCATGCATACCACTATAGAGATGTAGGTGTCACCCTTTGGTACATCAAAAGACACAAGTTAAGACAACGAGCCCACTATTCATCTCAGAATTAAGATAGAGTACAAATGATTATCTAAAGTGAATCGATTTGCCAAGACAGAATTATTAATCCAAATCAATTCACTTTGTGTCCCGATCCAACATATCGTCACCTATGACAACGTACCAATGTTTCTATTCATGGAGTCCAACTCCGATGGTCAAGACAAACCATCTCCTAATAGGGATATAGACAACATAACAATCTTTGCATGAATAAAGCGCCTAACTTTATTCCCTCGATTGTGGATCATATGTTTTAGACCGTCACTTTAAGAATCGTGTCTTCCACATAATTAGTCCATCATATGTCCAATTCTTAAAGGTTTAGACCGACAGTCTCAGACTACTGTTTGCTTAACATACATTCAACAAATATGAAAGTAAAGAGGACAAGATTTGGTATATATAAATGAATAAATTCTTTATTGATAAAAATGTCTCAAAAAATGTATTACATTTTTACTCCTTAGTGCATACATATCTAACAATCTCCCACTTGCACTAAGTGAGTAAATACAGTAAATCCCACATCCCTATAGCTTCCACATGTTTTTCAAAGACTCTCCTAGTAAGTGTCTTTGTAAATGGATTAGTTAAATTGTCCTCTGATGCAATCTTGCACATCGTGACATGCCCGCCCTCAACGAAGTCTTTTATCACATGATACTTCCGATCAATATGCTTACTCTTCTTGTGAAATCTTGGTTCCTTAGCATTAGCTACCGTCGCACTGTTATCACAGTATAGTGATACTGCCTTATCCATGCTAGGAACAACCTCAAGATCCCCAAGGAACTTGTGGAGCCACACTGCTTCTTTCAAAGCATCACTAGCTGCCATATACTCACCTCCATTGTTGAATCTGAAGTGCAATCTTGCTTTGCACTTCTCCAATTGATGGCACCGCTGCCTAGAGTAAACACAAACCCCGAAGTCAATTTCCTAGAATCCAGACAGGATTGAAAATCTGAATCAGTATATCCTAAAGGAGTCAGGTCCTCACCCGAATATACAAGCATATACCCTCGAGTCCTTCTCAGGTACTTGAAAATATTCTTTACCGCAACCCAATGGTTCGGTCCTAGATCCGCCTGAAATCGACTTACAATCCCGACCGCATAGCTTATATCTGGTCGTGTGCAAAGCATGGCATACATGAGACTACCCACTGCCGAAGCATAAGGCACCTTCTTCATGTATTCTCTTTCTTCGTAAGACTTTGGAGAGTCTTTCTTAAAAAGAATAATTCTAGACCTAGATGGTTGCCCACCTTTCTTGGAATCCTGCATTGCAAATCTCCTGAGAATTTTATCTATGTAGCCAGCCTGTGACAAAGCTATCATTTTGTTCTTCCTATCCCGAAAGATCTGGATACCAAGAAAAAAATTAGCCTCACCCAAGTCCTTCATGTCAAACTGCTTGGTCAACCATAATTTGACCGATGACAACGCCCCAACGTCATTGCTAATCAGCAGAATGTCATCTACATAGAGCTGTAGAAAAACCACATTCCCATCCTTAATGTGTTTGTAAACACATGGTTCATCCACATTTTGTGAGAACCCATAAGTCTTGATCACCTGATCAAATCTTATGTTCTAAGAACAAAAAGCCTGCTTAAGTCCATAAATTGACTTTAGCAGCTTACAAACCTTACCCTCTTGACCTGTGACCTTGAACCCGTCTGGTTGTTCCATATAAATGGACTCATCAAGATAGCCATTCAGAAAAGCCGTCTTGACATCCATCTGTCAAATCTCGAAGTCGAGAGCGGTAGCTATGGACAAGAGAATTCGGATGGACTTAAGCATGGCTACAGGCGAAAAGGTTTCCTCATAATCGATTCCTTCCTTTTGCGTATAACCCTTAGCTACCAATCTAGCCTTAAAGGTTTCGACCTTTCCATCCACTCCTCTTTTCCTCTTGTAGATCCACTTACACCCTATTGGTTTTACCCCTTCAGGAAGATCCACAAGCTCCCAGACCTGATTAGTCTCCATAGACTTCATCTCTATGTTCATGGCCTCTGTCCAGAGTTTTGAATCAACATCCTCCACAGCTTCTGCATAAATATAAGGATCCCTATCATGTTCATTCGGTTCAGCCAAAAAGACCTCCCCATTGAACATATACCTCTCAGGTTGATGCTCGATCCTCCCACTACGCCGAAGCCCCTGAGATTGCTGTTCAAGTTTGTTTTGTTTTTCTACACTGATTGGAATGGTTTCATTCGGAACCTCTGGAGTGATCTGATCACTCCTTAACTCCTCAAGCACCACTTTGCTTCAAGGTTTAAAGTCGTCCATGTAACTCTCCTCAAGGAAAGTTGCATTAGTAGAAACCACGATTTTATTTTCCTACGGGTTATAAAAATAACCCCTTTTAGTCCCTTTTGGATATCCTACAAACATGCAAACTTTCAAACGTGCATCAAACTTATTCAGATCCTTAAACAGGACATGAGCCAGACATCCCCATATGCGAATATGGTTTAAGGATGTCTTCCTTCTTGTCCACAACTCGTGAGGAGTTTTAGGAACCTATTTTGAAGGCACATTATTCAAAAGATAACATGCAGTTTGTAGTGCATATCCTCAAAAGGATAAAGGTAATGATGAATAACTCATCATGGACCAGACCATGTCCAACAAAGTCCTATTAATTCTCTCCACTTTGCCATTCTGCTGCGGAGTGTCCGGTGTAGTCAAATGGGATAAAATTCCATTCTCTAATAAGTGTCCCAAGAACTCATCAGAAAGGTATTCTCCACCTCGATCAGATCGAAGTGCCTTCATGAGTCTACCCAATTGCTTTTCCACTTCAGCCCGAAACTCCCTAAACTTGTCAAAAGTTTCGCTTTTGTGGTGCATCAGGCACACATACCCATATCTTGACTAATCGTCAATAAAAGTGACGAAGTACTCATACCCTCCTCGTGCCCGGATGTTCATCGGTCTGTAAACATCACTATGCATAAGTTCTAGAACCCCTTCGGCCCTATTGCCTTTAGACTCGAATGGTCTTTTGGTCATTTTGCTCTCCAAACAAGATTCACATTGAGGTATTGATTCTACATTTAAGTGACTTAAAGGTCCATCCCTTACCAGCCTTTGAAACCTATTCAGGTTAATGTGACCAAGGCGCAAATGCCAAAGATAAGTCTTATTAAAGTGAGAAGTTTTAAGTCTTTTAGAGTTATTATCATTCATCTCAGCATTAAGCAATAAGTCCATCTTAGGTTTGATAAAATATAGATTATTTTGCATCCATCTAGAACAAATAAAAGATTGTTTTTACAAATCACCACTTTTTCATTAAAAGATACCACGTAGGAGTCTTTAAATAAACAAGATACAGAAATTAAATTCCTTTTAAATTTAGGAACATAAAAACAATCTTGCAAAAATAAATTCCTATAGTTATCAAAGTAAAGATGGACGTCTCCCATTGCTTCCGATGAGACCAAGGATCCATCGCCCATCTGAAGCGTGAAGTCTTCATGAAGCAAACTTCTCGTTTCTTTGAACTCTTGCAGAGAAACACAAACATGATTAGTTGCACCAGAATCTGTTACCCAAATGTCACTGGATTCCTCAACCAAACAAGTTTCTAAATACAGAAGATCACACCTACCTCCTTTGGAAAAGAAGTCCTTGCAATGCTTCTTAATATGCCCGACCTTTCCACAGAAGAAGCACTTAAGCTTCTTTGGGTTCTTCTTCTTCTTCTTCTTGCTCTTGGTGTTAGCAAGAATAAAAGACTTCTCATTCTTGGCCCGTTGCTTCTTTCCATTCCCAGAGTTAGAATTGGAACCAAAAGCAGCTACCATGTTGGCCTCACCACCCACAGGAGATTCCCTAATCAGCAGTTCAAACTCCTGTAACTGTTTCATTAATTTTGTCAAGGTCATATCCCGTCTATTGTTTAAATTAAATGTAGCTCTAAACAGAATAAATTCCTTAGACAGAGTCCCAAAGACCATAGTCATCTGAGTTTCAACATCAATGTCAGCTCCATTGGTTTGAGCCTCAGTGAGGTAACCCATGACCAACATCATGTGCTCCTTTATAGATGTCCCTGGCCTCTGTCTACAGTTTAAGAGTTTCCGAAACACCCCTTGCCGCTTTGTTCTGGCCTGGCCTCCAAACATTTCCTCAAGATTATCCAAGATCTACTTTGCAGTCTCATAATCTTGATGTTGAGCCTGCAGCACATTATTCATGCTAGCCATAACATAGCAGCAAGCCTGATCATTAGTATCTTTCCAGCGGTTATACGCTTGGAATTGCTCATTAGATGAGTCTCCCATAGACTCGGGAAGACAAGGGCTTGTCAGAACATATTTCAGTTTCTCAAAGGACAGGACGATATCCAAGTTCCATTTCCAATCATTGTAATTCTCACTAGTTAATAGGTTTTTGTCAAGTATCGATGATAAAGCGTTTTTAGACATTTTTAATCTACAATAAAGAATCATATACCAAACATAAGCAAACATATCATAATAATTTACTAAGATAACACAATCATGTAAAAAATATATACAAATGTGTTTATGTATCAAAACCTTGAAAATATCACAACCTTACAACGATAATTCCCAACTCAGAATTTAACAAGCTCCTAGGGGAGTCATGCCAAATTCAATCAGGAACACGGATCCTCTCCTGATTAATATATGCTGTCTAGGACCCGTATGATCTAGCATATATTAATAATCGTTTCTTTGACCATTAATTTTATTAACAGAGCTCCTAGGAGAGGTTAATAATAAAATTAACGTGAGTGTATAACTACCATTTCAATATTGTATTCATAATTTATAATCACCACCCAGGGGTGTGCAACCATAAATCATGCTAAAATACCTTATCCTCTCAGAGATTCAATCTGGTGTATGATAGAAATCCCTCCCTAGGGGTCAGAACCACCATGTTCTTCCTATAGACCAACGATGGAGGCCTTAGGTTCTCTCTTCGAAAACCTTTTCCCACTCAATCTTTTGAAATCAAGATTTTATTTTAAAATTATACATGAACAATTTTAATATAAGCGGCACTTCCTATTCTATATGACATGTTATCAATATACATGGCAAATCATATTATAATGCAGACAAGCAAAGCAATCAAGTAAAGCTACAAGCAAAATAATAATTACCGTAATATTATGGTTCCACCCTAGAGAATATAAAACTAAGATTACAAGAGAATAATTGAGACATATATCGATTCTTCATCCTTGAATCCTCAAGTTGTATCCTTCTTCCCGTAACTCTCATCTTCAAGTCTTCAATTCTGTATGAATCAAATACTTCATATTTCTAGTCATATCCAAATTTAATGTTTCTCAGAATCGTCCTAAAAATAAAATTAAAAACTACACTGTAAAAATTGTACCTTTTTTGAAAATTTTTCAACTCTCGATCGACAGTCCGATCTGGGTGATCGGCCTGCCGGTCATGCTTCATCGGCCTGCCGATCGAAAAGATTGACCTACCGACCCATGAAAGTTCAGCCTGCCAAACTAAAAGTTCGGTCTGCTGGTAGAGCCAGCCGATTTCTGCCCCACTTATGGCCTGCCGAACCACACGTCTGGCCTACCGATCTGTGACCATCGGCCTATCGAACTGTGATGTTCGGCATACGACCAAGCAGAAATCTCCATTCCAGAAAATACAATTTTAATGCAATTCATCAATTTTATTTTTAACAATTCAAAAACATAAAATTAGAGACTCAGAAAATACTTGAGTGTGCCATTATCCATCTTCTAGATCCGCTTTCTAGATCCATCTTCTCTGAATAATTATTTAATTACAAAATTCTTACAAATTTAAAATTAAATAACAATTCTTAGACAGAGATGATAGTCCGCCATCTAATTACATGAAAAAACTAGATACATATTCTAACCTCTAAGGAACCATAACTGGTATAAATTAATTAATTAATTAATAATTAAATAATAATTTAATCAACCATAATTAATTAATGAACATTCACCAAATAATCCATGACAACATATAATTATATAGAAACCTAAAGTGCCAACTCTCTATAAAATTAAATTCAAGCATATGAGAGATTAAGATTATAAATTTATACATATAGTATGATCACAAACTTGTAAATTTATGTAAAAACCTTGGCTTTGATACTAATTGTTGGAAAAAGCAGTGTGAGGTGCGCAGCGGGAATTTTAAAAATTTGAACATCAAAGTATTTTTTCAAAATACAAGTTTGTCATGCTATATGTATAAATTAAACAGATCTTATTAACATTTGTGTATCGAAGAACCTCTGCAACCTGTGAAGAGAAGTAACGTTCTAGAAGAGCCTCAACCAACTGGTCTTCTTTGCTATTCTCTACCCTCGATCGAAGTGAGTGTGGGCTCACATGTACAACTCTTACACCGGTGACTCTCCTTCCAACCAATCGAGAGAACCCAAAGCTAGTGTTCGTGATTTGTGAACAAAAGCTCTCAAGGAGTTTTCAAATGCTCACTAGAAGAGTATCACTCTTAATCTCTCAATTAATATAAGTAACTCATGAGACTTACTCCCTTTTTATAGCGATTGGTCTTGGGGTCAGTTCTTATCATATTAGGTCTCATAAAATCGAAACAGAATCAAGTTCGTATCAACATCTGATAAGATCCATGTGAAAACACGTAATCTTATCTCTCGCTGATCGACAGGCTGAACAGGCCCCATTGGCAGGCCGAACACGTAGATCAACAGGCTGAACTACTGCGTAAATATCTCTACAAATCTTTTATTTTTCACCCGAGATTCTATAGGATAAAGTCTCAGTTTTAATTCAAATAACCCAATAGAGAAGTTATTTGATCAAAACAACTTTATCAAGATAATCTCTAAGAAAATAAATCAATTCACAATAATTCTACAAGTTTATCTTGATCTAATTTATCCAATTAAATTAACCGTTAAACAGACAAGAATTATCCGATCTCAATAATTCAACAAGTTTATCTTAAATTAATTTTATATAAAATTAATTCAACCAATAAACAGACATGAATTATTTGATTCTTTCAAATTTTAAATCAATTCAATAAATCTGACATAAGTCACAAATTATTGAAAAAGCACGCCGTATCGTTACAGGATTTTGTGAGCTAACAAAGGGGACCAAAATAGACCTATAAAGTTCAAACTCACGATAATTATGAAACCCAATATCCCAGATATACATTTCACAATTATCAACTTCAACGCTACTCCACTAAAAGCTTGGAGCTGCACTATCGAACTTTATAGAATTACGAAGCCCGTATAGCTAAGTCTCCATGACATATCAAAGTGTATCGTATCCCCATATGATAATCCATAATCAGCTTAAGGACAAGTTTTGTCTTACCTTCCTGATTATTTTTATCTTACGTTCCATTATCTCACCATTAGAAAACTTACCATCTAAAGATAGTATACCATTCGGTTACACCTATGTATCCAAATGGTTGGGCGCTTCAGTTTTTCAATTATAGGATAACGCATATAAGAGGATATCATTACTCCTAAAGAGGAGCTATAGATTCCATATCTATGAATAACAAGTCTACGCCATCAAGAGTCATGCCTCCAACGTACCGGCATGCATACCACTATAGAGATATGGGTGTCACCCTTTGGTATATCAAAAAACACAAGTCAAGACAAAGGGCCCACTATTAATCTCAGGATTAAGATACAATACAAATGATTGTCTAAAGTGAATCGATTTGCCAAGACAGAATTATTAATCCTAATCAATTCACTTGTGTCTCAATCCAACACATCGTCACCTATGACAACGTGCCAGTGTTTCTATTCACGGAGTCCAACTCCGATGGTCAAGACAAACCATCTCCCGATAGGGATATAGACAACATAACAATCTTTGCATGAACAAAGTGCCCAACTTTATTCCCTCGATTGTGGATCATATGTTTTAGACCGTCACCTTAAGAATCGTGTCTTCCCCATAATCAGTCCATCATTTGCACAATTCTTAAAGGTTTAGACTGACAATCTCAGACTACTGTTTGCTTAACATACATTCAACAAATATGAACGTAAAGAGGAAAAATTTAGTATATATAAATGAATAAATTCTTTATTGATAAAAATGTCTCCAAAAACGTATTACATTTTTACTCCTTAGGGCATACATATCTAACATTTTTTTCCATCAAAATTCCAACAAAAAATTTTGGCCCCAAATTAGGAAAATAGCTAAATAATATTTGGACAAAATAGTAATTGTATTAGTAATAGTTTTTCTATTCCTTTTTTTTTTTTACAATACAAAACAAGAGAAAATAAAATCATTTTCTCTCCACTTTCACATATCAAACAAGTAAAGAGAAAATCAAAATCTTTCCTTTCCTTATAGTTTTCTTTCCTTCATAGTTTTCTCTTCCCTCCTATTTTCTTTTCTTCTTACCAAACGGTGCATAAATGACGACTAATATGGGTGAGCCATCAAAGTTGTACAAAAATTCCTTTTTCTCTCCCATGAAGAAAACTAGTAGCCCCTAAGTCCTCTCCCTATAAAATTTTCTCAAAAATTTCCTCAAAAAAACAACTTCCAAGTAAGTTCTAGATCAAGTACAAGTGTGTAGATCAAGACTAACAAGTTTTGATCGTTCGAATGCAAACAATCTTCGATCGTCTTCCTCGATCGAGATGAGGCAATCTCCTCTCAACGACGTCACGTTACTCGCAGATCCGATAGCTTCCAAATCTCCGTTTATTGTGGATTTTTGTTTTTATTTTTTGTTTAATTTATGTTGTAGTTAAGATATGTAAACAATGTGATATTGGGGGAAAAAATCCTAATAGAATACCTGATAAGATATGAAAAATATTCTCGTAGGATATGAAAAATATCTCGCCAGAATAATTTTCGCTACAGGCTCCTGATGATCGGAGCTGAAGATGACAAGCTATCTTTGTTGAGAAAAATATTATGATAGGATATGAAAAATATCCCACCAAGATACTAACATAATTGGTTTCCAAATATATGTGGCGTAAATAAAATTAAAAATATGTTTAGTAAAATCAGTTCTAACTAAAAATTTTGATTACCACAGTGTGAAGCTCTCACATACTTCAGTGATAAAAAAAAAGTAAGCTACAATGTAAAGCTTTTCAGTTTTTAATTTAAAAGTTTCGGTTTTAACTACATACTTTATAAGTCTTTAAAGATGGCATTTATTAAATACCCTAAAATATGAATTTTTAAAAATTGAAAACAAAAACACACACAAAAAAAAAAATGAAAGTCTTGCACTCTCGAAAGTCCAATCTCAATTAATGTTAGTGTCGGTCTAGGTTCCGTGGGTTTTTCCTTTAATGATCGTTGCAAGGTTTTCCTTTTGTGTGTGGATTGGCAGATGTTTTTGGGTTTTCATGAATTCCTTTAAATTTTGAAATTTGTACTCAATGCTCAAGGTTTTCGTTATGGAAATAACATGTTTTTTGAGAAGCCCACCATTTATTATTTTGTCTAATTGAGTATGGTGGGCTCCTTCTTTCCATCGTACTGCAGCCTCTCCCTTGCTTTGTCCTTTATTTCTTTATTTCAACATCACCCATTGTTTAGCAAGGGAAAAAATTGATAACTAGCCACTTTCCTTTGGTCAAATTCATACGCCTTTTTGATGCAGGTGAATATGAGAGAAATAATTATAGAGAAATAACACAAATATGAAATCTCAAAATTATATTAATTGGAAGGTGAGATGGATTTAGAACAGAAAGAGAGAACATTTCATAGCCAGAATTTCCTAACACATGCAAGGGATGATTTCTTCTGATTAGAAGCATTCTTCAAAGCACTTGTGAGAAGAGCTCACCTTCTCAGGGCCTGTTTGTTTCGATATTTGAATCACGGTTTGAATCATTTTGCTACAGTATTTTCTCTCATAAAAATTTAAATCTTCATTTAAATACTTTATTCAAATACTCGAACCAAACAAGCCTTCAATATCTCATTTGCAATTCATCGGCATCATTACAGATTTGACATTGACAAACTCAAATCAAAAACAAGAAAACTGGAATGGATTTACCCAAAGGTCATTCTGATGGAAATTTTGGTCCCGTTTAGTATTGTTTTGAGAATTTTTGAAAATATTTTAGAGGCAAAAATTTTCAAAAAACCCTAAGCATAATTCTAAAAAAATTTTATTTTTCAAAACAAAACTATTTTCACTTATTTTTTGAAAACACTACGAAATGGACCCGAATCAATACCTAAAAATTTTTGTAACAAAAATCTAAGCATGGCGTTTCAAAAAAAAAAAAAAAAAATCTAAGCATGGTATGCGACCAAATTTTATTGACTGGGTACCCTCAAGTTCAAAAGATTAGAGACGAAACTTTACAAATGTTCCTCCAAAATGGAAGTGTAGAGCATTTGCACTTTGTCCAATATGGGTCCCCATGCCCACCGTGCCCATTGGGCTCCACCTTTGCTTCAAAACTCCATGCAAGCGCTCCAGATCCAACACCCCCAATTAAAAGTTAAAAAAAAAAACCAAAAAATAATAAGAAATTTTTTATGCGAGGAAAAAAAAATACTTATAATAATAATTAAACGAGATTTCAAAAAACTTTTTGTTTTCTCTCTCTTTTTTCGAAATAGACAAATAATAACACCAACAAACGATCAATAACGAAAAGAAAAGATTAAAAAAAAAAAAAAAGGCCCTACCGCTGCATGTGCTTTTTTCACCCAATCCCAAATCCCCAAAATTCAAATTCTCATCTCCAACGGCTACATTTCTCTTCTCTCTCGCTTCTTTGTCTTCTGCTCCATTTCCAAACCAAAACCCTCTCAATCTCTCACCCCTCTCTATCTCTCCCCTTCTCTCTCTCATTTGCCTCTTCTCTCTTTCTCTCTCTAGATTTCGCAGCCATGAAGCACTTCATGCAGCCAAGAAACGCGATCTTGAGGGAGACGACTATGGAGTCTCCGGTGTCGCCAAACCCTAGCGCAGCCAAGGCCCGGCCCTCGCGGAAGCAAAAGGCCTCCAAGGAGAACACTCCGCCGTTGGATGCAAACACGTTGCCCCCGCTTCCGAAGCACTCTCCGGCGATCTCTACCGCCAAGATGAGGAGCCCACTCCCGCCGCGACCGCCGTCGTCGAACCCTCTCAAGAGGAAGCTGAACATGGAGACGGTTCCCGAGAACTCCGTAATTGGAACCGCCGAATCTGGTGTCCAGGTATGGTTGGGTGTGGATTCCGATTGTGGAGTCACTTCTTTTGTTTAGCTGCGGAAGGAAAAGCGAAGTTCACTTTTGGATCAGGAGAGTAAAATTAGGGTTCAATTTGGATGTGGTTGAGTCTAAAGGAGGGGAATTGTTTGTGATAGATGATGTTGGAATGAGTTTTCTGTTTAGCTGCAGAGGGAAAAGCAAAGTAAAATTTTCAGGTCTCAAATTGTTCGTAATTGATGCTAAAAAGAGAAATTATCCTTATATGAACTCCAAAAAAATATTTCTTTTTTTAGGGAAAATTACCCTATTTAGTACATATTTGCTTCAAAGAATTTTTAGTCCTGCTCTATTTAAATAGCTGAAATTCTCATGTATATTAAATGCAAGGTTGGCGTCTTTGTTTTAACTATTTGACAATTACAAGTCAAATATCATTTCTTGCTTCTATGAAGGAAAAAGAGTTTAATTTTGTGTTCCTTTTATTGATCCACGAAATTAGTAGCTCCAGGAGGCACATTTGAATTTTTGACTAAGTTGGCTTTTGAAGATGACGATGTGAATTTATGGACCAACAATTTTTATTTACTCCACATCCTAAAATTTGTAACATTTCTATTCCTTGCATGTTCGGTCTTGGACTCCTTGTAACCAATATAAACTTTCTGTCGTGGATTTCTAGGTAGTAGTGCGAATGAGGCCACCATGCAAAGATAAGGATGAAGAAGAAATGATAGTACAGAAAATTTCAAATGATTCTTTGACAATCAACGGGCAAACTTTTACATTTGATTCGGTTGCAGACACAGAGGCGACACAGGTAAGGTCTTCTTGGAGATGACGCTTTCTCCAGATTCTTAAGCGTATATAGCATGCATTAAATGGGGGAGTTTCTTCAACTTTTTGTTGCAGCTTGATATTTTCCAGCTTGTGGGAGCACCTCTAGTTGAAAATTGTATGGCAGGTTTCAACAGTTCTGTTTTTGCATATGGACAGGTATGTTGAATTTGCTTTTGTTTTTTCCTGTGTTGCGATATAGTATATGTTACATATACAACAACTTATTCTTGTCAGACGGGAAGTGGAAAGACTTATACAATGTGGGGTCCAGCCAACGCATTGTTGGATGAAAACATTTCTAGTGATCAACAAGGCTTAACTCCTCGAGTTTTTGAGTGTCTCTTTGCTCGGATAAATGAGGTACTTTATTTTGTCTTTGTATTGTTCTGCTTATCAAATTTCATATTATATATCTGCTGCAAGCATTTTGTGGAACTTTTTTCTACAGGAACAAATCAAGAATGCTGATAAACAACTCAAATATCAATGTCACTGTTCTTTTCTCGAGGTAATTGCTTGTTGCTATCTGTTTTGGTTTGGTTGGCATATCTAACCATGTAATTTCCTCCATTAATTCATTGACTGGTTTTTGCAGATTTATAACGAACAAATTACGGACTTGTTGGATCCTAATCAAAGAAATCTCCAGGTAAGGACTATTGCTTCCTTTGTCAGAAGATCTTTGTAATGTAGTATGACTGACACAATCTTTTTTTTTCCCAGATAAGAGAAGATGTTAAATCAGGGATCTATGTTGAAAATCTTACAGAGGAGTGTGTACGTACAATGTCAGATGTAAAACAGCTTTTAATGAAGGTTTGTTCTATAATGCTACTTGTATGGCAACAATGGTTTAATGTATCAAATGCATATTTTGTTAAGCTTCGAAACTTTTCAAAGCGAAAACAAGCTTTTGAAAACTTGTTGTGTGATCTACAAGTTTGCATTCAACCTTTTTCAAATGCCCTGGTTGGCTCTCTCAGGTACTTGCATCCCCAACCACGGCCACCACACACGCGCTCACAAAGAAAATAAATAAATAAATAACAATACAAAAAACAAACAAAAACTTAATTTGCATTCAAACAGTTGCATCTAACTTTCTTTTGTTACATTGAGAACGTCTCATAGGGCTAGTTACATTTTAGTTTAGGTCATATATGAGTGCATTTCACAATAGCAAATAGAACTTTTTTTTGGTTTGATTATGTCTTCAATTTCCATCTCCAAATATGTAAAATTTGAAGAAAAAAATGAAAGCAAAATAAGAAGTAAAAACAGTGGATTAGCAACATTAAGACAATGTCAGGTCTTACAAAAGAAGGAAAATAAGTCATTAACTAGGCCTGTGTATTGGATATATCAAAGAAAACATCAAGACTATGTTAAATGAAAAGAGAAGAAATAACAAAGGTATACTGTCAATCTAGCTTGCAGTATGTCTCACTGATAGAGTTTTTCCTTACATTATTTGGGGCACCCTTTAGCATGTTATGACTTGCTTCAACAGATTAAGTTTACCTTTTGAACCAAACTTGTTACATTTACCCTTCAAAAAAAAAAAGGTCCCATTTTCCAAATTCTATACCAAAAAATCGTTTGTCCTTTTTTTAATTGAAGTTTCTTTGTATAACAAGTTAGGCGATTTAGCTTGTTTACAAGCATCTCATGTCTTTGTATATCACATCAGGGACTGTCAAACAGGAGGACGGGTGCAACTAGCATCAATGTCGAGAGTTCTCGCTCACACACTGTTTTCACTTGTGTTCTTGAATCCCGGTGCAAGGTATAGCCAGCCATCCTCTGTTGGACCCTTCTATTGCTATCAGTTACTGTAGATGTTATTAATCCAATTTTACTTTTCCTTTTTAGCTGTAAAAAGATGCTTTATACATGTGATTGCTAACAGCTAAAGTGGTTACCGACTTGCCAAGTAGCTCACCTGGGTTTAAACCTTGGTAGCATATACTTAAATTACCCAGCAGAAAAAAAAAAATAAAAAATAAAAATCTAGTTGATTTAGCAGGGTCTAAACCTAAAACCTGAATAGGATCTAAACCTAAAACTACACACCTGAATAGGATCTAAACCTAAAACTATGATCCTAAATAAATGAATTTGATGGTTTATAAATTCCTCCAGATATTAATTATCGTTTATGACATGTTTGGCTGAGAGAACTTAAAGTAAGCCTTCAATTTTGTAGAGCACAGACGGTTTGAGCAGCTTCAAAACCAGCAGAATAAATCTAGTTGATTTAGCAGGGTCAGAGCGACAGAAGCTAACAGGTGCAGCAGGGGAACGCTTAAAAGAAGCTGGAAATATCAATAGATCACTCTCTCAGCTTGGGTTTGCAACCATCTATCTTCTTGTGTTACTGACGTTAGCATAAACGTACAGATTATCATGTTCTCGCCAAAACAGTTTACCATAGAAGCGTTTGATTACTATTCACTTAGGAAATTTCTTTATTAATTTTTTTCGAAGCACTGAAATCTGAATGAAATAGTTCTCTTCTCCAGTAGGAAAGATTGTTGCAATAATAACTAACTACTCGTTAGTCAATGCTAGGTGCGGATATGGTTTATGTAACAATTTTGAATTGTTTATCATTCACTTATGAAATTTCATCATTAGCATGAGACATTGTTGCTTCAATGCATCACTTGCAAATACTTAGTTTGATGATAACAGTCCATTTAACGTCAATAGTAGGCAATAAGAACAAGGGTTGTATTTAATTTTGTTATACAGGACTGTCGATTGCCTTGATAATATTGTCATTTAGATGAAGCTTGACGGCAATCTACTGGATGTATTTACATCCTTGTCAACCTGTACCACCAGTGTGTTTTTTCATTATTATTTAAATATCATGCGTTTCCATTGTGTCAAGACACAGTTGTTTTGGTCTTGTGCTAATTGCAGTCACCAACTTGCAGGAATTTGATAAACATTCTTGCTGAAATTTCCCAAACAGGAAAGCAAAGGCATATCCCCTATAGAGATTCCAGATTGACATTTTTATTGCAGGAATCTCTCGGTGGGAATGCCAAATTAGCAATGGTTTGTGCCATATCTCCAACACAAAGGTAAAAATGCAGAACCATTCTTTCCTTACTGCATCCATTTTCATTTTCCTTGTGCAATGGGAACTCATGTTTGTAGATGTTGCAGCTGTAAGAGTGAGACTTTCAGTACATTGAGGTTTGCACAGCGTGCTAAGGCTATCAAGAACAAGGCAGTTGTTAATGAAGTTATGGAGGATGATGTAAATCACTTACGTGAAGTAATACGACAGCTACGGGTATATTCTTGTTTCAATTCTATATCTCTTGTATTTCAGCAATTAAAAATGGACCATGTGCGTATGACTCAGTGGATAAACTCGATAGGATGAACTGCATCGAATTAAGGCGAATGGTGGCATCAACCCAGTTGAAACTAATGGAGGTCACTCAGCAGCATGGATCCGCAGAAGTTTGCACCTATTAAGAGCTAGCCTTAACCGTCCTATGACATTATCTCATATTGATGATGATGGTGATGAGGAGATGGAGATTGATGGGGAAGCTGTTGAGAAACTCTGCATTCAAGTGGTGAAGCAATCTGCTGCAAGTGAAGATAACAAAATCATTGATCTGAGCAAAGTAGAAAGAGTGATGTCAGATTCACAACTTGTGAACTCTGAATTAAGTTCTAATGATCTTCAGCACCATGCATCTGGAGGAGAATTTACTAAAGAACAAGATTCTGAGAACGCAGATGTGAAGATGGAAGAAGGAATTTTAGAACAAGATGAGGCCATGATTGTTGATTGTGATGAATCTGCTGTAGGAAACACAGAATTTCCTGCTGGTAATTTGCTGAATTCGCATGTTGTGCCCAAGGACATTAGTCAAGAAACGGGCATCTTTGATAAAAACTCCTTTGGGCCGTCTCCCGAGAACAACCATACTCTTAGCTCTTCTGCAGATAAAACGTTAAATGAGGGACCAGAAAGCAAAACACAAAATGATGATTGTTCCTTGTTCCTAAAATCTGACAATGTTAGTGAAGAGCCCACGTACATGCCAGTTGGAGAAAAGTGCAATGACTCCCCCAACAAGTCGATAAATTGTGCATCTCCCTGTCTTAGAATAGTTCCAAGCGAGGTATCCCCTGTTCTTAAATCTCCAACTCCAAGCATTTCACCAAAAACAAACAGCAGCAGGCAAAGTTTGAGGACTTCATCCATGCTATCTGCATCTCAAAAAGATCCAATGGATAAGAGTAAGTTAATCCAGGAGGCTGTGAATAGTTCTTTGGCAAAATCGTTGAAAGGGAACGCTTGTAGTGCTTTGTATACTCAAACAAGTAAGAGTTTTCTTACTCCAACTGAACATTTGGCAGCAAGTATCCGACATGGTCTTGAAATTATTGATAGTCACCAACAGAGTTCAGCTTTTAGGAGGTCATCATTCAGGTTTTCATATAAACTTGCAGAATCTAAGATTGTTGGGCCAGTTTCTAAAGTTGATATTGGTGTGCAAACTATTCACGACATACAACCAGAAGAGTTGATGGAATTTACATGTGGTAGTTGCAAGAGCAGAATGCGGCTAGAGACTAAAGTGGCCAATGACAGTTCAAACCTGCAGTTGGTACATGTTGATGGCTTAGAGTCCACTGAAAAATTGAAGATTCAAGTTCCTAAAGTAAGTTTCAGCTCAAATTCTTGAGTGTTATATTTTTAGAAAGAATTCTGAAATCCATTTTCTGGTATCAATCTTCTACACAGTCTGTGGAAAAAGTCTTGGCGGGGGAAATCAGGAGAGAAATGGCACTAGAAGATTTATGTGCCAAGAAAAATTCTGAAATATTGCAGCTAAATCGTCTGGTATGTCTCTACAAGGTTGCTTATAGCCAAGAATGTTTAGTATTTTAGTTTGATGACTTATATGGTGACTCTTCATATACTATTTACAGGTCCAACAGTACAAGCATGAAAGAGAATGCAATTCCATAATTGCGCGGATAAGGGAGGATAAGATTCTTCGTCTTGAAAGCCTTATGGATGGTATTTTACCCACTGAGGACTTCATGGAGGAAGAGTTAGCCTCCCTTAAACATGAACACGAGGTATGGTTAATTCCAATATTTACTAATATTTTATTTATTTTATTTCAAGCATTTAGCTTATCAATGATTTTGCAGCTTTTGAAGGAGAAATGTGAGAATCATCCAGAAGTTTTAAGGACAAAAAATTGAGCTGAAGAGAGTTCAACAAGAAATGGAAAATTTACGAAATTTTTGTGATATGGGAGAGAGGGAAGTTTTGTTGGAAGAAATTCAAGACTTGAGAAGCCAACTTCAGTTTTACGTAGAGTCATCATCATCATCTCGAAAACGAGACCATGTACTACAATTGACCTACTCATGTGACCCGAGTGTGGCCCCTCATGGTACAATTTCCGAGTCAAAAGAGGAAAGCTCTGAAGACAAATTTGAACAGGAAAGACGGCGCTGGATTGAGGCAGAAAGTAAGTGGATTTCTCTTTCGGAGGAATTGAGGATTGAACTTGAGTCTAGCAGGTCACAGGCTGAAAAGAGGGAAAGGGAACTAGAAACTGAAAGGAAATGTGCGGAAGAACTGAAGGAAGCAATGCAACTGGCCATGGAGGGACATGCACGTATGCTGGAACAGTATGCCGATTTGGAAGAGAAACATATGCAGCTTCTCGCAAGGCATAGGAAGATACAGGAAGGAATAGAGGATGTCAAGAAAGCAGCTGCTAAAGCAGGAGTTCGTGGTGCAGAGTCCAAATTTATAAATGCCCTTGCTGCTGAAATTTCAGCATTAAAAGTCGAAAGAGAAAGAGAGAGAAGGTACCTTAGAGATGAGAACAAAGGTCTTCAGGCTCAACTGAGGGACACTGCTGAAGCTGTTCAGGCTGCAGGTGAATTACTTGTCCGGCTTAAAGAAGCAGAAGAGGCTGTTGCTACTTTTCAGGTGTGTTCAACATCACTTCTTTTACGTTGTTTTTCTATATTTTTTGAGTTTGTTGTATTTTTTTCCCAAAAGAGTTGAAACATTATTAGTTTTTCCTTGTTAACTGGGTTTCATTATTGAATTATCTCGATAAACTATATAAATGTGGCTACGCAAACCATAAGGCTATGCCTTTATGCTTAGGTGCAGGACAATAAGTGCTTAAATTTAATATTGAGTATCATATTTTTTTTTCCCAAATGAGTTGAAACATTATCAGTTTTTCCTTGTTTATTGTGTTTCATTATTGAATTATCTGGATGAAATATTTAAATGTGGCTACACAAACCACAAAGCTATGCCTTTATGCTTAGGTGCATAACAATAAGTGATTAAATTTAATATTGAGAATCATATATTTTAGTGACCGCTATGCATAGTTTTGTGGAAGTTTCGAAGGGAACTGGAAATTATACCAACGCCTAATTATTTTGTATCAAATAAACGTTATTTCCTCTTTTTTTAAATTGTTATCAAAGGTTCTTATCATTCTAAAATTTTCTATTTCTTCAAGAATTACACATTCATAAAGGTTTGTGAGTTGCAATTTGCCTCTTGACATCTGTGACCACCTCGAACATTATTTTCCATCTCTCATATCTCTCTATGCGTCAATTTCTTTTCTCTGTTTCGTTTTTTTTCTCACATCCACTTGCTAAGCGATTTTAAACGCTGTTCCTGTGAGATTAGGATTGCTCAGCTAAACTTCTAATAATTTGCAGAAACAAGCTATGGATGCTAAGCAAGAAACTGAGAAGGCCTATAAGCAGATGGACAAATTGAAGAAAAAACATGAAAAGGAAATAAGCACCCTTAATGATCTCCTTGCTGAGTCTCGTTTACCTAAAGAAGCAATAAAGCCTGCTTTTGATGATATGGCAAAATACGACGTCGGGGAGCCTTGTGATGCAAGCGATCGCCAATGGAGAGAGGAATTTGAACCATTCTATAATGGTGAAGATGGTGAGTTACCAAATCTTGCAGAGCCCTCTTCATGGTTCTCTGGTTATGATCGATGCAACATATAAGGAAATGTAGAGACAAAGTGTATGCTAAACTAATAGTATCTGTCAATTAGCTTGTTGGTAACTCATAGTTTGTATGTTTTGCCAGTGTTTGTAACATTATGACCGTTTCCATAGTTCTTTCAATATATTTTGTACTCAAAATTCTTTTTCTTTTACGAGAATTGAATGAATGGTTTTGTATTCTTTCATTAACCGGTTACACACCCCCTTCTTTTCTAGCTAACCAATTTCTCCACCGTCTTTCCTTGCTTCTTTTTTTACTCAGTTGTAAAGTTCCATCACCTTGGAACTAGCTATACGTGTAGAAGTCAAACTTTAGGTATCAAGTATCAACAAAATTGCCGAATTTAAAAAATGTGGTGTGGATGGAACGAAAACTATGGAAATGGGTCGGTCATGAGCGTTAGAATGAAATGGATATGGTGGACCCCAGTGTTTCAGAGACAATGAACCCTAGGAGGATCTCAAGAATAAATTTGAAGGGGAAAGGGCATTAATTATTAATGTCTTGAAGCTTCAATTCATTTATTTGTTTGGTTTGAGTGTCCAGAAGATAGGGGGCAATCTTCAAGTGGATCAGAGATGTGTGTCCATAGCTCTGTGTTGAATGGGAGGCAAAAGCAGACAGTCCACAAGTTTTCCAATTGGCAGCCTCCTAATAGAGTTGGGAGTCTATCTTTTCTTGGAGACCATAAAACAGGAAGCTTGTGGCATTGTCTTCTCTGACATGAATCTATCTTTACTAGTGGACCATTTCTATTTCAGGGGCATTTTACTGAGTCTTGGGATAGAAGGCAACAGGTAGGCCTCAAAACCCCAGCCATTCATGGCCCAACTGGCAAAGGAAATGGTCATGAACATATATTATTTTCATATATAGAATTGAGTTTTTCCCTTAGGTTTGTAGTTTTTTTATAATATAAGAAACAATGAAGCCATCAGAATTTGAAGGCAAATGGGTTTGAAATTGACATCTTAGATTTTTCCAACCATTAGATTGGAAGGAGGAAGAAAACAATTTGTAAACCAGAGGATCTCATTCAAAATTGGCCCATAAGGGGGCAACAAAGTGTGGGTTTGGAATAAAATCGAGTCTAAATCTAGCCTATTTATTTTCTACAATTGGTCTTTTCTTTTTCATTTTCTGGTCCGTTTGTTCTTTATAAGATTATCCCAAATTTCTTTACACACCCAACGGGTTTTTTCTTTTTCATTTTCGGGACCATTTTTTCTTCATAACATTATCCCAAATTTCTTTATACACCCAACTGGTTTCTAACCTCTTAATTCACACTTGATAAGTAGGTAATTGTCTTATCACATGTATTTTAAGATTTTGGGTGAGTGATGGTCTTGTTTAATTTTGGAAGTTTATCTCACATGCTTTCTTGGTTTCTCTTATCATGAAAACTAACTAAATCATGATAAGGATAAACATGATAAAAGCTGAAGTAATTTGGATTAAATTGCACTCATCCAAGTCCCACATGCACCAAGTCTATTCAAATTGGCTAGCCAAAAATTTCACATGTAAAAGAATTGAAGAGTTTTGATAGTTTTCCACATAAAAAAAATAATTAAAAAAAAAAGAGTATTGATAGTTAAAAGGGTAAAAGTAACTCTCTATATCTTTGATTGTGAAGACAGCAACACAATTTCTTTCTTCTTCTTTTTTTTTCTGGTTTTTCCTTTTTCTTCACACAAAGATTTGCATGTAAAAACTAATGCTTTTATCTTGGTGGTGAAACAAAATGATAATCCTCCAAACTTCATCATCTCACACCCCCACAACATCAAAAAGGCCATATACCAACCGAAGTAAAAGCAAATGCTTCTTGAATTGAAAGAAAAAGACATAAAGGGAGAGTATGGTGTTATAAGTGGACCTTGACAGAAAATTTGACAGCCTGGTAAATGGACCCTCCCCAATGATAATAAACAATAACCCCACAAATGCAGAACACATTGCATCCATCTTTCTTAATCAAACTCCCTATTTTGCAGGCCCATACTCTTGGTTCTTGGTTTGATTATTGCAAGGATTATTGATATCTCACTCTTAATGTTCTTTTTTTTTTTTACTTCTCTTCTTTATGCCTTTTTACCGTGTAATAATGCCCTAATCTTGGTTATTGATCCCTTTCTTTCTTTATAATCAATAATGATAAGGGATTTTATTAGTCAACCAAATGTATTAGTGCTTTGCTTTATGAAATCAACTGTTAACAAAAAAGAACTTTCAGACCCACAAAAAAAAAAAAATTACTTAATCCAAAACTTTGACAGAGAATTCTAGTTGGTACATTTAAGTTGGAATAAGATAATGTTTTCCTAAAAAAAAAACTTAAAAAAATTCAATTGGTATCAGTGTGAAACTAAATGACATTACTTCTAAATTTAGAAAGCATGCTCCACATCTTTTATTTCTTATGTTGATCAAAAATGAAGAAATTCTGGTAGAGGTTGGATCAATCATTGTCAATTGAAGATGTGAAAATCTTGTTATCAAATATTCAACTAGCTAGTTATTAGTAATTATTCTCTTGGGTCTTTCTCTATGTTACGGATGCTAATTTGTCTTTGAGTTAACGGAAATCTCTAAAGATAATACAATTGAATAATCATCTTCTTTATTTGTCCCCATTTTTTTTTTCTATTTGATTAATCTAGAAAATAATACTTCAAGTTAATAAAGCTTATTCTAGTGTATTCAATTTATTTATTTTTTTCACACACTTTTTCAACTATGGTTGAAATAAATATATAGCTAGAATTTGAATGTTCACAAGTAATCCCAATTCTTACTAGGAGAGCAACGAAAGAATGATGTCTCACCAGTCATGTTTATGTGTATACAATTGATGAGATTGGCTAATTGAATTATTTGGTTGAATGTCACTGTCCATGTGATGCTGAAGATCCATGCAAGTACCTAACAACATTTTGGCATAAATTAAAGGTATTAAAAGAGTGCCCATATCTTATTGGTTGCTTTGGAATTATACCTTCTGGATTACATTATAAAGTGCTAAAATCTTTGCATTTGACCTTTAATCAAATAAAAGAATCTCCTAAAAATTGGATTTTCCTGTTAGGTAGCCTACTTTCACATGTCATTTATATGATTTATATGGCTGTTGATGAATTATGAGAAAAATGAGGTGTTTTTTTTTTTGCATTAATTCAATTCATGGGACATGCAACATGCAGCTCAAAGTTTCTACACCACTACCGACCATTTTGATGCAAAAGTTTATTTCAATCTTACCAAAGGGGAAAAAAAGGTGTTTACATCAAAGAATGAAAAACTTTTGAATTTCAATTCAAATCTCGTTGTCGATGACAGAGAAAAATGAAACACACCAATTCAATTCATGGAGATTTTATAGTTGGAAATACCTAGTGGTAGAAAATGTTAGGATGCAAGATTATATCACAATTAGTCAACTTTTCCAAAAAAAAAAAAAAAATCAGTTACCATACACGTCGTATAAACTTGACAAGTCAAACAAACTTTTCCTTTTTTGAATGAATGAACCTTGTGTTTGACGATAGCGTTGTATACTATTTTTTTAGTTATAAATAGTATAAAATTTTTACATGTTATAATAGCAATAAAAAAATTACTATAATGTAAAGCTCTCATATGTTATAGTAAAAACAGTTCTACCTAACAGTTTTCACCACTGTATCAAACACCTTATTCAGTTAAAACAAATGCTTACTATCATATAGGTGTGTTTTGCATGTCCTGTTTATGTTAAGGTAAATCTATATTTTTGAACATTAAATGCTTAAATTTAAAGTTAAAATGATGTAAAGTAGGTAAAATTAAGAGAATTAAATGCATACTTGATTGAGCAAATCAGAAAGCTACAATTTGTTCCGCCCCAGTGGTAGAAAATGTTAAGATGTAAGTTTATATCACAACAAGTCAACTTTTCAAAAAATCTACGACTATACACGTAGTATAACATTGACAACTCAGAAAAACCTTTTTTTTTTTTTTTTACTTTTAAGTGAATTAAGTAAAAAAAAAATGCTTAATTTCATATAAGGGGTGTTTTTTATGTCCATTTTACTGTAAAGTATATCTATTCAATGCGTATATTTCTAAGCGTTAAATGCTTAAATTTAAAGTTAAAACCATGTAAAGTATGCAAAGATAATAGGATTAAGTATGTATTTGATTGGGTAAATCATAACTATAATTTTTTTTGTGCTTAAAAATTTCTGATATAAGAAGTAAGAATTCCTATTTCAACCATTGAAAATATATATATGTATATATGCGTGACACAAGATTATGCGACACAAAATTAAACATATTTACCAATTAAATTTACCGATTAAACCGTTAAAAAAAATTAAATTTATAGCTAAAACTACAATACCTACTATAATAATAATAATTAAAAAACAGTTCTTGCAGTAAAAACTTCCCTCTATATCCTACAATAAAATTTTCAAAATAAATTTCCCTAATTAATTACTCAACCGGCAAAATGATATTTGTGACATTACAGGACATGCCAACTGAAGTGACTGACTTTAAAAAGAGAGATGAAATCCTTACCTTTTCGATTGGCAGTGAGAGTTATTCTGATCCAACTCAATCAATTCCTTTTGCTTTCTTGGGGGCAACGTGAGAAGATTAATTTGGTATTTGCCGATGGGAAGATTTTGATGAAAAGGTCCAAAGAAAATTTTAATTGGGTAAATGATTTTTTTTAATCAAAAAATATACTTTTTTATGTATGTAAGTTGCTTCAGTTTTTTTAAAAAAAATTAAAAAAAATGACTAGTAGAATAAGAAATCTCAACAAAAAAAAAAAACTGGAACTGTTTTGATGTCTAAAAAACTTTTTTTTGATGTCAAAAACTGTTAAAAAAAAAAAAAGACTATTTACCAAAGAAAAATTTGGCCGGAGACCCTTTATCAAAATCCCTCCCGCCCATGTCACGTTTTCTTTCTTCTTTTTTTTTTTTTTTCCAAAGATTTCTAATGTGCTGAGTTGATGCAACATTTTGGTTAAATTTGAATTTCAATTAGGTGCTTGAATTGAATTTGGTATAAGATTTCTCATTGATGTTATTGTACGCTAACCTGTCGTACAACTTTTAATGAGAGAGGACTGCCAGGCTATTTTCTGTTCAGTTTTCATATATATATATTTTTGTTTTTTCATTTTAGACATTGTCTATTTATAACTTGAAAGGCCCAATTTTAGACAAAAATGACCAAAGAATATGAAACTAAATTCCTTTTAATGCTTTTTTATTACGAACCAAAAAAAGGAAATTAGGATGGTCCCTTGATTCTTAAAAAAAGTAGGATGAGATTGAATACATTTATGATTCACTGCCACGTTCAGTTTTATATTTAAGCAGGTCACAATTTTATTTTCTTTTTCTTTTTGTCTGAATTTAAAGGAAAACCACTACAAGGGAAATTTTATAACTGCCTTCAATTTGTTTTAGATATTTATAATACAACCTCTTTTTGCTAAATAACGTGACAATTTAAACACTTATTAATAAAAAAAATAACATTTAACAATTAGTATAAAAGTTGATATTAAAATTGGTTTTTTCAAATGTTATTTTCAGATATATTAATAGATTGTTTAACATTTTGGTTGTAAGTTTTAAATTTAAAACTATAGTATGTAAAAAATTTACATTGTAATAATTTAATGTTTTTATTATAACTATTAAGAGTGTTATATTATTTATAGGCAAAAATAACAACTTAAAAAAATGAAGTATCAAACACTGCATAGAAATATCCAACCAAACCTAACAAAATGATGAGCATTTGATTGTTTTTTATGGGAAAGTATTTGAACGAAGTTTTAAATTTTTATAAAAAAAATATTATAATAAAATAATTTAAATTATAATTTAAATACCTAACTAATTGAGGCTATAGATTCATTTAAAAAAAAAAAGAAAGAGAGAGATAGAGAGAGAATGGTGCAGATTTCCTTAGTGTGCTGTTTGGAAATTGGATTTTCCTGACACTTTTCCATGGAAACTTTAATTCTCTCTGTAAAGGGGGCATCAGTCTACATCTGAACTCCACAAAGTTTTTCTTCCACTTATTTATTTTAGATTTTCTTTCCCATAAACTGGTTGGCATTGTAAAAGTTCTCAGATTCCTCAGCCAAGTCAGACCTTCACTGCTGCCAACCTGGGTCTTGATGCTTTTCTCACATTCTAAACGGAAATCTCCAATTTCCAACTTGCAAAAAATTAAAAAAAAAATGAAAAAGAAAAAAAGAAATTATGCAAATACAGTATGGAATAAAATCCAACGACTAGAACACAATTATAAACTATCAAGAACGACTTACAATCGTATGAAATTTAATTAAAATCACTCAATTATAAAGTATCAAGATCAACTTACAATAGTAAAAAATTTAATTAAAATTTTAATGATTAAAAATTGTTTGTAAGTAGGATAATTTTTCACTCCCAATTCTCATGAGGGGGGAAAAAAAAAAAAAAGAGAGTAGTTTGCTGTGATTTTCTTCTACAGTAAAATGGCTTTGGATTCCAGCTCAAAAACATTAAACAAAAGAAGAAGAAAAAAAATCTCCCTTTTTTTTTTTCTTTTTTTCCTTAATTTTATCCCTTTCTTTTTGGTAGAACACAAATCATTCTTAATCATCAATTGGACTTAAAAGACCCTTTGTCCCCACTTAACAGCTGGTTTCCAGAACATATCTGTTAAACCACAAGTTACGCGATTTAACGTAGGATAATATCACTCTCAGTGTGGGCCCCCCACTATCAAAATTTTCCAGCTAAACTTGATAGCAACTTAAAAGGAGGTCGTTTTCACTTAACTATTTATTTAGCTTTGGTTGCTAAAGAAAAAGACAAGGAAAAAGGCAAACAGAGACAAGGACATTATACAACTATTGGAGCTCTAAAAGGTTGTTTGCAAACTGCTCTCGTGCATTTTCTTGCACTTTCCCGCAAACAATCGAAAGGCAGAGATTAACATCTTCTCATGACGGAAAAATAAAAAAAAAAGTTTACTGCAATGAGATGGGACAAAAGAGCAATAGTAATGAGCTATAAACATTAAGGAGTCTCAATGAATCAGTGACATTATTCAAATAGTAAGTTCATACACAGAAGTTGGATCAAAAGATTACATGAAAAAAAAATTGCCTCCTCCATCCAACTTCCCAACACTTGTTTTTCTTTCTTCCCTTCTGACCAGGTTACATCTTAAATGTGAGAGTTTTACAGAATCTCTCTGGACCTTTCTTGCCTGCAAATTAGTTCTAAAGATGTTTAGTGTCGAATTCTCGAAAGAATCCGCCAAAGAATGGGTCGCCAATCGATTTTTCCTTTCCAATAATGGACTATAAAAATAAAAGAAGAGAAAAGGTCCTTTCTCCAAGCTAAAGAGAAGGGATTAACTCGAACTGGAATTTGATCTGTATGTACAGAGGCAGAGAGGCCTTTTTCTTTCCAGTGAAGGCCTCAAATGAAATCCAAGAGAGTTAATGAAGAGGTATTATTATAGCTCAACTTTCATTTGAGATGAAGCCATTGAGCCTGCATATGACAAAACTGTGGATAAGTCATCCAAATTCTGAAACTACTAGAAAAACATACAGCTAAAACATTGGAAAGAACTTTTTGTCTACCTTGGAAGTTTTGCTGCTGAATCTGACCAAAACCCATCTGGACCACACTTTGGAGATCATCTTCAAAAAATGTAGGTACCTGGAAATTATTTTTTTTTTTTAACATTGTCGGGAATTTTGCAAAGGAAATAATAATTTGGAGAATTTTTAGTTCTATATGAAATGCTCGAGCACTAAGAACAAAGACCCTACTGGCAGAACATTTTTTAACCGACAAATCTTATCAGATTAAAAAAGTACGATAATTTAACAAAACCTAAATAAGGATCTGACGGATAAAAGATGTCCCACCGGTACCAAAGAAATCTCTTGACAATTTAAGCACTAACCGAAACAAATCAAGGTTTCATTTCTTTTTCCCATTACCTGTGGGTCAGATTCAGGAAATCTATCCATAGCAGGCAATTGAAGGCTTGGAGCTCTAAGCAGTGCTTGAGCACTCAAAGGATTTACTGGGAATTGGGTCTCTGAAGCAGTAGAAATGATGTTAGGTAGTGGAGGCATCTGCTGGGGATGATTGTAGCCAAATGGGAATACAGGCAAAGAGGAAGAAGAATCTAATGGATAAAGGGCATGCGGCAAAGATCCGCGAGATTGAAAGATCTGAGACATAAATGAGAATAAAGTCAATGAGTGAGAAGTTCTGAGGAATCCCACAAACAAAAGTTGTTGAAAGAAGTGAAAACTTACATCCTTAGATAGAAGAGCATCCATGTTGAAATCCATCCTAGGATTGACAGTTGCTAATTTCATCGAAAGAAACTGAGGGGGAAAAATAAAACACATGCATTTAGCCAAAAAAAAAAAGTTTCCTAAAATCACAAGAAAAATGAATATTATGACACTTGTCACACTTCTAAATAATGCTCCTGAATTTTATACCTCAACCTGGCGCTGCAATGACTGCACATAATTTATGATCTCATCTAGCATAACTGCTTTCCCAGTAACCTGAAACTCAAATCCAAAGCAAATTCAGAACCACTTCTAAGATCATACTAATTCAACAACCTAAGCCCAAAAATTTCACTTTTTTTTTCTTTTCTTTGTTTAAACACCTTGTTGCAACCAGGGACAAGATCCTGTAAAAACTTCATCCTCTCACTGATTTTCTCTCTTCTAACCTGCCAAAATATAACAACAAATATGAGATTGGCATTTATATGGAAAACTAAATCCGTACCCTTAATGAAAGAAGAGCAGTGAATTAAGTGAAGAATTTCGTACTCTTTCAGCAAGGCTATGGCTATCAGTAGCTTGTCCCCTTCTAGCTCTGACATGGATGTAGTCCTTTGGAGGCTCTGAAGGCTTTGAATTTTCCTTTGTTTGCTTCTGATGATTCCCTTCTCCACCACTTTCTGCCTTTCCCTTTCCACCATTTTCCTTCTCATCCCCAGAAGAAGAAGCACCTCCATCTTTCTTGCTTCTCTTCGCATTCGATTCTTCGGTCTCGCCCGCAAGCGCAGCCTAAAAAGACAAAGAAAGAAACAAATTACTCACCCATTAGCCCATCACCAACCAACATTCTCAACACAATTCACTTTGATCATTTGTCGAATTTCGGCATCTGTCCTATTTCTTGTCTAACAAATGTGTTAAGGCTACATCATCGGAGCTCCAAACATTTCTGGGCGTGTGGTATTATTTTTAAAATAGGTAAAAATATTTTTGTTTTAATAAATAAAAATTTTTCAAAAATTATGTCGATAATGTTTTTAAAATTTTTACTCTAAAAATGTGCCAAAATATTTTTAAAAATTTTAAAAACAAAGCCTGACAGATCCATGTTTTACAGCAAAATTAGACCAAGAGAAATTGACAAATTCATTACCTTGGCATCTTTAAGAGATGGAGAAGTGGTTGTTTCTTTGGCTTTTCCTCTGGAAATTGATTTCCTTTTATTGGCATTACCATCATTCTCAGCCTTCCCACACAATTCCCCACTTGGGATCTGATCAGACACAGAAGATCCCTCCCTCGAGTCGGCGGCCAATTCCCCGTTCTCCGGTGTCGAAGGCCTCGACAGCCGACTTCCCTTCTTCTCCGAATTCAGGGCCGATCCCCCGACTCTACCTCCCTGACCACTGCTCAAGCCTCTGGAGGAGACCTTCCCCCGATCAACTCTGGGCATTGATCTGCACCCGAATTCGGCCTCGTTCAACCCGAATTGCCCGTTCACAAGGGAGGAGAACTTAGCTGCCCGCTCCGCGAACCCGGGATCACCCGAAAATGGCCCAATGCTAGGCGGAAAGTAGCTCCCCGGGACGCTCATTTTGGCCCGGATGTGGTGATCCGCCATGGAAAGATTGAGCTTCGGAGGGGAATTAATTGGCGTCCCGTAACAAGAAGTTTTTGTGCTGTTGTTGTTATAAGACTGCGGCGAAGGCGAAATCTCGCCGGAGTTATTGTTGTTGCTGCAAATGTTGCCCAGTCTGCCAATCAGCTCTCTGATCGTGGCGCCGTCGCCGTGGCCGGCGCCGGAGTTGGTGGCGGCGGCCGGGGAGGAAACGATGGAGCTGAGGGCGGACTCAAATGGGTCGGAGGCTTGGTGGTGATCCATTGAGGAATTGTCCCAGTTTTGGGGTTTGAAGAAGCAGTCTTGAATTGGGTTTTCCAGAGGAGAACAACTTGGGTTGTTCCGCTCGTTTGATTCCGTTTCCATGCAATACTTGAAAGCAGCTTCCATTTGTTTCTCTTTTTTCTTTTCTTAATTCTCTACTTATATTGAAACTATCTAGTGATTCTCCAGTTTGAGACCTTTAAATGGAAAAATAAAAATATAAAATGTTTTGTGTGTTTGGTTTAGTGAGAATCCAGGAAAGGAAAATGGAGAGAAGAGCAGATGCAATGGTGGGTTTTCTGGGGTGGAAAACTGGAAATGGTCCTTAAGATTCAATCAAAATGGGGAGAGAAGAAGAAGAGGGTAATGGAAGAGTGAAGTGTGTGTGGAGAAAAGGCAGAGAGAGAGAGAGATGGGAAGAAAGCGGAGAGGAAGCAAAAGAAAGATAAAGAAAAGGAAAAGCCTGTTTGACGTTTATATAATAATAATAGTAATGAATAAAATTTAAATTATATTTGTTTAATAAATAATACCAAAAAGAATAGCAATTATTATTGGGAAATGTCAGAAATAAAATAAAAATAAAAATCTTTGGCAAAAAAACAACTCCGTAATAGACGGACTGGAGTCTCTGTCTGTTTTTTCTTTTCTTTTTTTTTTTTTGTTTTTTTGGTTTGAAAATTTTGCACTTGGGTCTCTGCTTCTCTCAGCCACAGATTTTCAAAAGAGGGAGAAACTAGAAGAGGTGAAAAGTTGTGCCTTTTTTTTTGTTTTTCCTTTTTGTTAGTCTTTGGTTTGCTGGTTCTCTTCTTTGGGTTGTTTGGAATTGGAAGGTGGGTTGAGTTATGGGGATGATTGGCTTTTCTGATTTCTGATGCCATAACTCTGTTTGTTGTCCTTATTACCCTTTCTCTTTCTTAGTGGGCCTAACTTCCAATGATTACTGCACAGAGGAAGAGAGAGAATGGGAGATGTTTGTTTAATATTTACTGACATTAAGTTAAAATTTTACCTGTAAGTAAGAGTGAGAGGATAATTGTGTTTTTTTAAAATAAATTTTGATTTATTTAATATTTACGTATGTTTGTGTCAAAATTATTACTTGGTTTCGTCTTTAAAGTTTATAAGGTGTGTTTGATTTGAGCATTTTATTTATTCAAATCACAGTTTGAATTATTTTGTTATAGTATTTTTTTACAAAAATTTAAATCTTCATTCAAATACTCAATTTAAATACTCGAACCAAACGGACTCTAAAAATATTTTTATATATTTTTTAGATAAAAATTTTAAAAATATTTTTAATATAATTTTTAAAAAATTTTATTTTATAAAATAAAATATTTTTATTTATTTTAAAAATAACACTAAACAACCTTTATATATTCCCCTATATTGGTAGAACTTTTGGACTTTGGGGCCAATGTTTACATTTCTTTTCTTTTTAGTGGATCAATGTGCGAGTGCGACAGATCCAGAAGAATTGTAAATTCATTTTGGCCACCTTTCTTTGTTTTTCTTGTTCTGTCTTCTCATGGTCGTATTTATATTGTTTCTCCTAATACCATATTATTTTGATTTTGATCCATCACCAGAATACTTTATGGGTGTGGGGTGCTGGCAGGTAGATATAAGTTGAGAGATGTACAAAAAATTGGCCTTTCCAAAAGCATGTTCTTAATAAACGTCTATGATTTTTTTAATTTAATAAAACTCTATTTTTTAAGAATTCAAAATTCAATAATTAGTTAATACGTTCGGTGAGTTACTAACGTCAATTAACATTTTAACAAAAATCAATTAAATATCTACCAAAGGCAGTTTTTTTAAGAAACACGACATTTTCTCAAGTTAACAGAACTAAAGACAATTTCTAAAGGTAGACTATAAAAAAGGTCTTTCCCAACAATTGCTCGTATATTAATAAATTTATGCAAAAGTGCCACTTTTTTTATGAAGTTTTTTTAGGAAATTTGTTTATTAAGTTTGAGTATATAATAATAATTTATTTATCACTTTTAGAGACCAATGCGATAGGAAAAAAAAAAAAAAAAAAGGAAACAATTATGCGTACAACTATTCATCAACTAGGGTTTAAATCCTAAGGGTACATTTAAAATTTTATAGGAAATAGTGAAACAATAAAATAGCATATTTAGGTTAAAACTTAGTAAATAATTTTATATGGTTTTAAAATGTATAATCTATAGCATATCATAAGAAATTGAGTAATATCTCATGAGAAATTGAGAACAAAAATTTCAAAATACCTCCACCTCTTTTTCCTTCACATATCTCACTTTTGTCCCTCGTTGGCACTGATAGTAGCCTAGAAATATTGTATTTAGATGGTAATACTATATTTACAAATAATGAAAAAATTCACTAGTGACTTTGTAAGACCATCAGCGACCGAAAAATATTATATTAACCTATAAATACTGCATTAACGTGTAAATATAAAAATTCATTGGTGATTGCTAGAAAATACTTTATTAACTTGTAAATATTATAATAACATGTAAATACAAACATTCACTGGCAACTTCCTACGAATCACTAGTGGCCAAGAAATACAATATTAACCTGTAAATAATGTAATAACATGTAAACACAAAAACTTATCGATGACTTTGCCAAACTATCGGCTGTTGAAAAATACAATATTAACATATAAATATTGTATTAATGTATAAATACAAAAATTCACCGGCAACTTCGTCGGACCACCAAAGGTCGGCAAATATAATATTAACTTGAAAAGGTTGTACTATTGTGTAAATACAAAAATTTACAAGCGATTACGCCCGAGCACCAATAGCCAAAAAATACAGTATTAACGTATAAATACAAAAATTCACCAACGACTTTGTTGGATCACCGACAACTAAAAAAATACAGTATTAACCTATAAATATTGTATAATGTGTAAACACAAAAATTCAAGAGCAACTTCGCCGGACCACCAACGATGGAGAAATATGGTATTAAATTATAAATACTATATTAACATGTAAATACAAAATGGCTAGGAAATACAGTATTAACTTGTAAATACTATATTAATGTATAAATGTAAAAATTACGAAGCTTCAATAAGCCAATCATCTATAATACATCATAATGTGTCACATCATATTCATAATCAACTTAAGGATAAATTATATTTTACCTTCTCGATTATTTTTATCTTACGTTCTATTATCACACCATTGGAATACTTAATATCCATAGATAGTATACCATTCGGTTATACATATGTATCCAAATGATTGAGCACTCCTGTCTTCCAATTACAAGTTAATGCATATAAGAGAATATCATTAACTCTACAAAAAGAGCTATGGATTTCATATTTATGAATAACGAGTCTACGTCAATCAAGAGTTATGCGTCTAATGTGCTAATATGCGTACCATAATTCAAGATGTCACCCTTTGGTATATCAAAAGACATAAGTCAAGATAACAGGCCAATTAGTCATTTCAAGATTAAGACACAACACATATGATTGTCTAAAGTGAATTGATTTGCACAAACAGAATTATTAACCTAATCAATCCAACTTTTATGTCCCAATCTAATAATTCGTCACCTATGACAATACACCAATGTTTCCACTCGCGAAGTTTCACTCTAATGACCACGAAAGCCATCTCCTATTACTGATATAGACAACATAATAATCTTAGCATGAATAAAGCACCCAACTTGTGCATAGTGATGTTTGTGGTCCCATGAACATTCGGGCAGAAGGAGGGTATGAGTACTTCATCACTTTTATTGATGATTACTAATGGTATGGGTATGTCTACCTAATGCATCATAAAAGCGAAACATTTGACAAGTTCAGGGAGTTTCGGGCTGAAGCAAAAAAGCAATTAAATAAACCCATAAAGGCACTTTAATCCGATCGAGATGGTGAATACCTCTCTGTTGAGTTCTTAGAACATTTATTAGAGAAGGATATTTTATCCCATTTGACTATACTAGGCACTCCGCAATAGAATGCTGCAGCTGAGAAAAGAAATAGAACTTTGTTGGACATAGTCAGGTCCATGATAAGTTATTCATCATTGTCTTTATTATTTTTAGGATATGCACTACAAACCGTATGTTATCTTTTGAACAATTTGCCTTTAAAATCCGTTCCTAAAACTCCTCATGAGTTATGGATAGGGAAGAAGACATTCTTAAACCATATTCGCATATGAAGATGTCCAGCTCATGTCCTGTATAAGGAAGCGAATAAGTTGAAAGCACGTTTGAAAGTTTATATGTTTGTAGAGTATCCAAAAGGGACTAAATGGGGTTATTTTTATAACCCAAAGGAAAATAAAGTTGTGGTTTCAACAAATGCAACTTTCCTTAAGGAAATTTACATGAGTGACTTTAAGCCTCAAAGTAAAGTGGTACTCGAGAAGTTGGCAAGTGATTCGATCACTCCGGAAGTTTCGGTGAAAACCAATCCGATCAATGTAGAAAAACCAACCGAACAGCAACCTAAGGGGCTTTGGCATAGTGGGAGGATTGGGCTTTAACCCGTGAGGTATATGTTCAATGGTGAGGCCTTTTTGGCTGAATTGGATGAATATGATAGGGATCCTTACACTTACAAAAATGCTATGGAGGATGTTGATTCAAAACTCTAGACACAAGCCATGAACACGAAGATAAAGTCTATAGAGACTAATCGAGTTTGGGAACTTGTAAATCTTCCTGAAAGAGTAAAATCCATAGGGTATAAGTGGATCTATAAGAGAAAGAGAGAAATAAAAGGAAAAGTCGAAACCTATAAGGCTAGACTAGTAGCTAAGGGATACACGCAAAAGGAACGAATCGATTACAAGAAAACTTTTTCATCTATAGCCATGCTTAAGTCCATCTGTATTCTCTTGTCCATAGCTGCCACTCTCGATTTTGAGATTTGGTAGATGGATGTCAAGATGACCTTTTTGAATGGCTATCTTGATAAGTCCATGTATATGGTGCGGCTAAACAGGTTCAAGGCTAAAGGTCAATAGGGTAAGGCCTGTAAGCTGCTAAAGTCAATTTATGGACTTAAACAGGCTTCCCGTTCTTAGAACATAAGATTTAATTAGGTGATCAAGACTTACGCATTCGAACAAAATATGGATGAATCATGTGTTTACAAACACATTATCAATGAGAAGGTGGTCTTTCTACTGTTTTATGTAGATGACATTCTACTAATTGGCAATGATGTTGGGGCGTTGTCATTAGTCAAATTGTGGTTAACCAAGCAGTTTGACATGAAAGACTTGGGTGAAGCTAATTATATTCTCGGTATCCAAATCTTTTGGGATAGAAAGAACAGAATGATAGCTTTGTCCCAAGTGGCTTACATAAATAAAATTCTCAAGAGGTTTTTATTGTATGATTCCAAGAAAGGTGGGAACCATCTAGGTCTGGAATTACTCTTTCTAAGAAAGACTCGCCAAAGTCTGATGAAGAAAAAGAATACATGAAGAAGGTGCCTTATGTTTTAGCGGATGCCATGCTTTACACATGATCGAATATTTGTTATGCGGTTGGAATAGTGAGTCAGTTTCAGTTGGATCCAGACCAAACCACTAGGTTGCGGTCAAGTATATTTTTAAGTACCTAAAAATGACTTGAGGGTATATGCTTATATATTTAAGTGAGGATTTAACACCTCTAGAATGTACTGATTTAGATTTTCAATCCTATCTAGATTCAAGGAGATCGACTTCTAGTTTTGTGTTTGCTCTGAGCAGGGGTGCCATTATTTGGAGAAGTGTCAAGTAAGATTGCACTTCAGATTCAATAATGGAGTCCAAGTAGTGATGCTTCAAAAGAAGCAGTGTGGCTCTGCAAGTTCCTTAAGAATATTGAGGTAGATCCTAGCATGGATAAGGCAGTATCGTTATATTGTGATAACACTGCAGCAATAGCTAATGCTAAGGAATCAAGATTTCATAAGAAATGTAAGCATATTCATCGGAAGTATCATGTGATAAGGACTTCATTGAGGGCAAGCATGTTGCTGTATGTAAAATCGCATCTGAGGACAATTTAGCTGATCCATTCATGAAGACACTAACTGCGAGGGTTTTCGAGAGGCATGTAAAAGCTATGGAGATGCATGATATGTCATATTTACTCACTTAGTGCAAGTGGGAGATTGTTAGACATGTGTGCTCTAAGGAGTAAAATGTTGTAATATGTTTTTGGAAACATTTTATCAATAAAGAATTTATTCATTGTTCATATACAAAATGTTGTCCTCTTTATGTTTATATTTGGTGAATGTATCTTAAGCAAACAAAAGTATGAGACTGTTAGTCTAAACTTTCAAGAATCATGCATATGATGGACACATTATGTAGAAGACATGATTCTAAAGGTGATGGTCTAAATCATAAGATCCGCAATCAAGGGAATAAAGTTACATACTTTATTCATGCTAAGATTGTTATGTTGTCTACATTCCTGATAGGAGATGGCTTGTCTTGGCCATTGGAGTTAGACTCCGCAAGTAGAAACATTGGTACATTGTCATAGGTGATAATATATAGGATCGGGACATAAAGTGGAACTAATTTGGATTAATAATTTCATCTGTGCAAATTAATTTATTTTAGACAATTATATGTGTTGTATCTTAATCTTGAAATGACTAATAGGCCTGTTATATTGTCTTATGTCTTTTGATGTATGAAAGGGTGTTATCTAGAGTTTGTGATGGTACGCAAATAGGTATGTTAGAGACATGACTCTTGATAGCATAGACCTATTATTCAATGATATGGAATTCATAGCTCCATTAGTAGAGTCAATGATATTCTCTTATATGCATTATCCTGTAATTGAAAATTGGAGCGATTAACCATTTGGATGCATAGATGTAACTGAACGGCACACTATCCTTGGATGGTAAGTTTTTCAATGATGAGATAACGAAACGTAAGATAAAAATAATCAGGAAGGTAAGATGGAATTTATCCTTAAGTCGATTATGAATATCCTATAGGGATACGACATATTATGATATGTCATTGATACTTAGCTAATTTGAAGCTTCATAATTTTATATAGTTTGAGAGTACAACTCTAAGCTTTTAGTGGAGTAATGTTGAGTTGATAATTTTAAAATGTGTATCTGAGATATTATATTTTATAATTATCGAAGCTTAAACTATATAGGTCCATCAGGTCCTCTTTGCTAGCTCGTAATAAATTCTGTAATGATACGGTATGCCTTTTTGATAAATTGGTGACTTATGTTAAATTAAAAGATTGGCTAAAATTTGATAGGATCGGATAATTCATGTCTGTTTTTCAATTGAATTAATTTTGTAAATTAATTCTAGATAAACTTATTGAATTATCAAGAATATTTATTTTCTATGAGATTATCCAGATGTGATTGTTTTGATCAAATAACTTTTATATTGGGTTATTTAAATTAAAACTAAGGCTCTATCCAAATAATTTTGAGTAGGAAATAAAAGATTCTCAAGGATCATATTATCACAAGTTCGGCAAGCTGATCTACTAGTTTAGCCTATAGATGGGGTAAGTTCGGCATGCCGATCCACTAGTTTGGTCTGCCGATCTAACAATAATTTGATTACGTATTTTTGACACAATTTACCTGAAGTTGATCCAGATTCAAATTTTTGAGGCCTTATCTGATAATGACCAACCTTAGGTCCAACCTCTATAAATAGGGAGTGAGTTTTCTTAATTATTGAGATCAGTTGAGAGGCTAAGAGTGAGTACTCTACTATTAGATACTCTGAAACTCCCTGAGAGCTATTGTTCACAGTCACGAACCTTGGCTCTAGGTCTTCTCAATTAGTTGAAAGGAGAGTCACATGGGAAGAGCTGTATGACGTGTGCCCATACATACTCCGATTATGGATAGAGAATAATGAAGAAGACCAGTTGATTGAGGCTCTTTTGAAACATTCTTCTCTATATAGATTGTAGGAGCTCTTTGGCATACAAAAGTTAGTAAGATCTAATTAATTTATGTATATAGCACGTCAAACTTATGTTTTGAAAAATACTCTGATTCAAAATTTTTAAAATTTTCACTGCATACTCATTTTTCCAATAGTATCTTCTCTTTGTGTCTTTCTTCATGTGACATCCGTTTTCTATTCTTCAATCTCACATAGATCAAAAGGCTATTTTTTTGGTCATCATAAAATTTCATGTTTCTCAAAATTGTCTCCAAAACAAAATCAAAAACTGTACTGAAAAACGCACCTTTTACAAAAATTGTTCTACCCCATTGTCAGCCCATCAAACTTTCAGATCGACCTACCTATCTGCAACCATCGGCATGCCGACCCAAAAGATTCGGCTTGCTGACTGGTGTGGAACCAGCATTTTTTCAAAAATAGTGTATAAAGCAATTTTTAATTTGATTTTCAATGATTAAAAAACATAAAAAATTATAAATATAGAAAAATAATAGAACTCTAATCATCTCTGTCTTCTAGATCCATCTTCACTTTGAATAATTATTTTAGTATAAATTTTACAAATTAAAATTAAAATAATAGATCTTAGACGATGATAATAAATCGTCATCTAATTACATAAAAAAACTTAAATACATATTTTAGCCTCTAAGGAACTGTAACCAGCAAAAATTAATTAATAAATAAATTATTAAAATATAAATTTAATCAATCATAATTAATTAATGAACATTCACCACATAATCTCGTGACAACATTTAATTATATAGAAACCCTAGAATGTCAACTCTCTAAAAAATTAAATTCAAGCATAGGAGAGAATAAAATCACATAATTTATATATATAGCATGATTACAAACTCGTAAAATTAATGTAAAAACTAAGCCTTGATACCAATTGTTGGAAAACAATACACAACAGAAATTTAAAAATTTTAAATTAGAGTATTTTTTAAAACACAAGTTTGATATGCTAAATACATAAATTAATGATAAATCTTACTAACTTCTTTTATATGCTGAAAGTAGCAGGAATCCTAAAGAGAAGAATGTTCTAAAAAAGCCTTAACCAACTGATCTTTTTTATTATTATCTATCCACAATCAGAATGTGGGTGGTTACATGTCATACAACTTTTCCTCTGGTGACTCTCTTTCCACTTAAGAAAACCTAGAGTTAAGGTTCTTGATGTTGAACAATAGCTCTTAGGGAGTTTAGAGTTTTTCTCACTAGAATACTTACTATATGCTTCTCAAATGATCTAAATAACAAAGGAAACTCACCCTTTATTTATAGTGGTTGAATTTGGAGGCTTAAACCTTATCAAATTAGGCCTCAAAATTCGAGTCTGAATCAACTTTTGATGAAAAACGCATCAAAAACATGTATACTAATTATTGCATGTTCGACAGGCCGATCTCTCATGTTCGGCAAGACGATTTGGGAGATTGGCCTGCCGAACTCACTCCATTGGCCTGCCAACTGTGTGACAATCTAGAATCCTTAGAATATCTTATTTTCACCAGAGAATCTTAAATAAAGCCTCAATTTTAATTCAAATAACCCAATAGAGAAATTATCTTATTAAAACAGTCATATGTAGATAATCCTATACTAAATAAAATATTATTTAAATAATTCAACGTGTTTATTTTGAATTAATTTACAAAATTAATTCAACTAATAAACTAACATAAATTATTAAATCTATTCTTATCAAATTTTGGCTAGTCTAATAATTTAATATAAGTCTCTAATATGTAGGAAAAATACGCCGTATCATTACAAGATTTATTATGAGCTAGCAAAAAGGGACTCGATGGACATATATAGATTCAGCTCCTATAATTATAAAATAACATATCTCATATATATATGTATATTTTATATTATCAACTCTAACACTACTGTACTAAAAGCTTAGAGTTGTACTCTTGAGCCATATAAAATTACGAAGCTTCAATAAGCTAACCGTCCATAACATATCATAATGTGTCACAAGCCATAGGATATTGATAATCGGCTTAAGGATAAATTTTATTTTATCTTCCCAATTATTTTTGTCTAACGTTCCATATTACACCATTGGAATACTTACTATCCATAAATAGTATACCATTTGGTTATACCTATGTATCCAAATGGTTGAGCGCTCCAATCTTCTAATTACAAGATAATGCATATAAGAGAATATCATTAACTCTACAAAAAAAGCTATGGATTCTATATCTATGAATAACGAGTCTGTGTGAATAAAGAGTCATGTTTTCAATGTACCAATTTGCGTACCATCATTAAATCAGGATGTCACTCTTTGGTACATCAAAAGACATAAGTGAAGAATATAGGCCCATTAGTCATTTCAGGATTAAGACACAACGCATATGATTGTCTTAAGTGAATTGATTTGAACAAAAAGAATTATTAACTAAATCAATTCAACTTTTTGTCCCAATCTAATATATCGTTACCTATGACAAATGCACCAATGTTTCTACACTTGGAGTCCCACTTCGATGACCAAGACCCATCTCCTGTTAGCAATGTAGACAATATAACAATTTTAGCATGAATAAAGCGCCTAACTTTATTCCTTAAATTGCAGATCTTATGATTTAGACTATCACCTTTACGATTCATGTCTTTCTATAATCTCCCCATCATGTATACGATTCTTAAAGGTTTAGACCAAGAGTCTCAGACTTTTGTTTGCTTATCGTACATTCAATAAAAATGAATAGAAAAAGGATAACATTTGGTATATGAATAATAAATAAAATCTTTATTGATAAAATGTCTCCCAAAACTTATTGCAACATTTTACTCCTTAGAGCACTATGTCTAACATCATTAATAATAATAGTTTACCTACATATTCTAATGCATCGATTTTTAAGGTAGATGGAGAGAAACATGTAACACTTTTGGAAGAGTGATAAAATTTAATAGCATAATAGTTTGGGAAAAAGAATGAATTACATATTTTAATTGAATAAGATTTATTACACTTTACAATTAACCTAAAATACCCAAATACTAGAAACTCTACAATTCCAAAATTTGAAAAACCAATCTTTCTTCTCTCTCCCCCTCTCTCATTGACAATGATGGCATGGTGAGGCGACAATGGTGACATCATGGCAAGATGGAGACAACAATAGTGACATCGTGGCTACACGAAGACGAAGACTTCATCACGGTGTCACGAGCAGCGACTACTCTCCTCTTTTTCTCTTTCCCCATCTCTCTCCCTCTCTTTGTGCACAATCACCGACGTAAAGGCTCTCATGCAGCCTTAAAGATCCTTGCAACATCGTTGCAAGGCCTCGATTACAAAGTCTAGCTCACAAGAAGAGGCAGAGTTGTCACCATCCACACTAGTTTGTGGGCGTCACCTTTTGTCAAATAGTCATTGGGATTTTTGTAGATTGTCGATTTTTGAGCTTAGTGGAGTCAGCCGCGTGCAATGAAAGAGGCCTATGGTCGATAGCTCGTGACACTGGTAGGAGAGAAGAAAAAATTTTAAATATAAAAATTGAGGGTAAATTTGAAAAATGATAAACAATAGTAATTTTTAAGATTTTCTATTTATTTTTATAGTTTTAAATTATGCTATTAACTTTTATTAAATTTATAAAACATGCTATTTCCTAGCATTTCTCGATTTTAAATCATGTAAATCATTCATTTCTAATTTTTTTAATAGACTTGTATTTAATTTAATAAAACAAGGGACGTTTCTTAAATGTGCTTAAAAAAAGGTTATATGGAAGGCCTTCAATGACATTTTACTTGCGAAAGTGTACTCGATCAAATTATGCAGTAACTAAAAGAAGGAAGAAAGAATGAAGGAAAAAAGTCTATCCTTCGTACTTTCGTCAAAGAAGGAGTCTAGAGGAGCCATCAGAGGTGTTCAAAATATCCATTAATTCGCCCAAACTACCTAATCTAAACTAAATCGAACCATACCGATAGTTTTTGTTTTAATTTCGAACGATTTGGGCAATTTTTAATACAAATATTTTAGGTGATCTTTGGTTGGCGATTTAAACTTCCTACACTACCCACCTAAATAGCTTACCCAAACTGCTCGTCAAACCGCCATATTATACAATTTTTACTTTTGATACATTTTTATGTAAGAATTGTTATTATTTTTTATATATATTATGTTTTGTTGGTCATTAAAAGAAGTTCTATACATATAAGATGCATCTTTCCACACTCTATAATTACACTTCTTCGAATCATTCATCATCAGCATCCAAAAAAAAAAAAATTAAATTAAAGAACCAACATATACAACTAAAACTAACTCATAGAATGGAACCCTAACCTCCCCCTCATCCAACAACCAATGTCTTCTCTCTACAGTGCCACCTGCCAACTTGCCATGCCGTGATTGTCATGTCGTCTCTCTCCATTGCTGACCTAACTCATCACCATATCGATAAAGGACATTAATAGGAGAAGGGGTTTATTAGCACAAGTGGAAGCTTCAATTTAAGTTTAAGATTTAATTGTGTTATGTTGTGTTATTTAGTTATATTTTTTTACTTTTTAATTTGGTTGTTTGTAAACTTTAATTTGTGTTATTATGACTTTTTAGTTTGGTTTTTAGTTTGTATTAAAACTTCAAAAGGTAAACTTTTAGATATCTTACAATATTTGTTAAATATTAATTTCTTTTTAATTTTAAGTATAAACTGCTCAAAGCAAACCGTTTATGAGCGATTTGGTTTGTTTTGGTTTTATAAAAAATTTTAAATCATTTAAACAGCTTTAAAATAAAATTTATTTTTAATTTAGTAAGTGGTTTGGAGAAAAAACCATCCAAACCATCTGCGAATACTTCGTACCTCTATAGTGGCCTGGACTCAGTTCTCATTTTGGTCTTATCTACCGCATCTTAGAAGTTTTTGTTTTAAGGACCTTATGTGCTTCATTATAATGAGTGTCTCTAAAGATCAGTTTGAATTGTTACTATTTTTTCTGGTGTGCTTGGTTTGATCAATTCTCAAGAAAGCTTCCACTTTGTGTGATTAGAGTACAAGAAATTTCACCAGCATATTCTAATGTACATAATTACACGTGCTGAGAAAACCCTTTTTTTAGGCCCTTAAAAGGTGGTTTTCGCATCTTAAGGGATTTCTAAACTAGAATGTTGAATTTAGCCTTCCTAACGTGGGAGGGATGACCATTTTGAAAGTCCCTTTAAACATCAGTGGTCAATTCTCTACAAGGTTGAAGAACAAGATATATTTTTCAAAAAAAAAAAAAAGGAAAAAAACGAAAAAGAGAAGGAAGGAGAAGGCAAAATAGTTTTTTTTTTTTTTTTTTTTTTTAACTCAAGTTACTTTTAAGAAGTTAGGATGGTAGCCAGGAAATTGTAAATAATTAAATTTGGCCATGGTAGACTTTATTTCAGACCTTTCAAATAAAGAGATAAAATAGCTTCATCAATGTAACGGTAGTGAAAGCTTTACTACCAGCTTTCATGTAAGATTAACTACGTACTTATACTTGCTAGTTTTAATTATTTTTTAATTTTTTTATACTTAGAAATATAAAAGTATTTTTTAGATTTTAAAAAATTTATTTCAATTTCACTTCTTGCATACTTTATGGAAAGAAAAAAATTAAACAAAAGGACTTAACTTATTTTGAAACAATTTATAGAAAATATTTTATAGATTAAAAAACATTGAAGTGCCTAAAACATATAAACAGTTACAAAAACTTGAGTTTTATGTTAATATCTTTCAACAATTTTTTTCAAAAATTGTGAGGGATGATATTGAATCAAGTTTTTCATATTCAAAAAACCGCTTTGTAACTTTTAAAAGTAAAAAAAAAAAAATTAAAAATAATCAAAACTAGAAGATATAATTATATAATTAACTTTTTTCTTGTATATCTTTGTTTTATACTTATATAAATCTCGTGCGTGGCCAAGACATTACTGAACAAAAATGACTGAACAAAAGGGGGATGGCCCTCTTTAAAGTCCCTTTTATCAGCAATATTCAATTCTTTAATAGCTCAAAGTTAAATAACTATCATATGAAATATCTATTCCTATATTTTTTTATTTTTATTTTAAAATCCCCAGTTAATATTGAATCGTCTGATCATATAGGGCAGTTAAATAATTGTCTTGTGGTGTTTAGACTCGTTTGAGTATGGTAGCCTAAGAGTTGTTGTGATTGGGTTTGTAGTACGTTGGATGGTCTCTTTTAAAGTTGTTAAATGTGAAGGTTAGTTTCAACAAGCGTAATACAATTTAATATTATTATGACTTGTTTAGCACATTCGTCCAGGGACAGGGCCTATCGATAGGGCGTTTAACAAATGTTTTCGGGGGTGTTTGACAGTGGTAGAAACCACTCAGTTTTCACCACAATCTCAGTTATAAACAGTATAAAATTCTCAATATGCTACAGTAACAATAAAAAAATATGCTACAGTATAAAACTCTCACATGCTACAATAAAAGTGGTTCTCACCACTGGTTCCTACCACCTTTCCAAACACCCTATAATAAGTTTACTGTCTAATTATAGATTTATACTAGCATTATTCGCCCGCTTTTCAGTCCTTTTTTTTATTGAAAAAAAAAAAAAAATAAACAAACAAACTCGGTGGTACTCTTTCAAGCAGCTTTCATTCGTTGCCAAATATTGGATTTAGAATTGGACTAATTTATCAATCACTTCACCGAGAAAGAAAAAAAAAACGTATATACAAATGTACTGTATACTTTTTGATATGAAAATTGCACGAGAAAATTTTAGCTGAACATACAATAAGAGCAGTACTGATTTGTTTGCTTGCTGATGGGAAATAAAACTTAATATTTGTGTAAAACATATGATACTTTGTAAGGAGAATTGACATTTGCTTATTTACTTATTTAACGTTTTGATTGTTTTTTTTTCTTGTTCTTTTTTGGCTGTCTGATAATTGATTTTTAACTTATCTTTGACTTCCTCGCGTGGAAAAATATCCTGGCTGCATTGTACTATACCTTTCTTCAAGAATGAACCTCGATCAAAGCAAAACCTTGTTAATACTTACAACCTCGATTAATGTTGTAAACTTACATTGAACGAGACGGCTATATTAGAAAAATAATCCCAGCACACAAACACCAACATATTTATATTTTTTTTATAATTAATATATATGTATTTATACAATCTCAAACTGTGGTCGCATATTTAAAATAATATACTAATGTTATTGACTCACTTTTATTTTATAATAACTAGTTTCTTCGAGTGGTCCTTAAAAGTATGCCGTAATGTGCTGAATAAGTCTTGGATATTATTGCACAAATATAAATTAAAGGGCCCGTTTTTTTTTTTGGCATTCGAGAATAATCTAGATGCTGGGGTGTGCTCGGCGCTGTCTGCCAAGGAATAGATCTTCGTTGGTCGACAAATATGCTCGGCAGAATTCACTGAGACGCGCGATATTGACCTCAAAGAGCTCGACTAGTCTGACCGAGGTGCTCTATAGGACCCCAGCTGGCCGTGATGCAAGTTGTCGCCTCCTCGGGTAAGACATGTGCTCGGGTCGGATTGTTAGAGCCTGCGAAAAGACAGCCACTCGCCACAAAAGCCTCCAAATGGCCGCATTTCTGCCATCAGATGGAGGCTAATCTGCCGGCGGAGACTATGACACATGTCACCTGTCCTCTTACAAGCCTTGATGTGACACACGGTTCGTGGGTAAAACCCACCTAACACCTGGTTTGAGTGGTAGCCTATAAATAGAGCGCATTTATTGTAGTTTGAAACTAACGTGCTCCTTCCCAACTAACCAACTCTCGTTCTCTGCCGAGCAGCGCCTACCTTGAGCGTTAGAGAACCCTTGTTCGGTACCTTATCAGCGTCCCCCCTTTATCTTCGAAGCGTCCCTCCTCTTGCTACAGGTACGTCTAAGCAGGCCGAGACGAGCAGAGAAGAGCCGTCCGAACACCATTTGCAGCCGCACGTGGTGTTGATTCAGCGCTACTCACTGGTAAACATCAACATTTGGTGCTAGAAGGAGGGTGCCTACGCTTTCACTTGAAATCATCAGCCACAACTCTTCTTGCAACCTAAGTATGGTGACAAGAGGCAATACCCAGGATGAGGGTGCCCAACAAGAGGGATAGGGCAAAGCCTGAAACCGAAACCAAAACCCAAACAGACCATGAGGATGCCCTCGGGCTACTAGATCTTAGTCTGGGGGCCAGGGTAGTGCAGCTAGGGCCCAATAGATAGAGGACCCGATCACCGAGGATCCAATCCGAGAACTCACGAATGCTGTTAGGACATTAACGCAACAACTCACTCAGCAACAGGCACAACGTCAACCGGCTCCTGTCCTCCTTCACCTAGCCCAGGCGGACCAAGTCGAGGGTCGAGCAAGATGGGGGGCTGAAGACCGCAATGAAGTCGATTATGAGCACTCCTGGCAGTCCACTCATGGGGTTTTGACGAATAACCGACTTGTCCGAGAAGGCTAACTTGGCCCTCAAGGAGCCGGGGACAGCCACCATAGGGCTCCTGAACATCATTGTTTGATCAGCTAGGGCGCCAGGGAGAAGTTCAGTAAGACAGACAACCCAGAGGAGGCGACAAGGAAGAGGGCAGAGCTTCGACAGGGTAGAATTGCCTAAAGATATCAACAGTCATCAGTTTTAGGAACTTTAGCAGTAGATTGATCAGATTCGCAACAACAGGTTCGGATTGGACGAGGGTGGTATGCCAGACCCACCATTCATCGACGCCATCATGTAGGCCCCCATGCCCCCAAAGTTTAAGGTCCCATAGATCAAGGCTTATGACAGGATGACTAACGCCGATGAACACGTGGAGCTCTATCGAGGTCATATGCTTCTTTAGAACGCCAGTGACACAGCCATGTGCAAAGCTTTTTCGCTTATGGTTCAGGCGGATTGAGCCGGGAACCATTACCTTATTTTGCTAATTATCTGATGCCTTTTCTTCTACATTCTCTACGACCAATATAAGGAGAAAAGAAGTAACTCACCTCTACGCCGTCAAGCAAGGGGATGGAAGTGTCAAGGATCACATTAACCGTTTCACCCAGGCAGCACTAGAGGTGAGGCACGTTGAAGACGAGACCCTAAAGCATGCCTTCATAGAGGGACTCCGAGACAGAAACTTGACTTGGTCGCTTGCCTTGAAGCAGTTGAGCACTTTTTCCCATATGCTCGGCTACACTCAGAGGTATGCTGATGCGGCTGAATACATGAAGAGCCGCCGAGAAGGTGAAGGAAGCAACAACAACAACAAGAAGGGGAAGAAACAAAAATGCCCAGTAGAGCAGTCCAGTGCTGAGTAGAACAAAAAATAGAAAAAGGAGAAGCGAAAGTCAGACGGGATCAAGGTACTGACCAGAAAGTTCCAAAGCTATACACCCCTGGTCGCTAGCATTGACGAAGTATTGGCCTAAGTGAGTGGCAGGAATTTGTTGGTAGATCCACCCAAGTTGAAGGGAAGCAAGGCCAAGAGGGATAAAAATAAGTACTGTAATTTTTACAAGGATGTAGGCCACAACACTTACGACTACATTCACCTCAAGGACTAGATTGAAAGACTAGTCTAAGATGGACATTTGCAAGAATTTGTCGAGCGAGTCCTAACTCCTAGTTTCGCAGCTAGGAGCAATAACCAACCAACTAGGGATGCACAGGCCCGACCATTCAACGAAGGTGGGAATGCCACAGAACCCCCGAACATTGTTCACACAATCTTTGATGGCCTGTAACCGGGACACTTTAAGTGGGCAACGAGCTTATGCCTGGGAGGCTTGATTGGTGGCTAGGGGCTACCTCATGAATATGTCCAAGCACATCAACAAGATCTACAGGTAGCAAGATATTCACATCACTTTCATCGAGAGGAGGCAAATAAACTTATTCATCTGCATAATAATGCCCTTGTATGTGAACTCCATATCACCAACAATATCGTTCAGCGAGTTTTGATTGACAACGGTAGTTCAATCGATATTCTTTTTAAGCAAGCCTATGATAGGTTAAAGATCAATAACGCTACTATTGTCACGGTCCAAACACCGATGTATGGCTTCACTAGAGAATATATTCAAGCAGTCAAAAAAGCAGGTCACCTTTGGAGAGGGGGCTACTCGGGTAACACGTATCATCGACTTTCTCATCATCGACAAACCCTCTCAGTACAACATCATCATTGGGTGGCCAACCCTGAATGTGCTAAAGGCCGTGGTCTCCACCTAACAACTTGCAATGAAGTTCCCAATAGAGAATGGGGTCGAAGTCATCAGATCGCGGTAGAAAGACTCTCAGGACTGCTATGCAAATGCTATCAAGGAGGCCTCGGCTCAACAATTGAGCATCTCGGCTATCTATAAGGTCAACAAGATACCGCTTCCTGCTGAGCAAAAGCCAAAGATGTTGTCTGACTTAGATCCTCGGCTTCCAGAAGAAGAGGTGAGAGCCACGCCAGTGGAGGAGTTAGTGTCGTACAATTTGGACCTCGAACATCCCGACCGAGTGGTCTAACTCTGTTCTCAGCTGAAACCTAAGATCTTGGCCTACTTAGAGGAGTTCTTTATGGAATATGAAGATGTATTTGCATGGTCTCATGAAGACATGCCCGACATCGATGCCAACATCATTTTCCATTGCCTCAACATCTGGTCCGAGCATAAACAGATCATCCATAAACGAAGAGCCTTCAACTCGAAAAGGTATGTCACCATTAACAAGGAAGTACAAACGCTTTTAAAGGCAGAGTTTATTCGAGAGGTTACATACCCAAAATGGCTATGCAAATGTAGTCCTTATCAAGAAAGCCGATGGGAAATGGCAGGTTTGTATTGAATACATCGACCTCAACAAGGCCTACTCCAAGGATTGCTTCCCACTTTCTCGAATAAACCAACTCATGGATGCGACGGCCAGACACGAGCTGTTGAACTTTATGGACGCCTACTCCGGTTACAACCAGATTAGAATGGCCAAGGAAGATCAAATTAAGATTGCCTTCACCATAGGCCAAGGGCTTTTATGCTATGTGGTTATGCCCTTTAGATTGAAGAATGTCAGAGCAACCTGTCACAACCCGCCTTTTCAGGCTGTGATAAAACTCTTTCTTACTTACTTTAAGGCAAAAATTTAGGAAATTTTTTTTTCTGGAACTAAAATAAATAATTTACTTACATTAATTTTGGTAATTCCTAAAATACTTTCACACATTTATATTTATATAATTATTACTTTTATTTTTACAATATTTTTCTTTTTAAACATTTCATTTCAAAACAACTTAAAACATACACAGCGGAAACATTCAATAACAGACTCCATACCTGATCTGTGCACATCATCTATCCGCTAGCTCATCATTAAGATTTATTCTGACCTTCTCGTCAGAATACCTACAGCATGAAATACTTAATGCGCTAATGCCTAGTAAGTCCCATAAATCCTACATGGACGTCCAAATAAATGCATGGTTCAATTATGCTTTCTTTTAAACTTTCCTTATCTCCACATTTCTTATCTTTAACTAGGGCCCAAGTGTTCGTACCATTGCGCAATTTCATTTAGGTCTACGTAACACCGTGACCATACTATATCCTTTAAACTCCCCTTCATTCAGGAGTCGGTACGACACTTTTCTTAATTTTTGGTGACATATTTACCAGTCTATTTATTATGGTTGACATACCATGCATGATGTGATAATCACATGTTATCCATGACATCTAAATTCGTTTGCATAGCATAGTATACACAAGTACTTACTTTATATACACACAGATATTCATCATTGTACACACAGGTACGTAACATTCTATACACACAGGTATTAATCATTGTACACACAAGAACGTAATATATTGTACATACTAATACATAACATGTTATACATTTAGGTATTTTAATTGTATATTCACAGGTATCCATACTATACCTCTAGGTATTCATTTTATAGCAAACTCACAAGTTTACACCTTAATATATACTCAGGTATACATGTACATACATTCTATACCTACATTTTCATACTGTAGGTGGGAAAGGTACTTACTTGATTTCATGTATCACAAATCGATCTTGATTTTCCTTTGTCCTAGACTTCTAGGATCCTGTTGGCCAATTACAAAGCCATTAGCCTATATTATATTTTGCTTCAATGCAAAACATTCATTAATCAATATATTGAGTTGCATAACTATATACAACTTCGAAAGTCACTGGTTTTCTTATTTCTATCTAACTCTACCCTATCGTTACTAACGAAGGCCAATTTCAAAGCCATTAGCCGATATTCTATTTTGCTTCAATGCAAAACATTCATTAATCAATATATTGAGTTGCATAACTATATACAACTTCGAAAGTCACTGGTTTTCTTTCTTCTATCTAACTTTACCCTATCGTTTCTAACGAAGGTCAGAAATTTTTCTAATCATTTTCTTTTGCCATTTGAAACATTTCTGAACTATTCGAGTTATTTGGGCCAAAATAACGATTTTTCCCTCTGTGGTCCCTTCTGACCTACCCGTGCTTGATTTCATTTTCTTAACAAAAATAACCATATATTAACTTTAAAATCATGCCCTAGTGGCTCGTATCTCCTTATTTCATACCTAAGCCTCTTTTTCTGTAATACTCATTGCTTAACTTTAACGTTTCATTACTTACATATTACGAAAAAATTGCCACTAAGAAACGTTTCTCGACATCGGTGTTTCGGGCCCGTTTTGGTCATTTTTACAAAATGACCATTTTGCCCTTAACTTTTTTTCCTCCATTATTAAACCTCTTTTGTGGTTGACCCTTTGGATTCTTGGAACTATTCACGTTCCATTTCCCTTTTGCATTCTTCATAACGTTACATGCATAACTATCGTGCATACTTTCTTCCTTTCATACATAAACTGTTCATATCATTTTCGGGAGCAATTATCACCTCTGGTTTCATATACCCTATTGCCATGAAGGATATCACTTGCCAGACATACATGCATATACAAAAGCCACAAGACCCAAAACTATACTAATCCCAAATCTATGTATATTTGAGTACAAAAAGGTCTTCATAAATTCTTTTTAGTTTGACTCAACTCCCGACATGTCACTATGTTCAGAATCCTCCTCGGGGTCCTCTTCTTCCTCTACATCTAAATCAACCGAATTTGCACCCTTACCCCCAACAGATGCCATGCACGTCCAAATGATTCCGATGCTATGGGCAGATTAGCGACGCAGGTTGTACTTATGTGTAGAACTGGTTTGGGGAAGATATGTAGGGGAGCCAGTAGATCACTATATCTTAAGGTTGCACCGAACCATGATGCCATTGATTCCCCCCAAAATACCTTTACGGTGAAATTGTGATCTAGTTTGGAGAGATCTTCCTGATGTAGTCTAGCAGCAGATGCAGCATCTAGGGAATTACCTTAGCGTTCACGATTTTCTTATGGTGGTATTACATGCAGAACAGAATATGGTCACACCCTTGGAAGATCCCCTAGTGGATATGGAAGAGGATGATGATGATGATGGTGATGATAACATTGATGAAGAGCCTGTGCCTCCTAAGCCTATAATCGTAAGTTTATAGACGACATTCTCATATATTCAAGAACGCCAGAGGAACATGAAGAGCACCTGAGGATCGCACTACAATTATTGAGAAGGCATCAATTGAACGCCAAGTTCTCGAAATGTGAGTTTTGGTCGGAGAAGGGAACGTTAGAGTAAAGTCCAAGTAAGTTTAGACTTCACTTACAGCATGAAGTAAATAGTTTTCAAATGCTTACATATGCATTTGTAAACGAGTTTGCAATTATTATGCAAGTTTCTTTTAAAGTATATTTGCATTTATTATGCAAAGAGTTTTAAAGTACAAAAGAAGATTTGCAAGGAACTTGCAATTGTTATGTTTAAAGCCTATTTGCATATTGATATGCATGAATGTTATGAACTATGATTGGTGTGTATATTATAAATGTGACATGACTTAAAGTATTATATGAATATAATATGAAATAGTTGCTATCCAAAGAAGAAAAATGTATAGCAACTCTATGATATGAAAGTATGAACGACATGTGTATGTATGATATGTTTATGAACGTTATGTGTAAGTATAATATGGATATGAATGCTATGATTGATGCTTATTATTTAGATTATAAATAAGATATAGCATATAAGCACGGTACCACATAATGCATGATGAATATGTATAGTAAGGTCCATAAGAAACCCATTAAGGACATAACTTCCTAGATTACAACATCCTATAGAACCATAATTTTGGTAAGAATAAACACACAGATCCCTACAAGAAAATTTGGACGTAAGTAGAAGTTCAAGATATAAGAGAGGAACTTCCGAGAGGTCACAAGAGCAAAGCCAAGAGAGAGATATGAAAGGTTAAGTTCAAGTGTTATGAACCCTTAGAAGTTTTCAGACAAGTACGTAAACATGTTTTAGATAATCATTATCACTAGTCTAGAATGACTAGATGAATAAAAGACCTATAGACTGAAAAATAAAAATATGAACTTACTGGCCAATTTTTATGTACCAGATTATGATCTAGATGCGGATGTGCAACCTAGATACGAAATAGGATTAGTATAAGTCCTGCATTTTGACAATGCATAATGTTTTATAATTTAAGTTATAAGTTTTATGAAGCATTTGTTATGTAATATGTTACATTTGTATGTAATATGTTTCAAAATAAGAGTTATGATTTACAATATGTGATTGCGTTATATGTTGCATTTGTATGCAATATGTTTCAGAATAAAAGTTATGATTTGCAATATATGATTGCATTATATGTTGCATTCGTATGCAATATATATCAGAATACAAGTTATGATTTGCAAAATGTATTTGCGTTTCAAGTTGCATTTGTTGTGCAGGAGGTTTATAGTACAAGCTATGATTTGCAAGTGTTTTTGCACATGACGTGATTACCTTTGATATGCTTACTAAAGTTAATAAAGAAGGTAACGTAAAGTTAAAAAGAAAATATCGTACCAGCCTCTTCGTTGTGAGGTAATGAAAGTAAAGTCAAAGTTTGACCTCCTAGATGTGAGGTACGTGACCTCGAGGTACGTGACCTCGATGTTCGATGGTCTTAAGTCCTCCACAAGGGAAGCATCACGTTTATAATCTCATGATTAAAGATGTTGGTACGAACACTAAAGGTAATAAGATAAAGAAAGTTAAGAAACAAAAGGTGGAAAGTTAAAGTCAGATAAGGAAAGTTAAAGTGTAAGATAAGAAAAGATAAGAAACAAGGATAAAAAGTCAAAGTAAGAAAGAATATTCATAAGATGCTCATAATTGAAAGTTCATAATTGAGCATAAACGAAAACATGTATTGTGATTGTACATGATTTGTTTGTTATGAAACATTTATATGCTATGAAAAACATTCTGAGGAATGTTTTATATTAAGTGTTTATGAAAACATAAATAACGTTTATGAAAAGCAATCTGAGGATTGTTTTATGTTAAATATTTTATGAAAAGCGTTTATGAAAAATGTTATAGAAATACTTTATGAAAACGTTTATGAGAAACGTTTTAGGAATATTTTATGAAAAATGTTTATGAAAAGCGTTTATGATAAAAGTTTTAAGAAAAAGGTTTATAAATGACGTTTTACAAAAAGCATTCTAAGGATTGCTACATGTTAAATGTTTCATAAAAAGCATTTATGAGTAATGTTCTAGAAAAGTTTTATGAAGAATGTTTACTAGAGCCATTTTTAGAAATGTCTATGGAAAATATTGATGATATATGTTTTAAGAGAAAGGCTTTCAGGAGAAAAGTTTTTAAAACATGTTTAAAATGATTTGTGAGAATTTGTTTGAACTTACTGAGCGAAAGCTCATTAAAAGTTTCTTCATACTGTAGGTAGTTTTGTGGGCGACTAGTAGGACCCATTAGAAAAGCTGGGTACCGCAGAGGATAGATGCAAAGATTTGGGTATGGATACCATCACAGTAAGTTTACGCTGATCAAAAGAAATATTTTCACTATTTAATATAGTGTTTTCAAAGTTTTAAGAAAATCAGAGTTTGAAGAAATGTTTTCAAAGTTTTAAGATACAGTTTACGAACTGTTTAATATAATTATAAAGTTTGGGTATGGATACCACCACAGTAAGTTTACGCTGATCAAAAGAAATATTTCCACTATTTAATATAGTGTTTTCAAAGTTTTAAGAAAATCAGTATTTGAAGAAATGTTTTCAAAATTTTAAGATACAGTTTACGAACTGTTTAATATAATTATAAAGTTAAGTTTTAAGCTATATTTTAATAAATGTTTCTTATTATGTTTTAAGGAACAATTTGAAATAGTTTTAAAGTCAAGTGTTGAGCGAGGTCTCAACTTTAATGGCGACAAAGGTCGCAACCGTTTTTATGTTTGTTTAAAGAAAAAAAAATTATTTCAGTATTTTTCTTACTAAGTAAGTAAGATTCTGTTTACGTAATGATGTTTAAGTAAGTAAGGTGACTGCCCGAAAAGGCGAGTCGTCACACAACCTGTCAGCGTTGATGAACAAGATGTTTGCTCTGCTAATCGGCAAGACCATGGAAGTGTATGTAGGCGACATGCTCGTCAAATCGGTTCAAGCAGCGGACCACATCATTGTTTTCTAAGCAAGCTTTGACATTCTCTGGGAATACAGAATGAAACTCAAACCGACCAAGTGCACATTCAGGGTCAGCTCAAGGAAGTTTCTCAGATTCATGATGAACCAAAGAGAGATCGAGGTCGACCCGACAAAATCCTAAGCTATAATTGACATGCATTCTCCCCACATAATCAAAGAGGTGCACAAGCTGACTGGCATGGTAGCAGCATTGTCTAGATTTGTATCCCGGTCTACCGACAAGTGCCACCTATTTTTTCAGGCACTCAAGGGGAGGTTTAAGTGGAGTAGGGAATCTGAAGAAGCATTCCAAAATCTCAAGAGGTATCTAGCCACACCCCTGCTCCTGTCCAAACCTTTATTGGGAGAAATATTATATGCCTACCTAGCCGTGTTAGAGAAAGTTGTGAGCTTGGTTCTCATCTAAGAAGAAGATGGTACCTAGAAACCTATCTACTACACCCACCATGCATTCCAAGGTGCCAAGAAGAGGTACCCACCACTTGAAAAACTCACCTTTGCTCCTGTTACTTCTGTTTGGCAGCTCTGGCCATACTTTCAAGGCTATATAGTTTAAGTCTCGACCAAGTACCCCTTGCGATAAGTCCTCCAAAGTCTAGAGATATCAAGACGAATAGCCAAGTGGTCAGTTGAGCTCGAACAACATGATACACATTTTGTTCCAAGAATGGCCATTAAAGCGCAAACCCTAGCTGATTTTATTGCAAAATTTATTGATGCCGTGCAGAGCACTCTTTCTGTCAAGAAGGCCCCTGTCGAAGATCAAGACTTTCCCAACAGCAATGGAAGTGGCAACATTTTCGAACTGGGGCCCGAATGGAATCTCTTTATGGATGGGTCATCTAGTGCCAACAGGTCGAGCGCTAGATTGGTCCTCACCAGCCCGAATGGTTATAAAGCAATTTACGCCATTCGCTTTGATTTCAAAGCATCCAACAACGAGGCTGAGTACGAAGCACTGCTGGCTAGCCTCAAGATTACGTGAGACCTCAGGGTGGACTGTATGTGTGTTCACAATGATTCCATGCTTGTCGTCCAGCAAGTTACTGAGGATTCCAGGCTCGAACAGAATCCATGACTACCTATCTAACAGAAGTTAAGGCATTGCTAGAGTAATTTAAAGCATATTCTTTCAATCAAAGCCCTAGATCTAAAAACTTTGAGGTCGATGCCTTTGCTTAGTTGGCTTCGGGTTTAGGCGACAGTGAACTGACATTGGTCCCCATGGAGAGATTAGCCGAGCCAAGCATCACCAAAGAAGTGGCAAGTGTAGCGAAAGAGCCAGAAATCACTTGGATAGATCCGATCATCCAATACCTGACCACAGCTGAGTTGCCTGGCGACTGAGAACAGGCCCGCTGAATCTACAACAGCTTAGCCCGGTATTCAATGATCAGGGGAAAACTTTACTGACGTGGCTACACTACCTTATGCTTTAGATGTGTAGGGCTCGGAGAAGCTCAATATTTGATAAAGGAAATCCACAAGGGGCTATGAGGCAACCACGCAAGGGGCACTCTCTGGCCTAGAAGTGCCTTTATCAAGGGTATTATTGGCCAACCATGGAGTAAGATTGTAGAGAATTTGCATAGAAATGCCTTAAGTGTCAACAGTTTGCTTGGGCAATCAGACAGCATGCTAAGCTTCTTGGCTCAATGACATCTGCCTAGCCGTTTGCCAAGTGGACTATTGACCTGATCAGACCACTTCCCCAAGCCTAGTCATGGTTCAAATATTACATCGTGGCCATAAACAATCTCACTAAGTGGGCAGAGGTCGAGCCATGCACTAGTATGACTGAGGCAAAGTGCACCAACTTTATTTGAAAAAACATCATCTGTCGGTTTGGAATTTTGCACATCATTGTAACCGACAATGCCAAGCAATTCGAATTGTCAAGTCTCCTTCGCCTGTGTGGGCAGCTCGAGATCAAGAAGGTGTTCTCCTTACCCGGCTATCCTCAGAGCAATGAGCAGATTGAAACAGTCAACAAAACAATCAAGGACAACCTAAAGAAAAGGCTAAAAGGCCTCAAAGATGCGTGGATCAACGAGCTCCCAAAGGTGCTTTAGGCATACCGAACAACAACCTGGGTTGCCACTAGAGAAACTCCATTCTCCCTTGTCTCTAGGCCCGAGGCTGTTATCCCTGTTGAAGTTAGCCTATCGAGCCTTAGGGTTAAATAGTATGATGAGCTTCGAAATGTCAAAATCATGATGTTTAAGCTTGATCCACTTGAGAAGAAAAGAGATCGGGCGATAATCCCCACTGCGGCATAGAACTAGGTAGTTGCTTGGTATCATAACAAGCGGGTCCAACCGAGGAGTTTTAAAGTTTGTGACTTAGTACTCATAAAGGTCATTGTACAGTAGCCCGAGCTCAGGTTATTTGGATCAAAGTGGGATGGCCCGTTCAAAGTAATTGGAATTGTACGGCCAGGCACATATAAGCTCTCAGACATGGAAGGGAACATGCTTGGCCACCCTTGGAACGTTGAGCACTTTAAAAAATCTTTTGTTAACAAAAGCCAAAACACCTTTTTTGACCTCTGGCTTCATTCTTCTATAACTAGGTCTGCTAAGTAGAACCGAGATGTAAAAAAGGAATATTAAAGGAAATACCTATTTTAGAGAATTCCTTCGAGCAATTTGTATTTAAAAGGCCATAATATCCGAAGAGGGGAAGCTACCCTAACTCCCATCTGGGGGACTGGAATGCAACTCCCAAAGAGGGGGAGTCATCCCAATTAACTAGATTGGGGGGTTGGTCGGCATGACACCTACCACGAGTGTACTTGAAACACTAGTCCACTAGTCTAGGACCATGCGGACAACCCAGCCAAGAGTTGTCCTCACACGGCGATGATTCTGGGGAACAAAACTCCCAAAGATAATTAGACTTGTAAAAGTTAAAATAAACTTAAAGAAGTCTAATAGGAGCTATAGAGTACTACATGACATTGTAGTTAACTTCACCCGAGAAGCTTTTAACTTGGGAAAAATAAAATTAGCATGTCATTTTCGAGAAGGTTTTAACTTGGGAAAAATGAAATTAGCGTTTCATTTTTGAGAAGTATTTAACTCGGGAAAATGCAATTTAGGCTTCATTTCCAAGAAGCATTCTATTTTAGAAAAATGAAATTAAAATTTTGTATCCAAGAATCGTTGTACTTGGAAAATAAAATCAAAAGTTATATTTCTGAGGAACAATAAACTTGGAGAATGAAAGTAAAATTTCATTAAAAATAAAAATATTAAATTGTCTCTGAGAGGTACAATTAACCAAACACCTCCTTAGCTTGAATAGAAGACAATTACAAAATTTTAAGCCTGAGCCCCATCCTTGGTGTTGTCATTCTCGTCGTTCCTATTCTCGACGTCCAGATCCACCATTGCGTCCCTGTTGGCCTGCTCTGCTTCCTAGTCTGCCTCTGACTCGACTATTAGGGACTAGTCTAGGGCAACTATCTCGGGATGCTTCTCCAGAAGGTAGTCACGCAAATCTATCATCCTAAGGTAGTAGTTGTCTACATACTCCACCGGACATCTTAAACTCCTTGACTACCTAGACAAGTCGGCCGGGTAACTTCTCCCTTTGGAAGTGCTCGTGCTCCTCCCTAACGGCTTGTAGCTCGGCTCGAGCCTGGTAAGCCTTGAGCTTGGTTAGCCTCAGCCCTTGCCTAATTGGCTTCCTCCTTAGCTTTTCTCACTTCCTCTTCGGCCTAGGTAGTGTCAGCCTTCACTTGAGTAAGCTCGGCATCCTTCGCTTCAAGCGCTTTTTGAGCCTCGATTCTCTCTAGGTCAGCCTTCTCAGCCTTCCTCTTTTCAAAGCTGAGCTCGCACTTGCCAATCATGTCAGCCATCTTTAAAAGGGCATAGGCTTGGAGAAAAAAGGTGGTTAGAGAAAAGGAAAAATACGAAGTAAAGGGAAGCTCGGGACATGGACTCAACATACCATTATGGAGGCACAGAATGCTGACTGAAAGTAGTCCGAGAAGGTCTCCTCTTGAACTTTCTCAAAAAATTCTTGCCCAGGAATTACATTCTTGATGGTCTTAACCATCAGGTGGCAGGTGGTTTTGCACCTCCTCGGCAGCTCCATTGGTGGTGGTGGCACGACGGCCACGACGGTGGGTGGTTGGTCTCGGCTCGATGAAGCCCCCCCTCTTGTCGGTAGCGTTGGAGTGATCGGCTGTGCAGTGGTAGGAGGCTGCTCGACCCTCGGGGTCCTTTTCCTCTTTGACTCGGCCACAGCCTTCCCCTTTAAACGGTGAAGGTTCTCCATCATCTCTGTCGTTCTTCTTTAGAAATTTGTCGAGAAGACATATCTGCAACAAGAAATCACCAAGTCAATGCGAGCTTAGTAGAACCCAAAAAAAATCAAAGCTTACCCCCGATCCGAAGCTGGCGCAATGGGTACAGGTGCCTTATTATGTCCTCGAGATCCTTGTCAGCTAGGGTGGCCCAAAGTTGAGGGAACCACTTGACGAGTCCTCAAAACTAGATGATGATGGCTCCCTCGTTGGCCACCCAGATCGGTTGGTACTCAGCCTTGGGATGTCCACGGCACTAGGCCTGACGACTGTCACCTACCTAGCCGACTAGGCAGGTAGGATGTTTTGGCGAGAGTTTATTAGGCTGGACCCCTTAAACCAGTTGTAGTGGTTGAGATTGGTCTTCTAAAGCATAAAGGATTGTTGTCGAGTAGACTTATGCTTGGTGTACAAATCCTCCACTACTACGACGACCTCGCTTGACGCCCACAGCCTCTTCAACCAGACGTGTCCTTGCTCGAACCTTGTCAGGACTTCCTAATCCTCGGGCACTACTTCACCATCTCGGGCTAAATACTTACCCCTGACGAAGAACCACTTGAACTTCCACAGCTTGTCTGAGTCGGGCTTGCCCAAAATGAAATCCTTCTTAAAACCAGTGAAATAATACCATCCCGACTACTAGGGAAGCCTCTTCATTTTGTACACTTATTTGAAGGCTTCCCATGGCATCTCGGTTGCCCAGTAATATCTCCAAAGTATGTACATCCCGATCACGGAGTAGTAGCAATTCGGGTTAAGCTGAGTAGGGCATAAGTTTAAATCGTTTAATGCCCAGTGAAGGAATGGATGGAAAGGCAGATGAAGCTCAGCTTGAAAAAGCTCGGCATACAGCGTGATGTAACCAATGGGCAGGTTCAGCGGTGAGTCTCCTTCCCCAGGTAGGATGAGGTTGACGTCATTCGGGATACGGTATTCCCAATGTAGTGCTTCGAGCCAGCCCAACATTAATGAATATGTATATACCACTGTTGAGGTTTGGCTGGGCTGAGAACTCCTGTACGCGATGACACTTCAGATCCTAGTGGCTACAGGTCTCTCTTCAGCATCCTCGTCTTCAGCGACGCCTCCTCAGATTCCTCGTGCCTAGCTAATCGGTTCCCAATAGAGACGTCCATAATTACCCTGCCTACGATTAGAGTAGAGAACCTAGTACCTCGACCCGAGGTGCTTGGCATGCCAGAGGCCGCCACCAAGCTGGCATGTTCCCAAGTTGTAACTTGGAATGTGCCAGCAGCGGCTACCCCTATGTACGGGTCCTCTCCTCTGCATGGCCTAACCGAATGCCTCCCGTCTATCATGTCCAAGAATTCTTGCTCAGGTGCCATCTTGGCATTGAGACTAGGCTAGCCGGGCTGCTCCGTCACATCTCAGAGATACTATCTCAACGTCGACTTCCACAGTTGTCGACTAGTCAGTATCGATGCTATTGTTCGACCAGTAAAGTTCATGTTTTGGGAGTCATTAAGGTCACTCATTTTCAAATGTCCTACTCAAGAAAATTACCTGTTCAATTTGTAGAAGCTCAGGACAAGTTTTAAGTTCTTGGGTCACGACCTACAGCTCGGCAGCTAAAACTTGAAAAATCGAAGTCTGGTTATGCTTATATGTTGGAATGACCGGGAACTAACTTCTATGTATAACTATAACTCAGGCGTAAAACTTGGGCATGAAAATCGAAGAGGCGCTTTGATTACACTCATTAGGGAAATGCCCAATCACATGTCGACACGTGTCCCACCAAGATGGCGTCATGCCTTTTCATCTTTTGACACTCCAATGCACACCCGAGGGTTAGCCATAGTCGACCACACCCACTCAAGATAGTCCACCCGGTCGAGCACCGACCACATGCATTAGGGGGCTACTGTTGGGGGTGTGCTCAGCGCCATCTGCTGAGGAACAGATCCTTAGCAGTCGGTAAATATGCTCAAAAAAATTCACCAAGATGCATGATATTGACCACCAAGAGCTTGGCTAGTCTGACTGAGGTGCTCTACAAGGCCCCAACTGGCTGCGACGCAAGTTGCCTTCTCAAGTAAGACATGTGCTCGGGTCGGATTGTCTGAGCCTACGAAAAGACAACCACTCGCCACAAGAATGGTTGCATTTCCACCGTCAGGCTAATCTACGGGAGGAGACAGTGACACATGTCACTTGCCCTCTAACAACCTTGATGTGACATATGGGTTATGGTAAAACCCACCTAACACTCAGTTTGAGTGGCAGCCTATAAATAGAGCGCATTTACTGCTGATTCTGGTTCTTTCCCTTAGTTGTCGTCAGTGCAGTTTCACCCATTTCTATTATTAGCCACCCTTCTTCTTAAGTACACATGTTCAGCAGTCCATTGATTGACCATTTGTCTTTATATGTGTTGTAAGAAATTTTAAAGGGCCCATATGGCTTTAGAAGGGTGTTCAAAATATAGTGCACTAGAAAATACTTAGACATATCCACCTCAAGGTTCTTAAGTTGAGCTACTATGTCCCTTATGTCCATGATGTGCTCACATACACCTTTCACACTGGTGAGCTTTAAGGACGAGAACCTCATGATTAGGGTGTTGGCAAGTGCCTTATCTTAAGTTTCAAACTGCTCATCAATGGCCTTCAATAATGCCCGGACCTTATCATATTGTTCGACGAAACCATGTATGCCAGCAAAGATCTTAGTCTTTATGAACATGACGCTAAAGCGAATAGCTCGCTCCCAACACTCATAAAGAGGAATCTCATCCTGAGTGATGGTTTCAGTAATTACGAGCTCGTCTTTCCTTATAGCATAATCAATGTCCATCCACACCAAGTGAAGGAGAATTCTCTCCTTCTAGACCTTATAGTTATCCCCTTTCAGTTCAGAGATATCACATCGAACATCAGAGAAATTCACAGGTTGTATGACTGCATAATTAAAACAAACATGTTTATGATCCAAATATTGAGACTAATAGACATAAATTATGCTTTACCAATGTAAATCATGCATAAAATCATGAATCTAGTGACATAAAACTTGTCTATGGGCCAAAGTTTTAATTCAATTAGATTCATTTGACTCTATGACAAAACTATAAAATTATATTCCCTTTTCTAATTCCTGTGGGTAAATTAGAAAAATATAATATGATATTTTATCCCAATTAACCATAAAAATATAATAAAAAATTCCAGTGGAATAAAATTTATTATATCAATTATGATTAATTACAATTAATGTCCCTTTTCTAAATGTGATCCTAAACCACTTAATATATAATTTTATGTAATTAAAGCTACTATGACTACACTCTAATTAATAAAATTATATGGATCACTAGACATTTTATTTTCAATTTTGTTCATAAATAAATCGCATAAATGTAAAGCAATTTTAAAAAATATGGACAAGGAACCAATAATTTATGTATAAGTATTCATTATGCATAAATTAAAATTATACATCCAAAAAGCATAATCTAGCACATTATCATACAAAATTTTAATGTACTAAATTATACAACTTAATATTGCATGCATAATTAAAATTATGAGTTACACATAATGAACAATATATGTACATAAATTTACAAAATTATATCCACACTAAAATCGCATAATATTCATAACAAATACTAAATATTATGAATATTCAAAATTTGAATTTTTCATAAATTATTCCATAGTATGAAAATTTTCATAAGAATATCAAAATCATGGATATTATGAAAATTTCTCAAAATGTCTCAATATTATGAAAATATTTCATAAAATATTTAATCTGTAAATTTTATGAAAAATTTTCCCAAATTATTGAAATAAGAATTCTGAAAATTTATTTATTTTTGCAATTTTCAGCCTCTCTAAACGACTTGTCGTTTTGGACTTAGGGCCCCAAAAATTACTTGTCATTTGGCTGTACAAACATGCGCCCATCCCATAGTAAAACAACCTATCGTTTTGCAGTTCAATTGCAAAAACGACATGTCATTTTTATCTACAACTAGGCTCAAAATTGCAAAATGGCACGTCATTTTGCGTCATCTTCCTCCTTGAGCTGGATCTTCTTGACCCCATTACGACCCGATTCAGACCCGGTATGAAACCCGACGGTTTCTATGCCTTCTGGACAAGGTTTTTTGACATTTTAAATCGTAGAACCTTAGAAATCTTATATCTTAATGATTTTTAATGTTAGTTTTCACACAAAAACTCTAAAACAAAAAGCCCCATAATAAAAAAATTTCCAACGGTTATGTTTATTCCAATAGTAGTATGCACATATTCAAGGCAGAGGTAACACACAGCTCTGATATCAAATGTAAGTTGTTTATCTCATTCATAACAACTTAAAACAATGAAAACGGAAGGGAATTGGATCGGTTTTGTACCTCCCGCCATTGACGTACGCTGTGCGACTTTGGGCCGACACGAACGGTGCCTTTTCAATGCTGTGTTTTGGATTTTCTAAGCACTCACAACCCTCCTTTAGATGGTGTACTATTATTAAAAGAATTGTATACTTAGGGACCCAAAACACACGGTTTCATTTTATAACCGTGGCCATCATAAGGTTAAGGCAATTTTTTGCCAAAAATGACACATGTCCTTGTGCATTTGATGGTGGTTAACAATGTTCCACGTGGGCCAATCATATGAGATCCTTGGACGTTCAAGGATCTAACAGCGTATGTTTAGGAACTTTAATTTTATTCAAAATCATATTAAAAGGAAAAAATTTATGCAAACTGACAAAATTTAACACAAATATATAGAGATTGATCAAAATAAGGTCCTTTCTAATGAGTATTTTTCATGCCTTACTAAAAAATTCTCAATTGTCCAAAACCAAAAGCTCAATAAGTAGCCCGTTTATTTTTTTATTTCTTTTTTTGGCAAGAATAACGTTGAATTATGTCAAGTGGGAACACGTTATTACCAGCTGCAAATGTAGAAAATAGAACCAAAACACATATAGCATATATTCACAAAATATTCAAAATCATGATATGCAACTTGTCCACCAAGATTTTTAAAATTTTCTACCGACACAATCAGCAAATATATATATTTTTTATATAAGCAAAGAAATAAACATCGAGATTACAAAAGAAATAATAAAAATCTGACAAAAACTGCTCCCCAATAAACAACTTAGAAGAAACTAGAAGTTAACCTGGGAAAAAAACCTGAAGGAGAATACTTACCCCTAATCATTAATCCTCCTCTGCAACATTATGGCCGATTTGGTTCCCTTTTTGAAATGTTTTTTCTCTCATTTTCAAAAATATAAAAAAAAAATGATTTTTAAATTATGTTTGGTAATGTTTTGGGGCTGGGTTGGTTAGGGATAGGGCAAGCTCCAGAATGGTCATCGTTGCAGCTGGGCAAGAAGACCGTCATTGTCGTCATTGCAACTAAGCGAGAGGGCCGTCGCTGGCGTCTGCTCTCACTGGAGCAGAGGAAGAGGAAAAGGAAGAGGGATTTCCTCTTTGTTTCATAGATAATAGTAAAAAAATTATTAATATATATGAATAATTAGCATTTTAAATATTAAATTTAGGTTTTATTAACATTAATAATTTTATTAAAAAATTTATGTTTAAAAATATATCACTATATACAATCAAACACAATTTAAAAAACGGTCATTACACATTTCTCAAAACATTTTTTTTTTCAAATTTTTTTCAAAAACAAAAACCAAAATAAAAAGAATGCCAAATGAAGTCTATGATTTGTTCGGACTTTGATTCAAAGACACTTTCTCGTTGTCTTGTGAACAGACTTTGCACAAAAACAAAAAAATAAAAATAAATAAATAATAAAAAACTGCAACGATCAGAAATAAGAGTAGTTAAACAAGGAAAAAAACAAAGTATTCAACCTTGTAAGATGTGCCATTGGCCAATGAGAGATGACCACGTATCATAAGCAGCGTATAATTATAGTTTAATGAAATGAGGGAAGCTACATATGAATGTGTGCATCAATGATTGATAGTCACGTTAGTTCACAACATGGATGCGAGCGACCCTTAATTCACAACCTGCATTTTACATGAAAATATCTATACAAACAAATGTTACTATATATATATATGTATGTATATATGCGTAATAATATTGCCGACATGCAGAGGCATCTTTGAAGATTCAAACTCAAACAAACAACGAAGGTAAGTTATTTCCAAATTTTATAAAAGAGAGAGAGGGGAATTAGCGGTTAAAAATGGTGGGCGGTGGAGAGATTATCTGAAACAAAATCTTATTAGATCATCAGATGGCGATACAAGTGACCATCAACGGTGACTAATAAGCGTGACTTCTGAGAATTAGTAATCTACACTTGGTTTTGGATGTTGACCTTATATATAGTGTCTAGCAAACATATTTAAACGAAAAAAATTTAGTTTAAAAATTATAACATGTAGGAGTTTTATGCTACTATTAATTCAAACCAATTAATTTAAACTAATTTGTCAAACACTATATATATACATTATGAGAGGTTTCTTAGTTAATATCTATAGATTCTGTAAAACATAAATATATGTATGTATGTTTTAGATTGATCATGCTAGAATCGAAGTACATTATTATTTATTTATCGCTTCAAAAACTTTTACCCCCAATAAATTATTTTCTATGTGCATGGTGCACGTCAAACAATTTCTCATAAACTTTTACCCCCAATAAAATATTTTCTATGTGCATAGTGCATGTCAAATAATTTCTCATATATCGGGATATTTTTACGTGTATATGAAATGATGATACGTGCAAACATGCATAAATTATGTTGGAATTTTGAATATCTAGTGTTGATGCTTATCAGTGAGTTGCGGCGAATCAACACCATGTGCGGCTACGTATGGTGATTAGATGGCTCTTTCTTGTTAGTCTCGACCTGCTTGGAGATACCGGCAACAAAAGGAGGGACGCCGATAAGGTACTAAACAAGGGCTCTCCGACGCTCAAGGCAGGTGCTCTTGACAAAAAACGGGAGCTGGTTAGTTAGGAAGGAGCATGTTAGTTTCGAGCAGGTCCAGAATCAAGCCAAGGATAAGGGGAAAGGTAAAATACCTTCCAAATCTATCATTAAGAAGGAATCTAAGTGTCTCTTCTGTAAAAAGAAGGGACACATGAAAAAGGATTGCAGAAAATTTCAAAATTGGCTTGAGAGGAAAGGTAATCTAATCTGATTTGTTTGTTATGAATCTAATATGGTTGATGCTATTTATAATACATGGTGGATTGATTCTGGATCTACAATCCATATTGTGAATACCTTGTAGGGTATGCGAAACCTAAGGAAGCTAGCAGGAAGTGAGCTAAGCATCTCTTCGAGAAACAAAATGCGTTCACATGTAGAAGCTATAGGAACATGCACCTTAGTTTTAAGCAGTGGTTTTACTTTAGAAATGGATAAGATATTTTATGTTCCAAAAATTTCTAGGAACTTAATTTCTGTATCAAGACTTGTACTTTTAGGATATTCCTTTACTTTTTTAGAAAATTGCTTTAGTTTATTCTATAAATATGATATTGTTGGGATGGTATTTTGTCTGATGGTCTTTTCTCAATTAATTTGCAAAATGAACCATCTTATACTGCCATGTATGTTCAATCTGGCACTAAACGTTGTGTTATAAATGAGGATTCCTTTATGTTGTAGCATCGAAGATTGGGACATATCTCCATTGAGAGAATTAAAAGGTTAGTAAACGATGAAGTACTCAGTACTTTGGATTTTACTGATTTCGATACTTGTGTGGGTTGTATTAAGGGAAAACTAATCAACAAGTCTAAGAAAGGTGCCAAGAGGAGTACGAAAATATTAAAGATCATACATTCAGATATTTGTAGTCCAAACATGGACTCATATGGTCCACAATACTTTATCTCATTCATAGATGATTACTCGTGATACATATATCTCTACTTGCTTCATACAAAGGACGAAGCATTGGATGCCTTTAAGGTTTTGAAGGCTGAAGTAGAGAAACAATACAGCAAGCAAATTAAAATCGTGAGGACAGATAAAGGTGAACAATATTGTGGTAGATACACTGAGGATGGACAAGCTAAAGGTCCATTTGCGAAGTTTCTTAAAGAGCATAGGATAGTTGCCCAATACACCATGCCTGGTTCCCCAAATCAGAATGGTGTAGCAAAGACAAGAAACCAAATATTAATGGACATGGTACGGAGTATGTAGAATAGCTCCAATCTCCTTAACTCCTTGTGGACTGAAGCTCTTAAGACGGCTGTGTATATATTAAATTGAGTTCTGACCAAGGCTGTACCAAAGACACCATTTGAGTTATGGAAAGGTTGGAAACTGAGTTTACGACATATATGCATTTGGGGATGTCTGTTTGAAGTAAGAGTGTACAATCTACAAGAGAAGAAGCTAGATTTGAGGACCATTAGTGGGTATTTCATTGGATACGCTGAAAGGTCCAAAGGGCATAGATTCTACTGTTCAACTCACAGCACTAGATTTATGGAGTCAAGGAACGCCATGTTTCTTCAGAATGACTTCATTAGTGGGAGCGATCAATTTCAGAACGTAGTTTTGAAAGAGATCATACTGAAGCTTAACCATCTACATCGAGTGATAGGTTGATTATTGTTCATAACACTCCTATAGTTCAGCCGAATGTTATGCAACCAATCGTTGAAGTTCCACAAACTACTGATAATAATCTAGAAGGTCAAGTTGCTGAAGAACCATCAGAAATAGTTGAGCAACAAGTTGAACAACAGATTCCCCAAAAAAATACTGAATCAACATTAAGGAGTTCTACTAGAGAAAGAAAATTGGCAATTTCTAGTGATTATGTTGTGTATCTACAAGAAGCAGACTCTAATATTGGAGCCGAGAGTGATCCCAAAATGTTTTCACAAGCCATGACTTGCCAAGAATCAAAACTTTGGTACGATGCTATGAAGGATAAGATGGATTCTATGGCATCTAATGGAGTCTGGGTTCTTGTAGAATTGCCTGATGGTGCAAAGGCCATAGGGTGTAAATGGGTCTATAAAACGAAGAAAGACTCATTGGGTAACATCGAAAGATATAAGGCAAGACTCATTACCAAGGGGTTCACTAAAAAGGAAGGAATCGACTACAAGGTGACCTTTTCTCTTGTATCCAAGAAAGATTCTCTTCGCATTATCTTGGCTCTAATTGCTCATTTTGACTTAGAGCTACAACAAATGGATGTGAAAACAACATTTCTCAATGGTGAACTAGAGGAAGAGGTTTATATGAAACAACCAGAAGGATTCTCCTCTAGTAATGGTGAGCAATTGGTTTGTAAGATTAAGAAATCCATATATGGATTGAAACAAGCCTCCCATCAGTGGTATTTAAAATTCCATAACGTCATCTCTTCATTTGAATTCGTAGAGAACATCATGGATCAATGCATATACCAGAAGGTCAGTGGGAGCAAAATCTGTTTCCTTATCCTATATGTGGATGACATTCTACTTGTAACCAATGACAAGGGTATACTACATTAGCTGAAACAATTTCTCTATAAAAACTTTGACATGAAGGATATGGGCGATGCATCCTTCATTATAGGCATTAAGATACATAGAGACAGATATAAAGGCATTTTATATCTGTCTCAAGAGACCTATATCAATAGAGTTTTGCAGAGATTTCAGATGAAAAATTACTCACCGAGTATAGTTCCCATTGTGAATTGAATCAGTGCCTGTAAAATGACCTTGAAAGAGAATAGATACGCAACACTCCATATGCTTCAGCTATTGAAAGCCTTTTGTATGCTCAGGTTTGCTCAAGACCTGACATTGCATTCGTTGTAGGAATGTTGAGTAAATATCAGAGTGATCCACGATCAGACCCTTAGAAGGCTGTAAAGAAGGTGATGAGGTACCTAAAGGAACCAAAGGCTATATACTTATGAATAGACAGACTGATTGTGACGACCCGCCTTTTCGGGCAGTCACTTAACTTACTTAAAACTCGTTCTTAAACATTGATCTTACTTACTTAGTAAGAAAAATACTGAAATAATTTTTTTTTAAACATTCCTTAAAACATACTTAAAAACTCTTGCGATCTCTGTCACCATTCAAGTTGAGACTTCACTCAACACTTGACTTTAAAACCCTTTTCAAATCGTTTCTTAAATCTTGTTAAGAAACATTTACTGAATCGTTGATTAAAACTTAACTTTATAAGAAAATAAAACATTTCATAAAATATGACTTAAGCTTGAAAACATATCTTAAAACTTTGATTATCTTAAAACTTTGAAAACACTATATCAATTAATGAAAAACCTTTCTTTTGAACAGTGGAAGCATACCGTAGTGGTATCCATACCTAAATCTTCGCACTTGCCCTCCGCCACACCTAGCTCTTCTAACGAGTCCTACTAGTTGCCCATAAAACTACCTACAGCATGAAGAAACTGTTAATGAGCTTTCGCTTAGTAAGTTCGAACACATTCTAACAAATCATTTAAAACATGCTTTAAAAACTTTTTTCATAAAAATTTTTCTCTTATAACATTTTTCATGAACGTTTTTTATAAACATTTCTAAAAACAGTTTTCATAAACATTCTTCATAAAACATTTCTAAAATATTTCTCATAAATGCTTTTTATAAAACATTTAACATGTAGTAACCCTTAGAACGCTTTTCATAAAACGTCATTTATAAACCTTTTCTTGTAACCATAAAAATGTTTTCGTAAACATTTAACATAAATCATTCCTCAGAATGTTTTTCATAACATAAAAATGTTTCCTAACAAGAAAAGTAAGTAAAATCAAAATACATGTCTCCATTTATGTTCAATTATGAATTTTCGATTATGAGCATCTTATGATCATTGTTTTCTTATTTTAACTTTCTATCTTCGTTCCTTAACTATCCTTATCTTATTTTAGCTTTCTATCCTTATTCCTTAACTTTTCTTATCTTACTTTAGTGTTTGTACTAACATCATTAATCATGAGATCATAAACATGATGCTTCCCTTGTAGAAGACTTAAGACCATCGAACATCGAGGTCATGTACCTCACTCTAGGAGGTCAAACTTTAACTTTACTTTCATTACCTCACAACAAGGAAACTGGTACAACACTTTCTTTTTATCTTTTCCTTACCTTCTTATAAACTTTAGTGAGCATATCAAATGCAAACACATCATATACAAGCACACTTGCAAATCATAGCTTGTACCCTAAAACTTATTGCATAACAAATGCAACATAAAATGCAAACACATTTTGCAAATCATAGCTTGTACCCTAAAACTTATTGCATAACAAATGCAACTTATTGCATAACAAATGCATCATAAAACTTATAACTTAAACTATAAAACATTATGCATTGTCATAATGCAAAACATACTTTAAATACTTTGAAATACTTTGAAAATCATAACTTGAACTTTTAAAAACATTATGCATATCAATATGCAAATAGACTTTAAACATAATAGTTGTAAATTCATTGCAAATCTTCTTTTGTATTTTAAAACTTTTTGCATAATAAATGCAAATATACTTTGAAAGAAACTTGCATAATAATTGCAAACTCATTTTCAAACGTATTCATAAATATTTAAAAATTATTTACTTTATACTGTAGGTGAGGTTTGAAACTTACCTGGACTATGCTCTAGCGTTCTCTATTCTGTTCCTTTTCCTTCCATTAGTTGGCCTTTGTCTCCTAATCATACGACACCCAACTAATTAGTTAATTTTTTTTTTATTGATCTACTTGATTGATAATAAAATGTAAACATTAAACATTCATTTCTCTTAACTTAACTTGGTACTCTATCGGTTTACCCATTCCTTCACTTAGCTTTGTAACCCACGGGGTTACTTTTCCTTTTAACCTTGTAACCCACCGGGTTACTTTTATTCTTAAGCGTCCCTTAATTAAATTTCCCGTCTCACTGGCGATTTCATTACTTAACATATTACAAACATTTTCTATCTAAGAACATTTTGCTAAATCAGAATGTTTGACTCCGTTCTAGCCGTTTTCTTGATAATGACGATTTTACCCTTTGTGGGTTTTTCGTCAATTTCTGTTCTCTATAAAACCCATTGCTTAACTTTACCATTCTATTACCTACATATTATGAAAAAATTTCCACTAAGGAATGTTCCCCGACATCAGGCATTTCGGGTCCATTTTGGCCATTTTCACAAATGACCATTTTGCCCCTAACGTTTTTCCTTCCTTCTTTTCTTTGACAAAATTTTGAATCCTTTAGAACTTAGCATCCTTAATCACTCATTGCCTACAACAGTGTAAGAATTCTACATTTCTTAGTGAAAAACCTAGTTTTTAGACTATTTTACGGTTTTGGCCCAAAACACAAAAATATTTACATTTTCACCCTTGGAACCAAACACGACCACTTTATACCAAAACACTCAGTTTCTCATAAGGAATAAAACTTACAAAAGCAGCATGGTCAAATTCTAAACTTTTCATAACGTTTTCATTTCTTGAAATTTTGTGCCCAAAATTTCGTAAAATTCATAACTTCTAAACCAAGCAGAATTTTAAGAAGCTGTTTGTGTTGTCCTAACATTTTTGATGTGTTCTAAAACTTTTATGTTTTAACTTTCTTGAAATTCTATCGTTTAGAGAGACTTTTTAGCTGATTTCTAAATCTGTCGAGAATCCTTTTTTTTCTTTGCAATTTAGTCCCTTTTTAAATTTCATCAAAACCCTTACTTTCTTATTTCCATCATCATCGTCATCAACATATAACATAAAACAACCATGCCATAATGTTCATATTACATGCCATGGCTTAAACATTTCATCAAACACTTAATATGCATTAAAAACATAAACTTTTTCAAGCATGAAGTTTAGAATTTTACCTAAACTTCACCAAGCCTTTTGACCTCCTTTGAAATGCTCAAAACTTTGTTTTTTCCTCTTCATAAAAACCATAGCAAAACCTCATGAAAACCCCATCCAAAGTTCAAGTGAAATATCAAAATTTCTAAGAAAAAGCTTGAACTTTAGCTTGAAAACTCTTCAATGTTCATCTTCTTCACTTAAACTTGTTTTCATACAGGATTTGGAGGCTAGAGATTCACCAAAAATTTGAGAGAGAAAGCCTAGGAGGGGAGTGGTTTTTCCATGGAGGAATATGGAACTTTTTTTTTCTTTCTTTCTTCCTTCCTTTGCACATTTCTCTTTCTTTTTTTTTCTTGCCTTGCATGGTGGAGACCACATTTGATCTCTTATATCATATATTAATTAAAATTTTTCTTTTTTCTTTTCTTTCTTTTTTTTTTTTTTAATAAAAAGGTGGTGAATCATCACCTTGGTAATCAATTAGATTACCTTGGGTGGCCAAATGTGATTGGGCCACATTAGTGGATGTGGTGACCCAATCAAAACTTTCAAAGTGTCCCACTAACTTTTTACGTAGTCCAAGTTTATACTGACAATATTTTTCCTATACTGCTGGTATTTTGATCCATACAGTTCATGAGGTCCCATAACCTCCAATACTTATCCACATCCATCACATAATGTAATTCCAATATTATCTAACTTTGTATAGTCTAAATTTATACTGATAGTATTTTTCTTATACTGTCGGTACATTCTCTATATTGTTACAGCATTCTTTATTCATCCATTTTCTCCAAACACTATTATTCCTATACTGCTTTAACTTAAACAGTCTAATTTCTGTATTGCATGACCTTAAACAGTCCAATTCTTACACTACGTTACTTTTGTAATGTAATTTTCATACCGTATAACTTTATCAGTGTACTTCCTTATACTGTATTATTCTAATACTGTATAATTTTTTTATGTTATTATACAGTATTTTTCTCCTTAAACTATATTTTTGTCTTACATAATCCTTAAATTATTACATTTTTAATGTAATAAAAATGCTCGGGTGTTACACTGACAACTTGGAGGTCATTGGTTACTCTGACTTTAACTTTGTTGGCTGCATTGATTCACAAAAATCAACTTCTGGATACATTTTCATGCTAGCAGGTGAAGCTGTTTCATGGAGGAGCACCAAGCAGACCTTGGCTGCTACTTCCACTATGAAGGCTAAGTTCATATCTTGTTTTGAGGCTACCTCACATGGTGTGTGGATCAAGAGTTTCATTTCTGGGCTTAGGATTGTGAATTCTATCTCTAGGCCTGTAACGTCCCGAAATTTATTTAATATTAATATAATGTAAATGATGAATTAGTGTGCCATAATTAAAGTTTTAACTTTAATTAGATTATTTGGTTGGATTTTTAGTTTTTGGTTGTTTTGTTAAATTGATGTGTTCAAAAGATTTCTTATTGATTTAAAATGATGTTTTGAGTTTTAAAACACAACAATTTGTAAAATGTTAAAAATACTCCGTTTTGCAAAACCGTGGGCGGCACATGGTTTTCGCACAGTAAAACCGCCCACCGATTTTCTCTATTTATTTCTCTCTTCTCTCTCTCTCTTCACTCTCACGGGCTCTCTCTCTCTCTCTCTTTCCTCTCTCTCTCGGCAGCCTCTCTCTCTCTCAATCTCTTTCAAAATTTTTGATTTCCATTCGAATCCAAGCTTCGGAACAGCAAGGAGGAAGCTCGGGGACGTGATTCGGCAACCGAGAACGCGGATTGAAGCTTCGATTCGAGGTTAGATTCGAAATTTCTAAACTTTTTACAAAATTTTCAATTTTGTGTGTTTTTGAAATCTAAGTTTGTTTTAGCTTAGAAAACCGTGGATTTGTGTTAAATGAGCTTAGAACAACTAGAATCTAAACATAGATTGAAGAAAAACGGATTGGATTCAAGATTTTCATTTTTCTCCTCTTTTTCTCATTTTCGGATTTTTGAGGAATTCGAGTTCAAATGTTGTTTAAATGATTCCAAACATGTTTTAGAATGTTTTTCTATCAATTATAGTTGTTTTTCATGCCTGGGATTTGAGAAAAACAGGTTAGAAACAAGATTTGGATTTTGGGGATTGAGAAACCCGTGGCTGGGATTTCTGGATTTTCCCAGTTCGGCAGGCCGAAGTTCATGTTCGGCAGGCCGGAGTGATGATCGGCAGGCCGGTGTTCTTCCGACCGGCAGGCCGAATCTGGGGACATGTTCGGCAGGCCGAACTTTGCTTCCGGCAGGCCGAACTGTACAGTTCGGCAGGCCGAAGCAGGGCGTCCGGCAGGCCGACCGAGGCATGGAAAATTTTGTGATTTTTACCCGATTTCACTGTTTTGAACCCTAATTTAAATCCCAACCTTATAGGATGATTTTAATGATACAAATGGCACACTAGGACATCATGAAATGATTTGGTAACATAGAATGTCTCGAACTAGATATTGATCGACTTAGTTTGTATCTAGGATTGTTCGTGGTTCCGTGGAGCTAACGTATAGCGGATCGGGATTACGGTGTGGGGTACCGGCACGAGTACTGAGGTAGGACTTCTATCCTATTTCTTTGGTAGCCTGGTTTTGAAATGATTTGGCTTTGAAAATGATTTCTATCAAAATGTTTTCAACGGTTGCTTGAAAATGATTTTATCGGTTATATTTTTATATACCGTGACATGAAATGAATTTCATAATGAATGTAATTGACAACACTCGGTAATTGGGTTTTGAATGATAATGATAATAAACACATGGGCATGATGCCATATCAGAGATCGGGTCGTGATCGACCTTGGGGGCAGGTCCCGAAACCCAGCTGGGCCACTACGGTGGTGATATCATGGTTTGCCTAGGTAAAAGTAAATTGGTGTTTTGATTTGACGAGTAAACTGTTCTGTGTCAGAACGGTTCTACTCAATTTATTTATTTATTTATTCAAGTTCCCTTTCTGTATAACTCCTGATAATGTTATGTTTCTTTGCATTAAATTATTTTATAAAACTTAGTCCTACTGAGCCTTTCGCTCACGTTTTATCTGTTTTTAAATTCCCCCCCCTTCTAGGTGGTTTCCCATTTAGGTTTGGAAAAGATTCTTCGGACCGAACTCAGGAGCAATAGGAGAATTTATTTACATTCTGTATTTATTAATCAAGGCATGTAAGACTTAACTTTATTGGTACTTGGACTGTAATTGTATTTATGATATTGTCAGAACCATGTGTGTGCACAAGTTGTGGGTTGTGGAACTCATATTCGCGGTTTTTATTCAATTATTATTACTTGCTAAATATTTGTAAATTCATTTATCAAATGTGGTGGAAAAATCTCTTTATTTCTTGCTTAATTGGATTTTTAAACCCTTAATTTCAATTAAATTCTCCTTTAATTAATCTAAATATTCCACCACGTCACCTCCCGTACTCCGGGGCGTGACAGAATGGTATCAGAGCCCAAGGTTATGAACCTTGAGAATTGTGCACACATAGGTTTGACAATGAAATACCTCTGACAGTCCAAATTTTGTTTTCAGAAGTGAGAGAATGGCACCTAGACGTCGTTCGACAGCTGACGCCGAGTTCGGAAATGATGAGGGCCTGATGAGGTCTATGATTGCGGCTTTCCGGCAGATGGCAGCCAGGGCTAGACCGGAAGACTCCAGTGTTGGTAGTCGGCATGCTTTCTTTAAGGAATTTCGGCGGGCGTCTATTCCGACTTTTGATGGCAACGGGGATCCGCAGTTAGCAGAGTATTGGTTGGATTCGATCTTGAAGCATCTTGATACTCTTGGTGTGCCTGAGGAGTATCGTGTGGAGTTTGCGGCGTATAAGCTCGAGGGTGGCGCTAACACCTGGTGGAAACAAACTAAGCGTCTGGAGCGCGGTGGCGATATCGGTTGGGACAAGTTTGAGGATCTGTTCTATGATCGGTATTTTCCGCAGGGATATAGAGACCAGAAAGCAGCTGAGTTTTATAGATTGCAGCAGGGTGATATGTCAGTTCGGGAGTACGAGGCAAAGTTTAGCGAGTTGGCTAGGTTTGCTCCATCAGCTGTGGCATCGGAGCGCGAGAAATGCATCAAGTTCCAGGAAGGACTCAAGGCTCCTATTCGGCGGCAGTTGGTTGCTCTACGGCTTAGGAGTTTCGGAGAGCTTGTGTCGTCGGCGATCTCCGTGGAGAATGATTACGTGCAGTATTGTGAGGACCGAGCCAAGGCTTCAGGAGGACCGCAGAGGAGTGGCAGGAAGAGCATCAGTAGTCGTCCAGCTCCGGGGAAAGGCAAGCAAGGCGGTGCGACCAGTGGCAGTAGCAGTTCGTCTGGCAGCGGGCGCAGCAACCCCTACAGCTTTCATTGTCATTTCTGTCAGCAGCCCGGACACATCAAGAGGAATTGCCCGATCAGGAGTGCTCGTCTTGGATCTCAGACCGGGGAGGATGCCAGTCGTTCATCTCAACCTCAGCCTCAGACCCTACCTCCGCCTCCGCAGTACCCGCAGTTGCAGTATCCGCAGTTTTCTCCTCAGTAATTCTCATATTCGGCACGGGGACAGCAGCCGCAGTATTTTCAGCGCAGTGTTCCTCAGTATAGAGCTCCGAGTATAGGTAGTGTGCAGTCATCTCCATCTCAGCAGTATCGACCGAGTAATGCAGGACCCAGCAATGTCGGTAGAGGAAAAGGGAAGGCGCCAGTGCAGGTTCATGCAATGGCATCTAGAGGGTCAGATTCTCAGATTGGCAACGCGGTTGTCGATGGTATGGTTTTGGTTTCTAGATCTCTAGCTCGCATTTTATTTGATACCGGTGCCTCTCATGCTCTCATTTCGAGTTCCTTTGTACATGCCTTGGGATTAGAAGTAGAAGAGTTTAATGAACCCCTAGTTATAACTTCTCCCTTGGGGCGGGTGTGTGTGAATTGTATGTGTAAATCTTGTAAAATAAAGATTGGGGATGAGATTTTGAAAAGTGATTTGATTGTACTCCCCATGAGCTCCTATGATGTGATTTTAGGGATGGACTGGTTGTCCAGGTATAGTGCAGTTGTGGACTGCCAACTTAGAAAAGTGACCCTAGTGTCTGATAGGGGGACGGTAATCACTTACCAGGGTGGTGGTGATTGGTTAATGAGTGAGCGTCTTATGAAGTCGTGTTTAGGAGGGCGAAGGAATCTAGATTGTTTTGCTTTTCTTGCCAATCTAGATTGCGAGCCCTATGTTTTGAAAGGTAGTGTAGTGATTCCGGTGGTTGGTGAGTTCGAGGATGTCTTCCCCGACGAGTTATCAGGGTTACCACCGCATCGGGAGATTGAGTTTGGTATCGAGTTGTTTCCAGGGACATCACCGATTTCTATGGCACCTTATCGGATGGCGCCGGCAGAAATGAAGGAATTGAGGAAGCAACTTCAGGAGCTTGCTGATAAAGGATATATTCAGAATAGCACATCTCCGTGGGGAGCACCAGTTTTGTTCGCTAAGAAGCACGATGGGACTCTCAGGTTATGTGTAGATTATCGGCAGCTGAATCGTGTTACGGTGAAGAACAAGTATCCTTTGCCTAGGATTGATGAGCTATTTGATCAGTTGGGAGGTTCGCAATACTTCTCAAAGATTGATTTGCGGTCAGGTTATCATCAGCTCAGAATCAAGGAAGAGGACATTCCCAAGACAGCTTTTAGGACTCGGTATGGGCTCTTCGAGTTTCTGGTTATGTCGTTTGGGTTGACGAATGCTCCAGCAGCTTTTATGGATTTGATGAACAGGATATTTAGGCCGTATCTGGATCAGTTTGTGATCGTGTTCATCGATGACATTCTTGTGTATTCTAAGACTTGGGAGGAGCATGAGCAGCATCTTCGGGTCGTGCTTCAGACTCTGCGGGAGCACCAGTTGTATGCTAAGAGGGAAAAATGTGAGTTCTGGTTGACCGAGGTCAAATTTCTGGGTCATGTCATTTCGGAGCATGGTATTTCAGTGGATCCGTCCAAGATTGAAGCTATATTGGAGTGGGAACGACCAAGGAATGTAGCGGAGATTCGCAGCTTCTTAGGTCTTGCTGGATATTACAGGAAATTTGTAAAGGACTTTTCGAAGATTGCAGCTCCGTTGACGAGGTTGATCAGGAAAAACGTCAGGTTTGAGTGGGATGAAGACTGTGAGCTTGCTTTTCAGGAATTGAAGAACCGGTTAACTTCAGCTCCAGTATTAGTTATTCTTAGTAGTGACGAGCCGTATGAGGTTTATGCTGATGCTTCAGGGCCCGGACTTGGATGCGTGTTGATGCAGCATGGACGTGTGGTTGCGTATAGATCGAGACAGCTACGACCTCACGAGCGGAATTATCCTACTCATGATTTAGAGCTTGCGGCGGTGATCTACGCGCTAAAAATTTGGAGATGTTACTTGTATGGAGCATCGTTTCAGGTCTTCTCCGATCACAAGAGTTTGAGGCATTTGTTCACTCAGAGGGATCTCAACTTGAGGCAGCGCAGATGGGTGGAGTACATGGAGGATTATGATTTCGCGTTGCAGTATCATCCCGGGAAAGCTAATGTGGTCGCGGACGCGCTTAGCAGGAGGTCTTCAGGGATTCTCGCTTGTTTGATTTTTGAGGACTGGAGCAGGGATGCGACAGTGAGTGAGTATCGGCTACAGTATCATGAAGACGGTGATCGAGTTTTGTTGTATCATGTGGAAGCGACTCCAGCTCTTGTTCGGATGGTGAAGCAAGGTCAGTGGCAGGATCGACATTTGCAGGGAATTTGGTCGCGGATTCAGAACGGGGAGCAGTTTGAAGAATGGAGCGTGCATGCAGATGGATCGTTGTACTTCCGGGAGCGTCTTGCAGTTCCAGTTATCGCCGAGGTGACGAAAGCCGTTCTAGACGAAGCTCATAGGTCTCAGTTTGCTATTCATCCGGGGAGCACCAAGATGTATCGTGATTTGAAGAGGCACTATTGGTGGAGAGGCATGAAGAAAGATGTTCGCGAGTACGTGGCCAAGTGTTCGAGGTGTCTTCAAGTGAAAGCTGAGCACCAGAAGCCTGCAGGTCAGCTTCAGCCGCTTCCTATTCCAGGGTGGAAATGGGAGCATGTGACGATGGATTTCCTCACAGGTTTGCCGAGGACGGAGCAGCGGCATGATGCAGTTTGGGTTGTAGTCGACAGGTTGACGAAATCGGCGCATTTTATTCCGTTTAGGTCGACGTGTTCTAGGAAGATTCTCGGGGAGCTGTATATGCAGAACATTGTGAGGTTGCATGGAGTTCCTTTGTCCATCACCTCTGATCGAGACACCAGGTTTAATGCTAAGTACTGGAGGAGTTTTCAGGAGGCTTTGGGTACAGATTTGAACTTCAGTACGGCATTTCATCCTCAGACTGATGGGCAGTCTGAGTGGGTTATTCAGGTTCTCGAGGATATGTTGCGTGCTTGTGCGTTGGACTTCGGCGGGAATTGGAAGCAATGTTTGCATTTGGCGGAGTTCTCGTACAACAACAGTTATCAGGCGAGTATCGGTATGGCACCATTTGAGGCGTTGTATGGGCGGCCGTGTCGATCACCTGTGTGTTGGGCCGAGCCGGAAGATAGAGTTATTCTTGGGCCAGATGAGATTCGTGTCAGCAATGAGAAAGTCGTGGTGATTCAGGATCGATTGAGGGCAGCTCAGAGTCGGCAGAAGAGCTACGCGGATAGGAGACGTAGACCTTTAGAATTCGCGGTTGGAGATTTTGTTCTCTTGAGGGTGTCACCTCGTAAGGGAACTATGCGGTTCGGAGTGAGTGGGAAACTCGCGCCGAGGTATATTGGGCCGTTCGAGATCACTCAGCGTGTTGGTGTGGTCGCTTATCGGCTTGATCTTCCGCCTGAACTTTCTCATGTGCACGATGTGTTTCATGTGTCGATGCTTAGGAAGTGTCCACCTGAGCAGGGTAAGATAGTATCGTTTCGCGATGTGCAGGTTCAGGAGGATACGACGTACGAAGAAGTGCCGATTCAGATTATCGACCGGAAAGTGATTAGCTTGCGTCGTCGTGAGATACCGTTGGTAAAGGTCGTGTGGCAGCATCACGGGGTTGATGAAGCCACTTGGGAGTTAGAGTCGGGTATGCGGGAGTCATATCCGCATTTGTTTTGTTTTTGAGATGAGTTGTAAATTTCGAGGACGAAATTTCTTTTAGGGGTGGAGAGCTGTAACGTCCCGAAATTTATTTAATATTAATATAATGTAAATGATGAATTAGTGTGCCATAATTAAAGTTTTAACTTTAATTAGATTATTTGGTTGGATTTTTAGTTTTTGGTTGTTTTGTTAAATTGATGTGTTCAAAAGATTTCTTATTGATTTAAAATGATGTTTTGAGTTTTAAAACACAACAATTTGTAAAATGTTAAAAATACTCCGTTTTGCAAAACCGTGGGCGGCACATGGTTTTCGCACAGTAAAACCGCCCACCGATTTTCTCTATTTATTTCTCTCTTCTCTCTCTCTCTTCACTCTCACGGGCTCTCTCTCTCTCTCTCTTTCCTCTCTCTCTCGGCAGCCTCTCTCTCTCTCTCAATCTCTTTCAAAATTTTGATTTTCATTCGAATCCAAGCTTCGGAACAGCAAGGAGGAAGCTCGGGGACGTGATTCGGCAACCGAGAACGCGGATTGAAGCTTCGATTCGAGGTTAGATTCGAAATTTCTAAACTTTTTACAAAATTTTCAATTTTGTGTGTTTTTGAAATCTAAGTTTGTTTTAGCTTAGAAAACCGTGGATTTGTGTTAAATGAGCTTAGAACAACTAGAATCTAAACCTAGATTGAAGAAAAACGGATTGGATTCAAGATTTTCATTTTTCTCCTCTTTTTCTCATTTTCGGATTTTTGAGGATTTCGAGTTCAAATGTTGTTTAAATGATTCCAAACATGTTTTAGAATGTTTTTCTATCAACTATAGTTGTTTTTCATGCCTGGGATTTGAGAAAAACAGGTTAGAAACAAGATTTGGATTTTGGGGATCGAGAAACCCGTGGCTGGGATTTCTGGATCTTCCCAGTTCGGCAGGCCGAACTTTGCTTCCGGCAGGCCGAACTGTACAGTTCGGCAGGCCGAAGCAGGGCGTCCGGCAGGCCGACCGAGGCATGGAAAATTTTGTGATTTTTACCCGATTTCACTGTTTTGAACCCTAATTTAAATCCCAACCTTATAGGATGATTTTAATGATACAAATGGCACACTAGGACATCATGAAATGATTTAGTAACATAGAATGTCTCGAACTAGATATTGATCGACTTAGTTTGTATCTAGGATTGTTCGTGGTTCCGTGGAGCTAACGTATAGCGGATCGGGATTACGGTGTGGGGTACCGGCACGAGTACTGAGGTAGGACTTCTATCCTATTTCTTTGGTAGCCTGGTTTTGAAATGATTTGGCTTTGAAAATGATTTCTATCAAAATGTTTTCAACGGTTGCTTGAAAATGATTTTATCGGTTATATTTTTATATACCGTGACATGAAATGAATTTCATAATGAATGTAATTGACAACACTCGGTAATTGGGTTTTGAATGATAATGATAATAAACACATGGGCATGATGCCATATCAGAGATCGGGTCGTGATCGACCTTGGGGGCAGGTCCCGAAACCCAGCTGGGCCACTACGGTGGTGATATCATGGTTTGCCTAGGTAAAAGTAAATTGGTGTTTTGATTTGACGAGTAAACTGTTCTGTGTCAGAACGGTTCTACTCAATTTATTTATTTATTTATTCAAGTTCCCTTTCTGTATAACTCCTGATAATGTTATGTTTCTTTGCATTAAATTATTTTATAAAACTTAGTCCTACTGAGCCTTTCGCTCACGTTTTATCTGTTTTTAAATTCCCCCCCCTTCTAGGTGGTTTCCCATTTAGGTTTGGAAAAGATTCTTCGGACCGAACTCAGGAGCAATAGGAGAATTTATTTACATTCTGTATTTATTAATCAAGGCATGTAAGACTTAACTTTATTGGTACTTGGACTGTAATTGTATTTATGATATTGTCAGAACCATGTGTGTGCACAAGTTGTGGGTTGTGGAACTCATATTCGCGGTTTTTATTCAATTATTATTACTTGCTAAATATTTGTAAATTCATTTATCAAATGTGGTGGAAAAATCTCTTTATTTCTTGCTTAATTGGATTTTTAAACCCTTAATTTCAATTAAATTCTCCTTTAATTAATCTAAATATTCCGCCACGTCACCTCCCGTACTCCGGGGCGTGACAGAATGGTATCAGAGCCCAAGGTTATGAACCTTGAGAATTGTGCACACATAGGTTTGACAATGAAATACCTCTGACAGTCCAAATTTTGTTTTCAGAAGTGAGAGAATGGCACCTAGACGTCGTTCGACAGCTGACGCCGAGTTCGGAAATGATGAGGGCCTGATGAGGTCTATGATTGCGGCTTTCCGGCAGATGGCAGCCAGGGCTAGACCGGAAGACTCCAGTGTTGGTAGTCGGCATGCTTTCTTTAAGGAATTTCGGCGGGCGTCTATTCCGACTTTTGATGGCAACGGGGATCCGCAGTTAGCAGAGTATTGGTTGGATTCGATCTTGAAGCATCTTGATACTCTTGGTGTGCCTGAGGAGTATCGTGTGGAGTTTGCGGCGTATAAGCTCGAGGGTGGCGCTAACACCTGGTGGAAACAAACTAAGCGTCTGGAGCGCGGTGGCGATATCGGTTGGGACAAGTTTGAGGATCTGTTCTATGATCGGTATTTTCCGCAGGGATATAGAGACCAGAAAGCAGCTGAGTTTTATAGATTGCAGCAGGGTGATATGTCAGTTCGGGAGTACGAGGCAAAGTTTAGCGAGTTGGCTAGGTTTGCTCCATCAGCTGTGGCATCGGAGCGCGAGAAATGCATCAAGTTCCAGGAAGGACTCAAGGCTCCTATTCGGCGGCAGTTGGTTGCTCTACGGCTTAGGAGTTTCGGAGAGCTTGTGTCGTCGGCGATCTCCGTGGAGAATGATTACGTGCAGTATTGTGAGGACCGAGCCAAGGCTTCAGGAGGACTGCAGAGGAGTGGCAGGAAGAGCATTAGTAGTCGTCCAGCTCCGGGGAAAGGCAAGCAAGGCGGTGCGACCAGTGGCAGTAGCAGTTCGTCTGGCAGCGGGCGCAGCAACCCCTACAGCTTTCATTGTCATTTCTGTCAGCAGCCCGGACACATCAAGAGGAATTGCCCGATCAGGAGTGCTCGTCTTGGATCTCAGACCGGGGAGGATGCCAGTCGTTCATCTCAACCTCAGCCTCAGACCCTACCTCCGCCTCCGCAGTACCCGCAGTTGCAGTATCCGCAGTTTTCTCCTCAGCAATTCTCATATCCGGTACGGGGACAGCAGCCGCAGTATTTTCAGCGCAGTGTTCCTCAGTATAGAGCTCCGAGTATAGGTAGTGTGCAGTCATCTCCATCTCAGCAGTATCGACCGAGTAATGCAGGACCCAGCAATGTCGGTAGAGGAAAAGGGAAGGCGCCAGTGCAGGTTCATGCAATGGCATCTAGAGGGTCAGATTCTCAGATTGGCAACGCGGTTGTCGATGGTATGGTTTTGGTTTCTAGATCTCTAGCTCGCATTTTATTTGATACCGGTGCCTCTCATGCTCTCATTTCGAGTTCCTTTGTACATGCCTTGGGATTAGAAGTAGAAGAGTTTAATGAACCCCTAGTTATAACTTCTCCCTTGGGGCGGGTGTGTGTGAATTGTATGTGTAAATCTTGTAAAATAAAGATTGGGGATGAGATTTTGAAAAGTGATTTGATTGTACTCCCCATGAGCTCCTATGATGTGATCTTAGGGATGGACTGGTTGTCCAGGTATAGTGCAGTTGTGGACTGCCAACTTAGAAAAGTGACCCTAGTGTCTGATAGGGGGACGGTAATCACTTACCAGGGTGGTGGTGATTGGTTAATGAGTGAGCGTCTTATGAAGTCGTGTTTAGGAGGGCGAAGGAATCTAGATTGTTTTGCTTTTCTTGCCAATCTAGATTGCGAGCCCTATGTTTTGAAAGGTAGTGTAGCGATTCCGGTGGTTGGTGAGTTCGAGGATGTCTTCCCCGACGAGTTATCAGGGTTACCACCGCATCGGGAGATTGAGTTTGGTATCGAGTTGTTTCCAGGGACATCACCGATTTCTATGGCACCTTATCGGATGGCGCCGGCAGAAATGAAGGAATTGAGGAAGCAACTTCAGGAGCTTGCTGATAAAGGATATATTCAGAATAGCACATCTCCGTGGGGAGCACCAGTTTTGTTCGCTAAGAAGCACGATGGGACTCTCAGGTTATGTGTAGATTATCGGCAGCTGAATCGTGTTACGGTGAAGAACAAGTATCCTTTGCCTAGGATTGATGAGCTATTTGATCAGTTGGGAGGTTCGCAATACTTCTCAAAGATTGATTTGCGGTCAGGTTATCATCAGCTCAGAATCAAGGAAGAGGACATTCCCAAGACAGCTTTTAGGACTCGGTATGGGCTCTTCGAGTTTCTGGTTATGTCGTTTGGGTTGACGAATGCTCCAGCAGCTTTTATGGATTTGATGAACAGGATATTTAGGCCGTATCTGGATCAGTTTGTGATCGTGTTCATCGATGACATTCTTGTGTATTCTAAGACTTGGGAGGAGCATGAGCAGCATCTTCGGGTCGTGCTTCAGACTCTGCGGGAGCACCAGTTGTATGCTAAGAGGGAAAAATGTGAGTTCTGGTTGACCGAGGTCAAATTTCTGGGTCATGTCATTTCGGAGCATGGTATTTCAGTGGATCCGTCCAAGATTGAAGCTATATTGGAGTGGGAACGACCAAGGAATGTAGCGGAGATTCGCAGCTTCTTAGGTCTTGCTGGATATTACAGGAAATTTGTAAAGGACTTTTCGAAGATTGCAGCTCCGTTGACGAGGTTGATCAGGAAAAACGTCAGGTTTGAGTGGGATGAAGACTGTGAGCTTGCTTTTCAGGAATTGAAGAACCGGTTAACTTCAGCTCCAGTATTAGTTATTCTTAGTAGTGACGAGCCGTATGAGGTTTATGCTGATGCTTCAGGGCCCGGACTTGGATGCGTGTTGATGCAGCATGGACGTGTGGTTGCGTATAGATCGAGACAGCTACGACCTCACGAGCGGAATTATCCTACTCACGATTTAGAGCTTGCAGCGGTGATCTACGCGCTGAAGATTTGGAGATGTTACTTGTATGGGGCATCGTTTCAGGTCTTCTCCGATCACAAGAGTTTGAGGCATTTGTTCACTCAGAGGGATCTCAACTTGAGGCAGCGCAGATGGGTGGAGTACATGGAGGATTATGATTTCGCGTTGCAGTATCATCCCGGGAAAGCTAATGTGGTCGCGGACGCGCTTAGCAGGAGGTCTTCAGGGATTCTCGCTTGTTTGATTTTTGAGGACTGGAGCAGGGATGCGACAGTGAGTGAGTATCGGCTACAGTATCATGAAGACGGTGATCGAGTTTTGTTGTATCATGTGGAAGCGACTCCAGCTCTTGTTCGGATGGTGAAGCAAGGTCAGTGGCAGGATCGACATTTGCAGGGAATTTGGTCGCGGATTCAGAACGGGGAGCAGTTTGAAGAATGGAGCGTGCATGCAGATGGATCGTTGTACTTCCGGGAGCGTCTTGCAGTTCCAGTTATCGCCGAGGTGACGAAAGCCGTTCTAGACGAAGCTCATAGGTCTCAGTTTGCTATTCATCCGGGGAGCACCAAGATGTATCGTGATTTGAAGAGGCACTATTGGTGGAGAGGCATGAAGAAAGATGTTCGCGAGTACGTGGCCAAGTGTTCGAGGTGTCTTCAAGTGAAAGCTGAGCACCAGAAGCCTGCAGGTCAGCTTCAGCCGCTTCCTATTCCAGGGTGGAAATGGGAGCATGTGACGATGGATTTCCTCACAGGTTTGCCGAGGACGGAGCAGCGGCATGATGCAGTTTGGGTTGTAGTCGACAGGTTGACGAAATCGGCGCATTTTATTCCGTTTAGGTCGACGTGTTCTAGGAAGATTCTCGGGGAGCTGTATATGCAGAACATTGTGAGGTTGCATGGAGTTCCTTTGTCCATCACCTCTGATCGAGACACCAGGTTTAATGCTAAGTACTGGAGGAGTTTTCAGGAGGCTTTGGGTACAGATTTGAACTTCAGTACGGCATTTCATCCTCAGACTGATGGGCAGTCTGAGTGGGTTATTCAGGTTCTCGAGGATATGTTGCGTGCTTGTGCGTTGGACTTCGGCGGGAATTGGAAGCAATGTTTGCATTTGGCGGAGTTCTCGTACAACAACAGTTATCAGGCGAGTATCGGTATGGCACCATTTGAGGCGTTGTATGGGCGGCCGTGTCGATCACCTGTGTGTTGGGCCGAGCCGGAAGATAGAGTTATTCTTGGGCCAGATGAGATTCGTGTCAGCAATGAGAAAGTCGTGGTGATTCAGGATCGATTGAGGGCAGCTCAGAGTCGGCAGAAGAGCTACGCGGATAGGAGACGTAGACCTTTAGAATTCGCGGTTGGAGATTTTGTTCTCTTGAGGGTGTCACCTCGTAAGGGAACTATGCGGTTCGGAGTGAGTGGGAAACTCGCGCCGAGGTATATTGGGCCGTTCGAGATCACTCAGCGTGTTGGTGTGGTCGCTTATCGGCTTGATCTTCCGCCTGAACTTTCTCATGTGCACGATGTGTTTCATGTGTCGATGCTTAGGAAGTGTCCACCTGAGCAGGGTAAGATAGTATCGTTTCGCGATGTGCAGGTTCAGGAGGATACGACGTACGAAGAAGTGCCGATTCAGATTATCGACCGGAAAGTGATTAGCTTGCGTCGTCGTGAGATACCGTTGGTAAAGGTCGTGTGGCAGCATCACGGGGTTGATGAAGCCACTTGGGAGTTAGAGTCGGGTATGCGGGAGTCATATCCGCATTTGTTTTGTTTTTGAGATGAGTTGTAAATTTCGAGGACGAAATTTCTTTTAGGGGTGGAGAGCTGTAACGTCCCGAAATTTATTTAATATTAATATAATGTAAATGATGAATTAGTGTGCCATAATTAAAGTTTTAACTTTAATTAGATTATTTGGTTGGATTTTTAGTTTTTGGTTGTTTTGTTAAATTGATGTGTTCAAAAGATTTCTTATTGATTTAAAATGATGTTTTGAGTTTTAAAACACAACAATTTGTAAAATGTTAAAAATACTCCGTTTTGCAAAACCGTGGGCGGCACATGGTTTTCGCACAGTAAAACCGCCCACCGATTTTCTCTATTTATTTCTCTCTTCTCTCTCTCTCTTCACTCTCACGGGCTCTCTCTCTCTCTCTCTCTTTCCTCTCTCTCTCGGCAGCCTCTCTCTCTCTCTCAATCTCTTTCAAAAATTTTGATTTCCATTCGAATCCAAGCTTCGGAACAGCAAGGAGGAAGCTCGGGGACGTGATTCGGCAACCGAGAACGCGGATTGAAGCTTCGATTCGAGGTTAGATTCGAAATTTCTAAACTTTTTACAAAATTTTCAATTTTGTGTGTTTTTGAAATCTAAGTTTGTTTTAGCTTAGAAAACCGTGGATTTGTGTTAAATGAGCTTAGAACAACTAGAATCTAAACCTAGATTGAAGAAAAACGGATTGGATTCAAGATTTTCATTTTTCTCCTCTTTTTCTCATTTTCGGATTTTTGAGGAATTCGAGTTCAAATGTTGTTTAAATGATTCCAAACATGTTTTAGAATGTTTTTCTATCAATTATAGTTGTTTTTCATGCCTGGGATTTGAGAAAAACAGGTTAGAAACAAGATTTGGATTTTGGGGATTGAGAAACCCGTGGCTGGGATTTCTGGATTTTCCCAGTTCGGCAGGCCGAAGTTCATGTTCGGCAGGCCGGAGTGATGATCGGCAGGCCGGTGTTCTTCCGACCGGCAGGCCGAATCTGGGGACATGTTCGGCAGGCCGAACTTTGCTTCCGGCAGGCCGAACTGTACAGTTCGGCAGGCCGAAGCAGGGCGTCCGGCAGGCCGACCGAGGCATGGAAAATTTTGTGATTTTTACCCGATTTCACTGTTTTGAACCCTAATTTAAATCCCAACCTTATAGGATGATTTTAATGATACAAATGGCACACTAGGACATCATGAAATGATTTGGTAACATAGAATGTCTCGAACTAGATATTGATCGACTTAGTTTGTATCTAGGATTGTTCGTGGTTCCGTGGAGCTAACGTATAGCGGATCGGGATTACGGTGTGGGGTACCGGCACGAGTACTGAGGTAGGACTTCTATCCTATTTCTTTGGTAGCCTGGTTTTGAAATGATTTGGCTTTGAAAATGATTTCTATCAAAATGTTTTCAACGGTTGCTTGAAAATGATTTTATCGGTTATATTTTTATATACCGTGACATGAAATGAATTTCATAATGAATGTAATTGACAACACTCGGTAATTGGGTTTTGAATGATAATGATAATAAACACATGGGCATGATGCCATATCAGAGATCGGGTCGTGATCGACCTTGGGGGCAGGTCCCGAAACCCAGCTGGGCCACTACGGTGGTGATATCATGGTTTGCCTAGGTAAAAGTAAATTGGTGTTTTGATTTGACGAGTAAACTGTTCTGTGTCAGAACGGTTCTACTCAATTTATTTATTTATTTATTCAAGTTCCCTTTCTGTATAACTCCTGATAATGTTATGTTTCTTTGCATTAAATTATTTTATAAAACTTAGTCCTACTGAGCCTTTCGCTCACGTTTTATCTGTTTTTAAATTCCCCCCCCTTCTAGGTGGTTTCCCATTTAGGTTTGGAAAAGATTCTTCGGACCGAACTCAGGAGCAATAGGAGAATTTATTTACAATCTGTATTTATTAATCAAGGCATGTAAGACTTAACTTTATTGGTACTTGGACTGTAATTGTATTTATGATATTGTCAGAACCATGTGTGTGCACAAGTTGTGGGTTGTGGAACCCATATTCGTGGTTTTTATTCAATTATTATTACTTGCTAAATATTTGTAAATTCGTTTATCAAATGTGGTGGAAAAATCTTCTTTATTTCTTGCTTAATTGGATTTTTAAACCCTTAATTTCAATTAAACTCTCCTTTAATTAACCTAAATATTCCGCCACGTCACCTCCCGTACTCCGGGGAGTGACAAGGCCATTGAGAATATTTTATGACAATTCAGTTACTGTTTTTATGGCTAAAAACAACAAGAGTGGTAGTCAAAGTAAACACATCGACATTAAATATTTAGCGATAAGAAAGCGTATTAAAGACAAAGCAGTGGTCATTGAGCACATTAACACTGAATTGATGATTGTCGATCCCTTAACTAAAGGCATGCCATCGGTAAAATTTAGGGATCATGTGGACAGAATGAGACTTGGTTCCCTTATGTAATTTCTTTGTAACTTTGTAGTGAAACCCTGTATTTATGATATTTTCTCATTTCATCTTTAGTTAAGTGCACAAATTTAATTCTGAGAAATATTACTGAAGTTTGGACCTAGAATAAACATAGGGTTTATTCATTAAGTTACATGGGCGAATCTTAAGAGATAAGATATATTGTAATACTCGTCATTTAGAGGACCTATTGTCATGATTCATGTATTTTGTTTTTTATTGTAATAGTTAATGGAATGTATGGACCAAGTGGGAGAATGTTAAATCCTTGAACGTCCAAGGATCTCATATGATTTGGCCCACGTGGAACATTGTTAATCACCATCAACTGCACAAGGACATGTGTCATTTTTGGCAAAAAGCTGCCTCAACCGTGTGATGGCCATGATTATAAAATGAAACCGTGTGTTTTGTGTCTCTTAGCATACAATTCTTTTAACAATACTACACCATCTAAAGGAGGGTTGTGAGTGCTCAGAAAATCCAAAACATAGCATTGAAAAGGCATTGTCCATGTCGGCCTGAAGTCGCACAGCGTACGTCAATGGCAGGAGGTACAAAACCGATCCAATTCGTTTCTGTTTTCATTGTTTTAAGTTGTTATGAATGAGATAAACAACTCACATACGCTACGATAGAGTACTACACGCAGGAATCTCCTTACATAATATACACCCATGGAGTCATGAACAACTTAAAAATGCACTGATTAAGTTATCGTGGTGGGTCTTTCTGTGGTATTACATGAGTTTTGACTGATAAATATAGCTATAAGAGAGTCATAGACGTTGAAGTTTCATTTTCATTTAGGATCAATCCCAAAAATAGTTCCAAAACATCATATGAAATCATATTCACTTTCCAAAACTGACCTCAATATTGGTCTCGTAAAGTTATCATTCTGTTATATTTGTGCTAAAATTTGGACAGAATAAACATGTGGAAATGGCCTGATTAAAAAAAAAAAGATTTAGTATGATATTACTATTTTGTTCTTGGTACGTTATGTTGAAAAGGGTAATTAATAAACCACTTGAGAATATAATTCAAACCATAAAATTGCAGTTCAAACTAATTTTATTACAAAATTTTCTCTCACAAAATTGAAATTTCAGATCAACTTTGATTTAAACTCTTAATATGAATTATATTCTTAAACAGCCTATAAATGTATGCAGTGATGTCTATATGCTCCAAACGCATTTTCAATCCACTTTAGTTATTTAACATCTGCCCACCCTTTAGAACAGGGTGAGTAATTTTTTTTTTGGCAAATTCAGGGTGAGTAATTTAATTTCAACGTTTTAAACATTCGAGGCGAAAGTGGAATTTAACGTTTAAAACGTGGAATTTAGTGGAAATTTTAGGAACCATTAATTCAAGATTAACCCTTTAATTTACCCATCTTTGTCTGTACGAGAGGAACCGTTGTGTTGTGTGGATCTTACGCATGAGCATATTTTGACTTTATATCTAGCTACAAAAGATTTGAAGTTGAAAATATATTGATTTTCGTTGTCGGCATTTCTCAATTCCCATGGCAACGTTGTTTCCACAAGAATACGTGACCGCAAGGCATTTGATTTTATGATTTTCTTTTTACTCATTAAAAAGACATAAATATTTATTTATTTTTCGAGAAAAAGACAAATATTTATTTGTTTACACCAACACAAACTAGAAGCAATGCACGTCGATGGTAATTTATATCACAATTTTAGCTATAAAATAACAGTTATAACTATACAAACTCCTATAAATCAAACACTTATTAAATAGATATGTAAAAATTTAACGGCATTATGTTCTTTCTGTGTAATTAAACATTTCGTACTTTTTTTTCTTTTAAAACTATATGCATGCAGATAAACACACTATACATATATGTGTGAGTGTGTGCGTGTGTTAGGTCCATCCAGGGGACCGTACTCCAACTATAACATAGAATAAAAGAACATACAGTGACCGTTGTTTATCACATAACATGGACGTTATTTCAATGCAACAAAATTGCAATTTAATGTAGCAGTGAAATTTAAAAAGGAACAACAAGGGATGCTTGTCAAACCGTAAAGAAATGTAAAATAAAAGATAATGAGATTGAAAAAAAGTAAAATAATAGAAGTGAGTATCATTCATTTTTTTTTTAGTGTTTGCTTACTCATTTGATTGTACAATGAGAAACAATCATATTTACTTTTTACTTGACTAATAACTATTAAATAATAACATTTAAATTTGAAGATTTAAATAAATATAACATTCATTGTCTTTGATAAATAATCAATACGAAAGGATATGAGAGGATTGATGTTCACGTTCCTCAATTAAGGCCCGTAAAACTCTCGTTACTAATTTTATACCTATCACTCTTTACTTTTCCTTTTCTTTTGATGCAAATTAAACTTGCCATAAGAATTTAGTCATTCAATACCTCTTGTTGCACCTTTGCTTTAGTTATTTAACGAAATATTATAGATGTTAAGTATATTAGGTGAAACGTAGTGAGGGGTAAATAAATTTCTTGGCCATACACATTTTCAATGCAAGTATAGCCTAAAACAACTGTCATATGTTACGTTTTTTACCTCATATGTTACAGTGGATGTCGGCAAGATCTCAACAATGTCTCTCTCTCTCTCTCTCTCACACACACACACACACATATATATATATATCTAAACACCTAATATATTACATATGCACAGATTTTTTCCATTGTATTATATATGTTTTGTTATCCTTTCAAGGAAAAAAAAAAGGAAATTGAGTTTTATTGATCCACTCATCAAGCTTAAATATAAGAATCATAATTTTCGTTTGGACTCATTTAAAAGTATAACTTATTTGATAGCCATCTGCCGCTGAATCATTTGATAATCATCAATGCCAGATAAATAAAAGTATGGCTGCAAAGTATGGCTGCAAAAATTTGAACAGACAGTGTTTAATAATAGAACTTAAATAATTTCGAGACATATGTAAGTACACAAGCACACACACGCCAAGCACACACATATATATATTAGATTAAATATACGATGCTTAGGTTATAATGTTTGTTTTGCTTTCAATGCTAGCCTAAGCACACGAGAAATACATAAGTTGCTGCTTTCAAATGTCAAGAAAGAACTGCCAAAATGTAATAAGAAATAAAGTCCAGGCAAGCAACTTAATTTGCACCCTAAATACTTTTTTTTTCTCTCTTTTTAATTTCAATAAGCTGTACTATATTTGTTGGACTGGATTAATTTTCTTTATTTGCACGATATCCGAGGGTTATGATTTCCATCAAATGTTTATACATAATCATTTTCCTTTTAAAATGGGTTTAACATTTACCCTCGTTTTCCTTACGAGGAATTTTTGCAATTGTTTCAATATTTATAGATATTGTTGAAAAAGGGTTTAGCATTTACCCTCGTTTTCTTATGAGGAATTTTTGCAATTGTTTCAATAATGATAGATATTGTTGTTTTGACTGTTGGAATTTATTTTTTAATGGTCTAATATATAGGTGTTAATATTAAAAAGATATAAAATGCTATAAAAAACTGCTTGTAATCACAAATTAAACTGTTGAAAATTAATCCAACAGTTAAAAAAAAAGTTCTTACTAGTAATTAAAAAAAGAAAAAAATCCCTATTCTAACAGTTTCAATTTTTCAACGGGACTAAAATTCATTTTTATACTACCTTGTTTTTGAATAATATATATTTTTATGCTACTTCTTTTTCTTTTTTGGTTCTAGAACCAAGAGTCCATTATTACTAAAAATCTTTTACTTACATTTTTTGTTGTAAAATCTCACTCCTTCAAAATTGTAGCTAGATCAAACAGTTTTAGATGTAATAATCATTTATTTGCTTGCATGTGTTCCATTATAAAGAAAAACATGTTGCCAACTAATTAGATATATTTTCGTTTGTACCATTATAAAGAGATATATACGCGCGCGTGTGTGTTAAGCATATAAAGAAATGTTTAAGTAAAAGTTAGACATAATTTTGTGTGTGTGTTTGTGTGGTCTTTGTTAAGCATACAAATAAATGTTCAAGTAAAAGTTAAAGAAAAAATTTTTGCTTAACATGAGTCTTTGTTTGTAAGCTTCAACCTCCCTCCTTTTTTTAATTATTTTTTTATTTTTTACTTGAGACATATAGAATATTAGAGCTTTTGATTTTATTTATTTATTTTTTATTGAAACAAGTGTTCGGAGGGGAGGTGTTTGACTGCCTATAATAGAGAGCTTCACGTTTTAATTATTAAAATGAAGAGAGCACTTATTATATTTTTATTAGCATGTTTACTTTTTCCAACAGTAAGGGCTTAATAGAATTATTTATTTATTATATAGGGGGCTATATAAACACTGCTTATTAGTTTATTTATTATTGTATCAAAATAAGAAACCTTAGCCTTCCATTATACAAAATTGAAATATAACAATGGATATCCATCATCAAAAGATACAGTGAAGATTTAAGCATCTTCGAGTACACGCGTTGAGCACTACATGAACCCTGCAAAGGATAGACAATTTTCAATGAAAGAATTGTTAAAATTTCTACCCTTTTAAAACCGTTTTAGCCAAAAATTAATTCTTTCTCAAACAATAATTTCTTTAAATATTATTCATTATAAGCTATAAAAACTATCATATTTCATCAAACAACACAACTAACAATCTAAAAGAATGTTACAATTTCTCCTCACAATCATCATCAACATAAAAATAACGCAGTTCTAACTAACACAAAGTACTTAAATACAAAGTCAACTTTTTTATATAAAATTCAATAAAAAAAATTAAATGAAGGGAAAAAAAAAGCATCTTTCAAGCTCCAAATCTAAAAACTTACTAAAAATCAACAAAATTAGGAGCAACAGCAACAACTAGTTGGGTTAGACATTTGTTTTTTGTTACTAAATGATATGACCTAAATGTTGAACTATTCACCCTGCTTATTTAGATAGATGCTCACCCCAAGTGTTCCCTAACTGCACGCATACATCCGAAAGTAACTTAATGCAACGTGGCAAATTTCAGTACGAGCGAATCCCAGACTTGCCCACGCTCATCTAAATCGGCCTAAAAATATTCGAAAAGCGAAGCCCTTCCTCTCAATCTAAGCCGGCGAAGCTGCCCTTATGTCTAACCACCACTCGCCCCGATCACAATTGGTACATTAGCAATGCATCATGATCAAAAGGCCATAAAAAGCCCATTGCATCTGTGTATTGTTATGGTCAAATATTATACTAGCTTGATTTTCTTAACTTGAAGGCAAAGTCGTCTATTTCTTAAGACATGTAACGCTCCGAGATTAATTAAATGGTTTTTAGTAGATTAAATAGTGGATTAGTGTGCCATGATGAATGTTTTAAACTTAATTTGATCATTTGTGAAATTTCTAAATTAATGTTTTTTTTTATTTTAATATTTTTTAATTACTCTTAATTATTTTTATTTATTATTTTAAATTTTGAAACAAAACAATTTGTCAAATACCAACCAGGTCCTTTTTTAAAACCGTGGGTGGCACACGGTTTTTCCTCATTAGTTTTACTCTCCCTCTCCCTATTTATTTCTATCCCTCAGTCTCTCCCTCTCATTCTTGTTCTCCCTGTCTCTCTCTTTCTTTGACGCTCTCTCTCTCCCTTTTTCTCTCTTTTGATTCAAAATTTTTGAGTTTAAACTTTAATCCTCAGTCAAATTGGAAGCTTGGGAACATGATTTAGCAACCGCAACTTCGATTTAAAGCTTAAATCAAGGTTAGTTTTCAAAATCTTAAACTTTTTCAAATTTCTCAATTTTCTTCATATTTTGAAATCTAAGTTCGTTTAAGCTTAGAAAACCTTTAATCCAAGTTAGAGAAACTTAAAACATCTAGAATCTAATCTTAGTTTGAAGAAAAATGGATTTGAATCAAGATTTTTTATTTTTCCTCTATTTTTCTATTTTTGGATTTTATTGGATTTTTCTATGTAAATCTTGTTTAAACTAGTTTAAAAATATTCTATTATGTTTTTCTACCTTCTATAAATGTTTTCTATGCTTGAGAACTAAGAAAAACAGGTTGAAATGAGGAATTGAGCTCGGGGAGGCCGAGACTCAGGTTTTAAAAAATTTCAAAATTTCCCAGTTCAGCAGGCCAGATTCATACGTCCGGTAGGCCAAACTTGGAAAACTCTGGCAGATCAGACTTGAATTGCTGGTAGGCCGAACTACACAGTTTGGCATGCCAAACCAGGGAGACCGGCAGGCCGACCAGGCAGAGTAAAAATTTGTCGTTTTTCACCTGTTTTCACTATTTTGAACCCCGATTGAGATTTTGATCCTGTAGTATAATTTTATAAACACAAGTGACATACTAGGACATAATGAGATAGCTTAGCAACATAAGATATCTTAAGCTAGATACCGATAGACCTAGTTTCTATTTAAGGTTGTTCGTGGTTTCGTGGAGCTAACGTATAGCGGATCGGGGCTGCGATGTTGGATATCGGTACGGATATTGAGGCAGGACTTCTACCATTTGCTTGGTAGCCAAGTTTTTAAATGGTTTGGCCTCAAAATAATTTCTATCAAAATGTTTTCAATGATTTATTGAAAAAGGGATTTTTATTTGGCTGTCTTTACAAGCAGTAGATTAAGGTGAATTTCATAACGAATCACATAATGAATGTAAATAAAAATACTTAGTAAATGGGTTTTAAATAATAATAGAAATGAACATAAGGGCATGATACTATATTAGAGATCGGTTGTGTAGCGTGCGACCTTGGGGGTAGGTCCCGAAACCCAACTGGCCCACTTCGGTGGTGATAACTATGGTTTACCCAAGAAAGATAAAAGGTACTTTCTAGATGAACTGTTTTTAATAAGACTTATTTAAATTAATTTATTTAACCATGTTTTCTATTTATTTCTTTGAAAGGTAACTTTTGTATTTAAATTATTAATTTGTTTTTTTTAAACATAGTCCTACTGAGCCTTCCGCTCACGTTTTATTTGTTTTAAATCTTTCCCCTAGGTGGAATACAGCTTAGGATTGACAAGGGGTCCATAAACCGGACTTGTGACCAGTAGAAGACCTAAGTAGGTTATTTGTATATATAAACAAGGAATGTATTATTTTAATTTTTGTTTCTATTTTGGACTGTGGTTGTAATTTAAATATTGTCGATACTGTGTGTGTGCACAAGTTGTGGGTGGTGGGACCCAACACGTAATTTTCTCTTTCCTTACTATTTTATCTCCGTCTGTTCATCTTATTTGTTTAATTATTATAAATACTTGCTTAAAAAGGGTTTTAAATTATCACTTACTTCATAATTAATTAGATTCTTTAACTTGTGTTTTAATTAAATTTTCACTTAATTAACTTTATTAAACTGCTACGTCACCCCCTGTTGGAAAAATAGTGCGCAGCGAAATTTTTTAAACTTTTACAACAGAGTATTTTCTAAAACACAAGTTTGACATGCTATATGCATAAAGTAAATAGATCTTACTGACCTTTGATTGCCGAAGAACCCCCGCAAAATGTGTAGAGAAGTAACGTTCTAGAAGAGCTTCAATCAACTGGTCTTCTTTACTATTCTCTATCCATGATCGGAGTGAGTGTGGGCTCACACGTACAGCTCTTCCACCAGGTGACTCTCCTTCCAACCAATCAAGAGAACCCAAAACAAGTGTTCGTGATTTGTGAACAAAAGCTCTCAGGGATTTTTCAGATTCTCACCAGTAGAGTATCACTCTTAATCCCTCAATTGATCTTAGTAACTTATGTGACTTACTTCTTATTTATAGAGGTTAGGCCCAAGGGTCAGTCCTTATCAGATTAGGTCTCAAAATTTGAATCAGAATCAAATTCGGATCAATATCTGATAAGATCCGCGTAGAAACACGTGATCTTATCCTTCGCTCATCGGTAGGCCGAACAACATAATCGACAGGCTGAACATGAGGATCGACAGGTTGAACACGAGGATCAACAGGCCGTACTGTCGAATAAAAATCTCAGCGAATCTTTTATTTTGTACTTGAAATTCTATAGGATAAAGTCTCAGTTTTAATTCAAATAAACCAATAGAAAAGTTATCTGATTAAAACAACTTTATCTAGATAATCTCTAAGAAAATAAATGATTTCCCAATCATTCTATAAGTTTATCTTGATCTAATTTATCTAAAATTAAATCAACCGATAAACAGACAAGAATTATCCGATCCCAATAATTCAACAAGTTTATCTTGAATCAATTTTATCACAAAATTAATTCAACCGATAAACAGACATGAATTATTTGATTCTTCTGAATTTCAACCAATCTGAAAAATATGACATAAGTCACCAATTATTGGAAAAGCACGCTGTATCATTACAGGATGTTGTGGGCAAGCAAAGGGGACCAAATGGACCTATATAGTTTAAGCTCTCGATAATTATGAAACCCATACATTTCATAATTATCAACTCTAACACTACTCCACTAAAAGCTTGGAGCTGCACTCTAGAACTACATAGAATTACGAAGCCGTATAGCTAAGTCTCCATGACATATCATAGTGTATCGTATCCCCATATGATTATCCATAATCGGCTTAAGGACAAGTTTTAGAGTCGGTATGGCGGTGGCAAGCACAATTGTGGGTGTTACAGTGGTGGTAGCAGTGGGGGTTGAGGGAACAAAGAGTGAGGAGTGAGGAGGAGGGAGAATTTGGGAGAAAGCCTTTAGAGTTTAGGGGAGGGAGAGGGAGATTAGAGTTTGGAACTTATAAAGAAGGAGATGGAAGAAAGTGTTCGGAATTATAGAAGGGAGAGAAATTATAAAATTTAGTGAGAAGAAAAGGCAAGAAAATGCCTACAAAACAGAAAAAAAAATATTCCACTTATATTTTTCAAAAAAATTTGATATTTACGATAGCGTTTGAGCAAGTTAAATGTTGACACTAGATAGCAGTTTATAAGAAACCTATTAACATGCACGTACAAATTTCCAAAACAAATATATGGCAAAGTTTGAGGGCCAATTATTCTAGTTCCTTTTATTTGGAGGAGGTAGGTGTTGGAAAAATAGTGCGCAGCAGAATTTTAAAAATTTTTCCATCAGAGTAATTTCCAAAACACAAGTTTGACATGCTATATGCATAAATTAACCAGATCTTACTAACCTTTGTATGCTAAATAATCTCCCGCAATCTGTGAAGAGAAATAACGTTCCAGAAGAGTCTCAATCAACTGGTCTTCTTTGCTATTCTCTATCCACGACTGGATTGAGTGTGGGCTCACACGTACAGCTTTTCCACCGATGACTCTCCTTCCAACCAATCGAGAGAACCTAAAGCAAGTGTTCGTGATTTGTGAACAAAAGCTCTCAAGGAGTTTTAGATTCTCACTTAGTAGAGCATCACTCTTAATCTCTCAATCGATCTAAGTAACTTCTGAGAATCACTCCCTATTTATAGGGGTTGGTCCTAGGGTCAGTCCTCATCAGATTAGGTCTCAAAATTCAGATTAGAATCAAATTCGGATCAATATCTGATAAGATCTGCGTGGATACGTGTGATCTTATCCTTTGCTAATTGGCAGGCCAAACCACTTGATCAGCAGGTCGAATAGGTCCCATCGGCAGGCCGAACACGTCCATCGACAAGCCAAACTGTTGAATAAAAATCTCACGAATCTTTTATTTGTCACCCGAGATTCTATAGGATAAAGTCTTAATTTTAATTCAAATAACCCAATAGAAAAGTTATCTGATCAAAACAAATTTATCTAGATAATCTCTAAGAAAATAAATCAATTCTCAATAATTCTATAAATTTATCTTGATCTAATTTATCCAAAATTAAATCAACCGATCAACAGACAAGAATTATTTGATCTCAATAATTCAACAAGTTTATCTTGAATTAATTTCTTACAAAATTAATTCAACCGATAAACAGACATGAATTATTTAATTCTTCCAAATTTTAACCAATCTAATAAATCCAACACAAGTCACCAATTATTGAAAAAACACGCCGTTTCGTTACAGGATGTTGTGAGCTAGCAAAGTGGACCAAATGGACCTATATAGTTCAAGCTCCTGATAATTATGAAACCCAATATCCCATATATACATTTCATAATTATCAACTCCAACGTTACTCCACTAAAAGCTTGGAGTTGCACTCTTGAATTACATAGAATTACGAAGCTCGTATAGCTAAGTCTCCATGACAAATCATTGTGTATCGTATCCCCATAATTAGCTTAAGGACAAGTTCTATCTTACCTTCCCAATTATTTTTATCTTACGTTCCATTATCTCACCATCAGAAAACTTACCATCCAAGGATAATATACCATTCGGTTACACCTATGTATCCAAATGGTTGAGCACTCTAGTTTTCCTATTACAAGATAACGTATAGAAGAGGATATCATTACTCCTAAAGAGGAGCTATGGATTCTATATCTATGAATAACAAGTCTACACCATCTAGAGTCATGCCTCCAACGTACCGGTATGCATACCACTATTAAGATGTGGGTGTCACCCTTTGGTACATCAAAAGACACAAGTCAAGACACCGGGCCCACTATTCATCTCAGGATTAAGATACAACACAAATGATTATTTAAAGTGAATCGATTTGCCGAGACATAATTATTAATCAAAATCAATTCACTTTATGTCCCGATCCAACACATCGTCACTTATGACAACGTGCCAATGTTTCTATTCACGGAGTCCTCCTCCGATAGTCAAGACAAACCATCTCCCAAAAGGGATATAGACAACATAACAATCTTTGCATGAATAAAGCGCCCAACTTTATTCCCTCAATTGCGGATCGTGTGATTTAGACTATCACCTTAAGAATCGTGTCTTCCGCATAATCCGTCCATCATATGCCCAATTCTTAAGGTTCAAACCGACAGTCTCAGACTATTATTTGCTTAACATATATTCAACAAATATGAACGTAAAGTGGATAAGATTTGGTATATAAATAATGAATAAATTCTTTATTGATAAAAATGTCTCCAAAAACTTATACATTTTTGCTCCTTAGGGCATACATGTCTAACAATCTCCCACTTGCACTAAGTGAGTAAATTTGACAAATCTTACATCCCTATAGCTTCCACATGCCTCTCGAAGACTCTCCCAGTAAGTGTCTTCATAAATGGATCAGCTAAATTGTCCTCTGACGCGCTCTTGCACACCGTGACATGCCCGCCCTCAAAGAAGTCCTTTATCACATGATACTTCTGATCAATATGCTTACTTTTCTTGTGAAATCTTGGTTCCTTAGCATTAGCTACTGCCGTACTGTTATCACAGTATAGTGATACCGCTTTATCTATACCAAGAACTACCTCAAGATCCCCAAGGAACTTGCGAAGCCACGTTGCTTCTTTCGAAGCATCACTAGCTGCCACATACTCAGCCTCCATCGTTGAATCTGAAGTGCAATCTTGCTTAACACTTCTCCAACTGATGGCACCGCCTCCCAGAGTAAACACAAAACCCGAAGTCAATTTCCTAGAATCCAGACAGGATTTAAAATCTGAGTCAGTATATCCTAGAGGAGTCAGGTCCTCACCCGAATATACAAGCATATACCCTCGAGTCCTTCTCAGGTACTTAAAAATATGCTTTATCGCAACCCAATGGTTCGGTCCTAGATCCGCCTGAAATCGACTTACAATCCTGACTGCATAGCAAATATCTGGTCGTGTGCAAAGCATGGCATACATGAGACTACCCACTGCCTGTAACACCCCTTAATTCGGACGTCACAGATTTCGTTACATACTTACATTCGTACATGCATAAACATTAAACTTATTAATAATATCAAGCTTAATCATTACTATTGAATTTAAAAGCACTTAAACATACATTACCAGGATCCATTCATACGTTTTTTTTTTTTTTTAAAAAAAAAACTTAACATTGTTTAATTCATTCCTTATCATAATTTATTCAATTATACTTATAACAATCATGAACTTATTTAATAATATAGATTTATCAAATTGTAACATCAGGACTTATAAAAATATCACATTTAAATCTCTTTGATCATCATATCATTTGAAAACTCATTTATTCCCACAGTTCGGCAGGCCGAACTTGGGACTTCGGTAGGCCGAACATTATCGGCAAGCCAGGGCTCCCTCAACCGGCAGGCCGGCAGAGGCTATGCAATTTGAACTAAAAATTTATCCATGTTTGGCAGGCCAGAAATTCGATTGGCAGGCCGAACTTTTGGTCTTCGGCAGGCCGGCCACAGAGTTCGGCAGGCCCTCCGAGACCAAATTCCTTAGGAAAAACTTAATTTAAAACATACCAACTTTTCGTAAAATATAGTGAAAGTTTGTAATTCATTAGAAAATGATAAAATAACTTATAAAACCATAATATAAGTATTCTTAAAAACTTAACATAAAAAAAATATGTTCAAAATATGTAACTTGATTAAATCATAAAATCATTAAATCATAAATTGTTCTTCTTGGCTTGCTTCCGGTTACAATTCATCGTTCATGTTGCTCACACGTCTTCCCATGTCCTCCACCTATTCCATGATTCTCTAACCGTTATCTGCAACATGACACTTAAAACATGATTAAGCTAACGCTTAGTAAGTACATATAATTCTCACAATTTAAAACATTCCATATACATCATCATCATCATCATTGTCATCATATCAGAACAGTGCCTTAAGCACAAATTCATAAAACATATCTTTCATAACGTTGACCATGTTAAAACTTGTTCCATTTTTATCTTAAGGGCCCAAGTGTTGCACCATAAACATCATCATAGGCGCGCCGTCATGAGAGGAGAAGGGCAGCTAATCCCAAACCAAACATGACATCATAATATAACATTTCATAACATTGGGTGTGCAACACTTATTAGGTGATACATATATACATACTTTTCATACTTTAAAACATGCCATAAACATCATGCATAACTTAAAATCATGAAAATCTTTCATAAGAAATCCTTTAAGGAAAATTATCATAAAATCATCATGAATATCATTATGATCATATCGTCAAACCTTGTAAAAACATGTGTCATGTTGCAAGTGAGAATGTACTTACCTTATCGTTAGCTTACTTAACCTTAACGTGATCTGGTGACGACGCCGCGGTCTCGTAGTGCTCGCTTCTTGAGTGTTCATGCCATTTATCCATTTAAAGATACAATAAAGATCAATACTTATCATGAAATATCCATACACGTAACATTCATTCATATAATATTCACATATCCATACACTCATCTCATATTATAAACATAATTCATAACCATAAAAAAATCATCATCACCTAAACATGTTATTATGATTTTTCTTAAATCAAAAAATTACCTTAAGTATATAAAACAAACCATACATTTTAGACATAATTATCTTTTAAATAAAATATTTTCTAACAATTAATATATTTATATTTTAATTTAAAACTTCATACAAGCATCATATTATCATGCATGAAATTATTTTATTATCATAAAATCTTTTAAACATACATAACATTTTATAAACAAAAATTCAGAAATAACATTTATTAAAACATTTTTCTTAATGAATTCCCATAAAAATTTCATAACATATAAATAAAACACATTCATCTTACATACTCATACACACGCATATTTTAACAACTTTTCATGAAAACATCATATTTACCCCTTGAATGAGCATTACATTTTTCATACTTTTGGAATTAAACAGTAACATTTTACTGTCAGGGGTAGAAGACAGAAATATCATTTTTCATTAAAACATTGAAATGACATGAAACTTAGAAAAAAAAAAAAACATCACATAACATATACATAACATCATATATAAAAAAAAACGTCGAGACAAAATACAATACCTAACGAGGAGAAGAATTTCTTTTCAAAAATACCAAAAAAAAACTGAATTTATACTTGGAAATATCTTCTTAAAACCCCTTGATTTTAATCAATGAAACAAGACCTTTTTCTTTCAATATACTCAGAAAATTTTCGTGGAAGAGAGAGAGAAATTTCATGAGGAAGAGAAGAGGAAGAGAAATGAAAGTACATCTCAAAAATTTTTAAGAGAGAGAAAGCGTGAGAGGAGAGAAAATAATAATAAAAAAAAGAAACGTTAAAATTTTTAACGTAATAAACACCATTATGGGAATTCAATTCCCTTCATTAAGTCAGAAAATTCTGACTGTTAAGGGCTGTTGGCGTGGAAGGAAAGAAGAGAAAGAAAAGGAAAGTCAAATCACTTCATCAATCCTACCATAATTTGCCCTCTTAAAATAGGAAACCTCTTAAAATAATACAAATTAATACAAGTCAAATCCTTTAATTTTCTTAACTGATAAAAACATTCCATTATTATGTCAATTAATCACATTAATTCATCCAATTAATGTAATTAACTCAGCCATAACTCTGGAGAGATTTTTGCTGACTGCTCGTCAGCCATGTTCAGCCTGCCAGTTTTCCCCTTCGGCCTGTCGGTTCCAGCAAGTTCGGCCAGCCGGTGGGTTTCTTCGGCCTGCCGATCTCGACAAGAAGTTCGGCCTGTAGATCTTAAAAGTTTGGCCTGCTGATCTGTCATTAAATGCCATAACATAAAATATTCATACATCATTACATCATAAATAATCATATTGCATCATAAATAAACATATACTTAGAATTTTACATGAACACTAGAGCACAACGATCCCATGCGGTCGTCACCTGTCACAAAACTTGACATAAAAAGTTAGTAACATGCACATCGCATATCATATCATATAACGTGATTTATTAATAACATTCCTTAATAACGTTACTAACTTAACGTGGTCCGTTACATAAAATAGGCGGGCATTACACTGCCGAAGCATAAGGCACCTTCTTCATGTATTCTCTTTCTTCATAAGACTTTGGAGAGTCTTTCTTAGAAAGAGTAATTCCAAACCTGGATGGTTGCCCACCTTTCTTAGAATCCTGCATTGCAAACCTCTTGAGAATTTTATCTATGTAGCCGGCCTATGACAAAGCTATCATTTTGTTCTTCCTATCTCGAAAGTTCTGGATACCAAGAACAAAATTAGCCTCACTTACTTCCTTCATGTCAAACTGTTTGGTCAACCATAATTTGACCGATGACAATGCCCCAACGTCATTGTCAATTAGCAGAATGTCATCTACATAGGCAGTAGAAAAACCACCTTCCCATCCTTAATGTGTTTATAAACACATGGTTCATCCACATCTTGTGAGAACCCATAAGTCTTGATCACCTGATCAAATCTTATGTTCCAAGAATGAGAAGCCTGCTTAAGTCCATAAATTGACTTTAGCAGCTTACAAACCTTACCCTCTTGACCCATAACCTTGAACCCGTTTGGTTGTTCCATACAAATAGACTCATCAAGATAGCCATTCAAAAAAGCCATGTTGACATCCATCTGCCAAATCTCATAGTCGAGAGAGGGAGCTATGGATAATAGAATCCGGATGGACTTAAGCATGGCTACAGGTGAAAAGGTTTCCTCATAATCAATTTCTTCCTTTTGTGTATAACCCTTAGCTACCAGTCTAGCCTTAAAGGTTTCGACCTTTCCATCCACTCCTCTTTTCCTCTTGTAGATCCACTTACACCCTATGGGTTTTACCCCTTCGGGAAGATCCATAAGCTCCCAAACTTGATTAGTCTCCATAGACTTCATCTTAATGTTCATGGCCTCTGTCCAGAGTTTTGAATCAACATCCTCCATAGCTTATGCGTAAGTATAAGGATGCCTGTCATGTTCATCTAGTTCAGCCAAGAAGACCTCCCCATTGAACATATACCTCTCAGGTTGACGTCCGATTCTCCCACTACGCCGAAGCCCCTGAGGTTGTTGTTTAGGTTTGTTTGGTTTTTCTACACCGATCGGAATGGTTTCATTTAGAACCTCCGGAGTGAATTGATCACTCCTTAACTCCTCAAGCACCACTTTGCTTCGAGGTTTAAAGTCGTCCATGTAACTCTCCTCAAGAAAAGTTACATTAGTTGAAACCACGACTTTATTTTCCTTTGGGTTATAAAAATAACCCCTTTAGTCCCTTTTGGATATCCTGTAAACACGCAAACTTCTGAACGTGCTTCCAACTTATTTGGATCCTTAAACAGGACATGAACCGGACATTCCCATATGCGAATATGGTTTAAGGATGTCTTCCTACTTGTCCACAACTCGTGAGGAGTTTTAGGGACCAATTTTGAAGGCACATTGTTCAAAAGATAACATGTGGTTTGTAGTGGATATCCCCAAAAGGATAAAGGCAATGATGAATAACTCATCATGGACCCAATCATGTCCAACAAAGTCCTCTTTCTTTTCTCCGCTATGCTATTCTGCTGCGGAGTGCCCAGCACAGTCAAATGGGATAAAATTCGATTCTCTAACAAGTGTTCCAAGAACTCCTCAGAAAGGTATTCCCCACCTCGATTTGATCGAAGTGCCTTTTTGGGTCTACCCAATTTCTTTTCCACTTCAGCCCGAAACTCCTGAACTTGTCAAAAGTTTCGCTTTTGTGGTGCATCAGGTACACATACCCATATCTTGAGTAATCGTCAATAAAATTGACGAAGTACTCATACCCTCCTCGTGCCTGGATGTTCATCGGTCCACAAACATCACTATGCATAAGTTCTAGAACCCCTTCGGCCCTATTGCCCTTAGACCCGAATGGTCTTTTCGTCATTTTACCCTCTAAACAAGATTCACATTGAGGTATAGATTCCACCTTTAAGTGACTTAAAGGTCCATCCCTTACCAACCTTTGAATCCTATTCAGGTTAATATGACCAAGGCGCAAATGCCAAAGATAAGTCTTATTAGAGTGAAAAGTTTTAATTCTTTTAGAGTTATTATCATTTATCTCAACATTAAGCAATAAGTCCATCTTAGGTTTGATAAAGTATAGATTATTTTGCATCCATCTAGAACAGATAAAAAATTTATTTTTACGAATCACCACTTTATCATTAAAAGAAACTAAGTAGGAGTATTTAAATAAACAAGCTACAGAAATTAAATTCCTTTTAAATTTAGGAACATAAAAACAATCTTGCAAAAATAAATTCCTATAATTATCAAAATAAAGATGGACGTCTCCCACTGCTTCTGTTGAGACCAAGGATCCATCGCCCATCCAAAGCGTGAAGTCCTCATGAAGTAGAGTTCTCGTTTCTTTGAACCCCTGTAGAGAAACACAAACATGATTAGTTGCACTGGAATCTATGACCTAGATGTCACTGGATTCCTCAACCAAATAAGTTTCTAAATATAGAAGATCACACCTACCTCCTTTGGAAAGAAAGTCCTTGCAATGCTTCTTGATATGCCTGACATTTCCATAGAAGAAGCACTTAAGCTTCTTCGGGTTCTTCTTCTTCTTCTTCTTGTTCTTGGTAGTAGCAGGAATAGAAGACTTCCTGTTTTTGGCCAGTTGCTTCTTTCCATTCCCAGAGTTAGGATTGAAACCAGAAGCAGCTACCATGTTGGCCTCACCACCAGCAGGAGACTCCCTGATTAACAGTTCAAACTCCTGTAACTGTTTCATCAGTTCTGTTAAGGTCATATCCCATCTATTGCTTAAATTAAAAGTGGCTCTAAATGGAATAAATTCCTTAGACAGAGTCTCAAAGATCATAGTCATCTGAGTTTCAGCATCGATGTAGGCTCCATTGGTTTGAGCCTCAGCGAGGAAACCCATGACCAACATTATGTGCTCCTTTACAGATGTCCCCAGCCTCTGTCTACAGTTTAAGAGTTTCCGAAGCGTCTCTTGCCTCTTTATTATGGCTTGGCCTCCAAACATATCCTCAAGATTATCCAAGATCTGTTTTACAGTCTCATAATCCTGTTGTTGAGCCTGCAGCATGTTGTTCATGCTAGCCATAACATAGCAGCGGGCCTGATCATTAGCATCTTTCCAGCGATCATATGCTTAGAATTGCTCATTACTTGAGTCTCTCGTAGGCTAGGGAGGACAAGGGGTTGTCAGTACATATTTCAATTTCTCAAAGGATAGGACGATATCCAGGTTTCATTTCCAATCGTTATAGTTCTCATCGGTTAATTGGTTTTTGTCAAGTTTCGATGATAAAGCGTTTTTAGACATTTTTAATCTACAATAAAGAATCATATACCAAACATAAGCAAACATGTAATAATAATTTAGCAAGATAACACAATCATGTAAAAATTATACAAATGTGTTTATGTGTCAAAACCTTAAAAATATCACAACCTTATAACGATAATCCCCAACTCAAAATTCAACAAGCTCCTAGGAGAGTCATGCCAAATTCAATCAGGAACACGAATCCCCTCCTGATTAATATATGCCATCTAGGACCCGTATGATCCAGCATATTTTAATAATCGTTTCTTTGGCCATTAATTTTATTAACAGAGCTCCTAAGGGAGGTTAATAATAAAATTAATGTGAGTGTATAACCATCGTTTCAATATTTTATCCTTGATTTATAATCACCACCTAGGGGTGTGCAACCATAAATCATGCTAAAATACCTTATCCTCTCAAAGATCCAATCTGGTACATGATAGAATCTCTTCCTAGGGTTTGGGACCACCATGTTCTGCCTATGGACCAACGATGGAGGCCTTAGGTCCTCTCTTTGAAAACCTTCTCCCACTCAATCTTTTGAAATCAAGGTTTTATTTTAAGAATATGCATAAACAATTTTAATATGAGCGGCACTTCCTATTTTATATGACATGTTATCAATATACATGGCAAATCATATTATAATGCAGACAAGCAAAGCAATAAAGCAAAGCTTCAAGCAAAATAATAATAATAACTGTAATATTATGGCTCCACCCTAGAGAATAGAAAACTAAGATTATAAGAGAATAATCGAGACATATTATCGATTCTTCATCCTTGAATCCTCAAGCTGTATCCTTCTTTCTGTAATTCTATCTTCAAGTCTTCAATCCCGTATGAATTGAACACTTCATATTTCCAGTCATTTTCAAATTTAATGTTTCTCAGAATTATCCCAAAAATAAAATTAAAACTGCATTGAAAAAACTACACCTTTTTTGGAAATTTTTTAGCTCTTGGTCGGTAGGCCGATTTGGGTGATCGGCCTGCCGGTCATGTTCCATCGGCCTGCCGATCAGTAAGATCAGCCTGCCGACCCATGAAAGTTCGGCCTACCGGCAGAGCCAGCCGATTTCTGCCCCACTGATGGCCTACCGAACCACACGTCCGGCCTACCGATCTGTGACCATCGGCCTGCCGAACTGTGATGTTCAGCATGCCGACCGAGCAGAAATCTCCATTCCAGAAAATACAATTTTAAAGCAATTTATCAATTTTATTTTCAACAATTCAAAATCATAAAATTAGAGACTTAGGAAATACCTTTACGCGCCATCATCTTTCTTCTAGATTCGTCTTCTTCGAATAATTATTAAATTACAAAATTTTTACAAATTTAAAATAAATAATAATTCTTAGACGGAGATGATAGTCCGCCATCTAATTACATGAAAAACTTAGATACACATTCTAACCTCCAAGGAACCATAACCGATATAAATTAATTAATAAATAAATAATTAAACAACGATTTAATCAACCATAATTAATTAATAAACATTCACCACATAATCCATGACAACATATATAATTTATAGAAATTAGAGTGTCAACTCTCTATAAAATTCAATTCAAGCATAGGAGAGATTAAGATCAAAAATTTTATGTATATAACATGATCACAAACTCATAAATTTATGTAAAAACCATGGCTCTGATACCAATTGTTGGAAAAATAGTGCGTAGCAGAATTTTAAAAATTTTTCCATCAAAGTAATTTTCAAAACACAAGTTTGACATGCTATATGCATAAATTAACTAGATCTTACTAACTTTTGTATGCTGAAGAACCTCCCGCAATCTGTGAAAAGAAATAATGTTTCGAAAGAGCCTCAACCAACTGGTCTTCTTTGCTATTCTCTATCCATGACCGGAGTGAGTGTGGGCTTACTCGTACAGCTCTTCCATCGGTGACTCTCCTTCCAACCAATCGAGAGAACCCAAAGCAAGTGTTCGTGATTTGTGAACAAAAGCTCTCAGGGAGTTTAAATTCTCACTTAGCAGAGTATCATTCTTAATCTCTCAATCAATCTAAGTAACTTGTGAGGATCACTCCCTATTTATAGAGGTTGGTCCTAGGGTCAGTCCTCATCAAATTAGGTCTCAAAATTCAGATCAAAATCAAATTCGGATCAATATTTGATAAGATTCGTGTGGATACGAGTGATCTTATCCTTCGCTGATCGGCAGGCCGAACCACCTGATCGGCAGGCCGAACACGTCCCATCGGCAGGCCGAACACGACCATCGGCAGGCCGAATTGCCGAATAAAAAATCTCGCAAATCTTTTATTTTTCACCCGAGATTCTATAGGATAAAGTCTCAGTTTTAATTCAAATAACCCAATAGAAAAGTTATCTGATCAAAAAAACTTTATCTAGATAATCTCTAAGAAAATAAATCAATTCTCAATAATTCTACAAGTTTATCTTGATCTACTTTATCCAAAATTAAATCAACCATTAAACAGACAAGAATTATCTGATCCCAATAATTCAACAAGTTTATCTTGAATTAATTTCTTACAAAATTAATTCAACTTATAAACAGACATGAATTATTTAATTCTTCTAAATTTTAACCAATCTGATAAATCCGACACAAGTCACCAATTATTGAAAAAACACGCCGTGTCGTTACAGTATGTTGTGAGCTAGCAAAAGGGACCAAATGGACCTATATAGTTCAAGCTCCTGATAATTATGAAACCCAATATCCCAGATATACATTTCATAATTATCAACTCCAACGCTACTCCGCTAAAAGCTTGGAGCTGCATTCTCGAACTGCATAGAATTACGAAGCTCGTATAGCTAAGTCTCCATGACAAATCATAGTGTATCGTATCCCCATATGATACTCCATAATCGGCTTAAGGACAAGTTCAGTCTTACCTTCTCGATTATTTTTATCTTACATTCCATTATCTCACCATCAGAAAACTTACCATCCAAAGATAGTATACCATTTGGTTATACCTATGTATCTAAATGGTTGAGCACTCTAGTTTTCTAATTACAGGATGACGCATATAAGAGGATATCATTACTCCTAAAGAGGAGCTATGGATTCCATATCTATGAATAACAAGTCTACGCCATCTAGAGTCATACCTCCAACGTACCGACATGCATACCACTATTATGATGTGGGTGTCACCCTTTGGTACATCAAAAGACACAAGTCAAGACACCGGGCCCACTATCCATCTCAAGATTAAGATACAACACAAATGATTGTCTAAAGTGAATCGATTTGCTGAGACAGAATTATTAACCCAAATCAATTCACTTTATGTCCCGATCCAACACATCGTCACTTATGACAACGTGCTAATGTTTCTATTCACGGAGTCCTCCTCCGATGGTCAAGACAAACCATCTCCCAAAAAGAATATAGACAACATAACAATCTTTGCATGAATAAAGCGCCCAACTTTATTCCCTCGATTGCAGATCGTATGATTTAGACTATCACCTTAAGAATCGTGTCTTTCGCATAATCCGTCCATCATATGCCCAATTCTTAAGGTTTAGACCGACAGTCTCAGACTATTGTTTGTTTAACATACATTCAACAAATATGAACGTAAAGAGGACAAGATTTGGTATATAAATAATGAATAAATTCTTTATTGATAAAAATGTCTCCAAAAACTTATTACATTTTTACTCCTTAGGGCATACATGTCTAACAGTAGGCACTCTCTGTTATCTTTTTAAACTAACTTGTGTTTGGTTTTCTAATAAAGGTTCTCATTAACTAAAACATAAACAAAAAACGTGTGACATCAATCTTAAAACCGTTAATAATTAGAAAACAATATTAAAATTCTTAATTTTGCTAACTTATGCAACTTTACTTTTACTCTACCATTAGAAACTGCTATTTTAACCATTGGATTAATTTTTCAACAGTGTGAACTATGAGTTAAGAGCAATTTTGTGTTATACGCTCAAACTTTTAACGTGAACACTTATAAATCAGACATTTAAAAATAAATTCAACAATTAAATAAGTTCTTATCAGTAGTGTAAAAATAAAGTTGCAACTATAAAAGGTTTCTTTTTGTTAGTGAGGTAATTTTGATTGGAAAGGATGAAACAAAAACTAGGCGTAAAGGAGTCAAATATCCATGTTTAATTAGAAAAGCCCTTTCTTTTGGTCAAGCACCTAAGGAATTATTAGCAAAATGATGTGGTACACGTATGATAATATTATATAGCCTTGTAATTAATTGTCTAATCCAATCCTTTTATAAATAAGCTCCATTTATATTCCAGACTTAAAAACTAAATCATTTTTTGACTTAGAACGATTGTGACGGTCAGAACGTTCAGTTGTTTTCTTTTGTTCTTTTCCTTTGTTCTTTTCTTTTTTCTAATATTGTTGGCGCCAACTTTTTGACGTTGGCATGCTCGTATTTAGTAAATAAATAAATAAATAAATAAATATATATATATAACATAAAGCTTATTTATTGTTTATTATTGTTTTTATATATATCTTGTATTATTGTTTATATATAATAATAATAATAAAAGATAAACTTTTGAGGTTGGCGTGTTTCAAAAGCTTATTTATTTTAATTCAAGCAGCTTATATATATGCGCATGGGAATGCTCGCAAACCAAGCAACTTTCTTAGTAAAAGCTTTCTGTGAATAAATTTAATTTAATTGCTAATTAAAAACAATCTGGTAAATGGATAAGAAGACATTGATTTTTATACATTTATTTTTATACAGCTAGCACTACAGCTAATTATTAGTTTAAGCAAAAATTAATTAACTTCACCTACTAAGGAGTAAGTAGTACTAATGTCTAATCATGATTATTAAAGCTAGAGAAGGTGGTTTGCATGGGAATATTCGAAAAGTGTCCAGACAAATATTAATTGTTACTTTGGAAGCATGTAAATTAACTTTACATTGTTCTTGCGAGCTTTCACACTCGAGATAAATTGTGACTTTATATTTAATTATTATTATCTACATAACCCAAAAAGGAGAAAAGTTATGTCATTAAAATATGGTGAAAACTTGTGCCACATACAGTGTTGTAAGTTTCTGAACTCACATAATTCGTAGTTATGCACTTTGTATGGTCCCAAATTAACTTTTCTTTTGTGCTTTGAGAACTCAACTTGCTTGCTCTCAAAAAACAAAATAAAAAAGTTGTTATTATATGTTGAGTTGTTCGGTAACTGTCGGTTTAAGTGTGTGTACATATATGGGCATGTTACGCAGAGCAAGTTGCTTTCGGATGTTGCTTCTGAGAGTGTTTTGATGGTTTGCTATGATTTTAATTTTTTAGAAGAACTTTCAGTTAAAATAACAAAATATGACTTCTTAAATGAGCTTTTTTAAATAGACTTTGAAACTTCTATTATAATTTAAATAAGGAAAATTGTAAAAAAAATAGGCCAAAATCGAAGGCATTTGAAAGTAATGCAACGTAATTTAAAACATTATTAAATCATAGGTCAATCTACTTTTTTAACCTCTAAACAACTTCCAAAACAACAGCTCTGATTTGGCCATGAGGAGGCAAAGATTGGCAGCGGCACAACATGAAAAGAGCCATTTTATGGGTAATGAGATCGGCATGACGTCGGCCATGTAGAGTAAAAACAAGTCGTCGATTGTAACACCCCGAAATTTATTTAATGTTAAATGTAATATAAATGATGGATTAGTGTGTCATAATTAACGTTTTAACATTAATTAGATTATTTGGTTGGATTTTAAATTTTTGGTTGTTTTGTTAAATTGATGTGTTCAAAAGATTTCTTATTGTTTTAAAATGATGTTTTGAGTTTTAAAACACAACAATTTGTAAAATGTTAAAAATACTCCGTTTTGCAAAACCGTGAGCGGCACATGGTTTTCGCATAGTAAAACCGCCCACCGATTTTCTCTATTTATTTCCCTCTTCTCTCTCTCTCTCCTCACACTCCCGCAAGCTCTCTCTCTCTTCCTCTTGATATCTCTCGGCAGCTCTCTCTCTCTACATCTCTCTCTCAAATTTTTGAAACCACATTCGAATCCAAGCTTCGGGACAGCAAGGAGGAAGCTCGGGGACGTGATTCGGCAACCGAGAACGCGGATTGAAGCTTCGATTCGAGGTTAGATTCGAAATTTCTAAACTTTTTACAAAATTTTCAATTTTGTGTGTTTTTGAAATCTAGGCTTGTTTAAGCTTAGAAAACCGTGGATTTGTGTTAAATGAACTTAGAACAACTAGAATCTAAGCTTAGATTGAAGAAAAACGGATTGGATTCAAGATTTTTCATTTTTCCCCTCATTTTCTCATTTTCAGATTTTTGAGGATTTTGAGTCAAAATCTTGTTTAAATGAGTCCAAACATGTTTTAGTATGTTTTTCTATCAACTATGATTGTTTTTCATGCGTAGGATTTGAGAAAAACAGGTTAGAACCAAGATTTGGATTTTGGGGATCGAGAAACCCGTGGCTGGGATTTCTGAATTTTCCCAGTTCGGCAGGCCGAACTGTGTGTTCGGCAGGCCGGAGTGATGATCGGCAGGCCGGTGTTCTTCCGAACGGCAGGCCGAATCTGGGGAAATGTTCGGCAGGCCGAACTGTGCAGTTCGGCAGGCCAAAGCAGGGCGTCCGGCAGGCCGACCGAGGCATGGAAAATTTTGTGATTTTTACCCGTTTTTATTGTTTTGAACCCAGATTTAAATCCCAACCTTATAAAATGATTTTAAAGGTACAAATGGCACACTAGGACATCATGAAATGATTTAGTAACATAGAATGTCTCAAACTAGATATTGATCGACTTAGTTTGTATCTAGGATCGTTCGTGGTTCCGTGGAGCTAACGTATAGCGGACCGAGATTACGGTGTGGGGTACCGGCACGAATATTGAGGTAGGACTTCTATCCTATTTCTTTGGTAGCCTGGTTTTGAAATGATTTGGCTTTGAAAAGGATTTCTATCAAATGTTTTCAACGGTTGTTTGAAAATGGTTTTATCAGTTATATTTTAATATACCGTGATTATGAAATGAACTTCATAATGAACGTAATTGAAAACACTCGGTAATTGGGTTTTGAATGATAATGATAATAAACACAAAGGCATGATGCCATATCAGAGATCGGGTCGTGTAGCGATCGACCTTGGGGGCAGGTCCCAAAACCCAGCTGGGCCACTACGGTGGTGATATCATGGTTTGCCTAGGTAAAAGTAAAATGGTGTTTTGATTTGACGAGTGGACTGTTCTGTGACAGAACGGTTCTACTCAAATTATTTATTTATTTATTTAAGTTTCCTTTTGAATAGCTTCTAACGATACTATGTTTCTTTGCATTAAATGATTTTATAAAACATAGTCCTACTGAGCCTTTCGCTCACGTTTTATTGTTTTAAATTTCCCCCCTTCTAGGTGGTTTCCCATTTAGGTTTGGAGAAGATTCTTCGGACCGAACTCAGGAGCAATAGGAGAATTTATTTATATTCTGTATTATTAATCAAGACATGTAAGACTTAACTTTTTTTGTACTTGGACTGTAATTGTATTTATGATATTGTTAGAATCATGTGTGTGCACAAGTTGTGGGTTGTGGAACCCATATTCGCGGTTTTTATTTAATTTTTATTACCTGCTTAATATTTATAAATTCTTTCATAAAATGTGGTGGAAAATCTTCTTAATTTTTATTTAATCTGATTCTCAAACTCTCGATTTTTATTAGATTTTTGTTTAATTAATCTAAATATTCTGCCACGTCACCTCCCCTACTCCGGGGCGTGACAGAATGGTATCAGAACTCAAGGTTATGAACTTTGGGAATTGTGCTCATATAGGTTTGACAATGAAATACCTCTGACAGTCCAATTTTGTTTTCAGAAGTGAGAGAATGGCACCTAGACGTCGTTCGACTGCTGACGCCGAGTTCGGAAATGATGAAAGCATGATGAGGTCTATGTTTGCTGCTTCCGGCAGATGGCAGCCAGGGCTAGACCGGAAGACTCCAGTGTTGGTAGTCGGCATGCTTTCTTTAAAGAATTTCGGCGGGCGTCTATTCTGACTTTTGATGGCAATGGGGATCCGCAGTTAGCAGAGCATTGGTTGGATTCAATCTTGAAGCATCTGGATACTCTCGGTGTGCCTGATGAGTATCGTGTGGAGTTTACGGCATATAAGCTCGAGGGTGGCGCTAACACCTGGTGGAAACAAACTAAGCGTCTGGAGCGCGGTGGCGATATCGGTTGGGACAAGTTTGAGGAGCTATTCTATGATCGGTATTTTCTGCAGGGGTATAGAGACCAGAAGGCAGCTGAGTTTTATAGATTGCAGTAGGGTGATATGTCAGTTCGGGAGTATGAGGCAAAATTTAACGAGTTGACTAGGTTTGCTCCGTCAACGGTGGCATCGGAGCGTGAGAAATGTATCAAGTTCCAGGAAGGGCTCAAGGCTCCTATTCGGCGGCAGTTGGTTGCTCTACGGCATAGGAGTTTCGAAGAGCTTGTGTCATCGGCGATCTCCGTGGAGAATGATTATGTGCAATATTGTGAGGATCGAGCCAAGGCTTCAGGAGGACCGCAGAGGAGTGGTAGGAAGAGCACCAGTAGTCGTCCAGCTTCAGGGAAAGGCAAGCAAGGCGGTGCGACCAGTGGCAGTAGCAGTTCGTCTAGCAGCGGGCGTAGCAATCCCTACAGCTTTCATTGTCATTTCTGTCAGCAGCCCGGAAACATCAAGAGGAATTGCCCGATCAGGAGTGCTCGTCCTGGATCTCAGACCGGGGAGGATGCCAGTCGTTCATCTCAGCCTCAGCCTCAGACCCTACCTCCGCCTCAGCAATACCCGCAGTTGCAGTATCCCCAATTCTCTCCTCAGCAGTTCTCATATCCGACACGGGGGCAGTAGCCGCAGCATTTTCAGCGCAGTGTCCCTCAGTATCGAGCGCCGAGTACAGGCAGTGTGCAGTCATCTCCATCCCAGCAACATCGGCAGAGTATTCCAGGACCCAGCAATGTTGGTAGAGGAAAAGGGAAGGCGCCAGTGCAGGTTCATGCAATGGCATCAGGTGGTTCAGATTCTCAGACTGGTAACGCGGTTGTCGATGGTATGATCTTGGTTTCTAGATCTTTAGCCCGAGTTTATTTGATACCAGTGCCTCTCATTCTCTCATTTCGAGTTCTTTTGTACATGCCTTGGGATTAGAGGTAGAAGAGTTTAATGAACCCCTAGTCATAACTTCTCCCTTGGGGCGGGTGTGTGTGAATTGTATGTGTAAATCATGTAAAATAAAGATTGGGGATGAGATTTTGAAAAGTGATTTGATTATACTCCCCATGAGTTCCTATGATGTAATCCTAGGGATGGACTGGTTGTCCAGGTATAGTGCAGTCATGGACTGCCAACTTAGAAAAGTGACCCTAGTGTCTGATAGGGGGACGATAATCACTTACCAAGGTGGTGGTGATTGGTTAATGAGTGAGCGCCTTATAAAGTCGTGTTTAGGAGGGCGAAGGAATCTAGATTGTTGTGCTTTTCTTGCCAATCTAGATTGCAAGCCCTATGTTTCAAGTGGCAGTGTAGCGATTTCGGTGGTTGATGAGTTCGAGGATGTTTTCCCCGACGAGTTGCTAGGATTACCACCGCATCAGAAGATTGAGTTTGGTATCGAGTTGTTTCCAGGGACAGCACCGATTTCGATGGCACCTTATCGGATGGCCCCGACAGAAATGAAGGAATTGAGGAAGCAACTTCAGGAGCTTGCTGATAAAGGATATATTCGAAATAGCACATCTCCGTGGGGAGCACCAGTTTTGTTCGCTAAAAAGCACGATGGGACTTTCAGGTTATGTGTGGATTATCGGCAGCTGAATCGTGTTACAGTGAAGAACAAGTATCCCTTGCCTAGGATTGATGAGCTATTTGATCAATTGGGAGGTTCGCGATACTTCTCGAAGATTGATTTGCGTTCAGGTTATCATCAGCTCAGGATCAAGGAAGAGGATATTCCCAAGATAGCATTTAGGACTCGGTATGGGCATTTTGAGTTTCTGGTTATGTCGTTTGGGTTGACGAATGCTCCAGCAGCTTTTATGGATCTGATGAACAGGATATTTAGGCCGTATCTGGATCAGTTTGTGATCGTGTTCATCGATGATATTCTTGTGTATTCTAAGACTTGGGAGGAGCATGAGCAGCATCTTCGAATCGTGCTTCAAACTTTGCGGGAGCACCAGTTGTATGCTAAGAGGGAAAAGTGTGAGTTCTGGTTGACTGAGGTCAAGTTTCTGGGTCATGTCATCTCGGAGCATGGTATTTCAGTGGATCCGTCCGAGATTGAAGCTATATTGGAATGGGAACGACCAAGGAATGTAGCGGAGATTCGCAACTTCTTAGGTCTTGCTGGATATTACAGAAAATTTGTAAATGATTTTTCGAAGATTGCAGCTCCGTTGACGAGATTGATCAAGAAAAACGTCAGGTTTGAGTGGGATGAAGATTGTGAGCTTGCTTTTCAGGAATTGAAGAACCGGTTGACTTCAGCTCCAGTATTAGTTATTCCTAGTAGTTACGAGCCGTATGAGGTTTATGCGGATGCTTTAGGGCGTGGACTTGGATGCGTGTTGATGCAGCATGGACGTGTAGTTGCGTACGGATCGAGACAGTTACGACCTCACGAGCGAAACTATCCTATTCATGATTTAGAGCTTGCGGCGGTGGTCTACGCGCTGAAGATTTGGAGATGTTACTTGTATGGAGCAACGTTTCAGGTCTTCTCCGATCACAAGAGTTTGAGGTATTTGTTCACTTAGAGGGATCTCAACTTGAGGCAGCGCAGATGGGTGGAGTACATGGAAGATTATGATTTCGCGTTGCAGTATCATCCCGGGAAAGCTAATGTGGTCGCGGACGCGCTTAGCAGGAAGTCTTCAGGGATTCTCACTTGTTTGATTTTTGAGGACTGGAGCAGGGATGCAATAGTGAGTGAGTATCGGCTACTGTATCACGAGGACGGTGATCGAGTTTCGTTATATCATGTGGAAGCGACTCCAGCTCTTGTTCGGATGGTGAAGCAAAGTCAGTGGCAAGATCGACATTTGCAGGGGATTTGGTCGCGGATTCAGAACGGGGAGCAGTTTGAAGAATGGAGCGTGCATGCAGATGGATCGTTGTACTTTCAAGAGCGTCTTGCAGTTCCAGTTATCGCTGAGGTGACGAAAGCCGTTCTAGACAAAGCTCATAGGTCTCAGTTTGCTATTCATCCAAGGAGCACCAAGATGTATCGTGATTTGAAGAGGCAGTATTGGTGGAGAAGCATGAAGAAAGATGTTCGCGAGTACGTGGCTAAGTGTTCGACGTGTCTTCAGGTGAAAGCTGAGCATCAGAAGCCTGCAGGTCAGCTTCAGCCGCTTCCTATTCCAGGGTGGAAATGGGAGCATGTGACGATGGATTTCCTCACAGGTTTGCTGAGGACGGAGCAGCGGCACGATGCAGTTTGGGTTGTGGTCGATAGGTTGACGAAATTGGCGCATTTTATTCCGTTTAGGTCGACGTGTTCCAGGAAGATTCTCGGGGAGTTGTATATGCAGACCGTTGTGAGGTTGCGTGGAGTTCCTTTGTCCATCACCTCTGATTGAGACACCATGTTTAATGCTAAGTACTGGAGGAGTTTTCAGGAGGCTTTGGGTACGGATTTGAACTTCAGTACGGCGTTTCATCCTCAGACTGATGGACAGTCTGAGTGGGTTATTCAGGTTCTCGAGGATATGTTGCGTGCTTGTGCGTTGGACTTCGGCTAGAATTGGATGCAATGTTTGCATTTGGCGGAGTTCGCGTACAACAACAGTTATTAGGCGAGTATCGGTATGGCACCATTTGAGGCATTGTATGAGCGACCGTGTCGGTCACCTGTGTGTTGGGCCTAGTCGGAGGATAGAGTTATTCTTGGGCCGGATGAGATTCGTGACAGCAACGAGAAAGTCGCAGTGATTCGAGGTCGGTTGAGAGCAGCTCAGAGTCGGAAGAAGAGTTACGCAGATAGGAGACGTAGACCCTTAGAATTCGCGGTTGGAGATTTTGTTCTCTTGAGGGTGTCGCCTCGTAAGGAAACTATGCGGTTCGGGGTGAGTGGAAAGCTTGCGCCGAGGTATATTGGGCCGTTCGAGATCACTCAGCGTGTTGGTGTGGTCGCTTATCGGCTTAATCTTCCGCCCGAACTTTCTCATGTGCACGATGTGTTTCATGTGTCGATGCTTAGGAAATGTCTGCCTGGGCAGAATAAGATAGTTTCGTTTTGCGATGTACAGGTTCAGGAGGATACGACGTACGAAGAAGTGCCGATTCAGATTATCGACCGGAAAATGATTAGTTTGCGTCGTCGTGAGATACCGTTGGTAAAAGTCGTGTGGCAGCATCATGGGGTTGATGAAGCTACTTGGGAATTAGAGTCGAGTATGCGGGAATTGTATCCGCATTTGTTTTGTTTTTGAGATGAGTTGTAAATTTCGAGGGCGAAATTTCTTTTAGGGGTAGAGAGTTGTAACGCCCCGAAATTTATTTAATGTTAAATGTAATATAAATGATGGATTAGTGTGCCATAATTAACGTTTTAACATTAATTAGATTATTTGGTTGGATTTTGAATTTTTGGTTGTTTTGTTAAATTGATGTGTTCAAAAGATTTCTTATTGTTTTAAAATGATGTTTTGAGTTTTAAAACACAACAATTTGTAAAATGTTAAAAATACTCCGTTTTGCAAAACCGTGGGTGGCACATGGTTTTCGCACAGTAAAACCGCCCACCGATTTTCTCTATTTATTTCCCTCTTCTCTCTCTCTCTCCTCACACTCCCGCAAGCTCTCTCTCTCTTCCTCTTGATATCTCTCGGCAGCTCTCTCTCTCTACATCTCTCTCTCAAATTTTTGAAACCACATTCGAATCCAAGCTTCGGGACAGCAAGGAGGAAGCTCGGGGACGTGATTCGGCAACCGAGAACGCGGATTGAAGCTTCGATTCGAGGTTAGATTCGAAATTTCTAAACTTTTTACAAAATTTTCAATTTTGTGTGTTTTTGAAATCTAGGTTTGTTTAAGCTTAGAAAACCATGGATTTGTGTTAAATGAACTTAGAACAACTAGAATCTAAGCTTAGATTGAAGAAAAACGGATTGGATTCAAGATTTTTCATTTTTCCCCTCATTTTCTCATTTTCGGATTTTTGAGGATTTTGAGTCAAAATCTTGTTTAAATGAGTCCAAACATGTTTTAGTATGTTTTTCTATCAACTATGATTGTTTTTCATGCCTGGGATTTGAGAAAAACAGGTTAGAACCAAGATTTGGATTTTGGGGATCGAAAAACCCGTGGCTGGGATTTCTGGATTTTCTCAGTTCGGCAGGCCGAACTGTGTGTTCGGCAGGCCGGAGTGATGATCGACAGGCCGGTGTTCTTCCGACCGGCAGGCCGAATCTGGAGAAATATTCGGCAGGCCGAACCTTGCTTCCGGCAGGCTGAACTGTGCAGTTCGGCAGGCCGAACCTTGCTTCCGGCAGGCTGAACTGTGCAGTTCGGCAGGCCGAAGCAGGGCGTCCGGTAGGCCGACCGAGGCATGAAAAATTTTGTGATTTTTACCCGTTTTTACTGTTTTGAACCCAGATTTAAATCCCAACCTTATAAAATGATTTTAAAGTTACAAATGGCACACTAGGACATCATGAAATGATTTAGTAACATAGAATGTCTCAAACTATATATTGATCGACTTAGTTTGTATCTAGGATCGTTCGTGGTTCCGTGGAGCTAACGTATAGCGGACCGGGATTACGGTGTGGGGTACCGGCATGAATATTGAGGTAGGACTTCTATCCTATTTCTTTGGTAGCTTGGTTTTGAAATGATTTGGCTTTGAAAAGGATTTCTATCAAATGTTTTCAACAGTTGTTTGAAAATGGTTTTATCGGTTATATTTTAATATACCGTGATTATGAAATGAACTTCATAATGAACGTAATTGAAAACACTCGGTAATTGGGTTTTGAATGATAATGATAATAAACACAAAGGCATGATGCCATATCAGAGATCGGGTCGTGTAGCGATCGACCTTGGGGGCAGGTCCCGAAACCCAGCTGGGCCACTACGGTGGTGATATCATGGTTTGCCTAGGTAAAAGTAAAATGGTGTTTTGATTTGACGAGTGGACTGTTCTGTGACAGAATGGTTCTACTCAAATTATTTATTTATTTATTTATTTAAGTTTCCTTTTGAATAGCTTCTAACGATACTATGTTTCTTTGCATTAAATGATTTTATAAAACATAGTCCTACTGAGCCTTTCGCTCACGTTTTATTGTTTTAAATTTCCCCCCTTCTAGGTGGTTTCCCATTTAGGTTTGGAGAAGATTCTTCGGACCGAACTCAGGAGCAATAGGAGAATTTATTTATATTCTGTATTATTAATCAAGGCATGTAAGACTTAACTTTATTTGTACTTGGACTGTAATTGTATTTATGATATTGTTAGAATCATGTGTGTGCACAAGTTGTGGGTTGTGGAACCCATATTCGTGGTTTTTATTTAACTTTTATTACCTGCTTAATATTTATAAATTCTTTCATAAAATGTGGTGGAAAATCTTCTTAATTTTTATTTAATCTGATTCTCAAACTCTCGATTTTTATTAGATTTTTGTTTAATTAATCTAAATATTCCGCCACGTCACCTCCCCTACTCCGGGGCGTGACATCGATGGTGCACAGGAAAAGAGATCGTCGCAGTGTCAACAGCGTGGCGCAGAAAAAGGACGTCGACGGCATGCAAAAAAGGACCAAAAAATAGGGAAGAGGACATTGGCGTCGATTGCGATTCAGTTGCTTCACGAGATCTCTATTCAGGTTACTCAGTGACGAGAGGAAGGGAAGTGAGAGGGAGGAGGAGCTCCTCGTCACCACGATCTCTACTCGGCGTCGCAACGGAATCTCTAGACCAGAGCCAACATTGTTGCAGAGAAAAAAGAGAGAGGGAGAGATAAAAGAGAGATATTGGAGAGACAACGAATCAGAAATCCATGAGATGGCAAAGAAAAAAAAAAAAGGAGAGAGGTAGAGATTATTAGTTTTTTAATTTGGGGATATTTTAGTTCCTTTTTCTATTGATTAATATAGGATTCAGATTAAAGTGCTATTTACTAACTTAATAAAATTTTTGGCCTATTTATTTTTAATCTTGTTTGATTTTAGTCGAGTCTCCTCTTTCTTCCTTTAAATGAAACAATCTAAACTTTATTTTAACATTTTTATGACTTGTTAGGAAATTTAAAACCACTTTGATCTTTTTAAGATTTTTTAAAAATATGATTCTAAGTATAGACCGAGAAATTATAACTTTTACTTATTTTTTCCTAATGACCAAAGAAGGCCTATATACAGACACACTTATTTTTTGACACGTACATAATTATATGTCATTGGTATGTAATGAGAAAATTCTAAAAGTACACCCTAAATTTACTCAAAATACATAAAACATGTCATGGGCTTTAATTAATTAAAAAGGCATCCGTTCATTTTTTTTCCTAGAGTAACAAAAATTTTATTGATTAGTGAACTTATCAAAAAGACAAGAATACCCTCAATAATAAACAATTAAGTAATCGTTAAATGTCAATTATTTAAAAAAATTTTAAAACTAGTTTGATATTAAAAAATTTGAAAAACAAAAAAAAAAGAGTCTCCCCCTCATTCTCTCAATTCGTCAATTTACATGGCCAAATCTACCCCACCCACGAGCGATTAGCTCCAATATCCAATCTTATTATCTACTCACTAGATTCATTTTTTAGTTTAAACTTCAAATTTATTTAAATTATTTAAAATTTTAAGGTAGTTTCACAAAATTTTTGCTTTAGATTTATGTCTAATTTATTTTTAAATTATGTATTATCTTTTTTTAAATAACTGAAGAGGTACTTCTTTGATTAGTTGAAACCTTTTTTAAATAAATTTGGTTTATACTTTTAGAATTTTCCTCCGTTTAATTAAATAAGTTCTTGACTAATTAAGCCGTATTTTAGCACCATAGAGTACGATATCTTTTTTTTTGTCTTTTTATTTTCTGTTTAGTGGTCATAAGATTGTCTATGATGAAATTATGAAATGGCGTAGTATTGTTGTTGTTGAAGAGATTGTAATATATTTCTCTTATGTGTTAAAGATTAGTAGACACTTTTTACATAGTTAAAATACATATTTTACAAGTGTATTTGAGTCAGCGTGTTGTGCTACGACGCTCGAATTTGAGGCCATATTGTATAATGTTCAAGTGTTTTGTATCTTGAGAGTAATTTGTCACAAAAACTCTTTAACAAACTTGAAAAGTGGGGATAAATAAAACTTTAAGAAAAGTGTTTATATACACTTCAAACACATTCTATTTTCAGAAATTCTTAGCCTCCTTCTTTCTACTCTCATAAACTTCATCAACAGTTATTGCACTTTAAAATCATTAACACAAATGTTGGTTTGTCTCATTGTTTATAGTGTTTGCATGGCTCGCCTGATTGCCTCCTTTTCAATCATCGAGACGCCTAAAGATTTTTATACTGTATGCCATACTTTTTTGATGTGGATTGATTTGTGCCACATTAAAAAAAATATCTAATTAAATGCTACAAATAAAGATAACAATCAAATTAAAAAAAACTAATATACCTCTAGTGGCAAACAACATCAATCTAAATTTTATGGAATCTATTTTTTGTTGAAACTTTATAGAATCTAATTTTTGCTTTGAAGATATATTTGTTCTTATAAATTATAGTATAATAATGTGGCGTCACATTCTTTGTAAATATTTTTCTTAATGATATAAATCAATACAAACTTTATTTTTGTGACATATGTATAAGAGCAACTTACAAGAATGTCCCATAAATGCACCGCCTTATTAAAATGCCATCCAACAAACCACTTGTAGGAACTACCTCTTTATTTGAAATTGGAAATTTATTAAAAGACCAAGTTACCTTTCCCCTTGAAATAGAACCTGCTAGGTTCTATCCTGAAATCTATCAGGTTCTATCATGGAACCCGTTGGAACCTGCCCCTGATCACTAGAGTGGGGGCCAGATTGTAACTTGTCAGGTTTCTGTTGGAAAAATAGTACACAACATAAATTAAAAATTTTTATACCAAAGTATTTTCCAAAACATAAGTTTGGCACACTATATGAATAAGTTAACCAGATCTTACTAACCTTGTTTACAAAAGAGCTCCTGCAATCGATGAAGAGCAAAACATTCCAAAAGAGCCTCAACTAATTGGTCTTCTTTGTTATTCTCTATCCACTATCGGAGTACGTTTAGGCACACAATGTACAACTTTTCTCTGGTGACTCTCCTTCCAACCAATTAAGAAATACCCAGAACTACCGTTCGTGATTTGTGAACAATGACTCTTCAGGGGAGTTTCATATACTCACAGTACAAAGTAATCACTCTTGATCTTTCAACTGATCTCAATAACCTTTGAGTCCCTATTTATAGAGGTTGTCCCCTAGTTGGTTATTATCAGATAAGGCCTCAAAAATTAAAATCTGGATCTATATATACTAAAATCACTTAAAAACACGTGATTAGATTATCGTTTGATTAGTCCCTATTTATAGAGGTTGTCCCCTAGTTGGTTATTATTAGATAAGGCCTCAAAAATTCGAATCTAGATTAATAAATACTAAAATCACTTAAAAACATGTGATTAGATTATCGTTTGATCGACAGGCTGAACTAACAGGCCGAACTAGCAGATTGGCTTTCCGAACTTATTCAATCGGCAGGTCGAACTTAAAGATTAGCTTGCCGAACTTACGATAAATAATCCCTACAAATCTTTTATTTCCCACCTAAGATTCTTTGGATAAAGCCTTAGTTTTAATTCAAATAATCCAATAGAAAAGTTATCTAATTAAAACAACCATATCTAAATAATCTCTAGGAAAATAAATATTCTGGATAATTCAACAAGTTTATCTTGAATTAATTTTTCACAAAATTAATTCAATCGATAAACAAACATGAATTATCTGATCCTATCAAATTTTAGCCAATCTAATAATTTTACATAAGTCACCAATTTATTGGAAAAAGCACGTCGTATTGTTATAGGATTTAAAATGAGCTAGCAAAGGGGACCTGATGGACTTATGTAGTTGAAGCTCTCAATAATTATGAAACTCAATATCCCATATATACATTTCGTAATTATCAACTCTAATGCTACTCCACTAGAAGCTTAGAGCGGCACTTTCGAACTATGTAGAATTACAAAGCCCGAATAGCTAAGTCTTCATGACATATCATAATGTATCGTATCCCTATAGGATATCCATAATCGGCTTAAGGATAAATTCTTTCTTACCTTCCCGATTATTTTCTCTTACGTTCCATTATCATACCATTAGAAAACTTACCATCCAAAGATAGTATACCATTTGGTTACACCTATCTATCCAAATGGTTAAGCACTTCAGTTTTTTAATTACAGAATAGTGCATATAAGAGGATATCATCGACTCCTAAAGAGGAGCTATGGATTTTGTATCTATAAATAACAAGTCTATGCTATGTAGAATCATGTTTCCAACATACCGGCATACGTACGAACATAAATTGTGGATGTCACCTTGATGAGACTGTAAAAGTGTACATTTTCTAAGGATAAAATCATTTATTTATACCTTCATTTCTCATTAAAACCTCTAATTAATAGCATTTTTATGTTAATAAGTAATTTTGTGTCCTAGTATGTAAACGTGTTTAAAAATGTATTTTTAGTGTGTTTTTATGTTTAATAATATTTTCGGTAATTTTTAGAGTCATTTCGGTGTGCTAACTGCATGTTTAGTTTGTAAATAATTAAAATAGTGAAAATAATATTGAGTGATTTTATTTTCAGTCTTAAAATATTTGTAAATAAGTTTTGAGTTTGTAAATATGTTCTATGATGTTTCTAGTAATTTGTAAAAATAATCCTGAGACTTAAATAGCATATCTGTTAAGGTTTGTTATTTTTAAAAGTTTTTATGTATTTTCAAGAATTTTTATGTGTCTTATTGTAAAATAAATAATTTTAGTTATTGTGAAAATTATGTAAAATAATTAATTTTGGCTTGTTTATTTTAGATTTAAAATTTAGAGGAAAAAAGGAGAAAACGACACAGACAAAATCAAATATCAAATGCATCAAAAATTATAAAAAAATTGATTTTGGATGCTGTTGTACACGTGGCGTGTTTTTGGACCGTCGATCGCGTGGCCTTTTCAATCCTGGCTATCCACTTGTTGCGATGTCACTATTGCTTCAGCATTGATGCGTTAACGGGCCCCACATGCATTAGAGTCCTGTCCAATCCGGTGTGGCTAAGTCATGTGCTCTCGCTTTGTTAACAGCTAGATTTGCATACAAAGATTGATCTGACGGTCTGCGTTTGTGGACCTAAGCGACCCTAGTGGACCCATTTCTCTTCTTCTTTTTTATCCATCCATTCTTGCGATTAATAGATCAGATCTTGTCATTTTAATGCCATGAGCTGCCGCGAAGAACTAGAAGACAAAAAAAAAATGCTTTCTCACAAACGCTGAAACACAGAAGAAAATAAAATAAAATGCCAAGGATCATTTTGTTCCAAATTTCAACAGTGAGAAAAAATATTAAAAATTTAATGAATAGTACTTTTATTGCACTATGAAGGCCTTGGTTCTTCACCCCCTGAAGGCCTTTGGCCTTCATCCTTCCTTCATTCCCTCTTCTTTTCTTTGATTTGCTGTTGAGTTAGACTTAGACTCAGCAATATTCCCTTAGCTAAAAATAATAAAATAATGTCTAAATTAGTATAAAAGTCTAGAAAGATAGAGAGATGATCTTGTATGCATAGTATTTTGGTATGAATTTTATCTCTATATCTGTGTTGCAATGCTTATATTTTGTGGAATAAATTATATCTTTATGTTTTTAATAGTTATTGTTAATGTTGTTGTGCTGCCTAATTTTTGCATAAATTCAGTCATGTTTTTTTTATGTAATTTAATTGTGTTGCATAATTAGTATTAATAATACTAAAGTCATGCTCGTTTATTAAGTTAAGTTTCTGCTGCATTATAGACATAGACTGACACAGTAAATGCTTGATAATTCTTGATTTATTGTTGAGAGAGGATAATATAGTATATTCTTGAACCATTTAATAAAACGAGGTGCTGCTAGAATTAATGCAATAATTTATTCAATTAAAATATATTAATTTTGATTTGTTATTCTCTTTTCCATCTTAAAATTATGTTAATTATAATTGTAGTGATAGCAGTTATAATTTTCATAATTAATGCACCTAATTATTAGTGAGAGAAGATTATTTTGCTACTTTTTATAGGAAGGCCTTTACTGTATTATGGCTTGCTATATTGTCACTCTCGGTTGTCTTATAAAAATAGTAAAAGCGCTTGCAATTAATGAGAAAGGATATAATAAATCAAATGCTTTAGATAATTTAATTAGAGTTAAAATTTCATACCAGTTGTGAAACATACAAGAGATTCTCAAAGCTTCACTATTTTAATTTTTTGTTTTAAATTTTGAATAAAAAAATCACAAAAATATTTCTTTTATTTTAAACTTTGATTTTAAAAAGTGCTTGCCTTTTTGAACGTTTATTTTTAACAATCTCTCGAGTTACAAATTTTTCACCTCCTTGTGGATACAATAACTTTTCTATACTACAAACGTTCGTCATTTAAGAGAAACATTTTGGGGCGTTACCACACCCTTTGGTACATCAAAAGACATAAGTTAAAACAGCAAGCTCACTATTCATCTAGGATTAAGATACAACACATATGATTGTCTAAAGTGAATTGATTTGCCGAGATAGAATTATTAATCCAAATCAATTACACTTTATGTCCCGATCCAATATATCATCACCTATGATAATATACCAATGTTTTTATTCATGGAGTCCACCTCTGATGACCAAGACAAACCATCTCTAGTTAGGGATATAGACAAGATAACAATCTTTGCATGAATAAAGCGGCCAACTTTATTCCCTCTATTGCGGATCTTGTGATTTAGACCGTCACCTTTAGAATCGTGTCTTTCGCATAATCTACCCATCATATGCCTGATTCTAAAAGCCTAGACAGATAATCTCAAACTTTTATTTGCTTATTATACATCCAACGAATATAAACGTAAGAGGACAGCTATTGGGTATATGAATAACAAACACTTTATTGATAAAAATGCCTCAAAAAACATATTACATTTTTACTCCTTAGGGCATACATGTCTAACAATTTCCCACTTGCACTAAGTGAGTAAATATGACAAATCCCACATCCCTATAGCTTCCACATTCCTTCAAAAACTCTTGCAGTTAGTGTCCTCGTTAATGGATTAACTAAATTTTCCTTGGATGCGATTTTGCATACAGCAACATGCCCGCCCTCAATGAAGTCCTTATCACATGATACTTCCGATTAATATGCTTACTCTTCTTATAAAATCTTGGTTCCTTAGCTTGAGCTATCACTGCACTGTTATCATAATATAGCGATACTGCCTTATCCATACCAGGAACTACCTCAAGATCTCCAAGGAACTTGCAGAGTCACACTATTTCTTTTGAAGCATCATTAGCTGTCACATACTCAGCCTCCATCATTGAATCTGAAGTGCAATCTTGCTTGACACTTTTCTAAACAATGGCATCGCTGCCTAGAGTAAACACAAAACTTGAAGTCAATCTTCTCAAATTTAGATAGGATTGCAAATTCGAGACAGTATAGCCTAGAAGTGTTAAATCCTCACTTGAATACATAAGCATATACGCATGAGTCCTTCTTAGGTACTTGAAAGTATGCTTGACTGCAACCCAATGGTTTGGTCCTGGATCCGATTGAAATCGACTTACAATCCTAACCACATAACTAATATCTGGTCGTGTGCAAAGCATGGCATACATGAGATTACTCACTGCTGAAGTATAAGGCACCTTCTTTATGTATTTTCTTTTTTCATTAGACTTTGGTGAGTCTTTCTTAGAAAGAGTAATTTCAGACTTAAATGGTTGCCCACCTTTCTTGGAATCCTGCATTGCATACCTTTTGAGAATTTTGTTTATGTAGCTCGCTTGGGATAAAGCTATCATTTTTTCTTCCTGTCCCGAAAAATCTGGATACTGAGAACATAATTAGCTACACCTAAGTCTTTTATGTCGAACTACTTAGTCAACCATAATTTGACCAATAACAACGCTTTAACATCATTGCTAATTAACAGAATGTCATCTACATAGAGTAGTAAAAAAACCACCTTCCCATCCTTAATGTGTTTGTAAACACATGGTTCGTCCACATTTTGTATGAACCCATAAGTATTAATCACTTGATCAAATCTTATGGTCCAAGAACAGGAAACCTGCTTAAGTCTATAAATTGACTGTAGCAGCTTACAAACCTTACCCTTCTAACCTCAGCCTTGAACCTGTTTGGCTGTGTCATATATATGGACTCATCAAGATATTCATTTAAAAAAGCCGTCTTAACATCCATTTGCCAAATCTCGTAATCGAGAGTAACAGCTATGGACAAAAAAATGCGGATGGACTTAAGCATAGCTACAGGCGAAAAGGTTTCCTTGTAATCTATTCTTTCCTTTTGCATGTATCCCTTAGCTACCAATCTAACCTTATAGGTTTCGAATTTTCCATATACTCATCTCTTTCTCTTATAGATCCACTTACACTCTATAGGTTTTACCCCTTCGGGAAAATCCACAAGTTCTCAGGCCCGATTAGTCTCCATAGCTTTATCTCTATGTTGATGGCCTCTGTCTAGAGTTTCAAATCAACATCCTCCATAGCCTCTTTGTAAGTCTAAGGATCTCTGTCATGTTCAACCGGCTCAGCCAAGAAGGTCTCACCATTGAACATATACCTCTCAGGTTGGCGCCCGTTCCATACACTATGCCAAAGCCCCTTAGGTTGTTGTTCAGTTAGTTTTTCTACACTAATTGGAATAGTTTCATTCAGAACCCCGGGAGTGAGTGAATCACTCGCCAACTCCTCAAGCACCACTTTGCTTTAAGGCTTAAAGTTGTCTATATAACTTTCCTCAAGGAATGTTACATCAGTTCAAACCACGCCTTTATTTTCCTTTGGTTTATAGAAATAACCTCATTTAGTCCCTTTTGGATATCCTACAAACACACAAACTTTTGAACATGCTTCTAGCTTATTTGCTTCCTTAAACAAGACATGAGCCAGACATCCCCATATACGAATATGGTTTAAGGATGTCTTTTTCCCCGTCCACAACTCGTGAGGAGTTTAAAGAACCGATTTTGAAGGCACATTGTTCAAAAGATAACATGCGGTTTGTGGTGCAAATCCCTAAAAGGATAAAGGCAATGATGAATAACTCATCCATGGACCTAACCATGTCCAACAAAGTCCTATTCCTTCTCTCATCTATGTCATTCTGCTGTAGAGTGCCTGGCACAGTCAAATGGGATAGAATCTCATTCTCTAATAAGTGTTCTACGAACTCATCAAAAAGGTATTCTCCACCTCGATCGGATCGAAGTGCCTTTATGGGTCTACCCAATTCCTTTTCCACTTCAGTTTGAAACTCCCTGAACTTGTCATAAGTTTCACTTTTGTGGTGCATTAGGTACACATACCCATGCCTTGAGTAATCATCAATAAAAGTAACGAAATACTCATATCCTTTGCATGCCCAGATATTCATAAAACCACAAACATTGCTATGCATAAGTTCTAGAACCCCTTCGACCCTATTGCCTTTAGACCCAAATGATCTTTTGGTCATTTTACCCTCCAAACAAGATTCACATTATGGTATAGATTCCATTTTTAAGTGACTTTAAAGTCCATCCTTTACCAACCTTTGAATCCTATTCAGGTTAATATGACCTAGTCGTAAATGCCATAGATAAGTCTTATTAGAGTGAGAAGTTTTAAGTCTTTTAGAGTTATTATCATTAAACCCAGTGTTCAGTAGTATGTCCATCTTTGGTTTGATAAAATGTAGATTATTTTGCGTCCATCTATTATAGATAAAAAATTTATTTTTACAAATCACCACTTTTTTATTAAAAGAAACTACATAAGAATTTTTATATACACAAGCTATAAAAATTAAATTCCTCTTTATTTTAGGAATATAAAAACAATCTCACAAAATTAAACTCCTATAATTATCAAAGTAAAGATGGATGTCTCCCACTGCTTTAGCCAACACTAAGGATCCATTACCCATCCGAAGCGTGAAGTTTTCATGTAGTAGACTTCTCGTTTCTTTGAACCCTTGCAGAGAAATACAAACATGATTAGTTGCTTTGGAATCTATGACCCAAGTGTCACTGGATTCCTCAACCAAACAAGTTTCAATAATAAGAAGATCACACCTACCTCCTTGGGAAAGAAGCCCTTGCAATTCTTCTTGATATGCCCGACCTTTCCATTGAAAAAGCACTTGAGCTTCTTCAAGTTCTTTTTTTTCTTTTTCTTGTTCTTGCCGATTGTAGGAATAGAAGACTTCCCATTCTTAGCCCATTACTTCTTTCCATTCCCGAGGTTGGGATTGGAACCAGAGGCAGCTGCCAAGTTGGCCTCACTATTAGCAGGAGTTTCCCTGATCAAATTTTCAAACTCGTGTAACTGCTTTATCAACTTAGTCAAGGTCATATCTCGTCTATTGGTTAAATAAATAAAGCTCCAAATGGGATTAACTCCTTAGATAGAGTCTCAAAGACCATAGTCATTTGTGTTTCAGCATCAATGTCAGCTCCATGGCTTAAGCCTTAGCGAGGTAACCTATGACCAACATCATATGCTCCTTTATAGATGTCTCCAGTCTTTGTTTATAGTTTAGAAGTTTTCGAAGTGCCCCTTGCTATTTTGTTAGGGCCTAGCCTCCAAACATGTCTTTAAGATTATCCAATATCTGCTTCGCAGTCTCATAATCTTCATGTTGAGCCTATAGCATGTTATTTATGCTGGTCATAACATAATAGTGGGCTTGATCGTTAGCATCTTTCCACCCATTATGCGCTTAGATTTGCTCATTAGTGGAACCTCCCATAGGCTCGAGAGGACACGGTGTTGTCAGCACAAATTTTAGTTTCTCAAAGGATAGGATGATATTCAGGTTCCGTTTCTAATCATTAAAATTCCTACTGGTTAATTGGTTTTTGTCAAGTATCAACGATAAAGCGTTTTTAGACATTTTTAATCTACAATAAGGAATCATATACCAAACATAAGCAAATATACCATAATAATTTAGTAAGATAACACAATCATGTAAAACATATAATGTGTTTATGTGTCAAAACCTTGAAAAAATCACAACCTTACAACGATAATTCCTAACTCAAAATTCAACAAGTCGCCTAGGGGAGACTTGCCAAATTCAATTAGGAATACGAATCCCCTCTTAATTAATATTTGTTATCAAAGACACGTATGATCCAACATATATTAATAATCATTTCTTTGGCCATCAATTTTATTAACATAGCTCCTAGGGGAGGTTAATAATAAAATCAACATGAGTGTATAATCGTTGTTTCAATATTTTATCTATGATTTATAATTGCCACCTAGGGGAGTGCAACAATAAATCATGGTAAAATACCTTATCTTCTTGGAGATCTAACCCGGTACATGATGAAGACCCTTCTTAGTGGTCAGAACCACCATATGCTACCTATGGACTAATGATGGAGGCCGTAGGTCCTTTCTTCAAAACTCTTCTCCCACTCAATCTTTTGAAATCAAGGTTTTATTTTAAAAAGATGCATGAACAATTTTTAATGAGCAGCACTCCCTACTCTATATGACATATTATCAACATATATGACAAATCATATTATAATATAGACAAGCAAAACAATCATGCAAAGCCACAAGCAAAATAATAATAAATTGCTGTAATATTATGGTCCCATCCTAGGGACAAGAAATTGAAGGTTACAAGAGATCAATTGAAACATATTATCGATTCTTCATCCTTGAATCTTCAAATTGCATCCTTCTTCATGTATTATTCATCTTCAAGTCTTCAATCCCTTATATATCAAATACTCCATATTTTCATACATATCCAAATTTAATGTTTCTCAAAATTGTCTCAAAAATAAATTCAAAACTGCACTAAAAAATGTACCTTTTTTAAAAAATTTATAGCTCTCTGCCAACATGTCGATCTGTGCAACCGACCTGCTGGTCATGACCTTTCGGCTTGCCAAACCTCATAGTTCGGCCTGCCGGTCATGACAAATTGGTTTGCCAAACCTGGAAGTTTAGCCTGCCGCTAGAGTAACTAGAATTTTGTGCCATGGATGGCCTGCCGAACCCGAGATTCGGCCTACTGGTCTGAGACCATTAGCCTGCTAATCGAACAGAAATCACGTGTTTTCAAAAAATACACTTTTATGCAGTTTTTCAATCTTATTTTCAACAATTCAAAAATATAAATTAGAGACTCAAGAAATACCAATAGAACGCTATCATCCATCTTAAAGATTTGTCTTCTAGATCCATCTTATCTCCGAATGATTATTTAATTATAAAATTCTTACAAATTTAAAATTAAATAATAATTCCTCGACGGTGATGATAGACCGCCATCTAATTACATGAAAAAGCTTAGATACACATTCTAACCTCTCAAGAACCATAACCGACATAAATTAATTAATAAATAAATAATTAAATAATAATTTAATCAACCATAGTCAATTAATAAACATTCACCATATAATTCCATAACAACATAAGTATATAGAAACCCTAGCTTGCCAACTCTTTAAAAATTTAAATTCAAGCATAGGAAAGATCAAGATTACATAATTTATTCATATAGTATAATCACAAACTCATAAATTTATGTAAAAACCTTATCTCTGATACCAATTGTTGAAAAAATAGTACGTAACAGAAATTAAAAATTTTTATACCAAAGTATTTCCAAAACATAAGTTTGGCGCGCTATGTGCATAAATTAACCAGATCTTACTAACATTGTTTGCTGAAGAGCTCCTGCAATCGATGAAGAGAAGAACGTTCCAGAAGAGCCTCAACTAACTGGTCTACTTTGCTATTCTCTATCCACGATTGGAGTATGTGTAGGCGCACAATGTATAGCTCTTCCCCAGTGACTCGCCTTCTAACCAATTGAGAAATACCCAGAACTACCATTCGTGATTTGTGAACAATGACTCTTTAAGGGAGTTTCATAGAATCACAGTACAAAGTGCTCACTCTTGATCTCTCAACTGATCTCAATAACCTTTAAGTCTCACTCTCTATTTATAGAGGTCATCCCTAAGGTTGATTATTATTAGATAAGGCCTCAAAAATTTGATTTTTGATCAATATCTAATAAAATCATGTAAAAATGCGTGATCAGAATGTCGTTCGGTCAGCAGGCCGGAATGGCAGATCGATCTATTGAACTTACTCCATCGGCAGGCCTAACTTGAAAATCGACTTGACTTGCCAAACTTATGATTAATGATCCATGCGAATCATTTATTTCCCACTAGAAATTCTTTGGATAAAGCCTTAGTTTTAATTTAAATAACCTAATAGAGAAGTTAACTAATTAAAACAACCATATCTAGATAATCTCTAGAAAACTAAATATTTCGGATAATTCAACAAGTTTATCTTGAATTAATTTGTCACAAAATTAATTCAACCGATAAACAGACATGAATTGTATGATCCTATCAAATTTTAGCCAATCCAATAATTTAACATAAATCACTAATTTATTAGAAAAAGCACGCCATATTGTTACAGGATTTATTATGAGCTAGCAAAGGGGACCTGATGGACCTATATAGTTCAAGCTCCTGATAATTATGAAACCCATTATCCTAGATATACATTTCATGATTATCAACTCTAACGCTACTCCACTAAAAGTTTAGAGCTGTATTCCCAAACTATATAGAATTAGGAAGCCCGAATAGCTAAGTCTCCATGGCATATCATAATGTATCGTATCTTCATAGGATATCTATAATCGGCCTAAGGATAAATTCTTCCTTATCTTCTTGATTATTTTTCTCTTACGTTCCATTATCTCACCATCGAAAAACTTACCATTCTAAGATAGTATACCATTCGGTTAGACCTATGTATCCAAATAGTTGAGCGCTCTAGTTTTCCAATTATAGGACCATGCAAATAAGAGGATATCATCGACTCCTAAAAAGGAGCTATAGATTCTATATCTATGAATAACAAGTCTACGCTATCTAGAGTCAGGTCTCTAATGTACTAGTATGCATATTTAGTACATCAAAAGACATAAGCTAAGACAACAGGCTCACTATTCATTTCAGGATTAAGATACAACAAATATAATTGTCTAAAGTGAATTGATTTGCCAAGATAGAACTATTAATCCAAATCACTTACACTTTATGTCCCGATCCAATACATCGTCACCTATGACAATGCACCAATGTTTCTCTTTGCGGAGTCCACCTTCGATGGCTAAGACAAACCATCTTCCGTTAGGGATATAGACAACATAACAATCTTTGCATGAATAAAGCACCTAACTTTATTCCCTCGATTGTGGATCTTATGATTTAGACTGTCACCTTTAGAATCATGTCTTCCACATACTCTATCCAACATATGCCTGATTCTAAAGGCTTAGATTGACAGTCTCAGACTTTTGTTTACTTATCATATATCCAACAAATATGAACATATAGAGGACAACTATTTGGTATGTAAATAATAAACTCTTTATTGATAAAAGTGTCTCTAAAACATGTTACATTTTTACTCCTTAGGGCATACATGTCTAATAGTTCGAACTTGGAATCTACTAGATTTCAACTTAATTTTGTTTGAAACAAAGAAGTGTCAATTGCCTCTGGTTGCTGGTGCGCGTACTGGGTTGTAATTTGTCAAGTTTTAACTTAGAACCTACTAGATTTCAACATATTTTCTTTGAAATAAAGAAGCGCCAATCACCTTCGGTTGCCAAAACGAGTGTCGAATTGTAACCTAGAACCTACTAGATCCTAATATATTATCTTTAAAACAAAAAAATGCCAACCACCTTTGATAGTCGACGCATGGTGCTGGAGCATAATCGAACCTACCTGATTCTGCCCTAGAACTCGCCAGATTCTAACACGAAACTAGCCAGATTCCATCCAAAAACTTGCTAGAATTGCAATATTTCATCTAGGAACCCACTAGATTCCAACATGGAACCCACCATATTCTATCCAAAAAAGCGCTAGCATCACCAGATTCTATCCTAAACACGAAAAAACCCAACGGAACCCTTCATCTGTCCCAAAACCTATCAGGTTCCATTTAAATACTAACAGCAAATTCAAATCTTTAATCAAATCATAAAAAATCCATAATATTTAAACAAATAAAAATTAACAAACTCAAGAGCCAACAAAAATCTCCAAAACTCTAAAAGGGTCAAAATTGTCACAATGAAATTCAGATTACAGTCACAATGATCTTGAAAAAAATGAAATAATAATTATGAACACCATTAAAGCATAAAACTAAACATAAACACGCCTCAACGGAAAATAAAGACCAATCACAAACACTGATATACAAGTTTCATTATATTACGTTTTAGGAAATAAAATTAATAGAGGAAAGAAACAATAAAATACAAAATTAATTGGTATAGATCTAGCTGCATAAAACTGTATAGATCTAGACAAATCCATGCAAGTCTAATCGAATCTGTTATAGTGCTGCTAGGATCTTCTCATCGGTGAGATCATAAACTTTAGTGCACATTCAAGTTTAGAGTTGGCTCGGGAGCTTCAATTATAGATCTGACGATGATCTGCACTGTCGATGACATAGCTTGAAAGGGAGTTAACCAAATCACTAAAATCTGTAGCCAATAATGACTGGTAAAATTGCAAACTCAAATATGCATTTGAGTTTGGAGTTGGTTTAGGAGCTTTGATTTGGAGATCTAACGATGGTATGCACCGTTGATGGCATGGCTTGGAAGGGAGGCAAACAGATCGCTCAAACTTGCAGACAATGATGACCAGCAAGATCGTAAACTCCTGTACATATTCAAGTTTGGAGTTAGGTCGAGAGCTTTGATTGGAGATCTAATAATGATCTGTATCGTTGATGATGTCGCTTAAAAGGGAGACAAGCAGATTGCTTAAAATCATGACCAACAATGCCTATAGTGAGTTAAAAATACAACTTCGAGCTGAGAAGTGTGAGAGAGGGAAAGAGAAAAGGATGTGTAGTGAAAGGATAGAGAGCGGGTGATGGGCCTTGAGGGAAGCACCAAATTAAACCTTGCTTATTGTTGTTATTATGTGTGGTGGAGAGTAAGCATCAATTGTGTAGAGGATTGGGTCTAATTAATTAGTTCATTATTAAATGTAATGGAGAGTAAGAATCGATCTCTTAGAGGATTAGGTCTAATTAATTAGTTATTAACACTAAAACCTAATTAGTAATGGGGTTTTGAATTTAATTAACTAAATTAACAAATTAAAGAAAACATAAGAAAATAAATAAAATAAAACAACAATAATAAAACTAGTTAAAGGATCACTCGCCACTGCTAGATAATAACCATACAATTAATAATAGAATTATCCCCAATTAACTATCAAAACTACGAACCATAGATAGTTACAAACACTGCATCCCAATCTTTTCTTAGTTTGTAGATTTAATATGACAAGCACTTTTTTAAAGCCCATTCCACTAAATGATTTAGAATAAGCTCTCTAGATTTAATCTAACAGAAGCATTAACATGAGAAAGGTAGGTTAATCAAGGCAACAATCATTCAAGCTCGGACTATTTAACCTAGGCTATGCTCCACATGCAATCAAACAAAAACTTGACCATAATCAATTATCACAATTCGCTACTAATGATTTGAATAATAAGACAATTATGGACCAAGCTTTCTAATTTAGGGATAGATTAATTTCAAGCCCTATTTAGTTGGCCACCCAAACAGAACAAGAAAATGATCATGAACATTAATAATAGAAGAATACAAACAATCCCAATTGGAAAATTAGAAAATAATTCTAAAAATTAATCAGATAGTTATGTCTAGGGTTTTGAAATTCCCTTTAACCAAAACAAAACTACAATAACATAATTGAAAAAGAAAATAAAGAAGTAATAAAGAAAAGAATGATCATGGCATCGATGAATTCTCCATTTAGACGAAATTCCTTGAGCCACCAATGGAGCCTCTCCTCTTTTTTTCTTCTTTTTCTTCATTTTCTAAGACTGAGAAAAACTAATACAAACTAAAAAACTGATATTTATCTTGTTTTTGAATTGGTTTTTATTGTTTTGGTCTTTTAGGGTTGAAAAGAGGTAAGTTTGGCTTTAAATTCGGCCAAATTCAGGCAAAATTGAAAGGATGCATAGGGACGTGCTTGGTTTCCTTACGCAATGCAATTTTAAGGCTGCAAATTTAGCTTTTGCATGCAGGGGAACACTTCTTTGCTCACGACCGTGTGCTCTACAGGCTATGGCACCACCGTGAGGTCTGCTGCTCACTATTGTATAGGCTGTCTGTGCTGCAACGAGGAGGCACATGTTTTGCCGTGCAGCCACATAGCTGGTTAGGCTAAATGATGCCGAATTCATCGTTTTGCACCCAATTCTCATCTGATTCGCTTTCGACGACCCTCGATTGACTTCGAATAATATTTGTGATTCTTGATGCTCTAAAATCCATATTTTTAACCTCTTTTTAACCTTTTATATTAAATCCTTTATAAAATACAAAAACAAAATAAAACATAATAAAACTCAAAAACTAACAAAATAAATATATGGAAGAATGATTGAAAATATGTCAAATTATGCACTTATTAAGCTCTGCTACACTTATCTTTTGCTACTTCTTGAGTAAAACCTAAATACGAATAAATAACAAACCAAAAAAAGAAGAAACCCAACTTTCCAACCTTTTACCTTAGAGAACAATAAGAGTTACGGACTTGAAATCAAACAAATATTGTATTAAATCATTAGCCTTTCCTAAGCTAATACATCCTATAATTATTCTACTCATGTGTGAGTGAGATAGCCAATGTTACAGATATTGAGACAACACATACTCTGAAAATAAATAAACCTTTATAGTCCCTATAGAAATGATCACCCATTTTTAGTTGAAAAGATTAAATGTCATAGGCTCCTCCTTTGGAGCAAATCTCCACTATGCCAAAGGCACCATTTGAAATCAAAAAGGTCTTCGATATTGGTTGTAATAGGGCCAATGGGTAGTGGTTAAAAGAAAGAAAGGATAGGATGCCATAAAGTTCTAAAAACTTCATAGATTTAGAGACATCATAATATTCTTCAATGAACACCTCTCAAAACACCACGAAATTCTTATATAGGCCAAATATCATTGTGTTGAGCCTTGTAACATTCTAACAACTTTGCAACACCCAAAAATAAATATAGGAAAGGTCAATATATTTATTGAATAAAAAATTTTCTTTTTTCATTATTTTTTCTCCTTTTTTTTTCTTTCGAAATATATTTTTCATTTTTTTCATTTTCTATGTTTCCTTTTTTTTTGAGCTATCTTTACAAAAATTTCCCTTCCTTCTTTCTTGATTCAATTCTCTTCCCTATGTTTATCTTCTATTCCCAACCCAATTCCTTACAAAATCTCCCTTCAATCATGAGATAAGTTTCTAAGCTCTAATTTATCTTTAGAACAAGAGTAATATATGAGTATACTAGGCTAGGTAAGGAGCAAAGAAAAATGTCTACATGGAAAGCTCAAATTGGCTTACTACGAGGATGTCCTCTTGGAACATCAATCAGGGCTCTGGCTTATTTGGCCTTAGTGTTAGAGAACCTAATACCTCAAATCCTTTTCCACGTGATGCATGATTAGCCATTTGCTCGAAAGCCTTCCCGACAAGTCAAAATTAAAGTGAATGTTCGAATAAGGGTATAAGAATATACTTAATTTTACATATGCATTCCATTACCAAATAACAAGGCTATATGCATTTAGTGTGAGTATAATTTTCATAAAAATACATTAACAAAAGAATGACATTAAGATTTAACACAACACTTATAATCAATCAAGACCATAAAATTTAATATTCGGCTCTCATCAAGAAGTTAGAAGGGATCCTAAGACACAAAAACCTAAAATCTAAAACAAAACTTAAGAACCTAAAAGTAATACAAAAAATTATACGAAAAATTTTAAATTTTTGTTTTTTATAAAAAAAAAAAAAGAAAACAAGAAAACAAAAACCTAATCCTAAATCCTTCCTCCCCATACTTAATCCTTACATTGTCCTCAATGTAAGACTAAGCATAAAACAAAAGAGAAAAACAAAAACACAAGATAATAAAAACAAAAAAGATAAAGTGGAGGAGAGTAAAAAGAGTCAAATATGTTTCAGTGTGCTCTCCATTCATTCGATTATGTCCCACAAAGTACTTGATTTATTGTTCTTGTTAGACATGTATGCCCTAAGGAGTAAAAATATAATAAGTTTTTAGAGACATTTTTTATCAATAAAGAAGTTATTCATTATTTATATACCAAATCTTGTCCTCTTTACGTTCATATTTGTTGAATGTATGTTAAGCAAACAATAGTCTGAGACTGTCAGTCTAAACCTTCAAGAATTAAGCATATGATGGACAGATTATGCGAAAGACACGATTCTTAAGGTGATGGTCTAAATCATAAGATCCACAATCGAGGGAATAAAGTTGGGTGCTTTATTCATGTAAAGATTATTATGTTGTCTATATCCCTATTAGGAGATGTTTTGTCTTGACCATCGGAGGTGGACTCTGTGAATAAAAACATTGGCACGTTGTCATAGGTGATGATGTATTGGATCCAAACATAAAGTGAATTGATTTGGATTAATAATTTTGTCTCAGCAAATTGATTCACTTTAGACAATCATTTGTATTGTATCTTAATCCTGAGACAAATAGTGGGCCCGTTGTCTTGACTTGTGTCTTTTGATGTACGAAAGGGTGACACCCACATCTTAATAGTGGTATGCATGCCGGCATGTTGGAGGCATGACTCTTGATAGCGTAGACTTGTTATTCATAGATATGGAATCCATAGCTCCTCTTTAGGAGTAGTGATATCCTCTTATATGCGTTATCCTATAATTGAAAAACTGAAGCACTCAACCATTTGGATACATAGGTGTAACCGAATAGTAAACTGTCTTTGGATGGTAAGTTTTTCGTTGGTGAGATAATGGAACGTAAGATAAAAATAATCGGGAAGCAAAGACAGAACTTATTCTTAGGCCGATTATGAATAATCATATGGGGATACGATTCATTATGATATGTCATGCAGACTTAGCTATACGGGCTTCGTAATTCTATGTAGTTCGAGAGTGCAACTCCAAGCTTATAGTGGAGTAGCGTTAGAGTTGATAATTATGAAATGTATATATGGGATATTGGGTTTCATAATTATCAGGAGCTTGAACTATATAGGTATATTTGGTCCCCTTTGCTAGCTCACAACATCCTATAACAATATAGCATGCTTTTTCAATAATTGGTGACTTATGTCGGATTTATCAGATTGGTTTAAAATTTGGAAGAATCAGATAATTCATGTCTATTTATCAGTTGAATTAATTTTGTGATAAAATTTATTCAAGATAAACTTGTTGAATTATTGGAATTGGATAATTCTTGTCTGTTTATCAGTTGATTTAATTTTGGATAAATTAGATCAAGATAAACTTATAGAATTATTAGGAATTCATTTATTTTCCTAGAGATTATCTAGATAAAGTTGTTTTGATCAAATAACTTCTCTATTGGGTTATTTGAATTAAAACTAAGACTTTTATCCTATAGAATCTCGGGTGGAAAATAAAAAATTCGCTGAGATATTTTTTTGGCAGTTCGGCTTGTCGATCCCGATGTTTGGCTTGCCGATAGGGCCTGCTCGGCCTGTCGATGATCCTGATCGGCCTGTCGATGAATGAGGGATAAGATTACACGTTATTACGTGGATCTTATCAGATATTGATCTGAACTTGATTCTGTTTTGAGTTTTTGAGACCTAATTTGATAAGGACTGACCTTAGACCCAACCTCTATATATAGGGAATAAGTCTTAAGAGTTATTTAGATCAGTTGAGAGATTAAAAGTGATACTCTATTGGGGAGCATCTTGAAAACTCTTTGAGAGCTCTTGTTCACAAATCACGAACACTTGCTTTGGGTTCTCTCGATTGGTTGGAAGGAGAGTCACCTCGTAGAAGAGCTGTACATGTGAGCCCACACTCACTCCAGTCATGGATAGAGAATAGCAAAGAAGACCAATTGGTTGAGGCTCTTCTGGAATGTTACTTCTCTTTATAGACTGCGGGAGCTTTTCGGTATACAAAGGTTAGTAAGATCTGGTTAATTTATTCATATAGCATGTCAAACTTATGTTTTAGAAAATATTCTGATGTAAAATTTTTAAAATTCCATTACGCACTATTTTTCCAACAATTGGTATCAGTGCCATAGTTTTTACATAAATTTACGAGTTTGTGATCATACTATGTGTATAAATTTTGTGATCTTAATCTCTCCTATACTTGAATTTAATTTTATAGAGAGATGACACTCTAGGTTTCTATATAATTTTTTGTTGTCATGGATTATATAGTAAATGTTCATTAATTAATTATGGTTAATTAAATCTTTATTTAATTAATTATTAATTAATTAAATTATGCCAGTTATGGATGGCGGACTATCATCTCCGTCTAGGAATTATTATTTAAATTTTAAATTTGTAGGAATTTTGTAATTAAATAATCATTCGGAGAAGACGGATCTAGAAGATGGATGATGGCATTCCCAAGTATTTCCTGAGTCTCTAATTTTATGTTTTTGAATTGTTGAAAATAAATTTGATGAATTACAATAAAATTGTACTTTCTTAAAAATGAGGATTTTTGCTCGGTCGGCATGCCCAACCCACCAGTTCGGCAGACCGATGGTCTCAGATCAGTAGGCCAGACATGAGGTTCGGCAGGCCGTCAATGGAGTAGAAATCTGTGGCTCTAGCAGTAGGCCAAATTTTCATGAGTCGAAAGGTGATCTTCCTAATAGGCAGGCCGATGGAGCATGACCGGCAGGTCGATCACCCAGATCGCCCTGTCAACTGAGAGCTGGAAATTTTTTCAAAAAAGGTGTAGTTTTCAATGCAGTTTTAATTTTGTTTTTGGGACAATTCTGAGAAACATTAAATTTAGATATCGCCAGAAATATGAAGTATTCGATTCATATGAGATTGAAGACTTGAAGAAGGGCATTACATGAAGAAGGATACAGCTTGAGGATTCAAGGATGAAGAATCGATAATATGTCTCGATTATTCTCTTGTAATCTTAGTTTTCTATACTCTAAGGTGGAACCATAATATTACAGTTATTATTATTTTGCTTGTAGCTTTGCTTGATTGCTTTGCTTGATTGCTTTGCTTGTCTGTATTATAATATGATTTGCCATGTATATTGATAATATGTCATGTAGAATAGGGAGTGTCGTTCATACTAAAATTGTTCATGCATGTTTCTTAAAATAAAACCTTGATTTAAAAGATTGAGTGGGAGAAGGTTTTCAAAGAGAGAACCTAAGGCCTTCATCATTGGTCCATAGGTAGAACATGGTGGTCCTAACCCCGAGGAAGGGATTTCTATCATCGACCAGATTGGATCTCTAAGTGGATAAGGTATTTTAGCATGATTTATGGTTGCACACCCCTAGGTGGTGATTATAAATCATGGATAAAATATTAAAATGATGGTTATACACTCACGTTAATTTTATTATTAACCTCCCCTAAGAGCTCTATTAATACGATTAATGGCCAAAGAAACGATTATTAATATATGTTGGATCATACGGGTCCTAGATAGCATATATTAATCAGGAGGGGATCTGTGTTCCTGATTAAATTTGGCATGACTCCCCTAAGAGATTGTTGAATTTTGAGTTGGGAATTATTGTTGTAAGGTTGTGATATTTTTGAGGTTTTGACACATAAACACATTTGTATGTTTTTACATGGTTCTGTTATCTTACTAAATTGTTATGATATGTTTGCTTATGTTTGGTACATGATTCTTTATTGTAGATTAAAAATGTCTAAAAACGATTTATCTTCAATACTTGACAAAAACCTATTAACTAGAGAAAATTATAATGATTAGAAACGGAACCTGGATATCGTCCTTTCCTTTGAGAAACTGAAATATGTACTGACAACCCCTTGTCCTCCCGAGCCTATGGGAGACTCAACTACTGAGAAATTCCAAGCGTATGATCGCTGGAAAGATGCTAATGATCAGGCCCGCTGCTATGTTATGGCTAGCATGAATAACGTGCCGCAGGCTCAACATCAGGATTATGAGACTACGAAGCAGATCTTTGATAATCTTGAGGATATGTTTGGAGGCCAGGCCATAACAAAGTGGCAAAGGGCGCTTCGAAAACTCTTAAACTGTAAGCAGAGGCCGAGGACATCTATAAAGGAGCATATGATGTTGGTCATGGGTTACCTTGCTGAGGCTCAAACCAATGGAGCCGATATCGACGCTGAAACTCAGATGACTATGGTCTTTGAGACTTTGTCTAAGGAATTTATTCCATTTAGAGCTACTTTTAATTTAAACAATAGACGGGATATGACCTTAATAGAACTGATGAAACAGTTACAGGAGTTAGAACTGCTGATTAGGGAGTCTCTTGCGAGTGGAGAGGCCAACTTGGTAGCTGCTTTTGGTTCCAATCCTAACTCTGGGAATGGAAAGAAGCAACGGGCCAATAACGGGAAGCCTTCTATTCCTGCTAGCACCAAGAGCAAGAAGAAGAAGAAGAAGAATCCGAAGAAGCTTAAGTGCTTCTTCTGTGGGAAGGTCGGGCATATAAAGAAGCATTGTAAGGACTTTCTTTCTAAAGGAGGTAGCTATGATCTTCTATATTTAGAAACTTGTTTGGTTGAGGAATCCAGTGACATTTGGGTCATAGATTTCGATGCAACTAATTATGTTTATGTTTCTCTGTAGGGGTTCATAGAAACGAGAAGTCTGCTCCATGAAGACTTCACGCTTCAGATGGGCGATGGATCCTTGATCTCAACAGAAGCAATGAGAAACGTCCATCTTTATTTTGATAATTATAGGAATTTATTTTTGTAGGATTGTTTTTATGTTCCTAAATTTAAAAGGAATTTAATTTCTGTAGCTTGTTTATTTAAAGACTCCTATTTGGTTTCTTTTATCTGTTCTAGATGGATGCAAAATAATCTATATTTTATCAAACCTAAGATGGACTTATGGCTTAATGTTGAGATGAATGATAATAACTCTAAAAGACTTAAAACTTCTCACTTTAATAAGACTTATTTTTGGCATTTGCACCTTGGTCATATTAACCTGAATAGGATTCAAAGGTTGGTAAGGGATGGACCTTTAAGTAACTTAAAGGTGGAATCTGTACCTCAATGTGAATCTTGTTTGGAGGATAAAATGACCAAAAGACCATTCGAGTCTAAAGGCAATAGGGCCGAAGGGGTTCTAGAACTTATGCATAGTGACGTTTGCGGACCGATGAACATCTGGGCACGAGGAGGGTATGAGTACTTCGTCACTTTTATTGACGATTACTCAAGATATGGGTATGTATACCTGATGCACCACAAAAGCAAAACTTTTGACAAGTTCAAGGAGTTTCGGGCTGAAGTAGAAAAGCAATTAGGTAGACCTATAAAGGCACTTCGATCCGATCGAGGTGGAGAATACCTTTCTGATGAGTTCTTGGGACACTTACGAGAGAATGGGATTTTATCCCATTTGACTATGCCGGGCACTCTGCAGCAGAATGACATAGCGGAGAGAAGAAATAGGACTTTATTAGACATGATTAGGTCCATGATGAGTTATTCATCATTGCCTTTATCCTTTTAGGGATATGCAATATAAACCGCATGTTATCTTTTGAACAATGTGCTTTCAAAATCGATCCCTAAAACTCCTCACGAGTTGTGGATGGGTAGGAAGACATCTTAAACCATATTCGTATATGGGGATGTCTAGCTCATGTCCTGTTTAAGGACCCAAATAAGTTGAAAGCACGTTCAGAAGTTTGCGTGTTTATAGGATATCCAAAAGGGACTAAAGAGGGTTATTTCTATAACCCAAAGGAAAATAAAGCCGTGGTTTCAACTAATGTAACTTTTCTTGAGGAGAGTTACATGGACGACTTTAAAACTCAAAGCAAAGTGGTGCTTGAGGAGTTAAGGAGTGATCCGGTCACTTTGGAGGTTCCGAATGAAACCGTTTCGATTAGTGTAGAAAAACCAAACAAACCTGAACAACAACCTGAGGGGCTTCAGCATAGTGGGAGGATCAAGCGTCAACCTAAGAGGTATATGTTCAATAGGGAGGTCTTCCTGGCTAAACCAGATGAACATGACAGGGATCCTTATACTTAAGCAGGGGCTTGGAGGATGTTGATTTAAGACTCTGGACAGAGGCCATGAACATTGAGATGAAGTCTATGGAGACTAATCAGGTCTGGGAACTTATGGATCTTCCTGAAGGGGTAAAACTTATAGGGTGTAAGTGGATCTACAAGAGGAAAAGAGGAGTGGATGGAAAGGTTAAAACCTTTAAGGCTAGACTGGTAGCTAAGGGTTATATGCAAAAGGAAGGAATTGATTATGAAGAAACCTTTTCACCCATAGCCATGCTTAAGTCCATCCCGATTCTCTTGTCCATAGCTACCGCTGTCGACTACGAGATTTGACAGATGGATGTCAAGACGACTTTTCTGAAAGGCTATCTTGATGAGTCCATTTATATGGAACAACCAGACGGGTTCAAGGTCACTGGTCAAGAGGGTAAGGTTTGTAAGCTACTAAAGTCAATTTATGGACTTAAGTAGGCTTCCCAGTCTTGGAACATAAGATTTGATCAGGTGATCAAGACTTATGGGTTCTCACAAAATGTGGATGAGCCATGTGTTTATAAACACATTAAAGATGGGAAGGTGGTTTTTCTACTGCTCTATGTAGATGACATTCTGCTAATTGACAATGACGTTGGAGCATTGTCATCGATCAAATTATGGTTGACCAAGTAGTTTGACATGAAGGAGTTAGGTGAGGTTAATTTTGTTCTTGGTATCTAGATTTTTCAGGATAGGATGAATAAAATGATAGCTTTATCATAGGCTGGCTACATAGATAAAATTCTCAGGAGGTTTGCAATGCAGGATTCCAAGAAAGGTGGGCAACCATCTAGGTCTAGAATTACTCTTTCTAAGAAAGACTCTCCAAAGTCTTATGAAGAAAGAGAATACATGAAGAAGGTGCCCTATGCTTTGGCAGTGGGTAGTCTCATGTATGCCATGCTTTGTACACGACTGGATATTAGTTATGCAGTTGGGATTATGAGTCAATTTTAGGTGGATCCAAGACCGAACCACTGGTTTTCGGTTAAGCATATTTTCAAGTACCTGAAAAGGACTCGAGGGTATATGCTTGTGTATTCAGGTGAGGACTTGACTCCTCTAGGATACACTGACTTAGATTTTCAATCTTATCTGGATTCTAGGAAATCGACTTTGGGGTTTGTGTTTACTCTGGGCGGCGGTGCCATCAGTTAGAGAAGTGTGAAGCAAGATTGCACTTCGGATTCAACGATGGAGGTCGAGTATGTGGCAGCTAATGATGCTTCAAAAGAAGCAGTGTGGCTCCGTAAGTTTCTTGGGGATCTTGAGGTAGTTCCTGGTATGGATAAGGCGGTATCACTTGTACTGTGATAACAGTGCAGTGGTAGCTAATGCTAAAGAACCAAGATTTCACAAGAAAAGTAAGCATATTGATCGGAAGTATCATGTGATAAATGACTTCGTTGAAGGCGGGCATGTCACGGTGTGCAAGATTGCATCAGAGAACAATTTAGCTGATCCATTTACGAAGACACTTATTAGAAGAGTCTTCGAGAAGCATGTGGAAGCTATGGGGATGCGAGATTTGTCATAGTTACTCACTTAGTGAAAGTGGGAGAGTGTTAGACATGTATGCCCTAAGGAGTAAAAATGTAATAAGTTTTTGGGGACATTTTTATCAATAAAGAATTTATTTATTATTTATATACCAAATCTTGTCCTTTTTACGTTCATATTTGTTGAATGTATATGAAGCAAATAATAGTATGAGACTGTCAGTCTAAACCTTTAAGAATTAGGCATATGATGGACAGATTATGCAGAAGACACGATTCTTAAGGTGACGGTCTAATTCATAAGATCCACAATCGGGGAATAAAGTTGGGCGCTTTATTGATGTAAAGATTGTTATGTTGTCTATATCCCTATTGGGAGATAGTTTGTCTTGACCATCGGAGGTGGACTCCGTGAATAGAAACATTGGCATGTTGTCATATGTGATGATGTGTTGGATCGAAACATAAAGTGAATTAATTTTGATTAATAATTGTGTCTCAGCAAATCGATTCACTCTAGATAATCATTTGTATTGTATCTTGATCCTGAGACGAATAGTGGGCCCGTTGTCTTGACTTGTGTCTTTTGATGAACCAAAGGGTGACACCCACATCATATGGAATCCATAGGTCATCTTTAGGAGTAGTGATATCCTCTTATATGCGTTATCCTATAATTGGAAAACTGGAGCGCTCAACCATTTGGATACATAGGTGTAAGCGAATGGTATACTGTCTTTGGATGGTAAGTTTTTCGATGGTGAGATAATGGAATGTAAGATAAAAATAATTGGGAAGGTAAGATAGAACTTGTCCTTAAGCCGATTATGGATAATCATATGGGGATACGATACATTATGATATGTCATGCAGACTTAGCTATACAGGCTTCGTAATTCTATGTAGTTTGAGAGTGCAGCTCCAAGCTTTTAGTGGAGTAGCGTTGGAATTGAAAATTATGAAATGTATATCTAGGATATTGGGTTTCATAATTATCAGGAGCTTGAACCATATAGGTCCATTTGGTCCCCTTTGCTAGTTCACAACATCCTGTAACAATACAGCGTGCTTTTTCAATAATTGATGACTTATGTCAGATTTATCAGATTGGTTTAAAATTTAGAAGAATCAGATAATTCATGTCTGTTTATCGATTGAATTAATTTTGTGATAAAATTAATTCAAGATAAACTTGTTGAATTATTGAGATTAGATAATTCTTGTCTGTTTATTGGTTGATTTAATTTTGGATAAATTAGATCAAGATAAACTTGTAGAATTATTAGGAATTCATTTATTTTCCTAGAGATTATCTAGATAAAGTTGTTTTGATTAGATAACTTCTCTATTGGGTTATTTGAATTAAAATTGAGACTTTATCCTATAGAATCTTAGGTGGAAAATAAAAGATTCGCTAAGATATTTTTTCGGTAGTTTGGCCTACCGATCCTGATGTTCGGCCTGCCGATAGGGCCTGTTCGGCTTACCGATGATCCTGATTGGCTTGCCAATGAATGAAGGATAAGATTACGCGTTTTTATGCGGATCTTATTAGATATTGATCTAAACTTGATTCTGTTTCGATTTTTTGAGACCTAATCTGATAAGGACTGACCCTAGACCCAACCTCTATATATAGGTAATAAGTCTTAAGAGTTATTTAGATCAGTTGAGAGATTAAGAGTGATACTATATTGGTGAGCATCTTGAAAACTCCCTGAGAGCTCTTGTTCACAAATTACGAACACTTGCTTTGGGTTCTCTCGATTGGTTGGAAGAAGAGTCACCTCGTGGAAGAGTTATACATGTGAGCCCACACTCACTCCATTGTGGATAGAGAATAGCATGGAAGACCCGGTTGGTTGAGGCTCTTCTGGAACGTTACTTCTCTTCACAAACTGTGGGAGCTTTTCGGCATACAAAGGTTAGTAAGATCTGGTTAATTTATGCATATAGCATGTCAAACTTATGTTTTGGAAAATACTTTATTGTAAAATTTTTAAAATTTCATTGCACACTATTTTTCTAATAGTTCTCAGCTTGATGTAGAGAAGCAGTGTCAAAGAGAGGCTTTTGCCCTTAGAAGATGTCATAAAATACGACCCATGTGTCTTCATTGTCGATGCTCTAAAGTTTGGCAAGATATGGAATGTTTTGGCATGTTGCACTGACTTGACTTAATTTCAGATCATGTGCTTTGAAGGCAAACTTTAATTCTAGCTTTGGCTCATAGAGGATGTGATATGGTAAAGGTAGCACCAATGGAAAGTACAGGTCCATTGGTGGTGTATATGATATTGCCATCGATGAGGACAAATCGATGGTTGCATATGCTTCACCATTCTCCAATTGGTCTTGTGGTTCAGTTTCACAAAGGATTTCTTCCAATATTACCTATTCCAATTGCTCTTCACTCTCTATTGGATTCTCCAAAACTATTCTTGAGATTTGATCTTCATAGAACTCTTGGCTTTAGATGGACATCTCATGACTTAGAAGGTGTAAATCATCCTCAACTACGCGAGTGTCAAAGTGTTGAGCTAAAACAATGTCAATGGTCTCTATATGTTCATCCAAAGGCTCAATTATCTTTAGAGGCTCAAATTCCTATGAAACTCCCATGTTGGACAAATTACTTTCCCAACTAAAGTTGTTTAAGTCATCGTTATCTGCATGCCACATCATATTTTCCACCATTTGATTATTATCTTGTTCCTCCAATCTACTTATAATGCTAGCCAATTAATTAATATGACTTTAGAAATTATCAAGGCTAGTAGTTATCTCCTCTTGAAATTGTAACATATTAGTAGCTAAGGCCCTAACTAGGTCTTCAAGAAATGAACCTGCAGGTGTTTGGTCTACCAGGCCTCTTCCATTTACGGCTTCGAATCCTAAATCATAAGGTTGAGTGTCAACCCATGGCTTGAAGTAATCATCCTGTCAACCTTGGTTGATCCTTGAATAACTCCAACTCCATTGATCATACTCAGCCATGTCTTCCAACATGAAGGAGGCTCATCCATAGATTGTTGGTGTAAAGAGATGGTGCCATTACCTCTTCAAACCAACATCTTGTGGTTGCACATAAGCTGTCAAGGAAGATTTGAAGTTGCCACTTCCTTGAGAACCCATGATATAGAAACCGGATGAGCAAATCTTTGTATCTCCACCAAGTACTCTAGAACAACTTTAAGTCTCATTAGACAAAAGTTATGAGGACTTGTTGATGTATCATCTCGAAGTACCTCACACAAAACAAGCACAAAAACTAAAATTAAGGACACAAAAAAAATTAATTAAAACTAATAAAATCTAAAAACAAAAACGAAAACAAAATAACCAATTAATTAGATAATAATCCCTAATGATCAATGCCAAAATTTGGAAGGTCTTGAGGGAAGTAATAAATTAAGCCTTACTTAAAATGACATCATTATTAAGTGTAATGGTGAGTAAGATTTGTTATCATAGAGGATTGAGTAAGGATTGTTCTCACAAAGGATTAAGTCTAATTAATTAAATATTAACACTAAAACCTAAGACAATAAAGCTAATTACAAAGAAGGAATTTGAATTTAATTAATTAAATTAACAAATTAAATAAAACACAAGAAAATAAGGAAAATACAACAGTAATAATAAAGCTAGTTAAAGGATGATTTCTTACCACTAAACAATAACCATACAATCAATTACAAAATTATTCCCAATAACTACCAAAACTACCAACCGTAGATAGCAACAAGTTCTGCTATCTTAATCTTTTCTTAGTTTGTAGATTTAATAAGGCAAGTGCTCCTTTCTTTCCACTAAATATCCTAGAACAAGATCTCTAGATTTAATTTAACAAAAGCATTAAGATGAGAAAGATAAATTGATCAAAGTAACAATCACACAAGCTTAGATTATTTAACCTAGGTTATGCTTCGCATGCAATCATATGAAAACTTGACCATAATCAATGATTACTATCCGCTGCTAATGATTAGAATAACAACATAGTTATGGATCAAGCATTCCAATCTAGCAATAGATTAATTTCAAGTCCTTTTTAGTTAACCACCTAAACAAAATAAGAAAATAATTATGAACATTAATAATAGAAGAACATAAACAATCCCAATTAAAAAATTAGAAAATAATTATAAATGTTAGTCAAATAGTTATGTCTAGGGTTTTGAAATTCCCTTTAACCAAAATAAAACTAAAAAAACATAATTGAAAAAGAAAAGAAGAAGGAATATAGAAAAGAACAATTATCCCATCAAAGAATTCTATACGCGGACGAAATTCCTTAAGCCACCACCGAAGCCTTTCCTCTCTTTTTTTTTTTTTTTTCTTCATGTCTTAAGACTAAGGAAAACTAATAGAATACTAATAAAAACTGAAAACTGATATTAATCATGTTTCAAAGGTGGTATTTATTGGTTTGGTCTTTTAGGGTTGAAAAAAGGCAAGTTTGGCCCCAAATCAAATCAAATTCAGGCAAAAATTGAGAGGAGATAAGGTGAGGGGGACGCTTGTTCTTTTTGTGGTCGTTCGTAACATAAATTTAGGGCTATGGAATTTGCTTCCGCATGTAGGGTATGTTTCTTCATTGTGGCCTCGAGGCTTGCTGCTCATTAGGGGCGTGTGCTATCTATGCTACAGCATAAGGGCGTGTTTCTTGGCATGCAGCTGCATGGCTGGTCGGGCTAAATAATGCCAAATTCATCGCTTTGCACCCAATTCTCATCTAATTCACTTCCGACAACTCCCGATAGACTCAAAATAATATTTGTGAGTTTTAAAGCTTTACAATCCATATTTTTATTCCTCTTATTAACCTTCTATATTAAATCACCTATAAAAAGCACAATAAAACTCAAAAGCTAACAAAATAAATATACAGAAAAATGATAGAATATATGTCAAATTATGCACTTATAAGAGGGGAGAGGTAAAGAGAAAGAAAGGAGAGAGAGTGTGTGTGGGAGGCTGAGAGAAGAGAAGAGAAAGAGAGGTGGACATTCAGTAGAGAGAGATTTTTTTTTTTTTTTCTGATCTAGGGTTTTTTTTGGTATGACAATAGGGACAAAATACTAAATGTGAGATTAAATTTTTTTAAAAAAAAATAATTAAAGGGGTAGTTTTGAAAAGACAAAAGTAAGAGGGCAGTTTTAATAAGTAGTGTGTTTTAAGATGTATCAATTTATCATTTGAATTTCATATTGAAATTGATTATGAGTTGGCGCCTTACTTTATCTTGCTTTACATTATCTAGTGATTGCTTGCTTTGTATTTGCAATGCTTTGTTCGAAGTAGGGTTAAATAACTTTTTGATGCATGGGGAATATATATTTTATTTGGATTGAGATTTAGGCTATCTTGGTTATAAGATGCTTCGTCAAAATTTCACACTTTAAGAGAGATTTATATTATGTCCGACAGGGGGAGAAACTTAACCGTGATTGCTTTACATTACTATGCATTGTTTGTTTGTAACAAGGGAAGTATTTTGTTTTAACCTTTATTATAGATTTTTTTTTTTATTTTGACCTTTAATACTTATGCTTATTCTTTCTTGAAGATGAAATAGGGGAGATGATATAATTGCATACTTTTATTAATTTGAATATTTGTTGATGGGGGAAGTAGTCTATGCTTTATACTTTGAATATTCGATTATAAGATGCAAAATGCTTTGATGTTTTCAGTTTAGGCATTACTTTAATTTGATCTTCTCTTTTTGCTGATGCCAAAGGGGGAGAAAATGTGACATTGATTGCTTTAAGATGTTTGCTAAAATAAACTAAGCATGTTGTTGAGTTTTATGTTTTGATCATCCTAGTAAGGGGGAGATTTTTGCCTCTCCAAGAATTAAACCATGATTGACAAGGGAATCTTAAAGTAAAGTATATGGTAATAAAATTTTGAGCTACATTTATTTTATCTCAAGTAAAATTTTCTATCATTATTTTATCATAAGCAATCAATTATTTGTCATCATTAAAAAAGGGGAGATTGTTGGCTCCAAACAAACAATTAATTGCTTAAATGCTAACAATTTATCTTAGGTGTGTAGAGTCACTTAGTTTTATTATTTTAGCATCTCAAGATAATTGAAAGAATTTTCCATCAAATTTCGGAAGGAATTAAAGAGAAGGATAAAAATAACGAGAGCTTGAAGGTTGAAGAAATGACATCAACAAGTATGAAGAATATGTCTAAGTTTTATTTTTAAACTTGTATGATGTTGGAGCATGCATAAGAAGTTTATCAAGTATAATTGGCTCAAGTTCTTAATTTTATTTTAAACTTAATTTCAAAGGTTTTAATTTTTTAAATTAATAGGTTCAAAATTAAGTTGAAAAATATTTGAAGTCTTGAAATTATGTTATAAATTGTTTCTACATAATTTCATTAGTTTTCAAGAGTTAGATTTAATTTAGAAATGGTTTTAAGCTTAATCCATTTTAAAACAAAAAAATGGCGCCAAGGCTACTACCAAAAGGCACGATCGACCACACATAGTTATATGTAGTTGACTGCATCAGCCTAAGAGGGGCTGGTTTTGGCAATAGTGTGGCTGACTGCATAGTCCAACGACTATATTTCTAGCGATTGAAAATACGCCATAAACAGACTTAAATGGCTAGTTTCGAGTGTTTGCTTATAAATAGCCTCATTTATGACCTTACTATGTAAGAAGAACACATAGAATCATCATTGTATCAATCTTTAAGTGTTCTATAAACCTTTGATCAATATTTGAGCCTAACTTGTTGAATACTCTTATTGTGTGCTTGATCATCTTCTAGTTTGTTTCAAATTGTATTCTATTCATTTCTAGGAGTTGCAAGAGAGTGCTTAAAAGTTTCCAATCATTGTAAATCGAGTGAAATAGGTTTTTGAAGCCTTAACAAATTTGGGGTTGTTTTGGTTTGCCATTTTTTGTGAAAAATTGATGGGTTATCTTGGTTAGTCAATCTCTGTAGAAAATTGATAGTTTTAAGAGGTTGCGGTGAGCCTCGAGTAAAGAAAGTCATTGAATTGTACAAGGAGTGATCGTGTCAAAAAGACGGTCGTGATAGTGGAAGAGGCCGAGTCGAAGCTTTGCTCAGTGATAGTGGACATAGGCATATTGCCAAACTATTATAAATACTGTTTACGTTTCTCCATCCCTAACTCTTTAATTTAAGTATTTATATTTTGTTGAAGTTTGTCATCTTGTTATTAGTATGTTCTATTTACTTCTATGTTTAATTTAGAAAATTCTAATAATTGTGAAAAAGTTTTTAAAACACAATTCGCCCCCTCTTGGGTAGCTATTCTTGGGGTAACAGGCAAGAAGCTTGAATTTATTTTTGAAAAAGACTTAACAATCTTGAGCATAGCTATTCAAAATTTTCAAAACATGGAAGATCATTTTATCACTAGATCTCCTTTCTTCAACAGGAATGATTACAATTATTGGAAAAATTAGAAGGACAATATACTTACAATCTACTGATTATAATCTTTGAGACATTGTTGAAAAAGGGTTCTAGACAAAAAAGGATCAAAGCATATGAAGATGAACCTGCACATGACTTTGGAGTCATCACAAAATCTACAAAACATGATGATGGGCTAAATATAATTGTACGAAACTATGATCGATTATTGGCCCAAGGTTTCAATCTAAAACAAGGTTATGTGCTTCCAGCATATTTGTATTTAATTCTATCCTACCATCTATAAATTTTAATATATCATGAAGATTGAAATCTCAATGATGAATAGTTAGTTATTTCCATGTGTTATCTTATCATTGTATTCGGTTTTATGCTTATTTTATTGTGATAAATTGTGTAAATTTTTTTAATATTCACACATTTTTTGTGATATTACATCTTGTTTTGATCATTAAAAAGTCTTTGTTATGCTTGAAAATTTTTATGGATCTTATTAGGATAATCCCATAAGTGTATATTTGATATGTTGATTTCTATTTGTTCAAATTAGTTTCATACATCATGTTGAGTTTAAATTGTTTTATGAATGTTTTATTCTAGTTTTATGATTGTTTGTATTCATCTCAGAGCACTTGTTTTTGGTTCATGAGTGATTTTTATAGAAAGGTCTACAGTTGCCTTGAAGCAGCTTGGACTGCACTTTGAGTAGTCGTGGTTAACCACTACCAATACAACGATGTCAACTGCATCGTTAGGGAGGGCTATTTTGGACTCGACCCGTGATGGTTTTAAAAGGAGAAATCTCTCCTTTTCTCCCTTGTTTTCGTGCCTTAGCAGAGTGACTGGAATCAACTGGAATCACGTAGCTCAGAATCTAGGTAAGTAGGAATCTTGCCTATATTATAAACAGTTTTTAAATAAATTGTTTTACGTGTTTTCATAAAAAAATTATAAATGACATGATTAGCTTTTTGTCACGCCATGTTATGTTATCATGTTATGATATGATTAGATTTAGTATGTTTATGTCTTGCCATGCCATACTATGTTGTGATTATGTAATGATCAAAATGTGATGTATGCAATAATAAATTATATTCTCTAGTCACTTTCAACTTAAGCATGTTTACAATTTATGGTTCATGATTTATGTAATTATGCTGCTATATGGTAACATATCATATTGCATACACACAATGAGATAAGTGAAATTAATAAGACCAGTTAAAGATGTCGTACCAACCTCTCGACCTACAGGGAGGCTTCAATACAGGTTATGATATTGGTGTCATTGAGGACCTCATGAACTTTGACATCCCAAAGATCACGCACAACCAGTATGATCACCTGTGCCCAATTAATAAGATAAGTTAAAACTTAAATGATTAATCATAAAACAAGTTGATAAGCAAGCATAAAATGCCCATGCATCTTTTTATTAAATGATTTTAATTATGTTTTGCAAGTCTAATTTCCTACTTGTTGTGCGAAAGCTCATTTAAGGATGTTGATGTTGTAGGTAAGAAACCCGTCAGCAACATTTGATGGGCGGTGGTGGAAGGCGGACGAATAGTAGAGATAGAAATAGACACCGCTCACACAAATGTAATATTTCTGCATTTTTAGTTTAAGAAATTGTGCATGTTTTTATTTTACAAAATTATGTATGTATTAAATAAGTAAATGAAACGATGTAATTATGTCTTAAAAATTGAGATTGTGATTATACAACCTTGGTCTAGGGAATTATAAGATTTAAAAATGTTGCAACAAAAAATGCAACAAATACATATAAATTTTAAGTTAAGGAAATTATGAAATTATTTAGAATTAGAAATGTTTACACAAGCTTTATGTTAAATTAAGAAATGATTTTAATGAATATGTTTCATGAATTTATTATTATGAAAGTTTAAAAGAATATCTTTAAGAAACTAATATGTTAGTTTTAAGATAAAAAAATTATAATAAAATATAATGATAATTTTAAGAAGGATTTAAAAAGCATTTAAATTAGAAATTTATAACGATATTTAATGTAGATTTGTTTTAGAAATATTTTCATTTAAATTAAGAAGTAGTTTCTAAATAATTATTTTATGTTTGAAAAGAAAGGTTTTAAAAAATTATTATTACTATTATTATGTTTTAAAAACTTAATGTATGATGTATGTAGAGATTAAGTCTTTAGAAATTATGATTATGTTAAAACGTAATAATTATTATTATATTATTTTCACGTTTAAGAAATTAATATTATTATGTTAGATTTATGGAATTAAGTCTTAGGGAATAATTATCATTTCTTTCAAGGAAATATGTTTAGAATTCATCATCAAGATTTTGTTTTAGAAAAAAAAAATTATTCCACAATTTAAGTCTTTTACCTTAAAGCATGCTTAAGATCACGATCGTTACAAATTGGATTGTATAGTGGAATTTTTGACTGATTTTTAAATCTGCCGAACTTTGACATAACCTTTTCAATTTAGTCCTTTCAAAATTTTATAAAACTTTATTCATAAAAGTTGTTCATCTCACTGTTTTGAGTAAATCTTGTGCTTTACTCAGAAGATAAATAACCTCTAATTCCATCAAAATCATCCATCTTTGAAAAGATATCAAGACTTTGTCTTAGAGCAAAGTTCATCAAACTTTGCTTATTAACATATGAAACCCTAGTTTCCAACATTCAATCTCATCATCACACACTAAAAACATTAAATAATCATTGCATAGTGTTTATATTACATGCCATAATCCATAATTTATAACAAATACTTGTCATGCATGTTTAAACATAAACTTTCAACTTTAATGTTTAGGGATTTACCCAAGCTTTACCAAGCCTTTTAATCCTCTACTTTGATACTTGAAAACTGCTCTAAACCCTTGACAACAATCACAATGTATCCCATAAAAATTTTATCTAAAACCATGAATAAAACCTCTTAAACACAATAGGTAAAGTTAGGATTTTTACCTTTAAAATTGACTAATGTTAATCTCCAACACAAAAGCTTGCTTCTAAGCTTGATTAGAGGTTATACTTTTTAAGAAATATTGAGAGGAAAATGGAGAGCTAGGACCCATTTCTTGGAGCACAAAATGGTTTTTTTTTTCTTCATGGGTCATGCACAAAAAAAAATGATGGAGACTTTGGTTGATCCTTTTCACTTAAGGGCATGTTTATAATTTTGCTTAATTTAGGGCTTAATTGCAATTAAAAAAAGTTGTCCCGCTACACTACTAAAACCGGATCTAGCTTGGGAAATGTTGTAAAATTTTTCACCTTATTTGGTGCAAAAGATGACAACACTTGATCATCTTTATCACTTAGGTATAATTTTTGCAAAATTGCATAATTCGACGAAAAATTGAAATTTTAAAAACTTGGCTCCACCACTTGTCACAACCAGCCGTCATAGGGGGAGAGGTGGAAGATTTTCCAACTTAGGGGTGTCGTCAAATGAGCCCTACACCATTCTTTTAACAATCTAAATTTAAATTGACAGTATTTTTCTTATGCTGTCGGTATATTTCCTGTGCTATCAGTATTCTTTCCTAGACTATTTACAAGCTTCCATACTTATCCATTTTCTCCATACCGTACAATTCCTACACTGTTTAACTTTAAATAGTCCAATTTCTATATTGCATCATTTTTGTAATATAACTTTCATACTGTATAACTTTATCATTGTAATTTCTTACCCTATATTACTTTATCAATGTAATCCTAAGCTGCATACTATATAACTTTATCAATATAATCCTTATACTGCATAATTTTTGTACTGCTTAATTTTTATTTTGTATAATTTTTATATTTCTATACAGTGTTTTTCTTAAAGTGTATTTTTGTCTTTTAAATCTGTCACAACAGATTTTGTAATAATTAAGCTGTCTAGCTTATTTTTCCTTGCTTATCATCTAATTCTTTTTCTCATTTCATTCACCCTTTACTTATGACTATGGCATGATTTTTAAATCTTAAAAATCCTATTTTTACACTTATGGAATTTATATTAAAAAAACGAAACTAAACACCAATCCTTGTGACACGTATTTTATTTATTATATTCTTTAATTATTATATATATAATGCACTATAAATTCTTAAGTGTCACCATTGTATTTTGATAATACAACATGATGTAATACAATCTAATATACTTTATACATTGCATTATAATACGGTCTGTCATATATATCCTTAACGTTTAAATAATGCTTACATTTTCATTATTGAGCGAATTGCTGACATTTTTAACTGTTTCATTGGTCAAACAAATTGAGCGTATTGTTGACATTTTGAAGAGTTTGGTTGGACAAACAAATTTTTTTAACTCCAAAAAATTAACGATTACTTTTTATTTTTATTAGTTTAAGCCCAAGAAAAAATGTATATGGCCACATCTTTAAAATTTTCTTGTAAGCGCCATCTTTTATTGAGAATGTTGAGCCACATCCACATCCTGAGTCTTGTGTCGTGTGCAGGGGATGGGTCTCAAAAACACAACTTGTGGGCTAAGACAGGACACGCCATACCCGCTAATGCAACCACCAGAAAACCGAAAATCATTCTTTTTCATGTTATCCATCAAATTCAATCAAACGACAAAAACCCACTTCTTCCATTCTTTCTTCCTTGTTCTCTTCCACATTCCCACCACCAAAAATTCACAAACAACAAAATGCCATTATTCACTGCAACGCCAGCTCTGGGTTCACTACTCCCTCCTCACCTCTCTTTCCTCTCTCAGCTCTTAACCAGCTCAGTATCAGATACTTGCTCAGTTACAGTTACCCATTGTTTCTCAGTGTCTTCTCTCTTGATCCCTAACTCTTCTTCTTCTTATTCTCTTTCAAAGAGTTATTCCCAGAAATCTCCTGCCCGGAGAAGGTCGAGATCGCCGCTCTGCGCTGCCAGCGAGGTCTCCAAGACTGAACCTCTTCCTCTAGAATCTTCTGCCTCGCCGGAGGCCATTAGACAAGCTCGGGTGAGCAAGAGTGTTTTCTTTTTCTGTTCTTGTGTTTTGAGTGCGTTATTAGTTAATGGGAAATTGAGAAATGGTGTATTGGATATAAAAAAAGAAAATGGGGGTCTTTGACCGCAGTAATGCAAGAATGTAGGCAATTTATAGTGCAAGTAAATCATGCTTTGGAATTTGGATGATGGGAAAATCAATCCGGGCCATTCAAATTTGAGATCCTTTTTATATAGCGGGCCTAATAACAAAGCGTTTTAACGGTCTAGATCCTTTTTGACCATCGTCCAACGCCTGAAAAATTGTTGTGCGGCGGTTCGATAGGTCCGTAGTTTGATCCTTTTCTTTTTCCTAAAATTTTTATTCAAAATGTCTTTATCCTACTTTTCTAATCTACTGAGCATTTTAGTTCCATGCTTAGATGCTGAACATATTATCAGCGTATGGTTTTTACATGTTTTGTGTGAAGCTGTTTAAGAAAACATATTTTTCCCTAAAAACTATCGATAGTGAGAAGTGTCTCTTTCCTTTGTGCTTTTGGTTGTTTAGCGAAAAGGGCTCTGTGTGCTGTTTAAAACCAGCACTTTTTGGCATTAATTCATTCCAATTAAATTCTGTGGACAGTTATAAAATTTGTTGAGCTAATACTTGGTTTGTGCTAAGAAGTAGAGGTCTGCTGATTGGAAGGCTGCAAGGACTTACAATGATGGTGGATTCATATATGAAGGCAGGATTGAAGGCTTTAATGGTGGAGGATTGCTGATTCGTTTTCATTCTTTAGTCGGTTTTCTCCCGTTTCCACAGTTGAGCCCTTCACATTTTTGTACAGGTATTTCTTATTTTACCATTGTCTTTTGGTGTGAAGTATTCTGACTGGTTTATAACATTCTTTCATGAACCAAAGCTTGATCTAAACTAAGAAGGATTCAAAATGCTATTTTCTTTCCTTTTTTAATGCTTTGGGTCAAGATATAATTTTCAATTTACCAAAGTCTAGTTTATGATTTGAAGTTCTTCAATATTTGGGCCGCAGTTATTTCGCTTTAGATAGATCACAGATGCAAGTAGAATCGAGCATGAATTGTCATATAGAATTAGCTCAAAGGAAACTTATCCTCCTTATGACTCTGGAAAGGCTATCTATCTTTTCTATATTGCACTTTTCTTTTTCATTCTTCTAGAATTTCAGTGCTTCCATTTTGTATTACAGTTTTCATCGTACTTATCTTTTGGTTTGTATGTTATTTTGAAAATTATTAGTGTTTCAAGAAGAGTCTCCGTTAGCTGTCAAACATACTTCGCGATTATGTTTATGTGTTTGGTGTTCCTTCTAGATGTTTCATTATTGTACTGCTCATTTTCTGATGCTGATAGCCAGGATTACCACAACAGTTACATAATTTGTGATTTGAACATCCTTCATCATCTCATGTAGAACCACGCAGGACTCCTCAAGAGGTTGCAAAAAGTTTAATTGGTTCACTTGTATCCGTGAAGGTAATGAACTTTTTCCACTGATTAGTATTTATTTAATTCATTAAATTGTAAACCTTCCAAAAGATAACAGTGAAACAAAATAACAGATAAAAATGGTGAATACTAGAGACAGAGATTCAAATCCTGTAAATACTTTATTTTCGCATGCAACTTTATTGAATAAGTTTCAGATTTTTGCATATAGAGTTTTTATCTGTCCCTGCGTTATAATTCCTTAATACTTTCAGGTGATCCAAGCGGATGAGGGGAAAAGGAAACTGATATTCTCTGAAAGGGAAGCTGAGTGGTCAAAGTTTTCCGAACAAGTTAAAGTAGGGGATATTTTTGAAGGAAGGGTGGGTTCTGTGGAGGACTATGGTGCATTTGTTCATTTACTATTTTCTGACGGTATTCCTTTCTCTGATTGTATATTACTCAATTTTATATTATGTTTGATAATCACATAACTCATAGTTCCCATCCAATGATCTGAAACAGGTCTTTATCATCTCACTGGACTAGTTCATGTTTCTGAAGTTTCATGGGATCTAGTGCAGGATGTAAGAGACATTTTGACCGAGGGCGTTGATGTAAGGGTTAAGGTTCTTACTATTGATAGGTAAGCTTTTGATGTTCTCTACATGATTATGTTCAATTAGCATTAATTTTGTCTTCTAGTTGACTACTGAAAAAAAATCAGTACTGGGAGTAATAGCATTTAGGACTAAATTAGGCATACCACTTAATTACCTGTAATCACCAGTGGAAAGGAATTAAATGCTGAATTTGAATTGTTATATCTTACCACTCTAGGTATTAAAGAGAACCAATAAATCTAGATTCATTATATGCATATTTCTAATAATATCGGATTAGCATATTTCTAATCCGGTACCCCACTCATAGCTTTTGATGTCTATAAGTAGCCAAGGCCTCAACATTGGAGTAAGACAAAATTCCAAGCATAGGACAAAGTTGAGAGTAAAGTCACTCGCACATATCTAAGTGACTGCACTGTTTATGTTCCAGCAGAAAGAGTAGAGAGTTTGGGTATTTGGAGATTTTGGGTAAAAGTGTTATTTGGTGTACATGGGCTTTGGGAAAGTGAGGGAGCGTAAGCCACTGGCTTTTGTACAGGTTCAAAAGTCACTAAGTGGCATTATATTCAGCCGAAGGGCTAATCAGCTCAATAACCACAAATGTGGCCTTTTTCAATCAATCATATATGTGGCTCTTCATTCATTGCTACATTGTGGCTTAGTTGATGGACACAAACGCGGTCTCTTCATAAGCCACACAACAATTTTGATCTCAATAGTCACTCTCAAAGATGAAATGTAGCCTATCTGCTGGATTGGAATCTGCAGACTTGAAGTAGAAAGGTATTGGATAGAGCACAAAACGTTTTTGATTTCTCATTTCGACATAAAGATGACTGTAGATGAAGTAGAAAAATGCTTAATGGTAAGAAAAAAAGAAACGTTCTAAATTGAGCAAAAAATGTTGTTTTCTCATTTCAGTGTAAAGTGTCTTGTTGCTTCATTAGCATCCACCTGCCCAACCTCTTGCTTTAGCCTCAGCAACCCAATATTGAATTGAACGTTTGGCAGCTCCTAACTGGTTATTAAAATACGTAACTGTCTTTCATGTGTAATAAGTATTAAATATCCAGTGCCATACTTTTCGCACCAAATACAACAAAGTTTAGAATTGCACAATCTTGTTTTCATAATTAGTGAATTGAGATATATTTTCACTTTGTAAATTTCATTGTGTCAAGCAAATTTTGATATAGTGTTCTATGCAGAGAAAAGTCAAGGATTACGCTATCAATCAAAAAGTTGGAAGAAGATCCACTTCTAGAAACTTTGGATAAAGTAATACCACAGGTTTGTCATCTGATGCCTTCTAATGAACTCAAGTCGTTTTCCTGATTGCCTCACCACCACAGAAGCATTCATTTTTAATTTTCTTTCATATTATTGATGAATTTGACATGTGACAGGAAGACTCCAATAGTTCTGATTCGCTGAGCACTACCGGTAGCAGTAACATTGAGCCTCTTCCAGGACTTGAAGTTATATTTGAAGAACTGCTACAGGAAGACGGGTACAATTCAACCATTCCTTTGGTCTATAGAGATTTTTCCTGCCTCAAATTTAAACGCTGCATTTTGGTCTAAGAAATCCATCTGTGTCCGCTTCTAATATTGATCCCCATGTTAACACCTAAAAATTCTTCATGCTTCAATTTTAACTCATCATGCAAAATGATGTCAAGTCTTAGTCTAGAGTATCGTCATGATGCCGTCCTGTTAAGCTTCACACGTGGCTCAATTTCAAGAAACATGATTATCTATCAAGTTTGAACTATTTTCTGAAAGAGCAATTGATGTAGGACCAAGATTAAATTAGAACCAAGATAGAGAACCACCAGAGAGGTAGAAATAGGAAACTAATCTTAAACAAAACATGGAAACTTGATATCAAAACTACTCTGATATATAATTAAATATAAACTATATGTTAAAATTAATTAGTACCATGATCTTCCTCAATGACTCTGCAGTCACGAAACTGATTTACCAAAATTTGAATACCAGGTGTCTTTTTCTAGCCATAAAATCTTTTTCGTGTTAAGCATGTGCATTTTGCATTGCAGTCTGCGGATGATTCTTTTCTCTATTTGAGGTCGGAGTCCATACAAGTTTTTTCCCTCCCATAATTTCTGGAGTACTAGATCACATTTTTTTGGTTTGCTTATAAACGGAACGGAAAGATCAATTTTTGAAGCATGATTAGGGTTGTGATTTTGTCACTTGGTTGCTTGCATGAGAAGTTTTGACAAAGGAAGAGTACTTTGGCCCCGAAAAAACTGACACTTGATACATATTCTATGGCGCAGCATAGATGACGTGAGAATCACTCGCCAAGGATTTGAGAAAAGGGTGGTTTCACAGGACCTTCAGCTTTGGCTTTCTAACGTAAGTTCCTTTTGGTTCAATTATTTACATCCTCATAACCTGAGTATCTTCTTTCTTATTTGAACTTCTTCGTCATCCTGCCTTATCACTACTGTAGGCACCTGCTTTTAACCAGAAGTTCACTCTTCTTGCTCGTGCGGGACGACAGGTTAGTTCGAATTAGAAAAACTCTAAATCTCTAGTATTTATTATCACTACAAGACTTGAATGAAATTTCAAATTTCAATATATAATGTATCGGTCCTACATACCGTACCGCAGTATGTGATTGGACTTGAGTTCTCTCACTGTATGTTCTAATATGATATGTTTGGAGTTTTATAGGTTCAAGAAATACAACTGACAACATCACTCGATCAGGAAGGTATCAAAAGGGCATTGCAGCGAGTATTGGAGCGAGTACCATGATCAGAATGTGGATTTTGTTCAATCACCTTATGGTCGTGTTTTTTCTTTTTTTGTACAGAACATAAAATTGAACAATGTCTTATAAGATGTACATTGGGTTGGTTCATAACAGGTCAAATTGTCCAATATTCTTCTCTCTCTCTCTTGTATTAAAAAAACTGAATATGAGATCCCTATCTGTGCTAACAGAGGATTTATTGGATATGAATGAGAGTTGTCTTATTTCGTTTCCAATTTTGTGATATCAAGGCAGAGAATATGTTATTGCTTGTGCTGGAAGGCAGCTGAGCTATGAACTTTTTTTTTTTTTAGTACTTGTTTTTCAAGTTCTAACATGAAGTAATATTTCTTCAAATAATTTTTTTAATCACCGATAAAACATTCACATAATCTTCCTACCAGAAAAAAAGATCCAATAACTTTCCATCATAACCATGGTAATGCTAGTTAGAAGGTTAGATTTTAATCAGTAGTGAGACATGAACTAAAAAAGAGGTGTTAGTTTAAATGAAGCTACCATTTCATACCATCTCAGCATAAACTAAAAAGAACAGCACATTGTAAGTGTTACATATTGGAATAATTAAAAAAAAAAACACCTGGCATAATTGGCTTTCAAAAAAAAAATAAAAAATCAAGCATAAAGAAACTTTCAAACTTCTTGCCCATCAGGCTTTATGTTCTAAGATAGTGGCCTGTTCTGTTGGCCCAAAAGCTTGTCTTTTCGGCTATTGTCCCACTAAGTTTTTGACACCCCATTGTAATTATATACATCACCCTCTTTTTTTTTATTTTTTATTTTTTATTTTTTTTTAATTCTAACAGTCACGTTATTTTCAAACAGAACCGTCAGTATTATTAAACATTAAACACGTTTGCCTTTTTCTCAAGGCCTCTCACTTGACTTAACTTTTTTTTTTTTTTTAATATAGGTACATATCCCTAACATTACTTGATGGGATATAGCTGACATACGTGAATATAGAGTAAAAAAAAATTCAAAAATAATTTGGTCCAATTCTTTTGTAAAACAATTAGATGTTTTGGCCAAATTTTCCTTCTCCAAAAGCAAAAAGTCTCCTTAAAAAAAAAACTACCAGTAACAGTATTAGCTAATGAAGATAATGAATGAAGCTTGTATATAAAAATCATGACAAAAAATCTGAATTTTTATCCAACCAAAACATCTTTTAAATTTGAAATATTCAACTAAATAGCAACATAAAATGATAGTCTCCTTAGACAATTACACAACATGAGAATATCCAACTAAATAGCACTAGTTTTTTTTAATATAAATTAAGAACAAATCATTAAAAGAGGTTATCATTGAAGAATGATAATGTTTTAAGAGATAGCTCAGCCTGTAAAAAAGAGAGACAACGAAAGAAACAATAATATTAATTATAATATTTTAATTGTGTCAAAGAACAATTACAATTGTAAAGCAATAAAACACATGCAATATCTGTTTTAACAATTCAACCATGCAAGTTGTTGCAACAACATCTTCAAAATGTGCATGAGATTCATATTATCTGGGATATCAGAATGAATAGATGTAATATTTTTAACACCGTCAAATTTAGCTTCACCATCTTTGTTTTCATCTTCCGATATTCTCATGCTGTCTGAAAACGTATCATTCTCTTCACTGTCAAAATCCATTTTTCCACGAGATTGATGTTCTTCCATAGTGAAATCATTAAGGTCATCCATAAACTTCATGCAAAAAAAAAAAAAAAAAATTGTTGCTACATCTTTTACCGTAGCATAATTAAAAAAATCCTATAAAATAAAAATAAAACTCTTTCCATTTTAGTTAATATAGCACTCCTCTTAAAAACAATATAGAAATTAGTTGATTATCATCAAAGTGCGAAACAGAAGAAAACAAAAACTGATTTAGAAATAAAATATGTTAATCCTTTAAAAAAGTGATCACATTTATGTTACAAAAGGACAAAGCTGGAAGTATATTTTTTTCTTTTTGCTTGGAAAAACTAGAAGTACAAATTATATATATAAGAAAATATTTCAATATGAAGAAAAGGAAAAAAAGAAAAGCGCCAATGGCACATAAAAGGCAAAAAGGGGTTGATGATGTTGCTGTTGAATTCAATTTGCTCTCTAAAAGTAATAAAAAATAGAAAGTACTAATGACAATATGTAACGATAAAAAAAATTCAAAAATTAATAAGTATAATTAATTAAGAATTTTTTTTACAACTAAATCACTGAGTTTATAGGAAAATATAAGTTTAGAACTTATAAGTTTAGGTTTCGGTAAAAATTACGAGAAATGTTGACGAGAAAGAATGAAAATCCAAGAAAATGATTAATTTTAGACAAGTCAATACATTTTTAATAGTCTGAAAATTTTGGCCAGATAGTTAAACATTAGGTTAATTACGTTATATAAAACTCTAGAATTGAAGTTTTGGGTTTTCTAGAAAAACCCGAACACCTAACATAGAAATTCAACTTAAATTTCCACAATTTTATACTTAAAGTGAATTCCGTAGTATTCAATACCATTAAGTGTCTCAAAGATATTTTTAAGAAACGGTTTAGGATCAAGAGACCTTACATCTTAAAGTTGATGAGTGGAGTTATTAGAAAGGAACCTTTGATTTAATTAATTAGAATTTTAAATATGAGTGCTATGTTAAATGTGCATATATCAACACTTTAGCACAGTTAAACAAAATTAGTAAGCTCTTATTAATTTAAAGAGTTTATTATTATTAAAATCAAGAAATTTAACGTTACAAGCACTAAAAACTTAGTCCATTTTAGTAAGGGGTGAGAAAATCCTAGAGTTAAATAATGTAGAATCAAGGTTTTTTTTTTTGGAAATATCATCTATGAATGTTTGTAATAGAAGGATTTACGGAATTAATATAAATATTACAAAATTCTACAGTAAATTTTAAGGTTAAATTATTAACTTTTGTGATTTAATAATTTAGTTAATAAATTCTACTGCAACTTAAGATGGAAGAAATTTCAATCCATATATTACTTGAGAATGTAAATTAGAGGAATTTTTAAGTACAATATAGTGTTAGTAATATACTGAGAAATACGCTAATGCAAAATAAATCCTTAATTGCCTATTAGTTAGAAAATGGAGCTTTGTGAGTGACATTTTTAGTGAAAAATGCTATCTGAGTTCAAAATTGACATTGTTAAGGACATGTCAATAATGAGGTAGAATGCCAAAAAAAAAAAAAATATTGTTTATGTTTACATAGTGTAGGAATGATTTTAGAATTAAAGACAATTTAATTTTCTTACATGATTTAAAATTTAAATGGTACTACATATAGAATGTCTTATATTTGTTTTTGGCTTAATGGATTTCGAACCAATTACAAGCCCACTAATTAAATTAAGAATGTAGTCAATTAGATCTTAGTTTAAGAATCATGAATTTTAAAAAAGTTCCTAATTTAGTTAATTTAGGTTAGACTTAGTAACGATAAGATAATTAATTGATTATTCAAATTGATTAATTATCAGATCCTAATATGAATTAAATGCAATCAAGGAAAATTGGATATTATGAGGATTTAATTAAATAATTAGTCCTTGTAATAGAATAATGGTTTTGATAGTCCTTTGGTAAAAAGAATTATGATATAATGGAATGATTAAATTCTTACAATTATGCTAAAAATTAAAATAGCATAAAATAGATTTTTCTTGCACACTCTTAATCGGCGTTTTATACAAAATTGAATCCCATAGGAGATAAGGAATTCAAGGCTAATAAAAAAATCTACTACAAGAAATAGGTAAGTAGGAATTTCACCGACGGTATAAATAGTTTTTAAATAAAATATTTTTACACAATTTCCAAAATTATGAAATGCATGTTCAGTGTTATTCCCTATCATAATTTTGTTAGGTCATATAAACTTATTTAAGATATGATGTGTTAGCATCTTGTTAGGTTATGAATGATGTATGATGTATGTTACATTAAAATATATTGTTTACTCACTTTCAGTTAAGCATGTTTTTAGTATTGGTATATAGTGTATGATATGTCATACCACATACACATAATAAGACATGTTAAACTAAATAAAACAAGTTAAGGATGTTGTATCAATCTCTCGACCTACGGTGAGGCTTAAGTTTTAAAAGATTACGGTATTGTTGGAACTTTGTAAATCCTAACTCGCGGATGATTGCAAAACATTTTATAATCTTGGTGTTGTTGGGACCTTACAGACCTTAGCTTCCTGAGAATCGCATGCAGTTGGTACAATCACTTGGATCTAAACAGTAAGATAACATAAAACTTAATTAATTAAGCATAAAATAAGTCAATAGGCAAGCATAAAATGATCATGCATAGTTTTATTAAATGATCATCAAATTGTTTTACAAGTTAAACTTCCTATTTGCTGAGCGAAAGCTCATTTAAGTGTGTTGTTGCTGTAGGTATAAAACCTATCAGCATCACTTGATTGGACAGCGGTGAGCGGCGGACGAATGATGGCGATGGGAGTGAATACTGCTCATGCAAACATGTGTTTTCCACATTATGTTTTCATTTATAAAATTTTGTACATGTGAAAAATTAAATAGTGTTATGTAATGAGTTGTAGAGAACGAGGTTGTAGTCCTTGTACTTTAGATTTTTTTTTTTTAAAGACAAGGGTTTAAGACTTTCAACAAGAAATATATATATATATATATATATATATATATATATATATAGATGTTGCAATAGAAAATGCAACAAATACACGTAATTAGTTTTAGAAATGTTTTTAAAGTACCATTTTAAATTAAGAAAAATAGTAAATGAATAATTATTAGGAAAATTATTATGCTAGTTTTAAAAGATTAAGTTTTAATAAGTTATTGTTATAATAGTTTTTAAAAGAATAAATTTTAAAAAATTATATTACGCTTTAAATTTATTCGAAATAAAATAATTATGTTTTTTTAAAAAATTATTCTGTAAATTTAAGTAGCTCATGTTAAAATATTTTTAAGTATTAATATTATGTAGTTAAATAATATCCATGTAAATAGAATCGTTACGCAATGTCCATCTTGATTTTTCTTTGAATTTCCCTGTTAAAGAAAAAGTAATAAAAAAATAAAGTAACTTTTTTTTTTTTTGGCCCTGGAAGTGCTAATGATGATGTCCCTGTTCAATTCTCTTTGAATTTCTTTGTTTCTTTTTTCTTTCAAATCCTGTCATGTGGGAAGGAGTATTCAGCTGACAAGTTTGGAAAAGATGAAAAGGCATTGAAACATAGACGCAAAAACCTAGCTACAGTATTTAGGTTCTATTTGAAAATAATGTGATTGTTAGAATAACAAAAAGCTGATGTGTATAATTGTCATAAGGTGGCAAATATTTAGTGGAATGATAGCCAATAAGACAGCTTTTAGGACAGCAAATCTGAATGAGAGAGGCAATAAAACAGCTTTTTGAGACAGCAGATGGGGCCTCCTAATAAATATAGGGCATATTCCCTTTTGTCTTCCTCTGACATGATAAAAAACCCTCTGAACAAGTCATGTTTTCTAGCTAATAACGTAGTAGCTCGAAAGTCCTGTGATCGAGTTAAGCCTTCTGGTTTGTTCAACTCGCCCTGAAGTTTAGCCTGCAAATCAGCCACCTCCCAATTAGTCGACAAAACAATGACCAGGCGAGCCAATGCATGTGCCAAAGTTATGAAAGAAGCTGCCAGAGTCCCAAAATGTTCAACCATATCCTCCATGACACTTTTTCCAGATGTTCGAGTGTGCTTCGAAAGACCTTGACTACCACCTTTAGCAAATCTGTGCCGCTTATTTTTATTTCGATTTGCGCATGACACTTCATAATTTTCGTAGTCCTCATAGTCTTCCAAAGTTAAGCAAGCAAGAGCATAATCAGCAACACATGCAGCAAACATAATATGAAGCGTGATGCCGAACGTGGTTACTGCAACAAAAAACTTCTTTCTTGAAAAAGATGGGCTATTATGGAAGGCACAGAAGAGCTTCTTGTCATACATATGTCATGCAAACAAGCAAAACGAAAAAAAGAGAGTAAAAGATCAATGTACAAACAACTTTAATCTATAAGATAAGCTTGAAGGAGAAACATCATCTGAAAAAAAAAAAAAAAAAAAAAAAAAAAAATATATATATATATATATATATATATATATATATATCTAGAAAGAGCAACACATGCACATTTATAGAATTTCCACATAAATGATCATTGAGGGTTATGTAAAGTTATGCAAAGCTATCCACTAATTTCTACCATCATTACCTTAAAAACCAACTAAGCAAACAAACATGCCAGAAAAAAAAAAAAAAAAAAAAGCCAACAAACGAAAACATGAAGAAGAACCAAAAAAAAGATAAAAGAAGAACAAGTATTAAGCCCCAAGTAGACTCAAATGAGTGATTTTGTTGCAGAAAGAGACTTGAGAGATGTCCCTATTAGACATGTATGCTTTAAGGAGTAAAAATGTAATATGTTTTTGGAGACATTTTTATCAATAAATAATTTATTCATTGTTAATATACCAAATCTTGTCCTCTTTACGTTCATATTTGTTGAATGTATGTTAAGCAAACAATAGTCTGAGATTGTCAGTCTAAACCTTTAAGAATTGGGCACATGATGGACAGATTATGCGGAAGACACGATTCTTAAGGTGACGGTCTAAATCATAAGATCCACAATCGAGGGAATAAAGTTGGGCGTTTTATTCATGTAAAGATTGTTATGTTGTCTATATCCCTATTGGGAGATGGTTTGTCTTGACAATCAAAGGTGAACTCTATGAATAGAAACATTGGCACATTGTCATAGGTGACGATGTGTTAGATCGGGACATAAGTGAATTAATTTGGATTAATAATTCTGTCTCGGCAAATCAATTCACTTTAGACAATCATTTGTATTGTATCTTAATCCTGAGATGAATAGTAGGCTCGTTGTCTTGACTTGTGTCTTTTGATGTACCAAAGGTGACACCCACATCTTAATAGTGGTATGCATACTGGTACGTTGGAGGCATGACTCTTGATGGCATTGACTTGTTATTCATAGATATGGAATCTATAGCTCCTCTTTAAGAGTAGTGATATCCTCTTATATGCGTTATTCTGTAATTGAAAAATTGGAGCGCTAAACCATTTGGATACATAGGTGTAACCGAATGGTATACGGTCTTTGGATGGTAAGTTTTCTGATGGTGAGATAATGGAACGTAAGATAAAAATAATTGGAAAGGTAAGACAGAACTTGTCTTTAAGCCGGTTATGGATAATCCTATGGGGATATGATACACTATGATATGTCATGGAGACTTAGCTATACGAGCTTCGTAATTCTATGTAGTTCGAGAGTGTAGCTCCAAGCTTTTAGTGGAGTAGCGTTGGAGTTGATTATGAAATGTATATCTAGGATATTGGGTTTCATAATTATCAGGAGCTTAAACTATATATGTCTATTTGGTCTCCTTTGCTAGCTCACGACATCTTGTAACGATACGGCGTGCTTTTTCAATAATTGGTGACTTATGTCAAATTTATCAAATTGGTTAAAATTTAGAAGAATCAGATAATTCATGTCTGTTTATCGGTTGAATTAATTTTGTGATAAAATTAATTCAAGATAAACTTGTTGAATTATTGGGATCGGATAATTCTTGTTTGTTTATCAGTTGATTTAATTTTTAAAATAAATTAGATCAAGATAAACTTGTAGAATTATTAGGAATTGATTTATTTTCCTAAAGATTATCTAGATAAAGTTGTTTTAATTAGATAACTTTTCTATTGGGTTATTTGAATTAAAACTGAGACTTTATCCTATAGAATCTCAGGTGGAAAATAAAAGATTTGTGGAAATTTTATTCGGCAGTTCGGCATGCCGATCCTGGTGTTCGGCCTGCCGATGGTACATGTTCGGCCTGCCATTAGGTAGATCGGCCTGCCGATGAGCGAAGGATAAGATCCTGCGTTTTTACACGGATTTTATCAAATATTGATCCAAATTTCATTCTGATCTGAATTTTGAGACCTAATCTAATAAGGACTAAGCCTAGACTCAACCTCTATAAATAGGGAGTAAGTCTTAAGAGTTACTCAGATCAGTTGAGAGATTAAGAGTAATACTCTATTGGTGAGAATTTGAAAACTCCTTGAGAGCTCTTGTTCACAAATCATGAACACTAGCTTTAGGTTCTCTCGATTGGTTGGAAGGAGAGTCACCTCATGGAAAAGTTGTATGTGTGAGCCCACACTCACTCCGATTGTGGATAGAGAATAACAAAGAAGACTAGTTGGTTGAGGCTCTTTTGGAACGTTACTTCTCTTCATAGATTGCTAGAGTTCTTCGGCATTCAAAGGTTAGTAAGATCTAGATAATTTATGCATATAGCGTGTCAAACTTGTGTTTTGGAAAATACTCTAACATAAAATTTTTAAAATTCCACTGCGTGTTATTTTTCCAACAGTCCCAGCTGTGGAAAATCTACTTGGGCTGAGCACAAATAAACACTGATAATGTTACATGCATTAGGGCATGGATTGGATGAGTGGAATATGTTGGTTATACTTTATGTGAAAGAGCCGGGAATCTGATTCCCATTGTAGATAATTTTTGGTTCAAGTAAACGGGTCAATGGAAAAGCCACACAGAATTCTTTGAAACACGCCTTGGCTGAATTACAGTTATCTTGTGGTTAATATGTAGTAATTGACTTTGGCCCCAACTATATCCTCACTCTCCTATTTGAGATGCAACAATCCCCTCACCCAATCCATAAACATCTCACATTGGCCCTTTTGTCTTTACAAATCAAATTTTTAAAAATTTACTTTACCAATAAAGCTTCCTATTAGCCTCATTTTTAAATAAAACTAAAAAAAATGAATGAATTTAAGTTTCCCTCAAAAAAAAAAAAGGTGGGGTGGGGGGGTGGGGTGCGTGAATTATGCATACTTTAGGGCATATTTGGTAGGGAAGAAAGATTGAGGGAGGGAAAGGGATAAGGGAGAGAGAGATAGGGAGAGCTACGATCTATTGTTTGTTCGGGAGAGAAGGAGATAGAGAAGAGGGAGAGGGAGACCCTTTCCTTCTATGCCCACCATTTTACATTCCTCCATTCATGCAATTTACTTCTTAAAAGACTATTTTATCCTTCAAAAAGCTTAATATGAAAAAAAGGAAAAAATAGTAATTAAATACATTCATTTATTCATCCTTTTAACTCTCTCCCTCCTACCAAGCAATATAAAAGATTACTATAATCCTCTTTATCCGTCATATACTAGTTCTCTCCAATTCTTTCCTTTCTTCCTCCTCTATGTCTCTCCTACCGAATGGAGCCTCAATGAAGGGTGTGCAAACAAATCAAAATTTATGGATATCTTTTAAAAGATCTTTTCAAGAAATAAAATGAGAAATCAAATTAACTTTTTCCACATTGTTTTTTGTAGTTTTTTTTTTAACTAAGAATACAAATATGAACAAAATTAATTATGAGGCCTTGAAGGCCATTGCCTAAATGGCCTTAATTGAAAATAACATTGCAACTTTTTGTATGTAGGGATATCAAAAATGTATCATTGATGTCTTTGAAAGGCAAAAATTTTGCTTGGGGATTAGGGCGTACAACAGGCTCGTCGGAGGCCGGTTGCTGGATTTGGGGTGGGAATGTTTCACTACTATAATTAATTCATTAGATGAAGGTTGTTAAATGAAAAACTGTTGTCATAAGTATGCGACACAAACAATTTCATTTTTCAAATTTTTGTGTCGTACTGTATATGATGATTTTAAAGTAAGAGTTGTATAATATATATCATTTAATGATAGTTTTTGGTGTGGGCTTCGAAAAATCAAACCTCAACCGAGAACAGTACTTCTCTATACTCTCTCTCCTCTCTCTGTTGTTTTAATTCCTCTCTCTCTCTCTCATCACCATCATCTTCATCTCCTGTAGCCTTCATCTTCTTCATCGTCCTTAAAGACCCAAACCTCGTCTTTTTTGTCTTTGCCTTTGTCTTCTCTTGGGTTCGTCTTCTCCGTCATTGTATGCCACCACTACATCACCTCTCCTTGAGTTCACCACCACTCTGTTGCCTCCTCGAGTCCTCCGTCGTCGGGTAAGTTTTTAACTTGTCATAGTTTAGTTTCTATTAGTTTTTAGTTATTAATTAGTGTTGTTATTTTTTGTTATTTAAGGTTATTAAAAGTTATTAGTTTAGGTTAGTTTTTTTTTAATTAGCTTTAATTTTTAGATTTGAGCTATTATAATTATTTTTGAGTTATTAGTCTTATTAGTTTAAGTTATTGAGGTTCTTTTTTCCTTAAGGTTTTAGTTATTATTTGATTATAATATTAATTCAAAGCTAATGTATTCAATGAATGTTAATGGTATGTTAATATGTTAGGCAGAGCATATTGTTATTAACTTTAAAATTTTATTATGTTTTGTTTAGTTGTTATTTATTTAATGATTTTGTTGATAATAAATATTTTGTGATTAATTAGATTATAAATATTTTCTATTAGCAATTGATTGAAATGCTGAACAAAAAAAATTCAATATGTTGGACAACGAATTTATTAATACGGAAGAGGAAAATATTTCAATAGGTTAAATTACTATGTTTTTTTTAGGTTTCTTGCTCTCATCTTCTTGGTCTGCTTTTTTTTTGGCTATCATCCTTTTTTGGTCATTATTTGATTATAACATTTAAAATATAAATATAAAGGTAAGAATGTACCGTACACACGTAGTATGTGCTTCCTATTACTTAATCTCTTATTTTTCAAAATGATCCAAAAACCCAAACTCAATACAAAATGTGAGTAATTTGAACCGAGCTAGGAACTTCAAAAAAAATTCTGATTTTTAACTTAGTCAAAGTAAAATAGCCTTTACTACCACACGCTTGACATATATGGAGTGTATATACACATATAAATGTAACACCTTGGAGCTTTTTTTTTTTTTTTTTTTTTTTTTTAAAGGGAAGTCTATAGTGAAGAATGTTAATATTCTTTGTTGGTGGAGAACACTAAGACAATTGAAATTAAAAAAAAAAAAAAAAAAGAAATCGAATGGTAGAGAAACAAAATTTTGGATAGACCCCCTTATACTAAATTTGGTCAAAATTAAAAAAAATCAAACCAATAGAAATCTGGGTAAAGAGCTCCTCCCTCTTTGACAACCTCCTCTTGTTGGAAAATGAGTACGCAGTAATATTTTAAATTTTTTTTGTTGAATCAGAGTATTTTTTAAAACACAAGTTTGACATGCTACATACATAAATTAATGACAGGTCTTACTAACCTTTGTATGCCAAAGAGCATCCAAAATCAGTGAAGAAAAGAACATTTCAAAAGAGCCTCAACCAACTGAGCTTCTTCGATATTCTTTATCCATGATCGGAGTGTGTGTGGGCACACGTCGTACAGTTCTTTCTCTGGTGACTCTTCTTCCAACCAATTAAGAAGACCTAGAGCGAAGGTTCTTGATTGTGAACAATAGCCCTTAGGGAGTTTAAGAGTTTCTCATAGTAGAGTACTCACTCTAAACTTCTCAACTGATCTAAATAATTGAGAAAACTCACTCCTTATTTATAGAGGTCAGACTGAGGGTTAATCATTATCAGATAAGGCCCCAAAAATTTGAATCTGGATCAATTTTTGATAAAATCGCATAAAAAATATGTGATCAAATTATCGTTAGATCGACAGTCTAAACTTATCTATCGGCTTGTCGAATTTACCTAATCAGTAGGTCAAATTAACAAATCGGCCTACTAAACTTGCGATAATATGATCCTTGATAATCTTTTATTTTTCACTCGAGATTCTTTATATAGAGCCTCAGTTTTAATTCAAATAACCCAGTAGAGAAGTTATCTGATCAAAACAATCATATCCGGATAATCTAATAGAAAATAAAATATTCCCAAAAATTTAATAAGTTTATCTTGAATTAATTTATACAATTAATTCAACCGATAAACAGACATGAATTATCTGATCCTATCAAATTTTAACCAATCTAATAATTTAATGTAATCACTAATTTATTGGAAAAGCACGCCGTATTATGACAGGATTTATTATGAGCTAGCAAAGAGGAACCTAATGGACCTATATAGTTCAAGCTTTGATAATTATAAAATATAATATTCTAGATATATATTTTATAATTATCAACTCTAACGCTACTCTACTAAAAGCTTAGATCTGCACATCGAACTATATAAAATTACGAAGCTCCAAATAAGTTAAGTGTCTACGACATATTATAATGTGTCATATCCCCAGAGGATATTCATAATTGGTTTAAGGATAAATTTAGTTTTACCTTCCCGATTATTTTTATCTTACATTCTGTTATCTCTATTGGAAAAGTAGTACATAGTGGAAATTTTAAAATTTTTATACCATAGTATTTTTCAAAACATAAGTTTAACACATTATATGCATAAATTAACTAGATCTTACTAACCTTGTTTACTGAAGAATTCCTACAATCGATGAAGAGAAAGGCGTTCCAGAAGAGCCTTAACCAATTGGTCTTCTTTGCTATTCTTTATCCACGATCAGAGTGCATGTGGGCTTACAACGTACAGATCTTCCCTGGTGACTCTCTTGCTAACCGATTGAGAAATACCTAGAACTACCATTCATGATTTGTGAACAATAGCTTTTTTGGAGAGTTTCAAAGACTCAGAGAATAGAATACTCACTCTTGATTTCTCAATTGATCTCAATAACTTATGAGTCTCATTCTTTATTTATAGAGGTTGGACCCTAGGGTTAGTCCTTATTAGATAAGGCCTTAAAAATTTGAATATAGATCAATATATGATAAAATCATGTAAAAACGCGTGATTAGATTATCGTTCAATCGACAAGCCTAACTGGCAGATCGACTAGTCAAACTTACTCCATCAGTAGGCCGAACCTGAAGACCAGCCTGCCAAACTTACGACAAATAATTCCTGCGAATCTTTTATTTTCCACCCGAGTTTCTTTGGATAAAGCCTTAGTTTTAATTCAAATAAAATCAATAGAAAAGTTATCTGACTAAAACAACCATATCTAGATAATTTCTAGGAAAATAAATATTCCTGATAATTCATCAAGTTTATCTTGAATTAATTTTTTACAAAAATTAATTCAGCTGATAATCAGACATGAATTATCCGATCCTATCAAATCTCAGCCAATCTGATAATATAACATAAGTCATCAATTTATTGGAAAAGCATGCCGTATCATTGCAGGATTTATTATGAGCTAGCAAAGGGGACCTGATGGACCTATATAGTTCATGTTTCCGATAATTATAAAACCCAATATCCCAGATATATGTTTCATAATTATCAACTCTAACGCTACTCCACTAAAAGCTTAAAGCTACACTCTCGAACTACATAAAATTACGAAGCACCAATTGCTAAGATTCTATGACATGTCATAATGTCTCATATCCCCATAGGATATCCATAATTGACTTAAAGATAAATTCTGTCTTACCTTCCCGACTATTTTTCCCTTTCGTTCCATTATCTCACCATCGAAAAGCTTACTATCCAAAGACAGTATACCATTCGGTTACACCTCTGTATTTAAATGGTTGAGTACTCCAGTCTTCCAATTACAAGATAATGCATATAAAAGGATATCATCGACTTCTAAAAAAGAGCTATGGATCCTGTATCTATAAATAACAAATCACGCTATCAAGAGTCATGTCTCCAACGTATCGGTATGCGTACTATCATAGAAGATGGATGTCACCCTTTGGTACTTCAAAAGACATAAGTCAAGACAATGAGCCCACTATTCATCTCAGGATTAAGATACAATACATATGATTGTCTAAAGTGAATTGATTTCCCAAGATAGAATTATAAATCCAAATCAATTATACTTTATGTCTCGATCCAATGCATCGTCACCTATGATAATGTACCAATGTTGCTATTCGTGAAGTCCACCTTCGATGGCCAAGACAAGCCATCTCCCGTTAGGGATATAGATAACATAACAATCTTTGCATCAATAAAGTGCCCAACTTTATTCTCTCGATTGCAGATCTTATAATTTAGACCGTCACCTTTAGAATCATGTCTTCCATATAATATGTCCATCATATGCTTGATTCTAAAGGCTTAGACGTACAGTCTTAGACTTTTGTTTGCTTATCATACATCCAAAAATATGAACGTAAAGAGGACAACGATTTAGTACATGTATAATAAATAAACTCTTTATTGATAAAAATGTATCAAAAGACATATTACTTTTTTACTCCTTAGGGCATACATGTCTAACAGTCTCCCACTTGCACTAAGTGAGTAAATATGACAAATCCTGCATCCCCACAGCTTCCACATGCCTCTTGAAAACTCTCGCAGTTAGTGTCTTCGTAAATGGATCTGCTAAATTGTCCTCGGATGTGATTTTGCACGTAGCAACATGCCCGTCCTCTACGAAGTCCTTTATCACATGATACTTACGACCAATATACTTACTCTTCTTGTGAAATCTTAGTTCCTTAGCATTAGTTATCACTGTATTATTATCATAATATAGTGATACCGCCTTATCCATACCAAAAACTACCTCAAGATCCCTAAGGAACTTATAGAGCCACACTGTTTCTTTCAAAGCATCACTAGTTGCCACATACTCGGCCTCCATCATTGAATCCAAAGTGAAATCTTGCTTGACACTTCTCCAAACAATAGCACTGCCGCCTAGAGTAAACACAAAACTTGAAATTGATCTTCTCAAATCCAAACAAGATTGGAAATCCAAGTCAGTGTATCCTAAAGGTGTTAAATCCTCACCTAAATACACAAGCATATACCCTCGAGTCCTTCTCAGGTACTTGAAAATATGCTTGACCACAACCCAGTGGTTTGGTCCTGGATCTGACTGAAATTGACTTACAATCTCAACTGCGTAACTAATATCAGGTCATGTGCAAAGCATGGCATAATGGGACTACCCAGTGTCAAAGCATGAGGCACCTTTTTCATGTATTCTCTTTCTTCATTAGACTTTGGTGAGTCTGTCTTGGAAAAGGTAATTCCAAACCTAGATGGTTTCCTACCTTTCTTGGAATTTTGTATTGCATACCTTTTGAGAATTTTATCTATGTAGCCCACTTGGGATAAAGCTATCATTATGTTCTTCCTATCCCAAAAGATCTGGATACTAAGAACAAAATTAAATTCACCCAAGTCTTTCATGTCAAACTGCTTGGTCAACCATAATTTGATCGATGACAACGCCTCAACGTCATTGTCAATTAGCATTATGTCATCTACATAGAGCAGTAGAAAAACCACCTTCCTATCCTTAATGTGTTTGTAAACACATGGTTCGTCCACATTTTGTGCAAAAACTTAAGTCTTGATCACTTGATCAAATCTTATGTTCTAAGAACGAGAAGCCTACTTAAGTCTGTAAATTGACTTTTGCAGCTTACAAACGTTACCTTCTTGACCTTTAGCCATGAACCTGTTTGGCGGTTTTATACATATGGACTCATCAAGATAGCCATTTAGAATGACCATCTTGACATCCATCTACTAAATCTCATAGTCAAGAGCGATAGCTATGGACAAGAGAATGCGGAGGGACTTAAGCATGGCTACAGGCGAAAAGGTTTTCTTGTAATTGATTCCTTCCTTTTGTGTGTATCCCTTTGCTACAAGTCTAGCCTTATAGGTTTCGAATTTTTCATCCACTCCTCTATTTCTCTTATAGATCCACTTGCACCCTATGGGTTTTACCCCTTTGGGAAGATCTACAAGTTCCTAGACCCGATTAGTCTCCATAGACTTCATCTCTATGTTCATGGCCTCTGTCCAAAGTTTCGAATCAACATTCTCCATAGAGTCTTCGTAAGTGTAAGGATCCTTGTCATGTTCAACCGGTTCAGCTAAGAAATCCTTACCATTGAACATATACCTCTTGGGTTGACGTCTGATCCTCCTACTATGCCGAAGCCCCTTAGGTTGTTATTCAAGTTCGGTTGGTTTTTCTACACTGATTGGAATGGTTTCATTCGGAACCACTTTGCTTACCAAATCACAAGCCAACTCCTCAAGCACCACTTTGCTTCGAGCCTTAAAGTTGTCCATGTAACTTTCCTCAAGGAAGGTTGCATTAGTTGAAACATGACTTTATTTCCCTTTAGGTTATAGAAATAATCCCCTTTAGTCCTTTTTGGGTATCCTACAAACACACACTTCTGAACGTGCTTCCAACTTATTCGCTTCCTTAAATAGGAGATGAGCCGGACATGCCCATATGTGAATATGGTTTAAGGATATCCTTTTCCTCGTCCACAATTCATGAGGAGTTTTAGGAACCAATTTTGAAGACACATTGTTTAAAAGATAAAATGCAGTTTGTAGTGCATATCCCCAAAAGGATAAAGGCAATGATGAATAACTCATCATGGATCTAACCATGTCTAATAAAGTCCTATTTCTTCTCTCAGTCATGCCATTCTGCTACGGAGTCCCCAGCATACTCAAATGGTATAGAATCCCATTCTCTAATAAATGTCCCAATAACTCATCAGAAAGGTATTCTTCACCTCGATCAGATCGAAGTACCTTTATGGGTCTACCCAACTGCTTTTCCACTTCAGCCTGAAACTCCCTGAACTTGTCATAAGTTTTGCTTTTGTGGTGGATTAGATACACATACCCATACCTTCAGTAATCATCAATAAAAGTGACGAAATACTCATACTCTCCTCATGCCTGGATGTTCATAGGACCGCAAATATCAATGTGCACAAGTTCTAGAACCCCTTCGACCATATTGTCCTTAGACCCAAATAGTCTTTTGGTCATTTTACCCTCTAAACAAGATTCACATTGTGGTATAGATTCTACCATTAAGTGACTTAAAGGTCCATCCCTTACCATCCTTTAAATCCTATTCAAGTTAATATGACCTAGTCGCAAATGCCAAAGATAAGTCTTATTAGAGTGAGAAGTTTTAAGTCTTTTAGAGTTATTATCATTAACCTCAGTGTTCAGCGCTAAGTCCATCTTAGGTTTGATAAAACATAGATTATTTTGCACCCATCCATTACAGATAAAAGATTTGTTTTTACGAATCAATACTTTATTATTAGAAGAAACTACATAAGAGTCTTTAAATTAACAAGCTATAGAAATTAAATTCGTTTTCAATTTAGGAACATAAAAACAATCTCGCAAAAATAAAATCCTATAATTATCAAAATAAAGATGGACATCTCTTATTGCTTTAATCAACACTAAGGATCCATCATTCGTCTGAAGCATGAAGTCTTCATGTAGCAGACTTCTCGTTTCTTTGAACCCCTATAGAGAAACACAAATATAATTAGTTGCCCTAGAATCTATGACCCAAGTGTCATTGGATTCCTCAACCAAACAAGTTTTACTAACTAGAAGATCACACGTACCTCCTCGAGAAAGGAAGTCCTTACAATTCTTCTTTATGTGCCCGACCGTCCCACAGAAAAGCACTTGAGCTTCTTTGGGTTCTTCTTTTTCTTCTTTTTGTTCTTGCCATTTGTAGGATTAGAAGACTTCTCGTTCTTAGCTTGTTGCTTCTTTTCATTCCTAGGGTTGGTATTGGAACCAAAGGCAGCTGCCAAGTTGGGCTCACCACCAGTAAGAGTTTCCCTGATCAGATTTTTAGACTTCTGTAACTACTTCATTAACTCAGTTAAGGTCATATCCCTTCTATTACTTAAATTAAATGTATCTTTCAAAGGGATAAACTCCTTAGATAGAGTCTCAAAGACCATAGTCATTTGAGCTTCAGCATCAATGTCAGCTCAATTGGTTTGAGCCTTAATGAGATAACCCATGACCAACATCATATGCTCCTTTACAGATATTCCCAGTCTTTGTTTGCAATTTAGAAGTTTTCGAAGGGCCCCTTGTCGTTTTGTTAGGGCCTGGCCTCCAAACATGTCGTTAAGATTATCTAAGATCTGCTCACAGTCTCATAATCTTCATGTTGAGCCTATAGCATGTTATTCATGCTGGCCATAACATAGTAGCAGGCCTGATCATTAGCATCCTTCCAGCGATCATATGCTTGGATTTGCTCATTAGTGGAATCTCCCATAGGCTAGGGAGGGCACAGAGTTGTCAGCATAAATTTTCAGTTTCTTAAAGGACAAGACAATGTTTAGGTTCCATTTCCAATCATTAAAATTCTCATCGGCTAATTGGTTTTTGTCAAGTCTCAAAGATAAAGCGTTTTTAGACATTTTGAATCTACAATAAAGAATCATCTACCTAACATAAGCAAACATACCATAATAATTTAGTAAGATAACACAATCATGTAAAACATATAATGTCTTTATGTGTCAAAAATTTAAGAATATCACAACCTTACAACGATAATTCATAACTCAAAATTCAACAAGCTGCCTAGGGGAGGCTTGCCAAATTCAAGTAGGAACATGGATCCCCTTCTGATTAATATATGCCATCCAGGATCTGTATGATCCAGCATATATTAATAATCATTTCTTGGGCCATTAATTTTATTAATAGAGCTTCTAGGGGAGGTTAATAATGAAATCAACGTGAGTGTATAACCATTGTTTCAATATTTTATCCATGATTTATAATCACCACCTAGGGGTGTGCAATGATAAATCATGCTAAAATACCTTATCCTCTTAGAGATTCACCCTGGCACATGATGAAGTCTCTTTTTAAGGGTCAGAACCATCATGTGCTATTCATGGACCAATGATGGAGGCCGTAGGTCTTCTCTTTAAAAACCTTCTCCTACTCAATCTTTTGAAATCAAGGTTTTATTTTAAGAACATGCATAAATAATTTTTAACATGCGACACTCCCTATGCTATATGACATGTTATCAACATACATGACAAATCATATTATAATGCAGACAAGTAAAATAATCATGCAAAGCTATAAGCAAAATAATAATAAATAACCATACTATTATGGTTCCACCCTAGAGAAAAGAAATCAAAGATTATAAGAGATAAATTGAAACATATTATCGATCCTTCATCTTTGAATCTTCAAATTGTATCCCTTTCCATGTATTATCATCTTTAAGTCCTCAATCCCACATAGATAAAATACTCCATATTTCCAGTCATATCCAAATTTAATGTTTCTCAGAATTGTCTCAAAATTAAAATCAAAACTGCAGCTAAAATGGCACCTTTTTTGAAAATTCACAGCTCTCTATTGGCATGCCAATCTGTGAAATCAGCCTACCAGTCATGGCTGATTGGCCTGCCGAACTTGAAAGTTCGGCCTATCGCCAGAACTTGAATCAGAATTCTGCCCCACGGATGGCCTAATGAACCCGAGGTTTGGCATGCCGGTCTACGACCATCGGCCTACCGACCAAGCAGAAATCACCTTTTCTAGAAAATACACTTTTTATGCATTTTTTCAATTTTTCTTTAACAATTGAAAAACATAAAATTAGAGACTCAGGAAATACCTGTTGAATGCTATCATCCATCTTCTAGATCCATCTTCTCTGAATAATTATTTAATTACAAAATTCTTACAAATTTAAAATTAAATAATAATTCCTAGACGATGATGATAAACCACCATTTAATTACATGAAAAACCTAGATACACATTCTAACCTCTAAAGAACCATAACCGGCATAAATTAATTAATTAATAATTAATTAAATAATAATTTAATCAATCATAATTAATTAATAAACATTCACCATATAATTCCATGACAACATAAATATATAAAAATCTTAAAGTGCCAACTTTCTAAAAAATTAAATTAAAGCATAGGAGAGATTACGATCACAGAATTTATACATATAGCATGATCACAAACATGTAAATTTATATCAAAACCTAGCTCTTATATTAATTATTAGAAAAGTAGTATGCAGTGGAAATTTTAAAATGTTTATACTAGAGTATTTTGGAAAACACAAGTTTGACATGCCATATGCATAAATTAACCATACATTACTAACCTTGTTTACTGAAGCACTCTTGCAATCGATGAAGAGAAAGGCGTTCTAGAAGAGCCTCAACCAACTAGTTTTCTTTGATATTCTCTATCTAGGATCAAAGTGCGTGTGGGCACATAACGTATAGCTCTTCCCTGGTGACTCTCCTTCTAGCTAATTGAGAAATATCCAGAACTATTGTTTATAATTTGTGAACAATAGCTCTTTAGGGGAGTTTTAGAGACTCATAGAATAAAATGTTGACTTTTGATTTCTCAACTGATCTCAATAACTTATGAGTCTCACTCCCTATTTATAGAGGTTGGACCCTGGGGTTAGTCCTTTTCAAAGAAGGCCTCAAAATTTGAATATGGATCAATATTTGACAAAATCATGTAAAAATACGTGATTAGATTATCGTTCAGTCGGTAGGACGAAGTGGCAGATCGGCCTGCCAAACTTACTCCATCGGTAGGTCGACCCTGAAGACTGGCCTGTCAAACTTACGATAAATGACCCTACAAATCTTTTATTTTCCACCTAAGATTCTTTGGATAAAGCCTCAATTTTAATTCAATTAACCCAATAAAGAAGTTATCTCAAACAGCCATATCTAGATAATCTCTAGGAAAATAAATATTCCTGATAATTCAACAAGTTTATCTTGAATTAATTTTTCATAAAAATTAATTCAACCAATTTATTGAAAAAGCACGTCGTATCGTTATAGGATTTATTATGAGCTAGTAAATGGGTCTTAATGAACATATATAGTTCAAGCTCGTGATAATTATAAAACTCAATATCCTAGATATATGTTTTATAATTATCAACTCTAATGCTACTCCACTAAAAGCTTGGAGTTGCATTCTCAAACTATATAAAATTATGAAGCCCGAATAGCTAAGTCACCATGACATATCATAATGTATCGTATCCCCATAGGATATCCATAATCGGCTTAAGGATAAATTCTGTCTTACTTTCTTGATTATTTTTCTCTTATGTTCTATTATCTCAGCATCAGAAAGCTTACCATCCAAAGACAGTATACCATTAGATTACACTTATGTATCCAAATGGTTGAGTACTCTAATCTTTCAATTATAGGATAATGCATATAAGCGGATATCATTGACTCCTAAAGAGGAGCTATGGATTCTGTATCTATGAATAACAAGTCTACGCTATCTAGAGTCATGTCTCCAATGTATCAGTATGCGTACCATCATAGAATATGGATGTCAACCTTTAGTACATCAAAAGACATAAGTCAAGACAACAGGTTGACTATTCATCTTAGGATTAAGATACAACACATATGATTATCTAAAGTGAATTAATTTTCCAAGACAGAATTATTAATCCAAATCAATTACACTTTATGTCCCGATCCAATGCATCATCACCTATGACAATGTACTAATGTTTCTATTTACGGAGTCCACCTCCGACGGCCAAGACAAGCCATCTCCCGTTAGGGATATAGACAACATAACAATCTTTACATGAATAAAGTGCCCAACTTTATTCCCTAGATTACAAATCTTATAATTTAGATCATCACCTTTAGAATTTTGTCTTTTGCATAATCAATCCATCATATGCCTGATTCTAAAGGCTTAGACCGACAGTCTCAGACTTTTGTTTGCTTGTTATACATCCAAAAAATATGAACGTAAAGAGGACAACAATTTAGTACATGTATAATAAATAAACTTTTTATTGATAAAAATGTCTCCAAAAATATATTACATTTTATTCCTTATGACATATATGTCTAACAATCTCACCATTGGAAAGCTTTCTATCCAAAGACAGTTTACTGTTTAGTTACAGCTATGCATCCAAATGGTTGAGAGTTCTAGTCTTCCAATTACAGGATAATGCATATAAGAGAATATCATTAACTCTACAAAAAGAGCTATGGATTCCATATCTATGAATAACAGGTCTATGCTATCTAGAGTCATGTCTCCAATATACCAGTATACATACTATCATAAAGTCAGGATGTCACCCTTCGGTACATCAAAATATATAAGTCAAGATAACGGGCCCATTAGTCATTTAACAAGTAAGACACAATACATATGATTGTCTAAAGTGAATTGATTTAAGCAGATAGAATTATTAATCCGAATCAATTCAACTTATGTCTTGATGCAATACATCGTCACCTATGGCAATGTAGCAATGTTTCTACTCATAGTGTCCCACTTCGATAGCCAAGACAAGCCATCTCCCGTTAGAGATGTAGACAACATAATAATCTTAGCTTAAATAAGGCGCCCAATGTTATTCCCTCGATTGCAGATCTCATGATTTAGACCATCACCTTTAAAATTATGTCTTCTGCATAATTTGTTTGTCATATGCATACTTCTTAAAGGTTTAGACTGATAGTCTTAAACTCTTGTTTGCTTATCATACATTCAACATATATGAACGTAAAGAGGACAACATTTAGTACCTGAATGATAAATAAACTCTTTATTGATAAAATGTCTCCAAAAACATATTACAACATTTTACTTCTTAGAGTATCATGTCTAACAATCTCCCACTTGCACTAAGGGAGTAAATGTGACATGTCTTGCATCCCCATAGCCTCCACATGCCTCTTATAAACTTTTGTGGTTAGTGTTTTCGTGAATGGATTAGCTAAGTTGTCCTCAAATGCGATTTAGCATACGAAAATATGTCTGCCCTCAACGAAGTCCTTTATCACATGATGCTTCCAATGAATATGTTTACTCTTCTTATGAAATCCTTGTTCCTTAGCAATAGCTATCACTGTAGTGTTATCACAATACAACGATATTGCTTTATCCATACTAGGAACTACCTCAAGATCCCCAACGAACTTGTAGAGCCACACTGCTTCCTTTGAAGCATCACTAGCTGCCACATACTCGGCGTCCATTGTTGAATCTAAAGGACAATCTTGCATGACACTTCTCCAAACAATGGCACCACCACCTAGTGGTAAACACAAAACTGGCCAGCAGTCGATCTTTTCAAATTCAGAAAAAATTGAAAATCCAAATCAGTGTATCCTAGAGGTGTTAGATCCTCACCAGAATGCACAAGCATACACCCTTGAGTCCTTCTCAGGTACTTGAAAATATGCTTGACCGCAACATAGTGATTCGGTCTTGGATCCGACTGAAATCAACTTACTATTCTAACTGTATAATAAATGTCTGGTCGTATGCAAAGCATAGCATACATGAGACTACCTGCTGCTGAAGCATAAGGCACCTTCTTCATGTATTCTATTTCCTCTTCAGACTTTGGTGAGTTTGTCTTGGAAAGGGTTAGTCCAGACCTAGATGGTTGCCCACCTCTTTTTGAATTTTGCATTGCAAACCTCTTGAGAATTTTATCTATGTAGGCTGCTTAGGATAAAGCTATGATTTTGTTCTTCCTATCTTGAAAGATCTAGATATTGAGAACAAAATTAGCTTCACTCAAGTCTTTCATATCAAACTGCTTGGTCAACCATAATTTGACCGATGACAATGCCCCAACATCATTGCAAATCAACATAATGTCATTTACATAGAGTAGTAGAAAAACCACCTTCCCATCCTTAATGTATTTGTAAACACATGGTTCGTCTATGATTTGTTCGAACCCCATAAGTCTTGATCTCTTGATCAAATCTTATGTTCTAAGAGCAAGAAGCCTACTTGAATCCATAAATTGACTATAGCGGCTTACAAACCTTATCTTCTTGACCCTTAGCCTTAAACCCGTCCAGCTGTACCATATATATGGGTTCATGAACATAGCCATTCAGAAAAAGCTATCTTGACATTCATCTGCCAAATGTCGTAGTTGAGAGCGGCAACTATAGATAAGAGAATACAGATGGACTTAAGCATGGCTACAGGTGAAAAGGTTTCCTCGTAATCGATTCATTCCTTTTGCGTTTATCTCTTAGCTACCAGTCTTGCCTTATGGTTTCAACTTTTCCATCTGCTCCTCTTTTTCTCTTGTAGAGCCACTTACATCCTATGGGTTTTACCCCTTTAGGAAGATCCACAAGTTCCTAGATCTAATTAGTCTCCATAGACTTTATCAGTGTCATGGCTTCTCTCTAGAGTTTTGAATCAACATCCTCTATAGCCTCATCATAAGTGCAAGGATCCCTATCATGTTCAACTAGTTCAGCCAAATAGGCTTCACCATTGAACATATACCTCTTGGGTTAATGCCCGATCCTCCCACTATGACGAAACCCCTTAGGTTATTGTTCTATTGGTTTTTCTACATTGATTGGATTGGTTTCTATCGAAACCCCTGGAGTGATCGAATCACTTGTCAATTCCTTGAGTACCACTTTACTCCAAGGCTTAAAGTCATTCATTTACCTTTCTTCAAGGAATATTGCATTAGTTAAAACCACAACTTTATTTTCCTTTGGGTTATAGAAATAACCCCCTTTAGTCCTTTTTGGATATCCTAGAAACATATAAACTTTTGAACGTGCTTCCAACTTGTTTGCTTTCTTGTACAGGACATGAGCTAGACATCCCTATATGCGAATATGGTTTAAGGATGTATTCTTCCCTGTCCACAACTCGAGAGGAGTTTTAGGAACCGATTTTGAAGGCACATTGTTCAAAAGATAACATACGGTTTATACTACATATCCCGAAAAGGGTAAAGGTAATGTCGGGTAACGACGAATAACTCATTATGCACCTAACCAAGTCCAACTAAGTCCTATTTTTTCTCTCAACTATGCCATTCTACTATGAGTGCCAGGCGTAGTCAAATGGGATAAGTTCCCATTCTCTAATAAGTGTTCCAAGAACTCATCGGAGAGGTATTTACCACCTCAATTGGATCGAATTGCCTTTATAGGTTTACCTAATTGCTTTTTTGCTTTGGCCTGAAACTCCCCTGAACTTGTCAAAAGTTTTGTTTTTATGATGTATTAGGTAGACATACCATTACCTTGAGTAATCATCAATAAAAGTAATGAAGTACTCTTACCTTCCTCGTGCCTAGACATTCATGGGACCATAAACATCACTATGCACAAGTTCTAGAACCCCTTCGGCCTTATTGCCTTTAGACCCAAATGGTCTTTTGGTCATTTTGCCCTCTAAACAAGATTCACATTGTGGTATAGATTCCACCTTTAAGTGACTTAAAGGTCCATCCCTTACCAACCTTTGAATCCTATTCAAATTAATATGATCTAATCGCAAATGCCAAAGATAAGTCATATTAGAGTGAGAAGTCTTAAGTCTTTTAGAGGTATTGTCATTAACCTCAGTGTTAAGCAGTAAGTCCATCTTTGGTTTGATAAAATATATATTATTTTACATCCATCCATTACAGATAAAAGATTTGTTTTTACGAATCATCACTTTATTATTAAAAGAAACTACATAAGAATCTTTAAATAAACAAGCTACAAAAATTAAATTCCTCTTTGGTTTAGGAACATAAAAACAATCTCGCAAAATTAAACTCCTATAATTATCAAAGTAAAGATGGATGTCTCCCAGTACTTCAGCCAATACTAAGGATCCATCACCCATTCGAAGCATGAAGTCCTCATGAAGCAGACTTCTAGTTTCTTTAAACCCCTGCAGAGAAACAAAAACATGATTAGTTACTCTAGAATCTATGACCCAAGTGTCACTTGATTCCTTAACTAATCAAGTTTCAATAACCAAAAGTTCACACTTACCTCATCGAGAAAGAAATTCCTTGCAATTCTTCTTTATGTGCCCAACCTTCTTGCAGTAAAAGCATTTAACCTTCTTAGGGTTATTCTTTTTCTTCTTCTTATTCTCGCCATTTACAGGAATAGAAGACTTCCCATTTTGAGCCTTCTACTTCCTTCTATTCCCAAGACTAGGATTGGAACTGGATATAGTCGCCAAGTTGGCTTCTCCACTTGTAGGAGTTTCGCTGATTATATTTTTGAACTCCTGTAATTGCTTCATCAGCTCCATTAAGGTCACATCCGATCTATTGCTCAATTTGTATGAAGCTCTAAACGGGATGTACTCCTTTGATAGAGTCTCAAAAACCATAGTCATTTATGACTCGGCGTTGATATCAGCTCCATGGGCTTACGCCTCAATGAGGTAATCCATGACTAACATCATATGCTCCTTCACAAGAGTCCCTGGTTTTTATTTGCTATTCAAAAGTTTCCAAAGTGCTAGCTTGGCCTCCAAACATGTCTTCAAGATTATCCAAGATTTGCTTTGCAGTCTCATAATTTTCATGTTGAGCTTACAGCATGTTATTCATGCTAGCCATAATATAACAGCAGGCATGATCATTAGCATCTTTCCAACGATCGTACGCTTGGATTTTCTCATTGGTGGATTCCCCAATGGGTTTAAGAAGATAGGGTGTTGTGAACACAAATTTTAGTTTTTCAAAGGATAGGACGATATTCAAGTTCCTTTTCCAATCACTGTAATTCTCACCAGTTAATTGGTCCTCGAAGATAAAGCGTTTTTAACATTTTAATCTACAATAAAGATTCATATACCAAATATGAGCAAACATTACATAAGAATTTAGTAAGGTAACACAAGCAAGTAAGCATACAATTGTGTTTATGTGTCAAAACCTTAAAAAAATCACATCCTTACAACAATAATTCCTAACTCAGAATTCAACAAGCCGCCTAAGGGAGACTTGCCAAATTCAATTAGGAACACAGATCCCCTCCAATTGATATATGCCATCCAGGATTTGATTTAGCATATATTAATAATCGTTTTCTTTGGCCATTACTTTTCTTAACAGAGCTCGTCGGGGAGGTTAATAATAAAATGAACTTGAGTGTATAACCATTGTTTTAACTATTTTATCCATGATTTATAATTGCCACCTAGGGGCATACAATGATAAATCATGCTAAAATAAATTATCCTTTCGGAGATCCAATCTAGTACATGGTGAAATCCCTTCCTAGGGGTTAGAATCACTATGTGCTACCTATGGACCAACGATGGAGGCTGTAGGTCATCTTTTCAAAAACCTTCTCCCACTCAATATTTTGAAAATAAAGGTTTTATTTTTTAATATGCACGAACAATTTTTTATGAGCGGCAGTTCCTATTCTATATGACATGTTATCAACAAACATAGCAAATCACATTATAATGCAGACAAGCAATGCTTCATGCAAAGCCACAAGTAAAATAATAGTAAATAGTCATAATATTAAGGTTCCATCCTAGAGAAAAGAAAATAAAAATTACAAAAGATTAATCAAAACATATTATTGATTCTTCATCCTTGTATCTTCAAGTTGTATCCGTCTTCATGTTTCATCCATCTTGAAGTCTTCAATCCCTCATAGATCAAATGCTTCTTTTTTTTGATCATCTTAAAGTTTCATGTTCCTTAGAATTGTCTCAAAAATAAAATCAAAACCGCATTGAAAAAACATACCTTTTGATGGAAAAAAACACAGCTCTTTGTCGGCTTGTTGATCTGTGTCATCGCCCTGCCAGTCACATCCTATTGGCCTGCAAAACTTGAGAGTTTGGCCTATCACCAGAGTTGACAGAATCCTGCCCCTAGTAGGTTTGCGACCATTGATTTGCCGATCCTATGGGTTCTACCTATTGATCAAGCTGAACTCACATTTTTCTAAAAAATAGTTTTTAAGGCAGTTTTTCGACCTTATTTTCAATAATTTAAAAACATTAAAATTTTAGAGACTCAGAAAAAACCATGGAACTACTGTCATCCATCTTCTAGATCCGTCTTCACTCCAAATGATTATTTAATTACAAAATTTTTTACAAATTTAAAATTAAAATAATAATTCCTAGACGGTGATGATAGACAGCCATTTAATTGCATGAAAAACGTAGATACATATTCTAATCTCTAAGGAACCATAACCGGCAAAAATTAATTAATTAATAATTAATTAATTAATAATTTAATCAACCATTTTCCATGACAATATTTAAATATATAGAAACCCTAGAGTGCCAACTCGTTAAAAATTAAATTAAAGCATAGGAGAGAATAAGATCACATAATCTATATTTATAGCATGATCATAAACTTGTAAATTTACATAAAAACTACGGCCTTGATACCAGTTGTTGGAACACGAGTACGCAACAGAATTTTAAAATTTTCTTTGGATCAGAGTATTTTTCAAAACACAAGTTTGACATGCTATATACAAAAATTAATGATAGATCTTACTAATCATTATATGCCAAAGAGCACCCAAAATCAATGAAGAGCAGAACGCCTCAGAAGAGCCTCAACTAATTAGTCTTCTTTGCTATTCTCTATCCACAATCAGAGTGTGAGTGGGCACACGTCGTACAACTGTTCCTCTAGTGACTCTCCTTCCAACCAATTGAGAAGACCTAGAACTAAGGTTCTTGATAGTGAACATTATCCTTTAAGGAGTTTCAGAGTTTCTCACAGTAGAGTACTCACTCTAAACTTCTCAGTTGATCTAAATAACTAAGAAAACTCACTCTCTACTTATAGAGGTTGGACCTGTGGTTTATCATTATTAGATAAGGCCTTAAAAATTTGAATTTGGATCAACTTTTAATAAAATCGCATAAAAAACATGTGATCAAATTATCGTTAGATCAGCAGTTTGAACTTATCCAACAGCCTACCGAACTTACCCCATCGACAAGCCGAACTAGCAAATTGGCCTACCAAACTTGCGATAATATAATCCCTGAGAATCTTTTATTTTCCACTTAAGATTCTTTAGATCGAGACTCAATTATATTCAAATAACCCAATAGAGAAGTTATTGCTTATAGAAAATAAAATATTTTTGATAATTCAACAAGTTTATTTGAATTAATGTACAAAATTAATTCAACTAATAAACAGACATGAATTATCTGATCCTATCTAATAATTTAACATAAGTCACCAATTTGTTAGAAAAGCACGCCGTATCATTACAGGATTTATTATATGTTAGCAAAAGGGACTTGATGGACCTATATAGTTCAATCTTCGATAATTATTAAATATAATATCCCAGATATATATTTTATAATTATCAACTCTAATGCTACTCCACTAAAAGCTTAGAGGTACACTTTTGAACTATATAAAATTATGAAGGTCCAAATAAGCTAAGTGTCCATGACATATCATTATGTGTTGTATCCCCATAGGACATTCATAATCAGCTTTAAGATAAATTCCGTCTTACTTTCTTAATTATTTCTATCTTACGTTAAGTTATCTCATTGTTGGAAAACTTAGTTTCCAAAGACAGTATACCATTTGATTTCACCTATGTATCTAAATGGTTGAGCGCTCTAGTCTTCCAATTACAGGATAACACATATAAGAGAATATCATTGACTCTAACAAAAGAGCTATGGATTCCATATCTATGAATAATAGGTCTATGCTATCTAGAGTCATGTCTCCAACGTACCAGTATACGTACTATCATAAAGTCAAGATGTCACCCTTTGGCACATCAAAAGATATAAGTCATGATAACGGGCACATTAGTTATTTAAGGATTAAGACACAATACATATGATTGTCTAAAGTGAATTGATTTGCACAGATAGAATTATTAATCCGAATCAATTCAACTTATGTTCTAATGCAATACATCGTCACCTATGATAATGTACCAATGTTTCTACTCGCAGTGTCCTACTCCGATAGTCAAGACAAGTCATCTCCCATTAAGGATGTAGATAACATAATAATCTTAACTTAAATAAGGCACCCAACGTTATTCCCTCAATTACGGATCTTATGATTTAGACCATCACCTTTAAAATTATGTCTTCTACATAATCTGTTTATCATATGCATGCTTCTTAAAGGTTTAGACCGACAGTCTTAAACTTTTGTTTGCTTATCATACATTCAATAGATATGAACGTAAAGAGGACAACATTTAGTACATGAATAATAAATAAACTCTTTATTGATAAAATGTCTTCAAAAACATATTACAACATTTTATTCCTTAGGGCATCATGTCTAACACCTCCTTCTCCTACAACCTATTGCATTTTGGCCACTTGCTCTAGCACTGACAATGGACTTTCCACCAGAGAGGGAGGAGGCATGACCTCGCCCAAATGAAGGCATGACCTCACCCCTCCTTTGAATTGCTATCTCTCTTCTCTACATGTGCTTTCATCGTTATCGGAATGTAGGGAAGAGCTTACACCAACGAACCATTTGTGAACCGCCTCAAAGCTAGGAGTGTGGGATCCGAGCATGGCAAATTTGGGGTCGTTGTGGAGGTAAGGATGATGGCAAGGGTTGTTGGGGGTAGTGGCAATGGGGTCAACTACATGAGTACACGAGTGATGGAATTAACAATTAAACAAGCATAGAGTAAACTTGACTCCAAATTAAACTTGTGCATCAAATTTTATTCTTGTATTATTTATTTATTTTTCACTTGTCTAGTTATGCTTCTATAATGTTTCTATCTTCTTGTAATCTATGGTACCCTACCCCTTTGGTATCATTGGTCAGCTTGCTAACGGTAGTGTTGTTGTGTGGCTTTGGTCTTTTATTTTAATGTAAAATTAGGTGATGTTAATTCCATCATTCATGTATTTAAGTGTTTTCACAGCATTTATATTTTGTTGTGTAATAAAGAAAGTAGTCGCCTTACCCTTTTATGGTGGTAGTTGATGATCAAGTTTAGTAGGTTTTTTCTTATGTGATGTTGTAAGCAACCTAGTATTCTAGTTATTCTAGTCTATGTCAACTAGTTTTATTCATTGGCTATAATGATGCTATTAAAAAGGCCTTTGTCATGCTCGAGATTGGTGTACAGAGATAATTTTTGTAAAAAAAATAAATAAATAAATAAAAGGAAAAAATATTTCTGAAAAGAAATTTGTATTTCTTAACTTCTTCTCTTTAAAAACTCTTAAATGTATAGAGTTTAAAGAGAGAAAGTCAAACCAAAGGTCACAACTCTTTACAATCATTGCCAACCTGTATTTTCAAAAAAAAGGAAAGACCAGGCTACGTATATGGTGTTGGGTTGTGGGCCCGAAAAATATGAAAAATGCAGCAAAATAGAGTTTTAAATTACAAACTTTCAGGATCCTTCTCATGATGCTACATACAAATAATTGTATAAACACAAACTTATGGGTTTAGCAATAGCTCTAAATGATCAAGCATTCCAAAATCTTCAAATCTTCCTTTCTATTATCCTCCTTCTAGATCAACATGTGTGTGGGCACCGGTGAGGTTTCTTGGATTATCTTTACAATATCTCCTTGCAACCTTTCTTCTTGGTAGAGGTTATTTAAAATCTAAAAAAGAGAGCAAAAGAATACTTAGATGGAAGCTAGAGAAAAATCTACATAAAATAAAACCTCCAAGGCCTATGTATTGACACATTGACTAGGTGGTTAGAACGAAATCTCCAGATAGATTTTCTTAGAGAGAATGATGCCCACCACTAGGGTGGTTAGGCATGATTTATCATCTTACCAATAAGAGAATGACATGAGTCGCAACTACCTGATTTAATGTGATCCTGTATCCATCCAGAATCTGTCTGAGATTTGATTTTTGAGTCAAATTGAAATACTATTTATTTTAATTTTTAAAATAAATATCTTCCATGATTTTTTTAATTATTTAAATTATTTCATAATTCAAATAATTACCTGTAGAATATATTTAAACGTTTGAAAAAGATACTTTTTCGCACCAGGATGACAAGAAGATCACATGAAAATCATGCATGATATTTGTCTCCTACAATCATGGAATTTCTATCACATGGACTGCCAGAGTTCATGTGTGTGGCGCCATATATAGTCCAAATGAACTGTTGTCTAAAATTACAATCCTACCCCTATATACAAAAATAATCCAATAAAATTTCCATCGATTCATCTGAAAAATATTATGGACGTAGCAAGGGGATCCAATAGACATATATAACTTAAGCATCCATAATTATTTATAATTTAATTATCTCATAATTAATTAATAATTATTAACTTCGGTTTGTGCCACTATTGAAAACTGAAGCGACACTCTTAAATTATATACAAAATTATATGGAACCTTAAACATTGAATGTTAATAATAAGATTGTCCATTGATATAATCATTTCCATGTGATAATACCTTCTACAATAATGTTCATAATTAGAGCTAGGTTCATAATATTTCATGCAACCTCGCTAATTACATCTTCATCTATGAGTTTGGTTAATTCTCTAATGGATGTCTTTTTTATGAATAAATCATATACGAGGATTTTGGATAATATTTGATATCCTATATCAAATAGTGAGATCTCTACATCCAAATTCCTAAATTAATACTCATGGGAATATTATCTTAATATCCTATTTTAAAGAGTTATGGATGTATATCTATGTGTAATGTTCCCAACTAACTATATTAGTATGCCTCCAATATATCAAGTTATTGATCATGGATATTACAGATCTCACTCATTGGCATATAAAAGACATAGTAAATAGATGTGAGTCTACTAATCACCTCAAGATTAAGGTAAGATCTATAAAATAATCAAAATGATAGAATTCTAATTTCTTGTTACAGAATTACATAAGAAATTAAATTATATCTTGGTCTAAGTTTAATATGTTTTAAACACACTAATATCACTATCCAATAATCACATTACTATAATCTAGATAAGATTATTCCACCAAGTTAGAAATAGACGACATCATAATCTTAGAGCAAGTTGAAGAGTCCAACTTTATCTACTGATTGTAAACCAAAGTTTTTTCTAAGTACACATAATTATATTCGTTGTATTATGAGCACTTCATATGCATGATTATGTACTTGTGCAAGTATTAGAACTTTTATTATATTTGCATGTATATATAAATATATATCAACATATATATCGTGGAGAACAACAAGGAATACTCGCTATTAATAACGTAGTACTTTATTTCTCATAATGTCCTTTGGGTAAAATAACATGCTTTAATAGCACCAATCCTAACAATCTCCCACTTGCGTTAAAGCATGAGTGACATCTCTCGAATTCTTGTACCTTTTAAATTGATCCTTAAAACTTTTTGTTGATAAAGTTTTTGCAAACAGATTAACAAGGTTGTTCTCTAAATCGAACTTATACATTGTCATATCTCCCCACTATATTTTCCTCTTTTACAACTTCTTGGCCCTTTTGCATTTGTAATCGTTGCATCACAGTATATCTTCATTGCTTAGCCAAGGTTAAGGATAATCTCTAAATCTTTCAAGAAGTCATGGAGCTAGATAGCCTTCTTGTAGTTTCTAAAACTACAACATATTCAACTTCCACAGTAGAGTCAACAATAAAAAATTGCTTAATACTACTTCCATACTATAGCCCACCATAAAAAGGTAAACAAAAGTCTAAATGGTCTTCCTTGAATCCACATCAGATAAAATCCGAATCTATGCAACCTATAGGAGTAAGATCCACCCTGGGTACACTATTTAAATTCTTGTTCTCTGAAGATCCTTAAGAAAATGCATCATTGACTTTTAATGATTTTCACTTGGATTGAATTTGTATTGGCTAACAATGCCAACCGCATAACATATATCTGGTCTTGTACATAGTATAGCATATATAAATCTTCTAACTGTAGATGCATATGGATGTCTTATCATGGTTTCAACTTCCTTATGTGTCACAACCCGCCTTTTTGGGCTGTGATAAAACTCTTTCTTACTTACTTTAGGGCAAAAATTTAGGAAATTTGTTTTTACGGAAATAAATATTTACTTACATTAACTTTGATAACTCCCAAAATACTTTCACATACTTGTATTTACATAATTAATACTTTTACTTTCATAACATCTTTCTTTTAATCATTTCATATCAAAATAACTTTAAACATGCGTAGCGGAAAACATTACAACAGCGGACTCCATACCCAATCTGCACACCTCATCCGTCCGCCAGCTCATCATTACGACTCATTCTGACCTTTTCGTTGGAATACCTACAGCATGAAAAATTTAATGAGCTAACGCCCAGTAAGTCCCATAAATCCCACATGGATATTCACATGAATGCATGAATCAATTATGCTTTCTTATAAACTTTCTTTATCCTCATCATTTCTTATCTTTACTAGGGCCCAAGTGTTCGTACCATTAAGCAATTTCATTTAGGTCTACGTAACACCGTGACTGTAACATATCCTTTAAACTCCCCTTGAGTTAGGAGCCGGTACGACACTTTTCTTAATTTTTGGTGATACATTTACCAGTCCATTTATTATGGTTGACATACCATGCATGAAGTGATAATCACATATTATCCATGAAACATAAATTCTCTTGCATAGCATAGTACACACAGGTACTTACTTTTTATACACACTGGTACACATTAATATACGCACAGGTATATAGCATAACGTACTCACTGGTACTTAACATAAAATGTACACATAGATACCTACTTTATACATACTCAAGTATTTATCATTGTACACACAGGTACGAAATCATGATACACATGCTCATTTTCATTATTGTACACACAGGTACACAACATATTATACACACAGGTACAAAATCATGGTACACATGCTCATTTTCATTATTATACATACAAGTACATAACAGCTTGTACACACTGGTACACATTAATATGCTCATACTTATTCATACATGACTATACCCCTAGGTATTCATATCATGGAAAACATACAAGTTTACACTTAATTATACGCACAAGTATACATATACATACATTTCTTTCTAAACCTACATTTCATACTGTAGGTGGGAAGGGTACGTACTTGAGGTGAATGTCGGGCAATTTAACCTCGATTTTCCTTCTTCTAGACTCCTAGGATCCTGTTGGCCAATTACAAAGCCATTAGCCAAATTTCACTATGTTTCGATATGAAACATCCGTTAGTTAATAAATTGAGTTGCATTACTATGTACAACTCTAAAAACCACTGGTTTTTTCTTATTTCTATCTAACTTTACCTTATCGTTTCTAACGAAGGGCGAGAACCCTTTCTAGTCATTTTATTATTCCATTGGAAACATTTCAAAACGGTTCGGGTTATTTGGAAAAAAATGACGATTTTGCCCTTCGTGGGTTTACTAACCTACCCGAGCTCGATTTCGTTATTCTTACGAAAATAACCATATACTAATTTCAAAATAACACCCTAGTGGGTCAAATCTCTTTATTTCTCAATTATGCCCCATTTTCATAAAACTTTACGGTTTAGTCCCTGGACTGAAAATTTTGACGATTTTATCCCCGGGACTAAAATTTACTTCTTTGCATCAAAATTTCCTATTTTTCTCAAGGATCATTTTTACTTAAAGCACCATGCCTTAAATCATTTTGCAAAAATAACATTTTTACCATTTAACACTTTTTTCACTTGTAACATATTCTTAAAAAATCAAAAACTCACAAACGATTGAGCTTTTTGACAAACCGTCTACATTGCCTAATAGTTTCATTGAGGTCTACAACTTTCATGTTTTAACTTTTCCCAAAATCTCATTGTACAGGGGCGTTTTGGACTATTTTTCAAATCTGCCGAGAAGGAACTTTTTCTTTCAATTTAGTCCCTATGGCATTTTTACAAAAATTTGTTTCAATCTGTCAATTCTACCCCTGCATATTCCATTCCATGCCTTAATCAGAAGATTATCATGCTCAAACATCACTTTTGCAAAGTCTAACATCAAAATTACAAATATACCGTTTTTTCAAAAATTGCCGATTTGCACTAAAAACCAAAGTTTCACAACTCAAACTTGCCAATCATCACATATACATGTAATTCCATCAAATATGTGCTCAAAACCCCTCATGGGTTTGAAAGAATAAAAATCAAAGCAAAATTCAAAACTTTAAACTTTAAAACTTACCCAAATAACACTTTTTTGTATTTCTAACCTTCAAAGGCTTCTTGAGCTTCTTCTTGGACTTCATTTTCATGCAAAAATACCATGGATTAATTTTTGCCCTTTACCCATGAAAAATCCCTTGAAAACTCATTAAAAAGTTTAGGATTTTACCTTAAAACTTGTGGGAAATCCTTGTACTTTCTTGTAAAACTTGTTTGGGGGTATTTTTGCAAAGTTTGGGGGCTGAGAAATTTTTTTAGAGCTCTTGGACATGGCTGCCGGATCATGAAGCAAAAGAAAGGAAATGAATTTTTGTGATAACTTTGCCTTAAATGCTTCCTTATCACATTTGATGACTCATGGTCATCCATTAGACTACCCTAGGTGTCCTCATCTTATTGGGCCACATTGCATGGCTTGTTGGCCCAATAGAATTCAAGCAAATGTCCACTTTGTGGAGTTAAAAATTTATACTATGTAATTTTTCACCACACAGTATTTTTCCTATACTGCCATGGTCAATTCAGTGTACTTTCTATCCTTAGACTGTATAAAAATATTTAACTTACTTTTCGTTTACTTTTGGAGGCCAATCATAACATTTTTCGTATCTGCGTTTTCATTTAGCAGTATTCTTATACTGCTCTGGCCTCCTTTCTACCCCCGGTTAGGGTTAGGACAACCTCTATGTCCTATTCACATTCTAATCATTCATTCGTTTATATCACAATTTAACAATTAATTGTGACATGAAATTCATTTTATGGATATTATGCACAAATCTCTGAGTCATCAAACTCATAAAATTTGTATTTTACAATATCCACCATTGCATTACATATGCCATAAAATTTGCAATCAATGCCGCTCATTCAGATTTTATTGTAATCTTCACAAAAATTACTATTTTTACAAAGTTTCATATTTTTAAGAATAATTTCATTAATTAAACCTAATTAAATATTAGGTTTTATTAATGACGTTTCCTCGGTCATTACAATCTACCCCGCTTAAGAATTTTCGTCCTCGAAAATCAAAATAATTCGGGGTAGTCTTTCCTCTCGTTCCTTCGTTGCTTCTTCTACTTGTTGGTTACGCCATATAACTTTGACGAGAGGTATCTTCTTGTCCCTTAATTCCTTCTCTTCTTGTGCCGGAATTTGAACTGGTTTTTCTCCAAAGACAGATTCTCCTGTATGTCAATTTCTTCCGGCTGAAGAACATGTGAAGGGTCTGGCACATACTTCTTTAGCATGGACACATGGAATACATTGTGTACCAATGCTAGATTAGAGGATAAGGCTAACTTATAAACTACATTACCTATCTATTTCAAGATCTCAAATGGTCCAATATACCTTGGATTGAGCTTTCCTTTCTTTCTAAATCTTACAATTTCCTTTCATGGGCATTATCTTCAAAAAGACCAAGTCTCCTACTTAAAACTTCAAAGGTCTCCGTCGTTGATTAGCATAACTCTTTTGTCGACTAAAAGCCATTTTCATTCATTGACAAACTAACTTTACATCTCCCGTTGTTCTATGAACAAAATCCATGGTCGACAATACCTTTTCTTGGGTTTCGTACCAATGTAAAGGTGATCTACATCTCCTTCCATCTAGAGCTTCATATGGAACCATACCAATGGAGCTTCGATAACTATTGTTGTATACAAATTCGATCAGAGGAAGCTTTTTATCCCATCCTCTCTTAAAATCTAGCACACATGCTTTTAACATATCCTCTAAAGTTTGGATGGTCCTTTCTGATTGACCGTCCGTTTATGGGTGGAAGGCTGTACTAAATGTCAGCTTTGTTCTCATTGCTTGATGAACACTTCTCCAAAACTTGGAAGTGAATCTACCATTACGATAAAAAAAATGATAAACTTTGAAACCTAGCGGTATCTAACTATTTGGTTTACGTATAGTTCAGCTAGTCGTTCTACAGAACTGCTAAGTTTAATGGGTAGGATTTACTCAATCTATCAATAATTACCCATATACCATCATGTCCACCCGTAGTTCTGGGTAGCCCAGTTATCAGGTCCATAGTTATCTGATTCTATTTCCACCAATAGTGCTCTTTCAAATCTTGGTACAATTTGGTAGCTCCTGGATGAGCCACATATGGTGCTTCATGGGTTTCTTCTAATACTTGCTTATTTAATCCTTCATTATTGGGAATGCATATCCTACTCTTGTAACGAAGGATACTATCTTTTAAAATGCTAAATTCTATTTCTTTGTTCTCATGAACTTCATTCCTAACTTTAAGTAGCGACAGATCTACTTCTTGTCGCTCTTTTAAGTTCTCCAAGATAGTTGGTTGAAAGGATCAATTAGCTAATCTTCCTGTGACTAGCTCTATTTCTGCTTCCATCAAGTCCTTTTGGAGAGGTTTTGGTAACATCTGTACCGTTACTAGCAAGGACGTTGTTCTACGACTAAGGGCATTGGCTACTCGATTAGCCTTTTTCGAGTGATACAGCTTTGACCAACTCAATCCACCTTCGCTGTCTCATGTTAAACTTTTTCTGCGTGAAGATATACTTTGGACTTTGATGGTCTGTGTAAATCTCACAGCTTGCTCCATATAGGTAGTGACACTATATCTTCAACACAAATACAACTGCTGTTAACTCTAAGTCATACGTCAGATAATTCTTTTCATAATCCTTTAACTGTTGGGATGCATAAGCAATCATTTTTCCACTTTGCATCAATACGGCTCCCAATCTTATTTTTGATACATCACTATAGATCACGAACGTTCCATGGTTCGGATCTGGTATTGTCAGTACTGGTGTACTTGAAAGTCGCCCTTTTTAATCCTTGGAAACTTTCTTCGCATTTCTTAGTCTATTCATACTTTGTTGCTTTTCATGTAAGTGCAGTGAATGGTAATGCAAGTCAGGAAAATCCTTCTACAAACGTCGATAGTAGCCTGCTAAATCGAGGAAACTTCTAATTTCTGACACACTTTTCAGTGTGGGCCACTTATTCATTGCTCAACTTCGGAAGGATCAACAGATACTCCTTCTCGTGTCACCACGTGTCCGTGGAATTGAACCTTCTCTAGCTAAAACTTACATGTTGAGAACTTGGCGTACAATTGATGCCTTCTCAATAATTATTGTGCAATCCTCAAGTGCTTTTCATGTTCCTCGGGTGTTCTTGAGTATATGAAAATATCGTCGATGAAGACAATAATGAACTTATCGAGGTATTCTTCGATTCATGAGATCCATGAAAGCTGCTAGGGCATTGGTCAGTCTAAAAGGCATGACGTAGAACTTATAATGCCCATAACGTGTTCGAAACACTGTTCTCGGTATATCTTATTCTTTAACTCGAAGTTAATGATATCTTGAGCGTAGATCAATCTTTGAGAATACTGACGCTCCTTTAAGTTGGTCAAACAAATCATCGATCCTTGGGAGTGGATACTTGTTCTTAATCGTGACCTTGTTTAGTTCCCAATAATCAATACACATTCGTAACATTCCATCCTTCTTCTTAACAAATAGAATAGGTGCTCCCCATGGGGAATAACTTGGTCGGATGAACCCCTTGTCCATTATTTCTTTTAGTTGCCCCTGAAGTTCCTTGAGTTTTCCTGGAGTCATTTGATATGGCGCCTTAAAAAAAAATCGTGGCTGTTTCGGGCATCAATTGAATTTCAAACGAAATTTTCCGTTCCGGTGGTAAATCTGGCAACTCATCCGGAAACACATCAATAAATTCCTTTACTATGGGGACCTTCTCTGGTCCTAACTGAGCTTCTTTATCTTTTCTTATTAAATTCATCAGATAACCGGTACATCCATTTTCCAATATCTTCTTTGCCTTTAATGCTGAAGTCAACGCCTTGGGAGCTTTGGGAACTTTCCCTAAATACATAAACTTCTCACTTCTAGAAGGTTGATACGTAACTTTGCGGTATCGATGACTAATCTTAGCCGGGTATTTTCCCTAGGAAATCCGTTCCTAAGATGACGTCATAATCTTGTATATCGATTATTATCAAATCAATATATTATTCCCTTCCACGTATGACTATCGTTACATGACGTAACCAATAATCAACACTTAATACCTCCCTAGAGGATAGTGCAATTCTAAAGGTTTGCCCTATCCTATCTCTTTTACCTCTTATTCGATTCGCAAACTTAAGTGATGCAAACGAATATGTTGCTCTAGAATCAAATAAAATATATATACATCAGTGTGGGTAATAGAAAACTAACATGTCACCACCGATGAGGTTCCTGCATCTTGTTCCTTCTTCATGTAGGCATAAATTTGTCCACTTGGTTCCAGAGCTTCTAGTCGCCCTTGACTAACACTAGGGCCTTCAATTTGTGCCTGAACTTGAACCGTACTTAATTGGTTTTCTTGAGACCTCTACTGAGCATGATTGTTCTAACTTTGGGAATTAGAAAAACAATTCTTGGCATAATGTCCCTCTTTCCCCAGGTATAGCACTTGTTCGTGCCAGCCTTGCATTCCCTTGCATGTCTTTTCCCGCATTAACTGCAAAGGGGTTTGTTGTTTCTTACATCATTAATCCTCTTATGAGGTTGACCTTTTGGATTCTTTGCATTATTCATGTTCCATTTCCTCTTGCTGCTAGCAGTGCAGTTGTGTCCTGCTTGAACGTTCTAGGACGACCCTTGACTTGGAACACTTCCTTGTCCTTTTACTTGTACAACTTGACTTTGCTTGGCTAAAGCTTTCTCCTCCTTCTATGCTTTGGAAATCCTTGCTCTTTCTTCCTTATCACGGGCAATTCTAAACACAACTTTGGTCGCCCGTTTGATGCAATCCTCTATATCCTTGGGAGCTTGCCCTCCAATATCGACCACAAGGGCAATGTCAGTTTTGAAAATTCTCATTAACCGTCTTATTCGTTCCCTATCAATGGGTACTAACTTGGGACAAAGCCGTGCTAGCTGATTAAACCTCTTTACAGTGTCAGCTACGGACATATTACCTTGCTTAAAATTATTAAATTCTTCTTGTTGGGCTGCCATGGTTTCTACATTAAAATAGGCCCTGCCAAATTCTTCAACGAAATCTAGCCTTGTCATTTTGTCTACATTCCTTTTACTCTCTACTGACTCCCACCGTCTCCTAGCATCTTTAGTGAGAGAAAACAAAGCGCATAAGACTTTTTCATAGTCGCTAAGTCCCATAAATTTCAGAACCCTTTCTATGCCTGTAAGCCAATCGTCGGCCTCTAAGGGGTCTGAAGATCTATCAAATTCCGGGGCCTTCATTCTCCAGAATCTTTCATAAAATTTCAGTAGTGGATACTACCGGAACAGCTGTAGCAGCTGGTATATCAGCCATTGATATCAATCGTTATATATCTATCGTGTATTTTCGTTACTATGTTAGTACATACTATTAACTTAATAGTATCCAATCAATAACTGCATGTATTCAAATAACATAAATACATGCAAACATACACAATTACATGAACTCAATATCTTGCGTCATACATTTCATTTCATAAGCATTCATAGATTTCATTTCATAAACATTCACACATTTCATTTCATAAACATTCATACATTTCATTTCATAAGCATTCTTACATTTCATTTCATTTCCTTTCATACATTTCATTTCATTTCCTTTCGTACATTTCATTTCATTTCCTTTCGTACATTTCGTTCCATTTCATTTCATTTCATGTCATTCACTTTCATGTATTTCATTTCATAAACCTCTTTCATTTCCTTTTTGCATTCTCCATAACATTACATGCATAACTAACATACATACATACATACATACTTTCGTTTCATACTTAACTATCCATATCATCTCTGGGAGCAATTATCACTTTCGGCTACATATACCTTCTTGCCAAGAAGGACACCATTAGCCAACATACATACGTATACAAAGGCATCAAAGCCCAAAATTGTACTAATATCTCATCTATGTACATCATAATACACAAAGATTTTCTTTAAAATTTTTATTTATTTTTTGTCGGACTTGACTTTAGACATGTCACTATGTTCGAAATCCTCCTTAGGATTCCTCTTCTTCCTCCATATCCGAATCAGTCGACTTATCATCACTTGCGATTATAGGCTTTAAAGGCACAGGCTCTTCATCAATGTTATCATTATTATCATCATCAACATCATCATCATCATCCTCATCATCATCCATACCTACTGGAGGATCTTTTAATGGTACGACTACATTATAGTCTGCATGTAATGCCGCCATAAGAGAATCATGGATACTAAGGTAATTTCAGGGATACAGTATTTGCTGCTGGACCGCATTGGGAAGATTTCTCCAAACCCGATTTTAAATGCATCGTAAGGGTAATTGTGACGGAATCAATGGTACCATAGTACCGCAAAATTTAAGAATGTAATGATCTACTAGTTTGCCTACGTATCTTCCTTATACCGATCTTACTCATAGGTACAATCGGTGTCTCCCATCCGCTCATAACATCGAAATCATCTAGACTGGAATAATGTTTGCTGGTGGTATGGGTGCAACTTAGCTAGAATTTGTCCTCTAGAACCTTACCAGTCCCGTGGTTGCTTGTCAGGTTCAATCCTTAACCATATACTAAGGCTTCCCTCATCAACAATCCTGAGGCCAATAAAACTAGAAGATGAGGTGGCATATGACAAGCGTTAAAATCACTTCAACTAAGCCATTCGGTCTACACCATTGGCTGCCGACTCCCATAATGCCGCGGTGGCATCTCCTCTTGAAAAGTAATGCTGGCTCTTCGATCAGCTTCCATATCACGATCATGATGCGGCTTCGCCATATACTATATTTATTGTCGTAATAAACATAACAGTATCATATAAAGTAGTACTGAACATTCTTATACTTAAAATCAAGCTATCTTATTTGAGCTATGGCAATGGAGCAGACGACGATGTGCAGTAGGATGGCAAGATTTCCGCTCTGATACCAACTATCACAACCCGCCTTTTTAGGCTGTGATAAAACTCTTTCTTACTTACTTTAGGGAAAAAATTTAGGAATTTTTTTTTTTTACGGAAATAAATATTTACTTACATTAACTTTGATAACTCCCAAAATACTTTCACATACTTGTATTTACATAATTAATACTTTTACTTTCATAACATCTTTCTTTTAATCATTTCATATCAAAATAACTTTAAACATGCGTAGCGGAAAACATTACAACAGCGGACTCCATACCCAATCTGCACACCTCATCCGTCCGCCAGCTCATCATTACGACTCATTCTGACATTTTCGTCGGAATACCTACAGCATGAAAAACTTAATTAGCTAACGCCCAGTAAGTCCCATAAATCTCACATGGATATTCACATGAATGCATGAATTAATTATGCTTTCTTATAAACTTTCTTTATCCTCATCATTTCTTATCTTTACTAGGGCCCAAGTGTTCGTACCATTGCGCAATTTCATTTAGGTCTACGTAACACCGTGACCGTAACATATCCTTTAAACTCCCCTTGAGTTAGGAGCCGGTACGACACTTTTCTTAATTTTTGGTGATACATTTACCAGTCCATTTATTATGGTTGACATACCATGCATGAAGTGATAATCACATATTATCCATGAAACATAAATTCTCTTGCATAGCATAGTACACACAGGTACTTACTTTTTATACACACTGATACACATTAATATACGCACAGGTATATAGCATAACGTACTCACTGGTACTTAACATAAAATGTACACATAGATACCTACTTTATACATACTCAAGTATTTATCATTGTACACACAGGTACAAAATCATGATACACATGCTCATTTTCATTATTGTACACACAGGTACACAACATATTATACACACAGGTACAAAATCATGGTACACATGCTCATTTTCATTATTGTACATACAAGTACATAACAGCTTATACACACTGGTACACATTAATATGCTCAGACTTATTCATACATGACTATACCCCTAGGTATTCATATCATGGCAAACATACAAGTTTACACTTAATTATACGCATAAGTATACATATACATACATTTCTTTCTAAACCTACATTTCATACTGTAGGTGGGAAGGGTACTTACTTGAGGTGAATGTCGGGCAATTTAACATCGATTTCCCTTCTCCTAGACTCCTAGGATCCTGTTGGCCAATTACAAAGCCATTAGCCAAATTCCACTATGTTTCGATACGAAACATCCGTTAGTTAATAAATTGAGTTGCATTACTATGTACAACTCTAAAAACCACTGGTTTTTTCTTATTTCTATCTAACTTTACCCTATCGTTTCTAACGAAGGGCGAGAACCCTTTCTAGTCATTTTCTTATTCCATTGGAAACATTTCAAAACGGTTCGGGTTATTTGGACAAAAATAACGATTTTGCCCTTCGTGGGTTTACTAACCTACCCGAGCTCGATTTCGTTATTCTTACGAAAATAACCATATACTAATTTCAAAATAACACCCTAGTGGGTCAAATCTCTTTATTTCTCAATTATGCCCCATTTTTATAAAACTTTGCGGTTTAGTCCCTGAACTGAAAATTTTGACGATTTTACCCCGGGGACTAAAATTTACTTCTTTGCATCAAAATTTTCTATTTTTCTCAAGGATCATTTTTACTTAAAGTACCATGCCTTAAATCATTTTGCAAAAATAACATTTTTGCCATTTAACACTTTTTTCACTTGTAACATATTCTTAAAAAATCAAAAACTCACAAACGATTGAGTTTTTTGACAAACCGTTTGCATTGCCTAACAGTTTCATTGAGGTCTACAACTTTCATGTTTTAACTTTTCCCAAAATCTCACTGTACAGGGGCGTTTTGGACTATTTTTCAAATCTGCCGAGAAGGAACTTTTTCTTTCAATTTAGTCCCTATGGCATTTTTACAAAAATCTGTTTCAATCTTGCAATTCTACCCCTGCAGATTCCATTCCATGCCTTAATCAGAATATTATCATGCTCAAACATCACTTTTGCAAAGTCTAACATCAAAATTACAAATATACCAGTTGGTTGAGGCTCTTCTGGAACGTTACTTCTCTACACAGGTCGCGGAGGTTCTTCGGCACACTGAGGTTAGTAAGATCTGTTTAATTTATACATATAACATGTCAAACTTGTGTTTTGGAAAATACTCTGATGAAAAAATTTAAAAAAATTCCGCTGCGCACTTTGTTTCCAACAATTGGTATCAGAGCCGAGGTTTTTACATAAATTTGCAAGTTTGTGATCATGTTATATGCATAAATTTTGTGATCTTAATCTCTCCAATGCTTGAATTAAATTTTATAGAGAGATGGCACTCTAGGTTTCTATATAATATATATGTTGTCATGGATTATATGGTGAATGTTTATTAATTAATTATGGTTGATTAAATTGTTGTTTAATTATTTATTAATTAATTAATACCGGTTATGGTTCCTTAGAGGTTAGAATGTGTATCTAGGTTTTTCATGTAATTAGATGGCGGACTATCATCTCCGTCTAGGAATTATTATTTAATTTTTAATTTGTAAGAATTTTGTAATTAAATAATTATTCGGAGAAGACGGAACGAGAAGTCGGAACTTAAAAATTGATGATGGCGCCTCCGGGTATTTCCTGAGTCTCTAATTTTATGTTTTTGAATTGTTGAAAATAAAATTGATGAATTGCATTAAAACTGTATTTTCTGGATTGAGGGTTTTCTGCTCGGTCGGCATGCCGGACCTCACAGTTCGGCAGGCCGAAGGTCACAGATCGGCAGGCCAACAGTGGGGGAAGGGGCAGAAATTTTGGTGCTCTGCCGGCAGGCCGAACCTTCATGTTCGGCAGGCCAAACCACCATGATCGGTAGGCCGATCATCCAGATCGGCCTGCCGACCGAGAGCAGCCAGGTGTCCAGAAAAGGTGCAATTTTTTGGTGCAGTTTTAATTTTATTTTTGGGACGATTCTGAGAAACATTAAATTTGGATATGACCGGAAATATGAAGTGTTCGATTCATACGGGATTGAGGACTTGAAGATGGATATTACATGAAGAAGGATACAGCTTGAGGATTCAAGGATGAAGAATCGATAAATGTCTCGATTATTCTCTTGTAATCTTAGTTTTTCTATTCTCTAGGGTGGAACCATAATATTACGGTTATAATTATTATTATGCTTGTAGCTTTGCTTGATTGCTTTGCTTGTCTGCATTATAATATGATTTACCATGTATATTGATAACATGTCATATAGAATAGGTAGTGCCGCTCATATTAAATTTGTTCATGCATAATTTCAAAATAAAACCTTGACTTCAAAAAATTGAGTAGGAGAAGGTTTTCGAAGAGAGAACCTAAGGCCTCCATCGTTGGTCCATAGGAAGAACATGGTGGTCCTGACCCTTAGAAAGGGATTTCTATCATGTACCAGATTGGATCTCTGAAAGGATAAAGTATTTTAGTATGATTTATGGTTGCACACCCCTAGGTGGTGATTATAAATCATGGATAAAATATTGAAACGGTGGTTATACACTCACGTTAATTTTATTATTAACCTCCCCTAGGAGCTCTGTTAATAAAATTAATGAACAAAGAAACAATTATTAGTATATGCTGGATCATACGGGTCCTGGATGGCATATATTAATCAGGAGGGGATCCATGTTCCTGATTGAATTTGGCATGACTCCCCTAGGAGCTTGTTGAATTATGAGTTGGGAATTATCGTTGTAAGGTTGTGATATTTTCAAGGTTTTGACACATAAACACATTTGTATGATTTTACATGATTGTGTTATCTTACTAAATTATTATAAATGTTTGCTTATGTTTGGTATATGATTCTTTATTGTAGATTGAAAATGTCTAAAAACGCTTTATCATCGATACTTGACAAAAACCAATTAACCGGTGAGAACTATAATGATTGGAAACGGAACTTGGACATCGTCCTTTCCTTTAAGAAACTGAAATATGTTCTGACAACTCCTTGTCCTCCCGAACCTACGGGAGACTCAAGTAATGAGCAATTCCAAGCGTACGACCGCTGGAAAGATGCTAATGATCAGGCCCGCTGCTATGTTATGGCTAGCATGAACAACGTACTGCAGGCTCAACATCAGGATTATGAGACTACGAAGCAGATCTTGGAAAATCTTGAGGACATGTTTGGAGGCCAGGCCATAACAAAGCGGCAAGGGGCGCTTCAGAAACTCTTAAACTGTAGACAGAGACCGGGGACATCTGTAAAGGAGCACATGATGTTGGTCATGGGTTACCTCGTTGAGGCTCAAACCAATGGAGCCGACATCGATGCTGAAACTCAGATGACTATGGTCTTTGAGACTCTGTCTAAGGAATTTATTCCGTTTAGAGCTACTTTTAATCTAAGCAATAGACGGGATATGACCTTGACAGAACTGATGAAACAGTTACAAGAGTTTGAACTGCTGATCAGGGAGTCTCCTGCTGGTGGAGAGGCCAATATGGTAGCTGCTTCTGGTTCCAATCCTAACTCTAGGAATGGAAAGAAGCAACGGGCCAAGAGTGGGAAGTCTTCTATTCCTATTGCTACCAAGAGCAAGAAGAAGAAGAAGAAGAACCCAAAGAAGCTAAAGTGCTTCTTTTGTGGTAAGGTCGGGCATATAAAGAAGCATTGCAAGGACTTCCTTTCCAAGGGAGGTAGGTGTGATCTTCTATATTTAGAAACTTGTTTGGTTGAGGAATCCAGTGACATTTGGGTCATAGATTCCGGTGCAACTAATCATGTTTGTGTTTCTCTGCAGGGATTCAAAGAAACGAGAAGTCTACTTCGTGAAGACTTAACGCTTCGGATGGGTGATGGATCCTTGGTCTCAGCGGAAGCAGTGGGAGATGTCCATCTTTATTTTGATAATTATAGGAGTTTAATTTTGCGAGATTGTTTTTATGTTCCTAAATTTAAAAGGAATTTAATTTATGTATCTTCTTTATTTAAAGACTCCTACGTGGTATCTTTTAATGAAAAAATGGTGATTCGTAAAAAGAAATCTTTTATCTGTTCTGGATGGATGCAAAATAATCTATATTTTATCAAACCTAAGATGGACCTATTGCTTAATGTTGAGATAAATGATAATGACTCAAAAAGACTTAAAACTTCTCACTCTAATAAGACTTATCTTTGGCATTTGCGCCTTGGCCATATTAACCTAAATAGGATTCAAAGGTTGGTAAGGGATGGACCTTTAAGTCACTTAAAGGTGGAATCTATACCTCAATGTGAGTCTTGTTTGGAGGGTAAAATGACCGAAAAGACCATACGGGTCTAAGGGCAATAGGGCCGAAGGGGTTCTAGAACTTGTGCATAGTGATGTTTGCGGACCGATGAACATCCGGGCACGAGGAGGGTATGAGTACTTCGTTACTTTTATTGACGATTACTCAAGATATGGGTATGTGTACCTAATGCACCACAAAAGCGAAACTTATGATAAGTTCAGGGAGTTTCGGGCTGAAGTGGAAAAGCAATTGGGTAGACCCATAAAGGCACTTCGATCTGATCGAGGTGGGGAATACCTTTCTGATGAGTTCTTGGGACACTTGTTAGAGAATGGGATTTTATCCCATTTGACTGCGCCGGGTACTCCGCAGCAGAATGGCGTAGCAGAGAGAAGGAATAGGACTTTGTTGGACATGATTCGGTCCATGATGAGTTATTCATCATTGCCTTTATCCTTTTGGGGATATGCACTACAAACCGCATGTTATCTTTTGAACAATGTGCCTTCAAAATCTGTCCCTAAAACTCCTCACGAGTTATGGACAAGACGGAAGACATCCTTAAACCATATTCGCATATGGGGATGTCCAGCTCATGTCCTGTTTAAGGATCCGAATAAGTTGGAAGCATGTTCAGAAGTTTGCGTGTTTGTAGGATATCCAAAAGGGACTAAAGGGGGTTATTTTTATAACCCAAAGGAAAATAAAGTCGTGGTTTCAACTAATGCAACTTTCCTTGAGGAGAGTTACATGAACGACTTTAAACCTCAAAGCAAAGTGGTGCTTGAGGAGTTGAGGGGTGATCCGTTTACTCCGGAGGTTCCGAACGAAACCATTCTGATCGGTGTAGAAAAACCAAACAAACCTGAACAACAACCTCAGGGGCTTCGGCATAGTGGGAGGATCGGGGGTCAACCTGAGAGGTATATGTTCAATGGGGAGGTCTTTTTGGCTGAACCGGATGAACATGACAGGGATCCTTATACTTACGCAGAAGCTATGGAGGATGTTGATTCAAGACTCTAGACAGAGGCCATGAACATTGAGATGAAGTCTATGGAGACTAATTGGGTCTAGGAGCTTGTGGATCTTCCCAAAGGGGTAAAACCCATAGGGAGTAAGTGGATCTACAAGAGGAAAAGAGGAGTGGATGGAAAGGTCGAAACCTTTAAGGCTAGACTGGTAGCTAAGGGTTATACGCAAAAGGAAGGAATCGATTATGAGGAAACCTTTTCGCCTGTAGCCATGCTTAAGTCCATCCGGATTCTCTTGTCCATAGCTGCTGCTCTCGACTACGAGATTTGGCAGATGGATGTCAAGACGGCTTTTCTGAATGGCTATCTTGATGAGTCCATTTATATGGAACAACCAGACGGGTTCAAGGTCACGGGTCAAGAGGGTAAGGTTTGTAAGTTGCTAAAGTCTATTTATGGACTTAAGCAGGCTTCTCGTTCTTGGAACATAAGATTTGATCAAGTGATCAAGACTTATGGGTTCTCACAAAATGTGGATGAGCCATGTGTTTACAAACACATTAAGAATGGGAAGGTGGTTTTTCTACTACTCTATGTAGATGACATTCTGCTAATTGGCAATGACGTTGGGGCATTGTCATCGGTCAAATTATGGTTGACCAAGCAGTTTGACATGAAGGACTTAGGTGAGGCTAATTTTGTTCTCGGAATCCAGATCTTTCGGGATAGGAAGAACAAAATGATAGCTTTCTCACAGGCCGGCTACATAGATAAAATTCTCAGGAGGTTTGCAATGCAGGATTCCAAGAAAGGTGGGCAACCATCTAGGTCTGGAATTACTCTTTCTAAGAAAGACTCTCCAAAGTCTTATGAAGAAAGAGAATACATGAAGAAGGTGCCTTATGCTTCGGCAGTGGGTAGTCTCATGTATGCCATGCTTTGCACTCGATCAGATATTAGCTATGCGGTCGGGATAGTGAGTCGATTTCAGGCGGATCCAGGACCGAACCATTGGGTTGCGATAAAGCATATTTTCAAGTACCTGAGAAGGACTCGAGGGTATATGCTTGTGTATTCAGGTGAGGACTTGACTCCTCTAGGATACACTGATTCAGATTTTCAATCCTGCCTGGATTCTAGGAAATCGACTTCAGGGTTTGTGTTTACTCTAGGTGGCGGTGCCATCAGTTGGAGAAGTGCGAAGCAAGATTGCACTTCGGATTCAACGATGGAGGCCGAGTATGTGGCGGCTAGTGATGCTTCGAAAGAAGCAGTGTGGCTCCGCAAGTTCCTTGGGGTTCTTGAGGTAGTTCCTGGTATGGATAAAGCGGTATCACTGTACTGTGATAACAGTACGGCGGTAGCTAATGCTAAGGAACCAAGATTTCACAAGAAGAGTAAGCATATTGATCGGAAGTATCATGTGATAAAGGACTTCGTTGAGAGCGGGCATGTCACGGTGTGCAAGATCGCGTCAGAGGACAATTTAGCTGATCCATTTACGAAGACACTTTCTGGGAGAGTCTTCGAAAGGCATATGGAAGCTATGGGGATGCGAAATTTGCAGTATTTACTCACTTAGTGCAAGTGGGAGATTGTTAGACATGTATGCTCTAAGGAGTAAAAATGTAATACGTTTTTTGGAGACATTTTTATCAATAAAGAATTTATTCATTTATAAATATACCAAATATTGTCCTCTTTACGTTCATATTTGTTGAATGTATGATAAGCAAACAGTAGTCTGAGACTATCAGTCTAAGCCTTAAGAGTTGGGCATATGATGGGATGATTATGCGGTAGACACGATTCTTAAGGTGATGGTCTAAAACATATGATCCGCAATCGAGGGAATAAAGTTGGGCACTTTATTCATGTAAAGATTGTTATGTTGTCTATATCCCTTTTGGGAGATGGTTTGTCTTGGCCATCGGAGTTGGACTCCGTGAATAGAAACATTGGCACGTTGTCATAGGTGACGATGTGTTGGATCGGGACATAAAGTGAATTGATTTGGATTAATAATTCTGTCTTGGCAAATCGATTCACTTTAGACAATCATTTGTATTGTATCTTAATCCTGAGATGAATAATGGGCCCGTTGTCTCGACTTATGTCTTTTGATGTACCAATGGGTGACTCCCACATCTCTATAGTGGCATGCATGCCGGTACATTGGAGGCATGACTCTTGATAGCGTAGACTTGTTATTCATAGATATGGAATCCATAGCTCCTCTTTAGGAGTAATGATATCCTCTTATATGCGTTGTCCTGTAATTAGAAAACTGGAGCGCTCAACCATTTGGATACATAAGTGTAACTGAATGGTATACTATCTTTGGATGGTAAGTTTTCTAATGGTGAGACAATGGAACGTAAGATAAAAATAATCGGGAAGGTAAGACAGAACTTGTCCTTAAGCCGATTATGGATTATCATATGGGGATGCAATACACTCTGATATGTCATGGAGACTTAGCTACACGAGCTTCGTAATTCTATAAAGTTCGAGAGTGCAGCTCCAAGCTTTTAGTGGAGTAGCGTTGGAGTTGATAATTGTGAAATGTATATCTGGGATATTGGGTTTCATAATTATCATGAGCTTGAACTTTATAGGTCCATTTTGGTCCCCTTTGCTAGCTCACAAAATCCTGTAACGACACGGCGTGCTTTTCCAATAATTGGTGACTTATGTCAGATTTATCAGATTGGTTTAAAATTTATAAGAATCAAATAATTCATGTCTGTTTATCGGTTGAATTAATTATGTAAGAAATTAGTTCAAGATGAACTTGTTGAATTATGGCGTTCGGATAATTCTTGTCTGTTTATCGGTTGTTTTAATTTTGGACAATTAGAACAAGATAAACTTGTAGAATTATTGTGAATTGATTTATTTTCTTAGAGATTATCTTGATAGAGTTTGTTTTGATTAGATATCTTTTCTATTGGGCTATTTGAATCAAAACTGAGACTTTATCCTTTAGAATCTCGGGTGGAAAATAAAAGATTCGCGGAGATTTTTTCTCGGCAGTTCGGCCTGCCTATCAGAAAGTTCGGCCTGCCGAACTGGCCAGTTCGGCCTGCCTATCACACAGTTCGGCATGCCGACCGCGACAGTTAAGATTACGCATTTTTCACGCGTATCTTATCAGATATTGATCCGAACTTGATTCTGTTTCGATTTTTGAGACCTAATTTGATATGGACTGACCCCAAGGACCAATAGGTATAAAAAGGGAGTGAGTCTAATGATTTACTCAGATCAATTTGAGAGATTAAGAGTGATACTCTTCTAGTGAGCATCTGAAAACTCCCTGAGAGCTTTTGTTCACAAATCACGAACACTAGCTTTGGGTTCTCTCTATTGGTTGGAAGGAGAGTCACCGATGGAAGAGCTGTACGTGTGAACCCACACTCACTCCGATTGTGGATAGAGAATAGCAAAGAAGACCAGTTGGTTGAGGCTCTTCTGGAACGTTACTTCTCTACACAGGTCGCGGAGGTTCTTCGGCACACTGAGGTTAGTAAGATCTGTTTAATTTATACATATAACATGTCAAACTTGTGTTTTGGAAAATACTCTGATGAAAAAATTTAAAAAAATTCCGCTGCGCACTTTGTTTCCAACATCTTTCACAAAATATTTTTCAAGTACTTTATCTATGTACAAGGCTTGATATAATGCTACCAACTTGTTCATCCTATCTTTAAGGAGCTGGATACTTAGAACATAGCTAGTTTCTCCCAAATCTTCCACCTGGAATTGTTTTGCCAACCATTACTTAACCGCTGTTAATGATTCTACATCATCATATATGATTAGAAGTCATCAACATAAAGGACTAGATAGACCACCCTCTTATTCTTCAATTCTCTTGTACATGCATGGCTCATCTACTATTTGATAAAAAAAATGTAAGACTTGATCACCTGATCAATCCCAATGTCCCATGATCTAGAAGCTTATTTTAATCTACAAAATGGATCTCTACAACTAGCAAACTCTTTACTATTGCACTCTTATGATGAACCCTTTTTGGCTGTACATGTAAATGGTCTCTCAAATCTAGTTGCATGCAATAAGCTTAATCCCTTTGGCGCATGAACAAGTTCCCAAAATTCATTGACGTACTTGGACTCCAATCCATGGTTCATCATATCTTGCTATGATTTTAGAATCAACATTTGTCACAGTTTCACTACAAGAGATAGGATCGTCGACATCATCATCAGCCATTGTCACTTTAGCATTTCCAATTCCAATGTAACGATTCGATAGTCTAACAACCTTCCCACTATGATGTAGCATCCTTAGTTGTTGATCTAAAAATGTGATCTTATTTTCATCGACCGGTCTCATGGGAATGGTCACATCATTCTTATGACTATGTGGAATGATCTTATCTCCCAGTAATTGTTAGACATGAATGCCCTAAGAAGTAAAAATGCAATAAGTTTTTGGAGACATTTTTATCAATAAAGAATTTATTCATTATTTATATACCAAATCTTGTCCTCTTTACGTTCATATTTGTTGAATGTATGTTAAGCAAACAATAGTCTAAGACTGTCAGTCTAAACCTTTAAGAATTGGGCATATGATAGACAGATTATGTGGAAGATACAATTCTTAAGGTGACGGTCTAAATATAAGATCTGCAATCGAGGGAATAAAGTTGGGCACTTTATTCATGTAAAGATTGTTATGTTGTCTATATCCCTGTTGGGAGATGGTTTGTCTTGACAATCTGAAATGGACTCTGTGAATAGAAACATTGGCGCATTATCATAGGTGATGATGTGTTGGATCAGGACATAAAGTGAATCATTTTAGATTAATAATTCAGTCTCGGCAAATCGATTCACTTTAGACAATCACTTGTTTTGTATCTTAATCCTGAGATGAATAGTAGGCCCATTGTCTTGACTTGTGTCTTTGATGTACCAATAGGTGACACTCACATCTTAATAGTGGTATGCATGCCGGTACGTTGGAGGCATGGCTCTTGATAGCATAGACTTATTATTCATAGATATGGAATCCATAGCTCCTCTTTAGGAGTAGTGATATCTTCTTATATGTGTTATCCTATAATTGAAAACTAGAGCGCTCAACCATTTGGATACATAGGTGTAACCGAATGATATATCGTCTTTGGATGGTAAGTTTTTTGATGGTGAGATAATGGAATGTAAGATAAAAATAATCTGGAAGGTAAGACAAAACTTGTCCTTAAGCCGATTATGGATAATCCTATAGGGATACGATACACTATAATATGTCATGGAGACTTAACTAAATGGACTTCGTAATTCTATGTAGTTTGAGAGTGCAGCTCCAAGCTTTTAGTGGAGTAGCGTTGGAGTTGATAATTATGAAATGTATATCTGGGATATTGGGTTTTGTAATTATCAGGAGCTTGAACTATATAGGTCCATTTGGTCCCCTTTGCTAGCTCACAACATCCTGTAACGATAAGGTGTGCTTTTTCGATAATTGATAACTTATGTCAGATTTATCATATTGGTTTAAAATTTGGAAGAATCAGATAATTCATATCTCTTTATCGATTGAATTAATTTTGTGATAAAATTAATTCAAGATAAACTTGTTGAATTATTAGGATCGGATAATTCTTGTCTATTTTTTGGTTGATTTAATTCTTAGATAAATTAGATTATGATAAACTTGTAGAATTATTAGGAATTCATTTATTTTCCTAGAGATTATCTAGATAAAGTTGTTTTGATTAGATAACTTCTCTATTGGGTTATTTGAATTAAAACTGAGACTTTATCCCATAGAATCTTGAGTGGAAAATAAAAAGATTCGTTGAGATTTTATTCGACAGTTCGGCCTGCCGATCAAGTAGTTCGGCTTGTCGATGAGCGAAAGATAAGATTACGTATTTTCACACGAATTTTATGAGATATTGATCTAAATTTGATTCTGATTCGAATTTTTGAGACCTAATTTGATAAGGACTGACCCTAGACCCAACCCCTATAAATAGGGAGTAAGTCCTAAGAGTTACTCAGATTAGAAGAGAGATTAAAAGTAATACTCTATTCGTGAGCATCTAAAAACTCCCTGAGAGCTTTTGTTCACAAATCACGAACTCTAATTTTAGGTTCTCTCGATTGGTTGGAAGGAGAGTCACCTCGTGGAAGAGCTGTACATGTGAGCCCATACTCACTCCGGTCGTGGATAGAGAATAGCAAAGAAGTCCAGTTGGGTGAGGCTCTTCTAGAACGTTACTTCTCCTCACAGATTTTGGGAGTTCTTCAGCAATCAAAGTTTAGTAAGATCTGGTTAGTTTATGCATATAGCGTGTCAAACTTGTGCTTTGGAAAATACTCTGATGAAAAAAAATTTTAAATTCTGTTGCGTACTATTTTTCCAACACTAATTTCCTCTAGGATGACTTTACTTTGAGGTTTGTGGTCCTTTGTATACTTTTCTCTAAGAAACAAACTCTTTGTTATATTGAATACTATAGAAAAGGCCACCACACATTCCACTTGGTTACTTTTGTATGTAATTCCAACTTGTCCACCTTTTGCTCTTTTCAAGCTACACACCCTCACACGCATAAGTGGCTTAGACTAGGTTCCAAACTAGTCCTAAATTTATATGGTGTAGGTACATATATAGAAAGAACTAAAGTAAGCTGCTATTTGCAGAGCATGTTCCTTAAAAAGGAATCATAGAAGTAATGAACAACTCAACACAAATCTCATCATGTCAAGTAAAACTCCTATTTCTTCTCTCTACAACACCATCTACTATGGTGTCCTTGGTGCAGTGAGTTGTGGCAAAATCTCATTGTCTTATAGATGACTCCTGAATCTAATATCTTTCCCTACTATGATCTAATCGAATTGTTTTGATTTGCTTATCTAATTTTTACTCGAAACTCTCTGAACTTTTCAAAGATTTCCAATTAGGAATACATTAGGTATGCATATTCATCTCTAGCTTCCTGTATATTCATTGGATATCAAATATCCAAGTGTACTAGCTCGAGAGGATCTTTTGGCCCCATAACTTTTTCACCAAGAAAGCTTTCTTGGTCATTTTACCTTCCACATAAAACTTACAAGTGAGTATAGGTTGAACCCTTAACTCCTAAAGAGGTTCATCCTTAACTAATCTTTCTATCTTGTTTAGGTTAATATGACCTAGTCGACGTTGCCATACTCATCTTACAACTTTTGCCTTCTAGGACTTGTTTCATCTTATTTCACGATCTCAGTTTTATATAGTGAATAGGAACTAGGGTGTTATAAATTGGCATATGTACCATTAGAGCATATCAAAATGTTATCCCAAAATAGAAACTTTTCATTAAAAGAAAATAAAACATGATTGTTCCAAAAATTGAAGTCAAATTCCTATTTTAAACACGTACATAATAGGAAAAATTGAACATTCCTAAAACAGATTATGATGACTCCCACTATAATAGCTGAAACCGACATCCCTATGCCTATTGTTGTCGTGAACTCTTCATGCTGCTTCCTTGGTTCCTAAAACTCTGGTAAAGAAGTGCAAACATGATTAGTGGCTATAGAATCTACAATCCAAGCATTTAGTAAATTTTTCCACTAAACTTGTTTCCAAGAAAAGTACCATAGTTTCCTTGTCCTTCATCGAGAAACTCTTTACAATTCCTCTTCTGTTGACCTTCTTTATTGCAATGAAACACTTTCCTTTGCTTTTTGAGTTTGCTTTCTTTTTGGCAATCTTATTCTTCTGCCCTAAGGTAGCTGATGTGTTGCCCAAAATGTTGCTTTAAATGTAGTAGTTTGTAGTACAGTAAGGGCGGTCATATCCATATGGAGGCAAAATTTACAAATGACAAAGTTGGAAAATTTTAACGTTTTAAGAGGTAAGTGAGCTTAAACAAAATAAAGTTTAAAAAGAAGAAAATATTTTTCTACGATTTCAAATTTTAAGGTCTAAAACATATAATTAAAATTGGTGAGGTGTTGAGATTCCTTTATATGTTTATTACCAATATAGATTTTGATTCTAATTAAATTTTTAAAGCATTTGACTAATTAAATATTTTCCCATTAAAACATTCATGTTATATTTAGAGAATATCCAAAAGCGAAATATTGCAAGCAATAATGCAATAAGAGACATTCCATAAAAACATTAAATTAAAAGCACCAATTGTGATAAATAAAACCGTTGTCACTATAGAATTAATTATCACAATTATAGAATGGAAAATATGAAATTAAGCAAAATTAATACATTTTAGTAGAATAATATTTATGTTAAAACCCACAAAACTTTATTTAATGAAATACTTGAGAGTGATAGTATACCTACCTCTGGCAATACTGCAATAAGAAACATTTAATAAAATAATAGCGTTAATATTATTGTGCAAGTTAATTAATACATAAAGAAAGTATGATTGAATTTATATAAAAATTGACAGTACAACAACAATATTGATTTAGAATATAAGAAAATATTATTTCTACTAAAATATAAGCATTACAACAGTATTAGAGAATCGATATCCACACCAGATAATTATACACATAAATTCACCTCTTGCCTCACCACACTACTCTAGCCTTCCTTGCACAGCTTTTCTATGAGTTCTACCAAGAAAATATGGAAATAACGCGTAAGCATAATTTTATTATGATCTGAATGAATTGTGTTACAATGGGGGCTTTAGTTCCTTTTATAGGTAAACTTAAGCATTTAGTGGAGGAGAAATTCTTCAGAGTAGGAGTTTTTTTCCTCTTTTTTCACATGTTTTAGCCTTCTGCAGTATGCGAATCTTCGTTTGAAATCCAATGCTTTGTGGAAAAAGGGCTAATAACTACATACGCTTCTAGACCGTTGATGAGCTTACTTAGACCAAAAAGGATGGCCCAAATTGAAGTCAACGTACAAGGTTGATTTTCACTTACACAGACCATTGGATGTGATTACCAAGGCAATCAATGGATAAGGAGCAAAGAGGATGAAACTTTGCATGTGAATGACCATACACAAGTGACACTTTTGCTGAGATTGTGGCAAACATGCAGGTCTTGATGACGTCGACACTGATCCAGGATTCCATTAATCAAATTAAAACTTTGAATTTTTATTTTGATATTTCTTGCACCATTTTCCTCCATTTTAGCTCCAGATTTCATATTTCCTAACAAACAAACCTAAAGAAATTAATTATTTTACAAAACAAAAATTACTAAAAATAAGTAAATATTTATAGATACTAAATAAACACAAAACTTAATTAAAACACACAAGCACACATAAAAATAAAAATAAACATATTAATTTTATGGTTTTAATTTATTTTACACTAAACAAATATTTTACACCAAAAAACTCTTCAAAAAATTACCAAAAATATACTTAAACATAAAAGCATATTAAGGACACGTAATTAAACATATTTTTCATACTAAGGCTCTAAAATATTATTTAACACTAAAATGCAATTAATTAGAGGATTTAATAAGAAATAAAAGCATAAATGAATGATTTTAGCTTTATAAAATGTATACTTTTAGGGTCTCATCACACCCCAACCAGCTTATTACTTGTACCTAGTAATTAAAGCGATAAAATTTTGAAATGATTTACAGAATATCCATACAATGGATATCATTTAGCTATAATTTGTTTCACCTAACTAGATAAACTAACAAAACAAAACTTTTATTTAAACACCTTTATGCTACTTAACATAATGTAAGCAAGCCAAACTTGATGCAAAAAGAGGAATAATTATGAAGTTTCATAAAAAACTAAGAATAAAATCATTTTTGCTATTTTGCTTTAAATTACTCTTACAGGCAGCAAGACTTCAAAATTATTTATCAGAACAACTAAAGAACAAAAATTAAACAACACGACAGTAGGTAGTACAATGTTTGGCTCCCTTAAGCTTTCTCTATAACCTATTTAGTGAGCTTTGGGTCGGTAACTCTCAAACCAGTAGCCTAAGATGCTAGGTGTTGAAGCACCCCATGGAACTTACTTACTCTTGTTAAGGAGGCTACAAGACCAAACTTACCCACATTTTGCTAATTAATTTACATTCTTGTACTTTTTATTTTTTATTTTTTATTTTGATTTTTGATTTTATTATTATTTGATTAATTAGTTAATCAAAAATGTCACTACCCTTAGTTGTTCATCTACATAAAATAACATCACTCAGATATTCAAAGTTTTGACTTACCACCATAATTAAGCATTGTAGTGTGTGTGTGTATGTAAAAAGAATGACTTACAAACATTTTAAAAAATAAGCACATAAACGTATTAAATAAAATTAATGTTTTGAGAGTTCATAAAGTTAGACAATTCAACGAATAGAATAATGATACCACACTGATATGAAAGTTTGAAATCAAGACAAAATAATAACACATTAGTTACTAAGAAACTATATAGATACGTATTTACAAAACACATTTTTTAATTAATTTTTTAAGTTATAATTTTTTTAATTTAAGTTAGTTAATCAGATGCAATGTAGACACACAAATAGTACCAACAGGTCGAAATATGTCTTAAGAATGCTAATCACTCTTTACTATGCTATTTCAAACAAGAGAAGGATGTGTCTCAAGAGTACTACATACTTCTTAACTCTACCATCCTAAAACATGCATGAAAACAAAAAGAAAATACAACTAAGAGAAACAAACAATCAAGATTATATTATCAGGCCAAATCAAGATACATTTCAGCAGGAAACTCCTTAATTTTTTGTTTTTTGTTTTTGTTTTGTTTTTTTTTTTTTTGCATGGTCAGACAGACAGACACAAAATAAAAAAATTTGAACTCAACCCGCTCTCCCTAACGTAAATTAAACATTGTTCCTATTGTTTAAAAAGTTAGAGTGAAGAACAATATTATCTTCACAAGACTAGTTAGTCAAGAAATTACTAATAAAAGAAAACGAACATGCCATGGGTAAAACCAAAAGATTAAACAAGTCACAAGTAGAGATCCAAATCTAGGCACCACTTCTTGCGGTCTATGTTCCAATCTAACTTTGATCTTGCAGTGTTTGGCTCAAGATGACTAGTCAGGATTTGATTGATTAGTTCTTCAACAGTTGACGCAGAAATAAAGATCTTTCTCGCTATCTGGACAAGAAAATTTTCTTCCACAGCATGATCAAGAAATTTTAACAAACCGTCAAAGAAACCATTAACATTTAACAGACCCAAGGGCTTAGAATGGATGCCTAATAGGTTCCTATTTGCTAATATAATAGTTCCTCTAAAGTTGCTAGACCACCAGGTAAGGCAATGAAGGCATTTGAATGTTGAATCATAGAAATAATGCGATTAATGATAGTTAAGACTCTCCATTCTGCTCCTATGGTTTGACTATAACGATTGCCCTGAGCAAAGAAATTAGGGATACTAGATAAGACTTTACTACATCCTGTGTGGGTTCCTGCTATGACACTCCTTATTAACCCAAGATTACCTCCCTTATAACTCATGTTTACTTTCCTCCTAGCTGTGACCTGACCTAACTAAAATGCTGCTTTTAAACAATGTTGATTCTTTCCTAGACTGAAACCGCAAAGCACACAAATGGCTTTGATTTTTTGAGTTGATTGGGTAGAGGGTTCCATGTTGGTTTCTAAGACTTTTTTTTTTCTTTCTTTTTCTTTTACTCTATCTAACTTCTAAGTCGTGAATACTTCTTATCGAAGAGTCAATATGATACAGAGTCGGGTGGGATAGAATTGGCAGAGGAAATTCAAACTACTTTTGATAAACAAGCTGTATTTTTTTTTTTGAAAATTTAGTGATAAGACTGTATAACTTTTTGAAATAATAGCATTGAATCTTGAAAATTGAGATTAAGTTAAACAACTAGAATATGCATGATACCTACTGAAGAAAAATGAGACATCTAACACAAATAGAAAAGTCAAAAAGAATAATAGTTAAAGCAAACAATACAGAGAAAATTACATTTAACAATTCCTATTTAGATTGAAAACAGCCTAATACATGCAATTTTTTTTACAAATTCTATTTCAGACTTGACGGATTGATGATTTGTTTCCCATCCAGTTTTCTTATAAACTAGAAAACAAAGTCTTTTAATGTTAGATTCCCAAGATGTTCTCTTTCAACATGAAATTGTGGCCAGAGTTTAGAAATAGCCTCCTATACATATTCGCTAGGATGAGTCTCAAGAGAGGCTCGAATATCTTCTAAGTTCTCCTTACCCACTCCATCCTTGTAGAATTGTATTTTATCCTCTCTATTTCTAGGGACCATGCTTATTGATCAACATTAGCCCTTGCAAGTCTGTTGAGGTACGTAGGACACTAAGACTCAACGTTTTGGGCTCTCCTCTCTCTTGAGTATAAACTCCTAGCTATACTCAAATTTGATAAATCGGAGCCACAAGAGTCACCTCTTCAGGCTTAGTTATCTATTCTACGTAATTTTTCAATCTTTGACCATTGACTTTGAATATTCTTCCATCATTTGGATCTTTAATTTCAACAACACCAATGGAAAGACCTATTTAACAATATATGGAGCAGACCATCATGACCTTAGCTTACTAAGGTAAAGATGAAGACGGGACTCATATAGATGAACCTGTTGATATGGCTCAAAGTTCTTCCTTAGGATCTACTTGTACTCATGAATTGGTTTCATTTTTGCTTTGTAGATCCATAAATTGTTATAGGCATCATTTTTCAATTCCTCAAGTTTAAAGAGCTGAAGTTTTCGCTAAATACTACAACACTTAGATGAAAGTTAAGCGCTTTCATAACCCAATAAGCCTTATGCTCAAGTTCTATTTGCAAATGGTAGGCTTTTCCAAAGACAAGCCTGTAAGGAGACATTCCTAGGAGAGCTTTGTAAACTATATGGTATGCTTAGAGTACATCAAAAAGACACGAAAACCAATCTTTGCAATATGGATTCACCCTTTTTTCAAGACTTGTTTGATTTCCTTATTTGCTAATTTAGGTTGACCATTGTTTGTGGATGATAGATAGTAGACTCTTTATGAATCATACTATACTTCCACATTAGAGCTTCGAAAGAATGGTTGCAAAAGTATGTACCTTGATCACTGATTATAAAACGTGGCTAACCATACATTGATAACACGTTTTCCTTCAAGCATTTCATAGCAGTCCTATTATCATTGGAATGACATGCTATGGTAATCCATTTTAAAACATAATCCACAACAAGGAGGATGTGAAGGTACCCAGAGGAAGGTGAAAATGGCCCCATAATGCCTATTCCCTAGCAATCAAATATTTCTATTACGATAATTGGGTTTAGAGGCATCATATGGAGACGAGATAGAGTACCTAACTTTTGACAATTTTCATAAGAACAACGATAATAATAAGTGTCTTTGAACAAAGTGGGCCAATAACGACCATCCTATAAGATTTTTACAGCGGTTTTCTTTGCAAAAAAATGACCACCACATGCATCACAATGACAGAACCTTAAGACACTAAACATTTTGTCCTTAAGATTACAATATCTCATGAGTTGGTCATGATAGTACTTGAAAAGATAAGGATCATCATAGTAGAAATTGCGAACTTCCTTTTATCTCGAAAATTCCAAGTGGATGGAATTTCTCTAGTTGCTAAGTAATTGGCAAGGTATACGAATCATGGTAGTTTAGTGACGACAAAAGGATGTTCATCAGGAAATTCATCGTGAATTAGTGAGCTAGCTATAGAATCATTGAATTCCAAGCAAGATAAAGGATCAGCTAGCACATTCTTAGCTCCTCTCTTATCCTTGATGGTCAAATCAAATTCTTGCAAAAGAAGGATCCACCTAATAAGTCACGGCTTAGCATCCTTTTTGGAAAAGATGTACCTAAGGGCTAAATGATTTGTGAAAACAGTGATGGGTGAACCAATCATACATACCCAAAAACTTCTCAAGAGAAAATACAATAGCAAGTAACTCCTTTTAAGTAGTCAGATAATTTATTTAAACACTGTTCAAAGTTCTACTTGTGTAATATACTACAATGGTTTTTTCCTTTCCCTCGTTGACCCAAAACGGCTCCTATGATGTAGTTGTTTGCATTACACATGATTTCGAATGGTAAGCTTCAATTAGGTGATTGCATGATGGGGCAGAGATTAGCTTAGACACAAGTGTTTGGAAGGAATCTTCACATTCTTTTGTCCAATTGAACATTGCATCTTTTACTAGAAGGTTTCACAAAGGTCTCGATATGGCAAAGAAATTTTGAATGAACCTCCTATAGAATTCAGCATGGCCTAGAAAGGATCAAACATCTCAAATAGTCTTAAAAGTGGGCAATTTCGAGATAAGTTCAACTTTCGATGGATAAACTTCAGTTCTTTTTTTAGAAATGATCATATATTCAAGAACTATGATAGATGAAACCATGAAATGGCACTTCTCCTAATTGAGTACAACGAAAATGGGGCATGACATGGAGGATTAGTTTAAGAAAATAATTTAAGTTAGATAAAATTTTAAAGGCAAATTAGAAGTGAAATTAATTAAATGTAACTTAATTATTTTCCTAAACCAATCCCCAAATAATAAAAGAATAGATGAGAACGTTTTATTTTAACTTCCACTTATTCACGTGAATAACTATTGTTTATACAAATTACCCATGTTATTTAGAAGGTCAAAATTTTATTTATTTAATTTTTTATATGTATGGATTATTCAAAAATAGACTACAAAACACAAATTCTAAAACAAAGAATATGAGTCGAAATAAAATAACTATCTCAAATAAACTTTAGAATCCGCAAAAATTTAATTCTCATAGTGACCCACAATTTCGTAAATTTTATCAAAGTACATCATAGAGACAATGTTTGGTTATACAATCATTTCACATATGCAATTAAATTAAGATAGGAAAAGATCAATGTAGTTGCATTGACACAAACCATTTTAGAAATCTAACACATGTCATTAGCTCAACCAAAAACATCATGGTATGCATATTGACGACTTGTCAACATCATCTCAGTACTTACTTAGCACCACTCTTGGCTTTCCTTGAAGGGTTTAATTTAAAGCAAATAATGAGCAAAAGTCATAGTCAGATAAAATTTGAACAAACTTTGACTTATCAAAACAATTAAAGTATTTAAATAAGCAATAAGATAGACAAGTAAATGATTAATTATCAAAAATTGTAATTTGTAGTAAAACAATTAAGAAAGAGATGAGACAATTTTAATTAAAATTTCCATTCCCAACCCTGTATATATCATATACTTTAATATACTTATAATGCCTCAGCCAATGCTTATGCTATGGAGCCCCCTAATCATGGTTTAGGGGCCTGCCCTTAAGGTGGCACTTATCCTTGGTAGCATTTAGATCCCTTGTTATGCTCAGAATTTCTTATTCCATGTCTAAATCATAACTTCTCGAATTTATTTATCAAGATATGAAACTGCTCATATTTTCCTATCATATACATTTCGCAAACTTATCGCAATATGCCAAAACACATTTATAATCTCAAGATAACAATATTAGCCAACACAAAAAATGCTCATTTCAAGATAATTGTATTAGCCAAAATAAAAAATTTAATTTCAAATCATGGCTGCCAAGAAAGGGATTAAAATCCTACCTTTTTAGCAAAACGTCTAAGAATAGCCTTAGTTCTCACAAATCTAATTTTTACAACGTAAGATCCAACGTTGCCTAACCATGACTGTTTTCAACAAGATTAGCGAAGAACCAAAACAAGGACAACCAAAACTATAAATTCGCACTATGTATAAACCAAGCTCTAGTGTGCCATTATGTTCTTTAAAATGATCATAAAACATAAATTGATTCCCTGCAACTTTAGAATGTAAAAACAGGGGTTTTAAGGGTGTTTAAACATGACAAAACACGAAGAAGCCGAATCGGGATAGACCAAGAGGCTTGCTAGGCTCAGGTGGAGATGGTAGTGGTTCCTTCTAATGCCCCTCGGTCAACCACACTACACAGGACGTAGTTGACTATGTCTCCATCGAGTTTAGCAGAGCCCAATTTCTGCCCTCTCGGGCCTGACTTGAAAAATTCAAGTTTTTCACTCAAACCGATTCAAAATGATTCAAACCACTCTAAAATGTGTAGTAGATATTTTACGATCATAGTAAACATGTTCTCATGAATTTCATACCAAAATCATCACCAAAACCACATTTCTAGCATTTGTTTGAAACCAAAATGAAAACATACTCAAATTTGCTCTTTAAGCTCAAAGCCTCTAAACATCAATCATAAAGCCATGAAAATTGGTTTCAAACATCCCTAACATGTGTCTAACATTGATGTTGAACCAAAATGAAAGTTTATTTTTGGGTTTAATCTCAAAACTCAAGCTCTTTGTTTATCAACACTGAAATATACAGATTAACATAAACCAGAAATTGTATAAACTTTGAACATGAAAATCATATATTACACTTGAAGAAAACACAAACTAAAAACCAAGTTTGGATTAGAGAAAACCTACCTCAAAGCCCTTTTGAAAAACACCAAATTTTTGGATTAAAAACCAAGCTTAGACTCTTGAAGTTGACTGGCCATGGAGGTGACATTTTTTGCTAGTTTTCGGTTGAGAGATTGAGCTGTATTCTTTGGTGATTTTGGCTGGGTTTGAGCTACATTTTTGGCAGCATTTTTGGTGGGTTTTGGGTAAGATGTGAGGCTGCTTTCCTTGGTGTTTTTGGCTGCCTTTGGTAAGTGTTTTTCTGCTTCTATTTCACGGCACTCTTAGCTACTCTTGGCTAGGATTTTTGCTTTAAAGAGAGGAATGGTGGCTCAGTTTCTTGGCTACCTTTGCAGCAAAATGAGAGGAAGGGAGAAGGGGAGGCATGGAAAAGAGAGAGGAGAGTGTTGAGGTGTGTGTGGATGGTGCACTCAATGTGGTGGGTTGGGAACTCTATGTGTGTCTCAAGGCATAGAGACTAGAAAAGTCTGGTGGGTGTGTGTGTTTTGGGGAGGGGTTATGTGGGTGAGAGTGAGAGAGTAGAGCTTGGGGTGTTTTTGTAATAAAAGTTAAATGTGGAGGTGATTTTTGAAATAAACAAAAATATGGGGTGTCACTGTAAATAATGTAAATAGTGGGTGTAATTTCAAAAATTAAAATTGAGATACAAATGTCTTCTAAATATGTAAATGAATGTTATTTATGCAACGATAAATTTTACATCTCAAAATTAATTAGGCACACTAATTGATCGAATTTATATGTAATCAATTGCAATTAAATTTTTAAGATGTTACATTTTGACCCAAAGGATATCCAACAAAAATGCATTTTTGAGCACGTTGATCGAATTTATTTTTGGGCTGGACATTGGTGGCATAACATAAAGATCCGAACAATTGCAAATGATTATATGTTGGTGAGAGGTTGTGAAAAACCTGAAAGGGTGTTTTCTTCGAAAGAAGAGGAGTGGGAAAATGCTTAATGATATAAAAGGCTGTGAGTACATCCTCCTTCCAAAATTTTAGTATAAGATGGGATTGAAATCTTAATGCCCTAGCTACATTCAAGATGTGGCGATGCTTGCACTCTGTTACACTGTTTTGTTGGGGTGTAGACGCGACACTAGTCTCATAAATAATCCCCAGATAATTGAAGAAATCTTGCATAGAATAAAATTCAACCCCCATTATCTACCCGAAATCGTTTAACTTTTCGATTAAATTGGGTTTCAACAAAAGCAAAGAATGGTCTTAAAGCTTGTGTTTTTGATTTGTAAATCATGAGATATATCCATGTGTGCCTGGACAAATCATCTACGATAGTCAAAAAATAATGTGCACCTGAATGAGAAGGTACTCGAAAAGCTCTCCAAATATCACAATGAATTAATTTAATTGGTTAAATAGTTTAAATGGTTAAATAGTAGAAATGGAACTTAAACCAAAAGAAAGTCTCGTTTGTTTGGCTAAAGGGCAAATATCACAAACTTTATAGGAATAATAAGAAATTTCAAAAACAGATTGTGAAAGATGCTTCATAGGATGTATGGATGGATAAGCCTAGATGGTTATACCAAAGGTCATGCTGTGCTAATATGTTGTTCACATTAGGAGTGAGCGGAACTGTTGGCGAAGGAAGATTCATGTAATAAAGGCCATTATGTTCCCTCCCCGAACCAATCATCCTTTTCGTTTCCAAGTCCTGTAAAACACAAAATCAGGAAAGAAAGTGATTGAGCAATTCAAGAATTTGGTCATTTTACTAACCGACTACAAATTAACACATAAAGACGGTACACAAAGGACATCTTTTATAGTAAAATCTGGGCTAAGTTTAGTTGACATTGTTCATGAGTGAAACTTGGAGTCTCAAGTGGAGAATTGTTGGCAAACGACTCTTTCTTGTCTCCATCCTTTTCATTCCTTCTATGACATTTGTGTCTAGGTGGAAACCCATGTAGATGGAAGCATCTTTCAATGGTATGATTGTTCCCATTGCAGTGGCTGTAGTGAATTTTTCCTTGCTTTTTTAGATGAATTATTACCTAAATAGTTCTTCCTAGTGTCTGCCATCATGGCTTCTTTGAGGACAACCAAATCTCTTTGTTTTTCTTCATTGAGATATTATTGAATAGACTCTACCAATGACAGGGAGGGGTTGCATAAGAAGTATTTGACCGCGAATAGCAGAATAGGTTTCAATCAAACCCTTAAAAAGGTGCACCACCTTCCCTCTTTGCTCTTGCTCCTCAACTTTCTACATAGCACCACATTTGTACGGCGGTAGATCATCGTAAGAGGAAAGTTCAACCTATGACCTTGCAGTTTGGTGAAGTAAACTGCGACAGACAACGAGCCTTGTTGTGACATGACAATCTCTCTTTCGATTTGGAATATTATAGCTAGGAGCATTATTTGTGAAAATCTTTCCTTCAAATCTGCCCAAACTTCTATAGCCGACTCAGCATATATCACGTTGTTAGTAAGATCAGATTCCATACAGTTGAGGATACCATGTCATTGCACCCTTTCGACAAAACTTGTTTTATTTTGTGGCATTAAGAGGAATACTCATTGAACGAGTTCAAGTGCCGTAATTATCATCATTCAACAGTTTGGTGACCAAAACGATTCCCAGATGATCCGAATGGCGCAGAAGAGACGGGTCCGAAAATATTGGCGAGGTCATTCGTGTCGACCTTTTTTTGATGGATCCATACTTGTCATATTGATTAAAATAGAGAGAATTTCTTCCCAAGAGCGTTTTGCTCTGATACCATGAAAGCAAAGGAAAAAGTATTTCTGAAAAAAAAATTGTATTTCTTCACTTTCTTCTCCACAAGAACTCTTAAATATATACAGTTTTAAGAGCAAAAGTTGGAACACAAGATCACAGCTCTTTGCAATCATCGCCAACCTGTATTGCTAAATAAAAGGAAAAACCAAGGTATGCGCAACTAAATCAAGCAAATTTCTTTAATTCATGGAAAAGAGAGTTGACTGTACCAATAAGAATCTTCCTCAATTAATTCCTTGATGATTGTCAACGATTTTCATTGTTGGATCTTGGCATGTGTTTGCCTCTACGCTTCATACAAAACTGGTAGATTCAGTTATGGTCAGTGTTTGAATGTCCTTGTTCTCTGTGGTTATTCCCTTTTGTTTCAGTGTCTGTGGCCTTGGCTCTTTGGAATGATTTTTCCCTGATAAAAGAAAAAAAAGGGAAAAGTATATTACTAAAATTAATTGGGAGAAAATTTAAAAGTTGTTCTAAAAATTACATACACACGACCTTTTAGCCCTTTGGAATATTCCAAACAGACACAAGGTACAGTCTCCAATGTGATCAGCTTTGGATTGTCCACGTACACCAGAATGATTATATTAGCCCCTAACTATGATTAAGTGCTTGTCTATATATACGCTTTGGGTGAGTTTGTGCTTTTATTCAGAAGCAGTGGAAGAAAATAAGCATAAGTTAGAGCTTTTTAATTAACATTTTGATAATGTATTGAAAAGTGTTGTTTAATTTTAAAAAAACTTTTGAATCTGTTTTGTTAAATAAGTTAAGAACTCTTATTGATATAAAAAGAAGTGTAACTTAAAGATATAAATAAAATTATTTATTTATTATTCTCAAATATAAGGTCAAAAGAATGAATAAAGAAACTTTTCATAATCATTAAATGGTTGGTTTCTACCAAAAGTACTAACAAAGCCAAAAGTATTTTTCAGATCCAAACATGTCAAAAAACAGCTTTTGAAGTAAATAATCCAAAAGTAGCTTTTCAAGTTATTCCAGACAGGTTATTAGTACTAATTACCTCTTTTAGGCAAGTAGTGATTGTGTAGGTGACTGTTGGCCATTAGTTAGATGTGATTGCTTGTAAAATCTAATATTATATATACTGTTTGAGGTATACGCAACACACGTATACCAAGTTGTAATTGAAGTTTTTATAATTCAGATATTGAATCAAAAGAATCAATAAAAAAAATTACTTAAAGATTCAAAAACATAACTAGTTATTTGCACAATTTTATAATTCTAGAAATATGCATTTGTTTTATTTTGATCGACAACACTTAATTTTTGAAGTCGGCTATATAACTTGAGATTCATGACATATACAATTTTTATCCCTTAATTTAGTAACTTGACTACTTTTTGACAAATTATAGCATAAGAATAATAGGTTAGGTTTTATGAGAGATGAAATGATAAAAGAAACAAAAAGATAAAAAAATATATCCTAAAAAAAGATCTAAACTCGTGGAACAATTTGATTTACTTTAATTTCATTGTTTTCTTTTTAGATTTTTTTCAAAAATGTTTTTTTATTAGTTTATCTTTTTAAAACCCTACATGTCACTATTGCATTAAATCAGAAATGAAAATAGAGAGTTCATTCATTAAGAAGTCAAAATTATATATTTCATTAATAAAGTAAATTTTTGATTTAGTTCTTTTGTTTAAAGAAACCTAAAAACACAGTCATGCATACAAAAATTTGACTGTGGAAAAAATAAAAATAAAAAATAACTAGAATAGAAGCCATAATTGATTACAAGTGTGGAGACTATCCCAATGAGAAAAGTTGAGATTGGATGATTAAGAAATATATGAGAGAGAGGGATAGAGAGAAAGAGAGCAATAAAGTCGACATGTGAGAAAATAAAAAAGAATAAAAAAGAAAAATGTATGAGAATATTGGATAGATAAATGGAGCCAAAAACAAAAAAGGGAAAAAGTTCAAATCAACAAAAAAAAAAAAAACCACATACAAGAACAACAAAACTTATAGTAAAGAGAAGACCATGAACAATGCCAAAAACAACATAAAAAGATTGGGCATTGGACGAGATAAGAAACCATCGAAGTGCCTTTGAACCAACACACGTGAACCACACTCGCATCCTAACACAAATATACAACGAGACACTTTTGACAACATTAGATGTGTTGCACAATATGGATGGAAAGCAACAAAAAAGAGTAAATCTAACTTTTTTTTTTATTTAATAAAGAGTGCGTGAAAAGAAAATAGGAAGTATTAATAGACGCACCAAAATTTTGTTCATGTTTGACAGGTCTCACTACGGATCAAGGGGCCGGATGATAGGAGGGCATACTTCATAAATTAGTTTAATATTTAAAATTTTGTTCGAATTCCTCTTTTAATTAAATTAAAATATCTAGAGAAAAAAGGGTATTTGGTATTGTTATCTCTTGAACTTGTTGTACATTTGCAATTTGTCCTTTCAGTCTTTTATTTTGACAAGTTGCCCACTAAACTTTAAATTTATAACAATTCACCCCTCATTGAAAGCAATTTTTAGTTTTTGATTAAAATTGATATCTGATTTTCATATGGGTCATTAATTAAGAGTAATAAAGGATGTTTTATATAAATGTTAACCCAAATTTATGTTCAAACGAAAGTTCAATCAAAATTTTCAATTTTGATGAAAACTTAGTTAAAGATATTAACCATAGTTAATTTAGGTTAAAACATATAAAAATGACTATTTATGTCAATAATTAATTATTTAAGTGTAAATTATATGTAAATTTTGGTCCAAAAACTAAAATCGCTATGAATAGGGTGATTTGTTATAAAATCGTAAGTTCAAAAGGCAACTTGCCAAATTAAAAATTTAAAGGGTAAATTGTAAATGGGTGATAAGTTTAACAAGAAAAGAATGTGGCAAAGATGTGCAGAAGGGTGGTTCCTTAAAAAAAAAAAAAAAAAAAAAAAAAAAAAAAAAAAAAAAAAAAAAAAAAAAGAAGAAGAAGAAGCCACGTTTCACTGCCACATTGCATGTGTAGTAAGCTGATGTTTAACGAAAGACTTCAACACGCGTAACGGGGCATGCAAATGATAACAAGCTTTTGCTCTACTTGGCATGTTACTTATACCTATATCCGTAATTTGGACCCTCCCAAAACCAGGACCAAAATCTATCTTCGAAATTCGGTTTTTAAGTTAGAGAAATTCGAGGGACTATCATTTTAAAAAAAAGGTCACATAAAACCATAGAAGTTGCCGGTGCGCCAACGTAGACCGGGATCGTCCTACTAGAGACGGCCACCACGGTCATCCAAGGGTTTGGCCCCATCAACAAGATCCACCAGCACCTCTGCGCCTGTGTTTCAATTTGTTTTTTTGATATAGATTATTTATTTATTTATTACTTTGCAAAATATAAATCTATTTGACCATGTAAGATGTCTTCTGGGCTTAATTTCTTTATGATTTTGCATGATTTTGATCCTATATTTGTCACTCATCATACTTTTTGTCAACCTAATTCTTTGAGCTCAGCACATGGAACTATGTATATGCCAACATAAATCAACATGTTTGGTTGCAATTAATGAGAAGATAATTGCAAGGAAAAAAAGAGGCATTATTAGTTTTAAACAACACACATAACATTTTAAGGAAAATAGTTCCTTCCGAAAAATTATTTAAATAAAACGATACTTAACTTTGTGTAGGATGGAATGGCTAGTGGGTCCAAATTATCTTAGTGGGATGTGCATAATATCCTCTTATGGTAAATTGATAATAATAGTAAATTAAAGATAGACTTCCTTAAGAAATCCTGCTCGACCGGTCACCTATATATACTTTGTTCAACTCTAAAATGATCACCTTTTTACCTTCAACATTTTTTTCTGGTTGTGTTTTAGTTTCCACTTCTATGTGGACGACATGACGCCGCAAGTGGAGGCGCACACAAGAACGAGGACGTGCGGCAGTTCCTCATCTACGACAGCCCGACGCTGGCGCCCAGCTCATCGGTATCGAGTACCTCACATCAGAGCCGCTGTTCTTGACGCTGCCAGAGTCGGAGAAACCGCTGTGGCACTCCCACGAGTACGAGGTTAAGAGCGGCATTCTCTTCATGCCGGGGACACCGGGCCCGATAGAGCGCCAGGACATGGAGAAGGTCGTAAAGACGTACGGCTAGAGCGTCCATTTCTGGCAGGTCGACCGCCCGGAGCACGTCCTCCCCTTACGGCTCCCTCAGCTCATGATGGCCTTCACTAGGGAGGGCCAAACTCTATGATCATCTTGCCAAGGGTAAATAAATTAAATAAAACATTTTACAAACTAATTACTAGTTTTTTTAATTATTATTAATTTGCTTTTCCTGATTGTTATTCACTCATTGGATGGTCATTATAAGCCACAATTAGCTAGAGCTTGATTGCTAATTAATTTTTAAGGGTTTACATCTTTTCGATCATATTAGGGAGATTTGTGTGTTGGGAAGACTTCGATTACTACATCTTCGTTATTACAACGAGGATCAGAATTATTTATATATGATTGATTGGGAAACCATTTTCTTTGTGCTTGATAAATTTCCATTTTTTTTGGACGATTAATGACTTGTCACGATATCTAGATGTTATATCTCCCTCTATCTTTTTTTTTTAAATAAATTTCTTAAAATAATAAAAAAAATACTGAAAAGGATTTTTTTTAAAAAAAATTAAAAATAGTTTACTCCCATTTTGTTGATTAGCGTATTATTTTCATCCATTTTTACTGGTAGAAGCCAGCTAGTGTTATTTTAGAGTTAATGATATCAATTTATAACTTTTGAGGAACAGAAATACAGAAATATATGTACGAGATATTATTTTCATGGTCGTAATCTATATGCAGTGCGAAATACTAGTATTGCAGGTGCTGAGAAGCGTTTTGGTGTGAGCTTTGAGGAGAAGAAGGAGAAGAGAGCTTACCTGAAAGGGCCTGACCATGGCATTCATCCCAAAGCAAATGGCGATGGAAAAGGTTGGAAAACAGGTCTCAGGAAAATTGATGTCACTAGTAAGCCAATGGCTGTGGATCCTGCCGCAAGGGTCTTTGTTTGATTCTCTTTTTCCCCTCTCTGATACATATATATGCATATCTATATATACACGTATATATCGTGTACAGTATGTAAGTTGGTGAAATATGTGCAGACGAACATATCATATGTGAGTTGGTTGGCGCACGTTTTTTCTGTATTTTGGACTTGCCTGTGGTTTTAGATATGTAGAGATGATATGTATTATATATATATATATATGTTACGAGATATATGGTTGTATAATATATGTAAGACAATTAAGCTTGGTGCTGCAGTGTAATTATATGTATATTTTTATGTATATGCATCATTTTGGGCTGCTCAATACGTAACCAAGCAAATGTATATCTAAAAATGTATAAATGCAAGTTGGTTTGTAGTTTTTCTTAGTGATAAGTTTTTATCAAATAACAAATGGAGTAAGTACATGTCAATTTCCTGCCGCAGATGAAGGAATTTGATGAGTACGTACTTTTTCCCTATAAGGCCTCAACGTGATAAATTTTTGGCATATTTGTTATGTGCTGTTGTTGATCGTTGTACATATTAGAGAAAAGTCGGCACCTCACCAGACGTACTACTAATGAGCAAGTTACAAGTCTTTTGGTGGTTTATTAATATTATACAGAAATTGTAGTAGCAAACCTTGTCAAAAGAAGCTAATTGTAGTACATATGTCAGATTTTGAAAATATTATTTGTAATACATGATATTTGTAATATCATGTGTTATTGTAATACATGATATTTATGTTGTAAATGCAGTGTAAATAATTTACAGGGTAAATAGATTTAAAATTTGTTACGTTTTTGAAAACTAATTATAGTATGTATTAAGTTTCAAAAATACTTATAGTATATGATATTTATAGTGTAAATGTTACATAGTAAATAGATCTAAAATCTGTTTACTTTTATTTTCCATGTAAATAATTTTTGTTTATATATTAAATAAGTTATTTACAATAAATATTTTTAAAATCTATTATTTACTCTAAAAAGTGTTAAAAATATATTATTTTTCTCTCTCCTTTTATTACACGATGGATGACGAAAATTTTCTCAAAAGCCCAAATCGGTTCCTCTAAATCAGTGCCTCTAAACCAACCAACCTTAGGTATAAGTAGTCTTTTTGGTCCATTTGGTTTCATAAATTTGAACAAAATTTTATATGGTGTTTGGTAGAGTAAAAATCAATGGATTGAACTGTGAATAGTGTAAGCTCTCATATACTATAATAAAAAGCTATAGCATAAAGCTTCCAAACACCCTTTTAATCTCTTGGAAGAGAGAATAATATAATATAGATTGGAATTGTAGTTTAAACCATTGCAAAACAAATGAAAGCTTTGGAATTGAAATTCATTCTTTGACCTTTTAGCCCTTTTTGTTTTTCTTTTTTTTTTCTTCCGGTTGTATGAATTGAACTTTCTCCTTAAAAAAAGGGAACACCAAAATTATCCCAAGAATTTTTTGCTTTATGTATTCATTGAACTTAATGGACTCAAATTTGGATTCGAATATAAAGAATCCTTTAGATACATGTTTGTTTCTTCCAAAATTTGAATCATTTGAGTATCAAGAATCTAAGTTTTTAGAGTTTTGATTTCCCCTAAACTTATGATACTCAGATATCTTTGCTATAGTAAAAGTTAAAATCCTCTCTCCTATATTTGAGGAAAAAAAATTATAACTTCATCATTTGATATCAAAATGAGATGATTCTTTTTTCATTGTGTTCCTAGTGACGAGTGGAATAAATTAAGATCCATATTGCATATTTTTTAAGACCATTAACATTAAGATTTTATTAGATTTGTCAATAAATCAAAAACTATTTTCACTACATCTCCAAACACAAATTTTAATTTTATTCCATACTCAATTAAAACTTAAATGCACATCCAAATGTCAATTTAGATAACAATTTAAATCACAAACTCAAATCAAATTACTAATTTGAATCAATTTACTAAACAGACCCTTAATTATATAAATATTATCTCAGCAAAATACAGGGTTGTTGATTTGAATGAAAACCAAATCAAAATGCCTAGACTACTAAATACAGAACCGCAATAACGTAGGAGAAAACTAGAACTTTCCATACTAAACAGTTGGTCTAGATTTTACGATTTTCCATTTGACCTATGAAATTTGAGCTTCTTAACTGAAAAATGATGTCGTTTTGTAGGTTTTAGCACCATTTTGACTGACAAGAAAAAAAAAGTTTTAGCACCTCTGACTGACAAGAAAAAATTAATTTCTTGACTGCATTTCAACTCATTTTCCTTGCCTCCCATCATAAGCTTTTCTGGTCATTACATTTAAAAAATTCATAAAAATTTTTAGTATAGGCAATGATTTAGTAAATGGGTCATTTTCCCTAGGCCAGAATCAAAAAGTGAGAGAAAAAAAATAAACTTTTACCAAGCATCTCTTTTCTTGCTTCTACACACATTTTTACTTCGCTTTTCTTCTCTCAAAGTCTCGGCCGGTCTCTCTATTCACCAGCAGCTCTCAATATTCTTTGTTTCTCATATTGATTCTTTATTGTCTTTCTCGTCTTTAATCAATTCTCCATCACAGCATGGTAGTGCGGCGTGGTTGCTTAGATTTCTAATTCTCTGTCATCAACCTGTCATAGTAGCAGAGTCGTCGTGGTTCCTGTTAGCAAAATATAGGAGGTACAACAAACAAGTACAACATAAAAGAAAGAAGGTTTGAACAAAATTAGAAATAAAATACTACAATGACATTTAACCTTCAAACCAAATCTCAATTGGAACAAAAATGGCAGTCAAGGCACGTGTGACTCACGCTTTCCTTAAAATAGATTCATCCTCTCTGGTTATGTATGATGATTTGTTGGACATCTATCTCCCAAGATACAACGACAAATGATGATGGTCTATGCACAATCGAACACTGGCTCTTGTGAACTTGAAACCTCATCTTCCTCTATCACAAAAAAAAAGTCTATTACAGCAGTAGACAAGACTCAAAAGGAAGAGAGCAAGAAGCCTCGAAAACAAGAGGAAAGCTTTGTGTTATTTTTTGTGTGCAATTTCATTGGTGGCTAGATGTAGAGAAAGACTCTAGTACTTATACATGTCAGGGGATGTCAAGCTTTAATGCCTAACCAATGTAGGTCTCCATATTTAGGCTTGTTTCAACAAAATTCAAATGTCAATGAGCACTTTGAGCATCAATTTCTAATTCACTTGATTACTATTTTGAGCATTTAAATATATGATTTTGATCTTCTTGTGACAAAGAACGCAAATCTGTTAAGGCCTATCACTTTTACAAAGTGGGTCCCATTAAAAATTAGGCCTCAAAATGGTTCCTCAAAATGATTATTAAACATTTTTTCCAATAATACTCCACATGAATAAAATAGATTGACGACAAGAGAAAACAAAGACACTACATGGTGATAGAGTTCTATGGTTAATACCTGCATAGGATAGGTAGGTGTTAATCTTTGAACCTTCTCTTCTAAAAGTATGTTTACTTTACTAGCTGACTAGTAAATGCGATGTCCTTGAACTATTCTGCCATTTGTGTAAACGATAGCATAACTCACACAGATATTTTCCTAACATAGTTTCAATTCTCATGGTTATGTTCATTTTGGCCATGAACATCTCCCTAATTTTGCAAGAGTTTCTAAAGAATTGAGCCCTAGCAATTCTCTTTTAAGGTGGCCCCACTTCTCTCTCACATAGGTGATTTCTTACTTTAAGAGTAACATGCATTGTTTCGCTCGAATTCCCATCATATTCGATGCATAAGAATCATTAAAAGCAAACTGCTTAATCTTTCCCAACGGGTATCACTATTTTTATTATAGGAATGGGTTGGGGTAACCCTCTCAATGATCGTATTCGGTCTATTCAATTTAGTTATCCCATTGAACCTAGATCTTGAGATCTCTAGTCAACAAGGTTGGGTTTTCACTGTTTTGACCTATTCTTTCATGGGCTTAAGTCCCATTCCTCTTGATGTTTTCTCAACTCGATCTCTATTCAGTCCTTTAGTTAACGGATCCATAATATTCTCTTAAGACCTTACATAATCTATTGTCATGATTCCAGTCGAGATTAGTTGTCTAACAATATTATGTTAACGATGTATATGTCTTGACTTACCATTGTACATCACATTCTATGCCCTATCAATAGCAGATTGATTATCACAATGTATGCATATTGTAAGCATAGGTTTAGGCCATTTAGGATTATCCTCCAAGAAATGCCTTAGCATTTAGCCTCTTCGCTGCTTTTATCTAAGCCTACAAATTCAGATTCTATAGTAGATCTGATTATTACCATCTGCTTTGAAGACTTCTATGAATCTGCTACGCCTTCCAAAGTCAATACATATCCACTTGTAGCTTTAGAATCTTGTATATTAGATATCCAACTTGTGTTTGAATACCCTTCAAGAACAATAGTATCTCTTGTATAGTGTAGCCCATAATCACGAGTATATCGTAAGTACCTAAGTACTTTAACAATCGCTTTTCAGTGGTCATCTCCTAATTACTCGTTAATCTACTTAGACTACTCACAGTCTAGGCAATATCTAGTCTTTTACAACTCATAAGTACATTAAACCGCCTACCACTCTAGCATATTCCACTTAGGATATATTTATCCTCTATTTTTGGACAGATGTTGACTAATATCAATTGGTGTTCTAGCCACGCCAGCGTCATTTTTACTAAATTTGCCAATTATCTTGTCTACATAGTGTGACTGACTCAAGATCAATCCATCAAGCGACCTTTTGATTTTGATTCCCAAAATCATATTAGTAGGTCCTATATCTTTCATGTCAAACCTAGAGTTTAACTTGTCTTTAGTAGATTTAATCATCCGATCATTGCTACCCACGATTAGCATGTCATCAACATACAAACAAAGAATGACATATCCATCGTCTATACTTTTGACATAAACACACCTATCACACTCATTGATTTTGAAACCATTTGGCATCATGACACTATCAAATTTCTCGTGCCATTGATTTGGTGCTTGTTTAAGTCCATATAAAGACTTTCTTTTCTTATCCTAGAGCAACACAACCCTTAGGTTGTTCCATATATATTTCCTCTTCAAGGTCTCCATTAAGAAAAGTAATCTTTACATCTATCTAATAAACTTCAAGATTCCGCAAAGTGGCAATTGTCAAAATCATTCTAATGGTGGTTATTCTCTTCATAGGAGAATAAGTTTCAAAATAATCAAGGCCTTCTTTTTGTCTATAACCTTTTATAACAAGTATAGCCTTATACTTGTTAATTGTTCCATCTGCTTTCATTTTCTGTTTGAAAATCCACTTAGAACCTAGCGATTTACTTCCTGGAGGAAGGTCCACTAATTCCCAAGTATGATTTTGTATGATAGAATCAATTTCACTCTTTATGGCTTCTTTCCATAAAGGACCCTCAAATGAGCTTACAGCTTCTTTGAATGTTTGAGGTTCAGCCTCTAGCATATAGGTCAGAAAATCTGGTCCAAATAACTTTTCTATCCTTGCCCTTTTGCTTCGTCTAGGCTCTTCCTCTTCTTGATCGGTTTCAACTTCTAGGTGATCCTAACTATTTTTTCAATAGTCTCAAATGTTTGTTTAGACGAACTTGGACCATCCACTTTTGATTTACAAGGAAATACATGTTCAAAAAATGATGCATTCCTAGATTTCATTATCATGCTCTTATGAATCTCAGGGTTTTTAGATTCATACACAAGAAACTGATATGCACTATGTTGTGGGCATAACTAATGAAGATGCAATCAATAGTTTTAGGACCTGTTCTTATCTTCTTTGGTGTAGGTACCATTACCTTTGCAAGACACTCCACACTCTCAAATATTTTTAGGAAGGCTTTCTACCTTTCCAAAATTCATAAGAGGTCTTGTCTTCTTTCTTCTAGGGTACTTTATTTAAAAGGTAATTAGCTAACAAAATGGCTTCCTCTCACATGTTCTATGGTAATCTAGAACTTATTAGTATCGCATTCATCATGTCCTTTAAGGTACGATTTTTGTGTTCAACCACACCATTTGACTAAGGTGAATAGGGTGGCATAACCTCGTGAATAACACCATGTTGTGCACAAAATTCACTACATGGTTCTACATATTTACCACCACAGTCACTTCTTACCATCTTAATTTCTTATTAAGTTGGTTTTCAACTTCTTGCTTATAAAGAGCAAATTTCTCTATAACTTCATCTTTGCTTTTAAGCAAATATACATAGCAATATTTTGTACTATCATCTATAAAGGTGACAAAATATTTATTCCTACCTCCAATTTGAACAAATTTTAAGTCACAAACATCGCTATGTATCAAATCAAGTGGCTTACTATTTCTCTTAATCGTTTGGAATGAAGATCTCGTTAGTTTTGCCTCTATAGAAATTCAACACTTATGTTTGGGATCAATATTAAACATGGGTATGTGATCCAAGTTAATTAGTTTATGCAAAGTATCATAATTCACATGACCTAGTCTACCATGCCATAAATTAGAAGACTCAAGCATATAAGCAGAAGACTTTTTATTTTTATTAATGGAATTGGGCTTAATAGCCATTACATTCTTTTTCCACATTCCATTTTTCACATATCCCTTTCCCACATAAATCCCATGTTTAGACAAAACTATTTTATTAGCCTCAAAAACCATTTTGAAGCCATGTGAACTCAATAGAGTTCCAAAAATAAGATTCTTCTAGATATCAGACACATACAGCACATCTTGCAGCTTGACTTTCTTGCCTGATGTCATTTTTAGAATTATCATCCCTTTGTCCTTAATCTTAAATGTGGCAAAGTTATCCATATGTAGCTTCTTTTCAAAATCTGATAGTACGAGCCTAATAAAGGTAGCTCACTTCTTGTGTCATGGTGTCCACCACATTGGCCTTTTTCTTCTTGTTCCTCTTTGGCAGCCTACAATCTGCTGACTTGTGAACCACCTTGTCATAGTTGAAACACTTCCCTTGGAATTTTTGCTTCTTTGAAATTCCTCCCTTAGGTTCCAGTTTGAACCCTGGCTTGTTTTTCTTATTTTTGTAGCTTTTATCATGCTTCACCATATTTTCTTTGGCAACAGACTTGTCAGAAATCTTTTTCTCAAATCCTCTATTGTCTTCCTTAATGCAAACTCGAACAATGAAATCTTCAACACTCATCTCCTTACGCTTGTGCTACAGATAGTTCTTGAAGTCATTCTACGCAAGGAGTAGCATCTCTATAATTGCAACTACTTGGAAAGACTCACTAATTACCATTCCTTCGACATGAATTTCATGAATGAGTAATTGCAGTTCTTGAACTTGACTCATTACAGTCTTGGAACCTACAATTCCATAGTTCTTGAACCATCCAACTATGAACTTTTTAGCACCAGTATCTTCTTTATTATACATGTGGTCCAAAGACTCCCACACTTCTTTGGCAATTTTTTTTGGACTATACACATTATAAAGTGTATCAATCAAGCCATTCAGAATATAATTCTTGCACAAGAAATTAGAATGCTTCCATGCTTCAATAGCAGGCAAAGTCTGAGCATCTATTTCATCCTCTCTAACAGTAGGAAGATCCTCTTTCAAGAATCTTGCAAGATTCAATGTTGTCAAATAGAAAAAACATCTTTTGTTGCCTAGTTTTGAAATTTAGTCCATTAAATTTCTTAAGTTTCTCACTGTGGTTCATAAAAAATGAAACCAATAAAGGTTGCGTGAAGGTTGAGGCATGAACCCGAGGTGACAGCATTGGTATCTCGAAAGTGCTCCCAGTTGGAACATTCTCAGTTGGAACAACATTCATGTTATCTCCTATTTCTTCAACTTCAAAAAAAAAAAAAAACCAAAGTCCAAGTCTTAGAATTTATACAACAGATAAACTATTATGACATATAACTGTTGTATAACAAAATTGTTATAACATAATATAACAAACAACAAAATGCAAATAAAGAAAAACTATTTTATATATATATATATATATAACTTAAACAAACAAAATCATAAACAAAGAAAAAATGTTATATATGGGAAAATATATTTATACATGTATATATATATAATCTATAAACGTTTATAAACCAAAAGTTAGATAAAAAAACAAAATATAAACGTAAGCAGATTATGAAACATTTTGAGCTTTAAACATTTAACAGAACTTTCCAGGAAATAACTAAAACACACAACATGCATAAACTGGAATAAAAAAACTTGTCTTATCTTGATGTCCAAAACCTGTTCGTCACCAATGGAACTATATCTATTTTAAGATTGTTAGCAAAATATAGGAGGTACAACAAATAAGTACAATATAAAGGAAAGAATATTTGAACGGAATTAGAAATAAAATTTTACAACGAAATTCAATCTTCAATCCAAATCTCAATTGGAACAAAAATGGCAGTCAAGGCACGTGTGGCTCACACTTTCCTTAAAACTGATTCATCTCCTCTAGTTATGCATGAGGATTCGATGAATGTCTGTCTCTTAAGATACCATGACAAACGATGATGGTCTTTGCATGATCAACTGTAACACTTGCCTTTTTCATGTAATGGTTAATGATAGAGATATAACAATGTTAAGTTTTTTCTTTATGAAATAATGTTACTGATCATTTTATTTTGAGTATGATGACAGGTGACGGTCACATAAAATTGATGTGTTCAAGGTATTCAAGTCATTTGTAATGTATACATGGTAAATAGTTAATGTTTTGTCGTATCTTATTGAATGTGGTAGTTTGGCAGGCCAAATTGTCTCTCTCAAAATGGCAGGCTGATGAATTTCATCGGTAAGCCAATCTCACAACTTTGGCAGGCCGAAGGCTGTTGATGAGCAATCAGCAAACAACTTTCAAAATTGTGGCATTGTTGATTATTGTGATTAGATGAAATATTCTGTATGATTGGCATATGTTTGGTTAATTTCCTAATTTTATGTGATGGGATATTTGACTTTTATGATGATTGAACTGTAACACCCACCTATTTTTAGGTAACGGACCACTTTAAATTAGTAACAACGTTAAGGAAATTTTATTAATTGTTTATGTTATAAGCTATGATAAATGATTTTCATGTTACTAACTTTTTATGTCAAGTTTTATGACAGGTGACGACCGCTAAGAATCATTGTGATCAAATGTTCATGATTAATTTAATGTATGTTTATTAGGATGCAATGATGATTTGAATATTTTAATTATGACATTTATGGACAGTTTGGCAGGCCGGACTTTTAAGTTCGGTAGGCCGGAAAGTCTGCCCAAGATCGGTAGGCCAAAGGAAAACATCGGCAAGCCGAAGGGGAAAATCGACAGGCCGAACATAGCTGACGAGTAGTCAGCAGAAATCTCTCCAAATTCATGGCTGAGATAATTACATTAAATGAGTGATTTATTGTGATTGATTGGCACAATAATGGAATGTTTTATCAGTTAAGGAAAATTAAAAGATTTGACTTCACATTGATTTGTGTTATTTTAAATGGTTTCCTATTTTAAGAGGGCAAAATATGGTAAGATGTGAAGATTTGTTTGACTTTCCTTCTTTTCTCTCCTTCCTCCACACCATTGGCTGTCAAACAGTCAGAAAATTCTGACTTAATGGAGAGTAATGAATTTCATTATGCTTGTTACGTTAAAATTTTTAACGATTCTTTTCCTCACACGTTACTTTCTCCTCTCATTCACTATCTGAGACATTTTCTAATTTCTTCTCTCCCTCTTCTCTTCTCCATGAATTCCTTTCTCTCTCTCTCTCGAGAATTCTCTGCAAGTATTGAAAGAAAAGTCATAATTTGTTGGTTGAATTCAAGGATTTTAAGAAGAAATTTTCAAGGTAAGAACTTTTCTGGTAATTTTGAAAAGAATTCTTCTCCTCCAATCGTTTGCAATATCTTTCTATAGGTATTGTATTTTTGCCCTGAGTTTTTATTATGATGTTCATGTATGTATTATGTGATGTTTTTCCAAGTTTCATGTCACTTGGGTGTTTATATGAAAAATATGAATTTTCTATCTTCTACTCTTCACAGTAAATATTACTGTTTAACTTTGATGCATGAAAAATGTAATGTTTATTTAAGGGGTAAATGAATGATTTTCATGAAAATTGACGAGAATGTGCATGTGTTTGTTATGATGAGTATATTTCATTTTACGAAATTTCTATGAGAAAACAGTTTTGATAATGTTGTTTTTGGATTTTTGTTTTATAAAACGTTTTATATGATTAAATGATTTTGATTGATGATGAAATATTTTCATGATATTGAAGTGCATGATAATAAGATGTTTATATGAATTTTAAAATGTATGTATTTTTAAATTATTAGAAGATGTTTTCAAAAGATTTCATGTTTGTAATGTATGGTATGTTTTTACATGCTTATGGTAATTTTTTATGATTTAAGAAAAATCATGATAACATGTTTATGTGATGAATGTATACATGAATGAATATTATATTAATAGATGATATATGAATGGATGTTTTATGATAAGTATTAATTTTATTGTATTTTTAAATGGATAATTGGTATGCACGCACATAGGAACGAGCACATCGAGACCGCGACGTTGTCACCAAATCACGTTAAGGTTAAGTAAGCTAGCTTTAAGGTAAGTACATTCTCACCTGCAACATGACACGTTTTTACAAGATTTAATGTTATGTTCATAATGATATTCATGATGATTTTATGGATATTTTCCTTAAGGATTTCTAGGAAAGATTTTCATGATTTAAAGTTGTGCATGATGATGATGACATGTTTCAAAGTATGAAAATTATGTATATATATGTATCACTTAATAAGTGTTGCACACCAATGTTATGCTATGATATGTTATGATGTCATATTTGGTTTTGGATTAGCTTCCCTTCTCCTCTCATGACGGCCCGTCTATGATGATGTTTATGGTGCAACACTTAAAATTAGAATAAGTTTTATTATGGTCAATGTAATGAAAGATATGTTTCTATGAAATTGTGCTTAAGGCACTTTTACAATATAATGACAATGATGAAGATGATGTTTATGTAATGTTTTAAATTGTGAGAATTATATGTACTTACTAAGCATTAGCTTAATCGAGTTTTATGTCATGTTGCGAATAAGGGTAAGAAAACCATGAAATAGGCGGAGGACATGGGAAGACGTGTGAGCACAAAGCACGATGAATTGTAACCGGAAGAACGCCAAGAATGAATGTTTTTATGTTTTAAGTCAAGTTTTATATTTTGAACATATTTTTATGTTAACTTTTAAGAATACTTGAACTATGGTTTTATATCTTATTTTATCATTTTTTAAGAATTTTGATCTTCCGTATTTTTATAAAAAGTTAAATCTGTTTTGCAAAAGAAGTTTTCTCAAGGATTTTGGCTCGGTCGGCCTGCCGATGTCTGAAAGTTCAGCCTACCGAACACGTTTTCGACCTGCCAGACGATGATGAGTTTTTAAGTCAGTCTTGCAAAGCCTCTACTAGCCTGCTGGTTGAGAAGTTCCGGCCTGCCAAACTATGGGAGTAAGTAAACTTGAAATGATATGATGATTGATGAGTTATGATGTGATGTTTTTATAAGTTTTGATTTTGACAACTTGGTATATCTATTTTATTAAAATAAGTTCATGATTAATTTAAAGTATAATTGAATAAATTATGATATGGAATAAGTTAAGTAATGTTATAAAAAAAATGCATGAATGGATCCTAGTTAAGTATGTTTAATTATATTTACATTTAAAAGTATCGTTTAAGTTTTGTAATAATATTTATGTTTAAAGTCCAAGTAAGTATGAATGTAAGAATGTAACGACATCTGTGACGTCCGAATTAAGGGGCGTTATAGGCTTTGGTATCAGAGCGATTTTTTCAGATTACAATTCATATCACCACACGTCAATCTAAGTCCTCCAAGTAAGTATGTTATGAAGATTAAATGTATTGATACAAGTATGATGATTAAGGACTATATGTTTAACGATTAATGAACTAGTAGTGAAAACCTATCTCATAATTGGAAGATTATTTCTAAGTTCTAATTCTTTTAGGAGAATTTACGATGGACGGTCACAAAAGAATGCAGACTCGCACCCAAACTAATGAAAGACTCATGACGATAATCGCTGAACTACAAAGGCAGTTGGAGGATCAACGAAGGAAAATTGCTGCGTTAAGGGCCAACGGCCAGAATGATGACCGACGAGGTAATGATGTACCTCCTCCTCCTCCGCAGTCACAAGTCAACAAAGTCCCAGTTCCTACTGCTGAACCAAGAACAGCCTATCAGGAACCCCTTCTGGTCAGATGGAAGAGAGTTAAGCCAACGGATTTTGAAGGTTCTAAGGATCTGTTAGTAGCTCAGGGATGGTTAAAGACGATTGAGGCCACCTTACGACTCATGGATTTTACGAACAACGAGAAGGTCCTTTGTGCATCGTATTGCCTCACCATGGAGGCCAGGATATGGTGGGATGGCATTGAACAGAGCAGGAATGTTAAAGAGATGACATGGGCTGACTTTGTTCATGAATTCAACACGAAATTCTTCCATATGAATGTTACAAGGAAGCATTATGAGTAGTTCGAGAGCTTACGCCAAGGGGATACGTCAGTCATAGATGTGGTGACAAAGTTTGACCAGCTTGCTCGTTTATGTCCAGGAATGGTTATGGATGAAAGTGAAAGGGTTAGAAGGCTGATCAGAGCCCTTAGGCCAGATATTGCTGCGATCGTTGATGGGGCAAGTCCACCTAGGACTCAAGAACAGGTTGTCATGAGGGCTCAACGTGCTGAATTTCATTTGTCCAAGTTAAGAAGGAACCAGCCTCAGTCGGGTCAGTAGGCCAACAATGCAAACAACCAGAACCGCCCTCCCCACAGGAACAACAACAACAACAACAACAATCAAAACTGGAGGAATAATAAGAGGAAGGGCAATCCTCAAAACCAGCAGGGTCAGGACAACAAGAGACACAATGATGGTCAGCGCAACAACAATGACAGGCGATTTCAACCGTGTGCCAAATGTGGGAAGAAGCATCCAGGGGAATGCGGAACAAACCAATGTTTCATCTGTGGGTGTGAAGACCACTTTGTTAAGAACTGCCCCAAGCTGATGAATGCTAATGTCCCGCAAAGAGCTCCTCCTCAAGCCCAGCTTCATCAGATGCAAGCCTCCCTTGAAGGGCCACTTATTAGTCAAGGGAGAATTGAAGCCCCACCGACGAATGCCCGAATCTATGCCATGACAAAAGAACAAGTGGCTGCAAAAACTTCTAATGTGGTCACAGGTCAGATAACAAGCTTATCTAATGATGTTTATGTTCTTTTTGATACGGGTGCCACACATTCTTTTGTATCTATGTCATATGCTAAGAAATTAGAGGTTCGTATAGAGCCTATGAGACAAGGATTCACTATGGCACTACCCTCTAGGGAAGTGATATTATCTACGCACTGTCCGTGTACAGTACCCCTATGGATTTCTGATAGGGAACTATTCGACAACCTTATTGTGCTCGACATGCATGACTACGACATGATTCTTGGGATGGATTTCCTAAGCAAGTATAATGCCTCAATCAAATGCTAAAAACGAAAGGCGATCTTTCATCCTGAAGGTGATCAGAAGTTCATTATGTTGGCGAGTCCAGAAAGAAACCCTACTTGTTCTTATCAGCAATGAAAGCAAGGAAGTTATTAGCAAGTGGTTGCATGGGCTATCTGGCAAACATTGTAGACAAAAGCCAAGAAGGAAAGACAAGGATTGAAGATGTGCATGTTGTTCATGAATATGAAGATGTGTTTCCTAATGATCTAATGAGTCTACAGCCATAAAGAGAAGTTGAATTCGAAATTGAGCTCACTCCAGGCACCGATCCAATCTCTAAAGCACCTTACAGAATGGCTCCAACGGAATTAAAGGAGCTTCACTCGCAATTAAAGGAGCTACTTGACAAAGGATTTATCAGGCCAAGTCACTCACCATGGGGTGCTCCAGTCCTGTTTGTGAAGAAAAAGGATGGCACTATGAGACTCTACATCGACTACAGAGAGCTGAACAAGGTGACGATCAAGAACAAGTACCTGTTGCCTCGAATCGATGATTTGTTTGATCAGCTTAAAGGTACATTGGTGTTCTCAAAGATTGATCTACGGTCAGGCTATCATTAGTTGAAGGTTAAAGAAGGAGATATCCCCAAGACTGCTTTCAGATCGAGGTATGGTCACCATAAATTCATGGTTATGCCTTTCGGTCTGACGAATGCACCTGCTGCCTTTATGGATTTGATGAACAGGGTGTTCAAGGATTTCCTTGATAAGTTTGCTATTGTATTTATCAATGATATTCTTGTCTATTCTAAGAATCACGAAGAGCATGAGGAGCATTTAAGAATCGTGCTGGAGACTTTAAGAAGACACCAGCTAATGCAAAGTTCTCAAAATGCGAGTTTTGGCTAGATAAAGTGTCATTCTTGGGGCATGTTATTTCAAAGGAAGGGATTATGGTTGACCCTGCTAAAGTAGAAGCTGTTCTCAACTGGAAGCAACCGATGAATGCAAGTGAAATAAGAAGCTTCTTGGGATTAGCAGGATATTATCAGAGATTCGTAGAAGATTTCTCCAAGATAGCAGCTCCACTTACGAACCTGACTCGCAAAGGAAAGAAGTATGAATGGACAGATGCATGTGAGAAAAGTTTTCAAGAACTAAAGAAAAGGCTAACGACGGCTCCAGTGTTGGCAATTCCTGAATGAAATGATGGGTTTGTTATTTATAGTGATGCATCCAAGATGGGCCTCGGAGCTGTATTGATGCAAAATGAAAAGGTGGTTGCTTATGCTTCAAGACAACTGAAGGATTATGAAAAGAATTATCCTACTCATGATCTCGAGTTAGCAGCAGTCGTTTTTACGTTGAAGATATAGAGACACTGCTTATATGGGGTCCAATGTAAAATCTTCACTGATCATCAAAGTCTGAAGTATTTCTTCACATAAAGAGACCTAAATATAAGACAACAAAGATGGCTAGAATTGGTGAAGGATTATGATTGTGAAATCCTTTATCATCTTAGTAAAGCTAACTGAGTGGCTGATGCTCTAAGTAGGAAGTCAGTTGCCAAGTTGATGTCAATGCAAGCAATGTCTCCACCTTTAAGAAAGGAAATTCTAGACTTCGGTTTGGAACTTATAGCAGGCCAACTATCAGCACTCTCTCTTGCTCCGACAATGTACGATGAAATTTGAAGAAAACAAGATGAAGATGTAAGTCTTGCAAGGATCAAGCAAGAAATGAAAGAAGGAAAATGTCAAGAGTTTCGTATCGTAGATGACGGAACTCTATACCTCAAGGACCGTTTATGTGTTCCTAATGTTGATGATTTAAGGGAAAAGATCTTAGCATAAATCCATGATACTCCTTACTCTATTCATCTAGGTGCAACAAAAATGTGTAATGATCTAAGGGGTAACTTCTGGTGGTTTGGAATGAAATGTGACGTTGCAAAGTATGTGAAGAAATGTATGACATGTCAGTAAGTAAAGGCTGAACACCAAAGACCTAGTGGTGAATTACAATCTATCCAAATACCGGAATGAAAATGGGAGGAAATAGCAATGGATTTCATTACCGGTTTGCCCAGAACTACGAACGATTATGATACAATTTGGGTAGTTGTAGATCGACTGACTAAGACGGCGCATTTCATTCATATCAAGATCACTTACTCTATGGAACAGTTAGCGGAACTCTATGTTAAGGAGATAGTTCGACTTCATGGGATTCCCAATCAATCATCTCGGATTGTGATGGCAGGTTCACATCTAAGTTTTGGAAGAGTGTACAGACTGCTATAGGAACCAGGCTACATTTCAGTACAGCTTTTCATCCTCAGACAGACGGCCAAACAAAGAGGACAAACTTGATTTTAGAGGATATGCTACAGGCTTGTTCTCTCGATTTTAAGACCAGCTGGTGTAAAATGTTGCCGTTAGTAGAGTTTGCTTACAACAACAGCTTTCAGGCAACAATTGGGATGGCAAGCGCTGTATGGGAAAAAATGTAGGTCGCCTATATGTTGGCACGAAGCTAGTGAGAAGAAGATGATGGAAAGCGTCGATACTGAAAGAACTGATTTTGTGAATGAAACTTCTGAGATTATAAAGTTGATAAGAAGAAGAATAGAGACCGCACAAAGCCGTCAGAAGAGTTATGCTGACAAGAGAAGAAGACCCTTAGAGTTCGCCATGGGCGAATATGTGTTTTTGAAAGTTGCACCAATGAAGGAGTTATGAGATTTGGAAAGAAAAGTAAGTTAAGTCCAAGATTCATCGGTCCTTATAAGGTGGTTAGACGAATAGGCAAAGTAGCTTATCAGCTGAAGTTGCCTTTTGAGATGTTCGCAATGCATGATGTATTTCATGTCTCCATGCTCAAGAAGTATGTTCCGGACCCTACGCATGTGATTGAGCCACAAGTGACTGAGATATGAGAAGACTTAAGATATGAAGAAAAGCCAATGAAGATACTCGATCAGAAAACCAAGACTTTGAGGAATAAAGAAATTCCATTGGTCAAGGTGTTATGGCGAAATCATCAAGTTGAAGAAGCTACATGGGAACATGAAGATGACATGAGATCCTTGTATCCGTATTTATTCTAAGTTTCGAGGATGAAACTTTTATAAGGTGGGGAGAATTGTAACACCCACCTATTTTTATGGAACGGACCACGTTAAGCTAGTAACGACGTTAAGGAAATTTTATTAATTGTTTATGTTATAAGCTATGATATATGATTTTCATGTTACTAACTTTTTATGTCAAGTTTTATGACAGGTGACGACCGCTTGGAATCGTTGTACTCAAGTGTTCATGATTAATTTAACGTATGTTTATTATGATGCAATGATGATTTGAATGTTTTAATTATGGCATTTATGGACAGTTTGATAGGCCGGGCTATTAAGTTCGGCAGGCCAAAAAGTCTGCCCAAGATTGGCAGGCCGAACTTGGTGGAACCGACAGGCCGAACATAGCTGATGAGCAGTGAGTAGAAATCTCTCCAAATTCATGGCTGAGATAATTACATTAAATGAGTGATTTATTGTGACTAATTGGCACAATAATGGAATGTTTTATCAGTTAAGGAAAATAAAAAGGTTTGACTTCCAATTGATTTGTGTTATTTTAAATGGTTTCCTATTTTAAGACGGCAAAATATGGTAAGATGTGATGATTTGTTTGACTTTCCTTCTTTTCTCTCCTTCCTCCACGCCATTGGCTGTCAAACAGTCAGAAAATTCTGACTTAATGGAGAGTAATGAATTTCATTATGCTTGTTACATTAAAATTTTTAACGATTCTTTTCCTCACACGTTACTTTCTCCTCTCATTCACCATCTGAGACATTTTTTGATTTCTTCTCTCCCTCTTCTCTTCTCCACGAATTCCTTTCTCTCTCTTTCTCGAGAATTCTCTGCAAGTATTGAAAGAAAAGTCATAATTTGTTGGTTGAATTCAAGGATTTTAAGAAGAAATTTTCAAGGTAAGAACTTTTCTGGTAATTTTGAAAAAAATTCTTCTCCTCCAATCGTTTGCATATCTTTTTATAGGTATTGTATTTTTGCCTGAGTTTTTATTATGATGTTCATGTATGTATTATGTGATGTTTTTTCAAGTTTCATGTCATTTGGGTGTTTATATGAAAAATATGAATTTTCTATCTTCTACTCTTCATAGTAAATATTACTGTTTAACTTTGATGCATGAAAAATGTAATGTTTATTTAAGGGGTAAATGAATGATTTTCATGAAAATTGACGAGAATGTGCATGTGTATGTTATGATGAGTATATTTTATGTTACGAAATTTCTATGAGAAAACCGTTTTGATAATGTTGTTTTTGGATTTTTGTTTTATAAAACGTTTTATATGATTAAATGATTTTGATTGATGATGAAATATTTTCATGATATTGAAGTGCATGATAATAAGATGTTTATATGAATTTTAAAATGTATGTATTTTTAAATTATTAGAAGACGTTTTCAAAAGATTTTCATGTTTGTAATGTATGGTATGTTTTTACATGCTTATGGTAATTTTTTATGATTTAAGAAAAATCATGATAACATTTTTATGTGATGAATGTATACATGAATGAATATTATATTAATAGATGATATATGAATGGATATTTTATGATAAGTATTAATTTTATTGTATTTTTAAATGAATAATTGGTATGAACACACATAGGAACGAGCACATCGAGACCGCGGCGTTGTCACCAAATCACGTTAATGTTAAGTAAGCTAGCTTTAAGGTAAGTACATTCTCACCTGCAACATGACACATTTTTACAAGATTTAATGTTTTGTTCATAATGATATTCATGATGATTTTATGGATATTTTCCTTAAGGATTTCTATGAAAGATTTTCATGATTTAAAGTTATGCATGATAATGATGACATGTTTCAAAGTATGAGTATTATGTATATATATGTATCACCTAATAAGTGTTGCACACCAATGTTATGCTATGATATGTTATGATGTCATATTTGGTTTTGGATTAGCTTCCCTTCTCCTCTCATGACGGCCCGCCTATGATGATGTTTATGGTGCAACACTTAAAATTAGAATAAGTTTTATTATGGTCAATGTAATGAAAGATATGTTTCTATGAAATTGTGCTTAAGGCACTTTTACAATATAATGACAATGATGAAGATGATGTTTATGTAACGTTTTAAATTGTGAGAATTATATGTACTTACTAAGCATTAGCTTAATCAAGTTTTATGTCATGTTGCAGATAAGGGTAAGAAAATCATGGAATAGGCAGAGGACATGGGAAGGCGTGTGAGCACAAAACACGATGAATTGTAACTGAAAGAACGCCAAGAATGAATGTTTTTATGTTTTAAATCAAGTTTTATATTTTGAACATATTTTTATGTTAAGTTTAAAGAATACTTGAACTATGGTTTTGTATCCTATTTTATCATTTTTTAAGAATTTTGATCTTCCGCATTTTTATAAAAAGTTAAATCTGTTTTGCAAAATAAGTTTTCTCAAGGATTTTGGCTCAGTCGGCCTGCCAAACACCCTTGGTCGGCTTGCCGATGTCCGAAAGTTTGGCCTGCCGAACACATTTTCGGCCTGTCAGATGATGATGAGTTTTTAAGTCAGTCTTGCAAAGCCTCTGTCGGCTTGCCGGTTGCGATGTTCCGGCCTGCTGATCATGTTCGGCCTGCCGAAGTCCCAACTTTGGCCTGCCGAACTGTGGGAGTAAGTAAACTTGAAATGATATGATGATTGATGAGTTATGATGTAATGTTTTTAAAAGTTCTGATTTTTGCAACTTGGTATATCTATTTTATTAAAATAAATTCATGATTAATTTAAAGTATAATTGAATAAATTATGATATGGAATAAGTTAAGTAATGTTATAAAAAAAATGCATGAATGGATCCTGGTTAAGTATAATTAATTATATTTACATTTAAATGTATCGTTTAAGTTTTGTAATAATATTTATGTTTAAAGTCTAAGAAAGTATGAATGTAAAAATGTAACGACATCTGTGACGTCTGAATTAAGGGGCGTTACATGAATTCTTGGATAAGGTTTCCTATTTTGACAATTCAAAATCGGGTAAGTGGAACAAATCATTTGACTTTCCACTTAACATTCTCCATCTTACACATGAATACTCCAACATTTTTTTTAAAAAAAAATTATGCTATTATAGAGATTGTTGACCTATCTCTTTTTATCATTTTTCTCATTCGCACATATTGCTCTCTCTCTATATTGCTTTCTCTCCCTCTCTCTAAAATTCTCTCAGACTCTCTCTTTCTTTTCTCCATGTTTTTCTTCCCCTTTTCTTCCTTAATTTTCCTACAAATAATTGAATGAGATATTGGGTTTTCTCTTGGGTGAATTCAAAGAGAGTTTGAGAAGAATCATTTTGAGGTAAGAAATTCACTCTAGGTTTACTTCTAAAATGTATTTTCTCTTTAATTCTGACTCCATAACTTTGTCTACGAATTTTCTTTTTCTATGAAATTTTAGTATGATCTTTATGTATGTGTTATATGATGTTCTGCAAAGTTTCACACCATATGCAATTTTCTATGTTAAGATATTAAATTTTTATTCTCTACCACTCATGGTTTAATTGTTGCTAATCGATATTGTTGCACAAAAATGCAGTCCAGGTTCATAGGGCAAACAAATGTTGATTCCCATGAAATCTTGCAAAAATATTCATGTATATATGATGTGATGGACTTGAAAGTTTCATACTGATATGATGAATATTTTATATGCTATTAAGGTTTCTTTAAGATTAGGTTTTATGGCTGTTAAATTAGTGAATTCTAGACTACTTGTTTATGTGACTCTTTATCATGACCAAGCGAATTTATTTGACAACTTTTTATGGTACTATATTTATATGTTTATAAGTAGTCATAAAAATTTTAGGATCAAAGTGATTTTATTTTAATTATTTAAGAATGGTGATCGTGTGTTGCTTACTACTTATTGTGTTTAGAGTTTATTTTGTCTCTGAAGTCTAATGCATGTTTTAAATTGTTTTTAATTTATTTGAAGCTAATTTTTTATATGTTACAGTTTTAGGTGTCTATTATATGTAGGATTTTGTGAAATTATTATATGATATAGATAATTTATTATATGAATGTTTGTTAGGGCTACTCACTGTTTTGTTATTGCTGTTAGATTTTGTGTTGTGTATTGTGTGACTTATTTTATTTGTCTAATGGAATTTTTATAGCTAATGAAAAATTAGGGTAATTTATATATATGTTGTTTATGTCCCAACAAAATTTCATGCCTTAATTATGTAAGAATTGTGAATAATTGAGTTGTGTATCTTTAAGGATCAGGCAGTTGTTAAATGACAGATTTTGCATGAATGTTAGTAAGATGGTAAAATGTACTTGTGTTCTTGTGCTTCTTGAGATGGAAGTATAAAAGATGTCGTATGGTATTGGATGATTTCATAAAATGAAAATTAATTTTTATTTGTATATGGATGTATGACATGAACACTCCTAGAAGTGAGCACATTGAGACCGTGGCGACGTCATCTAAGTTAAGATTTAGTAAGCAAGTCAAGTAAATACAATCTCACCTGCAACATGATAAAGTTTATGAAAAGTTTGAAATTTATGTTCATGATGATTTCTATGATGATTTTATATAATGTTTTATTATGAAAGTTTTGATGTACAAGAAGGTTTAATGCATGCTTTGATGATGAGGTATTCTAAAATTTAAAAGTATATATGTATCACCTAATTAAGTGTTGCACACCCCATGTTATGTCAATGTTTATGAGGTCCAAAGTTGGACTTGTTATGTTTGGTTTAGGATTAGGTAGCCCTCTCTTTTCTTGACTACGCGTCTACGTTGATGATAATGATGCAACACTTGGGCCCCCAAAGATAAAATGAATGAAGTTTTAATATGGATAATGTTAATGAAAGATATGTTATATATGAAACTGTGTCAAATGCACTATTATGTTAATGATGATTATGAATATGATGTTGCAGAAAGATATTCAAAAAATGTTTTATGTTGTGAGATAGGAAGGTGTACTTACTAAGTTTTTGCTTACTTAGTTTATTATCATGTTGCAGACAGAGGTAAGAGAACTATGGATTAGGTGGAGGGCAAGGACGGGCGTGTGGGAAAAGAATGATGGATTGAAAATGGAAGAACGCCAAGAAAAGAATTTTAAAGTTTTTGAACTATGTTTTTTATTTCTTTGTATGTTTATTTTTTGCACTATGATGTAAAAAGACTTGTTTTATGTTTTTCTTTATTTTGCAGAAGATCGGCTTTCTGATCATTATTGATCAGACTGTTGATGCCTGTATCAGCATGCCAATCCAAGTATTTTAAAACTCTAATTTTGTAGAGTCTCGAACGGCCTACCGATGGTTGAAGTTTAAATTGTCGATCATGTTTGACCTATCGGTGATTGAAGTTCAGCCTATTAAACTGTTTAAATAGATTTGAATGATTGTTTTAAATTTTATTTAAATTATGGTCTCATTATTTTGGTGTTGATAAACTATTTAAGAAGTGTATATATGTATATAAGTAGTTTTAATAAATGTTTTTATAAAAAAAAATGTACGAATCCAAGGGATATGCTTATCAAATTATTTTAATTTAAATAGTTTATCTTAAAAAACAATAACAAGGATGAATGCAATGACATTGTTACGTCCGTAAGGGGGTGTTACAGGCTTTGGTATTAGAGCGAAATTCTGTTTCCAATTCATATCGTCACACGTCAGTTCAAGTCCTCCAAGTAAGTATATTTTAAGTTAATTGTTATGGATGTTAGTTTGATGATAAGTATAAGATTTAGTTGTTTAATGATAAATGCCCTACTACATAATTTACTAGTAAAATCCTGTCTCATCCGATAAATTGAAAGATTATCCCTAAGCTCGTAATTCTTTTAGGAAATCAAAGATGAACAGCCATAGAAGAATTCAAACTCGTGCTCAAACCACTGCTGCTAATGACAACCTAACTGACGAAAGATTGATGATAATGATAACTGAACTACAAAGGCAACTCGAAGAGCAAAGAAGAGAGATTGAGGAACTAAGAGCAAATGGTCAAGGAGGTGAAAGACCAGGAAATGACATGTCACCTCCTCCTCTTCAGCTCCGAAGAGAAGAAGCCCCATAACCAAGACCTGCCTACCAAGAACCATCATTAGTCAGATGGAAGCGGCTTAAGCTAGTAGAATTTGAAGGTTCTAAGGATCCTCTGGTCGCTCAAGGATGGCTAAAGACACTTGAGGCCACTTTGAAGCTTATGGGTTTCACAGACAATGAAAAGGTCCTATGTGCCTCATACTACCTCACCATGGAGGCTAGAATCTAGTGGGATGAAATTGAACAGAGAAGGAATGTTGACAAGATGACATGGGCTAATTTTGTTCATGAATTCAACACGAAGTTCTTCCATATGAACATTACTCATAAGCATTACGATGAGTTTGAGAACCTACGCCAAGGAGACATGTCAGTTACTAATGTGGTGTCTAAATTCGACCAGTTGGCACACCTTTGCCCAAGAGTGGATAGTGATGATGGTGAAAGGGTTAGAATATTGGGTTACTGATCTGGTCGCTTAAGAAACTGAAATTTATACTTATGACACCTTGTCCTCCCGAGCCTACAGGAGATTCCACTAATGATAAAATCCAAGCATATGATCGTTGGAAAGATGCCAATGATCAGGCCTGCTACTATGTTATGGTCAGCATAAATAACATGCTGTAGGCTCAACATGAGGATTATGAGATAGCCAAATAGATCTTGGATAATCTAGAAGACATGTTAGGAGGCCAAGCCTTAACAAAGCGGCAAAGGGCACTTTAGAAACTCTTGAACTATAACCAGAGATAGGGGATGTCTGTAAAGGAGCACATGATGTTAGTCATGGGTTACCTTGCTAAGGCTCAAACTAATGAAGTTGACATCGATGTTGAAACTCAGATGACTATGGTCTTTGAGACTCTGTCTAAGGAATTTATTCCATTTAAAGCTGCATTTAATTTGAGTAATAGATGAGATATGATCTTGACAGAGTTGATGAAACAGTTACAAGAGTTCGAACTGCTGATCAGGGAGTCTTCTGCGGGTGACGAGGCCAACTTGGCGGCTGCCTCTAGTTCCAATCCTAACCTAGGGAATAGAAAGAAGCAACAGGCTAAGAACAAGAAGTCTTCTATTCCTGCAAATCGCAAGAACAAGAAAGAGACGAAGAACCCGAAGAAACTCAAGGGCTTCTTCTGCGGGAAGGAGCACATAAAGAAGAATTGCAAGGACTTTCTTTTCCAAGGAGGTAGGTGTGATCTTCAATATTTAGAAACTTGTTTGGTTGAGAAATCCAGTGACATTTGGGTTATAGATTCTAGAGCAACTAATCATGTTTGTGTTTCTCTACAAGGGTTTAAAGAAACAAGAAGTCTACTGCATGAAGACTTCATGCTTCAGATGGGCGATGGATCCTTGGTCTTAGCTAAACAGTAGGAGACATCCATCTTTATTTTGATAATTATAGGAATTTAATTTTGTGAGATTGTTTTTATGATCTTAAATTTAAAAGAAATTTCATTTATGTAGCTTGTTTATTTAAAGACTCTTATTTGCTTTCTTTTAATAATAAAGTGGTGATTTGTAAAAATAAATCTTTTATCTGTTCTGAATGGATGCAAAATAATCTATATTTTATCAAACCTAATATGGACTTGCTGCTTAATGCTGAGATAAATGATAATAACTCTAAAAGACTTAAAACTTCTCACTGACTTATCTTTGGCATTTGTGATTAACCTGAATAGGATTCAAAGGTTGGTAAGGGATGGACCTTTAAGTCACTTAAAGGTGGAATCTATACCATAATGTGAATCTTGTTTGGAGGATAAAATGACCAAAAGACCATTTGGCTCAAAAGGCAATAGGGCTAAAAGGGTTCTGGAACTTGTGCATAGTGATGTTTGCAGACCGATGAACATTCGGGCACGAGGAGGGTGTGAGTACTTCTTTACTTTTATTGATGATTACTCATGGTATGAGTATGTGTACTTGATGCACCACAAAAGCAAAACTTTTGACAAGTTTAGGGAGTTTCAGGCTGAAGTGGAAAAGCAATTGGGTAAACCCATAAAGGCACTTTGATCTAATCGAGGTTGTGAATACCTTTTTGATGAGTTATTGGGACACTTATTAGAGAATGGGATTTTATCCCATTTGACTACGCTAGGCACTCCATAGCAAAATGGCATTGCGAAGAGAAGAAATAGGACTTTATTGGACATGGTTAGGTCTATGATGAGTTATTTATCATTGCCATTGTCCTTTTAGGGATATACATTACAAACCGCATGTTATCGTTTGAACATTGTGCTTTCAAAATCAATTCTTAAAACGCCTCATGAGTTATGGATGGGGAAGAAGACATCCTTAAATCATATTCGCATATATGGATGTCCAGCTCATGTCCTGCTTAGGGATGCGAATAAGTTGGAAGCACGTTTGGAAGTTTGCATGTTTGTAGGATATCCAAAGGGACTATAGGGGGTTATTTCTATAACTGAAAGGAAAATAAAGTCGTGGTTTCAAGTAATGCAACTTTCCTTGAGGAAAGTTACATTCACGACTTTAAACCTTGAAGCAAAATGGTGCTTGAGGAGTTTACGAGTGATTCGATCACTCCGGGGGTTTCGATAGAAACCACTCCAATCACTGTAGAAAAACCAAATGAACTTTGGCGTAGTGGGAGGATCAGCCGTTAACCTAAAAGGTATATGTTCAATGGTGAGGCCTACTTGGCTGAACCAGATGAACAAGACAATGATCTTTACACTTATGTAGAGGCTATAGAAGATGTTGATTTGAAACTCTAGATAGAGGCCATGAACACAAAGATGAAGTCTATGGAGACTAATCGAGTTTGGGAGCTTGTGGATTTTCTCAAAGGGGTAAAACCCATATGGCGTAAGTGGATCTATAAGAGGAAGAGAGAAGTGAATGGAAAGGTCGAAACCTTTAAGGCTAGATTGATAGCTAAGGGATACACGCAAAAGGAAGGAATCGATTATGAGAAATCCTTTTCACCTGCAGCCATGCTTAAGTCCATCTAAATTCTCTTGTCCATAGCTTCCGCTCTCGACTACGAGATTTGACAAATGGATGTCAAGACAATTTTTTTAAATGACTATCTTGATGAGTCCATCTATATAGAGTAACCAGATAGGTTAGAGGTCAAGGGTCAGGAGGGTAAGGTTTATAAGTTGCTAAATCAATATATGGACTTCAGCAGGCTTCTTGTTCTTGGAACATAAGATTTTATTAAGTAATCAAGAATTATGGGTTCACATAAAATGTGAAGGAGCCATGTGTTTACAAACACATTAAGGATAGGAAGGTGGTTTTTTTACTGCTCTATAGAGATGACATTCTGCTAATTGGCAATGACATTGGGGCATTGTCATCAGTCAAACTATGGTTGACAAAGTAGTCTGACATGAAAGACTTGGGTGAGGCTAATTTTGTTCTCGGTATTCAAATATTTCAGGATAGGAAGAACAAAATGATAACTTTGTCCTAAGCAGGCTACATAGATAAAATTCTCAAGAGGTTTGCGATATAGGATTCTAAGAAAGGTGGGCAACTATCTAGGTCTGGAATTACTCTTTCTAAGAAAGACTCTCCAAAGTCTGATGAAGAAAGACAATAAATGAAGAAGGTGCTTTATGCTTTAGCAATGGGTAGTCTAATGTATGCCATGCTTTGCACACGACTAGATATTTGTTATGCGGTCCAAATTGTACGTTGATTTCAAGCAGATCTAAGACCAAACCATTGGGTTACGGTCAAGCATATTTTCAAGTATCTAAGAAAGACTTGAGGGTATATACTTGTATATTCAGGTGAGGACTTAACTCCTCTAGGATACACTGATTCAGATTTCCAATCCTGTTTGGATTCGAAGAGATCGACTTCAGGTTTTGTGTTTACTTTGGGCAACGGTGCCATTAGTTGAAGAAGTATAAAGCAAGATTGCACTTCAAATTCAATGATAGAGGTTGAGTATATGGTAGCTAGTGATGCTTCGAAAGAAGCAATATGGCTCTGTAAGTTCCTTGGGAATCTTGAGGAAGTTCTTGGCATGGATAAGGCGGTATAGCTATATTGTGATAATAGTGTGGGGATAGCTGATGCTAAGAAACTAAGATTTCGCAAGAAGAGTAAGCATAATATGATAAAGGACTTTGCAGAAGGCGGGCATGTCGCTTTATGCAAAATCATGTCAGAGGACAATTTAGCTATCCATTCATGAAGACACTTACTAGAAGAGCCTTTGAGAGGCACATGGAAGCTATGGGGATGCGAGATTCATTATATTCATTCACTTAGTGTAAGTGGGAGATTGTTAGACATGTGTTCCCTAAGGAGTAACAATGTAATATGTTTTTGGAGACATTTTTATCAATAAAAAATTTATTTATTATTTATATATACCAAATCTTGCCCTCTTTATGTTCATGTTTGTTTAATGTATGATAAGCAAACAAAAGTTTGAGACTGTCAATGTAAACCTTTAAGAATTGGGCATATGATGAATAGACTATACGCAAGACACGATTCTTAAGGTGACGGTCTAAATCATAAGATCCACAATTGAGAGAATAAAGTTGGGCGTTTTATTCATGCAAAGATTGTTATGTTGTTTATATCTCTAACGGGAGATGGCTTGTCTTGGCCATCGAAGGTGGACTCCGCAAATAGAAACCAAGGTGCATTGTCATAGGTGACGATGTGTTGGATCGGGACATAAAGTGAATTGATTTAGATTAATAATTCTATCTCAACAAATCAATTCACTTTAGACAATTATATGTATTGTATCTTAATCTTGAGATAAATAATGGGCTTATTGTCTTGACTTATATCTTTTGATGTACCAAAGGGTGACATCCACATTTTAATAGTGGTATGTATGTCGGTATGTTGGATGCATGACTCTTGATAGCATATACCTATTATTCATAGATATGGAATCCATAGCTCCTCTTTAGAAGTAGTTGATATCCTTTTATATGCGCTATCCTGTAATTGAAAACTAAAGCACCCAACCATTTGGATACATAGGTGTAACCAAATGGTATATCATATGTGGATGGTAAGTTTTCTCTTGGTGAGATAATGGAATGCAAGATAAAAATAATTCGAAAGGTAAGACAAAACTTGTCCTTAAGCTGATTATGGATAATCCTATGAGGATATGATACACTATGATATATCATGGAGACTTAGTTATACGGGCTTCGTAATTCTATATAGTTTAAGAGTGGAGCTCTGAGCTTTTAGTGGAGTAACGTTAGAGATGATAATTATGAAGCGTATATCTGGGATATTGGGTTTCATAATTATCAAAAGCTTGAACTATATAGGTCCATTAGATCCCCTTTGCTAGCTCATACAATTCCTGTAATGATACGACGTGCTTTTTCAATAATTGGTGACTTATATCAAATTATCTAATTATCTAATTGGCTAAAAATTCGATAGGATTAGATAATTTATGTCTCTTTATCGATTGAATTAATTTTATGAAAATTAAAATTGTTGAATTATTGGGATCAGATAATTTATGTTTGTGTATCGGTTGGATTAATTTGAATAAATTAATTTAAGATAAACTTGTTGAATTATTGGGAATATTTATTTTCCTGGAGCTTGTCTAGAAATGACTATTTTAATCAAATAATTTCTTTATTGGATTATTTGAATTAAAATTGAGGCTCTATCCCAAGAATCTCAGGTGGGAAATAAAGATTCGTAGGGATCATTTATCAGAAGTTTGGCAAGCCGATCTTTAAGTTCAGCCTACTGATAGAGCAAGTTCGACAAACCGATCTTCCAGTTCGGCCTGCTGACTGAGCGACAAATGGATCATATGCTTTCATGTGGATTTTATCTGATATTGATCCTGATTTGATTTTGATTCAAATTTTTTAGGCCTTATTTGATAAGGACTAACTCCTAGGCCCAACCTCTATAAATAGGGAGTGAGTCTTATAGTTATTTAGATCAATTGAGAGATTAAGAGTGAGACTCTACTAGTGAGGCTTTGAAACTCCCTGAGAGCTTTCGTTCACATATCACAAACTATAGCTTTGGGCTTTCACAATTGGTTGGAAGGAGAGTCGCTTGGTGGAAGAGCTGTACGAGTGTACCCACATACATATTAGTCGTGGATAGAGAATAGCAAAGAAGGCCAATTGGTTGAGGTCATTCTGTAACGTCTTTTCTCTTCATCGATTGCGAAGCTTTTCGACAAACAAGGTTAGTAAGATCTGGTTAATTTATGCATATAGCATGTCAAACTTCTGTTTTAAAAAATACTCTAATACAAAAAATTTTAAAATTCCGCTACGTACTATTTTTCCAACAATGAATTTATTCAGTTATTTTCATACAGTGTTGAATGTTGAAACGAGCATAATGAACAGAATAATGAATGTAAGTGAGAACACTCAGTAATATGAAACTTGAATAATGATATAGAGTCGACGTGTCATAAACGCCATTCGGAATGATATATTAGGGCATGATGCCATACTCAAAGATCAGGTTGTGTAGAGAGCGACCTTGGAGACAGGTCTGAAACCCAGCTGAGCTACTAGGTAGTGAATATATTACTTTTGGCCAAGACAAAATAATGAGATTATTTCTGGATGAATAATGGACCAAATTGTAAGAATGAGATCAATAAGTTAATGTATTGTATTTTATAATCTTTGTGTTAAAAATGAATTTCATATTAAAAGTTAATGTTTTCAAAGCTCTAGTCCTACTGAGCCTTCTGCTTATAGTTTTATTTGTTTTAAAACTCCCCCCCCTAGGTGGATTGCAGCATAGAGTTGATTGGGACGCTACAGGTCAGATGCATGAACTGTAAGATTTCTATTTTTGGGTTAATTGCTTATTAAAATTAAGACATGTAATATTTTAATTGTTTTGTATTTAAATTTGGACTATGGTTGTATCTATTATTGTTGATACTATGTGTGTGCACTAATGTAGGTCCGGTGTGGCCTACTCGTACTTATTTCTTTTATTTTTATTATTTGTTTCATTATGCCACCATTAACTTAGGTTAATTAACTGAAGGTTTTATAATTTATTACATTTTCATAAATAACCTAATTATTTAATTGGTGATTTTAATTAAAATTTATTTAATTAATTTAATTAATCCACCATGTCACCATCTAATTTTAGGTTCGTGACAGCTCCTTCTTGCAGAGACATGTAAAGATAAAAGAACCCAAGTCGCACATCATATATATTCAATAATAAGAACCAATTTTGTAAGGATATTGGACCACTCCACTTGATAAATTAACCTTTAAAATAGAAGTCCAAATCCGTAACAAGTCCAAATTCCATCATATTTTACATTCGACTAATATAGGAGAAGTTTTATGCCCCATCAAAAATTTGTAAATAATTGAGCCTAATAAATTGAGCCTCATTACAAAATTTTACGTAAAACCCAAAGGAAAAAGCCGCAAAGAAAAAAGTACTCAATCTCAATCAATTAAGTGAATTTGTAGCAAGGAAGACCTGTATATATCTCTAGAAAACAAGAAACTACAAAAGTGATCTTCGGACGCTTGCAAATGCAGTACTTCAGCTATCAATTAATGCCAACTTGACTACTCTCATTAATAAATATGTGAGACTCTGATGTTCATGGTAGTTATGTTGGGAAAGAACCTTAATTCATCTAGCTTTGTGTGTTTGGTTAGAGGGATATCTGTGGATAGATTGAGATGAGAAAAGTGGAAGTGATGTTGTTTGGTTGAAGGGACGGACTGGAGAAGGGAGAAAGAGGTAGGGGTTGAGTATCCTTTGGGACCACTAAGACCTTTCCTTCCATAATTGAAAGGATTGGTTAGGGCCAGTAATTTGAGACACGACACGATGACACGATACGAAAACGACACGAGATAAACAGGTTTGGACCGCACGTTTATTAATTGGTCCATAAATGGGTTGGCACGAATAACACGAAAATAAACATGCTAGATTCGTGCTAGTATGTCTAACATGCCTTAACACGTTTAATTAAACGGGCCATAAACGTATCGACATGGCACGACACGACCTGCCTGTTTATGACACATTTAAACTTAAAAATAAAAATATTTGAAATATTTGTAGTATGTCAGTATTAATAAGATATTGTGTTCTTGCTAATTTTCTTCATTGGCTTTTTTATTTTTTATTTTTAATTTTAGTTAACTGGGTCATGAACGTGCCATGTGCGTTTTGTTATCATGTTAACCTATCACGGCTCACTTAGTAATCGCATTAATCGTGTTGTGTCGTGTTACGCATGCCATAAGCAGGTTGTATTCTTGTTTGCATTTTTGGCACATTTATTAATCGTGTCGTGTTAGTGTTCGGCCTTAATGTGTTGTGCTGTAAACGTACTGACACAAACACGTTTATTGCCAACCCTAGGATTGGCATAGAGTTGAAGGAGAAAAAAAAGGATTAAACTCCTTAAATTATCCTTTATCAATTTACCTATTTCCCAAAAATAACATTTTAAATATTACACATGCTTTAAAGTCTTTTTTCATGTTTTTGATATACGCATATATATATATATATATATGAAACACAGGTAATTTGAAACCAAAATAATGGTCACTTACACAACCCAATATATTAAACTTTAATCTATATATATTATATGGACGTACGTTTATGATGTATATATAAAAAATATTTTTAGTATATATGAGCACATATATTTGTATTAACTCTTTAGAATATCCACTGGTTGAACTAAATTCAATTTAATATTTGAAAAAAAAATCTAATATCTCTATTATAAGGGTGCATTTATAATTTTACCACCAAAACAAAATCATTCCTTCCTCATTTCAAACTAATACCAAACAAGAGAATAGATAATTATAATCCTTCAAGCCTATCATACCATTCAACGTTGAGGAAATTCTCGATCTTTCCCTTCTTTTACACTGTCCTTCCCTCTTATCTTATCCATGTTTCCACCCTTTCATCCCTCCTATCAAATGGACCCAAAGTTTCCGAGGATCCTACATGCTGCAATCTAACAGAAATTATACCACATAATCAGTAGAGTCGCACTCAAATAAGAATTTAGTCCAATAATCATATTTATGAACAAAAATAATTATGACAATAGTCAATGTAAAACTATCCATCCGTGTAGAAATTGGTTTAAACCGCTATTTGTAGTTTAAACCACTTTTTGTTTAAATGTTTTTTTCACAAAATTTGAACCAAAAAGTGATTTAAACTACAATTTATGGTTAGTACCGCACTTTCAAAACACCCTCTATATAAGAATGAGTTTTACAATTGTTTTTGAAAATGAGGGCCAAGGCAATAGGTTCGTCACTCGATTCAAATTACAGAAAGAAAAAAAAAAAAAAAAAAAAAAAAAGGAAAACCAATTCTGAGTACTCAACCAAAGGGGCCCCTCGGCTATTTATTGCGCGCCCTGTCCTCCTGTTGTATTGTGTAATTCTCACTAATAATCCGTCTCGCTTGAAGCCTGACTCATTAAGTATAACACTACAATACAAGCCACAAAAAATAAATGAATAAATAAATAACTAAAACTTTACAATATCAGAATATATGGGTTCCAATTTGGGTAAAATAGCTTTTGTCTGAGAAAATATAAATACATATATATTATATATTATATATATATATATATAGATCTCAGAGAGCACTTCATTTCAAGCAAACAAAAAAAGTACGAAAAATATATATGAGGAAAATTTATTTTGCAATATGAAATCTATTTGTACTGCACAAAGTTAGAGATTCTAAGATTTTTATTAGATTCTATTGTAAAGAAATAGAAATTAATATGACAGAACATATTTGGTGCTAAATGGTTAATTTACCGCTACTTTCTAATGAACTATTACTAGTCATATATTATACCAAAAGAAAAAATAATAAAGATTAACAAAAACATAGTAGCCAATGGATCAGCTAAAGATGTGAACAAAAAAGATGAATTGAAGAAAAATAAATAAATAAAGAGGCACGCATGCCGGAGAAAAAAAAATGAATAAACAAGATGAATGGAAGGAAAAAAAACATGAATGAGAAGCTTCACGTGCAAGAAAAGAAGTTGCATCTCAATTCTAAGGGACAAATATTGACTTGTCGAAATCAGTGTGCAAATATGATACATAATTGACTGACAAGAGTAACGACGTACAATGGTCTTGACCACAAATTTTGAAGACACTGTTCAATTTCCCTCTTAGGGGTGTTTGGCAATGGTAGGAACCACTCAGTTCTCACCACAATCTCAGTTATGAACAGTGTAAAGCTCTCACATGCTACAGTAACAATAAAAAAATATGCTACAGTGTAAAACTCTCACATACTACAGTAAAAGTGGTTCCCACCACCTTTCCAAACACCCTATTAAACTATACCAAACTAATAATGAATAGTTCTACAATTGGAGAGAGCATTTTCAAAATGATTTTGATTTTTTTTTATGAAAATAAAAAAGAGATCCGTTTGGATTGGTACAGTTTTCAAAAATGCATTCGATTGGTTGATAGTGTTATCAAAATAGATAAAAATGATTTTGTTTTAAAAAATAAGAATTTTTATCAAATTGTGTTGAGAGTATTTTTGAAACTTTTGCATTAAAGAGCGTGCAAAAAAAATTTTAAAATTTTTTAAAATAATACCAAACGGGGCTTTTTTTAAGTATAACAAAAAGTTGGAACTGTATTTGAGTATAATTTGAAAAATATATGTTGAACATAAACCTTGAAAAATGAAAATGAAAATCAACTGTAGAGCGTTTTTCTATTTTTTAAGAAAATATATTTCTTTTCAATTCTATTCTCTAGTGAAATATAAAACCAAACTACAATCGAAGACATGAAAAAAAATATTCTAAAATTATGCCAAACTCCCCCATGCACCTTTTTCTGTCAGGATTTAACACAGTTAGGTTCGATTTTCAAGGCATCCCAAAACGCAAACCTCGATCGATTATGGTAAAACTATAAACTGAATTGAACCAACCAAACATGGATTTCGGGGACTGAACTTCCCGTTTCGGTACAATTGAATATCGGATTTTTTATTTTTTTCCTTTTTTTTTCTAATTTAATTGAAGAACAATGGGGTAGTGAGTTGCCAAGGGAGGGAACTGTTGAAAAAATGGTTAATAACTATTTTGAGGAGCCATTTTGAGGCCTAATTTTTAGTGAAACCTACTTTGTAAAAGTGATGGGTCTTGGAGGATTTGCGTTCTCTGTCGCGAGGAGATCGAAATGATATATTTATATGCTCAAAAGGGTAATTGGGTGAATGAGAAATTAATACTCAAAGTGTGCTAATTGACATTTAGATTTTGTTAAAAAAAGCCTAAATATAGAGTCCTATATTGATTAGACATTAAAGTTTGACTTCCCCTAACATATATAGGTACTAGGATAGTCTCACATTGGTTAGGCATTAAAGCTTGACATTCCTTAACATGTATAAGTATTAGGGGCTTTTTCTACATTTAGCTACCCACGAAATTGCACACAGAAAATAACACAAAGCTTTCCTCTTGTTTTCAAGTCTTCTTGCCCTCTTCTTTTCAAGTCTTATCTAGTCTTATCTACTGTTGTCGTAGATATTTTTGTTTTTGGTGACAGAGGAAGATGTTGTTTCAAGTTCGCCAAAGGCGATGTTCGTGTGATGTCCATAGATGCCGTTATATTCATCCTTGTTATTGTTATTGTTATTTACGATAAACTATTTAAATTAAAAACATAATGCGATAAACATATCCCTAGGATCCATATATACATATTTTTTATAAAAACTTTTATTAAAACTACTTTTATATATATATATATATATGCACTTCTTAAATAGTTTGTAAACACCAAAATAATGAGACCATAATTTAAATAAAATTTAAAACAACCTTTCAAATCTATTTAAACAGTTTGGTAGGCCAGACTTCAGACACTGGCAGGCCGAACATGATCGGTAGTTTGAACTTCAACTATCGGCAGGCTGCCCGAGGCTCTGCAAAATCAGAGTTTTAAAACACTTGAATTGGTAAGTCGATATAGGATAATCGGCAGGCCGATACCAATATCAGCAGTCCGATCAATAATGATCAAAAGGCCGATCTTTTGCAAAATCAAGAAAAACGTAAAACAAGTCTTTTTACATCATAGTGCGGAAAATAAGCATACAAAGAAAAAAAAAACATAGTTCAGAAAAAAAAAACTTTAAAATTCTTTTCTTGGCGTTCATCTATTTTCAATCCATCTTTCTTTGCCCACACGCCCATCCATGCCCTCTACCTAATCCATAGTTCTCTTACCTCTGTCTGCAACATGATAATAAACTAAGCAAAAGCTTAGTAAGTACACCTTCCTATCTCACAACATAAAACATTTTATGAACATCTTATTTGAACATCATATTCATAATCATCATTAACATAATAGTGCACTTGGTATAGTTTCATATAGAATATATTTTTCATTAACATTATCCATATTAAAACTTCATTCATTTCATCTTTGGGGGCAAGAGTGTTGCACCATTATCATCATTGTAGGGGCGCTGTCATGAGAGAAGAGGGGTAGCTAATCACAAACCAAACATGACAAGTCTAACTTTGGACATCATAAACATAGACATAAACATGAGGTGTGCAACACTTAATTAGGTGATACATATATACATATATACTTTTAAATTTTGGAATACCTCATCATCAAAACATGCATTAAACCTCTTTGTACATCAAAACTTTCATAATAAAACATTATATAAAATCATCATGAACATAAATTTCAAAATTTTCATAAACTTTATCATGTTACAGGTGAGATTGTATTTACATGACTTGCTCACTAAACCTTATCTTAGATGACGTCGCCACGGTCTCGATATACTCACTTCTAGTAGGGTTCATGTCATACATCCATATACAAATAAAAATTAATTTTCATTTTCATGAAATCATCCAATACCATAAGACATCATTCATACTTCCATTTCAAGAAACACAAGAACACAAGTACATTTTACCATCTTTCAAACATTCATGCAAAATCTGTGATTTAACAACTGCTTGACTCTTAAGGATACACAACTCAATTATTCCCAATTTATACACAATTAAGGCATAAAATTTTGCAGGGACATAAATAATATATATGTGAGTTACCCTAAAAAATTCCACTAGACAAATAAAATAAGTCACACAATACACAACACAAAATCTGCCAACAATAACAAAACAGTGAGCAGCCTTAACAAACATTCATATAATAAATTATCTATATCATAAAATAATTTCATAAAAATCTTGCATGCAATAGACACCTAAAACTATAACATATAAAAAATTAGCTTCAAATAAATTCAAAACATGCATTAGAATTCAGAGACAAAATAAGCTCTAAACACAACAAGCAGTGAGCAACACACAATCACCATTCTTAAATAATTAAAATAAAATCACTTTGACCCTAAAATTTTTATGACAACTTATAAACATATAAACATAGTACCACAAAAATTTTTATTGTCAAATAAATTCGTTTGTTTATGGTAAAGAGTAGCATAAACAAGTAGTCAAGAATTCCTTGATTTAATAGCCATAAAACCTACTCTTAAAGAAACCTCAAAGCACATGAAGTATTCATCATATCACTATGAAACTTTCTAGTGCATCAGTTAACATATACATGAATATTTTTGCAATATTTCATAAGAATCAACATTCGTTTGCCCTACGAACATGGGCTGTATTTTGTGCAACAAAATCGATTAACAACAATTAAACCATGAGTGGCAGAGAATAAAAATTCAATATCTTAACATAGAAAATTGCAAATGGCGTGAAACTTTGAGGAACATCATATAACACATACATATATGGCATCATGCCCTAATATATCATTCTAAACGGTGTTTATGACACATCCAGCTGTATATCATTATTCAAGTTTCATATTAACGAGTGTTCTCATTTACATTCATTATTTTGTTCATTATGCTCGTTTCAACATTCAACACCTTTTGAAAATAACTGAATAAATTCATTTCATTCATTCCATGAAAAAATTTTTAGAAAAACACTTTGTGGCCAAAACCCTTTTCAAAATCATGGCTAATAAAGGAAGTGGGTTTAGAATCCTACCTCGTTATCCAGTATAGGAGTACAAACACTATAGCCTCGATCCGCTATACATAAGCTTCACGAAACCGCAAACAACCTTAAATATGACTAGTTTTCATCAGTATCTAACTTAGAGCATTCTACAATGCTGTACTATCTCATGGTGTCTTAGTGTGCCTTTAACATTCACAAAATCATGCCATAAGGTTAAACTCTCTATTTATGCCTTTCAACATTGAAAATGAGTGAAAAACAGTCATGTTTACATAGGCCGGTCGGCCTACCAAACTTCCTAGTCTAGCCTGCTGAACTACTACAGTTCGACATACCGACCATCTAGACCTGGCTTGCCAAACTACTTGAGTTCGGCCTGCCAAAGATATGAATCTAGCCTACCAAAGTTATGAATCTGGCATGCCAAAGCTCAAGTTTGGCCTGTCGATTTGTTGAAATCTAGAATTTTCTAGATTTCGAGCCTCGATTTCCCCGAGCTTAATGCACATTTTAAACATGTTTTCTCAATTTTTAGAGCATAAATAATGTCTGAAAATTATTGAAAAACATATTGGAACACATTTAAACACTTTTTAACAAAATTTTCACAAAGATTTTCATATTAATCTAAAAATGAGAAAAAGGAAAAACTTGATTTAGCTCAATTGTTGTTTAATCAAGCTTAGATTTGTGATGATTTAGGTTCCCTAAACGTAGATTAAAGGGTTTCTAAGCTCAAGAAACTCAGATTTCAACATACAAAGAAAATGGAAAAATTTGAAAATGAACTTTGAAATTTTGAAAAAAAAAACTAAAATAACCTCAATTTATCTTTGAACGAAATTCACGGAGGCTAAATCTTGCTTCTTAGCATCCAATCCAGCTAAGAATCAAGAGTTCCTTCCTCAATTTTTGGAACCAAAATGAGAGAGAGGGAAGAGAGAGATGGAAAAAAAGAGAGAGAGAGTGAGGCTGAGAGAGTGACGGGAAAAAGAGAGAGATAAGAGTTTTATCTCTCCCTAAAATTTTTTTTCTTAAACGGCAGACATTTATAGTATAGAAAAGTTGTTGTATCCAGAGGGAGATGAAAAATTTGTAAGTCGATAGATTGTTAAAAATACATGTCTAAAAAGGCAAGCAGATTTTCAAAACAAAATTTAAAATGAAAGAAATATTTTTTGTGATTTTTTAATTCAAAATTAAAACATAAAATTAAAACGGTGGAGCTTTGAGAATCCTTTGTATGTTTCATAACTGGTATGGAATTTGAACTCTAATTAATTCATTATCTAAGGCATTTGATTTATTATATCCTTTTTCATTAATTGCAAGCACTTTTACTATTTTTATAAGTCAACCAAGAGTGACAATATAGTAAGCCATAACGTAGTAATGGTCTTCCTGTAAAAGTAGCAAAATAATCATCTCTCACTAATGATTTGGTGCACTAATTATGAAAATTATAACCGCTGTCACTACAATTATAATTAACATAATTTTAAGATAGAAAAGATAATAACAAATCAAAATTAATAAATTTTAATGGAATAAATTACGTTAATTTCGGCAGCACCTCGACTTATTAAATGGTTTAAGAATACACTATGTCATCTTCTGTCTATAATAAATAAAAAATTACCAAGCATTTATTGTGCCAGTCTATGTCTATAATGTAGCATAAACTTAACTTAATAAACAAGCATGACTTCGATATTATTAATATTAATTATGAAACACAATTGAATTACATAAAGAAAGCATAACTAAATCAATGCAAGAATTGGGCAGCATAATAACATTAATAATAGTTATTAAAAACTTAAAGATATAATTTATTCCACCAAAATATAAGCATTACAACACAGATATAGAGATAAAATCCATTCCAGAGTACTATGCATACAAGATTACCTCTCTGCCTCACCAGACTCTCTACATTATTTTAGACATTATTTTCTTATTTTATCTAAGTGATACAAAAGAAAACAAAAACAAAGAAAGAGAGAAAGGAAGTTTGGGGCCAAAAGCACCGTTGAGGGGTGTCTCAACCGAGGCAAAGGCCTCTATATTTATAGGGGCTTAAAAATTACTATTTAGTATTTTTTTTACAATTTTTACTGTTCCAGCATTGAAAAATGGATCAATTTGATCCCTTTTTCTCTCCTTTTTTTTTTCCACGCGGGGGGTTTTCTACAATGTGTGGGAATCTCGCTGAGATTCTCTGTGGTGCGACGGTTGGAAGCATCATTCAGGCGCAATCTAAGCCTTTCATTTTGTAATCCAAAGGCCGAAATTCCCTGAATAGTATGGCCCAATGGAGCCACGTGGGACCAAGGAAATTAGCCATTCTATCAGTCTTGGTAATCCAATCCAATGGCTGAGGAAACAAATACACATGGGATGCGGACACCGAATCAGACAACACTCTAGAAAGTGTAGGCCCATCTGACATGTGTTAGCGTTGACGCACACTCTCTTGTTGACGCGTGGCATGATGGTAGCTAGCGTGCCTAGAGATTGAATGACTAAGATTGTTCTGGCAGTGGATCCAATGACTCTCGTAATGCCACGTGTCCAATTAATTTTGAAATTCAAAATTTTAATATTTTTTATGCATGTAATGTCCGATTTTGTCTGTTTTGGTGTCATTTTTCTCCTTTTTTTCACTAGATGTCAAATCTAAAATAAAATAAACAAACCAAAATTAATTATTTTGCAAACATTTTAAGACTCAACAAAATAAAATCACACAATAATATTTTTACAGTTTTGATTATTTATAAACTAGACACATATTTAACATACTAAAACAACTTTAAAAATTACCAAAAATATTATTAAATATAAAAACACACTAAAAATACATTTTTAAATGCATTTTCACACTAAGACATAAAAACACCTATTAATAAAAAAATGCTATTAATAAGAGGATTTAATGAGTAGTAAAAGTAGAAATAAATGATTTAAGCCTTATAAAATGTACACTTTTACGGTCTCATCAAATTTAAATAAAGGAGGGACAAGGTGGTTTTTTAGATGCAAAACCATGTCCCGTACATGGTTTCCAAAGTGGGACGTGTTGGGTATTTGACAAATTAATTTTTTCCAAATTCAAAACAACTAGTAGAGTAATTAAAAATAAAATTGATTGGAAAATAACACAAAATAATTTGATTAAGTTCAAACCACAATAAGGCACACTAATTCAATATTTTACACACTAATCATATTTAATTAATTTTTGAGTGTTACAAGTGCTCACTTTAGAGTCATCAATCTCATATTGGATTGATCAAGCTGCTCGTTTTAGCTGGTTGGACACTGATATGATGATGGAATTTGGACTTAATAAGGACTTAGACTTTCATATTAAAATGTTAACCTTTTAAATGGATTGGCTCTATGTTCTTATAAGTTGGTGTTTATTATAGTCTATATACGATGCAAGGCTCGGGTTCTTTTACCTTTTACTCGCCTCCGCAAGATGGTAATCTCATTAGAGTCACAATCTCGTACTAGATGAGTTAAGCTACTTGTTTTAGTTGATTGGGCTTTGATACGATGATGGAATTTGGACTTGATGAGGACTATAGCTTCCATCTTAAAAGGTTAACCTTTCAAGTAGGTGGTCCAATGTCCTTGGAAGTTGGTGTTATTATGTTAAGACGATGAGAAACTTAGGTTTTTTTACTCTTTACATGCCCTCACAAGATGGTACTTTATATGGAGTCACCAATTTGGTATTGACTCGATGTATAAAAAATTAAATAAGAAAATAAAAAATTAAGAAAACAATATGAAGATTTTACATGACTTAATAATATACCGACATCTATAGACTGGGAATAAAGATGAAGAATTTATTAGAAAGGAGCATAATGAAAGAGCCTCCATATAAATATACATTACAAAGCACATTAAGGGGTAAGTTGTGACGGCTTGATTTTTTGGACCGTTTCTTAACGTTATTTTAATCTTAAATAACCTCATTTAGGTTACAAAAAAGAGTAATCTTTTTTATACTGTTTTGGATCTATGGCATGATTTTCTACTTTAATTAACATATTTATCTTTTATTCATTTGCACCATGAAAGTATAATAATGTGATATAAATTTCACTTTAAGGTATTTTCACAAATTTTTTAGGATTTAAACTCATAAAAATTGTATATTAGAAATACTCTAAATTGCACAAAATTTACAAAGATAATACACATTAACATTATTTGTAAATATTTTACATTTAATCATAATTTTACAAAATACAATTTATTGAGGAAAATTTATTATTTAATCCAAATTGATTCTAGATTTAAATTAATTAATTTTCTCAGACATTACAATCTACCCTCCTTAAAATTTTAGTCCTCAAAACAGAAAAATATAGGGTATTTCTTTCTCATGTCATCCTTCCGCTCTCAGGTTGCTTTCTTTATTAGTTGGTTGCGCCTTAGGACTTTAACGAGTGGTATCTTCTTGCTTCTCAATTTCTTCTCTTCTTGTGCTAGAATTTGGACTACTTTTTCCTAATAGAATAAATGTTCTTGAACTTCAATTGGTTCATGTTGCAGTACATGTGATGGATTCAGTACATATTTCTTTAACATTGACACATGGAATACATTATACACATATGCTAATTCAGGTGGTAAAGCTAACTTGTAGGCAACATTACCCACTCTTTTTAGGATCTTATATGATCCAATATACCTTGGATTTAGTTTTCCCTTCTTTCCAAACCTCATCGTTCATTTCATTGGTGCTACTTTGATAAAGATCGAATCCCCTGCTTGGAATTCCAAAGGTCTTTGTCATCTATTAGTGTAACTATTTTCTAGACGACTAAGAGCTGTTTCCATTCATTGATAGATTAACTTCACATCCTCTGTGGCCTTCTAAATGAAATCCGTTGTCACTAACACCTTCTCCTTGGTTTCATACCAATGAAGTGGAGACCTGCATTTTCTTTCATAAAAAGCTTTGTATGGAGCCATGCCAATTGAAGCATGATAACTATTGTTATACGCAAACTCTATCAACAAAAGCTTCTTATCTCATCCTCCCTTGAAATCTAGCACACATGCTCTTAACATATCCTCCAGCATCTGAATAGTTCTTCCAGACTGACCGTTGGTCTGAGGATGAAAAGCTATACTAAAAGTTAGCTTCATGACCAATGTTTGGTGAATACACTTCCAAAACTTGGAAGTGAATCAGCCATCGCAATAAAAAATAATGGATTTTGGCACTCCATGATATGTAAATATTTAGCCAACATATAGTTCAACCAATTATTTCACAGAATTACTAAGCTTAATGGGGAAAAGTGTGTAGCTTTAGCTAAACTATCCATAATTGCCTATGTAGCTTTATGTCCTCCGATGGTTTTGAGTAATCTAACCACAAGATCCATAGTTAGTTGATCCTATTTCTATTTTAGAATTTCAATCTTTTGTAATTCTCCTGTTGGACGTTGATGTTAAGCCTTCACTTTCTAACACGTAAGGCACTTGCTAACAAATTGGACGACATCATTCTTCTTTACATGCCATCAGAAGTTTCTTGTTCGCTCTCGGATGAATAGGATACGGTTAAATTTCATTTGATAGTAAAAAATCATATCCCACTGGTGGTTTTTTTTTCATATATTTCTAAAAATTCTTCTTTTATGAAATAAAAAGAAGAAAGAGAGAGTCTAAACGGCAGCCAAACACACTTGCTCATGCATTCAATTATACTTCAATTATTATTTTATTAAAAAAATACAGAGCAATTATTAGTGTTTCAACTAATTAATCAATATTTTTTTTCCTGTTTCTCAAAATTTCACGTTATAACTTGAGAAATTTCGACACATGCTATTTGACTGTAATATTTTTATTCAAAACCTACTCCTTTAAAGCTGGCATGTGTTTGCAGATCTTATTCTTTTCGAAAAAGAAGTAAACAAAAAAAAAGTATTTTAACCTCTTAAAAATTTATATATCAAAGTTGAGTTAAAAACCCCATAAGAACACATAGAAAAGTTAAGAAATTTCCTCTATCGTTAAGGCACCTAAACCCTATGACATAATCATATAGGTGCATTTACAAACCATGATGTCTTACAAATTAACTATGTTAATCTCCAGCTCCATGGGAAAAAGGTTTTCCGCTGATCATATAGCTTGATCACATGCCCTGAGATATCATGTACGTAAGTAATACCTAAAACCTACTCATTCGAAAACCTAAATTTATGTTTTGTAAAATAGGAAACAGAGTGGGAAAACAAGGGTAATGTATACCTAGTCATCATCCAATTAGGGAAGAAAGAATAATAATAATAATAATAATAATAATAATAATGTTTCAAAATACTCCTAATATTATTGGGATTGAAGGATCAAGGATCGGAATACATGATACAGGCCTTGTTCCCTGCATAGAGGGAGAGAAAATTGTCAGTTAATAAAGCATCTGCACCACTCGAATCCAAAGCAACAGTTTCTAGGTTTAAATTAATATTATCAAGTTCATATATACATACATATACAAGTATTATAGCACCATTAACTGCCAAGCAAGGCAATTAATCACAAGATTATGGCCATATAAACTAATCAAAGCCACTAGGCCACTTCTATACATAAGCGCATTAATAAAGATTAAGGCAAATTGATCCTCTGGTCGAGCATGAGATATTCATGAATATAAAATCAAATAATATGAAATATATTGATAAACCACAAGAAATTTCCCAAAATGAAATACAAAATGCGTCAGCTGAACAAAAAGAGGCGTGCACATGTGCGTGCTGCATATACTTGTGTCTATATATGGAAAGGGACAAGAAAAGGGTCAGCAGTTTCAGGTGGATCTTAAGCAGCAGGTGATCATAAAGGCCAACTCTTCCATGCGATTTATTTTCTTATTTCCTTCCTCTATTGTTCATGCCAAACACAAAATCTTATGTAATTCATAAATCATAAAAGTGAAAGCATATAAGAGTAGAACTACAACCGGGAACTTGATTAACATATCTATATACACACACACACATATATATATAGTTTGAAGAACTATATTTAAGGATCACCTAAATTAAATGAAAAATAAGATGTGTGTGCGTGTGTGTTATAGAAAGAGAATATTTCTTTATTTTGCAATAATAAACAAAGGGATCTGTGTTAATTATGTTCTCATAAACTGCGGCAGTGACAATCATGTAGAAACATACGTAGATCTGTTTATTAAGTTGGATCTATATATTGCAAGCATGCTTCAACTAAATTATGAACATTAATGAAGAGGAAAAACTCAGAAAAAATTGAAGAACATAATTATTTTTCATCTTCAATCAATTATAAACACGAATTCTCTTCCCTAGAATAACTATATATAATTTATCTCCAAAAAACTACAAATATATATATATACATATGTGTGTGTGTGTGTATGTAATAATGTATATGTAGTTATTAATTAATTATTGCATTTTGGGACTATACCTACATATGTATATACATGTGTTTGATTTGCTCAAATAATCAGTCATATTATAATCACTTGAGATGCTACAACGTACATGTTGATCAACTAGAGAGAGAGAGACGGGAGAGATCTAGCTACGAGAAGAAGTGGCATATATTTCATCAAAGATAAGCAGGAGAAGAGAGCTGGTACAGCTTGCTAATTTAAACCCATCAAAAGAAATGAGGAATCCGTTGATGATCGAGAAAGCTGTACTCTCTCTCTTCTCCCGTTAGTCTTGATGATTGAGAAATGATCCCCATTAATTCTCACCGGTCAACAATAATATGCATTTTTTTCCTCTCCATGATCATCTCTATATATACACAAGCATCGATTATTATTTCATTTGTTAATTAATTGAATCTGGTCATATATAAATTTTTTTTAAAATACTAGCTATAGTTTTTGGTGACTTGAATAGCTAGTAAGGTGATCAGGACTAATTTTTCTCTTTTGGAAGTGCAGGTACGTCTAGCGATAGTCAAATTGCTGGGCCATGCTGTGCCCACTAAACGACATGGAACAATTAATGATTCAATGCCAGACGACAACGAAGAGAAATGCAACTTGAACTTTCTAAGGGTCCATTAACGGGTCCGCATCTACACCGCACACCGGCCGCTGTGGATATGGATGCCTCTCATGATCAAACGCATATCCATACATATATATATATATATATTGCAAACCCTCAAATTTGCACCCGGACTTGTCTGACGCTACTAAAATTTTTCCTACAATATGTCAACATTATTATATACATTCGTGAAATACTTAGTTTTCTTCGGTGTAATACTCAATGCTTGCCATAAATATTCGACTACTTTTATTAAGTGTTAGACTATACTAAATAAGGTATTACATGAATGAACGAAACAACATTAGCATATTGAATGAAAAATGTTACCATAGCAGATTAGTCAAGTTGCCGGACTAGAGATATTATATATATATATATATATATATATATATATATATTATATATAATGTATTAGAGAAAGGTGATCTCTTATATATATAATTATTTTTAAGGTAAATAGCTCTAGAGGTTCTTGAAGTTTTAACATTGTGACAATTTGTTACTTAAATTAATTTAAAGAGCTAAATTGGTCCCTAATCTTTTAATATTATGACCATTTGGACCTTGAATTAATTTAATAGCCTAAAAAAGACCTTAAACTTTTAACATTGTGATAATATGGTCCTTAAATTAATTTAATAAGCTAAAATAATGATGACCGATGTATGTCACTGTGACTACGCAGTGCTACAGTGTGGCTAGTCAGACAAGGTAATTGGTGGGGCAGCTACGGGGTGGTTTTGTTGTGAAGCTGGTGTAGTGAGGGAGTGATGCAAGATCAGTATTATGCAGAGGAGTGTAGCAGGGTGAAGGCCGCAATAATACTTTCCATTTAACACTACTATAAGTTGTACAATACTCTACGCTTAATAAACGACGATTTCTTAAAAACTGTAGTGTTAAACATGAGAAAACACGCAGGCAGTACACGTAAAACATGAAAACCATCGTGGTAGTAAATGGAAGATGCCACGACGGTTTTTACAAAAAAACCATCGTGGTTGGAGACATATTATACGACGGTTTTTATTAAAAACTGTCATTTAATAAACGGAAGATTTCACAACGGTTTTTACGAAAAACTGTCGTGATAAGGGGCATATTATACAGAGGTTTTTATAAAAAAGCATCATGAAAGATGGTCAATGATAATTAAAAAGCCCACCCTTATCACAATCAGTGAAATTTTAAAAGGCACGCTCTCTCTCTCTTTCTTATTCGAATTAGCACTCAAACTCAACCCTTTTCTCTCTAAACCCAATCCTACCTCTCTCTCTAACCCTCAAATCCTCTCTCTCTACTACCACTATTGCCATTGTCGTCTTTGCCTCGACCCAACGTGCTGTTGTTAGCCTCGAGGCCTCCACAACCTATCAGCTCATCACCATCCCTCGTTTGTGAAGGTTCTTCTCTTCAAGTGTCTTCCTTTTGAGCTCATCGCCTCAACCCCATCATTGGCCACGTCCGACCGCCGTTTGGTAACATTTCGTTTCTTTTTTTATTGTTTAGTTTTTTTTTAAAAAAATTAGTTATATAGTTTTAGTTTTAATTATTTATGGTTTGTGTAAATTAATTAGTTTTAGTTGTTTAGTTCTAATTTTAGTTTTCGCTTTAATTACTTTCTATGCATTTGTGTATGCGTTCGTATATGTGATGCCCACTACATGTTTGATGAACTCTCCCAGTGTTTTTCTCTTCAAGCTCATTATCTCTATGACTCCACCATAGCCCGCCTCTGACCGCTGCTTGATAACTTTCCATTTCTTTTTTTATTATTTAGTTTTTTAATTTTTAGTTATATTGTTTTAGTTTTAATTATTTTATGGTTTGTGTAAACTAATTTGTTTTAGTTATTTAGTTCTAATTTTAGTTTTAGTTTGAGTTTTAATTACTTTCTATGTATTTGTGTATGTGTTTGTATATATGATGCCCAATACATGTTTGATGAAAATCCTCTATGACCATCATAGCAATTATTTATATTTTTTGTTGCTCAAAACTCACTAGCAATTATTTAAGGTTTGTGTGAATTAATTATTTTTAGTTATATAGTTTGCTAGTTAGTTTGTAACTTAGTTTTTTTAGTTTCAGTTTTTGTTATTTTCGCGTTCATTATATAACATTGGTTATTTAATTAATGTTTGTATATGTGTTTGTGTGAATTATAACCTATTTGTGTTTGTATATGTATTTTTGTAAATTATTTAGGTTTTAGTTTTAGTTTTAGTTTTAGCATTGTTAGTATATGTTTGTATGAATTATTATTTAGGCATGATTGCTTAGATATATGTAGTAGGGTAGATATATGATTTTGAAAAAAAATTTATAGTTCAATGTAACTATATGATTTTACAATCAAGGCCTTGTATTAGTAGATAACATATGAGACTGGCCATCCCATGGAAAATTTGAAATTCTTGTAATTTTTTTTTTGTTGATGACTGATCTTTCATGATGGTTTTTACTAAAAACTCGTGGAAACTATACCTTACACAATGGTTTTTACTAAAAATCGTCGTGTTAGGAAGAAAATAACCAAGATTATATGATGCTTTTCAATAAAAACCGTCATGTAATCTACACATTCCATGACGTTTTTTTTGTCAAAACCATCTAGTAGCCTCCTATAGAACACGCTTAATACCTGCCATTAACAGCATTCTACAACAGCAAAAACCATCGTGAAAGTCTCTTTGGTACTATGATAGACGATTTCACAATAGTTTTTTGACCGTCGTGAAGGCTTTACATGACGGTTTTAAACCGTTGTGTAATCCTCAATTTTTACTCGTGTAAATATTAATAGTGAATGATAAAAGAGGACTAATTTTGCTATTGAAAATTAATTTAGGGACTATTTTAGCCTAGTAAATTAGTTTAAGGACCAAATTGTCATAATTCTAAAAGTTCATGGATCATTTTAGTCTATTAAATTAATTCAATAACCATATTGTCATAATGTTAAAAGTTCAGGACCTTTAGAGCTATTAACCCTTATTTTTATTAGTAGTTTTAATTTGTTTATATCAATTTCAAATTAGAAAATCTCTTGATTTTGATAGATTTAATAGTCTTGAATAAACTACTTGATTTTTTGCAATTGTAATATTTTTTTATATAGAGTTCAATGTTAGAAGTGCCCTGTACTAGTGAATTTTCTATATTTTCCTAGTTGGGGATTGTAGACATTTTCTAAATGTAAAATATGTATTTTCCTTTCTAACTTTGATTCTATTCTTTACTTCTTATTATAAGGTATTATAGTGATTCATACTCTAATGAGTTTTTGATCCTATATGACTGATGCAGTTATTTTCTCTGCACATGCACTTTCAACTTGAACTATTATTGTCCCTTTCCCATGCCCTTGAAAATTTTCATGCCTTCCATGTTCCCTTCTTTAAAATTACCATCCATGCGGCCTAACAGCCTTCCCTCGACGATTGTCATCTTTGCGCCCTTACTCTCTCCCTCAACCGTTGTCATTCTCATGCCCCTATTCCCTCCGTAATTGTCATCCCTATAGTCTATTACAGTCTAAAATTGTAATCTTCAATCGTTAGTTTCATTATGTGGGGACATGTATATTAGGGACAGTTATTTTTTTATTTATATTTAGTTGTATCAAATATAAACTAGGTCCCACTACAAGAATGACTTTTTGTCATCGCAAAAGATAGAAAATCATCGCAAATAAATTTAACTAGTTGCAAATATTTTTTGGACAAAAAATAGTCGCATAAACGTTGCCGCAATTGTGTTGTCAAGCTTGTCGTTGGTGTGAGGTGGCCAACATTTTTAGCGACGACAAATTCAAATAAAGTGGTCGCAATTAATTGAACTGATGTTGACATTGTATCATTATTTACAACAACTTTTCAAAAATGCTATCACAAATATATTTTGTTTCTTCTTTTTTGTCATCACAAATAGTTTTTTATCAAACTTTTTAATATATTTTTTAGTATTTTTACTACTTTTTATTAAATTTTCAATTTTTTTAATAATTGTTACTAATTTTAAATAGAAATAATCGAATTATAATAATGAAAATAAAAATTTAATATTAAAAAACACAATTGATAATACATTGTTCTAATAATAAAATAAAAACCAAATTGAATATAATGTGTCAAAATATTGAACAAAGAAATTCTAATCCCCTAAATTTATAGCACCAACAGTGCCATCATTGTTGTAGTCGGCGGCGTTTGGAGGAGGCGAAGGACCTAGAGAACAAAAGTTAGAGGAGTCATCAGAGGTAGGAGTTGGACTCTAGGGAGCAATTGGCCTACCAACTCCATCAACATCCTGTGGCTCTGGTACATATTCATGTTATACTTGACCGATCTTTGTAGAAAATCTTCCACATACGGGTCAACAGGCATCGAAGATGTTCCGTCCGACCGGGAGCCAGAAGATTAACCTGTCTCCCCGTGACGATGCATATCTGCCTAGTTGTCTATAGTAGACATCGGCTATTGAGTCACCATGTTGGCTTGTCCAACAATTTGAATGTGTTAAAATAATATATACTTTGATAACTTTTAAGATTGTTTGTAATTTAAAAAAAAAAAAAAAAACTTACAAACCTTCTTGTCATGATGCTGGGAGATGGATATCAACCCATGAAAACTTGTCAATCAGCATTTCAACTATACAATAATAATAGACACATTCATTAAAATCAACTAGTCAATTTATGTATGCATGTAATTCTACACACCACCTTTACTCCAAACCTATAGGGTAAGGCCCTATCTTATTTAGTATTATAATGTATGTATTGTGTCACTTATCCCACAACGCCCCTTTTTTTGTAGAAATTTCGGCAACATCTCCCTTTAGTTCTCCTAGGTGTGCTATTAGGCATACACCTGAAAAACAAAGAAAGATGTACTGAAACCTCTACCTAAGGCACGAGTGAAATTAAATGACAAAGACTTAAATTATAATATCAAACTGTCCAAACGAGGCAATTCAAACATCGGTGTTACTATATATCAATCCTCGAATGGGTCTAAGGTTAACTCATGCATGCACGTCCAAAATAAAAACACAAATTTGTACTCGTGTATGTTGGTTTTGTGACTATGAAGTCACATATCAAACCAAACTATCTCCGAAAAAAGTTACAATTTTATTAAATTTTAGGCAATCTTATCAAATTGTATGATAATTTTATTGTTCTTATTATTTATAAATAAAATTAATTTCTTAATTTTCATAAACAATAATATTACAATTATTCATCTATTTAGAATAACATAATTTTAAATTCAAGTTGTTTTTCATATCAATTAATTAAAACAATATATTAATTAATTAATCCTTAACAATAATATTTTAATTATTAAACTATGATATCATTCATCAATTTATAATAACGATTTATTATATTATTTTACTTTATACTTAATTAATTACTTAATTAGTTCATTAATTGTTAATTAAGGATTTTCATTTCCTTATTTTAATTTTTTAATTAGTAATATCAACTTTGAACGTGATATTTAAATTATTATTATTAATAACTTCAACATTTATTCTTTCAATTTTTTAATTACTATAATGCATTAAAATGAATTTTATACTATACTAACTTAATTTTATTTTCAACCCAAACTACTTGGATAAACAACTTATTACTAACTTAACCATAACTACACAATTCCTAAAACAATCATAATCACAATTCACAATCCTAAACAACAATCACAATCTCAATTTATAATCCTAAACAACAATCATAATCCTAAATATCCAAATATCAAATATCACAATCCTAAAAATCTAATTCTACAACAATCTACATTATAACAATCCAACATGACACAATTCGAAAAACAATTACAATCATAATTCATAATTCTACAACAATTCACAATCCAACTAACATATTTACAATTCTAAAAATCCAATTCACAACATAATTCCAAAAATCCAAACACCAAAAAATTAAAAACTTACATAATCTAAAACCCACTAAGAAAAGGGTTACAAAATGAGGATAGCAGCGAAAACTTAACATTGGATGGCCAGAAAAAAAAAAAAAAAAAAAACAAAACAAAACAAAAAGCTCAAAAACTCAACCGAAAAAAAGTCTGGGAATTTTCCAATTTAGGGAGATTTCTATGAATATTGTTTGATAATATGAGTTTGTACAATACAAAACTCATGAATCTATGTGTTTTTAAAAGTTTGGGAGAGATTTAAGACGAAAAGGGGTAGAGAAATGAAGAGAATGGGTCGGAGGAGGGGAAGGAAGCCGGAAAAAATAGAGGAAAAGAAGCCTTCGGATTCGTTTATATGCAAAGCTTTTTGCAATGACATTTTATCATTGCAAATAAGTATAATGTCATTGCAAAGATAAACAAATAATGGCATCTCATTTAATTTGGATATAAGATGAGTCTCGGATAACTTTTTGCAATGACAAATTAAAAATGTCACAAATAAAATTTAATAAACTGCCTTTTCCTCAGCCAAAATTTTTGCAAAAAATTAAATTTTCACTATTTGTTGTCATAATTAATCTCACAATCAATGTGTTTGATAGTTAAACACAGCTCTATCCCACTAGTATTTGTAATGACAATGTCATTGCAAATATGAGCTGATGGTTGCCACGTGTACCTTGTTATAATTTGGGATGACAAATCATTGCAAATACCTATGTAGTTGTGTGAGAAAACTTTACGCCACATAAGTTTAGGCGCCAAATATTAATTGCGATGACATGCAAATACCTACGTAGTGGTGAGAGAAAATTTTGCGCCACATAGCTTTAGGCGCCAAATATTAATTGCAGCAACATGTCGATGCAAATATAAAAGGATATTTTTTTTAATTATTTATGACGACATGTCGAAGCAAATATGTAAGAATATACGACGATATGTCATCACAAATATTTTTAATGACTACAACATGATGGTGCTTACGGAGTCCACATTTGCGACATTATGTTGTTGCAGCTGCGTGAATATTTGCAGCAATAAAAGTCATCACAAAAAATACCATCGCTAATAGCCCCGATTGTAGTAGTGGTCCCTTTTTAAGAAAATAAAATTAGAAAATCTTTTGATTTTAGAGATTTGATAGTCATAAGTAGCTCACGTAATGTTATGCTTGTAAAGTCTATATGCATGTAGTCCATTAATAGTGTTTCTTCCATGCTCTCTTAGTCCATGTATATATAGAAACTAGAAACTGCAAGGATATAAGTTTAATAAGTTTTCTAAATCCAAAAAACTCATAAGTTTGAAAATAGGAAGGTAAATTAAAAAAAAAAAAAAACCTTAAAACTAGAAAGTATAACAAATCACGTTACTTTTTTAAGTCTTTTATTTTTTATTTGAACAGCTGGAGTCTTTTTTTTTTTTTTTTTACTTCACCAATGTATTCTCTACTTACTTTCTTTCTTTCTTTCTTTCTTTTTGGATTCATTATTGTATTTACTTGACATATTTTGTACGTGGAAAATATCGACGAAAATATGTATACAAGAGTTTTTGGTTGAAAAGCATTCCAATTTTTTATGACTTGGTGTGATAAACTATAAACAAATTATTATATATATGAAAAAATGACGTAGGATCTGAATTCTTGTAATTATCGATCTTAAGTAGAGTAAGCGAATGTCGAGTTTTGATCTATATGGAGTTTTGAAATTTTATCTTAATGCTCAATCTTTTCAAACCTTTATATATGCGCCCCCTTCGTTAACCAAATTTTATATATGCCTCCTCATTAGCAAGCTTTTTCTTTAATTTATAACTTTTAACATAATTTTTTTAATATGTATTTATTTAAATATTTTATCTGAAATTTATTTTCCCATGTTGAAGCAATTTTTATCTTTTTCAAACCACTTAATCATTTTTCTTCATGGGCCTTTTAAACTATTATTTTCTTATATGCACCTCCAAATTAATTTTATTTTTGATTTTCCTGCTAATTATTTAATTACTCAAATATATGTTAATTGTATATATATATACACGCGCTAGGTCATTCCCTTTATCTTTTTATTACAACTATGCCGTTCCATTTCTATATTACTACAAAAAGAAGAGAATTTTGTATATGCTCCTTTTTATGAAATTACTATTTAAAAAAATAGAAAAAAGGAATACATATATGTTTGTGCGTGTGTGTGAGAGAGACGTTTATCTCGTAATCATCATAAAAAAAGAAAAAAAGAAAAAAACAAGTGTGGTATATACATGAATGTACGTGTGTGCGGTGTTTGTATAGCGATTGCAAAATAAAAACGTTAAATTCATGTGTTAAATACAGATATACGTATAAATAGAGATTTATCTATTGGCTTCAAAATTGTTATATTATAGCGTTTGTGTACATATATAGATATATATATACATATATTTGTATGTAAGGATTTAGAACAACGTTAAAACCATATATTATAAACATATACGGATAAATTTATTATATATATTCGGTTAAAAATGTCATGGCCTATTTGATATTATTTTTAGAGGCTCTTTTTAGGTTTTGTAACTGCTTACAGCAGTTTAAGGTGTTTAATAATCCTATTTTTAAAAAGTGACTTCTAAGAACTGTTACTCAGTAGGAAAAGTTAAGCAACATGTTATGAGTAGCTTTTTTACAGCAGCTTCTCCTGTCATAATTTAAAATTATTAAGTTAACCTTAATAATAATAACAATATATAATCCAATTAGTCAAATTTCCATAACAAATTAAATCAACATCAATACAAGAAATTTAAAATTAATATAATATGTAACTCTTTAATATTGTACCATTTTAAAGTGACTTTTTTAAAATTTACTAGCAGGAGATCAAAGATTTACTTTTAGTGTTTTATGTTATTTTATTTTTTACATAGACATGTAATTTATCTTGTTCAATAATATATAATTTATTTTTTAAAAAATGTATTAAATAATAAAAATAAAATTATATTTTTTATCATGTGAATGTGCAAATATTACATATGTTAATCTTATAATTAAAATAAAAAACTAAAACTATCAACATATTTGTAAAATATGTCTACTTCTATCATTATATACCTTCACAATAATTTTATATGTAGTTTACTAAACATCTGCAATTCGACTTTTGGTATTCTTAACAACTTTGAAAAGAAATTTACCAAACGCTTATTTGCTTCTGATCCACAGCACAACACAACAAAAGCAACAACACAATACAACAATGCCAAACTGGCTCATATATATTTGTATAATGTAGGGAGAATGAGGGAATTATGCCATTATTAATTGGGAATAAAAATAAATAGACCAAAATATAATAGTGTTTAGTAAATAACCCACTTAAATTAAAACAAAATTTACTTTTATATAAAATGACATAGAAAATAACAAAATACAAAACAACACACATATAACAAAACATAGAGATGAAAGGAAAGAGAAGAAGAAAAAGAATAAAAAAGAGAAGGTGAAAGAGGAAATTCAAGTGTTTAAAAATATCAAGTAATTTCAAAAATACTATGTACCAAAATATTTTTAAAAATGTGCTATTTGCATACTCAAAAATTGAAATTGTACTATTTGGTGCAATTTTCCTATAGTGTATGAGTGCTTAAAGATAACATTAGAAAATGATTTGATCAAAACACGAAAAAAAGAACTTAAAGGAAAAAAAAACCCTTAAAACTTAAAAAATGAGGAGAGGAAGTGATAGAATGGCATATTTATAATAAAAATGCAAAAAGGATGATTTGTAATTATGCTTTATTTTTGTTGAAAAGTAAGATGACATGTGACATAAAAAATAACTAGGAGAGTGAGAAAACAAAGTGACCAAAAGAATGACTCTAATATTTCTCTATATACATTCAACCAACGTGCAATTTAGCCCATGTGCCTTATCGTTTATTTTTTTAATCTTATACTTTTATGCGTGCCTTATTAAATTTATTTTCCTAATTTTGTCCTATTGAAATAATGTTTGTCAAATACACCCTCTATTTGAATATTAACTTCCAGCTTTGTAAGCCAAAAACAAAAAAACCGTTGGTATATATATCTAGCTATTGTAATGTCTCCAAGGAAATAAAAGTCTAGGCATTATTAATAGACTTATAAGAAAAAATGGATTTCCATGTCTGTATTAGAATTCATATATATATATATATATATATATATATATATATATATTTGTGCGTCTGTAGCCGTAAAGTTCACGACACTATATCCATAATAAATACGATAAAAAATTAAAGTATGATAATATGTGTGAAAAGACTTGTGTAGACCACGTCCACGAACAATATATATCTGTGTTTACCGTATCTATAATTGTAGGGCCCCATATTTGTCATTCTCCAATCAAATGGCAAGGTTGTGGGTAAATTGATTACTTTGACGTATAAATCTTGCAAAGTTTTGAAGAAAAATAAATTAATTTATTAACTGAATAGAATTGAATGGAAAGATGTTATGTAATGTCTGAAAAAAATTCAAAAATTAGTAATTATGATTAATTAAGGATTTTTTTATAGCTACTCTATTAAGTACATGAGGAAGTGCAAGTTTAGAGTTTAAAAACACTAATTTCTATAAGATTCAGTTCAAGGCTAGTAATTTTTTGCAATATCTAGAAAATTCATAAGTTTTAAATTGCGACTTAATCATAATTTATGATTATTAATTTTCTCAATTAACACGCATTTTGAGAGTCTTAATAATTACAAGACTTTAGTAATAACAATTTTGTAATAGCACAATATTTAATGTGCTTTATGTATGAAATATATAGCAAAATGTGATGATATGATAGTACACTTGGATAATTAAAATAATTATTGGTGTGCTAAATTAAGCTTTTATGATTCAATAACTCTATATAATGGTCAAAATAGTTGGCTATATAAGAATCTCAATTAGAATATCTAAATTGAGATGAATCGATGAAAAGGAATTTTTGACAATATAATTATACGGAATTCCTATATGATGCCAGTTAACAAAGAAGATCTAGATCATAGGGATCAAACAACTCCACACCACAACTCAAAAAATAGTGAGCATAAAGTTTATGAAAATAAGATCGATCTCTAAATTTAATGAGATCATAGAGTAAGATAAGGATCCTATAAGCCATAAGAATTTTTGGAAGTTCAAGAATTCAAATATCCTATATGTGTATAGTTAGTTATTATACATTTTAATAATTACGTAAAGTTTATTATTATTATTAGTAAACTAATAATAACAATAATCATAATAACAATAACAATAATATAAAAAGAACGTTAATGGAGTCTGCAAGCATTGCATGAGCCTTAAGGCAATACAATATCACAAATGAATTGCATTCAAATCCATGATGTTAATAGAAAAATTTGTCAGAATCCATAGATTGGATACGAAATTAAAATGACGTTTCATTATAAACAGTCCAGGTACTTACCCGTAAAGCACAAAATTATACTCAGTTTAGAATTTGAATTAAAGTGACTTACAAATAGTCAATTTAATTTACGAAACTATTATAAATTATGACTATTATTCTTATGATAAAATTAAAAGCTTAAACATGTTTTCATATTAAGTATGAAAATATAGCTAATAAAAGGAGAAACTTATAATGAAAAATATGTGTTACATTTTTAAATGTTTTAGAATTTACAAAATGTTATTTTGATCAAGAAGTCAAATTTTAAGTTTTGATCAAAGTTCTTAAATACAGAATTTTATTTCTAGCAAATAAAATATATATATATATGGTGAAATTAGTAAATCACCGATTTTGAAGACAATATTGTCAAAGTTTATCATTTTAGAACAAAATCATGAAAGCTAAAAAGTATGGATAAATTCATGAAAAGGATTTTACGGCAAATGGATATTTTTAATAAGGTAATAATATAGTATGCAAATTTAAATTATTTTATTTATTTTTTTAGAAAGATAAAGAATATTATAGTTTTAAAAGTATAGCTATGTTTATAAAAATTACAAGTTTATGGATCAAAAATTTGATCAACCATACCACAACATAGTCTAGACATCAAAAACTAGCAGTTGTTTCTATGGATACATGAAACAATACAACAAAAAGAAAAATTTCGCAAAAAAAATCAGCTTTTTCTCTCTACTTTCTCTTTCTATACTTTCTCTCTCCACCAACTCTGGCCAAGATTCGGGCGCCTATTTTCTGCACCTCCTACACCAACAGGAAGATCTCGACAGGTTGGTTGCAACAAGTTGCCACCCTACCCATATCTTTGTCGGAGATGGCCGCCCTTGCTGGCGAAAGTCACAAAAAACCCATTCTTTTTACTAATATTTTTTTGCCATTTGACCACCAATCGACATGATCGTAACGTCAACAAACTCGAATCGAAGAGAGGAAGAGAATGGCATATAATTTTTGGGTTGATTCTCATCAGAAAAGCCTCACCTGAGCTACCCTTTTTCTTCAGTGTGTCATCGATTGATGCTAGCGTTTATAGTGGCAGTGAGGTGTAACTCTAGCCTCATTCAGTTCAAAAGGCAACTGGGAGTAAAACCCTTGGCTCAATTTCACCCAATTGCTGATTGGAGATCGAAGACACCTGTTGCCGCTGTTATGGGTGAGCATGAGTTCACCATTTTTGGCTGTGTTGAGCTAAATTGTTGGTACGAACACCTTCAGAAGCTTAAGAGGAACAAAATCAATATTTCAATTGCTTGAAACCACCGCCAGAAGAGGAGGAACGGCCTCCGCCGTCTAGCGCCACTACGAGGAGGTGGAACCGTCGCTCCCTGGGGTGTTGGGTAGCCCTACCTTAGGGGAAATACTCAGAGTGACAGGGGGAACAAAAGCCCTTAGTCAATTTTGGACCATGATTGCCAGAGAGTCGCCATTGATGCTGCCATTTTTCTCAAGATTCTCAGTTTTTATCTACATGATTAAAGGCCAAATCAAGTGAAATTGAGGCCACCAATGAGCTTAGGAGGTCAAGAACTGCCAAAGGCCAAAGTGCCATCATTGCTCGGTCTCCGGAGCGACTGCACGTGCTCTACGCGCCACCGCGGGTGGCCGGCTTCTGGCAACCTCGGGTTTCATACCTCCCGACCTCCAATCGATGATCTGAGACTATCTCTTGGCTTGTTTTTGGCGTCCCAAACATGATGTTGCGCTCCGTTTAAGCTACTTCCACTCCGTTGAGAATTATCTAGTACAAACTGCATGCAGATCGAGGCGACACAGACCGTAGTAAAGGAGTCCAAAATGACATTTCCAGCAATGTATGATCTCTAGGAAGTAATCTTAGTCACCCATGGTCGCTCTAGGACCACTTTGTGCATGCTTCATAGACTATAGGATCGACGAGATACAACTAGTCCCACTCAGCTCGGAGTCCAGGTAAATAGGAATCTCGCCTACAGTATGAACAATTCTTAAATAAATTGTTTTATATGTTTTCATAAAAAATTTATAAAATGCATGATCAGTGATTTGTCATGTCGTGTTATGTTATGATGTGTTGCTATGTTATGATATAATTATGACTTATTATGTTTATGCCATGCCATGTCATGCTATGTTGTGATTATGTCATGATCAATATGTGACGTGTGCAATAATATATTATATTGTTTAGTCACTTTCAAGTTAAGCATGTTTACAAGATATGATTTATGATTTATGAAATTGTGATGCTATGTAGTAACATGTCATACTGCATAAATACAATAAAATAAGTGAAATTAATAACACAAGTTAAGGGTATTGTATCAATCTCTTGACCTACGGGGAGGCTTTAATATAGTCCAGTACAATTCATGATCTCAGTATTGTTAGGAACCTCATGAACCCTGACTTACCGAAGATTGCATGTAACCGGTATGATCTCCCGGGACTAATTAATAAGAGAAGTTAAAGCTTAAATAATTAAGCATAAAATAAGTTGATAAGCAAGCATAAACTATTCATGTATGTTTTTATTTAAATGATTTTAATTTTTTTTTACAAGTCTAACTTCCTACTTTCTAAGCGAAAACTCATTTAAGTATATTCATGCTGTAGGTAATAAACCTGTCAATGACCCTTGTGGGCAGCAGACGAATGGTGAAAATGAGAATGAATACCGCTCATGCAAATGTAATATTTTCGTATTTTTAATTTACGAAATTATGAATGTTTTATTTTACAAAAATTATATACGTATAAATAAGTAAATAAAATTACGTAATTATGTCTTAAAAATCGAGGTTGTGATAATACGACCTTGTTTAGAGAATTTTAAGGTTTAAAATGCAATAGAAAATGAAACAAATACACAAATTTTCAAGTAAGAAAATTATAAAATTATTTAGAATTAAAAATGTTTATAAGAGTTTTACATTAAATTAAACTAAATGTTAGACTTGAATAAAATATGCAAAATTAGCAAAATTTAACTGCTCAAAAATTTGATACTTCAAATTCAAAACAATGACACAGGCAGACATTCATATTACCAAATAATTCTCAATAAATGTGATGTCACTTCACTGCTCTTGAGTCGAAAGTGTTTTGCTTTTGCTTTTTCTTTTTTTTCAACTCTGAAAAGGATGTCTCATGACGTTAATTCTATAATAGCCACAACAGGGGTTACTTCCCTCAAAGGGAAAACACCAGATCCGCTATTAGTGGACAAAACCCACTTACAAAGCTCGTGAGCTATTGGGCAAATCAACAGGGGCTCTTGAGCAGAAATTTGATTTGGCTTTGTTAACAATATGATAAAAAAAGGGCATCCATGGGGGTAAAAAATCCCCCAACCACACAATAGGAGACAAAGGCCCGACCAACAAGTCAAAAGAGAAATTATAGAGACAGTTACGTGAGCCCCCGTTATGTTTTATATATATATATATATATATATATATATGCACGCACATATATATGTGTGTATGTATAATATGTGTATGCATAGAGCATAGCATAGTACTACTTTATGTGGTCCAAACTAGCATGTGCGAATGCTCTCTCTAATGGTTGCACTTGGTTTGTTAAACCCACGTACCACGCCAAAATTAAGGACGCTGCGCCCCATGTGCACGTGCATGTCTTGTTTTCTTGTTATTGTTTTGATAATTCAGGAGAATATGTGATTATCCAATGAGCTCGAGTTTACTAATTACAACTTGGTATACATGTCCTTCTCAAGTATGATCTTATCTCTTGAATCTTTTATGAATTGCATAAAATGTAGTTGGGAACGACTTGAATCAGCTATAGACTTTTTTAGCTTTTTTGAATTGTGGATTGTATTCTCTTTTCCAGGATCTTTCTGCTTCTTTTTTTTTTTCTATTATTAATTAATAAAAAGAGTGAAGGCTTAGTGTGAGATGGGCAGAGTTGTTCGGGTGCTAATCCTAGCCAGTTTTAATGCAAATTTCTACTTTGATACTAGTTGTTTACTCTTACCAGTTTATTATTATTATTTTTTTATTTTTTTTTAAAGAAAGGGTCTCTCGATGGGGCCTCGATGTGGCTTCTGCAATGAGGGTGGTGCTTTGCAGAGATTTGCAGAAAAGGAGGCTGTGCACACTTTTTTTTCTTCGGTAAATTTGAAATTTGATCCCCTGAAAAATCCCATTTTGCACTTTACAACTCAAAACAACATAACAATATCACCAAACTTATCATAATTATTTTGGCATTTTTAGGAACGAAACATCAACTTTCACGAGCTTTGATTATTTGTTAGTCACGTAACTAGATAGTAAAAGGCAATATAAAAAGGTAAAGTAAGATAATTTCTATTCTTAGAGTGCTAAATTTAAAATTAACCATATTTTTCTTTGATTAATTTAATTTCTATTTTTATGTATAAAAGAATTTGTACTTTTAATGAAAACGTCCTTTTTCTCATAGATGCGTGGAAGTTCCATCCACATAACCAATAACAGAAGGGGAAATTTTATTACTGTTCCGAACTTATAGAAGAATAGAGGTTGCATTTTGAAATAAAAGGAGTACCTTTTTACAAGACCCAAAATTTGAGACGAAATTTTAAAATTTGTTCTTATTTTCAAGGGAATGATTACATGATTTTGATAGGAGCTTACATGTTTAAATTTTAATCATGCTAAATTAGTTTTCTAATTTATAGAATTTTATGGTAAGATGCAAAAAGATTTTCTACTTATAGGATGCAGTTTTGAAATGTTAGATTTTTAGCATCTTCAATAACATTGTAATATTTCACAAATTGCAATGTGATTCTGATATTTCTAATGATTTAGAAATGTATCTAAACACCAACAGGATATTTTTCTGAGGAAAATTATATGAAATAGATCAATTTTAAATCTTGGTGGAAGTCATAACAAACATTTATTTAACATGTAATGAATAGCATTTTTAAAATTTTTTGAATGTTTTAGGTGTACGGCTATCCCACTAGACTCTTTTCGTTTTCCCTTTTATTCTTTTCTCCTGTTTCTCTTTTTGCTTTGCTCTTCTTTATCATTCTCCGCCGGTCTCTCTCCTCCACTGATCTTTCTCTACCACCAAACCTTTCTTCTCGCTCTCATCCGCCATTTGTCTCTACTCTCCCTCCCTTACCTCTACCATTTCTCTCTCCTCTCTCTCCTCAATTGCTTCTCTCTCCTCTCACCCTCTACTCCCTCCTTTCTGTCTTCTTCACAACCTATCAACTGTTTCCTAACAATGCAAGAACGACCTCATCTTCTTTGGCTTTGTCACACAATTTCAAGTTGCAATTTTCTTTGGCTTTTAGTGATTCACCCCAACTTTGTCGCACGATTGCTACTGCAATTGTGGGCTCATCTTGAACTGTCGATTGGACAATGATAAGGTCATGATGGTTTCTCCCATTCATGGGAGGTTAACAACATCTGAATCTGGCAACAATAATTGGGAGCTGATGAGCGTTGATGACCACAGAGATGTAAGACATGTATTTCCTAAGGAGTAAAAATATAATTTGATTTTGTAGACATTTATATCAATAACGAATTTGTTTATTATTCATATACTAAATTGTTGTCTTCTTTACGTTCATATTTATTGAATGTATGATAAGCAAACAAAAGTCTAAAACGATCAGTTTAAACCTTTGGCATCAGGCAGAAGATGGACAAATTATGCGGAAGACATGATTCTAAAGGTGACGGTCTAAATTATAAGATCTGCAATTGAAAGAATAAAGTTGGATGCTTTATTCATCCAAATATTGTTATGTTGTCTATATCCCTAACGGGAGATGGTTTGTCTTAGCCATTGAAGGTGGACTCCACAAATAGAAACATTGGTGTATTGTCATAGATGATCATGTATTGGATTGGGACATAAAGAATAATTGATTTGGATTAATGATTCTGTCTTGGCAAATCAATTCACTTTAGACAAATATATGTGTTGTATCATAATCCTGAGATGAACAGTTGGCCCATTGTCTTGAATTATGTCTTTTGATGTACCAAAGGGTAACATCCACATTTTTATGTTGGTAAGCATACTGGTACATTGAAGGCATGACTCTTGATAGCGTAGACTTATTATTCATAGATATGGAATGTTGGAAATAAAGTGCGCAGCGGAATTTTAAAAAATTTCATCAGAGTATTTTTCAAAACACAAGTTTGACATGTTATATGTATAAATTAGACAGATCTTACTAACCTTTGTGTGCCGAAGAACCTCCGCAACTTGTGTAAATAAGTAACGTTCCAGAAGAGCCTCAACCAACTGGTCTTCTTTGCTATTCTCTATCCACAACCGGAGTGAGTGTGGGCTCATACGTACAGCTCTTCCACCGGTGACTCTCCTTCCAACCAATAGAGAGAACCCAAAGCTAGTATTCGTGATTTGTGAACAAAAGCTCTCAAGGAGTTTTCAAATGCTCACTAGAAGAGTATCACTCTTAATCTCTCAATTGATCTAAGTAAATCATAAGACTCACTCCCCTTTTATAGCTATTGGTCCTAGGGTCAGTCCGTATCAGATTAGGTCTCAAAAACTCGAAAAAGAATCAAGTTCGGATCAATATCTGATAAGATCCGCTTGAAAATGCGTAATCTTATCTCTCGCTGATCGGCAGGCCGAACAGGCCCCATTGGCAGGCCGAACACGTCATTCGGCCGGCCGAACTCCCTAAAAAAAATCTCCGCGAATCTCTTATTTTCCACCCGAGATTCTAAAGGATAAAGTCTCAGTTTTGATTCAAATAACCCAATAGAGAAGTTATCTGATCAAAACAAACTTTATCAAGATTATCTCTAAAAAAATAAATCAATTTATAGTAATTCTATAAGTTTATCTTGTTCTAATTTGTCCAAAATTAAAACAACCGATAAACATACAAGAATTATCTGATCGCAATAATTTAATAAGTTTATCTTGAACTAATTTCTTACAAAATTAATTCAACCGATAAACAGACATGAATTATTTGATTCTTACAAATTTTAAACCAATCTGATAAATCCAACATAAGTCACCAATTATTGAAAAAGCACGCCGTGTTGTTACAGGACTTTGTGAGCTAGCAAAGGGGACCAAAATAGACCTATAAAGTTCAAGCTCATGATAATTATGAAACCCAATATCCCAGATATACATTTCACAATTATCAACTCCAACGCTACTCCACTAAAAGCTTGGAGCTGCACTCTCAAACTTTATAGAATTACGATGCTCGTGTAGCTAAGTCTCCATAATATATCATAGTGTATCGTATCCCCATATGATCATCCATAATCGGCTTAAGGACAAGTTCTGTCTTACCTTCCCGATTATTTTTATCTTACGTTCTATTGTCTCACTATTAGAAAACTTACCATCCAAAGATATTATACCATTCGGTTACACCTATATATCCAAATGGTTGAGCGCTCCAATTTTCCAATTACAGGACAACGCATATAAGAGGATATCATTACTCCTAAAGAGGAGCTATGGATTCTATATCTATGAATAACAAGTCTACGCTATCAAGAGTCATGCCTCCAATGTACCGGCATGCATACCACTATTGAGATGTGGGTGTCACCCTTTGGTACATCAAAAGACACAAGTAGAGACAACAGACCCACTATTCATCTCAGGATTAAGATACAATACAAATGACTGTCTAAAGTGAATTGATTTGCTAAGACAGAATTATTAATCCAAATCAATTCACTTTATGTCCCGATCCAACACATCGTCACCTATGACAACGTGCCAATGTTTCTATTCACGGAGTCCAACTCCGATGGTCAAGACAAACCATCTCTTATAAGGGATATAGACAACATAACAATCTTTACATGAATAAAGCGCCTAACTTTATTCCCTCAATTGCGGATCATATGTTTTAGACTATTACCTTAAGAATCGTGTCTTCCGCATAATCAGTCCATCATATGCCCAATTCTTAAGGTTTAGACTGACAGTCTCAGACTATTGTTTACTTAACATATATTCAACAAATATGAATGTAAAGAGGACAAGATTTGGTATATATAAATGAATAAATTCTTTATTGATAAAAATGTTTCCAAAAATGTATTACATTTTTACTCCTTAGGGCATACATGTCTAACAATCTCCCACTTGCACTAAGTGAGTAAATACGGCAAATTTCGCATCCCCATAGCTTCCACATGCCTCTCGAAGAGTCTCCCAGTAAGTGTCTTTGTAAATTGATCAGCTAAATTGTCCTCTGACGTGATCTTGCACATCGTGACATGCCCGCCCTCAAGGAAGTCCTTTATCACATGATACTTCTGATCAATATGCTTACTCTTCTTGTGAAATCTTGGTTCCTTACCATTAGCTACCGCCGCACTATTATCACAGTACAGTGATGCCGCTTTATCCATACCAGGATCTACCTCAAGATCCCCAAGGAACTTGCAGAGCCACACTGCTTCTTTTGAAGCATCACTAGCTGCCACATACTCGACCTCCATCGTTAAATCCGAAGTGCAATCTTGCTTCGCACTTCTCCAACTGATGGCACCGCCACCCAGAGTAAGCACAAACCCCAAAGTCGATTTCCTAGAATCCAGACAGGATTGAAAATCATAATCAGTGTATCCTAGAGGAGTTAAATCCTCACCCGAATACACAAGCATATACCCTCGAGTCCTTCTCAGGTACTTGAAAATATGCTTTACTGCAACCCAATGGTTTGGTCCTAGATCCGCCTGAAATCAACTTACAATCCCGACAGCATGGCTAATATCCGGTCGTGTGTAAAGCATGGCATACATGAGACTACCCACTGCCGAAGCATAAGGCACCTTCTTCATGTATTCTCTTTCTTCATAAGACTTTGGAGAGTCTTTCTTAGAAAGAGTAATTCCAGATCTAGATGGTTGCCCACCTTTCTTGGAATCCTGCATTGCAAACCTCCTGAGAATTTTATCTATGTAGTCGGCCTGAGACAAAGCTATCATTTTGTTCTTCCTATCTTGAAAAATCTGGATACCGAGAACAAAATTAGCCTCACCTAAGTCCTTCATGTCAAACTGTTTGGTCAACCATAATTTGACCGATAACAACGCCCCAACATCATTGCCAATTAGCAAAATGTCATCTACATAGAGCAGTAGAAAAACCACTTTCTCATCCTTAATGTGTTTGTAAACACATGGTTCATACACGTTTTGTGAGAACCCATAAGTCTTGATCACTTGATCAAATCTTATGTTCCAAGAACGAGAAGCCTGCTTAAGTCCATAAATAGACTTTAGCAGCTTACAAACCTTACCCTCTTGACCCGCGACCTTGAACCCGTCTGGCTGTTCCATATAAATGGACTCATCAAGATAGCCATTCAGAAAAGCCGTGTTGACATCCATCTACCAAATCTCGTAGTCGAGAGCAGCAACTATGGACAAGAGAATCCGGATGGACTTAAGTATGGCTACAGGTGAAAAGGTTTCCTCATAGTCGATTCCTTCCTTTTGCGTATAACCCTTAGCTACCAGTCTAGCCTTAAAAGTTTCAACCCTTCCATCCACTCCTCTTTTCCTCTTATAGATCCACTTACACCCTATGGGTTTTACCCCTTCGGGAAGATCTACAAGCTCCCAGACCCAATTAGTCTCCATAGACTTCATCTCTATGTTCATGGCCTCTGTCCAAAGTCTTGAATCAACATCCTCAATAGCTTCTGTGTAAGTATAAGGATCCCTGTCATGTTCATCCAGTAAAGCCAAGAAGACCTCCCCATTGAATACATACCTCTCAGGTTGACACTCGATCCTCCCACTACGCCGAAGCCCCTGAGGTTGTTGTTCAGGTTTGTTTGATTTTTCTACACCGATCGGAATGGTTTCGTTCGGAACCTCCGGAGTGAACGGATCACCCCTTAACTCCTCAAGCACCACTTTGCTTCGAGGTTTAAAGTCGTCCATGTAACTCTCCTCAAGGAAAGTTGCATTAGTTGAAACCACGACTTTATTTTCCTTTGGGCTATAAAAATAACCCCATTTAGTCCCTTTTGGATATCCTACAAACATGCAAACTTTCGAACGTGCTTCCAACTTATTCGGATCCTTAAAAAGGACATGAGCTAGACATCCCCATATACGAATATGGTTTAAGGATGTCTTCTGTCTTGTCCACAACTTGTGAGGAGTTTTCGGGATCGATTTTGAAGGCACATTGTTCAAAAGATAACATGTGGTTTGTAGTGCATATCCCCAAAAGGATAAAGGCAATGATGAATAACTCATCATAGACCTAATCATGTCCAACAAAGTCCTATTCCTTCTCTCTGCTACGTCATTCTGCCGCGGAGTGCCCGGTGCAGTCAAATGGGATAAAATCCCATTCTCTAACAAGTGTCCCAAGAACTCATCAGAAATGTATTCCCCACCTCGATCAGATCGAAGTGCCTTTATAGGTCTACCCAATTGCTTTTCCACTTCAGCCCGAAACTCCTTTAACTTATCATAAGTTTCGCTTTTGTGGTGCATCAGGTACACATACCATATCCTGAGTAATCGTCAATAAAAGTGACGAAGTACTCATACCCTCCTCGTGCCTGAATGTTCATCGGCCCGCAAACATCACTATGCACAAGTTTTAAAACCCCTTCGGCCCTATTGCCCTTAGACCCTTATGGTCTTTTGGTCATTTTACCCTCTAAACAAGACTCACATTGAGGTATAGATTCCACCTTTAAGTGACTTAAAGGTCCATCCCTTACCAGCCTTTGAATCCTATTCAGGTTAATATGGCCAAGGCGCAAATGCCAAAGATAAGTCTTATTAGAGTAAGAAGTTTTAAGTCTTTTTGAGTCATTATCATTTATCTCAGCATTAAGCAATAAGTCCATCTTAGGTTTGATAAAATATAGATTATTTTGCATCCATCCAGAACAGATAAAAGATTTATTTTTACGAATCACCACTTTTTCATTAAAAGATACCACGTAGGAGTCTTTAAATAAAGAAGATACAGAAATTAAATTCCTTTTAAATTTAAGAACATAAAAACAATCTCGCAAGGTTAAATTCCTATAATTATCAAAGTAAAGATGGACATCTCCCGCTGCTTCCGCTAAGACCAAGGATCCATTGTCCATCTGAAGCGTTAAGTCTTCACACAACAGACTTCTCGTTTCTTTGAATCCCTGCAAAGAAACACAAACATGATTAGTTGCACCAGAATCTATGACCCAGATGTCACTGGATTCCTCAACTAAACAAGTTTCTAAATATAGAAGATCACACCTACCTCCCTTGGAAAGGAAGTCCTTGCAATGCTTCTTTATATGCCCGACCTTACCACAGAAGAAGCACTTAAGCTTCTTTGGGTTCTTCTTCTTCTTCTTCTTACTCTTGGTAGCAGCAAGAATAGAAGACTTCCCGTTCTTGGCCCGTTGCTTCTTTCCATTCCCAGAGTTAGGATTGGAACCAGAAGCAGCTACCATGTTGGCCTCACCACCAGTAGGAGACTCCCTGATCAGCAGTTCGAACTCCTGTAACTATTTCATTAGTTCCGTCAAGGTCATGTCCCGTCTATTACTTAAATTAAAAGTAGCTCTGAACAGAATAAATTCCTTAGACAGAGTCTCAAAGACCATAGTCATCTGAGTTTCAGCATCGATGTCGGCTCCATTGGTTTGAGCCTCAGTGAGGTAACCCATGACCAACATTATGTGCTCCTTTACAGATGTCCCCGGTCTCTGTCTACAGTTTAAGAGTTTCTGAAGCGCCCCTTGCCGCTTTGTTATGGCCTGGCCTCCAAACATGTCCTCAAGATTATCCAAGATCTACTTTACAGTCTCATAATCCTGATGTTGAGCCTGCAGCACGTTGTTCATGCTAGCCATAACATAGCAGCGGGCCTAATCATTAGCATCTTTCCAGCGATCGTACGCTTGGAATTGCTCATTACTTGAGTCTCCCGTAGGCTCGGGAGGACAAGGGGTTGTCAGTACATATTTCAGTTTCTCAAAGGATAGGACGATGTCCAGGTTCCGTTTCCAATCGTTATAATTCTCACCGGTTAATTGGTTTTTGTCAAGCATTGATGATAAAGCGTTTTTAGACATTTTCAATCTACAATAAAGAATCATATACCAAATATAAGCAAACATATATAATAATTTAGTAAGATAACACAATCATGTAAAATCATACAAATGTGTTTATGTGTCAAAACCTTGAAAATATCACAACCTTACAACGATAATTCCCAACTCAGAATTCAACAAGCTCCTAGGGGAGTCATGCCAAATTCAATCAGGAACACGGATCCCCTCCTGATTAATATATGCCATCTAGGACCCGTATGATCCAGCATATACTAATAATAATTTCTTTGGCTATTAATTTTATTAACAGAGCTCCTAGGGGAGGTTAATAATAAAATTAACGTGAGTGTATAACCACCGTTTCAATATTTTATCCATGATTTATAATTACCACCTAGGGGTGTGCAACCATAAATCATACTAAAATACCTTATTCTTTCAGAGATCCAATCTGGTACATGATAGAAATCCCTTCCTAGGGGTCGGGACCACCATGTTCTTCCTATGGACCAACGATGGAGGCCTTAGGTCCTCTCTTCGAAAACCTTCTCCCACTCAATCTTTTGAAATCAAGGTTTTATTTTAAAATTATGCATGAATAATTTTAATATGAGCGGCACTCCCTATTCTATATGACATGTTATCAATATACATGGTAAATCATATTATAATGCAGACAAGCAAAGCAATCAAGCAAAGCTACAAGCAAAATATTAATAACCATAATATTATGGGTCCACCCTAGAGAATACAAAACTAAGATTACAAGAGAAAAATCGAGACATTTATTGATTCTTCATCCTTGAATCCTCAAGTTGTATCCTTCTTCATGTAATATCCATCTTCAAGTCTTCAATCCCGTATAAATCGAATACTTCATATTTCTGGTCATATCCAAATTTAATGTTCCTCATAATCGTCCCAAAAATAAAATTAAAACTGCACCGAAAAAATTGCACCTTTTCTAGACACTTGGCAGCTCTCGGTCGGCAGGCCGATCTGGGTGATTGGCCTGCTGGTCATGCTTCATCAGCCTGCCGATCTGATATATCGGCCTGCCGATCCATGAAGGTTCGGCCTACCGAAATGAAAGTTTGGCCTGCCGGCACAGCACCCCAATTTCTACCCCACTGTCGGCCTGCCGGACCACACATCCGGCCTGCCGATCTGTGACCATCGGCCTGCCGAACTGTGACGTCTGGCATGCCGACCGAGCAGTAATCACTTGTTCTAGAAAATACAACTTTAATGCAATTTATCAATTTTATTTTCAACAATTCAAAAACATAAAATTAGAGACTCAGGAAATACCTGGAGGCGCCATCATCAATCTTTAAGATCCGACTTCTAGATCCGTCTTCTCTAAATAATTATTTAATTATAAAATTTTACAAATTTAAAATTAAATAACAATTCCTAGACGGAGATGATAGTCCGCCATCTAATTACATGAAAAATCTAGATACACATTCTAACCTCTAAGGAACCATAATCGGTATGAATTAATTAATTAATTAATAATTAAACAATAATTTAATCAACCATAATTAATTAATAAACATTCACCACATAATCCATGACAACATATATATTATATAGAAACCTAGAGTGCCATCTCTCTATAAAATTCAATTCAAGCATAGGAGAGATTAAGATCACAAAATTTATGCATACAACATGATCACAAACTTGTAAATTTATATTAAAACAATGGCTCTAATACCAATTGTTGGAAACAAAGTGTGCAGTAGAATTTTAAAAAATTTCATCAGAGTATTTTCCAAAACACAAGTTTGACATGTTATATGTATAAATTAGACAGATCTTACTAACCTTTGTGTGCCGAAGAACCTTCGCAACATGTGTAGAAAAGTAATGTCCCAGAAGAGCCTCAACCAACTGGTCTTCTTTTCTATTCTCTATCCACAACCAGAGTGAGTGTGGGCTCACATGTACAGCCCTTCCACCGGTGACTCTCCTTCTAACCAATAGACAGAACCTAAAGCTAGTGTTCGTGATTTGTGAACAAAAGCTCTCAGGGAGTTTTTAGATGCTCACTAAAAGAGTATCACTCTTAATCTCTCAATTGATCTAAGTAAATCATAAGACTCACTCCCTTTTTATAGCTATTGGTCCTGGGGTCAGCCCGTATCGGATTAGGTCTCAAAAACTTGAAATAGAATCAAGTTCGGATCAATATCTGATAAGATCCGCGTGAAAACACGTAATCTTATCTCTCGCTGATCGGCAGTCCGAATAGCCTGATCGGCAAGCCAAACAGGCCCCATCTGCAAGTCGAACACGTCATTCGGCAGGCCAAACTCCCGAGAAAAAATCTCTGCGAATCTCTTATTTTCCACCCGAGATTCTAAAGGATAAAGTATCAGTTTTGATTCAAATAACCCAATAGAAAGTTATCTGATCAAAACAAACTTTATCAAGATTATCTCTAAGAAAATAAATCAATTCACAATAATTCTACAAGTTTATCTTGTTCTAATTTGTCCAAAATTAAAACAATCGATAAATAGACAAGAATTATCTTATCGCAATAATTCAACAAGTTTATCTTGAACTAATTTCTTACAAAATTAATTCAACCGATAAACAAACATGAATTATTTGATTCTTACAAATTTTAAACCAATCTGATAAATCTGACATAAGTCACCAATTATTGGAAAAGCACGCCATGTCGTTACAAGACTTTGTGAGCTAGCAAAGGGGACCAAAATGGACCTATAAAGTTCAAGCTCATGATAATTATGAAACCCAGTATCCCAGATATGCATTTCACAATTATCAACTCCAACGCTACTCCACTAAAAGCTTGGAGCTGCACTCTCAAACTTTATAGAATTACGAAGCTCGTGTAGCTAAGTCTCCATGACATATCATAGTGTATCGTATCCCCATATGATCATCCATAATCGGCTTAAGGACAAGTTCTGTCTTACCTTCCCGATTATTTTTATCTTACGTTCCATTGTCTCACCATTAGAAAACTTACCATCCAAAGATAGTATACCATTCGGTTACACCTATGTATCCAAATGGTTGAGCGCTCCAGTTTTCTAATTACAGGACAATGCATATAAGAGGATATCATTACTCCTAAAAAGGAGCTATGTATTCCATATCTATAAATAACAAGTCTATGCTATCAAGAGTCATGCCTCCAACGTACCGGCATGTATACCACTATTGAGATGTGGGTGTCACCCTTTGGCACATCAAAAGACACAAGTCGAGACAATGGGCCCACTATTCATCTTAGGACTAAGATACAATACAAATGACTGTCTAAAGTGAATCGATTTGCTAAGACAAAATTATTAATCCAAATCAATTCACTTTATGTCCCGATCTAACACATCGTCACCTATGACAACGTGCCAATGTTTCTATTCACGGAGTCCAACTTTGATGGTCAAGACAAACCATCTCCCGTAAGGGATATAGATAACATAACAATCTTTACATGAATAAAGCGCCTAACTTTATTCCCTCGATTGCGGATCATATGTTTTAGACCGTCACCTTAAGAATCGTGTCTTCCGCATAATCAGTCCATCATATGCCCAATTCTTAAGGTTTAGACTGACAATCTCAGACTACTGTTTGCTTAACATACATTCAGCAAATATGAATGTAAAGAGGACAAGATTTGGTAGATATAAATGAATAAATTCTTTATTGATAAAAATGTCTCCAAAAACGTATTACATTTTTACTCCTTAGGGCATACATGTCTAACATGGAATCCATAGCTCCTCTTTAGGAATCGTTGATAACCTCTTATATGTGTTATCCTATAATTGAAAAAATAGAGCACTCAACCATTTGGATACATAGGTGTACCCGAATGGTATATTATCTTTGGATGGTAAGTTTTTCGATGGTGAGACAATGGAACGTAAGAGAAAAATAATTGAAAAGGTAAGACAGAATTTATCCTTAAGCCGACTAGGGACAATTCTATAGGGATATAATACATTATGATATATGATAAAGACTTAGCTATTTGGGCTTCGTAATTCTATATAGTTCGAGAGTGTAGCTCTAAACTTTTAGTGGAGTAACGTTAGAGTTCATAATTTTGAAATGCATATATGGGATATTGGGTTTCATAGTTATCGGGAGCTTGAACTATGTAAGTCCATCAGGTCCCCTTTGCGAGCTCATAATAATTCGGTAACAATACAACGTGCTTTTTTGATAAATTGGTGACTTATGTCAAATTATCATATTGGCTAAAATTTGATAGGATCAGATAATTCATGTGTGTCTATCGGTTGAATTAATTTTATAGAATTCAAGATAAAGTTGTTGAATTATCAAGATCATATAATTCATGTTTGTGTATCGGTTATATTAATTTTGAGTAAATTAATTCAAGATAAACTTACTAAATTATCAGGAATATTTGTTTTCCTAAAGATTATCTAGATAAAGTTGTTTCAATCAGATAACTTCTCTATTGGGTTATTTGAATTAAAACTGAGGCTTTATTCTAAGAATCTCGGTTGGGAAATAAAAATTTGTAGTGATCATTTATCGTTAGTTTGGCAAGCCGATCTTTAGGTTCGACCTACTTACTAAACGATTTATGATCACGTGTTTTTAAATGCAATTTTTATCAGATATTGATCATGATTCAAACTTTTGAGGCCTTATCTAATAAGGACTAACCTCTGGGCCCAACCTCTATAAATAGGGAGTGAGACTCATAAGTTATAAATAGGCCTTATCTAATGTACGTTCTAAATATTAACTTTGATCTAATTCGCAATAACATGATAACATGAATAAATTTTGATACTTCAAAACAATACCACAAGTAGACATTCACCTTACCAAATAATTTCTAATAAATGTGATGTCACTTCATTGTTCTTGAGTCGAAAGTTGATATGGCTTATTAACAATAATACAATATCACAAGTACTAATGGAAAAAAAATCCCCAACCACACAAAAGGAGCCATAGGCCTTATCAACAAATTAAGTCGAAAGAAAAATTGAAGTGCAAACAGTTACGTGAGCCATCCTTATATTATACTGCAGATATAAATACATATATATATGTTAGACATGTATGCTCAGAGGAGTAAAAATGTAATATATTTTTTGGAGACATTTTTATCAATAAAGAGTTTATTTATTATTTATATACCAAATTATTGTCCTCTTTATGTTCATATTTGTTGAATGTATGATAAGCAAACAAATGTCTGAGACTATCAGTTTAAACCTTTAGAATCAGGCATATGAGGGACAGATTATATGGAAGACATGATTCTAAAGGTGGCAATCTAAATCATAAGATTCACAACCGAAGGAATGAAGTTGGATGCTTTATTCATGCAAATATTATTATGTTGTCTATATCCCTAATAGGAGATGGTTTGTCTTGGTTATCAGAGGTGGACTCTGCGAATAGAAACATTGGTGCATTGTCATAGGTGATGATGTATTGATTGGGACATAAAGTTTAATTGATTTGGATTAATAATTCTGTGTTGGCAAATCAATTCACTTTAAACAATCATATGTGTTGTATCTTAATCCTGAAATGAACAATGGACCTGTTGTCTTGACTTATGTCTTTTGATGTACCAAAGGGTGACATTCGTATTTTATGATGGTACACATACGAAATCGAAGATACATTATCCTGTAATTGAAAAACTAGAGCGCTCAACTATTTGGATATATAGGTGTAACCGAATGGTATACTGTCTATAGATGGTAAGTTTTCCAAAGATGAGATAATGGAATGTAAGAGAAAAATAATCGGGAAGGTAAGACAGAATTTAATCTTAAGCCAATTATGGATAATCCTATGGGGATACAATACATTATGATATGTCATGGAGACTTAACTATTTGGGCTTTGTAGTTCTATATAGTTCGAGAGTGCAGCTCTAAGCTTTTAGTGGAGTAGCATTAGAGTTGATAATTATGAAATGTATATCTGGGATATTGGGTTTCATAATTATCGAGAGCTTGAACTATATAGGTCTATTAGGTTCCCTTTGCTAACTCGTAATAAATTGTGTAAATACGACGAGTTTTTCCAATAAATTGATGACTTATGTCAAATTATCAGATTGGTTAAAGTTCGGTAGGAACAGATACTTCATGTATGTTTATCAGTTGAATTAATTTTGTGAAAAATTAATTCAAGATAAACTTGTTGAATTATCGAAATTAGATCATTCATGTCTGTTTATCAGTTGAATTAATTTCAAGTAAATTAATTCAAGATAAACTTATTCAAATATCAGGAATATTTATTTTCCTAGAGATTTTCTAGATATGATCTTTTTAATTAGATAACTTCTCTATTGGGTTATTTGAATTAAACTGAGGCTCTATCCCAAGAATCTCAAGTGGGAAGTAAAAGATTCACATGGATTATTTATTATAAGTTTGGTAGGTTAATCTTCAGGTTCGGCTTGCCGATGGAGTAATTTCGGTATGCTAATTTGCTAGTTCAGCCTACTGACCGAACGATTTATGATCATGCATTTAGATGTGATTTTATCAGATTGTGATCTTGATTCAAATATTTAAGGCCTTAATGGATAAGAACTAATTCCTAGGCCCAACCTCTATAAATAGAGAGTGAGACTCATAAGTTATTATTTAGATCAGTTGAGGAATTAAGAGTGAACACCCTATACTGTGAGTCTCTTAAACTCCCTAAGAGCTATTATTCACAAATCATGAACTTTAGTTCTGGGTTTCTTCAATTGGTTTGAAGGAGAGTCACCAAGAAAGAGCTGTACAATGTGCACCCACATGCACTCCGATCGTGGATTGAGAATAGTAAAGAAGACCAGTTGATTGAGGCTCTTTTGGAACGTTCTTCTCTACACTGATTGCAGGAGCTCTTCAGTCTACAAGGTTAGTAAGATCTAGTTAATTTGTGCATATAGCATATAAAACTTGTGTTTTAGAAAATATTCTAGTATAAAATTTTTAAAATTTTACTGCATACTACTTTTCCAACAATTGGTATCAGAGACAAGTTTCTTACATAAATTTGTAAGTTTTTTATCAAGCTATATGAATAAATTATGTGATCTTAATCTCTTCTATGCTTAAATTTAATTTTTTAGAGAGTTGACACTCTAAGGTTTCTATATACATATATGTATGTGTGTGTATTATCATGGAATATATGGTAAATATTTATTAATTAATTATGATTAATTAAATTATTATTTAATTGTTAATTAATTAATTAAGTTATGCTCGTTATGGTTCCTTAGAGGTTAAAATATGCGTATAGGTTTTTCATATAATTAAATGGCAGACTATCATCTCTGTCTAAGAATTATTATTTATTTTTAATTTGTAAGAATTTTTGTAATTAAATAATCATTCGAAGAAGACGAATCTAGAAGATGGATGATAGCATTTCACAGGTATTTCCTAAGTCTCTAATTTTATGTTTTTGAATTATTGAAAATAGAATTAAAAAACTGCATAAATACTGTATTTTTTGAAAGTTGTGATTTTTGCTTAGTCGGTAGGCCGAACCTTCAGGTTTGACAGGCCAGTGGTCACAGATCGACAGGCCAAACCTCTAGGATTGGCAAGCCGTCTATGGGGCAAAATTCTAATGGCTCTGGTGGCAAGCCAAACTTTATCATTTTATAGGCTGATTTGTCATGACCGGCAAGCCGACCTATAAAGTTTGGCAGGCCGGAAGGTCATGACCGATAAGCTGATTGCACAAATCGACATCCCGATAGAGAGTTGTGCTTTTTTCAAAAAAAACTGCTTTTTTATGCAGTTTTGATTTTATTTTTGCGACAATTCTAAGAAACATTAAATTTGGATATGACCAGAAATATAGAGTATTCAATCTATACGGGATTGAAGACTTGAAGATGGACATTACTTGAAGAAGGATACAATTTCAAGATTCAAGGATGAAGAATCGATAATATGTTTCGATTTATCTCTTGTAGTCTTTATTTTCTTTTCTCTATGGTGGAACCATAATATTACGGTTATTTATTATTATTTTTCTTATGGTTTTGCATGATTGCTTTGCTTGTCTGCATTATAATATGATTTGTCATATATATTGATAACATGTCATATACAATAGGGAGTGCCACTCATTAAAAATTGTTCATGCATGTTCTCAAAATAAAACCTTGATTTCAAAAGATTGAGTGGGAAAAGGTTTTCAAGGAGAAGACCTACGGTCTCTATCGTTGGTCCATATAGCACATGGTGGTTCTGACCCTTAGGAAGGGACTTCATCATGTATAGGTTGGATCTCCGAGACGATAAGGTACTTTAGCATGATTTATGGTTGCACATCCCTAGGTAGTGATTATAAATCATAGATAAAATATTGAAATGATGGTTATACACTCATGTTAATTTTATTATTAACCTCTCCTAGGAGCTCTGTTAATAGAATTGATGGCCAAAGAAACGATTATTAATATATGTTGGTTCGTACGGGTCCTAAATAGCATATATTAATTAGGAGGAGATTCATGTTCCTAATTGAATTTGGCAAGTCTCTCCTAGGTGGCTTGTTGAATTCTGAGTTGGGAATTATCATTGTAAGGTTATGATATTTTCAATGTTTTGACACATAAACACATTTGTATATTTTACATGATTGTTTCATCTTTTTAAATTATTATTGTATGTTTGCTTATGTTTGTTATATGATTCTTTATTGTAGATTAAAAATCCCTAAAAATACTTTATCATCGATACTTGATAAAAACCATTTAACTAGTGAGAAATAAAATGATTGGAAACAAAACCTAAACATCATCCTATCTTTTGAAAAACTAAAATTTGTGTTGACGTCACCATGTCTTCTTAAGCCTATGGGAGATTCCACTAATGAGCAACTCCAAACATATGATCGCTGGAAAGATGCTAACGATCAGGCCCGCTGTTATGTTATAGCCAGCATGAATAACATGATGTAGGCTCAACATGAAGATTATGAGACTGCTAGGCAGATCTTGAATAATCGTGAAGACATGTTTGGAGGCTAGGCCCTAACAGAGCAAGAAGGAGCATTTTGAAAACTCTTGAACTACAAACAAAGACCAGAAACGTCTGTAAAAGAGCATATGATGTTAGTCATGAGTTACCTCGTTGAGGCTCAAACTAATGGAGCTGACATTAATGCTAAAACTCAGATGACTATGGTCTTTGAGACTCTGTCTAAGGAGTTTATTCCATTTAGAGTTAGATTTAATTTAAATAATAGATGAGATATGACCTTAACGGAGTTGATGAAGTAGTTATATGATTTCAAACTTCTGATTAGGGAAACTCCTGTGGGTGGTGAAGCCAACTTGGTGGCTGCATTTGGTTCCAATCACAACCTAGGGAATGGAAAGAAGCAATGGACCAAGAACAGAAAGTCTTCTATTCTTGCAAAGGGTAAGAACATGAAGGAAAAAAAAAGAACCTGAAGAAGCTTCAGTGCTTCTTCTGCAGGAAGGTCGGGCAAATTAAGAAGAATAGCAAGGACTTTCTTTCCCGAGGAGGTAGGTGTGATCTTCAAATTTTAGAAACTTGTTTGGTTGAGGAATCTAGTGACACTTAAGTCATAGATTCTAGAGCAACTAATCATGTTTGTGTCTCTCTACAAGGGTTCAAAGAAATGAGAAGTCTGCTACATGAAGACTTTACACTTTGGATAGGCGATGGATCCTTGGTGTTGGCTGAAGCAGTGAGAGACGTCCATCTTTACAATGATAATTATAGGAATTTAATTTTGTGAAATTATTTTCATGTTCCTAAACTTAAAGGGAATTTAATTTATATAGCTTGTTTATTTAAAGACTCTTATGTAGTTTGAATTTAATTTCTATAGCTTGTTTATTTAAAGACTCTTACGTAGTTTCTATTAATAACAAAGTAGTGATTCGTAAAAACAAATCTTTTATCTATGATGGATGGATGCAAAATAATCTATATTTTATCAAACCTAAGATGGACTTATTACTGACCACTGAGAATAATGATAATAACTCTAAAAGACTTAAAACTTCTTACTCTAATAAGAGTTATCTTTAACATATGCGACTAGGTCCTATTAACTTGAATAGGATTCAAAGGTTAGTAAAGAATGACCTTTAAGTCACTTAAAGGTGGAATATATGCCACAATGTGAATCTTATTTGGAGGGTAAAATGACCAAAAGACCGTTTAGGTCTAAGGGCAATAGGGTCAAACAGGTTCTAGAACTTATGCATAGTGATGTTTGCGGGCCTATGAACATCCAGACACGATGAAGGTATGAGTATTTCATCACCTTTATTGATGATTACTCAAGGTATGGGTATGTGTACCTAATGCACCACAAAAGTGAAACTTATGACATGTTTAGGGAGTTTCGGGCTGAAGTGGAAAAGCAGCTGGGTGGACCCATAAAGGCGATTCGATCGATGTGGTAAATACCTTTCTAATGAGTTTTTGGGACACTTACTAGAGAATGAGATTTTCTCCTATTTGACTGTGCCAGGCACTCTGCTATAGAATGGTGTGGCTGAGAGAAGGAATATGACTTTGTTGGACATGGTTAGATCCATGATGAGTTATTCATCATTGTCTTTATCCTTTTGGGATATGCACTACAAACTACATGTTACCTTGTGAGCAATATGCTTTCAAAATCGGTTCCTAAAACTCCTCACGAGTTATGGACAGGAAAAAAGACATCGTTAAACCATATTCGCATATAAAGATATCCGGCTCATGTACTGTTTAAGGAAGCGAATAAGTTGGAAGCACGTTTGGAAGTTTGTGTGTTTGTAGGAAATCCAAAAGAGACTAAAGGGGGTTATTTTTATAACCTAAAAGAAAATAAAGTCGTGGTTTCAACTAATGCAAATATCAAAAGTTCAGTAGGCTGATGCTTAAGTTCGGCCTACCGATGAGGCAAGTTCAGTAGGCCGATCTGGCAGTTCGGCCTGCTAACCGAGCGTTAAATAAATCACGCATGATTTGATGATTGGCCTGCTAACCGAGCGTTAAATAAATCACGTGTGATTTGATTCTTATTCGAATTTTCGAGTCCTTGTCTGATAAAGACTAACTTTTGGGCCCAACCTCTATTTAAAGGGGAGTGAGACTCATTGTTATTTAGATCAGTTGAGAAATCTAGAGTGGAACTCTTCTAGTGAGACTCTATAACTCCCTAGAGAGCTGTTGTTCAAAAATCATGAATTATAGCTTCGGGTATTTCTCAATTAGTTGGAATGAGAGTTACCTGATGGAAGAGTTGTACTAGATTGCCCACACACACACCGATCATGGATAGAGAATAGCAAAGAAGGCCAGTTGGTTGAGGTCCTTCTGGAATGCACATCTCTTCACAGACTGCAGGAGCTTTTTGGCATAAACGAGGTTAGTAAGATTTGGTTAATTTATCCATATAGCGTGTTAAACTTGTGTTTTGAAAAATACTCTAGTATAAAAAATGTTAAAATTTTGTTGCATATTGTTTTTCCAACATAAGTTAGGTGGCATTATATTCTTTTGAAAACCAATATAATAATTATAAGAAATGGTGGGAAAATTTGAAGTTCTTGAAAACTTTGTAATTTACAAGCAACTATGCATCTATACTTACAAAAGTGGGCCGACAATAAATATTTATAAGAATTTACATCTCAAAATGAAGGCCGCCCAAACCATACTTATAATAAACCCATAGTAATTACAAGTACCAAAATAGAATGTTAAAATAAAAGCGTACCCATGTAAGGTCATTTGTGTCCATATATGGGGAGTCATTAGAAGGGAAAGCGTATCAATTGACCTCCAAATTAACACTACTAAGATGTACACTTATCTGCATCACAAGAGCAACATGAACTAGTACTCAGTAAGTAGAAACTATAGTATTCAATGTAGTGGCATCATGCATAGGTTCATAAACTTTACCATCGTACCTACCATGTCATAAAAATGTTTAATGCGTGTACAATTATGTACACCATGAGTCGCCCACCCAGACCTATTTATAAAGCATGCATCATACTAATGAATCTTTATTGAGCAATAGTGCCCAGTCTATTCCATGAGACAATTTAGTCTCCCGATCCTAAGAACTACATAAAAGGTCCAAAAAAATGGTCCCAGTCTATTTCATAAAACCATTTAAGTCTGAGACTATCTCATGGAACTTAATTAAGACCACTTACAATGAAACTACACAACGTACATACAAACAGTCTATTTCTCATAGGATCGTGATTTTCTTCAGAAACTATACATGTGCCTTTATGCCATGAATACAAATGATATAGTAAATCATATATATTATACTAACAATCTTGTGATGCAATTAAAATAAATTTCTACTTACCTTGCATCAAGACAAATGGTAACAAGTGGAAGGTGTTGGTGTTGGTGTCCTAGTTAAGCTGAATGTGCTATTAAGCCTCATATTATCAATTACTGCTATAAAATTTATATTTACATTCGCTAGCAGGTGAAAAATAAATTATCATAAATAATAACCTACATTGCTAAAATATCAAATATATAAGTCAACTTAGCTGTATAGTTAAGAGAACAAATAATGAAGTATTACTTTAGCAAACTAACACCATTAAACTACAAAATTCATATAATGTTAAGCATTAATTACCTATATAGAAAACATATGTATACATGATAGCCATGATTATTCTATTATCAATTTTAAATCCATGAGAAAATAACAGATTAATTACTGGCTATATATTTGCACCACCCTAATTGAAAACATATACAGGCTTTTGCATGTATGATTTGTCATTCATGTATACAAGCATTTATAAGAAAAGAGATCTACTTGAACCAACCATAAAAATTAATTACGTATATATACACACATATTAATTATATGGCTTATGGATTCATGTTAAATTTTATAGAAATTTAAGAATACAACCTAAGCAGTTCTAATAACAAAAAGATTAATTAATAGGATACCCGAGATATATATGCAGACATCTAATATATAAGAAAGAATACACACAAAATAAATACTAGGATTGAATGGAAGTTGATGTAGCATGGAGATAAAATCTAAGCAATAAAAGTGAATGGGAATTCTTATATATACAAAAAGAGGTAAAGAGTCTAAGCAATAAAAATCTAATTAAAAATGATAATAAGTTGTAAGTCAACTAACTACTAGTAGAAACTTAGGGCCTGTTTGTTTCAAAAACTCGTTGGATTCTTTGTACTCAAATTTAGATTCGAGTATTATGAATCCTTTGGATACGTGTTTGTTTCCCCCAAAATCCGAATCCTTTGAGTATCAAATATCCAAGTTTTCAAAGTTTTGACTCCCCTCTAAACTTTTGATACTCAGATATCACTGCCACAGTAAAAACTAAAATTCTCTTTCCTATATTTAAGAAAAAAAATCATAACTTCTTCATTTGTTATCCAATTAAGATGATTCTTTTTTCATTGTGTTTGATGATTTTTTTTTCATTGTATTGCTAGTGAAGAGATGAATAAATTATTGCATGCTTTTTAGGATCATTAACAATGAAATTTTATTAGATTTGTTGATAAATCAAAACCTATTTTCATAACCTCTTCAAACAAAAATTCTAATTTTATTCCATACTCAGATTAAAACTTAAATGTACATTCAAACATCAATTTGGATAACAATTCAAATCACTAACTCAAATCCCAATTCAAATCACTAATTTGAATCTATTTGCCAAACGGACCCTTATAATCTATATACATACCATAGTCTATCATAAATATCCAATATCGTATCGAATGGAATGTAGATTTATTAAACCTGATGAAGAACACACACACACACACATATATATGTATAAGCATCCATATTTTAAAGAGCTCTACCTTGATTGTGAACAAAAGCGGAGTCCTTGGTAAAAGAGAAGAGCTTCAATATAGAAAGTATATGACTAGATTATATCAGATAAGGTGAGGTGAAGACTCTCGAGCTATTCCAAAGAGTACAATAAAGCGTGTTGTATAGTTATATTGGAAGTAAACATATAAGTAAGTTACCAACTTAAAAGTAAACATACCGACTCTCTCTCTTCTTTTTTTCTTTTTTTTTTACTAATATTTTGTTAGAATAGATGCCCATAAAGCCTATGATATCTTGAAATGGATATATTTATAAATAAATAAAGTGATTTATTAATTACATTTGCATGTATGTATTTTGCATAAAAAACTCCATAATTATTTATATGACTTTAAATATTATATATAAACGTTATATACAAGAGGATAATATTTAAAGATAACAATTAAAATGGTCAATAACATATAATTACTTGTTATAATTAATAATTCAATTAAAATATAAAATCTTTAATTGAGTGTTACTAGTGCAAGTAATTTCCATTAAGACAGAAACAGTCTAACCCGAACGTTAATATAGCGAGTCATTAAATGAGTGCATTATGCATAATGAGATAACGTAGGACCGACACGTGATGAGATATGAATAGCTAATTTTAAAATATAGCATAATCTAATTACATCGACTGATGATCATATATAAGATGATCTTAATCCTGAGTTATTAGCAAACTCTTATTTGTGGATTTATGTCTTTTGACTTACTGGGTATGGATTTGAGAATCAAGTCTTATTCGATGTATCTTGAAAGCATAATGAAGTAAGTAGCCTGAAATATTAATATTACAAAATAAAATCTATTCATTCTCTAACAAGAAACAAATAAATAATTCTCTTCAGTAATAATTCAGGCTTGAATAATAAGAGCACTTTTCATGATTAAGTTCATGAATTTATTATTCATTAGAGAATCAATGACACTCAAGTATAAAGAAGTAATTAGAGAGGTTAACAAATTTGACCTAGCTCTAAGTATAAATTATTTATAGAAGATCGACTTATATATAATAACTATATCAAATGAACGACTCTAAAAAATGACAAATTAGATATCTATAATTTCAAGAGTACAATTCCAAGTATTTAGTGGAGTTACATTGGAATTAATAAAAGAGTAATATAATAATTAAAGAGTTTAATTAATAAATTGGTTTTATTGAAGTTTGAAATTAGAGGTCCCTTAGTCCCCCGCCATCCTTATAAACACTGTTTGGACAAGTGGAATTATAGGTTTAAATAATTAATTAAGAATTATAGAATTCTAAATTAAATACCACTCAAAATAAATTAATTATGAATTATATTGTAACTTATCTTAAAAGGATTGAATTGTACAGGAAGAGAGATCAATACCAAGTGCACGAGAATGTCCTTAGATTACTCTAACTTTAGTGCCCTCAATCAAGTAATTGTAACACCTGCTAAATTTTCATGTAACGGATGAATATCAACGTTAAGTATTTTCTTTAGTAATATATGACTTTATGTTACTGACTATTTGTTTTAAGTGTTATGACAGGTGACGGTCACGTGAAATCGATGTGCTCAAGTGTTTCATGTCATTTATGTAGTGTATTTAACTATTTATTTATTGTTTTAAATATGGTAGTTCAGCAAGCCGAACCTTCAAGTTCGGCAAGCCGAATTGTCCTTATGGAACGGCAGGCCGATGCAATTTTATCGACAGGCCAAACCGAGCAGTCGGCTGGCCAAAGACTGCTGACGAGCAGTCAGCAGAAATCTCTCCCAAAATGTGTGATGAGGATGATTTTGATGATTGGATGATTAAATTTTGATTGATTGGCATATTTTTAGTCTTTTTCCTTATTCTAGGTAATAAAATGTTGACTTTTAGGTTGATTGGTCATTTGTTGAGTTTTCCTCTTTTGAAATTGTGACATACGGTAAGTGGAGCTTAATTGTTGACTTTCCCCTATCTCTCTCTCTATTTCCACGTGAGATGCCCCAAATTTTACTTAGAAATTTTTGAAAATCATATAGAAGACACCCCTTCCTTTTATGCCATTTTCATTTTTCACGTAAACAAACTTCCTCTTTCTACCGCACACTTTCTCTCTCTCTTTATCTCCTTTCTCCTCCACGAATTTGTTCCTCTTCTCTCCTCTATTTTCTTGTAAATACTTAAAGAAATATTGAAATTTTGTTGGGGTTAATTCAAGGAGGCTTGAGAAAAAAAAATTGTTTTGAGGTAAGAGACTCTTCTCAGCAATTTTGGAATTTTGAACACCTTATAATCTGATTGCTTTATATTTCTCTACAAAATTCTTTTTGCTCTGAATTTTTTATATGTTATTCATGTATGTGTTATGTGTTAATCCTCAAAATTTCACCCCATTTGGAGTTTTCTACGCTGAGATATGAATTTTGTTCTCTCTACCACTCACTGCAAACTAATGCTGATCGGTAATGTTGTATTTTCTCTATGTTCCAACCCCCATAACTTTGTCTAAAAATCTTTTTTTGCTCTGAATTTTTAATATGATTTTCATATATATGCTATGAGATGTTACTCTAAATTTCGTGCCATTTAGTACTGTGTAGGCTGAGATATTAAATGTTCATGCTCTGCACCTCATAATGAATTGTTGCTAATTGGTTATGTTGCACGAGAATGTGGTTTTTGTTCAAGGGGCAAAAGTGCTTTGATTTTTATGAAATTTGGCAAATATGTTCATGTATATGTTAAGTGATGGACTGGAAAGTTTGGTGATGATTTGATGAATACTTTAGGTGATATGGAATTTTGATTAAGACTAGGTCAAGGGACTATTTTATCAATGAATTGAATGATTGTTATTTTATGCAATTGTTGTATAATTAAATGATTTTATTTGGTGGTGAGAATTTTTGTAGTATTATATTTTTATGTTAATAAATTGCTATTAAAATTTTGGAGGCTAAGTAATTTTATTTTAATTGTTTGAAAAATGTTTACCATTGTATAGTCACTGCTTCTCAAACTTAAAGTTAGTTTCACCACTAATTTCCCAAATGCATGTTTTGATATATCCTAATTTTATTTGAAGACCAATTTTGAATATGTTATAGTTCTAGGTGTCTATTACATGCATGATTTTTATGGAATTATTTTGGGATGTAAATAAATTATTATGTGAATGTTAGTAGGGACTGCTCATTGTGTTATTATTGCTGGCAGATTTTGTATTGTATAATATGTGATTTATTTAAATTATTAAATAGAATTTTTATGACTAACGAAAAATCATGGTTATATGTTTATATGTTAGCTTTGTCCCTGCCAAGTTTGGTGCTTGAATTGTGTATGAGTTATGAGTTATTGAGTTATGAATTTGTAAGGGTTAGGCAGAGTTTTTAATTTATAGTTTAGTATGAGTGTTGTATAATGCATTTGTGTACTTGTAATTTTCTTGAGTTTGAAGCGTGGATGATGTTTTATGATGTTGAAAAATTTTATGAGAATGAACATTAATTTTATGTGTAAATGAATGTATGATATAAACACACCAATAAGTGAGCACAACGAGACCGTGGTGACGTCACCTAAGATACGATTAAGTAAAGTAAGCTTATCAAGTAAGTACATTCTCACCTGCAACATGATGTGGTTTATAAAAAGAATGGAATTTATGTTATGATGATTCTTTGATGGTTTCAATTGATGTTTTATTATGAAAGCTTGATTTATCAAAAGCTATGCATGTTTGATGATGACGTGTTTCAAAGTATGAATATATATATATATATATAAGTATCACTTACATAAGTGTTGCATACCCATGTTTATGTTATGTTATGATGTCATGTTTGATTTAGGATTAACTACCCTTCTCCTCTCATGACGACACGTCTACAATGATGATTATGATGCAATACTTGGGCTCTTAAAATAAAATGAATTAAATTTTAATATAGACATAATAATGAAAGATATGTTCCTTATGAAATTGTGTCTAGTGCACTATTATGATGATGATGATGTTCATAAAATGTTTTTACTTGTGAGAGATGAAATGTACTTACTAAGCTATAGCTTATTTTAGTTTTATATCATGTTGTAGATAAGGGTAAGAAGTTAATGGAATAGGAGGAGGGCGAGGAAAGACGTGTGAACTATGCAAGATGAACTGAAAATGAAAGAACACCAAGGAAGAAATTTATTTTTAAGAGAAGAAATTTATTTTTAAGATATAAACTATAATTTTTGAGTATGTTTACTTGATGAATTTTTAAGATTTGAATCACGATACTTCAACTCTATAGTTTTATCATTTGTCTTCCGCATTTGAAATATTGAGACTTGCTTTAAATAAAAATTCTTTTTAGCAGTTCGGCCTGCCGATCATTCCTAGTCGGTTTGCCGATGCTTAGTTCGGCCTACCGTTTGCATTGTGCCGGCCTGCCGAACTTAGAAATTTTTAAACCTTGTTTTGCAAGCCTCGGGTGGCCTACCGATGGATGAACATCGGCCTGCCGAAGTCTCAAGTTTGGCCTGCAGAACTGTGAATGTAGATTTTCTGTAATGTTTTAAAAAGTTTGTTCAACTTTCATTGGTGTTGATAAACTATTTAAAGAATGTTTATAATTAAGTAATTTATGAAATATTGAGTATTTTTTTATCTTGATAAAAAAAATGTATGCATGGATCTTGGGGTATGTTTTCAAATTATGTTTTGTACAAAATAGTTTATCTTAAAATAAAGGTATTAAAGAATGAATGTAACGACATCTGTGACGTCCGTAAGAAGGGCGTTACAATAACAAGATTAGAAATTTCTATAATGTACTTCCTTACATTCTGCCTTTGTACAGCATTGAAAGAAACTTACCTAGAATGGTGCTTGTTTTGACCTTTTTAGATCCTACAAATCAGTAAGCTATTTGGCTCAAGAACTTTTTAGCATTTTCCTCCTTAGGCATTGTGCCTCTGATAGTATCTGCAATAGAGTGCTTCATGATAATAAGACTTATGCGGTTAGAATGCTCCCACTTTTTATAGTTAGCCTTTTGTTCGGCTGAACAATTATTAGAAAGTGTAGGAGGTTGTTCCTTCTAGGTCGTATAGTTTAGCATCATACACCTAAGCACAATGGTGATGTGCTCTTTCCATTTCTTGAATTGAGTGCCATTAAGCACTGGAATGTTATTCAAATTGGTAAATATAGAAGAAGCATTAACTGTACATAGAACAAATTTAACAAACTCACAATTAACAATAATGTCATTTCCTTATGCATATATGATATAAATAAACATTAATTATATATACATGGTATAAAACGCAATAAGATGGGCCCTTATAAGATACCTAACACAATGACCCCGTTTGTTTTCGTTTTGAAAATTTTTAAAAATATTTTTATACATTTTTTGAGGCAAAAATTTCAAAAACACTTTCAGTATAATTTTCAAAAAAAATTATTTTTCAAAATAAAACCATTTTCATTTATTTTGAAACACACTACCAAACGGACCCTTCAACTCTATTAGGGCTGGTAAAGTCGTGTTACATGTCACGTTCATGTCAGTAAGAATACAACATGAGATGATTACACTGAATATAAACACGACACGATTAATAAACATGCCAAAATGTAAACACAAACACGACACGCTCATAACATACGTAACACAATATGACACGATTATTAAATAGGCTATGACGGCTTGACACAATTATGACACGTTTATGACCCAAAAAATAAAAAAAAAAGGGGCATAAATAGGCATATTTAATTAAACGTGCTATAAACAGGCACGTTTAATTAAATATGCTAGCACGAATCTAATACGTTTATTTTTATATTATTCATGTTAATTAATTTATGACCTAATTAAATATATATGCACTCTAAATCTATTTATAACCTAATTAATATATATGCACTCTAAATTTATTTATATTGTGTTGTTTTTTATCGTATTATTGTATCGCATCTAAAATTGCTGGCTCAGTTAGACTCTCCCCCCTTGTGCATTCCCCCCTCTCTTCTTTACGTGCGCTCGCTCTCAAATAAAAAACTGTAACTAGGAAGAGGAGCCCTAGCAAAAACCCATCACAAACCATTCAAAACCCCAATTTCTCACCACAATCCTTTCCCCAACTCATAGAACTAGCATCCTCCTTCAATTTTTGGACATTAGATATGATTTTTGAGCCCTTGAAACCTCTCAAAAATTGGGTTCAAAACTAACCCGAGAATAGGAGTTCTTGCAAATTTGTCTTGGTAAGTTTCTCATCAAAACTCGATCTTTTCTTGATTTCATTTTATGTTTAGGTTCTAACTCAAGTTTTAAATGGTTGTATCATGTTTTCTACTTCCACCAAATCCGTCAATCAAGTCAAAAACGATTTTTCCTACTACGAGTCACGAATTCCTGGCCAAACAAAGCCAAACCTCGTTGTTTCTTAAAGGGTTAGAATCCTCAACCCTTAAAAACTTTTAGGAACTAATACTTAATTAGTTAGTTTATTCATAACAGAATTAGTTTTTCATATAACCAACTTGCAACCAACCTTATAACCGACTGCCAACTGGTCACTCTTTTACTCTGCTTTGTATATAAAACAGAACTATGTATTTTACACATTGATTCAGATCAATGAACTAGGTTGCTTCATTCATTTTTCTCCAAACACGTCTCTTGTAACCAAAACTGAGTTTGATTGATTAGTTTGATTCTGTGCTGTGATTTTTATGAACATTAAGGATATTTTCTAGTTTGTTAATTTCATGCTAATTGTTTGCCGAGATAAACATGAACAAGCCCCCTGACAAGCCTTAAATTTTCAGTTTTCGGAATATTGTTCATACCGTTTTGTCTCGGCCATTATTTTTCCTTTAAAGTAGACATCTTAAGCTTTAAGGGAGTTCAAGAATCACCTTAAAACGATTTTTTATAGAATTAGTTATGAATTTTATAAGTTGGTGTGAAAAGTCTGTTAATTTCTTGACGAAAATTTTTACCCGGATTTCGGGCTGATTTTGATGAGTTTGATAAATTTGAAACCTAGCATTAATAGCTCTAGAGAAAGATCTATTAGTCTACTTTGATTTGGCAGTAGTTTTGTAACTTTTCAATTTTTCTACAACTTATTATGAATTTTCTCGTAACAAAGGTCAAATCTGCCCATTTGACAAAGTTTTTAATTTTAGACTAACTTTTGTAGTTTTTTTAGATTTGAGGCTTGGACTAAGTTTTATGAGACTTTGTGGCTTGTGATAGTTAAGATGCTTATGTATTGAATATCCTTGGAAGAGGTAAATATTAAATGGATTTAAAACGTCAAACGACCAAATGAGTTGTACAGTATGATATTGAGTGTCGTATGTTAAATTCTAGTTTGGTTTTATCAGGGCGATGCTGATATATGATTGTATTAGTGGTAAGCTTGTGGCTGGTTTTGTTTAAATTGTACATGGGATTGATAGCCTTATAAGAGTCTTTTTCTAAATCGTGTTCACACTATAGGCTCCGATCAAGATCTATAAAATATAAAATTGTACAATTTCCTAGTCTTAGGAATTTGTTGGTAAGTTAAGAGAACTGTAGTACTCTTAAGAGAATTTGTGATCCTCTAATTAACGGGAAAATGCTTGTTAAAATAGATGAGTACTGATCCACACTTATAAACCGAACGACTTGCGAGGAGCTTATGTTTGGGAACTTTGATATCTAACGTAAGTGGAGTATGCACCTGCAATGCAATTGGTGTGTGTATACTTTTATGACTAGGCATGACTGATTCTTGATATCATAAATTGCTTGAAATGGTCATTTCATGATGTTATGAGCCTCGATATGAATGTGTGTAAGTGTGATGTGCTCCTAAATCTTTGGGATAGTAAATTGTATGTTCTTGATCAACATGTTGAGATGGTATGTTTAAACTTTAGAGACGGTAAAGTTAGAGCATCACTTTATTCTAGCATGAGTATATTTGCCGAACATTCAATTTATTGTGAGGATGATATGTGTAACACTTGAAATAATATGGAATCTATGTGACATGTTTTATTTCCATTTGAGAACTTAGACCATAGCATGACATCTTAGTTGTCAATTGGCATTTTGTGATATGCTAGGTTGTATATTAGGGTGGGAACTGCAAGTCCTTTAACGGACCATAAGTTTCTATATATGATAAGAATGCATTATTGCTCTTTAGTTCTCCAGCTATATGTGCGGCGGTGTATGTGGCCGTTGGATCTATGATTAAGTCATGGTGCCGAATTCCCTGAACTTTAGCTAGGTAATAAGGAATAAAGCCTCGTGGAAACCCACGTTACCACCTATGTGAATGCCAATGGATCGTAACTCCGATGGGATAGGCAAGCCACACGTGGTTAGTGGTACACTTTTGGAAGCCGAGTTCGATTTATTAATGGTACATGAGGTTCGTGTGTATGACTCATTAAACCCGTTGGCCTAGAGTCTAGGACAGCCATACGATTGTGCATTAGCCGGCATAGGGCAGTCCCACAGACCCAATAGATAATTGATAAACAAGTAAAAATGCACATTTCTTGAGGCTAAAACCCTTAATTATAACATTGTCATGTTAAATAGTATTTTTTATTCTTAGTGTGAAAATACGTTTGATTATGTGTTTTTATGTTTAAGAATATTTTTAGTAATTTTTAGAAGTATGTTTGCGCGTTAAATAATTAATTTATCTTAAATAAATTAAAACCGTAAAATTAATATGTTTATTTCTATGATGTGTTTGTGTGTTTTAATTTAGTTCTGTATTTAAATATTTAAAAATATTTACTTAAATTTAGTAATTTTAATTTTGTAAAATTATTAATTTGTTTAAGTTCATTTGTAAGGAAATATGGAATCTAGGGCCAAAACGGAGGAAAACGATTCAAGAAATATCAAAATTAGGGTCAAAATAAAAATTCGGAGTTAAAATTTGATTGATGCAATCCTACATCAACGCTGACATCATCAAGGCCTCACATGTCTACCATCATCTTAGAAAGGTGTCACTTGTGTGTGGTTCCTCACATGTAAAATTTCATGCTCTTAGCTCGTTATTCGTTGATTAAGTTTAGGTAATTACATCCAATGGTCGATGTGAGTCAAAGTCGCTTTTTTACTTTGACTTCAATCAAGTCCATCTTTCTAGTCTTAGTAAGCTTATCTGACGACCCAAAAGTGCATGCACACGTCTTCTCCTAATTTACGAAGCACTGGATCCCAAGCCAGTATTCACATAAGGAAGAAATTTTATCCCTGGAAGAAATGGGAGAATCAAGTCAAAGTAGCAACTTGCCTTAAAGACTTTGATTTCAAAAAAATTGTATTCTTTTCGTTTGTTTCTACATGTAGGCCTAGTGTTTTAATATTTATTTGTAAAATCTGGTATCAAGTTTGTTTTCTGGTGCATGGCTTCGTCTATAAAAGCTCCTACAATGCTTTACGTTATTCTCGTCCATAATTATGTTATAATGCTAGGTTTGTATACTTAGTTTTAAACATAATCTTATGACCTCTTCTTTTTTTTATGTTAAGTTTTGTATCAATAGTTTTAAGTTTTAGGTATTATCTTAAGAAGATTGTTATTGTTGTTCTAACAATGTATTTCTAAGTTCCTTTTTTGCTAGGGTAGAGGGTGAAACGTTGAATGTTTTAATTTTGTTATGTTTAGTTTTTCTAGTTTTTTAAGCTGTTATAATGCCAACATCATTTTCTTACAAAACATATGTATTTAGAGATAGTTTACGTTGTTTTCTTGTAAAATTAGAGAGTTTGTTAATCATAGACACAGACTGACAAAGGTAATGCTTGGTAATTCTTGATTAATCGTCAACAGAGAATGGCTTGGTAAATGCTAAGGATCTGTTTTTAAGTAAATCTCCTAATTAATTGTAAGTTTATTTCAATTTGTTAAAACTATTTTTTTAATATATTATAGTCGTGAATGAGCATGGTTAATGATTAGGATAACTTTGATTAGTTGTGATAGAGAATAACATAGTATATTCTTAAACTGTTTCAGTAAATGTTTTTACAAAAATTTAAATAAAGTTTATGTTAAAAACCAAAGTGGATCTTTAAACCTCAACATAAATTTGTTTTCTTTAAAATTAAACTGCATTTTTTGTTGTTAAAATTCTAAATCATAAAATGTTAAAAATAGAAAAACTCGTAAAAATTGTAAATAATTTGTAATTAATTAATTTTAGTTTTTAACTCAATAAAAAAATAAACTTGCACCTTAGATAAATAACAAACTTAATAGATTAGGACTAAGACTCTTCCCTTGAGACTCTTCCCTTGGATTCACCATGACTTTATTACTTGTGACAATCTTATACTTGAGGTTATATCAAACTCACTTTTTGAGGACCCAACAAGTTTTTGACGTCGCTGCACGGAAAGGCATAAGGATAATATATTATAGTATATTATATATTCCATATTATAGTGTGTGCATATATATATATAAATATTTATCTTTAATTTTTGTCTTTATTTTTCTTGTTACTAGATGCTTTAACTTTCCAAAACTTATCTAATCTAACTTCTAACTTTTTACTTTTCTAGCACTTATTAACTCAAACTTTAATTTATTTTAATGGGACGGTTGTATCTCTCAAATCTGTTTAATATTATTATTGTTAATTTTCTTTTGTTTTACAGATAGCTTAATTTTCAAGTCAAGCTAAAAAAATTGTGTTTTTCTTGTTTCTTAGTTTTTCTTTTTCCTTTTGTGCATTGTATCATATGTTTTGCATGCACGTTTGGCCTTGTACGTCTAATTCTTATCGTTTAGTTGGAAAAGTTTAGAACAACTTGTTGCATCTTCGCATTCACACATAATGGCTGACGATGAAAGTATTAATAATGAAAACATGGCTAATTAGCAAATCATTCATCCGGTGCAATCCATGCGTGATTACTTACAACCACCTCGTAACATAACTCCATCGTGTTTTGTTCTTCCTCTCAATGCTTATAATTTTTGAATCAAACTAGGAATGAATCCTTTATGTCCAACTTTTCAGTGCTTAGAATTTGAAAGTCCTTGCTTACATCTTAAAGAATTTAAAGATGTTTGTGCTATTTTTATTAACCAAAATGTTTCAAATGAAGTGGTTAGGTTTAATCTTTTTTCTTTTTTTCTTTTTTTCAAAAGATAAGGCTAAAACTTGGCTTAATTCTTGAAAACTGAGGTCAATTGGCACATGACAAGAAATGCAAACTGAGTTTTTGAAGAAAATTCTTTCCAACTCATAAAACTAATGATTTGAGGAAACAAATTTAAAATTTTTCTGAAAAATTCAAAAGAAGTTTTCTTTCAATTGTGGGAACTTTTTAAGGGTTTGTTTAATTCTTGCCCACGTCATAGTTTTGAAAAATGTTATTATATTATTTTCTTTTATGAAGGCTTAACTCCTGAGTTTCATTAATTCATTAGCGCTATATTAGTTTCTTCTATGAAAGCTTAACTCCTAAAACTCGTTAATTCATTGAAACAATGTGCAATAGAGAATTCCTTGATAAAAAACCTACTGAAACGTTAGAGTTCTTGGATGATTTAGCTGAAAACTCTCAATATTGGCTATGTAGTAATTCTTTTGAAGGAATAATTTGGTCCTATCTTACTAATGCTTAAAGAGTTACTCACCAACTTAGTCAAGGGAACGATCTAAAAGCTAAGATTGCTAGTTTGACTAGAAAGATTGAAGCTATGGAATGTAGGAATGTTTAGGAACTCAAAATTGAAACTTTGTGTAATATTTGCTAAACTCTAGGACACTTATGATTGCCTAATTTTTAAGGAAGTCCAACGAGCAGGTGAATTATACAAACCAAATGGACCAAGTTAAGAAGCCGTTTCCATCTCTACATTCTGACATGTACAATTCATAATGGAGGAATCATTCAAATTTGAGTTGGAGGAATGATCAACCACAACAATCACAACCTTCATAAAATTCTCAAAATCATCCGCTATTTCCACAAAATTCTCAAAATTCAGAATATCCACCAAATCCATAATTTCAAAAACCTCCACAAAATTTTACATCACCTGAAAATCTCGTTCCACAAGTCAAATCTCTTGATGATACATTGCAAGCATTCATTCAAAAGCAAGAAGTCATTAACACTAGCACATCAGAAGACATCACCGAAATTAAGGAATCAATTTCTAAACTCATATAATCACTACGCATTCAAGAAAAAGGCAATTTTCCCACACAACCTAAGAAAAATCCTTCTTCTCATCATGTCATATTTCTTCTTCTTCACCACAAGAAACTATCAATTTTATCACAACTCTTCAAAGTGGAAAAGCCGTTGATAAAACCATGCATCCAAAAAATCAAATGCTTAATTCAACTTTGAAAAGTGATGATAAAGTTAATGGTGCTTTTGAAAATTCTGAAAAAAAAAAATTGTTCAAAAAGTTCAGTTTTCTTAAGCTTTGCTTTCAAAAAAAATATGATAAAAATGCTAAAAAATTTGAATTTTTGAAGCAAGTCAAAATTAACATTCTGTTGATAGATGCAATCAACCAAGTCCTATCTCATGATAAATTTTTAAAAGATTTGTGCACTGTAAAAAGGAAGCATAATGTGACTAAGACTGCATTTTTAGCTGAGAATGTTAGTTCCATCATTCAACATGATGTACCACCAAAGTTTAAAGATCTGGGCTGTCCAATAATTTCATGCATCATAGGAAATACTCAAATTGATCATGCATTGTTAGATCTCGGTGCTAGTGTCAACCTTTTATCTTATTCTGTTTACTAACAATTAGGTCTAGGTGAACTTATGCCAACATCTGTCACACTTCAACTAGCTGATCGTTTTGTAAAAATTCCAAGAGGAGTAATAGAGGATGTGTTAGTTCAAATTGATAAGTTCTACTTCCCAATTGTCTTCACTGTTTTACACACACAACCTGTGTAACACCCGCTAAATTTTCATGTAACGAATTATGTCAAGTTAGTGATGACGTTAAGTAATTTCCTCATTGATTTATGATATTATTGTCACTGACTATTTTATTTAAAGTGTTATGATAGGTGACGGTCACGTGTAATTGATGTGTTCAAAGTGTTCATGTCAATTATGTTATATGTTTTATGATAATTTTTGTAATGATTAATGTTTTGTTAAACTTTGTTGGCGTAAGGCAGTTCGGCAGGCCGAACCTTCAAGTTCGACAGGCCGAAATGATCCTCATGGAATGGCAGGCCGATGAATAGAATCGGTAGGCCGGACCTCAAACCATCGGCATGCCAAACTGAGCAATCGGCAGGCTGAAGACTGTTGACGAGCAGTTAGCAAAAATCTCTCTAAATTTGTGACTGAGATAATTACGATGATTGGATGGCTTAATGTGATTGATTGGCATATTTTTGGATTAATTCCTCATTTTAGGAAATGAAATATTTGACTTTTTGATTGATTAAATCTAATTGATAAGGTTTCCTATTTTTGAGAATTGAAATATGGTAAGTGATGCTAAATTAGTTAACTTTCCCTGTATCTCTCTCCATTCCCACGTGAGTTGCCCTAAGTCTAGTCAGAAATATTCTAATATTATAGAAAAGGACAACTTCCCCTTTTATGCCATACTCATTTTCACGACAATTTCATTTTTCTCTCTCAAAAATATTCTCTTAGACTATTTTCTCTTCTTCTTCCTCTTCACGTTCTCCTCTTTTCTTCTCTCTTAATTTCTGTTGCAAATAATTGAAAGAAATGTTGAATTTTCGTTGGGGTGAATCCAAGAAAAAGCTTGAGAAGAATTATTTTGAGGTAAGAGACTCTTCTCTGCAATTCTGAAATTTTGAACACCCTATAATCCGACTACTATATCTCTCTTTACAAAATTCCTTTTGCTCTGAATTTTTAATATGTTATTCATGTATGTGTTATGTGTTAACCCTCAAAATTTCACCTCAATTGGACTTTTCTACGCTGAGATATGGATTGATAACGTTGTATTTTCTCTATGTTCCGACCATCATAACTTTGTCTACAAAGCTTATTGAAGTTTTGGAACTCATCTTAAATTAATTTCTTATTTTTTTTAGTCGGTCGGCTTGCTGAACATTGATAGTCGGCCTGCCAAACTTAGCAAATTTTATAAACCCTATTGCAGAGGCTCGGGCGGCCTACCGGTGGATGAATTCTGGCCTACCGATCAATTTCGGCCTCTCGAAGTCTCAAGTTCGGCCTGCAGAACAGTGAGAGCATATTTTTAAATGATGTGAAGTTTTCATTTTAAATTATGGTTTTATTATTTGGATATTATTTAACTAATTAAAGAATGTTTATAATCAAGCATATAAAAAAAATGCACACATGGATCTTGGGGTATGTTTTCAAATTATGTTATGTACAAATACTATATCTTAAAATAAAGGTATGAATGAATGAATGTAACGACATCTATGACATCCGTAAGGGAGTGTTTCAGGCTTTGTTATTAGAACAGATTTTCGTTTACAATTCATATCGCCACACGTCTGTCCAGGTCCTCCAAGTAAGTATGTTTTAAGGATAAATGTTAAGATGCAAGTATGATGATAAGTGTAAGACCTAGTTGTCAAATGATTAATGCCCTGGTAGTGAAAACCTGTCTCATAAATTATAAGATTATTCTTAAGCTCCTAATTCTTTTAGGAAATCGATGATGGACAGTCATAAAGAATGCAAACCCACACCCAGACCAACAAAAGGCTTATGACAATGATCGCCGAGCTACAAGGGCAACTAGAGTGTCAAGAAGAGAGATCGCAAAATTAAGGGCCAACGGCCAGAATGGTGAGCGACGAGGCAATGACGTGCCTCCTCCTCCTCCTCCTTAGCCACAAGTTAATGACATCCCAGCTCCTACTGCTGAACCCAGAGCGGCCTATCAGGAACCGCTTTTACTCAGATGGAAGAGGGTTAAGCCAGCAGACTTCGAGGGTTCTAAGGATCCACTGTTTGCACAAGGATGGTTAAAGACAATTGAGGCCACTCTGAGACTCATGGGCTTCACTGACAACGAGAAGGTTCTCTGTGCATCGTACTGTCTCACCGTGGAGGCCAGGATTTGACATAGAATTGAGTAGGAATGTTGACGAGATGACATGGGCTGACTTCGCTCACGAGTTCAACACAAAGTTTTTCCACATGAACATTACAAGGAAGCATTATGAAGAGTTCGAGAACCTGCACCAGGGAGATATGTCAGTTACAGATGTGGTGACAAAGTTTGATCAATTAGCTCGCCTTTGCCTAGGAATGGTTAATGATAAGAGTGAAAGAGTCAGAAGATTGATCAAAGTTCTCAGGCCTAAGATTGCTGCAATAGTTGATGGGGGAAGTCCTCCCAGAAGTCAAGAGCAGGTTGTTATGAGGGCCCAACGTGCTGAGTTTCACTTGTCTAAGCTAAGGAGAAATCAGCCCCAGTCTGGTCAGCCAGCCAGTAATGCAAACAATCAGAACCGCCCTCCCCACAGAAACAACAACAACAACAACAACAATAGCAACAACCAAAACTAGAGGAACAACAAGAGGAAGGGCAATCCTTAGAACCAACAAAACTAGGGCAACAAGAAGCATAATGGTGGCCAGCCCAACAACAATAATTACAGGCAGTTTCAACCATGCACCAAATGTGGAAGGAAACATCCTAGAGAATGCCGCATGGGGACAAACCAGTGTTTTATCTATAGGCGATAAGATCATTTTGCCAAGAACTGCCCCAACTAGATGAATGCTAATGCCCAATAGAGAGCCCCTCCAGCCTAACTCCCTCAGATGCAAGCTTCCTTAGAAGGGCCACTGATTAGTCAAGGAAGACTTGAAGCCCCACCTTCGAATGCTCGCATCTATGCCATGACAAAAGAACAGGTGGCTGCTGAAACCTCAAATGTGGTCACAGGTTAGATATCAAGTCTTTCTATTAATGCATATGTCCTCTTTGATATGGGTGCCACATATTCTTTTGTATCGTCGTCTTTTGCTATGAAGTTAGGGGTTCATTTAGAGCCTATGAGATAGAAATTCACTATGACACTACCCTCTGGGGAAGTGATACTATCTACGCACTGTTTGCGTACAGTACCTCTATGGATTTCTGATAGGGAACTCTTCGTCAACCTTATTGTGATCGACATGTATGATTATGACATGATTCTTGAGATGGATTTTCTGAGCAAGTACAATGCTTCTATTGACTGCCAGAAACATAAAGTGATCTTCCATCCAGAAGGTGATCAAAAGTTCATATATGTGGGTGAGTCCATAAAGAAACCAAGTATATTTTTGTCAGCTATGAAAGCAAGTAACTTTTTAGCAAGTGGTTGCATAGGCTATCTAGCCAACATTGCAGATAAAAGCTAAGAAGAAAAGATAAGAATTGAAGATGTGCCAGTAGTACGTGAGTATTCAGAAGTATTCCCTGATGACCTGTCAAGCTTACCTTCAGATAGAGAAGTCGAATTTGAGATCGAGCTCGCTCCAGGCACTGACCCGATTTTGAAGGCACCGTGCAGAATGGCCCCAGCAAAGTTAAAGGAGCTTCATAAGCAATTAAAGGATTTACTTGACAAAGGCTTCATCAGGCCGAGTCACTCACCTTGGGGAGCTCCAGTTCTATTTGTTAAGAAGAAGGATGGCTCTATGAGACTCTACATCAACTATAGAGAGCTGAACAAGGCAACAATCAAGAACAGGTACTTGTTGCCTCGAATCGATGATTTGTTTTATCAGCTTAAGGGTGCATCTGTGTTCTCGAAGATAGATCTACAGTCAGGATACCACCAACTGAAGATTAAAGAAGGAGACATTCCTAGGACAACCTTTAGATCGAGGTATGGTCACTATGAATTTGTGGTTATGCCTTTCAGTCTAATGAACGCACCTGCAGCTTTCATGGACCTGATGAATCGGGTATTCAAGGATTTCCTTGATAAATTTGTTGTTGTATTTATCGATGATATCCTTGTTGATTCAAAGAATCGGGAAGAACACGAGGAGCATTTGAAAATTGTACTGGAGACGTTAAGGAGACACAAGCTATATGCAAAATTCTCCAAGTGCAAGTTCTGGCTTGATAGAGTGTCTTTCTTAGGGCATGTAATATCAAAGGAAGGAATCATGGTAGACCCTGCTAAGGTATAGGCTATTCTCAACTGGAAACAACCGACGAGCACAAGTGAGATAAGGAGCTTCTTGGGCCTAGCTGGTTATTACCAGAGATTCGTAAAAGACTTCTCCAGGATAGCAGCACCACTCACGAATCTAACTCGCAGGGGAAAGAAGTATAAATGGACTAAAGCATGTGAGAGGAGTTTCCAAGAACTGAAGAAGAGGCTAACGACAGCTCCAGTATTGGCCATTCCAGAAGGAAGTGACGGATTTGTGATTTACAGCGACGCTTCTAAGTTAGGCCTTGGTGCAGTCCTAATGTAGAATGACAGAGTGATTGCTTATGCGTCGAGACAACTAAAAGATTATGAAAAGAACTATCTCACTCATGACCTCGAGTTAGCTACAGTCGTTTTTGCACTAAAGATATGGAGGCATTACTTGTATGCGGTCCAATCCAAAATCTTCACGAATCATCAAAGCCTAAAGTACTTCTTCACTCAAAAGGATCTGAACATGAGCCAACGAAGATGGCTTGAATCGGTGAAGGATTATGATTGTGAGATCCTTTATTATCTTGGAAAAGCTAATCGAGTGGCTGATGCTTTAAGTAGGAAGACAACGGCTACCTGATGTCGATGCAAGCAATGTCTTAACCTTTGAGAAAGGAAATTCTAGACTTCGATTTGGAACTTGTCACGGGTCAGCTATCTACACTCACTCTTGCTCCAACGCTGCATGATGAGATTCGGAGTAAGCAAGACAAAGATATAAGTCTTGCACGGATTAAGTTGGAGACAAAAGAAGGAAATGTGAAGAGTTTCGTATTGCGGATGACGGAACTCTATACTTTAAGGACCACTTATGTGTTCCCAATGTTGATGGCCTAAGGGAAAGAATCTTGGCAGAAATTCATGACACTCCTTATTCAATTCATCCAGGCGCAACAAAGATATATAATGATCTAAGGGATAAAATTTGGTGGTTTGGAATGAAACAAGATGTTGCCATGTATGTAAAGAAGTGTTTGTCATGCCAACAAGTTAAGGCTGAGCACTAGAGACCTGGTGGTAATTTACAGTCTATCCAGATATCGGAATAGAAATGGGAAGATATTGCAATGGATTTTATTACTGGTTTGCCCGACACTATGAATGGTTATGACGCTATCTGGGTTGTTGTGGATCGACTGACTAAGACGGCACATTTCATTCCTATCAAGATCACTTACTCTATGAAACGGTTAGCGGAACTCTATGTCAAGGGGATCGTGCGACTTCATGGAATCCCTAAGTCTATCATTTCTGATCGTGACGGTAGGTTCACTTTCAAGTTCTGGAGGAATGTACAGACTGCAATGGGGACTAAGTTGCACTTTAGTACAGCTTTTCATCCTCAGGCTGATGGCCAAATAAAGAGGACAAACTTGATCTTAGAGGATACGCTTCAGGCCTGTTCTCTCGACTTCAAGACCAGCTGGTGTTAAATGTTGCCATTAGCAGAGTTTGCGTATAACAACAGCTATCAGGCGACGATTGGAATGGCACCTTGTGAAGCCCTATATGGATGAAAATACAGGCCACCTATATGTTGGCACGAAGCTGGTGAGAAGAAGTTGATGGAAAGCATCAATGCTCAAAGGACAGATTTTGTCAACGAAACTTCTAAAATGGTTAAGTTAACTAGGAAGAGAATAGAGACCGCTCAAAGCCGTCAAAAGAGTTATGCTGATAAACGAAGAAGACCCTTGGAATCATTGTAGGTGACTTAGTGTTTTTGAAAGTTATACCGATGAAAGGAGTTATGAGGTTTGGGAAGAAAGGCAAATTGAGCCCAAGATTTATCAGGCCTTATGAAATCGTGAAGCATATAGGCAAAGTAGCTTATCAGTTGAGGTTGCCTTCAGAAATGTCCGTAATGCATGATGTATTTCATGTCTCGATGCTCAAGAAATATGTTCCAGACCCTACGCATGTGATTGAGCCATAAGTGATCGAGATACAAGATGACTTAAGTTATAAAGAAAAGCCAGTGGAGATACTTGATTGGAAAACCAAAACTTTGAGGAATAAAGAAATTATGTTGGTCAAGGTTCTACGACGAAATCACCAAATAGAAGAAGCTACATGGGAACGTGAGGATGACATGAGAACTAAGTTTCCACATTTGTTTTGAGTTTCGAGGACGAAACTATTATAAGGTAGGGAGAATTGTAACACCCGCTAAATCTTCATGTAACAGATTATGTCAAGTTAGTGATGACGTTAAGTAATTTCCTCATTGATTTATGATATTATTGTCACTGACTATTTTATTTAAAGTGTTATGACAGGTGACGGTTATGTGGAATTGATGTGCTCAAAGTGTTCATGTCAATTACGTTGTATGTTTTATGATTATTTTTGCAATGATCAATGTTTTGTTAAACTTTGTTGGCGTAAGGCAGTTTGGCACGCCAAAATGATCCTCATGGAATGGCAAGCTGATGAATAGAATCAGCAAGTCGGACCTCAAACCATCGGCAAGCCAAAGACTGCTGACGAGCAGTCAGCAAAAATCTCTCCAAATTTGTGAGTGAGATAATTACGAAGATTGGATGGTTTAATATAATTGATTGGCATATTTTTGGATTAATTTCTCATTTTAGGAAATGAAATAGTTGACTTTTTGATTGATTGAATCTAATTGATAAGGTTTCCTACTTTTGAGAATTGAAATATGGTAAGTGATGCTAAATTAGTTAACTTTCCCCCTATCTCTCTCCATTCCCACGTGAGTTGCCCTAAGTCTAGTCAGAAAATTTCTGATATTATAGAAAATGACAACTTCCCCTTTTATGCCATACTCATTTTCATGATAATTTCATTTTTCTCTCTCAAAAATATTCTCTTAGACTATTTTCTCTTCTTCTTCCTTCTTCATGTTCTCGTCTTTTCTTCTCTCTTAATTTCGGTTGCAAATAATTGAAAGAAATATTGAATTTTTGTTGGGGTGAATCCAAGAAAAAGCTTGAGAAGAATTGTTTTGAGGTAAGAGACTCTTCTCTGCAATTCTAAAATTTTGAACACCCTATAATCCGACTGCTATATCTTTCTCTACAAAATTCCTTTTGCTCTGAATTTTTAATATGTTATTCATGTATGTGTTATGTGTTAACCCTCAAAATTTTACCAAAATTGGACTTTTCTACACTGAGATATGAATTTTCTTCCCTCTACCACTCACTGCTAATTAATGCTGATATGTAACGTTGTATTTTCTCTATGTTCTGACCCCTAAAACTTTGCCTACAAATATTTGTTTGCTCTGAATTTTTAATATGTATATGTGTATATGTATATATAGGTATCACCTAAATAAGTGTTGCACACCAATATTATGTTATGATATGTTATGATGTCATGTTTGGTTTAGGATTAGCTACCCTTCTCTTCTCATGACGGCAGCCCTACAATGATGATTATGGTTCAACACTTGGGCCCTTAAGATAAAATGAATAAAGTTTTAATATGCACAGTGCATTGAAAGATATGTTCCTTATGAAATTGTGCCTAGTGTACTATTATGATGATGATGTTGATGATGTTCATAAAAAGTTTTAAGTTGTGAGATATAAACGTACTTACTAAGCATTAGTTTATTCAGTCTTATATCATGTTGCAGATAAGGGTAAGAAAGTTATGGACTAGGTAGAGGGCAAGGAAAGGCGTGTGAGCTAAGCAAGATGAATTGTAAACGGAAGAACGTCAAAGAAGGAAGTTTTAAAGATATAAACTATGTGTTATAATTTGAACATGTTTATTTGATAAGTTTTAAAGAATTTATAAACTATGTTTTATCTTATTTCTTTTTAAGCATATTTGTCTTCCGCATATTGAAGTTTTGGAGCTCGTCTTAAATTAATTTCTTTTTTTTTTTAGTTGGTCGGCCTACCGAACTTAGCAAATTTTATAAACCCTGTTGTAGAGCCTCGGGCGGCCTGCCTTGGATGAATTCCAGCCTGCCGATCAATTTCGGCCTGCCAAAGTCTCAAGTTCGTCCTGCTGAACAGTGAGAGCAGATTTTTAAATGATGCGACGTTTTCATTTTAAATTATGATTTTATTATTTGGATTATTTAACTAATTAAAGAATGTTTATAATCAAGCGTATAAAAAAAATGCATGCATGGATCTTGGGGTATGTTTTCAGATTATGTTATATACAAATACTATATCTTAAAATAAAGGTACTAATGAATGAATGTAACGACATCTGTGACATCCGTAAGGGGGTGTTTCAACCTGTTGCAAACTCAAATGTTCACATTCTCGTTGTTTTAGGTTGTCCATGTTTTGCAACTTCTAGTGCTTTAATTAATTGTAGAAAAGGCATTTCAAAATTGCCTTTTGGAAACATGATTTCTGAATTTAATGTGTTTAATATGATGAAACAACCTCCTAAACATTTTAAAAAATGTGAAGTTAATTTAATTGAGGAAAATTTTTCTTCGGCTGAATTACCTTATCCTTTAGCAGACTTGGCCAATTCTCTTGATTCAAATGTGCAATTTGAAAATAAAAGTTGTAGCATGCATTCTGTAATTGATAAATCACATGAAGTTGAAAACTCAATTTCCATAGAAAGTGAAATTTGGAAACTTGATTTTGGAAAAAAACAAATTTTGATGAAGCAACTATTGATGATGAGGATGTTGTTCTTAAGAAAATGATTCTTGAAGCAAGAGATAAACAAAGTTTTTGGGAATTCTCTCTCATTGGTAAACTAAGCACTAGTGATTTTCTAACTCCAAAAAATTATCTTTTGGACTATGAGGATAAAATTCCATTTTCAAATGTAACTTAGTATTGCTTTTCTTTTTTAAGTGTTGTTTTCATTTTTTTTAAGTAAGTGTGGTTTTCTAAAATGTATATATAAGTTTTTGAAAATTTGTCCGAGTGGCAAAAATTATGCAAGTTACAGTAGATACTTTGCTAGTATATAAGTACCAACAGCTTCTAGAAACGCATTCTGATAAAATTTTTTGAGAGAATTTATTTAGAATAGTGTCCCATATGTGTAGAGTTTTTCCCATGTTTAAATAGTTTCTCATGATTTTAAATAGTTTTCCTTGTGTCAAAATAATGCTTTAGGCTTAGTTTATAAATATGCTCCCTGTGCATTAAAGCTTAGAATTCTCTGATTTTTCTTTCTAAATTTCTCTCTTTCTCCAAACCTCAAATTCTCTCTATCTTCTCTCTGGATTTTTAAAACCTTTCCAAAAATTCTCATTTCTCGATCTGTCTAATTTTCTCTAATCTGCACCTATGCACTTGCAATCCTTAAATTTCAATCTGAAATCCTTCAAATTAGTTTTCAAACTCCGCAAATCTCACCTTAATCTCCACTATCTCATATTTCTCTCTTTATCTCTAATCATGGATCCTAAGTTTGCCCACCTAAAAATACTTACCTTCCCTTACTCAGAAATAAATTTGAAAAAAGTACAAAACTTGTGTCGCTCATCTTTAGGTTCTCACTCATTTTTGCCTTCCTAATGGTGTCAAAGTATATATAGGTCTAGTTCATCCTAGTGATTTTGTTAATTGTAAAGGTCTACTTAGAATGGGTACAAGTCTATGTGCTAGGGGAAAAAAAAGCCCGTCATAAGGAGTCAAAGTGTCCTAAGTGCTCTAGACAAACCTATAGAGGTAGGTGTTCTTCTCCTGGTATTATGTCTACAAATAGGGAGGATAAAATTTAGTTATGCAAAATGGCCTTAGTAAAGAGAACTTGGAAGATTTCCAAACCTAACTTGACTCTCCTCCAAGTTGGTATGTTTGGGGAGCCATTTGTAAACTTTGGCCACAATTTCATGCAGCAATAACATTTGAGGAATTTGAAACAAAAAGACCCTGTTTGCTAGCTTATAAGAAAGCTGAATGGGAAATAAATCCTTGATCCATCAAGTTCAAAACAGAATTTGTAAAATAATCTTTGTATGTCAATTTGTGTTTTGTGTTGTTTTGTTTTTCTTAGATCTTAACAGTGTCTGTTAATTAAATGTGAACGTTTGTTTTTAATATTATTATTGTATGTAACCTAATCTGTCATATGCAATGTTTTTCTTCGTTAGGTATTTTGTGTGTCATGCTTGTTTAACTTTGACTTTTTTTCAAGGTTTGATCCTATTTTGTCAAAAAGTTGTATAGTAATGTTTTGTTTTCAAAAAGTTGAATAATATTGTCAGGTGAGTTTTCAAAGAATTATTTTTTTCATCAAAAGTTCTACACTTGTGCCTAGTAGTATCACACCTGTCCTCACAAGTTATCCATGCTTGATCCTTTGTCCTTGTTCATACTCAATTGTGTATAAGAATCCATTCAGGATTAGGGCTTAGTCATAGCAACATAAAAATCTAAAAAAATAAAATAAAAGAGGCTTAGTCTTAGTAACCATTATAGAGTCCCCCTCCTGAATGACTTAAAAATTTCCAAACATGTGTGTTTTTTGTGGTTCTAGTCTAGGAAAAGGTCGAGTTTATTTAGAAGATGCATTTCATTTAGGTCAAGTCTTGGCTAAAAAAAGAATAAACTTAGTATACGAGGGAGGTAGCCTAAGTTTAATAGGTATAGTTGCAGACGAAGCTAGAGCTAGAGCCACTAGAATTTTTGGTATAATTCCTAGTATTCTCACACAAGATCGTCTTTGTGGTGAAACCATAGGAATTGAGATAAGAGTCTTAAACATGCCTCAGCGTATTAATGTTTCACTTTGATGCTCTTTCATTGTCTTACTAGAAGGTCTAGGAACTCAAGAAGAAATGTTTGTTGTAGCAAGCTAGAAACTTTTACACATCCATTCTAAACCTGTCTATTTGTTAAATACAAATGGTTATTTTAACGGTTTGTTAAGCTTTCTTGATCATGCTATGGAACAAAATTTTCTAGTTGAGTCAGTAAGGAAGATTTTTATTTCTTCCCCAACTGCTAAAGAATTGATCGATAAGATGTCGGCCATCACTTCTGAGACAAACATTGCAACTTCCAAGCTAGAATGGAAGAACTATAGTAGAAAGAGGCCTCTAGATTTGACTCCCTAACTCTGACTTATTTAATCTTTTTTAGTTTTACCTATATCATGTTCATTGTCGTTTATGCTTGTTTGTTTGTCTGGAATAACAGCTTTTGTTCAAGTGTTGTTTCTCTTTCTTTGCAATCTCATTAAACATTAAGAACAATGTTCAATTTAGGGTGGGAAAAACGGTTGTATCAAAATTTTTTGATTTTGTGTTTAAAATAGGACTAGTTTTAAAAAACCAAGCAGAAAAAGTTAAAAGATAAAAAAAATGATGTGTTGTTTGTAAAACTCCAATGCATATTCTCCAGAACTATGATGGCTGAGTGAAGGAATTTGGTCTTGAAACGCTATTGATTTGGTCTGATATTGAAATCTTGTATTTCTTGTATGTATTCTTTATTTCTCATGCATTTTCTCTTTGTTAGTATGCATGCACGAGGATAGTTAAGTTAGGGAGATAAAATTATACTCAATTGTTTTCTCTTGAAACGTATCTTCACCATGTTGGAAATAGCTAGGTAAAAGAGTGATTAGTATTCTTGAAACGTATTTCTACCTATCTATAATGTTTGTGTGTTTGCATTGCATCTGACTGACTAATTTTTAAAAAAAATGAAACAAAAATTAAAAAAATTAAAAACTTAAAAAAAATGTTTTGTAAATATTTGTTTTATTTTGTTTTTCGGTGATTTGCCTCCTATCCGATGATGATATCCATGGTTATGTTTTTCATAGCTTATGGTAAAATTCAGATATTGCTTTAGTTTATGTTAATTTCTTATGTTAGCCTTATATCTAGGTTGTGATTTTTCCCAATATTGAGCACTTAATCTTGAACACTGATTTGTTATACTTATGTAAATCTGGTCTATTTTTATAAAATCTTAGAATTTGTTTGAATCCCTCTTAAAAAGAAATCCTAGATAACACTACGTTAAGGATATAATTTAGGCTATCTTTAAATCATTTGAGCCTTTCAAGCTTACCTGTTATATTTGTATCCCTAGTTATCCCATTGTGTCTACTTTTCCATTTTTTCTTTGTCACGCACAATTTTAACTTAGCCTTTAAATAATTTTACAACCTTTATTTTTCACTTTTCACTTATAGGCATTTAATTGTTTTGAATATACTTGGAGTTATATCAATATTATAGGAAGATAGGTAAAGTTCTAAAAGTTTTTGTCTATTATGAAAGTTCGTAATGAATGTCTGTGATGTTTATTTTGTAATTTTAGTTTACTATGTAATTCTATAAAAAAAAAAAAAGAGAGAGAGAGAGAAAAAATTAAAGAAAAAAGAAAAAAGAAAATATAGAAAAATATTATTGAAAAAAATAAAAATAAAAAAGTTTAAAAAATAATAAAGAAAAAAAGGTTGAATAACAAGTAGAAGATACAAAATTTTTTATTCCAAGTTTAGGTTTGTTACTTAGGAAATAGATTGTACATTTTAAAGGTCCAAAATATTACAAGTGTCTTATGGATAAATTAAGCTAGAAATATATCATTTATCCTACGTTTTTATCTTAGTCTTACATTACAAGCTGAGTAATGCCCCAATGGTTAACATTACAAGCTGAGTAAAGCCCTAATGGTTCTTGATTTAGTGTTAATCAACATTAGTGGAGAGAGGGATGAAAACTAAACTATGAGATTTCATTAAAATAAATTAGTTTATATTAATGTAAATTTATTTGGCTTGTCTGCATTGATTAGTGATAGAACAGCACACGCAAGAGAAAACCCTGCTGAAATATGAGACATACACTTGAGATGAACCATAAACTTGAATAATATCTGTATTTTGCTATGAGCCATGAATCTAAGAAAACCTCCGAGGAAAATCTATGAGGAATCACCAGCATTTATGAAATCTTTATTTGTTTTAAATGTTGTATTGCTTTAATTATAGGGACTAGTAATAAGTTTGATGGAGGTGTGATAAATACGTAAAAATGCATATTTTTAAGGCTAAAATCATTTGTTTTACATTTCTATTTGTCATTAGTCAAATAGTATTTTTGTGTCTTAGTGTGAAAATATGTTTAATTATATGTTTTTAATGTGCTTTTATGTTTAAGAATATTTTTAGTAGTTTTTAGAAGTATTTTTGTATATTAATTAATTTATGTGAAATGAATTAAAACCATAAAATTAATATGTTTATTTTTATTTTTATTTTTATGTGTGTTTGTGTATTTTAATTTATTTTTGTGTTTATTTAATATTTATAAATATTTACTTAATTTTAGTAATTTTAGTTTTGTAAAATAATTAATTTCTTTAAGTTTATTTGTTAGGAAATATATGATATTTGGGGCAAAACGGAGGAAAATGATGCAAGAAATCTCAAAATTGGGGTCAAAATAAAAATTCAAAGTTTAAAATTTGATTAATGGAATCCTGCATTAGCATCGACATCATCAAGGCCCAACATGTCTGCTACTATCTCAGCAAAGGTGTCACTTGGGTATGGTCACTCACATGTAAAGTTTTGTGTTCATAGCTCTTCATTATTGATCGTCTAGGTAATCACATCCAACGGTCGGTGTGAGTCAAAGTCACCATTTTTACTTTGACTTTGATGTAGTGTATCTTTCTAATCTAAGTAAGCTCATATGATGGCCCAAAAGTGCATGCACATGTCTTTTCCTGATCTGCAAAGCACTGGATACCAAGCCAATATTCGCATAAGGAAGAAATCTTATGTGTGGAAGAAATGGGAGAATCAACTAAAATAGCAACCTACTTCAAAGACTTTGGTTTCAAATAATTTGTATTATTTTCGTTTTTTTCTACATGTAGGCCTAGTGTTTTAAATTTTTATTTGTAAAATCGAGTATCAAGTTTGTTTTCTAGTGCATGGCTTCGTCTATAAAAGCTCATGCAATGCTTTACATTAAACTCGTCTAGAAATATGTTATAATGTTAGGTTTGTAAACTTAGTTTTAGACATAATTTTGTGACGTCTTCTTTTCTCTTTTTATCCTAAGTTTTGCACCATTTAAATAGTTTAAGCCATGTTTTATCTTAAAAAAAATTGTTATTGTTGTTGTGGATGTAACAATGTGTTTCTAAGTTCCACTTTGCTGAGGTAAAGGATGAAACTTTGGCTATTTCAATTTAATTAGTTTTAGTTTTTCTACTTTTCTAAGCTGTTATAATGCCAACATCATATTCTTAGAAAACCTATGTATTTAGAGTTAGTTTAGGTTGTTTTCTTGTAAAATTGGAAAGTTTAATTTATCGTAGACATAAACTGACACAAGTAATACTTGGTAACTCTTGATTTGTTATTGATAAAGAATAGCTCGGTAACTGCTATGACCTTTTTTTAAGGTAAATTTCCTAATTAATTCTAAGTTCATATCAATTTGCTAAAACTAATTTTTGCTATATTATAGACATGAACTGATACGGTTAATGTTTAAAATAACTTGGATTAGTTGTACATAGAGGATAACATAGTATATTCTTAAACTCTTTTAGCAAATATTTTTAGAAAAATGAAAATAAACTTTAAGTTAAAAACTAAAGTGGATCTTTAAACCTCAACATTTTCATAAATCTATTTCTTTAAAATTAAACGATATTTCTTGTTGCTAAAATTCCAAATCATAAAATAGTTAAAATGAAAAAACTTGTTAAAATTGTAATTTATAAATAATTTTAATTTTTAACTCAATAAACAATTAATTTACACTTTGGATAAATAATAAACTTAATATATTTGGACTAAGACTATTCCCTTGGAACTCAACCTCGGACTCACCGTGACTTTATTACTTTTGACAAGCTTATACTTGAGGTTGTATTGGACTCTCTTTTCATGGACCAAACAATAATATATGCATGTTAAGAGACTAGATCATTGGTTATGTAATAAATTATGCATCTAAAAATGACATGACATATAAAATGACCAGTTCATGAAAAGATATGCTATGTGTTATGCAATGTGTTTGAATTATTTTAGTGTGTCCTAATCCTATGTGCTTTTTGATGATGTTTTAATTATGATCACTTTAAATGGGAGCATGTGATTAATGTTGTGCTTTGAGTTTTTGTTTTCACTCTCTTAATATTTCGATTGTTGTGATTCCTAGACAAGAAGACATATTATGGGTATGTCGAACTCATTAGGGTAGCTTAGTAATTTAGTATTGTTTGTTTTGATTTACCTACTTTGGTTTTAGATTTTGTATGAGTGTGTACTTATGGGGGTGCACATTTGGTGAGAAGAGATTGACAATGGGTTGAATGTAAGAATGCAGCCAAAAAAAGAACAAAATTTTAGGAGTATAAATATGGTGGATTGTGAGCTTATGATTGCTACTTGACTTACATACATGAAGTGTTCTTATGGTTTAATGAGTTTCAGAAAAACTTCCTACATTGTATGCATTCAATCACGTTTAGAGTAGTTAGTCTACTCGCTTATTGAGCCCTCTAGCTCACCAAGATTTTCTTTGTGCTGCAACCAAGTCTGTGGCTAAAGAGGAGTGAGAAAGAAAATGGATCAAGGTGGTGGTGCATGTGGAATACGAACTCATCAAGGTGGTGGTGCATGTGGATTGTGAGCTTATGATTGCTACTTGACTTACATACATGAAGTGTTCTTATGGTTTAATGAGTTTCAAAAAAACTTCCTACATTGTATGCATTCAATCACGTTTAGAGTAGTTAGTCTACTCGCTTATTGAGCCCTCTAGCTCACCAAGATTTTCTTTGTGCTGCAACCAAGTCTGTGGCTAAAGAGGAGTGAGAAAGAAAATGGATCAAGGTGGTGGTGCATGTGGAATACGACCTATTATGACAACTTTTAAATTTTTAGCTTTTAAAGAAACAAACTTTAAGTTTCTTTATGTTGTCTAGAGGAGTTGGTAGGAAACCTTACCAACACGTCGAATGATAGGGATGGGCCTTCATTTCTCCTCACCAAGCCCTTGTGGACCTTCCTTAAGGACTTGAATTGTTAGGGAAGTAAGTTCACCATGATAAGGTATCCTTCCTTGAACTCTAGTAGCCTCCTTTTCCTATCTGCCTGTTCTTCATCCTCTTTGACCCCTTGTTCAACTAGGCTCCAGACAATTTTGGCGGTGCCATTCGATATAGGTTCATGGCTGGTGGCTTTGTTCCTGGCTCCAACTCAATTTGATGATCCACCTCTCGCCTTGCTGGCAATTGTTTAGGCAATTCCTTGGGCATGACCTCCTTGAACTCATCAAGAACATCTTGTACCTCCTTCGACATGGTGGATTGAATAAATGATTCTTCATCATCGTACTCCTTGAGAATAACTAAGTGGCTATCCGTCTCTTTCCTCAAGCCCTTCTTGAATTGCATAGCAAACAACATCTTGGACTGCGTCTTGGTAGACCTAGCTGCGGGTACCATACAAGTCTTTTCGCCATCTAATATGCATATGCTATTTGCAAATGGAACTAGGAAAGCCTTCATTTGATTAAGAAAACTCCATACCAAGAACAACTTTGAAGTTGCCCATAGGTACTACAGATAAATCCAAATGACCTACCTATGTCCTGTCACAACCCGCCTTTTTAGGGCTATGATAAAACACTTTTCTTACTTACGTATAGATGAAAAACTTAGGAAATTTTTTTCAAAAAAATATATTATACATGCAAATTTTAGCAATCCTCAAAATGCAACCATATACATATATTACAGCGGAAATATATCTGTAGTGGCATCTATACCTAATTCTGCACATTACTCATATCCCTCTGCCAACTCATCAATGAATTTATTTAGACCTTTTAGTGGGAATACCTACAGCATGAAATACTAAATGAGCTTATGCCTAGTAAGTCCTAACACAGCCCACATGCACATTCACTAAAATGCATGACCCAGTTATGCTTTCTCATGAACATTCTTTATCCTTATCATATCTTATCTTTAGCTAGGGCCCAAGTATTCATATCATTGCGCACATAGGTCTACGTGGCACCGAGACCATACCATAATTTTAAACCCCCCTTGAGCCAAGAGTCGGTACGACACTCTTCTAAATTCTGGTGGTGTATTTACCAGACCAATTATTATGGTTATCATACCATGCATGAGGTCATATTCACATGTTATACACAAAACATAAATACTCTTCTATTGTATAGTACACACAGGTACATATTTTATATACTCACAGGTAAAAATTAATATATACACCGGTATACGACATAATATACACACATGTACTTATTTTGTATACTCACAGGTATACACCTTGATATACACATAGGTATATATATATATATATCATGTTCTATACCTACAATTTCATACTGTATGTGAGATTGGTACTTACTTGTTTTAGTTGCTACATAAGCCGACCTCAGTCTCCTTTTTTCTAGTCTTCTAAGGTCTTGTTTGGCCAATTACAATGCTATTAGCCAAATTTTTACTATTTCATCTATGTGTCAATACAAAAAGATCGTTAATTAATAGATCAGGTTGCATAACTGTATACAACTTCGATAATCACGGATTCTCTTACTCCTATCTTACTCTACCCTATTGTTTACGAATAATGGAAATCTTTCTAATAATCCTTTTTTCTCATTTGGGAACGTTTCGGATCGATTCGAGTTACTCATGGGAAAATGACGATTTTGCCCTCGGTAGGCCTTCGTAAATTTCCCGAGCTTGATTTTGCTATTTTAGCAAAAATAGTTGCTTATTAATTTTAAAATAATAACCTGAGATGTTAGGTCTCCTTATTTTACATTAATGCCCCATTTTATTTAAAAAAACTTTACAATTTTGCCCCTTATTTGAAATTTTGACAATTTTACCCCTAGGACTAAAATTAATCTCTTGAAACCATTATTTTTCATTTTTCATAAGGATCATTTTTGCTCAAAATACCATATCCAAAATCCTTTTGAAAAATGTCATTTTTGCCCTTTAAAAACTTTTTCCAATTTTAAAAACGAACACGATTTTCGACGAACCCTCCACAATTTCTAACAGTTTCGTCGAGATCTATAACTTTCATGCTTAAACTTTCTTGAAATTCTCACTATACAGGAATGTTTTTGGTCATTTTTTAAATCTGCTGAGACAAACTTTTTCTTTGCAATTTAGCCCTTGTGTCATTTTTGTAAAAATCAGTTTTAAAACAGCATTTCCACCACTGTGAAGGTAGTTTCAACCCTTGCCTAAACCATTTTCATGCCAAATCACTATCCTTTGCAAAATTAGCATCAAAATTACAAAACTAGCCTATTTTTGCATAAACCCACAATTTTCACATTTAACCCTTAATTTCAACAATACCAACATGTCATAAACTATATACCCATGGAATTCAATCACAATCTTGCTTGAATACCCACATGTTTTTTGAAATAAAAAAATTAAAACAAAAACAAAATAAACCTTAAGTTTGAGAAATTAAACTTACCCAAAGAAAAATTTATGATTCTAGCCTTTCCAAGGGCTCCTTTGAAACTTTCCCTAAGCATTTTTCACATAAAAATACCCTGAATCAAATTTCCCTCTTAACCAAGAAAAACCTTAGGAGAACTTGAAAAAAAGTTTAGATTTTTACCTCAAACTTTGCTTCTTGAACTCGATTGCGGCCAATTTTGCAAAGATTTGAAGTTGAAAAAAAGAGATTTTTAGCTCAAACTTTAGGGAGATGCTTCTATGGCTACCCTGGATGAAGGGAGGAGAAATGAAAAAAAAAATGGCTTGTTTTAACTTTAATCCATGCTTATCTTGTTTGGTGACTCACCAATTAATCAAGTGGGTTACTTAAGGTGACTAGGTATGATTGGGCCACGTTTCATGGCATGGTGGCCCGATAAAGTTTCAATGGGTGTTCACTTGGTGGGCCTCAAAATGTTACACAGTATAATTTTTCACCACATAGTATTTTTCTTATACTGTCTTAGTAAAACCAGTGAAAAACATATTCTTAGACTGTAAAAAATATTCTACTTGCCTTTGGTTTATTTTTGGAGTCCAAACACAACATTTCTTATATCAGTGTTTTCACTTGCAGTATACTTATACCGCATCGAACCCCTTTTTGTATTGTTTTATGGTTTTGGGAGACTCTCTATCTTATTTATACCTTAACTACCCATCCATTTATATCACAATTCTATAGTTAATTGTGATATAAAATTCATTTTATGGATATTATTTACAAATTTTTGAGTATTTAAACTCACAATATTTATATTGATAATACCCAACATTGCATCAAGTTCACAATAGAGTTTCCTATTGATACTGCTTATTTGTACATTATCATAATTTTTATAGAAAATACAATTTGTAAGGGTAAATTCATTAATTAGACCCAATTAAATATTAGATTTTACTAATGAATTTCCCCTGGTCATTACATGCCCCAAGGGTGGTCTTTACGCCCCGGGCTATGCCTTGAATAGGCTTGGCCAACGAGTTGACGACTTTAACAGGGCCCCCTCCACCAACTTCCTTAAGGCTTAACCTTTGGGCTTCTTCAATAGAGATAAAGCTATGGGATGCACCAGTGTCGATCAAGGCCTTAGTGTCCTTCCCGTTGATGTTAGCATCCACGAATAACAATCCCTTGGCTTGAGTCTTAGGAGTACTTTGAATAATGTTCAAGAGTTACATGGAGCCAACATGAGCACTCTCCTTGTTACCTTCTATCCCTTGCTCTTCAAAGGATGTGGTCATAGCATTGAGGGCTTTTCTCTTAGGACAATCACAAATCCAATGAGGTCCATTGCATAGGAAGCAATTGTTTTTGGGTCTAGAGTTGTCTTGACCCTCCTTCTGCTTCCTTTTATCCTTCTGCTTAGACGAGGCATGGTACTTGCCTCCCTCCTTGTGATAGTTCTTCGAGTGGTCTCCCCTACCCTTGTTGGTGTTGTCTTTCTTCTCTTTGGACTTGGACTCCTTTTGGCTTGAGTAGTCGATCAAGTTCTCAGCAACCACAATGGCTATAGCAAGGTCTTGCACACCACGACGCCTAAGCTTGGTCTTTGCCCATGGTTGTAGCCCATCCATAAGAAGAAAAGGGAGTCCTTGCCGGACATATCTGGAATCTCCATAATGAGATTTGTGAAATCCTTCACATAGTCCCGGATACTACCTGATTGTTTAAGTCACCGCAAGTGACCACGTGCCACTTCCTCGGCATTCTCCAGATAGAATTGCCTTTTAAGTTCATTTTTAAAGGCATCAAAGGTGGTGATGGTGCATGTACCTCTTCCGATGTCCTTTTGTCGTCTTCACCACCATAACATGGCAGTGTCCGTGAGATATAAAGCAGCAGATTGGATTTTGATAGCATCCTCTACAATGCCTATAGCGCCAAAGTATTGCTCCAATCCCCAAAGAAAGTTGTCTACTTCCTAAGCATTACACGTGCCTACAAAGCTCTTGGGTTTTGGCACATCAATCCTGTGTGCCTCTATGGTTGGTGTGGCTGGACCGGATGCAACCACCCTCTTGCACAATGCAAGATCGACATGTGCATCTTCCAACTGGATAAGCACGCTATTGATCTCCCTTTGGTATACGTCTCAAACACGAGCCACCTTTGCCGAGAGCTCTTCTTGAAGCTCTTGAATGTCCTTTCTTAAGGACTCTTCTAGCCTGCCAAGGGACTCATGCACGGCCCCATGGAGTTCGGCATCCTTTGCCTCTAGACCATCCAACCATTGGTCTATGTCCTCCATCCGTGCATCCCAGGCACTTACACTATCCTCCACCTGAGTTAAGCATGCATCAAAGTTAGAAACCATATCCTTGGACTTCCCCCATGGCTTTGGTGTTGTGGGATTAAGTTGTAGTTCATGACCCCGCCCTTGTTCCGACGTCTCCACATTTGTAGTGTCCATTCCTATACTTTCTTTTGTTTTTGTTATGGCTGAACCTAGCTCTAATACAAACTGTCACGGGCTTACTTTTCCACCACATGACCGTCGGCCTTAGCAATCTCAATGCTAAGTCAACCTTGAATTCTCCCGAACTCACAAAACAAGGCAAGAATGATGATAGTTAAGTAAGAACACTTGAGAGAAAACTAAGGATATGAAACACAAAATAAGCTTCAATTAGAGTGTGGAAGCTTTGCAACCTTTGGGAGATTGGTTACAGATGAGGGGGGTCTTCTCCTATTTATAGGCCATTGGTCTTCCAAGGAAAGTTCTAGATTTCTACATAACATAAGTTGTCCTAGAACATTCTAGCATATTTCCTATTACATACACGGCCTAGAATATTCTAGAGTGTTCTACAATACACTAGTGTGTGTTACATGCATTTCAAATGTTCTAGAAAGTTCTAGAATTCTCTAGGGTCTTTCAAAGAGTTCTAAATGTTTCTTGCATAATCTGGACCCGTGTAGAACCTTCTAGAATGTTATGGAATCTTCTAGAATGTCATGGAAGCTTTTAGAATATTGTAGAACATTCTACAAACCCCATGATTCTACTAAGTTGTCTTGATTTCTCTAGGATGTTTTAGAGTATTTTAATTGATTCCAACACTTAGAGAATACTCTAGAGAATCCTAGAGTCTTCATGAGCCTCTAATGGTTAGGGTGGGGCAAAAATTATGCAGCTTGTGACAATAAGCATCTTTCAATTTGGCTTTAATACATATGACATGTTAAGCTTAGATGTATTACCGTTATAACTAGTGGTAGCCTAGATGCCTTTCGTACAATGCTTAGACGATGCTTATTTATTTTAAAATGAAGATCCAATGCAATCTCATCATATAATTAAGTAAGCATGTTTGCTTGAACATTAGAATTATGCATCTTTTTTACCAGTGCTCTTTGATTAGACAAGTTAATTAAATATAAGTGCTTAAAGCTATATTTCATTCTATCTAGACTGTTTTGTGGGCTTCCTATATTTTGGGTGTTTCCCGTGTGGTAATTTAACTATATCTACAATAATGACTGGCACCAAGAATGGTTAGACAACACTGCTATGTTTTGTTTAGATCAATGTTTCCGGTTTACTTGCTGAAATTTTTTGGGCGCTTTTATGATCTAAGATTTTTGTTATTTTTTTCCTACTTGAATTCAACACGCTATAAATATGAATATATGTATGTAAGTGTGTATATATATTAGTCTATGCTAGAGCCAGATCAGGTGCCCTCTTTTATTCAGATGTACAAGTGGATTCTGGAGCAAAGGATCTTGACCTTTCATGACATTGGCCATATTCAGATTCCCACATTACATTTTGGGGGAGTGAGTAAAAACCAAAATCAGGTGAAGGAATTACACATGCTCTTTGGCGTGGGTAAGGGATTTGAATCAAGCATACCGAAAAATCAAGTCAGGAAGCTATGACTAGTACTGCTTTGAGTTTAAGATGAACCTTTTCTTTCCATGTGGGAGAAGACACTTCACTTCATGGGACTCCGACTATTTCTTCATAATTTGTGCCTGCTCTGATTTTTGCCTGGTTTTTGCTATGTTCGAGCTTCATGCTTCTGAATTCAGCCAAGTATTAGAATCTGCCCTGTTGCCGTGGGATCTTAGAAGACCATGATATTGATTGTCGACGGTTTATCATAAATGGTTCATATAGAGTTAAGACTACTGAAATCGACACATTTGTGACTATATACTAATTCCTTTTAGCCAAGAAAAAAAAAGAATTAATGTTGCTTAAGCATCTGAATGTTTTTTCCTTCTATGTTTAAATAGCTTAGTTCATAGACATTAGGCCTCTTTATTTATAAAGCTTATGAAATCAGTACTTAGAATCACACTGGTGGCAACTTGGTGCAGCTGAGCTGCTGGATCATGGGATAACTGGTTGCAAAGTTGTGATAAAAACCTGGATCAATAAATTTGTGAAAAAGAGTTCCCTATCAAATACTTTTTTTTTTTTTTTAAGAGAGAACAAACGTTGTCCTTAGGCTTTAGACAACAGGTTAACCACACTAATTTTTCAAATACTCTTTGAAACGCCATCCAGAAAGGCACGGTCCACGCTCAACCAGCCGAACAAAGTTGGTCCAAATGTGAATGCTAGAAATGTCTTCCAGTTATTTATTAAAAAAAAAAAAGAAGAGAGAGAGGAGTTTAGTCCAAGTAGGCTTAACTGCTCAACAAAAGCTAGATATTTCACGAATTCATTATTTGTCGCATTCCGAAGGTCTCATTCTTTGTCGGTAAAAGTAAGGGAATGCCTACAAAATTTTTGTCTTGAAATTGTTTGCCAAAATAATTAGGGGAAGAAATTAAAAGCCTTGTAAAATTTAATGATATTTTTCTAACTATTTTTTTTAGAATTAAGTTAGGTGGCATTTTTAATGGCCTCTTTGAGTTTAACACCGATAAACTCAGTTTATTAATCATAAATAGTCATTTGCTTAATTAAAAAAGTTTTAATTATATATTTTAAAACTATTTTTAAAAAGGGTAATTATTTTTTTTTTTACCAAGATTTACCGGTGGATAAGAAAATAATTTATTTGGTATAAGTTTCGTGGGGAGAAAGCTATTTCCTTGTAGTGAGATCTGTGGACAATGATGCCAAATGAAAGCTTATGTTTATTATTGCATCTCAACCATCTTATGGTGTTCTGCCCAGCTCTTTTTGGACCCCATCTTGTGACTCTCATTCATGCGATAATTTCGATGATCATACGAATATTTATGGCAGCTCTTTTAGTCGTCTTGAGAGTAGGTAGGCTAATTTACATTGATCTAATAATTAAGTGGGACAAGTTTTCGTGTCTTTATTGGATGATTATCTTTTATCTTTCCATTTTAAAAGGAAAAAGTACCAAAAAACAAAAAAGAAAAAAAAAATTAAAAGATTCTTCAACGAGACAAATCGTGTCCAACTTAAAATATGAGGCCAAATGTCGTTGCTAAAGTTCTTTTGAGTTGTCTCACTGCGCTTAATGGTCTATTAATTTTTAATATTATTTAAACTCAATAAATTCAAATTTAAATTCAAGTAAGAATTCTTTGAATACATGTTTGTTTCCCTTAAAATTTAAATTCTTTGAGTATCAAGAATCCAAGTTTTCAGAGTTCTCATCCCTAAAACTTTTGATACTCGGATATCTCTGTTACAGTAAAAACTAAAATTCTCTCTCCTATATTTGAGAAAAAAATTCATAACTTCTTCATTTGATATCCGATTGAAATGATTCTTTTTTCATTATGTTTCTAGTTAAGAGAGGAATAAATTAAAATTTATATTCATATTTTTTTAAGATCATTAACATTAAGATTTTATTAGATTTGTTAATAAATTCAAAACTATTTTCACTACCTCTCTAAACATAAATTTTAATTTTATTACATACTTAGATTAAAACCTAAATGCACATGTAAACACCAATTCGGATAACAATTCAAATAACTAACTCAAATCCTAATTCAAATCACACTAACTCAAATCAAATCACTAATTCGAATCCTTTTTACTAAACGGCCCTAAGGTATTTAAAAGATATAGGAAATTGTTCTCTTTGTTAATGTTGGAGCGGCAAAAGTCTCGAGTAATCTAACATTGTCAATTCAAAACATTAGAAAATTGGACGACAATTGAGTAGTGTCTTCACAGTTATCCAATCTTAAGACATCATATAGTTGTGTGAGCTCAACGTCCTAACAATATCACAGTCTTAAGATCATATAATGTCAGATTATCAACAAACTGAATCAAGGAATAAATACATGTATCCTAATAGTAGCTATCAGTTCCTTTACGAAATTACTATGATGATAGATGAACGAATTATTATCTTCCTCAATTAAATCACCTTAGTTTTTTAATTGGTTCTTTCTCTTCTAGACGGAGGGAGGAAAAAGTTGTACAATGATTTGATATCTTGGGGACCATAACCTATAATGTCTTCGTATACTTTTCCACTATGATACTATTAAACCTAGTTAAGTCAATATTAGGTATCCATTCATTATACCCATACCCAATTAGTAACCTATAGGCTTTTCGTAAATAGATCACTTAAATATGACCCATTATTAAAAAAAATAGCCATAACATAATTGTTATATTTAATATGTTGCCCATAAAATATGCGAAACTAAATTTCCCAACAATTTCCTACTTGGGCTACATATAAATCCTAAAATAATTATATCATAAGTTTTTTAGGCGCATAACTTTATGTTATTATCTTTAGACTTCACTTTAGTTTCAATTTGATACATCTCCTATATTAGTATGAAATCAATGCGGCTTTTGTCACACAAAATCTTAATCAAACCTTCAATAGTCACCATACTAACATATTCAATGACACATATCAAGTATGGACGAGTCGTATAGAAATTACATGGAATGTGATCTCATACATGCCTATTTCCAACTGGTCCTATTTTAGTCTTTAATGAGATCAATCTGAAATCTTTAAACATAATACAAAAACCGCATATAGAAAATAAACAAATTCAAATATAAACTATGAACCAATAACTTTATTATGCAAAAACTCAAAATAAACATATAAATGAAATGTTTAAGTAGAACATAAAACATCTAAAATTAAATCTCACTAAACCAAAGTATTATCAAATAAACTAACACCCATATGAGTAGTGTGCTCATGAATGACCTTGGGTGGTAAAGTCTTGGTTAGCAGATCCTCTAGCATGAGGTTTGTTCCTATATGTTATGTGGAACCTTGACCACTTTGAACTCTCTCCCTAACAACCAGTGTCAATATGTTTTGATTTTGTAGAGCTTCTATTGTTGTTGGAATATAGCATTGTTGATTTATTGTCACAATATATGTTTCATGGTGTTTCAATGCCACCTACCACGTGCAACCCAGTAACAAAGTTTTGCAACCATATCCCATGATTAGATGTATAACAGGCTATGAACTTTGCAGCCATGACTGAAGATATGAGTGTCAGCTTAGCATTCTTATAAGAAATAGCTCCTCCAGCCAGCAAACAAACATAGCCTACTGTGGAACGCCTGCTATCTTAGGATTCAACATAATTGGAATTAGAATACACAATGCTATCTAATTTTCCTCATCTTCGATAAGAGACTACGAAGTCATTTTTTCTCTACAAGTAATGCATAACCCGTTTCGCTACTTTCCAGTGTTCTATTGCTGGCTTACTCAAATATATGCCTGACACTCCCACTATAAAAGCTATATCTGGATGTGTATAGAGTTGAGCATACATTATATTTTCTATAGCTGACACATAAGAGAGCTTTTGCATCACTTTCCTTTTAAAGTCATTCTTGGGGCATTGACTGAGACTAGACTTGTCTCCTTTAGCAACAGGTATATCTCCTGATGAACAAATCTTCATACCGAATCTACTTAAAACTTTTTCGATATAACACTTTTGTGATAACTCAAGGATACCTCAAGAGAGATCTTAGTATCTATATACTTATTACAAAAGAGGCGTCTGTGAGAACTTTCATCTCAAAATTCTTTGTCAAAAATCTTTTGGTTTCATGTAATAAGCCTATATAGCTACTCACAAGTAGAATATCATCGACCTATAAAATCAACAAGATATATTTACTCTTATTGAACTTGTGATAACACAATCATCAACCATGTTTACCTCAAAACCACGTGAGGTAATTACTTGATGACACTTGTGATACCATTGACAAAAGGCCTATTTGAGACCATAGATGGATTTTTTTAACTTGCAAACCATAGACTTTAGATCTCTATACACAAAGTTTTCTGGTTGGACCATATAAATTATTTCATCAATCTCTCCATTAAAAAACATTGTCTTAATATCAATCTGATGTAGCTACAAATCAAAATAACCCATACCATAATTGTTTTGAAAGAGTCTTTCAATACAACCAAAGAGCAAGTTTCTTTATAATCTATGCCTTTATTTTGAGTGTAACCTTTCACGACCAGACGAGCCTTATATCTTTCGACATTGGCTTTCAAATCTTTTTTTGTTTTAAATAATATTTGCAACCAATGAGCTTCGCTACTTTCGGTAACTTGACAAGATCCTAAATGTAACTGTCTTTCATGGATTTCATCTCATCTTGTATGACATTAATCCACTTTTAAGAGTTTGAACATTGCATAGCTTGTTGGAAGTTGATTGGATCATCTTCCATTAAGCCTATATCAACTTCATGTTCTTGGAGAAAGACAATATAGTCATCCAAAATCGAACTACTCTTATCTCTATTGGATCTCCTCAATGGCACTTCTTGATCTTGTTGACTTTGTTCTGTTGATGCATTAGGAAGAACCTTATTGTAATCTTATTCTAGAAGAATGTCAGGAATAGGAGCCTGATCATTGTTGTCTTGTACCAGAGTTGCATCTTGAATAACGGTAAGAATTAGTGTCTGACCACTATCAATAACAATTTATTCTTTAAAGCAACATTCCTTACTTTATTTTCCCCTCCAAACTCGACATCCATGAGGAATCTCGCGTTTCTTGTCTCAAAGAAGGACTTGGTAGTGGAATCATAAAAGTTGAAGCCCCAAGAGCGCTCAGCGTATCCAACAAAGTAGCGGCTAACCATTCTTGACTCTAGTTTCTTTTCATTTGGCCTATAAATCTATATCTCTACTGGACAACCCCAAATGTGTAAATGCCTTATGCTAGGCTTCTTGCCAGTCCATAGTTCATAAGGGGTTTTGGCTACGGCTTTGCTTGGAAACCTATTAAGGATATATGTTGTAGTCTTTAGTGCTTTCTACAAAGCGATTTAAGTAAAGAAGAATGACTAATCATACTTCTCATCATATCCTTAAGTGTTCTATTTTATTTCTTAACAACACTGTTCATGCTGGGTTTCCCTTGCATCATGCATTGCGCGACGATTTCGCATTCCTCTAGGAAAAGGGCGAAGGGTCCTAGACTTTATTCTACGATCCGTCATATTTACCATATTATTCACCACTATGGTCAGATTTGATAACTTTAATTTTCTTGCAAAGTTAAAGTTCAACTTCGGCTTTAAAAAACTTGAAAACATCCAAGGATTGAGATTTTTCATGTATTAAATATAGGTAACGTATCTTGAGTAGTCATCTATGAACGTAATAAAATATTGTTAGCATTCCAAAAATTCATAGGGAATAGACTACAAATATCGATATTATAAGTTTTAAGATGTCTTTTGTAACGCCCTCCTTACAGACGTTATAGATGTCATTATACATATTCTTTTCACACTTTTAATTTAGGATAAACCATTTGAACAAAACTTAATTATTTTGAAAAACATAAAACTCAAGTGGAAACATAATTAAGAAATCATATCCAGGATCCATGCATGCATTTTTCTTTTTTCTTTTTTTTACAACATCTTAATCCATCCTTAAAATAATAATTTACTTATTCATAGACATCCTTTAAATAGTTTACCAAAACCATCGAAATTGAAATAATCATCTCAAACGAGCATGGAAAACTTACTTACAATTCGGCAGGCCGAAGTTGTCCGGCAGACTGAAGGTCAAACTTCAGCAGGCCATCCGAAGCTCTACAAAAATAAGATTTTCAGAGTTGATGAGATCGGCAGGCCGGTATAGAGTAGTCGGCAGGCCGATCCATCCATCGGCAGTCCGAACAATAATGTTCGGCGGGCCGACCGATTATAAAACCAACTTTTTAAATCAAAACTCCATAATTTAAACACAGAAGACGAAATAATTAAAAAAGAATAAGATAAAATAATAAAAGATAGTTCATGGATTCTTTAAAACTTATCAAATAAACGTGTCCAAATAATAAAACATAATTTTATAATTTTATATTATAAAATAAAAACTTCCTTCTTGGTGTTTTTCTGATTTCAATTCATCTTGCTTAGCTCACATGCCTTTCCACGCCCTCCGCCTAGTCCATCACCTTCTTACCCTTATCTGCAACATGATATAAACTGAATAAGCTAAAGCTTAGTAAGTACATTATTATCTCACAACTTAAAATATTTTATGAACATCATCATCATCATACATCATAATAGTGTGCTAGGCACATTTGCATCGGAACATATCTTTCATTACTTTGACCATATTAAAACTTAATTCATTTTATCTTAAGGGTCCAAGTGTTGCACCATAATCATCATTGTAGGCGTGCCGTCATGAGAGAAAAAGGGTAGCTAATCCTAAACCAAACATGACATCATAACATATCATAACATTGGTGTGTAACACTTATTTAGGTGATACATATATATACATATTTAAACTTTCATGCTTTGAAATACATCATCATCATACATGCATAACTTTATGAACATCAAAATATTTCATAAGAAAACTTTAAATGAAACCATCATAAAATCCATCATAGAATAATTATCATTATGCACATAATTTCAAACCTTATAAAACATATCATATTACATGTGAGAATATACTTACTTTTTAGCTAGCTTACTTAACCTTAAATTTATTGGTGATGTCACTGCGGTCTCGATGTGCTCGCCCTTAGTGTGTTCATGTCATACATTCATTTAAAAAAAACAATTAACAATTAATTCAAAGAATTAATCATCACAACTTATCATCATTACCATATTTCATTACACCTATATTCATCCCTTAAAACATAAATTTATAGCATGTTTCATTAACCATAAATCATTAGAACAAAACTATCAACAAAAAATGCATTCCGACCTCTATGAATTCATAGCTCAATATCTTAGCATTCACACACAATTTGAGCACCACACTTGACAGGGACAAAGTAATACATAAACATATTATCATGATTTTTCATTAGTCATAAAAATTACATTAAGTATCTAAAAACAAGTCATACATATCAAACGTGAAATCTGCCAGCAATAGATAGGCAGTGAACAACTTTAAACTCAAGTCCATTATCACATTATCAAGACTGTAGAAAAATCCACGAAAATTAACATATACAATAGGCACATAAAACTATAACATATCCAAAAATTGGCTTCAACAAAAATCGGATTAGGTCAAAACACACATTTGAAATCAGTAATAAAACTAACTTCCATCATATTAAGCAGTGAGTTACAAGAGTTCATCATTTTCAAACAATCAAAACAAATTTATTTAGACTCTAAAATTCTTACTAACAACTTATTAACATACATTACAGCACTACAAAATATCCTAATGCCAAATAAAATCATTTAATCATACAAAAACATCACACAACAAGAATTCAATAATTCACTAATAGAGCAGTTTCAAAACCTATTCTTAATGAAAATTAAATAACACATAAAATTTTCATCAAATAATCACCAAACTTTCCAGTTCATAACTTAACATATACATGAACATATTTGCCAAATTTCGTAAATATCAAAGTACATTTGCCCTTTGAAGTAAAACCACATTTTTATACAACATAATCAAACAGCAACGTTTTACTATGAGTGGTAGAGAGTAGAAAATTTGTATCTTAATGTAGAAAAGTCAAAATAATGTGAAACTTGGAGGAACATTACATAACACATATATGAACATCATACTAAAATTTTAGAACAAAATAAAATACCTAGACAAAGTTATGGCAGTCGGATTCAGGAGGAGATGTACTTTTCAGACATACCGAAAAATGAGTTCTTACCTTAAAAACAAATTCTTCTCTACCTTCTTCAAATTTGACTAAAGAAAACTCAATATTTCTCAAATATTTGCAAGAGAATTGTGAAAGAGAATGAGAAATAAAATGTGAAAGAGAGAGAGGAGAGAGTGAGAGATAAACAACGTGAGAGAGAGGAGAGTGTTTACGTGATAGATGAAAATGGCGAAAAAGGGAATAGATGATGTCTCTTTAATTTCTGAAATTTTTCTGATTAATTTGAGGCAAACTTCACGTGGATAGTGAAGGGAAATTAGGGAGAGTCAACAATCATCTTATCTTTCCATATTACAACTCTTCAAAAAGGGAAACCATATCAATTAACTTGAATCAATCAAAAGTCAAGGTTTCATTACCAAAATTAAAGCAATCAATCCAAAATTAGCTAATCAATCACAAATCATCATCCAATCATAACCAATCATTGTAATTATCTCAATTACAAATTTGGAGAGACTTCTGCTAACTGCTCATCAGCTGTCATCCGCCTGTCGATTCCTCACTTCGGCCTGCCGATGTTTGAGGGACAATTCGGCCTGCCAAACTTGAAGGTTCGGCCTACCGAACTGTCCTTGCATACATCATTACATTTAAATTATTAATGAATCATGAATAAACATACAATGTAAATAACATGAACACTTGAGCACATCGATTCCACGTGATCATCACCTGTCATAACACTTAGAATAAATTGTTAGTGACAATATTATCATAAATCAATATGGAAAATACTTAACATCGTCACTAATATAATATTATCCATTACATGAAATAGGCGGGTGTTACATCTTTACATTTGTCGACACTTGATTTCCTTATGTTTGTATGTTTTCCCATGATGCACTCAACGTAGACTTGAAAAGTTTGTCAAATCCAGGGGGCCAAGAATTCCGTCAAACACAAGCCTCTAATCTCTATTAGAGATATAAATCCTCATTTAATTTGCATTTTGTACTACTTGTACCAATATGCATAAATTCATTATAGGAATTAACATTATCAAGCATATTAAGGTTATCAATTAAAGAATCGGTGCTAATAAGATTTGAATTTTGAAAAAGACTAACTTTATTATTTCCAAAAGAACATAAATAACCAGATTTGTCCAAATTAGAAATAGAAATTAAATTCTGTCTAAAAGACGGTGCAACATAAGTCTCATTCAAATCCAAATAAGCTTTTGTCTTTAATAATAATCTAAAGTTTCCTATAGCTTCAACTGAAAATTTATTGCCATCGGCCATAATGACATATTTTTTAGCATCACTTGGTTGTTGGCTCCAGAGGCAACCCTGCGTAGATATACTTATGTGAATAGTAGCACCAAAATCTACCCACCAAGTATCTTTAGGTACAAAAGCTAAATTAACTTTAGAACGAACTAAAGCAAGAAGCTTACCCTTCTTTGCGCGCCAAGTGGCGTATTTGGAACATTCTTTCTTCATGTGTCCTCCCTTCTTCTAGAGGTAGCAAGTAAATTCCTAATCCAGCCTTTTTCTATTTCTTCTGTTAAGGTGTTCTTTCTATGGCATCCTTAATTCTCTTCTTTTTTTTATTCTGAGAGGTTAATGCTAAGTGAACACTTTTAGTATTATCTCACTAAATACTGGCTTCTTCTTACACATAGTGAGATATGAGCTCATTAAGAGTCCATTTGTCTTTTCAGGTGCTATAGCTTACTTTACACTGTTTGAATTATGCAAGAATAGAAATCAAAACTAAGTACATAAGGAAGTCCCCAAATAGCTCTAACTTTAGTAGTTTTGAAGCAAGATGACACATCTCCATGATGTGCTCCCTTATGTTTCCTTTTCCTCCATACTTCATGGAAACAAGTTTAGCCAAAAGGTTGCTTGTTTCCGACTTTTCATTCTTAGCAAAATATTGCTTTATGTTCTCAAAGAACTTCTTAGCATTACTGCTATCAGTTATAGTGCCTCGAATTGCCTTTGGAATGGAGCATTTCATAATCATTAGACATATGCAATTACAGCAATCCTACTTCTCAATTTTAGTTTCATTTGGGTTTTTCATAGTGGAAGACGGTCACTTTGCCTTTAGCACAAGATCCAAATCCATACATCTTAGAATGATCTCCATGTTTTCTTTTCGCAAGCCTTATAGCTGGTCTCATTCAACATTGGGATATTATTGACTTGAGCAGAAACATTTGTAACAGTAGCAATAGAAACTAAATAGAAAACAAAATAAAATAACATACTCACAATCAAAAAAATATCGTAATAAAAAAAATGAGCAACATAATCAAAAACAAATTGAGGGACCTATCTCAAGATATCTAGCATAACATTGATGTCTAGTCTTTGGACCGAGACATCAACTGTAAGTGGTACCTTCAACGCAGTAATCAAATATTGACAATATGTCATGTTAAGCAATAACCTTTCTTTGAACCGACTATTGTTCACATGGAAATCTTTTTAATTGTCATGTATTTGTTATCACAAGTGCATAAGCTATTTGACAAAACAGTAACCTTTCTTTGGGCAGGTCACAAGTTGCATAAACAACAAATACACAAACATCTTGATATTTCTGATTAAATTCATCTACACAATAGAGGTTACTTTGGCAACGTGTTGTTTCAATCAATTTAATAAAAAAAATAAAAGACATAAAGTGTGCAAATTATAATCTTTGAATTGTAAATAAAATAATTTTCTTGAAAACTTTCTTAATTGTTTTTTTTTAATTTGCACACCCGTCATAGTGTTGCTGCGCCATCCCACAGGCACCACGGTGCTACGACTTTTCCCCGTAGCGCTGCGCTAAAGAATTTCCTTACGCAGCACTACCTCACGAGCACCACGGTGCTACGTTTTTTTGTAGCATCCGCCTATAGTGTTGCGGTGCTACGAGTTTTTATTCATAGCATGCCCAACAAGCACCGTTGCACTGCAAAAATTGCAGTAGTACATCTGTCTGTAGTGTTCGCTTCTTTATTTGTAGTGCACCCTAACGGGCATTGTGGCACTAGGATTCTTTGCAGCGTAGCAGAGTTGCGACGATTGTAGTGTCCACCCGTAAGTCACAATTTACACTTAAGAGCCAAACAAAAAACTAAAAAAACACCAAAAATTTGATTTCTTAGTCCTTAATAATCCACAATCACCATGGATCATTCAAAAAATTGTATCCTTAGCAAAAAATAATGCACGCATCATAAGTCACACAAAGAATCCAAAATTTTTCTATCCAAAAATTCTGAAATAGAGAAAGAATAGAAAACAATTTGCTTGAAACAATCTTATTAATTTAATATGATAATCATTTTGATTCCACTTGATAGAATTCTTGATTCTAGATATTTTATAAATCCAAAGAAACCTAGAATAACAATATAATAGTACTAGGAACATAGCAGGCTAAATTATTAAAAAACTGAATTAAGAAATAAATACTTGTATCTATAGTAGCAGCTATCGATTTTTTCGTGGAATTACTATAATGATAGATGAAGGGCTATTATCTTCCTCAATCAAACCACCTTTGTTCTTCAATGGATTCTTTCTCTTCTAGATGGTGTGGAGGGGGGTCACGAAGAAAACTATAAAATGATTTGATGTTTTGGGGACCATAACCTATAATGCCTTTATATACTTTTCTACTAGGATCCTGTTCGAGTGTAAAAGTGTAAGTCCGATATAACCTCAAGTATAAGATTGTCCAAGTAATAATACTTGGTGAATCTGAAGACGATCCCACAAGGAAAGGGCATTGCAAAGGTCCAATATATCATTTATATTATTCTTAACTGAAAAACTTGAGGATTCAAATTAATTATTTACAATTTATTTACAATATTTACACTTTTTTACTTTTTTATTTTTAGATTTTTTTGTGATTTTTGGAACGTCAACAACAAGAAATATGGCTTAAATTAGAATGATAAATAGACTTTAATAATAAGTGCAAATTAGCTTGGAAGAAACAATAATTTTAACAACACTAAGGATTAAAGGTTCTATTCTTGCAATTAACTTAAATATGTTTTAGTTTTTCTAAAATTATTTATTAAAATAGTTTAATTATGCAGTATGCCATCTTTTGTTTACAATAAATTAAGAGTTACTAAGCATTTAATATGTCATTTCATGTCTATAATACATCAAAAACTCATTTTGAACAAATATGTACGATTTTAAAATTAATTAACTAAAATTATTAACAAACTTTATAATTAAGTATTTACCATATCATTTTCTGTCTACAAATAATCAAAGTGTTCCTAAGCATTACTCATACTAGCATATTTCTACAATAAATCAAAACTTAATTTTGCAAGAGTTTTTGCTAAGTTAACATGAAAGTCATAAGTTTTTTAAAAATGATTTTGATATTATAGCAACTTGGAAAACTTTAGAGAAAATTTAAAATGTTTACCTTAATTTTGCTAGAATTTTCCCCCTCTCTCCTCAGTAAAAAGGATTTTTAGAAAGACATATTAAAGGTAAAAACACACATAATTTTACTAAACATAACTCTTTTATAACATAGAGGCTAGAAGTATTTTACAAAAACACAAGACTAAAACTAAGAGAAAATTAACCTAAGAAGAGAGAAAAGAAGAGAATTAACTCCAAATTATAGAGAATGATATGTATTACAATGCATAGGAGGTATTTATAGTATAAAGAAATCTAATATTTACATGAATTTTTACATTCTTATTTATTTTTACATTAGTTTTATTATTTTATTGGGATAATTTTGATGCAAATTAAATGGGATGGCAGTTTAAGAATTTTTTTCTTGAATTATTTTTGCCACCCACGTTTTGATTAAATTTGATAGAGATATGATTTTTTTACATTTTTTCTTTTTTTGTTCTTTTCTTTCTTGCCTGAATCAGCTCAAGAGAGTATGATTTTACTGTGTGATCGTGTGAAGTGCCGCACAGTGGACTAGGTAGAAGCGCGACCTGGGATTGTTGTATGAGAGGACAAAGACTCGGCAAAGGGTTCAGATGCGCTGGGGTAAGATGCGCTGAACCATTGGATAGCGAACTGGTAAGCTGATCAGAGGGTGGAGAAGAAGCGCTCCTATGCACCCACAGCGTGCGATTCTCAGAGTGGCCTGGGACGCATGGACGGCTGCGATGACTTGGACGGTTTGATCGGATGACTGATAAAGCACCATGTGGCGGTTCTTTAGTTTTTATTTTCTTTTTTTATTATTGTTGATACATTTGAAGTCCTTTTTTTCTGTTTTGGCCCCATTTTGCTCCAGTTTCTTGTAGTTTTCAAATCTAAAATAAAATAAACAAACTAAATAAATTATTTTAAAAACATAATTTTACATTAATTTAAAATTATTTATTTTACATTAATTTAAAATTATTTATTTTACAATAAAACACACAAAACTCATTAAAAATAAATAAAAAACTTCTAAAATTAATAAATCTTAACAGATATATTTAAGATTCGGGAATATTTTTAGAAATTACTAAAAACATAATAAAACATATTTATAGACTAGAAAATTATTTACAAACATTTTAAGACTCAAAATAAAATCATACAATATTATTTGTATGGTTTTGATGATTTACAAACTAAACAATTATAAAACACACAGAAATGATTCTAAAAATTACCAAAAATATCATTAAACATAAAAACACTCTAAAAACATATTTTAACACAAACACACTAAAAATACTAATTAACACATAAATGCTATAATTAAGGAAATTAACTAGAAATGTGAATGCAAAATGATAATATTTAGCCATAAGAAAATGTGCATTTTCATAGTCTCATCATTCCCTCAATCAGCTTATTGTTAGTTCCACGTAATTAAAGCTATAAAAACATGAAAGCAGTCTAAATGATTGATTTCTTAAAAGCTTGTAACTTCTTACTAAACATCTACATGGGTTGTTTTAGAATCATCGCTTAAAATAAAATGCAGATATTATTTAAGTTTATGCTTTATTTCAAGAATGTGTCTCATATTTAAGATAGATTTTTCTCTGAATGTGTTATTCTATCACTAATCATTGTACATGAACCAGATAAATTTACATTAGTGTAAATTAATTTATTTTAACAAAATCTTACAAGTTTGTTTTTCATTCCCCTCTCCACTAATATAGAATAACAATAAATTAAGGACCATTAGGACCTTATTCGGCTTGCAATGTAAGGCTAGGGTAAAAAGATAGTATGAAAGATAAATTTGAAGCTTAATTCACCCAAAAGATGCTTGATTCACCCATAAGACACTTGCGTTATTCTTGGACTTTTGAAATATACAAATTATTTCTCAAGTAACAAATCCAGGCTTAAAGTAAAGTAAACTTTCATCTGTCATCCACTTTTTATTCTTTTTTTATACTTTTTTTCATTCATTTTTTATTTTTTATATTTTTATTTTTTTCTTTTTTATTTTGAATTTACAGACGTGCGGAATAAACAAACTTGCTTTCATAATCCTTTCTATCCTCCCATAACATTAGTATAAGCCAAGATACATCCAAACCAATCATATGTCCTATGAGTGAAAGATAAAAAGAAATGATATAAAATTATTAAAAAGGTTAGGCTAAAAATTTATGAGTGACAAATAAAAATAGAACATTAAGCACAACCAGGTAACTAGGGATATAAAATGTATTCAGGTAAGCTTGAAAAGCTCAAACGATCCAAAGATGGCCTAAATTATGTCATTAACTTAATATTATCTAGGATTTCACCTTGAGAAGGATTCAAACAAATTATAAGATTTTATAAAAGTAAACCATATTGTATTAACATAAATAGTCTCTAAATTAGTAGAACAAATCAAAGTTTAAGATTAAGTGCTCAAATTTTAGAAAGAATCAATCTAAATATGAGGCTAACACAAGAAACTAGCATAAACTTTAACAATATCTAAATTTTACAACAAGCCATGATACAACCATGTTTCTTTATCACACATGAGGCACTTTAAAAAAAAACCATAAAATAAATATTTACAAAACCTTTTTTTAGGTTATTCAAAATTATCATTTTTTTAGTTTTAAATCTATAGTTTTTTCTAAGATGCCGATGCCTACTCAACAGAATGAAATATGTTATAAACATTATTAGAACACACCTTAAGAATGCTAAAGACTCCATAACTCAGCTATCCTAAACATGCATACATACACACAACATGAAGAATATAAGCATAAATTGAAAATATATGAAAGATTACATTCTCGGACTAAATCAAGATGCATTTCAAGGCTAACTCCTTCACTCAGCCATCCGGACACTAAACAAGAATCTTGATAGTTTTACAAATAGCACACCATCTTTTTATTTTTCTCAATTTTTTGGGGTTTTTTATTTTTTTAATATGCTTGGTTTTAGAACAAGTTCTATTTAAAAAACACAAAAACAGACTCAAACTTGAAAAATTTTAGCATAAATTCAAAAAATTTTGACACAAACCCTCTCCCTTACCTAAATTGAACATTGTCCTCAATGTTTAATAAGATTAAGTAGAAAGAGTAACAATATATATATACATATACAATAGAGGTTATTTAAAACACACAAAGAAAAATAAACAAAATATAAATAAATATGCTATAGGTCAAACTGAAAGATTAAAGAGTTTAGAGAGAAAGATCCAAATCTCGTTTGCGCTTCTCGCTGAGCTTTGAAGTTACAGTGTCAGCCTCGAGAGTGTTGACTTATATTTTCTCGAGCAATTCCTCAACGATAGGAGGAGAGATAAAAAATTTTCTTCCTAACTCTACAAGAAAGTTCTGTTCCATAACATTATCTAGAAAACTTAAAAGACCCTCAAAGAAACCATTAACATTAAGTACACCCATTGTTTAATTAAGAATACCTTACTAACTTTAACTAGCTATGATAAACATTTCTTCTAGAGTAAGCATCGGAGTGATAAATCATAAGTTCTAAACGCTTAAGGATATTTTTGACTATTTTCTTGGTTACTATAGGTTCACCAAAAAAATTATCTTAAATAACAAAACAACAGACAATACCTAGGACTTTTCCTACTTTGGCTCCGGTTGCTACAGTTCCCATTAAACTAAGACTATCCCCTCCCTACATAAGGTTTATCTTTTTCTTGGCCAAGACTTGCCATAAATGGAATGCAACATTTAAATAATCAATACCCTTTTTGAATTAGAACTACAAAACACACAGATGCTTTTGAAATTCAAAGACGATTGGGACAAAAACTCCATAATGGTTTCTATGAAACAAAGACTTTTTTTTTCTAGAATTTTATGTTTTTTTAAGTTGAAAACACTTTACACCTCTTTTGAGTAAGACTCTAACGACGGATGAGATATAACACATGATTGAGTGTGATTAGAGATAAATGGGCAGATGAAGATAGAGGCAGATGTGACACAACTATAGAACTTTTGAAAATTTACCTGACAAGAACTATTCAACTTTTGAAAAATTAAACAAAATTGTACAACTTTTGACAAAATGGGACAAAACCAAAACGTATACAACACACCAAATACTTGTCGAATAATGCATCTGACAGATAAGATAAAAAATATTACAAGCAAACAGGACAAACACAATAATTAAACAGACAACTATTGTAATAATCACAAAAACAAAAATCCTTTTCTTTTAATTTTTTTTAATGAATAAAAGCTCAGGTTCCTAAAAACGCATCTCTAAAAAATCTGTTACTCAGCCATTTTCATGATTGTTCACTAAAACCAAGTTCATATCTCAAATAATTTCTCAACAAAAGTTTTTTAAAGAAAACAAAAACACAAAAAATTAGAAATACTTTGCAAATTTTACTTAGAACCAAACGAACTAGGTGACTGTTTTCCTTCTAACATTCTTGCAAACTGAACAATTTGGTCTTTGATGTTAGATTCCCTAGACGCTCTTTTTCTGCATGAAACTGAGGCCAAAGTTTACAAATTGCTCCTTGAATATAACTACTAAGATGAGCTAAAAGAGAATCTAGAAGATCATCTAAGTTTTCTTTGGAAAGCCCATCTTTATTTAAAAGTATTTTATCTTCCCTATTTACATATGTAAGACCTTTTGACTTGGACCTACATTTACAATTTTGATGAGAACACTCAAGACACTTTGAAGCTATAGCTCGGGTTCTTCTTTTTCTATTACACAAACTTGTACCCATCCTAGAGAGACCTTTATTTGTGACATCACTAGGACAATAAGTCCTTCTATATATTTTTACATCAGTTTGAAGTTTAAAACGAGAAAGGACTTAAAGATGAGTGATTCGAGCTTTCTATTTTTGCCTAATTTCTTTCTAAGAAAAGAAAGGAAAGTATTTATTCACGTGATCATATTTAGGATCTATGATTTGACAGAGAAAAAGAGATTCTTGAAAGTGAATTGAAAGCTTTGAGAAGTATTTCAATGCTTTTGAGTAGATCTGAGAGCTTTTAAGAGAGTATTGAGAAGATTTTGTTAAATTAAGAAATAAAAGATTTAAGAAATTTTAGGAAAAGTATTTAAAGATCGAAGAAACTTTAAAGGTTTTCTAGAAATCTTTGTGGGAAAAACTTTGAAAATTTAGAGAGAGGGCAGAGAGAATTCAAGAGCTTAGAGAGACAAAGAAAAATTTAGAGAAAGAAAGAGCCAAAAATTCTAGGCTTGAATGTACAGTGCACGGTTTTATAAACAAAGGATGCGATACTGTTTAAACACAAGAGAAACCGTTCTAACATGCATAAAAGGTTAATCTGGACTAGGTCAAACAATAATTAGGCTAAGTGATCTAAAAATGTTGAAAAACAACAACACTTATTTACAAAGAAAAAGAAAATATTTTTGTGATTTTAAACTTTTTAATTTTTTTAAAACTTTTTAATTTTTATTTTTTTGTATGTTAAGAAAAATTCTAAAAATTAGAAAAATTCATTTTAATTATTTCATTAAAATATATTTCAAAAGGCCATTGATACAAACTTCCAACTAATCAAACTTCATAATATCCTCCATAACCTTAGCCATTTTAAAGGAACTTTTAAAATTATTTTTTGGAATTTTAGAAAAACAAAGAAAATAAAAACATAACACACCAAAGCAAAATTACAAAAATACAAAAAATAAAGAAACATAGAAATACAAATAAAAACATAATACATAAATTAATCTATAATTATATTCATCTTCAAAGTCAGAATCAACGAGGTTGATACTGGTGGAATGGTCACTCTAAACATTCCCAAAAGATAACATTCCCACAAAGTTAAGTTGTCAGACGCTTAAAAAAATCTTTTTGGAATTATTCTTCACCTGTGGGTTCATATATAAGTTTGTCCATAGGTTCACCCATAAATTTATCTTCAGGTTCATCTTCAAAACTTTATTTCTAAATTTAGGTTTGAAAATTGAATTTACAACTTTAAGAATTTCATTAATTAAAACATTCAGGGGATGGTTTTTAACTTTTGGCGAGACATTTAAATAAAAGGTATTAGCCAAGTCAGCTAAAGGATCAATAGATATTCTAGAAGTACCACCCTCAATAAAGTTAACTTCACACTTTCTAGAAGGAGATTGTGCCATGTAAAATATGTTGAATTTTGAAGTCATATTTCCAAAAGACAATTTTAGTACTATATTTCTACAATTAATTAAAGCATTAGAAGTTGCAAGAAATAGATAACCTAAAATGACAGAAATTTGAACATTTAGATTAGCAATAGGTTGTGTATCCAAGACAATAAAATCTACTGGGTAATAAAATTCATCAATTTGAACTAATACATCCTCAACAACACCTCTTAGATTTTTTACAAAATGATCAGCTAACTGAAGTGTGACAGATGTTGGCTTAAGTTCGCCTAAACCTAATTGTTATTAAACTGAATAAAGCAAAAGGTTGACACAAACATCAAGATCTAGCAATGCATGTTCAAATTATGTGTTTCTTATGATACAAAAAAGTGTAGGACAACCTGAATCTTTGAACTTAGGTGGTGAGTCATATTGAATGATGGAATTAACACTCTTAGTTAAAAATACAGTTTTAGTCACATTATGCTTTCTTTTAATTATACATAGATTTTTCAAAAATTTAGCATAAGATAGGACTTGTTTGATTGCATCTAAAAGTAGAATGTTAATTTTAACTTGTTTGAAGAGTTCAAAAATTTCAGCATTTTTATCAAACTTCTCTTTTGAACGCAAAGCTTGAGGAAATGGAACCTTTGGAACAAATTTTTCTTTTGAAACAACGTTTTCTTTTTCAAAATTTGCTCCATCACTATTAAGTTTATAATCACTTTTCAAAGTTGAATTAACCTTTTGATCTTTTGAAAGAATGAATTTATCAACAACTTTTCCAATTCGAAGAGTTATGACAAAATCAATAGTTTCTTGTTGTGATGGTAAACTAAAAAAGGCGACTTCGTTAACAGATGGATAATATCCACATTGAATAGGAAATTTTCCTTTTCCTTGAATGAGAAGTGAAGACGTGAGCTTAGAAATGCACTCTATAATTTCATGAATGTCTTAAGAAGTACGATTATTATGAACTTCTTATTTTTGAATGAGTGCTTTTTGAGCTTGCATGAAAGATTGCAAAGTGTTTTCAAGAGTTTTGACTTGAGAATGAAAATTTTCAAAAGGTAGAAAATTTTGAGGAGGCCTTTGAAAATTTTGTGAATTTGAAGGCAATTGTGGATTTTGAGATTGTTGTGGAAAGAGTGGACGAGTTTGAGAATTTTGAAGCAGAAGTGGCAGTGGTGGTTGAAATAAATGTTGTGGTTGATCATTTCTCTAACTGAAATTATGATATTTTTTCATTGTAGATTATATTTGTCAGAATGTGAAGATAGAAATGGCTTCCTAATTGGTTCCAATTGATGTGTAATTTACCTATTTATTGGACTCTTCCTTAAAAACTAGGCATTCATAAGTTGAGTCTCCTAGAGTTTAACAAATACTAAATAAAGTTTCAATTTTGGGTTCCTAAACATTCCTACATTCTATGGCTTCAATCTTGTTAGTTAAACATGTAATCCTACCATTTGGATCATTTTCTTGACTAAGTTGAGGAACACCTCTTTGAGCATTAACAAGATTAGACCTAATTGGGTCTTCAAAATCACTATGTTGTCAATACTGAGAGTTATCGGCTAAATTATCTAGAAAATCTAACACTTCATTAGGTTCTTTATCAAGGATATCTCCATTACACATTGTTTTAATAAATTGACGCATTTCAAGAGTTAAACCTTCATAAAAGAAAATAATATAACATCAATTTTTAAAACTGTGATGTGGGCAAGAGTTCAACAAATCCCTAAAATGTTCCCAACATTGAAAATAGACTTCCTTTACATTCTAGAAAAAAAATTTGTATTTGTTTCTTCAAAGCATTGGTTTTATGAGTTGGAAAGAATTTCTTCAAAAATTCAGCTTGTAATTCTTGCCATGTGCCAATTGATCTTGGTTTTAAAGATGTAAGCCAAGTTTTAGCTTTATCTTTTAGAGAAAAAAAAAAAAAACTTAAGCTTAACAATTTTGTTCGAAACATTTTGATCAACGAAAGTGACACAAATGTCTTCAAACTCTCCATGATGCAAATATGGATTCTCAGATTCTAGACCATGAAAAGCTAGAAGTAAGTTAATCATGTCTAGCTTAAATCTAAAATTATGAGCATTAAGAGGAAAAACTAGACTCGATGGAGTGGATTCACGAGATGGTTGCAAATAATCACGCGTTGAACGAACAACAAGATTAATGATTTATTGATTTACCATGTTATTATTATTAATACTTTCATCATCAACCATTTTGTTTAAATGTAATGATGCAATAGACAAAACAAATGGTACAATTGTTGGAAAATAGTACGCAACAGAATTTTAAAATTTTTATATCAGAGTATTTCCAAAACACAAGTTTGACACGCTATATGCATAAATTAACTAGATCTTAGTAACCTCTGAATGTCGAAGAACTCCGGCAATCCATGAAGCAAAGTAATGTTATAGAAGAGTCTCAACCAACTGATCTTCTTTGCTATTCTCTATCCATGATCAGAATGAGTATGGGCTCACGTCATTCAGCCTTTCCCCGGTGACTCTCCTTCCAACCAATTGAGAGAACCCAAAGCTAGTGTTCATGATTTGTGAATAAGAGCTCTCAGGGAGTTTTCAAAATCTCACCAGCAGAGTTTCACTCTTAATCTCTCAATTGATCTAAATAATAAAGAGACTCACTCCACTTTACATAGAGGTTGGGTCCAGAAGTCAGTCCTTATCATATAAGGCCTTGAAAATTCAAATTAGAATCAAATTAGAAACAATATCTGATAAAATCTGTATGAAAACGCGTGATCCTTTTATCGTCGGTCAGCAAACCGAACTTAAAGATCGGCCTGCAGAACCTCCGATAAAAGATCCCTACGAATTTTTATTTTTCACATGAGATTCTTGGGATAGAGCCTTAGTTTTAATTCAAACAACCCAATAAAGAAGTTATCTGATTAAAACAGTCATATCTAGATAATCTCTAGGAAAATAAGTATTCCTGATAATTCAACAAGTTTATCTTGAATTAATTAATTCAAAATTAATCCAACCGATAAATAGACATGAATTATTTGATCCCGATAATTCAACAAGTTTATCTTGACTTAATTTATCACAAAATTAAATCAACCAATAAACAGACATGAATTATCTGATTTTACTGAATTTTAGCCAATCTAATAAATCTAACATAAGTCACAAATTATTAAAAAAACACATGGTATCGTTACAGGATTTTTGTGAGCTAACAAATGGGACCAAATGGTCCTAAGCTCCCTATAATTATGAAACCCAATATCCCATATATACATTTCATAATTATCAACTCCAACGCTACTCTATTAAAAGCTTGGAGCTGCACTCTTGAACTATATAGAATTACAAAGCCCGTATAGCTAAGTTTCCATGACATATCATAGTGTATCATATCCCCATAGGATTATCCATAATCAGCTTAAGGACAAGTTCTGTTTTACCTTCCCGATTATTTTTATCTTACATTCTATTATCTCACCATCGGAAAACTTACCATCCAAAAACGTTATACCATTCGGTTACGCCTATGTATCCAAAAGGTTGAGCGCTCTAGTTTTCTAATTACAGGATAATGTATATAAGAGGATATCACTAATCCTAAAGAGGAGCTATAGATTCCATATCTATGAATAACATGTCTACATTATCAAGAATCATGCCTCTAACGTACCGGCATGCGTACCACTATTAAAATATAGGTGTCACCCTTTGATACATCAAAAGATATAAGTCAAGACAAAGGGCCCACTATTCATCTCAAGATTAAGATACAATACAAATGATTATCTAAAGTGAATCGATTTATCGAGACATAATTATTAATCCAAATCAATTTACTTTATGTCCCGATTCAACACATCGTCACCTATGACAATGTGCCAATGCTTCTATTCGCAGAGTCCACATCCGATGGTCAAGACAAACCATCTCCCGTTAGGGATATAGACAACATAACAATCTTTTCATGAATAAAGCGCCCAACTTTATTCCCTCTATTATGGATCTTATGGTTTAGACCATTATCTTAAGAATCGTGTCTTCTGCATAATCTCTCTATCATATGCCCAATTCTTAAAGGTTTAGACTGACAGTCTCAGACTTTTGTTTGCTTAACATACATTCAACAAATATGAACGTAAAGAGGACAAGATTTGGTATATAAATAATAAATAAATTCTTTATTGATAAAAATATTTTCAAAAACATTTTACATTTTTACTCCTTAGATCATACACGTCTAACAACAACAGGTTTTAGACTTTCCTTAACTAAATCACAAGACTTTGACGTACGAGATTAAGCACTCATGCAAAACTAAGAGAATTACAAAAAGAGAAAGAAACAAAAATTTAGTCTTTGTAAATAGTAGTACGAATACTATTTACCATGTTATTATTATTAATACTTTCATCATCAGCCATTTTGTTTAAATGTGAAGATGCAATAGACAGAACAGGTGGTACAATAGGTTTTAGACTTTTCCTAACTAAATGACTAGACTTTGATGGATAAGACTAAGTACTCATGCAAAACTAAGATAATTACAAAAAGAGAAGAAACAAAAATTTAGTCTTCGTAAATAGTAATATGAATGCAAACATGCAAATTATGTGAACATAAACTTTTTTGGCTTTTTGGCTTTTTTTTTTTTTTGCTAGTTTTGGCACCTACAAAACAAAGAAAATTAATAACAACAAAAATATTATAAGGACTGGACAATACAACTGTCTCTTTAAAATAAAAAAATGCAGAAAAAGTAAAAAGTTAGGAATAACATTAGACAGTTAGAAAGTTAAAAGTGCTGGAAACATAAAAGTTAGATGTTAGAAAATAAAATAAAGTACAAAAAATAAAATTGTAGAAATAATAATAATAATAATAATAATAATAATAAGGGGGTTTATACAACCATATATAAAATATACTAATATATTATGCTTATATCTACTTGTTCCCCAAAAACGGTGCCAAAAACTTATTCGGGTCTAAAAGTGTAAGTCCAATATACCCTCAAGTATAAAGTTATTTAAGTAATAATGCTTGATGAATCTGAGGTCGATATCATAAAGAAAAGGTATTACAAAAGTTTAATATATCAGTTATATTATTCTTAGTTGAAAAAATTAAGGATTAAAGTTAATTATTTATAATTTATTTACAATGTTTACACATTTTTTACTTTTTCTATTTTTAGATTTTTTTTTTGTGATTTTTGGAACTTCAACAACAAGAAATATGACCTAAATTAGAATGGTAAATGAAACTTTAATAATAAGTGCAAATTAACTTAGAAGAAACAACAATTTTAATAATATGAGGATTAAAGGTTCTATTCTAGTAGTTAGCTTAAATATGTTTTAGTTTTTCTAAAGTTATTTATTAAAATGGTTTAAGTATGCAATATGTCATCTTTTGTCTACAATAAATCAAGGGTTACCAAGCATTTAATGTGCAAATTCATGTCTATAATGTATCAAAAACTCATTTTTAACAAATATATATGATTGCAAAATTAATTAACTAAAATTATTAACAAAATTTACAATTAAGCATTTACCATGTCATTTTTTGTCTACGAATAATTAAAGTGTTCTTAAGTATTATCCATGCCAGACTATGTCTACAATAAATCGAAACTTAATTTTGCAAGAGTTTTAGCTAAGTTAACATGAAAATAATAAGTTTTTTAAGAATGATTTTGACATTATAACAACTTAGCAAACTTTAAAAAACTAAAAATATTTACCTTAATTTTGCTAGAATTTTCCTTTCTTCTTAGCAAAAAAGAAATTGAGAAAGACATATAGAAAGTAAAAATATACATAACCTAAGAAGAGAGAGAAGAAAAGAATTAACTCCAAATTATGAAGAATGGTATGTATTACAATGCATGGAAGGGGGCATTTATAGTAGAAGGAAATCTAGTATTTACATAATTTTTTATATTTTTATTTATTTTTATATTATTTTTATAATTTTATTGGGATAATTTTGATGCAAAATGAATAGGATGGCAATTTATATTATAATTTTTTGAATTTTTTGAACTATTTATGCGCCCATGTTTTGATTAAATCAGATCTAGATCTGATTTTTTTTTTTTTACATTTTTTCTTTTTTTTCTTCTTTTCTTTCTCGAATGAATCAGCTTCTGATTTTAGTACATGATCATGTGAAACGCGGCGCAGCGAACTAGGTGGAAGCACGACCTTGGATCGTCGATGAGAGGACTGACACTCGACAGAGGGTTCAAAATGAAGCGTTAGAGAAAGACATGCTGAGCCATTGGATCACGGACTGGTAAGCTGATCAGAGGCGGAGAATAGGCACTCCTACGCGCGTGCCACACGCGATTCTCAGAGGGCTTAGGACGTGGGGATGGCTGAGATAACTTGGGTAGTTCAATCGAATGGCTAACAGAGCGCCACATGGTAGTTCTTTAGTTTTTATTTTCCTTTTTTTATTTTTGATGCATTTGAAGTCTTTTTTGCCTATTTTCGCATCATTTTGCTTTTTTTTTTTTCTTGCAGTTTTCAAATCTAAAATAAGATAAACAAACTAAAATTAATTATTTTACAAACATAATTTTTACATTAATTTTAAATTATTTATTTCACAATAAAACACAAAAAACTTACTAAAAATAAATACAAACTTTTAAAATTAACAAACCTTAATAGATATATTATTTAAGACTTAGAAATATTTTAAAAATTACTAGAAATATAATAAAACACATTTACAGACTCAAAAATTATTTACAAATGTTTTAAAATTCAAAATAAAATCACGCAACATTATTTTTAGGTTTTTATTATTTACAAATTAAACAATTATAAAACACACAAAAATGAGTTTAAAAATTACCAAAAATATTATTAAACATAAAAACACACTAAACACATATTTTTAAATATATTTTAAACATAAACACATTAAAATACTAATTAACACATAAATGCTATAGCTTAGGGAATTAACAAAAATGTAAATGCAAAATGATAATATTTAGTCATAAGAAATGTACATTTTCACTGTCTCATCAAATCTCATTAAACCTAATTAGGTCAGTATTGAGTATCTACTTATTAAACTCATACTCGATTAATAGCTTACTGGTTTTTTATAAATAGATCACTTTAAAATTACTTATTATAATTAAGTAGTCATGATATAATTGTTATATTTAATATATTTCCCACGAACTATTGGAAACTATTCTCAACACGTAGGCCTCATGGGATGGCCCGCAAAGCATAAAGTGTTATCATGAGACAAAGATGACAACCGTTCAGTGTTTATAGCACAATTTTGATTGTGGTTTTGAGTGTTTATTGAGATATGTCAGGTTACTTTTTTTTTTCTTTACAAATCAAAAACTCACATAAATTCAAATATTATAATTTATTTTCCTAGTATAATTTTAGGATTTTCCCATTATTACAGAGTGTCCCATGCAATTGTACATTTTTTTACGTGATAATGCATTTGTAATAATTTCTCTCTCTTTTTTTTTTCAAACTGATGATTAAGCATTTGGGGTCCTCAGTTTCGCAGCAATATGTAAAGAAATATATTGGTTTGCACACTCTCTTTACTCAAATGACTCAAAAGGGCGTTTGGGTTTCATCAGTCTTTGAGATACGCATTTGGTGTCTGAATTTGGCAGCTATTTGAATCACTTTTCGGGTCCTCTTTGATTCAAATCTCGAGTTCTACGCTCGCTTGTTTTCTTTGCACTCCAACCCCAGCTCTATAGTGCACGCTCAAGAACCCAAAATGCAGGGGAATCTTGCTGCCAATCTGCAACCCACTTTTTTGACCGTTGAGGGATTTATCCCCTTTACCAAACACATATTTCAATATTTCATCCAAATCTAATTTTAAATACTCTGTCAACTAAACAATAACTTAAATTATAACTCAAATCACATTACTCAGATCACAATACAAATCACAATACTATTTAAAAAGAATCTAAATCACCATAATTCGAATACTTTTATCAAACGGACCCATAGATACTCAAGTGAGGATTACTTTTACACTTTGTGGTTCTCTATTGGAGAGTGTGGTAGATAAATATTTTCCTCCTCAGTGCTATCTGCAGCCTAAAATTATCGACAGAACATGAAACAATTTATTGCAAATTGAATCGCAAATCCTAAGCTGATCCACATATTGATAAAATACTACTTGAAAAGGATGCGCTCTGCACTTAGTGTATTAAGCATGTTAACAAAAAAATAAAAAAACAAAAAATAATAATTAAAAATATTTTTTGGAGGAAAAAACATTTCGGGCAATTAAAATAAAAAAATGTTTAAAAAAAAGGAAAAAATTGTTTCGGCTAGAAAATAAAAACAAAAATGTTTCGCAAAAATAAACGAAGAAACGTTTTGAGTTTCGAGTGTTCTGAGAGCACCACATGAAACTTATTTTCATTATATATATATATATATATATATATATATATTAAAGATTAGAAGACTTGCTTTAAAAGAAAAAAAGAAAAAAAAAATTTGTAAGACTGGTCAATTGCCTTGTGTGTCTTTTAGCAAAAAAAGAAAAAAAATATAAAAAATGTTGTATAATTCTATGGGTTATAGCCCCACCCCTCATAAAGACTAGACACATATAGAATCCGAATGAACCCTACAAATAAGGCCCATCTCTTATAAAAGGTGGGATTGTAGCCCTGTAGAACAAATAGTATTGCTCAAAAATATAGAAGACATCGTTCGATCTTGTTCACGTAACAAGCTGAAGATTAGACAGATTATATGGAAACACGTGAGTAATAAAAAAGTACATTTGTGGGTCTCCATGGCCAAGTTGTCTTTGTGACCGCTTTTCCATTGCAAAAAAAGGAGAAGTTTTGTCTAACAAATATTAAAGTCGTAATAAGGTAATAAAAGCTCGGAAGGATGGAAATTGCATGTGAAAGTGTGATGAATTTTGGAACATCAATCTTCTTCTTCTTGATTTGTTGCACTCTGTCATGATCCTTGATGCTCTTCCTTGGGGGCACCAGTGGTTGACCTATATAAGATACTCTAACACTCAAGTCAGCCAAACAATAATGAAAATATTTTGAAAATAGAAAAAAGAAAAAAAGCAAAGAGACAGAGAGAGAAAGGGAGAGAATTGCGGAGGAGAGAAAGGATCTTTTTTTTTGGATTTCATGTTCAACTGATAGTTAATTTGCCCTAATCTGTTGATTGTTAGAATAATCATCAGATTTGAGACACATCAAATTCCTTTTTAGGCTTAGGCTTTCTTATGATTTTTTTCTTTTGAAAAAGGACCCAATAAGAATGTTCGCATTACTTTTTCTTGTCTTTTTCTATAGGATCTATGTACATTCATATGTTTCTTCTTCTTACGCAAGTAAGAGGAGACATGTTTAGTTATTAGTAGCTTTCTTGATATACACACATGTGTGTCCTTCCACATTGACCGCCCTAACATTATTTGTATTGCTCAATCTCGATCGACTTGACCTTCGTCTAGATGTGCCTTTTCTTTACATCGAAATGAAGATCGATCTTTTTTACTCGAGCTCGTCGGAGTTCTTTGGCTTCAACCACATCGGCCACTACAATTTAGGTCATTCCTGTCCCGTTCATAGTGGCAGTCGATGGTCAATGTTGACCAGTAAAAATAGCACGCGTCACATATTATATAGGTTTGGTGGAAAATCTCTCAACAGGAGGTAATCTCATATATAATACCTTTTTTTCTGAGGTCAACACTACAATGTCACTATTGAAGTATATGTGTATTGAAAAACAAGAATCGTGACAGGCCATAAAAATACTCTACTTCCTGCCATTCTGAATTCTTAAATTTTCATCACGGATGTTGAAATTCATCTTTTCATGAAGACATGACATTTTTTTAAAAAAATGATATTATAAAACACACGATACTAGTAAGGGCCCTACCATAGACTTTTCTTTAGAAGAATTAATCATACATATCTTAGTAAATTATGCGAATTATTGAGAATTAAAGAAACTTGCTTTTGTTTTTCCAAAAGACAATATGTACATAAATTGCATTCGTGTCGTTTATCATTGTTCTCTAATAATTAGCTTCTAAAGCACGCCTTCCTTTGTCTCTTTCCTGCTGAGAGATTTATTTTACTTTTACGACTCTCTACTCATGTTATATACCGAGTCTTCTCTTCTATCTTTTCTCCCTAGGTGAATTCTAAAATTTTAAAACGCTGACTTTAAAAGATTTGATCAAATCTTAAAATTTGATCTTTTGTTCTCAGAAAGCATTCTCCTTGATCAAGATAATGTTTTTGTAAATTCTAAAATTTTAAAACACTAACTTATATCTCTCACCGTCGTCTTATTTTGTTATTCACCATATATTCATACTTAATATAAAACATACTTAGAATTTAAGTATATTAATCCTCACTCTTATAGGAAGAATTTAAGGCTCTTTCATTTTTTAATAACCAAATAAATCCATCATTTTTATCTTAAGAGAAACCATTTCTTATATCATTTTAAACCTATCATAAACTTCCATTTATTTTATAAAAATAGTGGTAATATTTTATCAAACATTTTCGTAATTTAAATTGACTAACAAATTTAAATGGACTATCTATGAGTCAATTTAAATCAAATTCTAAACTTAGTACAATTCATGCTTCATGAATATAATTCAAACTATTTACAATAAAAAGCCGTTTATTGGTCCATATCCAATTTATGGAAGCATTTTAAACTTTCTTTAAACACATTATGAATTTAAAATTAATCCGTTTATGATATTGCACTACCATGAAGGCTCGTGTAATGCTTATAGACTCCATTAACATTGAAGTTGTCGTCGTTGTTGTTGCTATAAATTTTACATAATTACTAATACTCGTAAATAACTAGCTGTACACATATAGGATATTGTAAATTCTCGAATTTCTAATAATCTTTATAGCTTAGAAAATTCTTGTTATATCAGGTGATCTTTATTAAAATGATGATCGATCTTGCATACATAAACTTTATTCTCACAATTTCTAAATTATGGTATTGAGCTGTTGATTACTGCTGATTTAGATTTCTTTTGCTAAAGTAACATCATGTAAGAATTCCATATAATCATATGGAGACTGAAATTTCTTTTTATCAATTAATTCTAATTTAAATATTCTAGTTGAGATTTTTTAAAGGTCATTACTTACCCATACAAGAAGTTTTTGAATTATAAAACCTTAATTTTAGCACATAAAATAATTATTTTGATTTACCAAGTGTGCTATCATAATATCACATTTGCAATGTGTTTTACACAAAGAGCACATAAAATTGCGCATTCATAACATCATTTATCATTAAAGCTTATTGTTATTAATACTTTCTAAATATACATGCATTGAGAAATTTTACAATTATAAATCGTAATTAATTTGTGATTTAAACTTCTAAATTTCTCAAGCGTTACCAAACGTTTCTAACCTTAATTTGAATCCTTACAGTTTCTCATAATGTTTAACAATACGTTACACGAACGAATTTAATTTAATGATAGAATTATGGAATTTAAGCTATAAGTCCACGAATCTCTACTCATAATTTTGGGTTTCAAGGAAACCTTTGGCTTAAATATGTAAATTCTCAATTTTCTTTTGAACATATAAGCTTTAAACTTATACGTTCTTATGAACTTAAAAGCGTAGTTATAAAAAAAATCTTTAATTAATCATACTTATTAATTACTGGATTTTCCTGGACATTACATGGTGATGCCTTGGTGTCGGTGATGCCCTACGATGTCGCCTTGTTGTTGTGAGATTGCTACAGGATTTTGTTGTTATTTTGAGAAATAAAGGAAAAAAAAATTGTTGTTGTTGTTGTGAGATTGGTGTTGAGTTGTGTTTTTTTTTTTTCTTTCTCTGTTTTTTTGGCAATTGTTGGTATTTATTAACGACATCGCCAGTGTTGGTGGTGCCTAGGGATGTTGGCTGTGGTTTGATAAAGTTATTAGTAAATTTTTGTATTTACATGTTAATATACATTTATATGTTAATATTGTATTTCTTGGTTGCTAGTGGTATGACGGAATTGCCAATAATTTTTTATATTTACACGTTGATATCTGCTAAATTTTTGTATTTATATGTTAATACTATATTTCCTGGACCACCGGACTGTGAGAGATATAGAGGAGAAAGAAGTGAGAGTATTATGGAGGATTTTGTTCTTAATTTCTTAAAAGATATTACTCAATTTATCATGATATGCTATTTACTACACTTTTTAAGGATCCGTTTGTTTCAAGTATTATTTGGACTCAATAGACTCAAATTTAGATTCGAGTATCAATAATTCTTTAGATACATGCTTGTTTTTTTGAAAATCCGAATCCTTTGAGTATCAAAAATCTAAGTTTTCATTTCCTCTAAACTTTTCATACTTGGATATATTTGCTAAAGTAAAAACTAAAATTCTCTCTCCTATATTTGAGAAAAAAAATCATAACTTATTTATTTGATATCCAATTAAGATAATTCTTTTTTCATTGTGTTTCTAGTGAAGAGAGGAATAAATTAAGATCCATATTGCATTTTTTTAGGATTATTAATATGAAGATTTTATTAGATTTGTTAATAAGTCAAAAACTATTTTCACTACCTTTCCAAACACAAATTTTAATTTTATTCTAGACTCAGATTAAGACCTAAATACACATCCAAACATGAATTCAGATAACAATTCAAATCACTAACTCAAATTACATTAACTCAAATCAAATTACTAATTTGAATTCATTTACTAAACGGACCCTAAAACTATATGACTTTAATTACAATGTTTTAACCTAAATATGCTAGTTTACTCTTTTTTTTAGAATAGGGCTCAGGAAAATATTTTTCGAGCATGTTTGTTTTATGTATTCTTTAGACTCAATGGACTCAAATTTAGATTCTTGTATCAAGAATCCTTTGAATATGTGTTTGTTTCTCTAAAATCTGAATCAAATGAGTATCAAAGTTTTTAGAGTTTTGACCCTCCCTTAAACTCTTGATACTCGAATATTTTTGCTACAGTAAAAGCTGAAATTCTCCCCTATATTTAAGAAAAAAAAGTCATAACTTCTTCATTTGATGTCCAATTGAGATAGTTTTTTCATTGTGTTTCTAGTAAAGAAAGGAATAATTAAGATCCATATTACATATTAGTATTAAAATTTTATTAATATTAAAAACTTTTTTTACAATCTCTTCAAATATAAATTTTAATTTTATTTCATATTCACATTAAAACTTTAATGCATATCTAATCATAAATTCAGATAATAACTCAAATTACTAATTCAAATCATAAAATTTAAATCAAATCCTTAATTCAAATATTAACAAACATGGATCATTAGCCTATTATTAATTCTCCGGAAGAAAAGGGATACGAAACAAGTGGTGGTAGGTGATTGGTATTCGGTAGTGTGATTGTGTAACCAAATAGTTTGACTCTGAAAAAAGAATCGCCTTTTATAAGCTTTGTCCTTCCTCACAGTCAATCGTCAACATCACGTGGTCCAACTATACCCTTTTGTCTTCATTCCGCTCGAGAAGAGGGCGTAAGAATATTATAGCGCATTCTGAAACAAGTAAGGCACCGATGTAAGCTTAACTTCAGCCGTTCATCAAATCAAAACTATATCAAATTAAGAAAATCTGAAAGTCAACAAAAATTTAAAGAAAATCCGACGTTCTAAAATTATCTTAACTGATACATCAATTTCATAATCCACCATGGAGTTCTCTTTTAAAAAAAAATTTCACCACTTGCATTTGCATTTATTACGTAAGGAAGAAGAGAAAAAACGAGCCAAACAACAAAATTCAACTCGTATTGCTCGTGTTGTTAGCTTTCGGTCTGGTCTTCCGTATATAAAAACATGCTCAATTTCTTCATTTTGTTAAATGCTCCTCTGGTTCTACTCCTCCGTCGTTCCCGGAGCTTCGGAGCGATATTCGCGGGTGTATGGGATTGAGAGGGTTTCTGCTGTGACGGAAGAAGCTGCGATTTCCGATGGGAATGGAGGATTTCGGCTCCGAGGAGCCCGTGGGGGTTAGAGCTTTGGCGGCGCTGGGGAAGGGATTCGATCTGAGCAGCGATTTCAGGCTGAAGTTCGCCAAGGGATTGGAAGGATCGTGTGGCGGCGGGAGCGGGAGGTTGGTGGTTCTCGACGAGACAAACAGGAGGGATATTGTGATTCCTGGTTGTGGTGGAGGCCTCACCATTCGAGGAGTTTCCGAGGATATTCGATGCGATAAGGGAGATCGAATTCGGTTCAAATCCGATGTTCTCGAGTTCAATCAGGTGATTTTTTTACTTGAATTGAATTTCTATGTTTGCTGTGTTTGTGACATGGATTATGTTTGTTTGTTGCTTGTTCTGGACTATACTGTCTGAGAAGTTTGCTGATTTGAGGCTCCGAAAACAAGGGATTAAATCTTTGAAGCACAATCTAGTGGACAAAAGCCGTTGATTTTCATGTTAACTTGAAGTAATTTTGGAAGAAAATAATTAAAAAATGAGCTTTATTTTTGTATTTTTTTTTTCTAAACGATTTACAACATTGTGATATGGTCATTTTTCTCTGCAATGAAGACGCTTTGCTCTGAGTGTACTGGCTCTATCACTGTTGTTTTCTGATCGAACGCCCTAACAACCCTCAGATAGTTTTTTTTTTTGGGTATCAAATTTACCGATGAAGTTCCTTAAAAATAATGACTTAGAATTACTGAATTAATCAATTATGTCATAGAATTTAGCTGATATCTTATTATTTCATTTCTAATACGAATAAGATTTGAGCTGGCTGCTGAGTAAATTTACCATGTTATTGGTATTGTTCTAAATTTTATATGCATACAGTTTTGCCAGAATTTTCTGTTTTTAAACTATACAATTCTTCTTATATTTGGAAATTATTTTTGTTTTTTTTCCCTGCAGATGTCTGAATTACTTAATCAGAAATCTTCAGTTCAAGGAAAAGTTCCTTCAGGTTATCTCAACTCTATGTTTGAGTTGACTGGAAACTGGTTTCTTGACGTTGCAGACACCAAGTACCTAGCGTTTGACGGTTACTTCATATCATTGTACAACTTGCACCTTACAGCGTCTCCATTAGTGCTATGTGACGAAGTGAAAAGATCCGTTCCATCTCATTGGGATCCAGCAGCATTGAGTAGGTAATTTTTAAAATTTGATCTGGTGATAGTTAAATTCATTTCATGCACTGGATAGTAGCAAGCACGTTGGCAAAAAAAAAAAAAAAAAAAAAAAAGAAGGAAAAAAATATGAAGCATATATTTTTTTTAATACATATATATGTTCATAAGGGATGTAGGCATGTGATAATTTTTTTTTCTTTGCTCGTATATATGTTTATAGGTATTGCAAAGTGGTTTTCATGTGATTATATCCTTTCTAGTTTTGGGTTCTGATGGGCGATTGAAATTTCTGGATGGGGAATGTTTTTGCTTTGCTTAATTGCGTCTGCTAATCTATTATGTCTGGATACTATCAAACGAATCAATGAAGCAGTGCATTGTTATGCATGATAATGGTGTATTTTGATACTAATATTTATTAGGCAGGTTTATCGAGTCATATGGAACGCATATAATAGTGGGGACGGCTGTTGGAGGTCAAGATTTAATTTGTGTTAGGCAAAAGTCCTCATCACCAATTTCTCCTGCTGATCTGAGAAGATACCTTGAGGATCTTGGAGATATTCTGTTCTCAGACAGTAGAAGCCCTTCCCTACTGCAGAGGAAAACAGGAGATGGGAAACACAAAGTATTGCTTCTTCAATGCTTCATTTTCATTGCATACCACGTGTCCCCTTTCGTATGTGGAAATCTATAGTCGATGAATGGGATTTGTTTCTGTAGGTACCTGAGGTCTTCAATCGTATCTTGCAGTCAAATACCATGCAGCTTACAAGTATCTCAGAGACGTCAAGCAAGGATGTAAGGGAAAAAATTGAGAAAAAAGATAAAATGAACAGTTACTAAAGTCTATTTAGAGTAGTTATTCTAACTTTTTCGTACAGGGTCTCACTGTCATTTGTTCGAAAAGAGGAGGAGACGTGTTCTTGCATAGTCACTGCAGTTGGCTCCAAACAGTGGCTACTAAACCAGAAGCTATCCATTTTAAGTTCGTACCCATTGTCTCTCTTCTTACTGGCATTCCAGGAAGTGGTTATCTTAGTCATGCAATTAACTTGTATTTACGCTGTAAGTGTTTACTGCCCTATTATTAAAGTGTCTTTGTTAAAATTTTTTGTGATGCTGCCTATCCACAAATCTGCTTAAAGCATCTATGCCAACCGTTAAAATTGTTTTGTGAAGCATCTATATGATTTTATTACAAGACAAGGGATTCAACCTTGCTATTTAGAGGGTGTTTGGAGTGAACCACCTTTATGGGTTGTATTTTTACTAAATACTTTAAATCCCTTGAGTTCTTTACTCCCCAGTATAATTTGTTTTGCCATTTTCTTTACTCCCTTCCCAGCACTTAGAGTTTGTTTGGTTGGAAGGAAAAGTGAAAGGATAGAGGGTTGAGGGCATTAGTGGAAGAATTTTTGGACTTATTGTTGTTTGGTATGAGAAAAAAGATGAGGGAATGGATGGGTGAGGCGTTTCAAATCCTTCAGAGAACTCCATTTTTAATCTCTCTAAACATGAAGGGATTAAGAGGAAGGAATCCATGCCAAACACAATAAGAGAAAGATCTCCCTATTCTCTTTTATTTTCCTCCCCCAGGTTGTATTTAGTTTTTTCCTTCTTATTTTCTTTCCCTCCTACCAAACATATCCTTGATGTTAAAATCTTTTGGTTTTATTCTAGGAATATAAAAGGGTTTGTCCTTATTTATTATTCTTCTTTCAGACAAGCCTCCTCTGGAGGATTTGCTTTATTTTTTGGAGTTCCAAGTTCCAAGGCAATGGGCACCTATGTTTTGTGAGCTGCCTCTCCGACACCAACGAAGAAAGGCTGCCTGTCCGCCCTTGCAATTCAGATTCATGGGTCAAAAAATTAATGTTAGCTCTACTCAGGTACTTATTACTCTTTCTACATGTGTGTGCGTGGACACATGCAACTGTGCACACCCACAGTTACATACTTGTGCATGTGAATGCTTGTGCACAGAGTACCTTCGGCTACTCACACATATATGTACGCTTACAGAAAAATAATTTTTATTTATTTACTTATTTACTTAGTCATTTTTTTCCTTCATTTAGTGGACACGTGAGAATTAATTTTGAATTGTATGACCTTGTGCACTTTTTCCAACAAAGAAAATGTACGTGATTAATGTCATATGCTTTTTTTACTCATTTATTTTTATTGTTTGGTCAAGGGTTGCTTATTTACTTCAGCAGATATTGGGACAAGTTTTAAATGTCTATCAATGAAATAAGAAATTATAGTGATATATTCTGCAAGTTGTCTACTTATTGTGCTAGACAAATTAGCGAAACCCACTTGTTGGTCCTTTAAAAGGACCACTTTTATTCTGCAAAAATCAACCAATGTTTGTATATTATTACGGGTTTTGGTGGAGCTCTAGATTTCTCGAATGGATCTAAAGTCGTTCACCACTTCACATACAAGTATCATTGGGATTAGCAAATGGTGTTCTCGTGCTTAGTCCAATATTTGACTGAACACCTACCCTATAGCCAGGGTGCAACATGATCTTTCTTATGTTTTTCAATTCTTACCTTTTTTTTTTTTAATTATTTGGAAAGCTTGCCTTTCTTTCTAAAATAGCTTCAAAGTCAGATGTTTATTGTCACGTGCTGCACATTTTTTGCTGCATCTTTACTCAAGGAGGCTCATTCGAAGACTATAGGATTTTCTAGAGTATTCCTCAAGGTTTCCAGCTAATGGCACAATATAGAAGATTCTAGAGGAATCAAGTCGCTTTGAATCTATCTAGAAGGTTCTACTACTTTCTAAAATGTACTAGAAGGTCCTAGAAGCCTTAGAACTCCCTAGAACTCTCGAGAAGCATTGAGATTATCCTAAAATTCTGTAAAAGTTTCTGCTTGTAGGACTTAAGAGAAGGCTATAGAAGATTCTAGAAAGGAGTCTTACATTGAAATTGTCTAGATATAGTTGCAATATGTTCCTTGGCTTGTTATTATGTATATTGATTTAGAATATTCCTTAAGAGGGCTCTTGGTCTATAAATAGGCTGATGGGTTCTTGTTTGGGACCAATCACCATGAACCTCACGGAACCAAGAGAACTTCCATAAGGTTCATCATTCACTCAAGCTTTCTCTCTCTCTCTCTCCCCCCTTTTTTTTTCATTTTTCTCTCGCTTTTTCCCTTAGGAATTTGTCTAATGTGTGTGAGTGTAGTTAGGTTGATTTAGCTTCGGAAGCATGCCAAGTGCAGCACAGCCGCGTTGTGCAAAAGATAGGTCGTGATAGTGTGCTTAAGTTGCATCGTTATAAATTTCAATCCATTGTGCTAGGGTTTGATTAAAGGTTAACAATAATGAAGGTAATTTAAAGAAAGATAATTGTTTATACATAAGAGTAAAAGAAATAGCGGAAGGAAAATTTTAAGAAAAGGGAATGCTTGCATGAATTTGAAATTGATTATAAAAATCTTTGAGCACAATTAAAAAACTCGAACTGATTCCTTATTGTTTAACAACTGAACTTTAGATCTTTAAAATTTTTCGATGCCCTCAACTAAAGGGAAGAGTCCATGTAGAGTGAAGCTTATAACTACACTAATAATACGAGAACCTTGATAATTATAAAGGCAAACAACTTAATAAAAGTAGATTCCTCTTTTGGAAAAAGGGACCGACTTAGGGAAAGTGAAAATCTCTTGAAGTAGCTCTAATAGCTGGAGTCGTCAAACTTCTTCACGTGGAAACAATAGCTCTAAGCTACAAGTCGAGAAAGCATTTTGTATAATAGTAGCTTTAATAGTTGCTCGTCCAACTCATCTAGCAAATTCTACTAGCTTCGAGATGGGTTCCTCGAAAAAGATCAAAATCCTCATCTGAAGTGGTAGGCTCAAAAGAGTTGGTGGAGCTTTCGACATATGTCATCTCTTTAATAATTGAAGGGAATTCTTTTTTTGTTGTAGCCTATGAGCTCTCACTTTTCTCCCAAGATTTTTACAACATTTTTTTTATTTTCGATAGTTTTTTTTTGGACCAAAAATCTCGTAAACAAACCTTTTTGGTTTAAGATGATTAATGTAACGATCTCACTTACGAGGCCGTTATTTAACTATATAATCTTGAACATAAACATATCTTAATGTGAAGTACTTAAATTTGTATAACATAGTACTTATAAGCCTTATTGTATTTGTAATAAATATGACAGGCATAAATCATGGCATTTATACACATATTATACATACACATATCATTCATACTATTATACATACACATATCATTCATACTTCCATATTATAGAATTACTAAACATTTTAAAGTTAGTAATCACTACGTATAATAGACCATTGCTAGTTTGAGACCTTGCACGTCTCCAACAGTCATATAACATAAGTTTTTCCTACCTGAAGTTACTATTGTTGATACGTAGATTTTACTATACATATTCTGGCCTAGTTGTTTGACGTGGTACACCATTAGCGTTGTGATGATATGTCGCCTATCTAGCTTTCTACATTGTCTCCAAGTTGAATACTAATGTTCTCGCTAATGACTTGGTTGAGAAGCCTTTTCTGGCAAAGTGCTTAAACGTACTCCAAAGAAGGTGTCTTGATGTCAGTATCTTTGGTAATAATCCTTTGAAGAACATCTTGCTCCATTCTTCATTTATCCCGAATTGAAGTTCGGTGGTAGTAGGTATCTTTTGAACCGTCTGACGTAACTCCATATATCCTTGTTTGGATTCATGCTCCAAGAGTCGATCATCTCAAAGTGGCAATTTATGCAATCACGCATTTCAAGGTATTGTCTTGCCTGTTTAGGAAGTTAGTTTTAAAGCTGGTATCTTGCCGTCCTATCACATTGCCACACGTCTCTTTTGCCGCAATCTAAGTAAGTTAAATTTAGTGTTTCTTAATAAGTCATGTTAGTTAATAGGTGCCGATATTTTACATACGGACACAGCTAGATGATAGACATGCCAATGCGGTGTAGGACATCGCTTCACGACTTGACGACGAGCATAGCTGCTATGACACATCAGATCATTGGGATCTATATTGAATGCCAACTTTCTAAACATGCAAGACAATACCTTGAGATGCGTGATTGCGTGAAACGACGCTTTGAGATGATCAACTCTTGAAGCATGAATTTAGGTGAGGATATATGGAGCTACATCAGATGGTTTGAAAGATATCTATTTTCGAGACTTTCATTCGGGATAAGCAAAGAACAGAGAAGAAAGATCTTCAAAGGTCACCAGAGATTTTGATATTAAGACACCTTCTTCGGAACACGTTCAAGGACTATGCCAAGGCTTCCGGGCTAGATCATTAGCAAGGACATTTGTACTCAGCCTGGAGACAACACAAAAAATTAGATAAGCAACATATCATCATAGGCTTAGTGGTGTACCACGTCAAACGACTAGGCTAGTATACGTAGAGTAGCATTTATGTGTGAACAGTAATGGCTTTAGGTAGGAAGAACTTTATGTAACTTGTTGGAGGCGTGTAAGGTCTCGAACTAGCTACGGTTTATTATAAGTAATGGTTGCTAACGTTAAAGTGTTTAGTAATTCTATGATACAAAAGTATGAATGATATGTGCATAAATGCTATGATTTATGCCTGTTATATGTATTAGAAATACGATACAACTTATGAGCACCATGTTCTACAAATCTAAGTACTTTACATTAAGATATGTTTAAGATTATCTAGCTAAGTAACGGCCACGTTAATTAGGGTCATTACAATTAGAGTAATATTTGGGCCACCATTTGACGAATATCTATCTTAATAGTTTTGGGTCCTTGGGAGGAGCACTTGGGATTGAGTATTCTCATCTCATCAAGGAATTTCTCCGAAGAGAGAAAACGTCAATAAAGCTTGATCCATATTAGGAATCACATCTGTATTCTTCTCATGAAACCTGTTGAAATTTCTTTTGACTTCTTTGTGAAATTTTTTTTCGACAAGTATCCAATTAAGAAACTATTCTTTAAACCAGTTTAAATATTTCTTTTCTTTTTTTTTCCTAAAGAAGAATCCTTGGGCATTCTTCAAGTGATAAACCAATTAAGAGAATTCTCACTTGCTTGAAATAATCATGGCTATTATAAGATCTTGGGAGGATAAATGAGAAATTAGTTTTTCAATGGAGACTTTGGACGAGGTGATATTGGTTTTATTCCACGTGGAATGAGATATTTTGATTCCTTTGAAGGAAGCTAGTAAAGGTTTCTGGATAAATTTAGCTATTAGCTATTAAAGTTAATCTCTTGTTGAAAGATTCCTTGGTTTGTAGCTAAAAACTACTTTTTCCATGTGAAGATGTTCAACTCCGCTAGCTGTTAAAGCCACTCCAGGGCATGTCTACTCACGTAGAAGAATCTTAGATTTATTTAAGTAGGTCCCTTTCCTGAGAGAGGAATATGCTTTTATAAAGTTGCGTGTCTTGTGTATTAAAGTTTCTTGCATTATTGGTGCAATTGTGAGCTCCTCTCTATATAAAGATCCTTTCCTTTTAGTTCAGGTTGTAACCAAATATTATAGTTATGAAGTTTTGTTGTAAAATAGTGAGTGCATCAGATTGTGTTCCAAATGTGCCCAATAGGCTAATGCCTTCAATCCTTTATGCATGTGCCTTAAGGCGTTTTCACGTTGAGGCATCTAAGGTTTGAGCCTCGTTTCTAGTTTTTTTCTTTTTTTTTTGTTTGGTTTTTCTACATCAGATTTAGGGTAGTTTTGGGTCAATTTTTAGCCTTTTTGAGCATTTGGGTTGCCCTGGTTAAAAATGATATTTAAAGAAAATCATTATAAACACACACTTGCAATCCACTTTCTAGAGAGAGAAGCTCATCCTCTCTAGAATTCTTACCAATATGAATTTCAAGGGTTACGATTAGGATTTTAGAACAAGATATAAGACATTTTCCATTCAGATTACCGAATATGGTTAGTGTCAGGATCACAAAGAGTAATAGGTGTTGTAGTTATGACATTAGTTTAGATTTGGGAAGTGCTTTTTGGTTTTTGGAAGCCATGTTATAGGTCATACACGTAGATAATCAAGGGAGTTTCATCATGAAATCTAGAAGTACTTCTGTGGTTATCATTGAGATTTTAAGGAACAAAGGAGGTGAATTCGTCAAGATGATCAAAGTTCACAAAGGCGACATAAAAAAAAAATCATCATTCCAGGGGAAGAAGGTAGAAAAGGTTGGCAAGATTTTAGAAGGTGCTTGATTTCTTTATTTGGAAGAAAGGAAGCAGAAGGAAAAGGTAGTGAGTCCCTTGTTGATGGTGGTGTTCCATCGCCAGCTGTCCATCCAAGATTGGCTGAGAAAGAAAAAGCCAGCCTCATTATTCCACCAAAGGTATTTGCCATGCCTTTGAAGGAAAGGTACCTTCCAAGGCTTGAACCTTGGAGAAGCAAAGGAGTGTATCAGTTCAATGGCTGTCTTCACTATGGTAGAGACAAATCTAACCAAGGTCGCTCTTGGACATTAGCAGTCTTGGTCACAAGGTTTAGCTTTGAAGACCCTTGGGAAAGTATTCAGGTCGGATTAAGTAGAAAAATCAAAAGAAATGTGGAACTATGTCCTTAGCATGTTGATAAAGCCATTCTTTGGGCTCAAAAACAAATCATAAAGAGATGAAGTTGGTTCGTGGGGCAGAACTAGTATCTGGGGAGCATTGTCGGTTGAAGTCTCTCATTGGAATCCAGAAGTGCATAGGAAAGACAGATTCTATATCGTTATTCTTGGATCGGTGTAGGATTACCAATCAATATGTGGAATTTCAATATGTTCAAGATTATAGGATCAAAGTGTGGAGGTCTTTTGGACATAGATGTTGATACGGTGAGTATGAAATTCCTTTCCCATGCTAGGCTTTGAGGAGAGAAATCGTATTTTAGCACACCTTATCTTCAAGGGGAGACGTCTAACATGGAGGGTAAAGATTTACCTCATCTCGAGTTATCATCTTCCACGTCACCTAAGACACCGACACCCGACAAATTCTCATTCTGAGCCTTCTGTCCCATCTAAATCCGAGACCCTCTTCAAGGGGAGACGTCTAACATGGAGGGTAAAGATTTACCTCATCTCGAGTTATCATCTTCCACGTCACCTAAGACACCGACACCCGACACAAATTCTCATTCTGAGTCTTCTGTCCCATCTAAATCCGAGACCCATGTTCCATTTGAGTCTGAGCCTCTTGTTCCATCTATTCCCAGTCCACCCAAGCCTTCCGTAAGGGTTGATAGAGTTTTTGATCATTTTCGGTTTGAACAGGTATATTCAAGGAAGCAAGCTCCAACTTTGAATCTAAAGCAAGTTCAAGTCACCAAATTCGAGACCTATGAATGAGGTAACAATATCTGAACCCACCTTACCTACCGATCTCCAACTTCTAGAAACTCAGATAATAGATCTAGACAAACCCATAGCCATGAGGAAAGGAATTCGAGAGTGCACCAAATGACCACTATACCCTTTAGCACATTTCTTTAAAAAATTTTCACCAACGCATTAGTGTTTCCTCACGAGTCTAAATGGAATATCTATCCGAAACACTTTCTCCAAGGCATTATCCAAAGAGGAATGGAGAAAAGCTATGAGGGTTGAAATGGATGCATTGGAAAAAAAGAGACATGGGAATTGGTTGATCTGCCAAAAGGAAAGAAAGTTGTAGGGTGTAAGTGGGTTTTCTCCTTAAAGTTTAAGGCTGACGGATCATTAGAGCGCTACAAAGCAAGACTAGTTGCTAAGGGGTACACTCAGGCTTACAGAATTGATTATCAAGAGCTTTTGCACCTGTAGCAAAAATAAACACTATAAGGATATTGTTGTCTCTAGCAGACAACTTCAATTGGAAACTGCAACAGTATGATGTGAAGAATGCCTTTATTTATGGCGTTCTAGAAGAAGAAATCTATATGAGTATCCCACCAGGATTTGGAAGAGTTGAAAGGAATAAAGTATGCTAGTTGTGGAAAGCTTTGTACGGCTTGAAACAGTCTCCACGTGCTTGGTTCAGAAGGTTTACTAAGGTAATGTTAGCTACTGGATACAAGTAGAGTCACGGAGATCATACATTGTTCATCAAGCATTCGGCCTCAGGGAGTTACAATCTGGATAGTTTATGTAGATGACATAATTATGCCGGAAATGATGAAAAGGAAAAGGAAGCTTTAAAACAGTGTCTGATCAAGGAATTTGAGATAAAAAATTTAGGATGATTGAAATACTGTCTTGGAACTGAAGTAGCTCACTCGAACCAGGGAATCTTTATCTCTCAGCAAAAATATGTTACCGATCTCAAGGAAACAGGAATGTTAGCAAGCAAACCGATTGCGACACCTATTGAGCAGAATCATAGACTTGGGCAAGTTGTTGAAGACCGAGCAGTAGATAGAGAGATGTACCAGAGGTTAGTTGGAAAGCCTATCGATCTTTCTCATACACGGTCAGATATAGCGTACTCTGTGAGTGTCGTCAGTCAATTCATCCATGCCCCCAAGGAGGTCCATCTTCAAACAGTCTACATAGTGCTTCGTTATTTGAAAACCTATCCTGGAAAAGGCATAATGTTTAAAAGGAATCCCAAACTTGTCCTTGAAGCCTATATAGACGCGGATTATGCAGGGTCTATTCTAGATCAGAGGTCTACTACAGGTTATTATACCTTCCTTGGAGGAAATTTAATATCCTGGCGAAGCAAGAAACAGAACGTTGTAGCACGGTCAAGTGCAGAAGCTGAGTTTAGAGCGATAGCTCAGGGAGTCTGTGAATTGTTATGGTTGAGAATTATACTAGATGATCTAAAGATTAAGTGGAGTGGGCCAATGACACTCTTTTGTGACAATACATTAGCCATTAGCATTGGCCATAATCCAGTGCAACATGATTGAACTAAGCATATTGAGATAGACAAGCATTTTATCAAGGAGAAATTGGAAAGAGGACTAATTTGTACTCCATACATTCCTGCAGATGGCCAATTAGCATATGTACTAACAAAGGGACTCAACAGTGATATCTTTTAGGAGATTATTGGCAAGTAGGGAATGGATGATATATATTCGCCAGCTTGAGGGGAGTATGGAAAGACACAATTATATTATTTTTTATCTTTGAAGAGTTCTGTTCCTAAGTCAAAGATCTCTGTATGTAGCTGTTAGGGAGCCTTAGTCAAAGATTTCTGATTTCCTTAGATTTTTGGCAACATATAGTTTTTTCTTAGCTTTCTGTCACCAGATATGATTTAGTTAGCTGATTTCTTAGTTTTATTTTTGTTGTATCTCTTGTATAAAAGCCTGGCAAAGGCTTGTGTAATAGATATAGAGTAACACGAGCATATTTAGTACTTTTTTCCACAATCCGAGCAACGGCGAAATTGACAAGTATAGCATTAAGCCATTGCCCTTATTCTATTACAGAACTAGACGTTCTAAGCAGGTCAAGGCCAACATTGTTGTTGAAGAAGAGAAGTTCAAGGTTGTCAGCGATGTTGAAAAGGACTGCTTCAGCTCCAATGACGAACTCGACGCTCCTATTACCAATGATGTTTCCGCAGATGAAGAAAGCAACTCGAGATTGGTTTCTTCTATGTCATCATCTAAGAACGATTTCAGCCACTAGAAGTTTGCGGATTTTGATGAAGTTTGGTTTCTTACCGCTACGGAGAGTGATGATAATTCGGATTGTTAGATGCAGATATGTAACAAAACTCTTGAACTTTATAAGATCTCAGTTTTCGATTCCAGTTGTTTAAATGTTAAGCCTCTTACTACTATTGCTCCGTGCCAACAAGGAGAAAACTTTGGGGAGGTTGGTTCGGTAGGTGAAACAACAGTAGGTTTCGAGGTTTTTGAGGAAGGTAAAGGGCGGGGGGATAAAGAAAGTCAGGCTTCAGACAAAGGCTTAGAGGAGCATCGGCTACAATTAATAAGGGTGGGGAAATATTAAAACATTGGCGCTCAGGACAGAGGAGCCTAGTTTTGTGAAGGAGCAGGATTCGGACGTGTCTGGTAGGTCAGTTCAGAGGAAGGGCAAGGAAAGGGAACTGAAAAATTTAGAATTTAATGTCCAGTATGATAAGCAGGTGAAAAGGGGCTTAAATGGTCAATTATGAAGTCTTTGTCTTGAAATATTAGAGGAAGAAACTCTGTCGCCAAACAGGGAGGGGTCCGGGAAGTGGTTTGTAGGGAAAACCTAGATATATTGGTCATTCAAGACGTGAAGAGGTGCGAGTTCGATAGAAATTTTGTGGGGAGCATTTGGAAATCTAGATTTAAGGAGTGAGTTTTACTACCGGCAGTGGGTTGTTCCGGGGGCATTTCACTAGTTCGGGATGTGAGGAGGATCAAAGTTGTGGAAAACATTACGGGGGAATTTTCAGTGACTGAAGATTGAGAAAGATGAGGTTTTTTTGTGGTTGACAGGGGTGTACGGGCCAAATTAATATAATAAAAGGAATTTATTTTGGGATGAGTTGGCTGGAATATGGAGTCTTTGTGGGGAGAGATGGTGTTGGGAAACAGAGCTTGAATTATTTTATTGAATGGCTTTAGTTTCTCTTTATTTTCTACTTTACTGTAACTTATTAGTTGGCATTAGTGTTAATTTTTTTCTTTATTTGTTGTATTATAGCTGTTGCCTGTCCTTGTATATATACTGGCTGTTTTCAGCCTTAATGAGCTGAGAGAGACAAGTCCTCCGTCTATTTCCACATGGTATCCGATCTGTAAAGCTCAAAATCCCTAGGAAAATAACATTGTCTGCCTTAAAACGCCGATGACCTAATCTTCGTTGACCGTCATTGTCGATCTCAGTTCAGCTGTATTTTGTTCGCCGCAGTTGTTAGTTGCAGAGTCAGCCTTCATTGCTTGTACCAAATCAGCCTTCATTGCTGAACTCTAAACCTAGCCATCGTAAGTCTTGTTCATCAGTGTCACCAGATCCTATTTGTTGCCGGGAGTCCTTTGCCGTTGTCAGAGTCCGAACTCGCCAGACCATCGAGCCGCAGTTGTAGCTCTGCCCATTGACGTTGCTGTCAGTGAGTTCTTCTGGTCTTGGTTGCGTCGTCTGCTGTCTGGCTTTGTTCAGATCCACGCTAGAGTTCAGATCACATCTTTAAAGGTCGTGCTAGGGTTTCAGATCTCCGCCGCCGCCACCTCCGCTCCATATCGTCCAGCCGTTGCCGACCACCACAGAACCTGCCAACGACCGCCGCTTGACGTTTGTTGCCATTGCACAAAGTTGACGCTGCCACCACCACCAAACAAAAAAAAAAAAAAAACCCACGAAGTCCACGGGAGCCTGTCACAAACCCACAAAAACAAGTCGTTTCTTGTAAACCCATGAGGTATTGATGTTAATACCCACAAATCGTTTGTTGTACTTGTAAACAAAACGAAATACAAAAAACAAAAACTAAAACAAACAAACTGCTAGTCGTTTGTTGTGCTTGTAAAAAAAAAAAACAAAAACAAAAACAAATTGCAAGTTTTGTTCTAAAAAAAAAATGTGACAGCTTCATAGCGAGGCTAATTTCAATGAGAGTGAGATTGATCAGTTGAGAACTCTACTGAAAAATCTTGAGAGACTTCAGGTGCTGATTCATTGGCACTCTCAGGTAAGTCCTCTGGTTCTCAGGGATTGAATGTCTCAAGATAATTGAAATAAGGATTTGTGGATTATTGACTCATGAGCCACCGATCACATGACTCACTCGGTACCAAGATTTAGTACTTATACTCCTTGTCCAAGTAGTAGAAAAATAGATATTGCAGATGGTTCCTGTACTACTGTAGCTGGCTTAGGGAATATCCGTATCTCTCAATCTGTCACCCTAAAAAATGTGCTTCATATTCCCAAGTTATCCACTAATCTGATATCCATATAGAAACTCACCCATGATATGAACTGCAATGCATTTTTCTATCCTTCCTACTGTATATTTCAGGACCAAGAATTGGGGAAGAAGATTGGACTTGCTAAGGAGAGAGATGGTCTATACTATCTGGACGAATCAAGAAAATCCTATATGGTCAGGAATAAATTTTCTGTGTCTTTTTTATCATCATCCAATAAAGATACCATCTGGCTTTATCATTTTAGATTAGGGCATCCATCTTTTGGGATCCTAAAGAATATGTTTCTGAAGAATCCGACTAGAGGAGAGAGCCAAAAACTATGGTGCAACTTCTATTTATTAAAATCGGAAAAACATAAACATTTAAGGTACAGCATCTGCCTTTTATTTCTTTCCTTGGCAGCTAGGAATAGAGCTTAACTAACTATCCTAGATATCAGGAAACTACCCGGTAACCAACTTATTAGAAACTTAAAACAATAATAATAAAAAGACTGAACTAGCCTTGCTAACACTCCCCCTCAAGTTGGGCTGTACAAATTGAACATCCCTAACTTGTCTACAAATTTTTCAAATAAGGGTCTTGAAACTCCTTTGGTAAACACATCAGCCACTTGTTCAGAGGTAGGTACATATATTACACAGATTGTCCCATCTTCAATTTTTTCCTTAATAAAATGTCTATCAACCTCCACGTGTTTGGTTCGATCGTGTTGAACTGGGTTATGTGAAATGTTGATTGCTGCCTTGTTATCACAGTATACCTTTAGAGGGGTCTTCACTTCTACTTTTAATTCTTCCAACAAGATTTTTAGCCAAAGAACTTCACAGATCCCATGAGCAACTGATCTCAGTTCAGCTTCAGCACTACTTCTTGCAACCACTGTTTGTTTCTTACTCCTCCAGGTTACCAAATTTCCCCAGACAAATGTACTATATCCTGAGGTTGACCTTCTATCCTCCACAGCTCCTGCCCAATCAGCATCTGTATATACATCCACGCCTCTTTCCTCGAACTTAGCAAAGAATAAACCACGACCTGGTGTACCCTTTAGATATCTCAAGATTCTATAGACTGCATCCATGTGTGCCTCTGTTGGACATTGCATGAATTGACTTACTCGGCTTACAGCAAAAGCAATGTCGGGTCTTGTATGTGAGAGATAGATCAGTCTTCCCACTAACCTTTGATATCTTCCTCGATCCACCGGACTGTTTGTTCCTTTATCTTCGAGTTTTACATTTGCTTCCACCGGGGTTTCAACTGGTTTGCAACCCAACATTCCAGTTTCATTTAAGAGGTCCAAAACATATTTCCGTTGTGACACAGAAATTCCAGACTTGTTTCTAGCTACCTCCATGCCTAGAAAATACCTCAAGCTTCCAAGATTCTTCATCTCGAATTCAGCTGCAAGTCTTCTTTTTAAGTGTTCCATCTCCACTGTGTCATCCCCTGTTAATATTATGTCATCTACATATACAATGAGTATGGTGATTTTACCTTCTTGATGCTTGTAGAACAAGGTATGATCAGCTTGAGCTTGTTTATACTTGAGACCTCGAATTGCCTTGGTAAATCGCTCAAACCATGCTCTAGGGGACTGTTTTAAGCCATACAGAGATTTCTTCAGCCGGCAGACCATACCATCTTCTCCTTTTTTATTGAATCCTGGGGGTAACTCCATATAGACCTCTTCTTCCAAATCTCCATTTAAAAAGGCATTCTTTACGTCCAACTGTTGTAGGGGCCAGTCTAGGTTTGCAGCAAGTGATAGTAATACTCTTACCGTATTTAGCTTTGCCACCGGTGCGAAAGTTTCCTGATAGTCGACCCCATATGTCTGAGTGTAGCCTTTTGCAACTAACCGTGCCTTATACCTCTCAATTAGTCCATCTGCCCTGTACTTGATGGAGAAGACCCATTTGCAGCCCACAGGAATTTTTTGTTCTGGCTTCTTTACGATCTCCCATGTTCCATTTTTTTCAAGAGCCTCCATCTCTTCGTTGATAGCTTTTTTCCATTTAGAATTCTCCCATGCCTTCTGTATATTCTTTGGAATCTCTTCACTCTCAAGGCTAGACACAAGTGTTTGAACAGGTTTTGATAGGTGAGAGTAAGTGACAAAGTTTGATAAAGAATGTTTCGTGCAGGACCGAACGCCCTTTCTGATTGCAATTGAATCTGTAAATTCAGAATTATGTATATAATCTGATGATTGCCCTGGATTATTGCTTGGATGAGAGATATTCGGTTCCAAATCAGATTTCAGATTGGATTTTTGGCTGTGATTGTGAGAGATATCAGGTCCTTGTTTATTTGCTGGACGTAGCCTCCGTGAGTAGGTAATATCAAACGGCCGTAGTGTGTCTCCCCCTGTCGTTTGATGTTCCGAAAAATCAGGCTGAGAATGGGAGAGGGATTTAGGGGAGATAAACTCGGGAGTGATCACGGGGGAACTAACAGAATCAGGAGACAGATTTGCAGAATCTGGAATAGAAACAGGTGGGAGAGAATCACGGGATTTTAGGGAAAGATCACCCGAATCTTGGAGAGTAACAGATGGGAGAGAATCACGGACATTCGGGGAAGGATTTTCCGAATGTTGGAGCAAAACGGGTGAGAGAGAATCAGGGGAAGAATTCCAAAAATATTCCCAAAGATTTGGTGGAGAGATAGTTCCGGACTCAGGGGAGAGATTATGGAAAGTTTCCTGAACCGAATGTGGACCAAAAAATGGCTGAGATTCAAAAAACGTGACATCCCTAGAGACGAGATATTTTTGCTTATCCGGAGAGTAACACCGATAACCCTTTTGAGTTAATGAATAACCGAGAAATATACACTTAAGGGAACGAGGATCAAGTTTAGTACGAATCGGGTCTAGATTGTGAACAAAAGCTGTGCATCCAAAGATTTTTAGATCTAAATTTGAAAGGAAACGTGAGTCCAAATAAGAACTGGAAAGACACTCTAAAGGAGTTTGAAATTTTAAAATGCGGGATGGCATCCGATTGATCAAATAGCAGGCCGTTAAAATTGCATCCCCCCAAAAACGTTTAGGGACATTTGTTGTGAACAATAGAGAACGTGCTACCTCTAAAAGATGACGATTTTTCCTTTCAGAAATACCATTTTGTTGTGGTGTATGCACACAAGAACTGTGATGTATAATTCCATTGTTTTTAAGAAAATTCCCAAGAATGGAATTAAAATATTCTGTACCATTATCTGTACGGAGTATTTTAATGTTTTCACTATATTGGGTTTGGATCATTTTATGAAAAACTTGGAACACACTTTCTGCTTCAGATTTTTCTTTTAAAAGATACACCCAACAAACACGAGTGTGGTCATCTGTAAAAGTAATAAACCATCTTTTATTGGTAACACTAGAGACACGTGAAGGACCCCAAATATCGCTGTGAATTAACATAAAAGGCTTGGAAGCACGATAAGGTTGAGGAGGAAAAGAAACACGTTTGTGTTTTGCTAATTGGCAAGTCTCACACTGAAATAAATCACCTTTATGGAATAACATAGGGAATAAATGTCTTAAATAAACAAAATTCGGATGCCCTAGCCTATAATGTAAAAACATGATTTGTTGCCTTCTAGACGGGGAGACATTTCCTACAGTATGTTTAACATGCCCACTCACAGACACATTGTCTTCAAAATAGTACAATCCATCAATCTCTCTAGCACTGCCAATCCTCCTCCCCGAGACCTGATCCTGGAAAACACAAAAAGAGGGAAAGAAATTAACTACACAATGCCAATCTTTGGTTATCTTGCTAATGGACAACAGATTACAAGAAATGCCAGGAACATGGAGAACGTTTTTGAGAGTAAATTTAGAGTTCAAAATCACGGTTCCCATTCCCGCAACCACAGAAAACGACCCATCAGCAACCTTGACCTTATGATTACCAGGATTAGGAGTATAGGAAGTAAATATCTTTTCACATCCTGTCATATGATCTGTAGCTCCAGAGTCTATGATCCAAGGCTCATCTTTTTCGGTTAGGCCACCAAATGAGGTCAGATTGGTACCTTTTAGTGCCATAAGGGATGTAGATGAGGACTGAGAAATAGATAACATTTGTTTGAGTTGTTTTATCTGTTCCTTTGAGAAAAAACCACCGGTGTCTGATAGTTTCTCTGAATGAGTCTCAGCAGCAACTTGAAGTACCTTCCCTTCACGATTATGAGGTCGGTTAGGAGTCCAATTAGCCGGCTTCCCATGTATTTTCCAGCACGTCTCCTTAGTATGGTAAGGCTTGTGACAGTGCTCACACCACTTCTTGTATCCTTTTGAGTCATTGTTTTTATTGCCATCATTGTGTGGTTCCACACTTCTAACCACCAGACCTGAGTTCTCTATTAGAGGAATACTGGACCCACCAAGCATGACACGGCGTCGACTCTCCTCTCTTCGTACCTCAGCAAAGATCTCCTCTATGAGTGGTAATGGTTTAATTCCCAGTAGGCGTCCACGAACATCATCCAGTTCTTTGTTTAGCCCAGCAAGGAAGTCATAGATCCTGTCACATTCCACCATTTTCTTGTAAATAATTGCATCCTCAGGATCCTTCCAAGATGGAGTAGTGAAGAGATCCAATTCCTGCCATAGTTTAGTCAGATCATTGTAGTATTGGGTGACATCGTTGTCTCCTTGTCTTAAATTCCTTGCCTTATTTCGTAGTTCAAACATTTGAGAAGAATTTTCCAGGTCTGAGTAGGCAAGTGTCACAGCTGCCCAAATTCGTTTTGCAGAAGGAAAGAGTATATACGTGTCTGCGATATGGTCCTCCATAGAGTGAATTAACCATGCCATCACCATTGAATTTTGAGCCTCCCAATTCGGATAAGAAGGGTCATCGTGGCTGGGTTGTTGGAGTGATCCATCCAAATATCCTAATTTACCTTTCCCTCGGATCACCATTAAAATGGAGCGGGACCATTTTAAGAAGTTTGTCCCATTTAACTTATGAGTAGTGATTTGGAGGGAGGTATGATTTGAGTTTTCCGGAATTGCAGTAGAAACAATTGTGGAGGCTGGTTTTGAAGTGCCAGAAGTTACTTCAGAACCCTCAACTCCTCTTGTTCCTGCCATAGCCATTTTAACCATTGTCTCTCTCAACTCTAAATCCGCTCTGATACCATGAAGAATCCGACTAGAGGAGAGAGCCAAAAACTATGGTGCAACTTCTATTTATTAAAATCGGAAAAACATAAACGTTTAAGGTACAGCATCTGCCTTTTATTTCTTTCCTTGGCAGCTAGGAATAGAGCTTAACTAACTATCCTAGATATCAGGAAACTACCCGGTAACCAACTTATTAGAAACTTAAAACAATAATAATAAAAAGACTGAACTAGCCTTGCTAACAGTTTCCATCTTTGTTTAAAGGGTTAGGGAATGAACACTTTCCTTGTGAAGTCTGTGAATTTGTAAAACATAAACGTGTACCCTTCCCAATTAGAGATAAAAGGTGTTTTACTCCATTTTATTTAATCCATAGTGATATATGGGGACCCTCTACAGTTCCAAATGTGTCTGGCTCTCGTTGGTTTGTCTCATTCATTGATGATTATACTAGAGTTACTTGGATCTTTCTTCTTAAATCTAAATCTGATGCTAGCAGTGTATTTTCAAATTTTCATGACATGATTCAAAATCAGTTTGGGGTTAAAATTTGAAGATTTAGATCAGATAATGCATGGAATTATTTCAATCAAATCTTGTCTCTATACTTTCATAAAGAAGGCATCATTCACGAATCCTTTTGCATTAAAACCCCACAACAAAATGGAGTTGCAGAAAGAAAGAATGGTCATTTATTAGCCACCACTTGCGCCCTTCTATTTTATCAAAATGTTCCAAAGAACTATTGGGGGTGAAGCTGTTCTTACGGCTACATATATGATCAACCGACTGCCTTCAAGCGTTTTGGGTTTAAAACACCAATGAAACTTCTCTCTAGGGTTTATTCAGATCTTAAAATCACAAATAACCTCACTCCTAAATTTTTTGAGTGCGTTGCGTTTGTTCATGTTCATAGTCAAAACAGGGGAAGCTAGATCCAAGAGTTGTATGTGTCTTTGTGGGATATTCTTTAACTCGGAGAGGGTATAAGTGTTACCATCCACCCACTAGGAGATTTTTTGTTTCTACTGATTTTTGAGGAACAAAAATCATATTTACTCAATCTTATCTTCAAGGGGAGTCATCATCATCCATGGAAGATAAGGATAGGGATTTGTTTCTACTCGACCTACCGGGATTTGTTTCTACTCGACCTACCCTTACCCTCTACAACATTCCAATCTCCTGTTTCAACTGTCTCTTCAACCTGAATCCTCTAATTCAACATAACCATTCCAATCTGCAGAATTACCCAAGACACTCCAAATAGCCGAACCTTCCTAGTTAGAAATACCTGAGGCACTCCAAACAACAGAACCTTCCCAAACAGAGTAAATTTTTCCACCTGTGATAGGGAATAAAGAACTTTGTGACACATTTAGATTTAACCAGGTTTACTCTAGACGTATAGACTCAAATCCAGCTCTTACTCAAGTTCAAGAATCATAACCCACTCTTGAAATTGAGGTAAGTACTGCTCCAAATACTAGTTCTCATGTGGTGGCAAATGACTCCTTTTCCTATTGCTGTTAGGAAGGGCACAAGGGAGTGTACTAAACATCTTTATACCCTCTAGCAACGTTTGTATTGCTTGAAAAATTTTCATCATCACACAAAAATTTCCTGGTCAAATTAAATACAACTCATATTCCTAATGCTTTATCTGAGGCATTATCTAATGAGAATGGAAAAGAGCCATGAGAGGAGAAATGTAGGCGCTTAAGAAGAACAATACATGGGAAGTTGTTGATTTACCAACGGGAAAGAAAGTTGTGGGATGCAAATGGGTGTTCACAGTAATGTACAGGTCAGATGGCTCATTAGAGAGATATAAAGCTAGACTTATGGCAAAGGGGTGCACGCGGACATATGGTGTTGATTATCAAGAGACATTTGCTCTAGTAGCTAAGACGAACACAGTTAGAATTTTCTTATCACTAGCCACTAATTTCAACTGGTATTTGGAGCAGTTTTATGTAAAAAATGCCTTTCTCCATGGTGATTTAGAAGAGGAGATATGTATGGAAATTCCTCCAAGATTCATAGGGAAAATAAGGAGCAACAAAGCTTGTAGGTTGAAGAAAGCCTTGTATGGTCTCAAGCAATCTCTTAGAGCCTGGTTTGGAAGATTTTCCATAGTGATGCTAGCCATTGGATATAGACATAATCAAGGAGATCACACACTCTTTATCAAGCAATCAGCTTTAGGGGAAGTAACAGCTCTCTTGATGTATGTTGATGATATTATTATGATTGGAAATGATGAAGAGAAAAAAGAAGCCCTAAAAAAATGTCTAGCTAGCGAATTTGAGATGAAAGAACTTGGAAGACTGAAGTACTTTCTGGGGATTGAAGTAGCTCATTCCAGTAAAGGCATTCTTATTTCACAACAGAAGTATATCATAGATCTCTTAAAGGAGACAAGGAAACTGGCATGTAAACCAACAGCAACACCGATTGACCCGAATCACGAGCTTGACGAAGCAAATGAAGATCCAGCTGTGGACAAAGAAATCTATCAAAGGCTAGTAGGGAAGCTCATATATATGATTCATACTAGGCGAGATATTGCATATGCTATGAGTGTGGTAAGCCAATTTATGCGAAATCTTAAAGAACTTCACTTGCAAGCGATAATCAGGATGCTACATTATCTAAAGAGTAATCCTGGTAGAGGCATTCTGTTCAAAAGAAATGGTGGATTGGCCCTTGAAGTTTACAATAATGCAGATTATCTAGGCTCACCTGTTGACAGGAGATCTACCTCTGGCTATTGTACTTTTCTTGGAGGCAATCTCATGATGTGGAGAAGTGAGAAGTTGAATGTAGTGGCCAGGTCAAGTGCAAAGGTGAATTTAGAGCAATGGCTTTGGGAATATGTGAATCACTGTGGATAAAGATAATCTTAAAGGATCTGAAGATCAAATGGGAAGGACCTATGAGATTACTTTGTGACAACAAGTCTACAATTAACATCGCCCATAACCCCATTCAACCTAATAGAACAAAGCACATTGAGGTAGATAGAAACTTTATGAAGAAAAAGCTGGACAATGGACAGATCTGTACCCCTTATGTCTCGACCAAGGACCAACTTGCTAATATTTTCACCAAGGGTCTAGAGAGTACAACATTTCAAGGATTTATCTTCAAGCTGGGAATGAAAGATGCATGTTCGCCAGGTTGAGGAGGAGTGTTGGAAAATAAAGCTTGAACTATTTTGTTGAATAGCCTTAGTTTCTCTTTATTTTCTACTTTACTATGACCTATTAGCTGACATCAGATCTTGAACTATTTTGTTGAATGGCTTTAGTTTCTCTTTATTTTCTACTTTACTATAGCTTATTAGCTGTCATTAGAGTGTTAATTTTTTGTTTTCTTTATTTGTTGTATTATAGCTGTTACCTTTCCTTGTATATATACTGGCTATTTTCAGCCATAATGAATTGAGAGAGAAAATAGTAATTCCTCCGTCTATTTCCATAGATGGCGTGTTGCTGGGGATTCAATATAACTCGTTTTAGGGACGACAAATTAGGGAGTGCTAGATTTACCAGAATTTTGAGGAATTTTGTTGAGTTTATTAAGGATGTGGGTTTGGGCGATCTCCCATTACACAACACCCAAGTTCACTTGGTCTAATTTCAAAGATGATCCAATTTGTTGCCGGTTGGACAGATTCTTGATCTCTGCAGGTGGTTGGGTATTTTTCCATATGTTCAACAAGAGGCCATGGTTTGGGTAGTTTCCAATCATTGTCTATTGTTGCTTCACACCAAACCGCTCACTTGGGGTCCTCCTTTCCGGTTTGACAATATATAGCTTGAGAATACAAAGTTTATTAGAAGCCTGAAGATTTGGTGGGAAGAGGAAAAGGTCCAAGGGTGGGAGGGCTATAAGTTTATGAGGAAATTGAAAAATTTAAAAGTCAAAAGTGTGGAATTGGGGCACTCAAGAATCTGGTGCTTTGAACAGAAGAAGTGAAGAATTTGCAAGCAAATAGAAGAAATTGATGGTAAGGAAGGAGATGATTACTGGTCTATGGCACTAATTGACGAAAGGAGGGAGTTGAAATGGCGTCTTAATCAAATTATCGAAAAGGAAGATAGGGCGGTGAAATTGAAGTGTAAGTCCATTTGGGCTAGGGAAGGGGATGCTAATGCCAAATTATTCCGCAGGTTGATGAATGGTAGAAAATCCAAGAATGCAATTTCAATGAAGGACGCGGATGTTGGGAGACTTGTTGACAATGAGGAGGAGATGGTTGGATTGATTACCGAATTTTATAAGCAACTTTATAGTTTTTTTTGGTGGATTGATGTTTGAGTTTGAAGTTTGGAGTGGTGTGCCATTTCTTAGCTTAGCGGCTGATTCTTTAGAGAAGCACTTTGAAGAGGAAGAAATTAAGAAGGTGGTTTTTAGTTTCTAATAACCCGACAGCTTCTCTTTAGCTTTTATTCAAGAAAGCTGGCATTTCCTTAAAGGAGATATTCTGAAGATTTTGGAAGCATTTCCTTGACGGAGATACTCTGAAGATTTTGGAAAAATTTTGGAATAGTGGTGTCATCAATAACATCACAAATGAGACCTATATTTTCCTGATTCCAAAAATGCCAAATTTGTGCTAGATCAAGGACTACAGGCCTATTAGTCTTGTAACATGCTTGTACAAGATCATTTCGAAGTTGACTAATAGGTTGAAGGATGTTCTGAAGGATACTATATCGGAGGTGCAAGGGTCCTTTGTTGGAAGTTGTCAAATTTTCGATTTGGTTTTAATTGCAAATGAGGTGGCCGAAGATCATAGATTTTTGGGAAAAAAAGGAACCATTCTCAAAGTTGATTTTGAGAAAGCTTATGATTGTGTAGAGTGGAGATTTTGGACTCTACACTTGATAGAAAAGGGTTTGGATCTAAATGGAGGAGTTGGATTTGGTGTTGTTTATCTTTAGTATTGTATTCGGTGGTTATTAATGGGAGAACGTGAGGTAAATTTTCAGCTTCTCGGGGCTTAAGACAAGGAGACTTGTTGTCCGTACTTGATTACTCTTGCAGTGGACGTTCTTAGCAGACTTGTGGATGGGGTGTACAAAATTCACTTGTTAAACCCCTGTCCATTGGTAGAGCTAACCTTCCTATTAGCCATTTATAATTTGCAGATGATACTTTGTTCTTTAGTCATCCTGAGGAGGAAAGTTTATCGAACTTCTTGCTGATTTTAGATGTGTTCTGCCTTGCTTCTAGGCTGAAAATAAATCTGGATGGGAGCATCATCTTGGGTATCAGTTTGGATGAAGAAAGATTAGCTGGACTTGTGACAGTTGTTGGTTGTGATGTCAGTTCTTGGCCTGTGAAATACTTGGGGCTACCACTAGGAGGTAACCCTCTACATCATTCTTTTTGTGAACTAGTTATTTCTAAGGTGGCTAAAAGATTGGACGGATGGAAGAAATCTTTTTAATCGAAAGGAGGTCGTTTAACTCTTATTCAACCAGTTTTGTGCTCATTGCCAACTTTCTATTTGTTTGTGTTTTGGATTCTTGTCCGGAGGCTGGGGAGATTGAGAAGTTAATGAGGGATTTCTTGTGCGGGAATTACTTCGAAGTTCAATGCTCTTACCTAGTTGCTTGGGAGAAAGCTTGCTGGCCAAAGTCAAATGGTGGTCTGGGTATTGGAAGCTTGAGGAAAAGAAACGAGGCTCTTTTGGTCAAGTGGTTGTGGTGTTTTCCTTTGGACCTGGATCATTTGTGGTACAAAGTCATTAAAGGAAAATACAGACTGAGCGCTAATAGTTGGGTCTCGGGGGATGCGATTAGAACTGCGTTCCAAAACCCAGGGAAGTCGGTTCAATCAGTGGTGGATGGTTTTTTTAAACAACTCCAATGGAAGGTGAGTTATGGAGACTATACGGTTTTGGGAAGATGCTTGGTGTGTGGATTCGTCATTAAAGGAGAGATTCCCCAGATTATATAGATTATCTCCACTACATGAGCAGCCTATTGCTAGCTTTATCTCGGTTTCTACAGATGGTGTCTTTGGTGGGCAAGTGTGGCATTTCAATTTTCAAAGGGAGTTGACGGATAGAGAGTTGGAGGAAGTCTCGGAGATGATTTCTATTTTGGAGAGGGTTTCAATTAGAAGCGGGGTATCTGATATGAGGATATGGAGGCCAGATTCGAATGGTTTATTTTCAATGAAATCATTCTTTTCTTGCCTGATTGATACTCCCTCTTCTAATCCTATTCCTTTCTTTAACACTATTTGGAAATCCAGGGTTCCTATTAAAGTTCAAGTTTTTTGTTGGTTATTTGCTCTGGAAAAACTGAATACTCATGACTTAATGCAGCATAGGAATCCTTTTCTTAGAATTTCTCTAGGATGCAAGTGTAGTGAAGAAACAACGAATCATCATTCTCTATTGCCCTTTCTCTCGGCGAATTTGGTTTAAATTTCTAAACTCTTAAGAGTTTGATTTTGTGTGGGTACTTCCTAAGGATTGCAAGGATATTCTTCACATACCTTCTCCAACTTCTTTCTCTTCCAGAGGAAAAATCCTTTGGAGGAATGCTTTATTAGCTTGTTTTTGGGGAATTTGGATAGAAAGAAATAATAGAATTTTTAAGGAGGTTGAGGAAGAAAGTTGTTTTATTGCTTAGGATTAAATTTTGGGTTTTTCTTCATGGGTCTATAGAGATAGAGTTTGGTAGTTCGATTTTTTCAAATTTGGTTCGGAGCTGGGCTCCTTTTTTTTAATCTCCTTATTTTGATTTATGAGGAAACCTCTTCCTTTCTTCTTTGTATATCTCATTCTGTTCAATAAATTCAGTTTCTTGTTTCCAAAAAAAAAAAAAAAAACACACACACACAGACAGAGACTTGCACTCGCATGTCGGGCTTTTTATTATTATTTTTTTTCAGTGCCCGGGAAACAGAAAACAAAAGTGAGGCTTAGCTTCAGAAAGCACCTTTAGGCTTGGCTTGAGGCCCGCCTCATGTATGTGAGGTGTTTGCAGCTTTCCAACAAGCTGAGGCTCAAGTCTCAGTACTTTTTTGTGCAATTTTAAGCCATGGAACACGGCAGGCTGTTACATTGAGGTAACTGAACTAGATGTAATAATGCAAGAGTCTGGAAGATGGACCTAGGTGACAGTGGAGTGCTGCCATGGTGATTCTGGGTTAAGGTGATGGACGGTGGCTCGAATGTGAAATTGATATGGTTGTACTGGGACAGTTGCTGTAGGGCATGGGATGCAGCGTGGGAAGTTGAGCAGATGGCGTTTTGACTCACCCTAATAATGAGAGAGTTTAATGAAAGGTTGGTTACTTGGTAGTTTTTGACTCAGGTTTTACAATGGGAATTCATTTATAATTTAGTTTTACCCTTTTTGATATATCTCTGTTGTCAAAGACAAGTTAGGTCAGGCTAATAAGCGGGGATAGATTCGGCAAACCACACAATACAGAGTTTTAGTTGAGTGGTATAGTTTCCCCTTTTTTGGCCAAAGAATGACGTCAAAAAATTTTGAAGCACAAACAGTAAACCTGAAAATCGTGGTTGTCCAACATAAGAGTATTCTGTGCTTGTCGGATTATCACTTACATATTGGATTGGCTGTTCGAAAATGTTCTCCACATTAAAAGTTGTACAGCATCCGTATTCATATCCATGTCATGTGATTGGGTAGGGCACATAAAGTTGCTGAGCTCATCAAGCTCCCTACTTGTCCATGAGGCAGGACTGTGAAAGGGATAATGTGCTTCTTGTGGTCCTTTTTAGGGTCCAGCCTGTCAGGGTTGTGCACCAATACCATTATCCCTGCAGTAACCGCTTATTCTGTTATTCTGGCTTTCTTGATGATGGACATTTGGTGGTTTTCTTTCGTCTGTTTTATCTAAAACATATTTCCTTTTTCTTTTGAGACTTTGCTTCTCCTGGATGAAGTAATACCATTAGTCATAAACACGCCTTGTCATTTTTCTTTTGTTTTTGTTTTTATTTGTATCATCTAAAGTTAAACAACATAACAGGCAGAATAAATTGTGCAACATTTTAGAGTTCTACTTGTGCAATTTCAGGTTTCAACGGATCAAAAACCAGTCGTTGGTTTACGGTTATATCTTGAAGGGAAAAAGTCCAATCAGTTAGCACTTCATGTACAGCATCTCTCAAGCCTTCCTGATACCATGAACATCTCGTTTGATGACAATAGCACGAAGAGGCCATGTCGGTGGCGAGGCTCCGATGACTATGACTTCAGTAATCAATTCTTAGAACCCGTCAGATGGAAGAGATACTCAAATATCTGCACATCAGTGGTTAAGCACGACCCAAACTGGTTAAAAGGAGACTCGAGTGGAGTCTATATCGTAACTGGTGCACAGCTCATTAGCAAAGGGAAGTGGCCCAAAACCGTACTTCACCTCCGTTTGCTTTTCACCCATTTACCCCATTGTTCCATCCGCAAGACAGAATGGTCCGCAGCGCCAGAAGCTTCTCACAAGTCGAGTTTCCTTGCCAATTTGAGTACAACATTTACTTCCACTCAGAAAACAGTTGCTGATCATCAGAAGCAGGCAACAGCCGTACTCAACTCTGGCGTATACCCAGAAGGCCCACCTGCAGCTAGTCGGTCTGCAAAGCTGCGTAAGTTTGTGGAGACGGCAGAGGTGGTACGAGGCCCACATGATGTCCCAGGACATTGGCTGGTAACGGCTGCTAAACTGGTGAAAGAGGGAGGTAAAATCGGCTTACATGTCAAGTTTGCGTTGTTGGATTAGCAGTGATTCTTGTTATTGTACATAAATCAAGAGTGTGGTCGATAGTTTTCTGCTGGGTTTATGCGTTTGATTTGTTCTGTGTTATTCTAACCGCTGATATAACGTGCTTTAAATTGGTGTATTTATAGCTTTGTGCATGAAAATTTTTATGCCTATGTATGGATTTTGCTTGGTGTTAAGTCATCATCAGTAATTCACTTGTTTTAGGATTTGATATGTTCACCTCAGTGGACACAGTTCACTTGCGAGCACGGGACTATCTCCACGTCGAAAAATGCTATCAAGCGTATTTCCAAAAAAAATAATAGTATCGTAGAAAGAGTTTTTTCTTTTTTTTTTTTTGAAACTCAAATAATACGAGTAGACAATAGTTATTTTCATGTAACTTTGAAAATTGCCGTCCATAAATGGGAAATATTTCCCGATCACTTGAAAATTTTACGTATACATAATAACTATGTTCAAAAATAGCACTTTATTTCCCATTATTATTATTATTATTATTATTATTATTATTTTGTTATTCTACCATCACATGATTTCTGACGTAAAATTGAAAAAAAAATGATGTCAAAATAAAAAAAAAATAAAAAAAAAAACTTGGAGAAATTAACTTCCAAAGCGCGGAAAGAGAGCTCCAAAAGTGGAACATGTTCTACAAAAGCCGAATCGATTGTAAAGGCAAGGGGACTACTCTACCCATTTCGAGCTGGCTTCTTCGAACTTCAACTCTTCTCATTGCAGGCACTTTGGTTGTATGCAGACGACAAGACGTACTTATTTAATAGACTCCTTTATCTAAACGGTATTTTTTTTTCTCTGGTCAAACAAGCAGACTCATTGCACAAACCTTTTTTCACATCACATTTCAAAAATCAGCATATCATAAATGATTCATATTATAGTAACTTTATCATGCTGCTACACTTTTTTTCATGCCCGACATCCATGCCTTAAAATTATAAAAGCATTTATTTTTTATCTACTACTGAACCAATCACCTCTTTGGACCCCTTTTTTTCTACAGGAACTTATTCGTGTAATAAGTAGGGCAACAAAATTGAGGATGAAAATACAAAAATCTAAGCTTGAATTTTATGTACCAAAATGTGCACGTTTCTCATTTAAACTCAAAATATTAGGTTTATTTTTTTTTTCCTAAATTATAACGTTTATAACAACGTACTCTTCAAGTTTTGAAATATATTATGCATTTTCCCCTTAAGTTTAAAAAACATCTCAAAGACTGTCTTTTTTCTTTCTTTCTTTGGTTCAAATAAATTAATAATGGATTGTGATAATATTTTGTTTAATACTTTATAACAAATACAACAAAATATTACTATCACAAATATAATCCTAGAACCAAGATCACAACCGATCAGAGGAACCTATTCATTCCTTTTCTTTTCTTTTTTTTCCCTTCCCCTCTTAAGAACTTTTTCACTCTGAAGTTCTTAAGGAGCAACTTAAGTTCTGTCAATATCTTTGTTTCTAAATCATGCTCATTGGTCATCATGGTTCTTAGAGCAACCAGCTATCTCTGAATTTGTGGACACTTTTTGTTCTCCCTCATACTTTGTTCCTCCAAAATTGATCTAATTGCTAATATTGTTTCTTGTCAAACAACGCGAAAAATAACAAAATTCTATATACCATACATGATTGAAAATCCGAGTGAAATGAATGTTATAATTTTCAAAATTCATACGAATAATATTACAAGTGCTATAATATGAGAAGAGATTTTAAAAATAATCCAGACAATGCTCAAAGAATATATATATATATATATTGCTATATAATTGTTAGAAATGAAAATAAAAATCCATGAGATAATTGCAAGTACCTCGTTTAAATTCTATTGATTTTACATTTTGATGGTCACACTGGATTAAACTAATTCCTAAATTCAAGTAAATCTTGTACTTTTAACTTAATTAGATTCGGTCATTATAAACATGAGGCTGACTACCACTTGTGAAGTCTATTTATTTAACCATTTCACTTTTTGGGTATAAAAATAGACCTTTTTTCTTCTTTTTTTTTTGCAAAAGTGGTGTGTTCGAATACTAAAAAAATCGGAGGACAAATTTTGCAAACTTTTTAAAAGTAGGGGCAATTCTTTAATTTAAAAGTTGAGGTACAAAAATAAAAATTTTAATATGATCCATAAATTTTACACACAAAATATCGATATCTGTTATCAAACATTAAATTTGACGCACTAATATTTTCAATTTCACATAATTAAGAATATATATTTAATTTGATTTTATCGGGTTTTACATAAGCACGCAAAGGCAAAGCTTAAAGTGCCTTTCAAAAGAAAGGAAAAAAAAATCGTAGAATGGCCAAAAATATTGTTGCTAATTCCTTTTTACAGCACCTATATCCCCTAAATTTCTTGTGCTTGACAATTTCGTCACAGTTTTGTTTTCTGTTTTTTGTTTTTTTTGTTTTTTTTTTTTTTGTTTTTTGACAATTTAGTTAATGTTGACAAAGCAATAGCAATTATCTCCAATCGTTAACAGGAAGTTAGTTTTCTCGAATACTATTTTATCACCTATGTCCTTTAATATGTTGTGGTCTGGCACTCTCTGCCATTGATAATAATAATGACAATAATGTTAACAACAACAAATAGAAGTAGTAGTATTTGAAAATTCAGTCTGAAATCAGTAATTTAACAAACGATTTGGGTTAAAGTTAATCACTACCGTTTTCAAAATTTTGGACTCAATTGTCAAGAAAAAGTTTTCATTGTCGAACAACAAGAAATGAAAGGGGAGAGCAAGTGCTTAAGTTTCATGTTCTTTAAGTTTTCACCTTTAAAAAAGGTATTTAATTCTATAATCATTTGAATACAAAGATTGAATACTGTAACCCTGAGGTGTTGAAGCACAAATTTGAACAACTTTAAGGAGAACGACTGCAAATATTTAAATATATCTTTTTCTAACTGTAGATGAGGACTCGAACTCTTTATCTTTTGGGTGGAGTCGAGCAGTGACGAAGGCAGAAATTTTTTTTTCCGGGGGGCTTATAACTATAACAAAATTTTAGTTCAAATCAACAACTATGAATGTACTACAATTGTCTCCAACAAGATTTTATAGCTTGAAGATGTTAGATAATAACTATATTATCAAGACTATTGAAAATGTATTTCTCAAAAAACACAAGTGAAATATTGTTCACAATTTGATTTCTCAGTTGATTATGTAGGTTAAGGTGATATTCTTAAATTTATTTGTATAAATAAATATATAAATTGTGAACATTATCTGTGTAGTGTAACTAAATAATGAAATCTCATTTTTTATAATGACAATAACAAAAACAATAATAAAATGTTATTTTTTAAAAGGTAACATTTATACAACGTAAGAATTAAGCCACAAAAATTTTATTACAACAATCAAATCGTTGTAAAAGAAAAAAAACAATAAAACATTAGTGCTAGAAAATAAAATTAAAAAATATTGGCCGTTTAAGTGATTGGGTTTTTTTTTTTTTAATAATTGAGTATTTGTAAAAGGCGATTTTTTTATAGGAAAGAATAAATATCAATTCTTAGGGGGCTATTTATAATTTTCTGTAATATAACATATCTATATAGACATAGGCTTAGAGAGAAATAAAAATTTGAGCGAAGCCCCTGATGGAGCCTTAGTAGCTTCGTTACTAGAGTCGAGTGTGGTTTTATCTCTAGGTTATACCTATAACCATAATATTTAAATATATTTTTCATTTTCAAGAAAATATTTTTATATTTTTTGCAACCAAATTATCAATGTTTGATGGCTAAAAATCTTGATCACAAAAGTCAATTTTGTTGCAATCAGACTGCGGTATCGCAAGAAACTTTAACGACTAAGCTGTAGCGATCACCTAATGACCAATAATTTATTTGCAGAGAAACTTCTTGCAATCAAAAGAACACAAGTAGCCATTAATTTTTTGGTCCCAACAAACTTTTTTTCTTGTGGTGATGATTGGCGTTATATATTGAGGTGTGCACCATATAATATAAAGTTGTTTTTATTAAGGTTAATAATAAAGTGAATGGGAGAGATTCCTACATACCCCACTCCTCATTTCTTATATATGTTGTTTAAGAAAGGTGCTGCTATATTGCTGTTCATGATTGCCCAAACTTTTATTTTCTTTGTCAAAAAAAAAGTTCGAACATGATGATCGGTATAATTATAGAAGATATTATGTTTTCCAAGATTTTCTTTTCCTCTATTTTTCTTCTAGATAGAACAATAACATGGTCTGCATCTGGTCCATAAAAAAGAGAGAGAATCTAAATTCCGAGATGGAAGAAATATGTATAAAACTCAAAGTAGGCTCAATGGGTTGGTTGAAGTCAATTGGGGAAAAAAAAATACAAAATTAATAGAACAAAAAGAGAAAAATAAAAAATAATAAAAAAAGTGTAGAATTGGTGTCTTTGGTTTGAAGTTCTGAATTACTTTCTCTAGTACATGCACTTACAATTTATTTTTCTCAAAGGCTGAATGTAGCCCCTTTATCCTTTAAGCCCCGTGTGATACATCCAATTAAAACTTGGTATAAGCTTATTTTCATTTAAAAAAAAAACTTTAATAAAATAATCGTCCCCAACCTGATAAATATTCCAACTCCATAACATTAAGATTGGTAAGAGATCAGAAAGGAAATAAGATGGAAAGAAAAATATTTAATATTATAATTTACTTGAGGAAAATAGAGAGAAATTAAAGCGAGGATGTTTTCCTTACTGTGTTGGTCATGAATTTCTTTTTCTACATATTGAAAGAGATTGAAATCGAGTTTCTTTAAGGATTTTGAAATCCTACATGCAATATGTAAGTCATTTTCTCCTCCATATATATATATATATTCATGGATCCTTGCACTAGTTCTCTCATCCTATCCCTTCTACTTCTTTTTCTCCTACCAATCAAGTTCTAAAATATCTCTAACATTACAGTCAAAGATGATCAATTCCCTTATATATAAGTTAAATTTTGTGTATTTCTTGCATTAATCAGAACAAACATTGTTGAGAACCGCTTTGGTTTAATTAGGGATATTCATAATAATCAATGCAAGATTATCTTTTATCAACTAAATTAGTTGATGCAATTATAAACTTACTAAGTTCTTTAGTTATACCATGCTATAAAGAGAGATTTCATGATCAACCAAAGCAACGCATTCTTTTATGCTAATTAACACGCTAATTATCACTAGAAATTACATATTGCAAATTAGGTACTTTCTGAATAATATTGGCCTCTATATTTCTATATATGTTATCATAATTGAATTAATTACTCCAATGCCAATACTTTAATTTGGTTGAGATGGGTAGTACTGGTATTAATATATGAAATGGAATATTGGATGAGAGTACTAGCCGCATGAGACATGCCGTGGAAAGTAAATAATGTTCAAAGAAAGTAATCATAACATTGTATGATGCAATTATAATAAGCCTTGAAGAGGGTCTACATGCAATAATTCAATTACATGCAAGGGTGCTCAACATAATGACATTTGTCTAGTCGTCAACAGTCGCCACCAACATGGTGTGACAAAAAAAAAAATAGAGAACACTTATTTTCCATGTTAGTAGCCAGGGCGGAGCTACATAAGAATGAGGTGGACAGCGGTTCTCTTAACTTTTTTTCTTATAATTTTATATATAAAATTTTATAAAACCTGTATTCTGTCTCTTTTAAAATTATATTTCGCCTTCTTAAAATTGTATTCTCCAATAAAAAATTAATCAATGCCAATTATGAAAAAAAATAAGAAAATATGTGAGGAAGGTTATACGTAATTAACTATGTGCTTATAACTCTTAGCTAGCTATAGTTAGTTTTTCTAGTTAATTATGAGCTTATAATGCTTATACAACAACACCCATTTTGTGTGCGCCCTACTGCTTGCATGGACCAATCATTGAATTTTGTGGGGACTTGATTCATCCTCTATTTAGGGCTTCTAATTAAATCAAGGACGCTTTCTAACAATTTATTGATGTGACATGAATGCATAGCTTTGAATAAAGAAGGAGGCCCCCAAAATTTAGCCAAAAAAATTAATAAAAAAAGATTAGGAATAATTTCCTGGAGTTTTATTACAAAGTAAAGCCCGAAATGAACCTTTCTGTTTGGAAATTTGTTTGTTTGTTTTTTTTTTTTAGATTTTTAGTATTATTAGTAGTTGAACCATTTATATTAGTGATGATTTGATCTCCAAAATTATCCCCAAAGCTGAAATACAACTTTTAGATCGAAGATTTATGAATCACAAATGATATCTCCTCATGGCCAGCTTTCCCTTTTGAGGGTGTCCTTCCTTCTTAATTTCTAGGACTTTTTGATCTTCTGCCCATGGAGTAGTATTCAAAACTCAAACCGAGACCATTTATAAAATATGACCTAAAACCAACCCCAATACAAATGTCACTGCTCATGTTATATTTACCACCAAAAAATCTAAAAATAACATGTCTGATGTATGATTTTATTTTGTGCTCTAAAGTACCATATTTACATTTTGTTATAATCATTAAATCTTGAATTTTGTAAAAAGTAAGCTTTTAATATTAAAATAATTAAAAAGTGAAAAATTTGTAATTATTAAAGGAGAAATTATTCAATAGACTAGGTGTATTATATCATTTTGCTTATGTAGTACACCCGTCTAATGAAAATTAAATATTTGGTTGGTTTATTTATGTACCACATAAGTAGAATGACATAGTAATCAAATGTCAAATTTGTTATATATAAAACTTTATGGTAAATTTACCATCAAATTTAACAGATAGCAATTTTAGCATAAAAAATAACATTACATTGCAATTTTTTTTTAACATTCAAATATTAAATTTGTCATTAACATGTTTATTTAGCATTGTGTTAAAAACTTTTTTAGTTTGGCAAGCTCCTTCCTCTGTTGAGCTTGTCAGAGAGCACTTCTATCGCTTTTATTGGTTCATAATAGAATATTAGCACTCTAACATGCATGAACAATAAGGTTGGGGAGGGTATGTGATTGATCTAAAGATAATAAGGAATTTTTTCAGGCAAATTAGTCTCTAACTTTATTTTAATTGCTAGCTAGTCCTAAATCTTTAAATTGAAAACGGATTTTTGTAATTGTGACACTCGTTATTCTCCTAACGGGTATTGAGGTAATTAAATTAATTTTTAATGTATAAAAAAAAAAATTGCTTCATTTAAATTTATTTTATAATATTTATTTTTATCTATTTTTAAATTTTCTAAAATTCTCCTATATTTATTTAGTATGATTACTAAAAAGCATTAGAACTTCTAATAAATCTCAAAAATGTCATATTGGCATTATGTGTGTTAAAGTCTTTAGATGAGACATAAGGATATATTTTCCAACTACTCTTGACCCTCATTTTCTTTATTTCCTCCGTGACATGCTTCAACATGTCTCCTCTATAATTGTTTCTATCACTTCTCTTCAAAGACTTCATCTTTTCTTCCTTTCTCTTCCACGGTTCCCACACTCTTCTTCTTATTTCTTTGCTGAAGCAAAATACTTAGAGAACTTCTTCAAGGTAGCCATAAAAATCAGCCACCATCACCTCCATTTGAGCAAGAATTTCAGTCATACCGAAGTAAAGGAACCTGTTTTGAAGCCATTTCAAGCTTCCAACTAACCATAATCCGAGGTTAGAATCTTATGAACAAATTTAGTCTTTCATTTATAAATTTTCTTTTATACTAAAGGATTATTCAAATTTGCGTTCTTAAACCTAAGTATATGTTTGTTGCTATTTTGGAGCATATGTATGAAGTCTAAGTGTATATGCCCTAGACAGAAAATTTATATTGTTAAACTTTGTAATACCCCTATGGGCAGTGGTTATTTCTTGAAATTCTAAGATTAAATTAAAATGAATTTTATGAATTGGTTTGCATATTTGAAAAGTAGCATCCTAGGCTTTCTAACGAGCTATCATAAACCTAAATCGGAGTTGTATTTTATTTTCTAAGAATTATTCAATTTTTGTATTGGAAACTAGTAAATCTGCCAGTTTGTTATGGTATACCAGCTGCTAACCTGAACCAAGAACCCATCTTTGCTCACCACCTAATTCTTTAATGTCTTGCAACCTTTCCAATATTATCCTAAGTGATTGATGAATCTTATTAGGGACTAAAACATATAGATTACTTGTTCACATTTTATATTGTGTTAAGACAAAAATTGTTTACTGTGGTATTCAAAAGAGATTTATATAAAAGCTTTAATGGCATACTAGTAAGATAGGTTTACACATGATTTATTTATGAATGTAGTTGTATGTTGTGCTTTAGTTTTAATTGTCCTTATGCACGCCTTAGGATCAAGGGAGTATGGAGCTAACGTTAATTGATTCCAGGATTAAGAGACTGTTGATAAGCTTAAAAGGTAGGGATTCTATTACTCATCTTTTGTGAGGTTTTTATAGAATTAAAATTGATTGTTTTGCTGCAATATATATATATCTATGTTGAACTGATATTATATGTGTATCACATATGAAACTATGACATGGACTCGTCTTGTATTGTACGGCGAGGAACATAATGAATTGACACATGTTATAAATTGAGAAGCATGGTTAGGAAAACTAACTCTATTGATAATGATTCAATATAGAGAAATTGTGAGACATGAAGAGGGCGACGGTTACGTCCTTGGGCATGAATACCCTAAAAGGTAAAATAGGGGGAAGGCGATGACGCTTCCTTGGGTTGAAAGTCCCAGAACACACTGTACAGGAATCGATTTGGTGAGGACTCGGGGCTTGATGTCCCCTCACCGGAACACCCTTGGAATGTTTATAGGGTGATCAAGTGCGCCCATTTGGGTTTCGATGAGTTGAGTGATACTCAATTTAACATGGATACCTAGGAACAATGATGATTGGTAATATTTGTATAAATGTGTAATTATGACACTTGGTAATGATTAACTACGGTATCCATAAGATGTGATCATAATAAACCTCATAATCTGGAATGTGATGTAACTTACTAACCATGCAGATTTTAATGTGGTAATGATAAAAACCTAAAGGTGGGTAATGGCTTTCTCTACTGAGCATAGTGTTGCTCATACCCTTATGTTTATATCTTTTCAGGACTCACTAAGTGTGAGGTGGCTACGAGAAATATAGTTGATGAAGTAATGTAACTATATTACATTGGGACTGCTTCAATCGTTGAGAATGTTCTTCATGATAATGTAAGCATCAATTGTTACTTCTGTGACTGTATTATAATGTGTTGAGGGTTAAAATGATGATGACAACAGTTTATATTATTAAATTTAAGGTGCTACATTAAAACTGTGGTTTATTTGTCGTTTATATTTTTATTTTTGAGTTGAGAGTTTTCATTTAAGTCCCGGGTAAATTTTAATTTTTAAGGTTTTACTTTTATTATTTATTTTTATTTTATCTCATTAAAAACTGTTAACCCCCATATAGGGGCGTTACAGAATTTTTGGTATCAGAGCCTAGGTTCGGTTAACCTAGGGAGTGTAGCACCACTTTAAAAAAATATATTTTTGAGATGGTTTTGAAGTTGAATTTTCAGTGTCATCATCAAAATGAACCTTCACATTGATTTATACAGTTTAGAAGGATGTAACATGGAAAGGCCATAGAATGAAAATATTAATAGTTATATGAGTACAATAATTATATAGAAGGAAAGTATTAATAGTTATGAGGGAATGATAATTATATGGAATGAGTTTATAAGTAGAATGCTTATGAGAGATTCGTATAATATTTGGATCTATAAGCATATCTAATTCGTATAAACGATGAGAAATTCGTGTAGATACAAGGATTTAATAGCCTTTTATTTTGTGAAAAACAATAAGAAATATAAGGCTTGATTTATTGATTTTAAAGTTTGGCATAGATATGCCAAATTTTTCGTAATTGATTCAAACTTAAGTAATGATTATGTGTGGATTCGATGGAGCACATAAGTGTCAATAACTTTTCTTGAAAGTTCTATATATTTGAGGAATATGATATAAGTTGGGAATCATGGTATTGAATCTTGAGAGAGATAAATGTTAGACTTTTGGTCTGTTGAGACTGTGTAAAGTCTAGAATGCATGAATCTCAAAATTGGAATATTTCGTTACGTACATTGTATTTAAGTGTATCAGTGAATCTTTTGGTTACCTAAGATTTTGTTATATGAGGAAATTCGATATTGTATAAGTAGAATTGTGGGGATTGTAGATGTTCTTAAGTAGGAACATCAAGTGTCTTTGTTCATTGATATGGTCTATGTTGAAAGACGTAAATCGTATTGATTTCAAGGTTAGTCACATTCTAAACCCTTGGTAGTAATGATGATGAATCCATTGATAGATGTTGAGTATTAGGAATAACATATGGGTGTATGTATTGTTCAATAAGGTTTTGATTAAAACAAAATTATTTGAGTTGCTGGATCATTCAGGAAGATCCTTGTTGTCGTTAAATTAGATTTGTTGTTCATAATTAACTTTATCTATAGTGGGCTTTGAATTGGGTTTAAGATTCATACGAATTGGTTTTCAATTTTATGTTTGTTATTTAACTCGTTCTAAATGTGTTAAGGCCCGAAACAACCTGACCATTTTCAACTTAGAACATTTGGGCCTAGTTCAAATCCTAAATCAGTTTGATGCACACTGTCTCTCCCACGTGGTCTCTATACGTGTCATATACAGTGGTTTAATTATTGTTTACAAATACGTTTACTGTGCATAAGAGCTTATTTCTCCGAGTTCACTTTTTCTCTCTTAATTTGTTATTTTCTCTCTAAATCGCAAATCCTCTTCTTTTTCATTAAAAATTCTTCTTTTCCTCAAAAAGAAGAAGGAATTCTAGGATTCTGCAATTTACTATCTTAATTTTTCCTTTCTATTTACTCTTCTTTCATCTCATCATGGACCCAAAGTACCTACACCTGAGAAAGTATTTCCCATCACTCTCCCAAAAGATTCTCAGAAAGAAATACAAGGCTAGAATTACTCGGTTGTGGATTCTTATGCGTTTTGGTATCCCTTGTGATGTGAGAATGTTAATAGAGGGGAAAATCCGTCCGAGTGACTTTAGTCAAGATGTCGGTTTACCAGGAACGGGTACCAGTCGTAGTGCAATGAAAAGAAGAGCTCGTGCCATCGTGGTCACTTGTAACAAATGTGGAAGACAAAATTGTAACGGTAAATGTACTTCACCTGGTTATATGTCTACGAATAGAGAGGATAAAATAAGGTTTTGTAGGAATGGACTTTCAAAGGAGAACTTGGATAGCATCCATCCTCCTCTCCACGGTCACCCTAGTGGATATGTTCAAGGAGCTATTTTTAAACTCTGGCCTAAATTTTATACAGAAAGACAACGCCTCAAGAATATGGTATTTCTAGATCCTGTTTGCCAAGCCATAAGAAAACTGGATGGGGAATAAGTCATCGCACTATAAAGGTTATTTAGTCTTTGCTTATTTGAAGCAGTTTTAGCTGATGTTCAACAGTTTGTGTTTTTCTTTTACTCAGAATATTTGCTTTTGTGTTTGAAATAATTGTGATTATTAGATTGATACAGTAAGTGTTAATATCTTATTTAATTTATGATTTTCTTAAATATATATATAATAAAATATATTATCTTATCAGACACGTTACATACGGTACAGTAATATGTTTGAATTTTGAAAAGCTTATCCAGATATTTCAAGATTTGTGTCTCAAATTTCAAAAGTTCTATAGTATTTGTCGTTTATATTAAATTTCTAGACTTGGTGTATATTTGTCAAAAAGTCTACAGTTGTGTCATGAGGGTCTTCTGTCGAATTGTTCTCAATTGTCAAAAGTTATACAATTAGATTCTAATCTTTTTTAAAAAGTGAATCAGATTTTCTGTAAACTATCAATCACCTTATCTTACTTTCTTATCCGCACAAGATTTTGTTTAAATCTTTGGATTACCTTTTCATTACCTACTCGTCTATCTCTTTAGCCCTTTTTGTATATTTCTCATCTTTAAAATCTCATGTAGAACCCGAAGTCTAAGTGGAGCAGACATTAAGCAACCACTTCTATAAACCAAATATGTCTACCTCCCAGTCCACGAAGAAAATAAAGAATGTCTGTGTCTTTTGTGGTTCCAGCTTTGGAAAAGATAAAGCTTATTTAGAAGCTGCAAATCACTTAGGGCAAGTCCTAGCACGCAAAAAGATTAACATAATCTATGGGGGTGGTAGTATAAAAATGATGGTAAATATGGCACTAGCAGCTAGGTCTAGCGACGCTACTGATGTAAAAATTTGGCCTCATATTCCAGTTGAAGGAAACCTTTGTAAGGAAGCCATAGGTAAGGGAGAAGGAGTCAGGAGTATCCCTAAAAATTTTAAAGACATAATCTATAATTCTGATGCTTTTATAGCATTACCTGGTGGTCTAAGTACTCTTGAGGAAATATTTATAGTTGCTTGTGGGCAATTGTTGGGCTTTTATTCCAAACCTTTGGGTCTGCTGAACGTAAAGGGTTTTTATGACGGTCTTTTGAAATTTCTAGATTACGCTGTGGAAGAAAACATCACTACAGAATCGGAGAGACAAATCTTTGTCACTGCTTCAACAGCTGAGGAATTGATAGATAAAATGCAAATCATACATCCAGAATCCGACACTGCAACATCCAAGCTTGAATGGGAAAGGGAAAGCCGGGAGCGGCCAATTGATTTGAATCTCCATCTGTAATCTTTTTGTTTTATCTTTGGCATGTAGGCATGTGTGTCCGTATTTCGTGTGTTACGAATAACCGTTTGCCTTGTATTCTGTGTTTCTTGTGGTACGTCGTTGTTCAATCTTTTAGATTCATTGAGCCTAATGCCGGGATGGCTGGATACGGAGTACTTGATGCTCTCGAAACGCATCTTTCTTAAGGTCCGATCTTTTGTTTATCGATGTTTTTGTATCCTCTAAGCATGCATGATATGGATAGCTGGTATACGGAGTGCCTTGTACTCTCGAAACGTATCCGTATTATGTTTGTAATGTGTAATATTCTGTTAATATTATGTGGAAGTACCAGAGTCAGTTATGGGGATATTCCATATGAAATATGAGTATATTATTTGGATTGAATGTTTGTGTCATGAGGATAGCTGTTTAATGAAAAATATGTCGGGTTTGTCTGCAACTCTGAGATTCTGTTTAATATCTCTATGAGTAAGCTTAATGTATGGTTTTGAATAGAAGTGTTTGTGATATATGTTTTATGATTATGTTTTAGTTTATTAGTTGAGGTATGAAATCAAATATATTTGACTTTTCCTTACTCAAAAAGGAAAAGGAAGCTAAAGATGAAGTATATAAAATTTCTCTAGCAATCTCCTTAAATGTGATTGTAAATCACAGTCCATGGACAATGAAGGACTGGAATCATGGTATGGTCAATATGTATGCCTGATCAGATTCTTAGACTATTATACGGTGTTATAAGTTGAAACTTGTCAGAAATACTCTCATTGAGGGATTTAGGAGTAAGATTTATTATGCAAGTAAATAAGTGGAGATACGATAACTTAAATTTGGAGGACAAACAACATTAACGGTTTAGACTCGGAATTGGAATCATAATGAAATTAAAATTTTTACTAGTATTGCTAGAATTGAAATTTCGAGGACGAAATTTCTTTAAGGGGGGTAGAGCTGTGACACTCGTTATTCTCCTAACGGGTATTGAGGTAATTAAATTAATTTTTAATGTATAAAAAAAAAAATTGCTTCATTTAAATTTATTTTATAATATTTATTTTTATCTATTTTTAAATTTTCTAAAATTCTCCTATATTTATTTAGTATGATTACTAAAAAGCATTAGAACTTCTAATAAATCTCAAAAATGTCATATTGGCATTATGTGTGTTAAAGTCTTTAGATGAGACATAAGGATATATTTTCCAACTACTCTTGACCCTCATTTTCTTTATTTCCTCCGTGACATGCTTCAACATGTCTCCTCTATAATTGTTTCTATCACTTCTCTTCAAAGACTTCATCTTTTCTTCCTTTCTCTTCCACGGTTCCCACAGTCTTCTTCTTATTTCTTTGCTGAAGCAAAATACTTAGAGAACTTCTTCAAGGCAGCCATAAAAATCAGCCACCATCACCTCCATTTGAGCAAGAATTTCAGTCATACCGAAGTAAAGGAACCTGTTTTGAAGCCATTTCAAGCTTCCAACTAACCATAATCCGAGGTTAGAATCTTATGAACAAATTTAGTCTTTCATTTATAAATTTTCTTTTATACTAAAGGATTATTCAAATTTGCGTTCTTAAACCTAAGTATATGTTTGTTGCTATTTTGGAGCATATGTATGAAGTCTAAGTGTATATGCCCTAGACAGAAAATTTATATTGTTAAACTTTGTAATACCCCTATGGGCAGTGGTTATTTCTTGAAATTCTAAGATTAAATTAAAATGAATTTTATGAATTGGTTTGCATATTTGAAAAGTAGCATCCTAGGCTTTCTAACGAGCTATCATAAACCTAAATCGGAGTTGTATTTTATTTTCTAAGAATTATTCAATTTTTGTATTGGAAACTAGTAAATCTGCCAGTTTGTTATGGTATACCAGCTGCTAACCTGAACCAAGAACCCATCTTTGCTCACCACCTAATTCTTTAATGTCTTGCAACCTTTCCAATATTATCCTAAGTGATTGATGAATCTTATTAGGGACTAAAACATATAGATTACTTGTTCACATTTTATATTGTGTTAAGACAAAAATTGTTTACTGTGGTATTCAAAAGAGATTTATATAAAAGCTTTAATGGCATACTAGTAAGATAGGTTTACACATGATTTATTTATGAATGTAGTTGTATGTTGTGCTTTAGTTTTAATTGTCCTTATGCACGCCTTAGGATCAAGGGAGTATGGAGCTAACGTTAATTGATTCCAGGATTAAGAGACTGTTGATAAGCTTAAAAGGTAGGGATTCTATTACTCATCTTTTGTGAGGTTTTTATAGAATTAAAATTGATTGTTTTGCTGCAATATATATATATCTATGTTGAACTGATATTATATGTGTATCACATATGAAACTATGACATGGACTCGTCTTGTATTGTACGGCGAGGAACATAATGAATTGACACATGTTATAAATTGAGAAGCATGGTTAGGAAAACTAACTCTATTGATAATGATTCAATATAGAGAAATTGTGAGACATGAAGAGGGCGACGGTTACGTCCTTGGGCATGAATACCCTAAAAGGTAAAATAGGGGGAAGGCGATGACGCTTCCTTGGGTTGAAAGTCCCAGAACACACTGTACAGGAATCGATTTGGTGAGGACTCGGGGCTTGATGTCCCCTCACCGGAACACCCTTGGAATGTTTATAGGGTGATCAAGTGCGCCCATTTGGGTTTCGATGAGTTGAGTGATACTCAATTTAACATGGATACCTAGGAACAATGATGATTGGTAATATTTGTATAAATGTGTAATTATGACACTTGGTAATGATTAACTACGGTATCCATAAGATGTGATCATAATAAACCTCATAATCTGGAATGTGATGTAACTTACTAACCATGCAGATTTTAATGTGGTAATGATAAAAACCTAAAGGTGGGTAATGGCTTTCTCTACTGAGCATAGTGTTGCTCATACCCTTATGTTTATATCTTTTCAGGACTCACTAAGTGTGAGGTGGCTACGAGAAATATAGTTGATGAAGTAATGTAACTATATTACATTGGGACTGCTTCAATCGTTGAGAATGTTCTTCATGATAATGTAAGCATCAATTGTTACTTCTGTGACTGTATTATAATGTGTTGAGGGTTAAAATGATGATGACAACAGTTTATATTATTAAATTTAAGGTGCTACATTAAAACTGTGGTTTATTTGTCGTTTATATTTTTATTTTTGAGTTGAGAGTTTTCATTTAAGTCCCGGGTAAATTTTAATTTTTAAGGTTTTACTTTTATTATTTATTTTTATTTTATCTCATTAAAAACTGTTAACCCCCATATAGGGGCGTTACAGTAATTTACAGAGGGAATCATATACTCATTGTATGATAATTGAAATTTTCAAAATATTCTCTTTGCTGCCATTCTACATCTTGAATATTATGAATTGGAACCTTTTGAGATTGTTTCTTTTAAAATTTTAAGTCATTGCGTGATAGGCACATTTTGTTAAATTTAAAGCCCATCAATTTTAGAATTAGAAACTAAAACTGTAAAAAAAAAAAAAAGAAAAAAAAAGAAAAAAAAAGAAAGAAAGAAAGACTGGTTCATGAAAAAAAGAAAAAAGATAAACTGTAGAATGTCAATGTTATTAGATCAAGGGGTGACAGTGTAAAAAATATGTTAGTTTTTAATGTTTCCTTACTTTGAAAAACATGCCATGTATATTTTTCTAGATATACCCACACGCAAAATAAAAATTTGAAATTCGTTGTATGAGGAACAGTATAATAGAGAGTGGAGAACCTTCACCGAAAAGAGTGAAATTATAGTAGACTGGATATTTTTTAATATCATATGTGGTAAATAGTATATTTTCAGATATTTTGGTAAATAGTATATTTACAGACTTACAGTAAATGATTCATTGTGGGAACCATCTTTATAAGGTAAATTTGTCCTAAATATGTTTTGTAAATGAATCGTTTATAGTAAATATACTATTACCATAATTATTTTCAGAAAAATACGATTTAGTTGTTTTTGGAAAAAAAAAAAAAGAAGAAATAAAGATCTTACAAAATAAAACTTAATTACTATTAAGAAAAACTTCTAAAAAAAATATATGCCAGCAACTCCTACATAATTATAGAAACATAAGTTATAATAAATTACACTGTCTTGAAGAATTTTTTTTAACATATAAGAGGAAACAACAACAGCTAGAGCGAGCTAGTTATGACCAGAAGAAGATGTGTGAAGAAGTTTCAGGAATTTTTTTTATTATTTTTTTTGTATGAAAAATACTCTTAATTTCCATATCCCGAATTACGCTATTAATTTTTACTCCTTCATAAAATGTCTTCTTTCCTTGTTCTCCCATTATAAAAACAAGATACTATATTTAACGCTCTAATTATTATGAAAATAAATAGCGTATGTTCTAATTAATATACTATTAATTGATCGTACTTAGATTTCAAATTATATCCCATTATTGGTAAGTAGTGTGTCAATAAAAAAAATGATTGGAATTGGCAACGGCCATTTCTGATGACTTCATGTAACTTGTTTAAGATTGGCTCAAATTAGTGAGTGACCTGAGCCCTTAACAATCACAAGGAATTTTGTTGTACCAAACTCACTTATGTCTCTTAACCACCATTATCATTAATATTGAAGTTGTTAGCCAATAATCATTTTGAGCCTTTAAAGCAATATGTTGCATTAGTATTTCATGATGGCACAAAATCATAGACACAATAATCAATTTAATTTTAACCATTTCCCATTATGAATTGAATAATTAAACCTTACTCGCATTAAGGGCACCAATTTTTTGGACAGTGTTGCACTCTAGGCTATTTCTTTTCTTTTCAAATTTTTGTGGTAAGGTATAAAAATTAAGGGGGTGTTTGCAGTGGTGGGAATCACTCAGTTCCCACCGCAATCTTAGTTGTAAACTATGTAAAGCTCTCATATGCTACAGTAACAAGAAAAAAATGTGCTACAGTATAAAACTCTCACATGCTACAGTAAAAGTAGTTCCCACCACTGATTCTCACCACCCTTCCAAACACCCTATAAATACTACCCGTCTCATATACTTTCTTTATTTTAATGCGATTTTGATAAAATTTAAGTTCAAACACCCTAAAATTTAATTTTTATTTTTATTATTTTTTTAGAATTATGGCTTGCGTGCAATGTCTGGTTAATCAAGGTGAATGTATAGGAGTTTGCCTGTCAGATATATATATTTTTATGTCACATGGACACTGTCTAGACAGATCATTTTCAACTGCTTGAGTATCTAAAACTGCATGCCAGCTTAAATGGTCTAAAACAGAATAGACTTATTATTCCAGACAAACAAACACATCCAAAGAGAAACTACATATATAAAGAAATTTCATTCAGAATCAATCTTGCTCTCCTATGCAATGGAATCCCAAAAAGAGACTGATTCTTCTGTATAAATAAGTGTAACTATATACATACTTTGCCGGTGAAGAAAGGGAAAAAAAATACTCATGAGATTGACCCAGTCACCTTAACAGGAGGAGTCGGCCAATAGAATTTGTGGTACATGATAGCGTTGGTTTAAACAATAGTTTTGAAACGATGTTTGAAGTGTAAAAGGTTTGGAACAAAAATGAAATATCACATCAAAAAATTGGTGTTTTAAAAACTATAATTTATGAATAAAAGCAAAAATGAGAACGGTTTTTGCTATAAAGAATGGCTCAAAACAAAGAATTTAAAGGAAGCTTTCAACATTCAAGTTCTCAAAACTGATAGTATTGCCTGTTTTAAACCTTCCTCGTTGTTTTGAACTTTTTTTTTTTTTTTTTTTTTGTATTTTGCACAACATAAGTATATTTTTATAGGCTCATAGTTTAAAAACCACTTGAACCCTTGTACCAACCGAGTTATTAAAATTATATCAAAGGACCTTTATTAAATCAACTAAAGTTACCAGAGGATCGTAGGGTAGATTTTTTAAAGCTTGCAAATAACATTTTTAAACCAATTAAACCTATCAAATTCAAATCACAAAGTGTAGATAACCGATGTCCAATGGATTGAATTGTTTGACTTTTTCTTTTTATATAAAATTAATAAGTGCGGATCGTGTAAAAGAAAAAGTAACTGATTATGAACATACATGAAAACTGTAAAGATTATAATATATAGTTTTATATTCTTTAACTTTTTAGGGTTTAGCTATAAAAGCCTAATGTTACCCCTTTATGAATTTGGCTTTGGATAAGTCTATTTCACCCCTTACCCAGAAAAAAAAAATCAGAAAAATCTTTCCAAAATTCTAATTTTTGAAGATAAATGTGGTAGGCACTCAAAACGTTTTGCCAAGTAATTTGGGTTTGAATTATCCCACATAGCAGGCAAGATATTTACTCTTAAATATCAATTATGTGTGGCATAATATCTTCAAGCAATTTAGGAGCACCACACCAAAAAAGATAAAAAGGTACATCTGTTGTTGAATTTCTTGGAAGCATTTAAATTTTGTGTGTTTCGTTTATATACTGGCTGGTTTTTAGGGGATGCACATTTTGAAAGAAAAAATAATCGAGTAAAAATATATTGTATTTCTCTTACAAAAAAGAAAGAGACAGGATAAATCATTTACAACCCTTTTTAGCCCATGCTTTGTCATTCTTTTGGATATTCTTCAGTTGGGCATCACCACATCCACATTGTCAAGTTCTTTTTGGTGCACGCCTTAATTAATCTGTACACTCAACAATCTTAGAGATTTTCCTTTTTTTTTTTATTGCTTGTTATACTTGATTATAAGCATAAAGATAGTGCATTTAGGAAATTACATTTTTCTCTATTCCTTCATCTTAGAGCATGTAGAAAATTACATTTTTCTCTGTTCCTTCATCTTTTGTCTCTCTATTTTACAGAGGGCATGCATGTGGGCATCAAGATCAAATAATAGGAAGATTTTGGACCACTAAAAAAATGAGCAGTCTTATTTAACCACATAGGATTATATTCTCTATTCTCAATTATAAGCATAAAGATAGTGCATATAGAAAATTACATTTTTCTCTATTCCTTTATCTTAGAGCATGTAGAAAATTACATTTTTCTCTGTTCCTTCATCTTTTGTCTCTCTATTTTACAGAGGGCATGCATGTGGGCATCAAGATCAAATAATAGGAAGATTTTGGACCACTAAAAAAATAAACAATCCTATTTAACCACATAGGATTATATTCTGCTACTAACAAAACAGTGGTATCCAGTCTAAAACATACACTACTTAGTGCATACTAGACTAGGATCTATAGTTTTGTGAGGAACAGAGTTATAACCTCAGAAGGATAAAAAGGATTTTTCCTAAAAAATAGACTCAAAGTTGGGCAGTACTTTGCTTGAAACAGAAGGAATAGCTATAACTCAATCTGGTTTTTGGTTAGAGCACATCATATCACATTGCAGGGGGTTTACATTTACACGTTATTAATGTCTAATCCGTATTCCTTCAAAATTTGGCAAAGTCGATTAGTAGTTCTTTAATTTTGTTTTTTTTTTTCTTTGTCTTATCTGTTCTATATATATATATATATATATATATCAGATTGTTTTGCTTACTTTCTATACTATTCATCGCTAATATAGCGAGATCAAATTTACCATTGAAAAATTCTAGGTATTACTAGTAGTCATCATCATCACCCTTTTTTTAACCAGTTAAAAATTGACATGTAAAATTGTGTAAGACCTTGTATTATAATCAATTAAAACTAGAGTTCTCATTTGAATTTGTGATTGGTACGATGATGATCATTAACACTCCTAGCAGGGCATATGCGGTAAACATGAGTGTTTGCAATCTCATCCCTAGTAGTAGTCATGAAATAAGCTAAAGTAACAAAAGAAGGGGATAGAAAGCAAGCTATTCATCCAAGTGTAGAAGCCAAACATTTCATCAAGATACAGAAGGGCGTACACAGATTTTTCATTGAACTCAGAAGATGCATGGAATTTTGTCCCCTAGTTTGGTTGCAGAATACAGAGAACAAGTGCTGTAAACAAAGCTATGAAAGAACTCTCAAGAGGTTGGCCAGTTCTTCGCAATGTCAAAGTAGTAAGTAACGTCCAAGTAGCATTTTCCATCATCATCCATGAACTGAAAACGAAGAATTACACACTTCAAATTCTGAAATATAATTAAAAACAACACTAAAAAAAAATGGTTTTCTTGCTCATGTGAGTTTTCAAATTTAGTTCAAATTTACCTTGGTTCTCACGCAATAGGATCCCCTTGCAAAAATGATGGTTGGAGTAGTTTCTTCCTTTGTTTCATAAGTGTAAGGCTCTGCTTGAGGACTAAAAGTTCCCAACATTGTCTTTGAATTATCCACTGCCAAAAGAGAGCCCATAAATTCAATTTTTTCCCATTAGTAAATATGCCAAATTAAAATCAAAATAGGCTCTCTAAAATCAGCCAATTGAAGCAAATTACAAAGGATTAACATTGTTAAATAATACTAAGAATTTCTCAATAGCGCAGATAAAGTCCGCTTAAGATCGTAAATTACAATGATTTAAGATCATTTATCAGGTCAATTCATGCCGTGCTTCGAGGATGGTCACAATTACAATGTGTCATCCTCCACCATTGACCAGCATAGGTCCCATGTAAAATCTCAAGCTGGACAACAGCTAGAAAATGACAGTCGTATCATGCACGAATTTTTTTAAGCACAAATCTCTCTGTTTTTTTGGGGGAAATACCTCGAACACCGGACTTCCAGACGGAGTTTGTGTACTTGAGTCCAGAAACAATGTTGTTGGCTACGGTGAAAGTAAATTTAAGGCGGTAACGGTTGCCTTGCTTGAGAGTGAAGAGACTGCTCTTGGAAGTGTTAGTGAATGGAATTGGCAACACAAGATCAGGCCTACCCTGGCGCTGAATAGTGAGGCTTAATATCTTCACTTCCGGTTCTTTGCTCTCTGATTCAGCAAATTAAATGGTTGTTAATCATGATAATGATTGTAATATAGACTGTTATTTGTTTTCTTTTTCTCAAAGAAATTGAGCAAGTTGTTGGAGCTAAAAGTCAAGCTTAATCACACACATACACACCCTTATTGTGAGGGCATTGTGGCGTTGATTTTGTGAAACACAATTGTTATTGTACCTCCAACAAAAAAATAAAAAAAAGAAAAACAAAATTTCTAGACCAATTACAGAGTGACAACCAAATTAGCACTGGGGAATTCCCAAAAGGGGTAGAACTAAAATGTGCTTTCTGTTATCTCAATCGATCAGAAAAGAAAATTGGAAAGTGAATGGGTTGGTTGGTTGGTTTGGTTGGTGAAATTATCTGCAATATTGGGATTTTTATGGAAAAAGGAAAAAAAATGTACTGTGTACCAGAACCATCTTTCACCAAAAAAAAATAAAAAAATAAAAAATAATAATAATAATAATAATAAGAAAAAAGAGTAAAAGAGTACCTCCAACAGCAGAAAGGTCAACTCTCCCAAGAAGTTGTTCCTTCCATTTCCTCAAACTTTCATCATCCTTCAGAAAACAAAAGGGAAAAAAAAAAAAAACAATTAACAACATATGCATGCATGGGATAAGTTGATTTACTAACACAATTTTTTACACACATTATTAATAATGTACATGCAAAAACAATTTTATATTATGAGAGACTAAGAACTTACTTTGTCTTTCTCAAGCTGGTCCTTGAGTGAGACCAAAGGTCCAGGATTCAAATCTTTCTCAGATTCCAACTTGGTCAGATCACCACCCTCTAATTCCTCAGTCTCTTGATCAGAATCATTAATGCTGTTATGATCTTCATTGTCAGCCTCAATATTGTTGGGAATTTGGGCTCCACATTTGGTCATGTTGATGCTCTTCTTATTATCCTTGATAAGCTGATTTTTTTCTTCTTCTTTCTTTTGGGGATCGAAGGTGGTCACTTCTCTGGCTGAAGAGATGGTTTCTAATGCAGCAGACATTTTTGGCTCAAAAGAAACACTCCAAGAAGTGGAAACAAGATTTTGAACTTTTGTTCAAATCTGGGGTTATGTGAGAGTTCAAAGTTTAATGCCAAATTTATAGGCACTTTCCTATGAGTTCATGCGGTGAAAGTTTTTTCTTTCACTATTTTAGATGGACAAAGAAAGATGAAAAGGGAGAAGAGGTTTTAATTTTGGTTTGAACTTGGAAGTTTTTGGAAGATAGGAAGAGGACGAAGGTTGTGTAATGAAGGCAGTTGGGACTTGTTGGATTTAAATATAAATTTGGAAGGCAACCCAATGAGGGTGTTTTTCTTTTCTTTTTTTCTTTTGAATATAAAATTAAAACCAAAAAAAAAATAAATAAAGTTTGGTGCAGGTGAGGGATAATGTTATAAAATGAAGCAGCAATTAGGAGGTTTTTTCAATTTTCTTTGCAGTCCCTTTACTAGTATTTTATCACAAAACCTTCCCACTTCTTGTAGTAATATCCTAGGGGTGGCAAAACGGGTTGGCGGGTCGGGTTAGTGTTGAGTTGGAGATAATTTTTACAAAATTAAGTCAATACTAACCCGACCCGTGACACGAACGGGTTGAGAATTCTCAACTCTAACACGACCCGTTTTGACACGGGTTGACACGAACACGACCTATGTCAACCCGTTTCTTATGCACAGTGTCAAAAAATAATGACCCGCGACCCGTTTTTGACCCGTAACCCGATTATGACCCGCAACCCGCCTACATTAATATATCTAATATTAAAAAAAAATAAAATTAGAAAAGTTTCATACCACTTCAACAAGAATATGAGTGATAAGAGAGGTAGGGTTTGATATTTTAAGAGCTTATATTATATATGAAATAATATTAATTTTTTTAAAGTTAATTAATTAAATGCAGGTTAGAAACGGGTCATTTTAGTGTCAGGCGGGTTGACCCGAATACGACCCGTTTTTTGACGGGTCAGTTTCGGGTTGAAACTAAAATGACCCGTGGTCAAATTTTTCGACACTAACCTGTAAAAAAACATGTCGAATTCATGTCGTATCGTAACCCATATTGCCTACTCTATAATATCCTATGGCGGGTGTTTCCGTACCTGTACCAGTACATACACCTTTAGTGACTTTGGTTTTGTTGAGTTCGGTAAAATTTCTAGCTGAAGTTAATTGAAAAAGAGAAAGTGAGAAGGTGAGGTGGTAATTGTATTATTACAAATGATTGATGCTATTCAACTGACGCGTATATGAAGTGAGATATAAGATTGACAGATATGTAACACTAAAAATCCCAGAAGACTTTTTTTTGGCTTAAAATCCCAGAAGTTTTTTTTTTTTGGTTTAAACAGAAGACTTCTACGGACGTGGAAGTTTGCTTATAAACTACTCCTACCACCCGTGCCCATCCAAATGATGCCGTAATATCACTTATATACTTGCTCTTTTACTTTGTTGATTTGTCAATTTACTTTTAGCATTATACACAAAATTAAAAAAAAAATGGAATAAAATGAGTACCGACACTTTTCATCAAACACTTTAAGAGATGAGAAGTTTTCACGTAGCAATCATGACATAGGGTCACGACTTAAAGATAGAAAAGTATTTGATGAAGACAAAAGAAAGGATTGGGATCCATATACCTCAAAAGAAAATTACCGAATAGAGTGAGAGGAATGACACATACTAATTACTATGAAGGGTTTAATAGTTCACATCTTGAATAGAGTTATCAAAATCTTTTGAACTTTTTTTCTTTTAAAGGGAGATTTCATATCAAGAATTACAAACATTAATATTAGCGTGAATTACCTTCTTTTTACATCTTAAGACTCAACCCCAAATACACTTCTTATCAACAAATACACACACACACACACACACACACACACACACACACACACACACACACCTACCACTTTGCATACAGAGAGTGGTATGGATTACATATTTTGCCAATCATGCCTCTTCAGTTTCGTTTGATTCCATTCCCTATATGTATCTGACAGTTTGTAATTGTTGATGTATTCCGGTCGAATGAACTGTATAGGCCACTTGAAAGAATGGTTAGAACTAACAATTTTGATTTAAAAACGATAACATGAGATAGTTTTACACTATTTATAGTTGTAATTGATAGTTAAAACCACACTTTTAAACGAACTACTAATTTCTCCGTGCATATAAAAAATTACGCGCGTGCGCTATGCAATTTTTATCTCTTACAAACGTTATTTATTTCAAAAGTTTTCTCGACGTGCACTGGATTTACCATAGAGTGATTGAATTATTCCTTCAAGATCAATACAGTCCACTTAAATTTCTTAGTCAAATTTACGTAGTAAAACAATCATGTTCAAAATCCGGCACTTACCACTGCTTTTTTTTTTTTACCATTGTCCAGATCCAATGGTAAAGGTTGGAGCAAGTCGATGTACAAAAAAGTCGAAATTGGTTGAAAAGTCCATGGTCTTTGTGTTAGACAGCTTCGTTATGCATTGTCATATTAAAACGTTGATGACAAGAAAAAGGCCTCAATCCCCAAAAATTCTACTGCTTTCGGTCTTTCATCACGTGCTACAACATTCCATCCAATATTTCCTCTCGAATCTGCAGAGGTAAACAACGTTCGCTTTACTCTGAACTGTCAAAACAATAGTTCCGATGAAAAATATTTGCCACTAAAAAGCTAAATACAGTTTCATTTAATAAATTGTTTTGGATGCCAATAACCACCAAGTGAAAGCGGAATAAAGCTTATAAGGTGTTTAGAAAAGTAGTTAAAACTAATATTTGAATTATAAATAGTATAAAACTCTCATATGTTACAATTTTAAATTCAAACTGATAGTTTAAACTACTCTTTCAAACACCATATTAGGTTCAAGGTGTAAATTGATCCTAAAAAAAAATTAAAAAACTATATAATATAAACATATAAAAAAAAACCTATTTTACCTTCTTGCCACAACGACCCCAAATATAATGCAAATGCAAATATTGCGTTAGGCTCTAAGATGCTATATTTAGCATATCCCGAGTGGTTGCCCTCTAATTTATGCATGCTAAAAAAAGGCCACTACGTAACTTTGGAAAGAAAAACCAACAGGTTAAACTCGAAAGATCACAAGCGACTATCAAGTTTTGGCATTGGAGCTTAAAAAAAATAAAATAAAATAAAAATAGCACCAGCATTAGATTTCGTGAAGTTTGGTGAACAAACTCTTCATATTCCTGATGTTACCGCTAAGGATTGTTTTTGTCTAAGCTTTCAATGCTTGGTTATCTGAAATTGTGCGATTTGTGAAGGTCACCAATTTATTTATTCATGCTTTATTCAAATAACTCAAGGCACGATTGCCTTCTCTTGGCACATCTAAAATTTAAGTAATTTTTAAAACATAAAACGTAAACGGTATCTCAGCAGAAACTACAGAAGAATCAAATTTCTCCCATTTTGGGTATCTCTACAGAACTACAGAAGAATCAAATTTCTCCCATTTTGTCACCTCAAGCCTTCTGCAACATGCCTTAAGGAATCATACTTTGAATGTTATATGTGGACATGTATACAGCTGTCCACAATCGCTGAAGTGCAAGTGATCCTCAAGGGAAAGAATCAACTCGGGACGTGTTACTACAAGGGCTGTGGACGTGTCTGAACTACAAAGATATCTTTGCCAACAACACACCCTTCTACATCTTGTGGGCAGCCAAACTTCTGCTCAAGGAAGAAACCCACAGCACCAAGGCGCTCACCAAGCTGTCGGCGGAAAATTGGATCAACTGTCAATGGCTTCTTGCTGTAGTCAACAGTCAAACGGATAACCTCCCCATCAGCAGGGCCTGCAGCAAGAACCAGCAGCTCCTCACTAAAATTTGCAAATGACAGCGTTCTAACACTCCCGTCAAACTTCCCAGAGGATAAACGCCAAGCTGTTCCTCTAGTGCCTGAAGCCAGAGTTTCACCAAGGCCAGAAGCAATTTCAGCTTCAACGTACTTATGATCTTGGTCTGTTGCACTTTGTGTGTGGAGAACAAAAGATAAATCTGGCGAAAGCATCTCCTGCACCAAAACTGCCATTGAAGCTTCCCCTTGTAGAACGCCAGCTACTCGGCGGCTCAAAATTGCTCTTCGGGTGTACAGTGAAGCCCATACTCGACTAATAGCATTTCCTAGGATGGTTGGATTTGAAGTACTAACATTGGGAATTGATTCATAGAGTCCAGCAGCTGATAGTCCAGCCAAGTCCTCAACGTTAGCACTTGAACGGACAATTAATCGTGCATCCCCAGGAAATATTTTCTCTATACCACCAATAATATCCTTCGGTGGCTGTAAGGAAGAGACAAGTTCCTGGAGTTGACTGCATAAATTGTCGAGTTCACCGCCTTCAAGTTTTGCTGTTTCTATCTTATCGAGATAGGACTTAAAAATTTCCACCAACTTGCTTTGTTCCAATGCCAACTCCATTGAACCAAATGGTATCACTGCCCCAGCAGGAACATGAAAGGATGCTGGGACCCCTTGGTCATTGTAAACTGCCAATGAAGAAACACATCTTCAGGAACATCACAAATTTCACTGATTGTATTATATGTCGCTAGTTTTTCTCAATCAAGTCCCTAATCAAGATAATTGAGATATATGAACCAATTACAACAAGAGTATGATGAGAAGCGAGAACGAAGGCATCTATGCATCCTTTACATGACTAAATATGCCAATTCCAAACATAACAAACTCTGTTTCTAGTATAATCGAACATTTAAAATGATCATACCCTGTCCACATTGCCGACAACTAAAATTTTGTTTAACAACTACCCTTCATGTATTATTTGGCAGTGTAATAAATATCTTCTTATATTGTTTTGTAATACAGGGTGACAAAACAAAAACATAAAAATGATGAATTTGTGACCTTGTGCTGCAAAAGATATGAATACTACAATCAGATTCCATTTTACAGGTAAATACATCCTTTCAGAAAATTACCACAAGCAGAAGACTTAGCGCCCTAAGAAAAGATAGAAGGTTTGGCGAATAGATCAACTACCTTTATCAGATATTGCTGCCAATGAAGCTAAATGACCACAAGCAGCAGCCTTTGCGCCTGAAGTCTCAGCCCCTGCATCAGCAAGTAATAAAACTCCTCCAGCAGAACCCTGCTTGGAAACACAACCATTGACAAATTGATAATCAACAAATCTTGGACATTGGCACTCTAGAAGAAAGGGTAAGGTGGCTGAAATTTTGATGAAAACAGAATGCAGAACAACAATATAATAGTACCTGACTAGAGTAAGGAGCTTTTGTAAAAGACCAGGAAAGATCTTTGGGTCTGGGGGCTTCAACTGTTGATGACTCGTCACTTGAAAGAGCCTTCACTGCGAATTTCTTGTTGCTATTATCAGATGAAGACAGATGAAGATTAACACCCTTTGAGGACGCATCCAGCCTTCAGTGTTCCACATGCAAAAGGATTGTGAATCAAAATATTGCATATCGGTAAAAAACAATGCCAATACAATGAATAATATGTTTTCTACATTTCAAAACGATGATAATAATAATGATAATATGTTTTCTAAATCAGGTCTTCCAGAAAAATAACCTCACATATTTCCCAATAAGCTTTTTTATATCAGCAACTTTATCATCGTCTTCACATGTCATGAAGACAACTTTCTCCTGTAAAACACCATTAATCTGTAACAAATTTATTTATAGATAATATAACTAATAGTTAGGGAGTTGAGAATTGCCTGCCGGGCCCTAACACCAAGATGAGATAAGTGAGGTAGCTCTTGCAAAAGGACAACTCCCATTATATTACTTCCCGCAGCCGTCACCTGCCAAATGTAACAACTGTAAATACGCCTTCTGTTCCAAATTAAAACGTATGATTTGCCATCCGATAGTAAGTATTCAAAACCTCCTCATCTCCATCTGCCCTGTTGACCAGAAGAACAATTGATCCTTCCACCGATGATGGTATTGACCCGGGGACAATCCGATCAACCTGGTAGTCAAAAGAATGTTTTATCATGATAAAGGCGGACTTCACAGTTTACACACAGTTACTATATCGAGCCATAACTGAATGGTCATTTCTCAATTAAAACCTTAAGATTACACCATTTAGGGAGGGGAAAAAAAGGCCTCCTACCATAAGAATTCTTTCTTATTGACCAAGAACTTGATGTGATCGGGCAAAATTGACAAGAAAAACAGAGAACAAGGGAAGGTTCAATCACTGCTTTATTGCATCAAACGGAAATAAAAGAAATAAAGATAGAGGGGACATTCGAGAGGTCCACTGCTCTCCCTAATCTCATTTGAGATACAATTCAAAAAAAATAGATCGATGATAACCCACACTCCCCTCATTGATATTTATTCCCTGGCAACTAACCAACCAACAATCTGTTATTCCCATTTGTGTCACACCTTCCATGCTCTCCTCAAAATCTGGAACCCAATCCCCAATACCCGCTAGTCCACCATCAGCTATCTCACCCACAAGAGTCGTCATCCCCTGTGTTGCACCTACTCCTACACCTACACCAGGGCCTATCAATACCCCCTCCCCAAAGACGCAACTTGTCCTCAAGGTGGAATTGAGGGAGTGTTGCGTTGAAGACATCAACGACTCCCAAGAGTCATTAGGGGCTGATAAGTTGGTCCAGCGAATCAACACTTCCACGGAGGACGAGAAGCCATGGAGCACCTACCAAACACCAAGGAGTGCCGCAAGTTCAACTTTCATTTCCAATTCTGCAGAGAGCTGTGCAAGAAGAGAAGTAGTGGTTTGGAACTTCCCCAAGGCCCGGTGCTGCTGCGAGGCATGAAAAACCAGGTGGATTGCTGCCTCAGCAGGCAACTTTAATCGACACGCCACCTGTCCATCCCTAGCAAGAATCTCATAGGACCCATAGAAACGAGGAGTCAATCGCTCATTGTGGTAGAAAACCAAAAAACGCTGGCGATAAGACCATAGCTTGAGATACATGAATTTTCCTACTTCACAAGTCATCTTACGCTTTTTTCCATCTGCCCAAGCCTTCATCCTTTGCTGAGCTCGCAACAGGTTGTCCTTAAGTACATCAAGCATAGCATCCTGTTCAGCCATCTGCTTATCCCCTAAACTTGCTTCACATCTTTTTGATAACTGCTTTATTTTTCCAACTTTATGCTTCATTTTGGGGCTGGGAATGAGAACCAACGTGAAACCAATTAAGCTCAAAAGCTCAGCCCCACACTCAACTTGGTGGCAGTCCCAGACCTTGTTGGCCACCTCAAACAAGCCATTTAGAACATACATATGTTCACAAACGCTTTCTTGCTGCTGTGTATAGTGCACCATGACAACAAAAACTTCCCCACTGATTTCCAGAGCACAAACAGGGAAGGAAAACTTCTCATATAACATCTCAATCCCTCGGGCACCGAAGCAACTATTATAACCAAGATCATTTTCAAAAATACAAGAGTGTTCACCTCCCTCTGTAACTTCTTTCACTTGTGCAGCTACTGAAGGCTTTGTGACCACATCAGCTGTAATTTTGGTTGTCATCATCCTCATATACCACATAACTCGAAGCTTATCATCTTTCGCACAAATCTGTGAATCTCCCTCATCTGCAGCGTTTGGGTTCACTTTCTCAGTCAAAAGTTCTAACACTTCTTCTGCCTTTTTCCACCTTACAGATGCCTGGATTTTCTCCTCCCATTGTGGCTGCCATTGAATTTTGACAGTTGCTAACTCATTTTCCATGCTTTGTTGCTCATCCCTCAGCTTCTCTATATCACTAAGCAAATTATGTTTTGTATTTTTTGAAGAGCTTATCTCCCTTTTTATTTCCACCATGGACCTTACTCCTTGCCTTGAAAAATTAGCTAGTTGCTGGCAAGTGTGAGTTTCTTGGAATTGACTATCAACCGTTTCCAATGGTTGAACTAAGGCCTCATTTGAGGATTTGGAAGCTAAAACCACTATCCCCGTGAGTGGAAAATCCGAAAACTGGTAGCCTTTGGAAATCACATCTGCAAATTTGAGAATATATGGTATTTCCTCCTCAAGCTTCTTAGTATCTCGGAAAAACACCATAAAATCTTCCCACTCGTCCAAGGCAGCAACAAGGAAATTCTTCAGTAATGACTCTTTTTGTTTGTTATCTTCAAGACCCTTGACCATGTCGCCCACTTTGTCATCAATCAGGGAAACCAAATGACCACAAGATTCAAGATAAAATTTTTGTGGTCCTGTCATTTGGTCAGCAAGGAAAAAATATTTGCCACTTGGACTCCTCTGTAAACTACCATGAAAATTGAAAACCACCAGGAAAGCAACAAATCCAATGGGCTCTCTCCAAAAATCTGCTTTATAAAAGTCAAATCCAGTGGGCTCCTTCAAACACTCAACTTTGTAATAATGCAGTAGCTTACTGCTCATCTTAGGCAGTAGCTTACTGCTCCTGTCAAACACTTTTCTCTTAAAATCCTTATGGTCTTGTAGAGTATACTCCCCCACAGTAAGGACAACAACCTCATGGTTTTGATGTTCACAATATAAAAAAGAAAGTTGTAGGTATTTTGTCACTCGTTCATAACCCATTTTTGTCGCTTCACCTTTGTTGCCAATGGCAAAAACAAACAATGAAATTGTTCCATCCTTCGCCAGCCTGAGTTGGACCAAATCATCTCCCTCCAAAATCTCCCCTGCTCCTCTCTCTATTTCTTTTTCTGAGATATGCTCTCCAAACCAGAATATTTCATCCCCAAAAACCCAGCTAACAACGTCTTCTCCACAAAAGGGAAGCAATTTCCCACTGGTTGGCACATCTAACAATAATTTTCCCTTCTTACAGCGAAAAATTAAGGAGAAATACCTTTGTGTTTGAAAAACTTGCTTGTTCGTGTTGTCGCCGGAAAAAATAGATGCCACCGGCCGGCGGACCCTCCGACCACCTTGCTTATACGCCTTGCCTCCTAGAGCCTTCCCGTCGATCGCGGTTCGCACCCCACATCTCAGAACGTGGATGCTGAAAGTTCCCAGCCCCATGGCCAAATCTTCAAGCTCACCCAAACCTAATCCTCTCTCTAGTTCACGCCATCCCTTCACCACCTGATCTGTGTTTAAGCCCAGACCTCCGAGCGTCATCGCCACCAGGCCAAAATCACTCCTAGTGTCCCAAGCCAAGCCCAAATGACCATGCTCTCCTTCGCATAAAGTCCCGCCCAAGTTCCTGCTACTCATGTTGCCACCAACTTGATCTCCTCGTGGAACAAACACCGAACTAGAATAGCAGCCTAAATTCTTCAAATGGCAACCTAAATTAGGTCGCAATGCCCTCTCCGTCATTCTTTGACGTTGTTCACCTACCTCCGATTGTCCAAACCAAGGATCTATGTTCAAATCCGTTCGCGAAAAACCTAGAATTTTGCCTTCACCACTCTCGCCGAACCTCAGGCCACGAACGCTGGGATCCATTCTAGATCGAAGCCTCCGATCGTCGCGATTCACGAGTCCTCCCTTGCGTTCACCATCGCTCATCTCTTCCACATGAGTATCCTTTGACGCACTAGCTTCATCATTGGCGTTTATAAATTCCTCCGCCGATGGTTCATCGTGCTTGCTGGGCCAATGCCTTGAATCCTTGTAACCAGACCTGAAACTTTGATCTGATCTATAATTGGAGTCTGAGTCCTCCATGTCAGTAACATCATTCGTGATTGTTGTCTTCTCCTCAGGCACCACAATAGGCGGCATCATCGTCGCAGTCATTCCCTGGTTGCCAAGTGGTTGTCGTAAATCATCCACTATTTTGAAGATCTTCTTCATCATCTCCTCTATCCGAGAGATGATCTTGACGTCAGTCTTCATCTTCTTAACATTGACCGTCATCTCCTTCAACTCTCGCTGGAAGACCTCCGTCTCCAACTCAGCCATCTCCAAACACTCCTCAAAATTCTTCAGTGTTGCCGCCATTCCCAGAGATCAAAACCGCTCTGATACCAATTGATGTGATCGGGCAAAATTGACAAGAAAAACAAAGAACAAGGGAAGGTTCAATCACTGCTTTATTGCATCAAACGGAAATAAAAGAAATAAAGATAGAGGGGACATTCGAGAGGTCCACTGCTCTCCCTAATCTCATTTGAGATACAATTCAAAAAAAATAGATCGATGATAACCCACACTCCCCTCATTGATATTTATTCCCTGGCAACTAACCAACCAACAATCTGTTATTCCCATTTGTGTCACACTTTCCATGCTCTCCTCAAAATCCGGAACCCAATCCCCAATACCCGCTAGTCCACCATCAGCTATCTCACCCACAAGAGTCGTCATCCCCTGTGTTGCACCTACTCCTACACCTACACCGGGGCCTATCAGAACTCTACACATATACAAAGCAAGCTTCATGAAACGAAGAAAACACACACAATTAACCAGACTATACAACCACAAATCTTATGTTAGGAAATCATTTATCCTACAAACGTGAGCTATTATCAGTCAACTTTTGTCCATACATTCTAATGCCTTGCCTTCACAGGTTAGGCCAAACCTATGGGAAGACATAAATTGGACTGGCTCAATGTAGGAAAATTTTAAAGATGCCCCAAACACCATAACCTTGGGTTAGGAGGACCCAATATGTGGAATGACAATCACAACTTGTATCCGTTGAATTTTAACTTAGCACCTACTGCTCTAATACCATGATACTGTTAGAGAAATTGTCTCCAAAACACCTAAGTAGTTAGGATATAAGCCAACTTTGATTTTCATATTAGAACAACTTCAACCGAATGACCTGCATAGCAATTTCTCGTAACCAACAACCAGTTAAAGACGCCAACAATCTCATTAAACACAATATTGCAGAAACATTATGAATACAACACAAGTAAAGATGACCATTTTAAACATCAGATCCTTGTCCAAAGCAAAAGGACAAAGTAATCAAAAAGTTCAACAATCTCTTCCCTTCACCTTACAGACCTCAAAATTAAGGGTATGCCTGAAAGAAATACATTTATTTAACAGGCTCCAAATTTTATAATGTAAAACAGTTTTTCATCAATAAGATTTATGGATCTAAAATGGACATAAACATAGTCATCTTTAGAACAATATTTACAAAAACATTTTTTAAAATTTTGTCAACAATGTAATTTCCTTTACAATTTATTGTCTGAATTTGTTTCTCTAAAATCTCAGACGGAGATATTAGCATTCCTGTTTGTGTTCTTGGCAATTTGCTTATTAATGAAAGACGCAGGTAGTAGATGCGCAACCAGAATATAGTGGTTTTTTATCATTATTATTATTTTAAGTGAGAGGATTATCAACCAGAATATAGTACAACTGGAAATTCACAAAAGACTCAATTTTTGTTTATTTTTGTGATGAAATAAATGTAGGACAAGCAGGAACATAGAGAAGTTAGAGAAATATTGGGAGAAGAACATCAAAGGGAAAGGAAAATAGCATATTTTGTGATCATTATTATTGGCCAAACTGATCTGGGACCATGTGGTTCATTTCCGAAACGAAATAGGAAGACCCAAACACTTGCACAACATAAGTTCTTGTACTGATGGGAGGCATAGATTACAATGAAATCTTTGGGGGAAAAAAAAAATCTAAGATTTTGAAATTTTCCATTATCAAGAGAATTTCACCGTACCTGAACCAATGTTCCAGCTGCAGCTCCTGGAACGAGGACATCCCAACCCTCTGAACCAAGTGTAGTTCTGACAGCTCTTAAAAAAAGGGTGCAGAGTTTTGAAACCTGAAAGATTACCCTGCAGCAGAGGCATATAGAACAAGTTTGAGAACAACATTTGCCATATATAATTGCCTACAAAACCAACAAAGTTTGGCAACAATAGTTTCTATATCACCGATATAATTCAGCTTGTAACGTAAAGCTCTAAAAAGTACCACGTCAAACTGTATTAGTTAATTTAGTTTAAAAGTTGATGAAAACTATACCCGGCACGAATCTCTGCTTCAGCATATGTCCTTACACTGTTCTCAGGGATACCAAAAGCTTTGCCCAACATCTGACAGAGCCATTGAAAATGATTTTGCTAAATGACCAGTTTAGTTTGTCCAGAACTTAAAGTAACTTGTACAACTATTAGATTTGATATAGTTTAAAGTCTATTGGCTTTCCAGGAAAAACTATTTATGCAAATTATTCTCTCTTTCATATATATTTGCTTGCGTTCAAATGAAGCTTCTTAGCACACTTTCCAAGTCCATGCTTGATCTAAGCTCAGAAATAGTCCATAAATTGTGTTACATAAAAATAAAAGCATCAGCCAGGATCATCAGCAGGATATGACTCTAATTCATAAAATTTATCATATGTTTCACATTTGGAACCCTAAATACAAAAAAATACAGACCTGAACTTTTTGTGGAAATATTTGAAGAAGTGCTTCAGAATATTCTTCAGTTAACCTCCTAGCTCTATCAAGAGTAGCTTTAAGCCTTAATGCCCAGATTGTCTTCCCATCTTCGCTTCCTTCAGAAAATAAGATAGGAATGGTTCAGTTAAAAAAAAAAAAAAACAGAGAAAGGAGGGGGGGGTGGGGGGGGCGACTAGGGGCCTTCCAACAAAAAGTTCTCTCATGTGAATTAGACCAAGAAAGAAGAGATTACAACCTTCTGTTTCAGAAAGTCCTTTCTCCTTCCAGGCAAGCAGCTCATTCTCAATAGCTGCACATTCATCGGACTTCCAGCCAGCTAATTTTACCTGATTAATCCCAACAATTAGAGCACCAAGCGGATCACTCCAAGAACTTATATTCTTCACGTTCACATTTTCTGCCAGCCAAGTAGCACCACCAGTAGCTTCAAGCACGTTGAGGAATCTAATAACAAAAACAACAGTCAATAGTGCACTGGTCTCATTGCTAATGAGTGACAATAAGCGAACAGTTTCTTATGTAAATTGTAGCACATTAGTAGCATCTTGTAGGCAATCTGTATTACATTCGACACAATTCTATTTGTAAAGTCCCTAAAATTTGAGAATATAACAATAGACTCTTAAAGACCAAGATTTTGTAGAGTATACTCATTATGAGGTGCCAAAGAAATAAGTTAAAAAAATTAGCTTTAGTAATAAATTGAAAATCAGAGAACTACAAGGCTAAAGAAACAACAAAATAGTCTTGAAGCAGGCAAGAAATAGATCTACAAGCTCAAGGATGTTGCGAATGAAGAACTGAAACTGTCTTTTGGCTTGATGGCATTTCAGGCAAAATTATTTTAGCTCTGCCTCAGTCTACCAATATCCATCATTAAGGTAAGCCTGGGTTGTTCATGTCTTGCCTTATCTACTTTGCTGGCCACCACGTTCAGATTGTCCATACAAGTGATCTATTGGTATTACCTCTGCCTCTAATAAAGTGCACTGTTTTCTAACTAATTCTTGCAGAATGTGTCTTCCACTCCCCAAATCCAAGCTCTCCAATTCTTAGATTCTCCCTGTCTCTTTCACATCTTCCCAATCTGTTTTCTTCAGAATTAGTAGCAGTACTAGCTTAGTCTGCGATGCATCCAAAATCCTAAACCAGAATAACTCATGCTTGGTACTTAAGTTCTATTTCCTCATTGTTGGAAATAATAATCATTCATAAAATACTATGGAGATCTCTCTGACCGTACCAATGCAATCATAATTTACACTTAACTAGAAAACTTTGCGCCCCAAATCTATCTGACTTTCAAGGCATAATTAGTCTTTCTGTATGTTCATCTTGTAAAATGAAGTGACGAACCAGCTTTGATAGTCTCAACAGGTGCACATGTCTAAAAGGTTTCAAGTCCACATACAACAATGGCTCAGTAAAAGAAACATAGGGTTGGAAATCTTTATAGCACCCTGAAAAAACTTCTGCTTTGAAAACTTTTTATGTATTTAAGAACAAAAGGGGAATTTGCACATAGGCTTTTGGTCATCAAAGAACAAGGAAGGAAAAAGTCTTAGGGCCAATATGATCTGTACCTGCTCAAGACAACAAATGAATAGTCCTCAAGCCCAATCTCACAGAGACGCCACTGTGCTCCATAAGAGAAGGAAAAGAAAAAAGAACCAACAACAACCATGAAATTATTAGCTATAACTAGCAGGAATGGGCATATTTATACGAGTCACTTTATGCTTATGCTGCACAATAACTGAAAATGATCTCACCTTTTGACGCATGGCTATTGCAACATCAGGAGCATCATTTCTAAGACCACTTTCAAGACCCTTTGCAATTAGTCCTCTTAAAGCATTCAGTGATTGCATGGTTTGGAACAACAAGCCACTGGTATTACTCATTGCAACTTTACTTGTTTCTTCTCCAGCGTCCAAACTCTGGAAATAAGCAAACATTTAACTTTTGTGGTTATGCCACAACCAGAGTAAAGAAGCTAAACATCAACCACATTAGGAAACCAATAAAGGATCGAAAAGTACCATAACAAGAAAGAGGAAGAGACATTCAATTCTCAGTTAATAAAAAAAAAATGTAATTCTAAACTCAGAAAAAATTACATCTTCTATTTAGGAAGGGGAAATAAATAACAACAGTATGATGATCGCCTCATTCCTGTCAAAATTAGAAGGCTCCAAGGACAGGAGAAAGAAGGGATCAAATGATGTTACCACAAAACAGTTATTAACCTAATGGAAGAAAAACACAACCAATCGTTTCCCCCTTGAAATCGGCTTCAGGCCCCGTTATTTCCACACTTTACAATTGTAAAAATTCAAGTAATTAGAGGGTTTATCCACCTTTGACAACTAATCTCGAAGCTGGCTTGTTGAAAATACGCATTTAAGGATATCGTCCCGTGATGGACAGTCATGAGCACATGAAGAGATTGGCATGCATCAACTAACCCAAAGAACTAGCTCAAGCTTCATGCCAAATGGTGTCTAAATATGAAACTGACTTGGAGTGGACTCACATTGGCAGAGTCCAATGGGTTAATAGCCTAAAATAAAAATGTATGACAAGTGGTATAGAGCCAATGCTTCAATAAATCCAAAGATCAAAAGAAGTTTTGCTTTTCTTGTTTTCACAGTGGAGTTTTGGTAACTCCCATACTTGGCTTCAACACGATAGATATCATTTATCATTATTAGGATGCATCGATAAGTATTAGGGATTATTGTATTTGTGCCACGTGGTGAGAGCTGCTGGATCTAATATCATACTCAATACACCATGGTCGGATTAGTTAAGGGCACCAATAAAAGAATTTACTTGGATCTAATATTGCCACTAAATAACAGGCATTCACCTTTTTACACTCCAAAAACATGGTAAGGGCTGAATGGCCACGTTCGTCCAGAGATTCCTTGATGGATTCAAGTTGTTCGGCAAGGCTTCATATGAAGAAAAAATCAGTCATAATCAAACCAAGTCAGGGTATTCCACCCATAAAATAGCACGGTTAATGAGATTAAAAATAGAATTCAAAGACTAAGAAAAAATGAACTTGACAGTTCCATAAAGTCTGGTCAGTTCAGCTACACCAATACTGGCCTCTTCTATAATATAGCCACCTTTGTATTACAGGGGAAATTTGTTGATACTTTTAAATTCAAACCGAAGCAAAAAAATAAAAAATAAAAAATAAAAAAAGAACATGGACTAGCTTTTAGCAATATCATCAAAAATGAAAATAAAATAAATTATGTACTTAGCAGATTGTGAGGTTGGTTTTAGAGATATATAAGTGATTTATGCAAAAAAAATCACTTATCGAAATGTCAACAAGTGATTATGGAGACAACATATGTAAAAAATAGCGTCCAAGAAAAAACTTAAATTTTGAATCAATAGTGGAGGCAATATTGGTTCGCAAAAAACTATTATAAGATTATGGTTTAGCCATAACATGGTTCCACAGGATTGCTTTAGCAATTATTCCAAAAATTGTTAGAACTTTTCTTCCTTTTTCTTTTCAACAGAAAGTTATCGTGCATTGACTATTTAATTATATACAAGACAACTGAAAAAAACATTAATATTGTAATGAATTGTAAGTTCACAAAATCAACCATGAGATGAAGCAACTCTAAAGTTATTATCTGCATTGTTCCAAACCTTCCAGCATTGAAGAAATCTTTCAGTTCCTGATGGAATATCTTAAACTGCTCCACAAATGCTTCACTGTATTCTCCTGGGATTTTGGTTATTCTTGCAAGCATAGCTTCAGTAGAAACCAAATCTTCAGGACCAGCATTTCGATGAAGCTTGTTTTGTATTGTATGCTTAATTTCTTGCTGAAATATAAAAACTTAGGTACATTAACATTCATCTATTACGCCAAACAAAAAAGAATCTAGTGATCTGCGAGGTATAACCTTGAGATCATGAGGAATATCATTCCGATGAGCAATATCTCTTATTCGTGTTAGTGGCACAGATGCAGTAAATTCTGCCTTAAAAGACGGTAGACATGGATGAATCTTGCGGACAACAAGTATTTCCTAAATATAGAATATTAACTTCATCAATTAAGGGGAGCAAATATTGTAACAACTGCTAGGCAGCAAATTAATCAAAGCAAATAGAAGAAAGAGTATAAGAAAAAGTGCTAAAAATTTACATGTCTAACATTATTTTAAACTCTTTTACATTTTAGTAATTTACGAATGGATGATACACCTCGTGATTTATATATAATTGGACAGAACAACAAAATAGCTAGGGTTAAAGTGACACAATGAACTAATGAAGTAGCGCCTTTCAAGACCACTTTCAACAAAAATCAACGTAACCAACTCTTTGCAACTGCTCATCATCATGACAGAATAAGACAAAGAGAAGTGGCCATCCAAAGTCCAATTTGAACGAAATGAAAAAAAACACCTGGAGTGATGTATCTTTCCTACAATAAATCCATTCCAATTCCCTGAATATAAGCCGGGAAATCTCAGCATGCCTGTTTGGCCGGTGATGACCTCCATCTTCAAAGCAGGGAATTTGGCCTGTGTTTATCCACTGCATGAGAAGAAGATCTAAGAAGTGCATGAAAGAACCAATTAAAGATAAACATAAAAAGTGAGAGAAAATGTGAAGAAAACCTTCAAGTAGATGGCTGAATATATGAGTGCATCAAGCCTATCACTTTCCAAGTTTTCAACTATTAGCTCCCGCATGATTTCAAGCTTCAACAGTGAAAGGTGTGTTCGTTAGTAAGAAAGATAGGGATGTTGATCTCAAGACGACAACAAAATTATAAAAGGCAGGAGACACTAATTGAAAATTCATCTCGGGTTTAGACTACTAAATTCAAAAGTTGTAAGAAGAGAACACAGAACTCCTTATTCACACTTTTGAAGTGCCACAGTGTATATAAACTAAGGCCTGCATATATTATGATATAACTGACTATACAAATGTTAACTAAAATAAGCACAAAACTCATATGTGATAAAATAAATTAAAAAATACATAGAGTATAATACCTTTCTCCACCAATTTCTCGCATTTCGATCACGTTCAACTAATTTTAAAGCCAATCCTTCAAGACCTGAAGTGTCCCATATTCTTTCAGTTTCACGGGCTCGATGCTCATTTGACTGCATGAAGGAGGCAGCCTTTCCTTGCCATTGTCCAACAAAAGGACTCATCTCTACCTCCAAAGGAGCAGCAGTTTCAGCAGTTACAGATCCATTTTCACCTACATCATCGTCTTCCTCCAATGCCAATAAATCAACAGCCTCCCCGGTTTTGTTCCAGTGACAAACAATTCCATAACTCCCACGTTTGGGCACCTCTATTACTCGGTTTTCACCACTTTCCCATAACAAACTCTCATCCTTCCCCACGATAACAAACTTATACTCAATAGACTTGCCCCCTTCCAACTCTAATTGGCACACCCATCCGCTCTCAGTCCAATTCAAGGGCACCTTCTTCTTCCATGAACCCAATTCTTTTGTTGATCCTAAAATAACAACGTGCTCTCCAAATTCAACTTGGTGATCCAGCCGAAAATTTAACCGCATTTTGTCACGCCCTGACTTTGATTTTGTCTTTTTCTTCCTCTCCTCCACTCTAACAAGGAAAAGGGAGAAGAAGATGAAAAAAAAAAAGAAAAAGGACAGGATTTTGTTACTACTTTTCCTGGCTTCAAAGAACAATGCTTATAGGATCCTAAGCCATTCCATTAGCATTTCATTTTTTGCTAAATAGCTCAAACGTAATATAATAGCAGTAACAACGAAAGGTGCACGTAAAACTCTGTAATAACCTCAAAACATTTCAGTTACGACCTACAAAAGCCGTCCATTCCATAAAAATTCCTTTATAAACCATACATATATCCAATATACATAAACAGATATATGTCTGTATACAACACACAAACGTATTTATTTTTCGCAAAATATTCTTCGTAACAGAAAGATTGTAAAATGCAGAGAAAAACAAAACAAAACAAGACTCCGTAGCGGAAGCCATAGGCAATTCCTAAAAAAAAATAAAAAATAAAATAAAAAAATTTCTCCGCAAAACGTGCTACGTAACAGAGAAAACGTAAAATACAGGGAACCAAAAAGAGAGAACACTCAGTAGTGGAAGCCATAGCCAAGTCCTAAAAAATAAGACAGAATAAAGTAAAAAACATTTCTCCGAAAAATGTGCTTCGTGACAGAGAAAATGTAAAATACAGAGGGAAAAACAAACAAAACAAGAGACGATTCAGTTGTGGAAGCCATAGCCAAGGCCTAAAAAATAAAAGAAATAAAATAAAAACATTTCTCCACGACTTTCATCATCAATAGCATACATTTCTGTACTCTTACAATGAACCGTAAATTCCGATCGGAAACCGAGACAGAGCAAAACACACAAAATCAAAAGAACAGAAAAAGAAAAGAAGGCAAAAGGTGATAAGCTCAATTCGATAAGATATGCTATAGAGGGCGAGAAAGTACTTGGAAGCAGAAGAGGAAACACCGGCGGCGCAGATGATCGGAGGCGAGCGGCGGAGACGAAGAGGAAGGGAAGAAATCCTGCTTTGTCCGGCGGAGAAGGGAACCGCCGGAGACTTTCCTCGGCGATCGGCGAATATGAATTGCTTCCGATGAAGGCTTTGCGAAGCGACGGAGCTGCGAAATACACGCAGAGAATCCATGTGAGAGCTTCGAAAATCGAGAGAGAGAGAGAGTGATCAGTGGTCCAATGGAGAGAGAGAGAGAGTGAGACAGCGTTTTTATTTGCGGACGGATTGTAGAAGTGAGCCGCAGCGAGTTTGGTACTCCGGGGCCCGCCACGTGGCAACAATTTTTGGATGCTGATTAAACAGTAACAATAGCTCATCTGTTATGTGGTTCGAATCACAGTTCAAATCATTTTGCTACAATATTTTCTCTCATAAAAATTTAAATCTTCGTTCAAATACTCGAACCAAACAGGCTCTAAATCTCGACAGACACTTTCCTTGTTCAATTCAATTCAAAAAAAAAAAGAAAAAAAGAAAAATATCCTTTAAAAAAATAAAAGAACGGATACTTTTTTCTTTCTCTTTCTCTCTCTCTTTCTCATTCTTTTTCTTTTTCTTTTTCTTTTTCGAAAGGTCAATAGATATTATTAGACACAGAAAAAATGGAGTTATGTCCCCTAGTTATCCCTTTGACTCATCATGACTTGACCATAGCACACCAAAGCCCTTGTATTGGTGTCATGAGCCACGAAGGGGGGTGCGGAGCTCACCCAAATCATTGCAAGGCAAAGTTCAAGTGTTGGTGGTTACTAGCACGGGCAAGGTCAAGGTCAAGTGGTAGCCAGATGGATCAAGTAGCACGCAGGCAAGTAGTTGAACATGCACATGGGCGTATATGGGCACACTAGGAGTGGGCAACATGAGTGTGAGGGTAGGTTGACTCGCACATAGCTTCGAAAAGCTAGCTTGGGACAAGCGAGCGGGAATCTCAAGCCTCAATAGACTGACTTCAGATAAGCTTGCTAGGAAAGCTTGGACTTGGACAAGACCATGTTGGCATGATCAAACCTCGAGCTAAGTGGTGTGCGCGTGAGGGACTTGCTATCGTGCACGGTTTCAGCGCCTGATTTTCATGCACTATGTGGTACAGGTGGCGGAGTTGGTTAATCGCATCCCACTTCTCGCCTAACTAACCATTGTGGCTTAGACCATGAGCGACCATGCACTGGGAAGGTTGGAACTTGTGGGACAGGTGGCAGAATCAAACCCGATGGTGCCGAGTGATCAAGAACGATTAGTACGTGGTCAAAGGAACATTAGGGCGTGCTTACACGCGGCAAGAGTGGTTTCACTCGATGGAAAAGTTAGGAAACTTAGTGGATAAGTGCCTTATGTAGTTGGGGGTGTCAACCATCGTCTATAAAGAACCCTTGCTAGGCTGTTTTGAGAAACGAAGTATGTGATCTAGCGATTTAAGCCTTAGCTTGTTGTATTTCCTTTATGTGTGATTAATAAAAGTTAGGAACGATTCTTGAAAAGCGTGTGTCACTTGTGCTATTCAGCTGCCTTTACTTTGTTGGCTGTGTTGCCTTTGTGTTGGTTTTATTGTGTGCAAGTAGGCGGGCTAAGTAGTGGATTACTTAACATCATCATAGTGGCTGGATTTTGGCAAAAAAATCTGACCATGTGACAATTGGCATCAAAGCTTCATTCAAGAATAGGACAAAAACATGAATGACCTAAAGGAACGTGTGGCTCGGTTGGAGGACTTCATTGGAACTCCCCAATCGGATGATGCGGTTAGCTTGGCGGTTTAATGCGAGAGACAAAGGGAGCAATTAGTCACCTTCAACACTGCTTGATGTAACCCAAATTGAACCCTCTGCTTTTAGTCCTTTATATGGCTTAAAAAACTTATTTGGATCTAAGATGTGGTCCACTATAAACCCAAGTGTAGGTTGTGTCAAGTAATAAAGTCTCGATGAGTCTAAGGTTGAATCCAGGGGGAAGACTTTCACCTTAAATAATTAAGTTTACAAATATTTAAATAAAAATAAATATTTATAAATATTACTTACAATTTTTACAATTTATTGGCCAGAGTTCGATGAAATTTTGAGTTGCAAAACAATAGAAAATAAATAATTGTAGTAAAAGAAATAATAAGAATAATAAAAGTGTTGCGGTTAGAAGATCCACCTAAGCTAATTTATTAAAGTTCATTTTTACCCTCTATAATTATTTGTAATTAGGCCTAAGAATACACTGTGTTATTTTCTGTCTACAATAAATAAAAAATCACAAGTATTTACTGTATCATTCCATGTCGACAACGCAGTAGAAATTCATTATTACAAATAATATTGGCTTATATTTATTTCAACATTTTTACTTATTAACAAAGACTAAGCATTTACTATATCATTCTCTATTGTTGACTAATTCAAAGTCTTCTTAAGCATTATCCATGTCAATCTATGATGCTGGTAAATCAAATTCATCTTTTAACAAGAAATATAGTTAAAATAAGTATTAAACGTACTTTAAAATAATTTTGATATTATTTCCACTTAGAGAGTAAAAATTAACTCAACTAATTTTGCCAAAGTTTCAAAAATAAAATTTTAAAAAACATTTTTAAAATAAAAACAACAAAAATATTTTTAAAACAAATATTATTTTTATTAATATTAATTATTACAAAAAAATAAATACACACATAATCTAAGAAGGATCCGAACTTCCACATAAGTTCTGCAATCTTAGACTGGTCGTAGAACCTCC